>JASDDO010000024.1:792455026-794955026 GCA_030015575.1 Agapanthus africanus | reverse complement strand
CCACAACTTTACTATATATGCATGGTTCATCTGGATTTTTGATAAAGTCATATTCTTTGACTGTCTCATCAAAACAGATGTTCCAACTCCGCGATGCCTGCTTTAGTCCATAAATAGACTTAAGCAGCTTGCATACTTTCCCGCTGCTCCCACTCTGATTGAAACCCTCTGGCTGATCCATATAGACGCTCTCTTCTAAATTTCCATTCAGAAAAGCCGTCTTTACGTCCATCTGCCAGATTTCATAATCATGGAAGGCAGCAATAGCAAGAAGGACCCGAATGGATTTGAGCATAGCCACTGGAGAAAAAGTTTCGTCATAGTCCAAACCAGGTCTTTGACGAAAACCCTTTGCAACAAGTCTAGCCTTATAGGTTTCCACCTGTCCATCTACACCAATCTTTTTCTTGAAGATCCATTTGCATCCTATGGGTTTTATCCCATCTGGAGCAAAGTCCAAAGTCCATACTTTGTTGGTGTACATGGACTCCATTTCGGTCCGTATTGCATCTAGCCATCGTACCGAGTCGCCGCTCTGGATGGCCTGCCGGAAGTCAGTAGGTTCATCATCATCTATGATGGAATCCTCTCTATCCCCATCTATGAGAAAACCGTAGTATCTCTCAGGCGGATGAGACGGCCTACTACTCCTGCGGAGGGGTGCGGGAATGTTCTGTTCTTCTTGAACTACCGGTTCTACCAAACTTTCAGTATTAGTTTGTGGTTCTGGAATTTCTTCCAGTTTTATTTCGCTCCCACTTATTTCCTTTTCTAAAAACTGATATTCTAGAAAATGGGCATTACGAGAAACAAACACCTTTTGTTCCTCTGCGTAATAGAATAGATACCCTTTGGAGTTCTTTGGATATCCCACAAATTGACACTTTACTGATCGTGCCTCGAGCTTGTCCACATGCTGCTTCTTAACAAAAGCTGGACATCCCCAAATCTTTAGATACTGAAGATAGGGTTTCTTCCCACTCCACATCTGATATGGTGTGGTAGGCACAGTCTTGGTAGGAACCATGTTCAAAACATATGCTGCTGATTCTAGCGCATAACCCCAGAAAGATCGCGGTAACTCAGCATTACTCATCATGGATCGTACCATATCCAATAGGGTTCGATTCCGTCTCTCCGATACACCGTTATGCTGTGGAGTGTATGGAGGAGTAAGCTGAGAGAGAATTCCTTTCTCTTTTAGGTAACCTAGGAACTCGGCACTTAAGTATTCTCCACCTCGATCAGATCTTAGTGTCTTAATACTTTTGCCGGTTTGGTTTTCTACTTCATTCTTATACTCTTGGAATTTCTCAAAAGCCTCGGATTTATGTTTCATCAGATAAATGAATCCGTATCTTGAGTAATCATCCGTGAAAGTAATGAAATAGGAAAAACCACCTCTCGCATGTGTAGACATTGGACCGCATACATCGCTGTGTATGAGTCCTAAGAGCTCGCTCGCTCTTACTCCTTATCCAGTAAATGGAGTCTTTGTCATCTTTCCTTTGAGACAAGATTGACAAGTGTCATAAGATTGATATTCGAACGAGTCTAAATATCCTTCTTTATGCAACTTAGTCAACCTTCTCTCATTGATGTGACCCAGTCTACAATGCCATAAGAAATCTTTATTTAAATCTGGAGACTTTCTTTTTAGTGTGTTCTGGACATTGAAAATTTGGAGTTGGTTTAAAACATATATGCCGTTATTTAGAGTACCGGACCCAATCAAACCATGATTAAGGTGGATGTTAACAACATCTCTTACAAACGTGAAATCATAACCTTTATTTGATAACAAGGAAACTGATATGATATTACACGTTAAGCTTGGTACAAAATAACAGTTATGCAAAACCAAAATATGTCCACTCGTCAATCCTAGGTGATAATCCCCGACGGACGCAGCTCCCACGCTAGCTCCGTTAGCAACCCTGAGGATCATATCACCTTCCTTCAGCACCCTACGGTTTCTCAGTGCCTGCAATGAATTGCAAATATGAGATCCTGATCCGGTATCCAATACCCAGGAAGTAGAGTTGATTGACAGACAATTCTCAATTACAAACACACCTGAAGTCGAAGCCACAGCTTGCTTCGGTTCCTGGTTCTTGGCGTTCCACGCCTTGCAATCCTTCTTCCAGTGCCCTTTCCTGTGACAATGGAAGCACTCATCCGGGCCAACTATCGGTACTGCTATCTTTTTCTTTCCCTTCTTTCCCACCTTACTAACACCTCCTCTAGGTTTGGGTGCGGCCTTCTTCTTCCTTCCTTTGGCCCTAGCCTTGGACCCGGAAGAAGATGTACCGCCAACAAACATAGCGGGTGTTTCCCTTGCTTTCTTCAAGGTGCCCTCTGCACTCCTTAACATGTTCAGGAGTTCCGCAAGTTCAACTTCTTTTCCTTGAAGATTGAAGTTGAGGATAAACTGGGCGTAGGTGGGAGGAAGGGACTGGAGAATAAGGTCTGTATACAGCTCATTATCCAAAGTCGTCCCAAGGTCCGCGAGCTCTTCAATATAGCCGATCATCTGTAGGACATGTTCACCTACCGATGACCCGACAGCCAACCTCGCTCGAAACAAGTTCTTAGAGGTCTCATATCTTGCTATACGAGATTGCTCTCCATAAAGTTCCTTTGTATGGAGAAATATGCCATCTAGGGACATATCCTCGTGCCTCCTCTGATGTTCATTGTCCATAGAGGCAAGCACGACGCACTTGGCTCTCGCGCAATCTAAATCCCAGGTTTTGCGGATTTCCTTATCCGCATTGCTGGATTTGGGACCAGGGACAGCAGGTGCCGTAGCGGTGAGGACATACCCCAATTTGTCATAGGTCAAGGCCATTTTGACATTCCGCAGCCAATCTTTATAGTTTGGCCCCGTCAGTATATTCTTTTCTAAAAGTAACTTAAGTCCAGTCATTTTCAGGGTCGCTGCAATTAGGAGAGAGAGAAGAAAACACTTTAGCATGATGCTCTTGCAAGTTTAGAGTGGTTTTTAGTTTATCTAAACTGGATGGCTCCTACTGTTTTTCGAATCCTTCCTCAAACCATAAAAGAAGAATTAGCCAGGACTATTCTCACCGTACAATACTTGCTTAACCGTTCAGCCAGGCCAGTGTCGATACTTCGAGGGAGGTTTTCCAACGCTTTCGCGAAGTTCCTTAATTAAATAACCTCTTTTCTCTGGGGGCGTAACCCCGCTGACACCTTTCTGGACACCTACTAGGTTTATAGCATTGATCGTTAAGTGACGAATATCCTGATAAGTAGCATATACTCACAGTAGGATCGGGATCCAAATATCATCGTATGATAATGTTGAAGGAATCCTACCAACATTCATCAAACTCCAAATGGTATGCATCTCTTTGCAAATTTCAGTTTCTTTAGAAATTCCCGATATATGTTTTTGCCCCATGCTCTTATGACCTTGGCGTTGGTCAAAATATCATAAGTCACATGTCAAGTTCTGCCCATCATTATCTTGTTAATTTGAACCCACCCGTACATATCCTTGACGTTGGCCAAAATGATCATACGACTGTCCCAAACTAACTCATCTATCTATGCAACAAATGAATACCCAGTAGCTACCAAACACTATGCCTTGGCGTTGGTCAAAATACATAGCTTGAATACTACTGAATACCCAGATGAAATGACGGAGGGCTACGACTGGTTTTGGCGAAACCGTGAACGTAGTGAACTTGATATAACCGAAGGAACCTGATAGCTTTTAAAAGGAGTGGTTAAGTCTCCGCATTTTAAAAATATCTGTTTTAAAAATAACCGAGTGGTTTCTTTTAAATTGTTCCAACGATTTAAACTTTGGTTTGTTTTCTTTGCATTACAGATAATGCGTCCCATCATTAACCTATCATTGCAGAAAACAACGAAAATACAACGTCCTTTTATGCCATCCGCATTCGCCACTGGGTCCCGTCATCACCCGTTAGGTTACTTAACTAACGACAGAGCGGGGGCTGGGCTAGCGCGGGTGTAAAACATAAATGACGTCTAAATAGCTATCATAAATATAGATATTTTACATTCGTCTGACGCAATGATATTCATTCCAGAACACAGATAAACAATATTGGATTTGCAAGCAATCTGTATTTCTTTTGAGTCTGCAAGAAAAGACAGATTACACAGTTGTGATGAATAGCCGTTACCCCACCCTCGACCCCTACGGGTACGGCAAACTACCTGCCCGGCAGTTTGTGTACCCCACCTTGGGTCAGTCCTAGGAGCAAATACAGTAAAATGAAATAATACAACGGTGGCTACAACCGCAACCTGGAAGTGCCCCGCAAAAATAATATTACAACAATTTACATTTACAACAAATGAATTTAAACAATAACCCATTGCAAACCCCGGCTATACACCACAACAGTCCAATACAGTTTATATGCACAAACAGATATAACCATTACAGAAATGTGCAACCCCCTGCCAACCGACATACTAGCAGTTAGGGGAGGTTTACGAACACATTAAACAATCACAGATATAATCCAATATGCAAATACTGTACAATTTCGATCGATTAAACAACATCAATATTGCTCCAAAATCTGCTCTGTTAAACAGTAACCTGAGCAAATATTAAATATTCCAGAGAACCCCAAACACCAGAGAGGACCCATGTAAGCCCGCGGGGGCGCCCCGGCCGTCGATCCGACGCCGGAAACGCGGAAAACAAAAACTTTGCGAACTTTGCAAAACGGCACCACCGCGGACTTTTTACCCGGATCGGGCCATTAACCTAGCTAGCTAGCAAAAAGAAAAGAGTAGAGATGCTATACCAAACGATCCGTGTCCTTCGGTCTTCGTCTCCGCTCCGATCTCCCGCGGAATCTCCGTCACCTCCTCGCTCGTCGGAAAGGGCACCACGTAGCCGGAATCTTTTACGGGCTCCCGCCTCTTGACCGAGGCAACTCGGGCGCGAAGTTGGCTAGCCGACGCGTCCAAGGCTTGCTATAGAATAGTGTAGTGAGTTGTCTCTTTAGGGTTTATGGAAGTTGCCTTGATGGAGGGATTTGAGGAGGAGAAGAAAGCAACTAAAGAAAAAATGGTGCTTTGGAATTTTGGTAGCATAAAATGATATGAATCTTTTTCCTCACCCCAAATGAAATCCTCTCTTCTCTCCTCTCTTGAAGTGGCCGGCCCCCCCAAAGAAAGAATGAGATTGGAGAGAGAAAAAGAATTCTCCAAGTATATAAAACTACAATGGAAAAACCAAATAAAGAAAAAGGTCACTCTCATTTCTTTTCTCAAACCATCAAGTGAAAAGCCATCAAATGGATAAGAAAGGAATATCATCATGAAGCAAGTCTCATCATGCCACAAATAAGCAAGAAAGCCCCTCCACAAAGTGTTAATTGCAAACTTGCAATTAACACCCTCCACCAAAAAAGTCCGACCGAGAAGGAATGAAGGAAAACCGGTCGGAACGGAATGCAAACTGGCAACTTCAGAAAACCGATCCCGTAATAAATTACAGGAAAACCCCACTACTGCAAATACATGCCCGCATCTGTATTCGCACTGAACACAAATGCAAAGAGACAAAACTACACTATCAAATACTAGAATCCGGCTTAAGCCAAAGCCGGCTAGTAAAAACCGTCCGATCACGATCCGTGCAATACCGCACGTATCTGATCGAACCCTGCCATATCTCCATACGGCCTCTACAGCGTTTCGCCCGAAACTTGAGTAACTGTCTGTGTGGTGGACTCTAAAGACTCGTCAATACTATGGCTGTGGATTTAACCACTAGCACGTCAGAGGTATAAGCCAATACGTGACGGGCCACCAGGTATTGACCAAAAGGGACGTCGATGAGCAAACTCATCCTGACACCCTACTGAGCCTGTCAGTGACAATATCCGTACAGTCCGGTCCGTTCGTCTATGAGCATCGCATGGCGGGCCTAGGGGGTTGGTAAAAGTCAGACCCCCAAAAGCGGTACAAGTCGTGTCGGAGTGTAGCCCAGAACACCCTGAGATACTACTGGAATACCTACCAGCAAATCTCCTGCCTTGGCCAAGGACTTTTCATGTTCTGGCTCTCCTAGACACAGCACGACCTCACCCCCAATACCGGGAGAGACGAACCCCTGCAGATCCGCTCACTGCCTCCATGTGGCTCGGGACTGTACCCAACTAAAACCTGTTTGCACGACTCCTTTGAGCCGTGGTAGGGTAGTAATCAAAGTACAGTGGGAACTCACACGAGACAAATGACGATCCCAGGTCGATGAACTAACCTGTACACATGTCACCTGGGAACTGCTATCTGACGTCTGGTATATCCCAACTAGCAGGTTCCCGGCGAGTCCTGTCCGGTGTACTCATAACCCAATGAGCACCTGTATACATCTTAGGTGAACCAACTGACACCAGTGGCTTGTGAGACCGGCCACCGCCCCTCGTCGGGGTCTCGACTGTATACACTAGTCTACTCTGGAGAAACGATGCCCTGTCTCGAATCTCCCTCGACTAGGGACCTTTTAAGGATGTGCTTATAGACCCCAGCTCCCACTTATATGATCGCCCTCATACTGCTGGAAGTCAAGCAAGAATCCTAGGGGCTTTATCAACGTGTAATAGCGACTCGAAAGGTCACCTAAAGCAGTACACGATGATAAAGATAAACCAGATAGCATACTATCATCTCGAGTAAGACTGTCCTACCGGGATAGGTCCTCCCCTCAATCATTGCAATCACGCGCCTGTGACTCAATAATTGACTCTGAGGGCACTATCTCCAACAATCTCCCACTTGCACTCGAGGCTAATTATTGCGATGTCGCATACTCACAGCCCGTGTGATACCGAACACCCAACTCCTCTACTAGTCAGTCTCACAAAGCTTGTTTGCGAAACTATTGCGTTCGAGGAATAGCCTCAGTGAGTGGATCCGCTTTGATGTTTCTTTCTATGTCTCTCTATATCTCATGTTCGCAGAGAAAACTATCTCCCGAAATGAGCAATACCTGTCTTAGAACGTCTGGATGTCTGATGGGACCTAGCTCATAAGTGAACTCCAAATCCAAACTTCTTAGACTGTATCGACAACTGAACTTAATCAGTGTCCTGCGCCATGCCTTCCCTCAGTATCCACCTGGACCAACTGTCCAAAATACTGCCCCTCGTCAAAGGGAAAACTATAACTCTGAGAGCCACTCTGCCATCCATGTCACCTTGGAAGCCTGGAATGATAACCGTCTCCTAAAGGAGGCTGCCGTTATCAATTCCTTAGAACATTAACTTATGTTCTAAAACTGCTTCCGACTGTTTCCCCAGGATTGGATCAATATCAACTTATTGCACCTACTGCAAGAACAACATCTGGTGTGGTACTTGACATCTCACGATTGACTCAATTGCCTAAGCAAGTGATCTGTCAATCATGCGTATCCCTCTCCCCTTTAGTCTGTAAGACACCTTTAGAGAGGGTGACTCCATTACCTGCAGGTACACTACCGTGCCAGGAGTCGTCCATTCTAAATACTCTCAGAATGCTGTCAAAGTACCCAGATTGGGAAACCACCCAAATCTAGATCTAAAACCATAGATCTAGTAACCAGAATGTCTGATATTATCCAAGTCCTATGTGGAGAAACTACTGTGTGACGACCAAAAGTATAACCGATCGTAGTATAGGAATATCACTTCCTACTCCGTGTATGTCATCAAATACCAGGACATCACACCCTACTACCTTCTCAACAGATCCATCTCCTATTCTGATGAAGTCAAACCTATGACT
Source organism: Agapanthus africanus (assembly GCA_030015575.1). Taxonomy (NCBI): domain Eukaryota; kingdom Viridiplantae; phylum Streptophyta; class Magnoliopsida; order Asparagales; family Amaryllidaceae; genus Agapanthus; species Agapanthus africanus. Next base: position 794,947,235 of record JASDDO010000024.1, on the reverse strand, counting down.
GTCACATCAGAAATAGATGATCTATCTCCGCAATATCTGCTATAGTCTATAAATAGACATAAGCTTGATGTCCACCAATGCTTCCGCTGCTCCCACTGACTACGACAACCCTCTGGCAGAGTCATATATACGTACACTTCTAAAGCAAGTTTAGAACGACGCTATACTCATCCTTCCGCCGGGTCTCGCAGCCTGGACCAATAGCAATGGCAAGTGTGGGTAAACAAGAACCTCCCTGCCACCGTCCTTGAGTATACCGAAGTATCTCTCGGGTGCCTGAGGTTACCCACCTTATCTGCGGAGTGGCCAATGGAATGTCAAACCAGATTGAATCTTTAGGTTCTTTATCAAATCTTCAGTAATCGTTTGTGGTTCTGGAATCACTTCCAGTCCTACCATACTCCCACTACTGTTTTTCTGAAAAAATCCATTTTTGATAAAACTGTGGCGAGTCAAGAACAATATCTCTATTGATCTTCCAGATGGTAGAAAATCAACCCTCGTCATAGCCCGGGTCAACCCACAAACAGCCACTACTGAAACGTGCCTTGAGTTGTCCAGAGTCTGGTTTTAAGCATAAGCCGGACAACTCCCCGTATCTTAACAATGTCAAGATATGAACTGTTCTATATCCAAGAAACAGAGGCACTGATTTAATTGAACCAGATTCAAATCATGCAGCTGTCTCCAGTGCATGTCAACTAAATGGAAAGAGGCCGATCAGCGTTACTCAACCTAGGAATGCTTCCAATTATGAGTAACCTGAAAGAGAAGCAAGTTCTCTTAAACATTACTATCAACTGAATACTATACACAAGTATCTACATCTTCGATCACCTTGAAGAATCCCGATACTTGCAATATCTGGTTCTCTACTTTATTCTTATACCTATAACTCCTCAAAACTTAGACCCTGTGTTTCTACGAAACACATGTCTAAGAACTAGAGAAGTTAAAAGTAAACAGAATATAGTACGAGGACCAACCCCTCTGTCCTAATGGACACTGGACAATATACAATACTCTGTATAAGTCCCCTGAGTCTAGTGACTCATTCACTGTGTGTCGCAGGTTGAAAACTGTACTTTTGGTTAAGAAGAATTACACCGTTGTTCAATGCTCCTTACCTAGCCATCCTCTGGTATAGGTAAATGTCATAGACATAATTTCAGAAAGGTATATCTCACTCTATGAAAATAGACGTACAGATATATCAATTTGAAATTGGTGCACAACAACGGATATTCAAAACCAAATATTTGCCGACCGGCAAACAACCCAGGTGGCTTCCTCAAATATCACCGATTACAACGAATCCCGATATAATGAGGATGGTCACCTAATTCCCAATAACTTACTCCCACTCATCGTCTGTAAAACCATACAGATGTGAGAATCCAACCTGGTAAATACATACCCTGGAGTAAGTGTCTAATCGGGAAATCAGTTTTCTTTTAACAGTACACAGTGAAACTGAAACATTGAAATGTTTCGATGGGGTATGCTGGTATTCCTAGTAATGCCTCTTCCATTATCCAGATTCACAACTATAACTGTATAATTCTTTGCCACCTCACCAAATCCCTTTACTTGTCTTTAGTCATTACCTTCTGTACACCCCTTTAGGCCAAATGGTTTTCTTCCTTCCCTACCGTTCGGCACCAGCCTATGGTTTGAAAGAAGACTATCCAAAAAGCATAATGGGTGTACTGTCCTAATCCGAGGAGCACTCGCAATGCGAGAGAAGGTGAGGATAAAAGACAACCGAATGTACTTAATTCATAGGTGATTTAGGATTGACAAAGAAGTACATGGTTTGGTCGTGAATAGCAGTCGCAATTTACTTTGCCCTCTTACTAATCCCTTGCTTTGTCTGAACTTAATACCTTCTGTACACCGTTTAGGCTAATTGGCTTTCTTCATTCCCCACCGTTCGGCACCAGCCTAAGGTTTGGAAGAAGACTATCCAATTTGCATAATAGGTGTACTATCTCCTAAACCAAGGAGTACTCGCAACCTGAGAGAAGGAAAAAGGTAAAGACAACTGAATAGTCCTATCCGTTTTCTCCAGAACCGGAAACCATCCTCGAATTCCTTCGAGTTCGTATATAACCATACGATGGTTTTGTCCAATGGAAGTGGACGTTCGTAGTAATACGGGGTGTCCCGGAGAAAAGGGTAAAAGTAGGAGTGGCAAAGAGGTCTGCAACTCTGACAATCCAAAAGCCAGTGTTAAGAAGGTTCGGTCAACTTTGTCACTGAGTCATAGTCTAGGGTCGGGTCAATGGTCGCTGCCAAAGAGAGAGAGAAAAGAAACACTCAGCGTGCACTCTAACCTAGATCAGAATGGTTATCACTTTATCTAATCTGGAAACCTCCCACTGTAACGTCAAATTCTTCCCCAAACCTGAAAGAAGAATTAGCCGGGATAACCCGAGGAGTAAACCAACTCATCAGTGGGAATCGGGATCCAACTCTCATCGCATGATAACGTGACGGAATCCGCTCACGGTATCACACTCCAGAAGGTATGCGCATATCTGGCAAGTTTCAGTACTTTTGAAACTCCCGATGTGGATTTCTGCCCCATGCTCTTATGACCTTGACTTTGGCCAACATATCATAAGTCACATGTCAAGTTCTACCCGTCATTTTCCTGGTTAATTTGAACCCACCCGTACATACCCTTGACTTTGGCCAAAATGGCAGTACGACTGTCCCAAACCAACGCATCTATCTATGCTGCATATGAATACCCAACAGCTACCAAACACTGTGCCTTGACTTTGGCCAACATACACAGCTTGAATACTATTGACCATCCATATGAAATGACGGAGGGTTACGAATGGTTTCTGGCGAAAACCTTTAACGTAATGAACTTGATATCGTTGAAGGAACTGATAGCTTTTAAAAATATAGTGACGAAAACCTTTGCTAAAGAGGTCACTCCCGGTGAAGGGATCTCGGCTCTTTCCCCGTAGAATGAGGTGCAGGATATTCCAAATGAATACCACGATGCAAAGCAAAAGTAATCGGCTATAATGAAGTTACTGCCCTGACGCAAACTTTTGTCCAAGGGGTCACTCCCGGTGAAGGGATCTCGGCCCTTGCCTCGTCGACTGAGGAGCAGGATATTCCAACTGAATACCACTGTGCAAAACAAAAGAGAACGCCCTTGCAATAACAGCTTTTTGAAAAAGTGTTCCAACAACATCAGAATAGGTTTGTTTAACTTGCATTGATCCGAATCAATGCAGTCCCATCAATTGATCACACCACAAAGAACGAAAATATACTGATGTACGTATATGCCATCCGCATTCGCCACTGGGTCCCGTCATCACTCGTTAGGTTAGCTAACTAACGACAGAGCGGGGACTGGACTAGCGCGGATGAAAAACATATACAACATCTATAAATATATATATACCAATATATAATTTTCGCTCAAGGCGTGATAAATGCAACACAGAAATGTATAGCAACACAGATCAATACAGATATCTGGGATCCCCGGGTTTCACAGAGCCGCTGCTGAAACCCGACGTTCCCCTGGTCGTGTGGATAGCCTGTGCAATGAAATCCTAGACCCCTACGGGCGCGGCAAGTCACCCGCCAAAACCTGAAGCGAGGCAGCCCCCTTCAACAACGTGAATGGACCACCCAGCACTTCACGGAATCCGGTAACTTGGGCACCCCTCCTGGGTCAAGCCTATACCCCCTACGAGTGTAGCGAATAGCCCGCCAATTCTAGAGTGAAGCCCCCTCCGTTTCAATGCCATGAGATGCGGGCTTGTTGCCCTCCAGAATCCGGCTATCCGTGCACCCCTCCGCGGGGTAATCCTAGTACAGAAAGTAAAATATACATACAACGGGTACATCGACCGCAACCAGGTCGTGCCCCAAAAGAATAATACAAACAGGCAGTGACGGCAGTCCACATGTCGGACGCTCGCCCCGCAATATCAAATGTACATATAAAACAGAACTGTACTACCACTGCAACCAGGCTATCCCCCACGACCGATCCGCAACAACACAGTACAATCACAGAACATCAACGTGAAAGTCACGTTCGCAAATCCGTCTAACCGGGCTATAGCAGTTAGACGGGATTTACCGATCAAGTGACATTCACGGTCGCAGATATAATGTAAAAACTGTGAACTAGCATGTTTAAAATATCCGATCGAACAAATTTATCAAAGTGGGCCCCACACACTACTGTAGCACTTACAGAAAATCTGGGCCCAAAGAAAATGTCCCAAATACCCTATTTTCAACACACAAGCTTACTGGGAAAATATGGTGCCACGATTCCTCTTTTCCGCCGCGCAAGCGCGGCCAAACCAGGGTTTTGGCCGCGCTTCCGCGGTGGAACTGAGGAATTAGTGGATCGTATTTTCCCAGATTTCTTATAATTGCTTGTACATGCCTCTGAAACAACCTGAAAAATTTTAGGAGCTCAAAAAATTTTAACAGAGAACACATGTGCACAAAAATACGGTTTTTGGGGATTTTGTTCGATCGGGTTCTAAACGCGCTAGAGCAAGCTAGGGTAGGTTAATGGCGTGGCTCTGATACCATTGTAAGCCCGCGGGGGCGCCCCGGCCGTCGATCCGACGCCGGAAACGCGGAAAACAAAAACTTTGCGAACTTTGCAAAACGGCACCACCGCGGACTTTTTACCCGGATCGGGCCATTAACCTAGCTAGCTAGCAAAAAGAAAAGAGTAGAGATGCTATACCAAACGATCCGTGTCCTTCGGTCTTCGTCTCCGCTCCGATCTCCCGCGGAATCTCCGTCACCTCCTCGCTCGTCGGAAAGGGCACCACGTAGCCGGAATCTTTTACGGGCTCCCGCCTCTTGACCGAGGCAACTCGGGCGCGAAGTTGGCTAGCCGACGCGTCCAAGGCTTGCTATAGAATAGTGTAGTGAGTTGTCTCTTTAGGGTTTATGGAAGTTGCCTTGATGGAGGGATTTGAGGAGGAGAAGAAAGCAACTAAAGAAAAAATGGTGCTTTGGAATTTTGGTAGCATAAAATGATATGAATCTTTTTCCTCACCCCAAATGAAATCCTCTCTTCTCTCCTCTCTTGAAGTGGCCGGCCCCCCCAAAGAAAGAATGAGATTGGAGAGAGAAAAAGAATTCTCCAAGTATATAAAACTACAATGGAAAAACCAAATAAAGAAAAAGGTCACTCTCATTTCTTTTCTCAAACCATCAAGTGAAAAGCCATCAAATGGATAAGAAAGGAATATCATCATGAAGCAAGTCTCATCATGCCACAAATAAGCAAGAAAGCCCCTCCACAAAGTGTTAATTGCAAACTTGCAATTAACACCCTCCACCAAAAAAGTCCGACCGAGAAGGAATGAAGGAAAACCGGTCGGAACGGAATGCAAACTGGCAACTTCAGAAAACCGATCCCGTAATAAATTACAGGAAAACCCCACTACTGCAAATACATGCCCGCATCTGTATTCGCACTGAACACAAATGCAAAGAGACAAAACTACACTATCAAATACTAGAATCCGGCTTAAGCCAAAGCCGGCTAGTAAAAACCGTCCGATCACGATCCGTGCAATACCGCACGTATCTGATCGAACCCTGCCATATCTCCATACGGCCTCTACAGCGTTTCGCCCGAAACTTGAGTAACTGTCTGTGTGGTGGACTCTAAAGACTCGTCAATACTATGGCTGTGGATTTAACCACTAGCACGTCAGAGGTATAAGCCAATACGTGACGGGCCACCAGGTATTGACCAAAAGGGACGTCGATGAGCAAACTCATCCTGACACCCTACTGAGCCTGTCAGTGACAATATCCGTACAGTCCGGTCCGTTCGTCTATGAGCATCGCATGGCGGGCCTAGGGGGTTGGTAAAAGTCAGACCCCCAAAAGCGGTACAAGTCGTGTCGGAGTGTAGCCCAGAACACCCTGAGATACTACTGGAATACCTACCAGCAAATCTCCTGCCTTGGCCAAGGACTTTTCATGTTCTGGCTCTCCTAGACACAGCACGACCTCACCCCCAATACCGGGAGAGACGAACCCCTGCAGATCCGCTCACTGCCTCCATGTGGCTCGGGACTGTACCCAACTAAAACCTGTTTGCACGACTCCTTTGAGCCGTGGTAGGGTAGTAATCAAAGTACAGTGGGAACTCACACGAGACAAATGACGATCCCAGGTCGATGAACTAACCTGTACACATGTCACCTGGGAACTGCTATCTGACGTCTGGTATATCCCAACTAGCAGGTTCCCGGCGAGTCCTGTCCGGTGTACTCATAACCCAATGAGCACCTGTATACATCTTAGGTGAACCAACTGACACCAGTGGCTTGTGAGACCGGCCACCGCCCCTCGTCGGGGTCTCGACTGTATACACTAGTCTACTCTGGAGAAACGATGCCCTGTCTCGAATCTCCCTCGACTAGGGACCTTTTAAGGATGTGCTTATAGACCCCAGCTCCCACTTATATGATCGCCCTCATACTGCTGGAAGTCAAGCAAGAATCCTAGGGGCTTTATCAACGTGTAATAGCGACTCGAAAGGTCACCTAAAGCAGTACACGATGATAAAGATAAACCAGATAGCATACTATCATCTCGAGTAAGACTGTCCTACCGGGATAGGTCCTCCCCTCAATCATTGCAATCACACGCCTGTGACTCAATAATTGACTCTGAGGGCACTATCTCCAACAACCCACACATGAAAGATGAGCCCATGAGTCGGCCAAAGCGCCGCGGAAGGGCGGCGGATCCCACCGATCCTCCGCGCTTCCACGGCCGAGTTGCCGAGTCATGGGTTCAAATTTCATGGGTGTTCTCCTGGACTCATTTCATGCTTTCTGAACACACCTGAAAAATTTTTGGACTTCATTTTAAGTTCGACAGAAACTTGAAACTTTTAGGGTTTTCCGGCTTCGTTTTTCCGTTCGAAATTCGTACAAATTTGCAATCAAGTTATTTAGTGTTTAGCGAGGCTCTGATACCACTGTAAGTCGATGTAGTACACCCCAGTACTTGTGGGGAGGCGGAATTTTCAAAAACAATCAAGTTTAAAGAACGAACATCGACTAACCGCTTGAATCGAAGCTAAACTGTAAATAACCGTACACAAAGAGTTTCTAATCTATTGTGTTTAGGGATTATACCTAACGAAATCTGTCCTTCGTCTTTGTGTCCTCCTTGGTTCTCCTCGACCTTCTCTAGGTAGTAGACGATCCACCCGAGAGCAAAACACCAAGCTAAACCTCTAACTTGAGGTAACTAATCTACTTTGATTGCTAATCAAAGAAGAAAGGATGATATAGAGTGAAGGTTATGGATGTTTAAGTCTAACTAAACCTTTGATCTCAACACATGAGGATTAAGAATTAGTTTCTTGAAGATGAGAGCTTGAGGAGAGAGAATGTGTGATGAGATAATGAGAGGAGAGAGAGTGTATCATAATATATTATGAAGCATTCTTATTACTTGAATAATGAATAATAGAAATGAATAAGCATGCTTCATAAATGCAAAATGGTGATTCATTAAGCATGTGTCATTATCATTTATTGTGCAATAATGATAATGATGAATCACTCTCATGACTCACAATCTTATCCAAAGTAACCTCCTTAGTCACATCTTCTAGAAGCTTCTCGTACAATTACGAGAACGCCCCTCCAATCCGCAAAAATTCGGAAAAACTTTAGACTGTAAAAATCCAATAACCGGATACCAGTAACTGGCTTAAACCAAAGCCGACTGGTAAAAACTGTCCGAAAGTCGTACGTGCGTAAACGCACGTATGTGTCCGAACCCTTTGTCGCAAAACCATGCAACCTCTATATCGTTTCGCCTGGAGTAGGAAACTCTCTGTGTGGGACTCTAGAGACTCGACTACTACGCTGGCAGTGGGTTTAACCACAGACCGCAAGCGGCACTAGCTGTACGTAACGGTCCCCAGGTAGTTGTCGATAAGAAGGCCGATGAGTAAACCCATCCGAACTCCTACTGAGTCTGATGTGACAATCTCCATACAGTCCGGTCCGTTCGTCCAAGACTATCGCATATCGGGCCTAGGGGGCGGCAAGCGTCAGTCCCCTAATAGCGGTATAAGTCGTGTCGGAGTGAAGCCCATTACACCCTGAGAAACTACTGGAACCTACCAGTAAATCTCGCTTGCCCTGGCCAGGGACTTTGCGTAATGGCTCTCTGACACAGCACGATATCTACTCCCAATACCGGGAGGGACGAATCCTGTCTAACCGCCACTGCCTCCAAGTGCTCGGGACTGCACCCAACTGCTACCTGTTTGCACGACTCCTTTGAGCCGTGGTAGGATAGCAATCTAAGAACAGTGGGACACACTCGAGGCGAAGTAGCAGTGTCAAGTCTGCGGACTACGCTGTACTCATGTCACCTGGGAACTGCTCACTGACGACTGGTATCAAACCAACCAACAGTTCCCCGTGAGTCCTGTCCGGTGTACCCGTAACCTAACGAGCACCTGCATACTATCTCCAGTACGACGTACTGACGGCTGTGGGACAGACCATCTCCCAAACTGGGATGAGAAGCGTACACACCAGTCTACTACGGAGTATCGATGCTCTGTCTCGATAATCCAACGACCAGGGACCAGAATAAGGATGTGCTTGTAGACTACCCAGCCCCCACTAGTGTGACTGCCATCACAACGCTGGTAGACAAGCAAGATCCTAAGAGCTCTATCAATACGTACACTCACATATTAAGATAGAAAAACCAAGTAGCATACTACCATGTTTAGCAAGACTGTTATATACATGTGAATATCCCAAGCTTCCATTAAGTAATATACAAGCTAGTATGATACAGTAATGGCCTTCTAGGGCATAAACACTAACAATCTCCCACTTGCACTAGGGCCATGTACTGGCATATCGCAGACCGATGATCTCGAGTAGCCTCTCGAACTGAATCTGAGGAAGGGCCTTCGTGAATGGATCAGCAATGTTCTCTTCAGTAGCAACTCTCCGAACCTCGATCTCCTGACGATCAATGATCTCCCTGATCAGGTGATACCGCCTCAAGATGTGTCTGGACTTCTGATGGGACCTTGGTTCCTTCGCTAAAGCTATAGCTCCGTTGTTGTCGCAATACAGAGGTATTGGATCAACTATGGTAGGAACCACCTGAAGTTCTGTTAGGAACTTCTTCATCCAGACTGCTTCTTTTGCGGCATCGCAAGCAGCAATATACTCCGCTTCCATCGTCGAGTCAGCAACGGTGTCCTGCTTGGAGCTCTTCCAGCACACCGCCCCTCCATTGAGGGTAAAGACATAACCCGACATGGACTTGGAATCGTCCTTATCACTCTGGAAGCCGGAATCAGCAAAGGCCTCCAACCTGAGGTCTTTTCCGCCGTAAACCAAGAACATCTCCTTAGTCCTCCTCAGGTACTTGAGAATGTTCTTTACTGCTATCCAGTGTTTCTCCCCTGGGTCTGACTGATACCGGCTTACCACGCTCAGTGCGTAAGCTACATCTGGTCCGGTACACAACATCGCATACATTATAGAGCCTACCGCAGAAGCGTAGGGTATAATAGACATGCGTTCCCTTTCCAAATCAGTCTTGGGAGACATCTCTTTGGAGAGGGTGATTCCGTGACAAGCCGGTAGATTACCGCGCTTAGAATCTTCCATACTGAATCTTTTCAGTACAGTGTCGATATACCTGGACTGCGAAAGTCCCAACATCCTCTTGGATCTATCACGATAGATCCGGATCCCCAGAATGTACGAGGCATCACCCAGGTCTTTTATGGAGAACCTGTGGGACAAGAATCCTTTGACAGATTGTAGCATAGGAATGTCATTTCCTATCAATAGAATGTCATCCACGTACAAGACGAGGAATACGACACTTCTGGCCACAACTTTACTATATATGCATGGTTCATCTGGATTTTTGATAAAGTCATATTCTTTGACTGTCTCATCAAAACAGATGTTCCAACTCCGCGATGCCTGCTTTAGTCCATAAATAGACTTAAGCAGCTTGCATACTTTCCCGCTGCTCCCACTCTGATTGAAACCCTCTGGCTGATCCATATAGACGCTCTCTTCTAAATTTCCATTCAGAAAAGCCGTCTTTACGTCCATCTGCCAGATTTCATAATCATGGAAGGCAGCAATAGCAAGAAGGACCCGAATGGATTTGAGCATAGCCACTGGAGAAAAAGTTTCGTCATAGTCCAAACCAGGTCTTTGACGAAAACCCTTTGCAACAAGTCTAGCCTTATAGGTTTCCACCTGTCCATCTACACCAATCTTTTTCTTGAAGATCCATTTGCATCCTATGGGTTTTATCCCATCTGGAGCAAAGTCCAAAGTCCATACTTTGTTGGTGTACATGGACTCCATTTCGGTCCGCCTTGCATCTAGCCATCGTACCGAGTCGCCGCTCTGGATGGCCTGCCGGAAGTCAGTAGGTTCATCATCATCTATGATGCAATCCTCTCTATCCCCATCTATGAGAAAACCGTAGTATCTCTCAGGCGGATGAGACGGCCTACTACTCCTGCGGAGGGGTGCGGGAATGTTCTGTTCTTCTTGAACTACCGATTCTACCAAACTTTCAGTATTAGTTTGTGGTTCTGGAATTTCTTCCAATTCTATTTCGCTCCCACTTATTTCCTTTTCTAAAAACTGATATTCTAGAAAATGGGCATTACGAGAAACAAACACCTTTTGTTCCTCTGCGTAATAGAATAGATACCCTTTGGAGTTCTTTGGATATCCCACAAACTGACACTTTACTGATCGTGCCTCGAGCTTGTCCACATGCTGCTTCTTAACAAAAGCTGGACATCCCCAAATCTTTAGATACTGAAGATAGGGTTTCTTCCCACTCCACATCTGATATGGTGTGGTAGGCACAGTCTTGGTAGGAACCATGTTCAAAACATATGCTGCTGATTCTAGCGCATAACCCCAGAAAGATCGCGGTAACTCAGCATTACTCATCATGGATCGTACCATATCCAATAGGGTTCGATTCCGTCTCTCCGATACACCGTTATGCTGTGGAGTGTATGGAGGAGTAAGCTGAGAGAGAATTCCTTTCTCTTTTAGGTAACCTATGAACTCGGCACTTAAGTATTCTCCACCTCGATCAGATCTTAGTGTCTTAATACTTTTGCCGGTTTGGTTTTCTACTTCATTCTTATACTCTTGGAATTTCTCAAAAGCCTCGGATTTATGTTTCATCAGATAAATGAATCCGTATCTTGAGTAATCATCCGTGAAAGTAATGAAATAGGAAAAACCACATCTCGCATGTGTAGACATTGGACCGCATACATCGCTGTGTATGAGTCCTAAGAGCTCGCTCGCTCTTACTCCTTGTCCAGTAAATGGAGTCTTTGTCATCTTTCCTTTGAGACAAGATTGACAAGTGTCATAAGATTGATATTCGAACGATTCTAAATATCCTTCTTTATGCAACTTAGTCAACCTTCTCTCATTGATGTGACCCAGTCTACAATGCCATAAGAAAGCTTTATTTAAATCTGGAGACTTTCTTTTTAGTGTGTTCTGGACATTGAAAATTTGGAGTTGGTTTAAAACATATATGCCGTTATTTAAAGTACCGGACCCAATCAAACCATGATTAAGGTGGATGTTAACAACATCTCTTACAAACGTGAAATCATAACCTTTATTTGATAACAAGGAAACTGATATGATATTACACGTTAAGCTTGGTACAAAATAACAGTTATGCAAAACCAAAATATGTCCACTCGTCAATCCTAGGTGATAATCCCCGACGGACGCAGCTCCCACGCTAGCTCCGTTAGCAACCCTGAGGATCATATCACCTTCCTTCAGCACCCTACGGTTTCTCAGTGCCTGCAATGAATTGCAAATATGAGATCCTGATCCGGTATCCAATACCCAGGAAGTAGAGTTGATTGACAGACAATTCTCAATTACAAACACACCTGAAGTCGAAGCCACAGCTTGCTTCGGTTCCTGGTTCTTGGCGTTCCACGCCTTGCAATCCTTCTTCCAGTGCCCTTTCCTGTGACAATGGAAGCACTCATCCGGGCCAACTATCGGTACTGCTATCTTTTTCTTTCCCTTCTTTCCCACCTTACTAACACCTCCTCTAGGTTTGGGTGCGGCCTTCTTCTTCCTTCCTTTGGCCCTAGCCTTGGACCCGGAAGAAGATGTACCGCCAACAAACATAGCGAGTGTTTCCCTTGCTTTCTTCAAGGTGCCCTCTGCACTCCTTAACATGTTCAGGAGTTCCGCAAGTTCAACTTCTTTTCCTTGAAGATTGAAGTTGAGGATAAACTGGGCGTAGGTGGGAGGAAGGGACTGGAGAATAAGGTCTGTATACAGCTCATTATCCAAAGTCGTCCCAAGGTCCGCGAGCTCTTCAATATAGCCGATCATCTGTAGGACATGTTCACCTACCGATGACCCGACAGCCAACCTCGCTCGAAACAAGTTCGTAGAGGTCTCGTATCTTGCTATACGAGATTGCTCTCCATAAAGTTCCTTTGTATGGAGAAATATGCCATCTAGGGACATATCCTCATGCCTCCTCTGATGTTCATTGTCCATAGAGGCAAGCACGACGCACTTGGCTCTCGCGCAATCTAAATCCCAGGTTTTGCGGATTTCCTTATCCGCATTGCTGGATTTGGGACCAGGGACAGCAGGTGCCGTAGCGGTGAGGACGTACCCCAATTTGTCATAGGTCAAGGCCATTTTGACATTCCGCAGCCAATCTTTATAGTTTGGCCCCGTCAGTATATTCTTTTCTAAAAGTAACTTAAGTCCAGTCATTTTCAGGGTCGCTGCAATTAGGAGAGAGAGAAGAAAACACTTTAGCATGATGCTCTTGCAAGTTTAGAGTGGTTTTTAGTTTATCTAAACTCGATGGCTCCCACTGTTTTTCGAATCCTTCCTCAAACCATAAAAGAAGAATTAGCCAGGACTATTCTCACCGTACAATACTTGCTTAACCGTTCAGCCAGGCCAGTGTCGATACTTCGAGGGAGGTTTTCCAACGCTTTCGCGAAGTTCCTTAATTAAATAACCTCTTTTCTCTGGGGGCGTAACCCCGCTGACACCTTTCTGGACACCTACTAGGTTTATAGCATTGATCGTTAAGTGACGAATATCCTGATAAGTAGCATATACTCACAGTAGGATCGGGATCCAAATATCATCGTATGATAATGTTGAAGGAATCCTACCAACATTCATCAAACTCCAAATGGTATGCATCTCTTTGCAAATTTCAGTTTCTTTAGAAATTCCCGATATATGTTTTTGCCCCATGCTCTTATGACCTTGGCGTTGGTCAAAATATCATAAGTCACATGTCAAGTTCTGCCCATCATTATCTTGTTAATTTGAACCCACCCGTACATATCCTTGATGTTGGCCAAAATGATCATACGACTGTCCCAAACTAACTCATCTATCTATGCAACAAATGAATACCCAGTAGCTACCAAACACTATGCCTTGGCGTTGGTCAAAATACATAGCTTGAATACTACTGAATACCCAGATGAAATGACGGAGGGCTACGACTGGTTTTGGCGAAACCGTGAACGTAGTGAACTTGATATAACCGAAGGAACCTGATAGCTTTTAAAAGGAGTGGTTAAGTCTCCGCATTTTAAAAATATCTGATTTAAAAATAACCGAGTGGTTTCTTTTAAATTGTTCCAACGATTTAAACTTTGGTTTGTTTTCTTTGCATTACAGATAATGCGTCCCATCATTAACCTATCATTGCAGAAAACAACGAAAATACAACGTCCTTTTATGCCATCCGCATTCGCCACTGGGTCCCGTCATCACCCGTTAGGTTACTTAACTAACGACAGAGCGGGGGCTGGGCTAGCGCGGGTGTAAAACATAAATGACGTCTAAATAGCTATCATAAATATAGATATTTTACATTCGTCTGACGCAATGATATTCATTCCAGAACACAGATAAACAATATTGGATTTGCAAGCAATCTGTATTTCTTTTGAGCCTGCAAGAAAAGACAGATTACACAGTTGTGATGAATAGCCGTTACCCCACCCTCGACCCCTACGGGTACGGCAAACTACCCGCCCGGCAGTTTGTGTACCCCACCTTGGGTCAGTCCTAGGAGCAAATACAGTAAAATGAAATAATACAACGGTGGCTACAACCGCAACCTGGAAGTGCCCCGCAAAAATAATATTACAACAATTTACATTTACAACAAATGAATTTAAACAATAACCCATTGCAAACCCCGGCTATACACCACAACAGTCCAATACAGTTTATATGCACAAACAGATATAACCATTACAGAAATGTGCAACCCCCTGCCAACCGACATACTAGCAGTTAGGGGAGGTTTACGAACACATTAAACAATCACAGATATAATCCAATATGCAAATACTGTACAATTTCGATCGATTAAACAACATCAATATTGCTCCAAAATCTGCTCTGTTAAACAGTAACCTGAGCAAATATTAAATATTCCAGAGAACCCCAAACACCAGAGAGGACCCACACATGAAAGATGAGCCCATGAGTCGGCCAAAGCGCCGCGGAAGGGCGGCGGATCCCACCGATCCGCCGCGCTTCCGCGGCCGAGTTGCCGAGTCATGGGTTCAAATTTCATGGGTGTTCTCCTGGACTCATTTCATGCTTTCTGAACACACCTGAAAAATTTTTGGACTTCATTTTAAGTTCGACAGAAACTTGAAACTTTTAGGGTTTTCCGGCTTCGTTTTTCCGTTCGAAATTCGTACAAATTTGCAATCAAGTTATTTAGTGTTTAGCGAGGCTCTGATACCACTGTAAGTCGATGTAGTACACCCCGGTACTTGTGGGGAGGCGGAATTTTCAAAAACAATCAAGTTTAAAGAACGAACATCGACTAACCGCTTGAATCGAAGCTAAACTGTAAATAACCGTACACAAAGAGTTTCTAATCTATTGTGTTTAGGGATTATACCTAACGAAATCTATCCTTCGTCTTTGTGTCCTCCTTGGTTCTCCTCGACCTTCTCTAGGTAGTAGACGATCCACCCGAGAGCAAAACACCAAGCTAAACCTCTAACTTGAGGTAACTAATCTACTTTGATTGCTAATCAAAGAAGAAAGGATGATATAGAGTGAAGGTTATGGATGTTTAAGTCTAACTAAACCTTTGATCTCAACACATGAGGATTAAAGATTAGTTTCTTGAAGATGAGAGCTTGAGGAGAGAGAATGTGTGATGAGATAATGAGAGGAGAGAGAGTGTATCATAATATATTATGAAGCATTCTTATTACTTGAATAATGAATAATAGAAATGAATAAGCATGCTTCATAAATGCAAAATGGTGATTCATTAAGCATGTGTCATTATCATTTATTGTGCAATAATGATAATGATGAATCACTCTCATGACTCACAATCTTATCCAAAGTAACCTCCTTAGTCACATCTTCTAGAAGCTTCTCGTACAATTACGAGAACGCCCCTCCAATACGCAAAAATACGGAAAAACTTTAGACTGTAAAAATCCAATAACCGGATACCAGTAACTGGCTTAAACCAAAGCCGACTGGTAAAAACTGTCCGAAAGTCGTACGTGCGTAAACGCACGTATGTGTCCGAACCCTTTGTCGCAAAACCATGCAACCTCTATATCGTTTCGCCTGGAGTAGGAAACTCTCTGTGTGGGACTCTAGAGACTCGACTACTACGCTGGCAGTGGGTTTAACCACAGACCGCAAGCGGCACTAGCTGAACGTAACGGTCCCCAGGTAGTTGTCGATAAGAAGGCCGATGAGTAAACCCATCCGAACTCCTACTGAGTCTGATGTGACAATCTCCATACAGTCCGGTCCGTTCGTCCAAGACTATCGCATATCGGGCCTAGTGGGGCGGCAAGCGTCAGTCCCCTAATAGCGGTATAAGTCGTGTCGGAGTGAAGCCCATTACACCCTGAGAAACTACTGGAACCTACCAGTAAATCTCGCTTGCCCTGGCCAGGGACTTTGCGTAATGGCTCTCTGACACAGCACGATATCTACTCCCAATACCGGGAGGGACGAATCCTGTCTAACCGCCACTGCCTCCAAGTGCTCGGGACTGCACCCAACTGCTACCTGTTTGCACGACTCCTTTGAGCCGTGGTAGGGTAGCAATCTAAGAACAGTGGGACACACTCGAGGCGAAGTAGCAGTGTCAAGTCTGCGGACTACGCTGTACTCATGTCACCTGGGAACTGCTCACTGACGACTGGTATCAAACCAACCAACAGTTCCCCGTGAGTCCTGTCCGGTGTACCCGTAACCTAACGAGCACCTGCATACTATCTCCAGTACGACGTACTGACGGCTGTGGGACAGACCATCTCCCAAACTGGGATGAGAAGCGTACACACCAGTCTACTACGGAGTATCGATGCTCTGTCTCGATAATCCAACGACCAGGGACCAGAATAAGGATGTGCTTGTAGACTACCCAGCCTCCACTAGTGTGACTGCCATCACAACGCTGGTAGACAAGCAAGATCCTAAGAGCTCTATCAATACGTACACTCACATATTAAGATAGAAAAACCAAGTAGCATACTACCATGTTTAGCAAGACTGTTATATACATGTGAATATCCCAAGCTTCCATTAAGTAATATACAAGCTAGTATGATACAGTAATGGCCTTCTAGGGCATAAACACTAACACCCAAATCCTAAACCTTTTAAGAAATGGTCTCTTTCCATTCCACATCTCATATGGAGTGGTAGACATGGTCTTGGTTGGAACCCTGTTCAATAGATACATTGCTGTCTCCAATGCATGTCCCCAAAAGAAAAGCGGTAACTCAGCATCACACATCATGGATCGTACCATATCCAATAGGGTACGATTCCTCCGTTCTGACACACCATTGTGCTGCGGTGTGTAAGGAGGAGTGAGCTAAGAGAGAATCCCATTCTCTTTTAAGAAGTCTAGAAACTCTGTACTTAAATATTCTCCACCTCGATCCGATCGAAGTTTCTTGATGCTCAAGCCTGTTTGCTTCTCTACTTCAAGTTTATACTCCTTAAATTTCTCAAAGGCTTCGGATTTGTGCTTTATCAAAAACACGTGTCCGAATCTTGAGAAATCATCAGTAAAAGTGATGAAGTATGAAAAACCACCTCTTGCATGTGTAGACATTGGTCCGCATACATCACTATGTATGAGGCTTAAGAGTCACCAGCTCTCTCTCCGTGTCTACTAAACGGAGTTTTGGTCATTTTACCTTTGATACAAGACTGGCAAGTCGCATAAGATTTATATTCAAACGGATTTAAATATCCATCTTTATGTAGCTTGTTTAGTCTTGTTTCATTAATATGACCAAGTCTACAATGCCAAAGAAAAGCTTCATTTATATTTGAAAACTTTCTTTTACTAGTATATTGTATATTGAAAACTGTGTGTTGGTTCAGGACGTAAATACCGTTATTTAGTGTACCATACCCAATCAACTCTTGATTCAGGTTAATGTTCATAACATTATTTTGCAATATAAAATGATATCCTTCATTGTCCAACAAAGAAACGGATATTATATTACATAGCATACTTGGTACTAAATAACACGGGTTCAAAACCAAAATACTTCCTGAAGGCAACCCTAGATGATACTCTCCCACGGATACAGCATGTATATTGGAACCATTTCCAACCCGCAGAGTATGATCTCCTATCTTTAAAACTCTACTATTTCTCAATCCCTGCATACAATTGCAGATGTGAGAACCAGAACCGGTATCCAATACTCAGGATGCAGAGTTTAAAGAAAAACAGTTTTCAGTTACAAACACACCTGAAGTGGAAGCATCAGCATGCTTCTTCTTTTTGAGATCAGCAAGATATTCAGCACAGTTGCGTTTCCAATGTCCTGACTTTTTACAGTAAAAACATTCTCCTTTCCTGCTTCCCACAGCCCCGGCTTTGTCCTTCCCCTTTGCCTTTCTAACTTCACCTTTCTGTTTGATGGACTTCTTCTTTTTCTTTCCCTTGGCTTTAGCTTTTGGGAATGAAGAGGAAGATGGCCCAGCAAGCAGAGCGGGAGTCCTTGCCATTTTCAACGTGTTCTCTGCACTTCTCAACATATTGAGAAGTTCAGGCAATGATTTCTCCAAATCATTCATATTGAAATTTACTATGAACGGAGCAAAGGCAGGGGGGAGAGACTGTAGAACAATATCCGTATATTGCTCATTATCCATAGTCCGTCCCAGTTCCTCAAGTTCTTCAATAAGACCAATCATTTTCAAAACATGGTCTCCAACTGATGCACCAGGGGCCATTCGCATCTGAAACAGCTTTCTAGATGCCTCGTATCTCAAAGTACGAGATTGCTCTTCATACAACTCCTTTGTGTGAAGAAAGATGGATTGCACATCCATATTCTCGTGTTGCTTCTGATGGACATTGGCCATAGAAGCGAGCGCGAGGCACTTGGCCGTGTTGCAGTCATTTTCCCATGTTTTTCGGATCTCCCTATCCGAGACAGATGATTCAGGTCCTGGGACGGGTGGGGCTTCAGTATTGAGGGCATATGATACCTTATCATATGAAAGTGCAATGTTCAAGTTCCTCAACCATTCTTTATAATTTGGTCCTGTCAGTTTATTTTTCTCAAGTAGAAGCTTAAGTCCTGACATCTGTAACTGCCATTCGGAGAGAGAAAAGGATACACTTAGCGAAATGCTCTAGCAAAGAATTAGATTGGTTATTATTTTATCTAATCGATGTCTCCCACTGCTTTTATCAAATTTTCTTTCAAAACCTGAAAAGAAAACTAGCCCGGAATAATTACATTCTACAGTTTTGCTAACCGGTCAGTCTATCTAGACACCCACTGGATTAGCTAATTGTAAAGTGCAAAACTCTCCTGGAAGTAACACTTACTCATAGTGAGATCGAGATCCAACTATCATATAGATGGTATGCAATCTCATTGCAAATTTCAACTCTTGAAATTCCCGATATGGTTTTTACCTCTAGTCACTTATGATCTTGGCTATGGTCAACATATCATAAGTACTAGTCAAATTCTACCCGTCATTTCATGATTAACTAGACCCACCCATATGACCCTTGACTATGATCAACATAATCACATGAATGTCCTAACTAATCGCATCATATGCTTTGTAGGAAGACATCACTTAGCTACCGTACACTACGCCTTGACTATAATCAACATACGCAGCACGAATACTAAGTACTCTGCTTCCTAAAATGACGGAGGGTTGCGGATGGTTTTTAAGAAAACCTTTAACGCTTTGAACTTGATCTCGTTGTAGAATCAAAACGGTTAAGAAAAGAAGTGGCTTAAGCTCCGCATCTTTTTGAAACTTGCATTTTTCATAAAAAGCCGAGTTTGTTTCAAATCTGATTCTAAAACATCATTAGGTTTCTTTTCTTTACATTAATCTCATTAATGTGATCCCATCATTTATGTTCCTAAGCCATCACAGAATAGAACGTATACTTATACCATCCGCATTCGCTACAGTGTCCCGTTATGCACCGTTAGGTTACTTAACTAACGGCATAGCGGGGCGGGACTAGCGCGGGTGTAAAATATAAGCAACGTTTATTATATATCATATATATAATAATAATCCATTCGTCTCAGATACTAAGTAATCACATTACAGAATATCAACAGCAGAAGCATATAAAAGGATATCTAGGATGTCCGTATTTTGTATCGAGCCAACAATAGAAAATACGGATTCCACGGTCGCGATGAATAGCCAAGCCCACACCCCTAGACCCCTACAAGAGCGGCAAGTGATCCCGCCAATTCTAGAGTTTAGGAGACCCGGTCTCGACTCCTCGAGATGGCCTCCCACTGAACCCTAGAACCCGGTCACTTGTGCTCCCCTCCTTGGGTCTATCTTAATGCGGAAAAGTAAATAATATACAATTGATTTATACATGAATGAAAATAAAACTCTCATCTCAAATAAAAACCCCCGGCTATTCATTCGCGACAATCCTACTCATCATATCTCAGCAACACATAATATCTCATATCATCAACGTAAGTAAGTATGCGTATCCCGATTGTCGTTGACGTATAGCAACAAAAACGGCGATACACCACATACTACACTTACGGTAGCAGAAAATAAAATGAAAAACTATAACATTTGGAATCCACAATCACCTTAGACATCATAAATTCGAAATATCACATACTTCGTATTTCATGCCTAACTATATGAATTCCATATATTGTATCACATTCCAGATAAAATAGACAATGTTAAACTTTTCGATCGAATAAACAAACACCCTAGATTTCCCTAATTGCACTACACTTGAGCCGAGTTCAAAAATTTCTAGAACGTGTCACAGCCTCTTATGGACCAACCGTAGAAGGGTCAAACCAACGCCCCACATGTGGCAACGCTAAACTACTACAAACCCTAAGGTTCAGTGATAGTTTTGACGGTCACATAATCGAGTTAAGGTTATGTTCTTCTAGAGTGTCCACAGATACGCTTGCATGTTTTTCGAAAGTTTCGAATTCGGGAAAAATCCAACACTTGGAATTTTTCCAATACGGAAAAAAATGTGTTTCTAATATTCGTTCAAACATTTTAACACGTTCTAAATAATCTGAAAATCTGAACGAAGTTAAACTTTCCGATCGAATCACCAAAAACAATTTATCTCCAGAAAACTCAACACTTGAGTAAGTTTAAAATATCTCAGAGGCATGTACTATTACATACGGGTCTACTGTAGAAAACACTATTCCTAATTCCACAAAACGGCCGTGGAACCGCCGCAAAAAGCATGGTTAGGCCGCGGTTCCGCGGCGTTTTAGTGAGATCATTAAAAAATTTTTATACAGTAATTCATAGAAAAGCCTGCTGAATTTTTAAAGAATTTTTAATTTGGAAAAATCCAATTTTCAAAAAATTTCCAGAGAGCGGTCCAAATTGGTGTTTCGTAGTTCGATCGGACTTTTAACATCGCCTACGCATCGCTTAAAGCTCTAGCTTGGCTCTGATACCACTGAAGGGTTAGCCTAGCACCTCATCAAGGGTTTGGTAGCATCGCATATGCCATAATCAAAATTTTCGAGGTGCTAAGTTAACTCGACAAGAATCGAAACTAGAAGTTTAGGGATTCATACAACTAAGCATCACATGCAAATGTAAAACTATCACTAAGAGTAGAGATTACAACCTTTGTAGATCTCCCTCGGTGACTCTTTGGCACTATGAGAGTTTGGAACGGATCGATGGAAGCCTTCCTTGTCCACGATGATCCACCCGAAGTCCCTTTGCCCAAAGCTCCTTGCCTTACTTGTTTCGCGAACGAAGTAGAGCAAACACTCTACACAAATCGGCTAGATGCGTGTAGTATGATGATGTGGTTTATATTCAACAATTAAAACCTTTTCTTTTATCAACTTCACTCAAGAGAGAAATCAAGAGAGGAAGAAGAAGATGATGGTGGCTAAACTTGAGCATTCTATCATATCACATATGATAACTTGTTTTCTTCACACCCTTGCACTAATTGCACACATTGTTGTTCTTTTTGTTTCATATCACATATGAAGCCTTATATAGTGATGAGAAGGAATAATCATCATTATTCCATCCCAACTATAATTATGGGTGGAAATTCTTTTCATAAAGAATTAAGCATGGGTGGAAATTCTTTTCATTAAGTTAAATAAAGCTTACCCACTAAAGAATAAAAGAGCATGAGTGGGTTTTCTTTACATTAACTTAAAATGATAAATATAAATAAAAGCTTCAATATAAGTCTTGCATTGCCACCATTCTTGTATCATCAACCATGATACTATGTATGCATGTATGTGTCCATGCACATCATCATGTGCATACATGCATGCATACAAAAGGATTTAATTAAAGAATTAATCTAAATGTAATTTGTTAAATCAACACTTGATTTAGCAAACCGGTCATATCACATACGATCCGACAAATAGAAAATGCCCGATTAATATACGTTATCACATAACCGTATTTAATCGGGTCCCGCGCATATCTCATATGCACACCACATCTTTTTGCCTGAGCCAGGAAACTTCATTGTGGGACTCTAAGACTCGTCAATACGCCGGCAGTAGATAATGATCATATCAAACATCTACAAGCTGCAAGAGGTCAGCTAAACGTAATGGCCACCCGGGTATTGAAACGATCAGAAGAAAACCAGCGAAGCTGTAAAAACTCCCGTCGAGCCAACTGGCAACACTTACCGTACAGTCCGGTCTCTTCGTCAGATATGCTGCATATCGAGTCCAGGGATGGAATCGTCGACCCCAGTAACTCAATAAGTCATGCTGGTGTATGGCTCATAACAGATTGAGAAACTACTGATAACTCTTATCAGTAAATCTCAGCAGCCCTGGCCAGGGACTTCATGTTATAGCCAATCGAGCATAGCACAACATCAACCCCCAATACCGGGAGAGACGAAACCCCTCCTATCGCTCATTGCCTCCATGCGCCTCGAGACTGTACCCAAAGACCACCTGTTTGCACGACTCAGTAGAGCCGTGGTAGGGTGGAGATCAAAGTATAGTTGGAGGACACACAAGACTCTATGACGATCTCGGGTCTACAGACTAACCTGTACCAGTGTTCCCTGAGAACTGCTATCCGACGATAGATATAATACCACATAGGAGTTCTCGGTGAGTCCGTTCAGTGTACCCAGTCTCCACTGAGCACCCGCATACAATCTTTGGTGTCTCCTCACCAGATGGATATGGGATCATCCATCGCCCATCATATGGGACAAGAATGGTATACGCTAGTCTACTCTGGAATTTCGATGCCCTGTCTCGATACACCCTCGACTAGGAATAGTTCAAGGATATGCTTATAGACTACACGTGCCCCACTAGTATGATCCGCATCATAATCACAGTAGTCAAGCAAATATCCTTTGGGCTTTATCAACATGTGTAAATGATTAAATCTACATGTCCAGATAAAGTAAACCAGATAGCATACTATCATGTTTGAGCAAGAAAGTCATCTATCTCCATAGATTATATGTCCAAGTTTCCACTATCCATATAATGGCCTTTAGGGCATACATATTACTAACAGCCCACTTCTTAGAAACTGAATTTTTAGAAAATCAGAAGAGTGGGAGCGCAGTAGAACTGGAAGAAATTCCAGAACCACAAGCTGTTACTGAAAGTTTGGTAGAACAAGAAGTTTCAGAAGAAAGGGACATACCAGCGCCTATCTGCAGAAGTAGCAGGCAGTCTCATCCGCCCGAGAGATACTACGGTTTTCTCATAGACGGGGATCGAGAAGATTGCGTCATTGATAATGACAACCCTACTAGCTTCCAGCAAGCCATTCAGAGCGGCGACTCGGTAAAATGGCTGGATGCAATGCGGACCGAAATGGAGTCCATGTACACTAACAAAGTATGGATTTTGGACATTGCTCCAGATGGGTAAAACCCGTAGGATGCAGGTGGATCTTCAGAAAGAGGATTGGTGTAGATGGTCAGGTTGAAACCTATAAGGCTAGACTTGTTGCAAAGGGTTTCCGTCAAAGACCTGGTTTGGACTATGACGAAACCATTTCTCCAGTGGCTATGCTCAAATCCATTCGGATCCTTCTTGCTATTGCTGCCTTATACGATTATGAGATCTGGCGGATGGACGTAAAGACGACCTTTCTAAATGGTAATTTGGAAGAGAGCGTCTATATGGATCAGCCAAAGGGATTCATTCAGAGTGGGAGCAGCGGTAAAGTATGCAAGCTGCTTAAATCCATTTATGGACTAAAGCAGGCATCGCGGAGTTGGAACATCTGTTTTGATGATACTGTCAAAGAATTCGACTTTATCAAAAATCCAGATGAACCATGCATATACAGTAAGATTGTAGGGAGAGTTGTTGTATTCCTCGTCTTGTACGTGGATGACATTCTCCTAATAGGAAATGATATTCCTATACTACAGTCAGTTAAAAGATTCTTGTCACAGAAGTTCTCCATGAAAGACCTGGGTGATACCACCTACATTCTGGGGATCCAGATCTATCGTGATAGATCAAAGAGGATGTTGGGACTTTCGCAGTCCAGGTACATAGACACCATATTGAAAAGATTCAGTATGGATGATTCTAAGCGCGGTAACCTACCGGCTTGTCACGGAATCACCCTCTCCAAAGAGATGTCTCCCAAGACTGATTTGGAAAGGGATCGCATGTCGATTATACCCTACGCTTCTGCGGTAGGCTCTATAATGTATGCGATGTTATGTACCAGACCAGATGTATCATACGCATTGAGCGTTATAAGCCGGTATCAGGCAAACCCAGGGGAGAAGCACTGGATAGCAGTAAAGAACATTCTTAAGTACCTGAGAAGGACTAAGGAGATGTTCTTGGTGTATGGCGGAAAAGACCTCCAGATCGAGGCCTTTGCTGACTCCAGCTTCCAGAGTGACAAGGATGACTCCAAGTCCATGTCGGGTTATGTCTTTACCCTAAATAGAGGGGCGGTCTGTTGGAAGAGTTCCAAGCAGGACACCGTTGCTGACTCAACGATGGAAGCGGAGTACATAGCTACTTGCGATGCCGCAAAAGAAGCTGTCTGGATGAAGAAGTTCCTCATAGAACTTCAGGTGGTTCCTACCAGTATTGATCTAATACCTCTGTATTGCGACAACAATGGGGCTATAGCTTTACCGAAGGAACCCAGGTCCCATCAGAAGTCTAGACACATCTTAAGGCGGTATCACCTGATCAGGGAGATCTTCGATCGCCGGGAGATCGAGGTAAAGAGAGTAGATACAGAGAATAACACTGCTGATCCATTCACAAAGGCCATTCCTAAGACACAGTTCGAGAGCCTATTCGAGATGATAGGTCTGCGATATGCCAGCACATGGCCCTAGTGCAAGTGGGAGATTGTTAGTGTTTATGCCCTAGAAGGCCATTATTGCATCATACTAGTTTGTATATTACTTAATGGAAGCTTGGGATATTCACAGTTATATTGACAGTCTTGCTAAACATGGTAGTATGCTACTTGGTTTTATCTATCTTAATATGTGAGTATACGTATTGATAGAGCTATTAGGATCTTGCTTGACTACCAGCGTTGTGATGGCAGTCACACTAGAGGGGGCTGGGTAGTCTATAAGCACATCCTTTTTCAGGTCCCTAGTCGTTGGATTATCGAGACAGGGCATCGATAATCCGGAGTAGACAAGTGTGTACGCTTCTCATCCCAGTTGGGGAGATGGTCTGTCCCACAACCATCAGTACGTCGTACTGGAGATAGTATACAGGTGCTTGTTAGGTTACGGGTATACTGGACAGGACTCACGGGGAACTGTTGGTTGGGATTATACCCGTCGTCAGTTAACAGTTCCCAGGTGACATGAGTACAGCATAGTCCGCAGACTTGACACTGCTACTTCGCCTCGAGTGTGTCCCACTGTTCTTAGATTGCTACCCTACCATGGCTCAAAGGAGTCGTGCAAACAGGTAGCAGTTGGGTTCAGTCCCGAGCACTTGGAGGCAGTGGCGGTTAGACAGGATTCGTCTCTCCCGGTATTGGGAGTTGATATCGCGCTGTGTCAGAGAGCCATTACGCAAAGTCCCTAGCCAGGGCAAGCGAGATTTACTGGTAGGTTTTCCAGTAGTTTCTCAAGGTGTAATGGGCTACACTCCGACATGACTTATACCGCTTTTAGGGGACTGACGCTTGCCTCCCCCTAGGCCCGATATGCGATAGTCTTAGACGAACAGACCGGACTGTACGGAGATTATCACAGCAGGCTCAGAAGGAGTTCGGATGGGTTTACTCATCGGCCTTCTTATCGACATCTACCTGGGGACCGTTACGTACAGCTAGTGCCGCTTGCAGTCTGTGGTTAAACCCACTGCCAGCTGTTCATATCAGATTTTTGCATTTTCATACCGCCCAATTTTTATCACATTGCATATCGGTAGGTACTCTTGAGCCGTGTTTGCTAGTCAATTACAGGATACAGGTTCTCGGCTCTAAACGGTGAAATTCAAGGAAAAACACGATAAAACCTGGGTTCCTGCCAACCACAGATAAAACACGGATCTCCGCTCTTTATCCGTCTGTTGCCACACACCAGTTTAAGAGACAAAATGGCAAATCAATGTCATTTTCATGCACAAGGCTCAATGGCAACACAAGATCCAAGAATTCTACACGGAGCTCGAGGAAATCATGACAAAAAGATCCACATCAAATCACCTTTTGCTCAACAGAAATTCTGGAAAAATCGTGAAGAAATTCTGAGAAAACACATATACCAGAATAAAGTACAGAGAAAACCAGGCAAGCACAGAAAGTTGGAGGGCCCAACTCCTCCATACGGCCGCGGAACCGCGGCCAATAGGGGGTCTAGGCCGCGGTTCCGCGGCCATACTGGCGCCTCACTTGATGGGATTTCAAGGGTTGTTTGGTCTTTTCATGTTGGTTCAGAATGTTGCCCTAGATTTCCATCTCCCTGCTTATAAATAGTCCAGAACCTTGTGAAGCCAAGGGTGCTTAATCTTGTATTTTTTCTAGGTTTTAGAATACTTGTTCTTCTTCCTCTTCTCATCTCTTCTCCATTGAAAAACTTGTAGTGAGCTTTTGTGAGTGAAGAATGATGAATAAAGAAGTTCCTTTTGTTATTATACTTGTCTTGTTCTCTTATTATTGCTTGTAATTTTCATTTGTTAATTTAGTTGTTATTATTTCTTGTTGTTTCTTTCTTTTCTCTTTTCCTTTATCCTTAAACAACCATGATGCTTACGCTTGATCCTTGCCGAGGTGAGGTCGTAAATAGCTAGTTGTTATCTTCTAATCTCCTTCTTTCTATCTTCCTCTTTTGTGTTATTTTCTTTTCCGTATAATGGGTGAGTAGTTTCATACTTGTTAGGGTAGGATAAGGGAAGTTTGAGAGAAGGAAATCTCTCTCACTCTTTCCTAGCCCAACATCTTAAACCGACTCCCGTTAATTGAACCACAATCCGCTCCTTACGGCACCCTATCCTACATGATAGCGGTGATTCGGTAGTGAGACCGGTTGTGGTTGAATTAACCGGAGGTTATGGCTAAGAGCCAAGAACGGACGGGCAAGCACCAAAAGGAAGAACTTAAGTGTTGGAAAGCCTAGCTTATACTCGCAAGTTCCTTCCTAGTCGTGCTAATCCCCGTTGTTGCCGATTACCGTAACACCGATATTAAGAGTGGCAACGAAAGAAGTGAGCGATTCCTAACTCAAACTAACCTAATCCTAACCCTAACAAGCTCTCTTTACATATCATTTTAACACTTAGTTAATCACAAACAAACCTGGAAAATTGGACTTAACTCGTTAAAGCACATAGAAAAAGATTCCCATCTCCCTGCGGACGACCCGTACTCAACCGGCTAGCTACAAGCGAAACCGTTTTGATTGCGGTAATTAACTAAACTTGAACACGCAGAAACTCTACCAATCAAATGGCGCCGTTGCCTGGGAGACGGTAGTTTATTTCTTTGTGTAATTTCGGGTTAACTTGTGAATATAAATCTAACCGAGAAAAAAAATATACATTGTAAAAAAAAACCGTCTTGTTATTTTTGATTAGTTTTTGTGCAAGTGTGCAGGATAATACGAAGTTCAAGTTCAGTGCCAAAGACGTGGGAAGTTAGACCCATATCTCGCGGCTACACCGCGACAGATTCGAGATGGATAGAACGGTCTACTGAAAGATTCTGGAGCAGATACAGTGAGTAAATAAATATTCAGGACATCCAGACAAGCAGAGGAGACCCAGACCAGCACCTACACAAAATTTGAAGGCCCAACTCTCTGTTCCTGCCGCGGAACCGCGGCATAAGAAGGCTTAGGCCGCGGAACCGCGGCCACTTGTGCCCTCTGCTGTAAGTCTACGCTAGCGCCCCGGCCGTCTACAGACGCCAAATGCGGAACAAAAAACTTTTAACTGGCGCTATCGTATACTTTAACCCGGATCTGCCATTATTGCTAAACTAACCTACTGTAAAGAGTGTAGAAAGGTTATACCGAACGATCCGAGTCCTTCGTTCTTTAACCATCATCCCACGCTCCGTTGCGGCTGCTTTGATCTCATCGAACTCCGATATCCTCGTCGAGGTGGCACCACATCGACGATTCTTTAAACGGGCTCCCGCCTCTGACTCGAGGCAACTCGATCGTCAAGTTTGCTAAAAGAGACGACCAAGATTTGATGTAGAGAATGAGTAGATGACTTTGTCTCACTTCGTCCAAATCCGTGGACGATCGGTTAATGAAGTTGCCGAAGGAATCGGGTGATGGAATGAAATGGACTGTGAAATTCCATACACCGATAAAACCTATCATAATCTTTTCTCTCTAAAATGAAACATCAAGTGAGAGTGTGAGAGAGGAGAGAGAGGGCCGGCCACTTTATATGATGGAGGGAGGTGACCGTAGGAGCAAGTGGTGACCTTAAGCAAAAAGCTTCTCACTAAATATCCTAAGGAAGACAAGAAGCAAAGCATAAAGATCTTAAGCAAAACAAGAATGTAATGAAATCAAAGCATGAGTCACTTAGCCTTGTCACAAAATCTAGAACCTTCTAGAACCTTCTAGAAGCACGACTCACTCTCATCCAAGAAAAGATAAATCCGCCTTTAACCAAATGTTAAAAGACGGCTGATAGAAAACTGGAAACTGGCAACTTTCAAAAGTGATCCTGAAACGACTTTCAGGATAACCCCGAAACTGTATAAATATACCCGCATTTGTATTACGACCGAATACAAATGCAACTGAGACAAAGATATTATACCTACTCAATATAATACTCGGATCCGGCTTAAACCAAAGCCGACCAGTATCATCTGTCCGAAAATCGACACGTGCGTAAACGCACGTGCATTTTCCGAACCCTGCCATAAAACCATACGGCCTCTACAACGTTTCGCCCGAAACTTGGGAAACTGTCTGTGGGGGACTCTAATGACTCTTTAGTACCCTGGCAGTGGGTTTAACCATAAACCGTCAGCGGCACTAGCAATGCATAACGGCTGCCCACGGACTGACCTTAAGGGAGACTGATGAGCGCACTCAAGGGTGGCCGATGAGCTAACACATCCAGAAACCCTACTGAGCCTAACAGTGACAATGTATATACAGTCCGGTCCGTTCGTCAATGAGTATCGCATATCCGCCTAGGGGGCTAGTAACGTCAGACCCCCAGAAGCAGTATAAGTCGTGTCGGAGTGAAGCCCAATAACACCCTGAGATACTACTGGAGTACCTACCAGTAAATCTCCTGCCACGGCCGTGGGCTATGTGTAATGGCTCTCCTAGACACAGCACGATCTCGCCCCCAATACCGGGAGAGACGAACCCCTGCCGATCCGCTCACGTGCCTCCATATGGCTCGGGACTGTACCCAAAAGCTACCTGTTTGCACGACTCCTTTGAGCCGTGGTAGGGTAGTAATCAAAGCACAGTGGGAACTCACACGAGACAAATGACGACCTCAGGTCGATGAACTAACCTGTACACATGTCACCAGGGAACTGCTATCTGACGATAGATATAATACTAACTAGCAGATTCCCGGCGAGTCCTGTCCGGTGTACTCATAACCCAATGAGCACCTGTATACATCTTAGGTGATCCAACATACACCAGTGGCTTGTGAGACCGGCCACCGCCCCTCGTCGGGGTCTCGACTGTACACACTAGTCTACTCCGGAGTATCGATGCCCTGTCTCGAAACTCCCACGACTAGGGACCATAATTAAGGATATGCATATAAACTACCCAACTCTCACGTATATGATCGCCCTCATACAGTTGGTAGTAAAGCAAGATCCTAAGGGCTCTATCAAAGTGTAACATGCAATCAGTCACCTGAACATGTACACAACTGATAAAGACAAACCGATAGCATATTATCATTTCGAGTAAGACTGTCCTACCGGGATAGGTCCTCCGCAATCATTGCAATCACGTACCTGCGATCCAATAATTGACTATGAGGGCACTATCTCCAACAATCTCCCACTTGCACTTAAGGCTAATATTGCGATGTCGACTACTCACAGCCCGTGTGAAACCGAACATCCAACTCCTCTACTAATCAGTTTCACAAAGCCCGTTTGTAAAACTATTGTGTTCGAGAAATAGCCTCAGTGAGTGGATCCGCCTAGAAGTATCTTTCTTTATCTCTCTTAATCTCAAGTTCACGGAGAAAGCCATCTCCCGAATTGAGTAGTACCTGTCTTAGAATATGTCTGGATATCTGATGGGACCTTAGTTCATAAATGAACTCCATATCCAAACTTCTTAGACTGTATGGATCACTGAACCTAATCAGTATCCGGCACCATGCCACCCACAGTATCCTCTTAGACCACCTGTCCATAATACTGTCCCTCGTCAGAGGGAAAACTAAAACTCTGACAATCACTCTGTCATCCATGTCACCTTTGAAGCCTGGAATGATAACCGTCTCCCGAAAGAGGCTGCCGTTATCAAATCCGTAGAACATGTACTAATGTTCTAAAACTGCTTCCTTATGTTTCTCCAGGATTGGATTAATACAAACTTATTGCATCTAGTGCAAAAACAACACTTGGTGCGGTACTTGACATCTCATGATTGACTCAATTGCCTAAGCAAGTGATCTGCCAATCATGCACATCCCTCTCCCCTTTAGTCTATACGACACCTTCAGAGAGGGCGACTCCATCACCTGCAGGTTCACTACCATGCTAGGAGTCAACTATTCTAAAAACCATTAGAATATCTGTCAAAGTACCCACATTGGGAAACTACCCAAATCCAGATCTAAAACCATAGATCCAGAAACCAGAATGTCAAATATTATATCCATATCCTGTCTGGAGAAACAACTGTGTGACGATCACAGTACAACCGATCGTAGTATAGGAATTTTACTTCCTACTTTGTGTATGTCATCCAAATACCATGACATCACACCCTACTACCTTCTTAACAGATCCATCCCTTATTCTGATTGAAGTCAAACCTATGACTTTCACATCAAAATTAGATGATCTATCTCCGCTATAACTGCTCTAGTCTATAAATAGACATAAGCTACTTGCCCACTTTACTTCCGCTGCTCCCACTGACTACGACAACCCTCCTACCGGGTCTCATATCCTGGAACAACAGTAGTGTCAAGTCTGGATAGATAAGAACCTCCCTATCACCGTCCTTGAGGCTACCGGAGTACCTCTCGGGTGTCTGAGGTTACCCACCAAATCTGCGGAGTGGTTATTGGAATGTCAAACCTGATTGAATATATAGGTCCTATTAAATTTTCCGTAATCGTTCGCGGTTCTGGAATCACTTCCAGTTCTACCATACTCCCACTACTGTTTTCTGAAAAAGATCCATTTTACTAAAACTGTGGCGAGTCAAGAACAATATCACTATTGATCTTCCAAATGGTAGAATATCAACCCTCGTCATAGCCAGGGTCAACCCACAAACAGCCATTACAGAAACGTGCCCTGAGTTATCCAGAGTCTGGTTTTAAGCATAAGCTGGACAACTCCACATATCTTAATTTCTTTTAAGGTACGATCTATTCTATATCCAATACAGAAACTTTGGCACTTATTTAATTGGAACCATATTCAAATCATGCAGCTGTCTCCAGTGCATATCACTTTAATGGAAAGAGGCCAATCAGCATTACTCAACTTAGGAATCCATCCAATTATGAGTAACCTGAAAGAGAAATACGTTTCTCAAAACCATCACTATCATCTGAATACCAATCACAAGAATCTACATCTTCGATCTCTTTGAAGAATCCCGATACTTGTGATATCTGGTTCTCTACTTTATTCTTATACCCACAACTTCTCAAAACTTAGACCTTGTATTTCTACGAAACATTTGTCTAAATACTAGAGAAGTTATAAGTAAACAGAATATAGTACGAGGACCTACCCCTTTGTCCTGATGGACACTGGACAACATACAATACTCTGTATAAGTCCGCTGAGTTGAACAACTCATAACCTGTGCGTTGTAGGTGGAAAACTGTACCCTGGCGATTTCCTCAAATATCACCAATTACAACGAATTCTGATATAATGAGGATAATCACCTAATTCCCAATATCTTACTCCCACTCATCATCTGTAAAACCATACAGATATGAGAATGAAACCTGGTAAATACATACCCTTGGAGTAAGTGTCTAATCGGGAAAACAGTTTTCCTTAACAATGCACTGAAACATGAAAATGTTTCGTAGGGGTATCCCGGTATTCATAGCAATGCCTCTTCCATAAACCAATTCATGACTTTAACCGTATATTTTATTGCTATCTCTCCAAATCCCTTTATTTGTCTTTAGTCGTTACCTTCTGTACACCATCGTTAGGCTAAATGGTTTTCTTCCTTCCCTACCGTTCGGCACCAGCCTATGGTTTGGAAGAAGACTATCCAGTAAGCATAATAGGTGTACCCTCCTAAACCAAGGAGTACTCATATCTTGAGAGAAGGTGATGATAAAAGTCAACTGAATAATACCTTATTCTTTTAAAGGTGAAATAGGAGTGGCGATGAAGTACGCGGTTTTGGTCGTGAATGATATAAGTCGCAATTTACTTTGCCCTCTTTCTAATCCCTTTATTTTGTCTTTAGTTATTGCCTTCTGCATACCCTACTTAGGCTAATTGGTTTTCTTCATTCCCTACCTTTCGGCACCTGCCTATGGTTTGGAATAAGACTATCCAATAAGCGTAATAGGTGTACTCTCCTAAACCAAGGAGCTCTCGCAACCTGAGAGAAGGTGATAATAAAAGACAACTGAATAAACCAATTCTATTCCTCCTGAACCTGGATCCATCCTCGAAGAAGTCCCTTCGAGTTCGTATATAACCATACGATGGATCTATCCAATGGAAGTGGATATCCGTAGTAAAACGGGTGTTCTGAGAAATGCAAAGGGTAAAAGAAGGAGTGGCAATGACTTATGCAACAAAGACAATCCAAAAGCCAGTATTTTAAGAAGGTTCGGTCAACCTGGTCACTGAGTCATAGTCTAGGGTCGGTCAAAGGTCGCTGCCAAAGAGAGAGAGAGAGAAAAGAAACCCTCTGCGTGCACTCTAACCTAGATCAGAATGGTCATAACTTTATCTAATCCGGAAACCTCCCACTGTCCTGTCAAATTCTCCTCCAAACCTAAAGAAGAATCAATCGGGATCACCCGAAGAGTAAACCAACTCATCAGTGGGAATCGGGATCCAACTCTCATCGCATGATAACGTGATGGAATGCATCCACGTTACTCATACTCCAGAAGGTATGCGCACACTTGGCAAGTTTTAGTTTCTTTAGAAACTCCCGATCTGATTTTTGCCCCATGCTCTTATAACCTTGGTGTTAGGTCAAAATGTCATAAGTCACATGCCAAGTTCTACCCATCACTATCTTGTTAATTTGAACCCACCTGCACATGCCCTTGGCGTTAGGTCAAAATGGCAG
Source organism: Agapanthus africanus (assembly GCA_030015575.1). Lineage (NCBI taxonomy): Eukaryota > Viridiplantae > Streptophyta > Magnoliopsida > Asparagales > Amaryllidaceae > Agapanthus > Agapanthus africanus. Next base: position 794,913,623 of record JASDDO010000024.1, on the reverse strand, counting down.
AACGGCTGTCCCAAACCAACTCATCTATCTATGCAACAATTGAATACCCAGCAGCTACCAAACACTATGCCTTGGCGTTAGGTCAAAATACATAGCTTGAATACTACTGAATACCCAAAAGAAGTGACGGAGGGCTACGGCTGGTTTTTGGCGAAAAACCTTTAGCGTAGTGAACTTGATATCGCTGAAGGAACCTGATAGCTTTTTAAAATATAGTGGCGAAAACCTTTTGCTAAAGAGGTCACTCCCGGTGAAGGGATCTCGGCTCTTTCCTCGTGGAATGAGGTGCAGGATATTCCACTGAATACCGCTATGCAAAGCAACATGTAATCGACTATAGTGAAGTTATTACCCTGACGCAAACTTCTGCCCAAGGGGTCAGTCCCGGTGAAGGGATATCGGCCCTTGCCCCGTCGAATGAGGTGCAGGATATTCCACTGAATACCGCTATGCAAAACAAAAGAAAACGTCCTTGCAATAACACTTTTTAAATTTGTTCCAACAACTGAAAACAGGTTTGTTTTACTTTGCATTGATCAGAATCAATGCAGTCCCATCAATCAATCACACCAGAAAAGAACGAAAATAAAATGTACGTATATGCCATCCGCATTTGTCACTGGGTCCCGTCATCACCCGTTAGGTTACTTAACTAACGACAGAGCGGGGACTGGACTAGCGCGGGTGTAAAACATATACAACATCTAATAGTATATAAACCAATATACATAATCGCTCCAGGCGTGATAATATGCAACATTACAGAAAAAGTAATAAGCATCACAGAACAATACAGATATCTGGGATCCCCGAGTTTCACAGAGCCGCTGCTGAAACTCGACGTTCCCCTGTCGTGTGGATAGCCTGTGCAATGAAACCTAGACCCCTACGGGTGCGGCAAGTTACCCGCCAAAACCTGAAGCGAGGTAGTCCCCACAGCATAGTGAATGGAACACCCGGCACTTCACGGAATCCGGTAAACTTGGGCACCCCTCCTTGGGTCAACCTGTACCCCCTACGAGTGCGGCGAATAGTCTGCCAATTTTAGAGTGGGGCCCCTCTGCCTCCCAAAGCCATGAGATGCGGACCCGTTGCCCTCCAGAACCCGGCTATCCGTGCACTCCGTCGTGGGGTAAAACCTAGTACAGTAATGAAAAATAGTACAATAGGTACATCGACCGCAACCTGGTCGTGCCCCAAAAGAATATTATACAACAGGCAGTGACGGCAGTCCACAAGTTGGACGCTCGCCCCGCAATACCAAATGTACAAATAAACTCAAACTGTACTACCATTGCACACTGCTATCCACCACAACAAATCCGCAACATCACAGCACAACACAGAACATCAACGCGAATGTCACGTTCGCAAACCCGTCTAAAAGAACTATAGCAATCAAACGCGGTTTACCGATCAAATGACATTCCCGGTCGGAGATATAATGTAAGCACTGCAAACTAACATGTTTAAATTTCGATCGACCAAATATCAAAAAGTGGGCCCCACTACTTACTGGTGAACAGTAACAAAATCTGGGCCAAAATGATATATATCAAAAATCACAAAATCCTGAGAAGAACCTACTGACAAAATTTGGGAGCACGTGCTCCCCACGTGGCCGCGGTTGCGCGGCCAAACCATGGGTTTAGCCGCGCTTCCGCGGCAGCTTGGAGGGATCACGACTCCAACTTTTGTCGTACTTCTTAGAAAACCCTGCTCTGATTTTTAAGACATCCAGAAATAATTTTCGAGACCATTTAAAATCAACAGAAACTGTCAAAATGGAATTTTGTAGTTTTCGGTTTCCGGTCAGATCGATGTTTTAAACGCGTTAGCACAAGTTAGTATAGCAAAATGGTTAGGCTCTGATACCACTGTAAGTCTACGCTAGCGCCCCGGCCGTCTACAGACGCCAAATGCGGAACAAAAAACTTTTAACTGGCGCTATCGTATACTTTAACCCGGATCTGCCATTATTGCTAAACTAACCTACTGTAAAGAGTGTAGAAAGGTTATACCGAACGATCCGAGTCCTTCGTTCTTTAACCATCATCCCACGCTCCGTTGCGGCTGCTTTGATCTCATCGAACTCCGATATCCTCGTCGAGGTGGCACCACATCGACGATTCTTTAAACGGGCTCCCGCCTCTGACTCGAGGCAACTCGATCGTCAAGTTTGCTAAAAGAGACGACCAAGATTTGATGTAGAGAATGAGTAGATGACTTTGTCTCACTTCGTCCAAATCCGTGGACGATCGGTTAATGAAGTTGCCGAAGGAATCGGGTGATGGAATGAAATGGACTGTGAAATTCCATACACCGATAAAGCCTATCATAATCTTTTCTCTCTAAAATGAAACATCAAGTGAGAGTGTGAGAGAGGAGAGAGAGGGCCGGCCACTTTATATGATGGAGGGAGGTGACCGTAGGAGCAAGTGGTGACCTTAAGCAAAAAGCTTCTCACTAAATATCCTAAGGAAGACAAGAAGCAAAGCATAAAGATCTTAAGCAAAACAAGAATGTAATGAAATCAAAGCATGAGTCACTTAGCCTTGTCACAAAATCTAGAACCTTCTAGAACCTTCTAGAAGCACGACTCACTCTCATCCAAGAAAAGATAAATCCGCCTTTAACCAAATGTTAAAAGACGGCTGATAGAAAACTGGAAACTGGCAACTTTCAAAAGTGATCCTGAAACGACTTTCAGGATAACCCCGAAACTGTATAAATATACCCGCATTTGTATTACGACCGAATACAAATGCAACTGAGACAAAGATATTATACCTACTCAATATAATACTCGGATCCGGCTTAAACCAAAGCCGACCAGTATAATCTGTCCGAAAATCGACACGTGCGTAAACGCACGTACATTTTCCGAACCCTGCCATAAAACCATACGGCCTCTACAACGTTTCGCCCGAAACTTGGGAAACTGTCTGTGGGGGACTCTAATGACTCTTCAGTACCCTGGCAGTGGGTTTAACCACAAACCGTCAGCGGCACTAGCAATGCATAACGGCTGCCTACGGACTGACCTTAAGGGAGACTGATGAGCGCACTCAAGGGTGGCCGATGAGCTAACACATCCAGAAACCCTACTGAGCCTAACAGTGACAATGTATATACAGTCCGGTCCGTTCGTCAATGAGTATCGCATATCCGCCTAGGGGGCTAGTAACGTCAGACCCCCAGAAGCAGTATAAGTCGTGTCGGAGTGAAGCCCAATAACACCCTGAGATACTACTGGAGTACCTACCAGTAAATCTCCTGCCACGGCCGTGGGCTATGTGTAATGGCTCTCCTAGACACAGCACGATCTCGTCCTCAATACCGGGAGAGACGAACCCCTGCCGATCCGCTCACGTGCCTCCATATGGCTCGGGACTGTACCCAAAAGCTACCTGTTTGCACGACTCCTTTGAGCCGTGGTAGGGTAGTAATCAAAGCACAGTGGGAACTCACACGAGACAAATGACGACCTCAGGTCGATGAACTAACCTGTACACATGTCACCAGGGAACTGCTATCTGACGATAGATATAATACTAACTAGCAGATTCCCGGCGAGTCCTGTCCGGTGTACTCATAACCCAATGAGCACCTGTATACATCTTAGGTGATCCAACATACACCAGTGGCTTGTGAGACCGGCCACCGCCCCTCGTCGGGGTCTCGACTGTACACACTAGTCTACTCCGGAGTATCGATGCCCTGTCTCGAAACTCCCACGACTAGGGACCATAATTAAGGATATGCATATAAACTACCCAACTCTCACGTATATGATCGCCCTCATACAGTTGGTAGTAAAGCAAGATCCTAAGGGCTCTATCAAAGTGTAACATGCAATCAGTCACCTGAACATGTACACAACTGATAAAGGCAAACCAGATAGCATATTATCATTTCGAGTAAGACTGTCCTACCGGGATAGGTCCTCCGCAATCATTGCAATCACGTACCTGCGATCCAATAATTGACTATGAGGGCACTATCTCCAACATCTGCATCTCAAAATTTCTGGGTAAGTTTCTTTCCCTCTCCCCACTCCTCTGGACTCCAATAAACTGTGTTTTCTGCAGCATTCTTTGCGCAAATTCTCTTCCCCCTTCCAATAAACTGTTCTTGTGCAGGATTCTTTGCTCCGCGCTAAAATAAAAATTGTTTGCAGTTGCTTTGTTACCGCTTTGCATTCATTAATACGGACTTAAGGGGCTTGAAACCAATTAAGATTGGGTGGGGATTTCATCACCCTTCCCAGGACCCCAGAAATCACAAAAAGCATATGCATTGACCATTGTTAAATTAAAAAATACTAGACTCAGCCCTAAGGACTTCGCGCGCAATAGGACAGAGGACTAGTTACAGGCATCGGCCGTTTATCCTATCTGACTTTTGCGGTGCCTAGGCAAGTGTGACGAAGGCAAGTGGTTTATAATTAAGGAACTTCGCGAAAGCGTTGGACAACCTCCCACTTACCTGGCACTTATCTGGCCGCATTTGACGGAGAAGAGGCGGTTTGAGGTTCTATTTCTAGCCCTCTGGAACAGTTTGGAGCTGTCTAGCAGACCTAGGTGACCCAGATCTAGGTGAGATTGTGCATATCTTGTTTGTGATTGCTTAAAGCCGTAAGTCCGTACATATTTCTGTAAATCTCTTTCTAAAATTAAAATAAAAAAAAGGAAAAAATCAAAAACTTTTATAAAAACTTTCCCTTTGTCGCCAAATCCATTTTTCACCCACCACCCATCGTATTTCTCCATTGACGTTTTCTTACCCTCACCTTCTCCGCTTTGACTATACTAAACTCGTTTAGTGTATGTCCGCTTGGACTCGGGACACGAGCGCCCATCTAGTCCGCGTTACGTTAGTCGCTACCGACTACGCGATCGACTCAGATGTCGAAACTCCGTCCACTCCTCTTTCACCCTTACCTTTGCCGGCCAACTCCGACGTTGACCGGAATTCTGTTCATACATCTTCACCTTCACCATCACCAACCTCTTCTTCCGCGATGTCAGGATTTAATCCGAACATCTCTTTGACTACCCCTGGATTGGCTCCACCTCCTACGGAGACCAATAACCCACCACCACCGCCTGTTGTAGCGCCGCAGCGAATCGCGCTCCAGGATCATTTCTATCCCACCCGTTCTGCACTTCCCACCTGCCTTTCTCTTCCACCGGCCAATGGGGATAATTTTGAAATTAAGCCCCACTTCATCAACATACTTCCGCGATTTCATGGGCTTGAATCTGAAGATGCCTATATCTTCATCAATAAATTTCAAAACGTTTGTGCCATGATGAAAACTACCCAACTGTCGGACGATACTATATGTCTACGGGTCATTCCGTTCACTTTATGCGATCTTGCTGAAAAATGGCTGTATATCACCGCTTCCCACTCAATAACCAGTTGGGACGAGTTTGTTAAAGCGTTTTTAAAAAAATTCTATCCGAATCATAAAACCGCAAGGATCCGCAATGAAATCAACCAATTCTCTCAGCTTCCTTCTGAACCCTTCTGGAAGTGCTTTGACCGGTACAAAGACCTTCTTGTTCAGTGTCCTCACCACGGTATAGAGAAATGGCAACTTTTCCAAACATTATACGAGGGCCTGAACCCAGCAACGAAGCAGTTGTTGGAAACCATCTGTCAGGGCCACTTCCTATCGAAATCTGACGAGGAAGCGTGGCAATTCTTTGACGACCTTGCGGAGCAAACGCTACAATGGGAGAGCACCAGATCGACTTCTTCTTCTTCTACCTCCACTTCTACCGGTCAGTCTAGGGTAGGAATTCACCAATTGATGTCTCTATTGCGATGAAAGCTGAAATGGCTGCAATAACGAGAAAGCTTGAAGCGATAGAGAGCAAATTTTCTTCTCTTGCTTCTGCCCCTGTTCTTCCCCTTCGTACCATTTGCGCTTGTTGTTCCGATCCTTCTCACTTAACCGAAGAGTGTCCTTACAATCCACCATCGCAAGGACAGGATCAGATTAATGCTGCATTCCAGCAAAGACCGAGGAATGATCCATACTCTTCCACCTACAATCCCGGTTGGAGGAACCACCCCAATTTCGCCTGGAATCAGAATCAGAATCAATTCCAAGGCAACAATTTCCAAAGGCCCCCTCCGCCGCAACAACAAGCGCAACAACAAACTCAACATCAATTTCAGCAGCCCTTCCAACCCCAAACTTTTCAAAATCAGATGAACAACTTTGCACCCAACAATTCTTTTCCACCAAACAACTTTGTTCCGTCAAACAACGATAAGGTTTTCTCGCTCGAACGAAGTCTGGAGGCGTTCGTTAAACAATCGACACAATCCATTGCCAACATCCAGTCTTCCATTCAGTCCTTAGTGCAATACACTGCCGCTCACGGGCAAAGCATCAAGACCATCGAGGCCCAGATTGCACAGCTGAATGCAGCCTTAAGCGAGCGAGAGAAGGGGAAGCTCCCGTCCCAGCCACTCCCAAATCCCGGTCACCCACAGAATGTACATGTTGCTCTTGAACAACAGAACCATAATGTGAGTGTCGTGACCACATTGAGATCGGGAAGGATGCTGCAAAACGACATTGGCACACGGATCAACGATGACACCCCGGCCGCTTCTTCTTCTTCTTCTTCTCCCGCTTCTTCGTCTTCTGAGCCTATTCTCCATTCTTCAAAAGGCTCTTCTTCTTCTTCTTCTTCTTCTTCTTCTTCTGCTCTGAACGGACCCACTTCTCACTCCACGAAAATACCTGTTCTAGGATCCGTTCCAACTCCACAATCTCCTCCACAAGCATTAGACTCAACCAATTTTAAAAACGTTCCATTTCCAAACCGGTTGAGGTCTAATAAACAAAATCCTCAAATGGAGAAGATTCTGGAGTTATTTAAGCAGGTTAACATTAACATTCCTCTTTTAGATGCCGTCCAACAAGTCCCATCCTACGCGAAAATCTTAAAGGACTTGTGCACGAAAAAGAGGAAGTCTCAGGTACCAAAGAAAGTTTTCTTGGCTAGTGCTGTGAGTGATGCTCTTACCCAATCTTTACCACAAAAATGGAAGGACCCTGGCTGTCCTACGATTTCTATTACCATTAGGGATAAGAACATCAACCGCGCACTATTAGATCTTGGTGCCAGTGTTAACCTGCTTCCGTACTCAGTATACGAGCAATTAGGCGTAGGAGAGCTGAAACCCACACACTGTACTCTCTAAATGGCCGACCGATCGATCACCCATCCTAGAGGTGAGCTAGAGGATGTGTTAATCAAAGTCGGGGACTTCATATTCCCCGTTGACTTCATTGTATTAGACACATAGTCTGTAGCTAACCCCCGGAATCAAATTCCGGTGATACTCGGTCGCCCATTCCTTGCAACCTCAAATGCTATGATCAATTGTCGCAATGGTTCGATGAACCTCTCTTTTGGAAATATGACAATTGAACTCAACATTTTTAGGTTGGGGAATCAGTCCTCCGAACCTAATGCTCATATACTGGACGTTTGCTCAATCCAGGAGATCACCCCAGAAGAGTGTGAATTCGAGGAGTTTCTGTTCGAACACGATAACCTTGACGCCACTAGTGCGTTCTTCCTCGAACCTGCTGCTGTTTCTGCGCCCGACAACGACTACGAGTGTTTCATGTTCTTGAACGATCTTAGCCGCTCGCAACTCGAGTTTGAATCCTTCGAATTTCCGGATGAGTTACTTGAACCATCCGACTCGGTCGCTTACACTCGTTTTGAACCTTTGCTGGAGTCCTTTGAGTTCGAGACCTCTGCACCAATCTTGCCTTCAATCGTTTCACCTCCGACGCTCGAACTCAAGCCTTTGCCGTCTCACCTTAAGTACGCTTACTTAGGTGAGAACGAGACCATCCCTGTCATCATCTCGGCTTCTCTAGCTCCAGAGCAAGAGAAAGCCCTTCTCGCGGTCTTGCACAGCAACAGGCAAGCTTTTGGCTGGTCCATGGCGGACATCAAGGGGATTAGTCCCCTGATCGTTGAACATCACATTCATCTGATGGATGATGCCAAACCAGCCCGGGATCCACAAAGACGTCTCAATCCAGTCATGAAAGAAGCTGTGAAGAAGGAGATCGTAAAATGTCTGGATAGTGGTATCATTTACCCTATCTCTGATAGCCAGTGGGTTAGCCCCATTCACGTTGTCCCCAAGAAATCAGGTATAACGGTCATCACTAACGAGGTGAACGAGTTAATCCTTACTCGCACCCAAACTGGGTGGCGAGTATGCATCAATTACAGAAAACTCAACGCCGCAACGCGGAAGGACCACTTTCCGCTACCTTTCATTGACCAAATGCTTGAACGATTGGCCGGACACGAGTACTACTGCTTTCTTGATGGCTACTCTGGCTATAATCAAATTCCCATCGCCGAAAAAGACCAGGACAAGACCACTTTCACTTGTCCTTTCGGCACGTTTGCATATCGTCGCATGCCCTTTGGGTTATGCAATGCGCCCGCTACCTTCCAGCGGTGTATGATGGGAATCTTCTCAGACATGGTAGAAAAATTTCTGGAGATCTTCATGGATGATTTCTCCATCTTCGGCGATTCCTTCAACGAGTGTTTGCTGCATCTCGACGCTGTCCTTACCCGATGTAAGGATAAGAACCTCACTTTGAATTGGGAGAAGTGCCACTTCATAGTGCGCGAAGGTATTGTCTTAGGACATATCATCTCGCAAAATGGCATAGAGGTTGACAAAGCGAAGATTGAGGTCATTTCCAATGTCCCTCCTCCCCGATGCGTCAGAGATATCCGAGCCTTCCTTGGCCATGCCGGTTTCTATAGACGGTTCATCAAGGACTTTAGCAAGATTGTTAGGCCCTTGACTCTTTTGCTGGCCAAGGATACGCCATTCGACTTCAACTCGAGTTGTGTGACTGCATTCGAGTCATTGAAAAGCTCACTCACTTCTGCTCCCGTTCTTTCTTCACCTGACTGGACGCACCCATTTGAGATTATGTGCGATGCATCCGACTTTGCCATTGGTGCTGTCCTTGGACAACACATCAATAAGATGCCGCACGTAATTTATTATGCAAGCCGAACCCTGAACGACGCCCAACTCAATTATACAACAACTGAGAAGGAATTCTTTGCTGTTGTATTTGCTTTAGAAAAGTTCAGGCCCTACCTCATCGGCTCTCCAGTCATTGTCTACACAGACCATTCTGCTCTGCGCCATCTTTTTGCAAAGAAAGATGCAAAGTCTCAGCTAATACGTTGGATCCTCTTGCTTCATGAGTTTGACCTTGTCATTAAGGATAAACGAGGATGTGAAAACGTAGTTGCCGACCATCTCTCACGACTTCCTTCTTCGCCTTCGCTTCCAATTCCGATCAACGACGTTTTCCCGGATGAACAGCTCTTGACAGTATCTTGCAAACCCTGGTTCGCAGATATTGTGAACTATTTGGCCACAGGATTACTACCGACTGAATGGTTAAGTCAGGACAGACTTCGCTTCTTATCCCAAGTAAAACACTTTTACTGGGATGAACCCTATTTGTTCAAGTACTGTCCCGACCAGATTATTCGTCGGTGTGTCCCTGACGAGGAATTCAAGAGTGTGCTGTCATTTTGCCACGATCAAGCATGTGGCGGGCATTTTGGCCCCAGAAAGACAGCTGAGAAGATCTTGCAATGTGGTTTCTACTGGCCACAACTCTTCAAAGACGCTCATGACTATTGCAAGACTTGCTCCCGGTGCCAACACTTGGGCCGGATATCCCAGAGGAACGAGATGCCGCTCCAACCAATCTTGGTTGTGGAGATTTTCGATGTTTGGGGGATAGATTTCATGGGGCCGTTTCCCAGCTCTTTTGTGAACTTGTACATCCTTCTTGCTGTTGATTACGTCTCTAAGTGGGTCGAGGCTGTGCCCAGCCGGACAAAGTTGTCGTTAGGTTTCTTAAAGAAAACATTTTCTCCCGTTTTGGGCACCCCCGAGCGATCATTAGTGACAATGGAAGTCATTTCTGCAATAAGACTTTCGAGGCCTTGATGCAGAAATATTCCATTAATCATAAGCTCTCTACGCCCTACCACCCCCAAACCTGCGGGCAGGCCGAAGTTTCAAATTGGCAAATCAAGCAGATACTGGAGAAGACGGTTTCCAAGAACCGTAAGGATTGGTCGCTGAAACTCACTGATGCCCTTTGGGCATTTCGAACCGCTTATAAGACCGACCTTGGCATGTCTCCCTATCGGCTTGTGTACGGAAAGGCTTTCCACCTACCTGTCGAAATAGATCATCGCGCATTTTGGGCGATAAAGGAGCTGATCTGTCTCTCGAAGATGCGGGCAGCCATCGGAAGCTGCAGTTGAACGAATTAAGCGAGCTTAGGGATGAGGCTTACGATAACGCGGTTGTCGTTAAGAACAGAACGAAGGTGTTTCACGATAAACACCTTTTGCGCAAAACTTTCGTACCTGGTCAACAGGTACTGCTTTACGACACCAGACTACACTTCCATCCAGGAAAGCTCAAATCTCGCTGGAAAGGGCCGTATTTTGTGCGGAATGTGTATCCGCATGGCGCTGTGGATTTGGAGACTCCAAAAGACGGTTCATTTTTCAAAGTGAACGGACACCGACTAAAACCGTACCTTAGCGCCGAACCAACAGAGGAGCTCCTGTTCTTACAGGAGCCGGTTTACCCTGCATAATCTTCCTCTGCCTACCTCCAAACTTCGGTTATCCAGCCAAGAACAAGTGGACACTGTTCCAAAGAAGTTTGGGGGGGTATATATATACCATTTTGTACATTTTTGTGGATATTCTTTTTCTTTTTCTTTTTCTTAAAACCAAAAACACAAAAAAAAATAAAAATAAAAATATTGTGTATATCTAACCGATAATTTTGACCCTTCAAATGATCTCTTCATGCAATGACAGTAAGGACACTGTCCAGTTTAAGTTTGAGGGTACGCTCGGTACGCATTTCTTACCTTCGCATTCATATGTATATTTTGCATCTGCATATTTAATTCCATAAAATCCATAAAAATCAGAAAATTTTCTAAAAACATAAAAACTTTTTGTCAAGTTAGCTAGTGGGAGAACTCTGATTCAACATTTCGACGGTTTTTGTTTAATAAGATAAGAATAACTAAATCTTATGTTTAGATTTTGAAAACCTGAAAGATAACTCTCCTTTGAAGTTAACTATAGCTGTTATACGTCTTTACATCACACTACACGTGTCGTGAGTTTTTGGGAATTAGATGACAAGTCTTTTATGTCGAAAAACTTTTAAATGGATCAATGATTTTCTGAGGATCAAATAGGTTTGTTCTGAAATAAGTAATATCAAGAATAGTTTATGAAGTAAGTGAATATAAAGGAATGTTATTGATGCCTTAATTGGAACTAAGTCTGAAAAATAACCCATCTGAAACTTGATTGGAATGATTACACACCGAACCTACTAAACATGTCTTTTATCCAAAAAAAAAATTAATTGAACTGCCGGTTATATCTCCGTTCGTATTAAATCATCATGATTTTCACGTCAAACTGTCTTTTGTTTTTGGACCTAGGTAACTTGAGTAATTAAGTCCGCTGGGGTGTTTCTACACCTAATGCCCTAAAACCAACTGGTTTGGGTGCATTGGCCCAAAGCTCGCTAAGAAGCCTAGAATGTCCAGTTTAAAACAAAGTCAAGCAAGTGTTCTCTCCGAGTTAAAATTCCTAACGGTTCTTTGTGTGAGAATAATCTTGATAAAAGACAGGCTTTTATAAAAATTTTAGCGGAGATATGAAGGTTTTATTCTATGATAAAGACTATTGCACGTTCACAGAGGTGTGTATGAAATGAAAACAAGAAAAAGGTGGAGTGAAAAATAAGACCTAGTTTCATGTTAAGGAAGATAGAAATTCTAAAGTTGAAACTTTACTGGAAAACGAAACTTGAAAAATGCTTAACTGTTTATAAAACTTATGTGATCCTTTCAAAAATTTTATCTGGGCTTTATTGTGTGACATGATGACGTAAATCGATCCTTCTGGAAACTTAACGACACTATTTGCACTACACGTAAAGACATATAAAATCTGTAGTTAAATAAGAAGCGAGGTGTGAAAAATAAAGGTTCGATAGTCTAGACTTAGGATAATAGAATTGTTATTCTGAAACAAAACTTTAGGGTTTGAATCTTAGTTAGTTTACAAAACCAACTTGACCGGATTTTGTGGGTAGTATCCGCTGAAAACCCTCAGGAGACAACACTCCTCCTACTAGAGACACCTAGAGGTTTAACGGCTTGTTGCACATGCTCAGTGCAATCGCGTTCCCTGCGAAAGTGAGGTTAGGAAATTTTTTTGTGAATAAATTGGCTTTGCTCGGGACGACCAAATGATAAGTTTGGGGGTATTTGTTCATATCAGATTTTTGCATTTTCATACCGCCCAATTTTTATCACATTGCATATCGGTAGGTACTCTTGAGCCGTGTTTGCTAGTCAATTACAGGATACAGGTTCTCGGCTCTAAATGGTGAAATTCATGGAAAAACACGACAAAACCCGGGTTCCTGCCAACCACAGATAAAACACGGATCTCCGCTCTTTATCCGTCTGTTGCCACACACCAGTTTAAGAGACAAAATGGCAAATCAATGTCATTTTCATGCACAAGGATCAATGGCAACACAAGATCCAAGAAATCTACACGGAGCTCGAGGAAATCATGACAAAAAGATCCACATCAAATCACCTTTTGCTCAACAGAAATTCTGGAAAAATCGTGAAGAAATTCTGAGAAAACACATATACCAGAATAAAGTACAGAGAAAACCAGGCAAGCACAGAAAGTTGGAGGGCCCAACTCCTCCATACGGCCGCGGAACCGCGGCCAATAGGGGATCTAGGCCGCGGTTCCGCGGCCATACTGGCGCCTCACTTGATGGGATTTCAGGGGTTGTTTGGTCTTTTCATGTTGGTTCAGAATGTTGCCCTAGATTTCCATCTCCCTGCCTATAAATAGTCCAGAACCTTGTGAAGCCAAGGGTGCTTAATCTTGTATTTTTTCTACGTTTTAGAATACTTGTTCTTCTTCCTCTTCTCATCTCTTCTCCATTGAAAAACTTGTAGTGAGCTTTTGTGAGTGAAGAATGATGAATAAAGAAGTTCCTTTTGTTATTATACTTGTCTTGTTCTCTTATTATTGCTTGTAATTTTCATTTGTTAACTTAGTTGTTGTTATTTCTTGTTGTTTCTTTCTTTTCTCTTTTCCTTTATCCTTAAACAACCATGATGCTTACGCTTGATCCTTGCCGAGGTGAGGTCGCAAATAGCTAGTTGTTATCTTCTAATCTCCTTCTTTCTATCTTCCTCTTTTGTGTTATTTTCTTTTCCGTATAAAGGGTGAGTAGTTTCATACTTGTTAGGATAGGATAAAGGAAGTTTGAGAGAAGGAAATCTCTCTCACTCTTTCCTTGCCCAACATCTTAAATCGACTCCCGTTAATTGAACCACAATCCGCTCCTTACGGCACCCTATCCTACATGATAGCGGTGATTCGGTAGTGAGACCGGTTATGGTTGAATTAACCGGAGGTTATGCCTAAGAGCCAAGAACGGACGGACAAGCACCAAAAGGAAGAACTTAAGCGTTGGAAAGCCTAGCTTATACTCGCAAGTTCCTTCCTAGTCGTGCTAATCCCCGTTGTTGCCGATTACCGTAACACCGATATTAAGAGTGGCAAGGAAAGAAGTGAGCGACTCCTAACTCAAACTAACCTAATCCTAACCCTAACAGGCTCTCTTTACATATCATTTTAACACTTAGTTAATCACAAACAAACCTGGAAAATTGGACTTAACTCGTTAAAGCACATAAAAAATGATTTCCATCTCCCTGCGGACGACCCGTACTCAACCGGCTAGCTACAAGCGAAACCGTTTTGATTGCGGTAATTAACTAAACTTGAACACGCAGAAACTCTACCAATCACCAGCGTAGTGTCGAGTCTTTAGAGTCCCACACAGAGAGTTTCCCTGCTTCGGGCGAAACGATATAGAGGTCGTATGGTTTTACGACAGGGTTCGGACGCATACGTGTTTTTACGCACGTACGATGTTCGGACAGTTTTTACTAGTCGGCTTTTGTTTAAGCCAGATTCTAGTATCGGATTATTAGATTTATACAGTCTAAAGTTTTTCTGTGTTTTTACGGATAGGAGGGGCGTTCTCGTAATTTGTCGGGAAGCTTCTTGAAGCATGGTGACTTGGGGGTTAAGGTGGCATTTGCATTAATTGGATAAGTGAGTCATGGTGTGATTCATACATGGAGTTAATGAATCATTTATGATTCATATGACTCATGTGATGAATCACTTAGTGTGTTAATGAAACATGATGATATATCATTATTTGTTATTCATTTAATATATATGATATGTTTCATATATACACAGATGATCTATTCATCCAAAAGGATTCTCACTCTCACATTCTCTCTCCTCAAGCTCTCCATCTTCAAACCCTAACCCTAACCTCTCATGTGTTGAGATCAAGGGTTAGCTAGACTAATACTTCCATAATCCAACTCTATATCACCTATGTTGCTTAGATTAGCACTTTGAGTAACCTAGTTACCTCAAGTTAGAGGATAAGCTTGGAGTAGGAGCTCTCGCGTGGATTGTCTTTGACTCGAGGAGGCCGTTGAGGTGCCGATGTTCCAAATAGCCTATAAGGAGTGGAGGACAGTGATGAAGACCCGAAGGACAAGTAACGTGAGGTATAACTTCGAATCAGAGTAGTTAAACCTTTCATTGTTTGCTAGTAACGGTTTAGACACGATTCATGCGCTCAAGTCCGTGTTACGAACCTTTGATGATCGTTTTTCATATATTCCGCCTCCCCGCAAGTTCGTGGGGTACGTGACATGGACTTACACACAGTCCATGGTAGTTTAGAAACATCATAGTCTATAAAGTTTAAGGACATTATAGTCCATGAGTTTAAGGACCCCACAGTCCGTGGAATGTCTGGTTGTCGGGACCCGTCACCTCTCTGAAGGCGTTGAAGGATTACAACGACACATATCAGAGGAGTGAAGAGATGTACTCTTGAACCAATATTGGTTGAGAGATCTGTAGTCTAATTTAGGATTAAGATCAAAGATTTATGAGCATATGGGCTCAATTAATCTGAAGCAGAGATCTATGGCCAACTTGGGCTCGGCCTATTCGGTTAAAATATTGGACATTTAATTAGGATCAGCCCTTTTTCATTTAACAATGCTGAGCATTGGTCCCGACAACATTTTGTCTTTTATTGAGTGCTGAGCATTCATTATGGTTTTGGGGCTTTTATTTAAAGAACACTTTATGTTCTCTTAGCGCCCATGTGAGGAGCACGTGGTGCGCTTGGCGCTGAGCGCCAGTCAATGAGCGCAGAGCGCTTCTGTTAAGTAGCGCATACGTGAGGAGCACGTGGTGCGCTTAGCGCTGAGTGCCAGTCAATGAGCGCAGAGCGCTTCTGTTAAGTAGCACACATATGAGGAGCACGTGGCGCTGTGCGCCAGTCAATGTGCGCAGAGTACTTCTTTTAAGTAACACACACGTGAGGAGCACATGGCGTGCTTGGCGCTGGTCACCAGATTTGGAGCGCTAAGGCGCTTCTTATGAAGTAGCGCACATGTGAGGAGCACGTGGCTCGTTTGGCGCTGAGCGCCAGACAATGAGCACAGAGCGCTCCTGATCAATATTGTGATCTAAGAAATAAGTTCCCGCTTACAAGAGACTTTGTCTCATGGTTCTAAGAACAAAGTTCTTATTTTTATAGGAGATTTTGCAATCTCTTATATTTTTTTTTTGTGAAAGACTTTGTCTTTGTAGATGTATGATCTGAAGAGAATGAAATTCTTCTCCCCTTTTTTTATGATGAGATGTTATGATCTCTTTTTGTGAAAGACCTCTGTCTTATAGATCTATGATCTGAAAAAGAACTATGTTCTTCTTTCCTGATGAGATGTTTTTTATCTCTCTGTTTTTACCTTGAAAAAAATTCTTCTTCTCAGAGCTTGCTCTTTTCTTTGAAATTTCTCAAAGCTTGTGGGGGCGGGGGGTCCTCTCTGTTTCTTCTTTCTTTTTTTTATTTTGGAAAGAAAGATCATTGGTCGTTGGGACCCACCACCTCTCCGACAACACTGAGAGATTACAGCGCCATATCGAAGGTGTGGAGGGATGTACCCTTTGAAGCATGTTCCACTCATCAGGAGGGAAGAACAGGCTGGAGCTTAAGCTTCTCGCTGCTGAAAAAGGCTTCTTTGCGTTCACGCACGTGCGTCGCACGTGTTGGGCGCACATGTTTGCACGTAGTGCACATGGAGCTTGCGCATATGCGTATTATGGGGGGGCAGCTATGGCCCTAACTTGGAGCACTAAGCTCCTTTAAGGATTGAATCCTCGCACGTGGCGCGCACATGCGTTGCACGTGGTGCGCACGTGGCGAGCGCACGTGCGTTGCACGTAGCGCACATAGCGCTTACGCATATACGCATTATGGGGGGAGCAAGCTCATATGGAGAACTAATCTTCTTTGTGAATTGAATTCTCTCACGTGCGTTGCACGTGGCGCGTATGTAGCGGGCGCACTTGTATTGCACGTGGCGCACATGGCGCTTGCGCATATGCGCATTATGGGGGGAGCAAGCTCTTATGGAGAACTAGTTCCTTTGAGAATTGAATTCTCTAACGTGTGTTGCACGTGTTTGGCACACGTGCGTTGCACGTGGCACGCATGTGACGGGCGCACGTGCATTGCACGTGGCGCACATGGCGCTTGCGCATATGCGCATTATGTGTGGAGCAAGCTCCTATGGAGAACTAGTCTCCTTTGAGAATTGAATTCTTTACCTTTTTTAAGAGGTATCCCCTCTTATTTATATGGGGGTGGTAGACAAGGGATCTCTCTTTTTCCCGATGTGGGACTAAAAATGCATCACCCATGTAGTAGAGCATTACTTTAGATTACACGTGCGTAACACATTTGCTCATAACTTTTGATCCCGGATGAATTATGAGGCCCATAATATATCAAATCGAAGGATTTTTTGAGACACTTTCGATAGCATAAGAATTTAGCTATTTCTCATTCGGGAGTTTGTCAAAATACAGCATAGAAAATACTGGTTCGTATTTTCTTCCTTAGATTACATGTGCATAGCACATTTGCTAGTAACTTTTGATCTTGGATGAATTCTGAGGCCCATAATATATCAAATCGAAGTTTTTTCGAGAACCTTTCGATACCATCAGAATTTAGCTATTTCTCATTCGGGAGTTTGTCAAAATACGGCCCGGAAAATACTGGTTCGCGTTTTCTTAAGCGTATCGCTGCCATTTAATATCTTGAGCTCTTTTGCACAGAAATTTTTGGCAGGAACAGCTATAATCCAAGAGCAAAGAAACATGTGCCCTCATGATTGTTAGTATTCGTGATTGCTTGTATTCGTGATTGTTAGCATGAAACTCTTGAGGTTTCATTGGACTCACAACTCAAACTACCCCAACACCCTATGTATATTAGTCTATAGTTAAAATTACAAGTCTTGTCCGAATCCATGAATACATCAAGTTTTCAAGATTGAGTTCATATCAAGATCAAGTATTCATGTTACGTTTCAAGTATTCATGTCAAGTTGAATTCATGGTTTGGGTCAAGTCAAATCTAGTATTTAATTGGATTATGTCAAATATATAATATCTAATTATGTCACGACCCAAAAATATTAGCCCGTGACCGACACTTAAACCACGCAACGTCTAAAGGCGTAACGTAATTCAAGTAAACCGAAGCCCCGATATCTAAACTTTTTTATGAAAATAAAAGAGGCGAAGTTTTGAAATAAAGGTATGATGAAATCAAATGTCTTCTTAAATGCATAGATAATGGAACATGAAAAATGCAAGTGTATTTTACTAGTTGAAAAATATGTTTCGTCTTTTTAAAAATTTGGGCAGCACCTCCTTTGTATATTTTGATCCAAAACCACATATACATGATAATACTAATGGCATCCCTAAGCAGGAGCTAGCTCTTTGACAATCGGCGGAATCACAACCACGCAAGACAGAATATAAGTATACGACGCTCAACGATGAAGATCAACACAAAAGATAAAGAAATAAGCAAGACATCAACCCACCAAATGAACATATAACCCATCGCTCTAAGTATCGCAACTATAAGTCTTGCTAAGTCTTACTTCTTATACAAATACTAGTTTCTGAGTGATAGAGCTAACTAGATACAACAGGAATAATAAATACAATAGTGGTACGATCCAACATGTACCACCTACCAAAGCAAATCACCCGAATGCAAGCTGTGTGCCAGCGATGCTGCTACTGATCCATGTGGTCAACCTGCAAGAACTGTGGCACAACGGGGGTGAGTTGCCAACTCGTGAGTAGAAAACATCATAAGGTAGAAATCGAATAAAACAACGATTCCTAGGTCAACTATATCATAAAGGTAATACTATGATATCTATGGTGACCGTATCTGCATATGTGCCAACAATATAATCAATGCCTGTAAGCATGTGGCTAACATCTACGTGTCCATCAATGACACTACAACATCATGCATGTAAATATCATGAAAGTATATGCATGTAAATACGAGGATATCAATCAACGTGTGTCCATCAACGACACATCGAAATCATGGAACCTAAGTGTTCAATATCGATACTCAAAACATCATGAAACCCGTGTCCAACACCGACACGTAAATCCTCATATATCTCGGGCTCCATCAGTCCGGATCGGCCCATATCATTTCACGACTCGGGTTGGTATCCTGTGGATAACCGCCGAGTCTAAATGCTATCACCGGTAGGTAGTAGTCCCTCTGCTAGGCTCATCGTCTACACCACGAAAATCCTTTCTTTCCCTGTGGTACCATACCGGGTCCACCATGTACCCACAGACGGTGCCTCCCGCTCCTCGAATCGGGTTTCACATGCCAATATCAGAACCGAGAAAATACATGGTGGACGTCTCGAAATATCATATCAAGAGAAATCGGGTTTTTAAAAAAATACATGATTTCCTTTGAAATATAACCATGGTTCTCAAATCCAGAACCTCATGAAAACAGCATCTCAATGCATATAATCGTAAAGCATGATGTATGCAATATATAACAGAAATGTGAGCATATCCGCATATCATGCAACATAGAACGGTGATGTGAGCATCTCAGTATATCATGCGACATATCATAATGATGTGAGCATAACAAATATATCAGGCAACATAGCATAATGATGTGGCAATTCTACTGTGTAAGTGACATAGTAATTATCGATGATGAAGTGTGTGAGCCGGCAAATCTGTGTAAGTGTAATATACGCATCATCGATAATGGTGTAGGTGTACTAGCACAGGTATATATATATATATAATGCAATAAGAATATCATGAACGTAACATAATGTACATCGTACGCGAAATGCTAACAGGTATACGTATCTACGATATACCCGAGTCGTTGAATCTATCATTCGACATCCAACCTCACGACATCACGTATGGTATAATACATCATATGACATCCTCTAGTCAAGGTTATGGATCAATCATCCGATAACAATCATCACATACGGTAATCCATCGTACGGCGGTAATAAACAATTAGGAATTCTATCAACCTATATGATAATGAGGGTACAGACCTAACGTCTCGTACGGCATATCACTCATGATTCACAACATTTTATAAGTATATACCTATCTCTCAGGTCACATCCGTATCCATCTTATATCATGGGACCGGCAAAGGTATCAATTATCTCATATCGACTTGCATCCGTATACCGACATATCAAACCAAGTCGTCATATCTCATTTCTATATCCTTATATATCAATTCGAGACATCATTTCTATCATATCATGCCAAAGAATCATATTCCTATAGCTTTCATCTCACATCTCGATATATATATATATATATATATATATATATATATTCAATCATTCATATCATTTCTAACTATCTATTTAACCATATCCTTAGTTTTCTAATATAGGTTTCCTTAACCATATTCTATATATCGTTTTCCATCAAAATTTGCGGGGGTGCTATACGCCATCCACCCGACTTTCCCCATAGATATAAATTTACTCACCTGTGGAACTCCTCGTTCAGCCGAAGTCGATCTGCTCCGTCGTCTCGGAATCCATGCGAAGGTACCTACAATAAATACACAATCGCAAATATTATTAACATCAAGTCCGGAAAACCAATACGGCACACGGTGCGCTCATCGGTTAGAACTTATAGCCTACGCATGCAAAAACAACCAAACAACCACCACCGTTGACGTAAAAACATCCAACGACCAAATACAATATCAAATACCAAAACCTAAGTTTCAGAATCGCAAAACACAAAAACAGCAATCTAGGAAAACCACTCCCAGATTTCACCCTAGGTCAAACTAGGGAATTTTGCATATAGGGTTGCTCTAGATATCACATAAGGAATCAATGGACCAAACATCACCCGAATCTACAATGATCAGGCTGCAATTTGCGGCCTGGAGGAGTTTATTTGCGGCCAGGATATGGAAATAGGGGCTCGGGTCTCAGGGATAGATACATGGTTGCCTGCACGTCTCATTGTCAAGGGAAATTATTTTAGAATAGTCTCGAGTCATCCAAGATTCCCATATACCCTCACAAACTGTCATTTAACCGATGTCGGAAAATTCTAAGTTCGTGTTTTGGTTCTAATCTTAGGTCTAGGCCAGTAAAACACCACTAGGGTCTTAAGTAAACACACACAACAGATTATAAGTCCACATAATCATCCAACCCTTCTCTTGAATTTTCCAAACATCACATACCCTAACCAATTCACATTCTAAACTAAACTATGGTGCAAGAAACTAAAACTAAGCTAAATGAAGGGAGATATACCTCATTTGGCAACTCAAGAATTTTCTTGAGTTGCTCAAGGTGATCAAAATCCAACTTTGAAGCATCCATTGGGTTTGTAGAGAGGTTGCACATCTTTTTTGTGAAGGGGGTGTAGGGTTTTAGTGAGGGTATTGAGATGGGTCATGAGGGTAGAGGAGGTGGAGCTTGAAGATGAAGGAGGAGGTGAAGAAAATAATGGGGATGAGGAATGGGCAACCCTCTCTCTCTCTCTCTCTTATCCTTACTCTCTCTTAGCCTTACTCTCTCTCCTATGCTCACCCTCTCAATAATACACTTTCTTTTGTCTTTTAGATTCCTTTTTCTTTTCTTTTCTTAAAACCAAATATCAACACATACTAATGAAACAATATGCAACAAAAATGCAACATGCCATGGTGCACTAACCATGGGAAAATGTAGAAACACGGATTTGTCCTAATCGCGATTAGTAGTGCACTAATCGGGTTTAATATTTAAACCGCATATAATTAATTATAAAAATTCCAAATCCAATAAATATATTTTTAATTGAATAAATCATTTTAATCTCCAATTATTGGTATATATTTATACCATTTTACGAAAACCCCTATTTCGCAAATCGGGTAGTTTTTGCGAAATATATTATTTTAATATTAAATTCCAAAAATAATATTTTATATTTTCTGAAATGTTACAATCTCCCCCCTTAAATAAATTCGGTACCCGAATTTAAATTCAAACCCCCAAATGCTAAAACATTTCAATAATCAGATCAGATCAACGGGGCTCCGAAATCACGGAAGATATAGAAATATTACAGCGCCTCGTGTGCGCCTGAAAACGAGTATGAAACTTAAAATTGAACTCCGTCAAGCGTCACGCAAATCATCGGAGTTACAATAGAGATACAGATCTTGAAATCCATTACAGAAACCCAATATGCACTAGTCGAATACTAAAATGTATGTAGTACACATCTTTGGAAAAATCTCTTAAAACTGAATAAAACACATGCAAAATCTTTTCTAAATTGCCGTGTGATGCGTAACTCATGGCACAAGTGATGGACGCTCATTTTTAAAATAATAAATATATGTTCATATATGTTTTACTCAAATATACGTTCCGCCGTTTTGAAATATCCCAAAAGGTTTTCCTTTATAACATTCGTGTCACTCGCGGACACGTAGGAAATAGCGAGACTATAGCTCCTTTTTTTTGAAAACCTCTTGTTAAACTTTTAATGCATGCAAAGTACTCAGGTACTGTCCTCAGATCAGTCTTGTTCGGCTACTGCATAATATAGTGCCCATCATGAAAACAAAGTGCTCAAGAGCAAAATCAGCCTCAAAAGGCGTACCAACAATCACGTGCGTCTGGTGAGCACGGAAATCAAATCCAAATACAAGTGCCACATTATGCACAAAAGCAAACTAAGTGCAACGGGTATGCATGAAAGTATCTGTCCAGTGCAACGGGTGTGCACGACAACAACATCTAGTGCATCGATAGTGCACGAAAATCTCAATCCAGTGCAACTAACATGCACGAATGAAAATCACAATCGAGTGCATCCGGTGTGCACAAAATCACATCTCATATCATGCGCCCAACATGCGCGAAAATCCAAATCAAGTGCATTCATCATGCACAAATGAAATCTAAATTAAGTGCATCCGACATGCACGAATGAAATCTAAACCAAGTGCATCCAACATGCACGAATAAAATCTAACTCAAATGCATCCGATACGCACGAAATCCAATACCAAGCGCCTAATATGCGCAAAATCCAACCCAAGCGCGTTAGGTTCATAAAAAGCATCTGGTGCAGAAGCTTGCACGAAAACGAACGTCAAGGGCAAATGCACACAAAAAGATAAATCCGCTAAAACAAATGCTCAAAGATATAAATCGAGTGAAACCAATGTACGTGGTATAAATCTAGTGCAAAAAATGCATGAAATACCCACCTGGTGCAACAAATGTATGAAATGCAAATCTAGTGCAACAAATGCACGAAATAAAAATTCGGTGTATCCAGTGCACGAAATACAAATCTAGTGCATCCAGTGCACGAAATACAAATCCGGTGCATCAAATGTACGGCGTAAAAATCTAGTGCAAAAAATGCACGGAAACTCATCAATAACTCCAATGCGTATAAAAAGCAACACCGAGCGTACCAAGATGTATAAAATCATAACCGCGTGCAACTGCGTGCACAAAACACATACCAGTGCACTGCAAGCATATGTGAGCTATACCGAGCGCAAAATTCAAATCGAGTGCCCACCACATGCACAAAATCAAATCAACCGTATGAAATCCACGAAATCGTAAACACATGCTACGAAGGAACAAAACCGATATCAAATGAAATAGGTATACACAAATCGCAACCGATGTGGCGGTGTATAAACATAAATCAAGTGCAATAACTATGCATAAAATGTGAATATCCAGTAGGTGCAGCCATGGTGCACGAAACAATATCATGAAACTCAATCATCAAAACTCAAATCCAAGCGATATAATTGTGATACTCGGATCACAAACGCAAATCGCAACAAATGACATTGAGATACACCTCCTATAATGTCGAAAAATGTCGGTGCGCCCAAAAGTGCCAGAGCAAGAACATCCGCTTGCCTCCTGCTCACGGTCTGGCGTCCTCTGTCTCTGGGTCCTCATTTATTTGCGGATTACCAATATCGCAATCCATCGGCTCGTCGGCCCGGTCATGTGTACTAATGGAAACGATTCCGCTCTGGCACTCTTCTGGTCATCTCTCAGCCAATTTGCGTAACCACTCGTAAAGCAACATGTCACTGGCGTTGGCTTCTGGCCATCTGAATACAAGTGACACAACTGATCCTCGGTGCAATCTTATCGCAGCAGTGTACTGGAAGGAACCTGCTCAAGATCTCTTCCGATCTTGACTATGCCAAACTATACAGAGGATGGTACTCCTACATATCTTTTCTCGTCTTCTAGACATCTGCGTTCTCAGCACAACATTTCCTCGGGAACTGGCCGTATCCTAACGCCTATGTATACTTATCCAATCTCTAATCTCAACGGGGAGTAACAACAGCTCGTTAATATCTCGCACGAATCTCTTGTTCCACTCATCTTTATTATCGTCCACTTCGACGTCACGTCATGCTATCTGCATTCTATAATGGTTCTTAGCTACAGTCAATCAGGAGTCTCTCATACGGACTCGAAATCACGAACTCGGTATCTTCCTCACTTTGTAGAAGATATCTAGCCGAACACGTCCTCGGGAACTCTTCCCAACCATCGGAGGAATACTCTATATTCGTCCGTTCTTGATCAACTCATAACGCATCTGGATGAGGTCCTCTATCCGAAGCTGGTCAACTTATTGATCTCCTATCGGATCATCCAACGAACAACATCATCTCTGGATCGATCTACTCTAGATCTGAGTAAGATTCTCCATACTGGAAATCTTCAACTCAACTGGGTCTGCGTCGGCGCATCAATCAGATAAATCATCTCAGTCGCTCAACTCTACTAGAGATAGACTAGCTATCTTCTATTGCATCTCTGCCTGAAAGCTCCAGCGATCTCATCTCATAAGCTCTGGAAGTGATAGCCCATCAATCTCAGCAACAGCTGGGCCATCTGTCTGCAAGGTAGATGACATCACAAACTTTGAGGTAGGCTGTACATCGACAGTCCTCTCACAACTGGAAGCCTCGATCAGTGGCCCGATCATACGGTGCAAAATCGAACACTTGCCTCAAACGAGAGGTCACAATACAAACACTAAATCGATACGTTCCCATGTCACCAAGAAACATGATGGCCAGTCCTCGTCTATGACAAGCTCGCCCTGACCGCATCACTAGCAGCAGCTCAATCTGCGCTCAAACCATGGCGACCGGTGTTAGTTATATGTATGCCCTAAGAGGCCATTACTGTACATAGGATGTATATTGTAGTGCATGCTGGGACGTATATAGGGAGGACTTTCTTGCTCGACATGATAGTATGCTATCTGGTTGATCTTTACCTTAACGTGTATACTGTTTATCTCTCTGTTACATGTTGGTAAAGCCCTTAGGATGTGTACTTGACTACCTAGACTATGATGTGGATCATACTAGTGGGGACATGGTAGTCCATAAGTACATCCTTCAAAGTCCCTAGTCGTGGGTGTATCGAGACGGGGCATCGATATACCAGAGTAGACTAGCGTGTACCTTCTCGACCCATACAGATGGGCGATGGATGATCCCATATCCATTGGTGTTTGACATCAGAGATGATATACGGGTGCTCAGTAGAGACTGGGTACACTGGACGGACTCGCCGAGAACTCCCAGATGGTATTATACCTCACGTCAGATGGCAGTTCTCTGGTGACACTGGTACAGAGTAGTCTGTTGACCTGAGATCGTCATAGAGTCTTATATGGTTCTCACTGTGCTTTGATTTCCATCTTACCACGTCCAAGAGGGCATGCAAAACGGTGGTTTTTGGGTACAGTCCCGAGTCACATGGAGGCAATGAGCGATAGGAGGGGATTCGTCTCTCCCGGTATAGGGAGTTGATGTTGCGCTGTGTTCGATTGGCTATAACAGGAAATCCCTGGCCAGGGTTGCTGAGATTTACTGGTAAGTGTTACCAGTAGTTTCTCGAGTTGTTATAGATCTCATATCGACACGACTTATCGAGCTATTGGGGTCTGACGTTTACCACCCCTAGGCGAGATATGCGACATATCAGACGATCAGACCGGACTGTACGGTAGTGTTACTGGTCGGATTCACTGGAGTGTGAGCGGGCTTCCTCGTCGATCTTCAGATCGCTCAATACCCGGGTGGCCGTTACGTTTAGCAGACCGCTTGCGGCTTGTGGGTGTTTGATATGATCATCGCCTGCCGCCGGCGTATTGACGAGTCTTTAGAGTCCTACACAGAGGTTTCCTGGCTCAAGCGAAACGAAATAGGAGCGCATATGAGATATGTGCGGGACCGAGAATAATGCGTGTATGTGATACCGTATTCCATTCTCGCGATGAATGTATCGATTAGGTTATATGCGATATACCCTAGTTATCGAATCAAAGGTTGATTCGATAAGCCGATACATAGGATACTGGTCGGTTATATGCGATATGACCGGATCGTTAAATCAAGTGTTGATTTAATGATTTAATGTATAATTATATATTTGATATATTACTTTGCATTAACTAGTATTGGTTCACTTTAAATGGATTTTCTCACTCGGGTGTGCGCATTGCATATGCGATATGATTTTGTGCACATGCTTGTATCATGTTTGATGATACATGCCTTTTTAATTAAGTGTATAGAATTAAACCTTGGTTAATGGAATGGTTAGGGTTTGCTATTTGCTTATTCATTTTATTCATTTATTTATTTATCTTTTTCTTATTGGAAAAAGAAATGAAATGATAAAATGGTGGCATTTCTTTTGAACATTCATGAAGCTTCATGATTGCTTTGACTTGATGACCATTCTGTTTTTAGCTTAACCCTAACCATTGCATCAAACCATGATTAGTTCTCTACACTTAACTATGGTCAAGTGATGATAAGGTTTGATTATTCATTTCATTTTTAATTAACTTATCATAACTATTATCTTCTTCTTCCTCATTTTTCTTCAAGTGAAGAAAGCAAGGTCATCAATGGTGATTGATGATAAAGAGTGAGAAATCCAATTCTAAAGTCTACCCACTTCCTATTTCTTCATCCTCTACCTCTTGCCAAGTAGTAGAGTGTGTTTCCTTTACAAGTTTTTAGGGCTTGGTGAAGGTGGAGCTTGATTTAGCGATGCCTCGACGTAGATCATCTTCGGCATGGACATCGACGACCTAGCTTGCCCATTCTCCGACGAAGCCGACGCTAGAGCCCGGATTTGATTTGGACAGCAGAGAGGACCTCATCTCGGAGCCGTGGAGGTGGAGGACCGGATCTACAAAGGTTGTATTTCCGTATCTCTTAGTTAAGTGTTAACTAGTTAGCTTTTTCGCCTAGTTTTCTAGCCAACGATCCGTAGTCGGGTCTCTCGGCACCTAGAATTTTTGAAATTGGCATGTTCGATGCCTTGTGAGACCTCACTAGGGTGCCTAAGGACCCTACAGACGGAATTTAAACGTCGTCTGTGTGGCTTTCCGGATAAATTATAGAATATGTTAAAAAGTTCGACCGGATATAAATACCCAATTTTTCCCCTATCGGGAAATTTCCAAGTGTTGGATTTTTCCGTAGTTTAACGACGTTCTAAGTAGTGCAAGTAACGCGATGGACCCTCTAGAAGACAACAAACCTTAACTCGATTATGTGACCATCTTGAACTGCCCTTTGAACCTTTGGGTTTGGGGCAGTACGGCGTGCCACATGTGAGGCGTTGGCTTGACCCTTCTACGGCTGGACCGTTGGTACTGAGGCACGAACTGAATGTTGTTAGACTTATTTCATGTGTTGAGCTGTATCGGGAAATCTTGGGTGTTTGACTGTTCGATCGAAAAGTTTAACATTTTCTGTTTATCTGGAATGGGATACAATACTTGGAATTCACAATAAGTTATGAGATAACTGAATGAATGTTATAAACATAGCAGTTTAGTCTCACTTGATCGGTTGCCACGGAATTTTGATGTGATCAAAAGTCCGTCGCAATCACGTAGCGTACGCGGATACTCGCCGGATAAACTTAATAGACAGCCTCACTCCATAGCCCCGACCAAGTGACTGTAGGAGAACCCCGTCGCCGAAAGCATCCGTTCGGGTGCTCGCGGTAGCGGTGTTCCGCCTTGGTGCACTTCGTCGACGGTATCGGGGGTGCGGCCGCCTACTGAAGTTTGCGACGAGCATTCGATCAGGATGTCGGGAATCCTGTTGAATTGCCCGACTTGATATTGAAAAGAGTTTTCGATTATGAGACTAAAATGCGGGGTTTATAATTGTTAGGTATGTGATGTCTAAGTAATTCATTTGGTCAGGCATACGATGTCTGAGGTGATTGCAGATTCCAACTGTTGTAGTTTTACACTTTCTTTTCTGTGACCGTAAGTGTAATATGTGATATCGCCGGTTTCGTTGCTATATGTCAACGACAATTGGGATGCGCATGTTTACTTACGTTGATGACATGTGATGTTATGTGTTGCTGGATATGTTATATTGGATCGTCGTGTTTGAATAGCCGGGGGATTTTATGTGAGATGAGTGTTTTTCATTTTCATTCATATAAAAACTTGTATGTAATATTCTTTTTTTGGGGCACTTCCAGGTTGCGGAAGTTGTCACCGTTTATATATTATTTACTTTTCCGCACTAGGATAGACCCAAGGAGGAGGGCGCAAGTAACCGGGTTCTGGAGTCCAGTGGGAGACCAACTCGAGGAGTCGAGTCCGGGTCTCCTAACTCTAGAATTGGTAGGGTTTCTTGCCGCTCTCGTAGGGGTCTAGGGGTGTGGGTTTGGCTATTCATCACGACCGTGGAATTCGTGTTTTATACTGGCTCGTATTGAAAACACGGACGTCCTAGTATATCCAATATTTCATATGATTCTTCTGCTGCGATATCTGTGATGTGATCATGTGATGTTCTGTGATAGATACAGTATATAGTATATATGATATATTATATAGACGTTACTTATGTTTTACATCCGCGCTAGCCCTGCCCCGCTCTGCCGTTAGTCACCTAACCTAACGGTGCACGAGGGGACATCGAGGCGAATGCGGATGGCATAAGTGTACGTTGTATTTATCTGTGATGTTTAGGTACTTAAATTATGGGACTTCATTAATGTGATTAATGAAATAAAAGAAACCTAAGATGTTGTAGAATCGAATTTCAAAATAAAACAGGTAGCTACAGTTCTTGCTTTGCACAGCGGTATATGTGATATATCCTGCACCTTATTCGATGAGGAAAGGACCGAGATCCCTTCACCGGGAGTGACTCCTTTAGCAATAACTGGCAGATGCTACACACTCGGTTTGTCTTTTGATTGCTTTTAAGAGTTCTGCTTTGCACAGTGATATATATGATATATCCCGCACCTCATTCGACGAGGAAAGGACCGACGATCCCTTCACCGGGAGTGACTCCTTTAGCAAAACTAGAAAAGCCTCAAAAGCACTCCATTTTAAAATCATTTGATTCTACAACGATATCAAGTTCATTACGCAATAGGTTTTCAGAAAAACCTGTCGTAGCCCTCCGTCATTTCAGATAAATCCTGTTTAGTATTCGTGCTGCGTTTGTTGACCTTGTCAAGGCGCAGTGTGCGGTAGCTAACCAGTATTTATCTGCTTATGTATATGATGCAGATTGGGTTAGGGTAGTCGTACGGCCTTGTTGACCTTGTCAAGGGTCGTGCGGGTGGGTTTAATTCAATCAAGAAATAACGGGTTGAACTTGACTTACGGTCTATGGTTTGTTGACCTTGTCAAGGTCATAGATTGTTTGGGGCAAAAATATTATCGGGAATTTCAAGTGTTGAAATTTGCAATGAGATTGCATACCTTCTATGAGATAGTTGGATCCCGATACCCGCTGCGAGTAAGAGTTACTCCTGGGAGAGTTTTATACATTACAATTAGCCGATCAAGTAGGTGTCTAGAAAGGTGTCAACGAGGTTTAGCCTCTGGGAAAACGAGGTTTACATTAATTAGGTTCGTGCGAAAGCACGGGGGACCTCCCTCAAAGTACCGACACTGGCCTGGCTGAAAGATTGGCGAACTTGTAGTGTGTAATTAATCCCGGCTAGTCTTTCCTTTTAGGGTTTGAAGGAAGATTTGATAAAAAGCAGTGGGAGCCATCCTGATTAGATAAAATAATAACCAATCTATTCTTAAAAGAGTGCACGCTGATTGTTTTCTTCTCTCTCTCTCCAGGTAGCGACCATATCACGCCTTAATCAAGATAATAATACGGAATATTGACCGAACCCGCTTGTTATACTGAGCTGGGGAACGTTGGTCCCGCTCCAACTTATAATTGTTATAAGACAGAGCAGGAAATTGGGGATTACCAGAATTCCCGTGCCGCCCAAACGAAGAGAGTGCATGCTGATGCATCATCTTCGGGTGTGTTCATTACAGAGAACTGTTTCTCAGTATCCTTTACGTCCTGGGTATGTGATACCAGAACAGGATCCCAGATATGTAATCTATTACATAGGGCTGCAGAAAGGTAGAGAACTGAGAACGGGTGATAAGTTTCATGAGGCAGAAAACGGGGCAAGAGTTGCAGCCAAGTCTGTTGGTCACTGTCACCCTGTATTACCAATACATTGATTCTGAACGAATGTTATTAGATACCGAACCTGATATACAAAATCATATCAGTCTCTTTATCAGTAAAGAAATGATAAAATTTTGTATTGTTGGATAATGTTTTGAACATTTCCTATATCAAAAGTTGATCGGTTCAGGCATGTTATCTAAAAGCATTGATGTTCTAAATCAAACTACAGTTCTTAGTATACGGAACACACATAAGAGGAAGAGTTCAGAAATGAACGGATCCTTCTTAAGGTATTGTAGACTAGGTCAGATCAATGTGACCCGACTAGCTGAAGTTACATGTAGATGCATATTTAAATCAGTTTGAATCTACATCTTGTGAAACTTGCCAGTCATGTCACAGAGATAAGATGACCATAGCTCCGTTTACTGGAAACAGAGAAAGAGTTAGTGAACTCTTGGGACTGATACATGATGATGTATGTAAGGTCTCCTGTCTACACATGCCAGGACTGGTTCTTTATACTTCATTACATTCTCTGATAATCTCTCGAGATTCAGACATATGTTCCTGTTGAAACACAAGTCCGAACCTTTTGAGATATTCACAGAATATAAGTTAGAAGCAGAGAACCAAAATACAGGTAAAAGTATTATGTCCTTTGATGTGATCAGGGAGGAGAATACTTGAGTACGGAATTCCTGGACTATTCTAAAGGAGAATGGGATTCTCTCTCAGCATTACTCCTCCGTATACACCATAGCACGATGGTACATCGGGGCGGAGCATTCACACCCTATATGATAAGGTGTGCTCTATGATGAGTACTACTGAGTTACCTTTTTCCTTTTGGGAGTTATGCACTTGAGAAGATGCATACCTATTGAATTAGATTCGAATCAAATCAATGCCTACCACTTCATATGTGATATGGAAAGGGAAGAGCCCATATCTTAAGTTAGTTAAGATTTGGGGTTGTCCGGCCTATGTCTAAAAGCAAAATCCGGACAAGCTCGAGACAATGTCTGTTATGTAGATCTGGAAAGGTTCCAGCTATACAAACTGCAGCTGATGATTTGATAGAACCAAAGGATTCAGTAGATTCCAACGAACCTCAGCCTCTCCGTCGATCTAGTAGGTTTCCTCACCCACCTGAGAGATACTTCTATTTCTCTATGACAGTGGGAGCGAGGATTGCATCATGAGATGATGACCCAACTAGTTTCGAGCTGGCCATCGAGAATAAGACTCTGTAAGAATGGCTGGATGTTTAGCGATCTGAGATGGAATCCTGATACACCAACAAAGTATGGACTTTAGTTGTTATATCTGAAAGGTTAAATCCCCATCAGGAGCAAGTATATCTTGAGAAGATTACTTGGTGTAGATGGAAAAGTTGAGACTTTCAAAGCTAGACTTGTTAAAGCTTTTCGTCATCGACCAGGCGTGGATCATGATGAAACCTTTTTCTAAGGAGCTATGCTTAAGTCCATCCAGATCCTACTTGCCACGGCTACATACCATGACTACGATCTCTGGTGGTTGGGTGTCTTGGCTGCTTTTCTAAATGATGATTTGGAAAAGAGCGTCTATAAGTACACAGCCAGAGGGCTTCGTAGACAGTGGGAGCAGCGGAAACGTGTGCAAGATGTTTTATAGGATAAAGCAGGCATCGCGGAGTTGGAACATCTGTTTTGATGGATAAGTCAAAGAGTTTGACATCATCAAAATGGTAGATGAACCTTGTATAAACAAAAAGGTAGTAGGGAGTATGGTGGTGATCCTCGTAGAGTACGTGGATGACATACTCTTGATAGGGAAGGAGTTTCCTATGCTACGCTCGGTCAATCTCCGCTTATCACCATAATTCTCCATATGGGATCGAAGTGATACATCCTAAATCCTGGATTTTTGATCTATGAGATAGATCTAAATGGATGTTAGGATACTCACTAGCTGTAGTGAGATGGTATCAATCGACCCTGGGGAGAATCACTGGAAGTGTTCCAGGGTGATAAAGACGACTGAATGTCAGTCGCAGGCATTGTCTTTACCCTCAGTAAAGGGACGGTATGTTGGAAGAGTTCCAAGCTAGATACCGTGGCATACTAGACGATAAAGGCTTGATACATCGCTATTTAAGATGCTACCAAAGATGTTGTTTGGGTATATCTTGGTTCATGAGATGAACTATGTTCCTTCCATTGTGTGACAATGGAGTTGTGGCTAATGCCAAGGAACGCAGGTCCCATCAGTGATCCAGACATATTCTAAGGCAGTATCACTTGATCATGGAGATGGTTGATCTCTAAGGGATCGAGGTTAGGAGAGTAGACTCAGAGGACAACACAGCGGATCCACTCACAAAGGCCTGTTCCCAGAGAGAGATTTTTATGGGATGGTTGAGTATGAGATACTACAACCACTGTTACAGATGGCCCTAGTGCAAGTGGGAGATTGTTAGTTATATGTATGCCCTAGAGGCCATTACTGTACATAGGATGTATATTGTAGTGGATGCTGGGACGTATATAGGGAGGACTTTCTTGCTCGACATGATAGTATGCTATCTGGTTGATCTTTACCTTAACGTGTATACTGTTTATCTCTCTGTTACATGTTGGTAAAGCCCTTAGGATGTGTACTTGACTACCTAGACTATGATGTGGATCATACTAGTGGGGACATGGTAGTCCATAAGTACATCCTTCAAAGTCCCTAGTCGTGGGTGTATCGAGACGGGGCATCGATATACCAGAGTAGACTAGCGTGTACCTTCTCGACCCATACAGATGGGCGATGGATGATCCCATATCCATTGGTGTTTGACATCAGAGATGATATACGGGTGCTCAGTAGAGACTGGGTACACTGGACGGACTCGCCGAGAACTCCCAGATGGTATTATACCTCACGTCAGATGGCAGTTCTCTGGTGACACTGGTACAGAGTAGTCTGTTGACCCGAGATCGTCATAGAGTCTTATGTGGTTCCCACTGTGCTTTGATTTCCATCTTACCACGTCCAAGAGGGCGTGCAAAACGGTGGTTTTTGGGTACAGTCCCGAGTCATATGGAGGCAATGAGCGATAGGAGGGGATTCGTCTCTCCCGGTATAGGGAGTTGATGTTGCGCTGTGTTCGATTGGCTATAACAGGAAATCCCTGGCCAGGGTTGCTGAGATTTACTGGTAAGTGTTACCAGTAGTTTCTTGAATTGTTATAGACCTCATATCGACACGACTTATCGAGCTATTGGGGTCTGACGTTTACCACCCCTAGGCGAGATATGCGACATATCAGACGATCAGACCGGACTGTACGGTAGTGTTACTGGTCGGATTCACTGGAGTGTGAGCGGGCTTGCTCGTCGATCTTCAGATCGCTCAATACCCGGGTGGCCGTTACGTTTAGCAGACCGCTTGCGGCTTGTGGGTGTTTGATATGATCATCGCCTGCTGCCGGCGTATTGACGAGTCTTTAGAGTCCTACACAGAGGTTTCCTGGCTCAAGCGAAACGAAATAGGAGCGCATATGAGATATGTGCGGGACCGAGAATAATGCGTGTATGTGATACCGTATTCCATTCTCGCGATGAATGTATCGATTAGGTTATATGCGATATACCCTAGTTATCGAATCAAAGGTTGATTCGATAAGCCGATACATAGGATACTGGTCGGTTATATGCGATATGACCGGATCATTAAATCAAGTGTTGATTTAATGATTTAATGTATAATTATATATTTGATATATTACTTTGCATTAACTAGTATTGGTTCACTTTAAATGGATTTTCTCACTCGGGTGTGCGCATTGCATATGCGATATGATTTTGTGCACATGCTTGTATCATGTTTGATGATACATGCCTTTTTAATTAAGTGTATAGAATTAAACCTTGGTTAATGGAATGGTTAGGGTTTGCTATTTGCTTATTCATTTTATTCATTTATTTATTTATCTTTTGCTTATTGGAAAAAGAAATGAAATGATAAAATGGTGGCATTTCTTTTGAACATTCATGAAGCTTCATGATTGCTTTGACTTGATGACCATTTTGTTTTTAGCTTAACCCTAACCATTGTATCAAACCATGATTAGTTCTCTACACTTAACTATGGTCAAGTGATGATAAGGTTTGATTATTCATTTCATTTTTAATTAACTTATCATAACTATTATCTTCTTCTTCCTCATTTTTCTTCAAGTGAAGAAAGCAAGGTCATCAATGGTGATTGATGATAAAGAGTGAGAAATCCAATTCTAAAGTCTACCCACTTCTTATTTCTTCATCCTCTACCTCTTGCCAAGTAGTAGAGTGTGTTTCCTTCACAAGTTTTTAGGGCTTGGTGAAGGTGGAGCTTGATTTAGCGATGCCTCGACGTAGATCATCTTCGGCATGGACATCGACGACCTAGCTTGCCCATTCTCCGACGAAGCCGATGCTAGAGCCCGGATTTGATTTGGACAGCGGAGAGGACCTCATCTCGGAGCCGTGGAGGTGGAGGACCGGATCTACAAAGGTTGTATTTCCGTATCTCTTAGTTAAGTGTTAACTAGTTAGCTTTTTCGCCTAGTTTTCTAGCCAACGATCCGTAGTCAGGTCTCTCGGCACCTAGAATTTTTGAAATTGGCATGTTCGATGCCTTGTGAGACCTCACTAGGGTGCCTAGGGACCCTACAACCGGAACCTCAAGTATGTATCGATGAAAACAGATCAAAGGAATGAAATGAATCAACAGATCTATAATGGATACATGATTATAAGGAGGAACGGAATCAATGAGAGCATGATCATAGAAACGAATAGAATCAAGGATCTCAAATGGATGTATGATCAAGGTAATGAAGAGAATCATAAATCTCAAGATATGTACATCCTAAGGTCTTTTAAGTGGAGTATCGTATCGTAAATATGCCGCGGAACATACGTACGGTACGTCACTTTACTCAAGCTACCTACTCCATCAATCAGGGTCAACCTATGAAACGAAAGGTTGGGTCTAATACCCCTCTGTTCAAGTCTAAGTTCCGTAAGGTCAAGCCTAGGTTCCGAAATATATACGCCCTAGACTCCGCATAGTCAAACCTAGACTCGAACCAAGGTTAAACCCAGCGCTCTGATACCAATTTTGTCACGACCCTAAAATATTAGCTCGTGACCGGCACTTAAACCACGCAACGTCTAAAGGCGTAACGTAATTCAAGTAAGACGAAGCCCATAAATCTAAACATTTTTAAGAAAATAAAAGAGGTGAGGTTTTGAAATAAAGGTATGATGAAATCAAATGTCTTCTTAAATGCATATATAATGGAACATGAAAAATACAAGTTGATTTTACTAGTTGAAAAACATGTTTCGTCTTTTTAAAAATTTGGGCAGCACCTCCTTTGTATATTTTGATCCAAAACCACATATACATGATAATATAAAAGGCATCACCAAGCGGGAGCTAGCTCTTCTCCAATCAGTGGAATCACAACCACGCAAGACAGAATATAAGTATACAACGCCCAACGGCGAAGATCAACACAAAAGATAAAGAAATAAGCAAGACATCAACCCACCAAGCGAACATATAACCCATCGCTCTAAATCTCGCAACTACAAGTCTTGCTAAGTCTTATTACTTATACAAATACTAGTTTCTGAGTGATGGAGCTAACTAGATACAACATGAATAATAAATACAAGAGTGGTACGATCCAACATGTACCACCTACCAAAGCAAATCACCGGAATGCAAGCTGTGTGCCAGCGATGCCGCCACTGATCCATGCGGTCAACCTGCAAGAACCGTGGCACAACGGGGGTGAGTTGCCAACTCGTGAGTAGAAAACATCATCAGGTAGAAATCGAATAAAACAACGATTCCTAGTTCAACTATATCATAAAGGTAATACTATGATATCTAGGGTGACCGTATCTGCATATGTGCCAACAATATAATCAATACCTGTAAGCATGTGGCTAATGTCTACGTGCGCATCAATGACACTACAACATCATGCATGTAAATATCAAGAAAGCATATGCATGTAAATACGAGGATATCAATCAACTGTGTCCATCAACGACACATCAAAATCATGGAACCTGAGTGTCCAACACCAACACTCGAAACATCATGAAACCCATGTCCAACATCGATACGTAAATCCTCATATATTTCGGGCTCCGTCAGTCCGGATCGGCCCACGGGCTCCGTCAGTCCGGATCGGCCCGTATCATCTCACGACTTCGGTCGGTATCCTCCGGATAACCGATGAATCCAAATGCCATCACCGGTAGGTAGTAGTCCCTCTGCCAGGATCATCGTCTACACCACAAAAATCCTTTCTTTCCCCAGGGTACCATACTGGGTCCACCATGTACCCACAGACGATGCCTCCTGCTCCTCGAATCGGGTTTCACATGCCAATCTCAGAACCGAGAAAGCACATGGTGGACGTCTCGAAATATCATATCAAGAGAAACCGAGTTTTTAAAACAATACATGATTTCCTTTGAAATATAATCACGGTTCTCAAATCCAGAATCTCATGAAAACAGCATCTCAATGCATATAATCGTAAAGCATGATGTATGCAACATATAACAGAAATGTGAGCATATCCGCATATCATGCAATATGGAACAGTGATGTGAGCATCTCAGTATATCATGCGACATATCATAATGATGTGAGCATAGCAAATATATCAGGCGACATATCATAATGATGCGAGCATAGCAAAATGATGTGGCAATTCTACTATGTAAGTGACATAGTAATTATCGATAATGAAGTGTGTGAGCCGGCAAATCTGTGTAAGTGTAACATATGCATCATCGATAATGGTGTAGGTGTACTAGCACTGATATATATATATATATATATATAATGCGATAAGAATGTCAAGAACATAACATAAGGTATATCGTGCGCGAAATGCTAACAGGTATACGTATCTATGATATATTCGAGTCGGTGAATCTATCATTCGGCATCCAGCCCTACAACATCACGTACGGTATAATACATCATACGGCATCCTCTAGTCAAGGGTATGGATCAATCATCCGATAACACTCATCACGTACGGTAATCCATCGTACGACGGCAATAAACAATTAGGGATTCTATCAACCTATATGACAATGAGGGTACAGACCTAACGTCTCGTACGGCATATCACTCATGATTCACAACATTTTATATGTATATACCTATCTTTCAGGTCACATCCGTATCCATCTCATATCATGGGACCGGAAAAGGTATCAATTATCTCATATCAACTCGCATCCGTATACCGACATATCAAACCAAGTCGTCATATCTCATTGTATACTCTTTTCATCACATCAATATCTCACATCAAGTCATCTTATTAATCTAAAGTCGTATTTATCAACCTCATAACATGCCACTATAATCTCCTATTGATTCTCTTGCAACTACTTATCTATATATTGCGATTCATATTCACTTTTCATATCCTTATATATCAATTCGAGACATTATTTCTATCATATCATGCCAAAGAGTCATATCCCTATAGCTTTCATCTCACATCTCGATATATATATATATATATATATATTTATATTTATATATATTCAATCATTCATATCATCTCTAACTATCTATTTAATCATATCCCTAGTTTTCTAATATAGGTTTCCTTAACCATATTCTATATATCGGTTTCCATCAAAGTTTGCGGGGGTGCTATACGCCATCCACCCGACTTCCCCCTAGATATAAATCTACTCATCTGCGGAACTCTTCGTTCAGCCGAAGTCGATGTGCTCCGTCGTCTCGGAATCCACGCGAAGGTACCTACAATAAATACATAATCATAAATGCTTTTAACATCAAGTCCGGAAAACCAATACGGCAAACGGTGCGCTCATAGGTTAGAACCTATAGCCTACGCATGCAAAAACAACCAAACAACCCTCGCTGTTGACGTTAAAACATCCAACGACCAAATACAATATCAAATACCAAAACCCAAGTTTCAGAATCGGAAAACACGAAAATAGCAACCAAGGAAAACCACTCGCAGATTTCACCATAGGCCAAACTTGGGAATTTTTCATATATGGTTGCTCTAGATATCAGATAAGGAATCCATATACCAAACATCACCCAAATCTACCATGATTAGGCCGCAATTTGCAGCCTGGAGGAGTTTATTTGCGGCCAGGATATGGAAATAGGAACTCGGGTCTCAGGGGTAGATACATAGTTGCCTGCACGTCTCACTGTTAAGGGAAATTATTTTAGAAGAGTCTCGGGTCATCCAAGATTCCCATATACCCCCACAAACTGTCATTTAACCGATGTCGGAAAGTTCTAAGTTCGTGTTTTGGTTCTAATCTTAGGTCTAGGCCAGTAAAACACCTCTAGGGTCTTAAGTAAACACCTACAACAGATTATAAGTCCACATAATCACCCAACCCTTCTCTTGAATTTTCCAAACATCACATACTCTAACCAAATCATATTCTAAACTAAACTAGGGTGTAAGAAACTAAAACTAAGCTAAATGAAGGGAGATATACCTCATTTGGCAACTCAAGAATTTTCTTGAGTTGCTTAAGGTGATCAAAATCCAACTTTGAAGCATCCATTGGGTTTGTAAAGAGGTTGTGCATTTTTTTGTGAAGGGGGTGTAAGGTTTTAGTGAGGGAATTGAGATGGGTCATGGGGGTAGAGGAGGAGGAGTTTGAAGATGAAGGAGGAGGTGAAGAAAATAATGGGGGTGAACAATGGGCAGCCCTCTCTCTCTCTCTCTTATCCTTACTCTCTCTTACCCTCACTCTCTCTCTTATGCTCACCCTCTCAATAATACACTTTCTTTTGTCTTTTAACTTCCTTTTTCTTTTCTTTTCTTAAAACCAAATATCAACACATACTAATGAAACAACATGCAACAAAAATGCAACATGTCATGGTGCACTAAACATGGGAAAATGTAGAATCACATATTTGGCTTAATCGCGATTAGTAGTGCACTAATCAGGTTTAAATTTAACCTGCATATAATTAATTATAAAAATGCCAAATCCAATAAATATATTTTTAAATGAATAAATCATTTTAATCTCCAATTATTTCATAATGATTGGTATATATTTATACCATTTTACGTAAACCCCAATTTCGTAAATCGGACAGTTTTCGCGAAATATATTATTTTAATATTAAATTCCAAAAATACTATTTTATATTTTCTGAAAGGTTACAAATTATGTTTTCATGTATATACAACAATTTAATGATCAAGATAAAAAAAAGGTATACATGTTTGAATAGCTTGAAATAAGTCAAGTATATTATTCAAATAACGACCATAAACAATACTGTTAAGAAGTGTTGTGTACGACTAATCAATCAAGTCAATCAATTTCGGAATATAAAAAGAATTATAGATCTAAATTTTTTGCATGCGTGAGTTCCAGTCACGCCTAAATACGACTACCGGTTAAGGAGATATACCCATTTTCGTTTCATCGCGTAGAACAGATCAGAATCTGTCCAGCACCGTCGCATATTTTTAAAATACAGTTTGACTTAATTTCCTTCAGTTTTCAGGTTACAATGATTATTAGAAAATTGTAGGTCTTTTGATTTAATTATCCAAAACACTAAGATTCGCACGATTTGGATTTTTGATGCTCGAGTTATGATCATTTTAATATCAGCGTTTAAAACAGAAATTCAGATTTCTGGACAGCAACTATATGTTATATTGTAAAGCCTATATAGGGCTGTTTCATGCATTTTTAAGCAATCTAATATACAGGAAATTATACCTTTATCAATTGTGCATCTACACGTCTAAATTTTGTCACGAACGGATATTGAGAGTTCGAGTTATGTTCTATTTAAAAACAGTGTGCGAATCAGGACAGATTCTGTCCAGATTCGTCGCTTAATATTGTAACGCAGTTTTCTATATTTTACGTCAGTTTTTAGCAAAACTTAAAACTAAAAAAATCTAGATCTTTCGATGTATAAATTCAAAACATTTGAAAACACTTAATTTGGATCAACTATTATAGAGTTATGGCCTCTTGAAGAAGACCTTTAATACCAGTTTTCTATTTTTAAAAATAGTGAATAAAAAAACTACGTAACTCCTAAACCGTTATTCGGTTGGATATGAAATTTTTACTGTAGATTTGAAATTATATGTATTATTTTATCCTAATGTTTTAAAAATTTCTAGAAGTGGAAATTAATTTATAAAAAGTATTTTAAAGATAAAGGTTTTGTAAGATCGTATTTGAAAATGATAAATCTATAGTATTTATTTATAACTTTGTTTTCTTGTATGCAAAAATAAATATAAATAATTAAAATTTCAGCGATAAATAACAAGAATTAACATATGTGAAGCAAACATATAATCCGGTCATGATTAACCGTCTAAAACAATAATACTTAACATGTTATTAATCATTGCATGCAAGATTTTATAACTAAACATATATGTTTTATTTCAACCATTTTTTAATTTAACAAGAAAACTTTATCATGAGACTAACTAGTTATTGCAATTTTCGGCATGATGGAGGCGTGGTAAGGGGATGAATTTCAAGTAGAGAAAATGAGGAGGAGAGGGGACTTATGGGTTGTGTGAGTCGGTATAACAACCAGTTCACCGATTTGACTCTAGCGGCAAAAACAAGTCTATGTGACCTAGGCTCGAGCAACCAAGGACCAAGTTAGTTTCTAAAAGTATTCTTTATGTAGATTTTGATAGGAAAGAAAAGAAATGTAAAGCGATGCTTACGAAGTTTATGAATGGTACAATATTTCGGTCTTGAATTTCTATGGATGAAGTGAGCTCCGGTGGCGCTGAAACTTTGATAGCTCTAAGAATGAAGATTTGGAATAATTTTTTTGAAGGAGGATGAACAATGAAGGAGAGAACATATAAAACAATATTAATATGGTCATTATAATAATTCATAATCATAACCATACTAATTATTATATACATTCATTTTGAGAGTTAAAAGGAAAATGAAATGAAAGGTCTCATTTGTAGGTTATGAGATAGTTTAAAAAATAGATAAAAATAATTGCAAGAATGAGGATTTGAACATATGACTTATGGAATAACAATGCAAGAACTAAACTAATGAGGTACAAGGTATTTCATACACATATTTAATTAGAATTAAATATATGCTATTGCTTGAAAATAAAGTAGGCTTTTGGGCTCATGGTTTTATAAAAGAAAAAGAAAATGAGATTGGATTTGGGTTATGGGCTGGGTCAGGTCTTGCGTTTAATTTGAAATAGGTTAAGATTTAGTTTAAAGAAATGAGTTTGGGAAAAATAGATGGAATAATAAAATAATATATTTAATGGAAAACAAAATATACGGAAAAATACTAAGAATAAATAAATAGAATATTTTACTACAAAAAGAAAACACGAAAGTATAGTAATATTAGGGTCGTTGCACCCACAGTTTGGAGTCCCGATGATAACACGTAAAATGGGCCCGTATTTCCTTGTTCCTGGGACCCCACTCTTGAGCTCGTGAATACTTTTACGGTTGCGTTGATATTCACACTTAGAACTTAATATTAATATAGTGACCATATAAAGACCTATAGTATATATAATCTTGTTCATTTTACATATATTTTTACTCATCACAAATACTATTTCATGGTTATTATGTACTTGTCACTTTTCACTCTTACTCTATCTCTGAGACTTACCGAGCGCTAGTTCACTGACGGGCATTCCACTCACCTTTGTTTTCTTGGAATGTTCATCAAATACGGTCAAGACGGAGCAAGTGGACGCTACTGAGGAGGATTACGACCAGATAGCTACTCAGGATTAGCTTAACTTCTTTTTCTTTCAGTTTATGTATGCCACCTATTTAGGCATTTTCTTTTATTGTATTTACTTTTCCAGTTGAATTCATGTACCTGTATATATTTCAAGTTTGAATGTAAATAAAAATGTTTGTTGAAAATTGTACAGTCTCCATTTATTCTTGCATAGTGTATTATTGTTTCAATACGCTTAGTAAATTTATTTAGGGAATGACCTTCTCTGAATAAATATGCCACGGGCTTGCCATACCATCGTTTTCGTCTACTAAGAAGCAGGGCGTGACAGTATCATATCAATATCATATACTGGAGAGTGAGTGTGTATCATAGACACAATACTAGAAACTATATTAAAATATGGTTATTAATTCATCACTTGACTTAATATTCCGGCTTTTAAACTGGCTAGTATTTCCGGACGTTCGATTAAATCACGTATTTAATCGAACCCCCGCACGTATCCAATATGCATGCCACATCAAAATTTTGCCAGGGCAGGCACTTTCATTGCGGGACTCTAAAAATCTGTCAATATGCTGGCAGTAGGTTATACAAGATCATATCTGATTGAATCCAAAACACTTTCAGATTCAATATCCTCTAATGGGTTAACCTACAAGCACGTCAGCGCTACTAGCTGCACGTAACGGCTACCCAGGTATGACCAAGATAAAGGCATGTCGACGAGCGAACTCATCCGGACCCGAAAAAGTCTATAAGTGACGAATACCATACAGTCCGGTCTCTTCGTCAAAGAGTATTGCATACCAGGTCTGGGGGTGGAAACTATCAGACCCTCGATAAGTTGTGCGACAGTGGACTCATAACTATCCAAGATACAATTGATAACACTTATTAGTTTATCTCCACTGCTCTTGCCAGAGACTCTAGTTATAGTCATGTCTTGCAGTGCGTGATATCGACTCTCTATACCGAGAGAGATGAATCCCGTCGACCGCTCACTGCCTTCATATGCTTCGAGATTATACCCAACGAAAACCTGTTTGCATGACTCAGTAAAGCCATGGTAGGGTAGTAATCAAAATATAGTGGGAATACACACAAGATACTATGGCGATCTCAGGTCGAGGGACTGCCCTGTACTATCGTCACGAAAGAACTGCTACCTGACATTGGTATAATACCATCTAGAAGTTCTCGGTGAGTCCGTCGAGTGTAACCCATACTACTATGAGCACCTATATACAATTTTTGGTGTCAAACACCAATGGCTATGCGATCATCCATTGTCCTGTACAGGGTCAAGAAACGTATATACTAGTCTAAACTGGAATACCGATGCCCAGTCTCGATACTCCTACGACTAAGGACATTTAAGGATGTGCTTATAGACTATCAGGCCCCACTAATACGATCCCTATCATAATACTGGTAATCAAGCAAAAATCCTAAGGGCTTTATTTTATATTTTAGCAATACGTGATAACGAGTAAAACGTACACATGGCAGATAAAGATAAGCCGGATAGCGTACTATCATCTCGAGTAAGATTGTTCTCCATGTAGGTTCTCATTCAATTACAATAATTGCCTTGAGGGCAACCATATCCAATAGAGGGAATGGGGAATACCCACCCTAATAATTTTGACAAGTGGAGGAGATAGGTGAGAAGGGGGTATGAGAGAGCCTCATTTTGTATTTCCTTACTCTCTCTCATCACTTTCTCTGGATCAAGAAAAGAAAAGGAAAGAAAGGAGAAAAATAGAGAGATCAAACAAGAAATTCACTACATCTCTTG
This sequence comes from Agapanthus africanus, assembly GCA_030015575.1. NCBI lineage: Eukaryota > Viridiplantae > Streptophyta > Magnoliopsida > Asparagales > Amaryllidaceae > Agapanthus > Agapanthus africanus. The sequence goes on along the minus strand of JASDDO010000024.1, from coordinate 794,869,769 downwards.
TCTTTGATTCCTAGCAAGGTTCTTAGACTAGTTGCTTCACCAAAGATCATCTCAAGGTGGAGCTAGAGCTTGAGTTGAGTTCCCTCACGTGGATCATCTTCGGCATGGTCGAACGGCAAGCACACTTGTTTTCGGAGGACTTGGAACCTAGAAGGGGTCTTTCGCAATTGGGCGGACACACCACAAAAGTTGTAGCCTACCAAAACCCTTGCTAGATTCATGTTTGCTCTGCTCTCTTTTGGTTGCTTGTTTTAGTGCTTGGATGATTTTCTTGGGTTGTAGTTGGTTGTTCTTGCTTATTTTTTTTTATTGTTATCCATTATGCCTTGGCCGTGTGTATTGCGGCACGAGCATAACGAACTAACATTGGTATCAGAGCCGGCCCAAACACTAGAACTTTCTTTAGACAATGCAATAGTTTCGATAAAAACTTTCACTGTAATTGTTTCCAATTTCAAACCACTACAGATTTTTTTATTGCACTCTAATTTTTTTTTAAAATATGTTTTTGAACTAAAGATATCATAAGAGTGCACAGGAAAAAACCCAGGGCCAAACTGTTTTTATCTGGCCGTCTGGGGCGTTTTTTTGGCTTCCTGGGGCTGCTCTATTAAAGATTTTGCCTCGAATTTTTTTACAAAGACTTTACATTAAGGAAACTAGATTTTTGGTGTATACCAAAACTTCCCAAATTTTAGATTTTGCTCTCTGTATTTTCGGGAAGCTCGGGAAACTTTTGATTGAAATTATTGCATCATTTATGTTTCACATAGATTGATATGTGTTGGTTAACGTCGATGAGATGATATGTGATCAATTCGACCGGGTTTCATATAGTGAGTCTGCTATATTGGTGTGTTTGGTTTGGTTCAGATTGTCACGATGAATAGCTTCTCGTGTGAATGTTTTTAATACTTATGATGTATTCATATTTCATGTATTGTATAATGCCAAATGAATATTCTTTTATTGAGACGAGCGGTCGGGCTGTGGTCGTCGTTGCATGTGTATGTATTATTTTTTTCGGGACACAACCGGGTTGAGGCCGTCGTTGTCTGTCACGCCCCGCTTCCCAGTGTACGGGGAAGTAGGCGTGGCGGGCACGCGACGTATTTACTCAGAAGTAAACACGCTAAGCATAAATAAGAAATATAAATAAATGCACAAGAATAACAAGAGATGTAATATAAACAGCAACTTTTATTAACTTTCATTCTTTACATTATAACTGATTTAAAAAGGAAATGTACAATGATAGAAAGCAATGCCTAAACAATGGCGTATGAACTGAAATGAGTACAAGTGAAAACTAGAAGTCTGGCTTCTCTATGATTGGTCCAAACCGTCCTGCTGGGCTCGGTCTCCTGAGGGTCCGGTCCTCCTGACGAACATTTCAAAGAAAGAGTTAGAAGGAATGCCGTCAGCGAACTAGCGATTGGTAAGTCCCAAAAGTAAGAGTAGAATAGAATATAATATGACAAGTAGATAATATATGACTGGTAATTTGTACAGGTATATATCTGTTATACTAACGTAGTTGTTTGTAACTTGGTACAGAAGGTATCAGTGTATACAAGAGGAGTCCAACTTGCTCAATGGACTATGGTAACCCGTAGTACAAGGCCCTGTCAAAACCCACAGGACAACGACATAGGATATTTAGGTAGGTGTCTTTTAGTGACCATCTCGTTCCATTTCTAATACATTCCGTACCAGTCTATCCCGTTAAACCCCATAATGTATATTGTATTGATTGTAGTTATCAGACTTGCCGAGACCATGGATGCAAGTTGTTACTGTAATCAGGCTCAGGATGTATCAAGTAGTCAGGTATTCAAGTCAAGATATATCCATGGTTCGGTTAAGTCAAGTCATATTTGCATGTTAATATTGTTCTGGTATTCAGGTTCAGGTTCAAGTATCCATATTTGGTATATTGGATTTATGTTTGAATTGGATTCATATTTGGATTGGATTCATATTTGGATTGGATCCAGATTAGACTTAGACTCAGATTGAGTCAGACACTTTAAAACAGATTTGGATCCTGAATTATATTCGGGTCTTATCGGTAACTGCTGCACATGGACGGCAGAATTTGTGTCTTTTTCCAAGACAATTACCCTTGATAACCCCGTTAAGTTTTTCTACCTTAAATAGGCAAGCACTCACTTTCTCCGGCTCTCTAAGGCCAAGAGAATTGATCCCGCTTAAACCTATACTTACTAAGGTCCTTCATGTAATTTTATATAACACAAAGGGGTTTTATGAAAAATATTTTATATACTTTCAAAATAAATCTCGAGAAATTATTTATGTTCTTTAGGGTTTTCATGGATGTGAATTTTTAAAGAGTGAGGTATATTAGTGAATATTTACATAGCTTGAATAGTTCAAAGTATTTTAGTGTAATACTTGTCTTGTTTTGATACTTGATGGTATTTTAGTGAAACTTGTCATTCTTTTATTTTTAAAAAAACATGGAATTTTATTATAACTTGAAAATATATGGTTTGATAGTATTTATATAATATTAAAAATTAATTTTATTATTAATTAGAAAATCTCGTTTTTCTTAAAAATCTTTCGAGACCAAATACTCCGTGAGCAGATCTGCATCTCGCTCTACTAGCACAAGAATGTGCGATAGTCCGCACCATCCAAGAGCGGGTCCTTTAAAAAAGGTTGTAGAGGTATAATCGGAAAGAATTTAATAATACAATTAAAAAGAAAACCGGGTTTCTACAGTCGATGGTATTTTAATGAAATATTGTATTTGCACAAAAATATGTTTACAAGAGTATCGTTCTATATAAACATGTGTGTATGTGAGGGGTAGCTCATTACCCCATGAAGTTTTCTAGAGGTATGATTAAACAAAGTAATAAAATATGGTGGATACAAAGTTCATGGTATTTAAATGTAAAACTTAATTTAAAATTATTTATAACGATGATTTAGGGTGAAAGTTGTTTCTAATTATTAGTTTTATGGTTATAAATGTATGTTAAGAATATGGATGAGCAATGATTAAGAAAAAGTGTGATTTCAAGGTTTTAAAATCAAAAGTCGGTGTTAACTCCACTTACCGACATATTTAGAAAAAGAGAACTTTTTATGTAGAAAGAGAAGAATGAAGTGGGGCTTACTAGCTAGAAGGGTAGGAAAGAGGTAGAAGAAGATAGCTTGATCGTTGCGGCATCGCGGGATCGCTGGAACTTGCTCGATTCCTCGCCGGAAGTTGTTCTTGGGCTAACTCCAATTCTACTTAGAAAACTTTGATAATTTTGGCTAGAAATTTCAGAATGAAGATGGGCTAGGGTATGAGGTTGTATTTATAGTGTGAAATTAGGGTTTTGGAATTGAAAGAATGAATTAAAATGAATTAAAATTTGGATTTAAAGATAAAATTGAAGTCTCTGTTTAAATTCAGAGAAATCAAACATTGCAGGGGTAATGGGGGTAGGCTAAGGGTTTTGTGGGCAAAGCACGGAGACTTTTAACCACGGGGGCTCTTCCCCGCCGGCCCAAAAGCCAATCTCGCCGGCCACTTAGGGGAGTTGGGGGGTTGGATGCTTGACACGTGTTCCTCTCTGTATTTATATCATTTTGCACATGTTTATTTTTCAGACCTTTTATTTCTGTGTGCATTGCATGTCGTTTCCCTACTAAAAGAGCAAAGCTTTGTTCAAAACTTAAGAGACAAAACCTCACATGTCTGCCATGAGGGCGCCAGCGCCAGAGTTAAAAACTCTCATATGAGCAGCTCCCGTGTGCAAAGCACACAAAACTCAAGAGGCAGCGCTTCACGTGCCTGCCACGAGGGCGCCAGCGCCAGAGTTAAAAACTCTTATTGGCGTTGCACGTGCACAACACGTGAGCACCGACGCCTAATAGAATTAAATTCTACTCTCTATTAAATAGAGCCGTTGGATCAAAAATCCAACGGATATGATAAATCATCAGAATGCGGAATTAAATTCTTTTGAGGAAATATTCCTCAAATCTTTCTAAATAAGAAAGATTGCCCTCTATAAAACAGAGTACCCTTGGATTAAAAATCCAATGGTGATTAAAGAATCACTGATCTATAGAATAAATTCTGTGCGGGAAAATATTTCCCTAATCTTGTTAAAAACAAGAAAAATACCTTCTGTAAAACAGAAACCCTTGGATTAAAAATCCAATGGCGGGTAAAATCCCCAAATCAATTAAGATCTCTCAATGAGAGATTTCTTCAACTAATCAACAGAATTGCCTCTACTATATAAAGGACCTAAGACTTCAAGTCTAATACATAGGAATCCCCATAAGTTTTGAAAAAAAAGAAGCAAAAAGCTTCAAAAAGGAAGAAAGAAGAAGATCTCCCTTCTAAAAAAAACTCTAGGTAAATAAAAAAGAAGAGAGATCAAAGCATCTCTTTTGCCTACTGAAGGGTTTAATCCTTTTAAAAAGAAGAACTTAGTTCTTTCTCTGGATCTAAGATCCACAAGACAAGTCTCCCACCAGTTGAGAATTTAATTCTCATTGGGACAAACTCGTTCTTGGAGATCAAAGATTCAGAAAAGAACAAGGAAATTGAACTCCTCAGAACAAAATATACAAGGAAAAGAACTCAGCGCCCAGCGCCTCACGTGCCCTTCATATGGGCGCTACAAAATAAAGAGTGCTTAGCACCAGTGGCTGGCGCTCATCGCCCAACGCCTCACGTGCCCCTTACGTGGGTGCTACAAAATAAAGAGTGCTTAGCACTCAGTGGTTGGCGCTCAGCGCCCAGCGTCTCACGTGACCCTCACATGGGCACAACAAAATAAGAAGTGCTTAGCACTCAATGGTGCAGCACCAAGCGCCCATCGTCCCACTTGACCCTCAGGTGGACGCCACAGAACATAAAAGTGCTTGACACTCATCATTCGGCGCCTATCGCCTCACGTGCTTCGCACGTGGGCGCCATAAAGACTGCTCAGCACTCCATATAGAGACAAAAGAAAAGAGAGAGTAAAGTGTGAGCGTCAAAACTCACATAAGTGCTCAGCACTTTTTTATAAGAAAAGGGGACTGAGCCCAAACCAGCGCTTAGCACTTCTTTCAAATAAAAGAAAATTGAGTGGGTCAAGCCCAAGTTGGCTAGGTCCCTAATTCAGATCAACTGAGCTCATGGGTTCATTGTTTCATAAATAAGACCCATGATATCCAAAATGATGTTCATCCTATATTTCGTAAGCTAATATTAGTCCCCTAAAAATGGCTAATGATTCTTAGATGGTCTACTATGATCTCTTCCCTCAGACACGGGAATTGGTTCAAGGTTAAATCTCTCCATACCTCTGATGCATGTCGTTGTAATTCCTCAACGTCTTCAGAGAGGTGGTGGGTCCCGACAACCAACTGCTTTTGGGTGCACTTTCCAAGCTGATGTGCACACCTTAATCCAAACCACACCCCAATTGGGTGTATCCCACATCATCGTCGTACATCCCATCACGTAACAAATACACGGGTATAAAATGGTGATCTACGGACCGTAACGTCCTCAAACTACTACGGACCATAACGTCCTTAAACTAAAACCTCACCTCAAAAATGGTGATCTACGGAACGTAACGTCCTTAAACTACTACAGACCGTAACATCCTTAAACTAAAACCTCACCTAAAAAATGGCGATCTACGGACCGTAACGTACTGAAACTACTACGGACCGTAACGTCCTTAAACTAAAACCTCAACTCAAAAATAGTGATCTACGGACCGTAACGTCCTCAAACTACTACGGACCGAAACGTCCTTAAACTAAACCCCCACCTCAAAATGGTGATCTACGGACCGAAACATTCTTAAACTAACAATGGACCGTAACGTCCTTAAACTAAAATAACAGAGCCCAAATGCTCTCTTGTTGGATCTGAAACAAAAATGATCCTAACACCCTGTTAAGTAGATCTTAGTCTCAAATTGGACTAACGTATCTTAACAAAAAACCAATTGAACCCCAACTGCTCAAAAACATTTAAGTCGATTTTGATTTCAAAACAGATCAACGATCCTTAAATCAACCCAAAGCTAAGATATACGGATTTGGACTAATCTACGCCCTACGGGCGACAACTTAAATTAGTCTTCGTATACAATCCATAGGCAACCAAAAATAAAACAAACACACACGATACGAGGTGAACTTACGGAGCAGGAGAAAGTGGTAATCGAGATGCGGTAACGTAATTAACTGCAAGGGCTTGCGCTTGCAGGGAAGAGCGTCCCCACAATCAAAACCCCTCGCAAATAAGGGGGAATCTGACGAAGTCTGCTACAATGGCCGCATCCATCCAAACCTTCGATACGTAGTGCCATAAATCAACTTGGCATCTTCGGAGAGGTGGATGGATAAACCCAAATAGCATCTGCCCCTAAATTCAGGCAAGACGATCCATCCCGTTTTCGTCTCTGTTTTCGGCGGTGAACAGATTCTGGCACGCCCGGTGGGACCTTTTCCTCTTTCCACTCCACACTTCGTGTGTCGTGTTCGCGAACAAATCGCGGTTTACTATGGTTACCCTTGGATTCGAGGTACTAAGATTTGGTGTCTTGCTCCTGTGCAGAGAAAAGAAGATCAATGGCTTCCAAGTGTACCTGCAACAGCAACTCCCGTTCCGTCCCCGCTGGAGAAGTGGCAAATGGGCCAAATGCGGCCTGCATATTTTCAATGGCAGTGGAATAGGTGACTCAGGCCACCACTGAATTGTTCTTCGGGATCATATGTTAGTTATATGTATGCCCTAGAGGCCATTACTGTACATTGGATGTATATTGTAGTGGATGCTGGGACATATATAGGTAGGACTTTCTTGCTCGACATGATAGTACGCTATCTGGTTGCTCTTTATCTTAACATGTATACTTTCTGTCTCTCTGTTACATGTTGATAAAGCCCTTAGGATGTGTACTCGACTTCCAGGACTATGATGTAGATCATACTAGTGGGGCCTGGGTAGTCCATGAGTACATCCTTCAATGTTCCTAGTCGTGGGAATATCGAGACGGGGCATCGATATTCCAGAGTAGACTAGCGTATATCTTCTCGACCCATGTGATGGGCGATGGATGATCCCATATCCATTGGTGTTTGACATCAGAGATGGTATGCGGGTGCTCAGTGGAGACTGGGTACACTGAACGGACTCGCCAAGAACTTCCAGATGGTATTATACCTCACGTCAGATGGCAGTTCTCTGGTGACACTGGTGCAGCTTAGTCTGTTGACCCGAGATCGTCAAAGAGTCTTATGTGTCTCCCACTGTGCTTTGATTTCCACCCTACCACGGCTCTACTGAGTCGTGCAAACAGGTGGTTTTTGGGTACAGTCCCGATTCACATGGAGGCAATGAGCGATAGGAGGGGATTCGTCTCTCCCGGTATTGAGGGTTGATGTTGCGCTATGCTCGACTGGCCATAACTGGAAATCCCTGGCCAGGGTTGCAGTGATATACTGGTAAGAGTTATCAGTAGTTTCACGATTGTTATGGACCTTACATAGGCATGACTTATCGAGCTATTGTGGTCTGACGTTTACCACCCCTAGGCGAGATATGCGACATATCAGACGAACATGACCGGACTGTACGGTAAGTGTTACTGGTTGGATTCACAGGAGTGTGAGCGGGCTTGCTCGTCGATCTTCTGATCGCTCAATACCCGGGTGGCCGTTACGTTTAGCAGACTGCTTGCGGCTTGTGGGTGCTTGATATGATCATCATCTGCTGCCGGCGTATTGACGAGTCTTTAGAGTCCTACACAGAGGTTTCCTGGCTCAAGCGAAACGAAATAGGAGCGCATATGAGATATGTGCGGGACCAAGAATAATGTGTGTATGTGATACCGTATTCTATTCTTGCGATGAATGTATCGATTGGTTGTATGTGATATAACCTAGTTATCGAATCGAGGATTGATTCGATAAGTCGATACATTGGATATTAGTCGGTCATATGCGATATGACCGGATCGTTAAATCAAGTGTTGATTTAATGATTTAATGTATAATTATATATTTGATATATTACTTTGCATTAACTAGTATTTGTTCACTTTAGATGGATTTTCTCACTTGAAGTGCACATTGTATATATAATATAGTTTTGTGTACTAGTTTGTATCATGTTTGATGATACATGCAAATTTGGGTGTGTATGATTAAACCATGGTTATGTTAATGGTTAGGGTTTTAATTTACTTATTTATTTATTCTCTTTATTCATTTATTTTGGCAAGAATAAAATGGTAGCTAACTTTGTTTCTTTCTTGAAACTTCATGAAGCTTTGAAGCTTTGACCATTTTGTTTCTTAGCCTTAACTTAACCATTAAACCTAACCCTAGTTTATTCTCTACACTTAACCATGGTTGCTATATGATAAGAATCGCTTTATTTTCTAGTTTCAATGAATTCTTATCATATTCTTTCTTCTTCTTCTTCTTCTTCAAGATGAAGAAAACCTTTGCTACCTTCAATGGTGATTTGAGAAAAAGAGTGAGAAATCCAATTCTAAAGTGAACCCACTTCCTATTTCTTCATCCTCTACCACTTTCCATGTAGTATAGGTGTTTTCTTCACAAGTTTCATGACTTGGTGAAGTTGGAGCTTGATCTTGAATTGCCTCGACGTAGATCATCTTCGGCATCGAAGTCGACGACCTAGCCCGATCATTTCTCCGATGAAACCACCGCGAGAGTCTAGGATTCCGATGGGTACAGCGGAGGGACATCATCACGGACCAAGGAAGTGGAGGACCGGATCTACAAAGGTTGTAGTCACTTTCCTTTAGCAATAAAGTTGTTTACTTGCTTGCATCACCTATACCTCTAGTTACGATCTTGCTTAGGGTCACTTGGCACATTGAAAAATTTTGAATTGTCCATGTTTGATCACTTGTAGAACCTCATGGGTGTGCCTAGGAACCCTACAGTGGTATCAGAGCCTAGCTAGAGCCTTAGGCGATGCGTAGACGGAGTTAGAAGTCCGATCGAACCGAAACCTTAATGCAAATTCCTTCTCTGTACATTTTTTGAAATCTGGGATTTTGGAGAATTAAAAATATGTAGAAAAATCAGCAGGCGTTTCTAAGAATTACTGTGAAGCACGTGCGCCTGATTAAATCAAAGCGCGGCGGAACCGCGGCATTAGCATGGCTAATGCGGCGGTTCCACGGCCACTTAGTCGCTTCATCCATTGATTTTTGCACAGTAATTCCTATATTTTGGTGCTGTATTTTCTGGGAATTTTTAAATCTTACCGAAGAGTTGAGTTTTCTGGGTTGTATTGGGAGTTCGGAGATTCGATCGGATTGTCTAATTTTGTATGTGTTTTTCCGGATATTTTTAGAACATGTTAAAAGGTTCAATCGGATATAAATACCCACTTTTTTCTCTGCCGGGAAATTTCCAATTGTTGGATTTTCCGAAGTTTAATGACGTTCTAAGTAGTGCAAGTAACGCGATGGTCCCTCTAGAAGACAACAAACCTTAACTCGATTATGTGACCGCCTTGAACTGCCCTTTGAACATTAGGGTTTGGGGCAGTACGGCGTGCCACATGTGAGGCGTTGGCTTGACCCTTCTACGGCTGGACCGTTGGTACTGAGGCACGAAGTGAATGTTTTTAAACTTATTTCATGTGTTGAGCTGTTTCGGGAAAACTTGGGTGTTCGATTGTTCGATCGGAAAGTTTAACATTTTTTATATATCCGGAAGGTGATACAATATTTGGAATCCACAAGTAGTTATGAGATAACTGTATGAATGTTATAAACATAACAGTTTAGTCTCACTTGATCGGTTGCCACGGAATTTTGATGTGATCAAAAGTCCGTCGCAATCACGTAGCGTACGCGGATACTCGCCGGATAAACTTAATAGACAGCTACACCCCATAGCCCCGACCAAGTGACTGTAGGAGAACCCCGTCACCAAAAAGCATCCATTCGGGTGCTCGCGGCAGCGGTGTTCCGCCTTAGTGCACCTCGTCGACGGTATCGGGGGTGCGACCGTCTACTAAAGTTTGCGACGGGCATTCGTTCAGCATGTCGGGAATCTTGTTGAATTGCCCGATCTGATATTGAAAAGTGTTTTAGATAATGAGACTAAAATGCGGGGTTTATAAATGTTAGGCATGCGATGTCTAAGGAATTCATTTGGTTAGGCATGCGATGTCTAAAGAGGTTGCAGATTCCAACTGTTGTAGTTTTACACTTTCTTTTCTGTGACCGTAAGTGTAATATGTGATATCGCCGGTTTCGTTGCTATATGTCAACGACAATTGGGATGCGCATATTTACTTACATTGATGACATGTGATGTTATGTGTTGCTGGATATGTTATATTGGATCGTCGTGTTTGAATAGCCGGGGGGTTTTTATGTGAGATGAGTGTTTTCCATTTTCATTCATGTAAAAACTTGTATGTAATATTCTTTTATTGGGGCACTTCCAGGTTGCGGAAGATGTCACCGTTGATGTATATTATTTACTTTTCCGCATTAGGATAGACCCAAGGAGGAGAGCACAAGTAACCGGGTTCTAGGGTCCAGTGGGAGACCATCTCGAGGAGTCGAGTCCGGGTCTCCTAACCCTAGAATTGGTAGGGTTGCTTGCCGCTCTCGTAGGGGTCTAGGGGTGTGGGATTGGCTATTCATCACGACTGTGGAATCCGTGTTTTATACTGGCTCGTATTAAAAACACGGACGTCCTAGTATATCCAATATTTCATATGATATTTTCTGCTGCGTTATCTGTGATGTGATCATGTGATTTGTTCAGATAGATATTGTATATAGTATATATGATATTTTATATAGACGTTGCTTATGTTTTACACCCGCGCTAGCCCTGCCTCACTCTGGCGTTAGTTACCTAACCTAACGGTGCAGACGGGACATCGAGGCGAATGCGGATGGCATAAGCGTACGTTATATTTATCTTTGATGTTTAGGTGGACTTAAATGATGGGACATTCATTAATGAGATTAATGAAAGAAAATAAACCTAAAATATGTTGTGGAATCGAATTTCAAAATAAAAACAGATAGCTATAGTTCTTGCTTTGCATTGCGATGTTCCTTGTAGAACATCCTGCACCTTATTCGATGAGGAAAGGACCGAGATCCCTTCACCGGGAGTGACTCCTTTAGCAATAATTGGCAGATGCTACACACTCGGTTTGTCTTTTGATTGCTTCTATAGTTTTTGCTTTGCACGGTGATATATATGATATATCCCGCACCTCATTCGATGAGGAAAGGGCCGACGATCCCTTCACCGGGAGTGACCCCTTTAGCAAAACTAGAAAAGCCTCAAAAACACTCCATTTAAAAACCATTTGATTCCGCAACGAGATCAAGTTCAAAGCGTTAAAGGTTTTCATAAAAAACCATCTGCAACCCTCCATCATTTTAGGAAGTAGAGTACTTAGTATTCGTGCTGTGTTTGTTGACCATAGTCAAGGCACAGTGTACGGTAGCTAAGTGATGTCTTCCTACACCGCATATGATGCGATTAGTTAGGACAGTCGCATGACTTTGTTGACCTTAGTTAAGGGTCATGTGGGTTGGTCTAATTAATCATGAAATGACGGGTAGAACTTGACTAGTGCTTATGATTTGTTGACCATAGTTAAGGTCATAAGTGCTAGGGGTAAAAACCTTTATCGGGAGTTTCACGTGTTGAAATTTTCAATGAGATTGCATACCTTCTATATGATAGTTGGATCCCGATATCCACTGCGAGTAATTGTTACTCCTGGGAGAGTTTTGCACTTTACAATTAGTCGATCAAGTAGGTGTCTAGAAAGGTGTCAACGGGGTTACGCCTCTAGGAAAAACGAGGTTTACTGTAATTAGGTCCGTGCGAAAGCACGGGGAACCTCCCTCAAAGTACCAACACTAGCCTGGCTGAAAGATTGGCGAACTTGTAGAGTGTAATTAATCCTGGCTAGTCTTTCCTTTTAGGGTTTGAAGGAAGATTTGATAAAAACAGTGGGAGTCATCCTGATTAGATAAAATAAATAACCAATCTAATCTTGCAAGAGCGCACGCAGAGTGTTTTCTTTTCTCTTCTCCAGGTAGCGACCATATCACGCCTTAATCAAGATAATAATATGGATGTATTGACCGAACCCTCTTGTTATACTGAGCTGGGGAACGTTGGTCCTGCTCCAACTTATAATTGTTATAAGACCGAGCAGGAAATAGGGGAATACCAGGATTCCCATGCCGCCCAAACGAAGAAAGTGCATGAGATGCATCTCCTTCGGATGTGTTCATTATAAAGAACTGTTTATCAGTATCCTCTGCATCCTGGGTATCTGATACTGGATCAGGATCCCAGATATGTAATCTGTTACATAGGGCTACAGAAAGGCAGAGAACTGAGAACGGGAGATAAGTTTCATGAGACAGAAAACGGGGCAAGTGTTGCAGCCAAGTCTGTTGGTCACTGTCACCCTGTATTACCGGTATATTGATTCTGAACAAATGCTATTAGATACCGAACCTGATATACAAAATCATATCAGTCTCTTTATTTATTAAAGAAGGATATAATTTTGTATTGTTGAACATTGTTTTGAACATTTCAAAATTTGATCGGTTCAGGCATGTTATCTAAAAGCATTGACGTTCTAAATCAAACTACAGTTCATAGTATACAGAACACACACAAGAGGAAGAGTTCAGAATTGAACGATTCCTTCTTGAGGTATTGTAGACTAGGTCATATCAATGCGACCCGACTGGCTGAAGTTACATTTAGATGTATATTTAAATCAGTTTGAATTTAAATCTTATGAAAACTTGCCAGTCATGTCACAAAGATTAGATGACCATAGCTCTGTTATTGGAAACAGAGAAAGTGTTAGTAAACTCTTGGGACTGATACATGATGATGTATGTAAGGTCCCCTGTCTACACATGCCAGGACCGGTTCTTTGTATTTCATTACATTCTCTGATAATCTCTCAAGATTCAGACATATGTTCCTGTTAAAACACAAGTCCGAACCTTTTGAGATATTCACAGAATATAAGTTAGAAATAGAGAACCAAAAACTGGGTATAAGTATTATGTCCTATGATAAGATCAGGGAGGAGAATACTTGTGCATAGAATTCCTGGATTATTCTAAAGGAGAATGAGATTCTCTCTCAGTATTACTCCTCTGAATACACCACAACACAACGGTGTATCAGGGTGGAGCAATAGCACCCTATATGATATGGTATGCTCTATGATGAGTATCACTGAGTTACCTGTTTCTTTTTAAGGGGGTTATGCACTTGAGAAGCTGCATACCTATTGAATTGGGTTTGAATCAAATCAGTGCCTACCACTCCATATAAGATATGGTGTGGAAAGAGCCTATCTCTTAAGTAAGTTAAGATTTGGGATTGTCCGGGCTATGTCAAAAGCAAAATCCGGACAAAATCGAGGCAAGGTCAGTTCTGTAGAACTGGAAAAGTTCCAGCCATACAAACTACAGCTAATGATTTGACAGAACCATAGGATTCAATAGTCCCCGACGAACCTGAGCCTCTCCGCCGAACTAGCAGGGTTCCTCACCTGCCTGAGAGATACTTCGGTTTCTCGATGACAGTGGGAGCGAGGATTGCATCATGAGATGATGACCCAACTAGATTCGAGCAGGTCATCGAGAGTAGGGACTCTGTAAGAATGGCTGGATGCTTAGCGATCTGAGATGGAATCCATATACACCAACAAAGTATGGACTTTGGTTGCGATATCTGAAGGGTTAAATCACCATCAGGAGCAAGTATATCTTGAGAAGATTACTTGGTGTAGATGGAAAAGTTGAGACTTTCAAAGCTAGACTTGTTAAAGGTTTTCGTCATCGACCAGGCGTGGATAATGATGAAACCTTTTCCAGGGGCTATGCTTAAGTCCATCCGGATCCTACGTAACATTGCTACATACCATGACTACGATATCTAGTGGTTGGGTGCCATGACTGCTTTTCTAAAATGATTTAGAAGGGAACGTCTATAAGAACACAGCCAGAGGGCTTCGTAGACAGTGGGAGCAGCGGAAACATATGCAAGTTGCTTTACACGATAAAGCAGGCATCGCGGAGTTGGAACGTCTGTTTTTATGTGGTAGTCGAAGTGTTTGACTTCATCAAAATGGTAGATGAACCTTGTATATACAAAACGGTAGTAGAGAGTAAGGTGGTCATCCTCGTATTGTACGCGGACAACATACTCTTGATAGGAAAAGAGTTTCTTATGCTACGAATGGTCAATCTCCTCTTATCACAAGGATTCTCCAAATAGGATAAAGGTGAATCACTGGAAAGGTTCCAGGGTGATAAAGACGACTGAATGTCAGTCACAGGCATTGTCTTTACCCTCAGTAAAGGGACGGTATGTTGGAAGAGTTCCAAGCTAGATACCGTGGCAAACTAGACGATAAAGGCTGGTAACATCGCTATCAAAGATGCTACCAAAGAGGCAGTTTGGGTGTATATTGGTTCATAAGATGAACTAGGTTCCCACCATTGTGTGACAATGGAAGTGTGGCTTCGGTCCGGGAACCCTGGTCCCATCAGTGACCCAGACATATTCTAATTCAGCATCACCTGATCATGGAGATAGATGATCTCCAGGGTGATTGAGGTTAGGAGAGTAGACTCAGAGGACAACACGGCGGATCCACTCACAAAGGCTTTTTCCCAGAGAGAGACTTATATGGGATAGTTGAGTATTAGATACTACAACCACTGCTACAGATGGCCCTAGTGCAAGTGGGAGATTGTTAGTTATATATATGCCCTAGAGGCCATTACTGTACATTGGATGTATATTGTAGTGGATGCTGGGACATATATAGGTAGGACTTTCTTGCTCGACATGATAGTACGCTATCTGGTTGCTCTTTATCTTAACATGTATACTTTCTGTCTCTCTGTTACATGTTGATAAAGCCCTTAGGATGTGTACTCGACTTCCAGGACTATGATGTAGATCATACTAGTGGGGCCTGGGTAGTCCATGAGTACATCCTTCAATGTTCCTAGTCGTGGGAATATCGAGACGGGGCATCGATATTCCAGAGTAGACTAGCGTATATCTTCTCGACCCATGTGATGGGCGATGGATGATCCCATATCCATTGGTGTTTGACATCAGAGATGGTATGCGGGTGCTCAGTGGAGACTGGGTACACTGAACGGACTCGCCGAGAACTCCCAGATGGTATTATACCTCACGTCAGATGGCAGTTCTCTGGTGACACTGGTGCAGCTTAGTCTGTTGACCCGGGATCGTCAAAGAGTCTTATGTGTCTCCCACTGTGCTTTGATTTCCACCCTACCATGGCTCTACTGAGTCGTGCAAACAGGTGGTTTTTGGGTACAGTCCCGATTCACATGGAGGCAATGAGCGATAGGAGGGGATTCGTCTCTCCCGGTATTGGGGGTTGATGTTGCGCTATGCTCGACTGGCCATAACTGGAAATCCCTGGCCAGGGTTGCAGTGATATACTGGTAAGAGTTATCAGTAGTTTCACGATTGCTATGGACCTTACATAGGCATGACTTATCGAGCTATTGAGGTCTGACGTTTACCACCTCTAGGCGAGATATGCGACATATCAGACGAACATGACCGGACTGTACGGTAAGTGTTACTGGTTGGATTCACAGGAGTGTGAGCGGGCTTGCTCATCGATCTTCTGATCGCTCAATACCCGGGTGGCCGTTACGTTTAGCAGACCGCTTGCGGCTTGTGGGTGCTTGATATGATCATCATCTGCTGCCGGCGTATTGACGGCTCTTTAGAGTCCTACACAGAGGTTTCCTGGCTCAAGCGAAACGAAATAGGAGCGCATATGAGATATGTGCGGGACAAGGATAATGCGTGTATGTGATACCGTATTCTATTCTTGTGATGAATGTATCGATTAGTTGTATGTGATATAACCTAGTTATCGAATCGAGGATTGATTCGATAAGTCGATACATTGGATATTAGTCGGTCATATGCGATATGACCGGATCGTTAAATCAAGTGTTGATTTAATGATTTAATGTATAATTATATATTTGATATATTACTTTGCATTAACTAGTATTTGTTCACTTTAGATGGATTTTCTCACTTGAAGTGCACATTGTATATATGATATAGTTTTGTGCACTTGTTTGTATCATGTTTGATGATACATGCAAACTTGGGTGTGTATGATTAAACCATGGTTATGTTAATGGTTAGGGTTTTGATTTACTTATTTATTTATTCTCTTTATTCATTTATTTTGGCAAGAATAAAATGGTGGCTAACTTTGTTTCTTTCTTGAAACTTCATGAAGCTTTGAAGCTTTGACCATTTTGTTTCTTAGCCTTAACTTAACCATTAAACCTAACCCTAGTTTATTCTCTACACTTAACCATGGTTGCTATATGATAAGAATCACTTTATTTTCTATTTTCAATGAATTCTTATCATATTCTTTCTTCTTCTTCTTCTTCTTCAAGATGAAGAAAACCTTTGCTACCTTCAATGGTGATTTGAGAAAAAGAGTGAGAAATCCAATTCTAAAGTGAACCCACTTCCTATTTCTTCATCCTCTACCACTTGCCATGTAGTGCAGGGTGTTTTCTTCACAAGTTTCATGACTTGGTGAAGTTGGAGCTTGATCTTGAGTTGCCTCGACGTAGATCATCTTCGGCATCGAAGTCGACGACCTAGCCCGATCATTTCTCCGATGAAACCACCGCGAAAGTCTAGGATTCCGATGGGTACAGCGGAGGGACGTCATCATGGAGCCAAGGAAGTGGAGGACCGGATCTACAAAGGTTGTAGTCACTTTCCTTTAGCAATAAAGTTGTTTACTTGCTTGCATCACCTATACCTCTAGTTACGATCTTGCTTAGGGTCACTTGGCACATAGAAAATTTTTGAATTGGCCATGTTTGATCACTTGTAGAACCTCATGGGTGTGCCTAGGAACCCTACATCATGCTCTCGCCAGCAAGCTTCAGCGTGCCAGTGCCATCACAGGAAGCTCCAAAGAAGTCGGTCTTTGTTCGACTTAAAACCACCACAGCCCCTCTCGATGGTCCGTCCAAGTATGCCACCTCAGTCTTCAACAGGCTGAGCCAAAGCTCAAGTGGGCCTACAAAGAGGCTCACAATACCTGAAAGGGTTATCCCGAAACGGATAGCCATTCCAGCTCCAGCAGGTGAAGTCGTCAAAGGGGCTTCTCCTACTAAAGGATCGGTCTTTGCAAGATTGGCTATCCTAACTCTTGCTATAGGCGAAGTCATCAAAAGAGCTTTCCCTACCAGAAAGTCATCCTTCGAAAGATTGGCCATCCCCTCTCAACAGACGCCAGTCTTCAATAGGCTGGCACCAGCAGTAGCCCTTCATCAGAGCAGGGGGCATGACGAAGCCACTACTACACTTGAGGCAATCTCGTCTGCAAGACGTGCTCGACGTCGCCACTGGCACCGAGTGAGGAAAGCTGGGGGAAACTTCCCCTCTGGAATTACTCCACCAGCTCCAATGGTGGAAGTTGACGCTGCTGTTCTAACTGGAAACAACTTTGAACCATTTAGGAGGGTGCGAAAGAACTCCCAAACCGCAATGTTGAAGAAATCTCCACCACCTGTTGAAAACATGATACAGGCAAAGCCGGAACAACCCCCTCAGCGGCTGTCCTCCCAAGTCCATAGGGTCTGGCGGAAGGTCCAAGATTCTGTGATCAATAAATATTGGAGATAGTGCCCTCATAGTCAATTATTGGATCGCAGGTACGTGATTGCAATGATTGCGGAGGACCTATCCCGGTAGGACAGTCTTACTCGAAATGATAGTATGCTATCTGGTTTGCCTTTATCAGTCTTGTACATGTTCAGGTGACTGATTGCATGTTACACTTTGATAGAGCCCTTAGGATCTTGCTTTACTACCAACAGTATGATGGCGATCATATACGTGAGAGTTGGGTAGTTTATATGCATATCCTTAATTGTGGTCCCTAGTCGTGGGAGTTTCGAGACAGGGCATCGATACTCCGGAGTAGACTAGTGTATACAGTCGAGACCCCGACGAGGGGCGGTGGCCGGTCTCACAAGCCACTGGTGTCAGTTGGATCACCTAAGATGTATACAGGTGCTCATTGGGTTATGAGTACACCGGACAGGACTCGCCGGGAATCTGCTAGTTAGTACTATACCTATCGTCAGATCGCAGTTCCCTGGTGACATGTGTACAGGTTAGTTCATCGACCTGAGGTCGTCATTTGTCTCGTGTGAGTTCCCACTGTGCTTTGATTTCTACCCTACCACGGCTCAAAGGAGTCGTGCAAACAGGTAGCTTTTGGGTACAGTCCCGAGCCATATGGAGACACGTGAGCGGATCGGCAGGGGATTCGTCTCTCCCGGTATTGGGGGCGAGGTCGTGCTGTGTCTAGGAGAGCCATTACACAAAGTCCATGGCCATGGCAGGAGATTACTGGTAGGTACTCCAGTAGTATCACAGGGTGTTATTGGGCTTCACTCCGACACGACTTATACTGCTTCTGGGGGTCTGACGTTACTAGCCCCCTAGGCGGATATGCGATACTCATTGACGAACGGACCGGACTGTATATATACATTGTCACTGTTAGGCTCAGTAGGGTTTTTGGATGTGTTAGCTCATCGGCCACCCTTGAGTGCGCTCATCAGCCTCCCTTGAGATCAGTCCGTGGGCAACCGTCACGCATAGCTAGTGCAGCTGACGGTTTGTGGTTAAACCCACTGCCAGGGTACTGAAGAGTCATTAGAGTCCCCCACAGACAGTTTCCCAAGTTTCGGGCGAAACGTTGTAGAGGCCGTATGGTTTTATGGCAGGGTTCGGAAAATGCACGTGTGTTTACGCACGTGTTATTTTTCGGGCAGATGATACTGGTCGGCTTTGGTTTAAGCCGGATCCGAGTATTATATTGAGTAGGTGTAATATCTTTGTCTCAGTTGCATTTGTATTCGGTCGTAATACGAATGCGGGTATATTTATACAGTTACGGGGTTATCCTGAAAGTCGTTTCAGGATCACTTTTGGAAGTTGCCAGTTTCCAGTTTTCTATCAGCCGTCTTTTAACATTCGGTTAAAGACGGATTTATCTTTTCTTCAGATATGAGTGAGTCATCATTCTAGAAGCTTCTAGAAGTGATGATGAGGCATATGACTCATTAGTGCATTAATGGTGTCATTATTGCTTTTGGTGACTAGGTTTTTGGATTCAATGTATCTTTGTGACTCATTGTTTGCTTTAATGAGTTTTGTTAAGGTTAAGATATTTTGAAGTGAGAAGCTTTCTCTTGTGGTCACCCCCCTTCTCTTACGGTCACCTCCCTCTTGCTATATATGGCCGGCCCTCTCTCTCTCCCCTCCTCACTTCACTTGTTGATTTCATTTTAGAGTGAAAAGATTATGATAGCATTTGGGGTGCATGGAATTTTACAGTTTATTTCATTCCATCACCCAAGTCCCTCGGCAACTTCATTAACCGTTCGTCCACAGTTTTGGACGGAACGAGACAAAGTCATCTACTCATTCTCTACATCAATTCTTGGTCGTCTCTTTTAGCAAACTTGACGATCGAGTTGTCTCGAGTCAGAGGCGGGAGCCCGTTTAAAGAACCGATCATGTGGTGCCACCTCGACGAGGATATCGGAGTTCGACGAGATCGGAGCAGCCGCAACGGAGCGTGGGATGATGGTTAAAGAACGAAGGACTCGGATCGTTCGGTATAACCTTTCTACACTCTTTACAGTTTGTTAGTTTAGCAATAATGGCAGATCCGGGTTAAAGTATACGATAGCGCCAGTTTAAAAGTTTTTATTCCGCATTTGGCGTCTGTAGACGGCCGGGGCGCTAGCGTAGACTTACAGTGGTATCAGAGCCTAACCATTTTGCTATACTAACTTGTGCTAACGCGTTTAAAACATCGATCCGACCGGAAATCGAAAACTGCAAAAATCCAAGCCGACAGTTTCTGTTGTTTTTAAACGGTGTCAAAAATTATTTCTGGATGTCTTAAAAATCAGAGCAGGGTTTTCTAAGAACTACGACGAAATTTGGGGTCGTGATCCCTCCAAGCTGCCGCGGAAGCGCGGCCAAACCCATGGTTTGGCCGCGCAACCGCGGCCACGTGGGGAGCACGTGCTCCCAAATTTTGTCAGTTGGTTCTATTTGGGATTTTGTGATTTTTGATATATATCATTTGCGCCCAGGTTTTGTTACTGTTCACCAATAAGCAGTGGGGCCCACTTTTTGATATTTGGTCGATCGAAATTTAAACACGTTAGTTTACAGTGCTTACATTATATCTCCGACCGGGAATGTCATTTGATCGGTAAACCGCGTCTGATTGCTATAGTTCTTTTAGACGGGTTTGCGAACGTGACATTCGCGTTGATGTTCTGTGTTGTGCTGTATTGTTGCGAATTTGTCGTGGTGGATAGCAGTGTGCAATGGTAGTACAGTTTGAGTTTATTTGTACATTTGATATTGCGGGGCGAGCGTCCAACTTGTGGACTGCCGTCACTGCCTGTTGTATAATATTCTTTTGGGGCACGACCAGGTTGCGGTCGATATACCTATTGTACTATTTTTCATTACTGTACTAGGTTTTACCCCGCGACGGAGTGCACGGATAGCCGGGTTCGGGAAAGCAACGGGTCCGCATCTCATGGCTTTGAGAGGCAGAGGGGCCCCACTTCAGAATTGGCAGACTATTCGCCGCACTCGTAGGGGGTACAGGTTGACCCAAGGAGGGGTGCCCAAGTTTACCGGATTCCGTGAAGTGCCGGGTGTTCCATTCACTATGCTGTGGGGACTGCCTCGCTTCAGGTTTTGGCGGGTAACTTGCCGCACCCGTAGGGGTCTAGGTTTCATTGCACAGGCTATCCACACGACAGGGGAACGTCGAGTTTCAGCAGCGGCTCTGTGAAACCCGGGGATCCCAGATATCTGTATTGTTCTGTGATGCTTATTACTTTTCTGTAATGTTGCATATTATCACGCCTGGAGCGATTATGTATATTGGTTTATATACTATTAGATGTTGTATATGTTTTACACCCGCGCTAGTCCAGTCCCCGCTCTGTCGTTAGTTAAGTAACCTAACGGGTGATGACGGGACCCAGTGACGAATGCGGATGGCATATACGTACATTTTATTTTCGTTCTTTTCTGGTGTGATTGATTGATGGGACTGCATTGATTCTGATCAATGCAAAGTTAAACAAACCTGTTTTAGTTGTTGGAACAATTTTAAAAAGTGTTATTGCAAAGACGTTTCCTTTTGTTTTGCATAGCGATATTCAGTGGAATATCCTGCACCTCATTCGACGAGGCAAGGGCCGATATCCCTTCACCGGGACTGACCCCTTGGGCAGAAGTTTGCGTCAGGGTAATAACTTCACTATAGCCGATTACATGTTGCTTTGCATAGCGGTATTCAGTAGAATATCCTGCACCTCATTCCACGAGGAAAGAGCCGAGATCCCTTCACCGGGAATGACCTCTTTAGCAAAAGGTTTTCGCCACTATATTTTAAAAAGCTATCAGGTTCCTTCAGCGATATCAAGTTCACTACGCTAAAGGTTTTTCGCCAAAAACCAGCCGTAGCCCTCCGTCACTTCTTTTGGGTATTCAGTAGTATTCAAGCTATGTATTTTGACCAACGCCAAGGCATAGTGTTTGGTAGCTGCTGGGTATTCAATTGTTGCATAGATAGATGAGTTGGTTTGGGACAGCCGTTCTGCCATTTTGACCTAACGCCAAGGGCATGTGCGGGTGGGTTCAAATTAACAAGATAGTGATGGGTAGAACTTGGCATGTGACTTATGACATTTTGACCGAACGCCAAGGTTATAAGAGCATGGGGCAAAAATCAGATCGGGAGTTTCTAATGAAACTGAAACTTGCCAAGTATGCGCATACCTTCTGGAGTATGAGTAACGTGGATGCATTCCATCACGTTATCATGCGATGAGAGTTGGATCCCGATTCCCACTGATGAGTTGGTTTACTCTTCGGGTGATCCCGATTGATTCTTCTTTAGGTTTGGAGGAGAATTTGACAGGACAGTGGGAGGTTTCCGGATTAGATAAAGTGATGACCATTCTGATCTAGGTTAGAGTGCACGCAGAGTGTTTCTTTTCTCTCTCTCTCTTTGGCAGCGACCTTTGACCGACCCTAGACTATGACTTAGTGACCAGGTTGACCGAACCTTCTTAAAATACTGGCTTTTTGGATTGTCTGAGTTGCATAAGTCATTGCCACTCCTTCTTTTACCCTTTGCATTTCTCAGAACACCCGTTTTACTACGGATATCCACTTCCATTGGATAGATCCATCGTATGGTTATATACGAACTCGAAGGGACTTCTTCAAGGATGGATCCAGGTTCAGGAGAAATAGAATTGGTTTATTCAGTTGTCTTTTATTATCACCTTCTCTCAGGTTGCGAGTACTCCTTGGTTTAGGAGAGTACACCTATTACGCTTATTGGATAGTCTTATTCCAAACCATAGGCAGGTGCCGAAAGGTAGGGAATGAAGAAAACCAATTAGCCTAAGTAGGGTGTGCAGAAGGCAATAACTAAAGACAAAATAAAGGGATTAGAAAGAGGGCAAAGTAAATTGCGACTGATATCATTCACGACCAAAACCGCGTACTTCATCGCCACTCCTATTTCACTTTTAAAAGAATAAGGTATTATTCAGTTGTCTTTTATCATCACCTTCTCTCGAGATGCGAGTACTCCTTGGTTTAGGAGGGTACACCTATTATGCTTACTGGATAGTCTTATTCCAAACCATAGGCAGGTGCCGAAAGGTAGGGAATGAAGAAAAACAATTAGCCAAAGTAGGGTGTGCAGAAGGCAATAACTAAAGACAAAATAAAGGGATTAGAAAGAGGGTAAAGTAAATTGCGACTGATATCATTCACGACCAAAACCGCGTACTTCATCGCCACTCCTATTTCACTTTTAAAAGAATAAGGTATTATTCAGTTGTCTTTTATCATCACCTTCTCTCGAGATGCGAGTACTCCTTGGTTTAGGAGGGTACACCTATTATGCTTACTGGATAGTCTTCTTCCAAACCATAGGCTGGTGCCGAACGGTAGGGAAGGAAGAAAACCATTTAGCCTAACGACGGTGTACAGAAGGTAACGACTAAAGACAAATAAAGTGATTTTGGAGAGATGGCAATAAAATATACGGTTGAAGTCATGAATTGGTTTATGGAAGAGGCATTACTATGAATACCAGGATACCCCTACGAAACATTTTCATGTTTCAGTGCATTGTTAAAGAAAACTGTTTTCCCGATTAGACACTTACTCCAAGGGTATGTATTTACCAGGTTTCATTATCATATCTGTATGGTTTTACAGATGATGAGTGGGAGTAAGATATTGGGAATTAGGTGATCATCCTCATTATATCGGAATTCGTTGTAATTGGTGATATTTGATGAAATCGCCAGGGTACAGTTTTCAACCTACGACGCACAGGTTTTTGAGTTGTTTAACTCAGCGGACTTATACAGAGTATTGTATGTTGTCCAGTGTCCTTCGGGACAAAGGGGTAGGTCCTTGTACTATGTTCTGTTTACTTATAACTTCTCTAGTATTTAGGCAAGTGTTTCGTAGAAATACAAGGTCTAAGTTTTAAGAAGTTGTGGGTATAAGAATAAAGTAGAGAACCAGATATCACAAGTATCGGGATTCTTCAAAGAGATCGAAGATGTAGATTCTTGTGATTGGTATTCAGATAATAGTAATGGTTTTGAGAAAAGTGTTTCTCTTTAAGGTTACTCATAATTGGATGGATTCCTAAGTTGAGTAATGCTGATTAGCCTCTTTCCATTAAAGTGATATGCACTGGAGACAGCTGCATGATTTGAATATGGTTCCAATTAAATAAGTGCCAAAGTTTCTGTATTGGATATAGAATAGCTCGTACCTTAAAAGAAATCGAGGTACGGGGAGTTGTCCAGCTTATGCTTAAAACCAGACTCTGGATAACTCAGGGCACATTTCTGTAATGGCTGTTTGTGGGTTGACCCTGGCTATGTCGAGGGTTGATATTCTACCATTTGGAAGATCAATAGTGATATTGTTCTTAACTCGCCACAGTTTTAGTAAAATGGATCTTTTTCAGAAAACAGTAGTGGGAGTATGGTAGAACTGAAAGTGATTCCAGAACCGCGAACGATTACGGAAAATTTAATAGGACCTATATATTCAATCAGGTTTGACATTCCATTAGCCACTCCGCAGATTTGGTGGGTAACCTCAGACACCCGAGAGGTACTTCGGTAGCCTCAAGGACGGTGACAGGGAGGTTCTTATCTACCCAGACTTGACACTACTGTTGTTCCAGACTATGAGACCAGGCAGGAGGATAAGTATAGCATCGTTCTAAACTAGCTTTAGAAGTGTACGTGTATATTATTCTGCCAGAGGGTTGTCGTAGTCAGTTGGAGCAGCGGAAGCATGGTGGGCAAGTAGCTTATGTCTATTTATAGACTAGAGCAGTTATAGCGGAAATAGATCATCTAATTTTGATGTGAAAGTCATAGGTTTGACTTCATCAGAATAGGGGATGGATCTGTTAAGAAGGTAGTAGGGTGTGATGTCATGGTATTTGGATGACATACACAGAGTAGGAAGTAAAATTCCTATACTACGATCGGTTGTACTCTGATCGTCACACAGTTGTTTCTCCAGACAGGACATGGATATAATATTTGACATTCTGGTTTCTGGATCTATGGTTTTAGATCTGGATTTGGGTAGTTTCCCAATGTGGGTACTATGACAGATATTCTAATGGTTTTTAGAATAGTTGACTCCTAGCATGGTAGTGTACCTGCAGGTGATGGAGTCACCCTCTCTAAAGGTGTCGTATAGACTAAAGGGGAGAGGAATGTGCATGATTGGCAGATCACTTGCTTAGGCAATTGAGTCAATCATGAGATGTCAAGTACTGCACCAAATGTTGTTTTTGCACTAGATGCAATAAGTTTGTATTAATCCAATCCTGGAGAAACATAAGGAAGCAGTTTTAGAACACTAGTACATGTTCTACGGATTTGATAACGGCAGCCTCTTTCGGGAGACGGTTATCATTCCAGGCTTCAAAGGTGACATGGATGACAGAGTGATTGTCAGAGTTTTAGTTTTCCCTCTGACGAGGGACAGTATTATGGACAGGTGGTTCCAGAGGATACTGTGGGTGGCATGGTGCCGGATACTGGTTAGGTTCAGTAATCCATACAGTCTAAGAAGTTTGGATATGGAGTTCATTTATGAACTAAGGTCCCATCAAATATCCAGACAATTTCTAAGACAGGTACTACTCAATTCGGGAGATGGCTTTCTCCGCGAACTTGAGATTAAGAGAGATATAGAAAGATACTTCTAGGCGGATCCACTCAGTGAGGCTATTTCTCGAACACAATAGTTTTACAAACGGGCTTTGTGAAACTGATTAGTAGAGGAGTTGGATGTTCGGTTTCACACGGGCTGTGAGTAGTCGACATCGCAATAATTAGCCTTGAGTACAAGTGGGAGATTGTTGGAGATAGTGCCCTCATAGTCAATTATTGGATCGCAGGTACGTGATTGCAATGATTGCGGAGGACCTATCCCGGTAGGACAGTCTTACTCGAAATGATAGTATGCTATCTGGTTTGCCTTTATCAGTCGTGTACATGTTCAGGTGACTGATTGCATGTTACACTTTGATAGAGCCCTTAGGATCTTGCTTTACTACCAACAGTATGATGGCGATCATATACGTGAAAGTTGGATAGTTTATATGCATATCCTTAATTGTGGTCCCTAGTCGTGGGAGTTTCGAGACAGGGCATCGATACTCCGGAGTAGACTAGTGTATACAGTCGAGACCCCGACGAAGGGCGGTGGCCGGTCTCACAAGCCACTGGTGTCAGTTGGATCACCTAAGATGTATACAGGTGCTCATTGGGTTATGAGTACACCGGACAGGACTCGCCGGGAATCTGCTAGTTAGTACTATACCTATCGTCAGATAGCAGTTCCCTGGTGACATGTGTACAGGTTAGTTCATCGACCTGAGGTCGTCATTTGTCTCGTGTGAGTTCCCACTGTGCTTTGATTTCTACCCTACCACGGCTCAAAGGAGTCGTGCAAACAGGTAGCTTTTGGGTACAGTCCCGAGCCATATGGAGACACGTGAGCGGATCGGCAGGGGATTCGTCTCTCCCGGTATTGGGGGCGAGGTCGTGCTGTGTCTAGGAGAGCCATTACACAAAGTCCATGGCCATGGCAGGAGATTTACTGGTAGGTACTCCAGTAGTATCTCAGGGTGTTATTGGGCTTCACTCCGACACGACTTATACTGCTTCTGGGGGTCTGACGTTACTAGCCCCCTAGGCGGATATGCGATACTCATTGACGAACGGACCGGACTGTATATATACATTGTCACTGTTAGGCTCAGTAGGGTTTCTGGATGTGTTAGCTCATCGGCCACCCTTGAGTGCGCTCATCAGCCTCCCTTGAGATCAGTCCGTGGGCAACCGTCACGCATAGCTAGTGCAGCTGACGGTTTGTGGTTAAACCCACTGCCAGGGTACTGAAGAGTCATTAGAGTCCCCCACAGACAGTTTCCCAAGTTTCGGGAAAAACGTTGTAGAGGCCGTATGGTTTTATGGCAGGGTTCGGAAAATGCACGTGCGTTTACGCACGTGTTATTTTTCGGGCAGATGATACTGGTCGGCTTTGGTTTAAGCCAGATCCGAGTATTATATTGAGTAGGTGTAATATCTTTGTCTCAGTTGCATTTGTATTCGGTTGTAATACGAATGCGGGTATATTTATACAGTTACGGGGTTATCCTGAAAGTCGTTTCAGGATCACTTTTGGAAGTTGCCAGTTTCCAGTTTTCTATCAGCCGTCTTTTAACATTCGGTTAAAGACGGATTTATCTTTTCTTCAGATATGAGTGAGTCATCATTCTAGAAGCTTCTAGAAGTGATGATGAGGCATATGACTCATTAGTGCATTAATGGTGTCATTATTGCTTTTGGTGACTAGGTTTTTGGATTCAATGTATCTTTGTGACTCATTGTTTGCTTTAATGAGTTTTGTTAAGGTTAAGATATTTTGAAGTGAGAAGCTTTCTCTTGTGGTCACCCCCCTTCTCCTACGGTCACCTCCCTCTTGCTATATATGGCCGGCCCTCTCTCTCTCTCCTCCTCACTTCACTTGTTGATTTCATTTTAGAGTGAAAAGATTATGATAGCATTTGGGGTGCATGGAATTTTACAGTTTATTTCATTCCATCACCCAAGTCCCTCGGCAACTTCATTAACCGTCCGTCCACAGTTTTGGACGGAACGAGACAAAGTCATCTACTCATTCTCTACATCAATTCTTGGTCGTCTCTTTTAGCAAACTTGACGATCGAGTTGCCTCGAGTCGGAGGCGGGAGCCCGTTTAAAGAACCGATCATGTGGTGCCACCTCGACGAGGATATCGGAGTTCGACGAGATCGGAGCAGCCGCAACGGAGCGTGGGATGATGGTTAAAGAACGAAGGACTCGGATCGTTCGGTATAACCTTTCTACACTCTTTACAGTTTGTTAGTTTAGCAATAATGGCAGATCCGGGTTAAAGTATACGATAGCGCCAGTTTAAAAGTTTTTATTCCGCATTTGGCGTCTGTAGACGGCCGGGGCGCTAGCGTAGACTTACAATAAAGACTACTCTCACCGACTGAAGAAGACAAACGCTCGGCAAGAGGAGGACCATCCCTCCACCATGCAACGGGGGACTTCTTTCACAAAGGCGCCTGTTACAATGCCTCCTTCAACTTTGACTTCTCATAAAAAAAGAAGGTCAGAGAATCTCCCACCGCCGGCGGCAAATCCCAAGGGTGATGGATCCAAACGCCCCAAGTCTGGGGGCATGATCGTACACATGGTGTACATGGCTTCCGAAAAAAAGGAGAGCCGTGCTTCCGTGGCTCATCGGCCGCAAACTCGATCGTTGACGAAAGCTCAGAAGCAGCAACAAAAGCTCCAGGAGATGCTGACAAAAATGGTAGCACTCATCGGGCAAAAAGAAAGTCCGGAAGCAGCGTCTGAACAACACCAAGAGCAGAAGACAGATACGGAGTTCTTGCGAAGGGTGCTGGAGAGAAAGGATAACGAAGCCGCAGAACAAGCGGCTAATATAAAACAGATGGCGCTCATGTTCCAAGATATGGTTGGAATGATGATCCAACCAGAACCTTCAGTCGAAGATCCACCGATCGAGGACGATAGAGGAGAAATATAAAACCCTCTCTCGGCTCTATCAGTGGACAGGGAGGAAACAATCTCCAAAGCTGCTCTTGATGACTATATAGCTCAACAAATACGAGCTCATCAGGCAAACGAAGCGGCTGGCCAAGTCGTCAGAACTGGGCGACCGTACCCGGGCTGGTATGACCAAATCAAGTACTCACCGGGATATACGATCTCCAAGTTCCACGTATACAAGGGGACAGGAAACCCACATTAGCATGTTACCCAGTGCAGAGCATTATGCGGCAATACTGGAGGCGACGACAAATTGCTGCTTCGCCAGTTCGTTGGCAGCTTGTCAGAGACGGCGTTTGAATGGTACTCGGAGCTCCCAAATGACTTCGTCAAAACATTCATGGAGATGCTTGCCGGAACCGGAACCTGAATACACCGCTCACTGTTCACACAGCGGTTCGCAAGCACAAGCGAGCGCACCTTGATCACGACGTTAATCAATGCTAGGGTGAAGCCAGGAGAGACCTGGGTTCAATACGCAAATCGGTGGCGAAACCTATTGTCAAAATGCGAACAACGCATTGAGGAAGCTCCGGCCGTGGGCATGTTCATAGGGACTCTCGATCCTCAGGCGACTGTATCCCAGTTTATGATGTTCTTCAAGCCGACCATGTATCAGGCCTTGATCGACAAGCTGGCCCAAATGGATCAGATGGGCCATAGGCCGTCCTCTTCAAAAACGGATTCTCGGAATGAAAAGGCCAAAGGGAAAGCGTCCTTCGTTGCCAACACTCAACAACAGCTGAGCAACTTGAAACCGGTTGTTCGCCAAAGCAACGTGCACCCGCGCCAATCCCTCGAGGAGAAACTATGACGTCCTTAATTGTTTCCCCGTGATAAAACGAGAAGACTGTTCAAATTGGCAATGCGCAACAAACTCATCACTCTGCCGGATCCGAGACGTCCACTGCAGCCTGGTGACGCCAACAATCTCAACTACTGCTTCTACCATAGAGTAGTGGGTCACCCAATTGAGAATTGCTACATCTTCAAAAACTGGGTCGAGGACCAATACCAACAAGGGAAGTTTGCGCTGTCTGAAAACTGGAGGGTGAACCCACCACAGAAGCACGCTCTTAAAAAGGTGGACACGCCGGGGGCATCATGCTCATTTGTAGAAGAAGCTCCATGGGAGGTTGTCCTTTCAACTAAAACTAAAAGAATGTTGAAGGACTTTCAATCATGTCCGGCGATCAGATGGAAAAGCTTGCTGGAGCCCGAGATCATTGAGAGGATATTTAAACCGCGCCCAACACCGAAAACTACTAATGATGGGCAAGACCTCCAGGCCAAGCCTTCAAAGTCATCAAAGAAAAAGAAGAAGACCAAGAAACCAGTGCGGCTCGATGACAATCGTACGGACCTGCAAAAATACATTGACGCACTGGAGGAATACAAACAAAAGGCACGGACCCCAGTCACACTCGAATAGTTTCTCAACCACATACTTGAGAATGGAGACAGTGACATTGATGAGGGAAACGACTCATCGGAAGATCCCAAGGATTATGTAGCGAGTTGCTATATGGTCTCTCAGTTGTCGTTAAAAGATGAAGAAACTCCCTCGGCGTCAGAAAGAAACGCAGAGGAGTTGGGGGCAGGACCGGCGCCAGAATTCTCTGGACTATCTGAAGACCCAATCGACAGGCTGCTAAATGAAGCTTTTCAAAAGAGCAAAGCTGACCGAGAATGTGAAACGACCATATACGAAAAGGACAAGCGTCGGCGTCAGGATGAAGAAGCTGCGGTAAGGATATGTCGTAAAATACTCCACCCAAACCAAAGCACACCTTCTACAAACAAGGGCAGGATCAAAGCAGAGAAGCAGTTCGCCAAAGCCCTATCAATGGGAATGAAGCTGCCTCCTCTCATGGAAAACACTCCCAGGAGTACGTGCCTCGATGAAGAATGTACATCCGAACTACTGCTTATACCATCGGAGGGTCACACACCCCACCGAAAAGTGCAATACCTTCAAGAAGTGGTGGAAAGGATACATTGCTCACCGGCAGGACTTCAAGTGGATGAAGCACAAAACTCGTCGACAACAAAGAAGAGCGACAGACGAGCATGAAGGAATGACTGGCAACTGCCATATGGTTGATACCGGTTCGACAAAAGGAAAATCTCATGTTCTTACATTCAGGAGCGATTCTAAGGAAGAAATAACCCTCGGCCCTCTCTTCAAAGAATCCACCTCTGGAAAAAAAAGAGGAGAAGAACTGCGAGAACATTCAGTTGCGTAACCGTACGTTGCCTGAAAAGAACTACGGACCGACAAACAAGAGTTCGAGCAAAAAAGACATGGGGAAGGAAAAATTCCCTGAGGAAATTGCCCTCGATGATAGAGTTTTCAAAGAGCTCGCAACCAAAGATCCGTCTAAGAAAAACAAGGTGGATTACAATGTCCTGGCACATTTGAGGAAGATACCTTCACAACTGAGCAAATTGGATGCTCTCCTCCTGTCCAAAGAGGCACGAGATTCTATAATCAAGGCATTACAAGAGCCTGATCAGTTCTAAGCTTTCCTTGTAGAAAAAAAGATGAAAGACGAGCTAGCAAAGGTTCATACAGCTGACATCACATTCGGAGATGAAGATCTCCTCTTTGGAACGTGCGAGCACAACCGTCCTTTATACGTCACCGGGTATTGCCATGACATCAAGATAGGCAAAATCCTGGTCGACAACGAGTCCTCTGTCAACCTCCTCAACGTGAAGGTACTAAAGGAGATTTGCATAAACATTCTGCACATGGCTCGGGACAAAATTACCATCTCTGGGATCAACTCGTAGTCATCACGGACGCTGGGGTCCGTAATATTGACATTATGCTTTGGGCTTCTCGTCACTGACATCAAATTTCATATCATCGACGCCAAGACTTGCTACAACGCTCTGCTCGGCCGGCCTTGGTTACACGAGTACAATGACATCCCTTCTACACAACACCAGTGTATGAAGTACTTCAAAGACGGCCTCGAGTACACAGTTACAGGGGAGCTAAACCCTTTCTCCGTAAATGAAGTCCGCAAATATAAAGACGCCAAGTACTTCCTACTAGACTTCGAAGACATGGAAAGATGTTGTAAACCGGAGAACCAACAAAAAGCCGTCGCCACAATCCCGATCTTTGGGAGCGATACCGAGGAATATGAAGAGATAGTCTACTCGGGGCAATCCCAAGGCAACAGGCCCGGACCATCTACCCTTATTTTGGTCCTCGGCAGCGACTTTGAGGACGAGGCCAACGCAGTGTTCTCCGTCTGCCCGTCAATGCAGACCTTCACTGGAGCTGATCAGAGTTTACAAATTACCATGGTTCCGCAGCAGCATTACAGGGAATTTGATGCACTCGATACTACGGCGTGCAAAAGCTGCAGACCTTCTACATCTTTCTTAGGCGAAGAGGAGAAAAGGAGATCCTCTTCTACCAATCTACGGAGACTAAAATGGAAAAAGAAGTCTGGCATGGTGCCGAATTTGCGCTTGACAGGCTTCAACCAATCTGTCTGCCCAAATATTACGCAGAGGGATTGAAAAGGCTATTAAGATGCCAAGACGTACCTTTCAAACAAACCACTCGACAAGCCCAGTTCTACAACAAGATTTGGGACGTTCCTGGGACTCGGCGAAAGATGCCCAACGGGAGGATGGAGACGACCGGGCTTGGATACATTCGGTCTAAAAAACGGGAGCGATTCCATGGCTGCCGTGTCATAAATAACTCCGGTGGAGAAGAGAATGCTTTTCCAGATAGCGCTGATATTAAAGTAGAGCGAGATCCCGCCGTAAGAATGCCAAGTTCGTCATTCAAAGAACAAATTGACAAGCTAATGAGAGAAGCTATTCAAAAGGCTCGCGATGACCACATCCGCGAAATGGCCATTTACGAGGAAGCCAGGACGCAGCGTCTCACTCAGCAGTCTACGGAAAGAGAAGATTACAATGCCCTTCACCCTCAGCCCGCTGTGCGCTCTCGTGGCAAGGAAAGAGCCTGGCACAAACGCAACAACAAGGTGAAGAACGAGAATGGTGTTCAAAAACAGCGAAGCGAATTCAAGAAGCCACGCGATCGAGAAAAGGTCAGCTAGAATCCATCGCTGATGAAGAAGATGGGTCGAGAATATTCTTTCCCCCAAGACAAGACAAGGAAAATATTCAACCTTCTCATTAAGCATCAAATGATGACGCTCCCGGACTCTCGGCACTCCGAACAAGTAAATGAGGTCCATCACCCGGATTATTGCTCCTACCATAGAGCAATAGGACATCCCCTTGAAGACTGCTTCACTTTCAAAGACTGGGTCGAAGACCAGTATCAGCAAGGTAAGTTTGCTCTATCCGACAGTTGGAGGGTAACCCCACCACGAAAGCATGAGCCTAAAGCAACCTATATCGCGAGAGTAGAACCAGATCAACATCGGTCTTGGAAACGAACTCGTACCTGCCACGTGATAACATTCTCAAAGGAGGGAGAGCCTAAGGTTATGGATGACCTTTTCAAATGCTTCATAAATGAGGACGAGGAGGAGGTGATCTCAGTTCCACCGGCACCAAAAGAGTTGGAGGATTGGATACATACTACGGCGGACAATCTAAGGAAAATTGACTTGGGAACAGAAAACGACCCGATGCCAACGTTCATCGGTGAGTTGCTGTCTAAAAAGCAGGTAGCCATACTAAAGGACATGCTTATATAATATAAAGATTTCTTCTCATGGAACTATTTTGAGATGCCGGGACTAGATCCAGAAATAGCGGTGCACAAATTGGCTATATCGTCGGACGTCAACCCAGTCAAACAGGTGCCAAGAATAATACGACTCGAACTCGAGATGAGTATCAACGCCGAAGTCAAGAAGCTAATTGACTCTGGCTTCATCCAAGAAGTTCAATATCCCAACTGGATTGCCAATATTTTTCCAGTGATGAAGAAAAATGGAACGGTGCGTATCTGCGTAGACTTTCGAGACCTTAACAAAGCTTGTCCGAAGGATGACTTCCCAGTACATGTTACCGAGATGATGATAGATAATACGCCCACTCATGAAGTCTTCTCCTTCGATGGATTTTCAGGCTACAATCTAATAAAAATGCATCCTGAAGACTAAGAGCACACCGCCTTCCGGACTCTGCTAGGCATATTCTGCTATAAGGTGATTCCCTTCGGTTTGAAGAACGCAGGCGCTACCTACCAGTGAGCTATAACGAAGATCTTCAATGAACTCATACATGAGATTGTCGAATGCTATATTGATGACCTTGTGGTGAAAAGCAAATCATACGAAGAACACTGGAAGCATTTGAACGTAGTGTTCCAGCGTCTTCGGAAATACAATCTAAAGATGAATCCTCTGAAATGCGCATTTGGAGTCTCCTCAGGCAAATTCCTAGTATTCATCATACGACACCGAGGCATCGAAATAGACCCATCAAAGATCAAGGCGATTATGGAAATGCTGCGCCAAGAACTCTCAAACATTTGCGGTCTCTCCAAGGAAAGCTCGCATATATCCGACGGTTCATAGCTAACCTCTCCGGAAAATGCCGCCCCTACAGCCATCTATTGAAGAAGGGGACCCCATTCGTTTGGGATCATATATGCCAAAGTGCATTGGACGAAATCAAGCAATATCTGCAGAACCCGCCGGTACTGACCGCTCCGGTCAAGGGAAAGCCCATCATCCTGTACACAACAACCCTTGAAGGTTCTCTAGGCGCGCTATGGGCACAGGAGAACGAGAAGGGAAAGGAGAGAGCTATCTACTATTTGAGTCGAGTTCTGTTGGGGGCAGAAAACAACTACTCCCCCATCGAAAAGCATTGCCTGGCACTGATCTTCGCGATAACGAAGCTTCGGCATTGTGCCTTGGAACATGCGGTCCATCTTTTATCAAAAGTGGATCCTCTCAAATATTTGATGTCGAGGGCCATACTAAAGGGAAGTCTTGCCAAATGGGCCCTCCTCTTGATGGAATTCTTGATAACGTATCGACCCCTAAAGGTAGTGAAAGGCCAGGCCATCGCCGACTTTCTCGCTGAGCATTCGATACCAGCCGATTCTCCTTTAAATTGCGAATTGCCCGAAAAACACTTGTTCGACACAATTGAAGGGAAGACGGAGGAAAATAATGCCCGATGGGAACTATACTTCGACGGAGCATCTTCCTTGAAGAAGCGAAAACAAAGCAGCTCCATAATCAAAACTGGGGTGGGCCTTATCTTCGTGACTCCGCAAGGAGGGATAATGCGTTTCTCCCTCTCCTTAACAGAGTCAAGAACAAACAACGAGGCTGAATATGAAGTTTTGATAGCGGGTCTTAAGATTGTTGTCGACATGGGAATCGATGATCTCCTCATATATGGAGACTCCCAGCTAGTCGTTAGCTACGTAAATGGCGACTATCAGACGTGTAAACTGGAGTTGGTAAAATATGGCGAAAGAGTGCAGCAACTGCTGACTCAAATTCCCTTCTACATCCTGGAAAGCATACCGCGTGCGGAAAATATCAAGGCGGATGCGTTAGCTTACTCGCTAAAGAACTGGCCGACGAAAACCTCGATGACGTAAGGATCTGCAAAGCCGCCGGATTCTCGCGCCAGCGGAAATACCTCCAGAGTCGTCTGAAAGAAAGGAAGCGACCGAACAAGCAGCCTTCCAATTAAAGGATGAAGAAAAGGCTAAGGATTGGAGAGAAGTCTTCATAGACTACTTCAAATCCCATCGAACGCCCGAAAATGCATCTTCAAGACATCGGCTCATGAAACGGGCTCTGTCTTTTTCCTTCGTCAATGATACTCTATATAAGAGATCGTTCGACAGTTTGTGGCTAAGGTGCCTGGGACCAGAAGAAGTAAGGAAAGTCGTCCAAGAAACCCACGATGAACTCTGTGATTCCCATCAAGCCGGGCCAAAGATGAAGCCAAAGATCAAGAGAATGGACTACTATTGTCCAACAATGATTCAGGACCGCCTCAAATATGCAAAGCAGTGTCACTTGTGCCAAATTCACGGGGACTTCATCCACCAGCATCCAAATCCGCTACACCCAACACTATCCAGCTGGCTGTTCGAAATGTGGGGAACCGATATAATCGGCCCTATTGATCCAACATCATCCAAAAGATATCGGTTCATACTGGCAACGACCGATTACTTCTCTAAGTGGGCAGAGGCAGTACCGCTAAAGGAAGTGAAGACGGAGAACATCCTCCATTTCTTCAGGACACATGTCATTTACCGGTTCGGCACTCCGCGATGGATCATCTCGTATAATGGACCGGCCTACAGAAGCCATAAGATCAGCCGCTCCGCACAGCAGCATAATATAGACGGGAGATACTCTTCATTCTATAATCCCCGAGCTAACAGTCTAGCTGAGGCTTTCAACAAAACCTTGATGAAGATCAAAAAGAAAACGGTGTCCAGAAATAAAAAGGACTGGTACGAGAGACTGCATGAAGCTCTCTGGGCTGATTGAACCACGTTCAAAACGGCCACGAATACAACGCCATACGCATTGGTATTCGGCACGGAAGCGGTACCTCCCTTTGAAATAGAGATACCCTCTCTACGAGTGGCAGTTCAATACGAGCTGAAGGATGAAGAAAATGCCCATCTTTGGCTTGAGGAGCTCGATGCCCTCAATGAAACTCGTCTCATGGAGCAGTAAAACCTGGAAGCTTATAAAGCAACGATGACACGCTCATACGAAAGACTAACCAGGCCAAGAACATTCCGCCAAGGCGAACTTGTGCTAATCGTCTTGGACATTTAATATGACATTTTTCCTACTATTTCTATATAATGAAAGGTGTTTATTATAATATATGATACATATAAGGTTTATCTGTAAAAATACTATTTTCATGTGTTTATATATTATAATTAACATTTGGTTGGAAAAAGTAAGCATATATTATCCATGTAACATTTGGCCCAATTAAATATGCTTACCTTATTAAATACCTTTGACCATTTCTTAATGGTTAAGTTAATATCTCAATATAACAAACTCTACTAAATATTATTTGTTGAGATATTGTGCAGAATTTGCAGGGCTAAAATCAAGGAAATCAAAGTTGGCAAAACAAACCTACTTAATTAAGAAAGTAAACTAAAGAAATCAATTCTGGCAGTGACGTAGAAAAGATTTTCAGTTTCCAGAGATTCAAAAGATCACCACGTGTCACCAGAAGAAGCCACAAGAAATTTAAGGCCAAGATCCCACCATAAGACCGCGGATCCGCGGTCAAACCCATCCAACGGCTGCGATTCCGCCGTACTTTAAGGGAGTTGGGATTCTGGATTTTTTTGGTTAGAATCGTAACAACTAGTTTCCAAATTAGGAAGCTAGGGTTCTGGCTCTGGGACTATAAATAAGAACCGAGAGCCTCTTGAAAAAATCATCAAGTCGACGAGATCACGAAGTCCAAGACGGCTCACGCATCCAGGCTGATCATCAACTGTTCGTTTACCTCCTTAGAAGAGATCGAGAAGTAACTAGAAATTGTAATCATTTTCTAAGGATTCAAGTGTAATGAATATTGTTGATTAATAAATGTAGCTTTCTTTTTCTTATTCTATTTCTTCGTAGTTTAATAATGCATTTTCTCTCCATCTCTTTTTCTCCCAACATGCGCGAGTAATTCTCCGCTTGTTAGGGTTCGTAGGATTAGGGTAGGTTAATGGATGATGAAGATCCCTAAACTCTTTTTACGTCCTATAAATTTATAAACTTTATCAAAAGAATCATTAACATTCTAATCGGGCGCGCTAACAATTATTTGTTAGTCCCGACCTCGATTAGAGATTGGATTAATGATTGTTTTGGTAAAGGCTAGATATGAACAGAGTTCCGTGTCGAGATAAGGGTTAAGAGTGGGATTCCTTTTCCCTCCAGAAACCCTAATCTACACGCATCACCGTCGTTCTAGTTTTAAATCTATTAAAGGATAAAAATGGTAACTTTTAATTAATCATCCATAACTACTAGATCCTAACGAACCCTACAAGCCCTCTTATTATATTAGCTGCATCCCTAAAATAATCTAGATCTATATATTTTGCATTCTTTCTTAACGTAGATCTAGAAACCATTCTACAACATTCTTATTTCTTCCTCCTTTCTAAACACATCTAAAGTAAGAGTAAAAGATTCAACGTTTCCCTGAGGACGACCCGTACTCATCTCGGTCTAGCTACGCGCGACACCATTATTGATTGCGGTTAACTACTACACACTTTTTCGAATCAATCAAATGGCGTCGTTGCCGGAGATCCGTGCGTAATTTTTTATTCTTATTATTTGTGTTGAATTCTTAGACGATTCATATCATTATTAAAACAAAACTGCAAATTGCATATTTAACGATTTGTGTGTGAATTTTGCAAGGAGATCTGGAGTCACAGAATTGAGGAAAACAGAAGACAGAGATATTCATCGAGATCCAGAGGAGTACAGGAGGCGAAAGAAAAATTTTCCTCACCTGATCCTTCCACCCCGCGGCGGAACCGCGGCAAGAAGGGACTAAGGCGACGGAAATGCGGCACAACAGAGGAGTTAGGGTTTCAGTCTTATCTGGTATCTTTCTCAACTCCTTCTCTCTCCTCTCAAGTCCAATAAAATCTATTTTCTGCAGGATTCTTTGCAAAATAGCGCCGCTCAAAAATCTTTTTGCAAAATTTTTGTGATTGGTTTTGTTTTGCATATTCTAATACGGACTTTAAGAGGCAAAGACCAAATCAAGATTAGGTGGGGATTTCATCACCCTTCCTAAGCCCCACAAATCACAAACCGAGCATCTGCATCAACCCTACAATAATTTAAAAAATATCTAGACCAGACTCTAAGGACTGTCGCGCTCATTAAGGACAGAGGAAGGTGGTGGGTAATCTATCGCTTATCCCCATTACTTTTGTGGTGCCTAGGCAAGTGTGTCCGAGGCGAGTGGTTACTTAATTAGGACCACTACTTTCGTAGTGGGGAGTCTCCCACTCATCTGGCACTTACCTGGCTACAAGGGTAGTAACGAGGCGGTAGAGAATTGATCCTGCGGCTTGTCCTTTGGAAGTCTAGGAGCGGTCTAGAGACTGGACCTAGGTAACCTTAGTTCTAGGGTTGTTTGTGCATTTTAGGTTGATTTGTCTTAAAGTCCCACTTTTTCAAAACAAGCCAATTTTAAATCACACACATACTGCCACTTGCACTAAACCCGCTTAGTGCATGCTCGGCTGGACACGGGATCCTAGTGCCCGTCTTGTCCGCATTCCTGCTATCGACGCCGAAGTCGGTACTTCTTCATCTTCTTTTCCTCCACCACACACCACGACCGAGATGGACGGCACTCCATCAGAGTATAACACCACGCTGCCACCGCCCGTAGGTGTACAGAATCCACCGCGCATCTCTCTCCAAGAGAGATCCTATCCTATCCGTGGTCCTATTCCTACTTGTCTATCTCTTCCACCAGCTAACGGGGATAATTTTGAAATTAAACCCCACTACATCAATCTGCTGCCCAAATTTCACGGGCTTGAGTCGGAAGACGCGTACGTTTTCATCACCAAATTCGAGAACGTATGTACAATGATGGGTACTTCACAGTTGACTGTCGATGCTATGCGCTTGCGTCTTCTCCTATTCACATTGTGCGACTTGGCAGAAAAATGGCTTTATAATACTGCCGCACACTCTATCACTAATTGGGAGGAATTCGTCATAGCATTTCTTAAGAAGTTTTACCCAAACCATAAGACTGCCCATATTAGGAGCGAGATCAATCAGTTCACCCAGCTTCCCAATGAACCATTTTGAAAGTGCTTTGAACGTTTCAAGGATTTTCTTGTCCAATGTCCTCATCATGGAATACAAAGATGGGATTTATGTCGGATTATATATGAGGGCATTAATCCAGCGACAAAGCAGATGCTTGAAACAATGTGTCAATGCAATTTCATGTCTAAAGATGACGGTGAAGCATGGAAATATCTGGAAGATCTCGCAGAAAACACTTTGCAGTGGGAAAGCGTAAGACCACCTTCAACTAAGGGAGGTATTCACCAGCTCGATGTTTCTATCACAGTAAAAGCCGTAATGGCAGCGATACAGAAGAAACTCGACGCTATTGAGAACAAGTTCTCATCATTCTCCCTAAATCAGATCACGCTTCCTAAGACCGTCTGTGGTTGCTGTTAAGATACTTCACACTTAACGGAAGAATGTCCTATGAATGCATCACTTCAAACTAATGCTGCTTTTCAGCAGCGACCTAAAAACGATCCTTATTCATCCATGTACAATCAAGGATGGAGGAATCATCCTAACTTTGCTTGAAACCAAAACCAACAAAGCAATTATCAAAGACCTCCTCCACAGCAACCACAACCACAGAATCAGCCCCCCTTTCAGTCACAAAATTTCCAAAATCTGGCCAACACTTCTACACCACAAGTGGCCGGTACTGATAGCTCTTCACCCGCACAAACTTTGGATATGTTCATGAAACATTCCATACAATTGTCGGCTGAGATGAAGTCTTCTATTGATACTATACAGAAAGACTCCGCCTCCCACGGCAAGAGTATTAAATCAATAGAAAACCAATTCGCACAGTTAAACGCCGCAATGAGTGCGAGAGAGAAAGGGAAACTCCCATCTCAACCCATACCTAATCCTGGTCACTCACAAAGTTATAATATGAGTGTCGTTACTACGTTGAGATCGGGAAAAGTGTTGAATAACTGAGTGGGTGAGCAATGTGATGATAGTGACACCATTGATACCCCGGCTTCTTCTTCTTCTTCCCCTAATTCGTCTAGTCTCCCACCTTCATCCGAGCCTATTCTCCGTTTTCCCCAAGGCTCGAACATTTCGCCAAATCTATCTAAGTCGATTCCCACTCCAATTTTGGGATCGAATCCGTCCCCACAGTCTTCTCCACAAACGTTGGACCCAAAACTTATTGATCGAGCTCCATTTCCAAACAGATTAAGGGCCAACAGACCTAACCCGCAAATAGAAAAGATTGTGGAAATTTTTAAGCAAGTTAACATAAACATTCCTCTCCTAGATGCTATTCAACAAGTTCCGTCATATGCGAAAATCCTAAAGGACTTGTGCACTAGGAAGAGAAAAGTTCAAGTACCTAAAAAAGTTTTCCTTGCGAGTAATGTGAGCACTGCTTTTACACAACAACTACCCAAGAAACGAAAGGACCCCGGAAGTCCTATAATTTCTATTTCCATTGGGGGTAAAAATATCAATCGTGCTCTACTCGATCTAGGTGCTAGTGTTAACTTTCTTCCATATTCTGTTTATGAGCAATTAGGGATCGGAGAGTTAAAACCTGCGCATTGCACTCTTCAGATGTCCGATCGATCTATCACCCAACCAAGGGG
This sequence comes from Agapanthus africanus, assembly GCA_030015575.1. Classification (NCBI taxonomy): domain Eukaryota; kingdom Viridiplantae; phylum Streptophyta; class Magnoliopsida; order Asparagales; family Amaryllidaceae; genus Agapanthus; species Agapanthus africanus. The sequence goes on along the minus strand of JASDDO010000024.1, from coordinate 794,828,957 downwards.
TGAGCTAGAGGATGTGTTAATCAAAGTCGGGGAATTCATATTCCCTATGGACTTTATCGTTATAGATACACAACCTGTGGCAAACCCACGCAATCAAATCCCAGTGATACTCGGTCGACCCTTTTTGGCCACTTCTAACGCGGTAATCAATTGTAGAAATGACTCTATGACCCTATCCTTTGGAAAGAAGTCAATTGAGCTTAACATTTACAAGTTGGGAAGTGAACCATCCGAACCCTATGCTCATGTGTGTTCTGTCGAATTAATGGATGTCGACAGCAGCGAATTTGATCAACCTTATGATACTGACTCTTTTCATATATTGTTGTTTGACCCAACCATGTACTCTTCCACCGAGTTATCCGTGTTGGAGATAGTGCCCTCATAGTCAATTATTGGATCGCAGGTACGTGATTGCAATGATTGCGGAGGACCTATACCGGTAGAACAGTCTTACTCGAGATGATAGTATGCTATCTGGTTTGCCTTTATCAGTCGTGTACATGTTCAGGTGACTGATTGCATGTTACACTTTGATAGAGCCCTTAGGATCTTGCTTTACTACCAACAGTATGATGGCGATCATATACGTGAGAGTTGGGTAGTTTATATGCATATCCTTAATTGTGGTCCCTAGTCGTGGGAGTTTCGAGACAGGGCATCGATACTCCGGAGTAGACTAGTGTATACAGTCGAGACCCCGACGAGGGGCGGTGGCCGGTCTCACAAGCCACTGGTGTCAGTTGGATCACCTAAGATGTATACAGGTGCTCATTGAGCTATGAGTACACCGGACAGGACTCGCCGGGAATCTGCTAGTTAGTACTATACCTATCGTCAGATAGCAGTTCCCTGGTGACATGTGTACGGTTAGTTCATCGACCTGAGGTCGTCATTTGTCTCGTGTGAGTTCCCACTGTGCTTTGATTTCTACCCTACCACGGCTCAAAGGAGTCGTGCAAACAGGTAGCTTTTGGGTACAGTCCCGAGCCATATGGAGGCACGTGAGCGGATCGGCAGGGGATTCGTCTCTCCCGGTATTGGGGGGCGAGGTCGTACTGTGTCTAGGAGAGCCATTACACATAGTCCATGGCCGTGGCAGGAGATTTACTGGTAGGTACTCCAGTAGTATCTCAGGGTGTTATTGGGCTATACTCCGATACGACTTATACTGCTATTGGGGGTCTGACGTTAGTAGCCCCCTAGGCGGATATGCGATACTCATTGACGAACGGACCGGACTGTATATACATTGTCACTGTTAGGCTCAGTAGGGTTTCTGGATGAGTTCGCTCATCGGCCTCCCTTGAGTTCGCTCATCACCTTCCCTTGAGGTCAGTCCATGGGCAGCCGTTACGCATAGCTAGTGCCGCTGACGGTTTGTGGTTAAACCCACTGCCAGGGTACTGACGAGTCATTAGAGTCCCCCACAGACAGTTTCCCAAGTTCGGGCGAAACGTTGTAGAGGCCGTATGGTTTTATTGCAGGGTTCGGAAAATGCACGTGCGTTTATGCACGTGTTATTTTTCGGGCAGATGATACTGGTCGGCTTTGGTTTAAGCCGGATCCGAGTATTGTATTGAGTAGGTATAATATCTTTGTCTCAGTTGCATTTGTATTCAGTCGTAATACAAATGCGGGTATATTTATACAGTTACGGGGTTATCCTGAAAGTCGTTTCAGGATCACTTTTGGAAGTTGCCAGTTTCCAGTTTTCTATCAGCCGTCTTTTAACATTTGGTTAAAGATGGATTTATCTTTTCTTGGATGAGGGTGAGTCATGCTTCTAGAAGGTTCTAGAAGGTTCTAGATTTGGTGAGGTGTCTTGTGACTCATGCTTTGATTTTAACCATTTCTTGTTTTCCTTAAGATATTCTTTTGTGTTCACATTATGATATTTGCTTATGGTTACCCCCCCTCTCCTACGGTCACCTCCCTCTTTGCTATAAGAGGCCGGCCCCCTCCTCTCTCTCTCACTCGATGGTTTTTCATTTGTGAAAAGATTATGATAGTATTTGGGGTGTATGGAATTTCACAGCTCATTTCATTCCAACACCCGATTCCCACGACAACTTCATTAACCGTCCGTCCATAGCTTTGGACGGAACGAGACAAAGTCATCTACTCCTTCTCTACATCAATCTTGGTCGTCTCTTCTAGCAAACTTGACGACCGAGTTGCCTCGAGTCAGAGGCGGGAGCCCGTTTAAAGAATCAGTGATGTGGTGCCACCTGGACGAGCAGATCGGAGATCGACGAGATCGGAGCAGCCGCAACGGAGCGTGGGATGATGGTTAAAGAACGAAGGACTAAGATCGTTCGGTATAACCTTTCTACACTCTTTACAGTTTGTTAGTTTGGCAATAATGGCAGATCCGGGTTAAAGTATACGATAGCGCCAGTTAAAAAGTTTTTGTTCCGCATTTGGCGTCTGTAGACGGCCGGGGCGCTAGCGTAGACTTACAGTGGTATCAGAGCCTAACCATTTTGCTATACTAACTTGTGCTAACGCGTTTAAAATATCGATCGAACCGGAAAACTAAAAACTGCAATTTCAAACTTCACAGTTTCTGTTGTTTTTAAATGATCTCCTAAAATTTTTCTACATGTCTCAGAAAACTGTGCAGGCTTTTCTAAGAACCACGACAAAATTTGGGCACATGACTCCACCAAACCGCCACGGAAACGCGGCCAAACCCATGGTTTGGCCGCGCATCCGCGGCCTCTTGGTGAGCTCATGCTCCCAAATTTGTACAGTGGGTTCTTCTGTGGGAATTGAGGTTTTTGGTATATATATATTTTGGGCCCAGGTTTTGTTACTGTTCACCAGTAAGTCGTGGGGCCCACTTTATGATATTTAGTCGATCGAAATTTAAACATGTTAGTTTACAGTGCTTACATTATATCTTCGACCGGGAATGTCATTTGATCGGTAAACCGCGTCCGATTGCTATAGTTCTTTTAGACGGGTTTGCGAACGTGACATTCGCGTTGATGTTCTGTGTTGTGCTGTGATGTTGCAGATTTGTCGTGGTGGATAGCAGTGTGCAATGGTAGTACAGTTTGAGTTTATTTGTACATTTGATATTGCGGGGCGAGCGTCCAACTTGTGGACTGCCGTCACTGCCTGTTGTATAATATTCTTTTTGGGCACGACCAGGTTGCGGTCGATGTACCTATTGTACTATTTATCATTACTGTACTAGGTTTTGCCCCGCGATGGAGTGCACGGATAGCCGGGTTCTGGAGGGCAACGGGTCCGCATCTCATGGCTTTGAGAGGCAGAGGGGTCCCACTCTAAAATTGGCAGACTATTCGCCGCGCTCGTAGGGGGTACAGGTTGACCCAAGGAGGGGTGCTCAATTTACCGGATTCCGTGAAGTGCCGGGTGTTCCATTCACTATGCTGTGGGGACTACCTCGCTTCAGGTTTTGGCGGGTAACTTGCCGCACCCGTAGGGGTCTAGGTTTCATTGCACAGGCTATCCACACGACAGGGGAACGTTGGGTTTCAGCAGTGGCTCTGTGAAACTTGGGGATCCCAGATTATCTGTGTTGTTCTGTGATGCTTATTACTTATCTGTAATGTTGCATATTATCACGCCTGGAGCGATTATTGTATATTGGTTTATATACTATTAGATGTTGTATATGTTTTACACCCGCGCTAGTCCAGTCCCCGCTCTGTCGTTAGTTAAGTAACCTAACGGGTGATGACGGGACCCAGTGACGAATGCGGATGGCATATACGTACATTTTATTTTCGTTCTTTTCTGGTGTGATTGATTGATGGGACTGCGTTGATTTTGATCAATGCAAAAAGTTAAACAAACCTGTTTTCAGTTGTTGGAACAAATTTAAAAGGTGTTATTGTAAGGACGTTTCCTTTTGTTTTGCATAGCGGTATTCAGTGGAATATCCTGCACCTCATTCGACGGGGCAAGGGCCGATATCCCTTCACCGGGACTGACCCCTTGGGCAGAAGTTTGCGTCAGGGTAATAACTTCACTATAGTCGATTACATGTTGCTTTGCATAGCGGTATTCAGTGGAATATCCTGCACCTCATTCCATGAGGAAAGAGCCGAGATCCCTTCACCGGGAGTGACCTCTTTAGCAAAAGGTTTTCGCTACTATATTTTAAAAAGCTATCAGGTTCCTTCAGCGATATCAAGTTCACTACGCTAAAGGTTTTTCGCCAAAAACCAGCCGTAGCCCTCCGTCGTTTCTTATGGATGGTCAGTAGTATTCAAGCTATGTTTGTTGGCATACGTCAAGGCATAGTGTTTGGTAGCTGCTGGGTATTCATTTGTTGCATAGATAGATGAGTTGGTTTGGGACAGTCGTATTACCTTGTTGGCATACGTCAAGGGTATGTACGGGTGGGTTCAAATTAACAAGATAATGACGGACAGAACTTGACATGTGACTTATGATTTGTTGACATACGCCAAGGTCATAAGAGCATGGGGCAAAAATCATATCGGGAGTTTCTAAAGAAACTGAAACTTGCCAAGTATGCGCATACCTTCTGGAGTATGAGTAACGTGGATGCATTCCATCACGTTATCATGCGATGAGAGTTGGATCCCGATTCCCACTGATGAGTTGGTTTACTCTTCGGGTGATCCCGATTGATTCTTCTTTCAGGTTTGGAGGAGAATTTGACAGGACAGTGGGAGGTTTCCGGATTAGATAAAGTGATAACCATTCTGATCTAGGTTAGAGTGCACGCAGAGTGTTTCTTTTCTCTCTCTCTTTGGCAGCGACCTTTGACCGACCCTAGACTATGACTCAGTGACCAGGTTGACCGAACCTTCTTTAAAATACTGGCTTTTGGATTGTCTATGTTGCATAAGTCATTGCCACTCCTTCTCTTACCCTTTGTATTTCTCAGAACACCCGTATTACTACGGATATCCACTTCCATTGGATAGATCCATCGTATGGTTATATACGAACTCAAAGGGACTTCTTCGAGGATGGATCCAGGTTCAGGAGAAATAGAATTGGTTTATTCAGTTGTCTTTTATTATCACCTTCTCTCAGGTTGCGAGAGCTCCTTGGTTTAGGAGAGTACACCTATTACGCTTATTGGATAGTCTTATTCCAAACCATAGGCAGGTGCCGAAAGGTAGGGAATGAAGAAAACCAATTAGCCTAAGTAGGGTGTGCAGAAGGTAATATGTAAAGACAAAATAAAGGGATTAGAAAGAGGGCAAAGTAAATTGCGACTGATATCATTCACGACCAAACCGCGTACTTCATCGCCACTCCTATTTCACCTTTAAAAGAATAAGGTATTATTCAGTTGTCTTTTATCATCACCTTCTCTCAAGATACGAGTACTCCTTGGTTTAGGAGGGTACACCTATTATGCTTACTGGATAGTCTTCTTCCAAACCATAGGCTGGTGCCGAACGGTAGGGAAGGAAGAAAACCATTTAGCCTAACGATGGTGTACAGAAGGTAACAACTAAAGACAAATAAAGGGATTTGGAGAGATGGCAATAAAATATACGGTTGAAGTCATGAATTGGATTATGGAAGAGGCATTACTATGAATACCAGGATACCCCTACAAAACATTTTTATGTTTCAGTGCATTGTTAAAGAAAACCTGTTTTCCCGATTAGATACTTACTCCAAGGGTATGTATTTACCAGGTTTCATTCTCATATCTGTATGGTTTTACAGATGATGAGTGGGAGTAAGTCATTGGGAATTAGGTGATTATCCTCATTATATCGGAATTCGTTGTAATTGGTGGTATTTGAGGAAATCGCCAGGGTACAGTTTTCAACCTACGACGCACAGGTTTTGAGTTGTTTAACTCAGCGGACTTATACAGAGTATTGTATGTTGTCCAGTGTCCATCAGGACAAAGGGGTAGGTCCTCGTACTATGTTTTGTTTACTTATAACTTCTCTAGTATTTAGACAAGTGTTTCGTAGAAATACAAGGTCTAAGTTTTGAGAAGTTATGGGTATAAGAATAAAGTAGAGAACCAGGTGTCACAAGTATCGGGATTCTTCAAAGAGATCGAAGATGTAGATTCTTGTGATTGGTATTCAGATAATAGTTATGGTTTTGAGAAACTTGTTTCTTATTCAGGTTACTCATAATTGGATGGGTTCCTAAGTTGAGTAATGCTGATTAGCCTCTTTCCATTAAGTTGATATGCACTGGAGACAGCTGCATGATTTGAATATGGTTCCAATTAAATAAGTGCCAAAGTTTCTGTATTGGATATAGAATAGTTCGTACCTTAAAAGATATTAAGGTATGGGGAGTTGTCCAGCTTATGCTTAAAACCAGACGCTGGATAACTCAGGGCACGTTTCTGTAATGGCTGTTTGTGGGTTGACCCTGGCTATGACGAGGGTTGATATTCTACCATTTGGAAGATCAATAGTGATATTGTTCTTGACTCGCCACAGTTTTAGTAAAATGGATCTTTTTCAGAAAACAGTAGTGGGAGTATGGTAGAACTGGAAGTGATTCCAGAACCGCGAACGATTACGGAAAATTTAATAGGACCTATATATTCAATCAGGTTTGACATTCCAATAGCCACTCCGCAGATATGGTGGGTAACCTCAGACACCCGAGAGGTACTTCGGTAGCCTCAAGGACGGTGACAGGGAGGTTCTTATCTACCCAGACTTAACACTACTGTTGTTCCAGGCTATGAGACCCGGTAGGAGGGTTGTCATAGTCAGTGGGAGCAACGGAAGCATAGTGGGCAAGATGCTTATGTCTATTTATAGACTAGAGCAGTTATAGCGGAGATAGATCATCTAATTTTGATGTGACAGTCATGGGTTTGACTTCAATCAGAATAGGGGATGGATCTGTTAAGAAGGTAGTAGGGTGTGATGTCATGGTATCTGGATGACATACACAGAGTAGGAAGTAAAATTCCTATACTACGATCGGTTGTACTGTGGTCGTCACACAGTTGTTTCTCCAGACAGGATATGGATATAATATTTGACATTCTGGTTTCTAGATGTATGGTTTTAGATCTGGATTTGGGTAGTTTCCTAATATGGGTACTTTGACAGCATTCTAATGGTTTTTAGAATAGTTGACTCCTAGCATGGTGGTGTACCTGCAAGTGATGGAGTCACCCTCTCCAAAGGTGTCGTATAGACTAAAGGGGAGAGGGCTGTGCATGATTGGCAGATCACTTGCTTAGGCAATTGAGTCAATCGTGAGGCGTCAAGTACCACACCAGATGTTGTTTTTGCACTAGATGCAATGAGTTTGTATTAATCCAATCCTGGAGAAACATAAGGAAGCAGTTTTAGAACATAAGTGGATGTTCTAGGGATTTGATGACGGCAGCCTCCTTCGGGAGACGGTTATCATTCCAGGCTTCAAAGGTGACATGGATGACAGAGTGATTGTCAGAGTTTTAGTTTTTCCCTCTGACGAAGAGGGACAGTATTATGGACAGATGGTTCAAGAGGATACTGTGGGTGGCATGGTGCCGGATACTGATTAGGTTCAGTGATCGATACAGTCTAAGAAGTTTGGATTTGGAGTTCATTTATGAACTAGGTCCCATCAGATTTCCAGACATATTCTAAGACAGGTATTACTCAATTCGGGAGATGGCTTTCTCCGCGAACTTGAGATTTAGAGAGATATAGAAAGAAACTTCTAGGCGGATCCACTCACTGAGGCTATTTCTCGAACACAATAGTTTTACAAACGGGCTTTGTGAAACTGATTAGTAGAGGAGTTGGATGTTCGGTTTCACACGGGCTGTGAGTAGTCGACATCGCAATAATTAGCCTTGAGTGCAAGTGGGAGATTGTTGGAGATAGTGTCCTCATAGTCAATTATTGGATCGCAGGTACGTGATTGCAATGATTGCGGAGGACCTATACCGGTAGAACAGTCTTACTCGAGATGATAGTATGCTATCTGGTTTGCCTTTATCAGTCGTGTACATGTTCAGGTGACTGATTGCATGTTACACTTTGATAGAGCCCTTAGGATCTTGCTTTACTACCAACAGTATGATGGCGATCATATACATGAGAGTTGGGTAGTTTATATGCATATCCTTAATTGTGGTCCCTAGTCGTGGGAGTTTCGAGACAGGGCATCGATACTCCGGAGTAGACTAGTGTATACAGTCGAGACCCCGACGAGGGGCAGTGTCCGGTCTCACAAGCCACTGGTGTCAGTTGGATCACCTAAGATGTATACAGGTGCTCATTGGGTTATGAGTACACCGGACAGGACTCGCCGGGAATCTGCTAGTTAGTACTATACCTATCGTCAGATAGCAGTTCCCTGGTGACATGTGTACAGGTTAGTTCATCGACCTGAGGTCGTCATTTGTCTCGTATGAGTTCCCACTGTGCTTTGATTTCTACCCTACCACGGCTCAAAGGAGTCGTGCAAACAGGTAGCTTTTGGGTACAGTCCCGAGCCATATGGAGGCACGTGAGCGGATCGGCAGGGGATTCGTCTCTCCCGGTATTGGGGGGCGAGGTCGTGCTGTGTCTAGGAGAGCCATTACACATAGTCTATGGCCATGGCAGGAGATTTACTGGTAGGTACTCCAGTAGTATCTCAGGGTGTTATTGGGCTACACTCCGATACGACTTATACTGCTATTGGGGGTCTGACGTTACTAGCCCCCTAGGCGGATATGCGATACTCATTGACGAACGGACCGGACTGTATATACATTGTCACTGTTAGGCTCAGTAGGGTTTCTGGATGAGTTCGCTCATCGGCCTCCCTTGAGTTCGCTCATCAGCTTCTCTTAAGGTCAGTCCATGGGCAGCCGTTACGCATAGCTAGTGCCGCTGACGGTTTGTGGTTAAACCCACTGCCACGGTACTGACGAGTCATTAGAGTCCCCCACAGACAGTTTCCCAAGTTCGGGCGAAACGTTGTAGAGGCCGTATGGTTTTATGGCAGGGTTCGGAAAATGCACGTGCGTTTACGCACGTGTTATTTTTCGGGCAGATGATACTGGTCGGCTTTGGTTTAAGCCGGATCCGAGTATTGTATTGAGTAGGTATAATATCTTTGTCTCAGTTGCATTTGTATTCGGTCGTAATACAAATGCGGGTATATTTATACAGTTACGGGGTTATCCTGAAAGTCGTTTCAGGATCACTTTTGGAAGTTGCCAGTTTCCAGTTTTCTATCAGTCGTCTTTTAACATTTGGTTAAAGATGGATTTATCTTTTCTTGGATGAGGGTGAGTCATGCTTCTAGAAGGTTCTAGAAGGTTCTAGATTTGGTGAGGTGTCTTGTGACTCATGCTTTGATTTTAACCATTTCTTGTTTTCCTTAAGATATTCTTTTGTGTTCACATTATCATATTTGCTTATGGTTACCCCCCCTCTCCTACGGTCACCTCCCTCTTTGCTATAAGAGGCCGGCCCCCTCCTCTCTCTCTCACTCGATGGTTTTTCATTTATGAAAAGATTATGATAGTATTTGGGGTGTATGGAATTTCACAGCTCATTTCATTCCAACACCCGATTCCCACGGCAACATCATTAACCGTCCGTCCATAGCTTTGGACGGAACGAGACAAAGTCATCTACTCATTCTCTACATCAATCTTGGTCGTCTCTTCTGGCAAACTTGACGACCGAGTTGCCTCGAGTCAGAGGCGGGAGCCCGTTTAAAGAATCAGTGATGTGGTGCCACCTGGACGAGCAGATCGGAGATCGACGAGATCGGAGCAGCCGCAACGGAGCGTGGGATGATCGTTAAAGAACGAAGGACTCGGATCGTTCGGTATAATCTTTCTACACTCTTTACAGTTTGTTAGTTTAGCAATAATGGCAGATCCGGGTTAAAGTATACGATAGCGCCAGTTAAAAAGTTTTTGTTCCGCATTTGGCGTCTGTAGACGGCCGGGGCGCTAGCGTAGACTTACAATCCGGGTCAACATCTAACGCTGATGAGGAAATTTTTATAGAGTCTGACGATCACCCCATTTTTTCTGATGACATTATTCTTCGGGGAATCGATGAAAGCTTTGAGGAAATTTTCGCTGATTTAAAAGATACGGGTGTTGAGATAAATCAACTCCAAGATGAAGAAATTGGACCTCCACCCCTTCTTTTGGACAATCATGATAATGCGAGTAATCCATCATTACTATCACTGTGTCGTCTCTCCAAATTGAGACGCGATCCTTTTCCATTACACCTCTTATCACCTCCCCACTTCTTCACGTCGAATGGTGACATGTTCTTCTACCAACCTTGGTGCTTCATCGATAAAATTTTTGAATGGTTGGTGTTGACCTTCGGTCTTTGCAAAGCTTGGCATTGACCAATAACCTTGACCCCCTCGTGTGATTTTAAATGATTAAAATTGTTTAACTCAAGTTTGGGGGGGTGGTATATTTTGGCTCTTGAAAGAAAATGATTTTTACAACATTGTGAGCCAAAAATAAGTTTGGGGGAGGATTTTCACTTTCATATATTCTTTCCCCCATTAATAATTTCCTCCTAAGTCTACAGGTTTTTGAGCTTAACGGATGACATCAGTGAGGACACTGTTGTAAACAGGTTTGGGGGAGGTTTGTGCTTATTTACACATCAATTTGCATCATATTTTGCATAAGCACAACACTTTCAAAAAATTTTAAAAAAAATTATTTTTTTATAACAAAAAAGTAGAAAGTGAAAAATTACATCCAAAAAATAGGAATAGTTTAAGAAAACCAAGAAAATTAGAAGTTTTTTTAAACGAACTAGTAATAAGTAGTTATGAGCTGTTGTCCTAAGGGTTAGTAAGATGAAGGAAATCACTAATCTGAGAATAAAAATAAGTCTGAAAAATAATTTCTATTCTGGAAGCCAAACATTTGAATGTTGATACCCTACTATATGCACTTACTTACGTCTTGAAACTTTGGATAGTAGAGGATACCTTGAAATGCTCTTGTCTAAAAGCCAAAGTATGAAGGAAATGGAAAAAAATTGAAGAAAATATAAAAATGGTGAAAAGAAAAATGAACACTGGTTTTGTTATCACCAAAACAGCAATAAAAAAATATAGCGAGGGTGCTTCATCACCTAGTGTCTTAGACCAACTGGTTTGGGAGTCACTGCTAAGCCTTAGGTGGTGCAAGACAAGGAAAATACTATCACCTAATCAACAAGCACATGAGTAATCGGTCGGTTAGTACCTCAAGAAGTATTAACGGTCGCATGAAAATGTGTGAGCAAATCTAAATATTCATCAAGTTAAAAAGTACTGAGGTAGATGGATAAGAGTATGATAGCTTGAATTGAATTCTCCGAGTGTATGGATGTTCTATACACACACGTAGGGGTATATGATCGATGTTTGGATGAAAGGTAGGAACGAAAAATAAAGACGATGTTTTATTGAGGGATGATGTGATTTCTAACATTTTTTTCATAACTATTAAGATAGGGCTCATGACAACCGAAAAGCTAGTATTAGTTGGAAACTCTAATTTTCAAAGTCTTTCTTTTATAGTTCTTGTCTTTATATGTAACTTCACTATCTCTCTTTTATTATAGGATTTTATGGGTGTAATCCGCTGAAAACCCTCAGGAGACAACACTCCTCCAACTAGGGACACCTAGAGGTTAAATGGCTTGTTGCACACGCTCAGTGCAATCGTGTTGCCTACGAAAGTGTACTTAGTTTTCTCCTTTCTTTTTCTCTTTCTCTTGAATAAACTAGTTTGCTCGGGACGATCAAAAATAAGTTTGGGGGTATTTGTTCAGTTGATAAAACTGCACATTTAATATGACATTTTTCCTACTATTTCTATATAATGAAAGGTGTTTATTATAATATATGATACATATGAGGGTTTATCTGTAAAAATACTATTTTCATGTGTTTATATATTATAATTAACATTTGGTAGGAAAAAGTAAGCATATATTATCCATGTAACATTTGGCCCAATTAAATATGCTTACTTTATTAAATACCTTTGACCAATTCTTAATGGTTAAGTTAATATCTCAATATAACAAACTCTACTAAATATTATTTGTTGAGATATTGCGCAGAATTTGCAGGGCTGAAATCAAGGAAATCAAAGTTGGTAAAACAAACCTACCTAATTAAGAAAGTAAACTAAAGAAATCAATTCTGGCAGTGACGTAGAAAAGATTTTCAGTTTCCAGAGATTCAAAAGATCACCACGTGTCACCAGAAGAAGCCACAAGAAATTTAAGGCCAAGATCCCACCATAAGACCGCGGATCCGCAGTCAAACCCATCCAACGGCCGCGGTTCCGCCGCACTTTAAGGGAGTTGGGATTCTGGATTTTTTTGGTTAGAATCGTAACAACTAGTTTCCAAATTAGGAAGCTAGGGTTCTGGCTCTGGGACTATAAATAAGGACCGAGAGCCTCTTGGAAAAATCATCAAGCCGACGAGATCACGAAGTCCAAGACGGCTCACGCATCCAGGCTGATCATCAACTGTTTGTCTACCTCCTTAAAAGAGATCGAGAAGCAATTAGAAATTGTAATCATTTTCTAAGGATTCAAGTGTAATGAATATTGTTGATTAATAAAGGTAGCTTTCTTTTTCTTATTCTATTTCTTCGTAGTTTAATTATGCATTTTCTCTCCATCTCTTTTTCTCCCAACATGCGCGAGTAATTCTCCGCTTGTTAGGGTTCGTAGGATTAGAGTAGGTTAATGGATGATGAAGATCCCTAAACCCTTTTTACGTCCTATAAAGTTTATAAACTTTATCAAAAGAATCATTAACATTCTAATCGGGCGCGCTAAGAATTCTTTGTTAGTCCCGACCGCGATTAGATATTAGATTAATGATTGTTTTGGTAAAGGCTAAATATGAACAGAGTTCCGTGTCGAGATAAGGGTTAAGAATGGGATTCCTTTTCCCTCCAAAAATCCTAATCTACACGCATCACCGTCATTCTAGTTTTAAATCTATTAAAGGATAAAAAGGGTTACTTTTAATTAATCATCCATAACTACTAGATCCAAACGAACCCTACAAGCCCTCTTATTATATTAGCTACATCCCTAAAATAATCTAGATCTATATATTTTGCATTCTTGCTTAACGTAGATCTAGAAACCATTCTACAACATTCTTATTTCTTCCTCCTTTCTCAACACATCTAAAGTAAGAGTAAAAGATTCAATGTTTCCCTAAGGATGACCCGTACTCATCTCGGTCTAGCTACGCGCGACACCGTTATTGATTGCCTTTAACTACTACACACTTTTTCGAATCAATCACAGATCCTTGAAACGTTCAAAGCACTTCCAAAATGGTTCATTGGGAAGCTGGGTGAACTGGTTGATCTCGCTCCTAATATGGGCAGTCTTATGGTTTGGGTAAAACTTCTTAAGAAATGCAATTACGAATTCATCCCAGTTAGTGATAGAGTGTGCGGCAGTATTATAAAGCTATTTTTCTGCCAAGTCGCACAGTGTGAATGGGAGAAGACGTAAGCGCATAGCATCGATAGTCAATTGTGAAGTACCCATCATTGCGCAAACATTTTCGAATTTGGTGATGAAAACGTACGCGTCTTCCGACTCAAGCCTGTGAAATTTGAGCAACAGATTGATGTAGTGGGGTTTAATTTCAAAATTATCCCGTTAGCTGGTAGAATGGATAGACAGGTGGGAAGGGGACCACGGATAGGATAGCATCTCTCTTGGAGAGAGATGCGCGGTGGATTCTGCGCACCTACGGGCGGTGGCAGCGTGGTGTTATAATCTGATGGAGTACCGTCCATCTCGGTCGTGGTGTGTGGTGGGGGAAAAGAAGATGAAGAAGTACCGATTTCGGTGTCGATAGCAGGAACGCGGACAAGACGGGCACTAGAATCCCGTGTCCAGCCGAGCATGCATTAAGAGGGTTTAGTGCAAGTGGCATGTGTGTGATTTAAAATTGGTCTGTTTTGAAAAAAGTGGGACTAAAGACAAATCACACAAAAATGCACAAACAACTCTAGAACTAAGGTTACCTAGGTCCAGTCTCTAGACCGCTCTTAGACTTCCAAAGGACAAGCCGTAGGATCAATCCTCTACCACCTCTTTACTACTCTTGTGGCCAGGTAAGTGCCAGGTAAGTGGGAGGTATCCTCTATACGAATCACCGAAAATAGCGGGCCTAATTAAGTAAACCACTTGCCTTAGACACACTTGCCTAGGCACCACAAAAGTAATGCGGATAAGCGATAGATTACCCACGACCTTCCTCTGTCCTTAATGAGCGCGACAGTCCTTAGAGTCTGGTCTAGATATTTTTTAAATTAATGTAGGGTTGATGCAGATGCTTGGTTTATGATTTGTGGGGCTTAGGAAGGGTGATGAAATCCCCACCTAATCTGGATTTGGTCTTTGCCCCTTAAAGTCCGTATTAAAATATGCAAAACAAAACCAATCACAAAACTTTGCAAAAAGATTTTTGAGCGGCGATATTTTGCAAAGAATCTTGCAAAAAAGAGATTTTATTGGATTTGAGAGGAGTGAGAAAGAGGTTAGAATCTTACTAGAGAATTTTGAAACCCTAGATATCCTAGCCCGCCGCGCTTCCGCCGCGGATATGCCTCCTTTGCCGCGGATCCGCCGCAAGAAGGAAAGATTTGTTGATGAAATTTTCTCTGTGGCCTCCTGTGCTCCTCTGGATCTCGATGAATGTCTTTGGCTCTCTGTTTCCTCAAGTCTGTGACTCCAGATCTCCTTGCAAAATTCATACAATAAATCGTTAAATATACAATTTGCAGTTTTGTTTTAATTATGATATGAATCGAAAAAGAATTCAACACAAATAGTAAGAATAAAAAATTACGCACGTATCCCCGGCAACGGCGCCATTTGATTGGTCTAGAATTTATGTGTTTGTAGTTAACCGCAATCAGAACGGTGTCGCGTGTAGCTAGACCGAGGTGAGTACGGGTCGTCCTCAGGGAAACGTGGAACCTTTTATTTTTACTTTAGATGTGTTGAAAAAGAGAGGAGGAAGAATAAAGAATATTGTAGAATGGTTTCTAGATCTACGTTAAGCACTAATGCAAAATATATATCTAGATTATTTATGGATGTAGTTAATATAAGAAGGGGCTTGTAGGGTCGTTAGGATTTAGTAGTTAGGGATGATTAATTAAAAATTACTCTTTCTATCCTTTAATAGATTTAAAACTAGAACGACAGTGATGCATCTAGATTAGGGTTTCTGGAGGGAAAAGGAATCCCACTCTTAACCCCTATCTCGACACGGAACTCTGTTCATATCTATCCTTTACCAAAACAATCATTAATCTAATCTCTAATCGCGGTCGATACTAACAATGAATTGTTAGCGCGCCCGATTAGGATGTTAATGATTGTCTTGATAAAGTTTATAACCTTTATAGGACGTAAAAAGAGTTTAGGGATTTTCATCATCCATTAGCCTACCCTAATCATACGAACCCAAACAAGCAGAGAATTACTCGCGCATGTTGGGAGATAAAGGGATGGAGAGAAAATGCATAATTAAACTATGAAGAAATAAGAAAAAGAAAGCTACCTTTATTAATCAACAATATTCATTACACTTTGATTCCTTAGAAAATGATTACAAAGACTAGTTGCTTCTCGATCTCTTCTAAGGAGGTAGATGAACCGTTGATGATCAGTCTGGATGCGTGAGCCATCTTGGACTTCGTGATCGCGTCGACTTGATGATTTTTCCAAGAGGCTCTCGGTCTTTATTTATAGTCCCAAAGCCAGAAAATTAGCTTCCTAATTTGGAAGCAAGTAGTTAGTATCCAACAGAGAAAATCCCATCTCCTAAGTCTTCAAAACCGCGGCAGATCCGCGGCCAATAGGGGGTTTGGCCGCGGATCCGCGGCCAAAAAGTAGGATCGTTTGGGGATTTTTCTGGGGCTTTTCTTCTTATGACACGTGGAGATCTCTGGAACCTCCGGAAATTGGAAATTGGGATTGTTTTGGTAAATGCTAGATATGAACGGAGTTCCGTAAATTGGAAATTGGAAATCTTTTCTTTGTTGCCGCCAGCCTTGATTTCTTAGTTTGCTTTCTTAATTAGGCAGATTTGCTCTTAACAACTTTGATTCCCTTGATTTTAGCCCTGAAAAATTCTGCACAATAACTCAAATAATATTTAGTAGAGTTTGTTATATTGAGATATTAATTTCACCATTAAGATTTGGTCAATGGTATTTTTGCATACATTTTCCTACCAAATGTTAATTATAATATATCAACACATGAAATATAGTATTTTTACAGATAAACCTGTAGAGTCCCGGCAGTGCCCCGGCCGTCGAAACGCGGCCAAAATGCGGAACAAAAATTTCTAAAACCAGCGCTATCGCTACCCGATTTACGGATTGACCTTAAACCCTAAAATAGCAAACTAACTAAGAGTTAGAATCGTTATACCGAGTTGATCCGTGTCCTTCGGTCTTCATTCCAAGCTCCTAGTGGCTCGTTGGTGTGGTTTGGTTGCCGGTCTTCTTTCGTCTCCGATGATCCACCCGAGGGAAACGGTGGAAGCTCCAGGTTCACCAAGCGGACCAACCGACTCTCCAAGATTGCTAGTGGTAGAGAGTTGAGGTGTAGGATTGTGTCACTATTATTTTTCTCTCAACATATGAGCTCAATGTGAAACTCAAGAAAGATGAAGAAGGAGTGAGCTAAACTAGTGGCATGAACAAAGGAAATATGGCTAACTCTTTTTGAAGCATAAGTGAGAGAAAGGGCTAGCATAATCTTTCATGCAATCCCCAAAAAAAATGAACCCCACTTCCCAATCATAGTGGCCGGCCCCCCCTCTCTCCCCCTCACAAAAAAGTCATTTTCTTTTTACAAATAAACAATGCAAAACATGCTTTGCTACATGCCTCACAACATGCACAAAACCATGCTTTGACTATGTTCATGCCATGTCACCCCTCCACCTCATTTGTGAGTCAAATGAATTTTTCAAAAATGGAAATTCATACAAATGATGGGGCACCTTCTAGAATCTACTCCGTATAAAATACGGAATACTTCCCGGTACATGTATCGAAATACATATACGCGTATTCGTACCAAAATACGAATAGCCAAGAGAGAAAACGAATAGTGAACAATAATACTAGAACACATATATATAAATACATAAGTAAATTATTAAATCAAAACCCGATTTAATAATCCGGCTTAATCCTAAGCCGCTAGTATTATCAACCGTCCGATTAAAGTCTGCGCAGCATGCACATATTTAATCGGACACCTGTATGTATCAACATACACCATGTACACCATATCGCCTGAACCGTGAAAACCCTCTGTGTGGGACTCTACAGACTCGTCAATACGCTGGCAGTGGGTTTAACCACAAGTATGTCAGAGGCACTAGCTGTACGTAACGGCTACCCAGGTATTGAGCGAAAGGGAGGCCGACGAGCAAACTCATCCTGAACCCCTACTGAGCCTGACAGTGACAATATCCGTACAGTCCGGTCTGTTCGTCTAAGAGTATCGCATATCGAGTCTAGGGGGTAGATAAAGTCAGACCCCTAAAAACGCGATATTTAGTGTCAGCATGATACCCATCACCGCCTGAGAAACTATCGATCCTGGATCGGTAATCCTCGCCTACCATGGCCATGGATTTGTGGTGATGGCCACCAATACACAATACGACATCAACCCCCAATACCGGGAGAGACGAATCCCCGACGATCCGATCACTGCCTCCATGTGGCTCGGGACTGTACCCAACTAAAACCTGTTTGCACGACTCCTTTGAGCCATGGTAGGGTAGTAATCAAAGCACAGTGGGAACTCACATAAGATAAATGACGATCTCAGGTCGACAGACTAACCTGTACACATGTCACTTGGGAACTGCCATATGACAATAGGTATAATACCAACTAGTAGGTTCCCGGCGAGTCCGTCCAGTGTACTCATAACCTAAATGAGCACCTGTATACTATCTTAGGTGAACAAACTAACACCAATGGCTTGTGAGACCTGGCCATCGCCCCTCGTCGGGGTCTCGATCAGTATACACTAGTCTACACTGGAGTATCGATGCCCGGTCTCGATACTCCCATGACTAGGGACATTTAAGGATGTGCTTATAGACCCCAGCTCCCACATATATGATCGCCATCATAATGCTGGCAGTCAACCAAGAATCCTATGGGCTCTATCAATACATACATGATGATAAAGACAAACCAGATAGCATACTATCATCTTGAGTAAGAATGTTTTATCGGTATAGGTCCTGTCTCAATCATCATAATCATCTGTCCGCGACTATGATAATTGGCTTGAGGGCACTATAACCAACAATCTCCCACTTGCACTTAAGGCCAATTATTACGATGTCGCATACTCACAGCCCGTGTGATACCGAACACCAAACTTCTCTACTAATCAGTTTCGCAAAGCCCATTTGTGAAAATGATTGCGTTCGAGAAATAGCCTCAGTGAGTGGATCCGCTCCAATGTTTCTTTCTGTATCTCTCTTAATCTCAACTTCACGGAGAAAACTATCTCCCGAAATGAGCAATACTTGTCTTAGAATTTGTCTGGATATCTGATGGGACCTAGTTCACAAATGAACTCCAAATCCAGCAAACTACTTAGACTGTATCGTCCACTGAATTTAATCAGTACCCTGCGCCGTGCCTTTCCTCAGTATTCGCTTAGACCACCTGTCCAATATACTGTCCCTCAAAAGAGGGAAAAACTTATAACTCTGACAGTCACTCTGTCATCCAGGTCACCTTGGAAGCCTGAAATGATAACCGTCTCCTGAAGGAGGCTGCCGTTACCATATCCCAAGAACATTCACTTATGTTCATAAACTGCTTCCCAATATTTCTCCAGGATTGGATTAATATATGTTTATTGCAGCTAGTGCAAAAAATAATATCTGGTGTGGTACTTGACATTTCATGATTGACTCAATTGCCTAAGCAAGTGATATGCTAAACATGTAGATCCCTCTCCCTTTTAGTCTGTAAGACACCTTTAGAGAAGGTGACTCCATCACCTGCAGGTAGACTACCATGCCAGGAGTCGTCCATTTAATGTCAAAGTACCCAGATTAGGATACTTCCCAAATCTAGATCCAAAACCATAGATCTAGTAACCAGAAAACCTGATATTATATCCATATCCTATGTGGAGAAACAACTTTGTGACAACCACAGTATAACCGATTGTAGTATAGGAATATCCCTTCCTATCAAGTGCATGTCATCCCGAATCCTCGGACATCACACCCTACTACCTTCTTACCAGATCCATCTCCTATTCTGATGAAGTCAAAACCTATGACTGTCACATCAAAAATAGATGATCTATTTCCGCTATACCTGCTTTAGTCTATAAATAGACACAAGCTACTTGCCTACTATGTTTCCGCTGCTCCCACTGACTACAACAACCCTCTGGAAGAGTCATATATACGTGCACTTCTAAAACTAGTTTAGAACGATGCTATACTCATCCTCCTGCTGGGTCTTATAGTCTAGAACAACAGCAATGGCAAGTCTGGATGAACAAGAACCTCCATGTCACCGTCTTTGAGAAGACCGAAATACCTCTCGAGTGACTGAGCTTACCCACCAAATCTGCGGAGTGGCTAATGGAATATCAAATCCAATTGAATCCTTAGGTTCTATTAAATTTCCATTAATCGTTTGTGGTTCTGGAATAACTTCCAGTTCTACCATACTCCCACTTCTGTTTTCTGAAAAAATCCATTTTATTAAAACTGTGGCGAGTCAAGAACAATATAAATATTGATCTTCCTAATGGTAGAAAGTTAACCCTCATCAAAGCCCGGGATAACCCACAAACAGCCATTACTGAAACGTGCCTTGAGTTTATCCGGATTCTGGTTTTAAGCATCAGCCGGACAACCCCTTATACCTTAACATCTTTAAGATATAAATTAATTCTATATTAATCTAATATAGAAATAAAAGCACTAATCTAATTTGAACCAGATTCAAAATCATGCAGCTGTCTCCAGTGCATATCATCCAAATGGAAAAAGGCCAATCAACATTACTCATCTAGGAGTGCATCCATATATGAGTGACCTGAAAGAGAAACAAGTTCTCAAAACCATTACTATTAACGGAATACCAAACACAAGTATCTACATCTTCGACTTCCTCGAAGAATCCTGATACTTACAACAAATGGTTCTCTATTTTATTCTTATAGCTATAACTTCTAAATATCTGGACCTTGCATTTCAACGAAATACATGTCCACAACTAGAGATGTCACAAGTAAACACAATATAGTACGAGTACCAACCCCTTTGTCCTAATGGACACTGGACAACATACAATACTTTGTATAAGTCCCATGAGTTCAACAACTCAAACCCTGTGCGTCGTAGGTTGAAAAACTGTAGTATGGTTAAGAAGAATTACACCGCTATTGAATGCACATTACCTAATCACCAACCGATATAGGTAAATGTCACAGACATAATATCAAAAAGATATATCTCACATTATAAAAATAAACGTACAGATATATCAGTTTGAAATTGGTGCATAACAACGGATATTCAAAACCAAATATTTGCCATCCGGCAAAATCCAAATGATTTCCTCAAATATCACCAATTACAACGAATTCTGATATAATGAGGATCTAATCACCCAATTGCCAATATCTTACTCCCACTCACCATCTGTAATAACATGCAGACGTGAGAAACTGATCTGGTAAATACATACCCTGGAGTTAGATTCTAACTGGGAAAAAAGTTATCAATTAACATCGCACAGTGAAACTGAAATATGAAAATGTTTTGAAGGGGTTTACTGGTATTCCTAGTAACGCCTCTTTCACTATCCTGATTCATGACAGTAACCATATACTTACCTGCCCTCGCTCCAATCCCTTTATTATGTCTTTACTTATTACCTTCTGTACACCTTCTTTAGGCTAATTGGTTTTCTTCATTCCCTACCCTTCGGCACCAGCCTAAGGTTTGGAAGAAGACTATCCAATAAACGTAATAGGTGTACTCTCCTAATCCTAGGAGCCCTCGCAACCTGAGAGAAGGTAAAGAGAAAAGACATCTGAATAATCCTATTATTTTTCTCCTGCACCAGAATCCATCCTCGAAAAGGTTCCTTCGAGTTCGTATGTAACTATACGATGGATTTATCCATTGGAAGTGGATGTTCGTAGTAATACGAGGTGTTCTGGAGAAATGTAAAGTGAATGTAGGAGTGGCAGGGGTATACACGGTCTTTGTCGTGAATGATGGTGGTCGCAATTTCCTTTGCCATTATTCTAATCCCTTTATATGTCTTTACTTATTACCTTCTTTACACCACACTTAACCTTAATTGGTTTTCTTCCTTCCCTACCGTTAGGCACCTGCCTATGGTTTAGAAGAAGACTATCCAATAAGCTCAATAGGTTTACCCTCTCCTAATCCTAAGAGCCCTCACAACCTGAGAGAAGGTAAAGGGAAAAGACAACCGAATAATCCTATTCAATCTCTCCAGAACCAGAATCCATCCTTGAAAAAGTTCCTTCGAGTTCGTATATAACCATACAATGGATTTATCCAATGGAAGTGGATGTTCGTAATAATACGGGGTGTTTTGGAGAAATGCAAAAGGTGATATAGAAATGTTAATGATGTATGCGACACCGTGACATTCCAAAAGCCAATGTGTTTAAATAAGGTTCGGTCAACTTAGTTTCATGAGTTTTAGTCAAAGGTCGGGTCATAGTCGTAGCCAGAGAGAGAGAAAGAAAAGAAACACTCAACGTGCACTCTAACCTAGATCAGAATGGTTTAATCATTTTATCTTATCAGGATGGCTTCCACTGTTTCCTCGAATTCTCCTCCAAACCCAAAAGGAGAGAATCACCCGAGGAGTAATCCTACTCATCAGTGGGAATCGGGATCCAACTATCATCGCATGATAACGTGATGGAAGCCACTCAAGTCACAACACTCCAGAAGGTATGCGCAAGCCTGGCAAGTTTCATGTATGTTTGAAACTCCTGATGTGAGTTTTTACCCCTAGGACCCAAGTGACCTTGACACAGTCAACATATCAAAGGGTCCTAGTCAAGTTCAACCCGTCATTATCTTGATTGCCTTAGACCCACCTGTACGAGTCCTTGACACAGTCAACATGACCGTACGACTGTCCTAACCAATCCACATATCCATGCGACAGAAAAGCATTACAGAGCTACCGCACACTACGCCTTGACACAGTCAACATACGTAGCACGAATACTAAGCAATACTAGTCTGAAATGACGGAGGGCTACGGCTGGTTTTTGGCGAAAAACCTTTAACGTAATGAACTTGATATCGTTGAAGGAATCCAAGTGGTTTTATAAATATATAGTGGCGAAAACGTTTGCTAAAGAGGTCACTCCCGGTGAAGGGATCTCGGCTCTTTCCCCGTCGAATGGGATGTAGGATATCCCAAACTGAATACCACGATGCAAAGCAAAAGTAATCAACTATAGTAAAGTTATTACGTTGACGCAAACTTTTACCCAAGGGGTCGCTCCCGATGAAGGGATCTCGGCCCTTGCCTTGTTGAATGAGGTGCAGGATATTCCAAATGAATACCACTGTGCAAAGCAAAAGAGAACGTCTGTAATGTCAGTTTTTAAAAGCTTGGTTCCAACTACATCATAAATAGGTTTGTTTTATCCTTGAATTGATAAGAATCAATGCAGTCATATCAATTAATCACACCAGAAAAGAACGAAAATAAAATATATGTATATGCCACCCGCATTCGCCACTGGGTCCCATCATCACCCGTTAGGTTACTTAACTAATGACAGAGCGGGGACTGGACTAGCGCGGGTGCAAAACATATACAACATCTACTAGTATATATAAATATATATAACAATCGTCCCAGGCATGATATAAAGCAATATCATAGAAACATTACAGAACCAACACAGAATGGTGGATAATCTGGAGCCCCGAGTTTCACATGAGCCGCAAGTGAGACCCGACGTTCCCTGTCGTGTGGATAGCATGTGCAATGAAACCTAGACCCCTACGAGCACGGCAAGTTACCCGCCAAAACTAGAAGTGAGGCAGCCCCCTTCAGCAACGTGAATGGACCACCCAGCACTTCACGGAATCCGGTAACTTGAGCACCCCTTCTGGGTCATCCTATACCCCCTACGAGTGCGGCGAGTAGCCCGCCAACTCTAGAGTAAGGTCCCCTCCGTCTGAATGCTTTGAGATGCGGACCAGTTTCCCTCTAAAACCCGGCTATTCGTGCACTCCACCACGGGGTAAACCTAGTATAGAAAAGAAAATAATATACAAGGGTGACATCGACCTCAGCCCGGTCATGCCCCAAAAGAATAATATACAAACGGGCAGTGACGGCAGTCCACATGTCGGACGTTCGCCCCGCAATATCAAATGTACAAATGCAATAAAACAGTACTAACATTGCACCACAGCTATCCACCACGACGATCCAACCAACATCACAGCACAACACAGAACATCAACGTGAATGTCACGTTCGCAAACTCTTCTAAAAGAACATATAGCAGTTAGACGGGTTTACCGATCAAATGACATTCACGGTCGCAGATAGTAATGTAAGTACTGTCAAAAGCATGCTTAAAATATCGATCGACTAAGTTCCAAATTGGCCCAAATAGCAAAACAATACTTCACTGAAACCTGGGCCAAAACAGAACATCAAAAAAATCACAATTTCACATCAGGGGGCTACAGAAAAAATTTGAAGGCTCGTCGCCAATAAATGGCCGCGGAACCGCCGCCAAAAGGGGGTTAGTGCGGCGGATCCGCGACACTTTAGTGGCATCATGAGTCCAAATTTTTGCAGTATCCTTAGAATTGCCTGCACGGATTTTTAAGATGCCTCAAATAATTTTTTGACCACATTTAAAAATCGACAGAAACTGTGGAAAAATGGAATCGTGATTTCGTAAATTCCGTCGATCGATCTATTAAGCATGTTTAAACAAGCTAGTAGGGTTTAAAGGGTGGCTCTGATACCATGTAGGGTCTCGGCAGTGCCCCGGCCATCGAAACGCGGCAAAAATGCAGAACAAAAATTTCTAAAACCGGCGCTACCGCTACCCAATTTACGGATCGACCTTAAACACTAAACTACCAAACTAACTAATTGTTAGTGTATATGCCCTAGAGGCCATTACTGTATCATACTAGTTTGTATATTACTTGATGGAAGCTTGGGATATTCACCTTGTATAAACAATCTTGCTCAATATAGTAGTATGCTACTTGGTTTGTTTCTACTTCAATGTGTACTTGTGTTTATTTCAGTATATCACTCATACGCATTAGTGGAGACCTTAGGATCTTTGCTTGATTACCAGCGTTGTGATGGCAGTCACACTAGTGGGGGCTGGGTAATCTATAGGCACATCCTTCTACAGGTCCCTAGTCGTAGGACTGTCGAGACAGGGCATCGATACTCCGGAGTAGACTAGCGTATGCGCTTCTCATCCCAGTGTGGGAGATGGTCTGTCCCACAGCCATCAGTACGTCGTACTGGAGATAGTATACGGGTGCTCGTTGGGTTACGAGTACACTGGACAGGACTCGTCGGGAACTGACAGGTTGGTATTATACCTATCGTCAGTTATCAGTTCCCAGGTGACATGAGTACAGCTTAGTCCGCTGACTTGACACTGACACTTCGCCTCGAGTGTGTTCCCACTGCACTTTGATCACTACCCTACCACGGCTCAAAGGAGTCGTGCAAACAGGTGGTGGTTGGGTGCAGTCCCGAAGCACTTGGAGGCAGTGACGGTTAGACAGGATTCGTCTCTCCCGGTATTGGGGGTTGACATCGCGCTGTGTCTAGGAGAGCCATTACACGAGTAGTCCATGGCCAGGGCAAGCGAGATATACTGGTAGGTTTCCAGTGTTATCTCAGGGTGTTTTGGGCTTCACTCCGACACGACTTGTACCGCTATTGGGGGACTGACGTTTTACCGCCCCCTAGGCCCGCCATGCGATGTATCAGACGAACAGACCGGACTGTACGGAGAATGTCACATTCAGACTCAGTAAGAGTTCAGATGGGGTTTCACCTCGTCAGCCTTCTTGTCGACATCTACCTGGGGACCGTTACGCACAGCTAGTGCCGCTTGCGGTCTGTGGTTAAACCCACTGCCAGCGTAGTGTCGAGTCTTTAGAGTCCCACACAGAGGGTATTCGCCTCTGGGCAAAACAGAGTAGAGGTCGCATGGTTTTGCGACAGGGTTCGTTCTCATCCGCGCACTTGTGCACGTTTGGAGTCCGGACGGATTATACTGGCAGGCTCTGGTTTGAGCCAGATACTGGTATATGTTTTGGGGGTTGCTTTTATCTCTTGGTATTCTTGTTCCTCGGAACGAGAATGCAGGTGTGTATGCACAGTTGCTTGAGGCGGAGAATGAGGTTTTTCATTAGGGTTTCGGATCGGGTGCGTATGCACAGTTGACAGTTATCATTTTCCAAACCCTAATGGATTTATATATTATCTATTAATAATAGTAATTAAATGAGAATTATGTTATGGTTGATTTTTTGTTGACTTGTTGACCTTGGTTGACTTGTTGACCATTGACCACCATCATGCTTTGAAAGATCCTCCTTGATTCATGCTTACACTTCATTTAAAGAAGCATGATAGTGGTCATTCCAAAATTACCATCAACTATTCTTATTTTAATTATTATCATTTAGATAATTCTTTTCTTTTGCAATATGGTTGCAAGAAAGAAATAATTGAGCTCATTCTATCATAACTTCTCTCTCTCCTCATTTCATCTTCTTCTTCCTCTAGCAAAGAGAAACCTTCTCATGTGTTGAGATTCATTCTCTTTAGAAAGAAAAGCAAACCCTAATCACTCTCTACTCATTCTAGGATGAAGGTTTAGCAAGCCGGAAACCCTAGTTCACTCAAAGATCGAGGAAGAGCCCAAAGGTCGAGCCTTCGAGGTGGATCCATCTTCGACGGGAGAAGGCGACGAAAAGAGAACCATCAACCTCTACAAGGTTTGAAGAAGAAGGAGTTCAAGTTTAGGTATAACCATCTTCCATAGTAGCTAACTCTCTTTAGCTTGTATACTAGTTTTAGTTTAGACAACGATCCCGACCTTGTTTAGTCCATGTTGCCTCTTGCGATAAAAATTCGTTTTTTATACCGTTTCCGCCTCCCCGTAAGCACCGGGGGTCGCAATATGGACTTACATTGGTATCAGAGACAGGTTAAACTTAAACTAGCTTGGTAGTGAAGTGTAACGAAGTTCGGAACCGAAAAATCACAAAACCGGAAAACCAAAACCCTAAGTTTCTGTTGAAATTTTTTCTGCTCAAAATGAAAAACTTTATACTTGTAAATTCGTCTCAGGGTTTTCTAAGAACACCCAAGAAAAACGATAGCATGATTCATCAAAAGCGCCGCCCTTCCGCGGCCTCACCTATTCATCTGGCCGCGGAACCGCCGCTGTTTGGTGTCATCTTTGCATCGTTTTTCGTGCAGTGTTCTTCTGTGTTGGTTTTGGGATTTTTAAAATATATTATATGTACCCAGATTTTCCAGAACTGAAATTCACTTTTGGGGTCCTATAATTCCGTATTTTTTCCGAACTTCACTGCACTTTGGCTATGTTGGTTATATCTGTGATGTTTGCATGTATTGAACGTCGACTAATCGCTATAAGTCGATTAGTCGGGGTTATACATGATCTGTGATGTGCTGGAATGTGTATATGAATGTGTTGGACTGTCGCGGGTGAATAGCCGGGGTGGATGTGAGATGAGCTTTTGTTTTTCTTTCATTCATTGTAAATGTAAATTGATGTAATAATATTATTTGTTTGGCCGCACAACCGGGTCGGGGTTGTAGCCGTCATTGTATAATTCTTTTTACTGTTTTTGCTCCTAGGATAGACCCATGGAGGGGTGCACAAACTACCGGGTTCTTGGCGGGTAGTTTGCCGCACCCGTAGGGGTCTTGGGTGGGGTATTTGGCTATTCACCGCGACCGTGTTATCCGCTTTTCGTTTCAGGCTCGAAAGGATTGCGGATTGCTAGTATATCCAATGTATTCATCTGTGATCTATAATGTCTATCATTGCTTTCTATTTAGGCGTTGCTTATGTTTTACAGCCGCGCTAGCCCAGCCCCCGCTCTGTCGTTAGTTAAGTAACCTAACGAGTGATGACGGGACCCCGTGGAGAATGCGAATGGCATAAGCGTACGTCATATTTTGGTTGTTTTCTGCAATGGTAGGAACTAAATGATGGGACGCATTAAAAGAACTAATGCAAGAATATCACGCATTAAAAGAACTAATGCAAGATAATAAACCAAGTTTAAGTCGATGGAACACTTTCGAAAAACCACTCGGTTCTTTTCAAAACTAACTTTTAAATGCGGAGCTTGAGCCACTCCTTCTAAAAGCTATCTCGTTCCAATCGATTATATCAAGTTCACTACGTTCACGGTTTCGCCAAAACCATCCGTAGCCCTCCGTCGTTTCATATGAATATTCAACAGTATTCAAGCTGTGTTTGTTGGCCTTAGTCAAGGCACAGTGTTTGGTAGCTGGTGGGTATTCATATGTTGCATAGATAGAATGCGTTGGTTTGGGACAGTCGTATTGCCTTGTTGGCCATAGTCAAGGGTATATACGGGTGGGTTCAAATTAACCTGGATAACGACGGGAAGAACTTGACATGTGACTTATGATTTGTTGGCCTTAGTCAAGGTCATAAGAGCATGGGGCAAAAATCCACATCGGGAGTTTCATAAGTACTGAAACTTGCTAGATTTGCATACCATTTGGAGTGTGATGATTATGGTAGGATTCCTTCATTTTCATCACGCGATGATATTTGGATCCCGATCCTACTGTGAGTATATGCTACTCCTCGGGAAATTTCTCACTAAACGATCAATGCTATAAACCTAGTAGGTGCCTAGAAAGGTGTTAGCGGGGCTACGCCCCCAGGGAAAAGAGGTTCTTAAATTAAGGAACTTCGCGAAAGCATTGGAAAACCTCCCTCGAAGTACCGACACTGGCCTGGCTGAACGGTTAAGCAAGTATTGTACGGTGGGATTGATCCAGGCTAATTCTTCCTTTGTGGTTTGAGGAGGGATTCGAGAGACAGTGGGAGCCATCCTGTTTAGACAAATTAAAAACCATTCTAAACTTGCAAGAGCATCGTGCTAAGTGTTTCTTCTCTCCCCCTGCAGCGACCAAATCGAAATGACTGGACTTAAGTTACTTCTAGATAAAAACATATTGACAGGGCCAAACTACAAAGATTGGCTCAGGAATGTCAAATTGGCAATTTCTTACGACAAGCTGGGGTATCTTCTTACCACCAAAGCTCCCCCCGTCCCAGGTCCCACCTCCAGCGTCGCGGATAAGGAAATCCGTAAGACTTGGGAGATTGACAGCGCGAAGGCCAGATGCCTCGTACTTGCCTCGATGGACAACGACCATCAGAGGAGGCACGAGAATATGGATTTGGAATCCATATTTCTTCATACAAAAGAACTGTATGGAGAGCAGTCTCGTATCGCAAGATACGAAGTGTCGAAGAAGTTATTTTCGACTAAGTTGGCCGTCGGATCATCGGTAGCGGACCACGTGCTTAAGATGATTGGCTACACTGAGGAGCTCGCAGAACTTGGGACCACGTTGGACAGTGAACTTTATACGGATATAATTCTCCAGTCCCTTCCATCCACTTACGCCCAGTTCATACTGAATTTCAACTTGCAAGAAAAGGAAGTTGAACTTTCAGAACTCCTCAACCTGCTGAGGAGCGCAGAGGGCACCCTACAGAAGGGTAGGGATACATCCACTTTGTTTGTAGGAGGATCTTCTTCTTCTAGGTCCAAGGCGAAAGCCAAGGGAAAGAAGAGGAAAGCCCCCGCCAAACCAAGGGGCGGTGTTAGTAAAGTGGGTACGAAGGGAAAGGAAAAGGCAACAAAGATAGCGGGGAAGCTTGTTGGTAAAGAGGAATGCTTCTATTGTCACAAGAGTGGACACTGGAAGAAAGATTGCAGGGCTTGGAAAGCCAGGACACAGGAACTGAAGCAGGTTGCGGCTTCAGCTTCAGGTGTGTATGTTATTGAAAACTGTCTTTCTATAAACTCTACTTCCTGGGTATTGGATACCGGATCAGGATCTCATATCTGTAATTCTTTGCAGGCGTTGAGAAACCGTAGGTTTTTGAAGGCAGGTGACATGACCCTCAGAGTTGCGAACGGAGCTAGCATGGATGCTAAAGCCGTGGGGGACTATCACCTGGGAATGACAGATGGGCATGTTTTGGTTTTGCGTAATTGCTTTTTTGTACCCAACGCAACTTGTAATATCATTTCTGTATCTTTGGTTTCTAAAGAAGGTTATGAATTTGCGTTTGTAAGTAATGTTGTAAACATTCACCTTAATCAAGTTCTGATTGGGTCAGGTACACTGAGCAATGGTATATACGTATTAAACCAACCACAGATTTTCAATGTCCAGAATACACACAAAAGAAAGTCTCCAGATATCAATCAGGCTTTCTTATGGCATTGTAGACTGGGTCACATCAATGAGACACGGTTGACTAAGTTACATAAAGAAGGATACTTGGATCCGTTCGAGTATCAGTCTTATGCCACTTGTGAATCTTGTCTTATGGGAAAGATGACAAAGACTCCGTTCACTGGACACGGAGAAAGAGCGAGCGAGCTCTTGGGACTCATACACAGTGACGTGTGTGGTCCAATGTCTACACATGCCCGAAGCGGTTATTCATACTTCATTACTTTCACAGACGATTTCTCTAGGTATGGACATGTCTTCTTAATGAAGCATAAATCCGAGGCCTTTGAGAAATTTCGGGATTACAAGAATGAAGTTGAAAAACAAACAGGCAAAAGTATCAAGATCCTAAGATCGGATCGAGGTGGTGAATACTTGAGTGCCGAGTTCCTGGACTATTTAAAAGAGAATGGTATTCTCTCTCAGCGTACTCCTCCATACACTCCGCAACATAACGGTGTATCAGAAAGGAGGAATCGAACCCTATTGGATATGGTTCGTTCCATGATGAGTAAGGCTGAGTTACCGCGATCTTTCTGGGGATATGCACTAGAAACAGCTGCACATCTCTTGAACCAAGTTCCTACTAAGACTGTGCCTACCACACCATATCAGATGTGGAGTGGGAAGAAACCCTGTCTTAAAGCCTTTAAGACATGGGGATGTCCGGCTTTTGTAAAAAAGCAGCATACGGACAAGCTCGAGGCACGCTCAGTACAGTGCAAGTTTGTGGGATACCCAAAGAACTCCAAGGGGTATCTATTCTATTACGCAGAGGAGCAAAAAGTCCTTGTTTCTCGTCATGCCCACTTCTTGGAAACTGAGTTTTTGGAAAATCAGATAAGTGGGAGCGCAGTAGAACTGGATGAAGTTCCAGAACCTCAGACTATTACTGAGAGCTTAGTGGAACCAGAGGGTTCAAAAGAACAGGACATTCCTATGCCGCTCCGCAGAAGTAGTAGGCAGTCTCATCCGCCCGAGAGATACTACGGTTTTCTCATAGACGGGGACAGAGAGGATTGCATCATAGACTATGATGAGCCTACTAGCTTCCAGCAGGCCGTTCAGAGCATTGACTCGGTAAAATGGCTGGATGCAATGCGGACCGAAATGGAGTCCATGTACACCAACAAAGTATGGACGTTGGACATTGCTCCAGACGGGGTAAAACCCGTAGGATGCAAGTGGATCTTCAAAAGGAAGATTGGTGTAGATGGACAGGTTGAGACCTATAAAGCTAGACTTGTAGCAAAGGGTTTCCGTCAAAGACCTGGCTTGGACTATGACGAAACCTTTTCTCCAGTGGCTATGCTGAAATCCATTCGGATCCTTCTTGCCATTGCTGCCTTCCACGATTATGAGATTTGGCAGATGGACGTAAAAACCGCTTTTCTAAATGGAAGTTTAGAGGAGTGTGTCTATATGGATCAGCCAGAGGGTTTCATTCAGAGTGGGAGCAGCGGAAAGGTGTGCAAGTTGCTTAAGTCCATCTATGGACTGAAGCAGGCATCGCGGAGTTGGAACATCTGTTTTGATGAGACGGTCAAGGAATTTGACTTTATCAAAAATCCAGATGAACCGTGCATCTATAGTAGATTTGTAGCGAGAACTGTAGTATTCCTTGTTTTATACGTGGATGACATTCTCTTAATAGGAAATGACATTCCTATGCTACAATCTGTCAAGGGTTTCTTGTCACACAGGTTCTCCATGAAAGACCTGGGTGATGCCTCTTACATCCTGGGGATCCGGATCCATCGTGATAGATCCAAGAGGATATTAGGACTTTCACAGTCCAGGTACATCGACACCGTACTGAAAAGATTCAGTATGGAAGATTCCAAGCGCGGTAACCTACCGGCTTGTCACGGGATCACCCTCTCTAAAGAGATGTCTCCCAAGACTGATTTGGAGAGGGATCGCATGTCTATTATACCCTACGCTTCTGCGGTAGGCTCTATAATGTATGCGATGTTGTGTACCAGACCGGATGTAGCTTATGCACTGAGTGTAGTAAGCCGGTATCAGTCAAACCCTGGGGAGAAACATTGGATAGCGGTAAAGAACATTCTCAAGTACCTGAGGAGGACTAAGGAGATGTTCTTGGTGTATGGCGGAAAAGACCTCCAGATTGAGGCCTTTGCTGACTCCAGCTTCCAGAGTGACAAGGATGATTCCAAGTCCATGTCGGGTTTTGTCTTTACCCTCAATGGAGGGGCGGTGTGTTGGAAGAGTTCCAAACAGGAAACCGTTGCAGACTCGACTATGGAAGCGGAATACATCGCTGCATCTGATGCCGCAAAAGAAGCTGTCTGGATAAGGAAGTTCTTAAAAGAACTTCAGGTGGTTCCGTCCATTGTTGACCCAGTACCTCTGTATTGCGACAACAACGGGGCTATAGCTTTAGCAAAGGAACCCAGGTCCCATCAGAGATCCAGGCACATCTTGAGGCGGTATCACCTGATCAGGGAGATCGTGGATCGCAAGGAGATCGAGGTTCGGAGGGTTGCTTCAGAAGAGAACACTGCAGATCCATTCACCAAGGCCCTACCCCAGACTCAGTTCGAGCGGCTGATCGAGATGATAGGTCTTCGATACGCCAGTACATGGCCTTAGTGCAAGTGGGAGATTGTTAGTGTATATGCCCTAGAGGCCATTACTGTATCATACTAGTTTGTATATTACTTGATGGAAGCTTGGGATATTCACCTTGTATAAACAATCTTGCTCAATATAGTAGTATGCTACTTGGTTTGTTTCTACTTCAATGTGTACTTGTGTTTATTTCAGTATATCACTCATACGCATTAGTGGAGCCCTTAGGATCTTTGCTTGATTACCAGCGTTGTGATGGCAGTCACACTAGTGGGGGCTGGGTAATCTATAGGCACATCCTTATACAGGTCCCTAGTCGTAGGACTGTCGAGACAGGGCATCGATACTCCGGAGTAGACTAGCGTATGCGCTTCTCATCCCAGTGTGGGAGATGGTCTGTCCCACAGCCATCAGTACGTCGTACTGGAGATAGTATATGGGTGCTCGTTGGGTTACGAGTACACTGGACAGGACTCGTCGGGAACTGACAGGTTGGTATTATACCTATCGTCAGTTATCAGTTCCCAGGTGACATGAGTACAGCTTAGTCCGCTGACTTGACACTGACACTTCGCCTCGAGTGTGTTCCCACTGCACTTTGATCACTACCCTACCACGGCTCAAAGGAGTCGTGCAAACAGGTGGTGGTTGGGTGCAGTCCCGAAGCACTTGGAGGCAGTGACGGTTAGACAGGATTCGTCTCTCCCGGTATTGGGGGTTGACATCGCGCTGTGTCTAGGAGAGCCATTACACGAGTAGTCCCTGGCCAGGGCAAGCGAGATATACTGGTAGGTTTCCAGTGTTATCTCAGGGTGTTTTGGGCTTCACTCCGACACGACTTGTACCGCTATTGGGGGACTGACGTTTTACCGCCCCCTAGGCCCGCCATGCGATGTATCAGACGAACAGACCGGACTGTACGGAGAATGTCACATTCAGACTCAGTAGGAGTTCAGATGGGGTTTCACCTCGTCAGCCTTCTTGTCGACATCTACCTGGGGACCGTTACGCACAGCTAGTGCCGCTTGCGGTCTGTGGTTAAACCCACTGCCAGCGTAGTGTCGAGTCTTTAGAGTCCCACACAGAGGGTATTCGCCTCTGGGCAAAACAGAGTAGAGGTCGCATGGTTTTGCGACAGGGTTCGTTCTCATCCGCGCACTTGTGCACGTTTGGAGTCCGGACGGATTATACTGGCAGGCTCTGGTTTGAGCCAGATACTGGTATATGTTTTGGGGGTTGCTTTTATCTCTTGGTATTCTTGTTCCTCGGAACGAGAATGCAGGTGTGTATGCACAGTTGCTTGAGGCGGAGAATGAGGTTTTTCATTAGGGTTTCGGATCGGGTGCGTATGCACAGTTGACAGTTATCATTTTCCAAACCCTAATGGATTTATATATTATCTATTAATAATAGTAATTAAATGAGAATTATGTTATGGTTGATTTTTTGTTGACTTGTTGACCTTGGTTGACTTGTTGACCATTGACCACCATCATGCTTTGAAAGATCCTCCTTGATTCATGCTTACACTTCATTTAAAGCAGCATGATAGTGGTCATTCCAAAATTACCATCAACTATTCTTATTTTAATTATTATCATTTAGATAATTCTTTTCTTTTGCAATATGGTTGCAAGAAAGAAATAATTGAGCTCATTCTATCATAACTTCTCTCTCTCCTCATTTCATCTTCTTCTTCCTCTAGCAAAGAGAAACCTTCTCATGTGTTGAGATTCATTCTCTTTAGAAAGAAAAGCAAACCCTAATCACTCTCTACTCATTCTAGGATGAAGGTTTAGCAAGCCGGAAACCCTAGTTCACTCAAAGATCGAGGAAGAGCCCAAAGGTCGAGCCTTCGAGGTGGATCCATCTTCGACGGGAGAAGGCGACGAAAAGAGAACCATCAACCTCTACAAGGTTTGAAGAAGAAGGAGTTCAAGTTTAGGTATAACCATCTTCCATAGTAGCTAACTCTCTTTAGCTTGTATACTAGTTTTAGTTTAGACAACGATCCCGACCTTGTTTAGTCCATGTTGCCTCTTGCGATAAAAATTCATTTTTTATACCGTTTCCGCCTCCCCGTAAGCACCGGGGGTCGCAATATGGACTTACACTAAGAGTTAGAATCGTTATACCGAGTTGATCCGTGTCCTTCGGTCTTCATTCCAAGCTCCTAGCGGCTCGTTGATGTGGTTTGGTTGCCGGTCTTCTTTCGTCTCCGATGATCCACCCGAGGGAAACGGTGCAAGCTCCAGGTTCGCCAAGCGGACCAACCGACTCTCCAAGATTGCTAGTAGTGGAGAGTTGAGGTGTAGGATTTTGTCACTATTATTTTTCTCTCAACATATGAGCTCAATGTGAAACTCAAGAAAGATGAAGAAGGAGTGAGCTAAACTAATGGCATGAACAAGGGAAATATGGCTAACTCTTTTTGAAGCATAAATGAGAGAGAGGGCTAGCATAATCTTTCATGTAATCCCCAAAAAAAATGAACCCCACTTCCCAATCATAGTGGCCGGCCCCCCCTCTCTCCCCCTCACAAAAAAGTCATTTTCTTTTTACAAATAAACAATGCAAACCATGCTTTGCTACATGCCTCACAACATGCACAAAACCATGCTTTGACCATGTTCATGCTATGTCACCCTTCCACCTCATTTGTGAGTCAAATGAATTTTCCAAAAATGAAAATTCATACAAATGATGGGGCACCTTCCAGAAGCTATTCCGTATAAAATACGGAATTCCCGGTACATGTATCGAAATACGTATACGCGTATTCGTACCAAAATACGAATAGCCGAGAGAGAAAACGAATAGTGAACAATAATACTAGAACACATATATATAAATACATATGTAAATTATTAAATCAAAACCCGATTTAATAATCCGGCTTAATCCTAAGCCGCTAGTATTATCAACCGTCCGATTAAAGTCTGCGCGGCATGCACATATTTAATCGGACACCTGTATGTATCAATATACGCCATGTACACCATATCGCCTGAACCGTGAAAACCCTCTGTGTGGGATTCTAAAGACTCGTCAATACGCTGGCAGTGGGTTTAACCACAAGCACGTCAGCGGCACTAGCTGTACGTAACGGCTACCCAGATGTTGAGCGAGAGGGAGGCCGACGAGCAAACTCATCCTGAACCCCTACTGAGCCTGACAGTGACAATATCCGCACAGTCCGGTCTGTTCGTCTAAGAGTATCGCATATCGAGTCTAGGGGGTGGATAAAGTCAGACCCCTAACAACGCGATATTTAGTGTCGGCATGATACCCATCACCGCCTGAGAAACTATCTATCCTGGATCGGTAATCCTCGTCTACCATGGCCATGGATTTGTGGAGATGGTCACCCGTACACAATGCGACATCAACCCCCAATACCGGGAGAGACGAATCCCCGACGATCCGATCACTACCTCCATATGGCTCGGGACTGTACCCAACTAAAACCTGTTTGCACGACTCCTTTGAGCCGTGGTAGGGTAGTAATCAAAGTACAGTGGGAACTCACACGAGACAAATGACGATCTCAGGTCGACAGACTAACCTGTACACATGTCACCTGGGAACTGCCATCTGACAATAGTTATAATACCAACTAGCAGGTTCCCGGCGAGTCCGTCCAGTGTACTCATAACCTAATGAGCACCTGTATACTATCTTAGGTGAACAAACTAACGCCAATGGCTTATGAGACCTGGTCACCGCCCCTCGTCGGGGTCTCGATCAGTATACACTACTCTACACTGGACTATCGATGCCCGGTCTCGATACTCCCATGACTAGGGACATTTAAGGATGAGCTTATAGACCCCAGCTCCCACATATATGATCGCCATCATAATGCTGGCAGTCAAGCAAGAATCCTATAAGCTCTATCAACACGTACATAATGATAAAGACAAACCAGATAGCATACTATCATCCCGAGCAAGACTGTTTTATCGGTATAGGTCCTGTCTCAATCATCATAATCATCTGTCCGCGACTATGATAATTGGCTTGAGGGCACTGTAGCCAACAAAACCCTCATATGTATCATATATTATAATAAACACCTTTTCTAGTATAGAAATAGTAGGAAAAATGTAATAAAAAATGTGCAGTTTTATCAACTGAACAGTATCCGCTTGGACCACCTGTCCAAACTACTACCCTACAAAAGAGGGAAAACTATAACTCTGGCAGTCGCTCTGTCATCCAGGTCATCTTGGAAGCCTGAAATGATAACCGTCTCACGAAGGAGGCTGCCATTACCATATCCCTGAAACATCCACTTATGTTCATAAACTGCTTCACAACGTTTCTCCAGGATTGGATTAATATATAAACTAATTGCAGCTAGTGCAAAAACAATATCTGGTATGGTACTTGATATCACATGATTGACTCAATTGCCTAAGCAAGCGATATGACAATCATGCAAATCCCTCTCCCCTTAAGTCTGAAAGACATCTTTTAGAGAGGGTGACTCCATCACCTGCAGGTACACCACCATGCCAGGAGTCAACCATTCTAAAACACCTTTAGAATAATGTCAAAATACCCAGATTGAGACACTTCCCAAATCTAGATCTAAAACCATATATCTAGTAACCAGAAACCCTGATATTATATCCATATCCTATGTGGAGAAACAACTTTGTAACAACCACAGTGTAACCGATCGTAGTATAGGAATTTCACTTCCTATAACGTGCATGTCATCCAAATACTAGGACATCACACTCTACTACTTTCTCACCAAATCCATCTCCTATTCTGATGAGGTCAAAACCTATGACTGTTACATAAAAAATAGATGATCTATCTCCGCTATACCTGCTTTAGTCTATAAATAGACACAAGCTACTTGTCCACTATGCTTCCGCTGCTCCTACTGACTACAACAACTCTCTGCCAGAGTCATATACACGTGCACTTCTAAAGCTAGTTTAGAATGACGATATACTCATCCTCATGTCGGGTCTCATAGTCTAGAACAGCAGCAATGACAAGTCTGGGTAAACAAGAACCTCCCTGTCACCTTCTCTGAGAAGACCGAAGTACCTCTCGGGTGCCTAAGGTTACCCACCATATCTGCGGAGTAGCTAATGGAATGTCAATACCAATTGAATCTTTAGGTTCTATTAAATTTTCAGTAATTGTTTGTGGTTCTGGAATTACTTCTAGCTCTACCATACTCCCACTAATGTTTTCTGAAAAAAATCAATTTTACTAAAACTGTGGTGAGTCAAGAACAATATCACTATTGATCTTCCAGATGGTAGAAAGTTAACCCTCGTCATAGCCCGGGATAACCCATAAACAGCCACTACTGAAACGCGCCTTCAGCTTATCCAGAGTCTGGTTTTAAGCATAAGCCGGATAACTCCATGTACCTTAACATCGTTAAGATATGAACCATTCTATAAGATATGAACCATTCTATATACAATATAGAAACAGAGGAACTAATTTAATTGAAACCAGATTCAAATCATGCAGCTGTCTCCAGTGCATGTCAACTAAGTGGAATGATGACAAGTAGTATTACTCATCTAGGAGTGCATCTACCTATGAGTATCTGAAAAAGAAGCAAGTTCTCAAAACCATTACTATCAACGGAATACCTAGCACAAGTATCTACATTTTCGATCACCTTGTTGAATCCTGATACTGGCAACATGTGGTTCTCTACTTTATTCTTGTACCTATAACTTCTCTAAACTAAAACCCTATATTTCTATGAAATACTTGTCTAATACTAGAGAAGTCACAAGTGAACAGAATATAGTACGAGTACCAACCGCTTTGTCCTAATGGACACTGGACAACATACAATACTTTGTATAAGTCCCTTGAGTTTAATAACGCATACCCTGTGCGTCGTAGTTTGAAAACTGTAGTATGGTTAAGAAGAATTACACCGCTGTTTAATGCTCCTTACCCAATCATCAACTGATATAGGTAAATGTCATAGACATAATTTCAAAATGTTATATCTCACTTTATTAAATAAACGTACAGATATATCTGTTTGAAATTGGTGCATAACAACTGATATTCAAAACCAAATATTTGTCGTCAGGCAAAACTCTAGGTGATTTCCTCAAATATCACCAATTACAATGAATTCCGATATAATGAGGATATAATCACCTAATTCCCAATATCTTACTCCCACTCATCATCCGTAATACCATACTGATGTGAGAATCAAATCTGGTAAATACATACCCTGGAGTAAAGATCTAATTAGAAAATCAGTTTTCAATTAACAACGCACAGTGAATACTGAAACATGAAAATGTTTCGAAGGGGTATCCGGGTATTCCTAGTAATGCCTCTTCCACTATCTAGATTCATGACTGTAACCGTATATTTCCTCGTTATCTCTCCAATCCCTTTATTTATCTTTACTCATTACCTTCTGTACACCGCACTTAGGCTAAATGGTTTTCTTCCTTCCATACCTTTTGGCACCAGCCTATGGTTCGAAAGAAGACTATCCAATAAGCATAATAGTTGTACTCTTCTAATACAAGGAGCTCACTCCACCTGAGAGAAGGTAAAGGGGAAAAGACAACCTGAATAATCCTATTCAATTTCTCCTGAATCGGAGAAATGCAAAGGTGAAGTAGGAGTGGCGATGATATACGCGGCTTCGTCTTGAATGATAGCAGTCGCAATTTCCTTTTGCCCTCTTTCTAATCCCTTTATTAGTCTTTACTTATTACCTTCTGTACACCACATTTAGGCTAATTGGTTTTCTTCCTTCCCTACACTTCGGCACCAGCCTATGGTTTGAAAGAAGACTATCCAATAAGCGTAATAGGTGTACTCTCCTAATATCAGGAGCCCTCACAACCTGAGAGAAGGTAAAGGGAAAAGACAACTGAATAGTCATATTCAATTTCTCCAGAACCGGAAACCATCCCCGACCTGAAACAAGTTTCTTCGAGTTCGTATGTAACTATACGATGGCATATCCAATAAAAGGGGATCTTCGTAGTAATACGGAATGTTCCGGAGAAATACAAAGGGTAATATAGGAGCGACAATGATTTATGAGACTATGACAATCCAAAAATCAATGTGTTTTAAGAAGGTTCGGTTAAGTTGGGTTTATGAGTTATAGTCTAGGGTCGGGCCATGGTCGCTGCCAGAGAGAGAGGAAAAAAAGAAACACTCAGCGTGCACTCTAACCTAAATCAGAATGGTTATTTATTTATCTAATCAGTATGTCTCCCACTTTTTCCTCGAATTCTCCTCCAAACCCAAAAGGAGAATTAGTCGGGATCATCTAAAATCACCCGAAGAGTAAACCAACTCATCAGTGGGAATCGGGATCCAACTATCATCGTATGATAACTTGATGGAATCCACTCAAGTCACCACACTCCAGAAAGTATGCACATACCTGGCAAGTTTCCTGTATGTTTGAAACTCCCGATGTGATTTTTACCTCTAGGACCCAAGTGATCTTGACGAATAATCAACAAATCAAAAGGTCCTAACCAAGTTCAATCCGTCATTATCTTGATTGCGTTAAACCTATCCGCACGACCCTTGAGGAATAATCAATAAAGCCGTACGACTGTCCTAACCAATCCACATGTCCATGCGACAGAAAATCATTACAGAGCTACTGCACACTACGTCTCGGCGAATAGCAACGACAAACATAGCATGAATACTAAACAATACAAATCTGAAATGACGGAGGGCTACGGGTGGTTTTTAGCAAAAAACCTTTAACGTAATGAACTTGATATCGTTGAAGGAACCCAAGTGTTTTTACAAATATATAGTGGCGAAAACTTTTGCAAAAGAGGTCACTCCCTGTGAAGGGATTTCGGCTTTTTCCTCGTCGAATGAGGTGCAGGATATTCCAAACTGAAAACCATGATGCAAAGTAAAAAAAAATGACTACAGTGCGTTGACGTAAACTTCTGCTCAAAGGGCCACTCCCGATGAAGGGATCTCGATCCTTGCAATGTGGAATGAGGTGCTGGATATTCATAACCGAATACCGTTGTGCAAAGCAAAAAAAAACGTCTGTAATGTTTATTTTTAAAAAACTTGGTTCCAACAATATCATATAGGTTTGTTTTATCCTTGCATTGATCAGAATCAACGCAGTCCCATCAATTAATCACACCAGAAAAGAACGAAAATATGATGTACGTATATGCCATCTGTATTCGCCACTGGGCCCCGTCATCACCCGTTAGGTTACTTAACTAACGACAGAGATGGGGATGGACTAGCGCGGGTTCAAAACATATACAACATCTACTAGTGTATATATATATATATATATATATATAATAATAATAATAATCGTCCCAGGCATAATATATGCAACATCAGAGAAAAGCGATAAGCATCACAGAACAAACTGATAATCTGGGAGCCCCGGGTTTCCTTTGAGCCGCAAGTGAAACCCGACGTTCCCTTGGTCGTGTGTGCAGAGTTACCTACGACGGCAGCAAGGTTCCGGGAGGTATCGTCCATGCCAAATTAAAAATTTGTCGTTCTAGCGAACCATAAGAATGAATCGTTAATTAGAAATATACGGAAAATATATGCAAACACTTTGCAATAAGTAGTGAGCAAGGAATACAACCTTTGTAGACCGGTCCTTCACTTCAAATAGCTCCGTGTAGAAGTCCCCTCCGCTGCGATCGTGAACTCCGGACTCTAGAGAAGCTCCACAAGAATAACGAACGTGCTTGCTTCGATGACTTCGAGGCCGAAGATGATCTACGTCGGGAAGACACCAACTCAAGCTATTCCTTCACTAGGTCAAGAACTTTGTGAACAGAACACCCTATACTACATGGCAAGTAGTAGAGGATGAAGAAGTAGGAAGTGGGCTCACTTTAGAATTGATTTTCTCACACTTTTTCTCACAACTCCATTAGAGCTAGCAAGCCTTTTCATGGAGCTTGAAGAAGAAGAAGAAGACTCATGAATAATTCATCCAAATGAATTATTGTGACCATGGGTGAGTTAAAGCTATCATGCTTAACTCATGTAGAGAATAAACCCTAGGCTAGAGTTAAGGTTTGGGTTAAGAAAATTATCCTAAGGAATGACAAAAGAGTGGACTTTGTCAAAGTTTCTACAAGCTTCATCCAAGCTTGTCAATTTTGGCAAAGTCGTCTCTCTTTTGTTAAACCTTAAGAAATAAAGCAAACCCTAATTTAACCCTAAAATGGTATAACTCTCATACACCCACCTTGTATGTATCATCAAGCATGATATAAACATGTACACTGTAGGGTTACTAGGCACTCTAATAAGGTTCTACAATGCATCAACCATGCCCGTTTAAAATTTTAGCCATGCCGAATAACCCTAAACAAGATTGTTGCTAGAAAATTAGGGTTTCATATGATAGTAAACTACGTTTAAGACTAAGTGAATACGAAATACAACCTTTGTAGATCGGTCCTTCACTTCTATAGCTCCTTGTTGAAGTCCCTTCACTGCGATCGAGGATCCCCCGGACCCTTGCATGGCTTCACGAGGCGAAAGACGCGTCCTTGCTTGAAGTCTTCGAGGCCGAAGATGATCTACGTCGAGGGGATGCCAACTCAAGCTTCTACTTCACTAACTTGAGAATTAGTGAAGCAAACACCCTAAACTAAAGTGCTAGTCTAGTAGAGGATGGAGAAATAGGAAGTGGGTTCTCTTTAGAATTTTATTTCTCACAATCTTTCTCGCTTTGGATCAAACCCTAGCAAGCTTTTTCTTTTTCACAAATGAAGAAGAAGATGAACAAAAGAAAGAGATGAGGATAATGATCAAGTGAGTAAGCTAACCATGGTGAGTGAGTATCATTTACTAACTCATGTAGGGACATAACCATAGCTAATTCAAAATGGTTAGGTTAATAAAAATCTAAAGTAAAACAAATTTAGTGGACTTTGTCAAAGCATCCACAAGCTTCTACAAGCTTCATGCTTATGACCTAAGCTCCACTAATTTGTAATTACCTTAAATAAATATTAACCACCATCTAATAAGTATGGTGTATGTATTGCACACCCATGTATGATGTATCATCAACCATGATACAAAAAGAAAACACATTTTAATATATATCACATATATATTAAAGTTGTGTACATGTGAGAAAGAACCTAAAGTGAACAATTGTTAGTTAATGTAAACTAGTATATCAAATATACAATTATACAATAAATTATTAAATCAACACTTGACTTAATAATCCGGTTATATCACATATAACCGACTAACATCCAATTCATCGACTTATCGAATCAACACTTAATTCGATAACCCGGCTATATCATATATAACCGACTGATACATAATGTCGCGAGAATAGAATATGGTATCACATACACGCATTATTCTCGGTCCCGCACATATCACATACGTGCTCCTATTTCATTTTGCCTGAGCCAGTAAAACCTCTATGTAGGACTCTACAGACTCGTCAATACGTCGGCAGTAGGTGATGATCACATCAAGCACCCACAAGCCGTCAGCGGTACTAGCTGGACGTAACGGCTACCCGGGTATTGAGCGATCAGAAGATCAGCAAGCAAGCCCGCTCCAACTCCTATAAAAGCCTGCCGGTAACACTTCCCGTACAGTCCGGTCTCCTCGTCTAATATGTCGCATATCAAGTCTAGGGGTGGTAAACGTTAGACCCCAATAACCGATAAGTCGTGCTGATGTGAGGCTCATAACGGGTCGAGAAACTACTGGTAACACTTACCAGTAAATCTCTAAATCAGCCCTGGCCAGGGACTTTCCTGTTACGGCTAATCGAGCACAGCGCAACATCAACCCCCAATACCGGGAGAGACGAAACCCCTCCAATCGCTCATTGCCTCCATGTGACTCGGGATTGTACCCAAAAACCACCGTTTTGCATGCCCTCATGGACGTGGTAAGGTGGAAATCAAAGCACAGTGGGAATTACACAAGACTCTATGATGATCTCGGGTCTACAGACTAACCTGCACAAGTGTCACCAGAGAACTGCCATCTGACGTAAGATATAATACCATCTGGGAGTTCCCGACGAGTCCGTCCAGTGTACCCAGTCTCCACTGAGCACCCGTATACCATCTCAGATGTCAAACACCAATGGATATGGGATCATCCATCGCCCATCTCATGGGTCGAGAAGCGTATACGCTAGTCTACACTGGTATATCGATGCCCCGTCTCGATACACCCACGACTAGGGACCTTGAAGGATGTGCTTATGGACTACCATGTCCCCACTAGTATGATCCGCATCATAGTCCAGGTAGTCAAGTACACATCCTAAGGACTTTACTAACATGTAACTATAAGGCAGTATAAAGAGACAAGTATACATGTTAAGATAAAGACCAACCAGATAGCATACTATCATATCGAGCAAGAAATTCCTCGCTATATATGTCAAAGCATCCAATATAATATACATCATCTGTACAATACTGGCCTCTAGGGCATACATACAACTAACAATCTCCTACTTGCACTAGGGCTAGCTGCTGTAGTATTGCATACCAAGCATCCCGAAGAGTCTCTCAAACTGTATCTGGGGATGGCCTTCGTGAGTGGATCCGCTGTGTTGTTCTTCGTGTCAACCCTCCTGACCTCGATCTCCCGGCGATCTACTATCTCCCGGATCAGGTGATACCGCCTCAGAATATGCCTGGATCGCTGATGGGACCTGGGTTCCTTGGCCAAAGCCACCGCTTCATTGTTATCGGAATACAAAGGTATTGGATGCTCAATGGATGGAACCACTCCAAGTTCAGTA
Organism: Agapanthus africanus; assembly: GCA_030015575.1. Classification (NCBI taxonomy): domain Eukaryota; kingdom Viridiplantae; phylum Streptophyta; class Magnoliopsida; order Asparagales; family Amaryllidaceae; genus Agapanthus; species Agapanthus africanus. The sequence continues at coordinate 794,784,940 of JASDDO010000024.1, read as the reverse complement.
ATGAACTTCTTGATCCAGACAGCCTCTTTGCCAGCATCGTTGGCAGCGATGTATTCAGCCTCCATCGTCGAGTCTGCCACGGTTTCCTGCTTTGAACTCTTCCAGCTAACCGCCCCTCCATAAAGGGTAAAGACAAATCCCGAGTGCGACTTATAGTCGTCCTTATCACTCTGGAAGCTCGAATCGGTAAAGGACTCCACTTGGAGTTCTCCGTTACCATACACCAAGAGCATCTCTTTAGTCCTTCATAAGTACTTGAGAATGCTCTTCACAGCTGTCCAGTGACTCTCTCCAGGATCAGCTTGATACCTACTCACTACACTTAGTGAGTATGCTACATCGGGTCTGGTACATAGCATCGCGTACATGATAGAGCCTACAGCCGAAGCATAGGGTATCCCTTGCATGCGAGCTCTCTCCAAATCAGTCTTGGGAGACATCTCTTTGAAGAGAGTGAGCCCTGAGATCATGGGTAAAAACCCACGTTTGGACTCTTCCATACTAAACCTCTTTAGTATGGTGTCAATGTACCTGGATTGGGACAATCCCAATATCCTTTTAGATCTATCTCTATAGATCATAATTCCCAGTATGCAGGAGGCATCACCTAGATCTTTCATTGAGAATCTTTATGATAAGAAGAGCTTGACCGATTGCAGCATAGGAATGTCATTTCCTATCAAGAGTATGTCGTCCACGTACAATACGAGGAAGACAACCTTACTCTCTGCCACCTTCTTGTAGATACAAGGTTCATCTACGTTTTTGACGAAATCAAACTCTTTGATAACGACGTCAAAGCAGATGTTCCAACTCCGCGATACTTGCTTTAATCCATAAATGGATTTAAGCAGCTTGCACACCTTCCCGCTGCTCCCACTATCTACGAAGCCCTCTGGCTGAGTTATGTACACGCACTCTTCTAAATCACCGTTTAGAAAGGCGGTATTAACATCCATTTGCCAGATTTCGTAGTCATGATATGCAGCGATGGCAAGCATGATCCGGATGGATTTAAGCATAGCCACTGGAGAAAATGTTTCGTCATAGTCCACACCTGGTCTTTGACGAAAACCCTTTGCAACAAGTCTAGCTTTGAAAGTCTCCACTTTCCCATCTACACCAAGTTTTTTCTTGAAGATCCACTTGCTCCCAACGGGTTTTACCCCTTCAGGAGCATCTTCCAAAGTCCACACTTTGTTGGTGTACATGGATTCCATCTTGGACCGCATTGCATCCAGCCATTTCACTGAGTCCCTACTCGTGTTTGCCTGCTCGAAGCTAGTTGGGTCATCATCAACCATGATGCAATCCTCTCTCCCACCGTCCATGAGAAAACCGTAGTATCTCTCAGGTGGGTGAGAAACCCTACTAGATCGGAGGAGAGGCTGAGGTTCGTTGGGAACTACCGAATCCTCCGGTTCCACTAAATCTTCAGTTTGAGTTTGTGTAGCCGGAATTTCTTCCAGTTCTACCTCGTCGCCACTAATTTCTTTTGTAAGAAATTCCTTTTCTAAAAAGGTGGCATGTCGAGAAACAAACACTTTTTGTTCCTCGGTATGGTAGAAAAGATATCCATGTGAATGTTTGGGATATCCTACAAACTTGCATAAAACTGACCGTGCCTCGAGTTTATCCGAATTTTGCCTTTTGACATAGGCCGGACAACCCCATATCTTAACTCGTTTAAGACATGGTCTCTTCCCACTCCATATCTCATAGGTATGGTAGGTACAGATTTAGATGGAACTTGATTCAATAGGTATGCTGCCGTCTCCAGCGCATACCCCTAGAAGGAAATAGGTAACTCAGCTGTGCTCATCATAGAGCGCACCATATCTAATAGGGTGCGGTTCCTCCGTTCTGATACACCGTTGTGCTGTGGTGTGTATGGAGGAGTCAGCTGAGAGAAAATCCCATTCTCTTTTAGAAAGTCCAGGAATTCATTGCTCAAGTATTCACCTCCTCGATCAGATCGAAGCATTTTAATACTTTTTCCGGTTTGGTTCTCGACTTCTTGTTTATATTTTCTAAATTTCTCAAAAGCTTCTGATTTGTATTTCATCAGGAACAAATATCCGAACCTAGAGAGATCGTCAGTGAATGTAATGAAGTACGAAGAACCATTCCTGGCATGTGTAGACATGGGGCCGCATACATCACTATGTACCGGTCCCAAGAGTTCTGTAACCCTTTCTCCGTGTCCCGTAAACGGAGTTTTGGTCATCTTGCCTTTGAGACATGACTGGCAAGTGTCACAAGATGAAAATTCAAACGGATTCAAATATCCATCCTTATGCAACTTAGCTAGTCGTGTCGCATTGATGTGACCCAGTCTACAATGCCACAAGAAGGATTCGTTCATTTCTGAACTCTTCCTCTTGTGTGTGTTTGTTATGCTCAGAACTGTTGATTGATTTAGAACATAAATACCATTGCACAATGTGCCTGATCCAACCAACTTTTGGTTTAGGAAAATGTTCATAACATTATCCTGTAATACAAAATTATATCTCTCTTTACTCAACAAAGAAACCGATATAATGTTGCATATCAGGTTCGGCATGTAATAGCATTCGATCAGAATCAATATATTACCAGTTGGCAATACAAGGTGATATTCCCCGACGGTTTTAGCCGCAACAATTGCACCATTTCCAACCCTTATGTCTTTATCACCTTCTCTAATTTCTCTACCTTTTCTAAGCCCATGCAACTGATTACCTATATGGGATCCTGACCCGGTATCTAATACCAAGGACGTAGAGCAAATGGAGAAACAGTTCTCTGTAACGAACACACCCGAAGAAAATGCATCAACATGTACTTTCTTCATTCGGGTGGCATGGGAATCCTGGTATTCCCCTATATCATGTTCAGTCCTATAACTCTTATAAGAAAGAACGGAACCAACGTTCCCCAGCACAGTATAACATGCGGGTTCGGTCAATACATCCATATTATTATCTTTATTAAGGCATGATATAGTCGCTATCTGGAAAGAGAGAAGAAAACACTTTAGCGTATTCTCTTGCAAGATCAGATTGGTTATTATTTTATCTATTCAGGATGGCTCCCACTGTTTTTATCAAGTATTCCTTCAAACCCTAAAAGGAAAGACTAGCCGGGATTAATTACACCCTACAACTTCGCCAATCTTTCAGCCAGGCCAGTGCCGGTACTTTGAGAGAGGTTCCCCGTGCTTTCGCACGGACCTAATTAAAGTAAACCTCGTTTTCCCAGAGGCGTAACCCCATTGACACATTTCTAGACACCTACTTGATCGGCTAATTGTCCTGTGTAAAACTCTCCCAGGAGTAACTATTACTCGCAGTGGGTATCGGGATCCAACTATCTCATAGAAGGTATGCAATCTCATTGCAAATTTCAACACTTGAAATTCCCGATAATATTTTGCCCCTAACCCCTATGACCTTGACAAAGGCCAACAAATCATAAGATGCTAGTCAAGTTCAACCCGTCATTTCTTGATTGAATCAAACCCACCCGCACGACCCTTGACAAAGGCCAATAAGGTCATACGAGTACCCCAAAAAAATCTGCATCATATGCATAGGCAGATACCGCACACTACGCCTTGACAAAGGCCAACAAACGCAGCACGAATACTAAACAGTTCCTATCTGAAATAACGGAGGGCTACGACAGGTTTTTCTGAAAACCTATTGCGTAATGAACTTGATATCGTTGTAGAATCGAGTGAATATTTGAAACGGAGTGATTTTGAGGCTTTCGTTAGTTTTGCTTAAGAGGTCACTCCCGGTGAAGGGATCTCGGGTCTTTCCTCATCGATTAAGGTGCAGGACATATCATATATATCACTATGCAAAGCAAAACTCTAAAAAGCAATCAAAAGACAAACCGAGTTTTGTAGCATCTGCCAGTTTTGCTAAAGAGGTCACTCCCGGTGAAGAGATCTCGGCTCTTTCCTTATCGAATAAGGTGCAAGATATATCATATATATCGCTATGCAAAGTAAAACCTTAGCTACCCTTTTTAAAAAATTTGATTCTACAATATCTTTTAGGTTTCTTTTCTTTTATTAATCACATTAATGAAGTCCCATCATTTAAGTCACCTAAACATCACAGATAAATACGACGTACACTTATGCCATCCGCATTCGCCTCGATGTCCCCTCGTGCACCGTTAGGTTAGGTAACTAATGGCAGAGCGGGGCAGGGCTAACGCGGGTGTAAAACATAAGTAACACCTATATAATATATCATATATACTATATACAGTATTTATCACATCACATCACAGATATTGCAGCAGAAGAAACATATGAAACATTGGATATACTAGGACGTCCGTGTTTTATTTTGAGCCTCTATAAAACACAGATTCCACGGTCGCGATGAATAGCCAAACCCACACCCCTAGACCCCTACGACAGCGGCAAGCAACCCTACCAAATCTAGAATTAGGAGACCCGGACTCGTCTTCTCGAGTTGGTCTCCCACTGGACTCCAGAACCCGGTTACTTGTGCTCTCCTCCTTGGGTCTATCCTAGTGCGGAAAAGTAAATAATATACAAATGGTGACATCGACCTCATCCCGGAAGTGCCCCAATAAAAGAAATTACATACATTTAATTTTACATGAATGAAAAAAAAAACCCTCATCTCACATCAAAACCCCGGCTATTCAGAAACGCGACGATCCAATATAGTATATCCAGCAACACATAACAACACATGTCATCAACGTAAGTAAATGTGCGCATCCCAATTGTCGTTGACATATAGCAACGAAACCGTCGATATCACATATTACACTTACGGTCGCAGAAAAGAAAGTGTAAAACTACAACATTTGGAATCCACAATCTCTTTAGACATCGTAAATCCGAAATATCACATACTTCGCATTTCATGCCTAACTATATGAATTCCACATATTGTATCACATTCCAGATAAATAGACAGTATTAAACTTTTCGATCGAATAATCAAATACCTAAGATTTCCTAAATAGCTCAACACTTGAGCGGAATTCAAAAATTCCAGAATACGTCACAGTAGCAACGGTCGAGCCGTAGAAGGGTCAAGCCAACGCCTCACATGTGGCATGCCGTACTGCCTCAAACCCTAAGGTTCAAAAGGCAGTTCAAGACGGTCATATAATCGAGTTAAGGTTTGTTGTCTTCTAGAGGGTCCATCGCGTTACATGCACGTTTTTCCGAAAGATTTAAACTCAAGGAAAAATTCAACACTTGAAAGTTTTTCGTGCCGGGAAATAATGAGTTAATGATATCCGTTCGAACATTTTAATTATTTCTAAATTATCCGGAAAACATTACGAAATTAAATTTTCCGATCAAATCAACGAATACAAAATAAACCCCAGAACACTCGACACTTGAGTCAGTTTTAAAAATACCCAGAAAAATATAGGAATAGCTACGGAGGTTACTGCATAAAATACTGCTCCCAATTCACTTTTACGACCACGGAACCGCCGCCTGAAATGGGGTGGGACCGCGGTTCCACAGCACCTGTACGGAATTAAGGGATCGTATTTTGTGGTAACCCTTAGAATTCCCTGCTAATTTTTTTAGGTATTTTTAATTCAGAAAAAACCCAGTTTTTAAAAAATGTACAGAGAGGGGGTTATCTTGACGTTTCCGGGTTCGATCAGGGTTTTAACTTCGTTAACACATCACCTAATGTTCTAGCCAGGCTCTGATACCACTGTAGGGTTACTAGGCACTCTAATAAGGTTCTACAATGCATCAACCATGCCCGTTTAAAATTTTAGCCGTGCCGAATAACCGTAAACAAGATCGTTGCTAGAAAATTAGGGTTGCATATGCTAGTAAACTACGTTTACGACTAAGTGAATACGAAATACAACCTTTGTATATCGGTCCTTCACTTCTATAGCTCCTTGTTGAAGTCCCTTCGCTACGATCGTGGTTCTCCCGGACCCTTGCATGGCTTCACGAGGCGAAAGACGCGTCCTTGCTTGAAGTCTTCGAGGCCGAAGATGATCTACGTCGAGGGGATGCCAACTCAAGCTTCTACTTCACTAATTTGAGAATTAGTTAAGCAAACACCCTAAACTAAAGTGCTAATCTAGTAGAGAATAGAGAAATAGGAAGTGAGTTCTCTTTAGAATTTTATTTCTCACAATCTTTCTCACTTTGGATCAAACCCTAGCAAGCTTTTTCTTTTTCACAAATGAAGAAGAAGATGAACAAAAGAAAGAGATGAGGATAATGATCAAGTGAGTAAGCTAACCATGGTGAGTGAGTATCATATACTAACTCATGTAGAGACATAACCATAGCTAATTCAAAATTGTTAGGTTAATAGAAATCTAAAGTAAAACAAATTTAGTGGCCTTTGTCAAAGCATCCACAAGCTTCTACAAGCTTCATGCTTATGACCTAAGCTCCACTAATTTGTAATTACCTTAAATAAATATTAACCACCATCTAATATAGTATGGTGTATGTCTTGCACACCCATGTATGATGTATCATCAACCATGATACAAAAAGAAAACACATTTTAATATATATCACATATATATTAAAGTTGTGTACATGTGAGAAAAAACCTAAAGTGAACAATTGTTGGTTAATGTAAACTAGAATATCAAATATACAATTATACAATAAATTATTAAATCAACACTTGACTTAATAATCCGGTCATATCACATATAACCGACTAACATCCAATGTATCGACTTATCGAATCAACACTTGATTCGATAACCCGGCTATATCATATATAACCGACTGATACATAATGTCACGAGAATAGAATACGGTATCACATACACGCATTATTCTCGGCCCCGCACATATCACATACGTGCTCCTGTTTCGTTTTTCCTGAGCCAGTAAAACCTCTATGTAGGACTCTAAAGACTCGTCAATACGCCGGCAGTAGGTGATGATCACATCAAGCACCCACAAGCCGTCAGCGGTACTAGCTGGACGTAACGGATACCCGGGTATTGAGCGATCAGAAGATCAGCAAGCAAGCCTGCTCCAATTCCTGTAAAAGCCTGCTGGTAACACTTCCCGTACAGTCCGGTCTCCTCGTCTAATATGTCGCATATCAAGTCTAGGGGTGGTAAACGTCAAACCCCAATAACCGATAAGTCGTGCCTATGTAAGGCTCATAACGGGTCGAGAAACTACTGGTAACACTTACCAGTAAATCTCTAAATCAGCCCTGGCTAGGGACTTTCCTGTTACGGCCAATCGAGCACAGCGCAACATCAACCCCCAATACCGGGAGAGACGAAACCCCTCCTATCGCTCATTGCCTCCATGTGACTTGGGACTGTACCCAAAAACCACCGTTTTGCACGCCCTCATGGACGTGGTAAGGTGGAAATCAAAGTACAGTGGGAATCACACAAGACTCTATAACGATCTCGGGTCTACAGACTAACCTGCACAAGTGTCACCAGAGAACTTCCATCTGACGTAAGGTATAATACTATCTAGGAGTTCTCGGCGAGTCCGTCCAGTGTACCCAGTCTCTACTTAGCACCCGTATACCATCTCAGATGTCAAACACCAATGGATATGGGATCATCCATCGCCCATCTCATGGGTCGAGAAGCGTATACGCTAGTCTACACTAGTATATCGATGCCCCGTCTCGATATACCCACGACTAGGGACCTTGAAGGATGTGCTTATGGACTACCATGTCCCCACTAGTATGATCCGCATCATAGTCCAGGTAGTCAAGTACACATCCTAAGGGCTTTAAAAAATATAACTATAAGACAGTATAAAGAGACAAGTATACATGTTAAGATAAAGAGCAACCAGATAGCATACTATCATATGGAGCAAGAAAGCCGTCTCTATATATGTCCAAGCATCCAATATAATATACATCAACTGTACAATATTGGCCTCTAGGGCATACATACAACTAACATACATTTGCATATATCACATATAAACAATGTGCACAAGTTAGTGAGAAAATAAATCATAAGTGAGCTAATACTAGTTAATGTAATGTAATATATCAAATATATAATTGTACATTAAATTATTAAATCAACTCTTGATTTAATAATCTGGCTATAACCGACTAATATCATGTGTAACAACTTATCGAATCAACACTTGATCCGATAACCCGGCTATATCGCATACAACCGATCGATGTCACTAATCGCAAGAATAGAAAACGGTATCTCATATCGTATCAATCTCGGTCCTGCACATATCACATATGTTCTCCTACCCAGTTTCGCTTGAGCCATGAAACCCCTGTGTAGGACTCTAAAGACTCGTCAATACGCCGGCAGTAGGTGATGGTCATATCAAACACCCACAAGCCGCAAGCGGTCTGCTAAACGTAACGGCCACCCGGGTATTGAGCGATCAGAACATCAACAAGCAAGCCTGCTCACACTCCTGCGAATCCAATCAGTAACACTACCGTACAGTCCGGTCTCTTCGTATGATATGTCGCATATCTCGTCTAGGGGTGGTAAACGTCAGACCCCAGTAACTCGATAAGTTGTGTTGATATGAAGCTCATAACTGTCGAGAAACTACTGATAACACTTAACAGTATATCTCTAAAGCTACCTTGGCCAAGGACTTCCTGTTATAGCCAATCGAGCACTGCGCAACATCAACTCCCTGTACCAGGAGAGATGAAACCCCTCCTATCGTTCATTGCCTCCATGTGACTCGGGACTGTACCTAAAAGCCACCGTTTTGCACGTTCTCTTGAAAATGGTAAGGTGGAAATCAAAGCACAGTGGGAATCACACAAGGCTCTATGACGATCTCGGGTCTACAAACTAACCTGTACCAGTGTCACCAGAGAACTGCCATCTAACGATAGGTATAATACCATCTGGGAGTTCTCGGCGAGTCCGTTCAGTGTACCCAGTCTCCACTGAGCACCCATATACTGTCTCTGATGTCAAACACCAATGGATATGGGATCATCCATCGTCCATCTACATAGGTAGACAATATATATGCTAGTCTACTCTGGTATATCGATGCCCTGTCTCGATACACCTACGACTAGGAACATTTGAAGGATGTACTTAGCGACTAAACTGTCCCCACTTGTATGATCTGCATCATAGTCCTGGTACTCAAGTACTCATCCTAAGGGCTTTATCAACATGTAACATAGAGACAATCAGAGTACATGTTACGATAAAGTGCAACCAGATAGCATACTATCATGTCGAGTAAGAAAGTCCTCCCTATATATGTCCAAGCATCCACCACAATATACATCGTATGTACAGTAATGGCCTCTAGGGCATACAAATTACTAACAATCTCCTACTTGCACTAGGGCCATCTGTTGTAGTATCACATACCCAACAATCAGCAGTGGTTGACGTATCTCATACTCAACCATCCCATAAAAGTCTCTACTGGGAAATAGGCCTTTGTGAGTGGATCCGCACTGTTGTCCTCTGTGTCTACTCTCCTAACTTCGATCTTCCTGAAGATCAACCATCTCCATGATCATGTGATACTGCCTAAGAATATGTCTGGATCACTGATAGGACGGGGGTTCCTAGGCCAAAGCCACAACTCAATTGTTACACAATGGTAGGAACGAAGTTCATCTCATGAACTAATATACATCCAGACTGCCTCTTTGGTAGCATCTTTGGTAGCAATGTATCCAGCCTTTATCGTCTAGTATGCCACGGTATCTAGCTTGGAACTCTTCCAATATACCGTCCCTCTAATAAGGGTAAAGACAATGCCTGTGACTGACATTCAGTCGTTCTTACCACCCTTGTAACATTTTCAAAAATATAAAATATTAATTTTAGGAATTTTTATAATTTAATATTATTTTATTGATTATTTTAATATTAAATCTATAATTAAATGCAAATAAATAGGAAAAATTTGAGAAAAATTATGGAAAATTCTAAAATAGGGTAAACTAGTGAATTATGACATTTTTAAGTTTTTGTGATTTGTTTGACACTAATTTAGTGCTAATCGCGATTAAAATCGCTAATCGGGTTTTTTGGCAATTTTGTGCAAAACTTGCACATATCACTTTTTCTACACTTGTGCATTTTCTTGCCATGATTTATCGTTTGGGTTTACTATTGATGTGAGAAGGTTTGAATTAGGGATTAAAAGAAAAGGAAAATGAAAAAGAATAAAGAAATGGAGGGTTGGTGAGAAGAGGGTATGGGCACCTTTGACAAACCCTTAGCCATTGTTTTCTTCTCCTCATTTCTCTCCCTCTCCCTTGGCTCCTGCTGCTGCTGCTCCTTTCCCCTCCTTCCCACCACCTTCAACCCCTCTCTTCATCTCAAAAACAACCCCAAAAGCTCATGTCCGTTTCATTAAAAGTGTGCACGAGCCCGAGACCTTCAAGATGGACCAAGAAAGCGTGGATTTTGACCACTAGGGGCAACTCAAGAATTTTCTTGAGTTGCCAAGTGAGGTAAATTCTGAACCATTAGCTTAATTATAGCTTTTCCTATAACCCCATGTTAAGATTTAATCGATATTGTGTGATATTAAGGAATTGAGAATAATCAAGTTAGGGTTTGAGGAAATTTGTGTTGTATTGGGAAATGAAGCTCAGTTAAGGTTATACCAACACCCTAGTGTATGAATTGGAACCCAAAACCTGAAGCTAGAACCAGAATAAGGATTTTAGAAACCGATATCGGGGAAAATGTGAAATCTGTGTAGTGTTTATTGAATCTGCTTTCACCCCGAGACTCCTAAAAGAATATTGAGTGGACAGTGAGATGTGCAGGCACCCAGGAAGCTAAGCCCAAGACCCTAGCCCCCAACTCCCTTTCCCGGCCGCCAATTTTCCCCTTTTGGCCGCCAATTGCGGCCTGGGTCCCACCATTTTGTGTCGTGTTGGTTCTGTAGCTCCTACATGCTTACTTTAGGCCCTTGGTATATATAGATTTGTATAAACAGACCTAGGTTGAAATCTGGGACATATATCCTAAGTTGCTATTTTGGATTCGTGTTTCCGTATTCCGTATTTTCATTTCTGCATTGGAGTATTGTGTTTTGCCTCGACTATTGTCGTTTATACGACGATATAGAGGATTTATTGATGGTTTTGAAGGCGTGCCATAGGTTCTCACCTATAGGCCCCTTATCGTATCGTTTTGGATTTCGTGTGCCGTTTTAGCCTTGATTTGGTTTTAATGCGCATATACGATACTTTGGTATGTAGGTACCCATGAAGACTTCGGGACGACAAGCAAATGCGTGGCGACGTCCGCAGATGATGATGCAAGGTGAGTAGATTATATCTACAGGGGGAAGTCGGGTGGATGGCGTATAGCACCCCCCGCAGTCCGTAGATAGATTATTATGTAGCTTATTATGATAGTTAGGTGTATAATGGATAGTGTAGGGTTAGAAGTGACTAGTGTAGTGCATAGTCGCGAACCCTAGGATAGAATTACACCTACACACACACCCTTACATATTACTTATACTCGCACTGTGCTTGATGATATGGGATGACTTTAGAGATGAGTCGATGATGTGGGCTTTGTGCCGCGAGATCGGTGATTTGATATGATTCATATTTGGGATATGACTTGTGATTCTTGCGGGCTTGGGATGTGTGTTTACCCCCGCATGCATACTTTATTGATGGTATCGATTTGTACTAGACATAGAGTAGTACCCCAGATTATATGATCTGATGATAGTGATACCTGTTATGTGATGAGATAGTGAGATGTTGACCCGTACCCAGCTATTGGGATGCCGTACGATGATTTGCCGTACGAGCCGATATTGATGATAGATCCGCGCTCATGACTTGAGGATGTCATATGATATACTATATCGTACGCGATACTATTGAGGCGGGATCACCGACTATTATATCTATATATATATCGACTCAGATTTAGGTGGTTTCCATACCCCTCCCGACTTGCTTGATACTTAGATCAGTAGTTGCATAGTAGATGTTAGACTAGACCCGAGTCATACCTATTTCAAAACTAACGAATCGGGAATATTGCATAGTAGCCCTTGTTTTACCAAAAACCCCGATTCGTCTTATTTCAAAAGGCAAGGCTGCATGATATAGCGTTTGAGTTAGATTCTTTACTATTGCGTTGATTATTCGATTGCACCTGTTCATACTAGTTGTATCGCATTGCTTGTGCTTATTGTTATATTACCATCATGCTGTTAGGACACCAGCACCATTATCGATGATGCGTATGTTCCACGTACACTGATTGCCGGCTCACACACTTCATCATCGATAATTGCCATGCCACTACACTGTAGTACTGCTGCATTCATGGTATGATTTCTGCATGGCATATTGTACACATAGACCTGTACACAGACATATATGATTTTGACTTAATATTCATACCTGATACATATATCACATCTGATCATCATATTGTAGCTCATCTATATGTGACTTGACATGCTACTCATACTTGATGCTTATATCACATCTGATCATCATATTGTAGCTCATCTATATGTGACTTGACATGCTACTCATACTTGATGCTTATATCACATCTGATCATTATGGTATAGCTTACCTTTATGTAACTTGACATGATATTTATATTTGACGCACATATCATATCGGATCATTGACTTACATTTTGGTTTGGATTATATGTGACTTCTGGATTTGGGAACCGTGGCTATTTCAAATATGTAATCATTTAAAAACCCGGTTCCCTTGATATGATATTTCGGTGCGTCCACCATGTGTTTTCTCGGGGCTAGAGTGATATATGAAAACCCGAATCGAGGAGGCGGTTGAGGCCGATTACGGGTACATGGTGGACCCGGTATGGTACCCCGGGGCGAGAACGGTTTCGCTGTGTAGTAGACGGTGAGCCCAGCGGAGGGACTACTACCTACCGGTGATTGTATTTGAGCTCGGCGGATATCTAGAGGATACCGACCGGAGTTGAGAGATGGACATGGGTTGACCCGTACTGCCGGGGCCGAGGGCCGATACCGCAGACGGAGCCCAGAGATGGACATGGGTTGACTCGTACTGCCGGGGGCCGAGGGCCGATACCGCAGACGGAGCCCCATATGGACGAGGATTTACGTGTCGATGCTAGGCACGGGTTTCATGATGTTTTTCCATGATTTTGTTTATATCCTCATATTGCATACATGATGCTTATTGTCATTGGTTGACGGGTGGACGGGTTCCACGTTTATTGTCATTGGGTGACGGGTGGACGGGTTCCACGTATATACAGACATAGATCATATACAGACATAGATCATATACATACATGGATCATAAATAGACCGGATTTACATTGATCACACTTCATTTGTATATATAACAGGGTATGAGGCGCTGTTATATATACCCTTACACCAATATTAGTGGTATGGGACGCTAATCTATGTGTATTGATATCCCTTGATACTTCATCATATTTACTTCATGCAGACATACCTTATACTGATGACATGTTATTACCTGAGTACTTGGCACCACATACATGATTAGATGTTACCTTGCCACCTTATTACACTCAGATGTACTCTTGTGGTTATATTACTGATTGTTGACCTAGGTTTATGTCTTGCATTCGGTTTCTGCTTGTAGATGTTTCTATTCACGAGTTGGCAACTCACCCCTGTTGTGCCACAGTTCTTGCAGGTTTTGCCGTACAGGTTTCATTGCGGCATTTCTGGCACATTGCTTCCTTGCGGGTGAATTGCTTTTGGTAGGTGGATTCTTTCGCATCAAGAACCACCATTGTATTTATTTATTTCATTGTATCTAGAATTTCCATCAACCAAAACTTGTATATTGTTTCAGACCTAGACTTTAGTGATGTATTATTCGACCTTAGAGTCGCGCTTAGTAGTATTGCGGTTTTCTTGTTGCTTTTGAGCTTTCTTTGGATTTGATCCTCGCCACTTGGCGTTGTATATTATATCATTGTTGCATGTGTGGTTGTGACCGTCAATTGACGAAGAGCTAGCTCCCGCTTGGGGATGCCTTTATCATTGCACATATATATTGTTATCTTTGTTGTACCCCATTCGGGGCCAGATTTACAAAAGAAACTCTGCCGAAATTTTTAGAAAAGACTGTACTGTTTTTAAAATGCATATTCGGCTTAGTTATTTAAAAACCTTGATTTCAAACATGTTTTCCTTCACTTCTTTAAACCAGTTTCTTTACTTATTCTTAAAGATGGTTTTAGATTTCTGGGCTTTTGGCTTACTTGGATCAGATGGAGTCCTATAAACTTCATATGGTTCGAGGGCCAGTCACGTGCTCTTTCGGGTCGTGACAAAGTTGGTATCAGAGCGCTAGGTTGACCTTGGTTCGAGTCTAAGTTTGACTATGTGGAGCCTAGGGCGTTTATATATATACGGAACTTAGGCTTGACCTTACGGAACTTAGACTTGGTCGAGGGGGTATTAGACCCGAACTTTCGTCGTATTAGGATGACCCTTGGTTGATGGATTAGGTGACTAAAGTAGAGTGACGAACCGTTGGTATGTTCCGCGGCATACTTACGACACGCCACTCCGCTTAAGGAACCTTAGGATGTGCATATTTTTCGAGATCAGTGCTTCTCCTTGTATCCAAGATTATACATCCATTTGAGATCCCCGATTCTATTAGTTTCATGATCATACCTTCATTGATGCTGTTCCTTCCCATGATCATGTATCCACTTTGGATCTGTTGTTTCCTTTCTTGCCATTGATGTGCTCTTTTGATACTCGACTGAGGTTCCTGTCACCATGTTTGAGCGCAGTTTGGGCTGCTGCTAGGGTTACGGCCGGTGTGAGCTCGTTTGGTATGAGGGCCGACCATTGTGTTTTCTGGTGACATGGGAACGTCTCGAGTTAGTGTTGGTGATTGTGACCTCTAGTGGAGGCGAGTGCTTGGTCTTGCACCGGATGATCGGGCCGTTGTTAGAGCTGCCAGTTGAGAGAGGACTGTTGATGTACAGCATACCTCAGAGATTGTGATGTTGCCTATCGTGCAGACAGATGGACCAGCTATTGCTGAGATTGACAGGATGTCGCTTCCGAAGCTTACGAGCTGAGATTGCCGTAGCTTTCAGGCAGATATGAGACAGATGATAGCTAGTCTACCCGATTGAGAGACGAAGGTGATTCGTCCGATTTTGCGCCAGAGCGTGCCCAGTGAGTTGAAGATTTCCAGTGTGGAGAGTCTTACTCAGATCTAGAGCAGACTGATTCAGAGATGACCGCCAATGTGTCGCCTTTCCTGGAGGATTGAGGCGCTGTTCGGCGTACAGGCGAATGAGCCAGTTGCTGCTGCAAATGATGAGATATCGCCCAGATGGTTGGAGCTACTGCAGCATGAGCATATACTCAGAGAGATAATAGCGAGTCGCTAGTCACCTGAGGATAAAATGACTAGGACATGTGGTTCGTTCGGTTACCGATGCGAGGTCATCAGATAGATTGTTTCCAGCTAGAGACGACTTCACGCAGGTTCGTTAAGAGTCGATAGAGACGATCGAATGTCAGGAGCCCATTTTCCAAGTTTAAAGTATACGGAAAGACATGCAGGTGATTCTATGGACCTTCTAGAAGAATGAAACCCTAACTCGACTTAATGACCGTGTGAAAGCCTTTGAACCTTCGGGTTTGCGGCGGTTCCTCGGCGCCATTAATGAGGCTTGGGTTTGCCCTTCTACGGCTGGACCACCGACGCTGTGGCATGTACTCGATACTATTAAACTGTACCCGAGATGTGAGCTCTTGGGGGATTATGAGGATCTGACGAGTCGATCGGATGGTTCGACATCTTTTGGATATCGTGGTGGGACACTACTTGGGATACTCCAGATGCGAGCGTAGCCGTCGGAGCGCAGTTCGTGTAGCCACGATGAGTTAAGTCCGAATCAGTTGACATTTGAGCAAGATGGAGTAAAGAGTTCGCAAGAGATTTCGACGAGATGACGTCCCACTCCGCTGACATTTAGGATGTGATACGCACCCAGAGGCGTGGTATATGGATATATCTTCCAGAAAGAAGCGCGATAAGTATGCAGCCGTTCCGGAATAAGCTTTAGCTTCAGCACTGGATGACGACTTCTGGGCATTTCGGCAGGATGAGATTTGAGAAAGGAACCTCGACAGGACCCTTCTGGGAAGACGATACGAGAAGACCTAGACCGGGAGTGGTCGTATTGCGCACACCCAGCAGGACAGAGTTCGGCATTGTCGACGAGGTAGTTGACCAGGTTCGGATAAAGAAACTTACCCAGATGCGTTGCGAATTGATCAAGGACGGACGAGTGATGAGTATTCCTCCGATGGTTGGGGCGTGTTCCCGAGAACCAGTTCGGCCTGACATCTTCTACAGAATGATGAAGCTACAGAGTACGCGATCTCGAGTCCGTGCGAGAGACTTCAGATTGACCGTGGCCGAGAACAGTGCAGTGCGTGGATAGCATGGCGTGGCGTCACAGTGGACGACGATACAGACAAGCGGAACAAGAGGTTCGTGCGAGACACTGACGAGCTGCCATTACTTCCCGTCGAGACTAGAGACCAGATATGCTTACAGAGACGTTGGGATGCGACCAATTTCCAAGAAAATGTTGTGCTGAGGACACAGATGTCCATTGAGCGAAAAGAGATTATGCAAGAGTACCAGCCTTCGTACAGTTCGGCTTAGGCAAGATCGGAAGAGACCTTGAGTAGGATTCCTTCCAGGACATTGCTGCAATGATGTTTGCACCCAGGATCAGATGTGTGACGTGCGTTCAGAGAGCCAGAGGCCGACGCCAGTGATATGCTGCCCTATGAGTGGTCATGAGGATTGACCGAGAGGTGACTAGAGAAGTGCCAGAACTGAATCGTCCCCGTTAGCACACCTGACAGGGCCGATGAGCCGATTGACTGCGAGATAGGAAATCCGCAAGGAAGATAAGAACCCAGAGTCAGAGGACGCCAGACCGTGAGCAAGAGGCAAGTAGATATCCTGCGCTGCTAGCAGTGGATGCACCGACTCCTTCTCGACCTCGAAGGAGGAACTACCGACGACGGTATTTATGATTTGTGATTTTGTGATTCGATTATCACGTATCCGTCATTTTGGATTTCGGTATTTTGGGCGTTCTGTTTGCATGATTTAGTTTTGATGAATGAGTTTCATGATATTTGTTTCATGCACCACTGGATATTTATATATTTTGCGCATGTTATTACATTTGAGATATTGATTGAGATTTCATGCCTACCGTACGCAGTGATTTGATTTGCACTTCCAGCGTAGTTTCCATGCACTCTTAGTGTTTTGATATACGATTTTGGTGCACGCCAGATGCACAAAATCGGGATTCTTCGTGCATGTCACATGCACCTGATTTTTTTTTCTGTCAGGCACACACGTTGCCTACGACAGATGTTTCGTGCACACCAGTTGCACCTAGATGTTGTTTTGTACACCTGTTTGACACACATATGGATTTTGATTTCCTTGCGCACCAGACGCATAGGATATTCTTATATATGCATTTTGGGGATTGATTTCTAGTAGAGCAGTACATTTTTATGATATTCTCTATGTATTGATGTTTTCGGAGCCCCGACAAATTGGATTATTACTGAAAATTGTTTAAGATTGGGGGTTTAAATTTAAATTCGGGGACCGAATTTCTTTAAGGGGGGTAGATTGTAACATTTTCAAAAATATAAAATATTAATTTTAGGAATTTTTATAATTTAATATTATTTTATTGATTATTTTAATATTAAATCTATAATTAAATGCAAATAAATAGGAAAAATTTGAGAAAAATTATGGAAAATTCTAAAATAGGGTAAATTAGTGAATTATAACATTTTTAAGTTTTTGTGATTTGTTTGACACTAATTTAGTGCTAATCGCGATTAAAATCGCTAATCGGGTTTTTTGGCAATTTTGTGCAAAACTTGCACATATCACTTTTTCTACACTTGTGCATTTTCTTGCCATGATTTATCGTTTGGGTTTACTATTGATGTGAGAAGGTTTGAATTAGGGATTAAAAGAAAAGGAAAATGAAAAAGAATAATGAAATGGAGGGTTGGTGAGAAGAGGGTATGGGCACCTTTGACAAACCCTTAGCCATTGTTTTCTTCTCCTCATTTCTCTCCCTCTCCCTTGGCTCCTGCTGCTGCTGCTCCTTTCCCCTCCTTCCCACCACCTTCAACCCCTCTCTTCATCTCAAAAACAACCCCAAAAGCTCATGTCCTTTTCATTAAAAGTGTGCACGAGCCCGAGACCTTCAAGATGGACCAAGAAAGCGTGGATTTTGACCACTAGGGGCAACTCAAGAATTTTCTTGAGTTGCCAAGTGAGGTAAATTCTGAACCATTAGCTTAATTATAGCTTTTCCTATAACCCCATGTTAAGATTTAATCGATATTGTGTGATATTAAGGAATTGACAATAATCAAGTTAGGGTTTGAGGAAATTTGTGTTGTATTGGGAAATGAAGCTCAGTTAAGGTTATACCAACACCCTAGTGTATGAATTGGAACCCAAAACCTGAAGCTAGAACCAGAATAAGGATTTTAGAAACCGATATCGGGGAAAATGTGAAATCTGTGTAGTGTTTATTGAATCTGCTTTCACCCCGAGACTCCTAAAAGAATATTGAGTGGACAGTGAGATGTGCAGGCACCCAGGAAGCTAAGCCCAAGACCCTAGCCCCCAACTCCCTTTCCCGGCCGCCAATTTTCCCCTTTTGGCCGCCAATTGCGGCCTGGGTCCCACCATTTTGTGTCGTGTTGGTTCTGTAGCTCCTACATGCTTACTTTAGGCCCTTGGTATATATAGATTTGTATAAACAGACCTAGGTTGAAATCTGGGACATATATCCTAAGTTGCTATTTTGGATTCGTGTTTCCGTATTCCGTATTTTCATTTCTGCATTGGTGTATTGTGTTTTGCCTCGACTATTGTCGTTTATACGACGATATAGAGGATTTATTGATGGTTTTGAAGGCGTGCCATAGGTTCTCACCTATAGGCCCCTTATCGTATCGTTTTGGATTTCGTGTGCCGTTTTAGCCTTGATTTGGTTTTAATGCGCATATACGATACTTTGGTATGTAGGTACCCATGAAGACTTCGGGACGACAAGCAAATGCGTGGCGACGTCCGCAGATGATGATGCAAGGTGAGTAGATTATATCTACAGGGGGAAGTCGGGTGGATGGCGTATAGCACCCCCCGCAGTCCGTAGATAGATTATTATGTAGCTTATTATGATAGTTAGGTGTATAATGGATAGTGTAGGGTTAGAAGTGACTAGTGTAGTGCATAGTCGCGAACCCTAGGATAGAATTACACCTACACACACACCCTTACATATTACTTATACTCGCACTGTGCTTGATGATATGGGATGACTTTAGAGATGAGTCGATGATGTGGGCTTTGTGCCGCGAGATCGGTGATTTGATATGATTCATATTTGGGATATGACTTGTGATTCTTGCGGGCTTGGGATGTGTGTTTACCCCCGCATGCATACTTTATTGATGGTATCGATTTGTACTAGACATAGAGTAGTACCCCAGATTATATGATCTGATGATAGTGATACCTGTTATGTGATGAGATAGTGAGATGTTAACCCGTACCCAGCTATTGGGATGCCGTACGATGATTTGCCGTACGAGCCGATATTGATGATAGATCCGCGCTCATGACTTGAGGATGTCATATGATATACTGTATCGTACGCGATACTATTGAGGCGGGATCACCGACTATTATATCTATATATATATCGACTCAGATTTAGGTGGTTTCCATACCCCTCCCGACTTGCTTGATACTTAGATCAGTAGTTGCATAGTAGATGTTAGACTAGACCCGAGTCATACCTATTTCAAAACTAACGAATCGGGAATATTGCATAGTAGCCCTTGTTTTACCAAAAACCCCGATTCGTCTTATTTCAAAAGGCAAGGCTGCATGATATAGCGTTTGAGTTAGATTCTTTACTATTGCGTTGATTATTCGATTGCACCTGTTCATACTAGTTGTATCGCATTGCTTGTGCTTATTGTTATATTACCATCATGCTGTTAGGACACCAGCACCATTATCGATGATGCGTATGTTCCACGTACACTGATTGCCGGCTCACACACTTCATCATCGATAATTGCCATGCCACTACACTGTAGTACTGCTGCATTCATGGTATGATTTCTGCATGGCATATTGTACACATAGACCTGTACACAGACATATATGATTTTGACTTGATATTCATACCTGATACATATATCACATCTGATCATCATATTGTAGCTCATCTATATGTGACTTGACATGCTACTCATACTTGATGCTTATATCACATCTGATCATCATATTGTAGCTCATCTATATGTGACTTGATATGCTACTCATACTTGATGCTTATATCACATCTGATCATTATGGTATAGCTTACCTTTATGTAACTTGACATGATATTTATATTTGACGCACATATCATATCGGATCATTGACTTACATTTTGGTTTGGATTATATGTGACTTCTGGATTTGGGAACCGTGGCTATTTCAAATATGTAATCATTTAAAAACCCGGTTCCCTTGATATGATATTTCGGTGCGTCCACCATGTGTTTTCTCGGGGCTAGAGTGATATATGAAAACCCGAATCGAGGAGGCGGTTGAGGCCGATTACGGGTACATGGTGGACCCGGTATGGTACCCCGGGGCGAGAACGGTTTCGCTGTGTAGTAGACGGTGAGCCCAGCGGAGGGACTACTACCTACCGGTGATTGTATTTGAGCTCGGCGGATATCTAGAGGATACCGACCGGAGTTGAGAGATGGACATGGGTTGACCCGTACTGCCGGGGCCGAGGGCCGATACCGCAGACGGAGCCCAGAGATGGACATGGGTTGACTCGTACTGCCGGGGGCCGAGGGCCGATACCGCAGACGGAGCCCCATATGGACGAGGATTTACGTGTCGATGCTAGGCACGGGTTTCATGATGTTTTTCCATGATTTTGTTTATATCCTCATATTGCATACATGATGCTTATTGTCATTGGTTGACGGGTGGACGGGTTCCACGTTTATTGTCATTGGGTGACGGGTGGACGGGTTCCACGTATATACAGACATAGATCATATACAGACATAGATCATATACATACATGGATCATAAATAGACCGGATTTACATTGATCACACTTCATTTGTATATATAACAGGGTATGAGGCGCTGTTATATATACCCTTACACCAATATTAGTGGTATGGGACGCTAATCTATGTGTATTGATATCCCTTGATACTTCATCATATTTACTTCATGCAGACATACCTTATACAGATGACATGTTATTACCTGAGTACTTGGCACCACATACATGATTAGATGTTACCTTGCCACCTTATTACACTCAGATGTACTCTTGTGGTTATATTACTGATTGTTGACCTAGGTTTATGTCTTGCATTCGGTTTCTGCTTGTAGATGTTTCTATTCACGAGTTGGCAACTCACCCCCGTTGTGCCACAGTTCTTGCAGGTTTTGCCGTACAGGTTTCATTGCGGCATTTCTGGCACATTGCTTCCTTGCGGGTGAATTGCTTTTGGTAGGTGGATTCTTTCGCATCAAGAACCACCATTGTATTTATTTATTTCATTGTATCTAGAATTTCCATCAACCAAAACTTGTATATTGTTTCAGACCTAGACTTTAGTGATGTATTATTCGACCTTAGAGTCGCGCTTAGTAGTATTGCGGTTTTCTTGTTGCTTTTGAGCTTTCTTTGGATTTGATCCTCGCCACTTGGCGTTGTATATTATATCATTGTTGCATGTGTGGTTGTGACCGTCAATTGACGAAGAGCTAGCTCCCGCTTGGGGATGCCTTTATCATTGCACATATACATTGTTATCTTTGTTGTACCCCATTCGGGGCCAGATTTACAAAAGAAACTCTGCCGAAATTTTTAGAAAAGACTGTACTGTTTTTAAAATGCATATTCGGCTTAGTTATTTAAAAACCTTGATTTCAAACATGTTTTCCTTCACTTCTTTAAACCAGTTTCTTTACTTATTCTTAAAGATGGTTTTAGATTTCTGGGCTTTTGGCTTACTTGGATTAGATGGAGTCCTATAAACTTCATATGGTTCGAGGGCCAGTCACGTGCTCTTTCGGGTCGTGACAACCCTGGATCCTATCCAGTGATTCTCCTCAGGATCGATTGATACCATCTCACTACACCTAGTGAGAATCCTAACATCCAATTAGATCTATCTCATAGATCCAAAACCCAGGATTTAGGAGGTATCACTTTGATCCTATATGGAGAATCCTTGTGATAAGAGGAGATTGACCGAGCGTAGCATAGGAAACACTTTTCCTATCAAGAGTATGTCATCCACGTACAATACGAGGATCACCACCATACTCCCTACTACCTTTTTGTATAAACAAGGTTCATCTACCATTTTGATGAAGTCAAACTCTTTGACTACCACATCAAAACAGATGTTCCAACTTCGCCATGTCTTCTTTAACTCATAAAGTAACTTGCACACATTTCCGCTGCTCCCACTGTCTACGAAACCCTTTGGCTGTGTACTTATAGATGCTCTCTTCTAAATCATCATTTATAAAAGCAGTCATGACATCCAACCGCCAGATATCGTAGTCATGGTATGTAGCAATGGCAAGTAGGATCCGGATGGACTTAAGCATGGTTTTGAAAGTCTTAACTTTTCCATGTACACCAAGTAATCTTCTCAAGATATACTTTCTCTTGATGGGGATTTAACCCTTCAGATAAAGCAACCAAAGTCCATACTTTATTGGTGTATATGGATTCTATCTCAGATCGCTTAGCATCCAGCCAATCTTACAGAGTCCCCACTCCTGATGGCCTGCTCGAAACTAGTTGGGTCATCATCTCATGATGTAATCCTCGCTCCCACTGTCATAGAGAAAAACCGAAGTATCTCTCAGGTGGGTGACGAACCCTACCAGATCGGCGGAGAGGCTGAGGTTCGTCAGGAGCTATTGAATCCTTCGGCTCTACCAAATCATCAGCTGCAGTTTGTATAGCTGGAACTCCTTCCAGTTCTACCTCATGACCACTAATTTCTTCACAAGAAATTCCCTTTCTCAAAGGTGGCATGCTGAGAAACAAAACACATTTTGCTCCTCAGTGTGGTAGAAGATATTCCCTTGCGAATGCTTGGGATATCCAACAAACTTCCACAGAACTGACCTTGCCTCGAGCTTGTCCGGATTTTGCTTTTAGATATAGGCCGGACAACCCAAAATCTTAACATCCTTAAGAGATGGGTTCTTCCCATACCATATCTCATATGGAGTGGTAGGCACCTGATTTTATTGGAACCCTATTCAATAGATATGCAGCTTCACAAGTGTATAACCCCAAAAGGAAATAGGTAACTCAGTAGTACTCATCATAGAGCACACCATATCACATATGGTGTGATTGCTCCGCCCCGATACACCGACGTGCTGTGGTGTATACGGAGGAGTAATGCTGAGAGAGAATCTCATTCTCCTTTAGAATAATCCAGAAATTCCGTGCGCAAGTATTCTCCTCCTTGATCACATCAAAGGACATAAGACTTATACATGTTTTGGTTCTCTACTTCTTTCTTATATTCTTTGAATATCTCAAAAGCTTCGGACTTGTGTTTCAACAGGAACATATGTCTGAATCTTGAAAGATCATCAGTGAATGTAATGAAGTACAAAGAACCGGTCCTGGCATGTGTAGACTGGGGACTTTCATACATCAGCATGTATCAATCCCAAGAGTTCACTAACTCTTTCTCTGTTTCCAATAAACGGAGCTATGGTCATCTTATCTTTGGGACATGACTGGCAAGTTTCACAAGATGTAAATTCAAACTGGTTTAAATATGCATCTTTATGTAACTTAGCTAGTCGGGTCACATTGATATGACCTAGTCTATAATGCCACAAGAAGGATTTGTTCATTTCTGAACTCTTCCCCTTGTGTATGTTCTATACGTTAAGAACTGTGATTTGATTTAGAACGTATATACTTTTAGATAACGTGCCTGAACCGATCAACTTTTGATACAGGAAATGTTCAAAACATTATCCAACAATACAAAATTATATCCTTCTTTATCTCAATAAAGAGACTGATATGATGTTGTATCTCAGGTTCGGTATCTAATAACATTCGTTCAGAATCAATGTATTCTGGTAATAAAGGGTGATATCTACCAACTGCTTGGCTTGCAACAATTGCACCGTTTCCAACTCTTGAAACTTATCACCCGTTCTCAGTTCTCTTCCTATCTATAGCCCATGTAACAGATTACAATAATGGGATCCTGATCCGGTATCACATACCCAGGACATAAAGGATACTAAAAATAGTTCTCGGTAATGAACACACCCGAAGAAGATGTATCAACATACACTTTCTTCATTTGGACGGCACGGGAATCCTGGCAATCCCCAATTTCCTGCTCGGTCTTATAACAATTATAAATTAGAGCGAGACCAACGTTCCCTAGCGCAGTATAACAAGCTGGTTCGGTCAATACATCTATATTATTATCTTGATTAAGGCGTGACATGGTCACTACCTGGAGAGAGAGAGAGAAGAAAACACTCAGCGTATGCTCTTGCAAGATTAGATTGGTTATTAATTTATCTAATCAGGATAGCTCCCACTGTTTTAGTCAAATCTTCCTTCAAACCCTAAAAGGAAAGACTAGCATGTATTGATTACACCCTACAAGTTCGCCAATATTTCAGCCAGGCCAGTGCCTGTACTTTGAGAGAGGTTCCCCGTGCTTTCGTACGGACCTAATTAAAATAAACCTCGTTTTCCCAGAGGCGTAACCCCATTGACACCTTTCTAGACACCTACTTGATCGGCTAATTGTAATGTGTAAAACTCTCCCAAGAGTAACTCTTACTCGCAGTGGGTATCGGGATCCAACTATCTCATAGAAGGTATGCAATCTCATTGCAAATTTCAACACTTGAAATTCCCAATAATATTTTACCCATAGCATCTTATGACCTTGACGAAAGCTAACAAACCATAGGCTGCTAGTCAAGTTCAACCCGTCATTTCCCGATTGAATTAAACCCACCCGCACGGCCCTTGTCGAAAGCCAACAAAGTCGCACGACTACCCCAACTCAATCGCATCATATGCTTATACAAATAAGCATAAATAGCTACCGCACACTACTCCTTGATGAAAGCCAACAAACGTAGCACAAATACTATGAAATACATATCTGAAATGATGGAGGGCTACGACAGGTTTTTAAGAAAACCCTTTGCATAATGAACTTGATATCGTTGCAGAATCAAATGATTTAAATGTAGTGTTTTTTAGGCCTTTACTAGTTTTGCTAAAGAGGTCACTCCCGGTGAAGGGATCGTCGGCTCTTTCCTCATCGAATGAGGTGCAGGATATTTCACAAACACCACTATGCAAAGCAAAAACTATAAAAGCAATCAAAAGACAAACCGAGTTTGTAGCATCTACTAGTTTCTCTAAAGATGTCACTCCCGGTGAAGGGATCTCGGCTCTTTCCTTATCGAATAAGGTGCTGGATGTTCTTCAAGGAACACCGCTATGCAAAGCAACAATTAGAGCTACTTGTTTTTGAAAATTCAATTCCAAAATATCTTTAGGTTTCTTTTAGTTTCATTAATCTCATTAATGAAGTCCCATTTTATTATGCTTCCTAAGCATTAGATATGAAACGAAATCAACAATATAATATATATCACATATATATAATATAAGAATTCGTCTCAGGCAGTAATATGATCTCATCACAGAACATTGCAGCAGAAGAACATATATGAAATATTAGATATACTAGAATTTCCATGTTTTATATCAAGCCAGTATAAAACACGGATTCCATGGTCGCGATGAATAGCCAATCCCACACCCCTAGACCCCTATGAGAGCTGCAAGTAACCCTGCCAATTCTAGAGTTAGGAGACCCGGTCTCGACTCCTCGAGATGGTCTCGCTCTGGACCCTAGAACCCGGTTATTTTTGCTCCCCGTCTTAGGTCTATCCTAATGCGGGAAAGCAAATGATATACAATGGTGACATCATCCTCAACCCGGAAGTGCCCCAATAAAAGAATATTGCATACAATGAATATTACATGAATGAAAATGAAAAACTCTGATCTCACATAAAACCCCCGGCTATTCAATCACGATGATCCAATATAATATATCCCAGCAACACATAACATTACATGTCATCAACGTAAGTAAATATATGTATCCCAATTGTCGTTGACATATAGCACCGAAACCGGCGATACACCACATATTACACTTACGGTCGCAGAAAAGAAAGTGAAAAACTACAATATTTGGAATCCTCAACCACCTTAGACATCATATGCCTAACCAAATGAATTCCTTAGATATCGAATGCCTAACAACTATAAACCCCGCATTTTAGTCTCAATATCGAAAACACTTTTCAATATCAAGTCGGGCAATTCAACAAGATTCCCGACATCCTGATCGAATGCTCATCGGAAACTTTAGTAGACGGCCGCACTCCCGATGCCGTCGACGAAGTGCACTAAGGTGGAACACCGTTGCCGTGAGCACCCGAACGGATGCTTTTGGCGACAGGGTTCTCCTACAGTCACTTGGTCGTGGCTATGGGGCATGTCTATCTATTAAGTTTACTCGGCGAGTATCCGCGTACGCTACATGTTTGCGACGAACTTTTGATCTCATCAAAATTCCATGGCAACCGATCATCTGAGACTAAACTGCTAGATTTATAACATTCAATTTAGTTATCTCATAACTACTTGTGTATTCCAAATATTGTATCGCATCACATAATATCCGGACGACGATAAACTTTTCGATCGATTCATCAAATTCCCACAATTTTCCGACAGCTCAACACTTGAGCACAGTTTTAATAATACCCAGAAGATGCCTCAGTACCTATGAACCAGCCGTAGAAGGGTCAAACCAATGCCACACATGGGAAACGCTAAACTACCACAAACCCTAGGGTTCAAGTGGTGGTTTTGACGGCCACATAATTGAATTAAGGTTTCGTTCTTCTAGAGGGTCCACGGAATCACTTGCATGTATTTCCGAGTACGTTAAACTTGGGAAAATGGGATTTTAACATTCGATCGAACCTTTTAACTTCGTCTAGACAATACGTAAAACACCCGAAACAATGTTAAAACTATGAATACGAAACACTCCGACTTGCTTAAAGTGTAAGATTACATCACATGCAAAATTAACAAAAATAAACAACACCTGAAACCCCAAAAGCCAGAGACCAAAACATGGAAAAAAAATTGGAACCTAAAACCCCCTATAGGGCCGGCCTCCTCGGTTTTTGAGGCCATGTGCTCAGCCAAAATCCTAGCACATGGTCCCAATTTTCTCCCATGGTCTTCTATTTACCTAAATGTGATTCTGCACTTGTTTGGAAAATTTTTGGAGCTCATTTTGAAATCGACAGAATGCAGGTTTTAGGGTTTCATGTTTCGGAGTTATTTCGGTTTCATGATCTTAACAAAATCCGTATTTTTTTCTAGCATGGCTCTGATACCACTGCAGGGTTACCTACGATTGTACCATGATTCTGGGAGGCATCGTCCATGTGAAATTAAAAATTTACCGTTCTAGCTAACCCTAATCATGAATCGTTAATTAGAAATATACGGAAAACATATGCAAACACTTTGCAATAAGTAGTGAGAAAGGAATACAACCTTTGCAGACCGGTCTTTCACTCCAAATAGCTCCGTATAGAATTCCCCTCCGCTGCGATCGTGAACTCCGGACTCTAGAGAAGCTCTACAAGAAGAACAAACGTGCTTGCTTCGATGACTTCGAGCCCGAAGATGATCTACGTCGGGGAGACACTAACTCAAGCTATTCCTTCACCAGGTCAAGAACTTTGTGAAGAGAACACCCTATACTACATGGCAAGTAGTAGAAGATGAAGAAGTAGGAAGTGGGCTCACTTTAGAATTGATTTTCTCACACTTTTTCTCACAACTCCATTAGAGCTAGCAAGCCTTTTCATGGAGCTTGAAGAAGAAGAAGAAGACTCATGAATAATTCATCCAAATGAATTATTGTGACCATGGGTGAGTTAAAGCTATCATGCTTAACTCATGTATAGAATAAACCCTAGGCTAGAGTTAAGGTTTGGGTTAAGGAAAATATCCTAAGGAATGACAAAAGAGTGGACTTTGTCATTTCTACAAGCTTCATCCAATCTTGTCAACTTTGACAAAGTCTTCTCTCTTTTGTTAAACCTTAAGAAATAAACCAAATCGTAATTTAACCCTAAAATGGTATAACTCTCATACACCCACCTTGTATGTATCATCTAGCATAATACAAACATGTACACTTGCATTTATCACATATAACAATGTGCACAAGTTAGTGAGAAAATAAACCATAAGTGAGCTAATAGTAGTTAATGTAATGTAATATATCAAATATATAATTATACATTAAATTATTAAATCAACTCTTGATTTAATAATCCGACTATAACCGACTAATATCATGTGTAACAACTTGTCGAATCAACACTTGATCCGATAACCCGGCAATATCGCATACAACCGATCAATGTCACTAATCGCGAGAATAGAATACGGTATCTCATACCGTATCAATCTCGGTCCCGCACATATCACATATGTACTCCTACTCTGTTTCGCTTGAGCCAGGAAACCCCTGTGTAGGACTCTGAAGACTCGTCAATACGCCGGCAGTAGGTGATGATCATATCAAACACCCATAAGTCGCAAGCGGTCTGCTAAACATAACGGCCACCCGGGTATTGAGCGATCAGAATATCAACAAGCAAGCCTGCTCACACTCCTGAGAATCCAATCAGTAACACTACCATACAGTCCGGTCACTTCGTCTGATATGTCGCATATCTCGTCTAGGGTGGTAAACGTCAGACCCCAGTAATTCGATAAATCGTGTCGATATGAGGCTCATAACGGGTCGAGAAACTACTGATAACACTTACCAGTATATCTCTGAAGGTGCCTTGGCCAAGAACTTCCTGTTATAGCCAATCGAGCACTACGCAACATCAACTCCCTGTACCGGGAGAGACGAAACCCCTCCTATCGCTCATTGCCTCCATGTGACTCGGGACTGTACCCAAAAGCCACCGTTTTGCACGTTCTCTTAAACATGGTAAGGTAGAAATCAAAGCACGGTGGGAATCACACAATAATCTATGACGATCTCGGGTCTACAGACTAACCTGTACCTGTGTCACCAGAGAACTGCCATCTGACGATAGGTATAATACCATCTGGGAGTTCTCGGCGAGTCCATCCAATGTACCCAGTCTCCACTGAGCACTCGTATACTGTCTCTGATGTCAAACACCAATGGATATAGGATCATCCATCATCCATCTACATGGGTCGAGAAGCTATACGCTAGTCTACTTTGATATATCGATGCCCTGTGTTGATACACCTACGACTAGGAACATTTGAAGGATGTACTTAGCGAATACACTGTCCCCACTAGTATGATCTGCATCATAGTCTTAGTAGTCAAGTACTCATCCTAAGGGCTTTATCGATATGTAACATAGAGACAATCAGAGTACATGTTAAGATAAAGTGCAACCATATAGCATACTATCATGTCAAGCAAGAAATTCCTCCCTATATATGTCCAAGCATCCACCACAATATACATCGTATGTATAGTAATGTCCTCTAGGATATACATATTACTAACAGTGTGGATAGCATGTGCAATGAAAACCTAGACCCCTACGAGTGCGACAAGTTACCCGCCGATCCCAAAAGCGAGGCAACCCCAATCAACAACGTGAATGGGCCATCCAGCACTTTACGGAATCCGGTAACCTGTGCACCCCTCCTTGGGTCAACTTGTACCCCCTACGAGTGCGGCGAATAGCTCACCAATTCTAAAATGAGGCCCCCTCCATCTCAAAGCCATAAGATACGGGCTCGTTGCCCTCTAAAACCCGGCTATTCATGCACTCCACCGCGGGGTAATCCTAGTACAGAAAAGAAAATAAGTACAAGGGTGACATCGACCTCAACCCGGTCGTGCCCCAAACAAATAATATACAAGCTGGCGGAGACGGAAATCCACATGTCGGATGCTCGCCTTGCGATAACAAATGTACAATTGAATCTAAATTGTATTACTATTGCACCCCAAGCTATCCACCATGACGATCCAGCCACAACCACTGCACAACACAAAACATCAACGTGAATGTCACGTTCGCAAACCCGTCTAAAAGACATAGCAATTTGACGAGTTGTACCACTCTAATGACATTCACGGTTGCAGATAGTAATGTATGTACTGTAAACATTTAAACAGTGTTAAAAATATCGACTTCGAAATACCCCGATTTGACCCCAAACTAAAAGATAACACCATATCCAAACTGGGCAAAACAAACAATACCACAATACCAATATTCCAGGGACCAGTGCACACCAAAACCCTAAGCCCAAACACTTAAACAAAACCGGCCATATTGGTTTTTTCCTACATTTAGCCGGGTCAAATCAGGTGGATTGGGCTCGTATTTGGGGTGTGTTTTAGTGGTCACCAAGGCAGTCATATGCAATTGTTTAAATAATTTTTGAAGACTCAGAAAAATTTAACAGAAACTGGATTACTAGTTGGTATTATTTCGGAGTTGTTTCGGTTTCGATACTTTAACATCATTTAAAACAACTAGTATGAGGTTAATGGGTTGGCACTGATACCATGTTGGGTTACGCCAGTGTCCCGGCCATCAATCCGTGGCCCAATACGGAACAAAATTTTATAAACCGGCGCTAACGAAACCCGAATCTACGGATCGACCATTAACCCTAATCAAGCAATTAACAAAGGAGTTTAGAAAGTTATACCGAATGATTCGTGTCCTTCGATCTTTAACCTTTATTCCAAGCTCCTCGAAGCTTCCTTGATCAAGTTTGATCTCCGATCTCCCCCCATCGAAGATGATCCACTCGAAAATCTTTGCATCGAGCTCCAACCTCATATCCGAGGCAACTCGAGTACCTAGTTCGCTACACTAGATAGCCAAGATGAAGTAGAGAGTGTGTAGGATTAGTTTGTCTTAATACACCCTAGGTTTCTCAATACATGAGACATATAGGGTGGAGGTAGAAGAAGATGCCATTGGAGAGAATAGTGTGAAGCATTTTGAAAACTAAAGAAAATGGGTTAAGTCTTGTGAGTTATTTTGTTGTGTGAGCATATAAGTAACTAAAGAAAGTCACACCAATAAAAAATATCTGCCATCTCACTTGCTCACTACAAAATATCTCATAATACTATAAAAACCCTAGCATGTCACTATGAATCACTGCATGACTCACCACCATGAGTCACCAAGTGCACATGCTAGAATGAATGCAAAACAATGAGTCACACTCTCCACTCACTAAAGATTTAAACCTGAATGTTTATTACAAAAAAGAAATGGCAACTTCTAAAGTAATCTTGTAATAAATTACAAGAATATCTCTCATCCATATATACATACCCGCATCCGTAATCCTAAAGAATACGAATACAACGAGACGAAAATAATCCAACATATAACACTAGGATCCGGTTTAAACTAAAGCCCACTAGTATTATACGTCCAAATCATGATCCGTGCACAAGTGCACGTATATGATCGAACCCTGCCATAAAACCATACGGCCTCTACATCATTTCGCTCGAAGCAGGGAAACCCTCTGTGTGGAACTCTAAAGACTCGTCAATACGCTGGCAGTGGGTTTAACCACAAGCACATCAGCGGCACTATCTGTTACTTATATGTATGCCCTAGAGGTCATTACTGTACATAGGATGTATATTGTAGTGGATGCTAGGACATATATAGGGAGGACTTTCGTGCTCGACATGATAGTATGCTATCTGGTTGCTCTTTATCTTAACGTGTACACTGATTGTCTCTCTGTTACATGTTGGTAAAGCCCTTAGGATGTGTACTTGACTACCTGGACTATGATGTGGATCATACTAGTAGGGACATGGTAGTCCATAAGTACATCCTTCAAGGTCCCTAGTCGTGGGTGTATCGAGACGGGGCATCGATATACCAGAGTAGACTAGCGTATACCTTCTCGACCCATACAGATGGGCGATGGATGATCCCATATCCATTGGTGTTTGACATCAGAGATGCTATACGGGTGCTCAGTGGAGACTGGGTACACTGGACGGACTCGCCGAGAACTCCCAGATGGTATTACACCTTACGTCAGATGGCAGTTCTCTGGTGACACTGGTACAGGTTAGTCTGTAGACCCGAGATCGTCATAGAGTCTTGTGTGATTCCCAATGTGCTTTGATTTCCACCTTACCACGTCCAAGAGGGCGTGCAAAATGGTGGTTTTTGGGTACAGTCCCGAATCACATGGAGGCAATGAGCGATAGGAAGGGATTCGTCTCTCCCGGTATAGGGAGTTGATGTTGCGCTGTGTTCGATTGGCTATAACCGGAAATCCCTGGCCAGGGTTGCTGAGATTTACTGGTAAGTGTTACCAGTAGTTTCTCAAACTGTTATAGACCTCATATCGACACGACTTATCGAGCTATTGGGGTCTGACGTTTACCACCCCTAGGAGAGATATGCGACATATCAGACGATCAGACCGGACTGTACGGTAAGTGTTACTGGTTGGATTCACAGGAGTGTGAGCGGGCTTGCTCGTTGATCTTCTGATCGCTCAATACCCAGGTGGCCGTTACGTTTAGCAGATCGCTTGCGGCTTGTGGGTGTTTGATATGATCATCACCTGCTGCCGGCGTATTGACGAGTCTTTAGAGTCCTACACAGAGGTTTCCTGGCTCAAGCGAAACGAAATGGGAGCGCATATGAGATATGTGCGGGACCGAGAATAATGCGTGTATGTGATACCGTATTCTATTCTCGCGATGAATGTATCGATTGGTTATATGCGATATAACCTAGTTATCGAATCAAGGATTGATTCGATAAGTCGATACATTGGATATTAGTCGGTCATATGCGATATGACTGGATCGTTAAATCAAGTGTTGATTTAATGATTTAATGTATAATTATATATTTTATATATTACTTTTCATTAACTAGTATTGGTTCGCTTAAGATTATTTTCTCACTAGATTGTGCACATTGTATATATGATATATTTTTATGCACTTGCTTGTATCATGTTTGATGATACATGCAAACTTGGGTATGTGTTTGCTTTAAACTATGATTAAGTTAATGGTTAGGGTTTGGTTTATTTGTTTTATTTATTTATTTATTCCTTTTGGCAAAAACAAAATGGGATGCTTTCTTTGTTTTACAATAGAAGCTTCATGATAGTTTTGACAAAGTCTTAGCCATTTTGTTTTTATCCTTAACCTAACCATTTAACTAAACCCTAGTTTATTCTATACACTCACCCATGGTTGCATCATGATAACCATCACTTCATTTTTCTTTTTGGAATTAATTCATTATTCTTTTTCTTCTTCTTCATCTTCTTCTTCAAGTGAAGAAAAGAAAAGCTTTCTAGAAAAATGTCAAGTGATGAAATCAAGTGAGAAATCCAAATCCAAAGTGAACCCACTTCTTATTTCTTCATCCTCTACCACTTGCCATGTAGTATAGTGTGTTATCTTCACAAGTTTCATGACCTAGTGAAGGTGGAGCTTGAGTTTGAGTCGCCTCGACGTAGATCATCTTCGGCATCGAAGTCAACGACCTAGCCCGCCCATTTCTCCGATGAAATCGACACTAGGGTCCGGAATTCCGATGATCGCAGCGGAGGGACGTCAACACGGAGCTAGAGAAGTGGAGGACCGGATCTACAAAGGTTGTATTTCCATTCACTTAACAATAAAGTTGTTTAATTGCATGTTTCGCCTTTGCCTCTAGTTAACGATCTAGCATTAGGGTTTCTCGGCACAAGAAAAATTTGATTTTGGCATGGTTGATACCTTGTGGAACCTTAGTTGAGTGCCTAGGAACCCTACAGTGGTATTAGAGCCTAGCTAGAGCCTTAGGCGAAGTGTAGACGATGTTAGAAATCCGAACGAACCCCGAAACCCTAACTCAAACCACTCTCTGGACATTTTCTGGAATTTTGGTTTTTTGTGAATTAAAAATATGCAGAAAAATCAGCAGGGTTTTCTAGGAGTTACTGTGCAAAATGAGCGCTTAAATCAATCAAAGCGCAACGGAACCGCGGCACGAGCATGGCTCGTGCGGCGGTTCTGCGGCCATACTGTTGCTTCTTTTGTCAAGTTTTGCACAGTAATTTATTTCTAGAGTTGCTGTGTTTTATGGGATGTTTTAAATTTTACTCAAGAGTTGAGTTTTCTGGGTTGTATTGGGGACTCGGTGTTTCGATCGGGAAGTCTAATTTTGTCTATGTGTTTTTCCGGGTAATTTTAGAATATGTTAAAAAGTTCGACCGGATATAAATACCCAATTTTTCCCCTACCGGGAAATTTCCAATTGTTGGATTTTTCCGTAGTTTAATGACGTTCTAAGTAGTGCAAGTAACGCGATGGACCCTCTAGAAAACAACAAACCTTAACTCGATTATGTGACCGTCTTGAACTGCCCTTTGAACCTTCGGGTTTGGGGCAGTACAGCGTGCCACATGTGAGGCGTTGGCTTGACCCTTCTACGGCTGGACCGTTGGTACTAAGGCATGAACTGGATGTTTTTAAACTTATTTCATGTGTTGAGCTGTTTCGGGAAAATTTGGGTGTTTGAATGTTCGATCGGAAAGTTTAACATTTTCTATTTATCCGGAATGTGATACAATATTTGGAATCCACAAGGAGTTATGAGATAACTGATTTGAATGTTATAAACATAGCACTTTAGTCTCACTTGATCGGTTGCCACGGAATTTTGATGCGATCAAAAGTCCATCGCAATTACGTAGCGTACGCGGATACTCGTTGGGTAAACTTAATAGATAGCCACGCCCCATAGCCCCGACCAAGTGACTGTAGGAGAACCCCGTCGCCGAAAGCATCCGTTCGGGTGCTCGCGGCAGCGGTGTTCCGCCTTAGTGCACTTCGTCGACGGCATCGGGGGTGCGGCAGTCTATTGAAGTTTGCGACGAGCATTCGTTCAGGATGTCGGGAATCTTGTTGAATTGCCCGAATTAATATTGAAAAGAGTTTTCGATAATGAGACTAAAATGCGGGGTTTATAATTGTTAGGCATGCGATGTCTAAGGAATTCATTTGGTTAGGCATGCGATGTCTATGCAGGTTGCGGATTCCAACTGTTGTAGTTTTACACTTTCTTTTCTGGGACCGTAAGTGTAATATGTGCTATCGCCGGTTTCGTTGCTATATGTCAACGACAATTGGGATACACATGTTTACTTACGTTGATGACATGTGATGTTATGTGTTGCTGGATATGTTATATTGGATCGTCGTGTTTGAATAGCCGGGGGTTTTTATGTGAGATGAGTGTTTTTCATTTTCATTCATGTAAAAACTTGTATGTAATATTCTTTTATTGGGGCACTTCCAGGTTGCGGAAGTTGTCACCGTTGATGTATATTATTTACTTTTCCGCACTAGGATAGACCCAAGGAGGAGGGCACAAGTAACCGGGTTCTGGAGTCCAGTGGGAGACCAACTCGAGGAGTCGAGTCCGGGTCTCCTAACTCTAGAATTGGTAGGGTTGCTTGCCGCTCTCGTAGGGGTCTAGGGGTGTGGATTTGGCTATTCATCGCGACCGTGGAATCCGTGTTTTATACTGGCTCGTATTGAAAACACGGACGTCCTAGTATATCCAATGTTTCATATGTTTCTTCTGCAGCGATATCTATGATGTGATCATTTGATAAGTTGAGATGGATACTGTATATAGTATATATGATATATTATATAGACGTTACTTATGTTTTACACCCGCGCTAGCCCTGCCTCGCTCTGCCGTTAGTTACCTAACCTAACGGTGCAGACGTGACATAGAGGCGAATGCGGATGGCATTGGCGTACGTTGTATTTATCTGTGATGTTTAGGTGAACTTAAATGATGGAACTCCATTAATGTGATTAATGAAAGAAAAGAAACCTAAAAGATGTTGTGGAATCGAATTTTCAAAAACAGGTAGCTACAGTTCTTACTTTGCATCGCGGTGTTCCTTATAGAACAACCTGCACCTTATTCGATAAGGAAAGGACCGAGATCCCTTCACCGGGAGTGACTCCTTTAGCAATAACTAGCAGATGCTACAACTCTCGGTTTGTCTTTTGATTGCTTCTATAGTTCTTGCTTTGCATAGTGATATATATGATATGTCCCGCACCTCATTCGACGAGGAAAGGGCCGACGATCCCTTCACCGGGAGTGACCCCTTTAGCAAAACTAGAAAAGCCTAAAAAACACTCCATTTTAAAATCATTTGATTCTACAACGATATCAAGTTCATTACGCAATAGGTTTTCAGAAAAACCTGTCGTAGCCCTCCGTCATTTCAGATAAGTCCAACTTAGTATTCGTGCTACGTTTGTTGGCCTGCGTCAAGGCGTAGTGTGCGGTAGCTAACTAGTATTTATCTGCTTATGCATATAATGCAGATTGGATTAGCGCAGTCGTGTGACTTTGTTGGCCCGCATCAAGGGTCGTGCGGGTGGGTTTAATTCAATCAGGAAATGACGGGTTGAACTTGACTAGCGCACTATGGTTTGTTGACCTACGTCAAGGTCATAGGACGCTAGAGGCAAAATTATCGGGAATTTCAAGTGTTGAAATTTGCAATGAGATTGCATACCTTCTATGAGATAGTTGGATCCTGATACCCGCTGCGAGTAATTGTTACTCCTGGGAGAGTTTTACACATTACAATTAGCCGATCAAGTAGGTGTCTAGAAAGGTGTTAATGGGGTTACGCCTCTGGGAAAACGAGGATTACATTAATTAGGTTCGTGCGAAAGCACGGGGGACCTCCCTCAAAGTACCGACACTGGCCTAGCTGAAAGATTGGCGAACTTGTAGTATGTAATTAATCCCAGCTAGTCTTTACTTTTAGGGTTTGAAGGAAGATTTGATAAAAACAGTGGGAGCCATCCTAATTAGATAAAATAATAACTAATCTGATCTTGCAAGAGCGCACGCTGAGTGTTTTCTTCTCTCTCTCTCCAGGTAGCGACCATGTCACGCCTTAATCAAGATAATAATACGAATGTATTGACCGAACCCGCTTGTTATACTGAGCTGGGGAACGTTGGTCCCGCTCCAACTTATAAATGTTATAAGACAGAGCAGGATTTTGGGGAATACCAGAATTCCTATGCCGCCCAAACGAAGAAAGTACATATGATGCATCTCCTTCGGGTGTGTTCATTATAAAGAACTATTTCTCTGTATCCTCTACGTCCTCGGTATTTGATACCGAATCCATAGGGCTACAGAAAGGTAGAGAACTGAGAACGGGTGATAAGTTTCATGAGGCAGAAAACGGTGCAAGTGTTGCAGCCAAGTCTGTTGGTCACTGTCACCCTGTATTACCAGTACATTGATTCTGAACGAATGTTATTAGATACCGAACCTGATATACAAAATCATATCAATCTCTTTATTAGTAAAGAAATGATAAAATTTTGTATTGTTGGATAATGTTTTGAACATTTCGTATATCAAAAGTAGATCGGTTCAGGCACGTTATCTAAAAGCATTGATGTTCTAAATCAAACTACAGTTCTTAGTATACGGAACACACACAAGAGGAAGAGTTCAGAAATGAACGAATCCTTCTTAAGGTATTGTAGACTAGGTCATATCAATGCGACATGACTGGCTAAAGTTACATTTAGATGCATATTTAAAAAGGTTTGAATTTACATCTTGTAAAACTTGCCAGTCATGTCACAAAGATTTGATGACCATAGCTCTGTTTATTGGAAACAGAGAAAGAGTTAGTAAACTCTTGGGACTGATACATGATGATGTATGTAAGGTCCCCTGTCTACACATGCCAGGACCGGTTCTTTGTACTTCATTACATTCTCTGATAATCTCTCAAGATTCAGACATATGTTCCTGTTGAAACACAAGTCCGAAACTTTTGAGATATTCACATAATATAAGTTAGAAGTAGAGAACCAAAATAAGGGTATAAGTATTATGTCCTTTGATGTGATCAGGGAGGAGAATACTTAAGCACGGAAATCCTGGACTATTCTAAAGGAGAATGAGATTCTCTCTCAGCATTACTCCTCCGAATACACCATAGCACGATGGTATATCGGGGCGGAGCAATAGCACCCTATATGATATGGTGTGCTCTATGATGAGTACTACTGAGCTTCCTATTTCCTTTTTGGGAGTTATGCACTTGAGAAGTTGCATGCCTATTGAATAGGGCTTCAATCAAATCAGATGCCTGCCACTTCATATGTGATATGGAAAGGAAAGATCCCATATCTTAAGTTGGTTAAGATTTGGGGTTGTCTGGCCTATGTCTAAAAGCAAAATCCAGACAAGCTCAAGGCAAGGTCAGTTCTGTAGAACTGGAAAGGTTCTAGCTATACAACTGCAGCTGATGATTTGGTAGAACCAAAGGATTCAGTAGATTCCAATGAACCTCAGCCTCTCCGCCAATCTAGTTGGGTTCCTCACCCACCTGAGAGATACTTCGGTTTCTCTATGACAGTAGAAGCGAGGATTGCATCATGAAATGATGACCCAACTAGTTTCGAGCTGGCCATCAGGAGTGGGACTCTGTAAGAATGGCTGGATGCTTAGCGATCTGAGATGGAATCCTTATACACCAACAAAGTATGGACTTTGGTTGCTTTAGTTGAAGGGTTAAATCCCCATCAGGAGCAAGTATATCTTGAGAAGATTACTTGGTGTACATGGAAAAGTTGAGACTTTCAAAGCTAGACTTGTTAAAGGTTTGCATCATTGACCAAGTATCGATCATGATGAAACTTTTTCTAAGGAGCTATGCTTAAGTCCATCCAGATCCTACTTGTCACGGCTACATACCATGACTACAATATCTGGCGGTTGGGTGCCATGACTGCTTTTCTAAATGATGTTTTAGAAGAGAAAGTCTATAAGTACACAGTCAAAAGGCTTCGTAGACAGTGGGAGCAGCGGAAACGTGTGCAAGATATTTTATGTGATGAAGCAGGCATCGCGGAGTTGGAACATCTGTTTTGATGAGTTAGTCAAACAGTTTGACATCATCAA
The DNA here is from genome assembly GCA_030015575.1 of Agapanthus africanus. Taxonomy (NCBI): domain Eukaryota; kingdom Viridiplantae; phylum Streptophyta; class Magnoliopsida; order Asparagales; family Amaryllidaceae; genus Agapanthus; species Agapanthus africanus. The sequence continues at coordinate 794,745,620 of JASDDO010000024.1, read as the reverse complement.
AATGGTAGATGAACCTTGTATATACAAAAAGGTATTAGGGAGTATGGTAGTGATCCTCGTAGAGTACGTGGATGACATACTCTTGATAGGGAAGGAGTTTCCTATGCTACGCTCGGTCAATCTCCGCTTATCAGGAGGATTCTCCATATAGGATCAATGTGATACCTCCTAAATCCTGAGTTGTCATCTATGAGATAGATGTAATTGGATATTAGGATACTCACTAGATGTAGTGAGATGGTATCAATCGATCCCGGGGAGAATCACTGGGAGGGTTCCAGGGTGATAAAGACGACTGAATGTCAGTCACAGGCATTGTCTTTACCCTCAGTAAAGGGACGGTATGTTGGAAGAGTTCCAAGCTAGATACCGTGGCATACAAGACTATAAAGGCTGGATACAACGCTACTTAAGATGCTACCAAAGAATCTGTCTGGGTGTATATTAGTTCATGAGATGAACTTAGTTCCTCCCATTGTGTGACAATGGGGTTGTGGCTTATGCCAAGGAACGTCCGTCCCATCAGTGATCCAGACATATTCTAAGGCAGTATCACCTGATCATGGAGATGGTTGATCTCCAAGGAGATCAAGGTTAGGAGAGCAGACTCAGAGGACAACACGGCGGATCCACTCACAAAGGCTTTTTCCCAGAGAGAGACTTTTATGGGATGGTTGAATATGAGATACTGCAACCACTGCTACAGATGGCCCTAGTGCAAGTGGGAGATTGTTAGTTATATGTATGCCCTAGAGGCCATTACTGTACATAGGATGTATATTGTAGTGGATGCTAGGACATATATAGGGAGGACTTTCTTGCTCGACATGATAGTATGCTATCTGGTTGCTCTTTATCTTAACGTGTACACTGATTGTCTCTCTGTTACATGTTGGTAAAGCCCTTAGGATGTGTACTTGACTACCTGGACTATGATGTGGATCATACTAGTAGGGACATGGTAGTCCATAAGTACATCCTTCAAGGTCCCTAGTCGTGGGTGTATCGAGACGGGGCATCGATATACCAGAGTAGACTAGCGTATACCTTCTCGACCCATACAGATGGGCGATGGATGATCCCATATCCATTGGTGTTTGACATCAGAGATGCTATACGGGTGCTCAGTGGAGACTGGGTACACTGGACGGACTCGCCGAGAACTCCCAGATGGTATTACACCTTACGTCAGATGGCAGTTCTCTGGTGACACTGGTACAGGTTAGTCTGTAGACCCGAGATCGTCATAGAGTCTTGTGTGATTCCCAATGTGCTTTGATTTCCACCTTACCACGTCCAAGAGGGCGTGCAAAACGGTGGTTTTTGGGTACAGTCCCGAATCACATGGAGGCAATGAGCGATAGGAAGGGATTCGTCTCTCCCGGTATAGGGAGTTGATGTTGCGCTGTGTTCGATTGGCTATAACCGGAAATCCCTGGCCAGGGTTGCTGAGATTTACTGGTAAGTGTTACCAGTAGTTTCTCAAACTGTTATAGACCTCATATCGACACGACTTATAGAGCTATTGGGGTCTGACGTTTACCACCCCTAGGCGAGATATGCGACATATCAGACGATCAGACCGGACTGTACGGTAAGTGTTACTGGTTGGATTCACAGGAGTGTGAGCGGGCTTGCTCGTTGATCTTCTGATCGCTCAATACCCGGGTGGCCGTTACGTTTAGCAGACCGCTTGCGGCTTGTGGGTGTTTGATATGATCATCACCTGCTGCCGGCGTATTGATGAGTCTTTAGAGTCCTACACAGAGGTTTCCTGGCTCAAGCGAAATGAAATGGGAGCGCATATGAGATATGTGCGGGACCGAGAATAATGCGTGTATGTGATACCGTATTCTATTCTCGCGATGAATGTGTCGATTGGTTATATGCGATATAACCTAGTTATCGAATCAAGGATTGATTCGATAAGTCGATACATTGGATATTAGTCGGTCATATGCGATATGACCGGATCGTTAAATCAAGTGTTGATTTAATGATTTAATGTATAATTATATATTTGATATATTACTTTACATTAACTAGTATTGGTTCGCTTAAGATTATTTTCTCACTAGATTGTGCACATTGTATATATGATATATTTTTGTGCACTTGCTTGTATCATGTTTGATGATACATGCAAACTTGGGTATGTGTTTGCTTTAAACTATGATTAAGTTAATGGTTAGGGTTTGGTTTATTTGTTTTATTTATTTATTTATTCCTTTGGGCAAAAAAAAATGAGAGGCTTTCTTTGTTTTACACTAGAAGCTTCATGATAGTTTTGACAAAGTCTTAGCCATTTTGTTTTTATCCTTAACCTAACCATTTAACTAAACCCTAGTTTATTCTATACACTCACCCATGGTTGCATCATGATAACCATCACTTCATTTTTCTTTTTGGAATTAATTCATTATTCTTTTTCTTCTTCTTCATCTTCTTCTTCAAGTGAAGAAAAGAAAAGCTTTCTAGAAAAATGTCAAGTGATGAAATCAAGTGAGAAATCCAAATCCAAAGTGAACCCACTTCCTATTTCTTCATCCTCTACCACTTGCCATGTAGTAGAGTGTGTTATCTTCATAAGTTTCATGACCTAGTGAAGGTGGAGCTTGAGTTTGAGTCGCCTCGACGTAGATCATCTTCGGCATCGAAGTCAATGATCTAGCCCGCCTATTTCTCCGATGAAATCGACACTAGGGTCCGGAATTCCGATGATCGCAGCGGAGGGACGTCAACACGGAGCTAGAGAAGTGGAGGACCGGATCTATAAAGGTTGTATTTCCATTCACTTAGCAATAAAGTTGTTTAATTGCATGTTTCGCCTTTGCCTCTAGTTAACGATCTAGCATTAGGGTTTCTCGGCACAAGAAAAATTCGATTTTGGCATGGTTGATGCCTTATGGAACCTCAGTTGAGTGCTTAGGAACCCTACACTATCTGTATGTAACGGCTATCCAGGTATTGAGCGAAAGGGAGGCCGACAAGCAAACTCATCGTGAAACCCCTACTGAGCCTGACAGTGACAATATCTGTACAATCCGGTCCGTTCGTCTATGAGTATCCCATATCGAGTCTAGGGGGTGGATAAAGTCAGACCCCTAACAACACGACATTTAGTGTCGGTATAAAACATATCACCACCTGAGAAACTATCGATCCTAGATCAGTAATTCTCGACTAGCTTGGCCAAGGATTTCTAGTGATGGCCACTCATGCACAACGCGACATTAACCCCCAATACCGAGAGAGACGAATCCCCTGACGATCTGATCACTGCCTCCATATGGCTCGGGACTGTATCCAACTAAAACCTGTTTGCACGACTCCTTTGAGCCGTGGTAGGGTAGTAATCAAAGTACAGTGGGAATCCACACAAGACAAATGACGATCTCAAGTCGATAGACTAACTTGTACACATGTCACCTGGGAATTGTTATCTGACAATAGGTATAATACCAACTAGCATGTTCCCGGCGAGTCCGTTCGGTGCTCATAACCCAATGAGCACCTGTATATATCTTAGGTGAACAAACTGACACCAATGGCTTGTGAGACCAGCCACTGCCCTTCGTCCGGTTCTCGATCAGTATACACTAGTCTACTATGGAGTATCGATGCACAGTCTCGAAACTCCCACGACTAGGGACTTTTAAGGATGTGCTTATAGACCACCTAGCTCCTACATATATGATCGCCATCAAACTGCTGGTAGTCAAGCAAGAATCCTATGGGCTCTATCAACATGTAATAGTGATCTGTAATGCCACCTGAAGCATGTGCATGATGATAAAGACAAACCAGATAGCATACTATCATCTCGAGTAAGACTGTTCTATCCGTATAGGTCCTCCCTCAATCATCGTAATCGCGTGCCTGCGATCCAATAATTGACTTGAGGGCACTATAGCCAACATAGTCGAGAGAGCATCGAGACTGGGTATCGATACTTCGGAGTAGACTAGTGTATTCTTTTCGATACTCTGATGAGAGGCGGTGGCCGGTCTTACAAGCCATTGGTGTCAGTTAGTTACCTAAGATAGTATACATGTGCTCATTAGGTTATGAGTTACACTAGACGGACTCGCCGGGAATATGCTACATGGTATTATACTATTGTCAGATAGCAATTCTCAAATGACATGAGTGCCGGTTAGTCTGTCGAACTGAGATCGGCATTTGTCTCATGCGAGTTCCCATTGTGCTTAGATTACTACCTACCACGGCTCAAAGGAGTCATGTAAATAGGTTTTAGTTGGGTACAGTCCCGAGCCTCATGGAGGCAGTGAGCGGATCATTGGGGATTCGTCTCTCCCGGTATTATGGATAGATGTCGTGCTATGCACGGGTGGCTGTTCTCACCAATTTTTTTTCTAAGAGCTATTTGTTCCCTTATAAAAAAATGGAGAGAAGAAAGAGAAAATAATTCCCACAGTTTGGCATCACGTGTTAAACACGTGAGCGCTTATAAGTAAATAACAAAATGACCAAACAGGTCTCACGTGTGAAACACGTGAGCATTCATATGCAAAGCATATGAGGACGAAACATAAATAACCAAAGGCCAAGCATGCCTCACGTGTTAAACAAGTGAGCGCTCATATGCAAAGTATATGAGCGTTGAAAATAAACAGGCTAAAACCCATACTATGGGTTACGTGTTAAACACGTGAGTTCTCTTGCCGCATTCTTTGGCAGTGCTCACATGCAAAGCATGTGAGCACCCCAATTTAAAATGCTCCCATCTGATAGAATTAAAATCTATGTAATAGAATTAAATTCTATTTAGAAAATATTTTTTCTGATCTTTCTAATATGGAAAGACCTTTCTCTAATAGAGAATCTTGGATTTAAAGCCAATGGTGATAAAATATCACCAATTAAACTATCTGATAAAATTAAAATCTATGTGATAGAATTAAATTCTATTTAGGAAATATTTTTCCTGATCTTTCTAATATGGAAATATCTTTCTCTGATAGAGAATCTTGGATTTAAAATCCAATGGTGATAAAATATCAACAATTAAACTATCTGATAGAATTAAATTCTTTGGGAAATATTTTCCCTGATCTTTCTAATATGGAAAGATATTTCTCTAATAGAGAATCTTAGATTTAAAATCCAATTGTGATAAAATATCATCAATTAAAACATCTGATAGAATTAAATTCTATGTGGGAAATATTTCCCTGATCTTTCTCAACTAGAAAGATCTTGTATGTTAAACAGAGGACCCTTGGATCAAAAATCCAATGGTGATTATAAAATCACCCATCGATCATCTGATAAAATAAAATTCTATCTTAGGAAAATATTTTCCTAATCTTGATAAACAAACATGAATGATCTTCTCTATTAGATAGAATAAAATTCTATTTTAGGAAAATATCTTCCTAATCTTGTGATAGAATAAAATTTTATATTAGGAAAATATTTTCCTAATCTTGTTAAACTAACAAGATATTCATATAACAGAATTAAAATGTTAGGGAAATATCTTCCTAATCTTGTTAAATTAACAAGATATTCATATGATAGAATAAAATTCCATCTTAGCAAAATATTTCCTAATTTTATTAAAACAAACAAGAAATCTTCTTTATTAAACAGAGGGCTTTTAGATTAAAAATCCAACGGTGAATAAAATTCACCGGTTGATCTAAAAGATGATTGATTATAAAATCAATCACGATCTCAATGAGAGATTTTCTCAACAAATTGATTCTTTTCCTATAAATAGAAGCAAAGAGATGAAAAGAAAGAGGGGACTGGATATAAAAAAAAAGAGGAGATCCGCTTAAGCTTCTGTAAAAATACATAAGTCTCCCCAAAAACTCCCACAAAACAACAGAGAATTTAATTCTCAAAGAAAATCTTCCTCCTCAAAACCCTAAATAAAAAAAAAAGCAGAGATCAAAATATCTCCTTTACCTATCATAGCATATCTAAGGGTTTAACTCTTCTCAAGAACTTAGTTCTTTTTCTGGATCTGAGACCCACAAGACAAGTCTCCCACAAGTTGAGAATTTAATTCTCATCGGGAAGATCTTATTCTTGAGAATCAAAGATTTAGAGAAGAACAAGGTTGAAAAGAAAGAAGATGGAATTCATAATACTCCTGGAACTTAGTTCCTTCAAATCAAGAACTTAGTTTTTAAAGAATCCGATCCAAGATCCTAAAAATAGTGATCTTGGTGATTTTTAATGGTTAAAATACCATTAACAGAGGTTTAACCATGAATAGAAAAACATGGAAAACATGGAGTTCATAATACTCCAGGAACTTAGTTTCATCATAAATCAAGAACTTAGTTCTTAAAGAACATGATCTCAGATCCTCAAAATAATGATCTTGGTGATCGTTAATGGTCAAAATACCATTAACAGATATTTAAGTTCTTTAAAAATATCAACAGAGATTAAATCTTCGAAAGAATTCAGCACCTCACGTGGAAAGCACGTGAGCACTCAAGGCCAATTTATATAGCGCCTCACGTGAAACACATGTGAGCGCGGGAAAAGTTAGTGCTTAGCACTATTGGAGCGCTTCATATGAAATACACGCGAGCGCCGGAAAACAGAAAATTTTAGTGCTTAGCACTAGTGCAGCGCTATAAAAAACTAGTGCTTGGCACTATTATAGCGCCTTACGTGAAACACACGTGAGCGCTATATGCAACTGAGCGCTTAACACTACTGGGTGTTACAGAAACCCAATCTTATCCTAAATTGGCTAAGCTTATATTTATGATATCTAAACTGATCTTAGTTCCACACATGACTAACAATTTTCATCCCATACTAACGATTCTTAGATGATCCACCATGATCTTTTCCCTCAAATATGGGATTTGGTTCAAGGGTATATCTCTTCACATCTCTGATATACGTCGTTGTAATTTCTCAACGTCTTCAGAGAGGTGGCGGGGCCCGACAACCAACAACTCCTTTCTCGTCCTAACTTGATGTAAAATTTCATCAATACAGGGAATGATACATCTTATATTGATGCACTTCCAAATTGACGTGCACACCTCAAATCGGATCGCATTCTAAATTGGGCGCATTCTATGTCACCATTGTTCACTCCATCACGTAACAAATGTGTAAGTGCACGGCGGCGCCCCGGCCGTTAATCCGACGCCGGAATGCGGAAACGAAAATTTACTTTAACTAGTAAACCGGCACCACCGCGCACAAAAACCCTGGATCGGGCCATTAATCTAATCCTAGATAACTAGAGAAGGGGTAGAGAGATATACCGAGCGATCCGTGTCCTTCGGTCTTCTCGTCATCGTCCCGATCTCCCCGCGGAATCTCCGGTCTTCATCTCCTCGTCGAAAGGGCACCACATCGCCGGGTTCTTTTACGGGCTCCCACCTCTGGTCCGAGGCAACTCGGGCACGAAGTTGGCGAGTCGACGTGTCCAAGAATTGCTGTAGAATAAGTGTAGTGCTCTTTGTCACATGGGGTTGTATGAAGTTGCCCTTTTTAGTGGAGGTAATGAAGTGAACCTTTTGTAGATGAACTTGGGGATTTTGCAAAGCATAAAAGATCAAAATCCCCACCACAATCTTTTGGATAGCCCTTCCCCCAAGAGCATGGCCGGCCAAAAAGAAAATGCAGGAGAGAGGAATAATACCAATGGGGTGAGCCAAAAGAAAATCATGCAAGAGAGAGAAAAAGGTGATAATGAGAAACAATGATCACACCACAAGTCCTACACTCCATCAACTATCATAACACAAAGGTCAAGCCATCATGAACAAAAGAAAGTCAAGGGATGGTGGAACCATCATGATGCAACAATATACAAAGACCACACTCCACAATGCTAATTTGCACAATTGCAAATAAGCTCTCCTCCACCATTTTTCAGCCAAGGAAAGATACAAAGGAAATGGCCGAAACGGAAAGCAAACTGGCAACTCCTAAAAACCGATCCCGTAATAAATTGAAACCCCGCTACTGTATATACATACCCTCATTTGTATTCCGACCGAATACAAATGCAATGAGACAAAATCTACGCTGTCCAATACTAGGATCCGGCTTAAACCAAAGCCTGCTAGTATTATCCGTTCGAGCATGATCCGTGCAATACCGCGCGTATATGATCGAACCCTGCCATATCTCCATACGGCCTCTACAGCGTTTCGCCTGAAACTTGAGAAAACGGTCTGTGGGGGACTCTAAAGACTCGTCAATACTTTGGTTGTGGATTTAACCACTAGCACGTCAGAGGTATTAGCCATACGTAACGGGCAACCTGGTATTGACCAAAAGGGACGTCGATGAGCGAACTCATCCTGACACCCTACTGAGCCTTTCAGTGACAATATCCGTACAGTCTGGTCCGTTCGTCTATGAGCATCGCATGGCTGGCCTAAGGGGTTGGTAAAAGTCAGACCCCCAAAAGCGGTACAAGTCGTGTCGGAGTGTAGCCCAGAACACCCTGAGATACTACTGGAATACCTACCAGTAAATCTCCTGCCTTGGCCAAGGACTTCGTGTAATGGCTCTCCTAGACACAGCGCGACCTCACCCTCAATACCGGGAGAGACGAACCCCTGCAGATCCGCTCACTGCCTCCATGTGGCTCGGGACTGTACCCAACTAAAACCCGTTTGCACGTCTCCTTTGAGCATGGTAGGGTAGTAATCAAAGCACAGTGGGAACTCACACGAGACAAATGACGATCTCAGGTCGATGAACTAACCTGTACATGTGTCACTAGGGAACTGCTATTTGACGCCAGGTATAAGACCAACTAGCATATTCCCGGCGAGTCCTGTCCGGTGTACTCATAACCCAATGAGCACATGTATACATCTTAGGTGAACCAACTGGCACCAATGGCTTGTGAGACCGGCCACCACCCCTCGTCGGGGTCTCGACTGTATACTCTAGTCTACTCTGGAGTATCGATGCCCTGTCTCGAAACTCCCACGACTAGGGACCATTTAAGGATGTGCTTATAGACTACCAGCTCCCACGTATATGATCGCCCTCATACTGCTGGCAGTCAAGCAAGAATCCTAGGGGCTCTATCAACGCGCAATAGTGACCTGTAAGATCACCTAAAGCAGTACACGATGATAAAGATAAACCAGATAGTATACTATCATCTTGAGTAAGACTGTCCTATCGGGATAGGTCTTCCATCAATCATTGCAATCACGTGCCTGTGATCCAATAATTGACTCTGAGGGCACTATCTCCAACAATCTCCCACTTGCACTCAAGGCTAATTATTGCGATGTCGCATACTCACAGCCCGTGTGATACCGAACACCCAACTCCTCTACTAATCAGTCTCACAAAACCCATTTGCGAAACTATTGCATTCGAGGAATAGCCTCAGTGAGTGGATCCGCCTTGATGTTTCTTTCTATATCTCTCTATATCTCAAGTTCGCGGAGAATGCCATCTCCCGAAATGAGCAAATACCTTTCTTAGAATGTGTCTGGATGTATGATGGGACCTAGATCATAAATGAACTCCAAATCCAAACTTATTAGACTGTATCGTCAACTGAACTTAATCAGTATCCTGCGCTATGCCTCCCTCAGTATCTGCCTGGACCACCTGTCCATAGTACTGCCCCTCGTCAGAGGGAAAACTATAACTCTGACAACCTCTCTGTCATCCAGATCACCTTGGAAGCCTGGAATGATAACTGTCTCCCGAATGAGGCTGTCGTTATCATATTCCTAGAACATCCACTTATGTTCTAAAACTGCTTCCGATTGTTTCTCCAGGATTGGATTAATATCAACTTATTGCATCTACTGCAAAAACAACATCTGGTGTGGTACTCATGATTGACTCAATTGCCTAAGCAAGTGATCTGCCAATCATGCACATCCCTCTCCCCTTTAATCTGCAAGACACCTTTAGAGAGGGCGACTCCATCACCTGCAGGTACACCACCATGCTAGGAGCCGTCCATTCTAAATACTTTTAGAATTTTGTCTAAGTACCCAGATTAGGAAACCATCCAAATCTAGATCTATAGATCTAGCAACCAGAATATCTTGATATTATATCCAAGTCCTTTATGGAGAAACCACTATGTGACAACCAAAGTATAACCGATCGTAGTAAAGGAATATCACTTCCTACTCTGTGTATGTCATCTAAATACCAGGACATCACACCCTACTACCTTCTTAACAGATCTATCCCCTATTCTGATAAAGTCAAACCTATGACTGTCACATCAGAAATAGATGATCTATCTCCGCTATATCTGCTTTAGTCTATAAATAGACATAAGCCACTTGTCCACCAATGCTTCCGCTGCTCCCACTGACTACAACAACCCTCTGGCAGAGTCATATAGACGTACACTTCTAAAGCTAGTTTAGAACGACGCTACACTCATCCTCTTGCCAGGTCTCGCAGCCTGGAACAACAGCAATGGCAAGTCTGGGTAAACAAGAACCTCCTTGTCACCGTCCTTGAGGCATACTGAAGTACCTCTCGAGTGCCTGAGGTTACCCACCATATCTGCGGAGTGGCCAATGGAATGTCAAACCAGATTGAATCTTTAGGTTCTAATCAAATCTTCAGTAATCGTTTGCGGTTCTGGAATCACTTCCAGTTCTACCATACTCCCACTATTGTTTTCTGAAAAAAATTCATTTTTATTAAAACTGTGGCGAGTCTAGAACAATATCACTATTAGTCTTCCAGATGGTAGAAAGTCAACTCTCGTTATAGCCTGGGTCAACCCACAAACAGCCATTACAGAAACGTGCCTTGAGTTATCCAGAGTCTGGTTTTAAGCATAAGCTGGACAACTCCCCATACCTTAACATCGTTAAGATATGAACTGTTCTATATCCAATATAGAACCAGAGGCACTGATTTAATTGAACCAGATTCAAATCATGTAGCTGTCTCCAGTGCATGTCAACTAAATGGGGAGAGGCCGGTCAGCATTACTCAACTTAGGAGTGCTTCCAATTATGAGTAATCTGAAAGAGAAGCAAGTTCTCTTAATCATTACTATCAACTGAATACCCTACACAAGTATCTATATCTTCGATCACTTTGAAGAATTCCGATACTTGCAACACCTGGTTCTCTACTTTATTCATATACCTATAACTTCTTAAAACTCAGACCTTGTGTTTCTACGAAACACTTATCTAAGAACTAGAGAAGTCATAAGTAAACCGAATATAGTACGAGGATCAACCCCTCTGTCCTAATGGACACTGGACAACATACAATACTCTGTATAAGTCTCTTGAGTCTGATACCTCAATCCCTGTGTGTCGTAGGTTGAGAACTGTACCTATGGTTAAGAAGAATTACACCGCTGTTTAATGCTCCTTACCTAACCATCCACTAATATAGGTAAATGTCATGGACATAATTTCAAAAAGGTATATCTCACTCTATAAAAATAGACGTATAGATGTATCAATTTGAAATTGGTGCATAACAGCGGATATTCAAAACCAAATATTTTCCGTTCGGCAAACAACCCAGGTGACTTCCTCAAATATCACCAATTACAACGAATTCCGATATAGTGAGGATGATCACCTAATTCCCAATAACTTACTCCCACTCATCATCTGTAAAACCTTACAGATGTGAGAATCAAACCTGGTAAATACATACCATGGAGTAAGGACTAATTGGGAAATCAGTTTTCTTTTAACAGTACACAGTGAAACTGAAACATTGAAATGTTTCGATGGGGTATCCTGGTATTCCTAGTAATGCCTCTTCCATTATCAGATTCACAACTGTAACCGTATAATTTTTTTTGCCATCTCTCCAAATCCCTTTATATGTCTTTAGTCATTATCTTCTCTACACCCCTTTAGGCCAAATGGTTTTCTTCCTTCCCTACCGTTCGGCACCAGCCTATGGTTTGGAAGAAGACTATCTAATAAGCATAATGGGTGTACTGTCATAATCCTAGGAGCACTCGCAATGCGAGAGAAGATGAAGATAAAAGACAACCGAATAAACCTTATTCCTATTTCTCCTGAACCAGAATCCATCCCCGAACTGGAACAAGTTCCTTTCGAGTTCGTATATAACCATACGATGGAGTATCCAATAAACTGTGGATCTTTGTAGTGATACGGAGTGTCCTGGAGAAATACAAAGGTGATTTAGGATTGGCGAAGAAATACTTGGTTTGGTCGTGAATAGCAGTCGCAATTTACTTTGCCCTCTTACTAAGCCCTTGATATGTCTTTACTTAATACCTTCTGTACACCATCGTTATGCTAATTGGTTTTCTTCATTCCCCACCGTTCGGCACCAGCCTAAGGTTTGGAAGAAGACTATCCAATTTGCGTAATAGGTGTATTATCTCCTAAACCAAGGAGTACTCGCAACCTAAGAGAAGGTAAAAGGAAAAGATAACTGAATAGTCCTATTCGTTTTTCTCCAGAACCGGAAACCATCCTCGAATAAATTCCTTCGAGTTCGTATATAACCATACGATGGTTTTATCCAATGGAAGTGGACGTTCGTAGTAATACGGGGTGTCCTGGAGAAAAGGGTAAAAGTAGGAGTGGCAATGAGGTTTGTAACTCTGACAATCCAAAAGCCAGTGTTTAAGAAGTTTCGGTTAATTTTGGTCACTGAGTCATAGTCTTAGGGTCAGGTCATGGTCGCTGCCGAAGAGAGAGAGAAAAGAAACACTCAGTGTGCACTCTAACCTAGATCAGAATGGTTACCAATTTATCTAATCAGGAAACCTCCCACTGTACCGTCAAATTCTCCTCCAAACCTGAAAGAAGAATTAGTCGGGATCACCCGAAGAGTAAACCAACTCATCAGTGGGACTCGGGATCCAACTATCATCGCATGATAACGTGACGGAATCCGCTCACGTTATCAGACTCCAGAAGGTATGCGCATATCTGGCAAGTTTCAGTTTCTTTAGAAACTCCCGATGTGATTTTTACCCCATGCTCTTATGACCTTGACTTTGGCCAACAAATCATAAGTCACATGTCAAGTTGTACCCGTCATTCTCTAGGTTAATTTGAACACATCCGTCCCTACCCTTGACTTTGGCCAACAAGGCAGTACGACTGTCCCAAACCAACGCATCTATCTATACTGCATATGAATACCCAATAGCTACCAAACACTATGCCTTGACTTTGGCCAACAAACACAGCTTGAATACTATTGACTATCCATATGAAACGACGGAGGGCTACGAATGGTTTCTGGCGAAAACCTTTAACGTAATGAACTTGATATCATTGAAGGAACCGGATAGCTTTTATAAAAATATAGTGGCGAAAACCTTTGCTAAAGAGGTCACTCCCGGTGAAAGGATCTCGGCTCTTTCCCCGTAGAATGAGGTGCGGGATATTCCAACTGAATACCACGATGCAAAGCAAAAGTAAACGACTATAGTAAAGTTATTGCCCTGACACAAACTTTTCTCTAAGGGGTCACTCCCGGTGAAGGGATCTCGGCCCTTGCCTCGTCGACTGAGGTGCAGGATATTCCAACTGAATACCACTGTGCAAAACAAAAGAGAACGTCCTTACAATAACAGCTTTTTGAAAAATGTTCCAACAACATCAGAATAGGTTTGTTTAGCTTACATTGATCCGAATCAATGCAGTCCCATCAATTGATCACACCAATAAAGAACGAAAATAATGATGTACGTATATGCCGTCCGCATTCACCACTGGGTCCCGTCATTACCCGTTAGGTTACTTAACTAACGGCAGAGCGGGGACTGGACTAGCGCGGATGCAAAACATATACAACATCTACTAGTATATATATCAATATATAATATTCGCTCAAGGCGTGATAAAATGCAACATCACAGAAATGTAATAAGCATCACAGAACAATACAGATATCTGGGATCCCCGGGTTTCATAGAGCCGCTACTGAAACCCGACGTTCCCCTGGTCGTGTGGATAGCCTGTGCAATGAAATCCTAGACCCCTACGGGCGCGGCAAGTTACCCGCCAAAACCTGAACCGAGGCAGCCCCCTTCAGCAACGTGAATGGACCATCCAGCACTTCACGGAATCCGGTAACTTGGACACCCCTCCTGGGTCAACCTGTACCCCCTACGAGTGCGGCGAATAGCCCGCCAATTCTAGAGTGAGGCCCCCTCCGTCTTAACGCCATGAGATGCGGGCTCGTTTTCCTCTAGAACCCGGTTATCCGTGCTCCCCACCTTGGGGTAATCCTAGTACAGAAAGTAAAATATACATACAACGGGTACATCGACCTCACCCCGGTCGTGCCCCAAAAGAATAATATACAAACATGCAGTGACGGCAATCCACATGTCGGACGCTCGCCCCGCAATATCAAATGTATATAATACAACCAAAACTGTACTACCATTGCATCCAGGCTATCCCCCATGACCAATCCGCAACATCACAGCACAACACAGAACATCAACGTGAATGTCACGTTCGTAAATCCGTCTAAAAGGGCTATAGTAGTTAGACAGGATTTACCGATCAAATGACATTCACGGTCGCAGATATAATGTAAATATTGTGAACTAACATGTTTAAACTTTTCGATCGACTAAAAATTTCCCGAAGTGGGCCCCAAGCACACCTGTAGCACTCAAAAAATTCTGGGCCCAAACAGAACACTCCAAAAACCCCATTTTCAACTCAGGAGCCCTCTATAAAATTTTGGTGCACTGAACAGTTAAAGTGGCGGCGGAACCGCGGCCCAAGCATGGGTTTGGCCGTGGTTCCACGATGGAATAGTGAGTCAACACGACCAAATTTTTACAGAATGCTTAGAATTCCCTGCACGTATTTCTGCAATGTACTAAAAAAATTTTCGAGCCAAAAATAAATCGACAGAAAACTGATGCATTTGAAAACGCGGTTTCGGAATTTTTGTTCGATCGAGTTCTAAACATGTTAGAGCAAGCTAGACTAGGTTAAAGGCATAGCTCTGATACCAATGTAAGTGCACGGCGGCGCCCCGGCCGTCAATCTGACGTCGGAATGCGGAAACGAAAATTTACTTTAACTAGTAAATCGGCACCACCGCGCACAAAAATCCAGGATCGGGCCATTAATCTAATCCTAGCTAACTAGAGAAGGGGTAGAGAGATATACCGAGCGATCCGTGTCCTTCGGTCTTCTCGTCGTCGTCCCGATCTCCCCGCGGAATCTCCGGTCTTCATCTCCTCGTCGGAAGGGCACCACACCGTCGGGTTCTTTTACGGGCTCCCACCTCTGGTCCGAGGCAACTCGGGTACGAAGTTGGCGAATCGACGTGTCCAAGAATTGCTGTAGAATAAGTGTAGTGCTCTTTGTCTCATGGGGTTGTATGAAGTTGCCCTTTTTAGTGGAGGTAATGAAGTGAACCTTTTGTAGATGAACTTGGGGATTTGCAAAGCATAAAAGATCAAAATCCCCACCACAATCTTTTGGAAACCCCCCCAAGAGCATGGCCAGCCAAAAAGAAAATGGAGGAGAGAGGAATAATACCAAGGGGGTGAGCCAAAAGAAAATCATGCAAGAGAGAGAAAAAGGTGATGATGAGAAACAATGATCACACCACAAGTCCTACACTCCATCAACTATCATAACACAAAGGTCAAGCCATCATGAACAAAAGAAAGTCAAGGGATGGTGGAACCATCATGAAACCATCATGATGCAACAATATACAAAGACCACCCTCCACAATGCTAATTTTCACAATTGCAAATAAGCCCTCCTCCACCATTTTTCAGCCAAGGAAAGATACAAAGGAAAATGGCCGAAAAGGAAAGCAAACTGGCAACTCCCAAAAACTGATCCCGTAATAAATTACAGAAAACCCCGCTACTGTATATACATATCCGCATTTGTATTCCGACCGAATACAAATGCAATGAGACAAAATCTACACTGTCCAATACTAGGATCCGGCTTAAACCAAAGCCTGCTAGTATTATCCGTCTGATCATGATCTGTGCAATACCGCACGTATATGATCGAACCCTGCCATATCTCCATACGGTCTCTACAGCGTTTCGCCCGAAGCTTGAGAAAACGGTCTGTGGGGGACTCTAAAGACTCGTCAATACTTTGGTTGTGGATTTAACTACTAGCACGTCAGAGGTATTAGCCATATGTAACGGGCAACCAGGTATTGACCAAAAAGGACGTCGATGAGCGAACTCATCCTGACACCCTACTGAGCCTTTCAGTGACAATATCCGTACAGTCCGGTCCGTTCGTCTATAAGCATCGCATGGCGGGCCTAGGGGGTTGGTAAAAGTCAGACCCCCAAAAGCGGTACAAGTCGTGTCGGAGTATAGCCCAGAACACCCTGAGATACTACTGAAATACCTACCAGTAAATCTCCTGCCTTTGCCAAGGACTTCGTGTAATGGCTCTCCTAGACACAGCGCGACCTCACCCTCAATACCGGGAGAGACGAACCCCTGCAGATCCGCTCACTACCTCCATGTGGCTCGGGACTGTACCCAACTAAAACCTGTTTGCATGTCTCCTTTGAGCGTGGTAGGGTAGTAATCAAAGCACAGTGGGAACTCACATGAGACAAATGACGATCTCAGGTCGATGAACTAACCTGTACACATGTCACCAGGGAACTACTATCTGACGCCAGGTATAAGACCAACTAGCATGTTCCCGGCGAGTCCTGTCCGGTGTACTCATAACCCAATGAGCACCTGTATACATCTTAGGTGAACCAACTGACACCAATGGCTTGTGAGACCGGCCACCGCCCCTCGTCGGGGTCTCGACTGTATACACTAGTCTACTCTGGAGTATCGATGCCCTGTCTCGAAACTCCCACGACTAGGGACCATTTAAGGATGTGCTTATAGACTACCAGCTCCCACGTATATGATCGCCCTCATACTGCTGGCAGTCAAGCAAGAATTCTAGGGGCTCTATCAACGCGCAATAGTGACCTGTAAGGTCACCTAAAGCAGTACACGATGATAAAGATTAACCAGATAGCATACTATCATCTTGAGCAAGACTGTCCTATCGGGATAGGTCCTCCATCAATCATTGCAATCATGTGCCTGTGATCCAATAATTGACTCTGAGAGCACTATCTCCAACAAAATGCACATGCGCGCAAGATGAATGATGGATCGAGATGTCCCTAAACTAGACATTCACCCCAAATACAGCGATAATGGACCAAAATGTCTTTAAACTAATATTCGTCCCAAACAGGAAATGTTGGACCGAAATGTCCTTAAACTAATATTCGCCCTAAACACGACGATAATGAACCAAAACATCCTTAAACTAATATTCGCTCCAAACATGGCGATGTTGGATCGTGATGTTCTTAAACTAATATAATTGAGCTCATATGCTCCTTGTTTCTAAGTTGATTTTAGTTTCCAATATAACTAACGATCCTTAGATCAAACTCTAATATCTTATGAACGGATGGACCTTACAAATGTGAGATCTGCGTCATGAGTTCATTTCCGTTGGCAAACCAAGCTACCAATGTAGACTTCGTCAAGCAAATCCTTGACTCAAACCCTAATTTAAAATATACGGATTTGGACTAATCCGTGCCCTACGGGTGACGACATAAACTAGTCTCCGTATACAATCCACGGGCAACCAAAATAAACAAAATTACACACAACACGAAGTGAACTGCTGGAGCAGGAGAAAGTGGTTATCGTAACGCGATAACGTAATTAACTGTAAAGGCTTGTGCTTGCAGGGAAGAGCATCCCCACAATAAAAAGAACCCTCACAAATGAGGGGGAATTTGATGAAGTCTGCTACAACGGTCGCATCTATCCAAACCTCCGATATACGGTGCCATAAATAAAATTGGTATCTTCGGAGAGGTGGATAAATAAGTCCAAACAGCATCTGCCCCCAAATTCAGGCTAGACGTCCTCTGTGTCTCGGTCTGGTCTTTCGGCGGTGAACAATGGCGATCACCAAAAATCCTTGGCCAAAGTGGACGAGATTTACTGATTTGGATCGATAGTTTTTTAGTGGGTGATGATCTTCACACCGACACGAAATATCATGTTATTAAGGGTCTAACTTTACCCATACCCTAGACCCGATATGTGATACTCTTAGACGAACAGACTGGATTGTATGGAGATTGTCACAAACAGGCTCAGTAGGGGTATGGATGAGTTTGCTCATTGGCCTTCCGTTCACTCAACACCTGGGTAGCCGTTACGTACAGTTAGTGCCATTGTCGTGCTTGTGGTTAAACCCACTGCCAGCGTATTGACGAGTCTTTAGAGCCCCACACAAAGGGTTTTTCCGGTTCAGGCGATATGATGTAGATGACGTAAGTTGGTAAATGAATGTGTTCGATTAAATGTGTACAGGCTACACGGATTTTGATCGGACGGTTGATAATACTAGCGGTTTAGGATTAAGCTGGATTATTAAATCAAGTTTAAATTTAATAATTTATATATATATTTTTTATATATGTATTCTAGTATTATTGATCACTATTCATTTTCTCTCTTGGTTATTCATATTTTTATATGGATACACGTATATATATTTCGATACGTATACCGTATTGTATTCCGTATTTATACGAATTTTATTGTAGAAGATGGACACCTCATTTGTGACTATTCATTTATGAATTTTCATAAAATGATGTGGAAGTGGGGTGGCATTAAGCATGGTCGAAGATATGTAGAGACCAATGGGCTTCATTATTTTATTAACAAATATGTTATGATTTTTATTTGTATGGTTGTAAAATGAAAATGAAGCCATTCTTTTTTCTATTCTTCATACATTCATTCTCTCATGCCGTCAAGAGTTGCTCATGCCTATTTTTCCTCACCTCCTCCTCCTCTTTCTTTGTTTACTCTCTTTAGCTTAGATTTGAGAGGAAAAAATAGTGGAAAATTCGTACATCCCCACTCTCCATTCCTAGTGATTTTGAAGCGTCGGTTGCTTCACTAGGTAAAGCCAGAGCTTGGATCGGTTCCCTCGGGTAGATCATCTTCGGTGAAGGAGGACCCGCTTGCAAATGTGGCCTGGAGCACTTGAGAGCATGCTAGAGTCCAACCCAATCGGAGCAAATGAAGACGCTACAAAGATTGTGATTTCTATCTTGTTATGGTTCTAGTTTTAAGTGTTTGGTTCGATTCTTGTGTTTTAGTTTCTAGTGCCACGAAATTTTTTGTTTTTGAATTCGGCATTGACCACGGGTTAGTGACAATAGCACTAGGAACTTTCATCTATAGTAGGCAGTTACCGATTCCAGCTTCCAATATGACATGGATGGCAGAGTGTCTGTCACGAGTTATAAGTTTACCCTCTCCTGAGGTGTAGTACATTGGAAAGAGTTTCAAGCGGGATACTGAGGTAGACATGATGATGGATGCTGATTATGACTCAGCATAGGATAAAGCCTAAGAATTTGTTGGATAAAATTATTCATTTATGAACTTGTTCCCATCATCTATCCAGAAAAATTCGAAGGCAGGTATCCTTCATTTAGGAGATAGTTGATCTCCACGAGGTTGAGATATAGAGAGATACAGTTAGAAATATTATAGCGGATCCATTCACTGAGGCCGTTTTTGAACACGGTTTGCGAAATTTTTAGTAGAGCGGTTGGGTATGCGATAGCATATGAGATGTGGGTAAGCGATACTGCAATAATTGGCCTTAAGTGCAAGTGGAAGATTGTTAGATATAATGCTCTCAAGGCAATTATTGTAATTGCAGGAAGGTGATTACTTAATTGAAGGGGGGCCTATACGGATAGAACAGCCTTTCTCGAAATGATAGTATGCTATCTGGTTTATCTTTATCATTCATGTGTATAGGTTTTACTCATTATCACGTATCGCTAATACAAAATGATAAAGCCCATAGGATCTTTGCTTGACTATCAGGATTATGATTGGGATCATACTAATATGGCTTGGGTAGTCCATAAGCACATCCTTAAATGTCCCTAGTCGTAGGAGTATCGAGACTGGGTATCGGTACTCCAGTTTAGACTAGTGTATACGTTTCTTGACTCTGTATGGGGCGATGGTTGATCCTATAGCCATTGGTGTTTGACATTAAAGATTGTATACATGTGCTCATTAGGTTATGAGTTACACTGGACGGACTCACTGAGAACTCCTATATGGTATTATACCGATCATCAGATAGCAGTTCTCTGACGACATGAGTACATGGTAGTCTGTAGACCTGAGATCGTCATAGTGTATTGTGTGATTCCTACCGTGCTTTGATTACTACCCTACCACGGCTTTAAAGAGCCGTGCAAACATGTTTTAGTTAGGTACAGTCCCGAGCTATATGGAGGTAGTGAGCGATCGAAAAGGATTCGTCTCTCCCGGTATAGGGAGTTGATGTCGCGCTGTGCACGATTGGCTATAATCATAAGTCCCTGACCAGGGAAGATGAGATTTACTGATAAGGGTTATCGGTAGTTTCTCGGTTGGTTATGAGTTTGAGATCAGCATGACTTATCGGGTTATTTGGAGTATGACGGATTCCACCTCAGATCTTGTATGCAACACTCTTAGACGAAGAGACCGGACTGTACGGTGACTGTCACTTATAGGCTCTGCAGGGTACAGATAAGCTTACTTGTAGACCTTACTTTCGTTTAATACATAGGGTAGCCGTTACACTCATTAAGTACCGCTGATGTGTTTATAAGTTAACCCGGTGGGGGATTGATCTGAAAGTGTTTCAGATCAATCGGATATAATCATAACCTTCTGTCAGCGTATTGTTGAGTTTTTAGAGTCCTACATAGAGGGTTTTCCCAGCTCAGGCGAAACGATGTAGAGTGCATATATTGATACGTACGGCAGTCCAAGTAAATGCGTGTATGGGATACACGAACTTTAATTAAACGTATGATAATACTAGACGGAAAATTGAAAACCCGGATTATTAAATCAAGTGTTGATTTAATGATATGTGTGTGTGTGATTATGTGATATATATATATATATATATATATATATATATATATATATATAATCTAGTATTCTCTCTCTCATTCTCTTTATTCTTGCATTTGTAATATGTTACAAATAGAAAATGTATTCGTGAAATACATTTATTCCTTTTTCTTTCTTCCTTTTTTTTAAAAGAGCCAAGTGTGTCATGTGATGGCACATGGGGAAAGGGGCATACCCACCCTAATAATTATGATAAGTGGAGGAGAGGTGAGAAGGTGATATGAGAGTGAATCTCACTCTCATTCTCTAATTGGAGTCTCATTTTGTATTTCATCACCCTCTCTCATCACTTTCTCTAGCTCAAGAAAAGAAAAAGAAAGAGAACAGAAAAATAGAGAGATCAAGAAAGATAATTCACTACATCTCTATACTTTGATTCCTTGCAAGTTTCCTAGACTAGTTGCTTCACCAAAGATCGTCTCAAGGTGGAGCTAGAGCTTGAGTTGGAGTTCCCTCATATGGATCATCTTCGGCATGGTCGATCGGCGTGCAAGCTTATTCCCGTAGGACTTGGAGCCTAGAAGGGACTTCCACAATTGGGCGGACACATTACAAAGGTTGTATCCTACCAAACCTCTTGCTAGATTCATGTTTTCTTTCTTTTGGTTGCTTGTTTTAGTGTTTGGATGATTTTCATAGGTTGTAGTTGGTTGTGCTTGCTTACTTTTTTATTGTTATTCATTCCGCCTTGGCCGCGTGTATTGCTGCACAAGTACAATGAACCAACACATCGCTCTCTTGATGGAGGTTCTATCCTGATGGGGAACAATGCATCATGCAAAATAGTTGGAATCGGCAACGTTCGGATTCGCATACATGATGGGATAGTCCAAACCCTGACTTTGGCATGTGTCGGATCTGAGTAAGAGCTTGATCTCTTTAGGTGTGTTGGACAGGATCGGTTGCAAGTGCATAATCGATGGTAGTTCTCTGAAAATTTCCAAGGGCTCTCTCATAGTCATGAAGGGAAAGAAATTGAGTAACATGTACTTTCTACAGGGACAGATAGTATCAGATGATGTAGCTGCAGCTTCTACTAGCTCGGAAGATTCAGAATCGGTCAGATTGAGGCACCTTCATTTAGGGAATATAGGAGAGGCGGGGTTTGAGGTGTTCCAAAAGAGGCGGTTGCTCGAAGTTGTATATATGGGCAGGCTTGATTTTTGTGAGGGCTGTGTTTTGGGGAAGCAAACTAAGGTGAAGTTCGGGACAGTTATTCATGATACAAAGGGTATTCTCGACTACGTCCACATTGAAGTTTGGAGTCCAGCACCGGTATTTTCTAGAGTTGGATCCAGATATTTCGTTTCTTTCATCGATGACTTCTTGAGGAAGTTATGGGTGTACGCTCTCATGTCTAAGGCTGAGACTTTTGAAAAGTTCAAGCAGTGAAGACCATGGTGGAAAAACAGACTAGTGGGTCCGTAAAGATTCTTTGGACCAATAATGGTGGAGAGTTTACTTCACTTGAGTTCGCAAATTTTTATAAGTCGGACGGGATTGTATGTCATTTCACTACACCGGGAGACCCTCGGTCAAACGGCGTTGTAGAGCAGATGAATCGGACCCTCTTGAGAAGACCAGGTGTATGCGGATTACTACTGGGCTTCCGAAGGAGTTTTGGGCTGAGGCCCTATCTACCGCTGTGTACCTCATCAATCGTTCACCACCATCGGTGATAAATAAGAAAATTCCTGAGGAAGTATGGACTGAAAAGGTTGGAGATTATTCGAAGCTTCAAATATTTTGGTGCCCATCTTACGTTCATGAGAAGAGCGATAAGTTAGAGCTAAGAGCTAGAAAGTGTGTCCTGCTCGGCTATGGAAGCGAAGCCAAGGGGTACAGGTTGTGGTGTCCTAAGGCCCAGAAGATAGTGAGCAGCTGACATGTTACATTCGATGAGTCTGCAATGCGTCGGAAAAATTAGACTCACACAAATAGTGAACTGTGAACAGATACCCCACCAAGCGAGCTAGAGTTTATGACTCCAGTCCAGGATATGAGGTGGATGATACTCAGATTCAGGCGGAGGGTTCGATTCAGGCAGAGGAGCATAGGTCTGCGAGAGAAAGACGTCCACCGATCAGATTTGGTTTCAAGGACATGACCGTAGTTAGTTTCGATGACATGGCATCATATACATTGACCGTTGAGCATGAGGAGCCGTCCAGTTACACAATGGCTGTGCAGTCGGGTGACTTTCCTAGTAGGAGGGTTGCGATAGAGGAGAAGATGGAGTCTCTTCACTGAAATGGTACGTGGGATCCTATTGCTCTATCAGAGGACAAACACGCTATCGGCTGCAAGTGGGTCTTCAAGTTTAAAGATGTTATTTCATAGGCAGAGAACATTATGCACAATATGAGATTGGTGGCTAAGGGTTTGCACAGAGGAAGGGTGAGGACTACAATAAGATCTTTTCTCTGATTGTTCGACCCACTTCGACCTACAATCTATTGGCTAGGGTTGTGAGTTATGACATGGAGCTAGAGCTAGAGCAGCTAGACGTCAAGACTGCACTCTTGCATGGTGACCTAAATTAAGAGATTTATATGCATTAGTCCGAGGGGTTCGTGGTCGAGGGAAAAGAGAGATATGTTTGCAAACTGAAGAAGTATCTTTATGTTTAAATCCCCAGTTCCTTGTAAACTTTCCGTATTTGAATAAATTTTTCCCAAAATCTATTCCATTTTAATCCCAATTAAATGTTCTATCTTTTCCTAACATTTTTTCCTAATTAATTAAAACCGAAAACATTTTTTTAAAAAACCCTAAATAAAACCCTAACCCAATCCCTAACCCTTAGCCAGCCCGAGCCCAAAGCCAACAAGCCCAACATTCCCTAACCCGAGCCCTAACCCCCTCTCTCTCTTTTCACTTTCTTTCTTTCTTTCTTTTATTTTTTCTTTAACCCACAAAATCCCTCCGTTGTCGCCCATGAGAACTGCTCCTCGCCAACCGCCGTGACGTCGCCCACGCCCTCAATGACTCCCTGAGATCCCCTCAACCACCCCCTCATCTCCTTAACGTCTCTTTTCCTCTCCTTGTCTCTTTCTCACCTTGTCTCTTTCTCTATCTCTCTTTCTCTTTCATAAATCTCTCTCTCGTTCTCAAACTCTCTCTCTCTGCCTCACTCCTTGCCGGCGTCCCTCACCCCTGACGAGACCCACATCACCCCCACAAGGCCGCCTTCTTGCTACTGAGCTCACCACACCATATTCTTCTTCTTCTCTTCACCAACCCAACTCCAACTCCACCCATCACAGCCGCCGTCGCCACTAACCCCTTTCCACCGACGATCACGCTCGTCTCACCACCGCAACCTCGTCACCGCCACCAACACCACCTCCCGAGCACCCGTCCCCACATCGACACCATCTCCCGAGCCTTCACCTCATCACCACTACTACCTGCTACCACTGCCGCCCTCCTCTCCTCCACTCGCCGCCATGAGCACCGACCACCTCCATCAACGGTGAGCCTCTCCTGACTGCTCACCACCATCGTCTCAACACCGATGTGCTTCTCTCCTCTCAGAACCGTACTCCTCCTTCAATCGCTGGCAACCACACTGCATCCAACACCGTCGACGAACCTCTAACTAACCCCTCTGCATCCCTTCCTCTCCACCAACCGAGATCACCACCTCCTTTGCACGCTCGAGCTCGCCGAGTCGTTGTCACTGTTGCTATGCTTGACATCGCTGCTCGCGATCGCGATCGTGCTAGTGCCGCGTGCATTGTTCCCTCATAAAAATTGCTTTTTAATTAAAAATCAATCAAGTAGCGTCTTTCGTGTTTCCCACGTGAGCGCCAGCGCCGGCATTTAGTAGGATTAAAAAATCCTATACTGAGCGCCTGTTTACAAGGCACATGAGCACCTGTTTATGTAAGAATTAAATTTTTAGGCGGCACCCACGTGTATAGCACGAGGGCGCCAGCGCCCAAATTAAGAGCAGGTAGAATTAAATTCTATATAGGGAATTATTTCCCTAAAATCTGGAGATATTCTCCGTTAAACAGAGCCGCTGGATCAAAAATTCAATGGTGATTAAAAAATCATCAAATGATAGAATTAAATTCTATTAGGGGAAAACATCTTCCTAGTCTTTTTTTCAATAAAAAAGATCTTCTCTGTTAAACAGAGAGCTGTTGGATTAAAGATCTAATAAAAAAATTAAATTCTAAATTTGGGAAAATATTTTTCTAATCATTCCAAATGAGAAAGATATACTCTGAACCTTTGGATTAAAAATCCAATGGTGATTAAAAATCACCGTTTGATAGAATTAAATTCTATCTATAGGAAAATATATCCCTAATCTTGTTAAAAACAAGAATATATATTCTGTAG
Organism: Agapanthus africanus; assembly: GCA_030015575.1. Lineage (NCBI taxonomy): Eukaryota > Viridiplantae > Streptophyta > Magnoliopsida > Asparagales > Amaryllidaceae > Agapanthus > Agapanthus africanus. Next base: position 794,720,275 of record JASDDO010000024.1, on the reverse strand, counting down.
AACAGAAATTCTCTGGATCAAAAATCCAACGGTGGATAAAATCCACCAAATAATCTTTGAGGTCAATTAAATGAATTGGTATCTCTCAAATGAGAGATTTTCTTAAACTAATTAATAATTTGCCTCCTCTATATAAAGAACCCGAGACTTTTAGTCTCAAAAGGAGAATCGACCCTATAAGTTTTCTACAAACTGAGAATTTAATTCTCCTTCAAAGAAGGTCTTCTCGTTCTCTCCAAACCTTGGTAAATAAAAGCAGAGATAAAACATATCTTCTTTGCCAGGCATAAGTAAAAACAAGGATATAACTCTTCATTAAAAGAACTTAGTTCTTTCTCTGGATCTGAGATCTGTAAGACAGATATCCCCACAAGTTGAGAATTTAATTCTCATCGGGGAGATCATGTTTTTCAAACTCAAAATCTAGGGAAAAGAATTAGATAAAAAGAACATAGAGAAAAGACATATGTTTTAGGAATTTAATTCCTCTGAAAATAGGGTTTAACCCTACATAATGAACTTAGTTCTTACAAAAAGAACATAAGAACTTAGATTTCCAATAAAACCGATCCCAAATCTTCAAAATAATGATTTTGGTGATCATTAATGGTCAAAATGTCATTAACAGAAATTAAAACTTCTTCAGAAAATATTAATAAAGATTAAAATCTCTAAAACAAAAGATTCAGTGTTTTACGTGTTTGCCACGTGAGCGCCCAAAATAGAATGCTCGGCACCTCACATGCTTCCCACATGAGCGCTCAACAAAAAAAGAGCACAACGCCTCACATGAGTGCCCAAAAATATAAACTCAGCGTCTCATGTGCTTCCTATGTGAGTGCCCAGAGGTGAAGACTTAGCGCCTCACGTGAAACACACGTAAGCACTGTATAAAAGTGCCGAGCACTATATATATGTAGTCAAAATGACTAAGTGCTTAGCATTGATTAGGCAGTGCCCATGTCTGTGTAATTCCACGTTGCGACCCCCGGTTCTTACGGGGAGGCGGAAACGGTATAAAAATCAAATTTTTAGCGCATGGGGCAACATGGACTAACAAAGTCGGGATCTTTTCCTAAACTAAAACTAGCAAACTTGCTAAAGAGAATTAGCTACTCGGAAAGATGGTTATACCTAAACTTGAACTCCTTCTTCTTCAAACTTTGTAGAGGTTGATGGTTCTTTCCTCGTCGCCTTCTTCCGTCGAAGATGGATCCACCTGAGGGTTCAACCTTCGGGCTCTTCCTCGAACTTTGAGTGAACTAGGATCTCCGGCTTGCTAAACCTTGAACCCTAGAGAGAGTAGAGAGTATCTATGCGGTGCTTTCTTTTCAAGATGAGGGATTCTCAACACATGAGAAGGAATCACCTTGAGCTTGAGGAAGAAGAAGATGAAATGAGGAGAGAGAATGATTATGATAGAATGAGCTCTTTTCTTTTGCAACCATAACTAAAAGAAAAGGAATTATCTAATTAATAATAATAAATCAAAAATGAAATAGTTGATGGTTGTATTTGGAATGACCACTATCATAACTTTCAATAAATGAGTGTAAGCAAGAATCAAGGAGTATCATTTCAAAGCATGATGGTGGTCAACATTCAACCATGGTCAACAAGTCAACCATGGTCAACAAGTCAACAAAATCAACCATAACAATATTTCATTTAATTACTATTATTAATTGATATTTCATAAATCTATTAGGGTTTGGAAAATGACGACTGTCAACTGTGCATACGCACCCGTTCCGAAACCCTAATGAAATACCTCATCCTCCGCCTCAAGCAACTGTGCATACACACCTGCATTCTCGTTCCGAGGAACAAGAATACCAAGATATAAAAGCAACCCCAAAACATATACCAGTATCTGGCTCAAACCAGAGCCCGCCAGTATAATCCGTCCGGACTCCAAACGTGCACAAGTGCGCGGATGAGAACGAACCCTGCCGCAAAACCATGCGACCTCTACTCTGTTTTTCCCAGAGGCGAATACCCTCTGTGTGGGACTCTAAAGACTCAACACTACGCTGGCAGTGGGTTTAACCACAGACCGCAAGCGGCACTAGCTGTGCGTAACGGTCCCCAGGTAGATGCCGACAAGAAGGCTGACGAGGTGAACCCCATCTGAACTCCTACTGAGTCTGAATGTGACATTCTCCGTACAGTCCGGTCTGTTCGTCTGATACATCGCATGTCGGGCCTAGGGGGCGGTAAAACGTCAGTCCCCCAATAGCGGTACAAGTCGTGTTGGAGTGAAGCCCAAAACACCCTGAGATAACACTGGAAGCCTACCAGTATATCTCGCTTGCCCTGGCCAGGGACTACTCGTGTAATGGCTCTCCTAGACACAGCGCGATGTCAACCCCCAATACCGGGAGAGACGAATCCTGTCTAACCGTCACTGCCTCCAAGTGCTTCGGGACTGCACCCAACCACTACCTGTTTGCACGACTCCTTTGAGCCGTGGTAGGGTAGTGATCAAAGTGCAGTGGGAACACACTCGAGCCGAAGTGCCAGTATCAAGTCAGCGGACTAAGCTGTACTCATGTCACCTGGGAACTGATAACTGACGATAGGTATAATACCAACCTGTCAGTTCCCGACGAGTCCTGTCCAGTGTACCCGTAACCTAACGAGCACCCGTATACTATCTCCAGTACGACGTACTGATGGCTGTGGGACAGACCATCTCCCACACTGGGATGAGAAGCGCATACGCTAGTCTACTCCGGAGTATCGATGCCCTGTCTCGATAGTCCTGCGACTAGGGACCTGTATAAGGATGTGCTTATAGATTACCCAGCCCCCACTAGTGTGACTGCCATCACAACGCTGGTAATCAAGCAAAGATCCTAAGGGCTCCACTAATGCGTATAGGTGATATCGCAAAATAAACACATGTACACATTGAAGTAGAAACAAACCAAGTAGCATACTACTATATTGAGCAAGATTGTTTATACAAGGTGAATATCCCAAGCTTCCATTAAGTAATATACAAACTAGTATGATACAGTAATGGCCTCTAGGGCATATACACTAACAATCTCCCACTTGCACTAAGGCCATGTACTGGCGTATCGAAGACCTATCATCTCGATCAGCCGCTCGAACTGAGTCTGGGGTAGGGCCTTGGTGAATGGATCTGCAGTGTTTTCTTCTGAAGCAACCCTCCGAACCTCGATCTCCTTGCGATCTACGATCTCCCTGATCAGGTGATACCGCCTCAAGATGTGCCTGGATCTCTGATGGGACCTGGGTTCCTTCGCTAAAGCTATAGCCCCGTTGTTGTCGCAATACAGAGGTATTGGGTCAACAATGGACGGAACCACCTGAAGTTCTTTCAAGAACTTCCTCATCCAGACAGCTTCTTTTGCGGCATCAGATGCAGCGATGTATTCCGCTTCCATCGTCGAGTCTGCAACGGTTTCCTGTTTGGAACTCTTCCAACACACCGCCCCTCCATTGAGGGTAAAGACAAAACCCGACATGGACTTGGAATCATCCTTGTCACTCTGGAAGCTGGAGTCAGCAAAGGCCTCGATCTGGAGGTCTTTTCCGCCATACACCAAGAACATCTCCTTAGTCCTCCTTAGGTACTTGAGAATGTTCTTTACTGCTATCCAGTGTTTCTCCCCAGGGTTTGACTGATACCTGCTTACCACACTCAGTGCATAAGCTACATCCGGTCTGGTACACAACATCGCATACATTATAGAGCCTACCGCAGAAGCGTAGGGTATAATAGACATGCGATCCCTCTCCAAATCAGTCTTGGGAGACATATCTTTAGAGAGGGTGATCCCGTGACAAGCCGGTAGGTTACCGCGCTTGGAATCTTCCATACTGAATCTTTTCAGTATAGTGTCGATGTACCTGGACTGTGAAAGTCCTAATATCCTCTTGGATCTATCACGATGGATCCGGATCCCCAGGATGTACGAAGCATCACCCAGGTCTTTCATGGAGAAGCTTTGTGACAAGAACCCCTTGACAGATTGTAGCATAGGAATGTCATTTCCTATTAAGAGAATGTCATCCACGTATAAAACGAAGAATACTACAGTTCTCGCTACAAATCTACTATAGATGCATGGTTCATCTCGATTTTTGATAAAGCCAAATTCCTTGACCGTCTCATCAAAACAGATGTTCCCACTCCGCGATGCCTGCTTTAGTCCATAGATGGACTTAAGCAACTTGCACACTTTTCCGCTGCTCCCACTCTGAATGAAACCCTCTGGCTGATCCATATAGACACACTCCTCTAAATTTCCATTTAGAAAAGCGGTTTTTACGTCCATCTGCCAAATCTCATAATCGTGGAAGGCAGCAATGGCAAGAAGGATCCGAATGGATTTCAGCATAGCCACTGGAGAAAAGGTTTCGTCATAGTCCAAGCCAGGTCTTTGACGGAAACCCTTTGCTACAAGTCTAGCTTTATAGGTCTCAACCTGTCCATCTACACCAATCTTCCTTTTGAAGATCCACTTGCATCCTACGGGTTTTACCCCGTCTGGAGCAATGTCCAACGTCCATACTTTGTTGGTGTACATGGACTCCATTTCGGTCCGCATTGCATCCAGCCATTTTACCGAGTCAACGCTCTGAACGGCCTGCTGGAAGCTAGTAGGCTCATCATAGTCTATGATGCAATCCTCTCTATCCCCGTCTATGAGAAAACCGTAGTATCTCTCGGGCGGATGAGACTGCCTACTACTTCTGCGGAGCGGCATAGGAATGTCCTGTTCTTTTGAACCCTCTGGTTCCATTAAGCTTTCAGTAATAGTCTGTGGTTCTGGAATTTCTTCCAGTTCTATTGCGCTCCCACTTACTTCTTTTTCTAAGAACTGATGTTCCAGAAAATGGGCATTACGAGAAACAAGGACTTTTTGTTCCTCTGCGTAATAGAAAAGATACCCCATGGAGTTCTTTGGGTATCCCACAAACTTGCACAGTACTGAGCGTGCCTCGAGCTTGTCCGTATGCTGCTTTTTGACATAAGCTGGACATCCCCAAATCTTCAGGTACTGAAGATAGGGTTTCTTCCCACTCCATAACTCATATGGTGTGGTAGGCACAGTCTTAGTAGGAACTCGGTTCAAAAGGTATGCAGCTGTTTCTAGCGCATACCCCCAGAATGATCGCGGTAACTCAGCGTTACTCATCATGGACCGTACCATATCCAATAGGGTCCGGTTCCGTCTCTCCGATACACCGTTATGTTGCGGAGTGTATGGAGGAGTAAGCTGAGAGACAATCCCATTCTCTTTTAAGTAATTCAGGAACTCGGCACTTAAGTATTCTTCACCTCGATCCGATCTTAGAATCTTGATACTTTTGCCGGTTTGTTTTTCAACTTCATTCTTATATTCCTGGAATTTTTCAAAAGCTTCGGACTTATGTTTCATTAAGAAGAAATAACCGTACCTTGAAAAATCATCCGTAAAAGTAATGAAGTAAGAATAACCGCTTCGTGCATGTGTAGACATTGGACCGCACACGTCGCTGTGTACGAGTCCCAAGAGCTCGCTCGCTCTTACTCCGTGTCCAGTGAACGGAGTCTTTGTCATCTTTCCTTTGAGACAGGATTGACAAGTGGCATATGATTGATATTCGAACGGATCCAAATATCCTTCTGTATGTAACTTAGTCAACCTTCTCTCATTGATGTGACCCAGTCTACAATGCCATAAGAAAGTCTGATTGATATCTGGAGACTTTCTTTTGTGTGTATTCTGGACATTGAAAATCTGTGGTTGGTTTAATACGTATATACCATTGCTCAATGTACCTGACCCAATCAGAACTTGATTAAGGTGAATGTTTACAACATTACTTACAAACGCAAATTCATAACCTTCTTTAGAAACCAAAGATACAGAAATGATATTACAAGTTGCGTTGGGTACAAAAAAGCAATTACGCAAAACCAAAACATGCCCATCTGACATTCCCAGGTGATAGTCCCCCACGGCTTTAGCATCCATGCTAGCTCCGTTCGCAACTCTGAGGGTCATGTCACCTGCCTTCAAAACCCTACGGTTTCTCAACGCCTGCAAAGAATTACAGATATGAGATCCTGATCCGGTATCCAATACCCAGGAAGTAGAGTTTATAGAAAGACAGTTTTCAATAACATACATACCTGAAGCTGAAGCCACAACCTGCTTCAGTTTCTGTGTCCTGGCTTTCCAAGCCCTGCAATCTTTCTTCCAGTGTCCACTCTTGTGACAATAGAAGCATTCCTCTTTACCCACAAGCTTCCCCGCTATCTTTGTTGCCTTTTCCTTTCCCTTCGTACCCACTTTACTAACACCGCCTCTTGGTTTGGCGGGGGCTTTCTTCCTCTTTCCCTTGGCTTTCACCTTGGACCTAGAGGAAGAAGATCCTCCTACAAACAAAGCGGGTGTTTCCCTACCCTTCTGTAGGGTGCCCTCTGCGCTCCTCAGCATGTTGAGGAGTTCTGAAAGTTCAACTTCCTTTTCTTGTAAGTTGAAGTTCAGTATAAACTGGGCGTAAGTGGATGGAAGGGACTGGAGAATTAAATCCGTATAGAGTTCACTATCCAACGTGGTCCCAAGTTCCGCAAGCTCCTCAGTGTAGCCAATCATCTTAAGCACGTGGTCCGCTACCGATGATCCGACGGCCAACTTTGTCGAAAATAACTTCTTCGACACTTCGTATCTTGCGATACGAGACTGCTCTCCATACAGTTCTTTTGTATGGAGAAATATAGACTCGAGGTCCATATTCTCATGCCTCCTCTGATGTTCGTTGTCCATAGAGGCAAGCACGAGGCACCTGGCCTTCGTGCAATCAATCTCCCAAGTCTTACGGATTTCCTTATCCGCGACGCTGGAGGTGGGACCTGGGACGGGGGGGAGCTTTGGTGGTAAGAAGATACCCCAGCTTGTCGTAAGTGATTGCCAATTTTACATTCCTGAGCCAATCTTTGTAGTTTGGCCCTGTCAGTATGTTTTTATCTAGAAGTAACTTAAGTCCAGTCATTTCGAATTTGGTCGCTGCAGGGGGAAAGAAGAAACACTTTAGCACGATGCTCTTGCAAGTTTAGAATGGTTTTTAATTTGTCTAAACAGGATGGCTCCCACTGTCTCTCGAATCCCTCCTCAAACCACAAAGGAAGAATTAGCCGGGATCAATCCCACCGCACAATACTTGCTTAACCGTTCATCCAGGCCAGTGTCGGTACTTCGAGGGAGGTTTTCCAACGCTTTCGCGAAGTTCCTTAATTTAAGAACCTCTTTTCCCTGGGGGCGTAGCCCCGCTAACACCTTTCTAGGCACCTACTAGGTTTATAGCATTGATCGTTTAGTGAGAAATTTCCCGAGGAGTAGCATATACTCACAGTAGGATCGGGATCCAAATATCATCGCGTGACGAAACTGAAGGAATCCTACCAGAATCATCACACTCCAAATGGTATGCAAAACTAGCAAGTTTCAGTACTTATGAAACTCCCGATGTGGATTTTTTGCCCCATGCTCTTATGACCTTGGCGTGAGGTCAAAATGTCATAAGTCACATGTCAAGTTCTTCCCATCATTATCCCGGTTGATTTGAACCCACCCGTACCTACCCTTGACGTAGGCCAAAATGGCGGTACGACTGTCTCAAACCAACGCATTCTATCTATGCAACAGATAAATATCCGGTAGCTACCAATCACTATGCCTTGGCGTGAGGTCAAAATATATAACTTGAATACTACCGTATATTTAACTGAAATGATGGAGGGCTACGAATGGTTTTGGCGAAACCGTGAACGTAGTGAACTTGATATAATCGATGGAACGAGATAGCTTTTAGAAGGAGTGGCTCAAGCTCCGCATTTAAAAGTTAGTTTTGAAAAGAACCGAGTGGTTTTTTCGAAAGTGTTCCAACGACTTTAACTTGGTTTATTATCTTGCATTAGTTCTTTTAATGCGTGATATTCTTGCATTAGTTCTTTTAATGCGTCCCATCATTTAATCCTACCATTGCAGAAAACAACCAAAATATGACGTACGCTTATGCCATTCGCATTCGCCACGGGGTCCCGTCATCACTCGTTAGGTTACTTAACTAACGACAGAGCGGGGGCTGGGCTAGCGCGGCTGTAAAACATAAGCAACGCCTAAATATAATGCAATGATAGACATTACAGATCACAGATGAATACATTGGATATACTAGCAATCCGCAATCCGTTCGAGCCTGCAACGAAAAGCGGATTACACGGTCGCGGTGAATAGCAAATACCCCACCCAAGACCCCTACGGGTGCGGCAAACTACCCGCCAAGTACCCGGTAGTTTGTGCACCCCTCCATGGGTCTATCCTAGGAGCAAAAACAGTAAAAAGAATTATACAATGACGGCTACAACCCCGACCCGGTTGTGCGGCCATACAAATAATATTATTACATCAATTTACATTTACAAATGAATGAAAGAAAAACAAAAGCTCATCTCACATCCACCCCGGCTATTCACCTGCGACAGTCCAACAGATTCATATACACATACCAATATCAAACACAGATCACAGAGATGTATAACCCCGACTAATCGACTTATAGCGATTAGCCGACGTTCAATACATACAAACATCACAGATATAACCATCATAGTCAAAGTGCAGTGAAGTTCGGAAAAAATACGGAATTATAGGACCCCAAAAGTAAATTTCTGTTCTGGAAAATCTGGGCACATATAAAATATTTGAAAAATCCCAAAACCCTACCAGAAGAACACTGCACGAAACCCGATCACGAGAGGACTCCAAACGGCGGCGGTTCCGCGGCAAATGCCTACCTCATGCCGCGGAACCGCGGCGGTTTGAATGAATCAGGGGATCGTTTTTCTTGGCTGTTCACACAAAACCCTGAGCCGAATTTAGGTGTATAACAAAACTTGTTTTGACCAGAAAAAATTTTAACAGAAACTAGGGTTTTGTAAAAGTTTGGTTTTTGGATTTTTTTCGGTTCCGAACTTCGTTAAACTTCACTACCAAGCTAGTTTAAGTTTAGTTAGGCTCTGATACCACTGTAATTCCACGTTGCGACCCCCGGTTCTTACGGGGAGGCGGAAACGGTATAAAAATCAAATTTTTAGCGCATGGGGCAACATGGACTAACAAAGTCGGGATCTTTTCCTAAACTAAAACTAGCAAACTTGCTAAAGAGAATTAGCTACTCGGAAAGATGGTTATACCTAAACTTGAACTCCTTCTTCTTCAAACTTTGTAGAGGTTGATGGTTCTTTCCTCGTTGCCTTCTTCCGTCGAAGATGGATCCACCTGAGGGTTCAACCTTCGGGCTCTTCCTCGAACTTTGAGTGAACTAGGATCTCCGGCTTGCTAAACCTTGAACCCTAAAGAGAGTAGAGAGCATCTATGGGGTGCTTTCTTTTTCAAGGTGAGGGATTCTCAACACATGAGAAGGAATCACCTTGAGCTTGAGGAAGAAGAAGATGAAATGAGGAGAGAGAATGATTATGATAGAATGAGCTCTTTTCTTTTGCAACCATAACTAAAAGAAAAGGAATTATCTAATTAATAATAATAAATCAAAAATGAAATAGTTGATGGTTGTATTTGGAAAGACCACTATCATAACTTTCAATAAATGAGTGTAAGCAAGAATCAAGGAGTATCATTTCAAAGCATGATGGTGGTCAACATTCAACCATGGTCAACAAGTCAACAAAATAAACCATAACAATATTTCATTTAATTACTATTATTAATTGATATTTCATAAATCTATTAGGGTTTGGAAAATGACGACTGTCAACTGTGCATACGCACCCGTTCCGAAACCCTAATGAAATACCTCATCCTCCGCCTCAAGCAACTGTGCATACACACCTGCATTCTCGTTCCGAGGAACAAGAATACCAAGATATAAAAGCAACCCCAAAACATATACCAGTATCTGGCTCAAACCAGAGCCCGCCAGTATAATCCGTCCGGACTCCAAACGTGCACAAGTGCGCGGATGAGAACGAACCCTGCCGCAAAACCATGCGACCTCTACTCTGTTTTGCCCAGAGGCGAATACCCTCTGTGTGGGACTCTAAAGACTCGACACTACGCTGGCAGTGGGTTTAACCACAGACCGCAAGCGGCACTAGCTGTGCGTAACGGTCCCCAGGTAGATGCCGGCAAGAAGGCTGACGAGGTGAACCCCATCTGAACTCCTACTGAGTCTGAATGTGACATTCTCCGTACAGTCCGGTCTGTTCGTCTGATACATCGCATGTCGGGCCTAGGGGGCGGTAAAACGTCAGTCCCCCAATAGCAGTACAAGTCGTGTTGGAGTGAAGCCCAAAACACCCTGAGATAACACTGGAAACCTACCAGTATATCTCGCTTGCCCTGGCCAGGGACTACTCGTGTAATGGCTCTCCTAGACACAGCGCGATGTCAACCCCCAATACCGGGAGAGACGAATCCTGTCTAACCGTCACTGCCTCCAAGTGCTTCGGGACTGCACCCAACCACTACCTGTTTGCACGACTCCTTTGAACCGTGGTAGGGTAGTGATCAAAGTGCAGTGGGAACACACTCGAGGCGAAGTGCCAGTATCAAGTCAGCGGACTAAGCTGTACTCATGTCACCTGGGAACTGATAACTGACGATAGGTATAATACCAACCTGTCAGTTCCCGACGAGTCCTGTCCAGTGTACCCGTAACCTAACGAGCACCCGTATACTATCTCCAGTACGACGTACTGATGGCTGTGGGACAGACCATCTCCCACACTGGGATGAGAAGCGCATACGCTAGTCTACTCCGGAGTATCGATGCCCTGTCTCGATAGTCCTGCGACTAGGGACCTGTATAAGGATGTGCTTATAGATTACCCAGCCCCCACTAGTGTGACTGCCATCACAACGCTGGTAATCAAGCAAAGATCCTAAGGGCTCCACTAATGCGTATAGGTGATATCGCAAAATAAACACATGTACACATTGAAGTAGAAACAAACCAAGTAGCATACTACTATATTGAGCAAGATTGTTTATACAAGGTGAATATCCCAAGCTTCCATTAAGTAATATACAAACTAGTATGATACAGTAATGGCCTCTAGGGCATATACACTAACAGTCTGAACGCCTCACGTGCTTCCCATATGAGCGCCAGAGCAACAAATAAGTGCTTAGCACTTCTGAATAAAAGGAAAAATCTCAAGATTGAGCCCAAATTGGCCAAGTCTCTCTGAAGTTTTTCTTGCAGCTGAGCCCAGATGCTCTGTTGTTGGATTTTAACTAAATATAATGATTCTTAAAATATTTCTGAGTTGATCTTAGTCTCAAAATAAGACTAACATATTCTTAGTTAAAATAAATTGAGCTCAAATGCTCATATATTTAAGTTGACGTTAATCTAAAAATAAATTAACGGTGCTTAAATAAAATATAATATTTTTTGAACTGATAGAACATACAACCTAAGTTCAAACCCCAAATCTAAAATATACGGATTTGGAATAATCCGCGCCCTACGGGAGACGACATAAACTAGTCTGCATATACAATCCACGGGCAACCAAAATAAAAAAAATAACTCACGACACGAAGTGATCTACCGGAGCCGGAGAAAGTTGTTATTGCAACGCGATAATGTAATTAACTGCAGGGGCTTGCGCTTGCAGAGAAGAGCGTCTCCACAATCAAAAATCTCTTGAAAATGAGGGGGAATCTGATGAAGTCTTCTATATCGATCGCATCTATCCAAACGTCCGATATACGGTGCCATAAATCAACTTGGTATTTTCGGAGAGATAAATGGATATGTCCAAATAGTATCTATCCCCAAATTCAGGCTAGACATCCTCAACGTCTCAGTCCAGTTTTCGGTGGTAAACATGTGTCATCGTTGTCGTGCCACTATCACCAAAGGCAAGTGAAAATCTTCACTTGTATTTTATGCTATAATAGATATTAACCAGAGATATTACCTTATAACTAGATACAAAAATAAAAGATATAACTAGATCGATACACACACACACACACTTGAATTTGGTGTAGTGAACCATCGTGCCGTTTTATTTTGAGTGGAGCCTGACTAGGGCTTATTACTGTGATGGTAACACGTATAAGTTAAGTGATTAACATTTAATTCAATTAGATAGAAAAAACGTTAAATTCGATCGATAACCGAGTGTTTATCTTAGGTGTTCGATGCGAACCTTATGCGAAGACAAAATCGAATATGGCGGAACCCATGATATTTAGACCCTATTACTTTTAACAAACCCCCTGTAAAAATTTGGTGGCAAGTCAATATCGTTACACACATAAAATGACACCTCCATTTAGTTTCGTCAAACTGAAATTCCTCGCACACGTAGCTTATGAAAATCATAGTAAACTAGATACATACTGGAATGTTATGTTTGAGGGCTTGTATCGAAGACGACTCGAAAATCTACAACTCTCTGCATTTTATATTTCGGTACTGCTATAACACAATGATGGAAACTGAATGGGAATACGGCTCTGGACTGCAGTTCAGAGCAGTATTTCATGTTGACACCTGATCTAATTGATTGTATAACTCTAAATGAAAATGAAAATTTACGGAATCCTATATCATTGCGAAGATAATCCTATTATCTAACTATAGGTGGTGGTTTCGTTCAATTTTACTGCCGTTTGATATTTTAACTGTATTTTAAACCGTCAATACATACTACAGTTTCATGCAGAGACAGAATGTATACCTTAACCTTAAACAGTGCATATCTCCCTGCTCACAGCGGATATTATCAATCCGTCTGGTGCGTTGGAAACATAACTGATAAATATAAACATTATATACTGTAGTGTCACCTAATTATGATTTCAACAGGGATTAAAATGTGTTACGAAGTGGACATTCAGTTCAGGAGCTGGATTTCCACCAGCTAACACTTAAAAGGGAATGACTGGAACTCGGAAACCGGAAACCCGATTGACCCAAAACCAATTTTTTTGGATTTCTATTTAAATTTACCTTCTACCCCTTTCATATTATTTTGCCTAATTATGATCGTACGATTTAATATGTTTTTCTGAATTCGTAATGCACGTTATGGTTCATATCGCACATGACTTGATATGCGGCATAATTCTCATATTTACTCGATCGTGATACCTTTAGTGATAACCAACATTCATATGAATTCTTGGCGAATATTGCGTTGTCGAACGTGAATAGTATTGGAATAATTATGTCAAGTACGTCAGTGATAAGTGATTGATTTGTGAAAGTGAACAGTGCAGAGAAAAATGAATAAAACCGTGTTATTGATGCGTACTTGTATACAACTAGCCACATACATGTAGTTATTGAAACCTGGGGAAAATAGGAAAATTGAAGTGGAATAGAACTTGTATTTACCAAGATTAGAGATTTAGAGGATGATCATTCGAACAACGACTCTTATATATACTTTAGGTTATGAACTTAGCGGTCTGGCTGACAGGGTTATGTCCTGGACGACAGTGGGTCATAGTCTCGGGTACGCACGAGACCCTCATTAAACATGATCACTCTATTCTACAGTCCGATTTCAAATTGACCTAGTGACCAATATGGACATAGATCATATATTGCATTGAGTGTTAATACACTGATTACCTGCATACACTATTTCCATTGTTATTACCTTTCGTTTCATGTTTTATTTTATTGCTATTATATTATTGTTATTGCGCCGTCCTGACGACCTGAGTATGTATGCTCAGAGTTTGGAGATGACGCCGCTCATGGGTCAAATCTACCGTTCGAGCTTACAGAGATCTAGACAGTTTTACTTTCAATACTTCTATTGCTTTCCATAAAGCAACCTTGTATCCGCACTTGGTTAGTAGTTTCCTTTTCTGTTGAACTATTGTAAATTGTGAATGATGAGAGTTGATGTAATAAACTAAATGATGTGTTTCCTTTACTTCTATACCGTGTTTACTGATTACCATATAATACTAGAAGCCGAAGTGTAACTACAGCGGGATTATTTCTTAACTGCAGGAGCATGGCTGGCCTAGTCGCCTCTCGTATTCCGTATCTTGGAAAGCGGGGCATGACATGGTTTTGTTAGTTTCAGAGCCATATGTTTAGTATAAAGGAATAACGCGACTTACGTATTATTACGTTATTTTCACTCCACTATCTTTTGCTTTCATTTTTGTATCTAATCATATCCTTTCATCTATCTTCCAGCGACATGACCTTCCCGAACGACCTTTCTTCGGACTCTAGTTCTCAGGATCGCACAGAAAGGATCCTGAACGCACTGACGACTCTCGTGAAAGCTCAAAAGAGAAAGACTGACCTACTTATCGAGGGTATCGGGGCAATTACCACATTGGGCAGACCTTCAACTCTCATTACCGCCCCCGAGGGCGCCGCTGCACCAGATACACCTGCCAGGGCTGACACTGTATCGGATTTCCGAAGACTACACTCAACTGTATTTACAGGGTTTGCCAAACCACTTGAGGCCGAGCAATGGCTAGTCAATGTGGAGAACCTACTGATGACCGCACGGGTCCCTGATGAAGAGAAAATAAATGTGATAAAGATTCAGCTGGAAGACGAGGCCCGTACTTAGTGGCCCATCGAAGAGAGCAGGATAGACGGGCTGATGGATAGGAGCAAGTTCAAAGAATGTTTCTTGGATCACTACTTCCCCTCAACAGCCAAAACAGAAATGGAGGAAAGATTTATCTTGCTGAAGCAGAACGGCCATCCCGTTGATGTATATGCGGCAGAATTCAACCGCCTGAGCTGATTCTCTCCCTATATGGTCGCTTCAGAGGCCACCAGGGTCAGAAATTTCTTACAGGGACTAGACTTTGAGCTACAGCAGTTGATTGCATCTCTCGAGTTGCATACTTTCGCGCAAGTACTCAATGCTGTGCGAATTCAAGAGAAGCTGATCGATAAATTCAAAGGCCCCGTCTCAAGTGACATAAGGCCTCCAGTGATCCCGGCACATACTCAAACATCGTCCCGAGGGGTCATACCAGTTCACATGCTAGGAACAATGCAGATGAAGCTTCCCTTCATGCCCCAGCAGTAGCAACAGAGGAAGGCTTTGGTCTGCGGTTACTGTCACAGGAACGGACATACCCAGAAGGATTGTCGTCGTGCCAAGCGACAATGTTTACTTTGCGGGTCCAGTCAGCACAGGATTAGTGGTTGCCCTCAGCGGACAGAGTTACATAGAGGATCTGGACCGTAGCAGCAGAGATCGTTAGAGTAGAGGCAGACTAACACAGGCCGCGGTCTGGGACGGGCTTTTACCCTGACTTCCGAGCATGCGCATGCCTCGGGTGAAGTTGTTACAGGTACCCTACTCATTTATTCTACGCTATCTAAAATACTATTTGATTCAGGAGCATCACATTGTTTCAAATCTACACATTTCATCGACACTGACTCCATACCACATGAACCATTAACCAAGAGATGGGAAATACATACCGGTAATGGTGTTATAGTGTCTGGTCGAGAATGTAAATCTTGTCCAGTTGTAGTTTGTGTCAGGGAATTCTATGCGAATTTCCTTTTAATTGGGATAGGCAGTTATGATGCGATTCTTGGGATGGATTAGATAAGTATGTTCCATGCGATCATTGATTGTCAAGCTAGGAATGTGACTTTCCGCATCCCCAATCACCCTGAGTTTGTTTTTTAGGGTGGAAGCGAATCTTTAGATCCATCCAAGTTTAGAGGTAAGCCGAAGGTATTGACGGCTATGGAGATTGACGAGAACTCAGCGTCAGAGATCGTTCGGGATTTCCTTGATGTGTTCCCTGAAAATTTACCAGGTCTACCACCTCCTCGCATCTTGGGATTCTCAATCGACCTGATTCTAAATACATCACCAGTTTTTAGGGCACCGTACAGAATGACGCCAGTTGAATTGGCAGAATTGAAGAAAAAAATTGGAGATCTTCTAGAGAAAGGATTTATTCGCCCAAGCGCTTCTCCATGGGGTGCACCAGTCTTATTAGTGAAGAAGAAGGATGGCTCACCGCGAATGTGCATATACTACCGTGAGCTGAATAGAGTAACGATAAAGAACAAGTACTCCATTCTATGCATCGACGACTTATTTGATCAACTGGGTGGTGCCAAGGTATTTTCGAAGCTGGATCTTCGTTCGAGTTATCACAATATCAGAGTAACAGGTGAAGATGTATGCAAACGGCTTTTCGGGCCTGATATAGCATTATGAGTTTCTTGTGATATAATTCGGTGTTACCAATACTCCAGCAATATTCATGGATCTGATGAACAGGGTTTTTGCTAAATACTTGGACACGTTTTTCATTGTATTCATCGATAACATACTAGTCTACTGTAAAACTTGAGAGGATCACGCCGAACATTTGTGAACCGTACTACAAATTCTGCGAGAAGAGAAGCTATACGCAAAACTGAGCAAGTGCGAGTTCTGGCTTGATAAAGTACAGTTCTTAGGACACATCATTTTGGGTGAAGACATTTCAGTCTACCCAGCGAAGATAGAATTTGTTAAAGATTGGCCGACACCGAAGTTAGTGGCCGAGATCAAAACCTACCTAGGATTGGTAGGATATTATTGGCGTTTCTTTCAAGACTTTGCATGAGTTGCTGAACCCTTGACAAAGCTTACGTGGAAGGAAGCGCCTTATGTGTGGTCAGAGAAATGTGCACAGGCTTTTGATATGCTAAAACAAAAGTTAACCATGGCCCCTATTCTTACAGTGCCGTATAATTCAGGTGGTTTGGTGATCCACAGCGATACTTCAAGGAAGGTATAAGATGTGTTTTGATGCAACACGGTCAGGTAGTTTTTTATGCCTCATGACAACTGAAGAATCATGAGAAGAACTACCCAACTCACGAATTGGAGTTAGCTGCAGTGGTTTTTTCATTGAAGATCTTGAGACATTACTTATTGGGCGAGAAGGTGGAAGTGTACACGGATCACAAAAGGCTAAAATACGTGTTCACTCAGAAGGAATTGAATATGAGGCAACGCCGATGGATAGAACTAATGGCGGACTATGAATGGACTTATAGTACCATCCAGGGAAAGTAAATTTCATATCTGACGCCTTCAATCGCAAGCCAGCGGTCATGATATTGACTAGTCAGAGGAGCAAGATTGAAGACTTTCAGAAGCTCAAACTGGAAGTCGTTACACCGAGTACAACCGGGCAACTTTGGCAACTACAGATACAGTCTTCATTTGTAGATCGCATTAAGTCTATACAGACTGACGATCCTCGATTGCAGAAGTTCAGAGAGCAGGTGGAAACCGGACTGAGGACAAATTTGCTCATACATCGAGACGGTTCTTTGAGATTCAGTAGAAGATTTTGCGTTCCTGAGGATGGTGTTCAAGAAGAAGTACTAGCTGAGGTTCACAGTTTGGCTTAATCTGTTCATCCGGGAGGCACGAAGATGTACCGATACTTGAGGCGGCACTATTGGTGGAACGGGATGAAGTGAGAGATTGCACGGTTTATGTCCAAGTGTTTAGTATGCCAACAGGTAAAAGAAAAACATCAGAGGACTGCTGGTTTGTTGCAACCACTTCCGATACCCGAGTGGCAATGAGAGCACATCACTATGGATTTCGTGACAGCCCTACCATGGAATCCAAGAGGAAACAACGCCGTCTGAGTTATCGTTGACCGTCTTATGAAAGCAGCACACTTTATACCTTTTCGAGTGGGATGGTCGACAGAGTCACTTACGAAGAAGTACATGTAGGAGGTAGTGCGACCTCACGGAGTTCCGGTCAGCATAGTATCGGATAAAGACAGTAAATTCTTTTCGCACTTCTGGAAGAGCTTACAGAAGAGTCAGGCTACATGTCTTAAGTTCAGCACGGCTTACCATCCATAGACAGATGGACAGTCCGAGCGTACAATTCAGATGCTCGAGGACATGTTGAGGGCATGCATGTTGGACCTTCAAGGTTCTTAGGAGGATCACCATCATCTGGTGGAGTTTTCTTACAACAACAGTTTCCAGGTTAGCATCCAGATGGCTCCGTTCGAAACCCTTTACGGACGAAAATGTCGATCCCCTGTTTGTTAGGATGACGTTGGTGAATGGAGATTATTGGGTCCCGAGTTTATAGTTCAGATGGTGGACAAGATCCAGATGATTAAACAGCGCATTAAGACTGCTCAGGACCGACAGAAAAGTTGGGAAGATGCCAGCAGGAGA
The DNA here is from genome assembly GCA_030015575.1 of Agapanthus africanus. NCBI lineage: Eukaryota > Viridiplantae > Streptophyta > Magnoliopsida > Asparagales > Amaryllidaceae > Agapanthus > Agapanthus africanus. The sequence goes on along the minus strand of JASDDO010000024.1, from coordinate 794,702,041 downwards.
TCATTAGAGTTTGAGCCGGTGATCATGTGTTTTTGAAGATATCACATACTCGGGGAGTGATCATATTTGGTAGTCGTGGGAAGCTTAATCCCCGATTCATCGGACCTTTCGAGGTGCTAGAGTGAGTAGGAAAAGTGGCTTATCGACTTGCCTTTCCTCCATTGTTAGCTGGTGTGCACAACACATTTCATGTGTCATAGTTGCGGTGTTACGTTCAAGACGATAGTCATGTTTTCGATCATTCGGAGTTGACGTTGGGTACCGACTTATCTTATGTGGAGCAGCCTACTATTATTCTCAATCATAGAGAGAAGGTGCTGCAGAACAATGTCATTCTGCTAGTCCAAGTATCTTAGGGTCGTTCGCCTGGGGAGTCTACTTGGGAACGTGAGGAGGATATTCGTTCGCGCTATCCGCATCTATTTAAGTAGTTGTTTGTTTGTTTATTTCCGTTGTTTTTGTTCTCTAATTTCGAGAACAAAATTTTTGCAAGGAGGGTATGATGTAAATCCCCGGTTCCTTGTAAACTTTCCGTATTTGAATAATTTTTCCCAAAATCTATTCTATTTAAATCCCAATAAATGTTCTATTTTTTCCTAATTAATTAAAACCTAACCTTTTTTTAAAACCCTAACCCAATCTCTAACCCATAGCCAGCCCCAGCCCAAAGCCCACGAGCCCACCACTCCCTAACCCGAGCCCTAACCCCCCTCTCTCTTTTTTCTTTTTCTGTCACGCTCCGCTTCCCAATAGACGGAAACAGTGACGTGGCAAGCCCGCGATGTATTTATTTCGAGAAGATCATTTCCCGGAATAAATACGCTAAGCATAATTGAGCAATATAAAATGACAAGAAATTAAAATGAGATTTAAACTTCAACAACTTTGTTTACATTCAATTTGATTCATTTACAATACATAAGTTCAACTGAAAGAAAATACAAGAATAGAAATGCCTAAACAGGTGGCGTATATAAACTGAAAGAAAGGATAACTAGTATAGGCCTAAGTCGCGATCTGATCGTGCTCCTCCTCGGTGGTGTCCACCTCCCCAGTCTCCGCAGTATCAGACGAACATTCTAAGAAATAAAGATGGGTGTAATGTCCGTCAGCGAACTTTCGCTCAGTAAGTCCAAAAGAAATAGGTGTGAAGTATAAAGTAGAATGATAAAAATGTATATCATGAATTAATGGACTAGGAGATATGTTTTTTAAACATATCATTTACTGTAAGCATGGCAATTCTATTTAACATGCAGTTCTCTATATATATCATGGCAAAATAACATGAGCATAGTATAGTATGGCCATGTGGTGTAGGTATAGTGAACATGAAGTGAATGTAAGTGTCCTAAAAGATCTTTACATGGGTCAACTAATATAACGTAAGTTCAAGGGTGAATTTCAACCAATCTCAAAACTGTTCTCGAACCCAACAGGATGTAATTCAGGGGTAAGGAACCACGGGCCCGAATCAAGTGTTAGTGACGGGATTTCAACCTAGTGTTGAAGTATTCCAAACTCAACAGGCTGTAATCCAGAACCAAGGAAATACGGGCCCTCATGATAGCTTATTTGTGTTAGCAGACATGGATTCATGATCTAGGGGGACTCCAGAGATTTCGTTGGATTCACACATAAACTACCCCAACACCCCATGTATTCTACATTACAGCTAAAATTTCTAGCCTTGCTCGAATCCATGAATACATCAAGTGACAAGATTAAGTTCATGTCAATATCAAGTATTCGTGTCAAGTGTTCATGTATTCATGTCAAGTTGTATTCATGGTTCGAGTCAAGTCAGTTTCAATAGCAACCATTATGTTCTGGTATTCATGTTAAGTTCATGTTAAATAATAACCATGGTTCAGTCAAGTCAACTCAAGTATACATGTTTGAATTTGATGTTGATTTCCAATGTTCAAGTTCACGATCAAGTATTCGTGTTTGATTTTGGATTCAGGTTTGAGATTGGACTCGGACTGAGTCAGACACTTGTAAGCTGATTTAACTCTTGAATTCTTAAGTTCGGGAGTTATCGGCAACTGCTGCACATGGACGGTAGGATTTATATTTTTTTTCTAAGACAATTGCCATTGATAACTCAGGTTAAGTTTTCTAACCTGAATAGACAAGCACTCACTTTCTCCGGCTTCCTGGGGCTCAATAGAATTGATCCCGCTTAAACTTATATATACTAAAGTCTTTAAAATATTGTTTTGTATATCTCGAGGGGGTTTTATGAAAAATATTTTAGTATAGATTAAAAATAAAAGCTTGAGAATGATTTATATTACTTAGGTTTTCATGATCATGTGTTTTAAGTATTGAGATATTTTAATGATAATTACCTAGCTTTTAAAAGTTTATGGTATTTTATTGAAAACTAGTCTTTTTAGTAACTTGATGGTATTTTATTGACATTTTTTTATCTTTCATTTTTATAAAAAATATAGTTTCATAATATAATGAAAATATGGATTTATAATTTTATATAATTTTTAATTTTTAGAAAATTAGTTTTATTTAGAAAATTCGCATTTCCTAAAAACCGTATTTATATCCTTTCGAAATCGAATACTCCGTGAAGAGTGTTGCATCTCGCTCTGTTATCCCCAAAATGTGCGATAATCCACACCATCCATTAGAAGGTCCCCTAACGAGGGTAATAGATGTATAATTGCAAAGGAATCTGAAATACCGTTTTAAAAGAAACCCGGTTTTAAAGTATGTGGTATTTTATTGTAAAGATTATTCTTCAAAACAAATATATATACAAATAGGCATCTTGCTATGAAACCAAAGTGTACGTATGGGGTAGGTTGTTACCCCGTGAAGTTTTTCCTAAAGGTATAGTTTTAACGTAAACGAAAAGAAGTGATAATAAAGTTCAAGATATTTTAATGAAAAAGTTCAATTATGGTTGTTTCACATGAGATTCATGATTAAACCTGATTCTAAATATTGGTATTTAAGGTTACAAGTAATGTGTAAAATTAGGTTGACCAAATTATAAAGGAAAAGGGAGTTTCTAAGGTTTAGAAAAAGAATATCGGTAATAACTCCACTTTACCGATATAATATTTAAAAATGAATTTCAATAAAAATGAGGAGAGTTTGGAGGGACTTACGGTTTGAATATGTCAAGAAGAGGTTAAGGAAGAGAAAGGAGGCTTCGTGATGTCGCGGGAGCTCTGGAATCATCTTTGATTTTCGACGGAGGAAGCTTGCTCGCTAACTCCACTTTACTCCACTTGCACTTAGGAACTTTTGAAAGAGTTTTTTCTAGAATTTTCAGAATGGTGAAGAGCTAGGGCATGGGGTGGTATTTATAGTGGAGAATTAGGGTTTGGGAATTAAAATTTTGTATTAAAAAGTATTAAAATGATGTTAAATGGTGAAATGAAATGTCTATGTTTGATTGCAGGGAAATCAATCAGTGCAGAGGAATTAATAGGAGCTGAAGAGATGAGTGTGCAAAGCACGGAGCTCAATGGAGAAATTCTGACCGTCCCCGCTGGCCTAAATGGAAAATCCGCCGGTGCCTCGAGATTCGTGCCACCAGATCAAATCAGTGTTTACACCATTTCCACATGTTTGATTTTTCTGAACTTTTTATTTCCCCGTGTATTGCACGTGCAACCTTTTAGGATTCCAAAAATTTAAAAAGAAAAATCAGAAAAATAATTATGTCTGATGGGAATCGAACATACATGTTACGTCATAGCAGTGCAAAGGCTTTACCAGTGAGCTATAAGTAGCTTCTTGCTTTTATTTATCAAAAGTGACTTATAACTCATACACAGGCTGTCAAACTCTTTTATTTATAGTAACAAAAGAATTTTCGTACAGAGATTTCAAAGTCGTTACATTCTACCCTCCTTATAAAAATTTCATCCTCGAAATTTATACAAAGACGTTGTAACATATTCAAGAAAAATTTGGCTACAATAGTGGTGAACGAACTACTAATATCGTATCGAGGTGCATGAAAATGTTTAGGTAGATGAAAGAACAAAAGGATGCAAGAATTTGAAAAGGCTGAAAAAGATGGGAGGAGATTTACCAGTGTTATCTTGACCTATAGCTTCGGCCTCTACGGCCGCCAAAGTGAAAGCCTGACGTCTCTGCACATTTCTCTGTGCATGCCGGTACATCGATGGCTGACGAGGTAAAGGTGGTCTGCGTGGAGGTGGTGCAAAAAGGGCTAAACGAGTAGGTGGAGATTGAATAGTCGGTCTAGCTGCGGAGCTGGGCCAGTTCGATTGTGTGGGCAAGTTCCTACAGTATGTGAGAGTGATCCACATATCAGACAAAGACCATTTGCTCGACGACAATTCTTGACTTGGTGTCCGGTCCTCTTACAATAGATTCAGAAGTTTGGTTCGGTCTCGAAAAATGATCCTCCTGTCCTCATAGTTGGCGCTGAGAAAGTTGGCCTAAAAAAGACTCCTCCAGTAATCCGGTTGGCGGGACGTTTCATACCTACCGAATGTGGCATTTCCTTCTTCTTAATGATGGCTTCATAGCGACGGGCTGACTTCAAAGCGGCCTCATGTGTTAGGTATTGTCCTGTTGGTAGGGCAGCCTAGACCTCAGGGTCTAATCCTTGCTGGAAGCGCCTGGCTCTGATTTCTGCAGTAGGAATTAGATGGGTGGTGAATCTGCCGAGCATGGTGAATTCTCTATCATACTCATCCACTGACTTATCCCATATGGATCCTTGTTGTAGGTGAATGAACTTCTGTTCCATCTCGAAGTGTGTGGTTTCCGAAAAATACTTGGCGTCAAAGATATCACGGAAAGTCTTCCACTCGATCGGCTGCTCAAGACGGCTCTCTTCGGCCTTCCACCTGACTCTGGCATTGTCAGTAAGCTAGAGTTTTTCTATTCTGACTGAAGCCGCCTCTGGAACTTGGGCTGTAGCTAGGTTGTCTTCTATGCTCTGAGCTCATTCCTCGGCTTCAAGCGTTTTCTCTTTCCTTGAGAAGTTATTCGGGTGTAATGCTCGAAATTGTTTCACTCCTGGTGCTTCTGCTTCATATCAGATGAAACTCTGTTGAAGGAGAGCAGCCTGCTCCTGCAAAATCGTTCTTTAAGCCTGCTGACCCTCAAGTAGGCTTTTGATAGCCTCCAAAAGCACAGTTTGTTCTGTTAGTGGAGCGGCTACGGTAGGTGGAGGTGGTATAACGGTAAGGGTAGGTTGTGGTGATGTACTTCCATTGACGTTGGTGCTAGGATTGTAGGGAGAATCCATCATCTTAGATAGAGAAGAAAGATTAGGATAGATTCAACGGAAATTGAATTGCAAGGAATGCAAAGTTGTTGAATTTCATATTTCTTATGATATATTGCTTACGACTTCATGCAGGACTGACCTGCATGAGCCACCAATAAAACCTGTCACGCCCCGCTTCCCAATAAACGGAAACGGTGACATGGCAAGCCCGCGACGTATTTATTTCAAGAAGGTCATTTCCCGTAATAAATACGCTAAGCGTAATTGAGGAATATAAAATGATAAGAAATTAACATGAGATTTAAATTTCAACAACTTTATTTACATTCAACTTGATTCATTTACAATACATAAGTTTAACTAAAAGAAAATACAAGAATAGAAATGTCTAAACAGGTGGCATACATAAACTAAAAGAGAGGATAATTGGTTTAGGCCTGAGTCGCAATCTGATTGTGCTCCTCCTCGGTGGTGTCCACCTTATCAATCTCTAAAGTATCCGATGAACATTTCAAGAAACAAAGATGGGTGGAATGCCCGTCAACGAACTTTCGCTCGATAAGTCCCCATGAAATAGGTGTGAAGTATAAAGTATAATGATAAAAATGTATATCATGAATTAATGGACTAGGAGATATGTTGTTTAAACATGTCATTTACTGTAAGCATGACAATTCTATTTAACATGCAGTTCTCTATATATATCATGACAAAATAACATGTGCATAGTATAGCATGGCCGTGTGGTGTAGGTATAGTGAACATGAAGTGAATGTAAGTGTCCTAAAAGATCTTTACATGGGTCAACTAATGTAACGTAAGTTCAAGAGTGAATGTCAATCAATCTCAAGAGTGTTCTCGAACCCAACAAGCTGTAATCCAAGGGTAAGGAACCACAGGTCCGAATCAAGTGTTAGTAATGGGACTTCAATCTAGTGTTGAAGTATTCCAAACATAACGGGCTATAATCCAGGAGCAAGGAAACACGGGCCCTTATTATAGCTTGCTTGTGTTAGTAGACATGGATTCATGATCTAGGAGGACTCCTGAGATTTCGTTGGATTCACACATGAACAACCCCAACACCCCGTGTATTCTACGTTACAGTTAAAATTACTAGCCTTGCTTGAATCCATGAATACATCAAGTGGAAGATTAAGTTCATGTCAATATCAAGTATTCGTGTCAAGTGTTCATGTATTCATGTCAAATTGTATTCATGGTTCGAGTCAAGTCAGTTTCAATTGCAACCATTGTGTTCCGATATTCATGTTAAGTTCATGACAAATTATAACCATGGTTCAGTCAAGTCAAGTCAAGTATACACGTTTGAATTTGATGTTGATTTCGAATGTTCAAGTTCATGATCAATTATTCGTGTTTGATTTTGGATTCAGGTTTGAGTTTGGACTCAGACTGAGTCAGACACTTGTAAACTGATTTAACTATTGAATTCTTAAGTTCAGGGGTCATCGGCAACTGTTGCACATAGACGGCAGGATTTGTGTCTTTTTCCATGACAATTGCCATTGATAACTCCTGTTAAGTTTTCTAACCTGAATAGGAAAGCACTCACTTTCTCTGGCTCCCTGGGGCTCAAGAGAATTGATCCCGCTTAAATCTATATTTACTAAAGTTCTTACAATATTTTTTTGTATATCTCGAGGGGGTTTATGAAAAATATTTTAGTATAGATTAAAAATAAAATCTCGAGGCTGGATTATATTACTTAGGTTTTCATGAGCATGTGTTTTAAGTATTGAGGTATTTTAATGATAATTACCTAGCTTTTAAAAGTTTATGGTATTTTATTCAAAACTAGTCTTTTTAATAACTTGATGGTATTTTATTGAAATTTTTTATCTTTCATTTTTATAAAAAATATAGTTTCATAATATAATGAAAATATGGATTTATAATTTTATATAATTTTTAATTTTTAGAAAATTAGTTTTATTTAGAAAATTCGCATTTCCTAAAAACCGTATTTATATCGTTTCGAGATCGAATACTCCATGAGGAGTGCTGCATCTCGCTCTACTATCCCCAGAATGTGCGATAATCCACACCATCCATTAGCGGGTCCCCTAACGAGAGTTGTAGATGCATAATTGCAAAGAAATACGAAATACCGTTTTAAAAGAAAACCCGGTTTTAAAGTATGTGGTATTTTATTGTAAAGATTATTCTTCGAAACAAATATATATACAAATAGGTATCGTGCTATGAAACCAAAGTGTACGTGTGGGATAGGTCATTATCCCGTGATGTTTTTCCTAAATGTATAGTTTTAACGAAAACAAAAAGAAGTGATAATAAAGTTCAAAGTATTTTAATGAAAAAGTTCAATTATGGTTGTTTCACATGAGATTCTTGGTTAAACCTGATTCTAAACATTGGTATTTAAGCTTACAAGTAATTTTTAAAATTAGGTTGACCAAATTATAAAGGAAAAGGGAGTTTCTAAGGTTTAGAAAAAAAATATCGGTAATAACTCCACTTTACCGATATAAGATTTAAAGATGAATTTCGATAAAAAGTAGGAGAGTTGGGAGGGACTTACGATTTGAATATGTCAAGAAGTGGTTAAGGAAGAGGAAGGAGGCTTCGTGGTGTCGCGGGAGCTCCGAAATTGGCTTCTATCTTCGACGGAAGAAGGTTGCTCGCTAACTCCATTTTACTCCAATTGCACTTATAAACTTTTGTGAGAGTTTTTGCTAGAATTTTCAGAATGGTAAAGAGCTAGGGCATGGGGTGGTATTTATAGTGGAGAATTAGAATTTGGGAATTAAAATTTTGCATTAAAAAACATTAAAATGATATGAAATGGTGAAATGAAAGGTCTCTGATTGATTGTAGGGAAATCAAACAGTGCAGTGGAGTTAATAGGAGCTGAAGAGACGAGTGTGCAAAGCATGGAGCTCAATGGAGCAAATCCGACCGTCCCCGCCGGCCTAAATGACATATCCGTCAGCCGATCTTGAGGCAAATGCCTCGAGTTTTGTGCCACCAGATCAAATCGGTGTTTACACCATTTTCCACATGTTTGATTTTTCTGAACATTTCATTTCCCCATGTATTGCACGTGTAACCTTTTGGGCTTCCAAAAATTTAAAAAGAAAAATCAGAAAAATAATTGTGTCTAATGGGAATCGAATACATAGGCTACGTCACAGCAGTGCGAAGGCTTTACCAGTGAGCTACAAGTGGCTTCTTTCTTTTATTTATCAAAAGTGATTTATAACTCATACACAGGCTGTCAAACTCTTTTCTGTATAGTAACGGATGAATTTCCGTACAGAGATTTCATAGTCGTTACACTTTCTTTCTTTCTTTCTTTTCTTTTATCTTTAACCCACGAGAGCCCTCCGTCCTCACCCACGTCGCCTACGAGAACCGCTTCTCGCTAACTGCCGCAACGTCGCCCATGCCCTCAATGAATCCTCGAGATCCCCTCAACCTCCCCCTTATCTCCTCAACGTCTCTTTTCCTCTACTTATCTCTCCCTCTCTTTCACAAATCTCTCTCTCTCTCTCTCTCACATATCTTTCTCTCGTTCTAAAACTCCCTCTCTCTACCTCACCCATCACCGGCGTCCCTTACCCCCGACGAGACCCACAACACCCTCATGAGGCCTCCTCCTTGCTACTAAGCTCACTACACCATCTTCTTCTTCTTCTCTTCACCAACCCAACTCCAACTCCACCCATCACCACCACCGCCGCTGCCACCGACCCCTTCCATCGACGATCACCCTCGACTCACCCTCTTAACCTCATCACCTCACCAACACCACCTCCTAAGCACCCTTCCCAACACCGACACCGCCTCCTGAGCCTTCACCGCATCACCACCACTACCTGCTGCCACTGCCAACCTCCTCTACTCCACTCGCCGCCACGAGCACCGACCATCTCCATCTACAGTGAGCCCCTCTTGACTGCTCACCACCATCGTCTCGATGCCGACGTTCTTCTCTCCTCTCACAACCATGCTCATCCTCCTCTCGCCGGTGACCACACTACACCCAACGCCGCCGATGAACCCCCTCACCACCGGAACCCCCTCTATATCCCCTCCTCTCTACCAAACGAGATCACCACCTCCTTTGCACGCTCAAGCTCGCTGAGTCGTTGTCATTATTGCTGTGCTTGACGTCGCTGCCCGCGATCGTGCCAGTGCCATGCGCATTGTCGTTGTCGTGCCACTATCGCTAAAGACAAGTGACAATCTTCACTTGTATTTCATGCTATAATAGATGTTAACTAGAGACATTACTTTATAACTAGATACAAAAATAAAAGATATAACTAGATCAATACATACATACATATATATATATATATATATATATATATATATATATATACATACATACTTGAATTTGGTGTAGCAAACCATTGTGCCGTTTTATTTTGAGTAGAGCCTAACTAGGGCTTATTACTGTGATGGTAACACGTATAAGTTAAGTGATTAATATTTAATTCAATTAGTTAGAGGAACGTTAAATTCGAGCGATAACCGAGTGTTTATCTTAGGTGTTCGATACGAACCTTATACGATAAAAAAATCGAATATGGCAGAACTCATGATATTTAGACCCTATTACTGTTAGCAAACCCTCTATAGAAATTTGGTGGCAAGTCAATATCGTCTCCACACATAAAATGACACCCCCATTTAGTTTTGCCAAACTGAAATTCCTCGCATACGTAACTTGTGAAAATCATAGTAAACTATATACATAACGGAATGTTGTGTTCAAGCGCTCGTATCGAATCTGACTCAACAACTTATAACCCTATACATTTTATATTTCTATACTGCTATAACAAAATGACGGAAACTGAATGGGAATACGGCTCTGGACTGCAGTCCAGATCTGTATTTCATGTTGACACCTGAATCTAATTGTTTGTACAATTCTGTATGAAAATGAAAATATGCGGAATCATATATCGTTGCGAAGATAGTCCTGTCAGCTAACTATAGGTGGTGGTTTTGTTCAATTTTAATGTGTTTTGATATTTTAACTGTATTTTAAAGCGTCGATACGTACTGCAGTTTCATGCAGAGACATAATGTATATCTTAACCTTAAACAGTGCATATCTCCCTGGTCACAGTGGATATTATCAATCCATCTAATGCGTTAGAAAAATAACCGATAAATCTAAATATTATATAACTATAGCGTCGCCTAATTATGATCCCAACAGAGAGTAAAATGTGTTACGAAGCGGACATTCAGTTCAGGAACTGGATTTCCAGTAGCGAACACTTAAAATGGAATGTCTGGAACTTGCAAACCGAAAACCCGATTGACCCGAACCAATTTTGTTGGATTTATTTTAAAGTTTACCTTCTACCCCTTTCATATTATTTTGCCTAATTACGATCGTACGATTTAATATATTTTTCTGAACTCGTAATGCATGTTGTGGTACATATCATACATGACTTGATATGTAACATAATTTTCATATTTACCCGACCGTGATACCTTTAATGATAGAGAACGTTCATATGAATTCTTAGCGAATATTGCATTGTCAAATATGAGTGGTATTGGAATAATTGTGTCAAGTACGCCAGTGATAGGTGATTGATTCGTGAAAGTGAACAGTGCAGTGAAAAATGAATAAAACCGTGTTATTGGTGCGTACTTGTACACAACTAGCCTCATATATGTACTTATTGAAACCTGGGAAAAAAGGGGAAATCGAATGGAATATAACTTATATTTAGCGAAGTTAGCAATTTAGAGGATGATCATTCGAACGGCGGCTCTTATATATAGTTTAAGTTATGGACTTAGTAATCCGGCTAACAGAGTTATATCCCATGCGATAGTGGGTATAGTCTCGGGGACGCACGAGACCCTTGTTAAACATAATCATACTTTTCCACAGTTCGATTTCAAATTGACCTAGCAACCAATAGGGACATGGATCATATATTGCATTGAGTGTTGATACACTGATTACCTGCATACATTGTTTCCACTGTTGTTACCTTTCATTTCATGCTTTATTATATTGCTATTATATTATTGCTATTGCGTCACCCTGATGACCTGAGTATGCATGCTCAGAGCTCAGAGAGGACGCCACTCAGGAGTTAGATCTATCATTCGAGCTTGCAGAGATCTAGACGGTTTTACTTTCAGTACTTCTGTTGCTTTCCTTAAAGCAACCTTATATCCACACTTGGTTAGTAGTTTACTTTTCTGTTGAACTATTGTAAATTGTGAACGATGAGAGTTGATGTAATAAATTAAGTGATATGTTTCATTTACTTCTGTGCTGTGTTTACTGATTATCATGTAAGGCTAAAAACTGAAGTGTAACTACGGCAGGATTATTCCTTGACAGTAGGAGCATGGCTGGCCTAGTCGTCTCCCGTATTCCGTATCTTTAGAAGCGGGGCATGACATTATGTTTTGAAGCATTCTCCGAGACAGTGGTAAAAGATATTCGATCGGTTTATGTTGGCTATTGGGTATACGAGGAGTATAAAGGTTCGGTGTGTTTATATCAGGCTACTTGACGATGGATCTAGGATTTATCTTCTCTTGTATGTGGATGATATGTTCGTGGCATCACACAGCGAATCGGAAGTCAACAGGTTGAAACAATGGTTGAGTCGGGAGTTTAATATGAAAGATTTATGAGCTACGAAGAAAATCCTTGGCATGGAAATAGTCAGGGATAGGAAGCGTGGGGAGTTGTGTCTATGACATAAACATTATATCAAGAGAGTTCTTGTTCGGTATGGAATGAAGAAGGCAAAACCCACGTATACTCCTTTAAGGGCGCACTTCATGCTTCCAGCAAGTTATCTCCAGGGACAAATGCATACATGGAGTACATGTCTTGAGTGCCGTATGCGAGTGTAGTGGGCGGTTTGATATATGCAATAGTATGCACGAGGCTGGATATTGCACATGCTGTCAGAGTTGTTAGCAGATATATGGCAAATCCTGGCAAAGAACATTGGCAGGCTGTGAAGTGGATCTTGAGATACTTGAGGGGTACTCCAGGATTCGGCTTATTATTCAATAGGGGCAGTGGTGATGGATGCATTGTGATGGGTTATTATGGCTCAGATTTTGCTGGTGATAAGGACAGAAGATGATCGATTTCGGGATATGTACTCACATTGGGCACTGACACGGTTTTATAGATGTCGACGTTACAGTCGGTCGTCGCATTATCAACGACAGAGGCAGGGTTGATAGCTGCTACAGAGGCAGCTAAGGAAGCTATCTATTTGCGTAAGTTGATGTGTGATTTTGGTGTCCAGCATGAGGTGACAGAGGTGTACTGTGATAGTCGGAGTGCGATTCACTTAGCCGAGCACCAGGCTTATAGTTCAAGGACTAAGCACATCGAGGTGAAAGACTTCTTCATTGAGTATGAGAAGAAGGTTTTTACTCTCACCAAGATAGATACCCGTGTGAACTCAGCAGACGCATTCACGAAGGTGGTTCCTGTTTCGAAGTTCAAGCTTTGCTTGGACTCGATTTGCCTAGTTGATTGTTGAGAGGCATTCCGCGATGAGAATCTAGTTCCAAGGTTGATTAAGTGACGAGATGTTCGGAGATTTTGCATCAAGGTGAAGATTGTTGATTTTGGTGATAAAATCTTATAAGCTTTTCTAAGCTCAAAGAAGAGCATGTTCCCCTAATAATTAAACACAATAATAAGAGTTAAGCTCTGTTAAATCCAATAAGGCAGCGCCTCACGTGAGGGCCAACGCCGACCTCATATAGGATTAAATCCTATAGTAGCGCCGCACGTGAAGTTCACGTAAGCGCCAATATGCAAAGCACAAAAGTGCCTATTATATATAAAAATTTAATTCTTAAGTGGCATCCACGTGCATAACACGTGAGCGCCAGCGTCCAAATTAAGAGATGGTAGAATTATATTCTACATGGAAATTATTTCCCTAAAACTTAGGATATTCTCTGTTAAACAGATCCGTTGGGTCAAAGATCCAATGGTGATGATAAATCATCAAATGATAGAATTAAATTCTATTAAGATAAAATATCTCCCTAATCTTTCTAAGTGAGAAAGATATTCTCGGTTGAATCAAAAATCCAATGATAAAATTAAATTCTATTTTGGGAATATATTTCCCCAATATTTCTAAACAAAAAAAAATTGTGCCCTGTTAAACAGAGCACCCTTAGATTAAAATCCAATGGTGATTAAAAATCACCATTTGACATAATTAAATTATGTATATGGGAAAATATTTTCTTAATCTTGTTAAAAACAAGAAAACATATACTGTAAAACAGAAATCCACTGGGTAAAAAATCCGACGCCGGATAAAATCCCCCGAACAATTTTTTAGGCCAATTAAATCAATTGGTATTTTTCAAATGAGAGATTTTGTCAAACTAGTCAACAAATTTGACACACCTATATAAAGGATGGGAGACTTAAAAAAAGGGGAAAACCCCTCCTAAGCTTCTACAAACAAAAAGATAGATAGAAACTACAACTGAGAATTCAATTCTCTTTCAAAGAAGATCTACATGTTCTTTCAAACCCTAAGTAAAGAAAAAGTAGAGATAAAATGTATCTCTTTTGCCTAGCATAATGAAAATAAGGGTCTAACCCTTCATAAAAAGAACTTAGTCCTTCCTCTGATATGAAATTTGCAAAGAAAATCTCCTCACAAGTTGAGAATTTAATTCTCATCGGGGAGATTTTGTTCTTCAAACTTAAAATCGAGGGAAAAGAACTAGATTAAGAGAGAAGAAAACTTATGGTTCTAGAAATTTAATTCCTCTGCAAGTAAGGTCTAACCCTACATAAAAGAACTTAATATAAGAACAAACTTAGTTCTCTAAAAAAAAGAAGATCTCCGATCTTCAAAAAACAAAGATTTCGGCGATCATTAATGTCCAAAATGCCGTTAACAGAGATTCAGACTCTAAAAAGAAAAGGACTTAGTATCTCACGTGAAACACACGTGAGCTCCTAAAATATTCCCAAAACAAATGACTCAGAGCCTCACATGCTTCCCATGTGGGCATCCAAAACAATGGACTCAGCGCCTCACGTGCTTCCCACATGGGCGCTCAAAATAGAAGGCCCAGCACTTCATGTGAAATACACGTGAGCGCTGAGTAAAAGTGCAGAAGCATTATGAAGTCAGTCAAAATGACTAGGTGTTTATGTAGGGTTCCTAGGCACTCTTGTAAAGGTTCATAAGGCATCAAACATGCCCGGATAAAAATTTAGATGTGCCAAACAACCCAAAGCCGGGATCTTTGCTAGATTATTAGGGTTAAACATGCAAGATGATAACTTTTATCTAAGTGTGAGGGATTACAACCTTTGTAGTCCGCTCCTTCGCTTCACAAGCTCCGAGTAGAAGTCCCTTTGCCGCGATCCACGATCTCCCGGACTCATGAGAGACTCCACGACTCGAACGATCCATGCTAGCTTGAAGTATTCCAAATCTCCGATGATCTACCTCGAAGTTGCAACGACTCAAGCTTTCTCACTCTAAAGAGATGAACACACTAATCTCATGGGCTAGATGAGATGAGGATGAGAGAGTAGTATTTTTGATTTCTTTTTGAATCATTTTCTCATATTATTTCATCACATAAAGAAAATCAAGTGAGCTTTCTTCAAGAGAGAAGAAGATGATAATGGAAAAATTATGAATTATTTTCTTTTGTGATGAATAGAATAAAAGCTATATGATTGAATTGTAAACCATGGTCAAGGATGAGTGGCTAGGATTTAGTAGAGAAATAACTAGAGTTAGGGTTTGGTTGGGTTAAATAAGTGTCATCCAAAAATATCCTAAGAATGACAAAAGAATAAAGCTTCTAGAAGGTGCATGAAGCATCAAACCCAAATCAAACCCTAACCTCAATTAATCATCCTTAAACGTGTTTAACAATTAATCATATCATGTCACAATAATATATATCACATATATATTATATATTTGCAACAAAGGAAAATAATACAATTAACATATATCTCATATATATCAATGTATCATCCACTAAGAAAATGAAATAATAAAGCGAGCCAATATTAGATAATGTAATACAATATATCATATATATTATTATACATTAAATCATCGAATCAACACTTGATTCGACGATCCGGCTATATCGAATATTACCGACTAATACATCATGTACCGATTCATCGAATCAACACTTGATCCGATGAACCGGTTCATAACTAATTATCGCGAGAATATAATACGGTATCCCATATCGCATTATTCTCACTCCTGCGCATATCACATATGTGCCACTACTCCGTTTCGCCTGAGCCAAGAAACCTCTGTGTAGGACTCTAAAGAATCGTCAATACGCCGGTAGCAGGTGATGATCATATCAAACACCCACAAGCTGCAAGCGGTCAGCTAAACGTAACAGCCACCCAGGTATTGAGCGATCAGAAGATCAACAAGCTAGCCTGTGCGTTCTCCTGTGAATCCGATCAGTAACACTCCCGTACAGTCCGGTCTGTTCGTCTGATATGTCGCATATCAAGTCGAGGGGTGGTATACGTCAGACCCCAGTAACCGATAAGTCGTGTCGATGTGTGGCTCATAACGGGTCGAGAAACTACTAGTAACACTTACCAGTAAATCTCTATATCAGCCCTGGCCAGGGACTTCCAGTTATAGCCCAATCGAACACAGCACAACATCAACTCCCTATACCGGGAGAGACGAATCCCCTCCTATCGCTCATTGCCTCCATGTGATTCGGGACTGTACCCAAAAGCCACCGTTTTGCATGCCCTCTTGGACGTGGTAAGGTGGAAATCAAAGCACAGTGGGAATCACACAAGACTCTATAACGATCTCGGGTCTACAGACTACCCTGTACCAGTGTCACCGGAGAACTGCCATCTGACGCGTGGTATATCACCATCTAGGAGTTCTCAGCGAGTCCGTCCAGTGTACCCAGTCTCCACTGAGCACCCGTACACCATCTCTGATGTCTAACACCGATGGATATGGGATCATCCATCGCCCATCATATGGGTCAAGATACGTATACGCTAGTCTACTCTGGTGTATCGATGCCCTGTCTCGATATACCCTCGACTAGGAACAGTTATAGGATGTACTCATCGACTATCGCGGCCCCACTAGTATGATCTCATCATAGTCCCAGTAGTCGAGTACAGATCCTAAGGGCTTTATCAACATGTGAGAGTAAAACAGTACACCAATACAAGTCAACATGTTAAGATAAAGTGAAACCAAATAGCATACTATCATGACGAGTAAGAAAGTCATCTCTATATATAACCAAGCATCCATTATAATATACATCATATGTACAACAATGGCCTCTAGGGCATATACATAACTAACAATCTCCCACTTGCACTAAGGCCAGCTGCTGTAGTATCTCATACCTAGCATCCTGAATAATCTCTCAAACTGTATCTGGGGAATAGCCTTCGTGAATGGATCCGCAGTGTTGTCCTTCGTATCTACTCTCCTGACCTCGATCTCCCGGCGATCAACTATCTCCCTGATCAGGTGATACCGCCTCAGAATATGTCTGGACTTTTGATGGGACCTGGGTTCCTTGGCTAACGCCACAGCTCCATTGTTATCGCAATACAGAGGTATTGGATGCTCAATGGATGGAACCACACCAAGTTCACTAATGAACTTCTTTATCCAGACAGCCTCCTTGGCAGCATCGTTGGAAGCGATGTATTCAGCCTCCATCGTCGAGTCTGCAACGGTATCCTGTTTGGAACTCTTCCAACATACCGCCCCTCCATTGAGGGTAAAGACAAAACCCGAATGCGACTTAGAGTCGTCCTTATCACTTTGGAAGCTGGAATCGGTAAAGGACTCCACCTGGAGTTCTCCGTTACCATACACCAAGAACATCTCCTTAGTTCTTCGTAAGTACTTGAGAATGTTCTTCACAGCTGTCCAGTGACTCTCTCCAAGATCTGCTTGATACCGACTCACTACACTTAGTGAGTATGCTACATCGGGTCTGGTACATAGCATCGCATACATGATAGAGCCTACTGCCGAAGCATAGGGTATCCCTTGCATGCGAGCTCTCTCCAAATCAGTCTTGGGAGACATCTCTTTGGAGAGAGTGAGTCCAGAGATCGTAGGTTGGTTCCCACGCTTGGATTCTTCCATACTAAACCTCTTTAGTATGGTGTCAATGTACCTGGATTGGGACAATCCCAGTATCCGTTTAGATCTATCTCTATAGATCATGATTCCCAATACGCAGGAGGCATCACCTAGATCTTTCATTGAGAATCTCTGTGATAAGAAGAGCTTGACTGATTGCAGCATAGGAATATCATTTCCTATCAAGAGTATGTCATCCACGTACAATACGAGGAAGACAACCTTACCCTCTGCTACCTTTTTATAGATACAAAGTTCATCTACATTTTTGATGAAGTCAAACTCTTTGACTACAACATCAAAACAGATGTTCCAACTCCGCGATACTTGCTTTAACCCATAAATGGATTTAAGCTGCTTGCACACCTTTCCGCTGCTCCCACTATCTACGAAGCCCTCTGGCTGAGTCATGTACACGCTCTCTTCTAAATCACCGTTTAGAAAGACGGTCTTAACATCCATTTACCAGATTTCATAGTCATGGTATGCAGCAATGGCAAGTAAGATCCGGATGGACTTAAGCATAGCCACTGGAGAAAAGGTTTCGTCATAATCCACACCTGGTCGTTGACGAAAACCCTTTGCTACAAGTCTAGCTTTGAAAGTCTCAACTTTTCCATCTACACCAAATTTCTTTTTAAAAATCCACTTGCTCCCAATGGTTTTACCCCTTCAGGAGCATTTTCCAAAATCCATACTTTATTGGTGTACATGGATTCCATCTCAGATCGCATTGCATCCAGCCATTTCACAGAGTCACCACTCGTGATGGCCTGCTCGAAACTAGTTGGGTCATCATCATCCATGATGCAATCCTCGCTTCCACCATCAATGAGAAAACCGTAGTATCTCTCAGGTGGACGAGAAACCCTACTAGATCGGCGGAGAGGCTGGGGTTCGTCGGGTACTACTGAATCCTCTGGTTCCACTAAATCATCTGTTGTAGTTTGTTCTGCTGGAACCTCTTCCAGTTCTACCTCAATGCTACTGTTCTGTTTCATAAGAAAACCTTTTTCTAAGAAAGTGGCATGTCGAGAAACAAACACCTTTTGTTCCTCGGGGTGGTAGAAGATATACCCTTGTGAGTTTTTGGGATATCCTACAAACTTACATAAGACAGATCTTGCCTCGAGTTTGTCCGGATTTTGTCTTTTGACATAGGCCGGACAACCCCATATCTTAACGTAATTAAGATGTGGTCTCTTCCCTTTCCATATCTCATATGGAGTGGTAGGCACAGATTTGGTAGGAACTCTATTCAATAGGTCTATGGCTGTTTCAAGCGCATACCCCTAAAAAGAAATAGGTAACTCAGCTGTACTCATCATCGAGCGCACCATATCTAATAGGGTGCGATTTCTTCGCTCAGATACACCGTTGTGCTGTGGTGTATAAGGAGGAGTAAGCTGAGAGAGAATCCCATTCTCTTTTAGATAATCTAGGAACTCACTGCTTAAGTATTCACCTCCTCAATCAGATCGAAGAATTTTAATACTTTTGCCCGTTTGATTCTCTACTTCTTGCTTATATTCTCTGAATTTCTCAAAAGCTTCAGACTTGTGTTTCATCAGGAACACATGTCTAAATCTAGAGAGATCGTCAGTGAATGTAATGAAGTAGGAAGAACCGTTCCTGGCATGCGTAGACATGGGACCGCATACATCACTATGTATCAGTCCTAAGAGTTCAGTAACTCTTTCTCTGTGTCCACTAAATGGAGCTTTTGTCATTTTTCCTTTGAGACATGAATGGCAAGTATCATAAGATGATAATTCGAACGGATTCAAATAACCATCTTTATGTAACTTAGCCAGTCGTGTCACATTGATATGACCAAGTCTACAATGCCACAAGTAGGATTCTTTCATATCCGAACTTTTCCTCTTGTGTGTGTTTTGTATATTCAGGACTGTATTCTGATTTAGAATGAATATGCCATTATGTAACGAGCCTGATGCAATCAACTTTTGATCTAGGAATATGTTCATAACATTATCCTGTACTACAAAATTATATCCTCCTTTACTTAATAAGGAGACTGATATAATGTTGCACATCATGTTCAGTATATAATAGCACTCATTTAGAATCAGTGTATTACGACTTGGTAATACAAGGTGATATTCGCCAACTGCTTTGGCTACAATACTTGCACCGTTCCCTACTTGAACGGAATAATCACCTTTTCCTAGTTCTCTACCTTTTCGTAGCCCATGTAACTGTTTACATATGTGGGATCCTGATCCGGTATCTAATACCCAGGACGTAGGGTGAACTGAGAAACAGTTCTCAATAACTAACACACCCGAAGAAAATGCATCAACATGTATGTTCTTTTGGGCGGCGTGAGAATCCAGATATTCTCCTGTTTCCTGTTCAGTCTTATAACTCTTATAAGAAAGAACGGGTCTAACGTTCCCTTGCTCAGTACAATAATTAGGTTTAGTCAATACATCCATTTTATTATCTTGATTATGGCATGACATGGTCGCTACCTGGAGAGAGAGAGAGAAGAAAACACTTTAGCGTATACTCTTGCAAGATTAGATTGGTTATTATCTTATCTAATCAGGATGTCTCCCACTGTTTTTATCAAATCTACCTTAAAACCCTAAAAGGTAAGATTAGCCGGGATTAATTACACCTTACAATTTCGTCAATCTTTCAGCCAGATCAGTGTCGGTACTTTGAGGGAGGTTCCCCGTGCTTCCGCACGGACCTAATTAAAGTAAACCTCGTTTTCCCAGAGGCGTAACCTCGTTAACACTTTTCTAGACACCTACTTGAATGACTAATTGTCCTGTGTAAAACTCTCCCAGGAGTAACTCTTACTCGAAGTGGGTATCGGGATCCAACTATCTCATAGAAGGTATGCAATCTCATTGCAAATTTCAACGCTTGAAATTCCCGATAAAGCTTTTACCCCTAGTGTGCTATGACCTTGACGCATGCCAAACAACCCATAGTCCACTAGTCAAGTTCAACCCATATATTTCGTGATTGAATTAAACCCACCCGTACGACCCTTGACGCATGCCAAACAACGCCGTACGAATACCCTAATCCAATCGCATCTCATGCTGCAGATAAGTAATAATCAGCTACCGTACACTACGCCTTGACGCATGCCAAACTACCGTAGCACGAATACTAAAGATTACTTATCTGAAATGACGGAGGGCTACGCAGGTTTTTCTGAAAACCCTGAGCGTAATGAACTTGATATCGTCGTAGAATCGAGTGAAGTTTTTCAAAACGAGTGTTTTTGAGGCTTTTCTTAGTTTCGCTAAAGGGGTCACTCCCGGTGAAGGGATCGTCGGCCCTTTCCTCATCGAATAAGGTGCAGGATATATCATATATATCGCTGTGCAAAGCAAAATTCTAAAAACAATCAAAAGACAAACCGAGTGTTGTAGCATCTGCCAGTTTCGCTAAAGGAGTCACTCCCGATGAAGGGATCTCGGTCCTTTCCTCATCGAATAAGGTGCAGGATATATCATATATATCACTGTGCAAAGCAAAACTGTAGCTACCCCTTTTTATAAAGTTTTGATTCTACAACATCTTTAGGTTTCTTTTCTTTTATTAATCTCATTAATAAATAACCCATCAGCTTATGCTTCCTAAGCATCATAGAAGAAACGAAAGCAGTAATATTTATATATCAGCATATATATATAGTATAAGCATTCGTCTCAGGCAGTAATATGATCTCATCACAGAACATTGCAGCAGAAGAACATATATGAAATATTGGATATACTAGGACGTCCGTGTTTTCAATACGAGCCTGTATAAAACACGGATTCCACGGTCGCAACGAATAGCCAAACCCACATCCCAAGACCCCTACGAGAGCGGCAAGTAACACTGCCAATTCTAGGGTTAGAAGACCCGGTCTCGACTCCTCGAGATGGCCTCCCACTAGACCCTAGAACCCGGTTACTTGTGCTCCCCTCCTTGGGTCTACCTAATGCGGAAAAGTAAATAATATACACTGGTGACAGCAACCGCAACCTGGAAGTGCCCCAAATAAAAGAATATTACATTACAAATGAATTTACATGAATGAAAATAAAAACCCTCATCTCACATAAAACCCCCGGCTATTCAGAACGCGACGATCCAATATAACATATCACAGCAACACATAATATCACATATCATCAACGTAAGTAAATATGTGCATCCCAATTGTCGTTGACATATAGCAACGAAACCGGCGATATCACATATTACACTTACGGTCACAGAAAAGAAAGTGTAAAACTACAATATTTGGAATCCACAATCACTTTAGATATCGTAAATCCGAAATATCACATACTTCGCATTTCATGCCTAACTCTATGAATTCCACATATTGTATCACATTCCAGATAAATAGACAGTATTAAACTTTCCGAACAGATAATCAAATACCAAAAATTTCCCAAAGTGCTCAACACTTGAGCGGAGTTCAAATAATCCCAGAATATGTCACAGTACCGGTGATCCAGCCGTAGAAGGGTCAAGCCAACGCCTCACATGTGGCACGCCGTACTGCCCCAAACCCGAAGGTTCAAAAGGCAGTTCAAGACGGTCACATAATCGAGTTAAGGTTTGTTGTCTTCTAGAGGGTCCACCGCTTAACTTGTACAATTTTTCGAAAGATTTAAACCCAAAAAAAATTCAACACTTGAAAGTTTGCCGTACCGGGAAACAGTGAGTTAATGATATCCGTTCAAATAGTTTAACAATTTCTAAATATCCGGAAAGAAATATGAATTTAAAATTTCCGATCGAGTCTACTATTACAAAACAAACCCCAGAATTTTCAACACCTGAAACAGATTAAAAATACCCAGAAGCATCAACAAGCACCTACGGACATTACCATAAAAGCCACGTGTCACAATCCTATCAATCCGCCGCGGAACCGCCGCGTAAGCATGCTTACGCCGCGGTTCCGCCGCCGTTTGATCGAATTGGGGGCTCGGGTTTTATGGTAATTCTTAGAATTCCCTGCTGATTTTTTTACATATTTTTAATTCAGAAAAATCCCAAAATTTAAAAAATTTCCAGAGAGGGGTCCAATTTTGTCGTTTCGGGTTCGATCGGAGTTTTAACTTCGTAAACACATCGCCTAATGCTCTAGCTAGGCTCTAATACCACTGTAGGGTTCCTAGGCACTCTTGTAAAGGTTCATAAGGCATCAAACATGCCCGGATAAAAATTTAGACGTGCCGAACAACCCAAAGCCGGGATCTTTGCTAGATTATTAGGGTTAAACATGCAAGATGATAACTTTTATCTAAGTGTGAGGGATTACAACCTTTGTAGTCCGCTCCTTCGCTTCACAAGCTCCGAGTAGAAGTCCCTTTGCCGCGATCCACGATCTCCCGGACTCATGAGAGGCTCCACGACTCGAACGATCCATGCTAGCTTGAAGTATTCCAAATCTCCGATGATCTACCTCGAAGTTGCAACGACTCAAGCTTTCTCACTCTAAAGAGATGAACACACTAATCTCATGGGCTAGATGAGATGAGGATGAGAGAGTAGTATTTTTGCTTTCTTTTTGAATCATTTTCTCATATTATTTCATCACATAAAGAAAATCAAGTGAGCTTTCTTCAAGAGAGAAGAAGATGATAATGGAAAAATTATGAATTATTTTCTTTTGTGATGAATAGAATAAAAGCTATATGATTGAATTGTAAACCATGGTCAAGGATGAGTGGCTAGGATTTAGTAGAGAAATAACTAGAGTTAGGGTTTGGTTGGGTTAAATAAGTGTCATCCAAAAATATCCTAAGAATGATAAAAGAATAAAGCTTCTAGAAGGTGCATGAAGCATCCAACCCTAATCAAACCCTAATCTCAATTAATCATCCTTAAACATGTTTAACAATTAATCATATCATGTCACAATAATATATATCACATATATATTATATATTTGCAACAAAGAAAAATAATACAATTAACATATATCGCATATATATCAATGTATCATCCACTGAGAAAATGAAATAATAAAGCGAGCCAATATTAGATAATGTAATACAATATATCATATATATTATTATACATTAAATCATCGAATCAACACTTGATTCGACGATCCGGCTATATCGAATATTACCGACTTATACATCATGTACCGATTCATCGAATCAACACTTGATCCGATGAACCGGTTCATAACTAATTATCGCGAGAATATAATACGGTATCCCATATCGCATTATTCTCGCTCCTGCGCATATCACATATGTGCCACTACTCCGTTTCTCCTGAGCCAACAAACCTCTGTGTAGGACTCTAAAGAATCGTCAATACGCCAGTAGCAGGTGATGATCATATCAAACACCCACAAGCTGCAAGCGGTCAGCTAAACGTAACAGCCACCCAGGTATTGAGCGATCAGAAGATCAACAAGCTAGCCTGTGCGTTCTCCTGTGAATCCGATCAGTAACACTCCCGTACAGTCCGGTCTGTTCGTCTGATATGTCGCATATCAAGTCGAGGGGTGGTATACGTCAGACCCCAGTAACCGATAAGTCGTGTCGATGTGTGGCTCATAACGGGTCGAGAAACTACTAGTAACACTTACCAGTAAATCTCTATATCAGCCCTGGTCAGGGACTTCCAGTTATAGCCAATCGAACACAGCACAACATCAACTCCCTATACCGGGAGAGACGAATCCTCTCCTATCGCTCATTGCCTCCATGTGATTCGGGACTGTACCCAAAAGCCACCGTTTTGCACGCCCTCTTGGACGTGGTAAGGTGGAAATCAAAGCACAGTGGGAATCACACAAGACTCTATGACGATCTCGGGTCTACAGACTACCCTGTACCAGTGTCACCGGAGAACTGCCATCTGACGTGTGGTATATCACCATCTGGGAGTTCTCGGCGAGTCCGTCCAGTGTACCCAGTCTCCACTGAGCACCCGTACACTATCTCTGATGTCTAACACCGATGGATATGGGATCATCCATCGCCCATCATATGGGTCAAGATGCGTATACGCTAGTCTACTCTGGTGTATCGATGCCCTGTCTCGATATACCCTCGACTAGGAACAGTTATAGGATGTACTCATCGACTATCGCGGCCCCACTAGTATGATCTCATCATAGTCCCAGTAGTCGAGTACAGATCCTAAGGGCTTTATCAACATGTGAGAGTAAAACAGTAAACCAATACAAGTCAACATGTTAAGATAAAGTGAAACCAAATAGCATACTATCATGACGAGCAAGAAAGTCATCTCTATATATAACCAAGCATCCATTATAATATACATCATATGTACAACAATGGCCTCTAGGGCATATACATAACTAACAGTTTAGCAATGATTGGGCAACGACCACGTCTCAGCGCCTCACTCACTTCCCACATGAGCGCCATACCAAGTGCATAGCACTTTATATACGGTCAAAATAGCTATTGCTAAGCACTGATTTGGGCAGCGCCCATATCTCAGCGCCTCACGTGATACCCATGTGAGCGCCATACCAAGTGTTTAGCACTTCATATTCAGTCAAAATGACTAAGTGCTTAGCACTGATTGGGCAACGCCCATATCATAGCACCTCATGTGATACCTACATGAGTGCCATACTAAGTGCTTAGCACTATATATTCAGTAAAAATGACTAAGTGCTTAGCACTGATTGGGCAGCACCCATGACTGAGTGCTTCATATGATACGCATGTGAGCGCCAGAGCCACAAATAAGTGCTTAGCACTTCTGCATAAAGAAAAAGGACTAACCAAACAGAACCATAAATAAGTGCTTAAAACTTTTGAATAAAAAAAAAGAAGAAAAGAAAAAAGACTGAGCAGACCAAGGCCAAATTGGCTAAAAATCCCTCTAAAGTTTCTTGCAGTTGAGCCCAAATGCTCTGTTGTTGGATCTTAACTAAAATTTGATGATACTTAAATATTGCTAAGTTGATCTTAGTCTCAAATAAAACTAACGTATTCTTAGTTAAAATAAATTGAACCCAATCACTCATATATTTAAGTTGATCTTAATTTCAAACTAGATTAACTGTTCTTAAATAAAACAAAATATTCTTTGAACTAAAAGAACATACAAACTAAGTCAAAACCCCTGTAACTACACTAAAACTTCTGTACAAATTTTTTTTTGTAAAGTACAGAAAGGAATACATTAGCCTGAGCACAAATTATAAATTTAAATTGCTTTTGAACGGCAAGAAACAACTTGTAGCTCACTGGTAAAGCCTTGCACTGCTGTGGCGTAGCCTATGTATTCGAATCCCCTCAGCCACATTATTTTTGTTGATTTTTCTTTTAAACTTTTAGAAGCACAACAGTTTGCACGTTCACTACACGTAAAATGAAAAATCACTGAAAAATCAAACATGTGCAAAATAGTATTTATACAGCCTAGGACACGTGTCAAAGATCAAAGCACCCTACCCCTTACAATGGTCGGGGAGATTTGTGTTTGGGCCGGTGCCGCCGAGTCCCCCCGTCCCTAATGCTTCAAAAATTTTCCCCTGGCACCCTTTGGCCTACCCCACTACTCCTATTCTGTTTGATTTTTCTGCACATTAACAGAGAGTGTTAATTCACCTCTTTAATCCAAGTTTTAATACATTTTTAATTCTCTCTTCATACCCTATACCCTAATTTCTCCTATAAATACCACCCTACAGTTTGACCCTCCTCATTCAGAAATCCATTGCCAAAACTCTTCAAAATTCCTAAGTCCAAAAGTTGTACAAGTGGAGTTAGCTAAGGTCAAAGTTCCGGCGATATTTCGGGACAAATCCAGCGACGACATGACTCCACAACGCCTTCGAAATCTTCATCTACTCCCCCCCTCTATAATCAATCAATAAGTCCCCTTTCCCCTCCTCTCTTGCTAAGGAAAAGCTCTCTCTTCTCAAAACTCATCGGAAGCGGAGTTATTCCGACTTTCGATTCTCTTTTCTTTAAAAACTCAATTTTTTCTTAATAAAAAATTTACCAGCTTTTCATATATTATTTAGCAACCATAAAACAACAATTTGACCATGTTTCAATTCAAAATTTAATGTTAAACAAATTCTATTTCATTTTTACGGTAAAATACCATCAAGTTTACGTACGACATTACTTTATCGTTTTGCTCATATTACCTTTAGAAAACTCACGAGGTAATGACTTATCTCATCATAACACTCATCTTGACATAGCACGATGGCTTTTGTAATAATTTTTGTGGGACAAAATACAATTTACATTAAAATACCTTAACCTATTACAAAACCGTATTGTTTAAATTGTCTTATTTAAATTCCATACGATTAAGTCCTTACAACCTATTTTGGGGAATCCGACTTGGTTGGTGCGGGTTATCGCACATCCATCGGACTGTAGAGCGAAATGCAGACCTCCTCACGGAGCATACAATCTCGATGGAATTTTATTACAATTTTTATGAAAACGTGATTTCTATTAATAAAGAAATTCTATTTTTAATAATTATATATATATATATTATCAAAATTTCTATTTTAAATATATAATATATTCCATGTTTTCTCATCAAAAGAAAAGAATCCCAAAAGTTCATGAAAATACCATCAAGAATCAATATAAGTCAAATTACAAGAAAATACCATATAGTATTCAAAGTTAGGTTTATATCCAATAGAATATTTCATTTTATAAAAAATTACAACTATAAAAACCTTAAAGACGATAAATAATATTTTGAAAATATATCAAAACTATTTT
The DNA here is from genome assembly GCA_030015575.1 of Agapanthus africanus. Taxonomy (NCBI): domain Eukaryota; kingdom Viridiplantae; phylum Streptophyta; class Magnoliopsida; order Asparagales; family Amaryllidaceae; genus Agapanthus; species Agapanthus africanus. The sequence goes on along the minus strand of JASDDO010000024.1, from coordinate 794,674,865 downwards.
TCATAAAACCCCCACAAGTTATAATAATTTACAATAAGGACCCTATTAAATATAGGTTTAAGCGGGACCGGTTCTCTTGAGTCTTAGAGAGCTGGAGAATATGGGTGCTTGCCTATCTAAGGTAGACAACCTAAAAACGGTGTTATCAATACGGTAATTGTCTTAGAAAAAGACACAAATCCTGTCGTCCATATGCAGCAGTTACCAATAACATCAAAACTAATTCAGGACTTCAATTCTGTTTAAGTGTCCGACTCAGCCAGAGTCTCGGTCTAATATGAAATCAATCGATCTATCCTTAAATATGATTCAAGTATAACTCCAATTCAATATGAATCCATTTATACCAGAAATTAATCTATATCAACATGAACATGATTTGACCGAACCATGGATATACATTTGACTGGTCTACATGATTATCTGTCTATATTCTTTCCATTTACATGAATTACTAATATCATGGTTTTGGAAAGTCATACACCTATTAAACAAAATAATATACATCAATACATAATACATTACGGGGTTTTAAAGGGGTGGACTGATACAGAATGTGTTAGAAGTGGCACGAGACGGTCACTTTATTACACCTAACCTGAATATCCATTGCCGTTGTTATGTGGCTTAACGGTTCCTTATGCTCCGTATACCTTAGTCCACGGAATAGTTGGACTCCTCTCGTATATACTGGCATATTCTGTACCAAGCTACAAACAACAGCGTTAACATAACAAACTCACAATACACCAGTTATATTCTCATATCTATCTATTCATCTGTCTGTTCTATTCTTACTTTTCTTTGGGACTTACCGAGCGATTGTTCGCTGACGACATTCTTTCTCTCTTCTTTCTTTAGAATGTTATCAGGTGGATCCGACTCACTCGAGATAGAGCCCAGTTCAGAGGACTTGGATCAATTCAGCGAGGACCTCGAGCTCTAGACTCTTGTATATACTTTACTTTCATGTTCATGCCATTGTTTAGGCATTGCTTTCATCATTGTATTTACTTTTCAGTTGTATTGTAAAGAAATGTTTAATAAATAAAAGTTGTTCATTTACCCTTCATGTCTTCTTATGTATATTTACATTATATTGCTTAGTTACGCTTAGCGTGTTTACTTCTGAGTAAATACGTAGCGGGCCAGTTACGTCTCATTACCCGTACACTCGGAAGTAGGGCGTAACAACCCCAAATCTAAAATATATGGATTTGGACTGATCCGCGACCTACGGGCGATGATATAAACTAGTCTCCATATACAATCCACGGGCAACTAAAACAAAAAAAATAACGCATGACGCGAAGCAAACTACTGGAGAAGGAGAAAGTGGTTATCACAACGCGATAACGTAATTAACTGTAGGGGCTTGCGCCTGCAGGGAAGAGCGTTCCCACAATCAAAAAAACCCTTATAAATGAGGGGGAATTTGATAAAGTCTATTAAATCGGTCGCATTTATTCAAACCTCCGATATATAGTGCCATAAATCAACTTGTTATCTTCGGAGAGGTGGATGGATATGTCCAAATAGTATCTACCCCCAAATTCTAGCAAGACGATCCATCCCAGTTCGTCCTTATTTTCGGTGGTAAACAGATTCTGGCACGCCCGGTAGAACCTTTTCCTCTTTCCACTCCATATTTCGTGTGTCGTGTTTCGCGAACAAAATCGTGGTTCACAATGGTAGCCCTTGGATTCGAGGTACTAAAACTTTGTGACTTGATCTTGTGCAGAAAATCAATGGCTCTCAACTGCACCTGATGCAACAGCAACTCCTGCTCCTCCCCAACTGGAGGAGTGGCCTATGGGCCCAACGCGGCCTCTATTTTCTCAATGCCGGTAGGACAGGTCATACAGGTTACTACCGGACTGTTCTTCGGGACCATGCTCCCACCTGTGAGTTTCGGTGTCTCAACGCCATAAGAAGTTCCTAGAAGGCCGATCTTCGAACGACTGGAAACCCGACGGCCCCCATCAACAAGCCGTCAAACTCTGGCATCTCAGTCTTCAACAGGATGAGAAAGAACTCAAACGGGCTCATAAAGAAGCCTGTGAGAGGCCGATAATCATCGAGGATAAAGAGGACGAACAGCGCCAAGATCAAGTGACCGATACAAAGTTTCTGTGAAAGGTGCTCGAGAGAAAGGATAAAGAAGCCGCTGAGCAAGATGCTAATATAAAGCAGAAGACTCTCTTGTTCTATGACATGGTTGGAATGATGATCCAACCAGAACCCTCGGCCGAAGATCCGCCGATAATCATCGAGGATGATAAAGGGGAAATATCGAACCCTCCGCCGGCCTTATCAGCGGCCAAAGAAGAAACTATCTCCAAGGCACTCCTGGACAATTACATTGCTCAATAAATAAGAGCTCGCCAAGCTAATGAAGCCGCCGGCCAAATTTTCAAAACCGGGCGACCATATCCATACTGGGATGATCAAATCAAATACCCGCCGGGATATACGATCCCCAAGTTTCATGTCTACAAAGGAATAGGCAACTCTCACCAACACATCGCGCAATTAAGAGCTCTGTGCAGCAAAACTGGAGGCGACGACAAACTGTTGCTTCGCCAGTTCATCAGCAGCTTGTCAGAAACAGCTTTCGAATGGTACTCGGAGCTCTCAAATAACTCCGTGAAAACCTTCTCATAAATGGAACTGTTGTTCACACATTCACCGGTGCTAGCGAACACACTCCGATCACGGCATTAATCAATGCCAGGGTAAAGCCGAGAGAAACATGGGTCCAATACGCGATCCGGTGGTGGAAACTGTGGTCTAAATGTGAGTAGCACATTGAAGAGTCTCCTGACGTGGGCATGTTCATCGGGTCCCTTGATTCTCAAACGACTGTGTCCCAGTTCATGGTGTTCTTCAAGCCCACAACCTTTCAGGCTCTGATAGATAAATTGGCCCAGATAGATCAGATGGGCCATGGGCTTTCCTCCTCAAATAAGGACTCTCAAAATACTAAAGGTAAAGCAAAGGCGGCCTTCATCGCTAACACGCAGCAACAACCGAGCGGCCCATAACCTGCTGCTCGCCAAAACGTGCGTCTGCGCTCATCCTTGGAAGAAAGACTAGGAAGCACTTATTCGTTTCTCTGTGACAAGACGAGAAGACTGTTCGAATTGGCAATGCGTAATAAACTCATTATATTTCCATACCCGCGGCGTCCAGCGCAGCCCAGCGACGTCAACAACCATAATTACTGTTCCCATCACAGAATGGTGAGTCACCCAATTGAAGATGCTACGTCTTCAAAAACTGGGTCGAGGACCAGTATCAACAAGGAAAATCTGCGCTGTCTGATAACTGGAGGGTAAACCCGCCCCAGAAGCGCACTTCCAAAAAGGAGGACGCGCAGGGGACATCATGCTCACTTATGGAAGAAACTCTATGGGATGTTGTTCTTTCAGCGAAAACCAAAAGAATGCAGAAAGATCTGCAGGCATGTCCGACAGTCGGGTGGAAAAGCCCACTTGAACCTGAAATAATTGAAGGGATGCTAAAGGTTCGTCCTGCGCCAAAAATTATTGATGAGTGAAAACCCCCCCAAGTTAAGCCTTCGAAATCTTCGAAGAAAAAGAAGAAGACAAAGAAGCCTGTGTAGCCTGCCGAATATGACGACAAGCGCACAGATCTATAAAAATGCATAGATGTGCTAGAGAAGTATAACCAAAAGGCGCGGACACCGGTCACGCTCGAAAAATTCCTCAAGCATATTATTGAGGGTGAAGACAGTAACAATGATGAGAGAAATGACTCATCAGAAGACACCAAAGATCGTATAGCAAGATGCCACATAGTCTCTTATTCATCATTATATGACGAAAAGGCTCCCTCAGCATCAGAAAACAACGCAGAGGAACTGGGGGCAGAATCGGCGCTAAAATCCCCGGAACTGCCAGAAGAAGACCCGATTGAGAGGCCGCTAAACGAAGCCTTTCAAAAAAGCTAAGTTGACCAAGAACGCAAGACAGCCATATATGAAAAGGCTAAGTGTCACCGTCTGGATAAAGAAGCTGCGGCGAGGACGAGTCATAAAGTTCTCCAACCAAACCAAAGCATACCTGCAATAAATAAGAGCAGGATCAAAACAGAGAAGCGGTTCGCCAAAGCCCTGTCAATGGGGATAAAGCAGCCACCTCTCATAAAGAAAACTCCCGAGATCATATGCCTTAATGGAGAAGAATCACATTCAAACTACTGCCTATATCATCGGAGGGTCACCCACCCCATCGAGGAATGCAGTGCTTTCAAGAAGTGGCAAGGATACGTTGCTCATTAAAAACACTTCAAGAGGATGAAGCGCGCGCTCGTCAACAGCAAAATAGTTAGACGAACGCGCATGAAGAAATGACTGGCAACTGTCATATGGTTGGTACCAGTTCGGATGGAGGAAAACCTCCAGTTTTTACATTCAGGAGCAATTCTAAAGATGAAACTGTCATGCCCCGCTTCCCAAAAGAAGGTGAAGGATAACGTGGCAAAGTCCGCAACCTAACTGTATTGAAGGTGGTCTTTTCAATACAGTTATGTTAAGCGTATGAATATCTAACATGCAGGGTGTGTACCAAAATCAAAGTAATAAAAGCGAAAGGCATTTATTTCCATTAACCAAACTTTATTACATCCCAAAAGAAAGAGTAAAATAAACTAAATAGTTTAATTACATCAAATGAGGAACAAAAGCCCTAAACATGTGGGCAACAACAAAAATTAAATCTAACTAATCTTCCATCGTCTAGTCTGCATAATTTTCATAAGTTGACTTCACACCTTGATCCTCGCCATAATACTCATTCTTATCTGACGGACATTTCAAAGATAGAGGAAGAAAAGGAAAGTCCGTCAGCGAGTTATACTCGGGTAGGATTGCTTCATAAGGAAGTAAAGGTATAGAAACAGACATGGGTGTATAAATACACTGAATATGATGTACATGGGTATAAAGGTATGAGGTTATATACAAATTAGATATGTTGACAGAGGTATATGTGAATATGAGTAGCTTGTGTGAGGTATATGTTTGGTAAAAGTCCAAGTCAAGTCAAACGGATATTCAGTCTAAGAGTTAGATCAGGTTAAACAAGGTATGTATAGATGAAATTGACTGGTGAACATACTCGTATCCTGAGTTATCCCATGACTAGCTGGAAGCAGTATGAGCTGGTGCTCGTGCCTGGGATGGCAATCAATGTGGTAGCGTGAACATCCCCGAAAGGTGTCCCATAACTAGGATGGAGCTTTGTCTAGCATGAATATCACTCAAGTGCACAGGTATTACCACCCTTCAGTTCCATAATAAACAACAAGTCTAAACTGGTAATATATCCACATCCAAGATACTGAATAACTCATGTCTCATAAAGAAAGGTAGATAAGGTAACAGGCGGGTATAGCACATGATGTGAGTTTAGTGTTGAGTATCAATAGGTATTGTAAACGTTTTAGTTTGTTAAACAAGGGTCCGGATACTCACGATTATTCCGTTGTGGCCAACGACTGGGGAAGTGAAATGTACCGTTTCACTTCCCGGGATATCGGGTTAGTAGTCATCCACACATTGGACTGGTCACCCTACCTACAGGGATCTTCATATATGTATAGTCGTCCGTACATCAGACTGGTCACCCGGAATATCGGGATCTTCTCAATAAGTATCCATATCTAGGTCCGCGTATTCTAACCCTAACCGTATCATGTGTCATGTATGTCATAAACTTGAAATTTAAAAAGTGGATCTCATTTAATATGGCCTTCCACAACCGCTCGTTTTATCTTGTTATCTTTTAAAGTTTGTAATGTATTTCGTATCATCTTATAAAACATTTAGTTAATAAAGGATAATAGTGTTTAATTATTTTTATTGTTTATAAAAAAACCATGATGTTTGGAATATTTATCGTTTGGAAACCCATAATATTTTACTGAGAAAATATCCTTTTAATAAAAAGTTATGGTATTTGTTTGAAAATTTATCTTTTAACAAAGTTTTAGGTGTCCTTTTGGAAAATATCATTTATAAGGGTTATGGTCTTTGTTGAAAATAACCTTTTAGTAAAGGTCAAGGTATTTGAATGAAATTATCTTTTTTTAGGATGGATTGAGGTATTTTATTGTAAATAATAGTTTTATGAAATTATAATGTTTTAAGTTTGATGTAATGTTTTAGAAAATACGTTCGTGTTGACAACCGCTGCACATGGAAGGCAGGCTTTGTGTCCTTTTCAAGGACGATTGCCTATCAACCATGAGGTACTAGCGTAAAACATTACCCTATTATTAGGGTAACTCGTTAAACTTTAGTTAATATAAAATATCTTTCGAGTGAAAGGGGCTAAGTTGGAAAAACCATATGCCGTTATTTAAATTTAGTATTATCTCCTTTCAAAAGGTAAAGGGATTTTTTTACAAAACTAAAGTAGTTGGTGGAAAAGTGTAAGTAAAATATATATATCGTATCTAAAACATTTATTCCAAATATTTTATCTCAGGTGGATATCTTAAACAAATACAACATTTTAATAAAACGAGGGTATTTTGTAGAAGTACGCTATTTCGAGATTAAATTGGTAATATGGGTAAGTGTGGATATGTAAGGAGTGAATCAATACTTATGGGTTATGACTTTAAGCCTGTCACATTCCATATTGTATGAGAGTGCAGCATTTTTTTGGTATTTAGGAGTGATTACGGAAACCATTTTAATTATAAGTTAAGATTATCATCATTAAGGGTACAAAAGAATATGCATGCAAGAATATTATAACATCATTTTAATGGGGGGGTTGTTGATTAGAAGTCGGAACTAAGGTTATTGAAAAAGAAGAAGGTGACAGATGAGGGGAGAGAGGCGGATCCTACCTTTTGTTTGAGTCAGATGCCGATGGGTTGGAAGCGTAGGCTTGTACAAACTCCTCAATAGCTCTGCACTCAGATTTTTCCTTGGTGATTGGGTGGATCCGTAGCGTCGGCGTCGTTGATACGAAGGCGTGGGTATTTTTTTTAGAATTTTTGGAGCTCTGAGGTGTGAGAAATCAGTGTTTGAAGTTGTCTATTTATAAGGTTTCTTTACCAACCATAAAATCCAAAAACAGTTAAAAAAAAATCATCAGAATCCGCACCCCTAATCATTCCTAATGATTTTGCCGCCGTCGCCTCACATCTCAGCCGTTGGATCATAATCCAACTGGCGAGATCGTGCCGCCGCCGCCTCTGTCACGCGCCACGCGTCGCGCGTGTGGGGATCACGCGGTTTCGCGTGGTCCCCACCACGTGGGCGCCGTCGCGCGTCTCTAGGCCATTGGATCGTGTATCCAACGGTCCAGATCAAAATGATTAATTTAAATTCTTTTTTTATAAATAAAAATACTAACTGTTTATTATTTAAAATTGAATTTGACTTTAAAAAATTGTTAAAAATAGTTTAAAATACGGGAAAATTATGGGAAAAAATTCAAAAAATATATTTCATTGTTATCTTTAGTATAAAAATAATTTTGGGCAAAAAATATTTAATATTTCCATTTCTATGTTGTTAGCTAGTTATTATAATTATTTAAAATCTAGTTTATCCTACGAATTAATTATTTTAATTGATAATAAAAATATGCAGATTATTTTAAGGCATTATAAAATTTTATTAAAACATTTTAAGTCTAGGAAAACGATAAATAGATTTTAGAAAATTCCTTTAATCATTTTCAATGCTTTGAAAATTATTAACATTACTTTAAAAATATTCTTCTATCAACGAAACACGTAAATAATTATTTGATAATAGAAATTTAAATAAAATATTTTTTATTACGTATTAGAAAACACGGTTGTTACAGAAACACCCATCGACTATCTCTTCAAAGATTCTCCCTCCGAAAAAGAAGAGAAGGAGAAGAACTGCGAGAATATTCAGCTGCGTAACCGCACGCTGCCCAAAAAAAATCTCGGGCCTACAAACAAAAGTTCGAATAAAAAAGACAAAATGAAAGGGAAAATCCCAGGGGAAATTTCCTTCGATGACGGAGTGGTAAAAAAGCTCACCACAGAAGACCCGCCTAAGAAAAATAAGGTGGATTACAACGTCCTGCCACATCTGAGGAAAAAACCCTAGCAGCTAAGCATATTGGATGCCCTCATCTTGTCCAAATAGGCACGTGATTCCCTGATCAAGGCATTACAAGAGCCTGATCAGTTCCAAGCTTTCCTCGCAGAAGAGAAAATGAAAGATGAACTGGCAGAGGTCCACATGGCTGATATTACATTCAGCGATGAAGATCTCCTCCTCAGTACGTGCGAGCATAATCGCCTGTTATACATCACCGGATACTACCACGATATCAAGATAGGAAAAATCATTGTCGACAAAGGATTCTCCGTTAACCTTCTCAACGTGAGAGTGCTGAAAGAAATTTGCATGAACGTTCAGCACCTTTTCCGAGATAAAATTACCAACTCTGAGTTAGACTCACATTCATCACGGATGCTTGGCTCCGTAATACTGACGCTACGCTTCGGGCTGCTCGCAACAAATTTCATGTCATTGACGCCAAGACTTTCTATAACGCTTTGCTCGGCAGGCCTTGGTTACACGGGTACAACGTCATCCATTCTACACAACATCAGTGTATGAAGTATTTCAAGGATGGCTCGGAATACACCGTCATGGGAGAACTAAATCCGTTCTCCGTAAACGAAGTCCGAAAATACGAAGATGCAAAATACTTCCTACCAGACTTCGAGGATACAGAAAGTTGCCACAAGCCGAAGAATAAACAGAAAACCGTCGCCACAATCCCGATCTTTAGGAGCGATACCGAGGAAGACGAAAAATAGTCTACTCGGAGCAACCCAAAAAAGAAAAAAATAAGCCCGAACCATCTACTCCTATTTTGGTCTTTGGCAACGACTCAGAGGACGAGGCCAATGCAGTGTTCTCCGTCCGCCCGTCAATGCAGACTTTTGCCGGAGCAGATCAGAGTCTACAAATTACAATGGCTCCACCTTGGCATTACAAGGATCTTGATGCGCTCAATACATACAACGTACAAGATCTACAAACTTTCTACATACCTCCTAGGTGAAGGGGTGAAAAGGCGATCATCTTCTACCCATCTACGGAGACGAAAGTAGAAAAAGAAGTTTGGCATGGTGCCGATTTTGCAGTCGACGGGCTTCAACCCATCCATCTACCAAGATATTACATGGAGGGATTAAAAAAGCTGTTAAGATGCGAAGGCGTATCTCTAGAACAAACTGCAATTCTACAAAAAGATTTAGGATACCCCTAGGATTCAGCGAAAGATACTCAACGGGAAGATGGAGACAACCGGGCTCGGATACGTTTGGTCCAAGAAGCGGGAATAAATCTACAGTTGCCACATCGCTAACAGCTTGAGTGAAGAGGAAAACGCTCTTCCAAGCAGCTGTGACGTCAAATCGGAGTGAGATCCCTCTCTAAGAATGTTAAATCCGTCGCTGGAACAAATTGCCAAGTGAATAAAAGAAGCTTGTCAAATGAGCTAGGACAATCACAGCCGCGAAATGGATATTTATGAAAATGCCAAGACGCAGCGTCTCAGCCGGCAATCTGCGGAGAAAGTAGACCATAATGCTCTTCATCCCCGGCCCGCTATATGTTCTCGCGAAAGGGAAAAACCCCGAAATAGAGGTAAAACAGGGCAAAGAACACAACAAATGCTTGAAGACAACAACGCGGATCCAAGATGCCATGCAATCAAGAAAACTCGATTGGAGCCCATTCTTTATAAAGAAAATGGGGTGGAAATACTCTTTCCCTCAAAACAAGACAAGGAAAATATTCAACCTTGTCATGAAGCACTAAATGACGACGCTTCTGATATATCGGCACATCGAACAAATAAACGAGGTCCATCATCCGGATTAGTGTTCCTTTCACCGAGTAATAGGTCATCCCCTTGAAGACTGCTTCACCTTCAAAGACTGGGTAGAAGACCAGTATCGATAAGGCAAGTTTAAATTAGCTGACAGCTGGAGGGTAACCCCGCTACAAAAGTATGAACCAAAGATGGCCTATACCGTCAGGATAGGACCAGCTCAACATCGAGAATGGAAGCAAACTCGTACCTGCTATATGATAACATTCTCAAAAGAGGGAGGGCACCAGACTATGAATGACATGTACCAGTGCTTCGCAAATGAAGACGAGGATGAGGTGATCTCAGAGTTTCTACCAGCACCAAAAGAGCTGGAAGATGGGATACACACTATGGAGGACAACCTAAGAAAAATTGACTTAGGGACGGAAAATAATCCGAGGCCAACATTCGTCAGTGAGCTGCTATCTGAAAAACAGGTAGCCATGTTAAAAGACATGCTCATGCAGTATAAAAATTGCTTCACCTGAAACTTCTCTGAAATGTCGGTTCTAGATCTAAAAATAGCAGTACATAAACTGACTATATCGCCAGGTATAAAGCCAATCAAACAGGCGCCAAGAAAGATGCAACTCGAACTTGAGATGAGTATCAACACTAAAGTCAAGAAACTAATTGACTCTGGCTTCATCTAAGAGATTCAATATCTCGACTGGATCGCTAACATCGGGACGGTTCGCATCTGCGTGGACTTCAGGACCTCAACAAAGCTTGCCCGAAAGATGACTTCCCAGTACCCGTTACTGAGCTGAGGATCGATAACACATCTACCTATGAGGTCTTCTCCTTCATGGATGGATTTTCATGATACAACCAAATAAAAATGCATTCAGAAGACCAAAAATATACCGCCTTCCGGACCCCATTAGGCATTCTGCTATAAGGTGATGCCCTTCGGTCTAAAGAACGCTGGCGCTACCTACTAGAGGGCCATGACAAAGATCTTTGATGACCTCATACATGAGATTGTCGAATGCTACATCGACGGCCTTGTAGTGAAGAGTAAATCTCATGAGAAACATTGGGAACATCTAAAAATAGGGTTCTAACGTCTTCGGAAATATAATCTAAAGATGAACCCTCTAAAATGCGCGTTGAAGTTTCCTCAAGAAAATTCCTAGGATTCATCATACGTCACTGGGGCATCCTCAAAGATCAGGGTGATTATGGAAATTCCCACGCCAAGAACCCTCAAACAACTTCGGTCTCTTCAAGGAAAGCTCGCGTATATCCGACGATTCACAGCCAACCTCTCCGGAAAATGACGTCCCTACAGTCATTTGATGAAAAGGGGACCATGTTCGTCTGGGATCAAAAGTAAATGCACTGACCGAAATCAAGCAATACCTGCAAAATCCTCCAGTATTGACCTCTCCGGTTAAGGGAAAACCCCTTATCCTATATACAATGGCCCTTGAGGGTTCTCTAGGCGCATTGTGGGTATCACGCCCTGCTTCTCAGTAGACGGAAATGGGCAAGTGAAAAGCCCACGACGTATTTATTTCGAGAAGGTCATTTCACGGAATAAATACGCTAAGCGTAAATGAGCAATATAAAGTGATGGGAAATTAACATGAGATTTAAACTTCAACAACTTTATTTACATCCAAATTTGATACATTTACAATACATGAGTTCAATTGAAAAAGAAATACAAGAAAAGAAACACCTAAACAGGTGGCATACATAAACTGAAAGAAAAAGAATAACTAGTCTAGGCCTGAGTCATGATCTGATCGTACTTCTCTTCTGTGGTGTCCACGTCCTCAATCTCCACAGTATCTGACGGATATTCCAAGAAACAAAGGTAGGTGGAAAGCCCGTCAGCGAACTTTAGCTCGGTAAGTCCCCAAGAAAAAGAATGTGAAGTATAAAAGTATAATGACAAAGAAAAATGGATATAATGAAGTAATGGACTATGAGATATAGTGTTTAAACATGTCATTTAATGTAAGCATGATAATTCTATTTAACATGCAATTATATATATCATGGCAAGATAACATGAGCATAGTATAGCATAGCCGTGTAGTGTAGGTATAGTGAACATGAAGTGCATGTAAGTGTCATAAAAGGTTTTTATGTGGGTAAGCTAATTTAACGTAAGTTCAAGGGTGAATGTCAACCAATCTCAAAAGTATTCTCGAACCCAACAGGCTGTAATCCAGGGATATGGAATCACGGGCCCAAATCAAGTGTTAGTAACGGGACTTCAACCTAGTGTTGAAGAATTCCAAACTCAACAGGCTATAATCCAGGAATAAGAAAACACGGACCCTCATGATAGCTTGCTTGTGTTACTAGACATGGCTTCATGATCTAGGGGGACTTCTGAGATTTCGTTGGATTCGCTCTTGAACTACCCCAACACCCTGTGCATTCTACGTTAGAGTTAAAATTACCAGCCTTGCTCGAATCCATGAATGCATCAAGTTGCAAGATTGAGTTCATGTCAATGTCAAGTATTCGTGTCAAGTGTTCATGTATTCATATCAAGTTGTATTCATGGTTCAAGTCAAGTTAGTTTCAATAGCAGCCATTGTGTTCTTGTATTCATGTTAAATTCATGTCAAGTCATAATATTTTAGTATTCAAGTTTTGGGATATTCAAGTTCCAGTGTTCTGGTTCATGATCAAGAGTTCAAGTTTATGTTAAACTTTGGATACTGATTGAGTTTGTATTCAGGTTAGAGTAAATATCTTATGAAATGATTTAGCTCTTGAATTTCTTAAGTTCGGAAGTAATCGGACAACTGCGGCATATGGACGGTAGGATTTGTGTCTTTTTCCAAGACAATTACCATTGATAGCTCCGTTAAGTTGTCTAACAAGAATAGGAAAGCACTCACTTTCTCCGGCTCCCCGGGGCTCAAGATAAATGATACGCTTAAGCCTATATTAATCTAGAGTCCTTAAATATTTATTATAGATTGTTTGCATTGTATTTATATTGTTTGCATTTCTCGAGGGGGTTTTATGAAAAAATACTTTAATATAGTTTAAAAATAAATCTCGAGGGTGATTTATAATATTTATAGTTTTTATGAACATGTATTTTTATTTTTGTGGTATTTTAGTGATAAAACCTAGCTTTTAAAAGTTTGTGGTGTTTTTATGAAAACTACTACTTTTGTAAACTTGGTGGTATTTTATTAAAATTTCGAGCTTCCTTTTAAAAATATTTTTTCACAGGTTATTTTTATTGAAAATATGGATTGGCAGTTTTATATAAATTTTTCAAAGATTTTTTTGTTTAGAAAAGATCGTATTTCTTAAAAACCGTATTTTATATCCTTTCAAGACCGAATTCTCCATGAGGAGATCTGTATCTCACTCTACTATCCCAAGGACTTGTGATAACCCGTACCATCCGTAAATGGATTCTCCTAAAAGGGTTGTAGAGGTGCAATTCAAAGAATTTAATAATAGCGATAAAACATTTTATAAAAGTGATGGTATTTTAATGTAAATTGTTTCTTTTAAATAAAACTTAACCAACATATCGTGCTATGAAACCATGGTGTTGTGAGTGGGATAAGTCATTACCTTTTGAAATTTCTAGAGGTGTATATTTCTAGGTATCGATATAAAGGTTACTTTTAAAATTCATGGTATTTATATGAAAAGTGTCTGATATGTGTGTTTATTTCGTATTAAATTGTGAACACATTAAAAGTAAATGAGATGAATAATCTTTCAAGTGGTGTTAGAAGTATTTGTGTGACTTAGATTGGCCTATCAGATATGATAAAAATGTTTAAAAGAAATGATTTTAATCGTTAATTCCACTTTGTCTGTTTTTGTTTTAAATAATGGTAGGGAGAAATCGAATTAGGAGAGAAAGGAGGAGGAGGGACTTACTCGACAACCACTCGTACCCGTACAAACGATGGAATGGAGAGTAGAAACCTCGGTTTGAAATACCGAGACCAACGGCATACGGAAAGATGTTTTGATTGATTACAAGTAAGATAAGTTTCGGTGCGTGGCTGTTACGGATTCTATGACGGCGATGATATTGGATGGCGGCGACGTCGTTGGTGATGATGTTGAGGAGTTAGAGGATGCTTGGCCAAGATACGTTTTCGTCGTGGTGGAACGGAGTTTCGATGTCTACGGCGATGGTTCAAATAGGACTTGAGAGGAAAATAGTTTTGAGAGATATTTTTAAGGTGGACTTTCTATTTAATTTAGAGGGGGAGAGCTTGGAATAAATTAGGATATTTATAGAAGAAAGTATAGGGGTAGGGTGAATTAAAATGAGACATTAAAATATTATAAAAGAGGGTTAATATGGTATATGAAAGGTTGAGAGCTCTCTGTTTAATTTCAGAAAAATCAAATAGGAAAAATGAGGATTGGGGAGCTGAAGGGATGCACGGGCAAAAACTGGAAGGATTTGGGGCTATTCCACCCGCCGATAGCGGTTTTGGGCAAAAACCGGCGGTCAAAAATGAGGCAATTGTCTCGTAGTTCATGCAGTGCCTTCATTTGATTATTTATACCTCGTTTTTATTGTTTGATTTATTTGCAACTATTCGTTTCTTCATGTAATGCACGTGCAACTCTTGAGTTTCTGAAAAATTAAAAAGAAAAATATTTAAAATAATTGGAACTGATAGGAATCGAACTTGCAGACTATGAGACAGTAGAGGAAAGGCTTAACCAGAGAGCTATAAGGAGTTTCTTGTACATAAGTTGTCAAAAATAACTTATAAATCAAAATCAGGACAAAAGTACATTCTTTTATTAATATTAGATCAATAAAAATGTATACGACTTTTAGGGTCGTTACAGTGGGCATAAGAGAACGATCAGGGAAATAAGAGAGCTCTATACTATTTAAGTCGAGTTCTTCTGGGGGATGAAAACAACTATTCCTCCATCAAAAAGTATTGCCTGGCGCTGATCTTCGCAATAATAAAGCTTAGACATTACGCCTTGGTACATGAGACCCATCTCATATCGAATGTGGATTCACTTAAATATCTAATGTCAAGGTCCATACTAACGGGAAGGCTTGCCTAATAGACTCTCCTCCTGATGGAGTTCTCGGTAACGTATCGTCGCCTCAAAGCGGTGAAAGGTCAGTCCATCGCCGATTTTCTAACGGAGCATCCGATACCAGCCGACTCCCTCTTAAATTGCGAGTTGCTAGATGAACATGCGTTCGATGAAATCGAAGAAGAAAATGATTCCCAATGGGGACTCTATTTCGATAGAGCATCTTCCATGAAACGGTGAAAGCAAAACACCCCTATAATCAAAGCCGGGGTGGGCCTTATCTTCGTGACCCTGCATGGAGGGATATTGCGTTACGCCCTCTCCTTAATGGAGCCAAGGACTAACAACGAAACTGAATACAAAGTTTTGATAGCAGGTCTTGAGATCGCTATCGACATGGGAATTAAAGACCTTCTTATATATGGAGACTCCCAGCTGATCATTAGCCAAGTAAATGGCGACTATAAGACATGCAAGTCAGAACTGATAAAATATGGTGAAAGAGTGCAGCAACTACTGACACAAATCCCTTCCTATACCCTGAAAAGTATACCACGTGCGGAAAACAGCAAGGCAGATGCATTGGCCAAATTGTCTAAGAAATTGGCCGATGAAGACCTCAATGATGTGAGGATCATTATGCAAAGCCGCAGGGTTCTCGTGCCAACAGATATATCTTCGAAAGACCTAAAAGAGCCATCCGAAGGAAAAGAAACGACCGAAAAAGTAGCCTTTCAAATATAACACAAAGAAAAGGTCAAGGACTGGAGGAAAGTCTTCATAGACTACTTTAAGTCCCAACAAACGCCCGAAAATGCAGCGTTTAAACATCAGCTCATGAAACGAGTTTTGTCTTTCGCCTTCGTCAATGATACTCTATATAAGAGATCGTTCGACTGTTTATGGCTAAGATGCCTGGGGCCGGAGGAAGCAAAGAAAGTCATCCAAGAAACTCATGATGGACTCTGCGGTTCTCATCAAGCTGGGCCAAAGATGAAGCTGGAGATAAAAAGAATGGGTTATTATCGGCCTACGATGATCCAAGACCGCCTCGAATATGCGAAGCAGTGTCATTCATGCCAAATTCACGGGGACTTCATCCATCAACATCCAAATCTGCTACACCTAACAGTGTTTAACTGGCTGTTTGAAATGTGGGGAACCGATATAATTGGCCCTATCGAACCGGCATCATCTAAAATGCATCAGTTCATACTACTAACAACCGACTACTTCTCTAAGTGGGCAGAAGCAGTACCGCTAAGGGAAGTGAAGTTGGAGAATATCCTCCATTTCTTCAAGACCCATATCATATACCGGTTTAGAACTCCGCGACAGACAATATCGGATAATGGGCCGGCTTACAGAAGCCATAAAATAAGCCGCTTCACACAACAGTATAAAATAGATTGGAGATACTCTTTAGTCTATAATCATCGGGCCAACGGTCTGGCTGAAGTTTTCAACAAGACCTTGACAAAAATTATTAAAAAGATGGTATCCAGAAACAAAAAGGACTGGCACGAAAGGCTGCATGAGGCTCTCGGAGCATACCGAACAACGTTCAAGACGGCTATGAATACAACACCATACGCATTAGTGTTCGGCATGGAAGTAGTGCTCCCACTGGAAATAGAACTCCCCTCTCTACGAGTAACCGTTCGATACAATCTGATAGATGAAGAAAATACTCATCTTAGGTTTGAGGAGCTTGACGCCCTCGATGAAACACGCCTTATAACACAGCAAAATCTGGAGGCTTATAAGGCATGAATGACACGGTCATACGAAAAACTGACCAAACCGAGAACATTATGCCAAATCGAACCCGTGCTAGTCGTCAAAATACCAATGATCCCTAATCATGCAAAACGGGGGAAGTTCGAGCCGAACTATGAAGGCCCGTACATCATAGACAAAGTCTACCAAGATGGAGCCTACCTGCTCATGGATATTCATGGCGAAAGACCCTTCCAGCCAATAAATGGTCGATTCCTAAAAAAATACTAAGCTTAACAAGTTATAACTTAGGTCAATGATAGATGATGACGCTTGTGTCCGCTCGCTATCTTCCTGAGTCAGAACTATGAGAGTAGTATCCAAAAATCTCCGTTTCCCCAAAACACGACGATAATGGACCGAAACGTTCCTAAACTAATGCGTTCCCCCAAAAAAAAGGGGGAATAAGAAATATTCTTAAGCTAATATTCGTCCCAACTATAGGAATGTTAGACCGAAATGTCCTTAAACTAACATTCACCCTCAAAACGGGAATGTTGGACCGGAACGTCCTTAAACTATTATTTCGCCCTAAAATACGGCGATAATAGACCTTCATAGCCTTAAACTAACACGTTTAGTTGATCAGTCAAATTTCTAATAAAAAACCCGAAACATAAAAATAAAAAATAAAAACCGCATTTTGTATTTTTAACGATTTTTATGCTAGTTTTACGGGAAATCTGGAGCACTTGGAGCAAACCAGCAGAGATTCAAAGATTGTTAAATAGAAGCAGAGGAGCATTGGAGTGCTCTGAAAAACTTTGGAGGGGAGATCTCATAAGTCGGCGGTGGAACCGCTGCCAAAAGAGGCATTGTGCGGCAGAAGCGCAGCCAACTAGGGTAGTTAAGCCCTTAAATTTCTCTGGTATTATCCTATAGTCTTCATCTCTCCTATAAAGCTCCAATAGACTGTTTTTACCTGTAGGATTCTTTGCAAACAGCGCCGCTAAAAATATTTTTGCGTGTTTTATATTTTGGTTTGTTTTGCATATTTAATACGGACATTAAGGAGCAAGAAACCCACATTCAGATTAGGTAGGGATTTCGTCATCCTTCTTAGACCGCACAAATCACAAACGAGCATACGCATAACCCTACATTAATAAAAAATATCTAGACCAAGCCTCTAAGGACAGTCGCGCTCAATTAGGACAAAGGAGAGTCGTGAGTAATCTATTTTTTATCCGCATTTTTCTTGTGGTGTCTAAGGCTAGTGTGACTAAGAAAAGTGGTTACTTAATTAGGCCCGCTATTTCGGTGATTCGTATAGCGGATACCTCCCACTTACCTAGCTGCAAGATTGATAAGGAGGTAATAGAGGATGGATCCTACGTCTTGTCCTTTAGAAGTTTAGGAGCGGTCTAGTGATTTAACATAGGTGACCCTAGCTCTAGGGATTGTTTGTGCATTTTGTGATTAATTGAGTCGAGTCCCTCTTTCAAAGCAAAACAATTTCAATATTTTAAAAAAATAAAACATAAAAAATAATAATATTATCACCCTCTTTTCTTTTCACTCTCTTATGATGGGTAACCCAAACCGACCAACTCTTGGTGAGTTTTGCTACACACAACCAGATATTTCTTTATATCATTATTTGTTTGGTAGAAATTCCGACCCCACCATTTCTTTAAGGGATATGATAGAACGCTCTCGAGATAATAGTTAAACACCTCACTCAAATTTCTATCAACCGTGTAAAAATTCAACACCTTCTTATGTTGATAATCCTTATAAGTCTAGTGAGGAAACTTCTAAACCTATGTCTGTTGCTGAGCATATTGCGAAGGCTCGTAGACAAAGTTTCATACCTTTCACTAATCCAAAATCTCTAGGACAACAATTATAATCTTTTCCATACGAAAATGTTGATACTCCTTTTGAAGCAAATTTGGCAACTTCTAAACCCATGACCATTGCGGAGAAAATTGCAAAAGCCAGTCGCCAACAATTCAACCAATCTCAATTTTCTTCATATCATAATGTTGATCCTAATCCTATTTATGAAAATTGGAGACACCCTTCTAACTCTTATCAACAGTACCAAACTTTCACACCCTCTCATGTTGTTCCTTCTCTTGAGACTAATATGGCAATTCGTAAACCCATTTCTATTGCAGAACACATTGAACTCGCCTGTTGTAACATTTCATAAAATAAAATATTATTTTTGGAAATTTAAATAATTAAAATAATAATTTGTATGAATATTATTAAGTATGAGAATTAGTTTTAATGAAGTGGTATAATTATATACCGATAGTTTGGAAAATAATTGAAAATTTTATATAAATTATTGAGTGGGAGGTATTTATGCGATTTGGGCATTTCATAAATTATTATACAATAAATTGTATATAAGTTAACGCTAAACTTGATTAACATTTCGCTAATTATGTATTAATCCGGTTTTTGTGCATGACAAGCACCATAACATGTTACAAACACTTGTTGTATTTTATTGAACCATATTTCATTGCGTTTTTGCAAATGTTTTTGTTTTAAAAAAAAAAAAGAAAAGAAAAGATTTCATAAGTGAGGGTGGGGACATGGAGGCATGAGAGCATGGCTAGAGAGAGGGGGGGAGTGAACCTTCTAAACACACACACACCCATGGCTCATATTATCTCCCTCCTTCATTGTTCTTCTTCATCTTCTTCATCTCATTCTCCTTATCTCCTCCACCTTACTACTACCTACAAACCACCTCAAATCTTAACCAAAACCTTATATCCCCTACACAAAAATTGTGCACAAGCTCACTACAAACCCTATGGAGGCATCAGGTTTCAATTTTGAGCACTTTGGGCAACTCAAGAAAATTCTTGAGTTGCCAAATGAGGTAATTTCTTCACCCTTAGTCTAGAATTTAAGTTTCCTTAACTCCTATAGTAATTTAGAGTTGTTTGAATGTAGTTTAGTGATGTTTGAAAATTCTTAGATGAGGGTTAGAGCTTATCTTGAGTTGTGATGGTGTATTTGAGTGTAATTAGTGACCACAAGCTTGTTAGTGTTATTCTGGACCAACTTTGATGCATAGAAAACCAAGACTTGAGTTAGAATTATTCCGATGTCGGTTTTGTGGAATTTTGAAGACTACAGGGAATCTAGAGCAAGCTGGAATCTTTAAAAGATAATCAAACAAGTATATAGACTTATATGGACCACTAGAAGACCACCACCTGAAAACGAGACCCCATCTCCCCAACCCAACCGGCGGCGCCGGGCTTTCTTACCATCTCATCGAGCCCATGTTAGGAAACGGTGTTGTGGTTTTGCCTGTAGCTCATACACCTTGTAACCTAACCCCTATATTGTTTTTTTAATCCTTATATACCTGAGGCAAAATCTAGAGCTGTTTTCCTAAGTTGATGTTTTGGTTTTTTGGTTTTTAGTAACTTGAGTTTTGATATATGTGTTTTGTCTCGGTCAATTGATGTTTGTACGTCAACATCGATAGTTGTATGGCTATTCTTGCGCGTGTAGACCATAGATTCTAACCTATGTGTGTTTCCTGTGCCGTTTTGGTTTTCGTATTCGTACGATATAATGTATTGAAAAACCATAGTAAGACAAGGGGGGCATGGCTTCATCGACTTCGGCAAGCGAGGATCAAGGTGAGTAAATGTATAGCTACGGGGGAAGTCGGGTAAATGGCGTATAGCACCCCCACAACTGTAGGATAGGATTTTCGTATATTATATATATGTTTATGCGAGACTTAGATACCTAGAAAATAGAGTTTCTAGGAGACCTTCGGTTATATGTCGTTACCACATACACCCACACACGCGTACACACATACACTTGGTATATGACATATGTGTGTATATGTGTATATGTGTGTATGTGTGTGTGTGTTTGATTACACACACACACACACATACACATGAGATGAGGATGGTATATGTTGAATGGATATGAGTCGATATGATCGGGCACGATGTCGTGAGGCTAATATATGATTGAGTCAAAACACCGTGTATGACATGATATAATAAAGGATCGTTGGGAGATATATATACATAACATGCGATAATATGAGATATGGTAATATAATAGTATGTACGAGACCTTAGATCCGTACCCATGATATTGATATAGTACGATGAATGATACCTTACAAATGTGATATATGTATGATGTTTGACCCATACCCTCGAATTTGAGGATACCGTACGATGGATATTACCGTACGAGGTATATATGATGATTGATCCGCACTCTTGACTCGAGGAAGTCGTACAATGTATTATACCATACGTGATGCTATGAGGCTGGATCGCCGACTACTAGATATCTCGACTCGGAATATGTTTAGATTTTCTTATCACTCCTACTAGGTTCTTAGTTTAGTCTTTTAGTTGTTTAGGTAGATGCTAGACTAGGCTCGAGTCATACCTACTTTCAAAACTAATGAATCGTGAGTATTTTCAAAATACAATCCGAGGGATGCTACGGATTTTCAAAGGACATATCTTTTCTCAAAAATACCGTAACCCCTACTTTTCTAAAAACCACGATTCATGCTATTTAAAACACTAAAACGGTATGACTTGTATACAGATAAGTATATTTTATAATGTTGCGTTTACTATTCATTTTCTGTTATATTCATGTTGCTATCATTGCATTGCATATATACATGTGTTTTCTTTAGCTATTATGATCTCATATGTTAGGACACCTGCACCATACCGATGATGCATATATTGCACGTACACTTGTTTGCCGGCTCACACACATCATCATCGGTAATTGCCATACCATGTACCTACTAGAGAATATTTATTTCATTCATATAAACTGGTAATCTGTAGAAGTAGTATTGTTTAACACTCATGATCTTAAATGCTAGTATAGACATTGTATTTCTTACTTAGATGCCACATGCACTTGCATCCATACATTCTAGTTATGCACTGATGTAACGTTTTAAAAATAATTAAATAAATAATTAAATGAATAAAAGTGTTTAAGTGATTTTAGGATTTTCGGTAAAGTAAAATGTATTTTTCGTAAAACCAAACCGTGATTGTTTTTCATTATAATTTTTAAAATATCTATTTTAATTATGAAATTACTAGTAAATGGTGTTTATTTAGCCACTTATAAATTTTTAGTTTAATAAAATATTTTTCCTAAATTAATTATTTTAAATATTAACATAAGCTTTATTTTTACACTAAATTAGTGTAAATTACAAATTTAAATGGTTTTAATTTGTAAAAGTGAGCCATGGCATATTATAATTTAGTGTTTATCATGAAAAATTTATTTGCAAATTTTTCCTAATTTCGAGAGCTTTCTTGAGTTGCTATAGTAAATAAATAAATAAATAAGCATGAAAAGACTTTTTATGATATTTCTTCTCTTGAAACTTCTACACACTTTTTCCACTCTCTTCTTTCTCTCACTCCCCTCACTTAGGCCGGCCACAACCCCTCCATGGCTGCCCCCCCCCCCATTTTCCACCTCATTTTTATTCAAAAATCATCAAAAATACATCAAAAATTCAATTAAAATTCCACAAAATCATATATATTTTCTACCCTTCTATTCTTACTCATTTTTACATGGATTTTGGAGATGGAAAGCATGCATTTTGGAGGCTCATTTCTTGTTTGGATTTCATATTTTGAGAGGTATAATTTCTTTCTTTTGATTTATTGTTTTAGATGTTCATTTAAGCTTAATTAGATTTAATGAATTAGTTCTATGTTTTTTTTTAAAAATTCAAGTTAGGGTTTGTAAATTCAAGTTATGATTTTTTTAATTAATTAGGGTTATAATAGTTAGTTTAACACTTGTAGAATAGAAAAATATTGCATGGTTGTTAAATTGTAAAATTTTCATTTAAAATTGTTAAAATTTGGAATTTTTGCTAACTAGGTTTCTCTAAAATATAATTTTTGGTGAATAAAATCTCAATTAATATTTGTAACACTAGATTTTGGTCTTAATAAGGGTATTAACTTGTTGGTGGAATGGAAACTTAAATTGATTGCTAGTTTCTATGGATAATTGATAAATTGTGACAAAATGTGCTATTCTTGTAAACTAGATTTTAGAAATTTCTATATAAATGAGATTAAAAATATAACTTATGGTTTCATTAAATCATTATCATCATGAATTGTGGTTTAAGTCATTAATTTATGCAAAATCATGTTTTGTGGTGGAATTGTGGTATTTTGCTTGAAAAATGTTGAAAATTGTTAAAGGGTGCAAACTAGAAATTTCAAAATAATACAAATTTGTGTAATAAAAATATAGTAATTGTTTGTATAATCTAGTTATGCTATTTAATGAGTTTTATAACCATTGGTTTCATTTTGATGTCAAGTTTTGATGAAAAACGGTATACTGGCATTTTCGGGTTTTTGCGAAATTGGACGGTTTGATAGATTTTAGGGTTTCGATGGATTTAATCGTGCTTTATGGTATAAGTAATGTGTTTTAAAACTACAAGTTGTTTGATGATGTTATCTCGATCCATCGGAGTTTGTACACGGATATCGAGCGGTATTTGGTTCTTTTGCGTGGACGGGACATAGGTTTTAACCTGTTCTTGTTCCTTGTATCGTTTGACTTTTGTATGTGATTCGGTTTACGATGCTATTTATATGCTTGCATTTAGGTACCCCTCATGTGGACTGCGGGCGATGAAGAGGAGGATGGCGACACTGTCTTCGGCAAACATGGACCAGGTGAGTAGATGTATATCTACGGGGGGAAGTCGGGTGGATGGCGTTTAGCACCCCCGCAACATAGGATAGGAATAGTATGTATTGACATTAGGAAACCAGATGTGATCCTAGATTCTTAATCAGTAGGACCCTAGTATTGACCCTAGGCTGGACTAGACTGATTTAGGAAAACCATATCAGAGGATGAGTACCTTGGAAGAGGTTCGTAGGTTTCAGGTAGAAACACACCCACGCACACACTGAAACACGACATGGTGTATACGTGTATGTGTATATATATATATAGAACTAGGAATAGGTATATATATATATATATATACAACACGTACATGGGATTCATTGATGTGATATGATATCTGAGGCATGATGAAACAGTGTAACTGGGCTTGATGCCGTGATCCTTGGCTATACATTCGTATTAAGTGTTAGCGGATCATTGAGAATGAGATAATAAACAGGTATACATAGATTATAATGGGTGGTGATGATATTGAGGTACATGAGACTCTAAAATAGTACTGGGGCTGTAGTTTGTGACTTGATGACGATAAGATATCGGTATGACTTAATCACAATATGATACATGTGACATGATGTTTCTGAGGATAAACTAATGATTATTCCATGATGGCAATGATATATGATTGATGTATGCGATTATAGTTTAGCACCTTGATCATGAGATGTGTTGATAATGACATTATACGAATGAAGAGACACCTAGGAGATACTTGACCGTACCCCGATATTGGGATGCCGTACGATGGATTTTACCGTACGAGGCTTAGATATGAGGATTGATCGGCACTCTTGATTCGAGGAAGCCGTACTACGTACGTGACGCTATTGAGGCGGGATCGCCGACTATTAGAGATATTGGTTCAGACCTTAGGTAGATGCTTGTTTCTTATTGACTAGTTTCTTAGGTTAGTTTCTTAGGATATTAGATGGACACTGGTTTAGGTTCGACTCACATAATGGTAGTTGTACTCGTATCTCGCAGAGGAGTGGATAATGCACATCTGTATTTACATTCATACTGTAATCATCATGGTGCATGTTCTTTTATATGTTGCTATAATCAGTATAAACTTTACCTGTTAGGACACCAGCACTATTACCGATGATGCGCATATTCCACGCACACTTATTCGCCGGCTCACACACATCATCATCGGTAATTGCTATGTCACGTACACTTTAGATCATATTATCTTTTGTTGATAGAATCAGTTAACAACCAGACAGATATAATATTGTGATTATTCTCTGACATTAGTACAGACATGATATTCATTACTTAGACATTCCTGCATTCATATTTTCATGTTATCGCACAGTATTATGAGCATATGCCGACATTTATCATATACTACTCATGATTTTGAGATTTGGATTTCTGTGAGATTTCTGGATTTTTGGGGAAAACCGCAAGAATATATATAAAAACTTCTCTCTCTCTCCTCCTCTCTTTTTAAATAAGATGCGGTTTTCTCGTGATGTATATGTCGTCCACCATGAGTATTTCATGTTTTCTGTTGGATTTCGAGACCCGATTCGAGGAGTGGATGAACCGTCTCGGGTACATGGTGGGCCCGGTATGGTACCCCGGGGCAAGAAGATCGAGTTGTAGACGATGAGCCTGGCAGGGGAAGGCTACCTACCGGTGATGTCTGGCGCGGCGGATATCCGGAGGATACCGACCGTTGTCGTGAGATTTGATGATATGGGCCGATCCGGACTGACGGAGCCCGAGATATTGAGACTATGAGACTTGAGATTTACATGTTTGTGTCGATGCTTGACACGGATTTCCATGGATTTCATTGTTGAGATTTCAGATTCTTATACACATTTTACTATGATAACAGCCAAAGATTTCTTATACCGATATACCTGGATTTCAGGATTGCTTATTTTACATTCATGGTGCATGCATATCCATTCATATAACATAGTACTATATGAGGCACTGACACGAGCACGGAGTATCTGCACTTACATGTAGTATTACCCTGCTATTACTAGATGATTGGGATATTATAGTGTATTATTATGACCTAGGATAGCGTCGTACATTCGATTTCTTTTCGTAGATGTCTTCTACTCACGAGTTGGCAACTCACCCCAGTTGTGCCAAATTTTATTACAGGTTCGATGTACAGGTTTCCCAGGTAGCTTGCTGGCACATCTTTTATTTCAGGGTGATTTGCACGGTAGGTTGGTTCACTTGTATCTGATCCACCATTGTATTTTATTCATTCATTTGTATCTAGTAAGCTCCATCAACCATACTTGTATTTATTGATAAGTTTATTGGACCAGTCTTTTATTTCGACCTTAGAGTCGCGCATGTATTATTCTGATTTGGTGGTTTTGCTTTCTTTTGAGTTTTGAGCCTCGCCCTTTGGCGTTGTATATTATTGTGATTGTTGTGGTTGTCTCCGCCTGTTGGCGTTGTGCTAGCACCCGTTGGGGATGCTTTTTATTGTTTATGTATATTATACTTGTTGTACCCGTTTGGGGGCCAGTTTTTACAAAGGAGACTCTGCCGAAATTTTTGGTAAAATCTGCTGATGTTTTTAGACTTGTTTTCTTTTCCTTCTTCTTTTATATGGTTTAGATTTCTGGGCTTCGGCTTACTTAGGTCATGTGGCGCCTTTAGACGCTTCGTAATCTAAGTGCCGGTCACGTTCCGTACTTTCGGGTCGTGACAAAGTTGGTATCAGAGCGCTAGGTTTAACCTTGTATAAGTCTAGGTGACCCTTGGTTGATGGAGTAGGCGATTTAGGTAGAGTAACGTACCGTGGGTATGGTCCGCGGCATACTTACGATACGCTACTCTGCTTAAGGAGCCTTAGGATGTACATTGTTTGCACCGTATTTCATTCGTTCCTTTGATCTATCTTCGTCGATGTCGGATGGTGGTTTCTGTTACCACGGGCAGAGGGAGCTGCGGCTCGAATGCGATAACCATTAGAGTATTGGTTATTCTTGAGGATTGAACCATTGCTTAGCGTGCGGATGAAGGGTATTCACATGCCGTCCGGATGAAGTTAAAGGGTTCGAACGATTATCAGAAAACCATTTTCCTAAGTTTAAAGTATTCGGAAGAACATGCAGGTATTTCGATGGACCCTCTAGAAGAATGAAACCCTAACTCGACATAATGACCACGAGAACGCCCTTGAACCTTAGGGTTTACGGCAGTTCCGCTGTGCCATTAGTGAGGCTTGGGTTTGCCCTTCTACAGCTGGATCATCGATGCTGGGGTATGTACCGGATATTTTTAAACTGTACTTGAGTGTTGAGCTCTCGGGGAATTATGGGATTTTAATGGATCGATCGAAAAGTTTAATGTAGTCCGGATATCAGGTGAAGGGATCGATTACATGGGAGACTCTAGATATGAGTGTTGCCGTTGGTAGCGCAGTCTGCATAGCTACGAAGAGGCGAGTTTAAAGCAGCCGACATCAGAGGAAAGATGTGCGCATTGACGATAGTGTTTACGATTGTGATTTAGTGATTTGAATTTCATATTTTCATTGATTGGATTTTGGTATTTTGAGGACTTTGTTCTACGATTGGTTTTTCATGTGTGTACCTTCATTCTATTTGTGTTTCACATATCAGTTGTATTGATGTTGTTTAGTACACAACCAGTACACTTGATTTGGTTTTATATATTTTGGGATTTTTGATTTGATTTCGTGCATAGGGGTTACACGTGATTTTGACATATGTTTCGACCTAGTTTTCATGCATTTTTGTGCTTTGATTTCGATTTGATATTCGATGTATGTTTTCGTGCACCATGTGCACCTGATTAGGATTCTGCGCATACTTGGCGCACTTGATGCGATTTTGTGCATACCAGATGCACTAAATCGGGGTTTTGTGCAGATTAGATGCACCTGATATTGAGTCGTGCACGCCCGTTGCACTTGACAGATGTTTTTGGTGCACACCTGTTGCACTTAGTTTTGTTGTTGTGTGTATTCGTGGTATCTGTATTTCGTTTCGATTTCAGTGCGCACCGGACGCACATGATATTTTATTGATGTGATTGGGATTGATTTCAGTTTGAGCAGTATATTTTCATAATCATTATTATTTGATTTAGTAACCAGGCGAGACGTGTATGTTAAATAAAAGATATATATATATATATAATTAATTTTTTAAATAAACGTCCGCTACTTATGCCGTGACACGTGCATCACACGATAATTTTCAAAAGGGGTTTTTGTATATTTCCTTATCCAGATATTTGTACAGTTTCACTATGATGCACACTATATATAAGTTGTAGATTGATGTATATTATGTTGGTTTTCATATTGGGTTTTGATATTTTATTCTCGCCATAACTCCGATGATTGCGTTATGTTTGACGGAGTTGATTTTTGTTATGTATTGATGATTTCGGAGCCCCGATGATTTGAGTGTTTTGCTAAATGTTTTAGTATTTGGAGGGGGAGTTTTAATTTAAATTCGGGGACCGAATTTCTTAAAGGGGGGATGATTGTAACGTTTTAAAAATAATTAAATAAATAATTAAATGAATAAAAGTGTTTAAGTGAATTTTAGGATTTTCGGTAAAGTAAAATGTATTTTTCGTAAAACCAAACCGTGATTGTTTTTCATTATAATTTTTAAAATATCTATTTTAATTATGAAATTACTAGTAAATGGTGTTTATTTAGCCACTTATAAATTTTTAGTTTAATAAAATATTTTTCCTAAATTAATTATTTTAAATATTAACATAAGCTTTATTTTTACACTAAATTAGTGTAAATTACAAATTTAAATGGTTTTAATTTGTAAAAGTGAGCCATGGCATATTATAATTTAGTGTTTATCATGCAAAATTTATTTGCAAATTTTTCCTAATTTCTAGAGCTTTCTTGAGTTGCTATAGTAAATAAATAAATAAATAAATAAATAAGCATGAAAAGACTTTTTATGATGTTTCTTCTCTTGAAACTTCTACACACTTTTTCCACTCTCTTCTTTCTCTCACTCCCCTCACTTAGGCTGGCCACAACCTCCCCATGGCTGCCCCCCCCCCCCCATTTTCCACCTCATTTTTATTCAAAAATCATCAAAAATACATCAAAAATTCAATTAAAATTCCACAAAATCATATATATTTTCTACCCTTCTATTCTTACTCATTTTTACATGGATTTTGGAGATGGAAAGCATGCATTTTGGAGGCTCATTTCTTGTTTGGATTTCATATTTTGGGAGGTATAATTTCTTTCTTTTGATTTATTGTTTTAGATGTTCATTTAAGCTTAATTAGATTTAATGAATTAGTTCTATGTTTTTTTTAAAAAATTCAAGTTAGGGTTTGTAAATTCAAGTTATGATTTTTGTTAATTAATTAGGGTTATAATAGTTAGTTTAACACTTGTAGAATTGGAAAATATTGCATGGTTGTTAAATTGTAAAATTTTCATTTAAAATTGTTAAAATTTGGAATTTTTGCTAACTAGGTTTCTCTAAAATATAATTTTTGGTGAATAAAATCTCAATTAATATTTGTAACACTAGATTTTGGTCTTAATAAGGGTATTAACTTGTTGGTGGAATGGAAACTTAAATTGATTGCTAGTTTCTATGGATAATTGATAAATTGTGACAAAATGTGCTATTCTTGTAAACTAGATTTTAGAAATTTCTATATAAATGAGATTAAAAATATAACTTATGGTTTCATTAAATCATTATCATCATGAATTGTGGTTTAAGTCATTAATTTATGCAAAATCATGTTTTGTGGTGGAATTGTGGTATTTTGCTTGAAAAATGTTGAAAATTGTTAAAGGGTGCAAACTAGAAATTTCAAAATAATACAAATTTGTGTAATAAAAATATAGTAATTGTTTGTATAATCTAGTTATGCTATTTAATGAGTTTTATAACCATTGGTTTCATTTTGATGTCAAGTTTTGATGAAAAACGGTATACTGGCATTTTCGGGTTTTTGCGAAATTGGACGGTTTGATAGATTTTAGGGTTTCGATGGATTTAATCGTGTTTTATGGTATAAGTAATGTGTTTTAAAACTACAAGTTGTTTGATGATGTTATCTCGATCCATCGGAGTTTGTACACCGATATCGAGCGGTATTTGGTTCTTTTGCGTGGACGGGACATAGGTTTTAACCTGTTCTTGTTCCTTGTATCGTTTGACTTTTGTATGTGATTCGGTTTACGATGCTATTTATATGCTTGCGTTTAGGTACCCCTCATGTGGACTGCGGGTGATGAAGAGGAGGATGGCGACACTGTCTTCGGCAGATATGGACCAGGTGAGTAGATGTATATCTACGGGGGGAAGTCGGGTGGATGGCGTTTAGCACCCCCGCAACATAGGATAGGAATAGTATGTATTGACATTAGGAAACCAGATGTGACCCTAGATTCTTAATCAGTAGGACCCTAGTATTGACCCTAGGCTGGACTAGACTGATTTAGGAAAACCATATCAGAGGATGAGTACCTTGGAAGAGGTTCGTAGGTTTCAGGTAGAAACACACCCACGCACACACTGAAACACTACATGGTGTATACGTGTATGTGTATATATATATAGAACTAGGTATAGGTATATATATATATATATACAACACGTACATGGGATTCATTGATGTGATATGATATCTGAGGCATGATGAAACAGTGTAACTGGGCTTGATGCCGTGATCCTTGGCTATACATTCGTATTAAGTGTTAGCGGATCATTGAGAATGAGATAATAAACAGGTATACATAGATTATAATGGGTGGTGATGATATTGAGGTACATGAGACTCTAAAATAGTACTGGGGCTGTAGTTTGTGACTTGATGACGATAAGATATCGGTATGACTTAATCACAATATGATACATGTGACATGATGTTTCTGAGGATAAACTAATGATTATTCCATGATGGCAATGATATATGATTGATGTATGCGATTATAGTTTAGCACCTTGATCATGAGATGTGTTGATAATGACATTATACGAATGAAGAGACACCTAGGAGATACTTGACCGTACCCCGATATTGGGATGCCGTACGATAGATTTTACCGTACGAGGCTTAGATATGAGGATTGATCCGCACTCTTGATTCGAGGAAGCCGTACTACGTACGTGACGCTATTGAGGCGGGATCGCCGACTATTAGAGATATTGGTTCAGACCTTAGGTAGATGCTTGTTTCTTATTGACTAGTTTCTTAAGTTAGTTTCTTAGGATATTAGATGGACACTGGTTTAGGTTCGACTCACATAGTAGTAGTTGTACTCGTATCTCGCAGAGGAGTGGATAATGCACATCTGTATTTACATTCATACTGTAATCATCATGGTGCATGTTCTTTTATATGTTGCTATAATCAGTATAAACTTTACCTGTTAGGACACCAGCACTATTACCGATAATGCGCATATTCCACGCACACTTATTCGCCGGCTCACACACATCATCATCGGTAATTGCTATGTCACGTACACTTTAGATCATATTATCTTTTGTTGATAGAATCAGTTAACAACCAGACAGATATAATATTGTAATTATTCTCTGACATTAGTACAGACATGATATTCATTACTTAGACATTCCTGCATTCATATTTTCATGTTATCGCACAGTATTATGAGCATATGCCGACATTTATCATATACTACTCATGATTTTGAGATTTGGATTTCTGTGAGATTTCTGGATTTTTGGGGAAAACCGCAAGAATATATATAAAAACTTCTCTCTCTCTCTCCTCCTCTCTTTTTAAATAAGATGCGGTTTTCTCGTGATGTATGTGTCGTCCACCATGAGTATTTCATGTTTTCTGTTGGATTTCGAGACCCGATTCGAGGAGTGGATGAACCGTCTCGGGTACATGGTGGGCCCGGTATGGTA
The DNA here is from genome assembly GCA_030015575.1 of Agapanthus africanus. Taxonomy (NCBI): domain Eukaryota; kingdom Viridiplantae; phylum Streptophyta; class Magnoliopsida; order Asparagales; family Amaryllidaceae; genus Agapanthus; species Agapanthus africanus. The sequence goes on along the minus strand of JASDDO010000024.1, from coordinate 794,643,511 downwards.
CCCCGGGGCAAGAAGATCGAGTTGTAGACGATGAGCCTGGCAGGGGAAGGCTACCTACCGGTGATGTCTGGCGCGGCGGATATCCGGAGGATACCGACCGTTGTCGTGAGATTTGATGATATGGGCCGATCCGGACTGACGGAGCCCGAGGTATTGAGACTATGAGACTTGAGATTTACATGTTTGTGTCGATGCTTGACACGGATTTCCATGGATTTCATTGTTGAGATTTCAGATTCTTATACACATTTTACTATGATAACAGCCAAAGATTTCTTATACCGATATACCTGGATTTCAGGATTGCTTATTTTACATTCATGGTGCATGCATATCCATTCATATAACATAGTACTATATGAGGCACTGACACGAGCACGAAGTATCTGCACTTACATGTAGTATTACCCTGCTATTACTAGATGATTGGGATATTATAGTGTATTATTATGACCTAGGATAGCGTCGTACATTCGATTTCTTATCGTAGATGTCTTCTACTCACGAGTTGGCAACTCACCCCCGTTGTGCCAAATTTTATTACAGGTTCGATGTATAGGTTTCCCAGGTAGCTTGCTGGCACATCTTTTATTTCAGGGTGATTTGCACGGTAGGTTGGTTCACTTGTATCTGATCCACCATTGTATTTTATTCATTCATTTGTATCTAGTAAGCTCCATCAACCATACTTGTATTTATTGATAAGTTTATTGGACCAGTCTTTTATTTCGACCTTAGAGTCGCGCATGTATTATTCTGATTTGGTGGTTTTGCTTTCTTTTGAGTTTTAAGCCTCGCCCTTTGGCGTTGTATATTATTGTGATTGTTGTGGTTGTCTCCGCCTGTTGGCGTTGTGCTAGCACCCGTTGGGGATGCTTTTTATTGTTTATGTATATTATACTTGTTGTACCCATTTAGGGGCCAGTTTTTACAAAGGAGACTCTGCCGAAATTTTTGGTAAAATTTGCTGATGTTTTTAGACTTGTTTTCTTTTCTTCTTCTTCTTTTATATGGTTTAGATTTCTGGGCTTCGGCTTACTTAGGTCATGTGGCGCCTTTAGACGCTTCGTAATCTAAGTGCCGGTCACGTTCCGTACTTTCGGGTCGTGACAACTGATCATTGGCTTTACGTCGGTATTTATTATCACATTGTATACTCATAGATTGTGATTCTTCTTGAAGATTTTCGTATTCATGTGATTTCTGGATTTGTGGAAACCGCAAGTGATTAATTATAAACTCATGATTATATTTTTAAAAGAAAAAATGTGGTTTCTCGTGATATGATGTGTGGCGTCCACCATGAGATTTCTCGGTTCTTAAGCCACGTGTGTAAGAAGGCAGTGTAGAGAGACGTTGAGCCCGGCAGGGGAGCACTACCGACCGGTGATATTTGGCTCAGCGGACATCCGGAGGATACCGACCACAATCGTGAGATTTGATGATATGGGGCCAATCCGGACAGACGGAGCCCGAGATATAAGATTTATGTGTCGCTGATTGACACGGTTTTCTTGATATTTTCGAGTGTCGATATTTGGCACTCAGGTTTATCATGATTTTTGTATGTCGATGCTGGACATACCCATTGATGATGCATTCATGCATAACATACATGACATGTAGTTATTTTATGACACGGACATGAGTACTTGACCTTACACATATGTCTATTTTATCACCCTTACTGTTACTCGGTGTTATCGTGCTACTATTATTATTGTATTGTACTATATGACCTAGGAGATCGTCCTACATTCGATTTCTACTCGGTAATGTCTTCTACTCACGAGTTGGAAACCCACCCCTTTGTGCCACAGTTTCTTGCAGGTTTAGCCGTACAGGTTCCATAGCGGCTTCGCTGGCACACCATTTTCTTCCGGGTGATTTCTTTAGTAGGTGGGACACATTGCCTCGTGACCGCCATTTTATACTTGTATATTTTATTCCAGTTGTATCTAGTTAAAAGCTCCAACAACCAAACTATGTATATTTAGTAGACTTAGAAACCACAGTTTGTATATTCTTTCGGCCTTAGAGTTGCGGTTATGTATTATTCTTTATTCCTGGTTTTCTTGATTATGCCTGTTTTCTTGGTTTTCTTGATGAGTTTTGATCCTCACCTTCGGCGTTGTATATTTATATTACTTGTGTGGTTGTTTCCGCCAATTGGCGAAGAGCTAGCTCCCGCTTAGGGATGCCTTTTATTACTATTGCTTGTATTCGTTTTCGGGTAAAAAAATACCAAAGGAGGTGCTGCCGAAATTTTCAATGACGAAACATGTTTTCAAGATAGCTACAAAACATTGTGTTTTCGTATACTACTACTTATCTTTTAAGAAAAAACTTTTTTTCATTATACCGTCATTTTAAAAACTTTACCTCCACTATTTTCCCTAAAAAGTTTAGATTTCTGGGCTTTTGGCTTACTTGAATTGGGTGGGGTCCTATTGATTTCGCACGATTAAAGTGTTGGTCACGTGCCTTTTCCAGGTCGTGACACCCGTAGCCAACAATTAAACACATTCCAACCATACTCAACTGTTGCACCTTATCTAGACAGCGCTTCTGAATATCAATTAAGAAGTTCCACGGTTCAAAGAGAATCCTTCATTGAAACTTTTTCACAAATCAAGTCTAGTCTTGAAATAGAGTTGGAATTGAGTAGTAGGAAAGAACCAGGGATCTCTCAAAGTCAAACCAGAACCAATTCTTTTGATCTCAATACCTTCCAACCTAAACCCCAACTGAATGTATTTGATGATCAACCGCTTAATAATCTAATTATTGAGGTGCCCGAGAATAACATGTTTGAATTTTTCAATCGTGAGTGTGAAAGAGAGCCTTACCCCATTTCTCAAACCGATCTTATCTAACTAAACTTGACATTTCAAACCTTCCAATTTCATCAAGTGAACCTAGCGATCCATCTATTGATGATAATATAATTGATGAATTCTTAAATAACTATTCGTTTGATTTGATTGAAGGTGCTAGTGAGATCGGTGATATCGTTGATGATGAACTCGCCATGTTGGATAAGTTGGATTCCTCGACTCCTCATGTCCTTTCCATTGAATGTGAACATCTTCCTGTACATTTAACCGATTCTATTCTTACCACCAACCTATCCGATATGCAAAACGATATTCAACTTTCATCTCCCGCATCTGATTCAACAATGCTCGACACCCAAGTTTGTTTACCCATTTCATCTTCTTTCACTTTCTTTGGTTCTTCTCATCTTCTTTCAATTCCACGAGATTTGATGAACCACACTCCGATAATTTGAGTTCTATGATTCTTGAAAGACCACTTGATTTAGACTCTTTTAAGGATAAGGTAGACAAGATTTTCGAGTCTACTACCTCCATAATTTCTGATGAATCGAGTGTTTTGAATCCTGGTGTGCAACACATTGACCTTGAAACTTTCAACATTCCTAGAGGATCTGCCTATTCCACTTGTTCCTTTCTTTCCGATGAAATTATCATTCGGAATATCGATGAAAGTTTTGAAAGTATTTTCGCTGAATAACTCGCATTCCTTGAAGATTTGGATGCTGTAATGAATCAACCTCCACTAGAAATTCGTGCGCCTTCCTTTGAGGCCGAAGAAGTTGAACCGTCACCCCTTCTTGTTATCACATACGAGAATACGACTATTCCACTCATTCCTTATCTCACATTCTCGTTTTCATTCACCATCACTTTTTCGTCTCTACCAACCGAGACATAAAACCTTTCGATTACACCTCTAATCTTCCCCCCACTTCATCTCTTATTGTTACTCTCATTTCTGTTTCTTCTACTTGAGAAATGATACAACCTCCATTCTTATCAGTCTCGAGTTTTCTTCACGCACATCTGTTTCACATTCTTGTACCAACCATGGTCTTACCTTGATAAAATATTTGAATGGTTAGTTTTAACTTTTGGTCTTTATAAAACTTTGAGTAGACAGATAATATTTACCTCCTTCTTATATTGAATTTCAATAAAAACGCTGTTTTACTCAAGTTTGGGGGAAAAAAGAAAAATATTTTTTAAAAAAATGGCTCTTGAAAGAAAAAAAATGTTTGCACGATTATGAGCTAAAAACAAGTTTGGGGGAGGATTTCACTATCATTCACTCTTGACCCCTTTTTTATACCATCTTATTAAACGGTTCCTTCTAGTCTTCAGGTTTTGAGCTTATAAAACAATATCAGTGACGACACTGCTGCAAACAATATTGGGGGGATGGTTTGTATGGATGGTTTGTATGTATCCACACATAATATGTAAATATTGCATTGCATAAATTTTTTTTGAAAATAAAAGTAAGAAAAAATACATATGAAAGAAAGGAAGAGATTTAAGAAATGCAAGAAAATTAGATGTTTTAAAACGAATCTAGTAATACGTAGTCATGAGCTGTTGTCTCAAGGGTTAGTAAGATGAAGAAATCACTGATCTGAGAATAGAAATAGGTCAGAAAAATATTCCCTATTCTTGAGTCCAAACTTCTAAATGTTGATACCCTACTATACGCACTTTCACACATCTTGAAATTTGGGATAGTAGAGGATACCTTGATATACTCTTGTCTAAAAGCCTTAGTATGAAGGAAAAAATTAGAAATATAAATGACACATAAAATAAATGGTGCAGAAAAATGAACACTGGTTTTGTAATTGCTTAAGACAGCATACAAAAATATAGCGAGGGTGCCTTATCATCTAGTGTCTTAAACCAACTGGTTTGCGAGTCACTGCTAAACCTTAAGTTTTGCAAGACTAGGATATTACTAATTACGCCTTAATAAGTGAGTACATTCGGTAATCGGTTGGTTAGTACCTCAAGAATTATTAACGGCCGTATCTAACACATCACCGACTAAAAAGTACTAAGGAATATGGATAAAGGGTATGATAGTTTGAATTGAATTCTCCAAATGTAAGGATGTCTTTTACGCACACGTAAGGGTATATGATCGATATTTGGAGGAAAGGTAGGAAAGAAAACTAAAGACGATGTTTTATTGAGAGAGAATTTGTTTTCTGTAATCTTTTCAAGATCGTTAAGATAGGGCTCATGACAACTTAAAAGCTAGTGTAGTTTAAAACTCTTATTGTCAAGTTTTTTTTCCTTTATGTTCCTTATCTTTGCATATAATTTTCATCTTCTTTCATTTATTTTGGAATTTTGTGGGCGTAATCCGCTGAAAACCCTCAGGAGACAATACTCCTCCTACTATGAACACCTAGAGATTTAAAGGTTTGTTGCACGAGCTAAGTGCAATCATGTTGCCTACGAAAGTGTGCTGGGTTTTTCTTTTTCTTTTTAATAAATAGTTTGCTCGGGACGATAAAAAATAAGTTTAGGGGTATTTGATCGGTCAAATTTATTGCATATTTGTATGGACATTTTTCCTATTATTATTAATTACTAAAATGAGTTATTTGTAAATAAAGAACATATGAGGGTTTATTTGTAAAAAAACTATTGCCATATGTTTCTTAATTTATAATTAATATAATTGGGAAATATATGCATATCATATTTAAATAAAATATCGATGAGAATATTTATTATTAAAATATGCATATCATATCAAATATTCTTAACCAATATTCTTAAGATATTATATCATTTAATTGGTTGGAATAATATCTCAAATAAAACAAATGCTACTAACAATTTGATTTGAGATATTGTGTAGGTATTATAATAGATTAGCTCACTGTGAGTAAGAGATCCACGGAAAATCGAAGTATCAAACCAAATCTGCCGAATATTATGAGCAAATTAAAGAATCTAGTAACGGCGGAGACTAAGAGCAATATTTTCAGAATATTTTCATCAGAAGGATCTCCAAATATCAAGAAGAAAAGGCACGAAAAATTTGGAAGCTCCAACCCACCAAGGGGCGGCGGATCCGCGGCCAATAAAGGGTTTGGAAGGCCGTTGCGCGGTCTTCTGGTGGCCATAGGATTTGAAAACTCTGGGTCTTGATCGTAATTTCACACATTTCAATATGACATCTAGGGTTTCTAGTTCTAGAGACTATATAAAGGACTTAGAGCTATCTATCAATTGAATCTAATCATTTATCCATCGATCGGGAGAGATTTATCGAGCAAAACTAGGGTTTTCGTAATTTCCTTTCTCAGCGAGCAAATTTTGTAATGTAATAGTTATTCAATAAAAGGTAATTCTTTCTTTTAATTTTTGTCGCATTTACTTTTCACATTTACTTTCTGAAATTTTATTTTGCATTTATTTTTCTGCAATTTTAATTATGTCAGTTTTTATGGGTTCCGTATTCATCTTCAACCTTTCTTTTACGTCGTTGATCCTAATGAGCGAGTAAATTCTCGCTTGTTAGGGTTTGTAGGATAGGATAGAATAATGAATGATCAAAATCATTAACTTCTTTTTAAAGTTTTAATTTTTATAAATTTTAGCAAAATGAATGTTAACCTTCTTATCGGGCGCGACATCAAATCATGATAGTCACGACCACAATTTAAGATTCGTTAATAATCATTTTGTTAAGGGTTTGAGATAAATAGAGATCAATGGAAGGACAAGGGTCAGTAGTGGGAAACCCTAATTCTCTTCAAGAACCCTAATCCACATTCATAGCTGTTTCTTTAGTAATAAAAAATTAAAAGATAAAAAAAAATTATTTTTAAAACTCCATCCATTATCTACTAAATCCTATACCCCCTACAAACCCTTCTCTTATAGAATTCTCAAAACTTTCCTAGAATAAAATGGAAAAAATCCCGCATTTCTTCTATTAACTCGTTTAAAGTAAGATAAGAAATTTACCATTTCCTTGTGAACGACCCGTACTCACTATCGGCTAGCTATTGCGACACCGTTATTGATTGCGGTATTTACAACACACTTTTCATGATTAACCATTAGCCCTACGGTGAATCCTCGCCTTGATTATTGTATACAATCCACGGACATAAACGATTCATAACTCTCCTAGGTCCCACATGATGGGGTCCTTAGAAAAAGATCGAGGCCTACAGTTAATGGCGCATTACCTTATAGACCGCGTAAAAAAAATATGTCCACAAGCGAAATGGGCATGGATGAAAACCCGAAAGGACGCCGTGAGTAAAAACAGCAGGATTGCTAGCGAGTTAGTGAAAACCCTAGAAGGCGCAAACTCGTAAAAAAAGGTATGTTCATAAGCGAAATTGGCACAGATGAAAACCCGAAAGGGCGTCGTGAGTAAAAACAGCAGGACTGTCAGCGAGCTAGTGAAAACCCGAGAGGACGCGAACTCGTAAAAAAATGTATGTTCACAAGAGAAATGGGCACGAATGAAAACCCGAAAAGGCACCGTGAGTAAAAACAGCAGGACTGCCAGCGAGCTAGTGAAAACCCGAAAGGGCGCGAACTCGTTAAAAAATTTTTTGCGCTTGCAAGGTCCTCATGACTTTGTAAGGAGAAAACACCCGCGTGAGATCCTTACGATTCACAAAGAAGAACACGCTTAGAAATCCACAAGATTTTTAAGAGATCCTCAAAACTCGTAAGGAGAATATACCTTCTATAAGACCCTCACGGCTTATAGAATTCAAAAGCCTTAAGTTACAAAGGTCTGAACCTGTTCTTAAGCCACCAAAACCCCATAAAACTTTTCTTCCCTACAAGTGGTCCAATATCGATTCTTGTATACAATCCACGGGCATAAATAAATATATTCCCTACAAAGTCCCACCAATAGCAAGAAATATCCCCTTATGGTGAAAAACACTTGTAAGTCCTTTCGACTTACAAGGAGAAAATACTCTTGTAAGATCCTTACAACTTACAGGACAAAACACACTTAGAAATTCTCATGATTCCTAAGGAGAAAACACACCTAGGAGACCCTTATGACTCATAGGGAGAAATACCTTTATGAGACCCCGGCTCATAAAATCAAAAAGCCTTAGTCGACATTATCCTACCCCTGTTTTCCACCTTTGTCCAAATCAACAAACTCAAATGAAAATTCGCTCCTGGCAATATCCCAGTTGTAGCGATGTTGATGCCTAAATAGGTATCAAATTTCAAGTCCTCTCACGGCAAATGATGATTCTCTCCTAGCAATATTCCAGTAGTGGCAATACTGATACCAAGATTGGTATCAGATTTCAAATCCACAACTCAAAAAAAAGATGAAATGGTAGGGCAAATCGCAATAAAAAAGCAGCGAGAAAAAACAAAAACAGCCAAAATGATTGGGCACCGCGATAAATAACCGAAATGATAGGGCAATCGCGATTTTCGCGACATAAAAACTAAAAAGATAGAGCATCACGGAAAGAAAAAAATTTAAAAAATGAAAATGAAACTTTTCTGCCCTGCAAGTAGGTCCATATTGACTCTTATATATAATCCATGGGCACAAATGAAAGAAAGGGAACCATATTTTCCCACCACGCTTCGTCAAAAGGAGAACCGAATCTTGACGGTACATATACAACCTAGAGACTATCCCGACATTCCTTCTCATTCCAGCAGGATGCAGACGCAACGTCATCATCAAAAAAGAAAGATCCAAGGGTCAAAGAAAAAATAGAGTAATGGAAAAACCCTAGCTCCAAGTCTGGATGGTTCATATGCAACCTAGAGACTATCCTGGCGTTCCTTCTCATTCCGGCAGGATGCAGACGCAACAACATCATCAAAAAAAAGACCCAAGGGTCAAAGCAAAAATAGAGTAATGGCAAAATCCTAGCTCCAAGTCTTGATGGTACATATACAGATTAGAGGCTATCCCGACGTTCCCCTTCATTTCAGCAGGGTGTAGATACAACTATCAAATGAAATTAGAGTAATGGTATATTCCTAACTCTGGACTTCATTTGCAATACATACATCATAGAGGTCCTACAGATGTCTACCCTACTTCAGCAAAGAATCGGTGCGATACCGTCAAAGAAAAAATGAAGTGACGGCATACTCCTAACTTCGAATCTTGACGGCAGTACATACAAAGCTTAAAACCCGTTGGAGATCATCCCACCCCAGAAAGATGCAGTTATGAATCATCGGGGCTCCAAATTGAGCCTAACCTCAAGTAAAAAGCGCCACGGCAAATACCTAACGCTTATTCTTCCGATGGTAATATAAATACTCCAACCTAAGAAGATTACTTAAATAAGTCTTGTCCAGCCTTAGAAGGAATCAGAGACACGACAGTCACGGGGCTACTCGAACAGCGACTTAAAGACTGCATATCGAGGAATATATCGGTCAACACGACGGTACCACGGACTAAAACCCTAGTACCACAAACCTAATGGACCTCTGTCGTAAAAAAATGGGGGTCATCTACATACAACGTTAGGACAAGTTTTCCTGTAAATCTAAGTGAGGTAAACTAAAAACAAAACACTCCGAAATGAGTATATAAACTAGAGACTCCGAAATGAGTGAATGCGTCGGTTGAAGACTGGTTTTGGGAACCAAACTTTTTGAAACTACAAATTCCGAAATGAGTGGATAAACTAGAGACTCCGAAATGAGTGAATAAACTACAAACTCCGAAATGAGTACATAAACTATTTCTCGCCGGATCAAAACATTAAGAAATAGAAAGGTGCAACTCATGGGCCTCAGGGCTTAGAATTACATTTCATAAGAATTGAGACCTGAGTTAACGCTAGATGACAACGCTTGTGTCCGCTTGAGAACATCGAAATTCTAAAATTTGCGTACGACACGCCAGCCCAAAACCAGCCGTATGCCATGCATTACTCTATAATATTTAACTCACACGTATACCTCCATGAGCGAGGCAGTGGGGAGAGCATTTGTTCACACCCGTTTAAGTGCTCACTTACAAATTCATGCATACTTGGATGGAAATAGCGTTGAAAGCATGCTGATTTATATACGCGTGTAGAGGGCTCGTGCATGACACGTGCATATCGGTGGCATTTGCACTTTAAAAAAAATCCCTAAGGGTGAAGTGCACGTGCAGGTTGCATGTATGTTTAAACAATACAATCAGAGAAAGAACATGTGTTAGAAATGAAGCACTCGCCAGTCAACGATAAAAGGAATACATTTAAATAAATATTTTATTCTACAGGAAAAAGATCACCAAATACGGGATCAAAAATATAAGGATTTACAAAACTATAAACAAAGTTTCCTAAATCTCCCACAGCCTTCTCTACCATGTCGAAGCGACGATCATCGCAAGGAGTCGCTCCCAATCAGTCAGTGCCGTGCTCATCAGCGGAAACAGACATGATGGCCCGTTGAGCCCATATCTGGCTTCGCAGCTGAACAAAGCGATCCCTTAGAGGCTTGGTAATCAAACGTACCTCATGAAAGCACTCGATCTTATCCTCCGCTGCGTCAAGCATTGCCAGAGTCATCTCTGCTGGATGAGGACGAATGTCATCGAGCACGGACAGGAAGATTATCCGGAGCCAAATGGAGCCGATGGGAAGAGGAGATTCTCTACGAGTTAGGAGCTCGTGTATCACCGTGTCACATTGGTCATCCGTGAGAGTACGACTCACCAAGTGTGCAACAAAATGAGGAACAATTTCCTCGATATGCACTTCCCATGGCTGCCGATGAGCATATGGACGATAGCAAACCATGACTCTTGATCTGTTAAAATGGTTTTTTCCTTGTAAAGAAGAAGAAGAACATGTCTTCAGATTATAAAGAGTAGCATTTAAGTCTAGGCACAGAAAATGTTGTGCATGGTGGAACTATTTCCAAGTTCTGACAAAAAGAAAATATTGGAAAAGAAAGAGTTGACCCGGAAAAAGGAGAATAAGAAGGTGAAACGATTCCCTCGTATAATAAGGCAGCGCCTCATGTGCATAACATGTGAGCGCCGGCGCTAATCTTTTTTAGGATTAAATCCAATAGCAGCACCTCACGTGCATAACGCGTGAGCACCAGCGCTAGTTTTTCTTTATAAATAGGATTAAATCCTATAACCGCGCCTCTTATGAAGCACATGTGAGCGTTGGCATAAAAAAAGTTTTGTCATTGGTAATGAGGATGATAACAAAAAAAAGGAAAGAAACAAACATCATCAAAAGTCTACAATGGCAAGACGCTAAATTCCGGATATGGATTCTCAAATTTAAAGGTAAGTTTTGTTAGATATGTATGCCCTAGAGGCCATTATTGTATAGTACTGGTTTGTATAATACATTTTGGAGGCTTGGGATATATATATGGTTTTATGACAGTCTTTCTCGATATAGTAGTATGCTACTTGGTTTGTTTCTATCTTAATATGTGTATATGTTTCTTTTAACATATCGCTAAAAACATATTGGTAGAGCCCTTAGGATCTTTGCTTGACTACCGGCGTTGTGATAGCGATCACACTAGTGGGGACTGGGTAGTCTATAAGCACATCCTTATTTTGGTCCCTAGTCGTAGGATTATCGAGACAGGGAATCGATACTCCAGAGTAGACTAGTGCATACGCTTCTCTTCCCAGCAGGGGAGATAGTCTGTCCCACAGCAATCAGCACGCCGTACTGGAGATAGTATGCAGGTGCTCGTTAGGTTACGAGTACACTGGACAGGACTCGTCGGAAACTGTTGGTTGGTATTATACCTATCGTCAGTTAACAGTTCCCATGTGACATGAGTACAGCTTAGTCCGCTGACTTGACACTGTCACTCCGCCTCGAGTGTGTTCCCACTGTTCTTATATTAGTACCCTACCACGGCTCTACTGAGTCGTGCAAACAGGTAGTAGTTGGATGCAGTCCCGAAGCACTTGGAGGCAGTGACGGTTAGACAGGATTCGTCTCTCCCGGTATTGGGGGTTGATATCGCACTGTGTCTAGGAGAGCCATTACACAAAGTCCCTGGCCATGGCAAGCGAGAATTGCTGGTAGGTTTTCCAGTAGATTCTCAGGGTGTTTTTGGCTACACTCCGACACGAGTTGTACCGCTATTAGGGGACTGACGTTTACCGCCCCCCTAGGCCCGCCATGCGATACTCTCAGACGAATAGACCGGACTGTACGGAGATTGTCACATACAGGCTCAGTAGGAATTCGGATGGGTTCACCTCATCAGTCTTCTTATCAGTATCTACCTGGGGACCGTTACGTACAGCTAGTGCCGCTTGCGGTCTGTGGTTAAACCCACTGCCAGCGTAGTGTCGAGTCTTTATAGTTCCACACAGAGGGTTATTCGCCTTTAGGCAAAACAGAGTAGAGGTCGCATGGTTTTGCGACGGGGTTCGTTCACATCCGCGCACTTGTGCACGTTTGGTGTCCGGACAGTTATTACTAGTAGGCTTTGTTTTAAGCCAGATGCTAGTATATGTTTTGGGGTTGGTTTTATCTCATTGTATTCGTGTTCCTCGGATCACGGATGCGGGTGTGTATGCACAGTTGACTGAGGCAGAGGCAGAGGATTCTCATTAGGGTTATGGTACGGGTGTGTATGCACAGTTGACTGTTGTCTTTTTCCGAACCCTAATGAGAATAGGAAATATGATTAATAATATTAGTTAACAATTTTTGTACCATGGTTGAGTTGAATTCTTGACTTTTGTTGACTTGTTGACTTCGTTGACCGGTTGACCATAGTAGACTTGTTGACCATCATCATTTGTTTTCAAAGATGCTTCTTATTCTTTGCAAAAGCATTTAATGAATGAAATGATAATGGTCATTCATCAACTCACCATCACAAATTGTTAATTATTATTATTATTATTATCATTTTTCTAAATTATGAGAGCATGGTTGTAAATTGGATCATTCTCACTTGCATCTTCTCTCTCATCCATTGCTCTCCTTCTTCCTCTAGCGTAAGGAAAATCTCTCTCATGAGTTGAGAACCATTTTCCTTTGAGATAAAACACCAAGACTACTCTCTACTCTTTCTAGGGTTCTAGGTTTAGCAAACCAAGCACCTTAGTTACCTCTAGGTTGAGGTAGGAGCTCAAGTTCGAACCCTCGGGTGGATCTATCTTCGACAAAGATGAGACGACGAGGAGGAGCCGTACAAACTACTACAAGGAGCAAGTAAGGAGGAGAACAACAAGAAGAGAAGGAGTTCAAGAGAACAACAAGAAGAGAAGGAGTTCAAGACTAGGTATAACCATTCTACATAGTAGTTAGAACTTGTAGATTTTATGTTAGTTTTGTTTAGCAACGATCCTTCATGAAACGGTCCATGTTACCTAGCTAGGGAAAAAATTTCGTTTTACCTATTCCGCCTTCCCGAAAGAACCGGGGTGGGTAACGTGGACCTAACAGTGGTATCAGAGCCTAGCTAAACACAAACTAGAATGTTAGCAAAGTATCTAGAATTTCGATCGGACAAAAATCGCAAAACACGTCCGGAAAAACCATGTTTCTGCCGATTTTTTATACTGCTCTAAAAATGATTTAACATACATGAAAAATCGGGTCAGGGTTTTGTAAAAATACATAACAAAAACGATCCAGTGACTCGGTCAAAGCGCCGCGGATCTGCGGCAAGAACATGCTTCCTGCCGCAGAACCGCGGCCGAGTTGACTCGGCCGTGGACCGGGTTTTGTGCAGTGTTCTTATTTGGATGTTTTGGGATTTTTAGTATATGTTGTTTCTTCCCAGATTTTCCAGAGAACAAATTTGTGTTTGGGGTGGTTACAAATCCGTATTTTGATCAAAGCTCTGTATACTTTGGCTAATGGGTTATATCTGTAATGCGATATATGTATTGAACGTCTGCTAATCGCTATACGTCGATTAGTGGGGGTTATACATATCTGTGATCTGTAATGTTGATGGTTTGTGTATATGAATTCGTTGGATTGTCGCGGATGAATAGCCGGGGGGTTGTGAGATGAGAGTTTTCTTTATCTTTAAATTCATGTAATATGTAAATTGATGTAATATTATTTATATGGCCGCACAACCGGGATGGGGTTGTAGCCATCATTGTATAATTTCTTTTACTGTTTTTGCTCCTAGGATAGACCCAAGGTAGGGTGCACAAACTACCGGGTACCTCGAAGTGCCGAGTGGCCTACTAACGGAGTTGAGGGAGGTTGCTTCGCTTCGGGTACTTGGCGGGTAGTTTGCCGCACCCGTAGGGGTCTAGGGTGGGGTCTTGGCTATTCATCGCGACCGTGTAATCCGCTCTTCGTTACAGGCTCGTACGGAATGCGGATTCCTAGTATATCCAATGTGTTCATCTGTGATCTGGAATGGCTATCATTGCATCTGACGAATATGTATATATCTATATGATATCTATTTAGGCGTTGCTTATGTTTTGCATCCGCGCTAGTCCAGCCCCCGCTCTGTCGTTAGTTAAGTGACCTAACGGGTGATGACGGGACCCCGTGGCGAATGCGGATGGCATAAGCGTACGTCATATTTTCGTTGTTTTCTGCAATGGTAGGATTAACTGATGGGACGCATTAAATTAATGCAAAGAAAATAAACCAAAAAGAAGTTGTTGGAACAATTTTCAAAAAGTTGTTATTGCAAGAACGTTCTCTTTTGTTTTGCATAGAGGTATTCGGTTATGAATGCCCAGCACCTCAGTCGACGGGGCAAAGGCCGAGATCCCTTCATCGGGAGTGACCCGTTGGACAAAAAGTTTGCGTCAGGGTAATAACTTCACTATAGTCGATTATTCTTGCGTTGCATCAAGGTATTCAGTTTGGAATATCCTGCATCTCATTCGACGAGGAAAGAGCCGAGATCTCTTCACAGGGAGTGACCTCTTTAGCAAAAGTTTTCGCCACTATAATTTCAAAAAGGTTATCAGGTTCCTTCAACGATATCAAGTTCATTACATTAACGGGTTTTTCGCCTAAAACCCAGCCGTAGCCCTCCGTCATTTCTTATAAGTTATACTTAGTATTCATGTTGCGTTTGTTGACTGTGTCAAGGTGCAGTGAACGGTAGCTGAGTATTGCTTATCTGCTGGATACAATGTGATTGGTTAGGACAGTCGTGTAACCTTGTTGACTGTGTCAAGGGTTATGCGGGTGGGTTTAATGCAATCAAGATAATGATGGGTTGAACTTAAGTAGGACTCTTTGATTTGTTGACTGTGTCAAGGTCACTTGGGTCCTAGGGGCAAAAATACACATCGGGAGTTTCTAAAGAAGCTGAAACTTGCAGATTCAGCATACCTTCTGGAGTGTGGTGACTAGAGTGGATTCTATCTAGGTCATCGCACAATGATAGTTGGATCCCGATCCCACTGATGAGTTGGATTACTCTCGGGAGATTATTTCAGTTAACAATCAATGCTATAAACCAAGTAGGTGTCTAGAACGGTGTTAGCGGGGCTACGCCTCTAGGGAAAAGAGGTTATTTAATTAAGGAACTTCGCGAAAGCGTTGGAAAACCTCCCTCGAAGTACCAACACCAGCCTGGCTGAAAGGTTAAGCAAGTATTGTGACGTGCAATTAATCCTGACTAGTTCTTCTTTTAGGGTTTGAAGAAGAATTTGAGGAAACAGTGGGAGCCATCCTGGTTAGATAAATCAATAAACCAATCTAATCTTGCAAGAGCGCACGCTGAGTGTTTCTTTTCTCTCTCTCCAGGTAGCAACCTTTTCACGCCCTAATCAAGATAATAAAATGTATCGCTTGACCGATCCGAATTCTTATTCGGGGCTGGGGAACGTTGGTTCAGCTCTAACTTACGACAACAGTCATAAGTATGAGCAAGGGAAAGAGGTTTGTATGGATTCCAAGGAAACCCAGTTGAAGAAGAAGCATGGTTTTGCATCTACTTCAGGTGTTCTTGTAATTGAGAACTGCTTTACGGTCAGCCCTACCTCCTGGGTACTTGATACCGGATCAGGATCTCATATCTGTAATTTATTGCAGGGTCTGAGAAAAAGTAGGAGAGTTGTACCTGGTGATATGTCGCTCAGAGTAGCGAACGGAGCACAAGTTAATGCTGCAGCCGTCGGTGAATATCACCTAGTGTTGCCAAATGGCAATACTATGATTTTGAACGATTGCTACTATGTACCTTCCATGGTTTGCAACATCATATCAGTTTCTTTACTCGATAAAGATGGATATAACTTTGTTCTTGATAGAAATATCATGAACATCTACCTTCATAAGGTACTGGTTGCAGAAGGTACACTGTGTAATGGTATCTACGTTCTAAATCAGAATACAGTTCTCAATATACAAAACACACGCAAGAGGAAGAATTCAGATACGAATGAATCCTACTTGTGGCATTGTAGACTTGGTCATATCGGAGAGAAAAGACTAAGTAAGTTGCATAAAGATGGACTCTTGAATACGTTCGAGTTTTCATCTTATGAAACTTGTCAGCCTTGTCTCAAAGGAAAGATGACCAAATCTCCGTTCACCGGACATAGAGAAAGGGCAGCAGAGCTCTTGGGACTCGTACACAGTGATGTATGTGGTCCGATGTCTATACATGCAATGGGTGGGTTCTCGTACTTCATCACATTCACTGACGATCTCTCTAGATTCGGATATGTGTATCTTATGAAACATAAATCTGAAGCTTTTGAGAAATTCAAGGAATTCAGAAACGAAGTAGAGAACCAGACTAGCAAAAGTATCAAGATCCTCCGATCAGATAGAGGAGGGGGATACTTAAGCAGGGAATTCCTAGATTACTTAAAAGAGAATGGTATTCTCTCTCAGCTTACTCCTCCTTATACACCACAGTACAACGGTGTATCGGAACGGAGGAATCGTATCCTATTGGATATGGTTCGCTCCATGATGAGTAGTGCTGAGTTGCCTCTTTCATTCTGGGGACATGCGCTTTTAACAGCAGCACATCTATTGAATCAAGTTCCATCCAAATCCGTGCCTAAGACTCCGTATGAAATATGGAGTGGTAAGAGTTTGTATCTTAAATGTATTAAGATTTGGGGTTGCCCAGCTTATGTCAAAAAGCAGAACCCAGACAAACTTGAGGCGCGGGCAGTTTTATGTAAGTTTGTGGGATACCCAAAAGATTCAAGTGGGTATCTATTCTACCATGCAGAGGAACAGAAGATAATTGTTTCCAGGAATGCCACATTTTTGGAAAAAGAATTTCTTGTTAAAAATATTAGTGGCAGCACGGTAGAACTAGATGAAATTCCAGAAAGACAAACTTTAACTAAAGATTTGGAGGAACCGCTAGATTCAGTTACACCCAACGAACCTCAGCCACTCCGCAGATCTGGTAGGATTTCTCATCTTCCCGAGAGATACTACGGTTTTCTCATAGACGGGGATCGAGAGGATTGCATCTTGGAAGAAGATGACCCTACCAGTTTCAGGCAGGCCATTATCAGTAGGGACTCTGATAAGTGGCTGGATGCAATGCAATCCGAAATGGAGTCCATGTACACCAATAAAGTGTGGACCTTGGATATTGCTCCACCTAGGGTAAAACCCGTTGGATGCAAATGGATCTACAAAAGGAAACTTGGTGTATCTGGGAAGGTGGAAACCTATAAGGCTAGACTCGTTGCAAAAGGTTTTCGTCAAAGACCTGGTTTGGACTATGACGAAACTTTTTCTCCAGTGGCTATGCTCAAATCCATTCGGATCCTACTTGCCATTGCTGCCTTCCATGACTATGAAATCTGGCAAATGGACGTTAAAACGGCTTTTCTAAACGGCTGTTTAGAAGAGTGCATTTACATGGATCAGCCAGAAGGTTTCGTGGACAGTGGGAGCAGCGGGAAGGTGTGCAAGTTACTCAAATCCATTTATGGATTGAAGCAGGCATCGCGGAGCTGGAACATCTGTTTTGATGAGGCAATCAAGGAATTTGATTTCATCAAGAACGTAGATGAACCATGTGTCTATAAGAAGATTGTAGGACGAACCGTCGTATTCCTAGTCTTGTACGTGGACGACATTCTTTTGATAGGAAATGACATTCCTATGCTACAATCAGTCAAGCTATTCTTGTCACAACGGTTCTCCATGAAGGACCTGGGTGATGCCTCGTACATTCTGGGGATCAAGGTCTATAGAGATAGATCCAAGAGACTACTGGGACTTTCGCAGTCCAGGTACATAGAGACCGTACTAAAGAGATTTAGTATGGAGGATTCCAAGCGCGGTAACATACCCGCATTGCACGGAATTACCCTCTCCAAGAAGATGTCTCCTAAGACTGACGAGGAAAGGGTTCGCATGAACACTATACCCTACGCTTCGGCTGTAGGATCTATAATGTATGCGATGCTATGTATAAGACCAGATGTAGCTTATGCGCTGAGCATGGTGAGCCGGTATCAGTCAGACCCAGGTGAGGACCACTGGACAGCAGTGAAGAACATTCTCAAGTACCTGAGAAGGACTAAGGAGATGTTCCTGGTTTACGGTAATGGAGACCTCAGGGTCGAGTCCTTTACCGATTCAAGCTTCCAGAGTGACAAAGATGACAGCAAGTCTGTCTCGGGTTTTGTGTTTACCCTCAACGGAGGGGCGGTATGTTAGAAGAGTTCCAAACAGGATACCGTCGCAGACTCGATGATGGAGGCTGAATACATTGCTGCAAGCGATGCCGCAAAAGAGGCGGTCTGGATAAAGAAGTTCATTAGTGAACTTCAGGTGGTTCCGTCCATTGTTGACCCAATACCTTTGTATTGCGATAACAATGGGGCTATAGCTTTAGCGAAGGAACCAAGGTCCCATCAGAAATCCAGACACATCTTAAGGCGGTATCACCTGATCAGGGAGATCATTGATCGCCAGGAGATCGAGGTACGGAGAGTGGACACAAAAGACAACACAGCGGATCCATTCACAAAGGCCCTCCCTTAAACACAGTTCGAGCGACTTTTTGAGCTATTGGGTATGCGGTACACCGGCAGCTGGCCTTAGTGCAGACGTTGGGTATGCGGTACACCAATTACTGGCCTTTAGTGCAAGTGGGAGATTGTTAGATATGTATGCCCTAGAGGCCATTATTGTATAGTACTGGTTTGTATAATACATTTTGGAGGCTTGGGATATATATATGGTTTTACGACAGTCTTGCTCGATATAGTAGTATGCTACTTGGTTTGTTTCTATCTTAATATGTGTATATGTTTCTTTTAACATATCGCTAAAAACATATTGGTAAAGCCCTTAGGATCTTTGCTTGACTACCGGCGTTGTGATGGTGATCACACTAGTGGGGGCTGGGTAGTCTATAAGCACATCCTTATTTTGGTCCCTAGTCATAGGATTATCGAGACAGGGCATTGATACTCCAGAGTAGACTAGTGCATACGCTTCTCTTCCCAGCAGGGGAGATGGTCTGTCCCATAGCCATCAGTACGTCGTACTGGAGATAGTATGCAGATGCTTACTAGGTTACGAGTACACTGGACAGGACTCGTCGGGAACTGTTGGTTGGTATTATACCTATCGTCAGTTAACAGTTCCCAGGTGACATGAATACAGCTTAGTCCGCTGACTTGACACTGTCACTCCGCCTCGAGTGTGTTCCCATTGTTCTTAGATTACTACCCTACCACGGCTCTACTGAGTCGTGCAAACAGGTAGTAGTTGGGTGCAGTCCCGAAGCACTTGGAGGCAGTGATGGTTAGACAAGATTCGTCTCTCCCGATATTGGGGGTTGATATCGCGCTGTGTCTAGGAGAGCCATTACACAAAGTCCCTGGCCAGGGCAAGCGAGAATTGCTGGTAGGTTTTCCAGTAGATTCTCAGGGTGTTTTGGGCTACACTTTGACACGACTTGTACCGCTATTAGGGGACTGACGTTTACCGCCCCCCTAGGCCCGCCATGTGATACTCTCAGACGAACAGACCGGACTGTACAGAGATTTTCACATACAGGCTCAGTAAGAGTTCGGATGGGTTCACCTCATCAGTCTTCTTATCGGCATCTACCTGGGGACCGGTTACGTACAGCTAGTGCCGCTTGCAGTCTGTGGTTAAACCCACTGCCAGCGTAGTATCGAGTCTTTAGAGTCCCACACAGAGGGTTATTCACCTTTGGGCAAAACAGAGTAGAGGTCGCATGGTTTTGCGACGGGGTTCATTCACATCCGCGCACTTGTGCACGTTTGGTGTCCGGACAGTTATTACTAGTAGGCTTTGTTTTAAGCCAGATGCTAGTATATGTTTTGGGGTTGGTTTTATCTCATGGTATTCGTGTTCCTCGGATCACGGATGCGGGTGTGTATGCACAGTTGACTGAGGCTGAGGCAGAGGATTCTCATTAGGGTTATGGTACGGGTGTGTATGCACAGTTGACTGTTGTCTTTTTCCGAACCCTAATGAGAATAGGAAATATGATTAATAATATTAGTTAACAATTTTTGTGCCATGGTTGAGTTGAATTCTTGACTTTTGTTGACTTGTTGACTTGTTGACTTCGTTGACCGGTTGACCAAAGTAGACTTGTTGACCATCATCATTTGTTTTCAAAGATGCTTCTTATTCTTTGCAAAAGCATTTAATGAATGAAATGATAATGGTCATTCATCAACTCACCATCACAAATTGTTAATTATTATTATTATTATTATTATTATTATTATTATTATTATTATTATTATTATCATTTTTCTAAATTATGAGAGCATGGTTGTAAATTGGATCATTCTCACTTGCATCTTCTCTTTCATCCATTGCTCTCCTTCTTCCTCTAGCTCAAGGAAAATCCCTCTCATGAGTTGAGAACCATTTTCCTTTGAGATAAAACACCAAGACTACTCTCTACTCTTTCTAGGGTTCTAGGTTTAGCAAACCAAGCACCTTAGTTACCTCTAGGTTGAGGTAGGAGCTCAAGTTCGAACCCTCGGATGGATCTATCTTCAACAAAGAGGAGACGACGACAAGGAGCCGTACAAACTACTACAATGAGCATGTAAGGAGGAGAACAACAAGAAGAGAAGGAGTTCAAGAGAACAACAAGAAGAGAAGGAGTTCAAGACTAGATATAACCATTCTACATAGTAGTTAGAACTTGTAGATTTT
Organism: Agapanthus africanus; assembly: GCA_030015575.1. Classification (NCBI taxonomy): domain Eukaryota; kingdom Viridiplantae; phylum Streptophyta; class Magnoliopsida; order Asparagales; family Amaryllidaceae; genus Agapanthus; species Agapanthus africanus. Next base: position 794,622,564 of record JASDDO010000024.1, on the reverse strand, counting down.
ATGTTAGTTTTGTTTAGCAACGATCCTTCATGAAACGGTCCTTGTTACCTAGCTAGGGAAAAATTTTCGTTTTACCTATTCCGCCTCCCCGAAAGAACCGGGGTGGGTAACGTGGACCTAACAGTGGTTTGAGTAAAGCGCTTCTAGCTTCTTCGATCATATTCTTATGCGTCCTCTCCCGAATACAAACTTCGGGATCCCCGCTGATGTCTTCCATCCTTTGGTATATGGATAGTATATCTTTCTGTTGGAAGACGCGATGCAAAACAGTGACGATATTATCTCTCCACTTTTTTAGATCAGGCCCATCAGATATACTGAATGCACCTTTTCTTCAGCGTCATTAAGTGCCTCGAGCGGCATAGCATCATCAAGCTCAAAAAGCGCTTCCCAGATCGATCCAACGATAATCTTCAAAAGCGCAGAACGACGAGGGAGCAATGGGCCATTGTGATCATCAAAGCGGCACATCACCTCATCGCATTAGGCATCAGTGTACATGACCTTGTATGCAGATTTCTTCGTAGAAGACAATTTTCTCAATATCGTATTGATGACCAACCACGGTGCCTGAAAAGAAACCCAGTGGAAACCTAACAATAAAAAAAACGCTGGCATCATAAAATTAAGATGGCGGCTCATCAATGATAAGACATGTGCCTATTGTGAGAATCCAAAAGGATTCTCATTAAATGAATAGTGCTCATTAAATGAACAGTAGAGTTAAAATTCCTAATATTCCCCAAAAAGCGGGTTCTTTAAAACAAACAACAGATTCAAATCTGTGGAAAAAAAAAGATAAGGGATTAAAACCCTAAAAATTCTAGAAAAAGAAAAACATCCAAGAACAGTAAAAGGAATAAAATCCCCAAAGTTCTTAAAATTCAAATCAGAGCTAAGCTATGCAAAAAATGAAATTAAATTCCCCCAAACAGTGGGATTAAATCGCAAAGATCCCCATATTAGAAAAACCAAAGAGTTAATTGATGGAATCAAGTTCCAGAAAAATGTCAAGATTGACAGCAGGGTAAAACCCTAAAGAGGAGAATAAAAAATTCTCAAGAATGTCCGTTGACTCAAGTCTTGGATATGAACATCAAGATCCACGATCTATATGAAAAAAGGGTTTTTAATGATCTCCAAGAGATCGATTCAAAAAGGAGAGAGAAGAGAGCTAAGCTCTGTCGAATCTGATAATGGATTTAAAATCAAAATAAAAAAAATAAAATATATATATATATATATATGCTAAAAAGGGGTTAAGAGCTAAGCTATGTTCATAGTCCTCACCAAGAAATTTGGCAGAGTCTATTCTATTCAAAGGAGTTCTTGAGAACAGAGATTTAAGTTCTGGAACGAGAATTAAATTCTCAAAAGAAAAAGAAGGCTCAAGAAAGAAAATGATGAGACAACGGTCATCTTAAAAGCCAAAGGCCCTATTTATAAGACGTGGAGGGAACGGTTCAATTTTCTAAATGATCCAACGGTGGTAAAAATGACATCGTTGTACTCACGTGTAAGCCATGTGAGAACAACGGTGGGGGGAATTTGTTCTCCTAATAATTAAACACAATAATAAGAGCTAAGCTCTGTTAAATCCAATAAGACAGCGCCTCATATGCTCCCCACGTGAGCGCCAGCACCGACCTCTTATAAGATTAAATCCTATAATGGCGTTGTACGTAAAGTTCACGTGAGCGCCAATGTGCAAAGTACAGGAGGGCCTGTTATATACAAGAATTTAATTCTTAAGTGGCGTCCACGTGCAGAACACGTGAGCGTCAGCGCCCAAATTAAGAGCATGTAAAATTAAATTCTACATGAAAATTATTTTTCTAAAACTTGGGATATTCTCTGTTAAACAGAGCCATTGGATCAAAAATCAAATGGTGGTGATAAATCATTAAATGATAGAATTAAATTATATTAAGAAAAAATATCTCCCTAATCTTTCTAAGTGAGAAAGATATTCTCGGTTGGATCAAAAAGCCAATGATAGAATTAAATTCTATTTTGGGAATATATTTCCCCAATCTTTCTAAACAATGAAAGATTGTGCCATGTTAAATAGAGCACCATTAGATTAAAATCCAATGGTGATTAAAAATCACCATTTGACGGAATTAAATTCTATATATAGGAAAATATTTTCTTAATCTTGTTAAAAACAAGAAAACATATTCTGTAAAACAGAAATCCACTGGATCAAAGATCCAACGGTGGATAAAATCCCCTGAACAATTTTTTAGGCCAATTAAATCAATTAGTATCTTTCAAATGAGAGATTTTCTCAAACTAGTCAACAAATTTGACTCTCCTATATGAAGGATGGGAGATTTAAAAAAAAAGATAGAGAACCCCCCTAAGCTTCTGCAAACAAAAAGATAGAAACTACAACTGAGAATTCAATTCTCTTTCAAAGAAAATCTACTTGTTCTTTCAAACCCAAGGTAAAGAAAAAGTAGAGATAAAATGTATATCTTTTTCCTGGCATAAAGAAAACAAGGGTGCAACCTTTCATAAAAAGAACTTAGTTATTCCTTTGATCTGAGATTTGCAAAGCAAATCTTCTTACAAGTTGAGAATTTAATTCTCATCGGAGAGATTTTGTTTTTCAAACTCAAAATATAAGAGAAAGAACTAGATAAAAAGAAAAGGAAAGAAGAGAACTTATGGTTTTAGGAATTTAATTTCTCTGCAAGCAAAGTCTAACCCCACATAAAAGAACTTAATATAAAAAGAAACTTAGTTCTCTAAAAAAAGAGAAGATCCCCGATCTTCAAAAAACAAAGATCTTAGTATTCATTAATGACCAAAATGACGTTAACAGAAATTCAGTCTCTGAAAAGAAAAGGACTTGGCGCCTCACGTGAAACACACATGAGCTTCCAAAACATTCCCAAAACAAATAACTCAATGCCTCACGTGCTTCCCACGTGGGCGCTCAAAATAGAAGGCCCAGCGCCTCACGTGAAATACGCGTAAGCACTGAGTAAAAGTGCAGAAGCACTATGAAATCTGTCAAAATGACTAAGTGCTTAGTAATGATTGGGCAACACCCACGTCTCAGCACCTCACGTGCTTCCCATATGAGCGCCATACCAAGTGCTTAGCACTTCAAATTCAGTCAAAATGACTGAGTGCTTAGCACTGATTGGGCATCGCTCATATCTCAGCTCCTCACATGATACCCACGTGAGCACCATACCAAGTGCTTAGTGTTAGTTATATGTATGCCCTAGAGGCCATTACTGTACATTGGATGTATATTCTAGTGGATGCTGGGACATATATAGGGAGGACTTTCTTGCTCGACATGATAGTATGCTATCTGGTTACTCTTTACCTTAACGTGTATACTGATTGTCTCTCTGTTACATGTTGGTAAAGCCCTTAGGATGTGTACTTGACTACCTAGACTATGATGTGGATCATACTAGTGGGGACATGGTAGTCCATAAGTACATCCTTCAAGGTCCCTAGTCGTGGGTGTATCGAGACGGGGCATCGATATACCAGAGTAGACTAGCGTATACCTTCTCGACTCATAAAGATGGGCGATGGATGATCCCATATCCATTGGTGTTTGACATCAGAGATGATATACGGGTGCTCAGTAGAGACTGGGTACACTGGACGGACTCGCCGAGAACTCCCAGATGGTATTATACCTTACGTCAGATGGCAGTTCTCTGGTGACACTGGTACAGAGTAGTCTGTTGACCCGAGATCGTCATAGAGTCTTGTGTGGTTCCCACTGTACTTTGATTTCCACCTTACCACGTCCAAGAGGGCGTGCAAAACGGTGGTTTTTGGGTACAGTCCCGAGTCACATGGAGGCAATGAGCGATAGGAGGGGATTCGTCTCTCCCGGTATAGGGAGTTGATGTTGCGCTGTGTTCGATTGGCTATAACCGGAAATCCCTGGCCAGGGTTGCTGAGATTTACTGGTAAGTGTTACCAGTAGTTTCTCGAATTGTTATAGACCTTATATCGACACGACTTATCGAGCTATTGGGGTCTGACGTTTACCACCCCTAGGCGAGATATGCGACATATCAGACGAACAGACCGGACTGTACGGTAAGTGTTACTGGTTGGATTCATAGGAGTATGAGCGGGCTTGCTCGTCGATCTTCTGATCGCTCAATACCCGGGTGGCCGTTACGTTTAGCAGACCGCTTGCGGCTTGTGGGTGTTTGATATGATCATCACCTGCTGCCGGCGTATTGACGAGTCTTTAGAGTCCTACACAGAGGTTTCCTGGCTCAAGCGAAACGAAATAGGAGCGCATATGAGATATGTGCGGGACCGAGAATAATGCGTGTATGTGATACCGTATTCCATTCTCGCGATGAATGTATCGAATGGTTGTATGCGATATAACCTAGTTATCGAATCGAGAATTGATTCGATAAGCCGATACATTGGATACTAGTCGGTTATATGCGATATGACCGGATCGTTAAATCAAGTATTGATTTCATGATTTAATGTATAATTATATATTTGATATATTACTTTGCATTAACTAGTATTGGTTCACTTTAAAAGGATTTTCTCACTTGATGTACACAACTTGTATATGTGATATACTTTTGTGCACTTGTTTGTATCATGTTTGATGATACATGCTCACTTGGGTGTAGTTTTGGTTTAAACCTTGGTTATGTAAATGGTTAAAGTTTTTAATTATTTATTCATTTATTTATTTCTTTTTGGCAAGAAATAAAATGGTTGCTAGTTTTGTTTTTCATTGAAAGTTCATGAAGGTTTGAAAAGTTGACCATTTTGTTTCTTTCCTTTAACCTAACCATTCCACTTAACCCTAGTTTATTCTCTACACCTAACTATGGTTGCATTATGATAAGTATTCATTTTCTTTTTATTTTTAATTAACTTATCATAACATTATCATCATCTTCTTCTTCTTCTTCAAGAAGAAAAAGCTTAACAGCTTTAATGGCAACTTGAGCTAATGAGTGAGAAATCCAATTCTAAAGTGAACCCACCTCCTATTTCTTCATCCTCTACCTCTTGCCAAGTAGTAGAGTGTGTTTTCTTCATAAGTTTCATGACTTGGTGAAGTGGGAGCTTGATCTTGTGATGCCTCGACGTAGATCATCTTCGGCATCGTAGTCGACGACCTAGCCCGTCCATTTTTCCGATGAAGCCGACGCTAGAGCCCGGGATTCGATTTGGACAGCGAGGAGACTTCATTGCGGAGCTATGGAGGTGGAGAACCGGATCTACAAAGTTTGTATTTCCGTTCACTTAGTTAATCGTTAACTAGTTTCATCTTTTGTCACCTAAATATCTAGTTAACGATCCTAGTCTAGGGTTTCTCGGCACCGTAAAATAAGAAATTGGCATGGTTGATGCCTTGTGAGACCTCTTGAGGGTGCCTAGGAACCCTACAGTGGTATCAGAGCCCAACTAGAGCCTTAGGCGATGCGTAGACGATGTTAGAAACCCGATCGAACCCGAAACCCTAATTTTACATGCTCTCTGGACTTTTTTCAAAAACAGGGATTTTTGTGAATTAAAAATTCTCAGAAAATAGAGCAGAAAATTCTAAGAGTTACTGTAGAAAACGAACCCCTAACTCCACTAAAGCGCCGCGGAACCGCGGCAATAGCCTCATTTTGCAGCGGTTCCGCGGCCGTCTGTAATGATTAAGGAGTCGTTTTCATACAGTAATGCCCGTATCTGTTTCCTGTGTTCTCTGGCAAGTTTTAATCTGCACTCAACAGTTGAGTTTTCTGGGGTTGTATTGGGGTTCGGTGATTCGATCGTATTGTCTAATCTTGTCTGTGTTTTTCTGGATATTTTTTGAATATGTTAAAAAGTTCGACCGGATATAAATACCCAATTTTTCCCCTGTCGGGAAATTTCCAAGTGTTGGATTTTTCCGTGGTTTAAAGATGTTCTAAGTAGTGCAAGTAACGCGATGGTCCCTCTAGAAAACAACAAACCTTAACTCGATTATGTGACCGTCTTGAACTGCCCTTTGAACCTTCGGGTTTGGGGCAGTACGGCGTGCCACATGTGAGGCGTTGGCTTGACCCTTCTACGGCTGGACCGTTGGTACTGAGGCACGAACTGAATGTTTTTAGACTTGTTTCATGTGTTGAGCAGGTTTCGGGAAAACTTGGGTGTTTGACTGTTCGATCGGAAAGTTTAACATTTTCTATTTTACCTGGAATGTGATACAACAATTGGAATTCATAAACAGTTATGAGATAACTGAATGAATGTTGTAAACATAGCAGTTTAGTCTCACTTGATCGGTTGCCACGGAATTTTGATGTGATCAAAAGTCCGTCGCAATCACGTAGCGTACGCGGATACTCGCCGGATAAACTTAATAGACAGCCTCACTCCATAGCCCCGACCAAGTGACTGTAGGAGAACCCCGTCGCCGAAAGCATCCGTTCGGGTGCTCGCGGCAGCGGTGCTCCGCCTTGGTACACTTCGTCGGAGGCATCGGGGGTGCAGCCGTCTACTAAAGTTTGCGACGAGCATTCGATCAGGATGTCGGGAATCTTGTTGAATTGCCCGACTTTATATTGAAAAGTGTTTTCGATAATGAGACTAAAATGCGGGGTTTATAATTGTTAGGCATGCGATGTCTAAGTAATTCATATGATTAGGCATGCGATGTCTAAAGAGGTTGCGGATTCCAACTGTTGTAGTTTTACACTTTCTTTTCTGTGACCGTAAGTGTAATATGTGATATCGCCGGTTTCGTTGCTATATGTCAACGACAATTGGGATGCGCATATTTACTTACGTTGATGACATGTGATGTTATGTGTTGCTGGATATGTTATATTGGATCGTCGTGTTTGAATAGCCGGGGGTTTTTATGTGAGATGAGTGTTTTTCATTTTCATTCATATAAAAACTTGTATGTAATATTCTTTTATTGGGGCACTTCCAGGTTACGGAAGTAGTCACATTTTGTATATTATTTACTTTTCCGCACTAGGATAGACCCAAGGAGGGGAGCATAAGTAACCGGGTTCTGGAGTCCAGTGGGAGACCAACTCGAGGAGTCGAGTCCGGGTCTCCTAACTCTAGAATTGGTAGGGTTGCTTGCCGCTCTCGTAGGGATCTAGGGGTGTGGGTTTGGCTATTCATCACGACCGTGGAATCCGTGTTTTATACTGGCTCGTATTGAAAACACGGACGTCCTAGTATATCCAATATTTCATATGATTCTTCTGCTGCGATATCTGTGATGTGATCATGTGATGTTCTGTGATAGATACAGTATATAGTATATATGATATATTATATAGGCGTTACTTATGTTTTACACCCGCGCTAGCCCTGCCCCGCTCTGCCGTTAGTTACCTAACCTAACGGTGCACGAGGGGACATCGAGGCGAATGCGGATGGCATAAGTGTACGTCGTATTTATCTGTGATGTTTAGGTACTTAAATGATGGGACTTCATTAATGAGATTAATGAAATAAAAGAAACCTAAGATGTTGTGGAATCGAATTTCAAAATAAAACAGGTAGCTACAGTTCTTGCTTTGCACAGCGGTATATATGATATATCCTGCACCTTATTCGATAAGGAAAGGACCGAGATCCCTTCACCGGGAGTGACTCCTTTAGCAATAACTGGCAGATGCTACACACTCGGTATGCCTTTTGATTGTTTTTAAGAGTTTTTGCTTTGCACAGAGATATATATGATATATCCAGCACCTTATTCGATGAGGAAAGGACCGACGATCCCTTCACCGGGAGTGACTCCTTTAGCAAAACTAGAAAAGCCTCAAAAGCACTCCATTTCAAAATCATTTGATTCTACAACGATATCAAGTTCATTACGCAATAGGTTTTCAGAAAAACCTGTCGTAGCCCTCCGTCATTTCAGATAAGTTGTATATAGTATTCGTGCTGCATTTGTTGGCTTTCGTCAAGGTGCAGTATGCGGTAGCTATATGCTGCTTATCTGCTAGCATACGATGCGATTGGATTAGGGTAGTCGTGCGGCTTTGTTGGCTTTCGTCAAGGGTCGTGCGGGTGGGTTTAATTCAATCAAGAAATGTACGGGTTGAACTTGACTAGCGGGCTATGGTTTGTTGGCTTTCGTCAAGGTCATAGCACGTTAGGGGCAAAAGATTATCGGGAATTTCAAGTGTTGAAATTTGCAATGAGATTGCATACCTTCTATGAGATAGTTGGATCCCGATACCCGCTGCGAGTAAGAGTTACTCCTGGGAGAATTTTACACATTACAATTAGCCGATCAAGTAGGTGTCTAGAAAGGTGTCAACGGGGTTACGCCTCTGGGAAAACGAGATTTACATTAATTAAGTTCGTGCGAAAGCACGGGGGACCTCCCTCAAAGTACCGACACTGGCCTGGCTGAAAGATTGACGAACTTGTAGTGTGTAATTAATCCCGGCTAGTCTTTCCTTTTAGGGTTTGAAGGAAGATTTGATAAAAAGCAGTGGGAGCCATCCTGATTAGATAAAATAAAAACCAATCTATTCTTGCAAGAGCGCACGCTGAGTGTTTTCTTCTCTCTCTCTCCAGGTAGCGACCATATCACGCCTTAATCAAGATAATAATACAGATTATTGACCGAACCCGCTTGTTATACTGAGCTGGGGAACGTTGGTCCCACTCCAACTTATAATTGTTATAAGACAGAGCAGGAAATTGGGGAATACCAGATTTCCCGTGCCACCCAAACGAAGAGAGTGCATGCTGATGCATCATCTTCGGGTGTGTTCATTACAAAGAACTGTTTCTCAGTATCCTCCTAATCCTGGGTATATGATACAGGATCAGAATCCCAGATATGTAATCTGTTACATAGGGCTACAAAAAGGTAGAAAAACTGAGAACGGGTGATAAGTTTCATGAGACAGAAAACGGGGCAAGTGGTGCAGCCAAGTCTGTTGGTTGTTGCGCCACGGCAGCGCCCCGGCCGTCTATCCGAGGCCAAAATGCGGAATCAAAATTTTCTTAACATTTAAACTGGCGCTACAGCGGACAATATACCCGGATCGAAACCATTAACCGATACTAGTTAACAAGAGAAAGGGTGAGAGATATACCGAGTGATCCGAGTCCTCCGGTCTTCTCGTCATCGTCTCGATCTCCCGCGGAAACTCCGGTCGTCGCCTCCTTGCCGGAAGGGCACCACATCGTCTGTATCTTTTACGGGCTCCCACCTCAATACCGAGGCAACTCGGGCACGAAGCTGGCTAGTCGACGTGCCCAAGCTTTGCTGTAGAATGTAGTGTAGATGATGCTTGTCTCATATGGGGTAATGAAGTTGCCATTGGATGGAGGGAAGTGAAGAATGAAATGGAGATGAACTTTGGTGTAACCAAATGAGATGATAATTTTCCCCATTTCACCAAATGAAAAATCCCCCATCTCTCATTCTCAAGTGGCCGGCCAAATCAAAGTGAGAATGGTGGAGGATAAACAAAACTCATGAAGGGAGGTGAGTGTAGGATAAAGAGAATGGTGACCATATCCAAACATTATCATTACAAACTTACATCCAAACCATACCCTCTCTTATCACAATTAATGCAAGATCATGGATGAATAAAAAACAAAGGATGCAAATCCTATCATAATGAATACATTTGCAAGAAACCCCCTCCATAAAAGTTATTTGCACAATTGCAAATAACCCCCTCCATCGGAAAAGTCCGGCCGGGAAAGAACAAAGGAAAACCGGCCGGAACGGAATGCAAACTGGCAACTCCAGAAAACTGGTCCCGTAATAAATTACAGGAAAACCCCGATACTGTGCATACACACCCACATCTGTATTCTGACCGGATACAAATGCAATGAGACAAAATCTACACTGTACTAAACTAGGACCGGCTTAAACCAAAGCCGGCTAGTAAAATCCGTTCGATCCTGATCCGTGCAATACCGCACGTATCTGATCGAACCCTGCCATATATCCATACGGCCACTAGTACAAACCGTCCGATCCTGATCCGTGCAATACCGCACGTATCTGATCGGACCCTGCCATATCTCCATACGGCCTCTACAGCGTTTCGCCCGAAAGCTTGAGTAACTGAAAGTGTGGTGGACTCTAAAGACTCGTCAATACTATGGCTGTGGATTTAACCACTAGCACGTCAGAGGTATAAGCCAATACGTGACGGGCCACCAGCCATTGACCAAAAGGGACGTCGATGAGCGAACTCATCCAGACACCCTACTGAGCCTGTCAGTGACAATATCCGTACAGTCCGGTCCGTTCGTCTATGAGTATCGCATGGCGGGCCTAGGGGGTTGGTAAAAGTCAGACCCCCAAAGGCGGTACAAGTCGTGTCGGAGTGAAGCCCAGAACACCCTGAGATACTACTGGAATACCTACCAGTAAATCTCCTGCCTCGGCCGAGGGCTTTGCGTAATGGCTCTCCTAGACACAGCGCGACCTCACCCCCAATACCGGAAGAGACGAACCCCTGAAGATCCGCTCACTGCCTCCATATGGCTCGGGACTGTACCCAACTAAAACCTGTTTACACGACTCCTTTGAGCCGTGGTAGGGTAGTAATCAAAGAACAGTGGGAACACACATGAGACAAATGACGATCTCAGGTCGATGAACTAACCTGTACACATGTCACCAGGGAACTGCTATCTGACGTCTGGTATAATCCCAACTAGCAGGTTCCCGGCTAGTCCTGTCCGTTGTACTCATAACCCAATGAGCACCTGTATACATCTTAGGTGAACCAACTGACACCAGTGGCTTGTGAGACCGGCCACCGCCCCTCGTCGGGGTCTCGACTGTATACACTAGTCTACTCTGGAGAATCGATGCCCTGTCTCGAAACTCCAACGACTAGGGACCATTTAAGGATGTGCTTATAGACCACCAGCTCTCACGTATATGATCGCCATCATACTGCTGGCAGTCAAGCGAGAATCCTAGGGGCTCTATCAGCGTGTAATAGCGACTTGTAAGGTCACCTGAAGCAGTACACGCTGATAAAGGTAAACCAGATAGCATACTATCATCTCGAGTAAGACTGTCCTACCGGGATAGGTCCTCCCTCAATCATTGCAATCGCGTGCCTGTGATCCAATAATTGACTCTGAGGGCACTATCTCCAACAATCTCCCACTTGCACTCAAGGCTAATTATTGCGATGTCGCATACTCACAGCCCGTGTGATACCGAACACCCAACTCCTCTACTAGTCAGTCTCACAAAGCTCGTTTGCGAAACTATTGCGTTCGAGGAATAGCCTCAGTGAGTGGATCCGCTGTGAAGTTTCTTTCTATGTCTCTCTATATCTCACGTTCGCAGAGAAAACCATCTCCCGAAATGAGCAATACCTGTCTTAGAGTATGTCTGGATATCTGATGGGACCTAGCTCATAAATGAACTCCAAATCCAAACTTCTTAGACTGTATCGATAACTGAACTTAATCAGTACCCAGCGCCATGCCTCCCTCAGTATTGCCTTGGACCACCTGTCCAAAATACTGCCACTCGTAAGAAGGAGAAAATATAACTCTGACAGCCACTCTGCCATCTATGTCACCTTGGAAGCCTGGAGTGACAACCGTCTCCTAAAAGAGGCTGTCGTTATCACATCCCTAGAACATCAACTTATGTTCTAAAACTGCTTCCGACTGTTTCTCCAGGATTGGATTAATATCAGCTTATTGCAGCTACTGCAAGAACAACATCTGGTGTGGTACTTGACATCTCATGATTGACTCAATTGCCTAAGCAAGTGATCTGTCAATCATGCGTATCCCTCTCCCCTTTAGTCTGTAAGACACCTTTAGAGAGGGTGACTCCATTACTTGCAGGTGTACTACCGTGCCAGGAGTCGTCCATTCTAAATACTCATAGAATGCTGTCAAGGTACCCAGATTAGGAAACCACCCAAATCTAGATCTAAAACCATAGATCTAGTAACCAGAATGTTTGATATAATATCCAAGTCCTGTGTGGAGAAACCACTGTGTGACAACCAAAGTATAACCGATCGTATTATAGGAGTTTCCTTTCCTACTCTGTGTATGTCATCCAAAACCAGGACATCACACCCTACTACCTTCTTAACAGATCCATCCCCTATTCTGATGACGTCAAACCTATGACTGTCACATCAGAAATAGATGATCTATCTCCGCTATATCTGCTTTAGTCTATAAATAGACATAAGCCTGATGTCCACCAATGCTTCCGCTGCTCCCACTGACTACGACAACCCTCTGGCAGAGTCATATAGACGCGCACTTCTAAAGCTAGTTTAGAACGACGCTATACTCATCCTCCTGCCGGGTCTCGCAGCCTGGAACAACAACAATGGCAAGTGTGGGTAAACAAGAACTTCCCTGTCACCGTCCTTGAGGCTATCGGAGTGCCTCTCGGGTGCCTGAAGTTACCCACCTTATCTGCGGAGTGGCCAATGGAATGTCAAATCAGATTGAATCTTTAGGTTCCTTATCAAATCTTCAGTAATCGTTTGCAGTTCTGGAATCGGTTCCAGTTCTACCATACTCCCACTACTGTTTTCTGAAAAATAACCATTTCCTTTTTAAAATGTGGCGAGTTAAGAACAATATCACTATGGATCTTCCAGATGGTAGAAAGTCAACCCTCGTCATAGCCTGGGTCAACCCACAAACAGCCATTACAGAAACGCGCCTTGAGTTGTCCAGTGTCTGGTTTTAATCATAAGCCAGACAACTCCCCGTACCTTAACATCGTTAAGATATGAACTGTTCTATACCTAATATAGAACCAGAGGCACTGATTTAATTGAACCAGATTCAAATCATGCAGCTGTCTCCAGTGCATGTCAACTAAATGGAAGGAGGCCGATCAGCGTTACCCAACTTAGGAATGCTTCCAATTATGAGTAACCTGAAAGAGAAGCAAGTTCTCATTACTATCAACTGAATACCATACACAAGTATCTACATCTTCGATCACCTTGAAGAATCCTGATACTTGCAATACCTGGTTCTCTACTCTATTCTTATACCAATAACTCCTCAAAACTCAGACCCTGTGTTTCTACGAAACACATGTCTAAGAATTAGAGTAGTTAAAAGTAAACAGAATATAGTATGAGGACCAACCCCACTGTCCCAATGGACACTGGACAATATACAATACTCTGTATAAGTCCCTGAGTCTAACAACTCATTCACTGTGTGTCGTAGGTTAAAAATTGTACTATGGTTAAGAAGAATTACACCGCTGTTCAATGCTCCTTACCTAACCATCCACTGATATAGGTAAATGTCATAGACATAATTTCAAAAGGTATATCTCACTCTATAAAAATAGACGTACAGATATATCAATTTGAAATTGGTGCATAACAACGGATATTCAAAACCAAATATTTGCCGACCGGCAAACAGCCCAGGTGATCTCCTCAAATATCACCGATTACAACGAATCCCGATATAATGAGGATGATCACCCTATTCCCAATAACTTACTCCCACTCATCATCTGTAAAACCATACAGATGTGAGAATCAAACCTGGTAAATACATACACTGGAGCAAGTGTCTAATCAGGAAATCAGTTTTCTTTTAACAGTACACAGTTGAACTGAAACATTGAAATGTTTCGATAGGGTATTCTGGTATTCCTAGTAATGCCTCTACCATTATCCAGATTCACAACTGTAACCGTATATCTCTTTGCCATCTGTCCAAATCCCTTTATATGTCTTTAGTCATTACCGTCTGCACACCCCTTTAGGCCAAATGGTTTTCTTCCTTCCCTACCGTTCGGCACCAGCCTATGGTTTGGAAGAAGACTATCCAATAAGCATAATGGGTGTACTGTCCTAATCCTAGGAGCACTCGCAATGCGAGAGAAGGTGAAGATAAAAGACAACCGAATAAACCTTATTCCTATTTCTCCTGGACCAGAATCCATCCCCGAACTGGAAAAAGTTCCTTTCGAGTTCGTATATAACCATACGATGGAGTATCCAAATAAACTGTGGATCTTCGTAGTGATACGGAGAGTCCTGGAGAAATACAAAGGTGATTTAGGTTTGGCGAAGATATACTCGGTTTGGTCGTGAATAGCAGTCGCAATTTACTTTGCCCTCTTACTAATCCCTTGCTTTGTCTTAACTTAATACCTTCTGTACACCATCGTTATGCTAATTGGTTTTCTTCATTCCCCGCCGTTCGGCACCAGCCTAAGGTTTGGAAGAAGACTATCCAATTTGCATAATAGGTGTACTATCTCCTAAACCAAGGAGTACTCGCAACCTGAGAGAAGGTAAAAGGAAAAGAAAACTGAATAATCCTATTCATTTTCTCCAGAACCAGAAACCATCCTCGAAGTTCTTTCGAGTTCGTATATAACCATACGATGGTTTTGTCCAATGGAAGTGGACGTTCGTAGTAATACGGGGTGTCCTGGAGAAAAGGGTAAAAGTAGGAGTGGCAATGAGGTTTGCAACTTTGACAATCCAAAAGCCTGTGTTATAGAAGGTTCGGTCAACTTGGTCACTGAGTCATAGTCTTGGGTCGGGTCAATGGTCGCTGCCAAAGAGAGAGAGAGAAGAAACACTCAGCGTGCACTCTAACCTAGATCAGAATGGTTATCACTTTATCTAATCTGGAAACCTCCCACTGTAACCTCAAATTCTTCCCCAAACCTGAAAGAAGAATTAGTCGGGGTCACCCGAAGAGTAAACCAACTCATCAGTGGGAATCGGGACCCAACTATCATCGCATGATAACATGACGGAATCCACTCACGTCACCACACTCCAGAAGGTATGCGCATGTCTGGCAAGTTTCAGTTCTTTTGAAACTCCCGATGTGATTTTTTACCCCTAGGACCCAAGTGACCTTGACGAATAATCAACAAATCAAAAGGTCCTAGTCAAGTTCAACCCGTCATTATCTTGATTGCGTTAAACCCACTCGCACGACCCTTGACGAATAATCAACAAAGTCGTACGACTGTCCTAACCAATCCACATATCCATACGACAGAAAGCATTACAGAGCTACTGCACACTACGCCTCGGCGAATAGCAATAACAGACGTAGCGCGAATACTAAGCAATACTAATCTGAAATGACGGAGGGCTACGGCTGGTTTTTGGCGAAAAACCTTTAACGTAATGAACTTGATATCGTTGAAGGAACTGGATAACTTTTTATAAAAATATAGTGACGAAAACCTTTACTAAAGAGGTCACTCCCGGTGAGGGGATCTCGGCTCTTTCCCCGTAGAATGAGGTGCAGGATATTCCAACTGAATACCACGATGCAAAGCAAAAGTAATCGGCTATAATGAAGTTAATGCCCTGACGCAAACTTCTGTCCAAGGGATCACTCCCGGTGAAAGGATCTCGGCCCTTGCCTCGTCGACTGAGGAGCAGGATATTCCATATGAATACCACGATGCAAAACAAAAGTGAACGTCTTTGCAATAATAGATTTTTGAAAAATGTTCCAACAACATCAGAATAGGTTTGTTTTAACTTGCATTGATCCGAATCAATGCAGTCCCATCAATTGATCACACCATAAAGAACGAAAATATACTGACGTACGTATATGCCATCCGCATTCGCCACTGGGTCCCGTCATCACCCGTTAGGTTAGCTAACTAACGGCAGAGCGGGGACTGGACTAGCGCGGATGTAAAACATATACAACATCTACTAATATATATACCAATATATTATATTTCGCTCAAGGCGTGAATAAAATGCAACATCACAGAAATATGTAGCATCACAGAACAATACAGATATCTGGAAGCCCCGGGTTTCACAGAGCCGCTGCTGAAACCCGACGTTCCCCTAGTCGTGTGGATAGCCTGTGCAATGAAACCCTAGACCCCTACGGGCGCGGCAAGTCACCCGCCAAAACCTGAAGCGAGACAGCCCCCTTCAGCAACGTGAGTGGACCACCCAGCACTTCACGGAATCCGGTAACTCGGGCACCCCTCCTGGGTCAACCTGTACCCCCTACGAGTGCGGCGAATAGCCCGCCAATCCTGGAGTGAAGCCCCCTCCGTCCCAATGCCATGAGATGCGGGTTTGTTGCCCTCCAGAACCCGGCTATCCATGCACCCCACCGCGGGGCAATCCTAGTACAGAAAGTAAAATATACATACAACGGGTACATCGACCGCAACCAGGTCGTGCCCCAAAAGAATAATACAAACAGGCAGTGACGGCATTCCACATGTCGGACGCTCGCCCCGCAATATCAAATGTACATATAAAACAAAACTGTACTAGCATTGCATCCAGGCTATCCCCCACGACCGATCCACAACAACATGGCATAAACATAGAACATCAACGTGAAAAGTCACGTTCGCAAATCCGTCTAACCGGGCTATAGCAGTTAGACAGGATTTACCGATCAAGTGACATTCACGGTCGCAGATATAATGTAAATACTGTGTAATAATGTGTTTAAAATATCCGATCGAACAAAATATACCAAGTGGGCCCCAAAGCATTACTGTAGCACTTGCAGAAAATCTGGGCCCAAACAAAATATACCAAAACCCTTATTTTCAGCGCACAAGCCCACTATAAAAATATGGCGAAGTGATCCCAACTTCCTGCGGCGGAACCGCGGCCAAAGAGGGGTTAGGGCCGCGGTTCCGCGGTCGTACGGAAGAATTGGGTTACCAAATTTTTGCAGTGTTCTTAGGTTTCTCTGTACATCATTCTGCAATAACCTGAAAAAATTTTCGAGCCCGGAAAAAATCGACAGAAAACTGATGTGAAGAAAACACGGTTTTGGAATTTTTGTTCGATCGGAAAAGCAAAACACACTAGAACAAGCTAGACTAGATTAATGGCGTGGCTCTGATACCATGTTGCGCCACGGCAGCGCCCCGGCCGTCTATCCGAGGCCAAAATGCGGAATCAAAATTTTCTTAACATTTAAACTGGCGCTACCGCGGACAATATACCCGGATCGAAACTATTAACCGATACTAGCTAACAAGAGAAAGGGTGAGAGATATACCGAGTGATCCGAGTCCTCCGGTCTTCTCGTCATCGTCCCGATCTCCCGCGGAAACTCCGGTCGTCGCCTCCTTGCCGGAAGGGCACCACATCGTCTGTATCTTTTACGGGCTCCCACCTCAATACCGAGGCAACTCGGGCACGAAGCTGGCTAGTCGACGTGCCCAAGCTTTGCTGTAGAATGTAGTGTAGATGATGCTTGTCTCATATGGGGTAATGAAGTTGCTATTGGATGGAGGGAAGTGAAGAATGAAATGGAGATGAACTTTGGTGTAACCAAATGAGATGATAATTTTCCCCATTTCACCAAATGAAAAATCCCTCATCTCTCATTCTCAAGTGGCCGGCCAAATCAAAGTGAGAATGGTGGAGGATAAACAAAACTCATGAAGGGAGGTGAGTGTAGGATAAAGAGAATGGTGACCATATCCAAACATTATCATTACAAACTTACATCCAAACCATACCCTCTCTTATCACAATTAATGCAAGATCATGGATGAATAAAAAACAAAGGATGCAAATCCTATCATAATGAATACATTTGCAAGGAACCCCCTCCACAAAAGTTATTTGCACAATTGCAAATAACCCCCTCCATCGGAAAAGTCCGGCCGGGAAAGAACAAAGGAAAACCGGCCGGAACGGAATGCAAACTGGCAACTCCAGAAAACTGGTCCCGTAATAAATTACAGGAAAACCCCGATACTGTGCATACACACCCGCATCTGTATTCTGACCGAATACAAATGCAATGAGACAAAATCTACACTGTACTAAACTAGGACCGGCTTAAACCAAAGCCGGCTAGTAAAATCCGTTCGATCCTGATCCGTGCAATACCGCACGTATCTGATCGAACCCTGCCATATATCCATACGGCCACTAGTACAAACCGTCCGATCCTGATCCGTGCAATACCGTACGTATCTGATCGGACCCTGCCATATCTCCATACGGCCTCTACAGCGTTTCGCCCGAAAGCTTGAGTAACTGAAAGTGTGGTGGACTCTAAAGACTCGTCAATACTATGGCTGTGGATTTAACCACTAGCACGTCAGAGGTATAAGCCAATACGTGACGGGCCACCAGCTATTGACCAAAAGGGACGTCGATAAGCGAACTCATCCTGACACCCTACTGAGCCTGTCAGTGACAATATCCGTACAGTCCGGTCCGTTCGTCTATGAGTATCGCATGGCGGGCCTAGGGGGTTGGTAAAAGTCAGACCCCCAAAGGCGGTACAAGTCGTGTCGGAGTGAAGCCCAGAACACCCTGAGATACTACTGGAATACCTACCAGTAAATCTCCTGCCTCGGCCGAGAGCTTTGCGTAATGGCTCTCCTAGACACAGCGCGACCTCACCCCCAATACCGGGAGAGACGAACCCCTGAAGATCCGCTCACTGCCTCCATGTGGCTCGGGACTGTACCCAACTAAAACCTGTTTGCACGACTCCTTTGAGCCGTGGTAGGGTAGTAATCAAAGCACAGTGGGAACACACACGAGACAAATGACGATCTCAGGTCGATGAACTAACCTGTACACATGTCACCAGGGAACTGCTATCTGACGTCTGGTATAATCCCAACTAGCAGGTTCCTGGCGAGTCCTATCCGGTGTACTCATAACCCAATGAGCACCTGTATACATCTTAGGTGAACCAACTGACACCAGTGGCTTGTGAGACCGGCCACCGCCCCTCGTCGGGGTCTCGACTGTATACACTAGTCTACTCTGGAGAATCGATGCCCTGTCTCGAAACTCCAACGACTAGGGACCATTTAAGGATGTGCTTATAGACCACCAGCTCTCACGTATATGATCGCCATCATACTGCTGGCAGTCAAGCGAGAATCCTAGGGGCTCTATCAGCGTGTAATAGCGACCTGTAAGGTCGCCTGAACCAGTACACGCTGATAAAGGTAAACCAGATAGCATACTATCATCTCGAGTAAGACTGTCCTACCGGGATAGGTCCTCCCTCAATCATTGCAATCACATGCCTGTGATCCAATAATTGACTCTGAGGGCACTATCTCCAACATTGGTCACTGTCACCCTGTATTGTAATACATTGATTCTGAACGAATGTTATTAGATACCGAACCTGATATACAAAATCATATCTGTCTCTTTATTAGTAAAGAAACGATAAAATTTTGTATTTTTGGATAATGTTTTGAACATTTCCTATATCAAAAGTTGATCGGTTCAGGCACGTTATCTAAAAGCATTGATGTTCTAAATCAAACTTACAGTTCTTAGTATACGGAACACACACAAGAGGAAGAGTTCAGAAATGAACGGATCCTTCTTGAGGCATTATAGACTAGGTCATATCAATGCGACCCGACTAGCTGAAGTTACATGTAGATGCATATTTAAATCAGTTTGAATTTACATCTTATGAAACTTGCCAGTCATGTCACAGAGATAAGATGACCATAGCCCTGTTTATTGGAAACTGAGAAAGAGTTAATGAACTCTTGGGACTGATACATGATGATGTATGCAAGGTCTCCTGTCTACACATGCCAAGACCGGTTCTTTTTACTTCATTACATTCTCTGATAATCTCTCAAGATTCAGACATATGTTCCTGTTGAAACATAAGTCCGAACCTTTTGAGATATTCACAGAATATGATTTAGAAGTAGAGAACCAAAATGCAGGTATAAGTATTATGTCCTTTGATGTGATCGAGGAGGAGAATACTTGAGCATGGAATTCCTGGACTATTCTAAAGGAGAATAAGATTCTCTCTCAGAATTACTCCTCCGTATACACCATAGCACGATGGTATATCGGGGCGGAGCAGATACACCCTATTTGATATGGTGTGCTCTATGATAAGTACTACTGAGTTACCTTTTTTCCTTTTGGGTGTAATGCACTTGAGAAGTTGCATACCTATTGAATAGGGTTCCAATCAAATCAGAAGCCTACCACTTCATATGTAATATGGAAAGGGAAGAGCCCATGTCTTAAGCTAGTTAAGATTTGGGGTTGTCCGACCTATATCTAAAAGCAAAATCCGGACAAGCTCGAGACAATGTCAGTTATGTAGAACTGGAAGTGTTTCAGCTATACAAACTACAGCAGATGATTTGGTAGAACCAAAGGATTCAATAGTAACTAACGAACTTTAGCCTCTCCGCCGATCTAGTAGGTTTCCTCACCCACCTGAGAGATACTTTGGTTTCTCTGTGACAGTGGGAGCGAGGATAGCATCATGAGATGATGACCCAACTAGTTTCGAGCTGGCCATCAGGAGTGAGACTCTGTAAGAATGGCTGGATGTTTAGTGATCTGAGATGGAATCCATGTACACCAAGTATGGACTTTGGTTGCTATATCTGAAGGGTTAAATCCCCATCAGGAGCAAGTATATCTTGAGAAGATTACTTGGTGTACTTGGAAAGGTTGAGACTTTCAAAGCTAGACTTGTTAAAAGTTTGCATCATCGACCAGGCGTGGATAATGATGAAACCTTTTCAGTGGCTATGCTTAAGTCCATCCAGATCCTACTTGTCACGGCTACATACCATGACTACGATATCTGGTGGTTGGGTGTCATGACAGCTTTTCTAAATGATGTTTTAGAAGAGGGAGTCTATAAGTACACAGCCAGAGGGCCTCGTAGACAGTGGGAGCAGCGGAAACGTGTGCAAGATGCTTTATAAGATAAAGCAGGCATCGCGGAGTTGGAACGTCTGTTTTGATGTGTTAGTCAAAGAGTTTGACATCATCAAAATGGTAGATGAACCTTGTATAAACAAAAAAGTAGTAGGGAGTATGGTGGCGATTCTCGTAGAGTACGTGGATGACATACTCTTGATAGGGAAAGAGTTTCCTATGCTACGCTCGGTCAATCTCCGTTTATCACAAAGATTCTCCGTGTAGGATCAAAATGATACCTCCTAAATCCTGAGTTTTGGATCTATGAGATAGATTTAATTGGATGTTAGGATTCTCACTAGTTGTAGTGAGACGATATCAAACGATTCTGGGGAGAATCACTGGAAGGGTTCCAGGGTGATAAAGACGACTGAATGTCAGTCGCAGGCATTGTCTTTACCCTTAGTAAGGGACGGTATGTTGGAAGAGTTCCAAGCTAGATACCGTGGCATACTAGACGATAAAGGCTGGATACATCGCTACTTAAGATGCTACCAAAGAGACTGTTTGGATGTATATTGGTTCATGAGATGAACTACGTTCCTACCATTGTGAGACAATGGAGTTGTGGCTTATGCCAAGGAACGCCGGTCCCATCAGTGATCCAGACATATTCTAAGGCAGTATCACCTGATCATGGAGATGGTTGATCTCCAGGGTGATCGAGGTTAGGAGAACAGACTCAGAGGACAACACGGCGGATCCACTCACAAAGGCCTTTTCCCAGAGAGAGACTTTTATGGGATGGTTGAGTATGAGATACTTCAACCACTGCTATCAGATGGCCCTAGTGCAAGTGGGAGATTGTTAGTTATATGTATGCCCTAGAGGCCATTACTGTACATTGGATGTATATTCTAGTGGATGCTGGGACATATATAGGGAGGACTTTCTTGCTCGACATGATAGTATGCTATCTGGTTACTCTTTACCTTAACGTGTATACTGATTGTCTCTCTGTTACATGTTGGTAAAGCCCTTAGGATGTGTACTTGACTACCTAGACTATGATGTGGATCATACTAGTGGGGACATGGTAGTCCATAAGTACATCCTTCAAGGTCCCTAGTCGTGGGTGTATCGAGACGGGGCATCGATATACCAGAGTAGACTAGCGTATACCTTCTCGACCCATAAAGATGGGCGATGGATGATCCCATATCCATTGGTGTTTGACATCAGAGATGATATACGGGTGCTCAGTAGAGACTGGGTACACTGGACGGACTCGCCGAGAACTCCCAGATGGTATTATACCTTACGTCAGATGGCAGTTCTCTGGTAACACTGGTACAGAGTAGTCTGTTGACCCGAGATCGTCATAGAGTCTTGTGTGGTTCCCACTGTGCTTTGATTTCCACCTTACCACGTCCAAGAGGGCGTGCAAAACGGTGGTTTTTGGGTACAGTCCCGAGTCACATGGAGGCAATGAGCGATAGGAGGGGATTCGTCTCTCCCGGTATAGGGAGTTGATGTTGCGCTGTGTTCGATTGGCTATAACCGGAAATCTCTGGCCAGGGTTGCTGAGATTTACTGGTAAGTGTTACCAGTAGTTTCTCGAATTGTTATAAACCTCATATCGACACGACTTATCGAGCTATTGGGGTATGACGTTTACCACCCCTAGGCGAGATATGCGACATATCAGACGAACAGACCGGACTGTACGGTAAGTGTTACTGGTTGGATTCACAGGAGTATGAGCGGGCTTGCTCGTTGATCTTCTGATCGCTCAATACCCGGGTGGCCATTACGTTTAGCAGACCGCTTGCGGCTTGTGGGTGTTTGATATGATCATCACCTGCTGCCGGCGTATTGACGAGTCTTTAGAGTCCTACACAGAGGTTTCCTGGCTCAAGCGGAACGAAATAGGAGCGCATATGAGATATGTGCGGGACCGAGAATAATGCGTGTATGTGATACCGTATTCCATTCTCGCGATGAATGTATCGAATGGTTGTATGCGATATAACCTAGTTATCGAATCGAGGATTGATTCGATAAGCCGATACATTGGATACTAGTCGGTTATATGCGATATGACCGGATCGTTAAATCAAGTATTGATTTCATGATTTAATGTATAATTATATATTTGATATATTACTTTGCATTAACTAGTATTGGTTCACTTTAAAAGGATTTTCTCACTTGATGTACACAACTTGTATATGTGATATACTTTTGTGCACTTGTTTGTATCATGTTTGATGATACATGCTCACTTGGGTGTAGTTTTGGTTTAAAACTTGGTTATGTAAATGGTTAAGGTTTTTAATTATTTATTCATTTATTTATTTCTTTTTGGCAAGAAATAAAATGGTTGCTAGTTTTGTTTTTCATTGAAAGTTCATGAAGGTTTGAAAAGTTGACCATTTTGTTTCTTTCCTTTAACCTAACCATTCCACTTAACCCTAGTTTATTCTCTACACCTAACTATGGTTGCATTATGATAAGTATTCATTTTCTTTTCATTTTTAATTAACTTATCATAACATTATCATCTTCTTCTTCTTCTTCTTCAAGAAGAAAAAGCTTAATAGCTTTAATGGCAACTTGAGCTAATGAGTGAGAAATCCAATTCTAAAGTGAACCCACCTCCTATTTCTTCATCCTCTACCTCTTGCCAAGTAGTAGAGTGTGTTTTCTTCACAAGTTTCATGACTTGGTGAAGTGGGAGCTTGATCTTGTGATGCCTCGACGTAGATCATCTTCGGCATCGTAGTCGACGACCTAGCCCGCCCATTTTTCCGATGAAGCCGACGCTAGAGCCCGGGATTCGATTTGGACAGCGAGGAGACTTCATTGCGGAGCTATGGAGGTGGAGAACCGGATCTACAAAGGTTGTATTTCCGTTCACTTAGTTAATTGTTAACTAGTTTCATCTTTTGTCGCCTAAATATCTAGTTAACGATCCTAGTCTAGGGTTTCTCGGCACCGTAAAATAAGAAATTGGCATGGTTGATGCCTTGTGAGACCTCTTGAGGGTGCCTAGGAACCCTACACTTAGCTCTTCATATTCAGTCAAAATGACTAAGTGCTTAGCACTGATTGGGTAGCACCCATATCTCATTGCCTCACGTGATACCCACGTGAGCGCCATACCAAGTGCTTTACACTATATATTAAGTCAAAATGACTAAGTGTTTAGCACTAACTGGGTAGCGTCCATGACTGAGTGTTTCACATGATACACATATGAGCTGTCTTGCCCCGCTTCCCAGTAGACAGAAACGGTGATGTGGCAGGCTGCAACATATTTAATAAGAAATAAATACGGTAAGTGTAATTAAGCAATATGTAAATGTACAAGAGTATTACAATAAAATAGCAACATTATTTACATTCATCTTTACATACAACTTCTTGAAAATAAAAGATACAATAAGTAAAGCGGTACCTAAACAATGGCATACAGGAAAGTAAGTGCAACGGAACTAGAAGTCAGGCTGTGCGGTAAGCTGGTCCAAATCCTCCTAGCTCGGCTCAATCTCTTCAGTGTCCGATCCTCCTAACGAACATTCCAAAGAAGAAACGGAAAGGAATGTCATTAGCGAACTAACGCTCGGCAAGTCCCAAAAGAAGAAAGAGAAGATAGTCAATATAAAGTGAAATGAACAGTAAAGTGTATATGATGGTTCACAGGTATAGGATAGTTATTATAACGTGGTTGTTTGTAGTTTGGTACAGAAGGTATTCATGTATACGAGAGGAGTCCATCATACCCCGTAGACTATGGTAACATGTAGTAAAAGGCCCTGTCATAACCCATGAGACAACGGCACGAGAATTCATGTAGGTGTCTTTTAAGTGGCCTCTCATGTCACGATATACGTTCCGTACCAATCTACCCATTTATCCCCGTGTAATGTATTGTATAAATTATGTTTACAAGTCTTGCCGAAACCATGGATACAAAATGCTCAAGTATTCATGTTCAGGATGTAGTCATGTATTCAAGTAGTCATGTAAAGTTATAACCATAGTTCGGTCAAGTCAAGTCAAGTATACATGTTTGATATTGATGTTTGAATTCGAGTATTCATGTTCATGATCAAGTATTCGTGTTTGATTTTGGATTCGGATTTGAGGTTAGACTCAGACTGAGTCAGACACTTGTACTGATTTAACTCTGAAATTCTTAGGTTCGGGAGTCATCAGCAACTGTTGCATATGGACGGCAGGATTTATGTTTTTTTCCAAGATAATTGTCATTGATAATAACGTTAAGTTTTCTACCTTAAATAGGCAATCACTCACTTTCTCCAGCTCCCTTGGGCTCAAGAGAATTGATCCCGCTTAAACCCATATTTACTAGAATCCTTAAAATAGTGTTTATAAATATATATATATCGAGAAGGTTTTATGAAAAATATTTTTTAATATAGTTTAAAAGTAAAGCTCGAGGGTGATTAGTATTACTTGGGGTTTTCATGAGCATGGATTTTAAGCATTGGGGTATTTTAGTGATAAATACTTAGCTTTGGAAAGTTTATGGTGTTTTATTGAAAAACTTGCCTTTTTGGTTTCTTGATGGTATTTTATTGGCATTTGTTAATCTTTCGTTTTTAGAAAAATATCGGTTCATTATATTTTGAAAATAAGGATTTATAATTTTACATAATTTAAAAATTAGTTTTATTTAGAAATTCGTTTTTCTTAAAAACCGTATTTATATCCTTTCGAGATCGAATACTCCGTGAGAAGTTCTGCATCTCGCTCTCCAGGATGTGCGATAATCTGCACCATCCATTAGCGGGTCCTCTAAAGAGGATTATAGATGCATAATTGCAAAAGAGTATGAAATACTGTTTTAAAAGAAACCTGGTTTTAAATTATGTAGTATTTTATTGTAAATACTATTTTCGAACCAAAAATACATACAATTAGATATCGTGCTATGAAACCAAATGTGCGTTGTTGGATATATATGCCTAGAGGCCTTCATTGTATAGGATACTGGGATATGTATGTACATAACAGTCTTGCTTAATATAATAGTACGCTATTTGGTTTGTCTTTATCTTAACATTTGATATATTTTGGGTAGTATTCATATATATATATATATATATATATATATATATATATATATATATATATATATATATATACATACATATTGATAAAGCCCTTAGGATATTTGCCTGACTACCGGCGTTGTGATAGCAGTCATACTAGTGAGAGCTGGATAGTCAATAGGCACATCCTTAGATGTCCCTGGTCGCAGGAGAATCGAGACTGGGCATCGATACTCCAGAGTAGACTGGTGTATACATATCTAGACCCTGAGGAGGGGCGATGGATTGGTCCCGCAGCCATTGGTGGAGTGTACCTAAGATTGTATACAGATGCTCACTGGGTGTGAGTACACCGGACATGACTCGCCGAGAACTGACTGGATGGTATTTATACCTAACGTCAGATAGCAGTTCTCAGGTGACATGTGTACAGATAGTCCGTTGACTTAAAGTCATCACTTGTCTCGTGTGAGTTCCCGCTGTGCTTTGATTACTACCCTACCACGATTCAAAGGAGTCGTGCAAACAGGTTTTAGTTGGGCACAGTCCCGAGCCATGTGGAGGCAGTGAGTGACTGTTTGGGATTCGTCTCTCCCGGTATAGGGAGTTGATATCGCACAGTGATCGGTTGGTCATTACCATAAGTCCCTGGCCAGGGCTGATTGAGAATTACTGATAGATTGATCAGTAGATTCTCGGATGGTGATAGAGCCATACCGACACGACTTGTACGGTTATTAGGGGTCTGACATTTACCACCTCCCTAGATCATACATACGATACTCTTAGACGAACAGACCGGGCTGCACAGATATTGTCACGCACAGGCTCAGTAGGAGTTCGGATGGGTATCCTCACCGGCCTTCTTATCGACATCTACCTGGGGACCGTTACGTACAGCTAGTGCCGCTTGCGGTCTGTGGTTAAAACCACTGCCAGCGTAGTAGTCGAGTCTTTAGAGTCCCACACAGAGTTTTTCCAACTCCAGGCAAAATGATATAGAGGTCGTACGGTTTTACGACAAAGGGTTCGGACGAATACGTGTTTAAACGCACGTACGACATTCGGACAGTTTTTACTAGATGGCTTTGGTTTAAGCCAGATTATAGTATCAGGTTATTGGATTAATACAGTCTAAAGTTTTTCCGTGTTTTCACGGATGCGAGGGGCATTCTCGTAATTTTCCAAGAAGCTTCTAGAAGAAGGGTGACTAAGGAGGTTAAGGTGGCATTTTCATTTAATGCAAATTGTGACTCATTAGTGTGATTCACTATGTCATTAATGCATCATTTATTGCTTAATGACTCACATAGTGAATCACTCTTGTTGAATTAATGAAACATGGTGAATAATCATTTATATACATTTATTTGATAATTCATTATGTTTTAATATATTCAAGTGAGAAGCTTTTCATTCTCATTATCATCTCCACCTTCTCTCTCCTCAAGTGCTCTCCTTCTTCAAACCCTAATACTACCACTCATGAGTTGAGACCAAGAATTAGGATAGACTTAACACTCCATAACCTAACTCTACATCATCTTAGTTACTTTGGTTAGCAACTAGAGAAACAAAGTTACCTCAAGTCTTGAGGTGTAGTTTGGATTAGGGTACTCGGGTGGATCTTCTATTACGGAAAGGAGGCCGAGGAGGACGTTGAGATCACAAAGACGAAGGACTAGAATCGTTAGGTATAATCTCTTTACATAGTAGCTTAGAACTCTATGGTTGTTGTTAATTATCGTTTAGCAAAGATCTTCGGTTAGTCGATGTACGCTTCTAAACAAGATCGTTTTTCATATTTCCGCCTCCCCGCAACTCGTGGGGTGTTGCACATTGACTTACAGTGGTATCAGAGTCTCACTAAATAATAATTAACTCACTTGCAAAGTCGTATGAATTTCGAACGCAAAACAAATCGGAAAAAACACGGATATCATGAAGTTTCTGTCGATTTTAAAATGAGGTCCAAAAATTTTTCAGGTTCCTCTAGAATGACCAGCAAGAAAATATAAGTACACAGAAGAAAAATGGGCCCCTGAATCGGCCACTGAGCTGCGGAGCCGCGGCCAATCCCACCGATCTGCCGCGGATCCGCGGCCGAGTTAGGGCCGATTCAGCCCAGTTTTCTTCTGTGCATCTTTTGTGATATTGTATTTTCTGGTATTATTTATTTTCTGCTCAGGTTTCAAATTTACAGAGAAGATTTGGAGTAGAATTTAATGTGTTTAATCGATCGAAATTATACGATGTTTGCTTGTTTGATTATATCTGTGATCTGTATTATGTGTTCGTAAACCTCCCCTAACTGCTAGTATGTCGGTTGGCAGGGGGTTGCACATATCTGTAATGTTTTAACTGTTTGTGATTATGAACTCTATTGGACTGTTGTGATGATTAGCCGGAGTTTTGTGATGGGTTATTGTATTAATTCATTCGATGTAATTGTAATAAGTTGTAATATTATTTTGCGGGGCACATCCAGGTTGCGGTTGTAGCCACCGTTGTAATATTTCTTTTTACTGTTTTTGCTCCTAGGATAGACCCAAGGTGGGGTGCATAAACTACCGGGTATTTCGAAGTGTTTAGTAGCCTACTCACGTCGTTGAGGGAGACCGCTTCACTTCGGGTACTTGGCGGGTAGTTTGCCGTACCCGTAGGGGTCTAGGGTGGGGTAATGGCTATTCATCACAACTGTATAATCCGTCTTTTCTTACAGGCTCAAAAGAAACGCGGATTGCTTGCAAATTCAATATTGTTTATCTGTGATCTAGAATGCCTATTATTGCGTCTGACGAATGTACAATATCTATATATGATAGCTATTTAGACGTCACTTATGTTTTACACCCGCGCTAGCCCAGCCCCCGCTCTGCCGTTAGTTAAGTAACCTAACGGGTGATGACGGGACCCCGTGGCGAATGCGGATGGCATAAGAAGACATTGTATTTTCGTTGTTATCTGTAATGATAGGTTAAAGATGGGACGTATTATTTTTTAATGCAAAGAATAATAAAACCTAAACTGAATCGTTGGAACAATTTCTAAAGCCACTCGGTTTTCTTGAAAAAGCAAATTTTAAATGCGGAGCTTAAACCACTCCTTTTAATAAAAGCTATCTTAGTTCCTTCGATCAAATCAAGTTCATTACGTTAACGGTTTTTTGCCAAAAACCAGTCGTAACTCTCCGTCGTTTCAAATAGACAGCACATCGTATTCATGCTATGCTTGTTGGCCTACGTCAAGACATAGTGGATGGTAGCAGTGTGGCTTGCTTATTTGTTGCATAGATAGATGCATTAGTATAGGACAGACGTACAGCCTTGTTGGCCTACGTCAAGGGCATGTACGATGTACCTAAATTAATCAGGACAACGACGGGTAGAACTTGACTTGCGTCTTATGACTTGTTGGCCTACGTCAAGGTCTATAAGAGCTTGGAGTATAAAAATCACATCGGGAGTTTCAAACATAAAGGAAACTTGCAGATTTTAGCATACCTTCTGGAGTGTAGTGACTAGAGTGGCTTCCATCTAGTACATCATGCAATGATAGTTGGATCCCGATCCCACTGATGAGTAGGATTACTCTCGGGAAACATTCTCACTTAACAATCAATGCTATAAACCAAGTAGGTGTCCAGAAAGGTGTTAGAGGGGCTACGCCTCCAGGGAAAAGAGGTTATTTAATTAAGGAACTTCACGAAAGCGTTGGAAAACCTCTCTCGAAGTACCAACACCAGCCTGGCTGAAAGGTTAAGCAAGAATTGTGACGTGTGCTTAAATCCTGACTAGTTCTTCTTTTAGGTTTTGAAGAAGGATTTGAGGGAACAGTGGGAGCCATCCTGTTTAGATAAACTTATAACCAATCTAAACTTGCAAGAAGCATATGCTGAGTGTTTTCTTTCCTCTCTCTCTAGCAGCTACCATGACAGGACTAAAACTATTACTTGAGAAAAATATACTGACCGGACAGAACTATAGAGATTGGCTAAGGAATGTCAACATTGCACTGACTTATGACAAAGTAGCATATGTTACCACCGCTGTTCCGCCCCTTATCCCTGGACCAGATTCCTCAGTTGTGGACAAAGAAGTTCGCAAAACTTGGGATCTAGATTGTGAGCGAGCTAAGTGTATCGTGTTGGCGTCCATGAACAATGAACTCCAGTTTCAGCACAAGAGTATGGATATTGTATCCATCTTCCTCCATGTAAAGGAATTATATGGAGAACGCTCCCGTATCGCAAGGTACGAGACCTCAAGGAAACTCTTCCAGATGAGGTTAGCTCCAGGATCGCCTGTAGGAGAGCACGTCCTCAAAATGATCAGCCTCATTGTGGAACTCGCAAACCTGGGATGCGTGCTAGAGAATGATTTGTATATCGACTTGATTTTGCAGTCCCTTCCCTACACCTTCTCTCAGTTCGTGCTTAGCTTCAACATGCACGAATGGAAGATGATCTTCCGAAGCTCCTCAACATGTTGAGGGTAACAGAGACCTCCTTGAAAAAGGAGAAGACCCCCATTCTGTATGTTGGCTAATCATCCTCTTCTAAATCTAAAGCGAAAGCTAAAGGAAAGAAGAAGATGAAAGCCACCAAACCGAAGGGTGGGGTCAAGAAGGTGCAGGGAAAGAACAAGGCAGGAAGGGTGAAAACGGATATAAACGAATGCCATTATTGTCACAAGCAAGGGCACTGGAAAAAGGACTGTATGGCCTTCAAGGCAAAGGACACGAAGCAAGCGGTTGCTTCTGCTTTAGGTGTGTTCGTAATCGAAAATTGTCTTTCAGTAAACTCTACTTCATGGGTACTTGATACCGGTTCTGGTTCTCACATCTGTAATTCATTGCAGGATCTGAGAAATAGTAGAGTACTGGGGGCAGGTGATATGACTCTCCGGATGGGCAATGGAATGCATGTAGATGCTGTTGCAATAGGGGAGTATCACCTATGGTTGACTAGTGGGCATATTTTAGTGTTGTACAGCTGTTTTTATATTCCCAGTATGTTGTGTAATATTATATCAGTATCTTTGTTGTCTAATGAAGGATATAATTTTGTGCTTGAAAGTAATGTCATGAACATTCTCCTAAATCAAGAACTGATTGGGTATGGCACACTGGAAAACGGCATATACATACTTAATCAACCTCGAATTTTCAATATTCAAAACACACTTAAAAGAAAGGCTCCAGATTCAAATCAAGCCTTCTTATGGCATTGTAGACTTGGTCATATAAACGAAACGAAGTTGACTAAGTTACATAAAGATGGATATCTAGATCCGTTTGAATATTCATCATATGCAACTTGTCAATCATGTATCAAAGGAAAAATGACCAAATCTCCATTCTCCGGACACGGAGCAAGAGCTACTGAACTCTTGGGACTTGTACACAGTGATGTATGTGGTCCAATGTCTACGCATGCGCGAAGCGGTCACTCCTACTTCATCACTTTTACTGATGACTTCTCTAGGTATGGACATGTATTCTTAATGAAACATAAATCAGAGACCTTTGAGAAGTTTAAGGAGTATAAAAATGAAGTAGAGAAACAAACTGGTAAAAGCATCAAGACACTTCGATCTGATCGAGGTGGAGAATACTTAAGTACCAGTTTCCTTGAATACTTAAAAGAGAATGGAATTCTCTCTCAGCTTACTCCGCCTTATACACCTCAGCATAATGGTATATCAGAAAGGAGGAATCGCACGCTATTAGATATGGTGCGTTCAATGATGAGTAGTGCTGAGTTACCACTTTCCTTCTGGGGATTTGCTCTAGAATCAGCGGCATACTTATTGAATAGAGTTCCAACTAAATCTGTGCCTACCACTCCATATGAAATGTGGAGCGGGAAAAGACCATATCTCAAGTATATCAAGATATGGGGGTGTCCAGCATATGTTAAAAAGCATAAACCGGACAAACTCGAGTCACGATCGGTTTTGTGCAAGTTTGTAGGTTACCCCAAACATTCAAGGGGGTACATGGTCTACCACACTGTAGAACAAAAGGTGTTTGTCGCTCGCCACATTGTCTTTTTAGAGAGCGAAATTCTTGCAAAAGAAATTAGTGGGAGCGCGGTAGAGCTGGAAGAAATTCCAGAACCTCAAACTGCTACCGAGGACTTAGAAGAACCTCAGATTTCAATAGAACATGACGAACCAACGCCACTCCGAAGATCTAGTAGGCTTTCTCATCCTCCAGAGAGATACTATGGTTTTCTTCTAGATGGGGATCGAGAGGATTGCATCATCGATGATGATGAGCCTACTAGTTTTCAGCAGGCTATCACGAGTATTGACTCGATGAAATGGCTGGATGCTATGAGATCCGAAATGGAATCCATGTACACCAATAAAGTATGGACTTTAGAGGTTGCTCCTCCTGGGGTGAAACCAGTTGGATGCAAATGGATCTTCAAAACGAAGATTGGTGCACTTGGACAAGTGGAAACCTACAAAGCTAGACTCGTTGCAAAAGGTTTTCGTCAAAGACCAGGACTGGACTATGATGAAACCTTTTCACCTGTAGCTATACTTAAATCCATTCGGATCCTGCTTGCCATTGCTGCCTTCCATGACTATGAAATCTAGCAGATGGACGTAAAAACAGCTTTTCTAAATGGACATTTAGAAGAGAGTGTTTACATGGATCAACCAGAAGGTTTCTTAGACAGTGGGAGCAGCGGAAGAGTGTGCAGGTTGCTTAAATCCATTTATGGATTAAAGCAAGCATCGCGAAGTTGGAACATCTGCTTTGATGAGACAGTCAAAGAGTTTGACTTTATCAAAAATGTAGATGAACCATGTATTTATAGGAAGATTGTAGAAGGAGCAGTAGTCTTCCTCGTTTTGTACGTCGACGACATACTACTGATAGGGAATGATGTCCCTATGTTACAATCAGTAAAGCTCTTCTTATCACAGAAATTCTCCATGAAAGACTTGGGTGATGCAACCTACATTTTGGGCATTAAGATCTATCGTGATAAATCTAATAGAATGTTGGGACTTTCACAGTCCAGGTATATTGACACTATACTAAAGAGATTTAGTATGGAATATTCCAAGCGCGGTAATATGCCCGCTTGTCATGGGATCACCCTCTCCAAAGAGATGTCTCCAAAGACTGATGAAGAGAGGGATCGCATGAGCATTTTACCCTACGCTTCGGTGGTAGGATCTATAATGTATGCGATGTTATGTACAAGACCGGATGTAGCTTACGCACTTGGTGTGGTAAGCAGGTATCAGTCTGACCCAGGTGAGAAACATTAGATAGCGGTAAAGAACATTCTCAAGTACCTGAGAAGGACTAAGGAGATGTTCTTGATTTACGGTAATGGGGACCTCCAGGTAGAGGCTTTTACCGACTCCGGCTTCTAAAGTGACAAAGATAATTCTAAATCCATTTCGGGTTTTGTGTTTACCCTCAATGGAGGGGCGGTATGTTGGAAGAGTTCCAAACAGGATACCGTCGCAGACTCAACTATGGAGGCTGAGTATATAGCTGCTAGTGAAGCCGCAAAAGAGGCTGTCTGGATGAGGAAGTTCATTTCTGAACTTCAGGTGGTTCCGTCCATTGCCAATCCAATACCTCTGTATTGTGATAACAATGGGACCGTTGCATTGGCAAAGGAACCCAGGTCCCATCAGAAATCCAGGCATATCTTAAGGCGTTTTCACCTGATCAGGGAGATCGTTGATCGTCGGGAGATCGAGGTACGAAGAGTGGATACAAAAGACAACACGGCAAATCCATTCACAAAGGCCATCCCTCAAGTTCAGTTTGAGAGGCTATTTGAGATGTTGGGCATGCGGTACTCCAGCAACTGGATATAGTGAAGACAGTGGGTACTCATTGCGCCAATAATAGGCCCTAGTGCAAGTGGGAGATTGTTGGATATATATGCCCTAGAGGCCTTCATTGTATAGGATACTGGGATATGTATGTACATAACAGTCTTGCTTAATATAATAGTACGCTATTTGGTTTGTCTTTATCTTAACATTTGATATATTTTGGGTAGTATTCATATATATACACATGTTGATAAAGCCCTTAGGATGTTTGCCTGACTACCGGCGTTGTGATGGCAGTTATACTAGTGGGAGCTGGATAGTCAATAGGCACATCCTTAGATGTCCCTGGTCGCAGGAGTATCGAGACTGGGCATCGATACTCCAGAGTAGACTGGTGTATACATATCTAGACCCTGAGGAGGGGCGATGGATTGGTCCCGCAGCCATTGGTGGAGTGCACCTAAGATTGTATACAGATGCTCACTGGGTGTGAGTACACCGGACAGGACTCGCCGAGAACTGACTGGATGGTATTTATACCTAACGTCAGATAGCAGTTCTCAGGTGACATGTGTGCAGATAGTCCGTTGACTTAAAGTCGTCATTTGTCTCGTGTGAGTTCCCGCTGTGCTTTGATTACTACCCTACCACGGTTCAAAGGAGTCGTGCAAACAGGTTTTAGTTGGGCACAGTCCCGAGCCACGTGGAGGCAGTGAGTGACTGTTAGGGATTCGTCTCTCCCGGTATAGGGAGTTGATATCGCACAGTGATCGGTTGGTCATTAGCATAAGTCCCTGGCCAGAGCTGATTGAGAATTACTGATAGATTGATCAGTAGATTCTCGGATGGTGATAGAGCCATACCGACACGACTTGTACGGTTATTAGGGGTTTGACGTTTACCGCCTCCCTAGACCATACATGCGATACTCTTAGACGAACAGACCGGACTGCACGGATATTGTCACGCACAGGCTCAGTAGGAGTTCGGATGGGTATCCTTACCGGCCTTCTTATCGACATCTACCTGGGGACCGTTACGTACAGCTAGTGCCGCTTGCGGTCTGTGGTTAAAACCACTGCCAACGTAGTAGTCGAGTCTTTAGAGTCCCACACAGATTTTTCCCAACTCCAGGAAAAATGATATAGAGGTCGTACGGTTTTACGACAAAGGGTTCGGACGAATACGTGTTTAAACGCACGTACGACATTCGGACGGTTTTTACTAGACGGCTTTGGTTTAAACCAGATTCTAGTATCAGGTTATTGGATTAATAGAGTCTAAAGTTTTTCCGTGTTTTCACGGATGCGAGGGGTGTTCTCGTAATTTTCCGAGAAGCTTCTAGAAGAAGGGTGACTAAGGAGGTTAAGGTGGCATTTTCATTTAATGCAAATTGTGACTCATTAGTGTGATTCACTATGTCATTAATGCATCATTTATTGCTTAATGACTCACATAGTGAATCACTCTTGTTGAATTAATGAAACATGGTGAATAATCATTTATATACATTTATTTGATAATTCATTATGTTTTGATATATTCAAGTGAGAAGCTTTTCATTCTCATTATTATCTCCATCTTCTCTCTTCTCAAGTGCTCTCCTTCTTCAAATCCTAATCCTACCACTCATGAGTTGAGACCAAGAATTAGGATAGACTTAACACTCCATAATCTAACTCTATATTATCTTAGTTACTTTGGTTAGCAACTAGAGAAACAAAGTTACCTCAAGTCTTGAGGTGTAGCTTGGATTAGGGTACTCGGGTGGATCTTCTATTACGGAAAGGATGCCAAGGAGGACATTGAGATCACAAAGACGAAGGACTAGAATCGTTAGGTATAATCTCTTTACATAGTAGCTTAGAACTCTATGGTTGTTGTTAATTATCGTTTAGCAAAGATCTTCGATTAGTCGATGTACGCTTCTAAACAAGATCGTTTTTCATATTTCCGCCTCCCCGCAACTCGTGGGGTGTTACACATCGACTTACATGCGTGTGGGGTAGGTCGTTACCCCGTGAAGTTTTCCTAATGGTGTTGTTTAAACAATTAGTCGAAAAGGTGTGATAACAAAATGCAAGGTATTTTAATGTAAAAGTTCAATTATGGCCGTTTCACATGAGATTCTTAGTTAAATTTAATTCTAAATATTGGTATTAAGATTACAAGTGAAATGGTAAAATTGGTTTGACCAAATGATAAAAGAAAATAGAGTTATAGGTTTTAAAAAAGATGATATCGGTAATAACTCCACTTTTACCGATATTTGATTTAAAATGAGTATCAATGAAAACGAGGAGAATTGGGAGGGACTTACGGTTTGAATACGTGAAAGGAAGAGTTAGGAGGAAAAGGGATGCTTCAGGGCGTCGCGGGAGCTCCGAAATTGGATTCGATCTTCGCCAGAACTATCTTGCTCGCTAACTCCACTTTACTCCACTTGCACTTAGGAACTTTTTAGAGAGTTTTAGCTCGAATTTTCAAAATGGTGCTGAAGCAAAGTGGGGGGTGGTATTTATAGTGGAGAATTAAGATTTGAGAATTAAAATTATGAGTTAAAAAGCATTAAAATGGTGTTAAATTGTGAAATGAAATGTCTCTTTTTTATTGCAGGGAAATCAAACAGTACAGAGGGGTTAAGGATAGCTGAAGAGGTGCGTGTGCAAAGCACGGATCAATTTGGCCTTGATCCGACCATCCCCGCCGGCCCAAACCCTATATCCGCCGGTTGTTTTGTGACATCCGGTCTCGAGATTCATGACATCTGATAAACTCTGTATTTACATCATTTCCACATGTTTGATTTTTCTGAACTTTTCATTTCCCCGTGTATTGCACGTGCAATATTTTGGGCTTCCAAAAAGTTAAAAAGAAAAAATTCAGAAAAAATTGTGTCTTATGGGAATCGAACACACAGGCTACGTAACAGCAGTACAGGGGCTTTATAAGTGAGGTACAAGTTGTTTCTTGCTATTATTTTACAAAAGTGACTTATAATTCAAACTGAGGCTGTAAAACTCATTTCTTGTATATTAACAGAAAATTTCCATACAAACATTTTCAGAGTCGTTACATGGGCGTCAGAGCCACAAATAAGTGCTTAGCACTTCTGCATAAAGAAAAATGACCGAGCAAACAGAACCACAGATAAGTGCTTTGCACTTTTAAATAAAAAAAAAGATGAAGAAAACAACTGAGCAGACCAAGCCCAAATTGGCTAAAAGTCTCTCTGAAGTTTTTTGCAGCTGAGCCCAAATACTCTGTTGTTGGATCTCAACTAAAATTTGATAATCTTTAAATGTTTCTAAGTTGATCTTAGTCTCAAATAGGACAAACGTATTCTTAGTTAAAATAAATTGAGCCCAAACATTCAGATATTTAAGTTGATTTTAATCTCAAACTAGATTAACGATGCTTAAATAAAACAAAATATTCTTTGAACTAAAGAAACATACAACCTAAGTTCAAAACACAAAATCTAATTATACAGATTTGGACTGATCCGCACCCTACGGGCGACGAAATGAACTAGTATCCGTATACAATCCACGAGCAACCAAAACAAACAAAATAACACACGACGTGAAGTGAACTACTAGAGAAGGAGAAAATGGTTATCGCATTAATGCAGAGGCTTGTGTCTGTAGGGAAGAGCGTCCCCACAATAAAAAAAAATCTCTTAAATGAGGGGGAATCTGATAAAGTCTGCTATATCGGTCGCATCTATCCAAATCTTCGATATCTGGTGTCATAAATCAACTTGGTATTTTCGGAGAGATGGATGGATATGTCCAAATAGCATCTGCCCTCAAATTCAGACAAGACTATCCATCCCAATTCGTCTCGTCCCTGATTTCGGCGGTAAACAGAGCAGTAGCATCAGCCCATCAAGGCGAGGCCCACATGGAGGAGCTCACTACACCGAGCAACAGTAGCATCATGAGGCGCCTGCTGTGCATGCCCATATCAGCTAATTGATTAATTCTTCCCCCAATAATTAAACTGTAAATAGCTTTTTATGGCTAGGGTTTTGTTATGCTTCATTATTTGTATCCCATAAAAAAAGAGTCATCTAAAACCTAAAGAGTTTTAATGGGAAAGGAGGCAACTTTATGAGTGATATTGAATTTTGTAATCTCATGTGATGCTTATCTAGTGGAAGTTCTCCTCGCGAAGGCATGACTAGATATAGTTTGCCACCGAACCTGGATATATCTTACGTCGATTGCACTTTGGTGTGGTTCTTTTCTATTCTTATGCTTGTGTTGTAGTCGTTCACGGATTCTTTTCTTTATATCTCGATTCTGACGACTTGGATTATTCCGCTGCGCACTTTATCATTTACTTTTACTTTGGGCTTTAGTGTATCCTTCGAGATACACCACGCCGGATTCAAAGTAGGCTTATTTTATAACATTATATAGATGTTGGAAAATTAACAGATATCTTCTTAAATTTATTCACTTTTTATCTTGTTCTTTTCCCCAATACTTCCCTCGTCAGACTTATCAATCAAATGATGCCTCCATATTTGCGGTCACAAGAAATATGAAGGAAACACTTGATATTACATGCTTGTAATATTGAAACATTAAGGACAACTGTTTCAAAATTACATTTCAATATTATAGATAGATATTACATACAACTGTTTAAATATTACAGACAACTGATATAAGAGAGGTTTGATTCGGCCAGGGGATTTTAACATGGGCAAAAAGCCAAGAGGTTTTTACACAAGTTTGAAGCGGGCCCGGAACTTTTTGACAATTTACCCTAAACATAATATGGTGGGATTAATTAAGAAGGGAGAGAACTCTTCCATGGTCTGAGCCCAGTCAAGGAGTAATTAGTGGACCCTAAACGAGTCGTTTCTGTTTGAGCTAGTAGAAGAGAACTTAAACCATGCAAGACTTAGGACCCTAGGCCTTCATGTTTATCTTCGCCGCATTTTATGCAGCGCGACAGGCCGTAGCACCATTAATCTCATATAAAAATAAATACAACCATGTTTTCTAAAAACCGATAAAAAACTACCATGTGTCGGTAATATTACTATGTATCGTCAAAATCAATTTCTTTCTTTTTATCAGTTTCGAGCGTTCGACATAGATTAGTAAGCAGTTTCGGCTTATTTGATTTGACCGTTCATATTCAATCCATATCATTATTAAAATATAATAAAAATACACCAAAATGGCTTATAATATATATAACAAATAATCCAGTCCCTATACATATTTCAAAATATGGATATATATACTTGGATATAACAAAACTATTTGAAATATTGATAAGTAAATAAAGGTTGTAGATTGTCTAAGACTCTTCATGATAATAAAAACGAGAATTTTTGCTTACATCATGACGTGGTGCGAGCATCAGCTATGAGGTGCAGGCGAACGGCTGATATGTGTCTCTCCCATACCGCCGCTCCAGCAGCAGGTTTCTTCATTTCTTGGATCTCAAACATATTTCTCACACACAAAGAACAGAGCAATTCGAAAGAAAAGGACTCGTATGACGAACCAAAAAATTCTCTGGTCAGAAAACAGATGAAACTGCGGATAATGTTGCAAGAAGTCTAGAGATAGACCTAGATGAACATGAAGACAGTAAAAAGAAAATAGAAAAAAAAATTCCATTAATTGTAAATTTAATTGAGGCAGTCTTTAACATGCCAGAATAGATGAAAAGGAATTAAATAGCCAGCCAAAAGTTTAGACGTCGAACATGTACACTGATTTGTTCTTTCTATAGTACAAAAACCATTGCGAGTTGTGTGTTGCAGTAAATACCATTTGGAGAATAACATACTTTTGCTAGGTGTTCAGGACCATCGGAAATATTTCTGCCGCGACAAAGAGCTTCATCTACAAAACAGAAAAGACCTCTTCAAATAAACTATTCGAGCTACCCACCAGGAAATAAAATTAAGTCAGTTTTTTACGTATTCTGTTACATGAAGCGATGGGTGCAGCTCTTGTGGCCATCTATGGATGAGGATGAAGAAGAGAGACAGGATCCGATTTATTTTTTGCCAATGGGAAATTTTGAGAAATCAACCAGGAGGTTGGCATCTTATGCATCCGGTTTTTTATTCTAGTATTTAGCTAGGATGATTATTATGAAAATAATAACAATAAACAACAATAAGAATTAAAAATAAATAAAATATACAAAATAACAGGACTTTACACCACTTCGAATCTCGATGCAATGTCTCCTTGCTCTCATAAGTGATAACGTCAATGGCCAACAATAAATCGATGTGATGGAAAAACTATAATTATTGTCAGGAAGATATAATAAGTAATGTAATTGCACATCTGAAAGAAAATGTGTTTGGCATAAAAAGCGCAATGGCATCATAATGAAACAAGAATTTGTTGATCCTTGTAGAAAAGGACATGGCGATTGAAAGTACATGTGCCAGCTAGCGCAAAACCGGTGGGATTTAACAACCTCCAATGTTCAATATTTTCGGGATAATAACTTCAGCAATTATATCTCATCTTCCTTGACCATAAGCAGTTTCAAGAACTTTGACACCAGGACCATAGATTCTATGGCAGCGATCATCGAATGAACTAACTAACCGAGAAACCACCTCTTTGAAGAACACTGAAGCCGCCTTCTCCACATTATATCAGTTCATGTCAAACAGCACAAAAAGGAATTAATTACTGGAAGCAAAAACAAAATATTATCACGAAACCAAGAAGTCATAATATGAAATGACAAGCTGGTGCAAAATTCGGACTGCTTCATCAAATTATAGATATTATCTCTAATTTATTTCCTAACTTGGATAAGCTTAGGACAAGTAGAATACAGGAAAATATTTGCGAGCGTAATTTGTATGACTGGTGGGGGATAAAAAAAACGAACTGCTATGGGCAGACAAAAAGAGTGATGCCCTAAAGGATTCTCCGTTCTAACAAACAAATATGTGGTAATAGTTCAGATGAGACATGATAATGTTTCATATAATGAAGTGCACAACACTTAGCATATGAAGAATTACTTGCTACTTGATACCCAAAGGGATATAAACACAAACGAAAAGCTGTAATGACCTAGCAGCTAGCCAAGAGATTATAAATTTACTCATAAGATGCATTGCAAATCAACTGTTAGACATAGTCAAATTGCTTAAGAGCGTGGTGTTCCTTATGGAGAAATAGCAAATCTCACTGCCGAAACTGAACACAGTTTTCTCCATAATAAGAATCCAAAATGAGAAAAAGAAAATGAACAAGCGAACCGAAGAAAGATTGTGACATACACCTCTAAACAGGATACATGTGAATTTATGGTACTATAAACATTATTGATGTGTGCAAAACCGGACAATAATCAGAAATTAGTATATATGTAAACATAGAAGCAATATAAGCATTCATCTTCGCAATGGAGCTTCAAGACAGTTAATTTCAGGGACAAAAGGAGGTTTACAGCATAGATCAGAAGTAATGATTATACAAATAATCATGATACTTGAGCATGGAGTATTGTAGCATTTGGCCAATCCTCAAAATAAGTAATAAAATAAAAACATAAGCAATAATAAATGCAAACATACCTGGCGATACAGTGGCGACTGAAACTTGAAATCCACAAAGAAATAAAGGTCACAAGTGCCCGGAGTAGGACCGGGATTAAATTTCCAAATGTTAATTAAATGGTCAAAAAGGCCACTTTCTGATGCAGTTGTCTGCAACAAAACAGGAGATGTGTAAACATACTAGGCTTGCATTGCTCCCGCTTGATACTAGTGAGTTAAAACTCAAAACTCAACTTTTTATGGTAAATTTCACTAAAATACCCTTATTTACAATTGTTTTTCACTAAATGACCATAATTATTTTTACAGCAAGCACCCTCAGGTTCTACATTTAAGGTACTTTAGTGGAAAAAATACTTCCTTAAAATCAAGGGAAAAGTGGTTCTAAATCCCTAGGTTTCGAAAGCAATAGGTTTAAGTCCCTAGGCCAAAAATACTTGTGAAAAACTCCCTAAACTTAAAAATTCCTTTGTTTAAGTCCTTATAAAACATTAACTAATATGTTATACCAATAATACCCTTTGGGATAAAGTACTACATTTGTCTTTTAAAGTACTATACTTATTTTTTAAACTGCTACATTTATCTTTTAAACTGCTACATTTGTATTAAAATACTGCATTTGACATGAAATGTTGCATTTATCAGTAAAACTGCTACAACTATTACATTTGATATGTTTTAAACTAAATGTAGCAGTTTAAAAGATAAATGTGACAGTTTAAAAGATAAATATAGTAATTTAAAAGTTAATTGTAGTACTTTATCTCAAAGGGCATTATTGGTATAACATATAAGTTAATGTACTATAAGAACTAAAACAAAAGAGTTTTTGAGTTTAGGGCGATTTTGACAAATTTTTTTGGCCTAGGGACTTAAGCCTATTGCTTTTGAAACCAAGGGATTTAGATCCATTTTTCCCTAAAATCAAAGGTTACAGAAGTTTTCTAAAATAAAAAAAATTAAGGTAGTTTATTTACAGCACGCGTGCACACGCACCAACGCACAAATTTGTGCTGACAAACCCAATAAATTGACTGCAACCTCGTCAGCTCAAATGTATGAACTGGTAATAAAATTCATGTTTGATGCATAGCTAGAAACATATCACGAACTATACAAATGAGTAGGGCTGTAAGAGTGCACCTTTATATAACTTGGTTTCTTCAGTTCAACATGGGAGACATAGCTTTCAACCAAAAACTCGAAACCAATTTCCAGCTCAGCATCAAATGTTCCATCGCTTGTTTGCTTTAGAATCTTTGATTTCTGACACCATGGAACAAAATCCTCGTATAAGTGAACAGCTGAAACCACTGCAAACAATTGTTCTGGAGAATACCTGATCATAACAATAATTATACACATCAAACATGAAACGACAGAAAACCAGCCTCATCTAGTGAAATGAAAAGAAACTTTGTGACAAGAAACCAAATCTTTCAGCAACCACATATAGCTATGCATTTCTGCATTTATAAAATAAGAAGAAAATGTACATGTTGGAGAATAATATGAGTTTTTAAGGCCGGGGGGATGAGGTTTACAAATGGGCAACAGATGGAGAGATCAATAGCGATGTCAACCAAAATATTCAGGCTGGTTGGTTGAAATGAAGGAGCACAATGGGGATTTTGTGCAATCGTAACATTCTATTAAGGTTGAAAAGAAAGTTTTATCGAAGCGCTATCAGGCATGCCTTATTATATGGTACGGAATATTGGACTTCTAAGAAACATCATGCACAAAAGATGATTGTAGCGGAGATGCGTATGTTTTATTGGATGTGTGGTAACACTAGAAAAGATAAGGTGCGAAATGAGGATGCACAAAGGTTGATGTAGCACCGGTGGAAGAGAAATGCGAGAAAACCGCTTAAGATGATTTGGTCATGTGCAACGCAGACCTACGGAAACACTTGTACGACGAATGGATATTTTTAATTTAAGCCAAGTCAAAAGGATGAAAGGAAGACCGAAAAAAACGTGGATGGAGACGATACAAAAAGATATAAATGTCAAAGGCCTTAATGAAAGTATATTGTTCACTGGGAGTGGGTGGAGGCGGAGGATCCATGTGCTCGACCCGGTGCAACTCTCATGATGGTTCATGTAGTCTACCCCATATGCTTGAGATAAAGGCTCAATTGTTGTAAAAATGGGCAATGACTCTTTATTTGACTTTGTGAGGGAATTAAAATTTCTACAAACCTTTTCTAAAAGTTGGTTACGGAGAATCTTTTGCATGTTACATAAAATCTGTTGAGAACAAGTTTTCCCATTTTTCTTTTCAAGTGGTTGTTTGGAGATGGGAAATCTCAACCAAGCAACTAACTAAATCTAATCTCTTCCGTTCCCTCTCATATCTTTTAAGAACAAAACTTCTTCTCTATAAATATTTGTTTTGGGCAGCACCAACGGCTAGGGTCGTAAGATCCAGTAGATCATGCCCTATTGAATTCCGGTTTCATTGGGGGTTCATTTTACCGCTAGGAAAGCTGGTCGTTGACAACATGATATGCAGTTAAAGGTCAAGAAAGAAAAGTATGCAAATTAACGAAATAGATTTATGATTAAATAAAATTGATGAAAAGTATGCACCAAAACAATGGCATCACAAATTTAATAAAGTAATTACAAAAAATGGATTTATGATTAAATGGATTTTACAAAGTGTATACTACAAAAGGATAAATGACGGTCGTGTGATCGTATGTCTATATGTGGATGACATTTTGAATTTTGGAAGGATACTAAATTGATTAATGAGGTTATAAAATATTTATCTAAGAACTTTGATATGAAGATTTAGGAGAGGCGGATATGGTTCGTGGATGAAAGTTTCTAGAGGTTGTAGTGTTAGAGATAATATGTGATAAACTAGTTGGGCTTTTGATATTAGATCCAAACATGCATCCGTAAATTCTAGTATAAATACATATGTATTCCTCAATGAATTAGCTAATGAAAGAATTCTATTTTTCCTCAAATTCCTTGTCATGGTATCACCGCCACCCTCCAGCATCAAACCTTAGCCGTCAGCCCCCTAACCGCCAAACCCTAGCCGAAACCATCACCCCGACCGCTGCATCACTGCCGCATCACCCTCGCTACACCATCGCATCACCCCGCTGCATCACCGCATCATCGCGGCATCACCATCACGTCAAACTCGCTGCATCACCGCCGCATCGATTTTTGTCGTATTTATGATCTGATTCAAATCTGATCTGAATTCACACAATATTATCCAAAAAATTTCGTTGGTTGTTGGATGCCGTATGTTGATGCGGATGTTGATTTGATTATCGTTGGTTGTTGGTCGTTGTTTAGTGTTGGTTGTTATTCGTTGTTCGTCGTTAGTCATTGTTGGTTGTAGTTGATCCTTGCTGCTGAAATCATGTAAATGATATCGGGCAATGAAGGAAGTTTATTTATCTCGGCTGATTTTATTCCTATGGTATCAACAAAACTTAATGGTGATAATCATGCCCAATGGTCTATTGCAGTTGAGACCTTCTTGATGGGTAAACGGAAGTTGCATTACTTGCTGGAAA
Source organism: Agapanthus africanus (assembly GCA_030015575.1). Classification (NCBI taxonomy): domain Eukaryota; kingdom Viridiplantae; phylum Streptophyta; class Magnoliopsida; order Asparagales; family Amaryllidaceae; genus Agapanthus; species Agapanthus africanus. The sequence goes on along the minus strand of JASDDO010000024.1, from coordinate 794,577,898 downwards.
GTCCTCGTGCTAAGAACAAGGATGAGAAGAAATATGATGATTGGCTTACTGAAAATACGCAGATTCGGTCTTGGTAGTGGAATAGTATAGAACCTAAGGTGAACAACAACGTTGTGTTTTTGTCTGTGTCGAAGGAGATATTGGAGCAATTTAAAAATACATACTCGGATTCTAGCAATATTGCACGCATTTATCAGCTGTATCAGGATTATTTCCGGATGGAAAAAGGAGCGAACTCTCTTGAAGCTCATTACTTGTCCTTCAATAGATTATGCCAGGAATTGAATTTGTATCAGCCTATTTCTTTTAATGTTGTGGAGATGAAGAAGCAACGTGAGATACTGAATGTTGTGCGATTTTTATCGAATCTTCCTCCAGAGTATGAGTCTGTTCGATCTGCTATTTTAGGGAGTTCAAATATTCCGACCCTTTATGAGGTATTCTCCATGTTATGTCGTTCTTTCATCTCTCATCTAATGTGTGTGGTGATGGTAATGTGGACAAGTCTGTATTAATGACCACTTCTGGCAGTACACATGGTCGTGGTCACGTGGTGGTGGTCATGATGGAGGACATGGTCGTGGTGGTAGTTGAGATGGAAAGTTGTGCACACTGTGGAAAATCAGGTCATTCTGTTGACTTTTGTTGGGATCTACATGATATATTGGAGGACATGACCGTGGTGCTAATCATGCATTTTCTCAGGGTGATAAATTGGAGTCCTCACATCCCACTGCTCCATCTGATGCGGCATTTTCGACCTCAAAGATGATATCTATTTCAGAGGATGACTATCACAAACTCCCATCTACTCAGCGGTCTGCTTCTGTTGTCACAATAATCAATACTTCAGGTACTCATATACCTTGTAATGCCACTAGCAAGCCCTGGATCATTGATTCAGGTGCTACAGATCATATGACAGATAATCGTGATTATTTTATTTTCTTCACACCGTCTACACAAAATCTCACGTCACCTTAGCCGATGGATCTTCCTCCTCTATCGCTTGAAGTGTGTCGGTACATCTGTCCAAGGATCTTTCGTTTTCATCTGTTTATCATGTTCCACGATTTCCTATTAGCTTATTGTCCGTTAGCAAACTTACGAGATCATTGAACTGTTCTATGACATTTTATCCTTTACATGTTTTTCAGGATCTGCAGACCAGGAGCTAATTGGTGGCGGACAAGAATCTTAAGGCTTTTATTATCTGAACACGGATGATGTTTTTTCTTCAGGTTCCACTGTTTTGTCCTCATCGGTTTCTTCTCTTCAGCTCCAGCTTCACTGTCAGATGGACCATCCCAAATTGAAGGTTTTTCAAGGTTTATTCCCGTATCTTAGGTCAATAAAATCACTTGATTGTGAGTCGTGTCGGTTTGGTAAATATCATCGTGCATCTTTTCCTATTTTGAGTCGTATGTTAAATCTTTTTCATTTAATGCATTCAGACATTTGGGATCCTTTCAATGGGCCATCATATTTAAATTTTAAATATTTTGTCATATTTGTGGATGATTCACTCGTATCACTTATTTGTACTTGATGAAAAATCGCTCTGAATTAAGTAATATATTTCGTGTATAATATCTGGAAGTTCAAAACCAATTTGGTGTGTCGTTGAAAATCTTACATACAGATAATGCAAAAAATGTATTTCTGATTATTTCAATAAATATCTTGCACATAATGGGATTGTACATCAGACGTCATGCTCATATACCCCTCAACAAAATGGGGTTACTGAACAGAAAATGTGTCATTTATTGGAAGTTGCTCGTTTTTTGTTGTTTCATATGCATATTCCAAAAAATTACTAGAGTGGTGCTGTTTTAACTGCATGTTATCTTATTAATCGTCTACTGACTCCTACTTTGGGAGGAAAATCTCCTCATCATGTTTTGTTCTCAGGGAATTCACCTTTTCAACTACTCGGTAGTGTATATTTTGTTCATAGGCTTGTCCTGGAGGAAATAGATTAGATCCTCGTGCCATTAAGTGTGTTTTCTTAGGGTACTCTCGACTTCAGTAAGGCTACAAATACTGACCCTATATTGAATAAACATTATATCTCAGCAGATGTCACTTTCTTTGACAATGTACCATATTTTTCTCTGTCAAGTGAATTCTCTACTGAACCATCCTTATTGTTTCCTAATTGTTTAGCTTTTGTGGATGTTGATTTGAGTCCTGAAGAACCACGGGTTATTCCTACCAAAGCACCAGTCCATCATTTTTATTCACGAAGTTCACGATTACAGCCAACTGCTCAATCAGCTCCACAGTCTGTAGATTACAAGGTATACGCTCTTGTACTCCTCATTCCATATCGAAGTTTGTTTGCTACTCACGATTGTCATCCAAATACCAGTCCTTTGTATCCTCCTTGTCATATGCTTCCTTACCTAGTTCTTTACATGAAGTTTTGGGTCACCCTAGCTGGAAAAGGGTTATGGAGGAATAGATGGATGCTATGTATCAAAATGATACGTAGGATTTGGTTCCTTTACTGTCTGATAAATTATCAGTTGGGTGTCGTTGGGTGTACACTATTAAATGTCATCCTAACAGGAATATTGAGCGGCTGAAAGTTCGTATTGTTGCTAAAGGCTATACACAGACATATGAAATTGATTATGCGGAGACGTTCTTTCCAGTATCGAAGCTCCCGTCTGTGCGCATTCTGATTTCTTTAGCAGCAAATTTGAATTGGCCTTTATATCGGTTGGATATCAAGAATGCATTTCTCCACGGTGACCTTGAAGAAGAAGTATATATAGACCAACCATCTGGTTTCGTGATTGAGGAGGGAGAGGCAAAGTATATAGACTGTGAAAAGCTATATATGGGTTCAAGCAGTCTCCTCAGGCTTGGATTGGTAGACTCAGTGCTGTTGTGCAGAAGTTTGGTTTATATCAGTGCAAGAGTGATTATAGTGTTTTTACATGAGTTCTTAAAGGAAAGAATTATATTAGTGGTATATGTTGATGATATTGTTATCAGTGGAGATGATGCTAACGGGATTGTCGTTCTTAAGAAATTTCTCCAACATCACTTTCATACAAAAGACTTAGGGTTATTGCGATATTTCTTAGGGATTGAGGTTGCACGTTCTCCAGAGGGTATTTGCTTGTCTCAGAGAAAACATATCCTAGATATTCTAGAAGAGACTGGACTTTTAGATACCAAGCCCACAGATACACCAATGAATTCTAATACGAAACTCAATGATGATCGAGGAGAATTATTAGAAGATCCATGAAGGTACCGTCGATTAGTTGGGAAGCTTAATTATCTTACGATAACAAGACCAGACATTTCTTTTGTCATTAGCGTAGTGAGCCAGATTATGGATTCTCCAAGGGAGCCTTATTGGAGAGCGGTTATTCATATTGTTCGCAATTTGAAGAATTCATCTGGTCAAGAGTTAATTTACCGCAATCATGGAGATGTTGAACGGTTGATAGGATTTTGTGATGGCGATTGGGCAGGATCTTCTACTGATAGGAGATCTACTACCGGCTATTGTACCTGCCTCAATGGTAATCTTGTATCGTGAAGCAAGAAACAATTAGTTGTGGTTAGATCAAGTGCAGACGCTGAATACCGTGCTATGGCTCATACTACGTACGAATTGATTTGAATAACATATTAAGTGAGCTTCGATTTCAAATTCATCGTCATATTTCTCTTTTTTATGACAATCAAGCAGCAATCCATATTTCGTCTAATTCTGTTTTTCATGAAAGAACCAAGCATATTGAAGTTGATTATTATTTTGTTCGAGAAAAGAAGACGAATAGATTTCTTAACTCTCAATACATTACAAGTAAAGATCAACCGGCATATATTTTCAAATAGGCATTGGGAAAAGCAAGGATTGAATTTTTATGTAATAAGCTGGGTCTACATAATATGTATGCGCCAGCTTGAAGGAGAGTGGTAGAGATGATGTGTGATAAAGTAGTTGAGTTTTTGATATTAGATCCAAACCCGTATCCGTAAACTCTAGTATAAATACATATGTATTCCTCCATAAATTAGCTAATTAAAGCATTCTATTTTTCCTCAAATTTCTTATCAGAGGCATTACTTTAAGTCTCACACTATTGAAAAACTTTTGAGAACAGTTAAAAATTATGAATGCAGATTTGTGAATACCTTATGACTGTTGTAATTCTTTAACGAAGAATGAAGGTGAACATGTGTCTCAACTCAAATACTCACAATTAATTGGATCTCCCTTATATGTGTCCAATAGAATTATACTTGATATTGCCTTGTTGTAGGAAGGCTTAGTAAATATACTAGTAACCCTAGTAAGGAGAATTGGACAACATTAGAGAGTGTTTAGTTATCTAAGAAAGAATGTGGACTATAATTTGATTTATAATGGATATCCAGATGTGATTGAAGGAACAACTAATGTTTGGTCCACAAAAGGATATGTATTAATGTTGGTCATGTTTTTGTTTCTTAAGGATCTTCTAAACAAACGACGATTGCTGGGAGCACCATAGAGGCCGAGCTTATAGTTTTGGATCCCGCTCACTCAGAAGGTGAATGGTTAAAAAATCTTATTTTTGAGCTACCTCCTGAATATGAACCAATTCTAGCTATTTCTGTACATACTAATTCGAGGAATACGATTGATTTGTTAAAGAGACAAAGTGCGAACAATAAATTAAACAGGCATTTACAAATTAGATTCAAATCTATAAAGAGCCTAATAGGCAAATAGATGACTTTAGATTTTGTAAAGTCACCAATTGACAAAGGGTTTATCTTAGAGTGCAGTCATACACTCGTCAAGGGAGTGGGTCTAAGCCCATATAGGAGATCACCGACAGTGAAAAATCAACCTATCTGAATAGTGACCTATTTCCATGTAAGAAGGTTCAATGTGGTAGAAACAAGTAGGATTTGGGTCTCGTGGAGCACTAACCTTTGGAGTTTCAATCCTTAAAGTAGCGCTTGATGCATTCATAGTTTGCACTGTGTTAGTTATTACCCCCATACCCTATGGCGACGATGCTCATATGTTGTGATCGGATATGGTGAAATTTACTTTTAATAAGTCGAAACGTACGATTTGTATAGGTATCATAGCCGATCATAGGTATCTTTGGAAAAGTTACCTATGTGGGGGGAATCGTGAAGACTGTTGTTGGAGAACCCAAGGGTAATTCCTAGAAAGTCTCATAAAACGGTATAGTGAGCATGCCCATTAATGCTCCTCCCGCTTGACTCAATATAAGGTTGCATTCTGTGAGTGTATTTTTATTAATATCTCGTTCAAGAAGTCTAATTCAAAGCATAGTCTATTATGTCTCATGTTGCAACGAATTTTCATTAAGCAAATGATCAAAATTGAAAGCTACTTTTACCAAATTCAAAGTATAATGTTGCCTAATTCACAAATTTATTTGCTCCATTCATAATTTAATGATTTTTCAAACCCATATTTTTAAGGGGGTTGTTGGAATAATTTAAGTTTTTTAAAAAGAAAAAAATGAGTTTTAAAAATGGGCAACGGCTCTTTATTTGAGCTATTTCTTTCCGTCACAAACCCACAAGGGAACGGAAATTTATGCATTCCTTTTTCAGGAGTTGGTTACTAAATAATAAATATCTCTAGAAAATCTTTTACACATTACAAAAATCTGTAAAGAACAAGATTCTCAATTTTCAATTTAAATGGTTGTTTGGAGATAAGAAAATCTCAACTAAGCAACTCACTCAATCTAATCTTTATACCTCTGTTTCATATATTTTAAGTGTTTTTTATATCTCACCCCCAAAACTTACATATTTCTAAATTTCACCCTAAAAATTCATATTTCTAAATTTCCCTAAAAAAACGTTTAACTTTTTCAAAAATCTTCCCTAACTAGATTTATTCAGCATCTTATAAGAATTTTCCATTGGTTTTAAATTTTCACCCACTAAGAGACTTGAAAAAGACCAAAATTCCCTCAACAATCTGTAGTGTTATTCTTCACTCCATGGAGATAGGTGCGCACGTGCTTCAGACATGTACAGATCCCCCATGCACATGGTATACATAGGGTTTATTGATCATGAGAATCCAAATCACCAGCAGCCGCGGACAAACCTGCTGTTAATTATCCATTTACTTTGACACGAGAGAACCTCCGATTAACGAATCATACCGGTCATGCAAACTCATTCCGTGATATGCGTGTTGTGTTTGAAAACGATTTTAGGCCTTTTTTGGGGTCTCAACTGCGGGAACCCCAGAAGGGGTCCCGAAGCGGGAACCCCCTTTTATGGAGGTTCGGGGACTAAACACGGGCGCATCCCGTGTTCAAAGTTTAAAGGAGGAACATGGGTTGTGACCTATGTTCCTCATGGATCCCACAAGAGATCTGGAGGTGAGAAGGCTTTGCAATGCGAAAGGTTTGAGATTCCGTCTCAAAGTCGTCGACTTTTACGAGTTTAACGGGTGAAACCAATAGGTTTCACCACGGTCCTTTATCCATGAGTATTCTATGTGCTTGGAGAGATCGACCTATGATCAAAGCTATCGGCTTTCACCCTATGGAGGTCGATCCCTCCTTTCTTGAGGGGAAGGAAAGTAGTTTTCTTTTCTTAGAACTTGAGTTTCGATATTATGGGATTGTGGAGTTTTTAAAGAAAAGGAATTCATTTTCTCTCTTTTCTTAGAGGGCAAGCTAAAAAAATGAAGTGGGGATGAGAGAGAATAATCACCTCAAGAAAGGTGGAGGCTCAAAATCCTAAAGAATCAAGAGGGAAAGAAAGTTGTTATCATTTCTATTTTGGGTGGCCCTTACATGTTTGCACTTGAGCCCTGGACTTTACAAATTGGCTTTTTGCCCATTCTTTTACACATGTGCACACTTTTTGCAGTTTAGCCCTTAGGCTTTACAAAATTTAGTTTTTTTGCCCATTTCTTCTTTATTAAATTACATCTCATATTAATTTATTACATTTTCCTTCTCTTCCCTTGACATGGGACCGGCCCCCATGCTTGAGCATAGACTTGGCTAGGGCCCACATGACTTGGGTTCAGGCTTAAGCTCACTTGACGTGGGCCCCGATTTAGGTCTACTTGACTTTGATTTTGACATTTTGATTTTGGTCGTGGGGTGTAATTTTTCACCCAACACAATCATCTTCCTCTTTCAGATTAGAGTTATGGTTAGGATTGCTTCTTGATTTAGAGTTTTTCTTTAGACAAAAAATTAAAAGTTTTCCTCTTCACTCATTGCTTACGGGTTGATGCAAAGGAGTTTGAGCTCATTGTACCAATTATGACAACTCCAATGAAGAAAATGATCTAGAATCTATTGAAATGATGAAACCCATGAAAAAGTTGAAGATGTAAAGAGAAGGATTCTCGGTCTTTTGAGAAGAAAGATGGCGAGATCGCGCCTAACTTAAGTTCTTGGTTAAATCAAACTACCTAAGTAAATTCTCACGGAAGATAGATAACGTGATTTTTTTGCTTAATGTAGAAATTTTTTAGGGGAAATTTAGAAATATGAATTTTTTGCGGTGAAATTTAGAAACATACAAGTTTTGGGGGTGAGATATAACAAACCCAAATTTTAAAACCAAAACTTCTCCACAAATATTTGTTTTAGACAACAACAACGTTATAGTCATAAGATCCGGTAGATCATGCACCATTGGATTTCGGTTTCATTAAGGGTTTGTTTTACTGCTTGGAAAGCTGATGTCTTGGATGCTTGCACGGGAAGCGAGATCGGTTTTTTAAGGGCAAAGCATCTCGACTCGAGCCCATGGGCTCGTCTCATAATATATTATTTGTTTGCATAATTATTCTTGCTTATAAGCATCACATCTAACCAAGGTATGAGGTATAGGCCGAAACCCTGGGGTTTCGGCCGTTTCGGATCGGAATCGGTTGATACCGATCCAAAAAGTATATGGTCTGTATCAAGCGGGTTGGAGCGTTAATGGTCATGCTCGTTAAACGTTTTAATGAGAGTTTCTAGGGATTATCCCTGAGTCTTCCAACCACGGTCTTCACGGTTCCTCTCATAGCAGTAAGTCCTCCAAAGGTATCTATGATCAGCTATGAAACACTCACAAATCATGCGTTTGGACTTATAAAAGGTAAATCTCAATCTACCCGATCACAACATATAAGTATTGTCACCATAGGGTATGACGTAGTTGCTAACATAATGCAAACTCTGATGCATCAATCGCTACTTTGAGGATTGAAAACTCTAAAGGTCAGTGCTCCACAAGACTTACCCATCCAGTTCGTTTCTACCACATCGAACCTTCTTACATAGGAATATCTCACCAATCAGATATGTTAGGTTCCCGATGTTGGTGATCTCCTAACATTGCAGGTTTTAATTTGAATCGGTAATTTATGAATGGATATATTATAGACTAAAAAGGGTATACTATCAAACAAAAAAAATAATGGGTACTTACTCCATATCAAAATGAATAGTCAACATGCGGTCAAGAAACGCCTTGCTACCCCTAGTTATCTATATGAAAACCCTCACAAAGCCATATCAAAATATCAAAATCGATGATACAAGTTATATGGTTAGAGTGACGGTAAGCAGTTTCTAGATGACAAGCCCATCCAAATAATAATTACAAAGCTTTCAGGTCAACATGCAATTGAACCAACAAACTAGAGATAAATCGACATATGTTTAAAGAACTAATGTTAAAGAATTTGACTCATGAGCATCATAAATCGGTACCAATCATCACAACGAATTCGGTCCTATTTGGGTATGGAGTTAGGAAAATTAGAGTTTATTTCAAGTGGAGGTAGAGGGGATGCAAATTATGATTTGCAAGCCCCAAACTCCATTTTTCAAATAAACTGCGGTTATGTTTGTAGATATGTGTTTGAGATAATGGAGTTTACTAAACTTAGAGCATATTGAAGTTTAGATAACCGTAGTTATCTCAACTTTGGAGTTTAGATAACTTATCTAAACTCCAAAGGCCCTGTTTGGGAATGGAGTTTTGTTTTCTAAACCGCAGTTTCATAAAGTTATCAAACCATAACTCCAAATTGCCAACTTTGCCATGTTTGGCAACCATTTTGGAGCTATAGTTATCTTAGCCCAAAACTTGAGATAACTATCTCAACTCCAATCTGACCAAAGTTTTGTAACCTCTGTTTTTTTTTGGAGTTAGGGGCTTGCAAACCACAGTTGTTCCTCTCTACCTCCACTTAAAAATAAAGCACAGTTTCAAACATGGCCAAATGGATGTCAAATACGGCAAAGTTAGCATTTTTTAGTTAAGTTTTGCTAACTGTATGAAACTCCAGTTTAGAAAACTTAACTCCATTCCGAATCAGGATTATTATAGCATTAACAAATTACACATTAACTAAAAGCTTACCCCAAAACACGCCTCTCTTCATAAGTCTTTGAAAGAGCATCTCCCTCACAATCTCCAACCCCTAAAAAAGACCTTCTTTGATATCTACAATGCAAATTCCCAATTGATTGAACAGTCACTTTCCCACAATCAACCAACTTATCGCTACTCAAGCACCGAGTTCCATAGAATCGCTCACACCTCCCAAAACTCGTCGAAGATCGAAGGATTCTCGAATCTAATGCGCCGTTTCTTATCAATAATAATCTCGCTAATGCATTCGAATAAGATCCCATCGGCGGCATTTTCAAACCCTGGATCTCGAAATAAGGGGAGAAATTTAGAAACCCTAACGAGATTCGATCCCCAATTCTAGAAATTGATCGGAGATCTGTCGAACAAGAAATTTTTAATAAAAGGGGCGATTTTGAGATTGGAGATTCTAGGGTTTCTAAAAAATTAAGGGAAAAACAAGCGGCAGAAAGGACAAAGTTGTCGAGAGTTAAGGAGGGAAAATGGCATATAAAAATGAGGACAAATGGCATGAACAGAGTAACTGGGCGGGATTATTGGGCTTAAAGACTCCACGAAGCCCAACTTGAAGCTTTGTTGGCAAATGGCCCGTAAGCCTAAGCCTCACCCATGTACACATCAAACATGCACCACCCTCAAAGTGTTTAATTGTGAGCACTTTTTTCACTCACCATAAGATTATAAAACTCTAGGTAGTTATCATTTCAGATATTAGATTCCCATAGAAATCATTTAGAAGAGAATCTAGGAGCCACGGAATATTCACATACTTGTTTTGACAAAAATAAATGGTATTTTGTACATGGATTACATGTGGGGTTGTAAAATCTTGATAGCATGTGAATCTTTTTAGTAAAGAATTCAAGAAATAAGAAAAATATGCTGCTCTATACTCTCGTTTAAAATACCCACATCAGAATTAAATTTAAATTTTTTAGATGCCTCTGGTAATTCAAAATTCAAACCTCATCACTTCCCCTCTCCCTCCTCCCTCTTTCTCTTCACCGTTACCGAAAGAAAAATGCTTAACCTATCAGGCTTGAAATGCTAACACAATTACTTGAGAGACAAATACCATGGCCCCACTTATTTGACACTGGTATCAAGATATTATGGATCCTACCATTTTGTCTCTTAGATAGATTGTGATAGGATTTCAATTAGGTAGGTAAAGTATTGCTCTTATCCAAACCATCCGTTTTAATTTATAGAGGTATCTAATTTATAAAACTTAATTCTAAATGTTACATGTTTAAATCACATCCACTGGCCAAAAGGATAAAGAAAAAGAAAAAAATCTGGTCATGGGAAATTGTAATACGTGGGATGATTATTATAGGAGCATAAAAGTGGATAATTCATTTCAATTTAGGTCATGTTTGTTTGCACGGAAGTAACATGAAAATACCGGAAGTAGGCTTACTTCATGTACTATTTTCTTTCCCTCATTATTTTGGATGGAAAGTAACCATGTAGTATAAGGAACAAGAACAAGCATTAATTATTTAATGATTCTCATTATTACTTCATAAAGTAATGATATAATACTATTAAAATATATTTTTTGTTTGTTTTTGTTATAAAAGAAACATGGTAAATTAATTCATTTTTTACTTCCTTTTTCAAAAAAAAAATACAAACAAACACCAGAACTAAGATTCAGGTCTATTTCCATAACAATTTTTTTGGAAGCTACTTCAATATTACTCCTGGTTCTTCCGGACAACTAAACATGCCCTTAGTTTTGATGATACGATGGCATCTTAATTAATAATCTTTAATTTCCTTAAAGCAAGTGGATTCATTAAGTCCTATAAATTTAATTTGATAACCCCCTTGTTTACGGCCGAAAACCGAACTGAGATGTTGGGACGTCTGGCCTGAATTTTGGGGGCAGATATTATTTGGAACATATCCATCCATCTTTCCAAAAATACCAAGTTGATTTATGGTACGGTATGTCGAAGGTTTGGATAGATACCGTTGGGGTCAAAAATTGCACCTCGGTTGACCAAGTCAAAGTCAAAGTCAATCCCAAATAAACGGGCCCAAGCCCAGGTCAAGTGGACCCATACCCAAGTCGAGTCCCGCGGCCGGCCACTCCCATGCCAAAATGAAAATTTTGATATAATTTTTATGAATAAATGTAAGAAAAATGGGCATAAAGCCAAATTTTTGTAAATCGCATGGCTTATGTGCAAAAGAAATGAGCACATGAGGTATGTGATGGAAAAAATGCAATTTTGTAAAGCCTAAGGGACTATATGTAAATTTGTAAGTTTATAAAAGGCAACATGATAATGAAATGAAAGGACATTTTTTCATTTCCCTCAAAAGCCAGGGTTTGTGCTTCCTTCCCCTTCCTCAAGATTCTAAACCTTCTTCCCCTTTTCTGAATTAAATTAAGAGTTTAACTCTTTCTTTTCCAAAAATAAATAGTTTTTCACCATAAAACCCTTGAAGTGGAACCCAAATCTCCCAACAAATCTCTAAAGGGAAGATTTTTAAGTCTCACCCCCATTTTCTTCAAGATTCAGCCAATAGAGAGGAGGAAGAAGGAGATCCATCTCCAAATATCCCGCTCTGGGAAGATCCAAAGCTCAAGAGAAGATTTAGAGCTCAAGGGAGAAGAAAGGAGTTCCCTTTCATCATCTCTGAAAATATCTTGCGAGTTTAACTCCACAATATAATAATAATAATAATAATAATAATAATAATAATAAATCTTTCTTTTTTGGAGTACAACTTCCAGTGCAGAGGCTAAGCCCCTTTGTCCTTTTTTTCAGGAGTTTAACTCCAAAAAGTCAATTGGGAGTACAACTCCCAGTATACGGGCTAAGCCCCTTTTTCCCGTCGGCGCCCAGTGTCCGCGTACCAAGCACGTCCAGCGCTCGCGTGCCAAGCACGCGAGGCGCTGGTACCCACACATCCTTTAGACGCTATTTTCCCCTTTATATATATATATATATACGCACTCCACAATACTTTCCCCGTTAGAAAAAAAATTCTAACGGGACGCTGCCCCGCACCCCGCAAGGGGGCTGCTCGCCCCCTTGACCTCCAGCCCGCTATCCAGGTAGCGGGACCTCCGTAAACCCTACGAGGCCCCCGATATATCCAAAATCCCTCAAGATACACATACGCACACTGCACATTGAGTTCGCATGACCAGTTTGACCTGTCAATCGGCGGTTCCCTCGCTCCAAAGGCGAGGGGTAATTAACGGCAGCTTAGTCCATGGCTGCCGGAGATTCGGATTCCCACAATCAATAAACCTCCGCCTATCCTAGGCACGGGGAATCTGTAGTACGCCTAACAAACGACGCGTAATCCCTTCTCAATGGAATGATGAAAAACACCTTACAGATTCCGGCACGCCCGGTGGGACGAATCACTCCTCCTATATTTCGGGTTAAACGTTCATACGAACTCAATCAACATATACATTGATTTCTTGTACTGAAATTATGCTTCTTTGCGCAGGTTAACAGTTTTCGATTGTAATCTTTGGACGCGGCAAAAATGTCTCCGAGGACGAGCCCAGCTCTCAACACGGCTTCCGTCTCCTACACAATGAAGATGGATGCCAGGACGATCCTCCCGGCCAGTCTCGGACGACAATAGGAGGAGTCACTGCTACCATTCGGCTCTATTCTGTTCGTGTCAGCTAACGCCATCCCAGCTCCTCAAGCTCCAGTAACAGATAGACCGGCCTTGAAAGATAGGAGGCCAAATGTGGTGATCTTGAATGCACCGCTATCCAAACGCAAGTCGGTGTTTGAACGACTTTCCTTGGCCCCAGCTGGAGGCAAGGCCATCAACACCAACAAAGCAACAAAGCATCTAGGGCAAGCTCCAGCGGTGCCCCTGACAACTGCTCAATCAGGTATCTTCTCTAAGGTCCCCGTCAATCAACTCATGATGGCTTCCTGGATGACGGATGCCCGTCAAGCCCTCAAAATCGAGAAGCTAAGGCAGAAAATGCTCAGATATAGAGCCAGCAAAAGGGCTAGGGCTCATGCTAGGCTGAACTTCATGAGGTTCCAAGAATAGGGTTACCCCCCAAAGATAAAGAGATGGCCAGATATGTGGTCCACACTGTCTACATGGTGGGCATGCGCAGCAAGAGCAAGGATGGGGCCACCACATCTCAAATCTAATCTGGTGTGAATATGACTGCTACTTCTCAAGACCAGCCTCCTCTGGAAGGTAATGAAAACCCTTCCAGTGAGGCTGATAAGCAGAGATCCGTCGGTTCATGAAGAGTCGGGCTCGGAAAGCGAAGAGGAGCCAATCTTCCGTCCCAAGACCGCAGAGCAGCAACTTCTCCAAGAGCTCCAGAAGCAGCTCAGAAGTAAAAACAAGGAGATGGCCAAACTTTACTCCAAAATTGATGACTTGACGAATATCGTGATGCAGCTCATGGCCCAAGTTGCCTCTCAGCCGTTCAATCAAGTGCAGGGTTCTGCTCATGAACCGGGAAACAGTGTCCCGAGATAGCCAACTCATATTCCCTCAAATTCAAAGGTGGGCAAGCCACATGAAAGTCGGCCGCATCCTATCTCGGGAAATGTATTGACTACCGATGACAGCTACCCGCTAACGCAAGATCAAATCATGGATTTGGTCGCCCGCAAAGTCAAAACATTGGTAGCCAAAACCGAAGTGCAAAAATATATCAGTAGTAGTGTAACAACTCTAATTTCAATATACAGAAATTGTTTAAAAGTTAATATACAATTGGGGTATTTGTAAATCATGTGTATACTATAAGTATTTGTTTTAATTTAAAACAGCAAGAAAATACTTGTAGCACATTGGTAAAGTCTTGCACTGCTGTGACATAGCCCCTATGATTGAATCCCCCAGCCACATTAATTTTTTTTTAAATTTCTTTTAATCTTTTAGAAGCCCAAGGGTTTACACGTGCACTACACGTAGAATGTTAAGTTACAGAATATTTAAACATGTGCACGAGGCTAGTTGAAGTGACAGGGACACGCGGCGATGAAACAAGCCAATTCCACCGAGAAATGGCCGGCGAAATCCATTAAAGACCCGGTACCGCCGGTCAAACCCGTAGGTAGTGCTTTGAATTTTTGCCCCTTGCACCCCTTCAGCTACCCCACTTCTTTCACATTGTTTATTCTCTCTGCATTCGTCCAGAGAGCAATAAACACCATTTAATCCCATTTTTTAATGCATACTTTCACCCCCTAAACCCTAATTTCCCTTATAAATACCACACCATATTTCATCCCTCCTCACTCAGAAATTCCCAGTCAAAACTCTCCAAAATTCTCAAGTCTCTTTAGTGTGCAAGTGGAGTTAGCGAAGGATGAAGTTCCAGCGACGTTCCAAGGAGTTTCCGGCAACGAAACGACGCCCTAACGATCACTAAACCTTCTCCTACCTCTCCCCTTTCCTTAAAGCCAGTAAGTCCCTTTCCCCCCTCTATTTTTCTTCTTTAAAAAGTTCTATTTCTAAAACCCGACGGAAGCGGAGTTAATCCGACTTCCGATCAGTTTATCTATAAAACTCTAGTTTTCTTAATCAATAAAATTCCATACTATCACATAATGTTTAACAAACATTAACAAACATTTTAAAAAAAGTTTCATCTCAAAATATTCTTTTATGCAATTTTTATTGTATTTTTACGGTAAAATACCACATACTTCATTTACGATGTAAAACAACACAAAACTTGTATTACTGTAACATTTTAAAAATAAATAAATAAATAAATAAAAATCCTTTAGGTGAATTTTCTGATAATCAGTAAAATAAACCGTATTTTCCATAAAACTCAACTACAGTTATTTTTCAATATAAATTTAAATACGCATATTTTAACTATATAATTACTAGTAAATGGTGTTTATTTAGTGGCTTATAAATTATTAGTTTACTAAAATATTTTCCGTAATTAATTAATTTTCAATATTTACATAAGCCTTTAATTATACATTTAATTAGTGATAAACACAAATTTGAATGGGTTAATTTTACAAATGTGAACCATGACAATTTAAAACAAGTGTGTATCATGCAAATTTTTTTTTCAAAATCTCTCCATGGTTCTTGAAATTTCTAGGAAAAGGGTTAAATTGAAAAAGTTAGATAATTAAGGGTTTAAGTGAAAGATGCATTTAATTATGAACTTTCTACACAATACCACACATTTTTCTCTCTCTCCACTCCCCTCCCTCTCCATGGCCGGGCACTTCATGAGGCAGCCTCTCATTTCTCCAACTTCTTTTCTCTTCAAAAATCATCCAAAAATTCAACAAAAATCAAAATAAAATTCCATAAAAACCCAAATCCAATCTTTACCCATTATTCCTTGGCCAATATAGCATGGATCTTGGAGCATGGATGTAAATTTGGGAGGCTAGGTTGCATGTAGATCTACAAATCTTGGTGGTATAAATCTTAACCCTTTAGTGAAATTGTTGTTTAATTGCTTTAATCTAGCATACTTAAGTGTTAAATTGGTTCTATTTGCTAACTTGATGATTCAAGAGGAGGAGTTTGGAAATTCTTTTTTTTCTCGCTTCCCGGAAGTCGATTACGACTTGCCGGGGCGATAAAAAAGCTAGGGTTTATCACTTAATCATGATTCCAATGGGTAATGTAACATCTTATGCAACGCAAAATGTAATCTAGTTGCTAATTGGTAAATTGTTGTATTTAAATTATCCTAAATAGGATTTTTGCAAACTAGGTTTTTGGAAATTGATTAAATAATTGAGATAAAAATCTAATTAGGGTTTCATGACATTATTAATATTATAAATTGTAGTTTAATACTTTAGTTCATGCAAAACCAAGCTTAGTTGTTGAATTGTGAATTTTTCTTTAAAAAGTGTTTAAATTGGATATTTTTGCAAAATAGAATTTTGTATTTAATACAAATTGATGAGAATAAATTATAGAAATGGTTTATATGACCTATTTATGATATTTAGTGAGTATTATGGCCATTAATTTTGTTAAAACATTAAGTCCGAATTAAAACGGTAATTAAGTGCTTTCTAGGTTTTTGTGGAATAAAACGATTTGATTACTTTTAAGGTTTTGATGATTTAAACCCTATTTTATATTATAATTAGTGAGTTTTGGAACTACGATTTGTACGTTTGTGTTTTATCTCGAATAATCGGCGTTTGTACGTGGATGTCCAGGGTTACTGGGTTCTTTTGCATGAGCGGGTCATAGGTTTTAACCTATGCGCGTTTCGTGCGCCGTTTTGGTTTTTTCCGCGATTTCGGTTTACGATATTATATATGTTTGCGTATAGGTACCCCTCATGTGGACTTCGGATGATGAAGAAGAGGATGGCGGCATCGATTTTGGCAGACAAGGACCAGGTGAGTAGATGTATATCTACGGGGGAAGTCGGATGGATGGCGTATAGCACCCCTGCAAACGTAGAATAAGGATATTACGTACTATTATTAGGAAGTCGGACGTGACCTTAGGTTCTTGGCGAGTAGGGTACTATTGAAGACTTTAAGTTGGATTAGACTGATTTAGAAAGACTTAATTAGAGGATGATTGCCTTGGAGGGAATTCGTAGGTTTCATGTAGACACATACACACATACACTTGACTTGGGGTGTGTGTGTGTGTGTATGAATGTGTGTAGGTTTCTATATATATATATATATATATATATATATATAACATATACACGTGATATGAGGATGTTATATGATACCTGGGGATGAGTCGGTATGACTGGGCATGATGCCGTGAGATATTAGATATACGATCGAATTATGATATGAGATGTATTATGATATTAGCGGATCGTTGGGAAGTGAGAAAATATATATTTATACATAAACGATAATAGGTGATGACGACATTGAAATGTACGAGACTCTAGAATAGAACCCGGATTGTAATATGTGACTTAATCACGATATGATATATGACATGATATTTTAGTGGATCATTTGACGATGTATATTTACACAGACGATGATATATGTTGATGATATTGGGATGTATGCAATTATAGTACAGTACCCTCGATCATGATATTGTTTGATGATGATACTATACGAACGATGATGTATATATGTGATAGTTGACCCGTACCCCAATTTTGTGATGCCGTACGATGGATTTTACCGTACGAGGCATAGATATGATGATTGATCCGCACTCTTGACTCGAGGAAGTCTTACTATGTACATGACGCTATTGAGGTTGGATCGCCAACTACTAGAGATATCGACTCAGACTTTAGGAGGATTTTTCTTACCTTTCGACTAGTGTCTTTAGTTAGTTCCTTAGTTGGTTAGGTAGATCTTAGTTTAGGCTCAAGTCATACTTATTTTAAAAACTAACGATTCGTGTGCATTTTTAAAGACAGCCTGAGGGATACTACAGATTTTTCAAAGGACACATCTTTTCTTAAAAACCCCGTAGCCCCTAATTTTCTAAAAACCACGATTCGTGCTTTTTCAAACAACAAACTGTATGACTCGTAATTAGTATGTATTCTCTAGTTGTGCGTTTACTACATATTCATCGTTATATTCATGCTGTATTCATCGCATTGCATGTTCATATATATGTTTCTTTAGCTAATATGAAACTCTGCCTGTTAGGACACCGGCACCATTACCGATGATGCGCATATTCCACGTACACTTATTTGCCGGCTCACACACATCATCATCGGTAATTGCCATGTCATGTACACTTTAGAACATATTATCTTTTATTGATATAATCAGCTAAATGCTAGTCTAATATAATATTGTGTGATTACTCTCATGTGCTAGTTTAAACATTGCATTTATTACTTAGACACTTCATGCATTCACATATTTATATTA
Organism: Agapanthus africanus; assembly: GCA_030015575.1. NCBI lineage: Eukaryota > Viridiplantae > Streptophyta > Magnoliopsida > Asparagales > Amaryllidaceae > Agapanthus > Agapanthus africanus. Next base: position 794,559,632 of record JASDDO010000024.1, on the reverse strand, counting down.
TCATGCAGTATTGTGGGGCTTATGCCAATACTCATTATTTACTTACTTATAATTTTGGGATTTTGGATTTCTATGAGATTTCTGGATTTTGGGGGAAAAACGCAAGAATTTAATAAACGCTTAGTATCATCATTTTTTAAAATGCAAGTTGCTGTTTTCTCGTGATGTATGTATCGTCCACCATGAGATTTCATGTTTTCTGTTGGATTTCGAGACCCAATTCGAGAAGTGGATGAACCGTCTCGGGTACATGGTGGGCCCGGTATGTTACCCCGAGGCAAGAAGCTCGAGTTGTAGACGATGAGCCTGGCAGGGGAAGACTACCTACCGGTGATGTCTGACGCGGCGGATATCCGGAGGATACAGACCGTTGTCGTGTGATTTGATGATATGGGCCGATCCGGACTGCGGAGCCTGAGATATTGAGACTATGAGATATTGAGACTATGAGATTTACATGTTTTGTGTCGATGCTTGACACGGAATTCCATGGATTTCATTGATGATGTTTCAGATTACCATACAAATTTTACTATGATAAAAGTTAAAGATTTCTTATACAGATATATCCAGATTTCATGGTTGATTGTTTTACATTCATGGTGCATGCATACTCATACACATGACATGTTACTATTTGAGGCACTGACACGAGCACTGAGTATTGCACTTACGCATAGATTATTACCCTGCCACTACTAGATGACTAGTATTATATTAAGCATATTATTATGACCTAGGAGAGCGTCGTTCATGCGATTTCTACTCGCAGATGTCTTCTACTCACGAGTTGGCAACTCATCCCGTTGTGCCAAATTTTCTTACAGTTTTCGATGTACAGGTTTCCTTGGAGGCTAGCTGGCACACCATTTCATTCAGGGTGATTGCTTGGTAGGTTGGTTCACTTGTATCAGGACCGCCGTTATACTTTTATTATTTCATTTATATCTAGTAAGCTCCATCAACCAGACTTGTATTACTTGATAAATTTAGAAGACCAGTTGCTTATTCTTTCGACCTTAGAGTCGAGCTTGTACTATTATGGTTTTCTGGTGGTTTTGATGGTTTTCTTTGAGTTTTGTTCCTCGCCCTTCGGCGTTGTATATTATATTGCTTGCGTGGTTGTGACCGCCAATTGGCGAAGAGCTAGCTCCCGCTTGGGGATGCCTTTTTATTATTGCTTATGTATATATTCTTATTTGTACTCGTTTGGGGCTAGTTTTTACAAAAGAGACTGCTAAAATTTTTGAGAAATTTGATGTTGCTTTTAAACATGTTTTCCTATACTTCTTCTTTTAAATGGTTTAGATTTCTGAGCTTCGGCTTACTTAGATTACGTCGCGCCTCTAGACGCTTCGTAATTTAAGTGTCGGTCACGTTCCGTACCTTCGGGTCGTGACAATTACCTTTAGATAACTCACGAGGTAATGACCTACCTCATCACAACACACATCTTTGACATAGCATGATGAAGTTTTGGATATATATTCTTGGGATAACACGACTTTACAAATAAATACCATCAACTTATAAAACCATTTCTTTAAAAATATGTATTAAACAATTTCTTACAATTACGCCTCTACAACCCACTTTTGAGGACCCCATTCGGGATAGTGCGGGTTATCGCACATTCTCGGGCCTAGTAGAGCGAGATGCAGACCTCCGAAAGGAGCATTTGATCTCGATGGAATTTTAATGCATTTTTCTTTAGAAAATGAGATTTCTACAAGAAAATAAATAAATATTTTTTCATTAAATATATATATATATATATATTATCAAAATATCTACTTTAATTATATTATATAAATATTCCAAGTTTTCAAAAAGAATCACCATTACATGAAAATACCATCCAAATACAAAACAATACCGATATTTCAATAAAATACCATATACTATGAAAACTAGATTCAACTCACTAGAAATTTCACTTTTATAAAATATACTACTACGAAAACCCTAAAGACGATAATTAAATACTTGAGGTGTATTTTGAAAATTATATCAAACTATTTTTGTATAAAACCCCCTTTAGTTATACTAAATTACAATAAGGACCCTAGTAAACATAGGTTTAAGCGGGACCGGTTCTCTTGAGCCTCAGGCAGCCGGAGAATATGGGTGCTTGCCTATTTAAGGTATACAATCTAACAAACGGTGTTATCAATACAGTAATTGTCTTGGAAAAAGACACAAATCATGCCGTCCATGTACAGCAATTACCGATAACATCAAAAATAATTCAGAATTTCAAGTTTTTTTTAAAGTGTCTGACTCAGACTGAGTCTCAATCTAATCAATCTGACTTGAATGTGATTCAAGTGTAAACTATAATACAACATGAATCCATGAATCCATCTATTCAATATATATCAATCTATATTGATCGAACCGAACCATGGATATACTCCGTCTACATGATTCTCCATTTATATCCATTCCATTTACTGATATCATGGTTTCGGTAAGTCATCCACCTATATAACAAAACAATACAATCAATACAAAAGATATCGCGGGGTTTATAAGGGGTAGATTGGTACGGAAGGTGTTAGAAGTGGCACGAGACTGTAACCATAATACACCTAACCTGAATATCCATTGCCGTTATACCATGGCTGAACGGTTTCTTGTGATCCGTATACCTTAGTCTCTGGAATAGTGGGACTCCTCTCGTATACACTGGCATTTTCTGTTCCAAGCTACAAACAACAGCGTTAACAATATAATTAAAAATTATAAGATATATTCTCTTTCTGTCTATTCTATCTCTACTCACCTTTGGGACTTACTGAGCGATTGTTCGTTGACGACATTCCTTTCTTCTTTCTTTGGAATGTTGTCAGGTGATTCAGACTCATTGGAGATCGAGCCCAGCATCAAAGATTTGGAGCAGATACCATTTGACCTAGAGCTGTAAGCATTTGTACATATTTATTTTATTTCAGTTATGCCATTGTTTAGGCATCGCTTTCTATTCATGTACTTTCATTTCAGTTGTACTTGTAAAAAGAATGTTTAATAAATAAAGTTGTTGTTCATTTACTTTCCTGTCTCTTGTGTACTTTATTTTATATTGCTTAGATACGCTTAGCGTGTTTACTTCTGAGTAAATACATAGTGGCCTCGTCGCGTTTCCTCCCTATACACCGGGAAGCAGGGCGGGACATGTTTTGTTGGTGGCCTATGCAGGTCAGCTTTGTATGGACATGCAGGTCAGTTCTGCATGGACATGCGGGTTAATTCTGCATAAGTCCTAAGCAATATAACACAAGAACCAGCAACTAAAAGTATTCTTTACATATTCCTTGAATCTTCCAATTTCATATATTTTGATTCTGTCCTAACCCAAAATTTTCTTTCAAGCTTATGGATTCCCCAAACAACACTAGTACCAACTTCAATAATACTCCACCGCCTCTACCGCTTACACCTACCGTCGTTGCTCCGATCAATGAGCAGACAATACTGCTTGAGGCGATCTGTAGCCTCCTAGAGGGACAGCAGCAGCAGACTGCTATGTTGATGAACCGCCCAGAAGCGGAAGCCCCGGGGGTAAAGCAATTCCGGGCCTTGCACCCCAAGCAATTCTCAGAAAAAGAGAGCCCTCTGGAAGCTGAGGAGTGGGCTCAGAGTATTGAAGATGATCTGGCAGCGGCACAAGCGCCAAAGATAGCTTGGGTTTGAGTTGCAAAGTTGCAGCTCACTGACAATGCACGGGTTTGGTGGAAGGAGGAAGAAAACCGTCTTGACCAACCTATCGAATGGAGATCGTTTCGCGACATGTTCGACGCGAAATACTTCCCAGAGACTGCCTGATTCGATATGGAGCAGCAGTTTATTCATCTACAACAGGGTTCTATGTGGACCAAGTCAGTAGATAGAGTATGACGCTGAGTTCACCATGCTCAGTAGGTAAGTATGTCTCAATATTCGATTTCCTAATACCACATACTACACAGCTAACACAATAGCTTAACAGGTTTGCGGCACATTTGAAACCAACTGCTGAGATCCGATCCAGGCAGTTTCAGCAAGAGTTAGATTCGGAAATCCAAGCTACCTTATGTTGGTGAGTGCTGCATACTCCCACAACTCTTGTGGCGCGGCGGAAGCGATGAGCGAAAATTTTCTTTGCATACAACACGCATTTAACCGAAGATCTTGTCTAAACCACAACTAGTATACCCTAACTAGAGATCTTATCTACTATGTTAGGGATTATACCTTGATGATACGGTCCTTCGGGTCTTCTCTTGGATGCAACTCCTTTGCTCCTTTCTCCTCTTTTGGTGAACTCCTTGGCTCCTTTAGATGTTGCCGATGTTTTCGATCTCCGGCCACCGAAGACCTAGATGATCCACCCGAGAGTTTTCGTGCAAGCTAGAAACTCTTCTCAAGAGTTTAACCGAGAGACCAAATTTGCTAGAAGAGGTCACTAGGATGATGTAGAGATAATTGTATTGGATTAACTTGAAATCCTAAGCTTTGGATTCACATCTCATGTGAGGGTTTAAGCTAGGAAGAATGATCACCATCATTTTCTTTCTTTCTTCTTATACACTTGTTATGATACACTTATCATAATTTTGTGTAGGATTGGAATGCCTTGATTTCACATCTCATATGAAGGTATTTATAAGAAGAAGGAGGAGGAAAGAATAAGTGCATTTCATGATTAAAAAGTTTAAGCATGATAAAAAGAAATTAGCACTAACTAAAGCATGTATTATGAAAGAAGTATCATGTTTTAATAGTACATCCACTTCAACAACCACATTATCATGCTTATACCTTTTAATTTACACCTCACTAATTTATTTTCACAAAATAAATGATTTCATAATGATGTCATTATGAGGTGGCACCTTCTAGAAGGTATTCTTGTAACAATTACAAAAATACCCCTCCTCCGTATACCGTATACCGTATACTGTATACATGCATCCGAATTCCGAAAAATACGAATACAATTAATCCAATAATATAATACCGGTATCCGACCAGTATTATTCTTCCGATTATTATTCCTGTAACAATTACACGAACATAATCGAAAACCTGCCGCAACACCTTACGGCTGCCGTAACAACTTACGGTCTCTACATCTTTTGCCTGAACGAGGGAACCCTCTGTGTGGGACTCTAAAGACTCGTCAGTACGCTGGCAATGGGTTTAACCACAAGCACGTCAGTGGCACTAGCTGTACGTAACGGCTACCCAGGTACATGACGAAAAGGTGGCCGACGAGCGAACTCATCACAACCCTTACGAGCCTGTAAGCAACACTTACCGTACAGTCCGGTCTCTTCGTCTGATACGTCGCATATGAAGTCCAAGGGTGGTAAATGTCAGACCCCGGTAACTTTATAAGTCATGTTGATTTATGGCTAATAACAGGTCGAGGAACTACTGATAACACTTATCAGTAAACCTCAAGAACCCTGGCCAGGGATTTAGGTGTTATAGCCGATCAAACATAGCGCGACATCAACTCCCTATACCGGGAGAGACGAAACCCCTCCTATCGCTCACTGTCTCCATATGATTCGGGACTGTACCCAAAATCCACCTGTTTGCACAACTCAGAAGAGCCGTGGTAGGGAGGAAATCAAAGTACAGTGGGAATCACACAAGACTCTATGACGATCTCGGGTCTACAGACTAACCTGTACAAGTGTCACCAGAGAACTGCTATCTGACAATAGGTATATATACCATCTAGGAGTTCTCGGCGAGTCCGTCCAGTGTACCCAGTCTCCACTGAGCACCCGTACACCATCCTTGATGTCACACACCGATGGATATGGGATCATCCATCGCCCATCATATGGGTCAAGATGCGTATACGCTAGTCTACTCTGGTGTATCGATGCCCTGTCTCGACACACCCTCGACTAGGAACAGTTATAGGATGTACTCATAGACTACCGTGGCCCCACTAGTATGATCTCATCATAGTCCCAGTAGTCGAGTACAAATCCTAAGGGCTTTATCAACATGTAACAAAAGAGACAATCAGAGTACATGTTAAAGATAAAGTACAACCAGATAGCGTACTATCATGTCGAGCAAGAAAGTCCTCCCTATATATGTCCAAGCATCCACTACAATATACATCGTATGTACAGTAATGGCCTCTAGGGCACACATATAACTAACAATCTCCCACTTGCACTAGGGCCATCTGTTGTGGTATCACATACCAAACAATTAGCTGTGGTTGAAGTATCTCATACTCAACCATCCCATAAAAGTCTCTACTGGGAAAAGCCTTAGTGAGTGGATCCGCTCTGTTGTCCTCTGTATCTACTCTCCTAACCTCGATCTCCCTGGAGATCAACCATCTCTATGATCAGGTGATGCTGCCTAAGAATTATATCTGGATTTCTGATGGGACGGTAGTTCCTTGGCTAAAGCCATAACCCCATTGTCACATAATGGTAGGAACGAAGTTCATCTTATGAACTTTTATATATCCAGACTTTATCTTTGGTAGCATCCTTAGTAATGACGTATCTTGCCTTTCTAGTATGTCACAGTATCTAGCTTGGAACTCTTCCAACATACCGTCCCTCTACTAAGGGTAAAGACAATGACTGCGACTGATATTCAGTCGTCCTTATCACCCTGGAACCTTTCCAGTGATTCTCCCCTGGATCGATTGATACCATCTCACTACAACTAGTGAAAATCCTAACATCCAATTAGATCTATCTCATAGATCCAAAACCCAGGATTTAGGAGGTATCACCTTGATCTTATATGGAGAATCTTATGTGATAAGCGGAGATTGACCGAGTGTATCATAGGAATCTTCTTCCCTATCAAGAGTATGTCATCCACGTACTCTACGAGGATCACCACCATACTCCATACCACGAGGTTATACCATTTTGATGAAGTCAAACTCTTTGACTACCACATCAAAACAAATGTTCCAACTCCGCTGTGATTCTCCCCAGGATCGATTGATACTATCTCACTACAACTAGTGAGTACCCTAATATCCATTTAGATCTATCTCATAGATCCAAAACCCCGGATTTAGGAGGTATCACCTTTGATCCTATATGGAGAATATTTATAATAAGAGGAGATTGACTGAGCGTAGCATAGGAAACTCCTTCCCTATCAAGAGTATGTCATCCACGTACTCTACGAGGATCACCACCATACTCCCTACTACCTTTTATGTATATACAAGATTCATCTATTATTTTGATGAAGTCAAACTCTTTGACTACCACATCAAAAACAGATGTTCCAACTCCACGATGCTTGTTTTATCGCATAAAACATCTTGCACACTTTTCCGCTGCTCCCACTGTCTACGAAGCCCTCTGGCTGTGTACTTATAGACGCTCTCTTCTAAAACTTCATTTAGAAAAGCTGTCATGACACCCAACCACCAGATATCGTAGTCAAGGTATGTAGCAGTGGCAAGTAGGATCTGGATGGACTTAAGCATAGCTTTGAAAGTCTCAACTTTTCCATGTACACCAAGTAATCTTCTCAAGATACACTTGCTCCTGATGGGGATTTAACCCTTCAGACAAAGCAACCAAAGTCCATACTTTGTTGGTGTATAAGGATTCCATCTCAGATCGCTAAGCATCCAGCCATTCTCACAGAGTCCCACTCCTGATGGCCTGCTCGAAACTAGTTAGGTCATATCACTTTGGTCAGGCAACAACCCCATCCCATAGGGTCGCCGTGGCACCAAAAGGTCCCTCAGCAGCTACTTTCTACGCATGCCCCCTTGCGAGGACTACAACCCGCCGGAACACATTTCGGTCTCGGGACACGCTGGGGTAATATGAAATCCTCGCTCCCACTGTCATAGAGAAACCGAAGTATCTCTTAGGTGGGTGAGGAACCTTACTAGATCGGCGGAGAGGCTGAGGTTCGTTAGAGTCTATTGAATCCTTTGGTTCTACCAAATCATCTGCTGTAGCTGGAACTCCTTCCAGTTCTACCTCATGACCACTAATTTCTTCACAAGAAATTCCCTTTCACAAAGGTGGCATGCTGAGAAACAAAACAACTTTTGTTCCTCGGTTAGGTCATCTGTTGTAGTTTGTATAGCTGGAACGCCTTCCAGTTCTACCTTATGACCACTAATTTCTTCACAAGAAATTCCCTTTCATAAAGGTGGCATGCTGAGAAACAAAACAACTTTTGTTCCTCGGTTAGGTAGAAGATATTCCCTTGCTAATGCTTGGGATATCCAACAAACTTCCACAGTTTTGACTTTGCCTCGAGCTTGTCCGGATTTTGGTTTTTAGACATAGGCCCGACAACCCCAAATCTTAACATCTTTAAGATATGGGCTCTTCCCATACCATATCACATATGGAGTAGTAGGCACCTGATTTGATTGGAACCCTATTCGATAGGTATGCAGCTTCGCAAGTGCATAACTCCCAAAAGGAAAATAGGAAACTCAGTAGTACTCATCATGGAGCACACCATATCACATAGGGTGCAATTGCTCCGCCCCGATATACCATCGTGCTATGGTGTATACGGAGGAGTAATGCTGAGAGAGAATCTCATTCTCCTTTAGAATAGTCCAGGATTTCCATGCTTAAGTATTCTCTTCCTTGATCTCATCAAAGGACATAATACTTATACCCGTTTTTGGTTCTCTACTTCTAAGTTATATTCTGTGAATATCTCAAAAGCTTCGGACTTGTGTTTCAACAGGAACATATGTCTGAATCTTGAGAGATCATCAAAGAAAGTAATGAAGTACAAAGAACCGGTCATGGCATATATAGACAGGGGACCTTTCATACATCATCATGTATCAATCCCAAGAGTTCACTAACTCTCTCTGTTTCCAATAAACAGAGCTATGGTCATCTTATCTATGTGACATGATCGGCAAGTTTCACAAGATGTAAATTTAAACTGTTAGTTATATGTATGCCCTAGAGGCCATTACTGTACATTGGATGTATATTGTAGTGGATGCTGGGACATATATAGGGAGGACTTTCTTGCTCGACATGATAGTATGCTATCTGGTTGCTCTTTACCTTAACGTGTACACTGATTGTCTCTCTGTTACATGTTGGTAAATCCCTTAGGATGTGTACTTGACTACCTAGACTATGATGCGGATCATACTAGTGGGGATATGGTAGTCCATAAGTACATCCTTCAAGGTCCCTAGTCGTGGGTGTATCGAGACAGGGCATCTATATACCAGAGTAGACTAGCGTGTACCTTCTCGACCCATACAGATGGGCGATGGATGTTCCCATATACATTGGTGTTTGACATAGGAGATGATATACGAGTGCTCAGTGGAGACTGGGTACACTGGACGGATTCGCCGAGAACTCCCAGATGGTATTATACCTTCCGTCAGATGGCAGTTCTCAGGTGACACTGGTACAGAGTAGTCTGTTGACCCGAGATCGTCATAGAGTCTTGTGTGGTTCCACTGTGCTTTGATTTCCACCTTACCACGTCCAAGAGGGTGTGCAAAACGGTGGTTTTTGGGTACAGTCCCGAGTCACATGGAGGCAATGGGCGATAGGAGGGGATTCGTCTCTCCCGGTATAGGGAGTTGATGTTGCGCTGTGTTCGATTGGCTATAATCGGAAATCCCTGGCTAGGGTTGCTGAGATTTACTGGTAAGTGTTACCAGTAGTTTCTCGAATTGTTATAGACCTCATATCGACACGACTTATTGAGCTATTGGGGTCTGACGTATACCACCCCTAGGCGAGATATGCGACATATCAGACGATCAGACCGGACTGTACGGTAAGTGTTACTGGTTGGATTCACAGGAGTATGAGCGGGCTTGCTCGTCAATCTTCTCATCGCTCAATACCCGGGTGGCCGTTACGTTTAGCAGACCGCTTGCGGCTTATGGGTGTTTGATATGATCATCACCTGCTGCCGGCGTATTGACGAGTCTTTAGAGTCCTACACAGAGGTTTCCTGGCTCAAGCGAAACGAAATAGGAGCGCATATGAGATATGTGCGGGACCGAGAATAATGCGTGTATGTGATACCGTATTTCATTCTCGCGATGAATATATCGAATGGTTGTATGCGATATAACCTAGTTATCGAATCAAGGATTGATTCGATAAATCGATACATTGTATACTAGTCGGTTGTGTGCGACATGACCGGATCATTGAATCAAGTGTTGATTTAATGATTTAATGCATAATTATATATTTGATATATTACTTTGCATTAGCTAGTATTGGTTCACTTTAAATGGATTTTCTCACTTGAAGTTCATAAGTTGTATATGTGATATACTTTTGTGCACTTGATTGTATCATGTTTGATGATACACGCTTACTTGAGTTTGTGTAAAGATTAAACCATGGTTATCATAATGGTTAGGGTTTTGTTTTTCATATCTATTTATTCATTTATTTATATATTTCTTTTTGGCAAAAGAAAAGAAAAATGGTGGCTTTATTTGGATGCATGTTGAAGCTTCATGAAGCTTTGACTAAGTCACCATTTTTGTCTTCATGCTTAACCCTAACCATTGACCTAACCCTAGTTGATTCTCTACACTTGACCATGGTTTGTTTATGATAAGTATTCATTTTAATTTCTTTTTAATATCATAACATTTTTCTTCTTCTTCTTCTTCTTCAAGAAGAAACCTTGCTCCATCAATGGCAAAGTGAGAAAAAGAGTGAGAAATCCAATTCTAAAGTGAACCCACCTCCTATTTCTTCATCCTCTACCTCTTGCCAAGTAGTAGAGTGTGTTTTCTTCACAAGTTTCATGACTTGGTGAAGTGGGAGCTTGATCTTGTGATGCCTCGACGTAGATCATCTTCGGCAGCGTAGTTGATGACCTAGCCCGTCCATTCTCCGATGAAGCTGATGCTAGAGCCTGGGATCCGATGATCGCAGCGAGGAGACATCATCACGGAGCTGTGGAGGTGGAGCACCGGATCTACAAAGGTTGTATTTCCGTTTAACTCTTAGTTAAGTTGTTAACTACTTGCTAGTTTCGCCTAAAATTCTAGTTAACGATCTAGTCTAGCGTTTCTCGGCACCGTAAAATTCGAAATTGGCATGGTTGATGCCTTGTGAGACCTCTTGAGAGTGCCTAGGATCCCTACAGTGGTATCAGAGCCTAGCTAGAGCCTTAGGCGACGCGTAGACGGAGTTAGAAGTCCGATCGAACCAAAACCTAACCCGGAAAATGCTCTCTGGACTTTTTTCGAAATCTGGGATTTTTTCAAATTAAAAATATGCAGAAAAAACAGCAGGAGATTTTAAGAATTACTGTGAAATTCGAGCGACCAATTCCTCTAAACTGCGGCGGGACCGCGGCAATATCATGGCTATTGCGGCGGTTCCGCGGCCAATAAGTCACATCATGTTTTACTTTTTGCACAGTAATTCTTAGTTTGCAGTGCTGGTTTTCCTGGGAATTTTTAATATTTTTTCAAGAGTTGAATTTTCCGGGTTGTATTGGGGACTCGGTGTATCGATCGGATAGTCTAATTTTGTCAGTGTGTTTTTCCGGGTATTTTTAGAATATGTTAAAAAGTTCGACCGGATATAAATACCCACTTTTTCCCCTGCCGGGAAATTTCCAATTGTTGGATTTTTCCGTAGTTTAACGACGTTCTAAGTAGTGCAAGTAACGCGATGGTCCCTCTAGAAGACAACAAACCTTAACTCGATTATGTGACCGTCTTGAACTGCCCTTTGAACCTTCGGGTTTGGGGCAGTACGGCGTGCCACATGTGAGGAGTTGGCTTGACCCTTCTACGGCTGGACCGTTGGTACTGAGGCACGAACTGAATGCTGTTAGACTTATTTCATGTGTTGAGCTGTATCGGGAAAACTTGGGTGTTCGATTGTTCGATCGAAAAGTTTAGCGTTTTCTATTTATTCGGAATGTGATACAATAATTGGAATTCACAAGTAGTTATGAGATAACTGAATGAATGTTATAAACATAGCACTTTAGTCTCACTTGATCGGTTACCACGGAATTTTGATGTGATCAAAAGTCCGTCGCAATCACGTAGCGTACGCGGATACTCACCGGGTAAACTTAATAGACAGTCTCGCCCCATAGCCCCGACCAAGTGACTGTAGGAGAACCCCGTCGCCGAAAGCATCCGTTCGGGTGCTCGCGGCAGCGGTGTTCCGCCTTGGTGCACTTCGTCGATGGCGTCAGGGGTGCGGCCGCCTACTAAAGTTTGCGACGAGCATTCGATCAGGATGTCGGGAATCTTGTTGAATTGCCTGACTTGATATTGAAAAGAGTTTTCGATAATGAGACGAAAATGCGGGGTTTATAATTGTTAGGCATGCGATGTCTAAGTAATTCATTTGGTCAGGCATGCGATGTCTGAGGTGGTTGCGGATTCCAACTGTTGTAGTTTTACACTTTCTTTTCTGTGACCGTAAGTGTAATATGTGATATCGCCGGTTTCGTTGCTATATGTCAACGACAATTGGGATGCGCATATTTACTTACGTTGATGACATGTGATGTTATGTGTTGCTGGATATGTTATATTGGATCGTCGTGTTTGAATAGCCGGGGGTTTTTATGTGAGATGAGTGTTTTTCATTTTCATTCATGTAAAAACTTGTATGTAATATTCTTTTATTTGGGACACTTCCAGGTTGCGGAAGTTGTCACCTTTTGTATATTATTTACTTTTCCGCATTAGGATAGACCCAAGGAGGGGAGCACAAGTAACCGGGTTCTGGAGTCCAGTGGGAGACCAACTCGAGGAGTCGAGTCCGGGTCTCCTAACTCCAGAATTGGTAGGGTTGCTTGCCGTTGTACCGTGACTGAACGGTTCCTTGTGCTCCGTATACCTTAGTCTCCAGAATAGTGGGACTCCTCTCGTATACACTAGTATTTGCTGTATCAAGCTACAAACAACAGCGTTAACAATATAATCAAATATTATAAAATATATTCTCTTTCTGTCTATTCTATCTCTACTCACCTTTGAGACTTACCGAGCGATTGCTCGCTGACAACATTCATTTCTTCTTTCTTTGGAATGTTGTCAGGTGATTCAGACTCATTGGAGAAAAGATTTGGAGCAGATACCATTTGACCTAGAGCTGTAAGCATTTCTACATATTTATTTTATTTCAGTTATGCCATTGTTTAGGCATCGTTTTCTATTCATGTACTTTCATTTCAGTTGTACTTGTAAAAAGAATGTTTAATAAATAAAGTTTCTGTTCATTTACTTTCCTGTCTCTTATGTACTTTATTTTATATTGCTTAGATACGCTTAGCGTGTTTACTTCTGAGTAAATACGTAGCGGCCTCATCGGGTCTCCTCCCCGTACACCAGGAAGCGGGGCGTGACAAGTAGTGGAAGAGCATATCCTGCTCGGTATGATCTGGTAGAGTTTCCTGGTGGCTATATCATCCCCAAATTCGGAAGATTTCATGGGAGGGAAATGCGAATCAGCACATCGCCCACTTTAAATCCTCGTGCGGGAATACTGGGGGCAATGATGCACTTTTCGTCCGCCAGTTCGTTAATAGCTTAACTGATGTCGCTTTCGACTGGTACGCGAGCATACCAGATGGCTCCGTTACTACTTTCTTCCAAATGGAATCTCTATTCCAACAAAGGTTCATGAGTGTCAGCGATAAGATCACCATTTCCGATCTCGTAAAGACCAAGCCAAAGAACAACGAAAGTAGTACGGATTTTATAACCCGGTGGCGTAATCTCTCCGTCAAATGTAAACCGCCGATAGAGCAAGACCAATCTGTTAGCCTCCTCATAGGAAATCTCAACAATTAGATGGCCCCGTTTCTATACATCACGGGTTTCAAAACATTCCAAGAGCTGACCATGAAAGTTTAGATATTAGAGCGCTCACAGCAAGAGTCCTCCTCTGATTCCCAAAATAACAATAGATCCTGGAGAAACCGAAAGGACGATAATCACAAAGGTGGAAGTTCCGACGATGCTAAATCTTTTAACACTTCGGCTAACCGAAATAAGCAAGGGATGAGCGGGCCTAATGCTAACCAGCCTTGAAAGCCAGTTTTCGGAGAAGGAGGAGAATCTCTACTGAAAGAGAAGCTGGATATGGTCTATTCCTTCAGAAGGGACAAAGTCCGTAAAATATTCAAGGATGCCCTAAGAAACGGTCTACAATTGCCAAAATCAAAAAGTCCTTAAGAAGAGAATATGACCGACGACCCCAAATATTGCCCCTATCACAAAGTGATAAGTCATGCCATTGAGGATTGCTTCGTCTTCAAAGATTGGGTCGAAAAGCAATACAAGGCAGGAGAGATAGAACTGTCTAAAGGCGTGTTAGCAAACAGTCAAGCTGCGACCGCCAATTTCATACAAACGGAGACCGAAGTCCTTCGGGAACCTGATTCTCTTAGACATCTGTCTTTCCCTGAAAAGAGCGGACTAAGAAAACAAGCTAAGAGACAAACGAGCAATATTGCCAATGAAGAAGCGGTAGATGAGTACACAACCTATACGGTCTACATGATGGAGCCCAGAAGAACACGTCCTCCTATGCCTTATAGCCATGACGATGACGTAGTTGTTGCCATTCAACACCGGCTCGGTCTAGATGATGGAAAGCCCGCTTATGCAATCAAGCCAAAGGAGCCCATGGTTCCTGTAGAATCGAACCCAGGCTCCAACAGTTGACCACCACGTCGTTAAACTGGGAATAGTTGACCACACATCGTTAAACTGGAAACGGTCGACCCCTAAGTCGTTAAATTGGGGATGTAAAAAAGTATAAATAAATAAAATAAATAATTTTTTTTTAAAAAAAAGCCGAAATGATGGAGCAACTCGCAATAAAAATCAGCGAGTAAAATAAAAATAAACAGCCGAAATGATGGGGCAACCGCGAATGAATAGCCGAAATGATAGGATAATCACGATCTTCATGATAAGAAAAACTGAAATGATAGAGAAATTGCGGTAAAAAAACCCTCCAAAGGCGAATGATGAGTCGCTCCTGGTACCATATTCCAGTGCAGCGATATAGACGCCAGCCAAAATTTAAATCCCAAACGACAAATGATAAGTCGCTCCTGATACCATATTCCAGTGCAGCGATGCAGACGCCGACCAAAATCCAAATCCCCAAACGGCGAATGATGAGTTGCTCCTGGTACCATATTCTAGTGCAACGATGCAGACGCCAACCAAAATTTTAAATCTCTGAATATCCCAACGGCGAATGATGAGTCGCTCCTGGTACCATATTCCAGTGCAGCGTTGTAGACGCCAACCAAAATCCAATTTCCCAAAATTCTCCCAGCTCTACGGTTGGTCCCCAAACTGACTACCGTATACAATCCACGGACTCAAATAATTCTCATTACACCTATTCCACGCCATAATCACAAGTCACGCGGCCGATCTCCACCCTTGGAATTATGCTCCATTTGGGAAGACCCACTCATATGTCCTCATGATACATGAGAAGAACAAACTTACGAGATTCTCTCGACTCGTAAGAAAACACCTTCGTGGGATCCTTACGACTCACTAAGGAAAAACACCCTTGGGAGTCCCCACGACTCCTAAGGAAAAAGTACACCTACGAGATCCTTTCGACTCGTAGGGAGAAAATATTTTTATGGGATCCTTACGGCTCATAAAATTGAAAAGCATTAGGTGATAGGGACCTAAACCTGTCTCCTAAGCCATCGCTCCCCAACAGGTAAAGGCAAATGATGAATTGATCCTGGCACTTGTACTTCAGTGTTAGCAATGCTAATGCTGACCACTACCCCAAAATTCCAAACTTCCGATCCAATAGACCCCTAAGTCTTTAAACTGGGAATAGATGATCTCTAAGTCGTTAAACTGGGAACGTATGACCTCTAAGTCGTTAAACTGGGAACAGATAACCCCTAAGTCGTTAAACTGGGAACAAGGGAAATCCCCTCACGACAGATGATGATTCGCTCCTGGTACCATATTCCAATGTAGCGGTGCTGATGCCAAACCAAAACCAAAATCTCCAAATCCTCTCATGGCAAATGATGATTCGCTCCTGGTACCATATTCTAGTGCAGCGATACTGATGTCAACCCAGATCACATCAAATCAGCAAGTCAACTTCAACCCTGACACCGCAAGGAGCGGAGCAAGTCAAATCAAGTACCGACCGTCCAAGTCGCAAAAAGGAAAGCAACGACCTCCCCATCGGAATTATTCTTCGACTCGGAATCAAGTCAACCAACGACCTCCCCGTCGGAATTATGCTTCGACTCAGAATCAAGTCAACCAACGATCTCTGTGGCGGAATCATGCTTCATCTCAGAGTGTACCCCGTGTCGAATTCATGCTTCGCCTCGGAGTACCTGCTTTCCCCGTCGGATTTATGCTTCACTTGGGAATTGACCTCTGCATCGAAATCATGATTTGTATCAGAGTGTACCCCGTGTTGAAACATGCTTCACCTCGGAGTATCCCCCTTCCCAGTCAGAATTATGCTTCGACTCAGAATCAACCTCTGCATCGGAGCTATACCTCGTTTAGACTGTCTGCCCTGTGCCGGAACTAAGCTTCGTCTCAGGATACACCTGTCCCGTATCGGAATTATGCTTCGATCCCTGGAATCATGCTTCGCTCTTCGGAATTATGCTCCGATCCCTAGAATCATGCTCTGCTCTTCAGAATTATGCTTCGATCCTCGGAATTATGCTCCGATCCCCGGAATGATGCTCCGCCCCCGGAATGATGTTCCACCTCGAAGTCCAACTCCAAGATCCATCAATTTCATGCACCCAACTCATATACACGGTGTGCATTTATTGATGGGGGCACTTTGTTGGGGGCAAAAATTACACCCTGGTTGACCAAGTCAAAGTCAAAGTCAACCCCAGGTAAGCGAGCCCAAGCCCAGGTCAAGTGGGCCCATGCCCAAGTCGAGCCCCGCGGCCGGCCACTTCCATGCCAAAATGAAAATTATGTAATAAATAATTTTGATGTAATTTTTATGATAAAATGTAAGAAAAATAGGCATAAAACCAAATTTTTGTAAAGCCCATGGCTCATGTGCAAAAAAAATGAGCACATGAGGCATGGGATGGGCAAAATGGCATTTTGTAAAGCCCAAGAAGCTATATGTAAATTTGTAAGCCAATAAAAAGCAACATGATAATGAAATGAAAGGACCTTTTTTCATTCCTCTCAAAAGCTAGGGTTTGTGCCTCCTTCCCCTTTCTCAAGTTTCTAAACCTTCTTTTCCTTTTCTGAATTAAATCAAGAGTTTAAATTTTCATTTCCCAAAAATAAATAGCTTTTCATCATAAAACCCTTGAAGGGGAACTCAAATCTCCCATCAAATCTCTAAAAGGGGAGATTTTTAAGTCTCACCCCCTTTTCTTCAAGATCCAGCCAATAGAGAGGAGAAAGAAAGAGACCCATATCTAAAAATCCTACTTTGGGAAGATCTAAAGCTCAAGAGAAGATCTAAGGCTCAAGGGAGAAGAAAGGAGTCACCTTTCATCATCTCCGAAAATATCTTGGGAGTTTAACTCCACAAAAAAATAATATATATGTATATATAAAATAATAAATCTTTCTTTTCGGGAGTACAACTTCCAGTGCAGGGGCTAAGCCCCTTTGTCCTTTTTTTCAGGAGTTTAACTCCAAAAGTCAATTGGGAGTACAACTCCTAGTATAGGGGCTAAGCCCTTTTTTCCCACTAGCGCCTAGCGCCCGCGTGCCAAGCACACGAGGCACCGGCGTCCAGCGCCCGCGTGCCGGGCACGTGAGGCGCCGGCGTCCAGCGCCCGCGTGCCAAGCACACGAGGCACGGGCGTCCAGCGCCCGCGTGCTGGGCACGTGAGGCGCTGGCACCTACGTGTCATTTGGACACTATTTTCCATTTTTTAAAATATATATACACACTCGAAAACACTTTTCCCGTTAGAAAAAAATTTCTAACGGGGCGCTGACCCGCATCCCGCAAGGGGGCTGCTTGCCTTCTTAACCTCAAGCCCGCTATCAGGGTAGTGGACCCCCGTAAACTTTGCGAGGCCCCCGATATATCCAAAACCCCTCAAGATACACATACGCACACTGCACTTTGAGTTCGCATGACCAGTTTGACCTGTCAATCGGAGGTTCTCTCGCTCCAAAGGCGAGGGGTAATTAACGGCATCTTAGTCCGCGGTTGCCGGAGATTCGGATTCCCACAATCAATAAACCCCAGCTTACCCTAGGTAAGGGGAATCTGTAGTACGCCTGACAAGCGACGTGTATTCCTATCTCAATGGGGTGTCGAAAAACACCCTACAGATACGACTGTTGTAGTAGACTTCATCAGATTCTCCCTCATTTATGAGGGTTTTTTTTATTGTGGGGACGCTTTTCCCTACAGGCGCAAGCCCCTGCAATTAATTACGTTATCGTGTTGCGATAACCACTTTCTCCTTCTCCAGCAGTTCACTTCGTGTCGTGTATATTTTTGTTTATTTTGGTTGCCCGTGGGTTGTATACGGAGACTAATTTATGTCGTCGCCCGTAGGGCGCGGATTAGTCCAAATCCGTATATTTGAGATTTGGGTTTAGGTCAAGGATTTGCTTGACGGGGTCCACGTTAGTAACTTGGTTTGCCAACGGGAATGAACTTAGGATGCATTTCTTGTTGGCTATAGTGCCCTTAAGTCAATTATTGAATCGTAGGCGCGCGATTGTGATGATTAAGGGAGGACCTATACCGGTAGAACAGTCTTACTCGAGATGATAGTATGCTATCTGGTTTGTCTTTATCATCATGTACAGCATTAGGTGGCATTACAGATCACTATTACATGTTGAGAGAGCCCATAGGATTCTTGCTTGACTACCAGCATTATGATAGCG
This sequence comes from Agapanthus africanus, assembly GCA_030015575.1. Classification (NCBI taxonomy): domain Eukaryota; kingdom Viridiplantae; phylum Streptophyta; class Magnoliopsida; order Asparagales; family Amaryllidaceae; genus Agapanthus; species Agapanthus africanus. The sequence goes on along the minus strand of JASDDO010000024.1, from coordinate 794,540,761 downwards.
ATCATATAAGTGGGAGCTGGATGATCTATAAGCACCTCTAGTCATGGGAGTATCGAGACCGGGCATCGATACTCTAGAGTAGACCAGTGTATACTTATCGAGACCCCGACGAAGGGCGGTGGCCGGTCTCACAAGCCATTGGTGTCAGTTAGTTACCTAAGATAGTATACAGGTGCTCATTGGGTTATGAATACACTGGACGGACCCGCCGAGAACCTGCTAGATTATATTATACCTATTGTCAGATTTTAGTTCCCAGGTGACATGAGTACATGTTAGTTTGTCGACCTGAGATCGTTATTTGTCTTGTTTGAGTTCCCACTGTGCTTTGATTACTACCCTACTACGGCTCAAAGGAGTCGTGCAAACAGGTTTTAGTTGGGTATAGTCCCGAGCCACATGGAGGTAGTGAGCGGATCGTCGGGGATTCGTCTCCCCCGGTATTGGGGGTTAATGTCACGCTGTGTACATATGGCCATCACCAGAAATCTTTGGCCAAGGTAGTCAAGAATTACTGATCTTGGATCAGTAGTTTCTCAGGTGGTGATGGGTTTCATACCGATACGATATGTCATGTTATTAAGGGTCTGACTTTATCCACCCCTAGACTCGATATGCGATACTCTTAGACGAACAGACCGGACTGTATGGAGATTGCCACGGATAGGCTCGGTAGGGGTTTGGATGAGTTTGCTTGTCGGTCTTCCTTTCGCTCAATACCTGGGTAGCCGTTACGTACAGCTAGTACCGCTGATGTGCTAGTGGTTAAACCCACTACCAGCGTATCGACAAGTCTTTAGAGTCCTACACAGAGGGTTTTCACGGTTCAGGCGATATGGTGTAGATGACGTATGTTGGTACATACAGGTGTCCGAATAAATATATGTACTGGCTACACAGATTTTAATAGGACGGTTGATAATACTAGCGACTTAGGATTAAGCCGGATTATTAAATCAGGTTTTGATTTAATAATTTATATATATATATATATATATTTATATATGTATTCTAGTATTATTGTTCACTATTCATTTTCTCTCTTGGCTATTCGTATTTTTGTACGAATACGTGTATATGTATTTCGATACGTATACCAGATTGTATTCCGTATTTATACAGAATTACTTCCAGAAGATTACCACCTCATTATAATGATTTTCATTTTAGAAAATCATTATGGAAATGAGGTGGAAGGGGTGAGTTGGCATGGGCATGGCTTGGCATGTAGAGAGGCATGACTCTTATTTGTTTATTTGGAAAATTGGGGGGGGGGGGATATTTTTATGCATGGTTATAAATTGTTGTAGCCATTATTTACATGCCATCCATTCATTCTTTTCATTCTAGACTTCCTTCACACTCTCACTCACTTGTGAGACTTAGCTTTCTCCATGGTTGCTCATGCCACTAGTTTCCTCACCTCCTTCTTCATCTTCTTGGGTTGCTCATTTGAGCATGTCACATGAGAGACAAATACAGTGAGACATTCTTACACCTCCACTCTCCATTGCTAGCAACCTTGGAGCGTCGGTTGCCTCGCTAGGCGAGGCTGGAGCCTGCGTCGTTTGCCTCGGGCGGATCATCATCGATGGAGGAAGACTGGCAACCAAATTCGATCCGCAACGCCTAGGAGCTAAAGAAGGTGGTAGAAGACCGAAGGACTTGGTTTATTCGGTATAACCATCTCTATCCTAGTAGTTTAGCACTCTCTAGTTAGCTAGTATGGTTTATGGTTTTGATCTTGGGGCGGGTTTTGTTTGCACCAAAATTTTTGAACGCCAGTTTTTGTTCCGCATTGGCCACGGTAGATGGCCAGGACGCAGGCAAATCCCAGCATTTCTCACATTTGTGAGGTACATCCGTTCATATGTTACATTTGTGATGTCCATCCGTTCATATGATATTTGAGTTTGATATAAGAATCGTTAGTCATATTTGAGACTAAGATCAACTTAGAAACAAATGAGCATATGGGCTCAATTATTTTAGTTTAAGGACATCACGGTCCAACATTCCCTATTTGGGACGAATGCTAGTTTAAGAACATTTCGGTCCATTCTCGTCTTGCGCACACGTGTATTACGTGGCAGAGTGAACGATGGTGACATGGAATTGTTGGATATGTATGCCCTAGAGGCCTGTATTGTATAGGATACTAGGCATGTATATGTACAGAAACAATCTTTGCTCGAAATGATAGTATGCTATCTGGTTTATCTTTATCATAACATGTGATGTGTTGATGAAGCCCTTAGGATTATGCTTGACTACCAGGATTATGATGAGATCATACTGGTGGGACCTGGGCAGTCTACAAGCATATCCTTCAATAGTTCCTAGTCGAGGGTATATCGAGACAGGGCATCGGTATTACCAGATTAGACTAGAGTGTACGTTTCTTGACCCTGGGGGCAATGGTTGATTCCACAACCATTGATGTTTGACATCAAAGATTGTACACGGGTGCTCATTGGAGAATGGGTACACCGAACAGGACTCGCTAAGAACTCCTAGATGGTATATATACCTATTGTCAGATAGCAGTTCTCTAGCGACACTTGTACAGGTTAGTCTGTAGACCCGAGATCGTCATAGTGTCTTGTGTGATTCCCACTGTACTTTAATTTCCTCCCTACCACGGCTCTATTGAGTCATGCAAACAGGTGGATTTTGGGTACAGTCCCGAATCATATGGAGGCAGTGAGCGATAGGAGGGGTTTCGTCTCTCCCGGTATAGGGAGTTGATGTCGCGCTATGTTTGACCGGCTATAACACCTAAATCCCTGGCCAGGGTTCTCGAGGTTTACTGATAAGTGTTATCAGTAGTTTCTCGAACTGTTATGAGCCATAAATCAGCATGACTTATAAAGTTACTGGGGTCTGACATTTACCACCCCTAGACTTTATATGCGACGTATCAGACGAAGAGACCGGACTGTACGGTAAGTGTTGCTTGCAGGCTCGTAAGGGTTGTGATGAGTTCGCTCATTGGCCACCTTTTCGTCATGTACCTGGGTAGCCGTTACGCACAGCTAGTGCCACTGACGTGCTTGTGGTTAAACCCACTGCCAGCGTACTGTCGAGTCTTTAGAGTCCCACACAGAGAGTTCCCTCGTTCAGGCGAAATATGTAGAGGCTGTAAGTTGTTGTGGCAGCCGTAAGCTGTTACGACAGGGTTTTGATTTTTGTTCATGTAATTGTTACAGGAATAATAATCTAAGCTCAGAGTTTCTAGATTTCCTAAAAGAGAATGGGATTCTCTCTCAGCTCACTCCTCCGTATACACCACAGCACAACGGTGTATCGAAAAGGAGGAATCGCACATTATTAGATATGGTACGATCTATGATGAGTGATGCTGAGTTACCAATATCATTTTGGGGGCACACATTGGAGACTGCGATTTATCTATTGAATAGAGTTCCGACCAAAACCATGTCTACCACTCCATATGAGATATGGTATGGGAAGAGACCATCTCTTAAAAGAGTTAAGGTATGGGGTTGTCCGGCTTATGTGAAAAAACAGAATCCAGACAAACTTGAGACACGATCGGTTTTGTGTAAATTTGTGGGATATCCAAAACACTCGTATGGATATCTATTCTACCACAAGGAGGAACAAAGGGTGTTTGTTTCTCAGTATGCCACATTTTTAGAAAATGAATTTTTTACAAATGATACTGTTGGCAATGCGGTAGAACTGGAAGAAGTTCCAGATGCACAAACCATTACCGATGATTTGATTGAACCTGAGGTTTCAATAGAACCTGACATACCTCAGCCACTCCGTAAATCTAGTAGGACTTCTCGCCCACCTAATAGATACTACGGTTTTCTAATTGACGGCGATAGAGAAGATTGCATCATGAATGATGATGACCCTACTAGTTTTCAGCAAGCTATCACAAGTGGTGACTCAGTGAAATGGTTGGATGCCATGAGATCCGAAATGGAATCCATGCACACCAACAAAGTATGGACTTTGGAGGCTGCACCTTCTGGAGTAAAACCCATAGGGTGCAAATGGATCTTTAAAAGAAAGATTGGTGTGGATGGTCAGGTGGAGACCTATAAAGCTAGGCTGGTAGCAAAAGGATTTCGTCAAAGACCGGGCTTAGACTATGATGAAACTTTTTCACCAGTCGCTATGCTCAAATCCATTCGGATCTTGCTTGCTATAGCTGCGTACTATGATTATGAGATCTGGCAGATGGATATTAAAACGGCATTTCTAAATGGTGATTTAGAAGAATGCGTTTTTATGGATCAGCCAGAGGGCTTCATTGATAGTGGGAGCAGCGGAAAAGCATGCAGGCTGCTTAAATCCATCTATGGATTAAAGCAGGCATCACGGAGTTGGAACATCTGCTTTGATGATACAATCAAAGAGTTTGGTTTTATCAAAAATGTGGATGAACCATGTATTTATAAAAGGATTGTAGAGAGTACTGTTACATTCCTCGTATTGTACGTGGATGACATTCTCTTGATAGGAAATGATATTCCTATGCTACAATCGGTCAAACTATTCTTATCGCAGAGGTTCTCCATGAAAGACCTGGGTGATGCCTCGTACATTCTGGAGATTAAGATCTATAGAGATATATCTAAGAAATTATTGGGATTGTCCCAATCGAGATACATTGACACCATACTAAAGAGGTTTAGTATGGAAGATTCCAAGAGGGGTAATTTACCCGCTTGTCATGGGATCACCATCTCCAAAGAGATGTCTCCAAAGACTGATGAGGAGAGGGCTCGCATGAGCATTATACTCTATGCTTCGGCAGTAGGATCTATAATGTATGCGATGTTATGTACTCGTCCAGATGTAGCTTATGCACTAAGTGCAGTAAGCAGGTATCAATCCAACCCAGGGGAGAAATACTGGACTGCTGTGAAGAACATTCTAAAGTACTTGAGAAGAACTAAAGAAATGTTCTTGGTGTATGGTAACGGAAATCTCCAAATGGAGGGCTTTACCGACTCCAGCTTCCAGAGCGACAAGGATGATAGTAAGTCCATCTCAGGGTTTGTATTTACTCTAAATGGAGGAGCCGTATGTTGGAAGAGTTCTAAACAAGATACCATCGCTGACTCCATGATGGAAGCTGAGTATATTGCTGCTAATGATGCAGCAAAAGAAGCAGTCTGGATGAGGAAGTTCATTTCAGAACTTCAAGTGGTTCCATCCATTGCTAATCCAATACCTCTGTATTGCGATAACAATAGAGCCATGGCTTTGGCAAAGAAACCGAGGTCCCATCAGAAATCCAGACATATCTTGAGGCGGTATCACCTCATCAGGGAGATAGTGGATCGCCAGGAAATCGAGGTACGGAGAGTAGACACGAAAGACAACACAGCAGATCCATTCACTAAGGCTATCCCTCAAGTACAGTTTGAGAAACTGTTTGAGCTGTTGGGCATGCGGTACGCCGGAAACTGGTTCTAGCCGGTACTTATTGCATTAATTACAGGCCCTAGTGCAAGTGGGAGATTGTTGGATATGTATGCCCTAGAGGCCTGTATTGTATAGGATACTAGGCATGTATATGTACAGAAACAATCTTTGCTCGAAATGATAGTATGCTATCTGGTTTATCTTTATCATAACATGTGATGTGTTGATGAAGCCCTTAGGACTATGCTTGACTACCAGGATTATGATGAGATCATACTGGTGGGACCTGGGCAGTCTACAAGCATATCCTTCAATAGTTCCTAGTCGAGGGTATATCGAGACAGGGCATCGGTATTACCAGATTAGACTAGAGTGTACGTTTCTTGACCCTGGGGGACAATGGTTGATTCCACAACCATTGATATTTGACATCAAAGATTGTATACGGGTGCTCATTAGAGAATGGGTACACCGAACAGGACTCGCTGAGAACTCCTAGATGGTATATATACCTATTGTCAGATAGCAGTTCTCTAGCGACACTTGTACAGGTTAGTCTGTAGACCCGAGATCGTCATAGTGTCTTGTGTGATTCCCACTGTACTTTAATTTCCTTCCTACCACGGCTCTATTGAGTAGTGCAAACAGGTGGATTTTGGGAACAGTACCGAATCATATGGAGACAGTGAGCGATAGGAGGGGTTTCGTCTCTTCCGGTATAGGGAGTTGATGTCGCGCTATGTTTGATCGGCTATAACACCTAAATCCCTGGCCAGGGTTCTCGAGGTTTACTGATAAGTGTTATCAGTAGTTTCTCGAACTGTTATGAGCCATAAATCAGCATGACTTATAAAGTTACTGGGGTCTGACATTTACCACCCCTAGACTTCATATGCGACGTATCAGATGAAGAGACCGGACTGTACGGTAAGTGTTGCTTGCAGGCTCGTAAGGGTTGTGATGAGTTCGCTCGTTGGCCACCTTTTCGTCATGTACCTGGATAGCCGTTACGCACAGCTAGTGCCGCTGACGTGCTTGTGGTTAAACCCACTGCCAGCGTACTGTCGAGTCTTTAGAGTCCCACACAGAGAGTTCCCTCGTTCAGGCGAAATATGTAGAGGCTGTAAGTTGTTATGACAGCCGTAAGCTGTTACGGCAGGGTTTTGATTTTTGTTCATGTAATTGTTACAGGAATAATAATCGGAAGGATAATACCGGTGGGCTTTGGTTTAAGCCAAGATACCGGTATTATATTATTGGATTAATTGTATTCGTATTTTTCGGATACGGGTATACGGTATACGGAGGAGGGGTATTTTTGTAATTGTTACAAGAATACCTTCTAGAAGGTGCCACCTCATAATGACATAATAATGACATCATTTATTTTATCAAAATAAAATGAGGTGGAAATTAAAAGGTACAAGCATGATGAGGTTGTTGTTATGGAATTACTATTGAAGCATGATACTAATTTATATAATGCATGCTTCAAATTATTTCTCTTAGTGCTATATCTTTATTCATCATGCTTGAACACTTTCATTATGATAAACACTTACTCCTTCTCATCTCCTCCTTCTCATTCTTCTTATAAATAGCTTCACATGAGATGTGAATGTTAAGTGAATCAAGAGAAGGTTAAGAGAAAGAAATGCTATAGATTTCAAGCTAATCTAATACATTCATCTTTACATAATCCTAGTGACCTATTCTAGCAAAATTGGTCTCTAGGTTAAACTCTTGTGAAGAGTTACTAGCTCGCACGACAACTCTCGGGTGGATCATCCAGGTCTTGGGTGGCCGGAGATCGAAGACATCGGCAACATCTAAAGGAGCTAAGGAGTTCATCAAAGAAAGGACCCGAAGGACCGTATCATTGAGGTATAATTCCTAACATAGTAGATAAGATCTCTAGTTAGGTTTTTCTAGTTGTGGTTTAGACAAGATCTTCGGTTAAGTGCGTGTTGTATGCCAAGAAAATTTTCGTTCACCGCTTCCGCCACGCCACAAGAGTTGTGGGAGCATGCAACATACACTAACATGGTATCAGAGACTAACTAAACCACAATTATATGTTAGCCAAAAGTTAGAAGCTCGATCGACAGTTTTTTCTCCCGAAAACTCGTATTCTGCCCTTGCTGCTGTCAGTTTTTGAAAGTGTTCCAAAATTAATTTGACATATCTTAAAAATACAAGCAGGGTTTTATAAGAACACTGTAGAAATTTGGACTCCTGACTCGACTAAAGCGCCGCGGATCCGTGGCCAAACCCATGGTTTTGCCGCGGATCCGCCGCCGAGTTGGGGCCGCGTCGACTCAGTTTTCTACAGTGCTCATATATTGAAGAATTAGGGTTTCTGGGATATAAAGAATTTTACAAAGGTGTTTGTACAGGAACATGTCAAGTGTTGGCATGGTTTAAAATTATCGATCGAAATTCTAATAGTGTTTGGCTAATCGGGTTTTTCGTTTTTTTTGTGATATGTGTTTGAAACGTCCGCTAATTGCTATATGACGATTAGTGGGGGTTGCACATATGGATATCATGAGATGGTATGTGTATATGAATGTGTTGGATCGTCGTGATGAATGGCCGGGGGGTGTGAGAAGAGCTTTTTTTCTTTTCTTTCATTCCATGTAATTTGTAAAAAGCCATGTAATATTGTTTTACGGATACATCCGGGATGAGGTTGTAGCCACCGTTGTATAATTTCTTTTTACTGTTTTTGCTCCTAGGATAGACCCAAGGTGGGGTGCACAAACTATCGGGTTTTCAAAGTGCCGAGTGGCCTACTCAATTGTTGAGGGAGGTTGCTACACTTCGGGAATTTGGCGGGTAGTTTGCCGCACCCGTAGGGGTCTAAAGGGGGGGTTTGGCTATTCATCATGACCGTGGAATTCGTCTTTCATTAAGGGCTTGAATGAAATACGGAATTCCTAGTATATCCAATGCATTCATCTGTGATCTGAAATGGTTATATTTATATATGAGATATATAATAAACGTTGCTTATGTTTTGCACCCGCACTAGTCCAGCCCCCGCTCTGCCGTTAGTTAAGTAACCTGACGGTGCATGACGGGAACCAGTGACGAATGCGGATGGCATAAGCGTACGTTCTATTTTTTTTTCGTTTCTTTTCTGTGATGTTTAGGAAACGTAAATGATGGGACTACATTAATGTGATTAATGATAAGAGAAAGAAACCTAAAGATGTTGTAGAATCAAATTTTTTAAGAAAAAGGGTAACTCTAGCTTTTGTTTTGCATAGCGGTATTCTTGAATATCCTGCACCTCATTCGATGAGGAAAGGGCCGAGATCCCTTCACCGGGAGTGACCCCTTTAACGAAACTGGAAAATGTTACAAAGAACTCGATTTGATTTTATAGTTGATCTAACTTTGCTTCGCATCGTGGTATTTTCATATCCAGCACCTTATTCGATAAGGAAAGAGTCGAGATCCCTTCACCGGGAGTGACCTCTTTAGCAAAATTAGAAAGATACTACAAAACCATTCGATTTTTAAAACTAGAGCTTAAACCACTCCATCCCACTCGATTCTACAACGATATCAAGTTCAAAACGTTAAAGGTTTTCATAAAATCCATCCGTTGCCCTCCGCCATTTTAGGAAGCAGAGTACTTAGTATTCGTGTCACGTTTGTTGACCATAGTTAAGGCGTGGTGTACGGTAGCTAAGTGGTGAATTCTTACAAAGCATTTTATGCGATCGATTAGGGCATTCTCATGACTTTGTTGACCATAGTTAAGGGTCATGTGGGTGGGTCTAAATCAATCACGAAATGGCGGGTTGAACTTGACCAGTACTTATGATTTGTTGACCATAGTTAAGGACATAAGTCACTAGGGGTAAAAATTATATCGGGAATTTCAAGAGTTGAGATTTGCAATGAGATTGCATACCTTCTATATGATAGTTGGATCCCGATCCCACTGTGAGTAAAAGTTACTCCCGGGAAAATTTTGCACTTTTCGGTTAGCGAACTTGTAGATTGCAATTTATCCTGGCTAGTTTTCTTTTTAGGTTTGAAGGAAAATTTGATAAAAAGCAGTGGGAGACAACAATTAGAGAAGATTAATAACCAATCTAATTATGCAAGAGCAATCAATGAATGACTTCTTTTCTATCTCCTAATAGCAGATACCGATGTCGGGACTTAAACTTTTATTAGACAAAAACAAACTCACTGGACCGAATTACAAAGATTGGCTAAGGAACGTGAATATTGCCCTGACATATGATAAGGTCGGATACGTCCTGACTACTCCAGCCCCTCCTAGCCCAGGCCCTGATTCTTCAGTTGCGGATAAAGAAATCCGCAAGAAATGGGATACAGACTGCGCAACAGCCAAGTGCCTCGCGCTAGCTTCTATGAACAATGAACATCAGAAGCAGCACGAGAAGATGGATGTCCAATCCATCTTTCTCCATACAGAGGAGTTGTATGGAGAGCAATCTCGTACTCTCCGATACGAGGCATCTCGAAAGTTGTTTTAGATGCGGATGGCTGCTGGCACGTCTGTAGGTGACCACGTATTGAAGATGATTGGACTTATCGAAGAACTTGAGGACCTGGGTTGGACCATGGAGAACGAGCAGTATGTTGATATTGTTCTACAGTCCCTTTCCCCTGCTTTTGCTCAATTCATTGTAAACTTCAACATGCACAAAATGGAGAAGTCTTTACCAGAACTCCTCAATATGTTGAAGAGTGCAGAGAGCACGCTAAAGGTAGCGAAAACTCCCGCTCTTATTGCTGGGCCATCTTCTTCCTCCATCCCGAAAGCCAAGGCCAAGGGAAAGAAGAAGAAGAAGAATCCCATCAAGCAAAGAGGCGGAGTGAAAAAGGCATCGGGAAGGGACAAGAAAGGGGCTGCTGCGACAGGTCGTGGGGAATGTTTCCACTGCCACCAGACTGGGCACTGGAAGAGAAACTGCGTTAAATACTTGGCCGACCTCCAGAAGAAGAAGCATGGTGATACTTCCACTTCAGGTGTGTTTGTAACAGAAAACTGTTTTTCAATTAACTCTGCTTCCTGGGTATTAGATACTGGGTCAGGATCTCACATCTGCAATTGTATGCAGGGGTTGAGAAATAGCAGGTTGTTGAAGAAAGGTGATCACACTCTCCGGGTTGGGAATGGTTCCTCAGTACATGCTACTGCAGTGGGAGAGTATCATCTTGGTTTGCTGTCGGGTTCTATATTGGTTTTGAACCTATGTTATTTTGTACCTTCAATGTTATGTAATATTATATCTGTATCGTTGTTGGACAATGCTGGATATAATTTTGTATTGCAATCTAATGTTATGAACATTAACCTTAATCAAGAATTGATTGGGTATGGAACATTAAATAACGGGATATACATCCTAAATCAGCATACAGTTTTTCATAAACAACACGAAAACAAAAGAAAGGTTTCAGACATAAATGAAGCTTTCATTTGGCATTGTAGACTAGGTCATATTAATGAAACAAGACTAACCAAGCCACATAAAGATGGATATTTAAACTCGTTTGAATATAAATCTTATGCGACTTGCCAGTCTTGCATCAAAGGTAAAATGACCAAAACTCCGTTTACTGGACACGGAGAGAGAGCTACTGAACTCTTAGGCCTCATACATAGTGATGTATGTGGACCAATGTCTACACATGCTGGAGGTGGTTTTTCATACTTCATAACCTTCACTGATGATTTATCGAGATTCGGGCACGTGTTCTTGTTGAAACATAAGTCCGAAGCCTTTGAAAAGTTCAAGGAGTATAAATCTGAAGTAGAAAAACAAACAGGCTTAAGTATCAAGAAACTTCGATCGGATCGTGGAGGTGAGTATCTAAGCTCAGAGTTTCTAGATTTCCTAAAAGAGAATGGGATTCTCTCTCAGCTCACTCCTCCGTATACACCACAGCACAACGGTGTATCGAAAAGGAGGAATCGCACATTATTAGATATGGTACGATCTATGATGAGTGATGCTGAGTTACCAATATCATTTTGGGGGCACGCATTGGAGACTGCGATTTATCTATTGAATAGAGTTCCGACCAAAACCATGTCTACCACTCCATATGAGATATGGTATGGGAAGAGACCATCTCTTAAAAGAGTTAAGGTATGGGGTTGTCCGGCTTATGTGAAAAAACAGAATCCAGACAAACGTGAGACACGATCGGTTTTGTGTAAATTTGTGGGATATCCAAAACACTCGTATGGATATCTATTCTACCACAAGGAGGAATAAAGGGTGTTTGTTTCTCAGTATGCCACATTTTTAGAAAATGAATTTTTTACAAATGATACTGTTGGCAATGCGGTAGAACTGGAAGAAGTTCCAGATGCACAAACCATTACCGATAATTTGATTGAACCTGAGGTTTCAATAGAACCTGACATACCTCAGCCACTCCGTAAATCTAGTAGGACTTCTCGCCCACCTAATAGATACTACGGTTTTCTAATTGACGGCGATAGAGAAGATTGCATCATGAATGATGATGACCCTACTAGTTTTCAGCAAGCTATCACGAGTGGTGACTCAGTGAAATGGTTGGATGCCATGAGATCCGAAATGGAATCCATGCACACCAACAAAGTATGGACTTTGGAGGCTGCACCTTCTGGAGTAAAACCCATAGGGTGCAAATGGATCTTTAAAAGAAAGATTGGTGTGGATGGTCAGGTGGAGACCTATAAAGCTAAGCTGGTAGCAAAAGGATTTCGTCAAAGACCGGGCTTAGACTATGATGAAACTTTTTCACCAGTCGCTATGCTCAAATCCATTCGGATCTTGCTTGCTATAGCTGCTTACTATGATTATGAGATCTGGCGGATGGATGTTAAAACGACATTTCTAAATGGTGATTTATAAGAATGCGTTTTTATGGATCAGCCAGAGAGCTTCATTGATAGTGGGAGCAGCGGAAAAGCATGCAGGCTGCTTAAATCCATCTATGGATTAAAGCAGGCATCACGGAGTTGGAACATCTGCTTTGATGATACAATCAAAGAGTTTGGTTTTATCAAAAATGTGGATGAACCATGTATTTATAAAAGGATTGTAGAGAGTACTGTTACATTCCTCGTATTGTACGTGGATGACATTCTCTTGATAGGAAATGATATTCCTATGCTACAATCGGTCAAACTATTCTTATCGCAGAGGTTCTCCATGAAAGACCTGGGTGATGCCTCGTACATTCTGGGGATTAAGATCTATAGAGATATATCTAAGAAATTATTGGGATTGTCCCAATCGAGATACATTGACACCATACTAAAGAGGTTTAGTATGGAAGATTCCAAGAGGGGTAATTTACCCGCTTGTCATGGGATCACCATCTCCAAAGAGATGTCTCCAAAGACTGATGAGGAGAGGGCTCGCATGAGCATTATACTCTATGCTTCGGCAGTAGGATCTATAATGTATGCGATGTTATGTACTCGTCCAGATGTAGCTTATGCACTAAGTGCAGTAAGCAGGTATCAATCCAACCCAGGGGAGAAATACTGGACTGCTGTGAAGAACATTCTAAAGTACTTGAGAAGAACTAAAGAAATGTTCTTGGTGTATGGTAACGGAAATCTCCAAATGGAGGGCTTTACCGACTCCAGCTTCCAGAGCGACAAGGATGATAGTAAGTCCATCTCAGGGTTTGTATTTACTCTAAATGGAGGAGCCGTATGTTGGAAGAGTTCTAAACAAGATACCATCGCTGACTCCATGATGGAAGCTGAGTATATTGCTGCTAATGATGCAGCAAAAGAAGCAGTCTGGATGAGGAAGTTCATTTCAGAACTTCAAGTGGTTCCATCCATTGCTAATCCAATCCTCTGTATTGCGATAACAATAGAGCCATGGCTTTGGCAAAGAAACTGAGGTCCCATCAGAAATCCAGACATATCTTGAGGCGGTATCACCTCATCAGGGAGATAGTGGATCGCCAGGAAATCGAGGTACGGAGAGTAGACACGAAAGACAACACAGCAGATCCATTCACTAAGGCTATCCCTCAAGTACAGTTTGAGAAACTGTTTGAGCTGTTGGGCATGCGGTACGCCGGAAACTGGTTCTAGCCGGTACTTATTGCATTAATTACAGGCCCTAGTGCAAGTGGGAGATTGTTGGATATGTATGCCCTAGAGGCCTGTATTGTATAGGATACTAGGCATGTATATGTACAGAAACAATCTTTGCTCGAAATGATAGTATGCTATCTGGTTTATCTTTATCATAACATGTGATGTGTTGATGAAGCCCTTAGGACTATGCTTGACTACCAGGATTATGATGAGATCATACTGGTGGGACCTGGGCAGTCTACAAGCATATCCTTCAATAGTTCCTAGTCGAGGGTATATCGAGACAGGGCATCGGTATTACCAGATTAGACTAGAGTGTACGTTTCTTGACCCTGGGGGACAATGGTTGATTCCACAACCATTGATGTTTGACATCAAAGATTGTATACGGGTGCTCATTAGAGAATGGGTACACCGAACAGGACTCGCTGAGAACTCCTAGATGGTATATATACCTATTGTCAGATAGCAGTTCTCTAGCGACACTTGTACAGGTTAGTCTGTAGACCCGAGATCGTCATAGTGTCTTGTGTGATTCCCACTGTACTTTAATTTCCTCCCTACCACGGCTCTATTGAGTCATGCAAACAGGTGGATTTTGGGAACAGTACCGAATCATATGGAGACAGTGAGCGATAGGAGGGGTTTCGTCTCTTCCGGTATAGGGAGTTGATGTCGCGCTATGTTTGATCGGCTATAACACCTAAATCCCTGGCCAGGGTTCTCGAGGTTTACTGATAAGTGTTATCAGTAGTTTCTCGAACTGTTATGAGCCATAAATCAGCATGACTTATAAAGTTACTGGGGTCTGACATTTACCACCCCTAGACTTCATATGCGACGTATCAGACGAAGAGACCGGACTGTACGGTAAGTGTTGCTTGCAGGCTCGTAAGGGTTGTGATGAGTTTGCTCGTTGGCCACCTTTTCGTCATGTACCTGGGTAGCCGTTACGCACAGCTAGTGCCGCTGACGTGCTTGTGGTTAAACCCACTGCCAGCGTACTGTCGAGTCTTTAGAGTCCCACACAGAGAGTTCCCTCGTTCAGGCGAAATATGTAGAGGCTGTAAGTTGTTATGACAGCCGTAAGCTGTTACGGCAGGGTTTTGATTTTTGTTCATGTAATTGTTACAGGAATAATAATCGGAAGGATAATACCGGTGGGCTTTGGTTTAAGCCAAGATACCGGTATTATATTATTGGATTAATTGTATTCGTATTTTTCGGATACGGGTATACGGTATACGGAGGAGGGGTATTTTTGTAATTGTTACAAGAATACCTTCTAGAAGGTGCCACCTCATAATGACATAATAATGACATCATTTATTTTATCAAAATAAAATGAGGTGGAAATTAAAAGGTACAAGCATGATGAGGTTGTTGTTATGGAATTACTATTGAAGCATGATACTAATTTATATAATGCATGCTTCAAATTATTTCTCTTAGTGCTATATCTTTATTCATCATGCTTGAACACTTTCATTATGATAAACACTTACTCCTTCTCATCTCCTCCTTCTCATTCTTCTTATAAATAGCTTCACATGAGATGTGAATGTTAAGTGAATCAAGAGAAGGTTAAGAGAAAGAAATGCTATAGATTTCAAGCTAATCTAATACATTCATCTTTACATAATCCTAGTGACCTATTCTAGCAAAATTGGTCTCTAGGTTAAACTCTTGTGAAGAGTTACTAGCTCGCACGACAACTCTCGGGTGGATCATCCAGGTCTTGGGTGGCCGGAGATCGAAGACATCGGCAACATCTAAAGGAGCTAAGGAGTTCATCAAAGAAAGGACCCGAAGGACCGTATCATTGAGGTATAATTCCTAACATAGTAGATAAGATCTCTAGTTAGGTTTTTCTAGTTGTGGTTTAGACAAGATCTTCGGTTAAGTGCGTGTTGTATGCCAAGAAAATTTTCGTTCACCGCTTCCGCCACGCCACAAGAGTTGTGGGAGCATGCAACATACACTAACAGTAATGCACCTAATTTTGGGTGCGGTCTGATTTGAGGTGTGCATGTCAATTTGGAAGTGCATCAATATGGGATGAAAGGAGTTGTTGGTTGTCGGGACTCGCCACCTCTCTGAAGACGCTGAGGAATTACAACGACATATATCAAAGGTGTGAAGAGATGTGCTTTTGAACCAAATCTCGTATTTGAGGGAAAGATCATGATGGATCATCTAAGAATCGTTGGTCATATTTGAGACTGAGATTAACTTAGAAAGTATGGGATGAAGATCGTTATTCATGTATGGGAATAAAATCAGTTTGGATATCATGAACATAAGCTTAGCCAATTTGGGCTAAGATTGGGTTTCTGTATCACCGAGCAGTGCTAAGCACTAAGTTGCATATAACACGCATGTGTGTTTCATGTGAGGCGTTGAAATAATGCTAAGCACTAGTCTTTTGTGGCACTCACGTGTGTTTCACGTGAGACACTAATCGTCTGGCGCTCACGTCACGTATATTTCACGTGAGGCGCTGAGCGCCAGTGTTTCACGTGAGACGCTGCCCTAGTGCTAAGCACTAAACTTTTCTGTTTTCTGGCGCTCATGTGTGTTTCACGTGAAGCGCTATGTAACTTGGCCTTAGGTGCTCACGTGCTTTTCACGTGAGGCGCTGAGTTCTTTGGAGATTTAATCTATGTTGATGTTTTTAGATAACTTAAACCTCTGTTAATGGTATTTTTACCATTAACGATCACCAAGATCACTATTTTGAGGATCTGGGATCAAGGATCTGGGATCAGCCTGATTTGAAAGAACTAAGTTCCTGGAGTATTATGGACTCCATATTCTCCGTGTTCTTTTATCCATATTTTTCTGTTCATGTTTTCAAAGAGGTAAAACATCTGTTAATAGTATTTTGACCATTAACAATCATCAAGATCACTATTTTGAGGATCTTAGATCGGGTTCTTAATGAACTAAGTTCTTGATTTGAAAGAACTAAGTTCCTGAAGTATTATGAACTCCATCTTGTTTCTTTTCAACTTTGTTCTTCCCTAAATCTTTGATTCTCAAGAACAAGATCTTCCCAATGAGAATTAAATTCTCAACTTGTAGGAAACTTGTCTTATGGATCTCAGATTCAGAAAAAGAACTAAGTTCTTGAGAAGGGTTAAACCCTTAGATATGCTATGATATGTAAAGGGTTATTTTGATTTCTGAGGTTTCTTTACATAGGATTTGAGAGGAGGAAGATCTTCTTCTTTATTAAGAATTAAATTCTCTGTTATTTTGAGAGTTTTCTTTATTTTTACAGAAGCTTATGGGGTGGTCTCTTCCTTATTTGGAAAGAGAGATCATTGGTAATTGGGACCCACTACCTCTCCGACGACGCTGAGGGGTTACAGCGCCATATATCGAAGGTGTGGAAGGATGTACCCTTTAAACCATATTCCATTCATCAGAGAGAAGAATAGGTTGGAGGTTAAACTCCTAACTGCAGAAAAAGACTTCGTTGGGCGCACGTGCGCCGCACGTGGCGGGCGCACGTGCGCCGCACGAGGGGCAGCTAAGGCCCTAGCTTGGAGACCTAAGCTCCTATGGAGAACTAAGCTTCTTTGAGGATTGAATCCTTGCATGTGGTGTGCACATGGTGGGCGCACATGCATTGCACGTGGTGCACATGGCGCTTGCGCATATGTGCATCATTGGGGGGCAGCTAAGGCCCTAGCTTGGAGAACTAAGCTCTTATCGAGAACTAAGCTGCTTTGAAGATTGAATCCTCGCACGTGGCGCACACGTGCGTCGTACGTGGCGCACATGGTGCTTGCGCATCATAGAGGGCAGCTAAGGCCCTAACTTGAAGAACTAAGCTCTTTTAAGGTTTAAATCCCTAATTTTTTAGAGGTATCCTCTCTTATTTATAGGGGAGTGGTAGAGAAAGGATCTTTCTTTTTCTTGATATGTGACTAAAAATGTATCCTCCATATGGTAGAGCATTACTTAAACTATACGTGTATAGCACATTTGCTCATAACTTTTGATTCCAGAAGAGTTATGAAGCCCGTAATATATCAAATCGAAGGACTTTTTAAGACGCTTTCGATGCCATCAAAATTTACCTGATTCTCATTCGGGAGTTTGGCAAATTACAGCCCGTAAAATACTGGTTTGCATTTTCTTAAGCGTATTGCTTTCATTTGATACCTTGGGCTTTTTTTTGCAGGAATTTTTGGCAGGAACACCCCTATTTGAATTAAAATAGTAAAGATAGTTTCAAAAAGATTTAAGATTACCATACAAATCAAATACTCACAAATCATGGGAAATATTTACCCTAATTAAAGATTGATATCTATCTAAATATTCCAGCCTATCACAACTATCATTATGACGCTCGTCCGCTGTTGTTGTCGATCATCGCCCATAGACTGTCATTGCCAGCTGTTGGCCATCCTTCGTCATTCCCGTCACCGGTCGTTGCTCCTCTACGCATATATCTACCAGAAATAATCAAATTATACATGCACGGTAAAACAACACTACCTACAATTTGAAGACCATCGCTTGTTTTGAAATTTGTCTTCCATTCGTTGCCGGGCCTCATCCAGATTTGATAATAACCATTTCAAAGGTCAATTTTTGAGAATATTGTCACGCCATGAAGTTGATCAAGTAAGTCGTGTAGGTGATGTGTAGGAAACCGATATTTGATGGTGATTTTGTTTATGGCTCGATTGTCAACGCACATGCCACACGATCCGTCCTTCGTTAGCATTAATAGAGAGGAACAACACACAGGCTCGTGCTTTCCCGTACTGATGATGCTCATAAGTGAGAATTCTCCATGTTATGATACGTAGCGGATGATGTGTTATCCACGTAAGCCCGCTAGATTCTTGGGGCTACGGAGCTGGAATAAGTATGATGCATTGGGGACATTTCTCGGTACCTCGCCTCCGAGGTTGCACCCGACTTTTTAGAAGACCTTCCTGGAGTACGTTCCCCCTTCAGCTGACCGCCAGCCAATAGCTCATCTCTGAGCTATCTTATAGCTGAGACTCCTCAACTCACATGCCTGTCTCCGAGCTATCCTATTTTCGAGATTACTCAGCGTTCCTGTTTGACCGGAAGCACGGAGCCCGAGTGCCTCTGTAACGGCTCCGTATATCTCGCCACGATGAGGTCTTCGCCGCTCCACGTCCCGCATTCCATGCCAGCGTATCTCGCCATTAATGGGCGTATCTTGCCATTAATGGACATATCCTACCATCAACGCAAACGTAATGCGGGGGCGTAACAGACGGCAAGATTCTTGTATTGGCTCGCTCCAATGCGACCTCTATATAAACCCCTCTTATAGATGATTAAGGTATCTCGAACTCATTCCAATATGCCACTACTCTGTCCTAATATTTCTCGATACTTGATCGTTGGAGGGTCCTACGGTGGTTTCCCATCCCGGGACTTCTTTTGCTGATAGCTCGGCGTCAACAACAACCCATTGAAATCCACACGCTCAACCTTCACCACAAATCTTAATCGTTCGGCACCGCTGGCAACAAGATCGATGTAGGACAACATCTGAGGGAGATTCCAATCTCCATCAGTTGGTGCTGTCTGTAAGAACTGAAAGTCTATCCTAGCACCATCACCGTGTTTTACAAAGCATCAAGCATGCCAATTTTAAAATTTTGCGGTGCTAAGCTACACTTAACCAAGATACTTAACTAGATGATTAGGGTTTTAGGTTTGATATCAACTAAACTATAAGAAGTGAAAGAGATTATACCCTCGTGAATCGAGTCCTTTACTTCACAAGCTTCGTATAGTAGTCCATGCGACTCTACTAGGCTCCACTTGAAGTTGGATCGAGCTTCTTCCATAACCTTCGTGCCGAAGATGATCCATCCGAAGCTCCGCTAATCCAAGCTATCTCTTCACTAAACTCTTTAGTGAAGATAACACCCTAAGCCAAAGTGCTAATCTAGTTTAGGATGGTGAAGTAGGGGTTGTGTTTGCTCACTAGGGTTCTGTTCATCTCAGAAAACTGCATTTCAATACCGCTCACTCATTATCTATTTTTTGTATAGTATCGGTACTATTAACCGTGTCTGCTCAATAAATACGGATTACAAGTATTCGTGACAAAATACTGGAAACATACTCAAAATCACGGAATGGCTAGCTCTTTGATGGCTAGGATTATGGTGGGGCTGCCCATGGCACACACAAATGATGACTTGTGCAAGTAGTAGGCACACATTGGGGGAAAAGAGTTATAAATGCAAAAAGATGTGATGTGATATAAAGCCACATGTTCCCTCTAAATCCCTAAATGCAACCCAGGCTTCTACAAAGAAATCAAGCAACACCAGTGGACTTGTTGAGGGAACACAACATCACACACCAAATACGAGCCCTAATGTCCAACACAAAACCGACGACATCCCTCAAATGCCCGATCTCACCGGCCCCACCATGCCCAATGCTCCCCAATTTTTTTTCGTCCATCCCTTGCAGTCATATCATCTCATTTTTATTACTTGTTTAATCTTATTTTGGGCTTATAAGAGGCACATCAGTGAGCAAGGGAAAGGGGTCTCATATGCCCAATACTTCATACACTCTTTGTTACTCTTTTTCTTTTTGTTCTTATACATAGCTAGTTCACCTTGAGTTCTTTGTCTTCTCTTGATCTTGCAATCTTTTTATTAAGCTTGCAAGTTTAAGTTTAGGTTATTGAACTCAAGGCTTGTAATATCACTTCGAGTTAATGAAGCTTTTTTTTTTGCACTTTGGGTTCTTAGTTTTTCTCTTGCTTTACTTACTTGCATTTAAATTCTTGCCATTTACTTATTTGCATTTTATTTCCATGCTATTTACTTACTTGCTTGTTGTTCTTTTCCTTTCTTTTTTCTTTTCTTTTGCTCTTTCTCTTTGTTGTTTTTATGGTTTGTGAATATTGGTGTTGTTAGGAAAAAGAATCGTTATGTAAGTTAAGGTTTCTCTCTCTCATTTTCTTTGCCCGATATTTTCCAATTGAACTCCGTCCAAACCTTACGCAAGCACTCCGTTAGGCACCCTACCTTACTAAGGTATCGGTGATCCCTAACCGTGACCGGTTGCGTTCGGTTTGGCCGGAGGCGAAAGTCAAGAGACAAGAATGGACAGACAAGGGTCAATAAGCCGGATTTCACTAATACCGTGCTTAAGTACCCTAATCCACGTTGTTGCCGATTGATCTAGCTTCAATGGTTAAGTTCGGCACAAATGATTGAGTACGGATTTCACTAGCTTACACTAACCTATCTAATCCTAACAACTTATACTTGCATATACAACACATAGGTTAGAATCGAACACTCCCGCCCTCGCTTTAATTCATCATAACAAGAACACAAAACGCACCTTCTCCCTGCGGACGACCCGTGCTCATCACGGCTAGCTACACGCGACGCCATTTTGATTGCGGTTAAACTTTAAAATCTTTGAAAATACGACACGCCAAAGGTGTGCCGATCAAATGGTGCCGTTGCCGGGGAGATGGTAACGTTTTTATTCTTATTATTTCGGGTTAATCTCTGCATATCTTGTTTATATATCTAATCCCATTCTTAAAAACAAACTAAAAATCGAAAAATTTTCAAAACCAAAAAAAAAAAAATTAACCATTCGAACATTTTTGTTCTCTGGATTTTTTACCTGCAAGCACTCTGGAACTAAACAAAAAAGATAAGCAATAACATTATGTCACGACCCGAAATATTAGTTCGTGACCAGCACTTAAATCACGCAACGTCTAAAGGCGTAACGTAATTCAAGTAAGCTGAAACCCAGAAATCTAAACCTTCTAAGAAAAATAAAGGAGGTGGAGTTTTGAAATAAAGGTATAATAAAATCAAGTTTTCTTAATGCATAGAAAAGGAACATGAAAATGCAAGTGGATTATGCAAGTTTAAAAACATGCTTCGTCTTTTTGAAAATTTGGGCAGCACCTCCTTTGTATATTTTGATCCAAAACCACAAATACATAATAATGATAAAGGCATCCCCAAGCGGGAGCTAGCTCTTCGCTAAACGGCGGATCACCACCACGCAATATAGTATAAATAAGTATACGACGCCCAATAGCGAAGTTCACCACAAAAAGATAAATAAATAAGCAAGACATCAAAACCACAAGTAGCGAAAAACCCCTCGTTCTAACTCTCGCAACCACAATCTCACTAAGTCTCATTACTTATACAATTTACTAATTTTGATTGATGGAGTTAATTAGATACAATATGAAATATAGATACAAGAGTGCGTACGATACAAATGTCCCACCTACCAATGCAAAACACCCGAATGCAATTGTGTGCCAACGAAACCGCTACTGATCCGTGTGGTCAACCTGCAAGAACTATGGCACAACGTGGGTGAGTTGCCAACTCGTGAGTAGAAAAACATCTACAAGTAGAAATCGAATAAACAACGACTCCTAGGTCAACTATATCATAAAGGTAATACTATGATATCTAGGGTGACCGAGTCTGTATATGTGCCAACAAGGTAGTCAATGCCTATAAGCATGTGGATAACATCCAACCATATAATCAATATCTGTATGCATGTAAATATCATAAAAGAGTGTGCATGAAAATATGAGGATATAAATCAACGGTGTCCCTCACGACACATCAAAATCATGGAACCTGAGTGCCTAGCATCGACACTCGAAACATCATGAAAACCCTGCCCAGCATCGGCACGTAAATTCTCATATATCTCATGCGCCGTATCCTCAGATCGGCCCTCAGGCGCCGCACACCCTGGTCGGCCCTTATATCCATCTTGCTACTCTGGTCGGTATCCTCCGGATAACCGCCGAGTCCAAATACAATCACCGGTAGGTAGTGCTCCCCTGCCAGGCTCACCGTCTAACATATACGAGTCTTCTTGCCCCGGGGTACCTCACCGGGTCCACCATGTACCCGCAGACGGTGCCTACCGCTCTTCGAATCGGGTTTCACATGCCACTCTCAGAACCGAGAAAACACATGGGGGACGTACTGAAATATCATATCAAGAGAAACCGGGGTTTTAAAACAATATATACTTTTCTTTTAAAATGACCATGGTTCTCAAATCCAGAAATCTCATGAAAACAACATATCTCAATGCGTAAAATCATAAAGCCTGATGTATGCGACATATGATGAAATGTAAGCATATCCGTATATCATGCAATATGGAACGGTGATATATCATATTAATGGAAAACTGCTCCTTTAAATAATTCCAGTTTTAAAAATATGTCTTGCGGTTCCCAATATCTCCAAAGTCAAATGCAACATCGTATAAAAGTGCATAGGTAACTATAGCAAGTAAATTATGCAAAGATCATATCATGATGCAGCAATCCTACTGTGTAGTGACATGGCAATTATCGATGATGAAGTGTGTGAGCCGGCGATTCTGTGTACGTGTAACATACGCATCATCGATAATGGTGTAAGTGTACCAGCACAAGTATATGCAATGCAATGAGTATAACATGAATGCTGCATAAGGTAAATCATCAGCTAAAAGCTATAAGGTATACGTATCTATCATATGTCTGAGTCGGTGAATCTATCAATCGGCATCTAGCTTCACAGCACCACGTATGGTATAATCCATCGTACGGCATCCTCTAGTCAAGGGTATGGATCAAACCTCAAGTCAAACTCATCACGTACGGAAAGTCATCGTACGGCGGCATTAAGCTATCAGGGATCCTATCATCCTAAAAGACAAGGAGGGTACGGATCTAACGTCTCGTACGACTATCACTCACGATTTAGAACATATATAAATATCTCTATATACCTATGTCCCAGGTCGCATCCGCAATAATCTCATATCAGGGGACCGACATGGTATAATTCATCTCAATCGACTCGCATCCGTATACCATCATACCATCAAATCATCATATCATCATATCCGTCTTATATTCTTTCATCGCATTTATATCTCATATCAAGTTGAGTTTACATAAACATTCTATCTCTACTATAAGTATAAGTATCTAATCTAACATACACACCCGAACCATACAATCAGATTTTTAAAGAAGCGAATCGTAGTTTTGAAAATAGGGGTTACGGTGTTTTTAAGGAAAAGATATCATTTGAAATTCCGTAACGTCCCTCAAGGTATCTGTTTAAAAGATGCATGCGATTCTTCAGTTGAGAAATATGTATGGTTCGGATGACACATCTACGTCGACTATCTAGTCCTATAGTATCCTAAACGGAAATATCGTCAAACATCATCCTCAAATCCCGTCATCACATATTAGTCGTATTAGATCATTTCTAACTATCCTTAGTTTCTAATATGGTTTCACTAACTATCATTTAACTCTAACCCTAGTTTCCAAATCTAGGTTTCCTTAACCATATTCTATAAATCAGTTTCCATCAAAACTTTGCGGGGGTGCTATACGCCATCCACCCGACTTCCCCGGTAGATATAGATCTACTCACCGTAGTCTTCGCTTGCCGAAGTCGTTAACGCCATGCTCCGTCGCCTCGGAATCCACGCGAAGGTACCTACAATAACAACACATATCGCAATTCTATTAAAATCAAGTTCTAAAATCCAAAACGGCACGCGCCTTGCTCGTAGGTTAGAACCTATAGCATACGCGTACAAAATCAACCAAACAACCCTTGTTGTTGATGTACGAACATCCCACAACCAAATACAAATCCAAATATAAAAACTTAGCATTTCAAAATACGGAAAACCATAGCCAAAATCACATAAAAAGGCTCCCAGAATTTGACTCAGGTCCAATAAAGCTAAGCAAACAAGTCTAGGGTACAGGGAGTGTATGAGCTACTGGAGCAACCTGGGTGTAGGGTTGCTAGGCACGCGCATAAGGGTCTACGAGGAATCAACCATGCCCGATTAAAATTTTAGCCGTGCCGAACAACCCGAAGCCGGATCTTTAAACTAGGGTTTAGGCGAAAACAAGCATGTTAAACTCTTTAACACTAAGTGAGAGGGATTACAACCTTTGTAGATCCGGTCCTTCACTTCTTAAGCTCCGTGTTGAGGTCCCTTCGCTGCGGTCATCGTGTTCTGGACTCTCGAGAGGCTTCACGAAGAGAATGATGCAACCTTTACTTCCGATCTTCGATACTTAGATGATCTACCTTTAAGTTTCATTAACACAAGCTAACACTCATTATATGAAATGAACACCCTCATCTAAATAGCAAGGATAGATGAGGATGATGAAGTAGGATTTTTGCTCTCATTTATAATCTTTTTCTCACTCACTTTCATCACAAAAGAAAGCTTTTTCATGAAGGAACACAAGGAAGAAGAAGAAGAATGAATATGATCACTTAATCCTTTTGTGATGAACAATGAATTATTGTAGTGGTTACAAATCTAACCAAGGGTTAAGCATGAGAAGAGTTAACCCTTGTAGAGAGTTAACTAGAGTTAATGGTTTGGATTGGGTTAACATAATATCTCACAAAAATATTAAGCAACCACAAAGTCAAAGCTTCATGAAGCTTCATGAAAAAGCTAACCTTAACTAAGCTTAAACCCTAATCCATTGTTAAATTTGTAACCCTAACATGTTACAATATTATGTATCACATATACAATATATTTTGTAACAATAGAAAATAATACAATTAACATATATCACATATATATCAATGTATTATCCCGTGAGAAAATGAATCTTTTAGTGAGCTAATATTAGTTAATGTAATTTAATATATCATATATATTATTATACATTAAATTATCGAATCAACTCTTGATCCGACAATCCGGCTATATCGCATATAACCGACTAATACGATGACCCGGCTATATCACATATACCCGGCCGATATCTCATATCGCGAGAATCCAATACGGTATCATATACCGCATTATCCTCGGTCCCGCACATATCACATATGTGCTCCTACTCCGTTTTGTCTGAGCTAAGAAACCTCTGTGTAGGACTCTAAAGAATCGTCAATACGCCGGCAGTAGGTGATGATCATATCAAACACCCACAAGCTGCAAGCGGTCAGCTAAACGTAACAGCCATCCAGGTATTGAGCGCTCAGAAGATCAACAAGCAAGCATGTACATTCTCCTGTGAATCCAATCAGTAACACTCCCGTACAGTCCGGTCTCGTCGTCTGATATGTCGCATATCTCGCCTAGGGGTGGTAAACGTCAGACCCCAGTAGCTCGATAAGTCGTGTCGATATGAGGTCTATAACAGTTCGAGAAACTACTGATAACACTTACCAGTAAATCTCAGCAACCCTGGCCAGGGATTTTCGGTTATAGCCAATCGAACACAGCGCAACATCAACTCCCTATACCGGGAGTGACGAATCCCCTCCTATCGCTCATTGCCTCCATGTGATTCGGGACTGTACCCAAAAGCCACCGTTTTGCACGCCCTCTTGGACGTGGTAAGGTGGAAATCAAAGCACAGTGGGAATCGCACAAGACTCTATGACGATCTCGGGTCTACAGACTACCCTGTACCAGTGTCACCGGAGAACTGCCATCTGACGTGTGGTATATCACCATCTGGGAGTTCTCGGCGAGTCCGTCCAGTGTACCCAGTCTCCACTGAGCACCCGTACACCATCCTTGATGTCAAACACCGATGGATATGGGATCATCCATCGCCCATCATATGGGTCAAGATGCGTATACGCTAGTCTACTCTGGTGTATCGATGCCCTGTCTCGATACACCCTCGACTAGGAACAGTTATAGGATGTACTCGTCGACTACCGTGGCCCCACTAGTATAATCTCATCATAGTCCCAGTAGTCGAGTACATATCCTAAGGGCTTTATCAACATGTAACATAGAGACAATATGAGTACATGTTAAGATAAAATGCAACCAGATAGCTTACTATCATGTCGAGCAAGAAAGTCCTCCCTATATATATCCTAGCATCCACTACAATGTACAGTATGGCCTCTAGGGCATATATATAACTAACAATCTCCCACTTGCACTAGGGCCATCTGTTGTGGTATCACATACCCAACAATTAGCTATGGTTGAAGTATCTCATACTCAACCATCCCATAAAAGTCTCTACTCGGAAAAAGGCCTTTGTGAGTGGATCCACGCTGTTGTCCTCTGTGTCTACTCTCCTAACCTCGACCTCCCTGGAGATCAACCATCTCCATGATCAGGTGATACTGCCTAAGAATTATATCTGGATTTCTGATGGGACGGGGGTTCCTTGGCTAAAGCCCCAACTCCATTGTCACACAATGGTAGGAACGAAGTTCATCTCATGAACTTATATATATCCAGATTGCCTCTTTGGTAGCATCTTTGGTAACGATGTATCTTGCCTTTAATCTTCTAGTATGTCACGGTATCTAGCTTGGAACTCTTCCAACATACCGTCCCTCCACTGAGGGTATAGGCAAGCCTGCGACTGACATTCAGTCGTCCTTATCACCCTGGAACTTTTCCGGTGATTCTCCCCAGGATCGATTGATACCATCTCACTACAACTAGTGAGTATCCTAACATCCATTTTAGATCTATCTCATAGATCCAAAACACAGGATTTCGGAGGTATCACCTTAATCCTATATAGAGAATCCTTGTGATAAACGGAGATTGACCGAGCGTAGCATAGGAAACTCCTTCCCTATCAAGAGTATGTCATCCACGTACTCTACGAGGATCACCACCATACTCCCTACTACCTTTTTGTATATACAAGGTTCATCTACCATTTTGATGAAGTCAAACTCTTTGACTACCACATCAAAACAGACGTTCCAACTCCGCGATGCCTGCTTTATCACATAAAACATCTTGCACACGTTTCCGCTGCTCCCACTGTCTACGAAGCCCTCTGGTTGTGTACTTATAGTCGCTATCTTCTAAAACATCATTTAGAAAAGCTGTCATGATACCCAACCACCAGATATCGTAGTCATGGTATGTAGCCGTGGCAAGTAGGATCTGGATGGACTTAAGCATAGCTTTGAAAGTCTCAACTTTTCCATGTACACCAAGTAATTTTCTCAAGATATACTTGCTCCTGATGGAGATTTAACCCTTCAGATAAAGCAACCAAAGTCCATACTTTGTTGGTGTATAAGGATTCCATCTCAGATCGATAATCATCCAGCCATTCTTACAGAGTCCCACTCCTGATGGCCAGCTCGAAACTAGTTAGGTCATCATCTCATGATGCAATCCTCGCTCCCACTATCATAGAGAAAACCGAAGTATCTCTCAGGTGGGTGAGGAACCCTACTAGATCGGCGGAGAGGCTGAGGTTCGTTGGATATTATTGAATCCTTTGGTTCTTCCAAATCATCTTTTGTAGTTTGTATAGCTGGAACTCCTTCCAGTTCTACCTCATGACCACTAATTTCTTCACAAGAAATTCCCTTTCACAAAGGTGGCATGCTGAGAAACAAAACATCTTTTGTTCCTCGGTTTGGTAGAAGATATTCCCTTGCGAATGCTTGGGATATCCAACAAACTTCCACAGAACTGACTTTGCTTCGAGCTTGTCCGGATTTTGCTTTTAGACATAGTCCGGACAACCCCAAATCTTAACAAACTTAAGATATGGGCTCTTCCCTTTCCATATCACATATGAAGTGGTAGGCAACCGATTTGATTTGAACCCTATTCAATAGGTATGCAGCTTCTCAAGCGCATAACACCCAAAAGGAAATAGGAAACTAAGTAGTACTCATTATAGAGCACACCATATTACATAGGGTGCTATTGCTCCACCCCGATACACCGACGTGCTGTGGTGTATACGGAGGAGTAATGCTGAGAGAGAATCTTATTCTCCTTTAGAATAGTCCAGGAATTCCGTGCTCAAGTATTCTCCTCCTTGATCTCATCAAAGGACATAATACTTATACCCGTATTTTGGTTCTCTACTTCTAACTTATATTCTGTGAATATCTTAAAAGCTTCGGACTTGTGTTTCAACAGGAACATATGTCTGAATCTTGAGAGATCATCAGAGAATGTAATGAAGTACAAAGAACCGGTCTTGGCATGTGTAGACAGGGGACTTTCATACATCAGCATGTATCAATCCCAAGAGTTCACTAACTCTTTCTCTGTTTCCAATAAACAGAGCTATGGTCATCGTATCTTTATGACATGACCGGCAAGTTTCACAAGATGTAAATTCAAACAAATTTAAATATGCATCTTAATGTAACTTCAGCTAGTCGGGTCGCATTGATATGACCTAGTCTACAATGCCTCAAGAAGGATTCGTTCATTTCTGAACTCTTCCTTTTGTGTGTGTTCTGTATACTAAGAACTGTAGTTTGATTTAGAACGTCAATGTTTTTAGATAACGTGCCTGACTCGATCAACACTTGATATAGGAAATGTTCAAAACATTATCCAACAATACAAAATTATATCCTTTCTTTACTAATAAAGAGATTGATATGATGTTGTATATCAGGTTCGGTATCTAATAACATTCGTTCAGAATCAATGTATTCTGGTAATACAGGGTGATTGTGACCAACAGACTTGGCTGCAACACTTGCACCGTTTTCTGTCTCATGAAGCTTATCACCCGTTCTCAGTTCTCTACCTTTCTGTAGCCCATGTAACAGATTACATATGCGGGATCCTGATCCAGTATCTCATACCCAGGACGTAAAGGATACTGAGAAACAGTTCTCTGTAATGAACATACCCGAAGAAGATGCATCAGCATGCACTTTCTTCGTTTGGGCGGCACGGGAAATCTGGTATTCCCCAATTTCCTGCTCTGTCTTATAACAATTATAAGTTGGAGCGGGACCAATGTTCCCCATCTCAGTATAACAAGCGGGTTCGGTCAATATATCCGTATTATTATCTTGATTAAGGCGTGATATGGTCGCTACCTGGAGAGAGAGAGAAGAAAACACTCAGCGTATGCTCTTGCAAGATTAGATTGGTTATCTAATATATCTAATCAGGATGTCTCTCACTGTTTTAATCAAATCTTCCTTCAAACCCTAAAAGGAAAGACTAGCCGGGATTAATTACACTCTACAAGTTTGCCAATCATTCAGCCAGGCCAGTGTCGGTACTTTGAGGGAGGTGCCCCGTGCTTTCGCACGGACCTAATTAAAGTAAACCTCGTTTTCTCAGAGGCGTAACCCCGTTAAGACCTTTCTAGACACCTACTTGATCGGCTAATTGTAATGTGTAAAACTCTTCTAGGAGTAACTCTTACTCGCAGCGGGTATCGGGATCCAACTATCTCATAGAAGGTATGCAATCTCATTGCAAATTTCAACAATTGAAATTCCCAATAATATTTTGCCCCAAGCGATCTATGACCTTGACTGAGTCAACAAACCATAGACCGCAAGTAAAGTTCAACCCGTCATTTCCCGATTGAATTAAACCCACCCGCACGACCCTTGACCGAGTCAACAAGACCGCACGACTACCCTAATCCAATCGCATCATATGCTTTGCAGATAAGCACTAATCAGCTACCGCACACTACGCCTTGACTGAGTCAACAAACGCAGCACGAATACTAAATACTACTTATCTGAAATGACGGAGGGCTACGACAGGTTTTTAAGAAAACCTTTTGCGCAATGAACTTTATATCGTTGTAGAATCGAGTGATTTTAAATGGAGTGTTTTTGAGGCTTTTCTAGTTTTGCTAAAGGGGTCACTCCCGGTGAAGGGATCGTCGGCCCTTTCCTCATCGAATAAGGTGCAGGATATTTCATAAATATCACTATGCAAAGCAAAACTCCAAAAGCAATAAAAAAAAACCGAGTGTTGTAGCATCTGCCAGTTATTGCTAAAGGAGTCACTCCCGGTGAAGGGATCTCGGCCCTTTCCTTATCGAATAAGGTGCAAGATGTTCTACAAAGAACACTGCAATGCAAAGCAATAACCGTAGCTACCTGTTTTTGAAAATTTGATTCCACAACATCTTTAGGTTTCTTTTATTTCATTAATCTCATTAATGAAGTCCCATCAATTAAGTCACCTAAACATCACAGATAAATACGACGTACACTTATGCCATCTGCATTCGCCTCGATGTCCCCTCGTGCACCGTTAGGTTAGGTAACTAATGGCAGAGCGGGGCAGGGCTAGCGTGGGTGTAAAACATAAGTAACGTCTATATAATATATCATATATACTATATACTGTATCTATCACAACATATCAAATGATCACATCACAGATATCGCAGCAGAAGAAATATATGAAATAATGGATATACTAGGATGTCCGTGTTTTCAATACGAGCCAGTATAAAACACGGATTCCATGGTCGCGATGAATAGCCAAACCCACATCCCTAGACCCCTACGAGAGCGGCAAGCAACACTGCCAATTCTAGGGTTAGGAGACCCGGTCTCGACTCCTCGAGATGGTCTCCCACTGGACCCGAGAACCCGGTTACTTGTGCTCCCCGCCTTGGGTCTACCTAATGAGGAAAAGTAAGTAATATACAATGGTGACATCATCCTCAGCCCGGAAGTGCCCCAATAAAATAATATTACATACAAATGAATTTTACATGAATGAAAAAGAAAAACTCTCATCTCACATAAAACCCCCGGCTATTCAAAACGCGACGATCCAATATAACATATCACAGCAACACATAATATCTCATATCATCAACGTAAGTAAGTATGCGTATCCCGATTGTCGTTGATGTATAGCAACGAAGCCGGCGATACACCACATACTACGCTTACGGTCACAGAAAAGAAAGTGTAAAACTATAACAGTTGGAATCCACATCCTCCTTAGACATTGCATGCTTAACCAAATGAATTCCTTAGACATCGCATGCCTAACAGTTATAAACCCCGCATTTTAGTCTCATTATCGAAAACTCTTTTCAATATCAAGTCGGGCAATTCAACAAGATTCCCGACATCCTGATCGAATGCTCGTCGTAAACTTTAGTAGACGGCCGCACCCCCGGATGCCGTCGACGAAGTGCACTAAGGCGGAACACCGCTGCCGCGAGCACCCGAACGGATGCTTTTGGCGACGGGGTTCTCCTACAGTCACTTAGTCGGGGCTATGGGGTGTAGCTGTCTATTAAGTTTACCCGGCGAGTATCCGCGTATGCTACGTGATTGCGACGGACTTTTGATCACATCAAAATTCTGTGGCAACTGATCATCTGAGACTGAACTGCTAGATTTATAACATTCAAATTAGTTATCTCATAACTACTTGTGGATTCCAAATATTGTATCACATTCCAGATAAATAGACAATGTTAAACTTTCCGATCGAATAATCAAACACCTAAGATTTCCCCAATATATCTCAACACTTGAAATCAGTTTAAGAACATCCATCACATGCCACAGTACCAATGGTCCAGCCGTAGAAGGGTCAAGCCAAAGCCTCACATGTGGCACGCCGTACTGCCGCAAAACCTAAGGTTCAGAGGCAGTTCAAGACGGTCACATAATCGAGTTAAGGTTTGTTGTCTTCTAGAGGGTCCACCGCATAACTTGCACGACTTAGAACGTTCTTAAACTTGAGAAAAAAATCCAACTTTTGAAAAATTTTCCGACTGGGGAAAAAGTGAGTTATTGATATCCGGTCGAACTTTTTAACAGTTTTTAAAAATTATCCGGACAAAACTAAACAAAGTTAAATTATCTGATCGAATCAACGATTCCCCAATACAACCCTAGAAAACTCAACACTTGAGTGGAATTAAAAAATTCCCAGAAAACAATAACAAGAAAGGACCTAAGAATAATTACATGAAATTCCAGGGACTAAGTCAAAATTTGGGCGGCGGAACCGCCGCCAAACTTTTGTTTTGGCCGCGGTTCCGCGGTCATATTTGCGAATTAGAGGGCCGTACTTCACAGTAATTCTTAGTATTTCCTGCTTATTTTTATGAGCATTTTTAATTCATAAAAAAACACATTTTTGAAAAATGTACAGAGAAGGGTAAACATCGGGGTTTTCGGGTTCGATCGGACTTTAAACTTCGTCTAGACTTCTCCTAAAGCTCTAGCTTGGCTCTGATACCACTGTTGGGTTGCTAGGCACGCGCACAAGGGTCTACGAGGCATCAACCATGCCCGATTAAAATTTTAGCCGTGCCGAACAACCCGAAGCCGGATCTTTAAACTAGGGTTTAGGCGAAAACAAGCATGTTAAACTCTTTAACACTAAGTGAGAGGGATTACAACCTTTGTAGATCCGGTCCTTCACTTCTTAAGCTCCGTGTTGAGGTCCCTTCACTGCGGTCATTGTGTTCTGGACTCTCGAGAGGCTTCACGAAGAGAATGATGCAACCTTTGCTTCCGATCTTCGATACTTAGATGATCTACCTTGAAGTTTCATTAACACAAGCTAACACTCATTATATGAAGTGAACACTCTCATCTAAATAGCAAGGATAGATGAGGATGATGAAGTAGGATTTTTGCTCTCATTTATAATCTTTTTCTCACTT
Organism: Agapanthus africanus; assembly: GCA_030015575.1. Lineage (NCBI taxonomy): Eukaryota > Viridiplantae > Streptophyta > Magnoliopsida > Asparagales > Amaryllidaceae > Agapanthus > Agapanthus africanus. The sequence continues at coordinate 794,507,765 of JASDDO010000024.1, read as the reverse complement.
ACTTTCATCACAAAAGAAAGCTTTTTCATGAAGGAACACAAGGAAGAAGAAAAATGAATATGATCACTTAATCCTATTGTGATGAACAATGAATTATTGTAGTGGTTACAAATCTAACCAAGGGTTAAGCATGAGAAGAGTTAACCCTTGTAGAGAGTTAACTAGAGTTAATGGTTTGGATTGGGTTAACATAATATCTCACAAAAATATCAAGCAACCATAAAGTCAAAGCTTCATGAAGCTTCATGGAAGCTTCATGCAAAAGCTAACCCTAATCCAAACCCTAACCAAGTTTAAACCCTAATCCATTGTTAAATTTGTAACCCAAACATGTTACAATATTATATATCACATATACAATATATTTTGTAACAAAAGAAAATAATACAATTAACATATATCATATATATATCAATGTATTATCCCGTGAGAAAATGAATCTTTTAGTGAGCTAATATTAGTTAATGTAATTTAATATATCATATATATTATTATACATTAAATTATCGAATCAACTCTTGATCCGACAATCCGGCTATATCGCATATAACCGACTAATATGATGACCCGGCTATATCACATATACCCGGCCGATATCTCATATCGCGAGAATCCAGTACGGTATCATATACCGCATTATCCTCGGTCCCGCACATATCACATATGTGCTCCTACTCCGTTTTGCCTGAGCTAAGAAACCTCTGTGTAGGACTCTAAAGAATCGTCAATACGCCGGCAGTAGGTGATGATCATATCAAACACCCACAAGCTGCAAGCGGTCAGCTAAACGTAACAGCCACCCAGGTATTGAGCGCTCAGAAGATCAACAAGCAAGCCTGTACATTCTCCTGTGAATCCAATCAGTAACACTCCCGTACAGTCCGGTCTCGTCGTCTGATATGTCGCATATCTCGCCTATGGGTGGTAAACGTCAGACCCCAGTAGCTCGATAAGTCGTGTCGATATGAGGTCTATAACAGTTCGAGAAACTACTGATAACATTTACCAGTAAATCTCAGCAACCCTGGCCAGGGATTTCCGGTTATAGCCAATCGAACACAGCGCAACATCAACTCCCTATACCGGGAGAGACGAATCCCCTCCTATCGCTCATTGCCTCCATGTGATTCGGGACTGTACCCAAAAGCCACCGTTTTGCACGCCCTCTTGGACGTGGTAAGGTGGAAATCAAAGCACAGTGGGAATCACACAAGACTCTATGACGATCTCGGGTCTACAGACTACCGTGTACCAGTGTCACCGGAGAACTGCCATCTGACGTGTGGTATATCACCATCTGGGAGTTCTCGGCGAGTCCGTCCAGTGTACCCAATCTCCACCGAGCACCCGTACACCATCCTTGATGTCAAACACCGATGGATATGGGATCATCCATCGCCCATCATATGGGTCAAGATGCGTATACGCTAGTCTACTCTGGTGTATCGATGCCCTGTCTCGATACACCCTCGACTAGGAACAGTTATAGGATGTACTCGTCGACTACCATGGCCCCACTAGTATGATCTCATTATAGTCCCAGTAGTCGAGTACATATCCTAAGGGCTTTATCAACATGTAACATAGAGACAATATGAGTACATGTTAAGATAAAGTGCAACCAGATAGCGTACTATCATGTCGAGTAAGAAAGTCCTCCCTATATATGTCTTAGCATCCACTACAATATACATCGTATGTACAGTAATGGCCTCTAGGGCATACATATAACTAACACTGGGTACCTAACACACTAGGGTGGCCGACCACACACAAGAAAATTCTGGCCAGGCCGGTTTGCTGGCTCCTCAGGGCTTCGTCTTTGCAGGGTGGTCTCCTGGTGGTGTATCTAGGTCCCTGGTATTGTTTACTTTTCTAGAAAATGTCCCGGTTCATTCCAGATTTCCCTGCACGCTCCAATTCCTCACAAACCGACATGAACTCAATTCGCAAATCCGTATTTTGGTTTCCCATACTAAATCTCAGGTCTTGCACAGCCACAAGAGTTCACTAAAACCATCTTTAAATCTAAACCTTCTCTAAGGATTTTTATCTCCACAACCAACCAACCAATTCAACTTCTAATTTATCTAAAACACAAGAAAACTAAAACTAACAAAGTGGAAGTGCTTATACCTCATGGATGAACTCAAGAGAATCCTAGCAGTCCCAATGTCGCCAAAATCCCATTTTTCTTGGTTCAATGTGATGAGTATGAAGAGGGGATCGTTTTTTGTGAAAGGGGTATATGGTTTTGTGGATTATTTGGAGATGGATCTAGGGTTTGAAGGTGGAGGGAGATGAGGGTGAGGAAGATGAAGAAGCAGAAGAAAATGAATAATGGTGGAGGGATATGTGGCTGCCCTCTCCTCTCTCTCTCTCTCAAATATTCTCACACTCTCTCTCCAAGTCATCATTATGTCCCATCTCTCTCTCCAATTCATCATTACACCTTTATTCTTTTTTTTTTCTTTTCTCATCACCAATAAACCATAACACATAACCCAAATGAAATGAAAAAACATGTAACCAAAAGAAACATGTCATGGTGCACTAACCATGAAAACTGTAGAAACACGGATTTGGCCTAATCGCGATTAGCAGTGCGCTAATCGGGTTTTTATCGAAACTGCATATAATAAATTTTAAAAATGCCAAATCCTTTAAATATATTTTTAAATGAATAAATCACTTTAATTTCCAATTATTTCACAATTATTGGTATATATTTATACCCTTTTTCGAAAACCCCAATTTCGCAAATCGGGCACTTTTCGGGAAAAATATTATTTTAATATTAAATTCCAAAAATAATATTTTATATTTTCTGAAATGTTACAGTCTTCCCCCTTAAATAAATTCGGTCCCCGAATTTAAATTTAAACCCCCAAAATCTAAAACATTTCAATAATCAGCTCAAATCAACGGGGCTCCGAAATCACGGAAGATGAAGAAACACACAACGCACCAAGTGCGCTTGAAAACGAGTACAAAACTCAAAATCGAACTCTGTCAAGCGTCACGCAAATCATCAGATTTTCACGCATATCCTCGGAGTTACAATAGAGATACAGATCTCGAAATCTACTACTGAAATCCAATATATACTAGTCAAATGCTATAATACGTGTATAGTACGCATCTTTGGAAAACTTCAAGAACTAAATAAAAATCATGCAAAAATATTTTCTAAATCGCCATGTGATGCGTAACTCACGGCCTAAGTGACGGACGCTCATTTGTGAAATACTAGTACATGTCCATATATGTTTTTGCTCAAATATACGTTCCGCCTTTTTTCCTTCAAAATATTCCTAAAGGTTTTCCTTTATAACGTTCGTGTCGCTCACGGACACGTAGGAAATAGCGAGGCTATAGCTCTTTTTCAAAAACCTCTTGGTAAACTTTTAATGCATACAAAGTACTCAGGTACTGTCCTCAGATCAGTCATGATTGGCTACTTCATAATATGGTGCCCAACATGAAAACAAAGTGCTCAAAAGCAAAATCAGCCTCAAAAGGCGTATCCGACAATCACATGCGTCTGGTGCGCACGGAAATCAAATCCAAACACAGGTGCCATAATATGCACAAAAGCCAAAACTACGTGCAACGGGTGTGCACGAAAGCATCTGTCCAGTGCAACGGGTGTACACGACAACAATATCGGGTGCATCTGACATGCACAAGAATCCCGATTTAGTGTATCTGGTGTGCACCAAAATCGCATCTTATATCATGCGCTCAATACGCGCGAAAATCCAAATCAGGTGCATCCAACATGCGCGAATAAAATATAAATCATGTGCATCCCACATGCATGAAATCACGAAATCCAATATCAAGCGCCGAACATGCGCAAAAGTCCACTTCCAAGCGCGTCAAATATGCGCAAGAATCCAATAAGGTGCACAAGGTGCACAAAACAAATATCGAGTATCAAAATCGAAATCGACGGTATACAACACCTTTCAATCCAAATTCAAATCAGGTATACCGTGGTATATAATCTCACAACCATGTGCATCAGCATGCACAAAAGCAAATCAAAATACTAAAAGTGCATGAAAACTATGCCGAAAGCATAAATAAAATCATATGCATGCCCTAGGCATGAAGTCACAATAAATATCTCAAATGACATTAAAACGAAGTCAGGTGCAACTGTGGTGCACAAAATACGTATCAATGCACTACAAGCACATATAAGATATACCGAGTGCAAAAATCAAGTCATCCGTATGAAATCCACGAAATCATAAACACATGCTACGAAGGTACAAAATCGACATCAAATGCAATAGATATGCACAAATCGCAAATCAACACAACGGTGTATATAATATATATCAAGTGCGACAACTATGCGCAAAATGTAAATACCCAGTAGGTGCAACCATGGTGCACGAAAACAATATCATGAAACTCAATCATCAAAACTCAAATCCAAGCGATATAAGCATGATACTCAGATCACAAATGCAAATCGCAACAAGGGACATTGAGGTATACCTCCTACAATGTCGAAAAATGAATCAGTGCGCCTAAAACCGGCAGAACAAGAATATCCGCTCGCCTCCTGCTCACGGTCTGGCGTCTTCTGTCTCTGGGTCTTCCTTTTCTCTACGGATTGCTAATCTCGCAATCCATCGGCTCATCGGCCCTGTCAGGTGTGCTAACAAGGACGATTCCGTTCTGGCACTTCTCTGGTCATCTCCCGATCATTCATCACGACCACTCGTAAGGCAGCACGTCACTGGCGTCGGTCTCTGGCTCTCTAAATACACGTGACACATCTGATCCTGGGTGCAAATCTCATTGCAGCAGTGTCCCGAAAGGAATCCTGCTCAAGGTCTCTTCTGATCTCGCCTATGCCGGACTGTACGGAGGCTGGTACTCTTACATAATCTTTTCTCGTTTTCTGGACATCTGCGTTTCAGCACAACGTTCCTCGGGAATTAGCCGTATCCCAACGCCTCTGTATGCATATCAGATCTCTAATCTCGACGGGGAGTAGCAACAGCTCGTCAGCATCTCGCATGAACCTTTGGCCCCACTCGTCTGTATCATCGTCCACTTCGACGTCACATCGGGCTATCTGCGTACTGCAATGGTCCTCGGCTTCAGTAAATCCGGAGTCTCTCACACGGACTCGAAGTCACGAACTCGGTATTTTCGTCACTCTGTAGAAGATATCTAGCCGAACACGTCCTCGGGGACTCGTCCCAACTATCAGAGAAATACTCAATACTCGTCCGTTCTCGATCAACTCACAACGCATCTGGGTGAGGTCTTCTATCCGAAGCTAATCAGCTTACTGGTCTCTTATCATAAGATATCCGGACGATGTCAAACTTTTCGATCGAGTCATCAAGGTCCCAAAATTTCCCGAAGGCTCAACACCTGTGCGCAGTCTAAAAATATCTGGTACATACCACAGCACCTCTGGACTAGCCGTAGAAGGGCAAACCCAAGCCTCACTGATGGCACCGCTAAACTGCCACAAACCCTAAGGTTCAAAGCGGTTCCATGGTCATCATGTCGAGTTAGGGTTTCATTCTTCTAGAGGGTCCACAGAATTATCTGCATGTTCCTCCGAACACTTTAAACTTGTGAAAAATGGGTTTCTGACGCTCGCTCGAACTTTTAACTTCGCCTAGCCGACATGCGAATACCCTCCGTCCACACGCTAAACAATGCATCAATCCTCCAGGAAAGGCGATACATCAGCGACCATCTCTGGATCGGTCTACTCTAGATCTGAGTAAGACGCTCCACACTGAAAATCTCCAACTCAACTGGGCCTGCGTCGGCGCTTTAATCTGACGAATCACCTTCGCCTCTCAAATCGAGGTAGACTAGCTATCATCTATCGCATTCTTCCTGGAAGCTCCGGCGATCTCAGCTTGTAAGCTCAGGAAGCGACATTCCATCAATCTCAGCAACAGCTGCGTCATCTGTCTGCACGGTAGGCGACATCAAAATCTTTGAGGTATGCTGTACATCAATAGTCCTCTCGCAACTGGCAGCTCTATCTATGGCCCGATCATCTAGTGCAAAACTAAACACTCGCCTCAACAGGAGGTCACAACACAACACTACATCGAGACGTTCCCATGGCACCAGAAAACACAATGGTCGGCTCTCGTACCAGACGAGCTCGCCCTGACCGCAACACTAGCAGCATCTCAATCTGCGCTCTAACTATAGTGACAGGAACCTCAATCGAGTATCGAAGAAAGCAGATCCACGGTATGAAAGGAAACGACAGACAGAAAGGATACATGATCATAAGAAGAAACAACATCAATGAGAGTATGATCACGGAAACGAATAGAATCGAGGATCTCAAATGGATGTATAATCATGGATACGAAGAGAATCACTGGTCTCAAAATATGTACATCCTAAGGTTTCTTAAGTGGAGTATCGTATCGTAAATATGCCGCGGAACATACGTACGGTACGTCACTCTACTCAAGCTACCTACTCTATCAATTAGGGTCAGCCTATGAAACGAAAGTTCGGGTCTAATACCCCCCGTTCAAGTCTAGGTTCCGTAAGGTCAAGCCTAGGTTCCGAAATACATACCAGCACTAGACTCCGCATAGTCAAACATAGACTCGAACCAAGGTTAAACCCAATGCTCTGATACCAACTTTGTCATGACACGAAATATTAGCTCGTGACCAGCACTTAAATCACGCAACATCTTGCATGAAAAATGGAACCTGCGAAAAAGAGTTTAAAATCGAAACGTAACGTAATTCAAGTAAGCTGAAACCCAGAAATCTAAACCTTTTAAGAAAAATAAAGGAGGTGGAGTTTTGAAATAAAAGTATAATGAAATCAAGTTTTCTTAATGCATAGAAAAGGAACATGAAAATGCAAGTGGATTATGCAAGTTTAAAAACATGCTTCGTCTTTTTGAAAATTTGGGCAGCACCTCCTTTGTATATTTTGATCCAAAACCATAAATACATAATAATGATAAAGGCATCTCCAAGCGGGAGCTAGCTCTTCGCCAAACGGCGGATCACCACCACGCAATACAGTATAAATAAGTATACGACGCCCGACGGCGAAGTTCACCACAAAAAGATAAATAAATAAGCAAGACATCAAAACCACAAGTAGCGAAAAACCCCTCGCTCTAAGTCTCGCAACCACAATCTCACTAAGTCTCATTACTTATACAATTTACTAATTTTGATTGATGGAGTTAACTAGATACAATATGAAATATAGATACAAGAGTGGGTACGATGCAAATGTCCCACCTACCAATGCAAAACACCCGAATGCAACTGTGTGCCAGCGAAGCCGCTACTGATCCGTGCGGTCAACCTGCAAGAACTGTGGCACAATGGGGGTGAGTTGCCAACTCGTGAGTAGAAAAACATCTACAAGTAGAAATCGAATAAACAACGACTCCTAGGTCAACTATATCATAAAGGTAATACTATGATATCTAGAGTGACCGAGTCTGTATATGTGCCAACAAGGTAGTCAATGCCTATAAGCATGTGGATAACATCCAACCATATAATCAATGTCTGTATGCACGTAAATATCATAAAAGAGTGTGCATGAAAATATGAGGATATAAATCAACGGTGTCCCTCACGACACATCAAAATCATGGAACCTGAGTGCCCAGCATCGACACTCGAAACATCATGAAAACCGTGCCCAGCATCGGCACGTAAATCCTCATATATCTCAAGCGTCGTATCCTCAGATCGGCCCTCAGGTGTCGCACACCCTGGTCGGCCCTCATATCCATCTCGCTACTCCGGCCGGTATCCTCCGGATAATCGCCGAGTCCAAATACTATCACCGGTAGGTAGTACTTCCCTGCCAGGCTCACCGTCTAACATATATGAGTCTTCTTGTCCCGGGGTACCTCACCGGGTCCACCATGTACCCGCAGACGGTGCTTATCGCTCCTCGAATCGGGTTTCACATGCCACTCTCAGAACCGAGAAAACACATGGTGGACGCACTGAAATATCATATCAATAGAAACCGGGGTTTTTAAACAATACATACTTTTCTTTTAAAATAACCACGGTTCTCAAATCCAGAAATCTCATGAAAACAGCATATCTCAATGCGTAAAATCATAAAGCCTGATGTATGAGACATATGATGAAATGTAAGCATATCCGTATATCATGCAACATGGAACAGTGATATATCATATTAAGGGAAAACCGCTCCTTTAAATAATTCCAGTTTTAAAAATATGTCTTGCGGTTCCCAATATCTCCAAAGTCAAATGCAATATCGTATAAAAGTGCACAAGTAACTATAGCAAGTAAATTATGCAAAGAGTCATATCATGATGCAGCAATCCTACTGTGTAGTGACATGGCAATTATCGATGATGAAGTGTGTGAGCCGGCAATTCTGTGTACGTGTAACATACGCATCATCGATAATGGTGTAAGTGTACCAGCACAAGTATATGCAATGCAATGAGTATAACATGAATGCTGCATAAGGTAAATCATCAGCTAAAAGCTATAAGGTCTACGTATCTATCATATGTCTGAGTCGGTGAATCTATCAATCGGCATCTAGCCTCACAGCACCGCGTACGGTATAATCCACCGTACAACATCCTCTAGTCAAGGGTATGGATCAAACCTCAAGTCAAACTCATCACGTACGGAAAGTCATTGTACGGCGGCATTAAGCTATCAAGGATCCTATCATCCTAAAAGACGAGGAGGGTACGGATCTAACGTATCGTACGGCTATCACTCACGATTCACAACATATATAAATATCTCTATATATCTATGTCCCAGGTCGCATCTGCAATAATCTCATATCAGGGGACCGACAAGGTATAATTCATCTCAATCGACTCGCATCCGTATACCATCATACCATCAAATCATCATATCATCATATCCGTCTTATATTCTTTCATCGCATTTATATCTCATATCAAGTCGAATTTACATAAACATTCCATCTCTACTATAAGTATAAGTATCTAATCTAACATACACACCCGAACTATACAATCAGATTTTTAAAGAAGCGAATCGTAGTTTTGAAAATAGGGGTTACGGTGTTGTTAAGGAAAAGATATCATTTGAAATTCCGTAACGTCCCTCAAGGTATCTGTTTAAAAGATGCATGCGATTCTTCAGTTTAGAAATATGTATGGTTTGGATGACACATCTACGTCGACTATCTAGTCCTATATTATCCTAAACGGCAATATCGTCAAACATCATCCTCAAATCCCGTCATCACATATTAGCCGTATTATATCATTTCTAACTATCCTTAGTTTCTAATATGGTTTCACTAACTATCATTTAACTCTAACCCTAGTTTCCAAATCTAGGTTTCCTTAACCATATTCTATAAATCAGTTTCCATCAAAACTTTGCGGGGGTGCTATACGCCATCCACCCGACTTCCCCGGTAGATATAGATCTACTCACCGTAGTCTTCGCTTGCCGAAGTCGTTGACGCCACGCTCCGTCATCTCGGAATCCACGCGAAGGTACCTACAATAACAACACATATCGCATCGCTATTAAAATCAAGTTCTAAAATCCAAAACGGCACGCGCCTTGCTCGTAGGTTAGAACCTATAGCATACGCGTACAAAATCAACCAAACAACCCTTGTTGTTGATGTACGAACATCCCACAACCAAATACAAATCCAAATAAAAAAACTTAGCGTTTCAAAATACGGAAAACCATAGCCAAAATCACATAAAAAGGCTCCCAGAATTTGACTCAGGTCCAATAAAGCTAAGCAAACAAGTCTAGCGTGATGTACAGGGAGTTTATGAGCTATTGGAGCAACCTGGGCACCTAACACACTAGGGTGGCCGGCCACACACAAGAAAATTCCGGCCAGGCTGGTTTTGCTGTCTCCTCAGGGCTTCGTCTTCGTAGGTTGGTTTCCTGGAGGTGTATCTAGGTCCCTGGTATTGTTTACTTTTCTAGAAAATGTCCCGGTTCATTCCAGATTTCCCTGCACGCTTCAATTCCTCACAAACCGACATGAACTCAATTCGCAAATCTGTATTTTGGTTTTCCATACTAAATCTCAGGTCTTGCACAGCCATAAGAGTTCACAAAAACCATCTTTAAACCTAAACCTTCTCTAAGGATTTCTATCTCCACAACCAACCAACCAATTCAACTTCTAATTTATTTAAAACACAAGAAAACTAAAACTAAGTGGAAGTGCTTATACCTCATGGATGAACTCAAGAGAACCCTAGTAGTCCCAATGTTGCCAAAATCCCATTTTGCTTGGTTCAATGTGATGAGTATGAAGAGGGGATCGTTTTTTGTGAAAGGGGTATATGGTTGTGGGGATTATTTGGAGATGGATCTAGGGTTTGAAGGTGGTGGGAGATGAGAGTGAGGAAGATGAAGAAGGAGAAGAAAATGAATAATGGTGGAGGGATATGTGGCTGCCCTCTCCTCTCCCTCTCTCTCAAATATTCTCACACTCTCTCTCCAAGTCATCATTATGTCCCTTCTCTCTCTCCAAATCATCATTACACCTTTTTTCTTTTCTTTTTCTTTTCTCATCACCAATAAACCATAACACATAACCCAAACGAAATGAAAAAACATGTAACCAAAAGAAGCATGTCATGGTGCACTAACCATGAAAACTGTAGAAATACGGATTTGGCCTAATCGCGATTAGCAGTACGCTAATCGGGTTTTTATCGAAACTGGATATAATAAATTTTAAAAATGCCAAATCCTTTAAATATATTTTTAAATGAATAAATCACTTTAATTTTCAATTATTTCACAATTATTGGTATATATTTATACCCTTTTTCGAAAACCCCAATTTCGCAAATCGGGCAGTTTTCGGGAAAAATATTATTTTAATATTAAATTCCAAAAATAATATTTTATATTTTATGAAATGTTACACGTTATGGCACTAGTAGAACAGTGGGATCACTGAACAAAATTGGAGCCCATCTACTTAAAGGAGCCCGGCGAGACTCCCCCATAAGTCTGGCGCCGCTGGCCTGATCTTCTTATTCTACTCCCAATTTTTTCTCTGTGCTCCAATGTTCTAATTTTGTCCCAATTTTATTGTTTGTTTTTAATAATTTTTAGTGTGCAGGAGTTTGGGCATTCATATCGTTTTTTCGCACTAAAAATCCGTTTTTCCGACATTTTTAGATTTTTGCGGATTTGCGAACTGCGATCGTTTGGAGCAAAGTGTACATTCAAAGTTAAGGTAATTGTGAAGTACAGTGCCAAAGATCCAGATAGTTTGACCTGCGCAAGCGAACTTTTCAAGCTATTCGGATTTAATTCAATGAGGGTTTCTTAACCCGAAAACTTATCGGTACATATTTTACTAACACCTTCTTCTCAAATCCGATACATCCAATATACTATCTTTGCATGATTCTTTGTAAGTTCGCTGACAAACGCCAAAGTGACTAACCGTATTTGTTGCAGTGCCGTGCTTAAAATAAAAAAAGATTGTTTGATATTTTGAACAAAATTTTTCATTAATTTGCGCATTGCATCCATTAATACGGACTTAAGGGCAAGCGAACCCCACAATATACGGTAAAGGATTTCATCACCTTTTCCATGGCCCACAAATCATGAAATTGAGCATAACGTTTACCCGCACAAATTTTAAAAGAAATTAGACTTTAAGCCTTTAAGGACTTCGTGCTCATTAGGAGAAGTTAACTGTGTTTAGAACACCGCTTAACGGTATATCGTTTGTTAGTTATATGTATGCCCTAGAGGCCATTAATGTACATACGATGTATATTGTAGTGGATGCTTGAACATATATATGGAGGAATTTCTTACTCGACATGATAGTATGCTATCTGGTTGCTCTTTATCTTAACATGTACGCTGATTGTCTCTATGTTACATGTTGATAAAGCCTTAGGATGAGTACTTGACTACTAGGACTATGATGAAGATCATACTAGTGGGAACAGAGTAGTCGCTAAGTACATCCTTCAAATGTTCCTAGTCGTGGGTGTATCGAGACAGGGCATCGATATACCAGAGTAGACTAGCGTATAGCTTCTCGACCCATGAAGATGGGCGATAGATGATCCCATATCCATTGGTGTTTGACATCAGAGACAGTATACGGGTGCTCAGTGGAGACTGGGTACACTGAACGGACTCGCCGAGAACTCCCAGATGGTATACCTAACGTCAGATGGCAGTTCTCTGGTGACACTGGTACAGGTTAGTCTGTAGACCCGAGATCGTCATAGAGTCTTGTATGATTCCCACTGTGCTTTGATTTCCACCTTACCACATTCAAGAGAACGTGCAAAATGGTGGCTTTTGAGTACAGTCCCGAGTCACATGGAGGCAATGAGCGATAGGAGGGGTTTCGTCTCTCCCGGTATTGGGAGTTGATGTTGCGCTATGCTCGATTGGCTATAATAGGAAGTCCTTGGCCAAGACTGCTTCAGAGATATACTGATAAGTGTTATCAGTAGTTTCTCGACCCGTTATGAGCCTCATATCGACATGACTTATCGAATTACTGGGGTCTGACGTTTACCACCCCTAGATGAGATATGCGACATATCAGACGAAGAGACCGGACTGTACGGTAGTGTTACTGATTGGATTCACAAGAGTGCGAGCAGGCTTGCTTGTTGATCTTCTGATTGCTCAATACCCGGGTGGCCGTTATGTTTAGCAGACCGCTTGCGGCTTGTGGGTGTTTGATATGATCATCACCTACTACTGGCGTATTGACGAGTCTTTAGAGTCCTACACAGGGGTTTCCCGGCTCAAGCGAAATGGAGTAGGAGCACATATGTGATTTATGCGGGACCGAGATTGATACGGTATGAGATACTGTATTCTATTCTCGCGATATGAGATATCGGTCGGTTATATATGATATAGCCGGGTTATCGGATCAAGTGTTGATTCGATAAGTTGATTCATATGATATTAGTCGGTTATAGGTGATATAACCGGATTATTAAATCAAGAGTTGATTTGATAATCTAATGTATAATTATATATTTGATATATTACATTACATTAACTAGTATTAGCTCACTTATGATTTCTTTTCTCACTTTGGATACATTGATGTATATGTGATATATGTTAAATGTATCAAGCTAGGTTACAAATGCAACTAGGGTTAATGAGGGTTAAACCATGCTAGGGTTAAGATTAGGGTTTATAATTTATCATTAAGTAATTCAAATATTATGGGTATTTGTCATGGATGATATTTGTTGAAAGCTTGTAGAAGCTTCGAGGCATATTTGACTTTGTCCACTCTCTTTGTCTAGCTTAAGATATTTTTTGACCTAACCTTTAACCCTAGCTCATGGTTAACTCTCTACAAGGGTTAAGCATGACATGCTTAACCCTTGGTTGCATTTTTAACCTCAAGCATAATTCATTTGATGAGTTAATTCTTCTTCTTCCTCAAAGCTTTCCAGCTTCAATGGAGGTATGAGAAAAAGTGTGAGAAAATCAAATCTAAAGTGAACCCACTTCCTACTTCATCATCCTATACTACTTGCTATTTAGTATAGGGTATTTTCTTCACTAATTCCGTAATTAGTGAAGAGATAGCTTGGGTCAGTGTCTCCTCGACGTAGATCATCTTCGGCCTCGAAGACTTCGAAGCAAGCATGTTCGTTTCTTCAAGGGAGCCTCTCTAGAGTCTGGAGTTCACGATCGCAGCGAAGGGACTACTACACAGAGCTATTGAAGTGAATGACTAGTCTACAAAGGTTGTATTCTTTGCTCACTTAGGATGCAAAGTAGTTTGCATTATATTCCGTCGATTTCTAGTAAACGATTCTATGTTTAGGGTTATCTAGAACGACAAATTTTTAAATTTGGCATGGACGATACCTCCCGAAACCTTGCTGCCGTCCTAGGCAACCCTTCATCGTTCACGGGGTGTCTAGGAAAGTGTTCACGGCGAAACCGCCAAAAGAGAAAGGGTTATCTAATTAAGGACCTTCGCGAACGCGTTGGAAAACCTCCCCTTATCTCTGCACTTACCTGGCCTCGTGATTAGGATATCTTGAGCCCGTTTCTCGACACAGTTTTACTTCAACAATCAAGTTCTTGAGCAGGTCTAGTTGACCTAGGTGAACCCTAGACCGATTAGGTGTGGTATTGTGTGTCGTGATTATTTTTTGTGTATATTTCATTCTTTTGTTAATAATTAAAAAATAAAAAATAAAATAAAAAATTAAAAAAACCCACATTCTTTTCCTCTCCTTTTCTTTTCTTCTTCTCTTCATATCATGGGTAACCCACATAGAAGATCTCTTGCCGAACTTTGGTACCCTCAACCAGACATTACTTCTTATGGTTTTTTTGCTTTGGTCGAACATCGAACGACCCCTCCATGCCAAAAATTTCATTGAAAGATTGGATAGACGCGTCTAGGACAAACACTTGGACTCTGCAATCCACTTTGTATCAACCGTTTCAACCTCCCCACCTTCTTATGTTGATACCCCTTTTGAGAGTCATGTTCCAACTCCAAGACCGATGTCCATTGCCGACATAATTGAACAATCCTATAGCCGATTTTTTCACTCCTTTCACCACTTCCAATTCTTTTGATCAACAATTCCAATCAGCTTCATATCATAATGTTAATCCTACTCCTGTCCAACCATTCGATTCCTATCAATCCTACCCGACTTTTACACCTTCCCTAGACATTACTTCTGAACAGCCTTTTGGGAGTTTCCAGTATCCAAACGAGTTTGAATCTTTTACTGAAACCCTTTCACTGCCCATGTCTAGTCTTGAACAGTTATTGGAAGAATTTCGGGTAGCGTCGTACCAACAGATGATGGATTTGAATGCGTCTATGGCCGCCCTCATACAACCTAGTGACCCGGTAGTTAGTTTCCAACTAGCTCTAAATTTTCTAATGTATGATGAGGCGATAGGACAGATTGAGAATTTGAGTAGTGAGAGTGAGCTGTACACCCTTCCAAATCAAACTTACCCATTGCAAATTGAATTCCACAACTCCAGTTTTGAAAGTCTATCGAGTTTCCCAAATGACTCACCAATTGAAGATAGAATGATTAATGAGTTGTGGGATTTTGTAGTGTTTGATTTACCCGATTGTGAAGGGACCCTGTCAAGTGAAACAACACCAATCCCTTTTACCTCTACACCTCCATCCAAGAACCACAATTGATTAAAATCCATGCTTTTGATTAGGTGTCTGAGAAAATTGATTTTCACTTGATTGAGGATATCGACACTGGGAATATTTTGGATGATGAACCCGCGGGTTTGGATGAGTTTTTCTCACCAATTCATCATGTCCTTTCACTTCCGTGTGGACATCATCCCGAGTCATTAACCGTTTTTCCCGAACTTCATATGCGTCTTGATATTATTGATGATAAATGCATGGATGAGCTAAATTTTGAGGAGAATTTTGAGGATGAACCAGTTTTACTTGATGAGTCGGATTTTCCAATTCATCCTATCTTTTTCATTGACTGTGTACACCCTCCTAAACGTTTAACCGATCCCATTCCCCAATCACTCCCCTCCACCCTTTCCATCGTTCCGACCTTGCAAGGCACCGTATTACTTTCATTTCCCGTGTCTGGTTTACCAAGTTTGGTCTACCAATGTTTCCTCACGAATCTTGAGAGGTTTGACCCCATTTCTCGACAGGTTGATAGATTAGCACAATTTCTTTTTACACATTGGTCATTACAAATTGTACTAATTTATTCACTCCATTATCACCCTCAAGTTCGTAATCCATTTCTTTTTCCCTTCCGCCATTCTTCTCCTCCACCGAGACCGTATCCTTCTTCCTTCCTCTTACGGTCTCGTGTATTCTCTATTTCTTTCCTCTCCACTTTCTTCCACCAACCGTGGTTGTATCGCGATAGAATTTTTGAGTGGTTGATGTTAACTTTTGGCCTGTGTAAAGCCTTGTATAGATTGATACTGTTCTCTCCCCCTAACTCTGAACTTCAACGCTTAACAGTGGCAACCCTATTTCACTTAAGTTTGGGGGGATCTTTTGGTGTATATATTTTTTGTTTGCTTTTTTGTTTTGTATAAAAAAATAATAAAAATAATAAAAAAATAAACAGGGGGAGCACCGATTATTTTGACCCTCTTGGTGTAGCCTGATAGTGAGGGCACTGTCAAGTTTAAGTTTGGGGTGTGCTCGGTAAACTTTCTTCCTTCACATTCATGTGTATATTTTGCATTTGCATACTTATTTTAAAAACCCATAAAAATTGAATTTTTTTACAAAAATATAAAAACTTTGTTGTCAAATTAGCTAATAGGGTAACTTATATTTTTATTCCAAAAGTTTAGTTGATACGTTAGAAATAACTAAATCCTAGGCTTAGGAATTGAAACCCCTAAAAATAACCCACATTTTGTTTAACCCTTGTAATTATACGTCCTTGCAGTTTTTTTAATAGAATTAGGTAATCTTGAGTTCAGTTCTTGAGTTAAGTCGAGATGAAGGAAAAGTATTGAAAGCTTTAGTGAATGATAGTCTGAAAAATAGTTTATATTCTTAAATCCAAATTTAGAAAGTATATACCCTACAAACTGCACATACACGCACCTTGAAACTTGGGATAGTAGAGGATACCTAGAAATACTCTTACCCGAAAACCTAGTATGAAAGAAAAAACGGTATTTAAAGCTAACCACCAAAAGAGCATCATTAAAAAATATATCCGGTCTTTAAAAAGAAAAATAAAGAAAAAAATAATAAATAAAGTCAAGACCTAGAAACTTGACTTTAAGCTCACACATTCAGTAATCGGCTGTTAGTGCCTCAAGAAGCATTAATAGTCGCATGAAAGGTGTGTGAGCAAAACCGTCCATCATTAACGAAAAGAAGTAGTATTAGGTATTAGGGCAAGGGTACTATAGCTTGAATTGAATTCTTAACCGTAGGGGCGAAATTTTACACACACGTAGGGGTATACAATCGATATTTGGAGGAAAGATAGGAATAAAGAATAAGACTTATGTTTTCCGTAAAGATGATAAAAATCCCTGATTGGAGATCGCACTTTAGAAGGAAAACTCAAGAGAAGCCGAGATCTTTCTAAACTGTAAAATGTATAAGATCTGAGCTTGAATAAATTAGAGGCGTGAAACATAATGGCTGAATATTTCTAATTTTTGATGATAGAATTTCTAACCTAGATACTAAACCATAGGAGTAGAATCGACGTTAACTTGTGAAACTAACTGGACGGGATTTTATGGGTGTAATCCGCTGAAAACCCTCAGAAGACAACACTCCTCCTACTAGGGACACCTAGGGGTTTAACGGCTTGTTGCACGAGCTCAGTGCAGTCGCGTTCCCTGCGAAAGTGTGGCTAGGATTTTGTTTTGCTCGGGACGAGCGAAAGATAAGTTTGGGGGTATTTGTTCATCTTAGAAAACTGCATTTCAATACCGCTCACTCATTATCTATTTTTTGTATATTATCGGTACTATTAACCGTGTTTGATCAATAAATACAGATTACAGGTATTCGTGACAAAATACTGGAAACACACTCAAAATCACGGATATTGCATTTGTGACCAACACTGCAACCGGAGCTGCAAACCAATCGATATTCAAAGAGTTTTTGCAAATAAACAAGTGTACACACATTTTGGTCCAACACATAGCATGCGTGCACTAGCTGTTTGATGGCTTGGATCATGGTGGGGCTGCCCATGACATACACAAATGATGACTTGTGCAACCAGTAGGCACACATGGGGGGACAAGAGTCATAAATGCAAAAGGATGTGATGTGATATAAAGCCACATGTTCCCTCCAAATCCCTGAATGCAACCCAGGATTCTACAAAGAAATCAAGCAGCACCAGTGGACTTGTCGAGGGAACACAACATCACACAACAAATACGAGCCCCAATGTCCAACACAAAACCGGCGACATCCCTCAAATGCCCGATCTCGCCTGCCCCACCATGCCCAATGCTCCCCAATTTTGTTCCGTCCATCCCTTGCAGTCATATCATCTCATTTTTATTACTTGTTTAATCTTATTTTGGGCCTATAAAAGGTAGATCAGTGAGCAAGGGAAAGGGGTCTCATATGCCCAATACTTCATACACTCTTTGTTACTCTTTTTCTTTTTGTTCTTATACATAGCTAGCTCACCTTGAGTCCTTTGCCTTCTCTTGATCTTGCAACCTCCTTATTGAGCTTGCAAGTTTAAGTTTAGGTTATTGAACTCAAGGCTTGTAATATCACTTCGAGTTAATGAAGCTTTCTTTTTTTTTGCACTTTGGGTTCTTAGTTTTTCTCTTGCTTTACTAACTTGCATTTAAATTCTTGCCATTTACTTATTTGCATTTTATTTCCATGCCATTTACTTACTTGCTTGTTGTTCTTTTCCTTTCTTTTTTCTTTTCTTTTGCTCTTTCTCTTTGTTGTTTTTATGGTTTGTGAATATTGGTGTTGTTGGGAAAAAGAATGGTTATGTAAGTTAAGGTTTTTCCTTTCTCATTTCCTTTGCCCGATATTTTCCAATTGAACTCCGTCCAAACCTTACGCAAGCGCTCCGTTAGGCACCCTACCCTACCAAGGTATCGGTGATCCCTAACCGTGACCGGTTGCGTTCGGTTTGGCCGGAGGCGAAAGTCAAGAGACAAGAACGAACATACAAGGGTCAATAAGCGTGATTTCACTAATACCGTGCTTAAGTACCCTAATCCATGTTGTTGCCAATTGATCTAGCTTCAATGGTTAAGTTCGGCACAAAGGATTGAGTACGGATTTCACTAGCTTACACTAACCTATCTAATCTTAACAACTTATACTTGCATATACAACACATATGTTAGAATCGAACACTCCCGCCCTTGCTTTAACTCGTCATAACAAGAATGCAAAACGCACCGTCTCCCTGCGGACGACCCGTGCTCATCGCGGCTAGCCACACGCGACGCCATTTTGATTGCGATTAAACTTTAAAATCTTTGAAAATACGACACGCCAAAGGCGTGCCGATCAGGCTCTCACAAGCTCAAGGATTCACAACTCATGTGAGGATTTGAGCTTGGAGGTGGAGGTCAAGAATGAGGAGAGAGATAGAGAGCATATGAGCTCAACTCAAGAAAAACATAAGTGTTGTGTTGAGAATGGAGAATGGCTCTCAATAATATCTCACTCATTGAAGTATCCAATTTTCATCAATAAAAATATATCCACATGCTTCAATAGTAAGTCAAGAGTAATAAAGAAATACAAAAGCCATGCTTCATCCCATCCTCCTCATTTTCCACCTCATTTCTATTTTCTTAAAATAGAAATCCACCCATGCTTCATAATATATTTATATATATCACATATATTAATATATATATAAAGAAAAAGATTAGTGAGCAATAATATTAGTTAATATATAATTATATCAAATATAAATATATATCATGTTATTAAATCAACACTTGATTCAATAATCCGATTATATCACATATAACCTACTAATATCATTTATCTGTATATCACATTATCAAATCAACACTTGATTCGATAATCTGGTTATATCATATATAACCTAACCGATAACAAATAACTGCTAGATTAGAATACGGTATCACATACTCGTATTAATCAGGCCCCCGCACATATCAACATATACGCCCTACTTCATTTCACTTGAACCAGGAAACTTCTGTATAGGACTCTAAAGACTCGTCAATACGCCAACAGTAGGTAATGATCACATCAGTCACGCACAAGCCGTCAGCGGTACTAGCTGGACGTAACAGCTACCCAGGTATGAGCGATTAGAAGATCATTAAGCAAGCTTGTCCAAAATCTCATGAAGCCTATAAGTAACACTTACCGTATAGTCCGGTATCTTTGTCTGATATATCACATATCGAGTTTAGGGGTGGTAACGTCAGACCCCGGTAACTTGATAAGACATGCCGATGTATGGCTCATAATGGTTCGAGAAATTACTGATAACACCTACCAGTAAATTTCATCAACAGCCCTGGCCAGGGATTTACTGTTATAGCCAATCGAGCATAGCGCAACATCAACTCCCAATACCGGGAGAGACAAAACCCCTCCTATCGCTCATTGCCTCCATGTGACTCGGGACTGTACCCAAAATCCACCTGTTTGCATGACTCCTTTGAGCCATGGTAGGGAGGAAATTAAAGCACAGTGGGACCACACAAGACTCTATGACGATCTCGGGTGTACAGACTAACCTATACCAGTGTCACCAGAGAACTGCTATCTGACGATAGGTATAGTACCAAGTAGGAGTTCTCGGCGAGTCCTGTTCGGTGTACCCATTCTCTAATGAGCACATGCGTACAATCTTTGATGTCAAACACCAATGGATATGGGATCAACCATCGCCCTCATACAGGGTCAAGAAACGTACACACTAGTCTACTCTGGTGTATCGATGCCCTATCTCGATATACCCTTGACTAGGAACAATTAAAGAATATACTTGTGGACTATCCAGGTCCTAGTAGCATGATCCACATCATAGTCCTAGTAGTCAAGCTTGCACCTTAAGGGCTTTATCAACATGTATCTGAGAGACAGTATAATAATACTAAGTGCACATGTTAAGATAAAGAGTAGCCATATAGCATACTATCTTGTCGAGCAAGAAAGTCCTCTATATATATGTCTAAGCATCCACTCTAATATACATCAATGTACAATAATGGCCTCTAGGGCATACATATCCCTAACAATCTCCCACTTGCACTAAGGCTAGTTGTTGTAGTATCTCATACCCAACATACCAAATAGTCTCTCGTATTGCGTCTGGGGAGGGCCTTCATGAGTGGATCCGCTACGTTGTCTTTCGTCTCAACTCTCCTGACCTCAATCTCCTGACGATCAACTATCTCCCGAATCAGGTGATACCGCCTAAGAATATGTCTGGATCTCTGATGGGACCGGGGTTCCGTGGCCAAAGCCACAACGCCATTGTTATCACAATACACAAGTATTGGATGCTCAATGGATGGAACCGCACCAAGTTCAGCAATGAACTTCTTTATCCAGACAGCCTCTTTGGCGGCGATGTATTCAGCCTCTATCGTCGAGTCTGCTATGGTATCATGCTTGGATCTCTTCCAATATACCGCCCCTCTATTGAGGGTAAAGACAAAACCCAAGACCGACTTACTGTCTTCCTTATCACTCTGGAAGCTTGAATCAGTAAAGTACTCCACTTGGAGTTCACCGTTACCATAAACAAAGAACATTTCTTTATTCCTTCTCAAGTACTTAAGAATGTTCTTCACAGCCGTCCAGTGGTTTTCCCCAGGATCTGATTGATACCTATTCACTACACCTAGCGAGTAAGCTACTTTCGGTCCGGTACACAACATCGCATATATGATTGACCCGACTGCCGAAGTATAGGGTATCCCTTGCATGCGAGCCCTCTCCAAATCAGTCTTGGGAGACTTCTCTTTTGAGAGAGTGATTCCTGAGCAAGCGGGTAAATTATCATGCTTAGAATCTTCCAAACTAAATCTCTTTAGTATGGTGTCTATGTACCTGGATTGGGATAATCCCAACATCCGTTTAGATCTATCTCTATAGATCTTAATCCCCAGGATGTAGGAGGCATCACCTAGATCTTTCATGGAGAACTTGTGTGATAAGAAGAGCTTGACCGAGTGTAGCATAGGAACATCTTTTCCTATCAAGAGTATGTCATCCACGTATAATACGAGCAAGACAACCTTACTCTCTACAACCTTCTTGTATATACAAGGTACATCTATGTTTTTGATGAAGTCAAACTCTTTGACAGCTTCATCGAAACAGATGATCCAGCTCTGCGATGCCTGCTTTAATCTGTAGATTAATTTAAGCATCTTGCATATGCTTCCACTGCTCCCACTGTCCATGAAGCCCTCTGGCCGAGTCATATACACGCTCTTTTCTAAATCAGCATTTAGAAAAGCGGTCTTGACGTCCATCTGCCAGATTTCGTAGTCATGGTATGCAGCAATGGCAAGTAAGATCCTAATGGATTTAAGAATAGCTACTGGAGAAAAGGTTTCATCATAATCGACACCAGGTCGTTGACGAAAACCTTTTGCAACAAGTTTAGCTTTGAAAGTATCAACTTTTCCATCTACACCAATTTTTCTTAAATATCCACTTGATCCCGATGGGTTTTACCCCTTCAGGAGCAACTTCCAAAGTCCATACTTTGTTGGTGTACATGGATTCCATCTCGGATTGCATAGCATCCATCCATTTCACAGAGTCTCCACTTGTGATGGCCTGCTCGAACTAGTTGGATCATCATCTTCCATGATGCGATCCTCGCTCCCACCGTCTATGAGAAAACCGTAGTATCTCTTAGGTAGATGAGGAACCCTATTAGATTTGCGGAGTGGATGAGGTTCGTTGGGTACTATTGGATCTCCGGTTCTACCAAATTATCAGTAATAGTTTGTGTAGCTGGAACTTCTTCCAGTTCTACCTCATTGCCACTAATTTCTTTCACAAAAAATTCTTTTTCTAAAAAGGTGGCATGTCGAGAAACAAACACTTTTTGTTCCTCGGTGTAGTAGAAGATATACCCTCGCGAATGTTTAGGATATCCTACAAACTTGCACAGAACTAACCTTGCCTCGAGCTTATCCGGATTTTGTGTTTTCACATAAGCCGGACAACCCCAAATCCTAACATAATTAAGACATGGTCTCTTTCTTTTCCATATCTCATATGGAGTGGTAGGCACGGATTTGGTGGGAACCATATTCAATAGGTCTGCAGCTGTCTCAAGCGCATAACCCTAAAAAAAACTTATCTAGTCTTGTCGCAATTCCTCCGCTCCAATAGGGTGCGATTCCTCCGCTCCAATACTCCGTTGTGCTGTGGTGTATACGGAGGAGTAAGCTGAAAGAGAATCCCATTCTCTTTTAAGTAGTCTCGGAATTCTATGCCCAAGTATTCTCCTCCCCAATCAGATCAAAGGATTTTAATACTATTACCCGTCTGGTTCTCTACTTCGTTCTTATATTCCTTGAATTTCTCAAAAGTTTCAGACTTGTGTTCCAACAAGAACACATGTCCGAATCTTGAGAGATCATCGGTGAATGTAATAAAGTACAAGAAACCATTCCTGCCATGAGTAGACATAGGACCGCACACATCACTACGTATGAGTCCCAAGAGTTCAATAATTCTTTCTCCGTGTCCAGTAAATGGAGTTTTGGTCATTTTACCTTTGAGACATGACTCGCAGGTTTCATAAGATGTAAATTCGAATGGATTCAAATATCCATCTTTATGTAACTTAGCTAGTCTTGTAGCATTGATATGACCTAATCTACAATGCCATAAGTAGGCTTCGTTCATTTCTGAACTTTACCTCTTGTTTGTGTTCTGTATGCTTAAACTGTGGTTTGATTCAGAATGTTTATACTGTTACACAACGTACCAAACCCAATCAATACTTGATTTTGGAAAATGTTCATAACATTATCCTCTAATGTGAAATTATATCCTTCTTTAGTTAGCAAAGAAACTGATATAATATTGTACATCATTTTTGGTACGTAGTAACAGTCGTTCAAAATCAAAGTATTACCAGTTGGTAACATTAGGTGATATTCGCCAACTGCTTTAGCTGCAACAATTGCACCATTCCCTACTGTTAGAGACTTATCACCCTTTTCCAGTTCTCTACCTCTCTTTAGCCCATTTAACAAATTACATACATGGGATCCTGATCCGGTATCCAGTACCCAGGATGTAGAGCAAACTGAGAAACAGTTCTCGGTTACAAACACACCCGAAGAAGATGCATCAGTATGCTCTTTCTTCATTCGGGTGGCGTGGAAATCCAGGTATTCCCCTATTCTTTGCTCAGACTTATGTCAGTCATAAGATAGAGTGGAACCAAGCCCAGTATAATAAGTGGGTTCGGTCAATACATCCATATTATTATCTTGATTAAGGCGTGTCATTGGTCGCTACCTGGAGAGAGAGAGAGAGAGAGAAGGAAACGCATTAGCATGCACTCATTGCAAGATTAGATTGGTTATTATCTTATCTAATCAGGATGGCTCCCACTGTTTTTATCAAATCTTCCTTCAAACCATAAAAGGTAAGACTAGCCGGGATTAATTACATTCTACAAGTTCGCTAACCGGTCAGCCAAGCCAGTATCGGTACTCCGAGGGAGGTTCCCCGTGCTTTCGCACGGACCTAATTAAAATAAACCTCATTTCTCTAGAGGCATAACCCCATTGACACGTTTCTAGACACTTACTGGATTAGCTAATTGTAAAGTGCAAAACTCTCCCAAGAGTAACTCTTACTCGCAGTGGCTATCGGGATTCAACTATCATATAGAAGGTATGCAATCTCATTACAAATTTCAACACTTGAAATTCCCAATCTTGTTTTTACCTTTAACTTCCTATGACATTGACGCATGCCAACAAACCATAGGACGCTAGTCAAGTTCAACTCGTTCATTTCATGATTGAATTAAATCCATCCGCACGACCCTTGACGCAGGCCAACAAAGTCGCACAACTACCCTAATCCAATCGCATCACATGCTATAGATAAACACTAATCAGCTACCGCACACTACGCCTTGATGCAGGCCAACAAACGTAGCACGAATACTAAATAGTACTTATTTGAAATGATGGAGGGCTGCGCTGGTTTTTAAGAAAACCTTTAGCGTAATGAACTTGATATCGTTGTAGAATTTAGTGATTTTGAAAAGGAGTGGTTTAATCTCCGCTTTTAAAATCGAGTAGTTTTCAAAAACAATCCGAATAGCTTTTACTAGATTTTGCTAAAGAGGTCACTCCCGGTGAAGGGATCTTGACTCTTTCCTCATCGAATGAGGTGCTGGATATCCATCAAGGAATACCACTATGCAAAGCAAGAACTACAGAAGCTATGATGATAAACTGAGTGGGTTGTAGCATTTTCTAGTTTTGCTAAAGAGGTCACTCCCGGTGAAGGGATCTCGGCTTTTTCCTCATCGAATAAGGTGCTGGATATTCATCAAGGAATACTACTGTGCAAAGCAAAAACTAGAGTTACCTTTTTGAAAAATTTGATTCTACAACATCTTTAGATTTCTTTTCTTTTCATTAATCTCATTAATGCAGTCCCATCATTTAATGTTTCCCTAAATATCACAGAAAAAGAAACGAAAATAGAACGTACGCTTATGCCATCCGCATTCGCCACGGGGCCCGTCATGCACCATTAGGTTACTTAACTAACGGCAGAGCGGGGGCTAGACTAGCGCGGGTGCAAAACATAAGCAACGTTTATTATATATATCATATATATATAGCAATCGTCTTACACAGTTATATGATCAACATCACAGAACATAGCATCAGAAGTTAATATATGAAATATTGGATATACTAGGAGGTCCGTGTTTTAAATTCAGCCAGTAATGAAAAACACGGATTCAATGGTCATGATGAATAACCAAATCCACATCCTATAGACCCCTACAAGAGCGGCAAGCAACCATGCCAATTCTAGAGTTAGGAGACCCGGTCTCGACTCCTTGAAATGGTCTCCCACTGGACTCTAGAACCCGGTTACTTATTCTCCCCGCCTTAGGTCTAACCTAATGCAGAAAAGTAAATAATATACATTAATGGTGACATCATCCTTAACCCGGAAGTGTCCCAATAAAATAATATTAGATACAAAGTTTACATGAATGAAAATTGAAAAACTCTCATCTCATATAAAACCCCCGGCTATTCAATCACGATGATCCAATAAAATATATTACAGCAACACATAATATCACATATCATCAACGTAAGTAAATATGTGTATCCCAAATTCTGCTGACATATAGCAACAAGATTTGGGATACCCCACATATTACATTTACGGCCGCAGAAAAGAAATGAAAACTACAATAATTAGAATCCGCATTTCCTTAGACATCATAAATCCGGAATATCTCATATTCCGAATTTCATTCCTAACCTATAAACCTTGCATTTTAGTCTCAAATCGAAAACACTTTTCAATAACTTAGTCAGGTAATTCAACAAGATTCCTGACTACCTGATCGAATACTCGTCGGGAACTTTAGTAGATGGCCGCACCCCCAATGCCGTCGATCAAGTGCACTTAGGTGGAACACCGTGGCCGCGAGCACCCAAATGGATGATTTTGGCAACGGGGTTCTCCTAAAGTCACTTGGTCGGGGCTATGGGGCGTGGCTACCTAGTAAAATTACCCGGCAAGTATTCGCGTACAATACGCGATTGCGACGGAGTTTCGATCCGAATCGAAATTTCGTGGCAATCGATCAAAAAGAGACTAACATGTTAGATTTACAATCACTAACTAGCTTTCTCAACACTAATTAAATGCGTATTCCAAATATTGCATCACATATCGAACTTAAATCCGAAACGATGTAAAAATACGACTACGAAACACTCCGTATTAGCCCTTTAACAAAATTAACATCACATGCAATTTTGGGCTAATCAATCATAACCAGAAACCCCAAAAACCAAGCTACAAGAACACCCAAAAATACGAGACCAAAAGGAGCAAGAGGGGCCGGCCAGGATGGTTTTTTGCCCGATCTCACCGGGTGAAATTTGATACTTTGGCCTCGAATTTTTCCAGTGTTCTAGTTGCATAATATACAATATTCTGCAGTTGTTTAAACAATTTTCAGAGGACTTTAAAAATTCGATAGAAACTTGGTGTTCGGGTTTCCGGTTTCGGAGTTGTTTCATATTCGTGATCTAGCTAACATCGTCGAATGTTCTAACCTGGCTCTGATACCATGAAATTCTATCCTAGCACCATCACTGTGTTTTCCAAAAGCATGCCAATTTTAAAATTTTGCGGTGCTAAGCTACACTTAACCAAGATACTTAACCAGATGATTAGGGTTTTAGGTTTGATATCAACTAAACTATAAGAAGTGAAAGAGATTATACCCTCGTAGATCGAGTCTTTAACTTCACAAGCTTCGTGTAGTAGTCCACGCGAATCCACTAGGCTCCACTTGAAGTTGGATCGAGCTTTCACCATGACCTTCGTGCCGAAGATGATCCACCCGAAACTCCGCTAATCCAGCTATCTCTTCACTAAACTCTTTAGTGAAGATAACACCCTAAGCCAAAGTGCTAATCTATTTTAGGATGGTGAAGTAGGGGCTGTGTTTGCTCACTAGGGTTCTCACAAGCTCAAGAATTCACAACTCATGTGAGGGTTTGAGCTTGGAGGTGGAGGTCAAGAATGAGGAGAGAGCTAGAGAGCATATGAGCTCAACTCAAGAAAAACACAAGTGTTATGTTGAGAATGAAGAATGGCTCTCAATAATATCTCTCTCATTGAAGCATCCAATTTTCATCAATAAAAATATATCCCCATGCTTCAATAGTAAGTCAAGGGTAATAAAGAAATACAAAAGCCATGCTTCATCCCATGCTCCTCATTTTCCATCTCATTTCTATTTTCTTAAAATAGAAATCCAACCATGCTTTATAATATATTTATATATATATATATCAAATATATATATCAATATATACGTAAAGAAAAAGATTAGTCAGCAATAATATTAGTTAATATATAATTATATCAAATATAAAGTATATATCATATTATTAAATCAACAATTGATTCAATAATCTGGTTATATCACATATAACCTACTAATATTATTTATCTGTATATCACATTATTAAATCAACACTTGATTCGATAATCCGGTTATATCACATATAACCTAATCGATAGCAAATAACTGCCAGATTAGAATACGGTATCATATACTCGTATTTAATCAGGCCCCGCACATATCAAACATATGCGCCCTACTTCATTTCGCTTGAACCAGTAAACTTCTGTGTGGGACTCTAAAGACTCGTCAATACGCCAGCAGTAGATGATGATCACATCAGTCACCCACAAGCCGTCAGCGGTACTAGCTGGACATAACGACTACCCAGGTATTAAGCGATTAGAAGATTAGCAAGCAAGCTTGTCCAAAATCTCATGAAGCCTATAAGTAACACTTACCGTACAGTCCGGTCTCTTTGCCTGATATGTCGCATATCGAGTCTAGGGGTGGTAACGTCAGACCCCAGTAACTTGATAAGTCATGCCGATGTATGGCTCATAACGGTACGAGAAACTACTGATAACACTTACCAGTAAATTTCATCAACAGCCCTAACCAGAGACTTACTGTTATAACCAATCGAGCATAGCGCAACATCAACTCCCAATACTGGGAGAGACAAAACCCCTCCTATCACTCATGCTTCCATATGACT
Source organism: Agapanthus africanus (assembly GCA_030015575.1). Taxonomy (NCBI): domain Eukaryota; kingdom Viridiplantae; phylum Streptophyta; class Magnoliopsida; order Asparagales; family Amaryllidaceae; genus Agapanthus; species Agapanthus africanus. Next base: position 794,479,401 of record JASDDO010000024.1, on the reverse strand, counting down.
CAGGACTGTACCCAAAATCCACCTGTTTGCACCACTCCTTTGAGCCGTAGCAGGGAGGAAATCAAAGCACAGTGGGAGCCACACAAGGCTCTATGACGATCTCGAGTGTACAGACTAACCTGTACCAGTGTCATCAGAGAACTGCTATCTGACAATAGGTATAGTACCAACTAGGAGTTCTCGGCGATTCTTGTTCGGTGTACCCATTCTCTAATGAGCACCTGTGTACAATCTTTGATGTTAAACACCAATGGTTATGGGATCAACCATCACCCCCATACAGGGTCAAGAAACATACACACTAGTCTATTCTGGTGTATCGATGCCCTGTCTCGATATACCCTTGGCTAGGAACAATTAAAGGATGTGCTTGTAGACTACCCAGGTCCCAGTAGTATGATCCACATCATAGTCCTGATAGTTAAGCCTGCACCCTAAGGGCTTTATTAACATGTATCTAAAAGACAGTATAATAATACTATGTGCACATGTTAAGATAAAGAGTAGCCAATAGCATACTATCATGTCGAGCAAGAAAGTCCTTTCTATATATATCCAAGTATCCACTATAATATACATCAATGTACAATAATGGCCTCTAGGGCATACATATCCGTAACAGGAACTACTCCTTTCATTTTCCACCATAAAAAGTTGATCTCCCGCTTTCGATTAAATGGCCAGCGATCATCGTGTAGGGTTTCTAGGCACTGTCACAAGGTTCTACAAGGCATCAACCATGCCAAAATCAAATTTTTCATGTGCCGAACAATCCTTACCAAGATCTTAGACTAGAGATAAGGCGAAACAAAGCAAGTAAACAACTTTACTTCTAAGAAATTGGGATTATAACCTTTGTAGTCCGTTCCTTCACTTCTAAAGCTCCGTGTTGAGGTCCCTTCGCTGCGATCATCGAGTACCCGGACTCTAGAGAGGCTCCATGAAGAGAAAGATGCAATCTTGCTTCCGATCTTCAATAACAAAGATGATTTACCTTGAAGAAACTCAAACCCAAGCTCTTGCTTTGCTAATCAAGTTTAGCAAAGCAAACACCCTAATCTAAGCAGCTAGAATAGATAAGAATGATGAAGTAGGAATTTAGCACTCTTTTGTTTTTAATTTCTCACTCATTATCATCACTTTATCAAAAGCTAGTAAGCTTAAGGAGGAAGAAGAAGATGAAGTCTTTTTGTGATGAACAATGAAATGTTGTGTGAGGTTAGAAATGCAACCATGGGTTAAGAATGAAATCTTAACCCATGTAAAGAATTTACTATGGTAAAGGGTTTGGGTTTGGTTAAGAAATATCAACCAAAATATCTTTGCTTAAAACAAAAGCAAAGCTTCTAGAAGCTTCAAGAAAGCTTAACCCTAATCCGAACCCTAACCATGTTTAAACTCTACAAAACATGTTGCATTTGTAACCTTAACTTGTTACAATATTATATATCACATATACAATATATATTGTAACAAAATAAAATAATACAATTAACATATATCACATATATATCAATGTATTACCCGAGTGAGAAAATGAATCTTTAAGTGAGCTTATATTAGTTAATGTAATTTAATATATCAAATATATAATTATACATTAAATTATCGAATCAACACTTGATCCGATAATCCGGCTATTTCACAAATAACCGACTAATATAATCTGTATCAGTTCATCGAATCAGCACTTGATCTGATGAACCGGCTATATCACATATACCCGGCCGATATCACATATCGCGAAAATATAATATGGTATCACATACACGTATTTTTCTCGGTCCCGCACATATCACATATGTGCTCCTACTCCGTTTTTCCTGAGCCAGGAAACCTCTGTGTAGAACTCTAAAGAATCGTCAATACGCCGGCAGTAGGTGATGATCATATCAAACACCCACAGGCTGCAAGCGGTCAGCTAAATGTAACAGCCACCCAGGTATTGAGCAATCAGAAGATCAACAAGAAATCCTGTACATTCTCCCGTGAATCCAACCAGTAACACTCCCATACAGTCCGGTCTCTTCGTCTGATATGTCGCATATCTCGCCTAGGGGTGGTAAACGTCAGACCCCAGTAGCTTGACAAGTCGTGTCGATATGAGGTCTATAACAGTTCGAGAAACTACTGATAACACTTACCAGTAAATCTCAGCAACCCTGGCTAGGGATTTCCAGTTATAGCCAATCGAACATAGCGCAACATCAACTTCCTATACCGGGAGAGACGAAACCCCTCCTATCGCTTATTGCTTCCATGTGATTCGGGACTGTACCCAAAAGCCACCTTTTTGCACGCCCTCTTGGACGTAGTATGATGGAAATCAAAGCACAGTGGGAATCACACAAGACTCTATGACGATCTCGGGTTTACAGACTAACCTGTACCAGTGTCACCAGAGAACCGCCATCTGACGTGAGGTATAATACCATCTGCAAGTTCTCGGAGAGTCCGTCCAGTGTACCCAGTCTCCACTGAGCACCCGTATACCTTCTCTGATGTCAAACACCAATGGATATGGGATCATCCATCGCCCATCATATGGGTCAAGAAGCGCATACGCTAGTCTACTCTGGAGTATCTATGCCCTGTCTCGGTACTCCCACGACTAGGAACTTTTGAAGGATGTACTTGGCGACTACACTGTCTCCACTAATATGATCTGCATCATAGTCTTGGTAGTCAAGTACTCATCCTAAGGGCTTTATCAACATGTAACATATAGACAATCAGAGTACATGTTAAGATAAAGAGTAACCGGATAGCATACTATCATGTCGAGCAAGAAAATCCTCCCTATATATGTCCAAGCATCCACTACAATATACAACGTATGTACAGTAATGGCCTCTAGAGCATACATATAACTAACACATCGCAACGAGAATCCTAGCACGAGCCATCCCGTCATCCGCAACGGAAGGGGGCGGGGCGGTTCCACTCCTCTTCCCAACATCGTCGAAATTTTATCGGCGTGGATCGACCGACTGGCAGCGATGGTGGACGCGCTCACTCGTGTCCAAACTGCTAGCCACGCCAGGCAAACAGCTGCCCCTTCTTCCTAAAGCGGTGGCGTGCGTGAGGTGAAAGAAGGACATGTCAAGATCCTCGGCCTCGGTCGTGCCAACCACGACACCACGGAACACTGGCGTGCCGATTCCGGTAGTTGCGACCCCCATACGAGGAATGATTCTATGACTCGTTGGGCGTCAGACAATCCAACACCGAGATCTCGGGACCAACCAAATTTTCGCTTCTACACTCACCGTGCTCCTTCGCCCTCCAAGACGACGTCGGTCAGGTCGCCTGATTCCAGGGAGGACCGACGTCACCATGCTTATCGAGGCCGTGCATAGGGCACACGACGAGGTAAGCTACAAAGGTTTCATCCCAAAAATCTGAGGAACATGATAGATCGAAACTGAAGTCGCTCCATCGCACAAGCCTAAAGCAGAGACAGCTGGCACTCCGATTATGGAGAATCCTCGGGGTACCAACAATGAATCGAGGTCCTTGAGAAAAAGATTGAGGACATGAGGCTCGCCACCCGTTCGCCCAGAGAATCGGCAAAATACTCCTCGGATTCCCTCATGAGGCCTTTCACGGAGCAGTTACTAAGTGAGTGGGTCTCGTCCCGAAACAAACCGCCTAAGATGCCCCTCTTCGATGTGAAGTCCAACCCAAAGAACTATCTTGACGCGTTCATCATGGGCATGGGCTATCAAGATAACTCGGACACAGCTCAGTGCTGAGCATTCCCCACCACCCTCATCCGAGTAGGACGAGACTGGTTCTGCGGCCCGACTCCGCACTCGATTTCGTTCTTTGAGGAATTGGCCACGCAGTTCCTCAGCTACTTCGTCAGCAACCGGCAATAGAAGAGGTTGGTTGACTACTTGTTCACCATCAAGTGCGAGGACATGGAGTCTTTCAAAGACTATATTGTCCGCTTCACCAATGCCCTTCTGGAGGTACTCGAGCACCATAACGAAACGGTCATCACCATCTTGAGATCGGGTCTTAGGCACAAAGAGTGGCTTCGCTCTTTTGCATTAGCGCAACCTAAGACCATGGCTGAGGTAAAAGTATGGAACAAGCAGGAGATCCAACTCGAGTCTGAAGTGAACGCCAACCCACCCCGCGGGGACCGGACGGACCAAAAGAAAAAGGATCAGGAAGAAGACAAGAAGAAGGCTGATTGGTCAAAACCTTACACATCGAGGTTTCATGAGTACACGCCTCTCAATGTCTCCCAAGCTGAGCAGCTAAAGGAGGCAAGGAGCAAAAAATTCTTCAAGCTGCCACCGATGACACGAAAGCAGGGCAAGCGACTCCGCGACCCATATTATGCCTATCATCGGACTCAATAGCACCCGACAGAAGATTGTAAACAGCTACGCAGTTACATCGAGGAGCCGATCCACTCTGGTCACTTGGTAAATTACCTGCAAGACAAACGTTAAGCAGATAGGGGCAAGCCGACCAACTTGAAGCCGGAGAGCTGACGATCGGGTAGATTATGGTCGTCACCGACTGACCCGAGTCCGAGCAACAAGGACACCCACCGAATCCAGCCATTGAATGCAGGAGAGTTTAAACTATATCATCGAATTTGTATTTTCTTTAATAATAAAGATTCTTACTTCCCTGCAATCTGAACTGCTTCTTTTTGTTTCCATGCTAAAACATCTCGCATGGCCGGAGGGTAGCTTCCTGCCCGTTAAACAAAGACCAGCCCTTCACTCAAGTAAATGAAACTCGGATGCCTATAGGTAACCAACCAAAGCCCTCGTCATGAGACCGTCAGGAAGCTTCCTGCTCGGCCCATCCACAGCGGATAGCTTCCTACCCAACAACGCTGTGGATCCAAAACCCTCATCACGAGGCGGCCGGGTAGCTTTCTGTCCAACCCATCCACCGCGGGTAGCTTCCTACCCAATAGCGTCGTGGATTTAAAGCTCTCATCATGAGGCCGCCAGGCAGCTTCTTGCTCAACCCATCCACCGCGGGTAGCTTCCTGCCTAACAGCACCATGGATCCAAAGCCATCATCACGAGGCCGCCGGGCAGCTTCCTGCTCGGCCGATCCGCAATAGGTATCTTCTTGCCAAACAACGCTATGGATCCAAAGCCATCATTATGAGACGACCAGGTAGCTTCCTACTCGGCCCATCCATAATGGGTAGTTTCCTTCCCAACGAAGACATGGATCCAAAGCCCTCATAATGAGGCCACCGGGCAGCTTCCTGCTCGGCCCATCCACCAAGGGTAGCTTCCTGCCCGGCCCATCCACCATGGGTAGCTTCCTACCCAACAGCGCCGTGGATCCAGAGCCCTCATCATAAGGCCGCTGGGCAGCTTTCTGCTCGGCCCATCCATAATGGGTAGCTTCTTGCCCAACAACGCTGTAGATCCTAAGCCCTCGCCATGAGGCCTGCGGACAGCTTCCTACCCGTCACAACCATTCACGGTGGGAAGATTCTTGCTAGGCCTAACTCGTGAATCCTAAGCCCTCACCATAAGGCTGGCGGACAACTTTCTGCCCGTCGCAACCATTCACAATGGGTAGATTCCTGCACAACATAAGTTGTGAATCCTAAGACCTCGCCACAAGGCCAGCAGACAACTTTCTACCCATCGCAACCATTCACGGTGAGTAGATTCCTGCCCGGCCTAACTCGTGAATCCTAAGCCCTTACCACAAGGCCAGCGGACAGCTTCCTGCTCGTCGCAACCATTCACGGTGGGTAGATTCTTGCCTGGCCTAACCCGTGAATACTAAGCCCTCGCTACGAGGTCGGTAGACAACTTCCTGCCCATCACAACCATTCACGGTGGGTAAATTCCTGCCCGGCCTAACTTGTGAATCCTAAGCCCTCACACGAGTAGACTCCTGCTCGGTCAGGAGGCCGGCGGATAGCTGTAGGGTAACTAGGCACACCCAAGAGGTTCCACAAGGCATCAACCATGCCAAATTCAAATTTTTAGGTGCCGAGAAACCCTAATATAGATCGTTAACTAGAGGATAGGCGAAAAAAAGCTAGCAAACAACTTTGCTACTAAGTGAATGGGAATACAACCTTTGTAGATCCGGTCCTCCACTTCTTTAGCTCCGTGTTGACGTCCCTCCACTGCGATCATCGGGATCCCGGACTATAGCGATGGTTTCGTCGGAGAAATGAGCGGGCTAGGTCGTTGACTTCGAGGCTGAAGATGATCTACGTCGGGGAGACTCAAGCTCAAGCTATTCCTTCACTTGGTCAAAACCTTTGTGAAGAGAACACCCTATACAACATGGCAAGTGCTAGAGGATGAAGAAATAGGAAGTGGGTTCACTTTGGATTTGGATTTCTCACTCTAAATCTCATGGCACCATTGGAGCTAGCAAGCTTTTGTGGAGCTTGATGAAGAAGAAGAAGAAAAAGAATCATATGAATAATAAAATGAATCCAAATGAAACTTATCCTTTCAATTATGGCACCATGGTTGAGTTAAGCCCTCATGCTTAACTCATGTAGAGAATTAACCAAAGCATTAGGTTAAAGGTTGGGTTAACTAATATCTTTAAACTAATGACAAAAGAGTTGACTTTGTCAATGTTTATCAAGCTTCATGAAGCTTGGTAACTTTGACCAAAGTCTCACTCTTTTGTTATTTATTAGGAAAATAGCAAACCCTAATTTAACCTTGATTTGGTTCAAGTCTCATACACTCAACTTGTTTGTATCATCAAGCATGATACAAACATGTACACTTGCATATATCACATATAAACAATATGCACATTCAAGAGAGAAAATAAATCTTAAGTGTACCAATACTAGTTAATGTAAAGTAATATATCAAATATATAATTATACATTAAATCATTAAATCAACACTTGATTTAACGATCCGGTCATATTGCATATAACCGACTAATATCAATAGTAACAACTTATCGAATCAACACTTGATTCGATAACCAGCCTATATCGCATACAACCGATTAATGTCACAAATCGCGAGAATAGAATACAGTATCACATACTGGTATTATTCTCGGTCCCGCACATATCTCATATGAGCTCCTATTTCGTTTCGCTTGAGCCAGGAAACCCCTGTGTAGGACTCTAAAGACTCGTCAATACGCCGGCAGTAGGTGATGATCATATCAAACACCCACAAGCTGCAAGCGGTCTGCTAAACGTAACTGCCACCCGGGTATTGAGCGATCAGAAGATCAACGAGCAAGCCCACTCACACTCCTGTGAATCCAACCAGTAACACTACCGTACAGTCCGGTCTGTTCGTCTGATATGTCGCATATCTTGTCTAGGGGTGGTAAACGTCAGACCCCAATAACTCGATAAGTCGTGTCAATATGAGGCTCATAACGGGTCGAGAAACTACTGGTAACACTTACCAGTAAATCCCTAAAACAGCTTTGGCCAAGGACTTCCTGTTATAGCTAATCGAGCACTGCGCAACATCAACTCCCTATACCGGGAGAGACGAAACCCCTCCTATCACTCATTGCCTCCATGTGATTCGGGACTGTACCCAAAAACCACCGTTTTGCATGCCCTCTTGGACGGGTTAAGGTGGAAATCAAAGCACAGTGGGAATCACACAAGACTCTATGACGATCTCGGGTATACAGACTAACCTGTACCAGTGTCACCTGAGAACTGCCATCTGACGTAAGGTATAAAACCATCTGGGAGTTCTCGGCGAGTCCGTCCAGTGTACCCAGTCTCCACTGAGCACCCGTACATCATCTCTGATGTCAAACACCAATGGATATAGGATCATCCATCACCCATCTGTATGGGTCGAGAAGGTATACGCTAGTCTATTCTGGTATATCGATGCCCTGTCTCGATACACCCACGACTAGGGACTTTGAAGGATGTACTTGTAGACTACCATGTCCCCACTAGTATGATCCGCATCATAGTCCAGGTAGTCAAGTACACATCCTAAGGGCTTTACCAACATGTAACAGAGAGACAATCAGTGTGCACGTTAAGGTAAAGAGTAACCAGATAGCATACTATCATATCGAGTAAGAAAGTCATCCCTATATATGTCCAAGCATCCACTACAATATACATCCTATGTATAGTAATGGCCTCTAGGGCATACATATAACTAACAATCTCCCACTTGCACTAGGGCAATCTGATAGCAGTGGTTGTAGTATTTCATACTCAACCATCCCATAAAAGTCCCTCTCTGGGAAAAGGCCTTTATGAGTGGATCCGCCGTGTTGTCCTCTGAGTCTGCTCTCCTAAGCTCGATCCCCTGGAGATCAACCATCTCCACGATCAGGTGATACTTCCTAAGAATATGTCTGGATCACTGATGGGACGGGCGTTCCTTGGCATAAGCCACAATTCCATTGTCACACAATGGGAGGAATGAAGTTCATCTCATGAACTAATATACACCCAGACTTCCTCTTTGGTAGCATCTTTGGTAGCGATGTATCCAGCCTTTATCTTCTAGTATGCCACGGTATCTAGCTTGGAACTCTTCCAACATACCGTCCCTCCACTGAGGGTAAAGACAATGCCTGCGACTGACATTCAGTCGTCTTTATCACCCTGGAACCTTTCCAGTGATTCTCCCCGGGATCGATTGATACCATCTCACTACAACTAGTGAGTATCCTAACATCCAATTAGATCTATCTCATAGATCCAAAACCCAGGATTTAGGAGGAATCACATTGATCCTATATAGAGAATCCTTGTGATAAGCGGAGATTGACCGAGCGTAGCATAGGAAACTCCTTCCATATCAAGAGTATGTCATCCAGGTACTCTACGAGGATCACCAGCATACTCCCTACTACCTTTTTGTATATACAAGGTTCATCTACCATTTTGATGATGTCAAACTCTTTGACTAACTCATCAAAACAGATGTTCTAACTCCGCGATACCTGCTTTATCACATAAAACATCTTGCACACGTTTCTGCTGCTCCCACTGTCTACGAAGCCCTCTGACTGTGTTCTTATAGACCCTCTCTTTTAAAACATCATTTAGAAAAGCAGTCATGACACCCAACTGCCAGATATCGTAGTCATGGTATGTAGCCGTGGCAAGTAGGATCTGGATGGATTTAAGCATAGTTACTTAGAAAAGGTTTCATTATAATCCATACGTGGTCAATGATGCAAACCTTTAACAAGTCTAGCTTTGAAAGTCTTAACTTTTCCATGTACACCAAGTAATCTTCTCAAGATATACTTGCTCCTGATGGGGATTTAACCCTTCAGATAAAGCAACTAAAGTCCATACTTTGTTGGTGTAAAAGAATTCCATCTCAGATCGATAAACATCCAGCCATTCTTACAGAGTCCCACTCCTGATGGCCAGCTCGAAACTAGTTAGGTCATCATCCCATGATGCAATCCTCGCTCCCACTGTCATAGAGAAACCGGAGTATCTCTCAGGTGGGTGAGGAAACCTACTAGATCGGCGGAGAGGCTGAGGTTCGTTGGTTGCTATTGAATCCTTTGGTTCTACCAAATCATCAGCTGCAGTTTGTATAGCTGGAACTGTTTCCAGTTCTACCTCATGACCAATAATTTCTTCACAAGAAATTCCCTTTCACAAGGGTGGCATGCTGAGAAACAAAACATTTTTGTTCCTCGGTTAGGTAGAAGATATTCCCTTGCGTATGCTTGGGATATCCAACAAACTTCCACAGATCTGACTTTGCCTCGAGTTTGTCCGGATTTTTCTTTTCAGACATAGGCCGGACAACCCCAAATCTTAACAAACTTAAGATATGGGCTCTTCCCTTTCCATATCTCATATGATGTAGTAGGCAGTTGATTTGATCGGAACCCTATTCAATAGGTATGCAACTTCATAAGTGCATAACTCCCTAAAAGGAAATAGGAAACTCAGTAGTACTCATCATAGAGCACACCATATCTAATAGGGTGTGATTGCTTCGCCCCGATACACCGAGGTGCTGTGGTGTATATGGAGGAGTAATGCTGAGAGAGAATCTCATTCTTAGAATAGTCCAGGAATCCCGTGCTCAAGTATCTTCCTCCTTGATCACATCAAAGGACATAATACTTATATCCGTTTTTTGGTTCTCTACTTCTAACTTATATTCTGTGAATATCTCAAAAGGTTCAGACTTGTGTTTCAATAGGAACATATGTCTGAATCTTGAGAGATCATCAGAGAAGGTAATGAAGTACAAAGAACCGGTCTTGGCATGTGTAGACAGGGGACCTTCATACATCAATATGTATCATCCCAAGAGTTCACTAACTCTTTCTCTGCTTCCAATAAACAGAGCTATGGTCATCTTTTGTCTGTGACATGACTGTCAAGTTTCACAAGATGTAAATTCAAACTAATTTAAATATGCATCTTAATGTAACTTCAGCTAGTCGGGTCGCATTGATATGACCTCGTCTACAATGACTCAAGAAGGATTTGTTCATTTCTGAACTCTTCCTCTTGTGTGCGTTCTGTATACTAAGAACTGTGGTTTGATTTAGAACGTCAATGCTTTTAGATAACGTGCCTGAACCGATCAACTCTTGATATAGGAAATGTTCAAAACATTATCCAATCAATACAAAATTATATCCTTCTTTATCTAAATAAAGAGACTGATATGATTTTGTATATCAGGTTCGGTATCTAATAACATTTGTTCAGAATCAATGTATTCTGGTAATACAGGGTGACAGTTACCAACAGACTTGGCTGCAACACTTTCACCATTTTCTGTCTCATGAAACTTATCACCCGTTCTCAGTTCTCTACCTATCTGTAGCCCATGTAATATTTTACATATGTGGGATCCTGATCCGGTATCAGATACCCAGGACGCAGAGGATACTGAGAAACAGTTCTGTGTAACGAACACACCCAAAGATGATGCATCAACATGCACTTTCTTCGTTTGGGCGGCACGGGAAATCTGGTATTCCCCAATTTCCTGCTCTGTCTTATAACAATTATAAGTTGAAGCGGGACCAACGTTCCCCAGCTCAGTATAACAAGCGGGTTCGGTCAATATATCCGTTTTATTATCTTGATTAAGGCGTGACATGGTCGCTACCTGGAGAGAGAGAGAAGAAAACACTCTGCGTGCGCTCTTGCAAGATCAGATTGGTTATTATTTTATCTAATCAGGATGGCTCCTACTGTTTTTTTATCAAATCTTCCTTCAAACCCTAAAAGGAAAGACTAGCCGGGATTAATTACACGCTACAAGTTCACCAATCTTTCAGCCAAGCCAGTGTCGGTACTTTGAGGGAGGTTCTCCGTGCTTTCGCACGGACCTAATTGCAGTAAACCTCGTTTTCCCAGAGGCGTAACCCCATTGACACCTTTCTAGACACCTACTTGATCGGCTAATTGTAATGTGTAAAACTCTCCCAGGAGTAACTCTTAATCGCAGCAGGTATCGGGATCCAACTATCTCATAGAAGGTATGCAATCTCATTGGAAATTTCAACACTTGAAATTCCCGATAATTTTGCCCCTAGCGTCCCATGACCTTGACGCAGGCCAACAAACCATAGTGCGCTAGTCAAGTTCAACCCGTCATTTCCTGATTGAATTAAATCCACCCGCACGACCCTTGACGCAGGCCAACAAAGTCGCACGACTACCTTAATCCAATCTGCATCATATGCATAGACAGATAAATACTAGTTAGCTACCGCACACTACGCCTTGACGCATGCCAACAAACGTAGCACGAATACTAAGTAGGACTTATCTGAAATGACGGAGGGCTACGACAGGTTTTTTTGAAAACCTATTGCGTAATGAACATGATATCGTTGTAGAATCAAATAATTTTAAAATGGAGTGTTTTTGAGGCTTTTCTAGTTTTGCTAAAGGGGTCACTCCCGGTGAAGGGATCGTCGGCCCTTTCCTCATCGAATAAGGTGCAGGATATATCATATATACCGCTGTGCAAAACAGAAACTATAGAAGCAATCAAAAGACAAACCGAGGGTTGTAGCATCTGCCAGTTATTGCTAAAGGGGTCACTCCCGGTGAAGGGATCTCGGCCCTTTCCTTATCGAATAAGGTGCAGGTTGTTCTACAAGGAACACCGCGATGCAAAGCAAGAACTGTAGCTACCTGTTTTTGAAAATTCGATTCCACAACATCTTAGGTTTTTATTTTCTTTCATTGATCACATTAATGAAGTCCCATCATTTAAATCACCTAAACATCACAGATAAATACGACGTACATTTATGCCATCCACATTCGCCTCGATGTCCCCTCATGCATCGTTAGGTTAGGTAACTAACGACAGAGTGGGGCAGGGCTAGCGCGGGTGCAAAACATAAGTAACGTCTATATAATATATCATATATACTATATACAGTATCCATCACAACATATCAAATATCACATCACAGATATCGCAGCAGAAGAAATATATGAAACATTGGATATACTAGGACGTCCATGTTTTCAATACGAGCCTGTATAAAACACGGATTCCACGGTCGCGATGAATAGCCAAACCCACACCCCTAGACCCCTATGAGAGCGGCAAGCAACCCTACCAATTCTAGAGTTAGGAGACCCGGACTCGACTCCTCGAGTTAGTCTGCCACTGGACTCTAGAATCCGGTTACTTGTGCTCTCCTCCTTGGGTCTATCCTAGTGCGGAAAAGTAAATAATATACAAATGGTGACAGCAACCTCAACCCGGAAGTGTCCCAATAAAAGAATTTTACATACAATAAATTTTATATAAATGAAAATAAAATCTCTCATCTCACATAAAACCCCCGGCTATTCAAAACGCGACGATCCAATATAACATATCCAGCAACACATAACATCACATGTCATCAACGTAAGAAAATGTGCGCATCCCAATTGTCGTTGACATATAGCAACGAAACCGGCGATATCACAGATTACACTTACGGTCACAGAAAAGAAAGTGTAAAACTACAACAGTTGGAATCCGCAACCCCTTTAGACATCGCATGCCTAACCAAATGAATTCCTTAGACATCGCATGCCTAACAATTATAAACCCCGCATTTAAGTCTCATTATCGAAAACTCTTTTCAATATTAAGTCGGGCAATTCAGCAAGATTCCCGACATCCTGATCGAATGCTCGTCGCAAACTTTAGTAGACGGCCGCACTCCCGGTTGCCGTCGACGAAGTGCACCAAGGCGGAACACCGCTGCCGCGAGCACCCGAACGGATTCTTTCGGCGACGGGGTTCTCCTACAGTCACTTGGTCGGGGCTATGGGGTGTGTCTGTCTATTAAGTTTACCCGGCGAGTATCCGCATACGCAACGTGATTGCGACGGACTTTTGATCACATCAAAATTCCGTGGCAACCGATCAAGTGAGACTAAAGTGCTAAATTTATAACATTCATTCAGTTATCTCATAACTACTTGTGGATTCCAAATATTGTATCACATTCCAGATAAATAGACAATGTTAAACTTTCCGATCGAATAATCAAACACCCAAGTTTTCCCGAAAAGCTCAACACATGAAATAAGTTTAAAAACATCCACTTCATGCCACAGTATCAATGGTCCAGCCGTAGAAGGGTCAAGCCAACGCCTCACATGTGGCACGCCGTATTGCCTCAAACCCTAAGGTTCAAAGGGCAGTTCAAGACGGTCACATAATCGAGTTAATGTTTGTTGTCTTCTAGAGGGTCCATCGCGTTACTTGCACTACTTAGAATGTTCTTAAACAATGTAAAAATCTAACACTTGGAAATTTCCCGGCAGGGAAAAAATGGGTATTTATATCCGGTCGAACTTTTTAACAGTTTCTAAAATATCCGGAAAAACATAAACGAAGTTAAATTATCCGATCGAATTAACCAGTCCCCAATAAAACCCTAGAAAACTGAACACTTGAGTGGAATTAAAAAATTCCCAGAAAAAAATGACAAGAAAGGACCTAAGAATAAATATGTGAAGTTTGAGGGACTAATTCACAATTTGGGACGCGGAACCGCCGCCAAACCCTTGGTTTGGCCGCGGTTCCGCGGTCAAATTTTTGAGTTAGGGGTCCGTACTTCACATTAATTCTTATATTTTCCTGCTTAATTTTCTGAGCATTTTTAATTCACAAAAATCCACAGTTTGAAAAAATGTACAGAGAAGGGTTTTGATCGGGGTTTCGGAGTTCGATCGGATCTCTAACTTCTTCTAAAGTTCTAGCTAGGCTCTGATACCACTGTAGGGTAACTAGGCACACTCAAGAGGTTCCACAAGGCATCAACCATGCCAAATTCAAATTTTTAGGTGCCGAGAAACCCTAATATAGATCGTTAACTAGAGGATAGGCGAAAAAAAGCTAGCAAACAACTTTGCTACTAAGTGAATGGGAATACAACCTTTGTAGATCCGGTCCTCCACTTCTTTAGCTCCGTGTTGACGTCCCTCCGCTGCGATCATCGGGATCCCGGACTATAGCGATGGTTTCGTCGGAGAAATGAGCGGGCTAGGTCGTTGACTTCGAGGCTCAAGATGATCTACGTCGGGGAGACTCAAGCTCAAGCTATTCCTTCACTTGGTCAAAAACTTTGTGAAGAGAACACCCTATACAACATGGCAAGTGCTAGAGGATGAAGAAATAGGAAGTGGGTTCACTTTGGATTTGGATTTCTCACTCTAAATCTCATGGCACCATTGGAGCTAGCAAGCTTTTGTGGAGCTTGATGAAGAAGAAGAAGAAAAAGAATCATATGAATAATAAAATGAATCCAAATGAAACTTATCCTTTCAATTATGGCACCATGGTTGAGTTAAGCCCTCATGCTTAACTCATGTAGAGAATTAACCAAAGCATTAGGTTAAAGGTTGGGTTAACTAATATCTTTAAACTAATGACAAAAGAGTTGACTTTGTCAATGTTTATCAAGCTTCATGAAGCTTGGTAACTTTGACCAAAATCTCACTCTTTTGTTATTTATTAGGAAAATAGCAAACCCTAATTTAACCTTGATTTGGTTCAAGTCTCATACACTCAACTTGTTTGTATCATCAAGCATGATACAAACATGTACACTTGCATATATCACATATAAACAATGTGCACATTCAAGTAAGAAAATCAATCTTAAGTGAACCAATACTAGTTAATGTAAAGTAATATATCAAATATATAATTATACATTAAATCATTAAATCAACACTTGATTTAACGATCCGGTCATATTGCATATAACCGACTAATATCAATAGTAACAACTTATCGAATCAACACTTGATCCGATAACCCGGCTATATCGCATACAACCGATTAATGTCACAAATCGTGAGAATAGAATACAGTATCACATATTGGTATTATTCTCGGTCCCGCACATATCTCATATGCGCTCCTATTTCGTTTCGCTTGAGCCAGGAAACCCCTGTGTAGGACTCTAAAGAATCGTCAATACGCCGGCAGTAGGTGATGATCATATCAAACACCCACAAGCTGCAAGCGATCTGCTAAACGTAACGGCCACCCGAGTATTGAGCGATCAGAAGATCAACGAGCAAGCCCGCTCACACTCCTGTGAATCCAACCAGTAACACTACCGTACAGTCCGGTCTGTTCGTCTGATATGTCGCATATCTTGTCTAGGGGTGGTAAACGTCAGACCCCAATAACTCGATAAGTCGTGTCGATATGAGGCTCATAACGGGTCGAGAAACTACTGGTAACACTTACCAGTAAATCCCTAAAACAGCCTTGGCCAAGGACTTCCTGTTATAGCCAATCAAGCACTGCGCAACATCAACTCCCTATACCGGGAGAGACGAAACCCCTCCTATCGCTCATTGCCTCCATGTGATTCGGGACTGTACCCAAAAACCACCGTTTTGCATGCCCTCTTGGACGTGGTAAGGTGGAAATAAAAGCACAGTGGGAATCACACAAGACTCTATGACGATCTCGGGTATACAGACTAACCTGTACCAGTGTCACCTGAGAACTGCCATCTGACGTAAGGTATAAAACCATCTGGGAGTTCTCAGCGAGTCCATCCAGTGTACCCAGTCTCCACTGAGCACCCGTACATCATCTCTGATGTCAAACACCAATGGATATGGGATCATCCATCGCCCATCTGTATGGGTCGAGAAGGTATACGCTAGTCTATTCTGGTATATCGATGCCCCGTCTCGATACACCCACGACTAGGGACTTTGAAGGATGTACTTGTGGACTACCATGTCCCCACTAATATGATCCGCATCATAGTCCAGGTAGTCAAGTACACATCCTAAGGTCTTTACCAACATGTAACAGAGAGACAATCAATGTGCATGTTAAGGTAAAGAGTAACCAGATTGCATACTATCATATCGAGCAAGAAAGTCATCCCTATATATGTCCAAGCATCCACTACAATATACATCCTATGTATAGTAATGGCCTCTAGGGCATACAAATAACTAACAATAGCTTCCTGCCCAACGTGACCAACTCACAGCGAGTAGACTCCTGCTTAGAAAACCTCCAACGAGGCCACCGGGTAGCTTCCTGCCTGGTCAATTTGACACAAGTAGATTCCTGCTCGGGAGCCCTTTCAGGAGGCCGTCGGGTAGCTTCCTGCCCAGCCAATTTATAGCGATCATATTCTTGCTCAGCCTAAATGATGGATCTTAAAATCTCACACTAAACCAGCAGACAGATCTCCACCTAGAACGCATATTGCATAGTCGAGCTAGGCAGACTCCTGCGTAGCCCAAGTAAAGAAAGTTCGCCCACGGTCGAGAGCCGGGCCAACTCTAATTCCACTTGAACCTGAAGAGAGAATATCACCGAGCTTTGCTGGGATCAGTCCGAGTTCTTAAGAGTTTCCAAGAGCACACCAGTCTATCTAAACTTGGATAAATAAACCTAGTGTTTGCTCGACTCATGTTATCTCGTCTCCGGGGTAAAGGGGACACCGGCCTATCCACACTTGGTAAAGTAAAAATAAAAGCGAGCAATCCATAGATGACAGAAGATGAGCGAAGAAAAAGTGTTTCCTAGGGATAGGCCTCCTCTATTTATATACTCGGCAAAAGCCATCTGGAAGCACAGATCCGCTCCATCCAAAACAAAGCGTCGCGCTTGACGATCTAAATGGTGCCATGTGGTAGCCAACCGTTAGGTGCTTCTCCCCTCATGAGGATCCAACCGGCGGAAGCGACGTCTCACAATTCTCCATCTAAATACACCTACGTAGCACGAGATCGATGGCCCGAACAGATGAAGTGACGCCTCCATTATGGTGCCGCCCTTCCGGTGATCCGCTGACGTCATCGGGGATACACGCGAAAATTAAGATGCACGGTGAGACGCCATGTGAATTTGGGGATCGAAAAAACGTAACCGCCAAACGCCATGTCGTTCTTGGAAAATCCACCATGAAGAATACTCGGCACCCAGCTGAGCAGAGAAAGCCGAACAGACCACTCTTGACCCATCCAATAAATGGGTCAAAACGAGAGTGGGAAGCTAATGGTGATGCTCATAAGTAGAAATTCCCTAGATTACGACATGTAGCGGATGACGTGTCATCCACATAAGCCCGCTAGATTCCTGGGGACTACAGAGCTGGAATAAGTATGATGCATTGGGGACATTCTTTGGCGCCTCGCCTCCGAGATTGCACCCGACCTTTTAGAAGACCTCCTAGGAGTACGTTCCCCCTTTGGCTGACCGCCAGCCAATAGCTCGTCTCTGAGCTATCTTATAGTTGAGACTTCTCAGCTCACTTGCTCATCTCCGAGCTATCCTATAGCTGAAACTTCTCAGCTCACTTGCTCGTCTCCGAGTTATCCTATATCTGAGATTCCACAGTGTCCCTGTTTGGCCGGGAGCATGAAGCCTGAGCTCTCCCGTAACGGCTCTGTATATCTCACCATGACAAGATCTCCGCCGCTCCACGTCCCACATCCCATTCTAGCGTATCTTTCCATTACTGGGCATATCCCGCCATCAATATGAACGTGATGCGGGGGCGTAACGGACGGCGAGAATCTCGCAACGGCTCGCTCCAATGCAACCCCTGTAGGGTTACTAGGCACTCTCACAAGGTTCTACAAGGCATCAACCAAGACAAAATCAAAATTTTCAAGTGCCGAACAACCCTAACTAAGATCTTAGACTAGAGATTAGGCGAAACAATAAGCAAGTAAACAACTTTACTTCTAAGGGAAAGGGGTTACAACCTTTGTAGTCCGGTCTTTCACTTCATAACCTCCATGTTGAGGTCCCTTCGCTGCGATCATCAAGTACCCGGACTCTAGAGAGGCTCCATGAAGAGAAAGATGCAACCTAGCATCCAATCTTCGATAACAAAGATGATCTACCTTGAAGAAACTCAAACCCAAGCTCTTGCTTTGCTAATCAAGTATTAGCAAAGCAAACACCCTAATCTAAGTGGCAAGAATAGACGAGGATGATGAAATAGGAATTTAGCTCTCATTTGTTTTCAATTTCTCACTCATTTCCATCACTTTTCAAAAACCTAGTGAAGGTTTTTCATCAAAGAAGAAGGAAGAAGATGAAGCATTTCATTTGTGATGAATAATGAATTATTGTGTGAGGTTAGAATTGCAACCATGGATTAAGCATGATAGAGTTAACCCTTGTAGAGAATTAACTAGAGGCTAAGGTTTAGGCTGGGTTAATAAATATCAACAAAATATCAAAGGTCAAAGTCAAAGCTTCATGAAGCTTCCACAAAGCTCATCCAAAACTTTAACCCTAATCCAAACCCTAACATGTTTAATTCTCTAAACTTTAGTTGCAATTTTAACCCTAACATGTTACAATATTATATATCACATATATAATATTTATTGTAACAAAATAAAATAATACAATTAACATATATCACATATATATCAATGTATTACCCGAGTGAGAAAAAGAATCTTTAAGTGCGCTTATATTAGTTAATGTAATTTAATATATCAAATATATAATTATACATTAAATTATCGAATCAACACTTGATCCGATAATCCGGCTATTTCACAAATAACCGACTAATATAATCTGTATCAGTTCATCGAATCAACACTTGATCCGATGACCCGGCTATATCACATATACCCGGCCGATATCTCATATCGCGAGAATCTAATACGGTATCACATACACGTATTGTTTTCGGTCCCGCACATATCACATATGTGCTCCTACTCCGTTTTGCCTGAGCCATGAAACCTCTGTGTAGGACTCTAAAGAATCGTCAATACGCCGGCAGTAGGTGATGATCATATCAAACACCTACAAGCTGCAAGCGGTCAGCTAAACGTAACAGCCACCCAGGTATTGAGCGATCAGAAGATCAATAAGCAAGCCTGTACATTCTCCCGTGAATCCAACCTGTAACACTCCCGTACAGTCCGGTCTCTTCGTCTGATATGTCGCATATCTCGCCTAGGGGTGGTAAACGTCAGACCCCAGTAGCTTGACAATTCGTGTCGATATGAGGTCTATAACAGTTCAAGAAACTACTGATAACACTTACCAGTAAATCTCAGCAACCCTGGCCAGGGATTTCCAGTTATAGCCAATCGAACACAGCGCAACATCAACTCCCTATACCGGGAGAGACGAAACCCCTCCTATCGCTCATTGCCTTCATGTGATTTGGGACTGTACCCAAAAGCCACCGTTTTGCACGCCCCATTGGACGTGGTTTGATGGAAATCAAAGCACAGTGGGAATCACACAAGACTCTATGACGATCTCGGGTCTACAGACTAACCTGTACCAGTGTCACTAGAGAACTGCCATTTAACGTGAGGTATAATACCATCTGGGAGTTCTCGGCGAGTCCGTCCAGTGTACCCAGTCTCCACTGAGCGTCCGTATACCTTCTCTGATGTCAAACACCAATGGATATGGGATCATCCATCGCCCATCATATGGGTCAAGAAGCGCATACACTATTCTACTCTGGTATATCGATGCCCTGTCTCGATACACCTACGACTAGGAACATTTGAAGGATGTACTTAGCGACTACTCTGTCCCCACTAGTATGATCTGCATCATAGTCCTGGTAGTCAAGTACTCATCCTAAGGGCTTTATCAACATGTAACATAGAGACAATCAGAGTACATGTTAAGATAAAGTGCAACCAGATAGCATACTATCATGTCGAGCAAGAAAGTCCTACCTATATATGTCCAAGCATCCACTACAATATATATCGTATGTACAGTAATGGCCTCTAGGGCATACATATAACTAACAATCTCCCACTTGCACTAGGGCCATCTGTTGCAGTATCGAATACCCAACAATCAGCTGTGGTTGAAGTATTTCATACTCAACCATCCCATAAAAGTCTCTACTGGGAATTAGTCCTTTGTGAGTGGATCCGCACTGTTGTCCTCTGTGTCTACTCTCCTAACCTCGATCTCCCTGGAGATCAACCATCTCCATGATTAGGCGATACTGCCTAAGAATATGTATGGATTTCTGATGGGACGGGGGTTCTTGGGCATAAGCCACAACTCCATTGTCATACAATAGTAGGAACGAAGTTCATCTCATGAACTTATATTTATATCCAGACTGCCTCTTTGGTAGCATCCTTGGTAGTGATTTATCCTGCCTTTATCGTCTAGTATGTCACGGTATCTAGCTTGGAACTCTTCCAACATACCGTCCCTTCACTGAGGGTAAAGACAATGCCTGTGACTGACATTCAGTCGTCTTTATCACCCTGGAACCTTTCCAGTGATTCTCCCCAGGATCGATTGATACCATCTTACTACAACTAGTGAGAATCCTAATATCGAATTAGATCTATCTCATAGATCCAAAACTCAGGATTTAGAAGGTATCACCTTGATTCTATATAGAGAATTTATGTGATAAGAGGAGATTGACCGAGTGTAGCATAGGAAACTCCTTCCCTATCAAGAGTATGTCATCCACATACAATACGAGGATCATCACCATACTCCCTACTACCTTTTTTGTATATACTAGGTTCATCTACCATTTTGATGAAGTCCAACTTTTTGACTACCACATCAAAACAGATGTTCCTACTCCGCGATGCCTGATTTATCCTATAAAGCAACTTGCACACATTTCCGCTGCTCCTACTGTCTACGAAGCTCTCTGGCTGTGTACTTATAGACGCTCTCTTCTAAATCATTATTTAGAAAAGCAGTCATGACACCCAACCACCAGATATCGTAGTTATGGTATGTAGCAATGGCAAGTAGGATCTGGATGGACTTAAGCATAGCTTTGAAAGTCTCAACTTTTCCATGTACACCAAGTAATCTTCTCAAGATATACTTGCTCTTGATGGGGATTTAACCCTTCTGATAAAGAAACCAAAGTCCATACTTTGTTGGTGTATAAGGATTCCATGTCAGATCGCTTAGCATCCAGCCATTCTTACAGAGTCCCACTCCTGATGGCCTTCTCGAAACAAGTTGGGTCATCATCTCATGATGCAATCCTTGCTCCCACTGTCATAGAGAAACCGAAGTATCTCTCAGGTGGGTGAGGACCCTACTAGATCGGCGGAGAGGCTGAGGTTCGTTGAAAACTATTGAATCCTTTGGTTCTACCAAATCATCAGCTGCAGTTTGTATAGCTAGAACTCTTTCCAGTTCTACCTCATGACCACTAATTTCTTTACAAGAAGTTCCCTTTCTCAAAGGTGGCATGCTGAGAAACAAAACACCTTTTTGTTCCTCGGTTGGGTAGAAGATATTTCCTTGCGAATGCTTGGGATATCCAACAAACTTCCACAGAACTGACTTTGCCTCGAGTTTGTCCAGATTTTGCTTTTAGGCATAGGCCAGACAAACCCAAATCTTAACTTACTTAAGATATGGGCTCTTCCGATTCCATATCATATATGAAGTGGTAGACATCTGATTTGATTGGAACCCTATTCAATAGGTATGCAGCTTCTCAAGTGCATAACTCCCAAAAGGAAATAGGAAACTCAGTAGTACTCATCATAGAGCGCACTATATCAAATAGGGTGTGTTTGCTCCGCCCCGATACACCGACGTGCTGTGGTATATACGGAGGAGTAATGCTGAGAGAGAATCTTATTCTCCTTTAGAATAGTCCAGGAATTCCGTGCTCAAGTATTCTCCTCCTTGATCTCATCAAAGGACATAATACTTATACCCGTTTTGGTTCTCTACTTCTAACTCATATTCATTGAATTTCTCAAAAGGTTCAGACTTGTGTTTCAACAGGAACATATGTCCGGACCTTGAGAGATAATCAGTGAATATAATGAAGTATAAAGAACCGGTCCTGGTATGTGTAGATAGGGGACCATATATACATCATCATGTATCAATCCCAAGAGTTCACTAACTCTTTCTCTGTTTCCAATAGACAGAGCTGTGGTCATCTTATCTTTGTGACATGACCGGCAAGTTTCACAAGATGTAAATTCAAACAAATTTAAATATGCATCTCTATGTAACTTAGCTAGTCAGGTCACATTGATATGACCTAGTCTACAATACCTCAAGAAGGATTTGTTCATTTCTGAACTCTTCCTCTTATGTGTGTTCTGTATGTTAAGAACTGTGGTTTGATTTAGAACGTATATGCTTTTAGATAACATGCCTGGACCGATCAACTCTTGATCTAGGAAATGTTCAAAACATTATCCAACAATAGAAAATTATATCTTTCTTTATCTTAATAAAGAGACTGATATGATGTTGTATATCAGGTTCGGTATCTAATAACATTCATTCAGAATCAATATATTCTGGTAATACAGGATGATAACTGCCAACAGACTTGGCTTGCAACAATTGCACCGTTTCCAACCCTTGAAACTTATCATCCGTTCTCAGTTCTCTACCTATATGTAGCCCATGTAATAGATTACATATGCGGGATCCTGATCCGGTATCTCATACCCAGGACGTAGAGGATACTGCGAAACAGTTCTCGGTAATGAATGCACCCGAAGAAGATGCATCAACATGTACTTTCTTCGTTTGGGCGGCACGGGAATTCTGGTAATCCCCAATTTCTTGCACGGTCTTATAACATTTATAAGTTGGAGCGGGACCAACGTTCCCTAGCGCAGTATAACAAGAGGGTTCGGTCAATACATCTGTATTATTATCTTGATTAAGGCGTGACGTGGTCGCTACCTGGAGAGAGAGAGAAGAAAACACTCAGCGTATGCTCTTGCAAGATTAGATTGGTTATTAATATATCTAATCAGGATGTCTCCCACTGTTTTAGTCAAATCTTCCTTCAAACCCTAAAAGGAAAGACTAGCCGGGATTAATTACACGCTACAAGTTCGCCAATCTTTTAGCCAGGCAAGTGCTGGTACTTTGAGGGAGGTTCCCCATGCTTTCGCACTGACCTAATTAAAATAAACCTCGATTTTCCAGGGGCGTAACCCCGTTAACACTTTTCTAGACACCTACTTGATCAGCTAATTGTAATGTGTAAAACTCTCCCAGGAGTAACTCTTACTCGCAGTGGGTATCGGGATCCAACTATCTCATAGGAGGTATTCAATCTCATTGCAAATTTCAACACTTGAAATTCCCAATAATCTTTTACCCCTAGCACTTATGACCTTAACTAAGGTCAACATATCATAAGCACTAGTCAAGTTCTACCCGTCATTTCATGATTAATTAGACCCACCCACATGACCCTCAACTATGGTCGACATAATCACATGAATGTCCTAACTAATCACATCATATGCTGTATAGGAAGACATCACTTAGCTACCGTACACTACGCCTCAACTATAGTCGACATACGCAGCACGAATACTAAGTACTCTACTTCCTAAAATGACGGAGGGTTATGACAGGTTTTTAAGAAAACCTTTTGCGTAATGATCTTGATATCGTTGTAGAATCGAGTGATTTTTAATAGAGTGTTTTTGAGGCTTTTCTAGTTTTGCTAAAGAGGTCACTCCCGGTGAAGGGATCGTCGGCTCTTTCCTTACCGAATAAGGTGCAGGATATTTCACAAATACCACTATGCAAAACAAAAACTATAGAAGCAATCAAAAGACAAACCGAGTGTGTAGCATCTGCTAGTTTCGCTAAAGAGGTCACTCCCGGTGAAGGGATCTCGGCTTTTTCCTTATCGAATAAGGTGCTGGATATTCTACAAGGAATACCTCTATGCAAAGCAAGAACTAGAGCTACCAGTTTTTAAACATGTTTCTACAACATCTTTAGGTTTCTTTTAGTTTCATTAATCTCATTAATAAAGTCCCATTTTATTACGCTTCACAAGCATCAGATATGAAACGAAATCAACAATATATAATACATATTTCATATATATAATATAAACATTCGTCTCAGGCAGTAATATGATCTCATCACAGAACATTGCAGCAGAAGAACATATATGAAATATTGGATATACTAGGTTGTCCATGTTTTTAATACGAGCCTGTATAAAACACGGATTCCACGGTCGTTATGAATAGCCAATCCCATACCCCTAGACCCCTACGAGAGCAGCAAGCAACCCTGTCAATTTTACAGTTAGGAGACCCGGTCTCGACTCCTCGAGATAGTCTCCCTCTGGACCCTAGAACCCGGTTACTTGTGCTCCCCGCCTTGGGTCTATCTTAATGCGGAAAAGTAAATAATATACAATGGTGACATCATCCTCAGCCCGGAAGTGCCCCAATAAAAGAATATTACATACAATGAATTTTACATGAATGAAAATGAAAAACTCCCATCTCACATAAAAAAAACCCCGCTATTTAAACACGACGATCCAATATAACATATCACAGCAACACATAATATCACATATCATCAACGTAAGTAAATATGCGTATCCTAATTGTCGTTGATGTATAGCAACGAAACCGGCGATACACCACATATTACACTTACGGTCACAGAAAAGAAAGTGTAAAACTACAATAGTTGGAATCCGCAACTACCTTAGACATCGCATGCCTAACCAAATGAATTTCTTAGACATCTCATGCCTAACAATTATAAACCCCATATTTTAGTCACGATCTCGAAAACACTTTTCAATATCTAGTCGGGCAATTCAACAAGATTCCCGACAACCTGATCGAATGCTCTTCGAAAACTTTAGTAGACGGCCGCACCCCCGATGCCGTCGACGAAGTGCACTAAGGCGGAACACCGCTGCCGCGAGCAATCGAACGGATGCTTTTGGCGATGGGGTTCTCCTACAGTCACTTGGTCGGGGCTATGGGGCGTGGCTGTCTGTTAAGTTTACCCGGTGAGTATCCGCGTACGCTACGTGATTGCGACGGACTTTTGATCGCATCAAAATCCCGTGGCAACCGATCATCTGAGACTAAACTGCTAGATTTATAACATTCAAATTAGTTATCTCATAACTACTTGTGGATTCCAAATATTGTATCACAATCCAGATAAATAGACAATGTTAAACTTTCCGATCGAATTAACAAACACTTAAGATTTCCCAAATAGCTCAACACTTGAGCGGAATTCAAAAAACCCAGAACATGTCACAGCCCCAATGAACCAGCCGTAGAAGGGTCAAACCAACGCCTCACATGCGGCAATGCTAAACTACCGCAAATCCTAGGGTTCAAGTGGCAGTTTTGACGGTCACATAATTGAGTTAAGGTTACGTTCTTCTAGAGGGTGCACAGATACGCTTGCATGATTTTCCGGAAGTTTCAAACTCGAGAAAAAATCCAACACTTGAAAGTTTTCCGACAGGGGAAAAAGTGAGTTATTGATATCCGCTCGAACTTTTTAACACGTTCTAAATTACCCGAACAAAACTTAAACGAAGTTAAACTTTTCGATCGAATCAATGAATACAAAAGATCTCCAGAGAACTCAACACTCGAGTAAAATTAAAAATTCCCAGATGCATTAAAAAATAACCAAGAATTTAACCCTGAAGTATTAGCCCCTATCTCCATAATGTGGCCTCGGAACCGCCGCCAAACCCATGGTTTGGCCGCGGTTCCGTGCTCCATTTATGGAGTTGGGGCTTCGTACTTCACAGTAATTCTTAGAATTCCCTGCTTATTTTTCTGAGTATTATTAATACATAAAAAATCAACATTTTATAAAATTTCCAGAGAAGGGTATTTTGCGACGTATCAGGGTTCGATCAGACTTTTAGCTTCGTCTAGACAACGCCTAAAGCTCAAGCTTGGATCTGATACCACTGTAGGGTTACTAGGCACTCTCACAAGGTTCTACAAGGTATCAACCATGCCAAAATAAATTTTTTCAAGTGCCGAACAACCCTAACCAAGATCTTAGACTAGAGATTAGGCGAAACAATAAGCAAGTAAACAACTTTACTTCTAAGGGAAAGGGGTTACAACTTTTGTAGTCCGGTCCTTCACTTCATAAGCTCCGTGTTGAGGTCCCTTCGCTGCGATCATCAAGTACCTGGACTCTAGAGAGGCTCCATGAAGAGAAAGATGCAAGCTAGCTTCCAATCTTCGATAACAAAGATGATCTACCTTGAAGAAACTCAAACCCAAGCTCTTGCTTTGCTAATCAAGTATCAGCAAAGCAAACACCCTAATCTAAGTGGCAAGAATAGACGAGGATGATGAAGTAGGAATTTAGCTCTCATTTGTTTTCAATTTCTCACTCATTTCCATCACTTTTCAAAAACCTAGTGAAGGTTTTTCATCAAAGAAGAAGGAAGAAGATGAAACATTTCATTTGTGATGAATAATGAATTATTGTGTGAGGTTAGAATTGCAACCATGGGTTAAGCATGATAGAGTTAACCCCTGTAGAGAATTAACTAGAGGCTAAGGTTTAGGTTGGGTTAATAAATATCAACAAAATATCAAACGTCAAAGTCAAAGCTTCATGAAGCTTCTACAAAGCTCATCCAAAACATTAACCCTAATCCAAACCCTAACATGTTTAATTCTCTAAACTTTAGTTGCAATTTTAACCCTAACATGTTACAATATTATATATCACATATATAATATTTATTGTAACAAAATAAAATAATACAATTAACATATATCACATATATATCAATGTATTACCCGAGTAAGAAAAAGAATCTTTAAGTGAGCTTATATTAGTTAATGTAATTTAATATATCAAATATATAATTATACATTAAATTATCGAATCAACACTTGATCCGATAATCCGGCTATTTCACAAATAACCGACTAATATAATCTGTATCAGTTCATCGAATCAACACTTGATCCGATGACCCGGCTATATCACATATACCCGGCCGATATCTCATATCACGAGAATCTAATACGGTATCACATACACGTATTGTTCTCGGTCCCGCACATATCACATATGTGCTCCTACTCCGTTTTGCCTGAGCCAGGAAACCTCTGTGTAGGACTCTAAAGAATCGTCAATACGCCGGCAGTGGGTGACGATCATATCAAGCACCCACAAGCTGCAAGCGGTCAGCTAAACGTAACAGCCACCCAGGTATTGAGCGATCAGAAGATCAACAAGCAAGCCTGTACATTCTCCTGCGAATCCAATCAGTAACACTCCCTTACAGTCCGGTCTTTTCGTCTGATATGTCGCATATCTCACCTAGGGGTGGTAAACGTCAGACCCCAGTAGCTTGATAAGTCGTGTCGATATGAGGTCCATAACAGTTCAAGAAACTACCGATAACACTTACCAGTAAATTTCAGCAACCCTGTCCAGGGATTTCCAGTTATAGCCAATCGAACACAACGCAACATCAACTCCCTATACCAGGAGAGACGAAACCCCTCATATCGCTCATTACCTCCATGTGATTTGGGACTGTACCCAAAAGCCACCGTTTTGCACGCCCCATTGGACGTGGTATGATGGAAATCAAAGTACAGTGGGAATCACACAAGACTCTATGACGATCTCGGGTCTACAGACTAACCTGTACCAGTGTCACTAGATAACTGCCATCTGACGTGAGGTATAATACCATCTGGAAGTTCTCGGTGTGTCCGTCCAGTGTACCCAGTCTCTACTGAGCACCCGTATACCTTATCTGATGTCAAACACCAATGGATATGGGATCATCCATCACCCTTCATATGGGTCAAGAAGCGCATACACTAGTCTACTCTGGTATATCGATGCCCTGTCTCGATACACCTACGACTAGGAATATTTGAAGGATGTAGTTAGCGACTACTCTATCCCCACTAGTATGATCTGCATCATAGTCCTGGTAGTCAAGTACTCATCCTAAGGGCTTTATCAACATGTAATATAGAGACAATCAAAGTACATGTTAAGATAAAGTGCAACCAGATAGCATACTATCATGTCGAGCAAGAAAGTCCTACCTATATATGTCCAAGCATCCACTACAATATACATCGTATGTACAGTAATGGCCTCTAGGGCATACATATAACTAACAACCCCTATATAAACCCTTCCTCCAGACGATTCAGGTAACTCGAACTCATTCCAATACACCGCTACTCTGCCCTAATATTTCTCGGTACTTACTTGATCATCGGAGGGTCTTACGGTGGTTTCCCACCCGGGACTTCCTTTGCAAGTAGCTCGGCGTCAATAACAACCAATAACCCATTGAGATCCACTCGTTCAATGCTCACCTTAAATCTTAACTGTTCGATACCGCTGGCAACAAGATCGACGGAGGACAACATCTAAGAGAGATTCCTACCTCCATCACTTACTAATCCTTTTGCCACAAGTTCATCAACTTGTCATTGTAGCCTTTTACTTTCACTAGTATTCATTCGGTATACCTCTTTGTACAGAATCACGACACATGGTACAAAATTGATACAATGTTGGATTTCTATCATGGGGGTAATCAATGTCATCGAGAATAACATCAGGAAACTCTTGAATAATAAGTACGTCATCATCGGCGGGATCTCATGCTTTCTATTTTCCTCAACTACTACTAAGGCAAAGACTTCATAGACATCCTCTAATACTTTGCCAAATTCACTTTTTGAAATGTAATTGTCTCCTTTGTATCTCGGTGTTATAGCGTCCTCAATCTTCATTGGTCTCAAGATGAAATTCATATCATCCTTTATAAACGAATATGTGTTCTTGAATCCATCATGAATAAACTTTCGGTTATATTGTCATGGATGGCTAAAAAATAAGTGACATGATCAGGATTACGCCGCATAAAATTTCATCTCGATATTTAGTGTCAATAGAGCATTTCACTAAGCAGTTATTTGCTGATGTAGATTTTATAGTCTATCAATTTTAATCTCAAGTGTACAGTTATTCGCTATAGTACTTACGGATCGTACCATATAGAAGCATGAAAATTCTAATTAATTCTAAAACAAGTTCAGATAAAATATTTATTTTTTAACCAAACCAGCATGTAATAAAATTGCAAGTTTAAAAATAAAGACGGGTTTCAAATAAATACGCAAGCCTGGGGTTTCGAATTACTTTTACTATCATGTTGTTTTATATGATTTCTATTCTTTTCAAATTCCATTGTTTTAATTAATTACTATCAATTATATAAAAGCATAAAATAACTACTTTTGTAATGAATTATCAAACCAATATGAAAGTATAACTCATACGTTATAGATCTACTTTATCGGTCATATAATATCATGTAGAAAAATAATTAAAACAACTGGTTCTAATTAACTCAAAAGCAATATAGTTTTACACGTATCTAAAATAACTCATAGGTTGTCAAACTACGAATTAAATTATGTTATTGAACTAACCTAAGTTTCCCAAGTTAATTAAATTGAATTAACTTTGATCAAAACACCATTTTACCTTCCCTAATTAGTTTTCTAGACCGTCACGCTATCATTAAACTAACCAGATTATCAGTGCTACCACCTTTCCCTAAACTATTTTCAAGAACGTAAATCTATCATAATCTAGTTTAATTTATTAGCATTATAACAAAAAGAAGCAACTTTGATCAAAGAAACTCATCATTGAAAATCATAGAAAAGAATAGAAAGATTTAAATCAAACAATCGTAATAGCAAGTATAATTCTAACCCTAAAATAGAATTTAGCTACTCATCATTAAAGCAAACAAAATAAAATATTTAATCTGCATAATAAAAGAGCAACTTATAGAAATTATTGATCTCTCCAAATAAAAACCCTAACTTGGAAACTAAAGGAGAGATATGAAACCTTAATGATGAATACAACAGTATTTATAGGGGCTTTGGAAAATCTAACGGTGCATTACAGAAGATACGAGGAAATACAAATTTGCCTAAAAATCTGAGATCCTGAAGCCCTGGAAGTTCAGCCGAAATCACCAAAAATTCTGTTTTTGCCGAATTTTGGTAGGATTTGGGCTCCAGTTTTTTTTCCATATTCTGTGATTTGATCTCGAGAATCTTGTTCCACGCTCTATTTTTGATAATTTGTTCCCTTATCTCTGTTTAAGCTTGATTAAGTCCACATCTAATGCACGTAGTCCATCTTTTATGCACTTTTCCCTTTTAGCCCTGTAATATGCATTAATTGATAGAACATACTCGGAACAGTATAAAATAGATAAAATTAAGATAAACATGGCTATATAAATATGCATAAAAATTCACCAATCAAATACCCCACACTTACCTTTTGCTAGTTCTCGAGCAAAATCTTGGGTTTCAAAACAAACTAAAAACTAAAAACATAAGAAAAAATAAAATCTAAATACTATCTAACTACTATGCTTCTTTTCACAGGCGTAGCGATTGCACTGAGCACATGCAACAATCCATTAAATCTCTAAGTATCCCTAATAGGAGGAGTGTTGTCTCCTGAGGGTTTTCAGTGGATACTACCTACAAAATCCCAAAAAAGAAAACAAAAAGGAAATGAAAAATAAAAGAAAAAACTAAAAAGAAAGAAAATGGAAAACTATCAGAAAAAAGAAAAGAAAAGAATAAGAAAAGTTTCGAATTTTCAATAGTTTTTCAACTTTCATGAATTTTCATCATAATAGTCTTGTTCAACTCCAGAAATTACATACTCTTTCAATAAAACTTCATTCTATTCTTAATTCCTATCTCTCCTTCAAATATTGATCTTATACCCCTACGTGTGTGTAAAATCATCCATATACTTGAGAATTCAATTTAAACTATAGTCTTCTTACCCTTTCCCCCCTTGTATTTTATTTTATATAAATGTAAGTGGACGTACTCACACATCTTTCAATGCGATCACTACTGCTTCCTGAGGCACTAGCCAACCGGTCACTCAATATATGGGTTTAAGTTATACTCATTATTTAATTATGCTTAGCCTTATAACTACCTCGGATCTTCAACAGTGACTCCCAAACCAGTTGGTCTAAGGCAAACACCTTTTCGATAGAAGATTAGCCTGCCCTTAATAACTACAAGATTAGCATTATTATTTTTATGCTCTTTTTTATACTTGGGTATTGTTTACCGCCGAAAACGGGAACGAACCGCGTAGGCCGTCTTGCCTGAATTTGGGGGCAGATACTATTTGGGTTTATCTTTCCACCTCTCCGAAGATGCCAAGTTGATTTATGGCACCATATATCGGAGGTTTGGACGGATGCGGCCATTGTAGCAGACTTCGTCAGATTCCCCCTCGTTTGCGAGGGTTTTTTTTATTGGGGGGACACTCTTCCCTGCAGGTGCAAGCCCCTGCAGTTAATTACGTTACCGTATCGCGATAATCACTTTCTCATGCTTCAGAGGTTCACTTTGTGTCGTGTGTGTTTGTTTTATTTTTGGTTACCCGTGGATTGTATACAGAGACTAATTTATGTTGTCGCTCGTAAGGCGTGGATTAGTCCAAATCCGTATATCTTAGATTTGGGTTTGGGTTGATTTAAGGATCGTTGATCTGTTTTGAGATCGAGATCGACTTAAATGTTTATGAGCAGTTGGGGCTCGATTGGTTTTTTATTAAGAATACGTTAGTTTAATTTGAGACTAAGATCTACATAACAGGATGTTAGGATCAGTTTTGTTTCAGATCCAACAAGAGAGCATTTGGGCTTTGTTGTTTTAGTTTAAGGACGTTCATGCCCTTATCGCCATTTTGGAGGCGAAGTTGTACTTTGAGGACATTTCGGTCTGTAGATTACCATTTTTGGGGTGAGGGTTTCGTTCAAGGACGTTGCGATCCATCGTCGCCATTTGGGGGTGACGTTGTAGTTTGAGGACATTTCGGTCTGTAAATCACCATTTTTAGGATGAGGGTTTAGTTTAAGGATGTTACGGTCCATCGTCGCCATTTGGGGGTGACGTTGTAGTTTGAGGATATTTCGGTCTATAGATCACCATTTTTGGGGTGAGAGTTTAGTTTAAGGACGTTACGGTCCATCATCGCCATATTGGAGGCAACGTTGTATTTTGAGGACGTTTCGGTCTGTAGATCATCATTTTTGAGGTGATGTTTTAGTTTGAGGACGTTATGGTTCGTTGTTAGTTTAGGGACATCTCGGTCCATTGTTGCCATTTTGGGAAGTGCACCCAAAAGAAGCTGGTTGTCGGGACCCACCACTTCTCTGAAGACGTTGAGAAATTACAACGATATGTATCAGAGATCTGGAGAGATGTACCCTTGAACTAATTCCCATGTTTGAGGAAAAAGATCATGGTGGATCATCTAAGAATCATTAGTCATTTTTGGAGACTAAGATTAACTTAGAAGATATGGGATGAACATCATTTTGAATATCATCAGTTGACAAACCATTAGTCATGCTGGGGACTAAGACCAACATGGGGGAATGATGAGCACAGAGGGGTCTTGACTCTCTTAGCCAGGTTGGTCTGGGTCTCCACAATTGCCCAACAGTGTTAATATGCCGAGACATACTATGCTCACATGCATTTCATGCGGGCACTGAAATAGTGTTAAACACTAAATTTCTGTGGTGCTCATGTGGTGCACGTGAGGTACTCAACTATGTGCGCTGTCTATTTATTTCCCTTTTTCTTTTTTTTAATAAGTGCCGAGCACTTGGTTATGTTCAACACTCATGTATTCCCACGTGAGGCTCTGAATCAGTGTTAAACACCGCACTTTAGAGGCGCTCATGTGCGGGCACGTGAGGCGCCCCAAAGTAGGAGCTGTACTCTGGGTTCTATTCCCCCTTTCTTTTATAAGTGCTAAGCACTTGGTTATTGTGACGCTCACGTGTGAGCACGTGAGGCGCCCAAAAGTGGGAGCTGTTCTCTGGGTTCCATTCCCTATCTTTTTTTTTTATAGAAGTGTTAAACACTTGATTCTTGTGGTGCTCACGTCCGAGCACGCGAGGCGGTTTGTGTCTTTCCTTTTTTATTCATTAGAGACGCTCACGTGGAGCACGTGAGATTTTATTGTAGTGTTACAAATGAATCACCAATCTTTCTTTCTGAGTGTTTGGAGATTTTGATCTCTTGCTAGGATTTTAGAGGATCTCATGCCTCTTGTTTTTTTGTAAGAATTAAATTCTTATTGTAGGGTTAAACCTTGATTTTCAGAGGAATTAAATTCCCATATATCTCTATAAGAATTAAATTCTTTGAATTCAGTTCTTTCCCCTAGGTTTTGAATCTGAATGATAGAGTCTCCCCGATGAGAATTAAATTCTCAACTTATGGGGAGATCTGCTTCTGCAGATCTCAATTAGAGGAAGAACTAAGTTCTTCGATGAAAGGTTAAACCCTCAGAGATGCAAAGAACAGTCTTTTGTTCTTTCCTTTACCTGGTGTTTCAAGAGAACAAGTCTTGTCTTCTGAGAATTAAATTCTCTCACTGTATATTCTTTAAGTCTCTTTGGGTAGCTCTCTCTCTCTCTCTCTCTCTCTCTCTCTCTCTTTTTCTTGTGTTCTCTCCCTTTTCTCCCTTTCTGTTTGCTCCTATTTATAGGAGAAGAAAAAGAATCAATTTGTTAAGAAAATCCCTTATTGATGTAAGTCTACGGTAGTGCCCCGGCCGTCTACAGACGCTAAATGCGGAACAAAAACTTTTTAACTGGCGCTATCGTATACTTTAACCCGGATCTGCCATTATTGCTAAACTAACAAACTGTAAAGAGTGTAGAAAGGTTATACCGAAGGATCCGAGTCCTTCGTTCTTTAACCTTCATCCCACGCTCCGTTGCGGCTGCTCCGATCTCGTTGATCTCCGATCTGCTCGTCCAGGTGGCACCACGTCAACGATTCTTTAAACGGGCTCCTGCTTCTGACTCGAGGCAACTCGGTCGTCAAGTTTGCTAAAAGAGACGACCAAGAATGATGTAGAATATGAGTAGAATACTTTGTCTCACTTCGTCCAAAACCGTGGACGATCGGTTAATGAAGTTGCCACTCGGATCGGGTGATGGAATGAAAAAGGCTATGAAATTTCCATGCACCCTAAACCATAGTCTTTTCTCTCAAGAATGAAAATTAATCTCTCTCTCAATTCTCTCAAGGGGGCCGGCCACTTTTATGCAAAGAGGGAGGTGATGCTAGGAGCAATCAAGGAGGTGACCTTAAACAAGAAGCTTATCCTCATCATAAATGAAAAGCATGACTCACTAAGAAACATTGAATCTAAAACCCTTACTCATCAAGCATTAATGGCACCATTAATGCACTAATGACTCACCAATCCATGTCACCCTCTCTAGAACCATCTAGAACACTGACTCACCTCATCTCAAGAAAAGATAAATCCGTCTTTAACCGAATGTTAAAAGACGGCTGATAGAAAACTGGAAACTGACAACTTCCAAAAGCGATCCTGAAACGACTTTCAGGATAACCCCGTAACTGTATAAATATACCCGCATTTGTATTACGACCGAATACAAATGCAACTGAGACAAAGATATTATTTCTACTCAATATAATACTCAGATCCGGCTTAAACCAAAGCCGACAAGTATTATCTGTCCGAAAAATGACACGTGCGTAAACGCACGTGCATTTTCCGAACCCTGCTATAAAACCATACGGCCTCTACAACGTTTCGCCCGAACTTGGGAAACTGTCTGTGGGGGACTCTAATGACTCGTCAGTACCCTGGCAGTGGGTTTAACCACAAACCGTTAGCGGCACTAGCTATGCGTAATGGCTGCCCATGGACTGACCTCAAGGGAGGCCGATGAGCGAACTCATCCGGAAACCCTACTGAGCCTAACAGTGACAATGTATATACAGTCCGGTCCGTTCGTCAATGAGTATCGCATATCTGCCTAAGGGGCTAGTAACGTCAGACCCCCAATAGCAGTATAAGTCGTGTCGGAGTGTAGCCCAATAACACCCTGAGATACTACTGGAGTACCTACCAGTAAATCTCCTGCCACGGCCGTGGGCTTTTGTAATGGCTCTCCTAGACACAGCACGATCTCGCCCCCAATACCGGGAGAGACGAATCCCCTACCGATCCGTTCACGTGCCTCCATGTGGCTCGGGACTGTACCCAAAAACTACCTGTTTGCACGACTCCTTTGAGCCGTGGTAGGGTAGAAATCAAAGC
Source organism: Agapanthus africanus (assembly GCA_030015575.1). Taxonomy (NCBI): domain Eukaryota; kingdom Viridiplantae; phylum Streptophyta; class Magnoliopsida; order Asparagales; family Amaryllidaceae; genus Agapanthus; species Agapanthus africanus. Next base: position 794,443,948 of record JASDDO010000024.1, on the reverse strand, counting down.
ACAGTGGGAACTCACACGAGACAAATGACGACCTCAGTTCGATTAACTAACCTGTACACATGTCACCAGGGAACTTCTATCTGACGATATGTATAATACCAACTAGCAGATTCCCGGCGAGTCCTGTCCGGTGTACTCATAACCCAATGAGCACCTGTATACATCTTGGGTGATCCAACTGACAGCAGTGGCTTGTGAGACCGGCCACCGCCCCTCCTCGGGGTCTCGACTGTATACACTAGTCTACTCCGGAGTATCGATGCCCTGTCTCGAAACTCCCACGACTAGGGACCACAATTAAGGATATGCATATAAACTACCCAACTCTCACGTATATGATCGCCATCATACTGTTGGTAGTAAAACAAGATCCTAAGGGCTCTATCAAAGTGTAACATGTAATCAGTCACCTGAACATGTACACGACTGATAAAGGCAAACCAGATAGCATACTATCATCTCGAGTAAGACTGTCCTACCGGTATAGGTCCTCCGTAATCATTGCAATCACGTACCTGCGATCCAATAATTGACTATGAGGGCACTATCTCCAACAATTGAGAGATCATGATTGATGTCATAATCAATCCAATTGTTCTGGTGAATTTTATTCACCGTTGGATTTTTAATCCAAAGGATTTCTGTTTAACAGAGAAGATTTCTTATTTGTTTTTAACTAGATTAGGAAATATTTTCCTAAGATAGAATTTTATTCTATCATGTGAATATCTTGTTAGTTTAATAAGATTCGAATTCTATTCTATCATAGAATTTTATTTATATGAATATCTTTTATAGAATTTTATTCTCTCGGACGATCACCGTTGGATCTTTGATCCAAAGGTCCTTCGTCTAACAGAGAAGATCTTTCTAGTTTAAGACAGACCAGGGAAATATTTCCCACACATATAGAATTTAATTCTATCAGATAGTTCATCCAAGATTCTTTATTAGAGAAGGATCTTTCTATATTAGAAGGATTTAAGGAAATATCTTCCAAATAGAGTTTTAATCCTTTTATTTAGAATTTAATTCTATCAGCTTGGAAGGTGTTTAGGAACACTCACATGTAGCATGTGATCCCAATGGAATTAATCTTGTCTGCTTATATGAAACAGCATAAGAGTGTATTACGTGTTAATACGTGAGCTTTTTTGGCTTGCCATCTGTTTGAATGCAGTGCCTATATGCTTTGCATATAGGCGCTCACGTGCTTACACGTGAGGCTCAATTTTAGCCTATCAATTACTTAAACGCAGCGCCTATAAGTTTGCATACAAGTGCTCACATGTGGGCACGTGAGGCCCCATTAGCCTAGCAGTTGTTTTAACTGCAGTGCCTATATGCAGCGCATATAGGCACTCACATATTAAACACATGGGGATCTTTTAGTGGGGATCTTTCCCTCATCCTTTTTCTATAAGGGAATAAATGCCCCCCAGGGTTGCTCTCACGTGGCTTGCATGTGAGTGCAACGCTGTCTGCTCTCACAGCCGTTGGATTGCCTAGGAGAATAGGAAGATGAACCGCTCCCCATTATGTCTTATAAATGCAGGGTTTTTTCCTCTGAGAAGACCATTGTTCTTTCATCTTCTTCCCTACTTATTTTCCTTGAGAATTTAATTCTCTTCTTCAGAGCTTAGTTCTCTGCCCGCTGAAATCTCAGAGTTAAACTCCCTTAAAACTTTTCTTTGGTAAGGATCATGAACGGGACCCCTCCTTTTGTTTTTGTTGTTGTGGATTTTAAATCCGGAGATAGAGCGTTGCTCTTTTCTTGAACTGATTTCTTAAAGATCCAAAGCATACATTTTTTTTGTAGATCTTGAAGTCTTGAATCAATGGGGATTATTAATCCTCCTCTTAGTCCGATTTTTAAGATCCTTGGAATTTAATTCCATTTTCTTTGCCTCCATGCCATGGAGGTTTTCTGGGATTTAATCCCTTTATTAATTTCTTTGCCTCCATGCCATGGAGGTTTTCTGGGATTTAATCCCTTTATTAAAGGAATTTAATTCCTTGTTCACAGAGCTTGGCTCTGAGGGAGACTCAGATATTTTTGGGAATTTTATTCCCTAATGCTCTCGAGTATTTGAGGGTTTTAATGCCCCTAATGCAGATTTGAATTTGTTGTGCTTTTTTTAACAGAACTCGCTTTAAGAGTCGTTTAAACTTTACTATTTACTTGACGAGAATCCTTTTTGATTCTCTCAATGATTATTTTGCCTCATCATTGGTGAGCCGCTATTTAGATTTTGTGCGGTCCATTAGTTTTACAGGCAGTGGTCCCGTCACATCACGGTTTTCTGTTATTTTATTTCATGTTACCTTATTATTTATTATTATCATTTTTAAATAGTTTTTTTATTTTTGGAACGATGGCCTTGCTTCCCTACTTCCTTTACACTCACTCAAAAGCCGCTTTTCCACAGTCTCCATCGGACGAGGAGGTTATGGCGATGATCAGGGCGTTTGACAGGGACCATACTAGTCTTCTCTTATGGGGAAAGTGGTACGGTCATATCATCGGGGGCCGCCGTAGTTTTACCTGCGAAGAGCTGTCAGAACCCATCTGCTCTATATCATTGACGGAACGCCCACAGACTGCTTATGCGGTGGAGGCGACTAACTGGACTCCCATGGACCAAATTGAGCCATCAACGGCCGAGATACCCAACCAATCCATGGTGGCTATCGACATTCTGGGGTGCCGAATATGTCAGGGCTAAGCTCGACCCTAGGGGTAGGTTTACAAGGTAGGCGTTATCCCCCGCCACCCAGTGGGCTACCTTCCCTGGGCTCGGCACATTCTCTCTGCCCAACGCGCACGTCTGCAGAAGGTCGGATTGTACCAGGCAGTATACGTTTCGTTGTTTTATTACCACGCCCCTCATGTCTGGTGGGTTAAAGCTTTCTTGAATCAATAGAACCTCCCACCAATACGTTCTTGCTAGGGGATCGAGATGTCTCAATTTCACTGGAAGAGTTTCGCGAGATCTCCGGATTACCGATCAGGGGAGAGCATTATGAAGAGTTACTGCCTCCCGATAAATATGTGTTTGATACGGTGCCTTCTATGCTTGACGGCCTGTCGACTAAGAACGCCATACGTCACAAGTACCCGAGTCTAATCAAGGTTCTCGGTATCATTGAAAAGCTGTTCGTGGCATCAGAAGGGCAAGGTGTCACCTTTGATGCTTTCATTGCTTTCTTACTTCGAGAGGACGTCTTATCCAAAAAGGCTCCAAAATTTGCAAAAATTGAAGACCCTTTTGGATTAGGATTAAGGAACTTGCCGGCTAAGGAGGAAGACCTACCGCATTTCTATATTCCAAACTCGTCAACCGTAGCTTTCGATGCAATTGTGGCCCCTGGCATGGATGAAGAGACCTTCTTCGTTGGTTTTATCAGTCTTTGGCTGAGCTGGTTCGCCATGCCGATGCATCGCCTGTAGGGATCCTAGGCACACACATGAGGTTCCACAACAGATCAAACATGCCAAAATCAAATTTTTCCATGTGCCTAAGAACCCTATGCTAGATCGTTAACTAGAGGATAGGCGAAAACTAAACAAGTTAACAACTTTAACTAAAAGGTAAGTGACTACAACCTTTGTAGATCCGGTCCACCACTTCTTTAGCTCCGTGTTGACGTCCCTCCGCTGCGATCATCGGAATCCCGGACTCTAGCGATGGTTTCGTCGGAGAAATGATCGGGCTAGGTCATTGACTTCGAGGCCGAAGATGATCTACGTCGGGAAGACTCAAACTCAAGCTATTCCTTCACTTGGTCAAAAACTTTATGAAGAGAACACACTCTACTACATGGCAAGTGGTAGAGGATGAAGAAGTAGGAAGTGGGCTCTCTTTAGAATTGATTTTCTCACTCTTTTGCTCAAGGCACCATTGGAGCTAGTAAGCTTTTGGACGGAGCTTGATGATGAAAAAGAAGAAGAAAGAATTTTCCATCCAAATGAAAACTTATCCCAAAAGAATAATTGCACCATGGTTGAGTTAAGCCCTTATGCTTAACTCATGTAGAGAATTAACCAAGGCTTTAGGTTAAAGGTTAGGTTAAAGAATATCAAAAGAAATGACAAAAGAGTGGACTTTGTCAAAGCTTCTCCAAGCTTCTTCAAGCTTGATAACTTTGACTAAGTTAAACCCTTTGTTAAATCTTAAGATGAAACAATAACCCTAATCTTTAACCTAATCTTGGTATGAGTCTCATACACCCATCTTGTGTGTATCATCAAGCATGATACATACATGTACACTTGCATATATCATATATAAACAATGTGCACAAACTAGTGAGAAAATAAATTATAAGTGAGCTAATACTAGTTAATGCAATGTAATATATCAAATATATAATTATGCATTAAATTATTAAATCAACTCTTGATTTAATAATCCGGCTATAACCGACTAATATTAAAGGTATTAACTTATCGAATCAACACTTGATCCGATAAACCGGCTATATCGCATACAACCGATCAATGTTACAAATCGCGAGAATAGAATACGGTATCTCATATCATATTAATCTCGGTCCCGCACATATCATATATGTGCTCCTACTCCGTTCCACTTGAGCCAGGAAACCCCTGTGTAGGACTCTAAAGACTCGTCAATACGCCGGCAGCAGGTGATGATCATATCAAATACCCACAAGCCGCAAGCGGTCTTCTAAACGTAACGGCCACCCGGGTATTGAGCGATCAGAAGATCAACGAGTAAGCCCGCTCACACTCCTGTGAATCCAACGAGTAACACTACCATACAGTCCGGTCTGTTCGTCTGATATGTCGCATATCTTGTCTAGGGGTGGTAAACGTCAGACCACAATAACTCGATAAGTCGTGTCGATATGAGGCTCATAACGGGTCGAGAAACTACTGGTAACACTTACCAGTAAATCCCTAAAGCAGCCTTGGCCAAGGACTTCCTGTTATAGCCAATCGAGCACTGCGTAACATCAACTCCCTATACCGGGAGAGACGAAACCCCTCCTATCGCTCATTGCCTCCATGTGACTCGGGACTGTACCCAAAAACCACCGTTTTGCACGCCCTCTTGGACGTGGTAAGGTAGATATCAAAGCACAGTGGGAATCACACAAAACTCTATGACAATCTCGGGTCTACAGACTAACCTGCACCAGTGTCACCAGAGAACTGCCATCTGACGTAAGGTATAATACCATCTGGGAGTTCTCGGCGAGTCCGTCCAGTGTACCCAGTCTCTACTGAGCACCCGTATATTATCTCTGATGTCAAACACCAATGGATATGGGATCATCCATCGCCCATCTGTATGGGTCGAGAAGCTACACGCTAGTCTACTCTGGTATATCGATGCCCCGTCTCGATACACCCACGACTAGGGACTTTGAAGGATGTACTTATGGACTACCATGTCCCCACTAGTATGATCCGCATCGTAGTCCAGGTAGTCAAGTACACATCCTAAGGGCTTTATCAACATGTAACAGAGAGACAATCAGTGTACACGTTAAGGTAAAGAGTAACCAGATAGCATACTATCATGTCGAGCAAGAAAGTCCTCCCTATATATGTCCAAGCATCCACTACAATATACATCCTATGTACAGTAATGGCCTCTAGGGCATACATATAACTAACAATCTCCCACTTGCACTAGGGCCATCTGGTAGCAGTGGTTGTAGTATCTCATACTCAACCATCCCATAAGAGTCTCTCTCTGGGAAAAGGCCATTGTGAGTGGATCCGCCGTGTTGTCCTCTGAGTCTACTCTCCTAACCTTTATCCCCTGGAGATCAACCATCTCCACGATCAGGTGACACTGCCTTAGAATATGTCTGGATCATTGATGGGACGGGCGTTCCTTGGCATAAGCCATAACTCCCTTGTCACACAATGGGAGGAACGAAGTTCATCTCATGAACTAATATACACCCAGACTTCCTCTTTGGTAGCATCTTTGGTAACGATGTATCTTGCCTTTAATCGTCTAGTATGTTACGGTATCTAGCTTGGAACTCTTCCAACATACCGTCCCTTTACTGAGGGTAAAGACAATGCCTGCGACTGACATTCAGTCGTCCTTATCACCCTGGAACCTTTCCAGTGATTCTCCCCAGGATCGATTGATACCAACTCACTACAACTAGTGAGTATCCTAACATCCAATTAAATCTATCTCATAGATCCAAAACCCAGGATTTAGTAGGTATCACTTTGATCCTATATGGAGAATCCTTGTGATAAGCGGAGATTGACCGAGCGTAGCATAGGAAACTCCTTCCCTATCAAGAGTATGTCATCCACGTACTCTACGGGGATCACCAGCATACTCCCTACTACCCTTTTGTATATACAAGGTTCATCTACCATTTTGATGATGTCAAACTCTTTGACTAATCTCATCAAAACAGATGTTCCAACTCCGCGATGCCTGCTTTATCACATAAAACATCTTGCATACGTTTCTGCTGCTCCCACTGTCTACGAAGCCCTCTGGCTGTGTACTTATAGACGCTTTCTTCCAAATCATCATTTAGAAAAGCAGTCAAGACACCCAACCGCCAGATATCGTAGTCATGGTATGTAGCCGTAGCAAGTAGGATCTGGATGGACTTAAGCATAGGTACTTAGAAAAGGTTTCATCACAATCCATAGCTGGTCAATGATGCAAACCTTTAACAAGTCTAGCTTTGAAAGTCTCAACTTTTCCATGTACACCAAGTAATCTTCTCAAGATATACTTGCTCCTGATGGGGATTTAACCCTTCAGATAAAGCAACCAAAGTCCATACTTTGTTGGTGTAAAAGGATTCCATCTCAGATCGATAAACATCCAGCCATTCTTACAGAGTCACACTCCTGATGGCCAGCTCGAAACTAGTTAGGTCATCATCCCATGATAACAATCCTCGCTCCCACTGTCATAGAGAAACCGAAGTATCTCTCAGGTGGGTGAGGAACCCTACTAGATCGGCGGAGAGGCTGAGGTTCATTGGTTGCTATTGAATCCTTTGGTTCTACCAAATCATTAGCTGCAGTTTGTATAGATGGAACTGTTTCCAGTTCTACCTCATGACCAATAATTTCTTCACAAGAAATTCCCTTTCACAAAGGTGGCATGCTGAGAAACAAAACATTTTTGTTCCTCGGTTAGGTAGAAGATATTCCCTTGCGTATGCTTGGGATATCCAACAAACTTCCACAGATCTGACTTTGCCTCGAGCTTGTCCGGATTTTGCTTTTAGACATAGGCCGGACAACCCCAAATCTTAACTGACTTAAGAGATGGGCTCTTCTCTTTCCATATCTCATATGAAATGGTAGGCATCTGATTTGATCGGAACCCTATTCAATAGGTATGCAACTTCATAAGTGCATAACTCCCTAAAAGGAAATAGGAAACTCAGTAGTACTCATCATAGAGCACACCATATCACATAGGGTGCTATTGCTCCGCCCCGATATACCATCGTGCTATGGTGTATACGGAGGAGTAATGCTGAGAGAGAATCTCATTCTCCTTTAGAATAATCCAGGAATTCCGTGCTCAAGTATTCTCCTTCTTGATCACATCAAAGGACATAATACTTTTACCCATATTTTGGTTCTCTACTTCTAACTTATATTCTATGAATATCTCAAAAGGTTCGGACTTGTGTTTCAACAGGAACATATGTCTGAATCTTGAGAGATTATCAGAGAATGTAATGAAGTACAAAGAACCGGTCTTGGCATGTGTAGACAGGGGACTTTTATACATCAATATGTATCATCCCAAAAGTTCACTAACTCTTTCTCTGTTTCTAATAAACAGAGCTATGGTCATCTTATCTCTGTGACATGACTGACAAGTTTCATAAGATCTAAATTCAAACTGATTTAAATATGCATCTAAATGTAAGTTTAGCTAGTCGGGTCACATTGATCTGACCTAGTCTGCAATACCTTAAGAAGGAATCGTTCATTTCTGAACTCTTCCTCTTGTGTGTGTTCTGCATACTAGGAACTGTAGTTTGATTTAGAACGTCAATACTTTTAGATAACGTGCCTGAACCGATCAACTTTTGAAATAGGAAATGTTCAAAACATTATCCAACAATACAAAATTGTATCCTTCTTTAATAAATAAAAAGATTGATATGATTTTGTATATCAGGTTCGGTATCTAATAACATTTGTCCAGAATCAATGTATTCTGGTAATACAGGGTGACAGTGACCAACAGACTTGGCTGCAACACTTGCACCGTTTTCTGCCTCAAGAAACTTATCACCCGTTCTCAGTTCTTTACCTTTCGGTAGCCCATGTAATATATTACATATGTGGGATCCTGATCCGGTATCATATACTCAGGACGTAAAGGACATTGAGAAACAGTTCTCTGTAACGAACACACCCGAAGATGATGCATCAACATGCACTTTCTTCGTTTGGGCGGCACGGGAAATCTGGTATTCCCCAATTTCCTGCTCTGCCTTATAACAATTGTAAGTTGGAGCGGGACCAACGTTCCCCAGCTCAGTATAACAAGCGGGTTCGGCCAATATATCCATTTTATTATCTTGATTAAGGCGTGACATGGTTGCTACCTGGAGAGAGAGAGAGAAGAAAACACTCTGCGTGTGCTCTTGCAAGATCAGATTGGTTATTATTTTATCTAATCAGGATGGCTCCCACTGTTTTTATCAAATCTTCCTTCAAACCCTAAAAGGAAAGACTAGCCGGGATTAATTACACGCTACAAGTTCGCCAATCTTTCAGCCAGGCTAGTGTCGGTACTTTGAGGGAGGTACCCCGTGCTTTCGCACGAACCTAATTAATGTAAACCTCGTTTTCCCAGAGGCGTAACCTCGTTGACACCTTTCTAGACACCTACTTGATCGGCTAATTGTAATGTGTAAAACTCTCCCAGGAGTAACTCTTACTCACAGCGGGTATCGGGATCCAACTATCTCATAGAAGGTATGCAATCTCATTGCAAATTTCAACACTTGAAATTCCCGATAATTTTGCCCTTAGCGTCCTATGACCTTGACGGAGGCCAAACTACCCATAGTCTGCTAATCAAGTTCAACCTGTCATTTCCTGATTGAATTAAACCCACCCGCACGACCCTTGACGGAAGCCAAACAACGCCGTACAAATACCCTAATCTAATCGCATCGTATGCTAGCAGATAAGCATTAGTTAGCTACCGTACACTACGCCTTGACGGAGGCCAAACTACCGCAGCACGAATACTAACTAGTACTTATCTGAAATGACGGAGGGCTACGACAGGTTTTTAAGAAAACCTTTTGCGTAATGAACTTGATATCGTTGTAGAATCAAATGATTTTAAAATGGAGTGTTTTTGAGGCTTTTCTAGTTTTGCTAAAGGGGTCACTCCCGGTGAAGGGATCGTCGTCCCTTTCCTCATCGAATAAGGTGCAGGATATATCATATATACCGCTGTGCAAAGCAAGAACTATAGGAGCAATCAAAAGACAAACCGAGGGTTGTAGCATCTGCCAGTTATTGCTAAAGGAGTCACTCCTGGTGAAGGGATCTCGGTCCTTTCCTTATCGAATAAGGTGCAGGATGTTCTACAGGGAACACCGCGATGCAAAGTAAGAACTGTAGCTACCTGTTTTTGAAAATTCGATTCCACAACATCTTTAGGTTTCTTTTTCTTTCATTAATCATATTAATGAAGTCCCATCATTTAAGTTACCTAAACATCACAGATAAATACGACGTACACTTATGCCATCCGCATTCGTCTCGATGTCCCCTCGTACATCGTTAGGTTAGGTAACTAACGGCAGAGCGGGGCAGGGCTGGCGCGGGTGTAAAACATAAGTAACGCTTATATAATATATCATATATACTATATACAGTATTTATCACAGAACATCAAATGATCACATCACAGATATCGCAGCAGAAGAATCATATGAAATATTGGATATACTAGGACGTCTGTGTTTTCAATACGAGCCTGTATAAAACACGGATTCCACGGTCGCGATGAATAGCCTAACCCACACCCCTAGACCCCTACTAGAGCGGCAAGCAACCCTACTAATTCTAGAGTTAGGAGACTCGGACTCGACTCCTCGAGTTGGTCTCCCACTGGACTCCAGATTCCGGTTACTTGTGCCTTCCTCCTTGGGTCTATCCTAGTGCGGAAAAGTAAATAATATACATCAACGGTGACAACTTCCTGTTAGTAATATGTATGCCTTAAAGGCCATTATATGGATAGTGGAAACTTGGACATATAATCTATGGAGATAGATGACTTTCTTGCTCAACATGATAGTATGCTATCTGGTTTACTTTATCTGGACATGTAGATTTAATCATTTACACATGTTGATAAAGCCCAAAGGATATTTGCTTGACTACTGTGATTATGATGCGGATCATACTAGTGGGGCACGTGTAGTCTATAAGCATATCCTTGAATTGTTCCTAGTCGAGGGTGTATCTTGACAGGGCATCGATATTCCAGAGTAGATTAGCGTATACCATTCTTGTCCCATATGATGGGCGATGGATGATCCCATATCCATCTGGTGAGGAGACACCAAAGATTGTATGCGGGTGCTCAGTGGAGACTGGGTATACTGAACGGACTCGCCGAGAACTCCTATGTGGTATTATATCTATCGTCGGATAGCAGTTCTCAGGGAACACTGGTACAGGTTAGTCTGTAGACCCGAGATCGTCATAGAGTCTTGTGTGTCCTCCTACTATACTTTGATCTCCACCCTACCACGGCTCTACTGAGTCGTGCAAACAGGTGGTCTTTGGGTACAGTCTCGAGGCACATGGAGGCAATGAGCGATAGGAGGGGTTTCGTCTCTCCCGGTATTGGGGGTTGATGTTGTGCTATGCTCGATTGGCTATAACATGAAGTCCCTGGCCAGGGCTGCTGAGATTTACTGATAAGAGTTATCAGTAGTTTCTCAATCTGTTATGAGCCATACACCAGCATGACTTATTGAGTTACTGGGGTCGACGATTCCATCCCTGGACTTGATATGCAGCATATCTGACGAAGAGACCGGACTGTACAGTAAGTGTTGCCAGTTGGCTCGACGGGAGTTTTTACAGTTTCGCTGGTTTTCTTCTGATCGTTTCAATACCCGGGTGGCCGTTACGTTTAGCTGACCTCTTGCGGCTTGTAGATGTTTGATATGATCATCATCTACTGCCGGCGTATTGACGAGTCTTAGAGTCCCACAATGAAGTTTTCTGGCTCAGGCAAAAAGATGTGGTGTGCATATGAGATATGCGCGGGACCCGATTAAATACGGTTATGTGATAACGTATATTAATCGGGCATTTTCTATTTGTCGGATCGTATGTGATATGACCGGTTTGCTAAATCAAGTGTTGATTTAACAAATTACATTTAGATTAATTCTTTAATTAAATCCTTTTGTATGCATGCATGCATACACATGATGATGTGCATGGACACATACATACATACATAGTATCATGGTTGATGATACAAGAATGGTGGCAATGCAAGACTTATATTGAAGCTTTTATTTATATTTATCATTTTAAGTTAATGTAAAGAAAACCCACTCATGCTTCTTTATTCTTTAGTGGGTAAGTTTTATTTAACTTAATGAAAAGAATTTCCACCCATGCTTAATTCTTTATGAAAATAATTTCCACCCATAATTATAGTGGGAATGGAATAATGATGATTATTCCTTCTCATCACTATATAAGGCTTCATATGTGATATGAAACAAGGTGTACAATTAAGAAGAACAACAATATGTACAATTAGTGCAAGGGTGTGAAGAAAACAAGTTATCATATGTGATATGATAGAAAGCTCAAGCTTAGCCACCATTATCTTCTTCTTCCTCTCTTGATTTTTCTCTTGAGTGAAGTTGATAAAAAGAAAGAGTTTTACTTGTTGAATATAAACCACATCATCATACTACACACATCTAGCCGATTTGCGTAGGGTGTTTGCTCTACTTCGTTTGCGAAATAAGCAAGGCAAGGAGCTTTGGGCAAAGGGACTTCGGGTGGATCATCGTGGACAAGGAAGGCTTCCATCGATCCGTTCCAAACTCTCATATTGCCAAGGAGTCACCGAGGGAGATCTACAAAGGTTGTAATCTCTACTCTTAGTGATAGTTTTACATTTGCATGTGATGCTTAGTCGTATGAATCCCTAAACTTCTAGTTTCGATTCTTGTCGAGTTAACTTAGCACCTCTAAAATTTTGATTATGGCATATGTGATACTACCAAACCCTTGATGAGGTGCTAGGCTAACCCTTCAGTGGTATCAGAGCCAAGCTAGAGCTTTAGGCGATGCGTAGGCGATGTTAAAAGTCCGATCGAACCACGAAACACCAATTTGGACCGCTCTCTGGAAATTTTTTGAAAATTGGATTTTTCCAAATTAAAAATTCTTAAAAAATTCAGCAGGCTTTTCTATGAATTACTGTATAAAAATTGTTCAACGATCTCACTAAAACGCCGTGGAACCGCGGCTTAACCATGCTTTTCGCAGCGGTTCCGCGGCCGTTTTGTGGAATTAGGAATAGTGTTTTCTACAGTAGACCCGTATGTAATAGTAAATGCCTCTGAGATATTTTAAACTTACTCAAGTGTTGAGTTTTCTGGAGATAAATTGTTTTTGGTGATTCGATCGTAAAGTTTAACTTCGTTCAGATTTTCAGATTATTTAGAACGTGTTAAAATATTTGAACGAATATTAGAAACACATTTTTTCCTGTATTGGAAAAATTCCAAGTGTTGGATTTTTCCCGAGTTCGAAACTTTCGAAAAACATGCAAGCGTATCTGTGGACACTCTAGAAGAACATAATCTTAACTCGATTATGTGACCGTCAAAACTATCACTGAACCTTAGGGTTTGTGGTAGTTTAGCGTTGCCACATGTGAGGCGTTGGTTTGACCCTTCTACGGTTGGTCCATAAGGGGCTATGACATGTTCTAGAAATTTTTGAACTTGGCTCAAGTGTTGTGCAGTTTGGGAAATCTTGGGTGTTTGTTTATTCGATCGAAAAGTTTAACATTGTCTATTTATCTGAAATGTGATACAATATGTGGAATTCATATAGTTAGGCATGAAATACGAAGTATGTGATATTTCGAATTTATGATGTCTAAAGTGATTGTGGATTCCAAATGTTGTAGTTTTTCATTTTATTTTCTGCGACCGTAAGTGTAGTATGTGGTGTATCGCCGTTTTCGTTGCTATACGTCAACGACAATCGGGATACGCATACTTCCTTACGTTGATGATATGAGATATTATGTGTTGCTGAGATATGATGAGTAGGATTGTTGCGAATGAATAGCCGGGGTTTTTTTATTTGAGATGAGAGTTTTTATTTTCATTCATGTATAAATCAATTGTATATTATTTACTTTTCCGCATTAGGATAGACCCAAGGAGGGGAGCACAAGTGACCGGGTTCTAGGGTTCAGTGGGAGGCCATCTCGAGGAGTCGAGACCGGGTCTCCTAAACTCTAGAATTGGCGGGATCACTTGCCGCTCTCGTAGGGGTCTAGGGGTGTGGGCTTGGCTATTCATCGCGACCGTGGAATCCGTATTTTCTATTGTTGGCTCGATACAAAATACGGACATCCTAGATATCCTTTTATATGCTTCTGCTGTTGATATTCTGTAATGTGATTACTTAGTATCTGAGACGAATGGATTATTATTATATATATGATATATAATAAACGTTGCTTATATTTTACACCCGCGCTAGTCCCGCCCCGCTATGCCGTTAGTTAAGTAACCTAACGGTGCATAACGGGACACTGTGGCGAATGCGGATGGTATAAGTATACGTTCTATTCTGTGATGGCTTAGGAACTTAAATGATGGGATCACATTAATGAGATTAATGTAAAGAAAAGAAACTTAATGATGTTGTAGAATCAGATTTGAAACAAACTCGGCTTTTTATGAAAAATGCAAGTTTGAAAAAGATGCGGAGCTTAAGCCACTCCTTTTCTTAACTGTTTTTGATTCTACAACGAGATTAAGTTCAAAGCGTTAAAGGTTTTCTTAAAAACCATCCGCAACCCTCCGTCATTTTAGGAAGCAGAGTACTTAGTATTCGTGCTGCGTATGTTGATTATAGTCAAGGCGTAGTGTACGGTAGCTAAGTGATGTCTTCCTACAAAGCATATGATGTGATTAGTTAGGACATTCATGTGATTATGTTGATCATAGTCAAGGGTCATATGGGTGGGTCTAGTTAATCACGAAATGACGGGTAGAATTTGACTAGTACTTATGATATGTTGACCATAGCCAAGGTCATAAGTGACTAGGGGTAAAAACCATATCGGAAATTTCAAGAGTTGAAATTTGCAATGAGATTGCATACTGATCAGTCGAAAATATTGCATATTTTAACTGGCAATTTCCTTATCATTTGCATCCATATAGAAGTGTACGGTATTCATAATTCACATATTAGCAAATCGGTCGCAAAATATCAGATTACATGTATTCGACCTTAAAACCGGCATTTCTAGGGAAATTGACTGCATTACATTACATAGCATATTTTCCATATCTTGCAACCCCTGTTTCGAAGTCTATGCAGGAAAAGAGAAGCTTGCTCGATCATTACATTGCTCGACCATTACAATTGCTCGTAAATTCACTTAACTCAAATCTGGTATCAACACAGAAGAGGAAGTACAAATCTAAACATCAAAGGAAGCTAAAAACAGCAGTACAAGACCACTGCAGAAGACACAGATCCCAAGGCCACCAACAGACCGCGGAAGCGCGGCATATATAGGGTAAATGCGGCGGAAGCGCGGCATACTGGTGACGTCATCAAGGAATTTTGGCACCAAAATTCCTGTTTCAGTGGCTACAGCTCAGAAATGCACACAAACTTCCAGAATATGCCAGATACTTCCTCCAGATCAGCAAACACCTAAACTAGCCTAATCATTCTAGAACTTTCCCTAAACCCTAGCTTAAACCCTAAGCTAACTCCTAACAAACTCCTTCTAGAAACCCTTCAACAAACTTTGGGAGGGAAAGTTCTAATTCAAATCTAACCTAGGGTTTGGGAGTTCTATAAATAAGACCCTAGGCTCACTCATTTCTCATGTTAGAAAATATTATTCAACCTTGATTGAAGTTTAGAAAATCAATCTCTTTCTTCATCCCCTCTTCCTCAAGTTTAGTGAGAGAGCTTGTAGGAAACCCTAACCCTAAATCCAACCACAATTCAAGATCTTGAGTGCAAGCCAAGCAAGATGCCTTCAACCCTTTTATGAGCCGAGCCGATCTTCAATCGGGCAAGAGATCAAAGTAGATCCACGATCCACGGAGACGAGCGAAGCCGAGTCAACGATCGATTTCTTCTTCTTGTAGATTCTTGAAAGAATGTATTGAAATTGTTGATTAAATAAAAGGTGATATTCTTTTATCTTGTTTTCTTTAAATTCCGCATCATGTTATCATTACTATTCTTGAATATTGTCTTTGTGGTGATGTGTGAATAAAACTCCGCTCGTCGGGGAGTCGAAACGATCTTTAGTATGATGATGTAACAAATTTGTAATCGATTCTTGAATCCCACGAGTTTGTAAACCCTAGCAAGTTCAAGAATCGACGACCCAATTCGTTGCGATGCTTTCTTGATCGACATCGCTCGAGATTGGGGAGTTCCGATCGTTTCTTGGAATTGCTAGAGGCTAGAATATAAATGGTATCCTCGAAAGAACAAGGGTTAAGTGATGAAACCCTAATTTCATCAAGAAACCCTAACTCTCGTCGATCACCATTGATCTAGTATCAATTCTTCGAAGGACAAGAACACGAAACCCTTTAGATTGCATCACGTCTAAAGATCCGATCGATTCCTACGAGCCTCTCTTATATTCTTGATTGTTGATTGGAAATATTATCAAAACAACCGATTCTTGATTGTTTATAGTTTCTTGATTCTTGAGTAAAGGATAGTGACACTGGAATACAAATCACATCTTGAATCATGTTTTCGTTTATTGTTGTTTAACATTTCATTTCAAAAGTATCAAAATACAATTGAATTGCACAATCCCTGTGGACGATCCGCACTCATTCATTAACTACATCCGACACCGTGGTTTGATTGCGGTCAATATAATTTTTTGATTGTGATATCTTTACAAGTTTATTTTACACATCAGAAAACGTTTCAATCAAAATGGCGCCGTTGCCGGGGATCGCGCTAATTCATTTGCATTTATAGTTTGAAGTGAAAGAATTATTACGTTTTACTTCTTGAAATCAAAATTCGTACAAACTCTTACACGTATGTTGTGATTTGATTGCAAGGTGATCTGGAGCATTCTATTCTGTGGAAAAATTTGTTTGAATATACCAGAGAACTGGAGATAGTAGCAGGAGCTTGCTGAAGAAAAATTGTTCACTGTTCCCAAGAACTGACCGCTCATCCGCGGCATATATAGGCTTATTGCGGCGGAAGCGCCGCAGTCTTGAGGGATCACTGAAATATTTTCAGTGCAGGTATTTTCTGTCTCTCTCCTCTCACCCTTTTTAGCTCCAATTAACCCTTTTCTGCAGGATTCTTTGCAAATAAATCGCAGCGCGCAAAAGCAAAAATAAAATTGTGTGTGATTTTGATTTCTTGGTTGTTTGCATTCTAATACGGAAATTTAAGGGGCACGGCCAAATCCAAATTAGGTGGGGATTTCATTACCCTTCCTAGGCCCCGAAAATCATCAAACTTGCATCCGCATTACCTCCATTAACTAAAAGAAATCTAGAGAAGACTCTAAGGACTGTCGCGCTCAATAGGACAAGAGAAGGTCGTGGGTAATTCATTGCTTATCCGCGTTTTCTTGTGGTGCCTAAGGCGAGTGTGTCTAAGGCTAGTGGTTATTAATTAGGTCCACTGTAGTGGTGGTTCCTTCCCACTTACCTGGCACTTATCCGGCCACAGGGGGACAAAGAGGCAGTGGAGGATTCTATCCTGCGGCTTGTCTTTTGGCAGTTAGGAGCGGTCTAGAGATCGGACCTAGGTGACCATTAGATTCTAGGGTTTGTGTGCTGCATTTGTTTTGTCGCATCATATTTTTTCAAAATCCGTCCCTTTTTAAAGCAAGCACCGCATTCATTTTACCCCTAATTATAAGTCAACGCTGCCACTTGTACTAACCCTTTTTAGTACAAGATAGGCTGGACACGGGATTCTAGTGCCCGTTTAGTCCGCGTACCTTTTATCGACTCCGAAGTCGATAATTCTCCATTTACCTTTTCTTTACCCACTACCACACCCACACCGATGGATCCGAATCCATCAAACTTCTTTAACCCTAATCTGCCACCGTCCGTTGGTGCGCAGAATCCTACTCCACCCCACATTTCTCTCCAGGAAAGATGCTATCCACATAGAGGTCCACTTTCGACCTGCTTATCCACACCACCAGCCAATGGGGATAATTTTGAGATTAAGCCCCAGTATATCAATCTTTTACCCAAATACCACGGACTCGAGACCGAGGACGCTTACGTTTTCATTACCAAATTTGAAAACGTTTGCGCAATGATGGGTACGTCTCAACTTTCAGTGGATGCGATGCGTTTACGACTTCTTCCATTTACTTTGTGCGATATAGCCGAGAAGTGGCTATATAACACCACCGCACACTCTATTACGAATTGGGAAGAATTCGTCGCTGCATTCCTTAAGAAATTTTACCCAGTCCAAAAGACGGCTCGAATCCGTAGCGAACTGAACCAATTTGCCCAGCTCCCTGCCGAACCATTTTCAAAATACTTTGAACGTTTCAAGGATCTATTGGTTCAATGTCCTCATCACGGCATCCCGAGATGGGAGCTTTGCCGAATCATATATGAGGGCAGTAACCCTAGCACTAAACAGAGCCTTGAAAACATGTGTCAAGGTACATTTATGACCAAAGATGACGGGGAAGCCTGGCGATACTTAGAAGAGTTCGCTGAAAAGTCACTAATTTGGGAGAGTGGAACACAACCATTGAATAGGGGTGGCGTACACCAAATAGATGTGTCCATAGGTGTCCGAGCTGAAATGGCAGCAATGCAAAAGAAGCTCGACGCTATGGAACACAAATTTGCAGCAGCCTCCCTAAACCCAATGTCGCTCCCCAAAACTGTTTGCGGGTGCTGTTCTGATCCGTCACATTTAACGGAAGAATGTCCATTAAACTCTGCGTTTCAAGGTCACGAGCATTCTAATGCCGCATTTCAACGACCTCGAAACGATCCATATTCTTCCAGTTACAATCAGGGTTGGAGGAACCACCCGAATTTTGCTTGGAACCAATCACAATCTCAAAACACGGTTCCAAACACGAATCAATTTCAACGGGCTCTTCCTCCACCACAACAGCAACCCCTACAACTCACTCAGCACCCCTACCAGTCACAAAATTTCCAAAATCAGGGCAACACTCCTGCACAGTCTAATCCTATGCAGCCCTGTTCTGACGAGTTCTCTCAATTCACTCAAACCATGAAATCACTTTTATCAAATTTCATGGATGTTTCGACTGAGGTTAGATCTTCCGTCAGTGAAATAAAGAAAAACTCAGCATCCCAAGCTGAGAGTATTCGCACGATGGAAGCTGAAATCGCACGCTTAAAAGCCGAAATGAGTGCGAGAGAAAAAGGGAAACTTCCCTCTCAACCCCTACAGAATCCTGGGCATTACAATGTAAATGCCATTACCACGTTGAGATCGGGAAGAGTGCTGAACAATCATGTCGGGGAAGGTATTGATGATACTGAAAATCATATCAACGCCCCGGCTGAGTCTTTCCCACATACACACACTTCACCTTCTGATCCTTCTTCTTCTACCAAACCACCTTCGCACGAGCCTATTCTCCATTTCCCCTTAGGCTCAACACCTTCACCCAACCCTTATAGTTCTCCACAGACGGTCCCCACACCTCCTTTGGGACCTCGTCTACCCCCCTTTCCTTCTCCTGTGATGGACCCCGCGCTTATTGCGAAAGCACCTTACCCGAACCGGCTAAGGGCTAATAGAACGAGTCCTCATATGGAGAAAATTTTAGAGATGTTCAAACAGGTTAACATCAATATCCCTCTCTTAGATGCGATTCAGCAAGTCCCCGCTTATGCGAAGATTCTAAAGGACTTGTGCACTAGGAAGAGGAAGACTCAAGTGCCGAAGAAGGTCTTTATGTCTAATAACATTAGCACTGCTTTTATACCCCAGCTTCCAAAGAAAAGAAAGGACCCAGGTTGTCCTACAATTTCGATTTCGATTGGGGGTAAAAACATAAATCGTGCTTTGTTAGACCTTGGCGCGAGTGTTAACCTGTTACCTTATTCTGTCTATGAGCAATTAGGGATTGGAGAGCTGAAACCTGCTCATTGCACTCTCCAGATGGCAGACCGATCTATCACCAAACCAAGGGGTGAATTAGAGGATGTGCTGATAAAGGTCGGGGAATTTGTTTTCCCCGTAGACTTCATTGTGCTCGACACACATCCTGTAGCAAACCCCCGGGGCCAAATTCCGGTGATTCTAGGTCGTCCTTTCCTTGCCACTTCCAACGCTGTTATAAACTGTAGAAATGGTTCAATGAATTTATCATTTGGAAATATGACCATTGAACTAAATATCTATAGAGTTGGAAGTCAGCCGTCAGAACCCTCTGCTCATATTTTAGATGTATGCTCTGTCCATGAGATCGCTCCCGATAGTTGTGGAGCTAAGGATCTTTGCTTGACTGATCTCGATGACATTAGCACATCTCTGTTTGATTTCACACATGATCTTAGTGAGGACACTTTAGCTACACATGAGTCCTGCACTTCTGACTTTTCTCCACCCGAGTCTGTATCTTTCACAGGCTCTGAGCTTCTTTGTAGATCCAAAAATCAATCTATGACCCTTCCTTCTATCATTTCTCCGCCTGAGTTAGATCTCAAAGTTTTACCTTCTCACCTGAAATATGCTTATCTTGGTGAGAACGAGTCATTACCGGTTATCATTTCCGCTTCTCTTGCATCAGAGCAAGAGAATGCCCTTTTATCGGTATTGAGATCTAACAAAGAGGCGTTTGGTTGGAGTATGGCGGACATCAAAGGGATTAGTCCCTTGATAGTTGAACATCATATACATGTGATGGATGATGCCAGACCGACCCGAGAACCACAGAGACGGTTGAATCCCGTCATGAAGGAAGCTGTCATGAAAGAAATCGTCAAGTGCTTAGATAGTGGTATTATATACCCAATCTCCGATAGCCAGTGGGTGAGTCCTATACATGTCGTTCCTAAGAAATCCGGCATCACAGTTATCACAAATGAAGCGAATGAGTTGATTCAGACACGCGCCCAAACTGGGTGGCGTGTATGCATTGATTATAGAAAACTCAACGCTGCTACGAGGAAAGACCATTTTCCTCTACCATTTATTGATCAAATGCTGGAACGCTTAGCGGGACGAGAGTTTTATTGTTTTATGGACGGATACTCAGGCTACAATCAGGTCCCCATCGCCAAAAAGGATCAAGATAAAACCACTTTTACTTGTCCTTTTGGTACCTTTGCTTACAGTCGCATGCCCTTTGGGTTATGCAATGCTCCCGCTACCTTTCAGCGGTGTATGATGGGGATATTCTCTGATATGGTAGAGAATTTTTTGGAGATCTTTATGGACGACTTCTCGATTTTTGGAGACTCTTTTTCTGATTGCCTTGCGAATCTAGACGCTGTTCTTACTCGTTGCAAAGAGAAGAACTTGACATTGAACTGGGAAAAATGCCACTTTATGGTCCAAGAAGGAATAGTCCTTGGACATGTCATTTCACAGAAAGGCATTGAGGTTGACAGAGCTAAAGTAGATGTCATTCAAAACCTGCCTCATCCCAAAAGCGTCAAAGATATTCGCTCTTTCCTTGGCCATGCAGGCTTTTATAGGAGATTCATAAAGGACTTTAGCAAAATTGCTAGACCTTTAACACTACTCCTGGCCAAGGATACGACCTTCCACTTTGACTCGGATTGCGAGACAGCTTTCGACTCACTTAAACACTCACTCACCACAGCCCCCGTTTTATCATCACCAAATTGGGACTACCCCTTTGAGCTGATGTGTGACGCATCTGATTTTGCAGTAGGTGCAGTCTTAGGACAGCACATCAATAAGATGCCACACGTGATTTACTATGCCAGTAAGACCCTGAATGATGCGCAAATCAATTATACAACCACCGAGAAAGAGCTTTTAGCGGTTGTATTTGCGTTAGAAAAATTCAGGCCTTACTTAATCGGCTCACCTATAGTTGTATATACTGACCATTCCGCTTTAAAACATCTTCTGGCGAAGAAAGATGCAAAAGGTCGACTAATACGTTGGATCCTACTGTTACAAGAATTTGATCTTGTTATCAAAGATAAGAAAGGATGTGAAAACGTAGTAGCTGACCACCTTTCACGCATCGTTTCTTCCCCTGTGACCCTGCCGATCAATGATTCATTCCCTGATGAACAACTCTTGAGCATATCCGCTGAACCATGGTTCAGGGATATTGTGAACTATCATGCCACGGGACTTATACCGAGCGATTGGTCAAAACAGGACAAATATCGTTTTCTTTCCCAAGTAAAACACTTTTACTGGGACGAGCCCTATTTGTTTAAATATTGTCCTGATCAGATCATTCGCCGGTGCGTCCCAAATGAAGAGTTCAAGAGTGTTCTTTCATTTTGTCATGATCAGGCTTGTGGGGGTCACTTTGGTCCTAGAAAGACAGCGGAAAAGGTTTTGCAATGTGGATTTTACTGGCCGACCTTATTCAAGGACGCATTTGAGTATTGCAAAACCTGTACACAATGTCAGTATACGGGTAGAATATCCCAGAGGAATGAAATGCCTCAGCAACCCATCTTGGTTGTTGAAATGTTTGATGTTTGGGGCATTGATTTTATGGGTCCTTTTCCCAACTCCTTTGGGAATCTGTACATTTTACTGGCAGTTGATTATGTCTCCAAGTGGGTAGAAGCCATTCCATGTCGCACTAATGACAGGAAAGTTGTCATTAAGTTCTTGAAAGAGAATATCTTTTCGCGATTTGGACACCCACGCGCTATCATTAGCGATAATGGGACACACTTCTGCAACAGATCTTTCGAGACTCTGATGCGAAAATATTCTATCAACCACCGTCTTTCTACACCCTATCATCCCCAAACAAGCGGGCAGGCTGAGATCTCAAACAGACAAATCAAACTTATCCTGGAGAAAACTGTTGCTAAAAATAGAAAAGACTGGTCGACCAAATTGACGGATGCTCTTTGGGCATTCAGGACTGCATATAAGACCGACCTAGGAATGTCTCCATATAGGATAGTGTTTGGAAAAGCATGTCATCTACCTGTTGAGATAGAACATAAAGCATTGTGGGCTATAAAGGAAATAAATTTTGATCTAAACCTTGCTTGCAACTTTCGGAAGCTGCAACTTAACGAGCTAAGCGAACTCCGCGATGAAGCTTATGATAATGCTGTAATCACAAAGAATAGGACTAAGGTTTTTCACGATAAAAGCATTTTAAGGAAAACATTTTTACCTGGTCAACAAGTCCTTCTTTATGATTCACGTTTACACCTTCATGCGGGTAAGCTCCGATCTCGTTGGAAGGGACCTTTTGTTGTGCGGTCTGTATTCCCGCACGGGGCAGTAGAAGTAGAAAATGTTAAAAACGGCACAATTTTCAAAGTAAATGGACATAGACTAAAGCCGTATTTTTCCACTGACCCCACGGAGGAGCTCTTGTTCTTACAAGAGCCAGTTTATTTGGATTAAAATTCCTCCGTCTCACCTTCATATCCAGTATATCATTGCATCATTTTTTGAATGAAGGTGAGTGAAAGATAAGTTTGGGGGAAGTTCTTCACTTATATATTTTGCCCCCACTAATAATTCCCCCCAGATTTACAGATTTTTGTAGGTATAGCTGTCGGCAACAGTGAGGACACTGTTGAAAACAAGTTTGGGGGAGGTTTGTGCTTATTTTTGCATCATTTGCATATCATCTGCATAAGCACAAAACATTTCTTTAGAAAAATCTATAAAACATTTCTTTAGAAAAATCTATAAAAATTGAAAAATTTTCAAAACCCATAAAAATTTAAAAATTTTCAAATATAAAAATAATATTTACACCTTTTTTTGTATATAAATAAGATAATGAAAGTTTAGATAGTGAAAAATTGCATCCATGAGATTAGAAAATTTTTAGAAAACTAAGAAAATTAGAAGTTTTCTTATACGAACTAGTAATAAGTAGTTATGAGCCGTTGTCCCAAGGGTTAGTAAGATGAAGGACGTCACTAATCTGAGGATAAAAATAAGTCTGAAAAAATAGTTTCTATTCTGGAAGCCAAACATTTTGAACATGGCTACCCTGCTATTCGCACTTACACACGTCTTGAAGCCTGGGATAGTAGAGGATACCTTGAAATGCTCTTGTCTTAAAGCCAAAAGTATGAAAAAAAAAAAATATGTGTTTTAAAGTGGTGAGAAAAATGGATACTGGTTTTGTTATCACCAAGGGCAATAAAAATATATAGCAAAAGGGTGCTTCTTCACCTAGTGCCCCAAGGTCAACTGGTCTGGGAGTCACTGCTATGCCTGAGGTGGTGCAAGACGAGGAAAATACACCAAGCATGCAAGCACATTAGTAATCGGTCGGTTAGTACCTCAAGAAGTATTAACGGTCGCATGAAAGTGTGTAAGCAATCTCGTTTGCCAAGAAGTACTGAGGCCGATGGGCAAGGGTATGATAGCTTGAATTGAATTCTCCGGGTGTAGGGATGTCTTTACACACACGCAGGGTGATATGATCGATGTTTGGAATAAAGATAGGAATGAAGAATAAGACGATGTTTTATTGAGGGAGGACGTGATTTCTGACATCTTTTCATGACCATTAAGATAGGGCTCATGACAACCGAAAAGCTAGCTTAGTTGGAAACCCTAATTTTCAAAGTCTTTCTTTTACGATTCTCTTCTTTAAATGTAATATTCATGATCTTGCTTTTATTATTGGATTTTGTGGGTGCAATCCGCTGAAAACCCTCAGGAGACAACACTCCTCCTACTAGGGACACCTAGAGGTTTAAAGGCTTGTTGCACATGCTCAGTGCAATCGTGTTGCCTACGAAAGTGTGCTAGTTGGTTTTTCTCTTTCTTTATTTTCTCCTTCTCTCTTTTTAATAAAACATTCTCTCGAGGCGATCGAAATTAAGTTTGGGGGTATTTGATCAGTCGAAAATATTGCATATTTTAACTGGCAATTTCCTTATCATTTGCATCCATATAGAAGTGTACGGTATTCATAATTCACATATTAGCAAATCGGTCGCAAAATATCAGATTACATGTATTCGACCTTAAAACCGGCATTTCTAGGGAAATTGACTGCATTACATTACATAGCATATTTTCCATATCTTGCAACCCCTGTTTCGAAGTCTATGCAGGAAAAGAGAAGCTTGCTCGATCATTACATTGCTCGACCATTACAATTGCTCGTAAATTCACTTAACTCAAATCTGGTATCAACACAGAAGAGGAAGTACAAATCTAAACATCAAAGGAAGCTAAAAACAGCAGTACAAGACCACTGCAGAAGACACAGATCCCAAGGCCACCAACAGACCGCGGAAGCGCGGCATATATAGGGTAAATGCGGCGGAAGCGCGGCATACTGGTGACGTCATCAAGGAATTTTGGCACCAAAATTCCTGTTTCAGTGGCTACAGCTCAGAAATGCACACAAACTTCCAGAATATGCCAGATACTTCCTCCAGATCAGCAAACACCTAAACTAGCCTAATCATTCTAGAACTTTCCCTAAACCCTAGCTTAAACCCTAAGCTAACTCCTAACAAACTCCTTCTAGAAACCCTTCAACAAACTTTGGGAGGGAAAGTTCTAATTCAAATCTAACCTAGGGTTTGGGAGTTCTATAAATAAGACCCTAGGCTCACTCATTTCTCATGTTAGAAAATATTATTCAACCTTGATTGAAGTTTAGAAAATCAATCTCTTTCTTCATCCCCTCTTCCTCAAGTTTAGTGAGAGAGCTTGTAGGAAACCCTAACCCTAAATCCAACCACAATTCAAGATCTTGAGTGCAAGCCAAGCAAGATGCCTTCAACCCTTTTATGAGCCGAGCCGATCTTCAATCGGGCAAGAGATCAAAGTAGATCCACGATCCACGGAGACGAGCGAAGCCGAGTCAACGATCGATTTCTTCTTCTTGTAGATTCTTGAAAGAATGTATTGAAATTGTTGATTAAATAAAAGGTGATATTCTTTTATCTTGTTTTCTTTAAATTCCGCATCATGTTATCATTACTATTCTTGAATATTGTCTTTGTGGTGATGTGTGAATAAAACTCCGCTCGTCGGGGAGTCGAAACGATCTTTAGTATGATGATGTAACAAATTTGTAATCGATTCTTGAATCCCACGAGTTTGTAAACCCTAGCAAGTTCAAGAATCGACGACCCAATTCGTTGCGATGCTTTCTTGATCGACATCGCTCGAGATTGGGGAGTTCCGATCGTTTCTTGGAATTGCTAGAGGCTAGAATATAAATGGTATCCTCGAAAGAACAAGGGTTAAGTGATGAAACCCTAATTTCATCAAGAAACCCTAACTCTCGTCGATCACCATTGATCTAGTATCAATTCTTCGAAGGACAAGAACACGAAACCCTTTAGATTGCATCACGTCTAAAGATCCGATCGATTCCTACGAGCCTCTCTTATATTCTTGATTGTTGATTGGAAATATTATCAAAACAACCGATTCTTGATTGTTTATAGTTTCTTGATTCTTGAGTAAAGGATAGTGACACTGGAATACAAATCACATCTTGAATCATGTTTTCGTTTATTGTTGTTTAACATTTCATTTCAAAAGTATCAAAATACAATTGAATTGCACAATCCCTGTGGACGATCCGCACTCATTCATTAACTACATCCGACACCGTGGTTTGATTGCGGTCAATATAATTTTTTGATTGTGATATCTTTACAAGTTTATTTTACACATCAGAAAACGTTTCAATCACATACCATCTATATGATAGTTGGATCTCGATCTCACTGTGAGTAAGTGTTACTTCCAGGAGAGTTTTGCACTTTACAATTAGCTAATCCAGTGGGTGTCTAGATAGACTGACCGGTTAGCAAAACTGTAGAATGTAATTATTCCTGGCTAGTTTTCTTTTCAGGTTTTGAAAGAAAATTTGATAAAAGCAGTGGGAGACATCGATTAGATAAAATAATAACCAATCTAATTCTTTGCAAGAGCATTTCGCTAAGTGTATTATTTTCTCTCTCCGAATGGCAGTTACAGATGTCAGGACTTAAGCTTCTACTTGAGAAAAATAAACTGACAGGACCAAATTATAAAGAATGGTTGAGGAACTTAAACATTGCACCTTCATATGATAAGGTATCATATGTCCTCAATACCGAAGCCCCACCCGTCCCAGGACCTGAATCATCTGTCTCGGATAGGGAGATCCGAAAAACATGGGAAAATGACTGCAACACGGCCAAGTGCCTCGCGCTCGCTTCTATGGACAATGTCCATCAGAAGCAACACGAGAATATGGATGTGCAATCCATCTTTCTTCACACAAAGGAGTTGTATGAAGAGCAATCTCATACTTTGAGATACGAGGCATCTAGAAAGCTGTTTCAGATGCGAATGGCCCCTGGTGCATCAGTTGGAGACCATGTTTTGAAAATGATTGGTCTTATTGAAGAACTTGAGGAACCGGGATGGACTATGGATAATGAGCAATATACGGATATTGTTCTACAGTCTCTCCCCCCTGCCTTTGCTCCGTTCATAGTGAATTTCAATATGAATGATTTGGAGAAATCATTGCCTGAACTTCTCAATATGTTGAGAAGTGCAGAGAACACATTGAAAACGGCAAGGACTCCCGCTCTGTTTGTTGGGCCATCTTCCTCTTCATTCCCAAAAGCTAAGGCCAAGGGAAAGAAAAAGAAGAAGTCCATCAAACAGAAAGGTGGAGTTAGAAAGGCGAAGGGGAAAGACAAAGCAGGGGCTGTGGGAAGCAGGAAAGGAGAATGTTTTTACTGTAAAAAGTCAGGACATTGGAAACACAACTGTGCTGAATATCTTGCTGATCTCAAGCAGAAGAAGCATGCTGATACTTCCACTTCAGGTGTGTTTGTAACTGAAAACTGTTTTTCTTTAAACTCTGCATCCTGGGTATTGGATACCGGATCTGGTTCTCACATCTGCAATTGTATGCAGGAATTGAGAAATAGTAGAGTTTTAAAGATTGGAGATCATACTCTGCGGGTTGGAAATGGTTCCAATATACATGCTGTATCCGTGGGAGAGTATCATCTAGGGTTGCCTTCAGGAAGTATTTTGGTTTTGAACCCGTGTTATTTAGTACCAAGTATGCTATGTAATATAATATCCGTTTCTTTGTTGGACAATGAAGGATATCATTTTATATTGCAAAATAATGTTATGAACATTAACCTGAATCAAGAGTTGATTGGGTATGGTACACTAAATAACGGTATTTACGTCCTGAACCAACACACAGTTTTCAATATACAACATACTAGTAAAAGAAAGTTTTCAGATATAAATGAGGCTTTTCTTTGGCATTGTAGACTTGGTCACATTAATGAAACAAGACTAAACAAGCTACATAAAGATGGATATTTAAATCCGTTTGAATATAAATCTTATGCGACTTGCCAGTCTTGTATCAAAGGTAAAATGACCAAAACTCAGTTTAGTGGACACGGAGAGAGAGCTGGTGAACTCTTAAGCCTCATACATAGTGATGTATGCGGACCAATGTCTACACTTGCAAGAGGTGGTTTTTCATACTTCATCACTTTTACTGATGATTTCTCAAGATTCGGACACGTGTTTTTGATAAAGCACAAATCCGAAGCCTTTGAGAAATTCAAGGAGTATAAACTTGAAGTAGAGAAGCAATCAGGCTTGAGCATCAAGAAACTTCGATCGGATCGAGGTGGAGAATATTTAAGTACAGAGTTTCTAGACTTCTTAAAAGAGAATGGGATTCTCTCTCAGCTCACTCCTCCTTACACACCACAGCACAATGGTGTGTCAGAACGGAGGAATCGTACCCTATTGGATATGGTACGATCCATGATGTGTGATGCTGAGTTACCGCTTTCCTTTGGGGACATGCATTGGAGACAGCAATGTATCTATTGAACAGGGTTCCAACCAAGACCGTGTCTACCACTCCATATGAGATGTGAAATGGAAAGAGACCATCTCTTAAAAGGTTTAGGATTTGGGGTTGTCCGGCTTTTGTTAAAAAGCAGAATCCAGACAAACTCGAGACACGATCGGTCATGTGTAAATTTGTGGGGTATCCAAAACATTCGTATAGATATCTATTCTACCACAAAGAGGAACAAAAGGTGTTTGTTGCTCAGCATGCCACATTTTTGGAAAATGAGATCTTTACTGAAAGTACTAATGGCAATGTGGTAGAACTAGAAGAGGTTCTAGAGACACAAATTACTCAGGAGGAATTGGTTGAAACTGATGTTGCAATAGAACTTCAAGAACCTCGGCCGCTCAGGAGGTCTAGTAGAACTTCTCGCCCACCAGAGAGATTCTATGGGTTTCTCATAGATGGTGATGGAGAAGATTGCATCATGGATGATGATGACCCTATTAGTTTTTAGCAATCTATCACGAGTGGTGACTCAGTGAAATGGCTGGAAGCAATGAGATCCGAAATGGAGTCAATGTACACCAACAAAGTATGGACTTTGGACGTTACGCCTCCTGGGATAAAACCCGTTGGGTGCAAATGGATCTTTAAGAGAAAGATTGGTGTAGATGGACAGGTGGAGACCTATAAAGCAAGGCTTGTAGCGAAAGGTTTTCGTCAAAGACCAGGCTTGGACTATGATGAAACTTTCTCTCCGGTAGCAATGCTTAAATCCATTAGGATCCTACTTGCTACTGCTGCTCACTATGATTATGAAATATGGCAGATGGACGTGAAAACTGCATTCCTAAATGGTGATTTAGAAGAATGCGTTTTTATGGATCAGCCAGAGGGCTTCATTGATAGTGGGAGCAGCGGGAAAACATGTAGATTGCTTAAATCCATTTATGGATTAAAGCAGGCCTCAAGGAGCTGGAACATCTGCTTTGATGATACAATCAAAGAGTTTGATTTTGTCAGAAATGAAGATGAACCATGTATTTATAAGAAGATTGTAGGGAGTACTGTCACATTCCTCGTATTGTACGTAGACGACATTCTCCTGATAGGAAATGATATTCCTATGCTACAATCGGTCAAACTATTCTTATCACAAAAGTTCTCCATGAAGGACCTGGGTGATGCCTCGCGCATTTTGGGCATTAGGATCTATAGAGATAGATCCAAGAGCTTATTGGGACTGTCCCAATCAAAGTACATAGACACCATTCTAAAGAGGTTTAGTATGGAAGATTCCAAGCGTGGTGCCTTGCCTGCTAGTCATAGAATCACTCTCTCCAAGGACTTCTGTCCAAAGACTGATGAAGAGAGAGCTCGCATGAGCGTTATACCCTACGCTTCAGCTGTAGGATCTATAATGTATGCGATGTTGTGTACTCGCCCTGATGTGGCTTATGCACTGGCTGTAGTAAGCAGGTATCAATCCAACCCAGGGGAGAAACATTGGATAGCAGTGAAGAACATTCTTAAGTACTTGCGAAGGACTAAAGAATTGTTCTTGGTGTATGGTAATGGTGATCTCCAGATGGAGGCCTTTACCGATTCCAGCTTCCAAAGTGACAAGGATGACAGCAAATCAATCTCAGGGTTTGTATTTACCCTAAATGGAGGAGCGGTTAGTTGGAAGAGTTCCAAACAGGACACCGTTGCAGACTCCACGATGGAAGCTGAGTATATTGCTGCAAGTGATGCTGCTAAGGAAGCCGTCTGGATGAAGAAGTTCATTGCGGAACTAGGAGTAGTTCCAACCATTGCTGATCCAATACCATTGTATTGTGATAATAATGGAGCTATAGCATTAGCCAAAGAACCAAGGTCCCATCAGAAATCCAGACACATCCTAAGGCGATATCATCTGATCCGGGAGATAGTAGATCGCCAGGAGATCGAGATACAGAGAGTAGATACAAAGGATAACACAGCAGATCCATTCACCAAGGCACTTCCACAGCCGCAGCATGAGCGACTGTTTGAAATGTTGGGTATGAGATACGCCAATAACTGGCCTTAGTGCAAGTGGGAGATTGTTAGTAATATGTATGCCCTAAAGGCCATTATTGTTAGTTATGTATATGCCCTAGAGGCCATTGTTGTACATATGATGTATATTATAATGGATGCTTGGATATATATAGAGATGACTTTCTTGCTCGTCATGATAGTATGCTATTTGGTTTCACTTTATCTTAACATGTTGACTTGTATTGTTTTACTGTTTTACTCTCACATGTTGATAAAGCCTTTAGGATCTGTACTCGACTACTGGGACTATGATGAGATCATACTAGTGGGGCCACGGTAGTCGATGAGTACATCCTATAACTGTTCCTAGTCGAGGGTATATCGAGACAGGGCATCGATACACCAGAGTAGACTAGCGTATACGCATCTTGACCCATATGATGGGCGATGGATGATCCCATATCCATCGGTGTTTGACATCAGAGATGGTGTACGGGTGCTCAGTGGAGACTGGGTACACTGGATGGACTCGCCGAGAACTCCCAGATGGTGATATACCACACGTCAGATGGCAGTTCTCCGGTGACACTGGTACAGGGTAGTCTGTAGACCCGAGATCGTCATAGAGTCTTGTGTGATTCCCACTGTGCTTTGATTTCCACCTTACCACGTCCAAGAGGGCGTGCAAAACGGTGTCTTTTGGGTACAGTCTCGAATCATATGGAGGCAATGAGCGATAGGAAGGGATTCGTCTCTCCCGGTATAGGGAGTTGATGTTGCGCTGCGTTCGATTGGCTATAACTGGAAGTCCCTGGCCAGGGCTGATATAGAGATTTACTGGTAAGTGTTACTAGTAGTTTCTCGACCCGTTATGAGGCACACATCGACACGACTTATCGGTTACTGGGGTCTGACGTTTACCACCCCTAGACTTGATATGCGACATATCAGACGAACAGACCGGACTGTACGGGAGTGTTACTGATTGGATTCACAGGAGAACGCACAGGCTAGCTTGTTGATCTTCTGATCGCTCAATACCTGGGTGGCTGTTACGTTTAGCTGACCGCTTGCAGCTTGTGGGTGTTTGATATGATCATCACCTGCTACCGGCGTATTGACGATTCTTTAGAGTCATACACAGAGGTTTCTTGGCTCAGGCGAAACGGAGTAGAGGCACATATGTGATATGTGCAGGACCGAGAATAATGCGATATGAGATACCGTATTATATTCTCGCGATATTTAGATATGAACTGAGACATCGGATCAAGTGTTGATTCGATGAATCGGTACATGATATATTAGTCGGTAATATTCGATATAGCCGGATCATCGAATCAAGTGTTGATTCGATGATTTAATGTATAATAATATATATGATATATTGTATTACATTATCTAATATTGGCTCGCTTTATTATTTCATTTTCTCACTGGATGATACATTGATATATATGCGATATATGTTAATTGTATTATTTTCTTTTGTTGCAAATATATAATATATATGTGATATATATTATTGTGACATGATATGATTTATTATTAAACATGTTTAAGGACGATTAAATGGGATTAGGGTTTGATTAGGGTTAGCTTCTTCTTGCACCTTCTAGAAGCTTTGTTTTTGTCATGCTTAAGATATTATGGTTGATATTTTTACATGACTCATAACTTAACCTAACCAAACCCTAACTCTAGTTTATTCTCTACAAACTCTTAGCCACTCATCCTTGACCATGGTTGATATATCAATCATATACTTTTCTTTCTATTCATCACAAAAGGAATTATCATTATCATTTTCCATTATCATCTTCTTCTCTCTTGATTTTGAGCTCACTAGTAATTCCATTTGTGATGATAAATTGTGAGAAAGTGAATTAAAAAGAAAGCATAAATACTACTCTCTCATCCTCATCTCATCTAGCCCATGAGATTAGTGTGTTCATCTCTTTAGAGTGAGAAAGCTTGAGTTATTGATACTTCGACGTAATCGGAGATTTGGAACACTTCAAGCTAGCATGGACCGTTCGAGTCATGGAGCCTCTCTTGAGTCCGGGAGATCGTGGATCGCGGTGAAGGGACTTCTACTCGGAGCTTATGAAGCGAAGGAGCGGACTACAAAGGTTGTAATCCCTCACACTTAGACAAAAAGATGTTATCTTGCATGCTAAACCCTAATAATCTAGCAAAGATCCTGGCTTTAGGTTGTTCGGCACGTCTAAATTTTTATCCATGCATATTTGATGCCTTATGAACCTTCACAAAAGTGCCTAGGAACCCTACAGTGGTATCAGAGCCTAGCTAGAGCATTTGGCGATGTGTTTACGAAGTTAAAACTCCGATCGAACCCGAACCGATAAAATTTACCCCCTCTCTGGAATTTTTTTAAAATCTGGATTTTTTCTGAATTAAAAATACCTGAAAAATACAACAGACAAAAATAAGAATAACTGTGAAATTCGAGACTGTGATCCGTACAAACGACCGCGGAATCGCGGCTATTGCCTGCTTGGGCCGCGGTTCCGCGGCCTTATTGTTTGATTGGACTTTTTATTTTACATAGTAATTCTTTATTTGTGCTTTTATAGTTTCTGGTATTTTTATATTGACTCAAAAGTTGAGTGATCTGGGGTTTGCTTTGTAATCGTAGATTTGATTGGAATATTTAAATTCGTAATTCTTTCCGGATATTTAGAAACTGTTAAACTATTTGAACGGATATCATTAACTCACTGTTTCCCGGCACGGCAAACTTTCAAGTGTTGAATTTTTATCGGGTTTAAATCTTTCAGAAAAATTGTACAAGTTAAGCGGTGGACCCTCTAGAAGACAACAAACCTTAACTCGATTATATGACCGTCTTGAACTGCCTTTTGAACCTTCGGGTTTGGGGCAGTACGGCGTGCCACATGTGAGGCGTTGGCTTGACCCTTCTACGGCTAGATCACTGGTACTGTGACATATTCTGGGATTATTTGAACTCCGCTCAAGTGTTGAGCACTTTAGGAAATTTTGGGTATTTGATTATCTGTTCGAAAAGATTAATACTGTCTATTTATCTGGAATGTGATACAATATGTGGAATTCGTAGAGTTAGGCATGAAATGCGAAGTATGTGATATTTCGGATTTACGATATCTAAAGTAATTGTGGATTCCAAATGTTGTAGTTTTACACTTTCTTTTCTGTGACCGTAAGTGTAATATATGATATCGCCGGTTTCGTTGCTATATGTCAACGACAATTGGGATGCGCATATTTACTTACGTTGATGATATGTGATATTATGTGTTGCTGTGATATGTTATATTGGATCGTCGCGTTCTGAATAGCCGGGGGTTTTATGTGAGATGAGGGTTTTTATTTTCATTCATGTAAAATTCATTTGTAATGTAATATTCTTTTATTGGGGCACTTCCAGGTTGCGGATGATGTCACCGTTGTATATTATTTACTTTTCCGCATTAGGTAGACCCAAGGAGGGGAGCACAAGTAACCGGGTTCTAGGGTCCAGTGGGAGGCCATCTCGAGGAGTCGAGACCGGGTCTCCTAACCCTAGAATTGGCAGTGTTACTTGCCGCTCTCGTAGGGGTCTTGGGATGTGGGTTTGGCTATTCGTCGCGACCGTGGAATCCGTGTTTTATACAGGCTCGTATTGAAAACACGGACGTCCTAGTATATCCAATATTTCATATATGTTCTTCTGCTGCTATGTTCTGTGATGAGATCATATTACTGCCTGAGACGAATGCTTATACTATATATATATATGCTGATATATAAATATTACTGCTTTCGTTTCTTCTGTGATGCTTAGGAAGCATAAGCTGATGGGATTTTATTAATGAGATTAATAAAAAGAAAAGAAACCTAAAGATGTTGTAGAATCAAAACTTTATAAAAAGGGTAGCTACAGTTTTGCTTTGCACAGCGGTATATATGATATATCCTGCACCTTATTCGATGAGGAAAGAGCCGAGATCCCTTCACTGGGAGTGACCTCTTTAGCGAAACTGGCAGATGCTACAAAACTCGGTTTGTATTTTGATTGCTTTTAGAGTTTGCTTTGCACAGCGGTATATATGATATATCCTGCACCTTATTCGATGAGGAAAGGGCCGACGATCCCTTCACCGGGAGTGACCCCTTTAGCGAAACTAAGATAAGCCTAAAAAACACTCCTTTTCAAAAACACATGATTCTACGACGATATCAAGTTCATTACGCTCAGGGTTTTTCTGAAAGCCTGCGTAGCCCTCCGTCATTTCAGATAAATACTACTTAGTATTCGTGCTACGGTAGTTTGGCCTTCGTCAAGGCGTAGTGTACGGTAGCTAACTAGTACTTATCTGCTAGCATACGATGCGATTGGATTAGGGTATTCGTACGGCGTAGTTTGGCCTTCGTCAAGGGTCGTACGGGTGGGTTTAATTCAATCAAGAAATAAACGGGTTGAACTTGACTAGCGCCCTATGGGTAGTTTGGCCTTCGTCAAGGTCATGGGACGCTAGGGGTAAAAATATTATCGGGAATTTCAAGTGTTGAAATTTGCAATGAGATTGCATACCTCCTATGAGATAGTTGGATCCCGATACCCACTGCGAGTAAGAGTTACTCCTGGGAGAGTTTTGCAAAGGACAATTAGTCATTCAAGTAGGTGTCTAGAAAAGTGTTAACGGGGTTACGCCTCTGGAAAAACGAGGTTTACTTTAATTAGGTCCGTGCGAAAGCACGGGGAACCTCCCTCAAAGTACCGACACTGATCTGGCTGAAAGATTGACGAAATTGTAGGGTGTAATTAATCCCGGCTAATCTTACCTTTTAGGGTTTGAAGGTAGATTTGATAAAAACAGTGGGAGACATCCTGATTAGATAAGATAATAACCAATCTAATCTTGCAAGAGCATACGCTAAAGTGTTTTCTTCTCTATCTCTCCAGGTAGCGACCATGTCAGGCCATAATCAAGATAATAATATGGATGTATTGACTGAACCTAATTATTGTACTGAGCAAGGGAACGTTGGACCCGTTCTTTCTTATAAGAGTTATAAGACTGAACAGGAATCAGGAGAATATCTGGATTCTCAAGCCGCCCAAAAGAACATACATGTTGATGCATCTTCTTCGGGTGTGTTAGTTATTGAGAACTGTTTCTCAGTTCACCCTACGTCCTGGGTATTAGATACCGGATCAGGATCCCACATATATAAATAGTTACATGGGCTACGTAAAGGTAGAGAACTGAGAAAAGGTAATCATTCCGTTCAAGTAGGGAATGGTGCAAGTATTGCAGCCAAAGCAGTTGGCGAATATCACCTTGTATTGCCAAATCATAATACACTGATTCTAAATGAGTGCTATTATATACCGAACATGATGTGCAACATTATATCAGTCTCTTTATTAAGTAAAGAAGGGTATAATTTTGTAGTACAGGATAATGTTATGAACATATTCCTAGATCAAAAGTTGATTACATCAGGCTCGTTACATAATGGCATATTCATTCTGAATCAGAATACAGTCCTGAATATACAAAACACACACAAGAGGAAAAGTTCAGATATGAACGAATCCTACTTATGGCATTGTAGACTTGGTCATATCAATGCGACACGACTGGCTAAGTTACATAAGGATGGTTATTTGAATCCGTTCGAATTGTTATCTTATGATACTTGCCATTCATGTCTCAAAGGAAAAATGACCAAAGCTCCGTTTAGTGGACACGGAGAAAGAGTTACTGAACTCTTAGGACTAATACATAGTAATGTATGTGGTCCCATGTCTACGCATGCCAGGAACGGTTCTTCCTACTTCATTACATTCACTGATGATCTCTCCAGATACGGGCATGTGTTCCTTTTGAAACACAAGTCTGAAGCTTTTGAGAAATTCAGAGAATATAAGCACGAAGTAGAGAACCAAACGGGCAAAAGTATTAAGATTCTTCGATCTGATCGAGGAGGCGAATACTTAAGCAGTGAGTTCCTAGATTATCTAAAAGAGAATGGGATTCTCTCTCAGCTTACTCCTCCTTATACACCACAGCACAATGGTGTATCGGAGCGGAGGAATCGCACCCTATTAGATATGGTGCGCTCCATGATGAGCGAGGCTGAGTTGCCTATTTCCTTCTGGGGGTATGCGCTTGAGACAGCCATACACCTATTGAATATGGTTCCTACCAAATCAGTTCCTACCACTCCATATGAGATATGGAAAGGGAAGAGACCATCTCTTATGTATATTAAGATATGGGGTTGTCCAGCCTATGTCAAAAGACAAAATCCGGACAAGCTCGAGGCAAGATCTGTCTTATGTAAGTTTATTGGATATCCCAAACATTCGCGTGGGTATATCTTCTACCACTCCGAGGAACAAAAAGTGTTTGTTTCTCGACATGCCACCTCTTTAGAAAAGGGTTTTCTTATGAAAGAAATTGATGGCAATGAGGTAGAACTGGAAGAGGTTCCAGCGACACAAACTACGACAGATGTTTTAGTGGAACCAGAGGATTCAGTAGTACCCGACGAACCCCAGCCTCTCCGCCGATCTAGTAGGGTTTCTCATCCACCTGAGAGATTCTACGGTTTTATCATTGATGGTGGAAGCAAGGATTGCATCATGGATGATGATGACCCGACTAGTTTCGAGCAGGCCATCACAAGTGGTGACTCTGTGAAATGGCTGGATGCAATGCGATCTGAGATGGAATCCATGTACACCAATAAAGTATGGATTTTGGAAAATGCTCCTGAAGGGGTAAAACCCATTGGGAGCAAGTGGATTTTTAAAAGGAAATTTGGTGTAGATGGAAAATTTGAGACTTTCAAAGCTAGACTGGTAGCAAAGGGATTTCGTCAACGACCAGGTGTGGATTATGACGAAACCTTTTCTCCAGTGGCTATTCTTAAGTCCATCCGGATCTTACTTGCCATTGCTGCATACTATGACTACGAAATCTGGCAAATGGATGTTAAGACCGCCTTTCTAAACGGTGATTTAGAAGAGAGCGTGTACATGACTCAGCCAGAGGGTTTCGTAGATAGTGGGAGCAGTGGAAAGGTGTGCAAGCTGCTTAAATCCATTTATGGGTTAAAACAAGCATCGCGGAGTTGGAACATCTGTTTTGATGTTGTAGTCAAAGAGTTTGACTTCATCAAAAATATAGATGAACCTTGTATCTATAAGAAGGTAGCAGAGGGTAAGGTTGTCTTCCTTGTATTGTACGTGGATGACATACTCTTGATAGAAAATGATATTCCTATGCTGCAATCAGTCAAGCTCTTCTTATCACAGAGATTCTCAATGAAAGATCTAGGTGATGCCTCCTGCATATTGGGAATCATGATCTATAGAGATAGATCTAAACGGATACTGGGATTGTCCCAATTCAGGTACATTGACACCATACTAAAGAGGTTTAGTATGGAAGAATCCAAGCGTGGGAACCAACCCACGCTCTCTGGACTCACTCTCTCCAAAGAGATGTCTCCTAAGACTAATTTGGAGAGAGCTCGCATGCAAGGGATACCCTATGCTTCGGCAGTAGGCTCTATCATGTATGCGATACTATGTACCAGACCCGATGTAGCATACTCACTTAGTGTAGTGAGTCGGTATCAAGCAGATCCTGGAGAGAGTCACTGGACAGCTGTGAAGAACATTCTCAAGTACTTACGAAGGACTAAGGAGATGTTCTTGGTGTATGGTAACGGAGAACTCCAGGTGGAGTCCTTTACCGATTCCAGCTTCCAAAGTGATAAGGACGACTCTAAGTCGCATTCGGGTTTTGTCTTTACCCTCAATGGAGGGGCGGTATGTTGGATGAGTTCCAAACAGGATACCGTTGCAGACTCAACGATGGAGGCTGAATACATCGCTGCCAACGATGCTGCCAAGGAGGCTGTCTGGATAAAGAAGTTCATTAGTGAACTTGGTGTGGTTCCATCCGTTGAGCATCCAATACCTCTGTATTGCGATAACAATGGAGCTGTGGCGTTAGCCAAGGAACCCAGGTCCCATCAAAAGTCCAGACATATTCTGAGGCGGTATCACCTGATCAGGGAGATAGTTGATCGCCGGGAGATCGAGGTCAGGAGAGTAGATACGAATGACAACACTGCAGATCCATTCACGAAGGCTATTCCCCAGATACAGTTTGAGAGATTATTCGGGATGCTAGGTATGAGATACTACAGCAGCTGGCCTTAGTGCAAGTGGGAGATTGTTAGTTATGTATATGCCCTAGAGGCCATTGTTGTACATATGATGTATATTATAATGGATGCTTGGATATATATAGAGATGACTTTCTTGCTCGTCATGATAGTATGCTATTTGGTTTCACTTTATCTTAACATGTTGACTTGTATTGTTTTACTGTTTTACTCTCACATGTTGATAAAGCCCTTAGGATCTGTACTCGACTACTGGGACTATGATGAGATCATACTAGTGGGGCCACGGTAGTCGATGAGTACATCCTATAACTGTTCCTAGTCGAGGGTATATCGAGACAGGGCATCGATACACCAGAGTAGACTAGCGTATACGCATCTTGACCCATATGATCGGCGATGGATGATCCCATATCCATCGGTGTTTGACATCAGAGATGGTGTACGGGTGCTCAGTGGAGACTGGGTACACTGGACGGACTCGTCGAGAACTCCCAGATGGTGATATACCACACGTCAGATGGCAGTTCTCCGGTGACACTGGTACAGGGTAGTCTGTAGACCCGAGATCGTCATAGAGTCTTGTGTGATTCCCACTGTGCTTTGATTTCTACCTTACCACGTCCAAGAGGGCGTGCAAAACGGTGGCTTTTGGGTACAGTCCCGAATCACATGGAGGCAATGAGCGATAGGAGGGGATTCTTCTCTCCCGGTATAGGGAGTTGATGTTGCGCTGCGTTCGATTGGCTATAACTGGAAGTCCCTGGCCAGGGCTGATATAGAGATTTACTGGTAAGTGTTACTAGTAGTTTCTTGACCCGTTATGAGCCACACATCGACACGACTTATCGGTTACTGGGGTCTGACGTTTACCACCCCTAGACTTGATATACGACATATCAGACGAACAGACCGGACTGTACGGGAGTGTTACTGATTGGATTCACAGGAGAACGCACAGGCTAGCTTGTTGATCTTCTGATCGCTCAATACCTGGGTGGCTGTTACGTTTAGCTGACCGCTTGCAGCTTGTGGGTGTTTGATATGATCATCACCTGCTACCGGCGTATTGACGATTCTTTAGAGTCCTACACAGAGGTTTCTTGGCTCAGGCGAAACGGAGTAGAGGCACATATGTGATATGTGCAGGACCGAGAATAATGCGATATGAGATACCGTATTATATTCTCGCGATATTTAGATATGAACTGAGACATCGGATCAAGTGTTGATTCGATGAATCGGTACATGATATATTAGTCGGTAATATTCGATATAGCCGGATCATCGAATCAAGTGTTGATTCGATGATTTAATGTATAATAATATATATGATATATTGTATTACATTATCTAATATTAGCTCGCTTTATTATTTCATTTTCTCACTGGATGATACATTGATATATATACGATATATGTTAATTGTATTATTTTCTTTTGTTGCAAATATATAATATATATGTGATATATATTATTGTGACATGATATTATTTATTATTAAACATGTTTAAGGACGATTAAATGGGATTAGGGTTTGATTAGGGTTAGCTTCTTCTTGCACCTTCTAGAAGCTTTATTTTTGTCATGCTTAAGATATTATGGTTGATATTTTTACATGACTCATAACTTAACCTAACCAAACCCTAACTCTAGTTTATTCTCTACAAACTCTTAGCCACTCATCCTTGACCATGGTTGATATATCAATCATATACTTTTCTTTCTATTCATCACAAAAGGAATTATCATTATCATTTTCCATTATCATCTTCTTCTCTCTTGATTTTGAGCTCACTAGTAATTCCATTTGTGATGATAAATTGTGAGAAAGTGAATTAAAAAGAAAGCATAAATACTACT
This sequence comes from Agapanthus africanus, assembly GCA_030015575.1. Lineage (NCBI taxonomy): Eukaryota > Viridiplantae > Streptophyta > Magnoliopsida > Asparagales > Amaryllidaceae > Agapanthus > Agapanthus africanus. The sequence continues at coordinate 794,403,566 of JASDDO010000024.1, read as the reverse complement.
CTCTCATCCTTATCTCATCTAGCCCATGAGATTAGTGTGTTCATCTCTTTAGAGTGAGAAAGCTTGAGTTATTGATACTTCGACGTAGATCATTGGAGATTTGGAATACTTCAAGCTAGCATGGACCGTTCGAGTCGTGGAGCCTCTCTTGAGTCCGGGAGATCGTGGATCGCGGCGAAGGGACTTCTACTCGGAGCTTATGAAGCGAAGGAGCGGACTACAAAGGTTGTAATCCCTCACACTTAGACAAAAAGATGTTATCTTGCATGCTAAACCCTAATAATCTAGCAAAGATCCTGGCTTTGGGTTGTTCGGCACGTCTAAATTTTTATCCGTGCATGTTTGATGCCTTATGAACCTTCACAAGAGTGCCTAGGAACCCTACAATTATATGGATAGTGGAAACTTGGACATATAATCTATGGAGATAGATGACTTTCTTGCTCAACATGATAGTATGCTATCTGGTTTACTTTATCTGGACATGTAGATTTAATCATTTACACATGTTGATAAAGCCCAAAGGATATTTGCTTGACTACTGTGATTATGATGCGGATCATACTAGTGGGGCACGTGTAGTCTATAAGCATATCCTTGAACTGTTCCTAGTCGAGGGTGTATCGAGACAGGGCATCGATATTCCAGAGTAGACTAGCGTATACCATTCTTGTCCCATATGATGGGCGATGGATGATCCCATATCCATCTGGTGAGGAGACACCAAAGATTGTATGCGGGTGCTCAGTGAAGACTGGGTACACTGAACGGACTCGCCGAGAACTCCTATGTGGTATTATATCTATCGTCGGATAGCAGTTCTCAGGAAACACTGGTACAGGTTAGTCTGTAGACCCGAGATCGTCATAGAGTCTTGTGTGTCCTCCCACTATACTTTGATCTCCACCCTACCACGGCTCTACTGAGTCATGCAAACAGGTGGTCTTTGGGTACAGTCTCGAGGCGCATGGAGGCAATGAGCGATAGGAGGGGTTTCGTCTCTCCCGGTATTGGGGGTTGATGTTGTGCTATGCTCGATTGGCTATAACATGAAGTCCCTGGCCAGGGCTGCTGAGATTTACTGATAAGAGTTATCAGTAGTTTCTCAATCTGTTATGAGCCATACACCAGCATGACTTATTGAGTTACTGGGGTCGACGATTCCATCCCTGGACTTGATATGCAGCATATCTGACGAAGAGACCGGACTGTACGGTAAGTGTTGCCAGTTGGCTCGACAGGAGTTTTTACAGCTTCGCTAGTTTTCTTCTGATCGTTTCAATACCCGGGTGGCCGTTACTTTAAGCTGACCTCTTGCGGCTTGTAGATGTTTGATATGATCATCATCTACTACCAGCGTATTGACGAGTCTTAGAGTCCCACAATGAAGTTTCCTGGCTCAGGCAAAAAGATGTGGTGTGCATATGAGATATGCGCGGGACCCGATTAAATACGGTTATGTGATAACGTATATTAATCGGGCATTTTCTATTTGTCGGATCGTATGTGATATGACCGGTTTGCTAAATCAAGTTTTGATTTAACAAATTACATTTAGATTAATTCTTTAATTAAATCCTTTTGTATGCATGCATGCATGCACATGATGATGTGCATGGACACATACATACATACATAGTATCATGGTTGATGATACAAGAATGGTGGCAATGCAAGACTTATATTGAAGCTTTTATTTATATTTATCATTTTAAGTTAATGTAAAGAAAACCCACTCATGGTTCTTTATTCTTTAGTGGGTAAGCTTTATTTAACTTAATGAAAAGAATTTCCACCCATGCTTAATTCTTTATGAAAAGAATTTCCACCCATAATTATAGTGGGAATGGAATAATGATGATTATTCCTTCTCATCACTATATAAGGCTTCATATGTGATATGAAACAAGGTGTACAATTAAGAAGAACAACAATATGTACAATTAGTGCAAGGGTGTGAAGAAAACAAGTTATCATATGTGATATGATAGAAAGCTCAAGCTTAGCCACCATTATCTTCTTCTTCCTCTCTTGATTTTTCTCTTGAGTGAAGTTGATAAAAAGAAAGGGTTTCAATTGTTGAATATAAACCATATCATCATACTACACACATCTAGCCGATTTGCGTAGGGTGTTTGCTCTACTTCGTTTGCGAAACAAGTAAGGCAAGGAGCTTTGGGTAAAGGGACTTCGGGTGGATCATCGTGGACAAGGAAGGCTTCCATCGATCCGTTCCAAACTCTCATAGTGCCAAGGAGTCACCGAGGGAGATCTACAAAGGTTGTAATCTCTACTCTTAGTGATAGTTTTACATTTGCATGTGATGCTTAGTTGTATGAATCCCTAAACTTCTAGTTTCGATTCTTGTCGAGTTAACTTAGCACCTCTAAAATTTTGATTATGGCATATGTGATGCTACCAAACCCTTGATGAGGTGCTAGGCTAACCCTTCACTTCCGCAACCTGGAAGTGCCCCAATAAAAGAATTTTACATACAAGTTTTTACATGAATGAAAATGAAAAAACACTCATCTCACATAAAACCCCCCCGGCTATTCAAACGCGACGATCCAATATAACATATCCAGCAACACATAACATCACATGTCATCAACGTAAGTAAATGTGCGCATCCCAATTGTTGTTGACATATAGCAACGAAACCGGCGATATCACATATTACACTTACTATCGCAGAAAAGAAAGTGTAAAACTATAACAGTTGGAATCCGCAAACTCTTTAGACATCGCATGCCTAACCAAATGAATTCCTTAGACATCGCATGCCTAACAATTATAAACCCCGCATTTTAGTCTCATTATCGAAAACACTTTTCAATATCAAGTCGGGCAATTCAACAGGATTCCCGACATTCTGATCGAATGCTCGTCGTAAACTTTAGTAGACGGCCGCACCCCCGATACCGTCGACGAAGTGCACCAAGGCGGAACACCGCTACCGCGAGCACCTGAACGGATGCTTTCGGCGACGGGGTTCTCCTACAGTCACTTGGTCGGGGCTATGGGGTATGGTTGTCTATTAAGTTTACCCGGCGAGTATCCGCGTACGCTACGTGATTGCGACGGACTTTTAATCACATCAAAATTCCGTGGCAACCGATCAAGTGAGACTAAACTGCTATGTTCAAAACATCCAAATTAGTTATCTCATAACTACTTGTGGATTCCAAATATTGTATCACATTCCAGATAAATAGAAAATGTTAAACTTTCCGATCGAACAATCAAACACCCAAGTTTTCCCAAAACAGCTCAACACATGAAATAAGTTTAAAAACCTTCACTTCATGCCACAGTACCAACGGTCCAGCCGTAGAAGGGTCAAGCCAACGCCTCACATGTGGCACGCCGTACTGCCCCAAACCCAAAGGTTCAAAGGGCAGTTCAAGACGGTCACATAATCGAGTTAAGGTTTGTTGTCTTCTAGAGGGTCCATCGCGTTACTTGCACTACTTAGACGTTCTTAAACTACGGAAAAATCCAACACTTGGAAATTTCCCGGCAGGGGAAAAATCGGGTATTTATATCCGGTCGAACTTTTTAACATGTTCTAAATTATCCGGAAAAACACAGACAAAGTTAAAGATTCCGATCGAATCGACGAACTCCCAATACAACCCAGAAAACTCAACACTTGAGTATAAGTTAAAATTACCCAGAAAATACAGGAATCAATATAGGAAATTACCGTGCAAAGCACGTGCCAAGAATCAACTTTATGGCCGCGGAACCGCCGCACATGCTAGGGTGGGGCCGTGGTTCCGCGGCGCTTTGGTTGACTTGGGCTCACGTGCTTCACAGTAACTCTTATAATACCCTGCTGTAATTTTTGGATATTTTTAATTTGGAAAAATACACATTTTCAGAAAATGTACAGAGAAGGGTTTGAGTTAGGGTTTCGGGGTACGATCGGATTTCTAATATCGTCTACACTTCGCCTAAAACTCTAGCTAGGCTCTGATACCACTGTAGGGATCCTAGGCACACACATGAGGTTCCACAACAGATCAAACATGCCAAAATCAAATTTTTCCATGTGCCTAAGAACCCTATGCTAGATCGTTAACTAGAGGATAGGCGAAAACTAAACAAGTTAACAACTTTAACTAAAAGGTAAGTGACTACAACCTTTGTAGATCCGGTCCACTACTTCTTTAGCTCCGTGTTGACGTCCCTCCGCTGTGATCATCGGAATCCCGGACTCTAGTGATGGTTTCGTCGGAGAAATGATCGGGCTAGGTCATTGACTTCGAGGCCGAAGATGATCTACGTCGGGGAGACTCAAACTCAAGCTATTCCTTCACTTGGTCAAAAACTTTATGAAGAGAACACACTCTGCTACATGGCAAGTGGTAGAGGATGAAGAAGTAGGAAGTGGGCTCGCTTTAGAACTGATTTTCTCACTCTTTTGCTCAAGGCACCATTGGATCTAGTAAGCTTTTGGATGGAGCTTGATGATGAAAGAGAAGAAGAAAGAATTTTCCATCCAAATGAAAACTTATCCCAAAAGAATAATTGCACCATGGTTGAGTTAAGCCCTCATGCTTAACTCATATAGAGAATTAACCAAGGCTTTAGGTTAAAGGTTAGGTTAAAGAATATCAAAAGAAATGACAAAAGAGTGGACTTTGTCAAAGCTTCTCCAAGCTTCTTCAAGCTTGATAACTTTGACTAAGTTAAACCCTTTGTTAAATCTTAAGATGAAACAATAACCCTAATCTTTAACCTAATCTTGGTATGAGTCTCATACACCCATCTTGTGTGTATCATCAAGCATGATACATACATGTACACTTGCATATATCATATATAAACAATGTTCACAAACTAGTGAGAAAATAAATCATAAGTGAGCTAATACTAGTTAATGCAATGTAAAATATCAAATATATAATTATTCATTAAATTATTAAATCAACTCTTGATTTAATAATCCGGCTATAACCGACTAATATCAAAAGTAACAACTTATCGAATCAACACTTGATCCGATAACCCGGCTATATCGCATACAACCGATCAATGTTACAAATCGCGAGAATAGAATACGGTATCTCATATCGTATTAATCTCGGTCCCGCACATATCACATATGTGCTCCTACTCCATTTCGCTTGAGCCAGGAAACCCCTGTGTAGGACTCTAAAGACTCGTCAGTACGCCGGCAACAGGTGATGATCATATCAAACACCCACAAACCGCAAGCGGTCTGCTAAACGTAACGGCCACCCGGGTATTGAGCGATCAGAAGATCAACGAGCAAGCCCGCTCACACTCCTGTGAATCCAACGAGTAACACTACCGTACAGTCCGGTCTGTTCGTCTGATATGTCGCATATCTTGTCTAGGGGTGGTAAACGTCAGACCCCAATAACTCGATAAGTCGTGTCGATATGAGGCTCATAACGGGTCGAGAAACTACTGTTGGAGAAAGTGCCCTCATAGTCAATTATTGGATCGCAGGTACGTGATTGCAATGATTGCGGAGGACCTATACCGGTAGAACAGTCTTACTCGAGATGATAGTATGCTATCTGGTTTGCCTTTATCAGTCGTGTACATGTTCAAGTGACTGATTACATGTTACACTTTGATAGAGCCCTTAGGATCTTGCTTTACTACCACCAGTATGATGGCGATCATATACGTGAGAGTTGGGTAGTTTATATGCATATCCTTAATTGTGATCCCTAGTCGTGGGAGTTTCTAGACAGGGCATCGATACTCCGGAGTAGACTAGTGTATACAGTCGAGACCCCGACGAGGGGCGGTGGCCGGTCTCACAAGCCACTGGTGTCAGTTGGATCACCTAAGATGTATACAGGTGCTCATTGGGTTATGAGTACACCGGACAGGACTCGCCGGGAATCTGCTAGTTAGTACTATACCTATCGTCAGATAGCAGTTCCCTGGTGACATGTGTACAGGTTAGTTCATCGACCTGAGGTCGTCATTTGTCTCGTGTGAGTTCCCACTATGCTTTGATTTCTACCCTACCACGGCTCAAAGGAGTCGTGCAAACATGTAGCTTTTGGTTACAGTCCCGAGCCATATGGAGGCACGGATCGGCAGGGGATTCGTCTCTCCCGGTATTAGGGGCGAGGTCATGCTATGTCTAGGAGAGCCATTACACATAGTCCATGGCCATGGCAGAAGATTTACTGGTAGGTACTCCAGTAGTATCTCAGGGTGTTATTGGGCTACACTCCGACACGACTTATACTGCTATTGGGGGTCTGACGTTACTAGCCCCTAGGCAGATATGCGATACTCATAGACGAATGGACCAGACTGTATATACATTGTCACTGTTAGGCTCAGTAGGGTTTCCGGATGAGTTCGCTCATCGGCCTCCCTTGAGGTCAGTCCATGGGCAGCCGTTACGCATTGCTAGTGCCGCTGACGGTTTGTGGTTAAACCCACTGCCAGGGTACTGACGAGTCATTAGAGTCCCCCACAGACAGTTTCCCAAGTTCGGGCGAAACGTTGTAGAGGCCGTATGGTTTTATGGGCAGGGTTCGGAAAATGCAGGTGCGTTTACGCACGTGTTATTTTTCGGGCAGTTGATACTGGTCGGCTTTGGTTTAAGCCGGATCCGAGTATTATATTGAGTAGGTATAATATGTTTGTCTCAGTTGCATTTGTATTCGGTCGTAATACAAATGCGGGTATATTTATACAGATACGGGGTTATCCTGAAAGTTGTTTCAGGATCACTTTTGGAAGTTGCCAGTTTCCAGTTTTCTATCAGCCGTCTTTTAATATTCGGTTAAAGACGGATTTATCTTTTCTTGGATGAGAGTGAGTCGTGCTTCTAGTAGGTTCTAGAAGGTAGTGACTAGGTTAATTGGTGTTGTGTTTTAATTGGTTGCATTTAATGAAAGGATGACTAAGGATATGAGTCATTGTTTTCATTAATGATTTTTATTAAGCTTAAGATATTTTGTTGTTGATATTTATCCTATGGTTACCTCCCCCGCCTCCTACACTCACCCCTCTCTCCATATATATGGCCGGCCCCTCCCCCCTCTCACACACACTTGATGTTTCACTTGAAAAGATTATGATAGATTTTGGGGTGTATGGAATTCACAGCTCATTTCATTCCATCACCCGATTCCCTCGGCAACTTCATTAACCGATCGTCCACGGATTTGGACGAAGTGAGACAAAGTCATCTACTCATTCTCTACATCATTCTTGGTCGTCTCTTTTAGCAAACTTGACGACCGAGTTGCCTCGAGTCAGAGGCGGAAGCCCGTTTAAAGAATCAGTGATGTGGTGCCACCTGGACGAGCAGATCGGAGATCGAAGAGATCGGAGCAGCCTCAACGGAGCGTGGGATGATGGTTAAAGAACGAAGGACTCGGATCGTTCGGTATAACCTTTCTACACTCTTTACAGTTTGTTAGTTTAGCAATAATGGCAGATCCGGGTTAAAGTATACGATAGCGCCAGTTAAAAAGTTTTTGTTCCGCATTTGGCGTCTGTAGACGGCCGGGGCGCTAGCGTAGACTTACAGTGGTATCAGAGCCTCACCATTTTGCTATACTAACTTGTGCTAACGCGTTTAAAATATCGATCGAACCGGAAATCAAAAATCGCAATTTTTCAGCTTGACAGTTTCTGTTGATTTTAAATGGTGTCCTAAAAATATTTCACACATCTCAGAAAACTGTGCAGGGTTTTTTAAGAACGCCGTACAAATTTGAGCACGTGAATCGACAAGATAGCCGCGGAAACGCGGCCAAACCCATGGTTTGGCCGCGCATCCGCGGCCGTTCTGGGCGATCATGCCCCTAAATTTGTACAGTGTGTTCTCTTCTGGAAATTGGGGTTTTTGGTATTTATCTTTTGGGCCCAGGTTTTGTTACTGTTCTCCAGATTTGCGTGGGGCCCACTTTGTGATATTTAGTCGATCGAAATTTAAACATGTTAGTTTACAGTGCTTACATTATATCTCCGACCGGGAATGTCATTTGATCGGTAAACCGTGTCCGATTGCTATAGTTCTTTTAGACGGGTTTGCGAACGTGACATTCGCGTTGATGTTCTGTGTTGTGCTGTGATGTTGCGGATTTGTCGTGGTGGATAGCAGTGTGCAATGGTAGTACAGTTTGAGTTTATTTGTACATTTGATATTGCGGGGCGAGCGTCCAACATGTGGACTGCCGTCACTGCCTGTTGTATAATATTCTTTTGGGGCACGACCAGGTTGCGGTCGATGTACCTGTTGTACTATTTTTCATTACTGTACTAGGTTTTACCCCGCGACGGAGTGCACGGATAGCCGGGTTCTGGAGGGCAATGGGTCCGCATCTCATGGCTTTGAGAGGCAGAGGGGTCCCACTCTAGAATTGGCAGACTATTCGCCGCACTCGTAGGGGGTACAGGTTGACCCAAGGAGGGGTGCCCAAGATTACCGGATTCCGTGAAGTGTAGGGTGGTCCATTCACTATGCTGTAGGGGGCTGCCTCGCTTCAGGTTTTGGCGGGTAACTTGCCGTACCCGTAGGGGTCTAGGTTTCATTGCACAGGCTATCCACACGACAGGGGAACGTCGAGTTTCAGCAGCGGCTCTGTGAAACTCGGGGATCCCAGATTATCTGTATTATTCTGTGATGCTTATTACTTTTCTGTAATGTTGCATATTATCACGCCTGGAGCGATTATTGTATATTGGTTTATATACTATTAGATGTTGTATATGTTTTACACCCGCGCTAGTCCAGTCCGCGCTCTGTCGTTAGTTAAGTAACCTAACGGGTGATGACGGGACCCAGTGACGAATGCGGATGGCATATACGTACATTTTATTTTCGTTCTTTTCTGGTGTGATTGATTGATGGGACTGCGTTGATTCTGATCAATGCAAAGTAAAACAAACCTGTTTTCAGTTGTTGGAACAAATTTAAAAAGTGTTATTGGAAAGACGTTTCCTTTTGTTTTGCATAGCGGTATTCAGTGGAATATCCTGCACCTCATTCGACGGGGCAAGGGCCGATATCCCTTCACCGGGACTGACCCCTTGGGCAGAAGTTTGCGTCAGGGTAATAACTTCACTATAGTCGATTACAAGTTGCTTTGCATCGCGGTATTCAGTGGAATATCCTGCACCTCATTCCACGAGGAAAGAGCCGAGATCCCTTCACCGGGAGTGACCTCTTTAGCAAAAGGTTTTCGCCACTATATTTTAAAAAGCTATCAGGTTCCTTCAGCGATATCAAGTTCGTTACGTTAAAGGTTTTTCACCAAAAACCAGCCGTAGCCCTCCGTCACTTCTTTTGGGTATTCAGTAGTATTCAAGCTATGTATTTTGACCTAACGCCAAGGCATAGTGTTTGGTAGCTGCTGGGTATTCAATTGTTGCATAGATAGATGAGTTGGTTTGGGACAGCCGTTCTGCCATTTTGACCTAACGCCAAGGGCATGTGCGGGTGGGTTCAAATTAACAAGATAGTGATGGGTAGAACTTGGCATGTGACCTATGACATTTTGACCTAACGCCAAGGTTATAAGAGCATGGGGCAAAAATCTTATCGGGAGTTTCTAAAGAAACTGAAACTTGCCTAGTATGCACATACCTTCTAGAGTATGAGTAACGTGGATGCATTCCATCACGTTATCATGCGATGAGAGTTGGATCCCGATTCCCACTGATGAGTTGGTTTACTCTTCGGGTGATCCCGATTGATTCTTCTTTCAGGTTTGGAGGAGAATTTGACAGGACAGTGGGAGGTTTCCGGATTAGATAAAGTGATGACCATTCTGATCTAGGTTAGAGTGCACGCAGAGTGTTTCTTTTCTCTCTCTCTTTGGCAGCGACCTTTGACCGACCCTAGACTATGACTCAGTGACCAGGTTGACCGAAACTTCTTAAAATACTGGCTTTTGGATTGTCTATATTGCATAAGTCATTGCCACTCCTTCTTCTACCCTTTGAATTTCTCAGAACACCCGTATTATTACGGACATCCACTTCCATTGGATAGATCCATCGTATGGTTATATACGAACTCGAAGGGACTTCTTCGAGGATGGATCCAGGTTCAGGAGAAATAGAATTGGTTTATTCAGTTGTCTTTTATTATCACCTTCTCTCAGGTTGCGAGGGCTCCTTGGTTTAGGAGAGTACACCTATTACGCTTATTGGATAGTCTTATTCCAAACCATAGGCAGGTGCCGAAAGGTAGGGAATGAAGAAAACCAATTAGCCTAAGTAGGGTGTGCAGAAGGTAATATGTAAAGACAAAATTGTTAGTTATATGTATGCCCTAGAGACCATTACTATACATAGGATGTATATTGTAGTAGATGCTGGGACATATATAGGGAGGACTTTCTTGCTCGACATGATAGTATGCTATCTGGTTGATCTTTACCTTAACGTGTACACTGATAGTCTCTCTGTTACATGTTGGTAAAGCCCTTAGGATGTGTGCTTGACTACCTGGACTATGATGCGGATCATACTAGTGGAGACATGGTAGTCCATAAGTACATCCTTCAAAGTCCCTAGTCGTGGGTGTATCGAGACGGAGCATCGATATACCAGAGTAGACTAGCGTGTACCTTCTCGACCCATACAGATGGGCGATGGATGATCCCATATCCATTGGTGTTTGACATCAGAGATGATATACGGGTGCTCAGTAGAGACTGGGTACACTGGACGGACTCGTCGAGAACTCCCAGATGGTATTATATCTCACGTCAGATGGGAGTTCTCTGGTGACACTGGTACAGAGTAGTCTGTTGACCCGAGATCGTCATAGAGTCTTGCGTGGTTCCCACTGTGCTTTGATTTCCATCTTACCACGTCCAAGAGGGCATGCAAAACGGTGGTTTTTGGGTACAGTCCCGAGTCACATGGAGGCAATGAGCGATAGGAGGGGATTCGTCTCTCCCGGTATAGGGAGTTGATGTTGCGCTGTGCTCGATTGGCTATAACAGGAAATCCCTGGCCAGGGTTGCTGAGATTTACTGGTAAGTGTTACCAGTAGTTTCTCGAATTGTTATAGACCTCATATCGACACGACTTATCGAGCTATTGGGGTCTGACGTTTACCAACCCTAGGCGAGATATGCGACATATCAGACGATCAGACCGGACTGTACGGTAGTGTTACTGGTTGGATTCACTGGAGTGTGAGCGGGCTTGCTCGTCGATCTTCAGATCGCTCAATACCCGGGTGGCCGTTACGTTTAGCAGACCGCTTGCGGTTTGTGGGTGTTTGATATGATCATCACCTGCTGCCGGCGTATTGACGAGTCTTTAGAGTCCTACACAGAGGTTTCCTAGCTCAAGCGAAACGAAATAGGAGCGCATATGAGATATGTGCGGGACCGAGAATAATGCGTGTATGTGATACCGTATTCTATTCTTGCGATAAATGTATCGATTGGTTATATGCGATATAACCTAGTTATCGAATCAAGTATTGATTCGATAAGCCGATGCATAGGATACTAGTCGGCTATATGCGATATGACCGGATCGTTAAATCAAGTGTTGATTTAATGATTTAATGCATAATTATATATTTGATATATTACTTTGCATTAACTAGTATCGGTTCACTTTAAATGGATTTTCTCGCTCGGATGTGCACATTGTATATTTGATATAGTTTTGTGCACATGATTGTATCATGTTTGATGATACATGTTAACTTGGATTTGTGTGAAGATTAAACCATGGTTGTGAGAGTGGTTAGGGTTTTGTTTATTCTCCCATTATTTATTTATTCATTTATTTGTTTATTCTTTTGGAAAAGAAAAAGAGAAAAGAATGGTGGCTAATTTTGTTTCTTGTTGAAGCTTCTTGAAGTTTTGATCAAGTCAACCATTCTTATCTCATCCTTAACCCTAACCATTCCCACCAACCCTAGTTTAATCTCTACACTTGACCATGGTTTACATTATGATAAGTTTTCATTTTCTTTTCATTTTTAAAATAACTTATCATAACACTTTCTTCTTCTTCTTCATTTCTTCAAGTGAAGAAAGCTTGCCTCCATCAATGGCAAGTGATGAAAAAGAGTGAGAAATCCAAATCTAAAGTCTACCCACTTCCTATTTCTTCATCCTCTACCTCTTGCCAAGTAGTAGAGTGTGTTTTCTTCACAAGTTTCATGACTTGGTGAAGTGAGAGCTTGATCTTGCGATGCTTCGACGTAGATCATCTTCGGCATGGACATCGATGACCTAGCTCGCTCTTTCTCCGATGAAGCCGACGCTAGAGCCTGGGACTTGCATTTGGACAGCGGAGAGGACTTCATCACGGAGCCGTGGAGGTGGAGGAACGGATCTACAAAGGTTGTATTTCCGTACTCTTAGTTAAGTGTTAACTAGTTTGCTTTTCGCCTAGACATCTAGCCAACGATCCGTATTCTAGGGTTTCTCGGCACTGTAATTTTTGAAATTGGCATGGTTGATGCCTTATGATACCTCTTGAGAGTGCCTAAGAACCCTACAGTGGTATCAGAGCCTAGCTAGAGCCTTAGGCGAAGTCTAGACGGAGTTTGAAGTCCGAACGACCCGAAAACCCAAACCTAAACTTGCTCTCTGTACTTTTTCTAAAATCGTGGATTTTTCCAAATTAAAAATATGCAGAAAACTCAGCAGGGAAATCTAAGAATTACGGCGCAAAAAGTTTTGAATGAACAGTGTAAACGGCGGCGGAACCGCGGCATAAGCCTAGCTTATGCGGCGGTTCCGCGGCAGAATCATGACGTCAGCCCTAACTGTTTGCACAGTAATTCATTGTTTCAGGTGCTGAGTTCTCTGGGTATTTTTAAAATTTATTCAAGAGTTGAATTTTCTGGAGTTGTTTTAGGGATTCGGTGTTTTGATCGGAGTATCAAATTTTGTCTGTGTGGCTTTCCGGATAAATTTTAGAATATGTTAAAAAGTTCGACCGGATATAAATACCCAATTTTTCCCCTGTCGGGAAATTTCCAAGTGTTGGATTTTTCCGTAGTTTGACGATGTTCTAAGTAGTGCAAGTAACGCGATGGACCCTCTAGAAGACAACAAACCTTAACTCGATTATGTGACCGTCTTGAACTGCCCTTTGAACCTTCGGGTTTGGGGCAGTACGGCGTGCCACATGTGAGGCGTTGGCTTGACCCTTCTACGGCTGGACCGTTGGTACTGAGGCACGAACTGAATGTTGTTAGACTCATATTTCATGTGTTGATCTGTATCGGGAAAACTTGGGTGTTCGATTGTTCGATCGGAAAGTTTGACATTATCTATTTATCTGGAATGGGATACAATAATTGGAATTCACAAGTAGTTATGAGATAACTAAATGAATGTTATAAACATAGCAGTTTAGTCTCACTTGATCGGTTGCCACGGAATTTTGATGTGATCAAAAGTCCGTCGCAATCACGTAGCGTACGCGGATACTCGCCGGGTAAACTTAATAGACAGCCTCACTCCATAACCCCGACCAAGTGACTGTAGGAGAACCCCGTCGCCGAAAGCATCCGTCTGGGTGCTCGCGGCAGCGGTGTTCCGCCTTGGTGCACTTCGTCGACGGTATCGGGGGTGCGGCCGTCTACTAAAGTTTGCGACGAGCATTCGATCAGGATGTCGGGAATCCTGTTGAATTACCCAACTTGATATTGAAAAGTGTTTTCGATAATGAGACTAAAATGCGGGGTTTATAATTGTTAGGCATGCGATGTCTAAGTAATTCATTTGGTCAGGCATGCGATGTCTGCGGAGGTTGCGGATTCCAACTGTTGTAGTTTTACACTTTCTTTTCTGTGACCGTAAGTGTAATATGTGATATCGCCGGTTTCGTTGCTATATGTCAACGACAATTGGGATGCGCATATTTACTTACGTTGATGACATGTGATGTTATGTGTTGCTGGATATGTTATATTGGATCGTCGTGTTTGAATAGCCGGGGGTTTTTATGTGAGATGAGTGTTTTTCATTTTCATTCATGTAAAAACTTGTATGTAATATTCTTTTATTGGGGCGCTTCCAGGTTGCGGAAGTTGTCACCGTTGTTGTATATTATTTACTTTTCCACACTAGGATAGACCCAAGGAGGAGGGCACAAGTAACCGGGTTCTGGAGTCCAGTGGGAGACCAACTCGAGGAGTCGAGTCCGGGTCTCCTAACTCTAGAATTGGTAGGGTTGCTTGCCGCTCTCGTACGGGTCTAGGGGTGTGGGTTTGGCTATTCATCGGGACCGTGGAATCCGTGTTTTATACTGGCTTGTATTAAAAATACGGACGTCCTAGTATATCCAATATTTCATATGTTTATTCTGCTGCGATATCTGTGATATGATCATGTGATGTTCTGTGATAGATACAGTATATAGTATATATGATATATTATATAGACGTTACTTATGTTTTACACCCGCGCTAGCCCTGCCCCGCTCTGCCGTTAGTCACCTAACCTAACGGTGCACGAGGGGACATCGAGGCGAATGCGGATGGCATAAGTGTACGTCGTATTTATCTGTGATGTTTAGGTACTTAAATGATGGGACTTCATTAATGTGATTAATGAAATAAAAGAAACCTAAGATGTTGTAGAATCGAATTTCAAAAATAAAACAGGTAGCTACAGTTCTTGCTTTGCACAGAGGTATATGTGATATATCCTGCACCTTATTCGATGAGGAAAGGACCGAGATCCCTTCACCGGGAGTGACTCCTTTAGCAATAACTGGCAGATGCTACACACTCGGTTTGTCTTTTGATTGCTTTTAAGTGTTTTTTCTTTGCACAGCGATATATATGATATATCCCGCACCTCATTCGACGAGGAAAGGACCGACGATCCCTTCACCGGGAGTGACTCCTTTAGCAAAACTAGAAAAGCCTCAAAAGCACTCCATTTCAAAATCATTTGATTCTACAACGATATCAAGTTCATTACGCAATAGGTTGTCAGAAAAACCTGTCGTAGCCCTCCGTCATTTCAGATAAGTCCTGTTTAGTATTCGTGCCGCGTTTGTTGACCTTGTCAAGGCGCAGTGTGCGGTAGCTAACCAGTATTTATCTGCTAATGCATATGATGCAGATTGGGTTAGGGTAGTCATGCGGCCTTGTCGACCTTGTCAAGGGTCGTGCGGGTGGGTTTGATTCAATCAAGAAATGACGGGTTGAACTTGACTTGCGGTCTATGGTTTGTTGACCTTGTCAAGGTCATAGATCGTTCGGGGCAAAACATTATCGGGAATTCAAGTGTTGAAATTTGCAATGAGATTGCATACCTTCTATGAGATAGTTGGATCCCGATACCCGCTGCGAGTAAGAGTTACTCCTGGGAGAGTTTTATACATTACAATTAGCCGATCAAGTAGGTGTCTAGAAAGGTGTCAACGGGGTTACGCCTCTGGGAAAACGAGGTTTACATTAATTAGGTTCGTGCGAAAGCACGGGGGACCTCCCTCAAAGTACCGACACTGGCCTGGCTGAAAGATTGGCGAACTTGTAGTGTGTAATTAATCCCGGCTAGTCTTTCCTTTTAGGGTTTGAAGGAAGATTTGATAAAAAGCAGTGGGAGCCATCCTGATTAGATAAAATAATAACCAATCTATTCTTGACAGAGCGCACGCTGAGTGTTTTCTTCTTTTTCTCTCCAGGTAGCGACCATATCACGCTTTAATCAAGATAATAATACGGATTATTGACCGAACCCGCTTGTTATTCTGAGCTGGGGAACGTTGGTCCCGCTCCAACTTATAATTGTTATAAGACAGAGCAGGAATTAAGGGGAATACCAGATTTCCCGTGCCGCCCAAACGAAGAGAGTGCATGCTGATGCATCATCTTCGGGTTTGTTCATTATACAGAACTATTTCTCAGTATCCTTTACGTCATGGGTATATGATACCGGATCAGGATCCCAGATATGTAATCTGTTACATAGGGCTACAGATAGGTAGAGAACTGAGAACGGGTGATAAGTTTCATGAGGCAGAAAACGGGGCAAGAGTTGCAGCCAAGTCTGTTGGTCACTGTCACCCTGTATTACAATACGTTGATTCTGAACGAATGTTATTAGATATCGAACCTGATATACAAAATCATATCTGTCTCTTTATTAGTAAAGAAACGGTAAAATTTTGTATTGTTGGATAATGTTTTGAACATTTCCTATATCAAAAGTTGATCGTATCAGGCACGTTATCTAACAGCGTTGATGTTCTAAATCAAACTACAGTTCTTAGTATATGGAACACACAAAAGAGGGAGAGTTCAGAAATGAATGGATCCTTCTTAAGGTATTGTAGACTAGGTCAGATCAATGTGACCCGACTAGCTAAAGTTACATGTAGATGCATATTTAAATCAGTTTGAATTTACATCTTGTGAAACTTGCCAGTCATGTCACAAAGATATAATGACACTAGCTCTGTTTATTGGAAACAGAGAAAGAGTTAGTGAACTCTTGGGATGATACATGTTGATGTATGTAGGTCCCCTGTCTACACATGCCAGGACCGGTTCTTTGTACTTCATTACATTCTCTGATAATCTCTCAAGATTCAGACATATGTTCCTGTTGAAACATGAGTCCGAGCCTTTTGAGATATTCACAGAATATAAGCGAGAAGTAGAGAACCAAAATACGGGTATAAGTATTATGTCCTATGAAGAGATCAGGGAGGAGAATACTTGTGCATGGAATTCCTGGACTATTCTAAAGGAGAATGAGATTCTCTCTCAGTATTACTCCTCTGTATACACCATAGCACGATGGTATATCGGGGCGGAGCAGATGCACCCTATTTGATATGGTGTGCTCTATGATGAGTACTACTAAGTTACCTATTTCCTTTTGGGTGTTATGCACTTGAGAAGTTGCATACCTATTGAATAGGGTTCGAATCAAATCAGATGCTTACCGCTTCATATGTGATATGGAAAGGAAAGAGCCCATATCTTAAGCTAGTTAAGATTTGGGGTTGTCCAGCCTTTGTCCAAAAGCAAAATCCAGACAAGCTCGAGGCAAGATCTATTATGTAGAACTGGAAATGTTCCAGCTATACAAACTGCAGCTGATGATTTGAAAGAACCAAAGGATTCAATAGTTACCAACGAACCTCAGCCTCTCCGCCGATCTAGTAGGGTTCCTCACCCACCTGAGAGATACTTCGGTTTCTCTATGACAGTGGGAGCGAGGATTGCATCATAAGATGATGACCCAACTAGTTTCGAGCTGGCCATCAGGAGTGGGACTCTGTAAGAATGGCTGGATGCTTAGTGATCTGAGATGGAATCCTTATACACCGACAAAGTATGGACTTTGGTTGCTATATCTGAAGGGTTAAATCCTCATCAGGAGCAAGTAAATCTTGAGAAGATTACTTGGTGTACTTGGAAAAGTTGAGACTTTCAAAGCTAGACTTGTTAAAGCTTTTCGTCATTGACCAGGAGTGTATAATGATGAAACCTTTTCAAGTAGCTATGCTTAAGTCCATCCAGATCCTACTTGCCACGGCTACATACCATGACTACGATATCTGGCGGTTGGGTGCCATGACTGCTTTTCTAAAATGATGTTTTAGAAGAGAACGTCTATAAGTACACAGCCAGAGGGCTTCGTAGACAGTGGGAGCAGCGTAAACGTGTACAAGATGCTTTATAAGATAAAGCAGGTATCGCGGAGTTGGAACATCTGTTTTGATGTGGTAGTCAAAGAGTTTGACTTCATCAAAATGGTAGATGAACCTTGTATAAACAAAAAGGTAGTAGGGAGTATGGTGACGATCCTCGTAGAGTACGTGGATGACATACTCTTGATAGGGAAGGAGTTTCCTATGCTACGCTCGATCAATCTCCGCTCATCACTAGGATTCTCCATATAGGATCAAAGTGATACCTACTAAATCCTGGATTTTGGATCTATGAGATAGATCTAATTGGATGTTAGGATACTCACTAGTTGTAGTGAGATAGTATCAATTGATCCTGGGGAGAATCACTGGAAGTGTTCCAGGGTGATAAAGACGACTGAATGTCAGTTACAGGCATTGTCTTTACCCTCAGTAAAGGGACGGTATGTTGGAAGAGTTCCAAGCTAGAACCGTGACATACTAGACGATAAAGGCAGGATACATCGCTACTTAAGATGCTACCAAAGAGGCTGTTTGGGTGTATATTGGTTCATGAGATGAACTATGTTCCTCCCATTGTGTGACAATGGAGTTGTGGCTTATGCCAAGGAACGCAGGTCCCATCAGTGATCCAGACATATTCTAAGGCAGTATCACCTGATCATGGAGATGATTGATCTCCAGGGGATCGAGGACAGGAGAGTAGACACAGAGGACAACACAACGGATCCACTCACAAAGGCCTTTTCCCAGAGAGAGACTTTTATGGGATGGTTGAGTATGAGATACTACAACCACTGCTACAGATGGCCCTAGTGCAAGTGGGAGATTGTTAGTTATATGTATGCCCTAGAGGCCATTACTATACATAGGATGTTTATTGTAGTGGATGCTGGGACATATATAGGGAGGACTTTCTTGCTCGACATGATAGTATGCTATCTGGTTGATCTTTACCTTAACGTGTACACTGATAGTCTCTCTGTTACATGTTGGTAAAGCCCTTAGGATGTGTGCTTGACTACCTGGACTATGATGCGGATCATACTAGTGGGGACATGGTAGTCCATAAGTACATCCTTCAAAGTCCCTAGTCGTGGGTGTATCGAGACGGGGCATCGATATACCAGAGTAGACTAGCGTGTACCTTCTCGACCCATATAGATGGGCGACGGATGATCCCATATCCATTGGTGTTTGACATCAGAGATGATATATGGGTGCTCAGTAGAGACTGGGTACACTGGACGGACTCGCCGAGAACTCCCAGATGGTATTATACCTCACGTCAGATGGGAGTTCTCTGGTGACACTGGTACAGAGTAGTCTGTTGACCCGAGATCGTCATAGAGTCTTGTGTGGTTCCCACTGTGCTTTGATTTCCATCTTACCACGTCCAAGAGGGCGTGCAAAACGGTGGTTTTTGGGTACAGTCCCGAGTCACACGGAGGCAATGAGCTATAGGAGGGGATTCGTCTCTCCCGGTATAGGGAGTTGATGTTGCGCTGTGCTCGATTGGCTATAACAGGAAATCCCTGGCCAGGGTTGCTGAGATTTACTGGTAAGTGTTACCAGTAGTTTCTCGAATTGTTATAGACCTCATATCGACACGACTTATCGAGCTATTGGGGTCTGACGTTTACCACCCCTAGGCGAGATATGCGACATATCAGACGATCAGACCGGACTGTACGGTAGTGTTACTGGTTGGATTCACTGGAGTGTGAGCGGGCTTGCTCGTCGATCTTCAGATCGCTCAATACCCGGGTGGCCGTTACGTTTAGCAGACCGCTTGTGGCTTGTGGGTGTTTGATATGATCATCACCTGCTGCCGGCGTATTGACGAGTCTTTAGAGTCCTACACAGAGGTTTCCTGGCTCAAGAGAAACGAAATAGGAGCGCATATGAGATATGTGCGGGACTGAGAATAATGCGTGTATGTGATACCGTATTCTATTCTCGCGATAAATGTATCGATTGGTTATATGCGATATAACCTAGTTATCGAATCAAGTATTGATTCGATAAGCCGATGCATAGGATACTAGTCGGCTATATGCGATATGACCGGATCATTAAATCAAGTGTTGATTTAATGATTTAATGCATAATTATATATTTGATATATTACTTTGCATTAACTAGTATCGGTTCACTTTAAATGGATTTTCTCGCTCGGATGTGCACATTGTATATTTGATATAGTTTTGTGCACATGATTGTATCATGTTTGATGATACATATTAACTTGGATTTGTGTGAAGATTAAACCATGGTTGTGAGAGTGGTTAGGGTTTTGTTTATTCTCCCATTATTTATTTATTCATTTGTTTGTTTATTCTTTTGGAAAAGAAAAAGAGAAAAGAATGGTGGCTAATTTTGTTTCTTGTTGAAGCTTCTTGAAGTTTTGATCAAGTCAACCATTCTTATCTTATCCTTAACCCTAACCATTCCCACTAACCCTAGTTTAATCTCTACACTTGACCATGGTTTACATTATGATAAGTTTTCATTTTCTTTTCATTTTTAAAATAACTTATCATAACACTTTCTTCTTCTTCTTCATTTCTTCAAGTGAAGAAAGCTTGCCTCCATCAATGGCAAGTGATGAAAAAGAGTGAGAAATCCAAATCTAAAGTCTACCCACTTCCTATTTCTTCATCCTCTACCTCTTGCCAAGTAGTAGAGTGTGTTTTCTTCACAAGTTTCATGACTTGGTGAAGTGAGAGCTTGATCTTGCGATGCTTCGACGTAGATCATCTTCGGCATGGACATCGATGACCTAGCTCGCTCTTTCTCCGATGAAGCCGACGCTAGAGCCCGGGACTTGCATTTGGACAGCGGAAAGGACTTCATCATGGAGCCGTGGAGGTGGAGGAACGGATCTACAAAGGTTGTATTTCCGTACTCTTAGTTAAGTGTTAACTAGTTTGCTTTTCGCCTAGACATCTAGCCAACGATCCATATTCTAGGGTTTCTCGGCACCGTAATTTTTGAAATTGGCATGGTTGATGCCTTGTGAGACCTCTTGAGAGTGCCTAGGAACCCTACAAAAATAAAGGGATTAGAAAGAGAGCAAAGTAAATTGCGACTGATATCATTCACGACCAAAACCGCGTACTTCATCGCCACTCCTATTTCACCTTTAAAGGGATAAGGTATTATTCAGTTGTTTTTTATCATCACCTTCTCTCAAGATACGAGTACTCCTTGGTTTAGGAGGGTACACCTATTATGCTTACTGGATAGTCTTCTTCCAAACCATAGGCTGGTGCCGAACGGTAGGGAAGGAAGAAAACCATTTAGCCTAACGATGGTGTACAGAAGGTAACGACTAAAGACAAATAAAGGGATTTGGAGAGATGGCAATAAAATATACGGTTGAAGTCATGAATTGGATTATGGAAGAGGCATTATTAGGAATGCCAGGATACCCCTACGAAACATTTTCATGTTTCAGTGCATTGTTAAACGAAAACTGTTTTCCCGATTAGATACTTACTCCAAGGGTATGTATTTACCAGGTTTCATTCTCATATATGTATGGTTTTACAGATGATGAGTGGGAGTAAGTTATTGGGAATTAGGTGATTATCCTCATTATATCGGAATTCGTTGTAATTGGTGATATTTGAGGAAATCGCCAGGATACAGTTTTCAACCTACGACGCACAGGTTATGAGTTGTTCAACTCAGCGGACTTATACAGAGTATTGTATGTTGTCCAGTGTCCATCAGGACAAAGGGGTAGGTCCTCGTACTATGTTCTATTTACTTATAACTTCTCTAGTATTTGGACAAGTGTTTCGAAGAAATACAAGGTCTAAGTTTTGAGAAGTTATGGGTATAAGAATAAAGTAGAGAACCAGATATCACAAGTATCGGGATTCTTCAAAGAGATCGAAGATGTAGATTCTTGTGATTGGTATTCAGATGATAGTAATGGTTTTGAGAAACTTGTTTCTCTTTCAGGTTACTCATAATTGGATGGATTCCTAAGTTGAGTAATGCTGATTAGTCTCTTTCCATTAAGTTGATATGCACTGGAGACAGCTGCATGATTGAATCTGGTTCCAATTAAATAAGTGCCAAAGTTTCTATATTGGATATAGAATGGATCGTACCTTAAAAGATGTTAAGGTACGGGGAGTTGTCCAGCTTATGCTTAAAACCAGACTCTGGATAACTCAAGGCACGTTTCTGTAATGGCTGTTTGTGGGTTGACCCTGGCTACGATGAGGGTTGATATTCTACCATTTGGAAGATCAATAGTGATATTGTTCTTGACTCGCCACAGTTTTAGTAAAATGGATCTTTTTCAGAAAACAGTAGTGGGAGTATGGTAGAACTGGAAGTGATTCCAGAACCGCGAACGATTACGGAAAATTTAATAGGACCTAAATATTCAATCAGGTTTGACATTCCATTAGCCACTCCGCAGATATGGTGGGTAACCTCAGACACCCGAGAGGTACTCCGGTAGCCTCAAGGACGGTGACAGGGAGGTTCTTATCTACCCAGACTTGACACTACTGTTGTTTCAGGCTATGAGACCCGGTAGGAGGGTTGTCGTAGTTAGTGGGAGCATCGGAAGAATAGTGGGCAAGTAGCTTATGTCTATTTATAGACTAGAGCAGTTATAGCGGAGATAGATCATCTAATTTTGATGTGACAGTCATGGGTTTGACTTCAATCAGAATAGGGGATGGATCTGTTAAGAAGGTAGTAGGGTGTGATGTCATGGTACCTGGATGACATACACAGAGTGGGAAGTAAAATTCCTATACTACGATCGGTTGTACTGTGGTCGTCACACAGTTGTTTCTCCAGACAGGATATGGATATAATATTTGACATTCTGGTTTCTGGATCTATGGTTTTAGATCTAGATTTGGATAGTTTCCCAATGTAGGTACTTTGACAGATATTCTAACGGTTTTTAGAATAGTTGACTCCTAGCATGGTGGTATACCTGCAAGTGATAGAGTCACCCTCTCTAAAGGTGTCTTACAGACTGAAGGGGAGAGGGATGTGCATGATTGGCAGATCATTTGCTTAGGCAATTGAGTCAATCATGAGATGTCAAGTACCACACCAAATGTTGTTTTTGCACTAGATGCAATAAGTTTGTATTAATCCAATCCTGGAGAAACATAAGGAAGCAGTTTGAGAACATAAGTACTTATTCTACGGATTTGATGATGGCAGCCTCCTTCGAGGGACGGTTATCATTCCAAGCTTCAAAGGTGACATGGTTGACAGAGAGATTGTCAGAGTTATAGTTTTTCCCTCTGACGAAGAGGGACAGTATTATGGACAGGTGGTCCAAGAGGATACTGTGGGAGGCTTGGTGCCGGATACTGATTAGGTTCAGTGATCGATACAGTCTAAGAAGTTTGGATTTGGAGTTCATTTATGAACTAGGTCCCATCTGATATCCAGACATATTCTAAGACAGGTATTACTCAATTCGGGAGATGGCTTTCTCCGCGAACTTGAGATTAAGAGAGATATAGAAAGAAACATCTAGGCGGATCCACTCACTGAGGCTATTTCTCGAACACAATAGTTTTACAAACGGGCTTTGTGAAACTGATTAGTAGAGGAGTTGGATGTTCGGTTTCACACGGGCTGTGAGTAGTCGACATCGCAATAATTAGCCTTGAGTGCAAGTGGGAGATTGTTGGAGATAGTGCCCTCATAGTCAATTATTGGATCGCAGGTACGTGATTGCAATGATTGCGGAGGACCTATACCGGTAGAACAGTCTTACTCGAGATGATAGTATGCTATCTGGTTTGCCTTTATCAGTCGTGTACATGTTCAGGTGACTGATTACATGTTACACTTTGATAGAGCCCTTAGGATCTTGCTTTACTACCAACAGTATGATGGCGATCATATACGTGAGAGTTGGGTAGTTTATATGCATATCCTTAATTGTGGTCCCTAGTCGTGGGAGTTTCGAGACAGGGCATCGATACTCCGGAGTAGACTAGTGTATACAGTCGAGATCCCGACGAGGGGCGGTGGCCGGTCTCACAAGCCACTGGGGTCAGTTGGATCACCTAAGATGTATACAGGTGCTCATTGGGTTATGAGTCCACCGGACAGGACTCGCCGGGAATCTGCTAGTTAGTACTATACCTATCGTCAGATAGCAGTTCCCTGGTGACATGTGTACAGATTAGTTCATCGACCTGAGGTCGTCATTTGTCTCGTGTGAGTTCCCACTGTGCTTTGATTTCTACCCTACCACGGCTCAAAGGAGTCGTACAAACAGGTAGCTTTTGGGTACAGTCCCGAGCCATATGGAGGCACGTGAACGGATCGGCAGGGGATTCGTCTCTCCCGGTATTGGGGGCGAGGTCGTGCTGTGTCTAGGAGAGCCATTACACATAGTCCATGGCCATGGCAGGAGATTTACTGGTAGGTACTCCAGTAGTATCTCAGGGTGTTATTGGGCTACACTCCGACACGATTTATACTGCTATTGGGGGTCTGACGTTACTAGCCCCCTAGGCAGATATGCGATACTCATAGACGAACGGACCGGACTGTATATACATTGTCACTGTTAGGCTCAGTAGGGTTTCCGGATGAGTTCGCTCATCGGCCTCCCTTGAGGTCGGTCCATGGGCAGCCGTTACGCATTGCTAGTGCCGCTAACGATTTGTGGTTAAACCCACTGCCAGGGTACTGACGAGTCATTAGAGTCCCCCACAGACAGTTTCCCAAGTTCGGGCGAAACGTTGTAGAGGCCGTATGGTTTTATGGCAGGGTTCGAAAAATGCACGTGCGTTTACGCACGTGTTATTTTTCGGGAAGTTGATACTGGTCGGCTTTGGTTTAAGCCGGATCCGAGTATTATATTGAGTAGGTATAATATCTTTGTCTCAGTTGCATTTGTATTCAGTCGTAATACAAATGCGGGTATATTTATACAGATACGGGGTTATCCTGAAAGTTGTTTCAGGATCACTTTTGGAAGTTGCCAGTTTTCAGTTTTCTATCAGCCGTCTTTTAACATTCAGTTAAAGACGGATTTATCTTTTCTTGGATGAGGGTGAGTCGTGCTTCTAGTAGGTTCTAGAAGGTAGTGACTAGGTTAATTGGTGTTGTGTTTTAATTGGTTGCATTTAATGAAAGGATGACTAAGGATATGAGTCATTGTTTTCATTAATGATTTTTGTTAAGCTTAAGATATTTTGTTGTTGATATTTATCCTATGGTTACCTCCCCCTCCTCCTACACTCACCCCCCCTCTCCATATATATGGCCGGCCCCTCCCCCCTCTCACACACACTTGATGTTTCACTTGAAAAGATTATGATAGATTTTGGGGTGTATGGAATTCACAGCTCATTTCATTCCATCACCCGATTCCCTCGGTAACTTCATTAACCGATCATCCACGGATTTGGAAGAAGTGAGACAAAGTCATCTACTCATTCTCTACATCATTCTTGGTCGTCTCTTTTAGCAAACTTGACGACCGAGTTGCCTCGAGTCAGAGGCGGGAGCCCGTTTAAAGAATCAGTGATGTGGTGCCACCTGGACGAGCAGATCGGAGATCGAAGAGATCGGAGCAGCCGCAACGGAGTGTAGGATGATGGTTAGAGAACGAAGGACTCGGATCGTTCGGTATAACCTTTCTACACTCTTTACAGTTTGTTAGTTTAGCAATAATGGCAGATCCGGGTTAAAGTATACGATAGCGCCAGTTAAAAAGTTTTTGTTCCGCATTTGGCGTCTGTAGACGGCCGGGGCGCTAGCGTAGACTTACAACTACTGGTAACACTTACCAGTAAATCCCTAAAGCAGCCTTGGCCAAGGACTTCCTGTTATAGCCAATCGAGCACTGCGCAACATCAACTCCCTATACCGGGAGAGACGAAACCCCTCCTATCGCTCATTGCCTCCATGTGACTCGGGACTGTACCCAAAAACCACCGTTTTGCACGCCCTCTTGGACGTGGTAAGGTGGAAATCAAAGCACAGTAGGAATCACACAAGACTCTATGACGATCTCGGGTCTACAGACTAACCTGCACCAGTGTCACCAGAGAACTGCCATCTGACGTAAGGTATAATACCATCTGGGAGTTCTCGGCGAGTCCGTCCAGTGTACCCAGTCTCTACTGAGCACCCGTATATCATCTCTGATGTCAAACACCAATGGATATGGGACCATCCATCGCCCATCTGTATGGGTCGAGAAGCTACATGCTAGTCTACTCTGGTATATCGATGCCCCGTCTCGATACACCCACGACTAGGGACTTTGAAGGATGTACTTATGGACTACCATGTCCCCACTAGTATGATCCGCATCATAGTCCAGGTAGTCAAGTACACATCTTAAGGGCTTTACCAATATGTAACAGAGAGACAATCAGTGTACACGTTAAGGTAAAGAGTAACCAGATAGCATACTATCATGTCGACCAAGAAAGTCCTCCCTATATATGTCCAAGCATCCACTACAATATACATCCTATGTATAGTAATGGCCTCTAGGGCATACATATAACTAACATCGCCGCTTTATGATAGCCTCCGTTTTTTATCCTGCTCATCGCATAGCGGGAGGAGTATGACTAGCTGTTGGCATCGCGGGGTTGTCGCATCTATATCACGAGTTAAGCGTTGCGACTAAAATTTCAAACCCGGGTGCGGAGACCGTGAATTTCCCCCTCCACTACTTCACGTCGTGGATCAAGATGCATATGCTGGGAGCGTTCGCTGCGTACCAGTGGATTTTTATGATTCATACACCTTCCCACAGATCATGAGGTTGGTTGATGCCTCCACTCCCGATCCGACCCAGATAGGTGCCCTCCTCATGCTGCTGAACCCGTACTCAAATGAAGGCAGAATGGTGTTCAGTGATCGAGTCCTTTCCGCTCCAGCGGGTCCCGTTCAGCAGTTGTTTGATTTATCGAAGGGTAGGGTCCCGACCTTGAAACCAAAAGAGATCATGCACCTATACTCGATCAGGCCAGGGTATCTGGTGTTTCGTCGGAGCATGTAACAATCCTAAACTTTCTGTACAACTTTCTGTACAATTTTTTTTCAAAAATACAGAAAGGGTACTTTTTCCTGAGCACAAGTTATAAGTTTATTTTGCTTTTTAATAGTAAGAAGGAGCTTGTAGCTCACTGGTAAGACCTTGCACTGCTGAACCAAAGCACCAGAGTTCAAATCCCATCACCCATATTATTTTTTAATATTGTTTTCTTTTAAATTTTTAGAATCCCAAGAGTCTACACGTGTTAAACCCATAAAACCAAAAGTCACACTAAATACAAACTGGCCCAGGAGACTAACCAAGAGAAGGGGGACACGTGGCCCCCTGCCCCAGCCCGACTTGGCCTAACTCGGCCGGCGGATCGGCCGAATCGGCCACCACCGCCGGCCAAACTCGGTCGGATCCGAGTTGGTCCTACATGAAAGTTGTGTCTTTTTGGCTTCTATTAATCCCTGTACACTTTATTTCACCTGCACATTTACAGAGCCAATAAAAACACATATTTACTCCATTTTTAATACAATTTTTAATACATTTTCTCACACCCTTTCACCTACCCTAACCCTAATCTTTTCCTATAAATACCACCCCTAAACACCCCCCTCACTCACAAATTCTGTCCAAACTCTCTAGAATTTTTGTGTGCAAGTGGGGTTAGCGAAGGGCGAAACTCCGGCGAACTTCCGACGACGACCCTCGGATCTTCCGGCGACGAAACGACGCACCGGAAACTACATCCACTCCCTCTTCCTCTCCTATAAACCAAAAGCCAGTAAGTCTCTCCTCTCCATAACACTCATATTCAATATAGCACGATACCTTTTGGGAAATATAGATTCGGGAAAATACCGTTTTACACAAAACTACCTTTAACTTATAAAAACCATTTTCACAAGATTATGTATTTTAAACAAGTCTTTGCAAAGGGCCGCTACAACCCATTTGGGGAACCCGTTCGGGATGGTCCGGATTATCGCACATCCTCGGGCTTAGTAGTACAAGATGCAGACCTCCGCAAGGAGCATTCGTTCTCGAGAGATTTAAAAATACAAATATCTTAAGAAAATGTGATTTCTAGAAAAATAATAAATTAAAATTATTTTACATAGATATATATATATATATATATATATATATATATATATATTATCAGAATATCTATTTTGATATAGTATAAATATTCCAATTTTTTTTAAAAATCAAAAGAATAACTTTACATGAAAATACCATGAAATTCCATACAAGTTCAATATTACAGATAAATACCCTATATTATGGAAAATAGGTTTATTTCACTAAAAATGTCACATATATAAAACCTACATCTATGAAAACTCTAAGACGATAATTAAATACTTGAGGTGTATTTTGAAAAGTATACAAAAATTATTTTTACATAAAACTTCCTCAAGTTCTATAAATTATCCTAAGGACCCTAGTAAATATAGGTTTAAGCGGGATCAATCTCTTGAGCCTCAGGGAGCCGGAGAAGTGGGTGCTTGCCTATTTAAGGTAGACAACTTAATAAACGGTGTTATCAACACGGTAATCATATTTGAAAAAGACACAAATCCTGCCGCCCATGTGCAGCGGTTACCGATAACATCAAAACTTAATTCAGAAGTCAATTTCTTTTCTAATTGTCTGACTCAGACTGAGTCTCATTATAAATAATCTGACTTGAATATGATTCATGTACAAACTACAATTCAATATGATTCCATGAATCCATATAATCAATCTGTTCAAACTATTCAATTTGTATTGACCAAACCGAACCATGAATATAAATCCATCTACATGATTCATACATATACATGATTCTCCAGTTACATCCAGTTACTGATATCATGGTTTCGACAAGTCATCCATCTATACAAGCTATAATACACGACATTACAGTTTACAATACAATTCAAAGAATACAATCAAGATATCGCGGGGTTTAAGGGGTAGATTGGTACGGAAGGTGTTAGAAGTGGCACGAGACTGCAAGATTTAAGATACCTAACCTGAATTCAATCGCCGTTGTTCTGGGCATTCTAATGGAGCCTTGTACTCTATATTCCGTTGTCTTAGTCTCTGGCATACTGAGACTCCTCTAGTATACACTGGCCTCTTCTGTACCAAGCTACGAACAACGACGTTAACAATATAATACAACTTTAAAATTTACACTCTCTCTTTATCTATTCTACTTCTCCCTTATCTTTGGGACTTACCGAGAGATTGTTCGCTGACGACATTCCTTCTCTTTCTTCTTTGGAATGTTGTCAGGTGATTCGGACCTTCAAGAGATCGAGCCCAGCGCCGAAGACTTGGACCAGTTTACTGAAGATCCCGAGCTGTAGTTTCACTTGTACATTTTCTTTTACATTCTACATTTTTCTTTCTGTTATGCCACCGTTTAGGCATTGCTTTTCATTCCATGTATTTACTTTTCCATGCATTGTGCAAAAGAATGTTAATAAATAAAGTTGCTGTTTCATTACATTTGTCTCTTGTGTATATATCTTTTTTATTGCTTAGTTACGCTTAGCGTGTTTACTTCTGAGTAAATACGTAGTGGCCTTGTCGCGTCCTCTGCCCGTACACTGGGAAGCGGGGCGTGACAGAACAATGCTGTTCTTTTATGCGGTATAACCCGCAACGCTTTGCCCAGCAATTATCCTATGACCAGGGCATCCCTCTTGAGGCATTTTTAGTCGAGCCTGCTCTCATCTTGGAGGTTACTCGCGACGTCATTCACCACTCCATGCGGTTAAAAACTGGCTCCCGCTTCATGATCCTGGAGCCCGACTATCTTCCGAAGCCTGTGGGGTCCTTTAAGGTTTGGTATCGCCATAGGGTCGGCCCCGTCATCGCAGAGGAGATACGGGTTCTTTTCGAGGGTAGAACTCCTATTCCAACCCAGGCCACCGACGCCCCATAACGGCCACGGTCAGTGGTTCGCCCTCCACTGAGGTATAGCGGTTTGGTACTCATCTCTAAAACCGCGAAATAGAATCGACCCCTCATACTGCTATTATGCCAGTGCGCACTAGAGCCAAAGCGAAGGCTTCTAATGAAGCACCGGTGGTGGTGTCACTAAAAGGCGATACCGAAGGTGAAGTTGGGCAACGTCGTGCCAGAGCACCCAGGGGGAGGAAGCGCTCCTCCGTTAGTGTTAGCACAAGCTCCAAAAGGAGAAAGAAATTGGTCGCCAGCCTACTCGACACTCTGCTTGAATCCGAGCCATTCATTCAGGACGAGCCGATATCTATGCAAGAGCCGGACGGCGGTCTTCTCTTTCCTGGCTCGTCTGTTGAGGAGGCCGCACAGTTGGCTTAGGTTTTAAGGCGCTCACAAGATGAAACTGAGAATGTGTGCGCCCCGAAGAAGCCCTCCGCCCCGTTATATTCTATGATGTTGACCCATCCTTACAACGGGTACACATGGGTCCTTTGTTAATGGAAGAAGAACGGGGCCTCAAACAGTCCATCTCGGTTGCTTCCGAAGACGAGCTTGCACTAAAAACGGGTAGTCATTCATTTGCGCTTGAAGCCCGACGAGCGTATTTAATGAGAAAAGAACAACGGCTCGAAAAAGCCATACTTCAGGCTCCATGGTGTATTGGAATGCGTCTTTCTCGTGTCCTTCTTTTAGTGAGTAATCTGTATTACTTTTATGTCTTCTCATTTTTGCGAAAACTTTGTAGGGACTTCTGCAGCAGAATCGGGTTTGAGTCCGGATCGAGCCATGGCTGCAGATTCTACGAACATCTCCCGTGACGCACCGAAGGGTGTAGAGGAGATGACTGAAGCGACCATCCTTGCTGTGGAGATTTCGGTGGTGGTTGATGTCCCTTCCGCGTCTACTCCTTTAGCAGAGCCGACCTCATCGGCCATAAATCCCATGGACATCCCCAGTGACGTACAAGAGAGTGCAGAGGAGATTGCTGAAGCCGACATCCCTGCCTTGGAGCCTTCAGCGGCTGCTTTTGTCCCTTTATTGGAGACTACCATGCCGGTTATTGATTTTACAAATATCTCCAGTGATGCACCTGAGCGTTTGGAGGAGACCGCCATCCCTCCAGCTCAGGGCGGGTGAAGCGTTGAAGGTAATCTCATATACATATATATTTTGTTTAATGACCCTTCTGCCATCTCACCCTTTTCTTTCCTTCAGAATTGCGCGAATTGGCGGCTTCCATCGTGGACCTCTCTCCGAGGAAAACCCTCCAGCACTTGCTTGACATGGTTTCCTTACAAGCAATACCCCCACAAAGCATAGTTCTTTCCTCAGGCCAAGGTTGGTATGCTTTGCCCTTTTGGTTTTATATTTTCATAATGATGCTGATATGCCCTTCATTTTAAACCACAGTTCTGGAGGCTGACGACGAAGTCGAGATTTTTGACGGACCTGGAGATCTTTCAAACCCGCATTGCATGACTGTGGGTAAGTGACGTTTTATCTTGACATCGTTTTATTTACTCTATGTTTGGAAACACAACTGACCGCACCTAAATCTTTACAGCTTTGCCAGCCTTGACCCCATTAGAGTCTCGGATCCATATGCCACCAGGCCTTTATGCCCGACTTGGGTCTGAAAGGATGGCAAAACAGAGCATTTATTTCTTGGTGGCACTCATCGAAGATCTTCGCGCTGGTACTTCTGTCGTGGCCGAAGAATTTGCTGCCGAGGCCAACTCTTCATTATCTGTTCTGGCCACTTATCATGATGAGGCATTATTGCGAACTTGGGTCGATACCGCCATGAAGTGGAGGCCTGCCTGCATGGGATTGAATGCATATGCCTTCCTTCCGACATTTTAACTGTAAAAACGAGCCTCCGAGGATGGATCGAACGGTGTGCAGCCAATCTCCAGTCATGCGAGAAGAGGCTCAATCGGAAGTTTTCAGAGAGAGAGTTGGCTTTAAACACATTGGGGGAACTTCATGCTCACCTTACTGCCAAGACCACCCGTGCGTATGAAATTTGGTGGGTGCTTCAAGAAGCCATTACAGAGGTAATGGCTCTTGACAAAGCTGTTATTTTTACCCGTGAAATGGTTGAAGCCCATAAGGTCACTAAGAAGGAACCCAAGAGTTGTTTTACTTCATATCAGACTCAACAGACCCAGGCAGGGACTCTTCTTGCAGCACTGGTGGAGCTTCAAGCCGAAGTCCAGCGAAAGAATGACGAACTGGCTGGCCTATTGAACCGTCTGCCGACTTGAAAAAATTTTGTCGCTGTATATTCTATTATTTTTGCATAAGAGTATCTTGTATTAATTTTGATTCGTGAATAACATGTATTCATTTTGATTCCTGAATGAAATGTATCTTGTATTCACTTAAATTCATGAATAAAATACATATTTTATTTCATACTGGCATTTCTCTTTTCTTCAATTTCTTGATTTGGCGTGAAGTAGTCTATATACTCATTTCAGAGTTTGTAGTTTATTCACTCATCCCGGAGTCTCTAGTTTATGAACTCATTTTGGAGCTTGTTTTGTTTACCTCCCTTGAACTTGTAGGCAAACCTGTCCTAGCGTCACAGTTAACCCCTGCTCTTTACGACAGAGGTCCGTTAGGATCTATGGTTTTAGGGTTTCTGTCCATCGTACCGTTGCGTTAGTGCATTCCCTGATATGCAGACTTTACGCTGCTGTTCAAGTAGCCCCGCGACTGTCATGTCTTTGATCCCTTCGGGGGCTGGACAAGACATCTTCAAGTAATCTCCTTAGGTCATATTACCGTCGAGAGAGCAAGCAGTAGAAATTTTGCTATGCCGCTTTTTACTTGAGGTTAGGCTCAGTTTGGGAGACCCGATGAGTCATAACCACTCCGCGCTGGTGTGGGATGATCTCCGATAGTCTTTCAGGTTTTAATTGAGTTGCCGTCAAGACTCTGAAGCTAGTAATTTGGCCTTCGCTTCTTTTATCGACACTGCGTCTGCTGTAATGAGGCGAATTTCCAGGTGATCTCTAGGTTGTTTGTGAACCGTCGAGACTTGGAACTAGGGACTTTGCCATGGCTCCATTTTTTTGACGTCGCGTCCGCATCCTGCTGGAGTGAAAAGAAACGCTGTTGGTGACACTGCGTCTGCTGTAACGAGATGAGTATTGAGGTGGTCTCTAGGTTGTTTGTGAACCGTCGAGACTTGGAACTAGGGACTTTACCATGGCTCTGCTTTATTAACGTTGCATCTGCATCCTGCTAGAGTGAGAAGAAATGCCGTTGTTGACACTGCGTCTGCTGTAACGAGACGAGTGTCGAGGTGGTCTCTAGGATGTCTGTGAATCATCGAGACTTGGAACTAGGGACTTTATCATGGCTCCGTTTTATTTTGTCCCTGGGGCCGCTTGTTGACGTCACGTCTCTATCCTACTGGAGTGAAAAGGAACCCCGCTGTTGGCACCATGTCTGTTGTAACGAGATGAGTGTCGAGGTGGTCTCTAGGTTGTTTGTGAACCGTCGAGACTTGTAACTAGGGACTTTTCCATGGCTCCGTTTTGTTGACATTGCGTCTGCACCTTGCTGGAGTGAGAAGAAACGCCGTCGTTGACACTGCGTATGCTGTCAAGATGAGTGTTGAGGTGGTCTCTAGGTTGTTTGTGAACCGTCGAGACTTGAAACTAGGGACTTTGCCATGGCTCCGCTTTGTTGACGTCACGTCTGCATCCTGCTAGAGTGAGAAGAAACGCCGTTGTTGATACCGCATTTGCTGTAATGAGACGAATGTCGGGATGATCTCTAGGTTGTTTGTGAACCGTCGAGACTTGGCTCTCTCTTTGATGGAGCCTGGTGGGAAAATATGGTTCCCTTTTCATATGTTCCTATGGATTATATACAGGGGTCGGTGTAAACTCACCCGCAGGACAAAAGTTTCATCATTTTTTATTTCTTTCCGCAATGCTCTATCATTTCAGCTTTTTATATCGCGAGAGTCGCGATTGTCCAATCATTTAGATTTTTATCGCGATGCCCAATTATTTCGGCTATTTTTTTACTTGCTGCTCTTTATTGCGAGTTGCCCAAACATTTCGGCTGTTTTTATATGCATATATTTTTCTCGCTGATTTTTATTGCGAGTTACCCCATCATTTTGGCTATTTCATATGCATTTATTTTTGCTCCCTGATTTTTGTTGCGAGTATAGAACTTGAGATCTGATACTAATCTTGGCATCAGCACCACTGCGACTGAAATATTTCCAGGAGTGAATCATCATTTGCCGTGAAGGGACTTGGAATTTGATACCGATTTAGGCATCAGTATCGCTGCGACTGGAATATTACCAGGAGAGAATCATCATTTGCCTTTGTCGATTTGAACAAAGGTGGATTAGTAAATAGGGCTAGGGTCCTGTCAACTAAGGCTTTTGACTTTATGAGCCGTAAGGGTCTCATAAAGTTATTTCTTCCTACGAGTCGTGAGGATCTCACAGGTGTATGTTCTCCTTAAAAATCGTGAGGACTTCTAAGTGGTGTTTTCTCTTATAAGTCGTAAGGATCTCATAAGAGTATTTTCTTCTTTTAAGTCGGGAGGACTTACAAGTGTCGTTCACCATATGAGAACATTCCTCATGATTAGTGGAACTTGGTGGGGGAAATCGTTTATTTGTGCCCGTGGATTGTATACAAGGGCCAATATTGGACCTCCTGTAGGACAACTTGAGGGATACGACGGCTTAAGAACAGGTCCAGGTCCCTGTAGCTTAAGGCATTGAATCCTATGAGCCATGAGGGTCTCATAGGGGGATTTCTCCTTACGAGTCGAGAGGATCTCGTAAGTGAAAATTTTACGAGATTGTGCACTTTCGGCTTTTCACAAGCTCACCGGTAGCCCTGCCGTTTTTACTCACGGCGCCCTTTCGGGTTTTCATCAGTGCCCATTTTGCTTGTAGACGTTTCGCTTTTTTATTTTTATTTTTTTTACTATGAGGTTTCTCCCTTTCGTGTTTTCACAAGCTCGCCAGTAGCCCTGCTATTTTTACTCACGGCGCCCTTTCGGGGTTTCATCCATGCCCATTTCGTTTGTGGACGTACCGTTTTTTTACTACTTGGGTTGCAGTCTTTACCATTGGAGCTTTGATTGCAACATAGATCCCAAGAGAAGATATCGCCGTATTTGGGGCAATGCACCATGTTTGAGGCGGAGTACTAGTTTAAGGACATTTCGGTCCATTGCCAGTTTAAGAACGTAGTGGTCTATTGTTGCCATTTTGGAGGCGACGATTAGTTTAAGGAAATTTTGGTCCGTTGTTAGTTTAGGGACATCTTGGTCCATTGTTGCCATTCTAAAGGCAATGGTTAGTTTAAGGACATTTCGGTCCGTTGTCGCCATTTTGGAGGTAACGGTTAGTTTAAGGACATTTCGGTCCATGGTGTCGCCATGTCTGGGGCGATGGTTAGTTTAAGGACATTTCGGTCTGTTGTCTCGCTATGTCTGGGGCGATGGTTAGTTTAAGGACATTTCGGTCCGTTGTCTCCATTTTGGAGGCAACGGTTAGTTTAAGGACATTTCGGTCCGTTGTCTCGCCATGTCTGGGGCGATGGTTAGTGTAAGGACATTTCAGTCTGTTGTCTCGCCATGTCTTTGGCGATGGTTAGTTTAAGGACATTTCGGTCCGTTGTTGCCATTTTGGAGGCAACGGTCAGTTTAAGGACATTTCGGTCCGTTGTCGCCATTTTGGAGGCAACGGTCAGTTTAAGGACATTTCGGTCCGTTGTCGCCATTTTGGAGGCTACGGTCAGTTTAAGGATATTTCGGTCCGTTGTCTCTCCATGTCTGGGGCGATGGTTCTGTTGGATACTACTTTTATAGTTTTTTCTTAGGATGGTGCGAGCGGACACGAGCGTCGTCATCTATCATTAACCCGAGTCATGACTTGTCAAGCGTAGTATTTCTTAAGGAACCGGACATTTATTGGCCGGAAGGGTCTCTCGCCATGCATATCCATGAGAAAGTAGGCCCCGCCTTGGTAGACCTTTTTTATGATATACGGGCCCTTATAATTTGGCTCGAATTCCCCCGTTTTGCACGGTTGGGGATCATAGGTCTTTTGACAACTAGCACAAGTTCGCCTCGGCGGAATGTTCTTGGCCTGGTTAGTCTTTCGTATGAGCGCGTCATCCTTACTTTGTAAGCTTCCAGGTTTTTTTCCGCCATGAGACGAGTTTCATCGAGGGCATCAAGCTCCTCAAGCCGAAGATGGGCATTTTCTTCATCCGTCAGCTCGTATCGAACTGCCACTCGTAGAGAGGGTATTTCTATTTCCAAGGGGAGTACCGCTTCCGTGCCAAATACCAACGCGAATGGCGTTGTATTCGTGGCCATTTTAAACGTGGTTCGATACGCCCAGAGAGCTGCATGCAGTCTCTTGTGCCAGTCCTTTTTATTTCTGGACACCGTTTTCTTTATGATCTTCATGAAGGTCTTGTTGAAAGCCTCAGCTAGACTGTTAGCTCGGGGATTATAGAATGAAGAGTATCTCCAGTCTATATTATGCTGCTGTGTGAAGCGGCTGATCTTATGGCTTCTGTAGGCCGGCCTATTATCCGAGATGATCCGTCGTGGAGTGCCGAACCGGTAGATGACATGTGTCCTGAAGAAATGGAGGATGTTCTCCGTCTTCACTTCCTTTAGCGGTACAGCCTCTGCCCACTGAGAGAAGTAATCGGTTGTTGCTAATATGAACCGATGTCCTTTGGATGATGACGACTCAATGGGACCAATTATGTCGGTTCCCCACATTTCGAATGGCCAGCTAGCTAATGTTGGGTGTAGCGGATTTGGATGCTTGTGGATGAAGTCCCCGTGAATCTGGCACGAGTGACACTGCTTCATATATTCGAGGCATTCATGAATCATTGTGGGCCAATAGTAACCCATTCTCTTGATCATCAGCTTTTTCTTTGGCCCGGCTTGATAAGAACCACATAGTCCGTCATGGGTTTCTTGGACGACTCTACTTTCTTCTTCTGATCCCAAGCACCTTAGTCACAAACCGTCGAACTATATCTTATATAGCGTATCATTGACGAAGGCAAAAGACAGAGCCCGTTTCATGAGCTGAAGTCTTAACGACGCGTTTTTGGGCGTTCGAGGGGATTTGAAGTAGTCTATGAAGACTTCCGTCCAATCCTTGACCTTTTCTTCATGTTCTATTTGGAGGACCACTTGTCCGGTCTCTTCTTTTCCTTCAAATGGCTCTATTGAATCCTCTGAAGATATTTTTGCTGGCGCGAGAACCCGGCGGCTTTGCAAAACGATCCTTACATCATCGAGGTTTTTGTCAGCCAGCTCCTTAGCGAGCTTAGCTAACGCATATGCCTTGCTATTTTCCGCCCGCGGTATGCTTTCCAGGATGTAGGAGGGAATTTGAGTCAGCAGTTGTTGCACTCTTTCACCATATTTTACCTACTCCAGTTTACACATCTGATAGTCGCCATTTACTTGGCTAACGACTAGCTGGGAGTCTCCATATATGAGGAGGTTTTCGATGCCCATGTCAACAGCAATCTCAAGACCCGCTATCAAAGCTTCATACTTAGCCTCATTGTTTGTCCTCGGCTCTGTTAAGGAAAGGGCGAAATGCATTATCCCTCCTTGCGGAGTTATGAAGATAAGGCCCACCCCAGCTTTGATTATGGGGGTGCTTTGCTTTCGCTTCTTCAAGGAAGATGCTCCGTCGAAGTATAGTTCCCATCGGGCATTATTACCTTCCTTCTCCCCTTCAATTGCGTCGAATGCATGCTCATCTGGCAATTCGTGATTTAAGGGAGAGTCGGCTGGTATCGGCTGCTCAGCGAGAAAGTCGGCGATGGCCTGGCCTTTCACTGCCTTGAGGGGTCGATACGTTATCGAGAAATCCATCAAGAGGAGGGCCCATTTTGCAAGCCTTCCTGTTAGTATGGCTCTTGACATCAAATATTTGAGGGGATCCACCTTTGATATGAGGTGGACCTCATGTGCCAAGGCATAATATCTGAGTTTCGCTACTG
Organism: Agapanthus africanus; assembly: GCA_030015575.1. Lineage (NCBI taxonomy): Eukaryota > Viridiplantae > Streptophyta > Magnoliopsida > Asparagales > Amaryllidaceae > Agapanthus > Agapanthus africanus. Next base: position 794,365,919 of record JASDDO010000024.1, on the reverse strand, counting down.
CGAAGATCAGTGCCAGACAATGCTTTTCGATGGGGGAGTAGTTGTTTTCTGCCCCCAGGAGAACTCGACTCAAATAGTAGAGAGCTCTATCCTTTTTCTGATCGTTCTTCTGTGCCCATAGTGCACCTAGAGAACCTTCAAGGGCCGTTGTGTACAGGATAAGGGGCTTTCCCTTAACCGGAGCAGTTAGTACTGGCGGGTTCTGCGGATATTGCTTGATTTCGTCCAGTGCACTTTGGCATTTATGATCCCAGATGAACGGGGTCCCCTTCTGTAACAAACCTAACTTTCTGTAAGAATTTTTCAAAAATGCAGAAAGGGGGTAATTGAGCCTGAGCACAAGTTATAAGTTTGTTTTGATTTAGAACAGCAAGAAGGAGCTTGTAGCCCACTGGTAAGACATTGCACTGCTGAACCAAAGCACCAGAGTTCAAATCACATCAGCCTCACATTATTTTTATTTAAAATTCTTTTAATCTTTTAGAAGCCCAAGAGTCTACATGTGCACTACATGTAATAGGGTAAGTTACAGAATAAACAAACGTGACCATGAGGCTACACCAATCGTCAGGGACACGTGGCAGCAAAACGAGCCCCGACTCGCCCGACTCGGGCCGGCGAACCGCTTGACTCGGCCGGCGCAGCCGGTCCAACTCGACCCGATCCCAAATTTTCTTGAACCCCATGCACCCTTTGGACTACCCCACTCCCTCTGCACTGTTTAAATTCTTTGCAATTAAGCAGAGAATTAAAATACCCCATTTTAATCCTTTTTAATGCAAATTTAAATACAATTTTTATCACACCCATTCACTACCCTAAACCCTAGATTTTTCCTATAAATACCACCCCTCAAATCACCCCCTCACTCATAAATACCTGCCCAAACTCTCAAGAAAATCCTAAGACTTTTTGTATGCAAGTGGAGTTAGCAAAAGGACGAAGCTCCGACGAACTTCCGACGGCAATCCGAGGAGTTTACGACGAAAAAACGATGCACTGGAAACTCCCATCTCTTCCTCCTTCTCTCTTCTAGTCAAATAACCTGTAAGTCCCTACTTCTTCCTCTTTTCACTATTCTAAAAACATTCAAAACTAAAATCCGACAGAAACGGAGTTAGTCCGACTTCGAATTCGGTTTTTCTCAAAAAAGTTCTATTTTTCCTAAGCACAATAATACCAAACTCTTATGTCATGACCATTAAACATTAACGAAGATAATAGAACAAGTTTGGGATCAAAATAATAACCGTAGTAAGTTTTATTCCACTTTTACATTAAAATACCCTTATATTTCATTTCGATATGCTTGAACTTTTTAAAACCGTATTACCTTAGAAAAATCACGAGGTAATGACCTACCTCCTCACAACACACATATCTAACATAGCACGATAGAATTTGGGAACATAGATTCGGAAAATACGACTTTACATATAACTACCTTCAACTATTAAAACCTTTTTCTACAAGAAGTGTATTTTAACAAATCTTTGCAATTGCGCATCTACAACCCATTTTAGGGAACCCGTTCGGGATGGTGCGGATTATTGCACATCCTCGGGTTTAGTAGAGTGAGATGCAGACCTCCGCAAGGAGCATACGATCTCGAAAGATTTAAAATACAATTTTCTTTAAAATGTGATTTCTATTTTTAATAAATAAATATATATGTAATTAATATCAAAATATCTATTTTTAATATTTATAATATTCCACATTTCCCAAATTCAAGAAAAACATCTCATTAACAAGAAAATACCATACAAGTCCAATATTACAAATAAATACCATATATTATGAAATTAAGTTTATTTCACTAGAAATGTCACATTGATAAAATATACATCAATGAAAACTCTAAAGACGATAATAAAATACTTGAGGTGTATTTTGAAAATTATACAAAAATTATTTTTACATAAAACCCTCTCGAGTTATACTAAATTACAATAAAGACCTAAGTAACATAGGTTTAAGTGGGATCAGTCTCTTGAGCCTTAGTGAGCCGGAGATATGGGTGCTTGCCTATTTAAGGTAGACAACTTAACAAACGGTGTTATCAACACGGTAATTGTCTTTAAAAAAGACACAAATCCTGCCGTCCATGTGCAACAGTTACCGATAACACCAAAACCTAATTCAGGATTCAATTTCTTTTTTAATTGTCTGACTCAGACCGAGTCTCAATATAACCAATATGACTTGAATATGATTCAAGTATGAAATTACAAAACTACAGTTCAATATGAATCCATATATTCAATCTGTTCAATCTATTCAATCTATATTGACTAAACTGAACCATGGATATACATCCATATATATGATTCTCTAGTTACATCCATTTACCGATATCATGGTTCCGGCAAGTCATCCATCTATATAAAATAAGACAATACAATACAAATAATACAATCAAGAAATCGCGGGGTTTATAAGGGGTAGATTGGTACGGAAGGTGTTAGAAGTGGTACGAGACTGCAACCATAATACACCTAACCTGAATTCAATTGCCGTAGTACCGTGGCTGAACGGTTCCTTATACTCCTGATACCTTAGTCTCCGGGGAAAGTGATAATCCTCTTGTATACACTGGCATCTTCTGTACCAAACTATAAATAACAACGTTAACAATATAATACAACTTTAAAAGTTACATTCACTCTCTCTGTCTATTCTATTTCTCCCTCATCTTTTGGACTTACCGAGTGATTTGTTCGCTGATGACATCCTCTTTCTTTTTCTTCTTTGGAATGTCTTCAGGTGATTCAGACTCACTGGAGATCGAGCCCACCAGCGAGGATTGGGACCAGCTAGCTTTCGACCCAGAGTTTTAGATTCCTTGTACACATTTACATTATGTATTTTCCATTTCTGTTATGCCACTGTTTAGGCATTGCTTTCCATTCCATATATTTACTTTTCAAATGTATTGTAAAAAAATGTTAATAATAAAGTTACTGTTCATTTATATCTATTGTCACTATCTCTTGTGCATTTTACTTATATTGCTTAGATATGCTCAGCGTGTTTACTTCTGAGTAAATACGTAGCGGCCTCGTCGCATTCTCTGCCCGTATACTGGGAAGTGGGGCGTAACACCTTCTTTATTAGATAGTTGTAGGGCTGCATTTTCCGGAGAGGTTAGTTATGAACCGTCGGATATATGCGAGCTTTCCTTAGAGGGACCGTAATTGTTTGAGAGTTCTTGGAGTGGGCATTTCCATAATCTCCTTGATCTTTGATGGGTCTATTTCGATGCATCGATGTCGTATGATGAATCTTAGGAATTTTCCTGAGGAGACTCTAAACGCGCATTTCAAAGGATTCATCTTTAGATTGCATTTCCGAAGACGCTGGAACACTATGTTCAAATGTTCCCAGTGTTCCTCGTACGATTTTCTTTTCACCACAAGGTCGTCGATATAACATTCGACAATCTCATGTATGAGGTCGTCGAAGATTTTCATCATAGCCCTCTGATAGGTAGCGCATACGTTCTTCAAGCCGAAGGGCATCACCTTATAGCAAAATATGCCTAGCGGAGTTTGGAATGTGGTGTGCTTTTGGTCTTCACGATGCATTTTTATTTGATTGTAGCCTGAAGATCCATCCATGAAGGAGAAGACCTCATGAGTGGATGTGTTATCGATCATCGGCTCGGTAACGGGTACCGGGAAGTCATCCTTCGGGCAAGCTTTGTTAAGGTCCCGAAAGTCCATGCAGATGTGCAACGTCCCATTTTTCTTCATCACTGGAATGGTATTGGCGATCCAGTCAGGATATTGAACTTCTTGGATGAAGCCAGAGTCAATTAGTTTCTTGACTTCGGCGTTGATACTCATCTCGAGTTCGAGCCGCATTCTTCTTAGCGCTTGCTTGGCTTGCTGAACGTCCGGCGATATATCCGGTTTAGTACCGCTATTTCTGGATCTAGTCTCGGTATCTCGGAATAATTCCATGCAAAGTAGTTTTTATATTGCATAAGCACGTCCTTTAGTGTGGCCACCTGCTTTTTAGACAGCAGCTTACTGACGAACGTTGGCTTCGGATCGTTTTCCGTCCCTAAGTCAATTTTTCTTAAATTGTCCGCTGTGGTGTGTATCCTATCTTCCAACTTTTTTGGCCCTGATGGAAACTCTGAGATCACCTCCTCTTCGTCCTCATTTGCGAAGCATTTGAAAAGGTCATCTATAATCTCATGCTCTCCCTCCTTTGAGAATGTTATCACGCGGCAGGTACGCGTTCGTTTCCAAGACCGATGTTGATCTGGTTCTACTCTCGCAATATAGGTCGCTTTTGGCTCATGCTTTCTTGGTGGGGTTACTCTCTAGCTGTCGGATAGAGCAAACCTGTCTTTCTGATACTGGTCTTCGACCCAGTCTTTGAAGGTGAAGCAGTCTTCAAGAGGATTTCCTATTGCTCGGTGGTAGGAGCAATAAGCCGGGTGATAGACCTCGTTTATTTTTTCGGGGTGCCGAGACTCCGGGAGCGTCACCATTTGATACTTGATGACAAGGTTAAATATTTTCCTTGTCTTGTCTTAGGGGAAAGAGTACTCCCGACCCATCTTCTTTATAAAAGACGGATTCCAGCTGACTTTTTATCGATTACGTGGCTTCTTGGTTCCACTTCTTTGTTTTCAAACGTCATTCTCGTTCTTCATCTTGTTGTTGCCTCTGCGTCGAGCTTTTTCCTTGCCAGGAGAGCGCACAGCGGTATAAGGGTGAAGGGCATCGTAGTCTTCTCTTTCCGCAGACTGTTGAGTGAGATGCTACGTCCTGGCTTTCTCGTAAATGGCCATTTTGCGGTTGTGGTCATTCTGAACCTTTTGACCGGCTTCTCTCATTAGCTTGTCAATTTTTTCTTCAAATGACAGACTTGGCATTCTTATGGCGGGATCTCGCTCTGGTTCAATATCAGCGCTATCTGGAAAAGCATTCCCTTCTCCACCGGAGTTATTTATGACATGGAAATTGTGGAATCACTCTCGTTTATTTGACCGAACGTATCCGAGCCTAATTGTTTCCATTCTCCCATTGGGCATCTTTCGCTGAGTCCCGGGGACGTCCCAAATCTTGTTGTAGAACTGGCTTGCCGAGCGGTTTGTTTGAAGGATACGCCTTGGCATTTTAATAGCCTTTTTAATCCCTCTACGTAATATCTGGGCAGACAGATTGGTTGAAGCCTATCAAGCGTAAGTTCGACACCATGCCAGACTTCTTTCTCCACTTTGGTCTCCGTAGATTGGTAGAAGAGGATCGCCTTTTCACCTCTTTGCCTAGGAGGGACGTAGAAGGTCTGCAGCTCTTGTATGCTGTATATATCAATCGCATCGAGTTCTTTGTAATGCCGCGATGGAACTATGGTGATTTGCAAGCTCTGATCAGCTCCAGTAATGGTTTGTGCTGAAGGGCGAGTGGAGAACAAGGCGTTGACCTCGTCCTCAGAGTCATTGCCGAAGAAAAAAATAGGAGTATATGGTCCTTGCCTGTTGCCTTGGGATTGCCCTGAGTAGACTATCTCTTCATCCTCCTCGGTATCACTCCCAAAGATCGGGATGGTAGCGATGGCTTTTTGTTTATTCTCTGGCTTATGACATGTTTCCGTGTCTTTGAAGTCTGGTAGAAAGTACTTTTCGTCTTCATATTTTCGGACTTCATTTACGGAGAACGGGTTTAGCTCCCCGTAACAGTGTACTCAAGGCCATCTTTGAAGTACTTCATACACTGATGTTGTGTAGAAAGGATGACATTGTACTTGTGTAACCAAGTGATCAGTCGAAAATATTGCATATTTTAACAGGCAATTTCCTCACCATTTGCATTCATATAGAAGTGTTCGGTATCCGTATTTCATATATTAGCAAATCGGTCGCAAAATATCAGATTACATGTATTCGACCTTAAAACCGGCATTTCTAGGGAAATTGACTGCATTGCATTACAAAGCATATTTTCTATATATTGCAACCCTTGTTTCGAAGTCTGTGCAGGAAAAGAGAAGCTTGCTCGATCATTACATTGCTCGACCATTACAATTGCTCGTAAACTCACTAAACTCAAATCTGGTATCAACGCAGAAGGGATTATACAAATCAAAACATCAGAGAAAAGCCTAAACAGCAGTCTAAGTAAACAGCAGAAAGCCCAAGGTCCAAGCTCACAACCTGAGCGCGGAAGCGCGGCAGAAATGGGGTACTTGCGGCGGATCCGCGGTGGGCCCATGACATCACCTCTCAAATTTTGTACCACAACTCCTGTTTCAGTGGCTACAGCTCAAAAATGCACACAAACTTCCAGAAGATTCCAGAACTTTCTACCAGATCAGCAAACACCTTGAGTTACATTACATTAGCCTAATACTTCTAGAACTTTCCCTAAACCCTAGCTTAAACCCTAAGCTAAAGTCTAACAAACTTTTGCAACAAACTTTGGGAGGGAAAGTTCCAATTCAAACCTAAGCCTAAGGTTTGGGGGTTCTATAAATAGGACCCTAGACTCAAGGAGAAGGGGCTATCATCTTAGATGTTGGATATTTTTAGCCAATCTCTTTCTTCATCCCCTCTTCCTCAAGTTTAGTGAGAGAGCTTGTAGGAAACCCTAACCCTAAATCCAACCACAATTCAAGATCTTGAGTGCAAGCCAAGCAAGATGCCTTCAACCCTTTTATGAGCCAAGCCGATCTTCAATCGGGCAAGAGATCAAAGTAGATCCACGATCCACGGAGACGAGCGAAGCCTAATCAACGATCGATTTCTTCTTCTTGTAGATCTTGAAAGAATGTATTGAAATTGTTGATTAAATAAAAGGTGATATTCTTTTATCTTGTTTTCTTTAAATTCCGCATCATGTTATCTTTACAATTCTTGAATATTATCTGTGTGGTGATGTGTGAATAAAACTCCGCTCGTCGAGGAGTCGAGACGATCTTTAGTATGATGATGTAACAAATTTGCAATCGATTCTTGAATCCCACGAGTTTGTAAACCCTAGCAAGTTCAAGAATCGATGACCCAATTCGTTGCGATGCTTTCTTGATCGACATCGCTCGAGATTGGGGAGTTCCGATCGTTTCTTGAAATTGCTAGAGGCTAGAATATAAATGGTATCCTCGAAAGAACAAGGGTTAAGAGATGAAACCCTAATTTCATCAAGAAAGCCCTAACTCTCGTCGATCACCATTGATCTAGTATCAATTCTTCGAAGGACAAGAACACGAAACCCTTTAGATTACATCACGTCTAAAGATCCGATCGATTCCTACGAGCCTCTCTTATATTCTTGATTGTTGATTGGAAATATTATCAAAACAACCGATTCTTGATTGCTTATAGTTTCTTGATTCTTGAGTAAAGAATAGTGACACTCGAATACAAATCATTCTTGAATCATGTTTTCGTTTATTGTTGCTTAACATTTCATTTCAAACGTATCAAAATACAAGTGAATCGTGCAATCCCTGTGGACGATCCGCACTCACTACAAACTACATCCGACACCGTAGTTTGATTGCGGTCAATATAAATTTTTGATTCGATACGACACATCCGAAATTTACATCAATCACCAAGGCTGGCAAAACAGGGCGTTGTAGCAAGTATTGGCGTCAATGACATGAAATTTAATGTCGGTGATGAGCATCCCAAAGCGTAATGTCAATATCACAGACCCAGGCCTCCGTGATGACTGCGAGTCAAAACCGGAGATGGTAATTTTTTCCAGAGCCCGGTGCTGAACGTTCATGCAAATCTCCTTCAGCACCTTCACGTTGAGAAGGTTGACAAAGGACCCGTTATCAACCAGGATCTTCTATATCTTGATGTCATGGCAATACCCGGTAACGTATAGAGGACGGTTGTGCTCGCACGTTCCAAGGAGGAGATCTTCATCGCCGAATGTAATGTCAGCTGTATGAACCTCTGCCAACTCGTCATTCATCTTTTCTTCTGCAAGGAAATCTTGGAACTGATCAGGCTCTTGCAATGCCTTGATCAGAGAATCTCATGCCTCTTTGGACAAGAGGAAAGCATCCAGTATGCTCAATTGTGAAGGTATCTTTCTCAGATGTGCCAGGACATTGTAATCCACCTTGTTTGTCTTAGGCGGATCCTTGGCTGGGAGCTCTTTGACGGCTCTATCATCGAGGGCAATTTCCTCAGGGAATTTTTTCTTCCCCTTGTCTCTTTTGCTCGAATCCTTGTTTGTCGGTTCGATGTTCTTTTTAGGAAACGTACGGTTATGCAGCTGAATGTTCTCGCAGCTCTTCTCTTCTTCTTCTTTTCCAGAGGAGGATTTTTTGAAGAGAGGGCCGAGGGTTATTTCTTCGTCAGAATCGCTCCCGAATGTAAGAAATTAAGATTTTCCTTTTGTTGAACTAGTATAAACTATATGACAGTTTCCGGCTATTCCTTCACGCTCACCTGTCGCGCTTTTTTGTTGTCGATGAGCTTTGCGCTTCATTCGCTTGAAGTGTTGCCAGTGAGCAACGTATCCTTGCTACCACTTCTTGAAGGCATTGCACTCTTCGGTGGGGTGTGTGACCCTCCATTGGTAAAAGCAGTAGTTCGGATGTACATCCACTTCATCGAAGCACGTACTCCCGGGAGTGTTTTCCAAGAGAGGAGGCAGCTTCATTTCTATTGACAGGGCTTTGGCGAACTGCTTATCTGGTTTGGTCTTGCTCTTGTTTATAGCGGGTGTGCTTTGGCTCCGTTGGAGTGCTTTATGACTCATCCTTACCGCAGCTTTTTCAGCCTGACGCCGACGCTTGGCCTTTTCGTATATGGCCGTTTCGCGCTCTTGGTCAGCTCTGCTCTTTTGAAGGGCTTCATTTTGCAACCTATCAATTAGGCCTTCTGACGGTTCCAGGGATTCTGGCGCCGGTCCTGCCCCCAGTTCTTCTGCGTTGCTTTCCGACGCCGAGGGAGTTTCTTCATCATTTAACGATGAATGAGAAACCATGTGGCAACTTGCTACATAATCTTCGGTTTCTCCCGACGAGCCATTTCCCTCATCATCGTCACTATCTCCGTTCTCAAGTATATGGTTGAGAAAATCTTCGAGAGTGACTGGGGTCCACCCCTTCTGGTTGTATTCCTCCAGCGCATCGATGTATTTTTGCAGGTCCGTGCGTTTATCGTCAGGCTGTGCGGGCTTCTTGGTCTTCCTCTTTTTCTTTGAAGACTTTGAAGGCTTGTCCTGAAGGTCTTGCCCATCACTATTAGTTTTCGGTGTTGGGCGCGACTTAAGCATCCCCTCAATAATTTAGGGCTCCAGTGGGCTTTTCCATTTGATCATCGGACATGCTTGAAGATCCTTCAGCATTCATTTAGTTTTAGCTGAAAGGACCACTTCCCAAGGAGCTTCTTCCACAAATGAGCATGATGCCCCCGGCGTATCCACCTTTTTAGGAGCGTGCCTCTGTGGCGGGTTCACCTTCCAGTTTTCTGACATTGTGAATTTCCCATGACGGTACTGGTCCTCGACCTAATTTTTGAAGACGTAGAAATCCTAAATTGGGTAGCCCACTACTCTGTGGTAGGAGCAGTAGTTGGGACTGTTGATGTCACCAGGCTGCAGTGGACGTATCGGATCCGGCAGTGTGATGAGTTTGTTGCGCATTGCCAGTTCGAAAAATCTCCTCGTTTTATCATGGGGGAACGAGTAAGCACGTCCTAGCTTCTCTTCCAGGGATTGGAACGAGCCCACGTTGTCTTGGCGAGCAACCGGTTTTAGGTCACTTGGCTGTTGTTGAGTGTTAGCAACGAAGGCTGCTTTCCCTTTACTCTTTACATTCCGGGGATCCGTTTTTGAGGAGGATGGCCCATGGCCTATCTGGTCCATTTAGGCCAGCTTGTCGATCAAGGCCTGGAAGGTGGTCGGCTTGAAGAACATCATAAACTAGGATACAGTCGTCTGAGGATCGAAGGTCCCTACGAACATGCCCACAGCAGGAGCTTTTTCTATGCGTTGTTTGCATTTTGACCATAGGTTTCGCCATCGGTTTGCGTATTGAACCTAGGTCTCTCTTGGCTTCACCCTGGTATTAATTAATGCCGTGATCGGGGTGCGCTCTCTTGCACTGGCGAACTGCTGTGTGAATAGCAACTCCATTTCTGTAAATGTTATGATGGAGTCATTTGGGAGCTCCAAGTACCATTCAAACGCCGTCTCTGACAAGCTGCCAATGAACTGGCGAAGCAGCAATTTGTCGTTACCTCCAGTATTGCCGCATAATGCTCTAAACTGGGCGACGTGCTGATGCGGGTTTCCTGTCCCCTTGTATACGTGGAACTTGGGGATCGTATATCCCGATGGGTACTTGATTTGATCGTACCAGCCTGGGTAAGGTCGCCCGGTTCTGACAACTTGGCCAGCCGCTTCGCTTGCCTGATGAGCTCGTATTTGCTGAGCTATGTAGTCATTGAGGGTAGCTTTGGAGATCATTTCCTCCATGGCTGTTGATAAATCCGGAAGAGGGTTTGATGTTTCCCCTCTGTCATCCTCGATGATTATCGGTAGATCTTCGGCTGGAGGTATTGGTTGGATCATCATTCTAACCATGTCTTGGAATAGGAGCGCCATCTGTTTTATATTAGCCATTTGTTCTGTAGACTCCTTATCCTTTCTCTCCAGCACCCTTCGCAAGAACTCCGTATCGGTCTCCTGCTCTTGGCGCTGTTCAGACGTTGCTTCCAGGCTTCCTTTCTGCCCGGTGAGTGCTGTCATTTTCGTCAGCATCTCCTGGAGCTTTTGTTGCTGCTCCTATGTTTTCGTCAATGACCGAGTTAGAGGCCGATGAGCCACAGAAGCACGACTCTCCTCTTTTTCGGAATCCATGTAAACCATGTGCACGATCATGCCCCCAGACTTAGGGTGTTTGGATCCATCACCTTTAGGATTTGCTGTCGGTGGTGGTAGATTATCTGACCTTCTTTTTTTGTGAGAAGTCAAAGTCGAAGGGGCCATTGTAATAGGCGCCTTCATAGAAGAAGTCCTTCGCTACATGGTGGAGGGATGGTCCTCCTCTTGCTGAGCCTTTGTTTTTTTCAGTCAGCGAGAGTAGTCTTTATTGATCACAGAATCTTGGACCTTCCGCCAGACCCTGTGAACTTAGGAGGATAGCCGCTTGGTGGGTTGCTCCGGCTTCGCCTGTGTTATGATTTCAGCAGGTGGTGGAGATTTCTTTATTACCGCGGTTGGGGAGTTCCGCCGCCCCTTTCTAAGCAGTTCAAAGCTGTTCCTAGTTAGAACAGCAGTGTCAACTTTCACCATTGGAACTGGTGGAGTAAGTCCAGAGGGGGAGTTGCCCCCAGCTTTCCTCACTCGGCGCCAGTGGTGACGTTGAGCATGTCTTGCAGATGGGATTGCCTCAATTGTGGTAGTGGCTTCCTTATGTCCCCTGCTTTGGTGAAGGGTTACTGTTGGTGCCAGCATGTCGAAGACTGACGTCTATTGAGAGGGGACGGTCAATCTTTCGAAAGCCGACCTTTTGGTAGGGGAAGCACTTTTGAAGACTTCATCTGCCGGAGCTGGAATGACTATTCATTTCGGGATAACCCCTTCAGGTATTGTGAGCCTCTTTGCGGGCCTATTTGATCTTTGGCTCAGCTTGTCAAAGACTGAGGTGACGGAATTGGACGACCCATTGAGAGGGGCCGTGGTGGTTGCAGGTTGATCAAAGACCGACTTCATTGGAGCTTCCTGTGATGGCATTGGGGTGCTGAAACATGCTGGCGGGAGTATGGTCCCAAAGAACAATCCAGTGGTGGCCTGAGTCACCTGCTCCGGTGGCATTGAAAAGATGCAGGCCGCATTTGGCCCGTATGTCACTCCTCTAGCGGGGACGGAGTGGGAGTTGCTGTTGCAGGTACACTTGGAAGCCATTGATCTTCTTTTCTCTGCATAGGAGCAAGACACCAAATCTTAGTACCTCGAATCTAGGGGCAACCATAGTAAACCGCGATTTGTTCACAAACACGACACACAAAGTGTGGAGTGGAAAGAGGAAAAGGTCCCACCGGGCGTGCCAGAATCTGTTTACCGCCGAAAACAGAGACGAACCACGTAGGTCGTCTTGCCTGAATTTAGGAGCAGATGCTATTTGGGTTTATCCGTCCACCTCTCCGAAGATACCAAGTTGATTTATGGCACCGTATATGGGAGGTTTGGACGGATGCGGCCGTTATAGCAGACTTCGTCAGATTCTCCCTCGTTTGTGAGGGGTTTTTGATTGTGGAGACGCTCTTCCCTGCAGGCGCAAGCCCCTATAGTTAATTACGTTACCACATCGCGATAACCACTTTCTTCTACTCTATAGGTTCACTTTTTGTCGTGTGTGTTTGTTTTATTTTTGGTTGCCCGTGGATTGTATACGGAGACTAATTTATGTTGTCACCCCAAGGGCGTGGATTAGTCCAAATCCGTATATCTTAGATTTGGGTTTGGGTTGATTTAAGGATCGTTGATCTGTTTTGAGATCGAGATCGACTTAAATGTTTGTGAGCAGTTGGGGTTCGATTGTTTTTTTGTTAAGGACACGTTAGTCTGATTTGAGACTAAGATCTACTTAACAAGGTGTTAGGATCATTTTTGTTTCAGATCCAACAAGAGAGCATTTGGGCTTTGTTGTTTTAGTTTAAGGATGTTTTGATCCCTTATCGCTATTTTAAAGGCGAAGTTGTAGTTTGAGGACATTTCGGTCTGTAGGTCACCATTTTTAGGGTGAGGGTTTAGTTTAAGAACGTTATGGTCCATCGTCGCCATTTGGGGTTGACGTTGTAGTTTGAGGACATTTCGGTCTGTAGATCACTATTTTTGGGGTGGGGCTTTAGTTTAAGGACGTTACGGTCTGTCGTCGCCATTTTGGAGACAACGTTGTAGTTTGAGAACGTTTCGATCTGTAAATCACCATTTTTGAGGTGATGTTTTAGTTTAAGGACGTTACGGTTCGTTGTTAGTTTAGGGACATCTCGGTCCGTTGTTAGTTTAAGGATATCTCGGTCCATTGTTTCCATTTTGGGAAGTGCACCCAAAAGCAGTTGGTTGTCGGGACCCTCCACCTCTCTGAAGACGTTGAGGAATTATAAAGACATGTATCAGAGGTCTGGAGAGATGTACCCTTGAACCAATTCCTGTGTTTAAGGAAAAAGATCATGGTGGATCTTCTAAGAATCATTAGTCATTTTTGGAGACAAAGATTGACTTGGGAGATGTGGGATGAAAATCATTTTGAATATCATCAATTGACAAACCATTAGTCATGCTGGGGACTAAGACCAACTTGGGGGAATGATGAGCACAGAGGGGTCTTGACTCTCTTAGTCAAGTTGGAGTAGGTCTGGGTCTCTATAATTGCCTAACAGTGTTAATGTGCTGAGACATACCATGCTCGCGTGCATTTCATGCGGGCACTGAAATAGTATTAAACACTAAATTTCTATGGCGCTCACGTGGTGCACATGAGGTACTCAACTATGGGCATTCATTTATTTCCCTTTTTTTTCTTTTTTTTAATAAGTGCTGAGCACTTGGTTATGTTCAGCAATCACGTGTTCCTATATGAGCCTCTGAATCAGTGTTAAACACTGTACTTTGGAGGCGCTTATGTGCGGGCACGCGAGGCTCCCAAATGTAGGAGTTGTTCTTTGGGTTCTATTCCCCCTTTCTTTTATAAGTGCTAAGCACTTGGTTATTGTGGCGCTCACGTGTGAGCACGTGAGGCGCCCGCTGTTCTCTGGTTCCATTCCCCCTCTTTTTTTTATATAAGTGTTAAACACTTGATTCTTGTGGTGCTCACATGCGAGCACACGAGGCGGTTTGTGTTTTTCCCTTTTTATTCATTAGAGACGCTCACGTGGAGCACGTGAGATCTTATTGTAGTGTCACAAATGAATCACCAATCTTTCCTTCTGAGTGTTTGGAGATTTTGATCTCATGCTAGCATTTTGGAGGATCTCATGCCTCTTGTTGTTTTTGTAAGAATTAAATTCTTATTGTCGGGTTAAACCTTGATTTATAGAGGATTTAAATTCCCATATACCTCTATAAGAATTAAATTCTTTGAACTCAGTTCTTTCCCTTAGGTTTTAATTCTGCATGACAGAGTCTCTCTGATGAGAATTAAATTCTCAACTTATGGGGAGATATGCTTTTGCAGATCTCAACCAGAGGAAGAACTAAGTTCTTCGATGAAGGGTTAAACCCTTAGAGATGCAAAGAACAGTCTTTTGTTTTTCCTTTACCTAGTGTTTCAAGGGAACAAGTCTTTTCTTCTGAGAATTAAATTCTCTTACTGTATATTCTTTAAGTCTCTTTGGGTAGCTCTCTCTCTCTTTTTCTTGTGTTCTCTCCTTTTTCTCCCTTTCTGTTTGCTCCTATTTGTAGGAGAAGAAAAAGAACCAATTTGTTAAGAAAACCCCTCATTGAGAGATCATGATTGAATCAATCCAATTGTTCCGGTGAATTTTATTCACCGTTGGATTTTTAATCCAAAGGCTTTCTGTTTAACAGAGAAGATTTCTTATTTGTTTTTAACCAGATTAGGAAATATTTTCCTAAGATGGAATTTTATTCTATCCCGTGAATATCTTATTAGTTTAATAAGATTCGAATTCTATTCTATCATAGAATTTTATTTATATGAATATCTTTTATAGAATTTTATTCTATCGGACGATCACCGTTGGATCTTTGATCCAAAATTCCTTCGTTTAACAAAGAAGATCTTTCTAGTTTAAGGAAGATTAGGGAAATATTTCTCACACATATAGAATTAATTCTATCAGATAATTCATCCAAGATTCTTTGTTAGAGAAGGATCTTTCCATATTAGAATGATTTAAGGAAATATATCCAAATAGAGTTTTAATATTTTTATTTAGAATTTAATTCTATCAGCTTAGAAGGTGTTTAGGAACACTCACGTGTAGCACGTGATCCCAATGGAATTAATCTTGTTTGCTTATATGCAACATCATAAGAGTGTATCACGTGTTAACATGTGAGGTTTTTTAGCTTGCCATCTGTTTGAATGCAGCGCCTATATACTTTGCATATAGGCGCTCACGTGCTTACACGTGAGGCTCGATTTTAGCCTATCAATTGCTTAAACGCAGCACCTATAAGCTTTGTATATAGGTGCTCACGTGTGGGCACGTGAGGCTCCATTAGCCTAGCAGTTGTTTTAACTGCAGTGCCTATATGCGTTGCATATAGGCACTTACGTGTTAAACACGTGGGGATCTTTTAGTGAGGATCTTTCCCTCATCCCTTTTTTATAAGGGAACATGTATTTAAGAAAAGATATTTCTAAGTATTCTCTACTATCTCAAGTTTCAAGATGCGTGTCTGTTCAATTTATAAGGTGTATATTCTCTAAATTTGAATTCAATCAAGGAATTATTTTTCAGACTTAGTTCTATTCTAAGATTCAATAACTTCTTTTATCTCACTAAACCTTTTGGGTTTCAAATTCAAAATTATCCATTACTAGTTTGATTCAAAAACATCCCCCTTATCCCTTTTTTTCTTTTTTGAAAAAAATGAAAATGAAGACCTAAAATTGAAAAAGAAACTAAAAAAATAAATCTAAGAAAAATGAAAACGAAACCTAAAAATTCTAAAAAGGAACAAGAAAAAACAAAAAAAAACTGTACAAAAACTATAAGTAAATAATGAAAAACTCAATTGTACAAAATTACAATTAATTCTGACAGTGTCCTCACTGTCCTCTACCCCGATCACCACGTCAAATTCATTAAATTACGTTTGATATTTCACTCAGGCATATCTATAATCAATAGCGAAATTTACCTAAAATAAATATTGAAATCCAAAAGAGAAGAGAATGATTTTCCTCCCCCAAAAATCTGGGAGGATTTGGCTGCAATAAATCGGCCCGGGCCGAAATTTCCAAGAATCTGGCCAAAAATTTTTTGCTTTACGCCGTCAAATTTCTGTGGCTTCCACCTCTCTTCTTTAGGGTTTCCAAACTGCTCTTAGAGTTTGGGAATGAATCCTCGGGTTGATAGATATAAGGGGTTGGGTAAGTTTGCACAAAAGACCTTCAAAAATCAAAATTAGTAACTAAAACCTAAAAAATAGAAAAACAAAAGTTAGTACATAAAATATAATACATAATATACAAAAGAAGAGTTAAAAATTTATTATAAATATTCGCTCTCATGGAGAACCATAAGCTTCTCCTCTACTTCAACATTTATCAATAATTTTTTTTAACCAATGCTGTAGAAAGTCCAAAAATAAGAATTGACCAATCAAATAATTTGTTAGTATACACATGGGATTGGTAAAACACGATAGGCAATGAGGTTCAAAATAAAATATAAATGAAATAAAATCTAAAATTTTATCGTGTTTAAACTTGCACGAATTAAATTGTGGTTTTATATTCAGAGCATTAAAAATTTGTAATTTAATTCTAGCAATGTCAGATTGTTGTACAGTATCCATATAACAACAAATAACATCAAACTTTAAGGGGTTTAATTGATTTCTATTAGAATGTTCCTATTTTACGTGCAAATCGCAAGAATGTGACGCGTTTAATTTATCCAAAATTAGAAGTTCATCATTAAACAATTGCTCAAAGGTTGGCTAAAAATAATTAATGTCATCAACTGTACGTTCATCCTCACCCACAAACGTGAGTTCATCCTCAAAAATCTCTTCAAAACTACCATTTTTAAAACAACCACCATCACAAATGCATACATCCTCCATAGATGTTTCCATAAGCTCCTCTAACCTTTCATTCTCGAAGTCAATCATCTCATTGTGAGAAACTTCTTGAATTACATTGACTTTACTGAGTTGATCGCACATGTCACTTTGTTGGCTTCCTAGGTTAAAAATATTTAATTAAATTTTTAGATTCTCAAAAGAAAGTTGCATCGAACCATTGCGACAGTTGATCAACGCATTTGAGATGGTTAAGAATGGTCGACCTAAGATCACTAGAATTTGGTTTCTAAGGTTTGATATGGGTTGTGTTTCTAAGACAATAAAATCTATCGGTAATATAAATTCCCTTATCTTAAGTAACACATCTTTTATCTCACCCTTCGGTGTCTTAACGGATTAGCCGACCAACTGTAAAGTAACATTAGTGGGTTAAAACTCACCCAATCCTAGCTGTTCATAGACCGAAAAATGGTGAAGGTTCACACTGGCGTCTAAGTTTAGTAAAGATCAATTTATAACTTTGTCGTCTATAATGTAAGAAATGGTAGGACAGCCGAGGTCCTTATATTTTATGGGCATTGCATTACGGAGGACATCACAAATATTGCCTGCTAGAAAAACCTTCTTAGACACGTTTTTTGCCTCTTTTCGTGCATAGGTCTTTAAGAAACTTTGCGTAGGATGGAACTTGGTCAATTGCATTTAGGAGAGGTATGTTTATTTTAACTTGCTTAAATGTTTCCAGCATCTTTGCTACTTTAGTATCATATTTCTTAGCCTTCAAGCGTTTAGGATAATGCGCTTGAGTCATACGAGAATTATCAGTAGAAAGAGGCTGGGATGTAAAAGCAAGGTTAGGAATAAATGCTGGCTGTGCAGTTGAATGTGAAGATAGTTGCTCATCCTCCTCTGAGACCTCATCAGTGTAATATTTCAGAAAATATAAAATATTATTTCGGAATTTTAAATAATAAAATAATAAATTTCACGGATATTAAACGTATATAGATCTGAGTTTTCGTAGATAGGTATAATTATATACTTATATTTTGGAAAATAATTGGAATTTAAAACTAAGTATTATTTATGAGAGCATTCATTTGATTTGGTTTTTTATAAATTAATATATAATTATTTTCCATACAAGTTTAAGTTTAAATATAATTAGTATTTTACTAATTACTACACTAAACTATGTTTAATTTGTTAACCATGCTTGTGTACACGACATGTTATTTGCATTTTTCCTTTCTTTTATTTGTCATAGTCTTTATGTTTTATTTAAGTAAAAGAGAAAAAGAGAAAATAAAAAGAAAATGGGAGGACAAGGGAAATAAGGAGGTATGGGTGGGAATGAGAGAGAGAAAGAGAGAGATAAGGTTGCCTTCATCCATTTTTTCCCTCATTCCTTCATCATCTTTTCATCTTTATCTTCTTTTTCTCCACCCTCACTACCACCATGCACCACCCTCAAAACCAACTCAAAAATACATAAAACCTTCACAAAAAGTGTTCCTTACCTCATCCTACACATCATGGTAAGATCGAGTTTAAGTTTTGGGAATTTTTGGCCATCTTGGAATTTTCATGGGTTGCTCCTTTGAGGTAAAACTTTCACTTTTAATCTCATATTTAGATTTCCTAACCTTACAAACTATTTGGAGTTAGTTTAGAGCTTAGGGTGTAGGTTTTTATAAACTTAAGCTTTCTAAAGTGAGAATTAGCGGGTATAACTTGTGGTAGTAGTGTAGTAAAGGGTATAGTGAGTGTTTACAAGCCTAGTAGTGATTGTATCCCTGATCTAGATGAGGTTAGAGGTTTCAAAGACGAGTTTAGAAACTTCAAATGTCGGTTTTGTGGAACTTTTGATGATCAAATGGAATCTGGGATAATTTGGACTCTGAAAATTAAATAGAGAATATTATTAGATGTGCAGACCAATTGGAAGCCACCCTAGAAGCCCGAGCCCAAACCCCCATCTTCTGGCTGCAAATAAATTCGATATGACCACAATTTGCAGGTCGTTTTTGGAATTAGGGTTTGGTTTTCGTTCTGTAGCTCACACATTAGATAACTAAGACTATCCTATACGTTAAAAAGTCTAATTTCACCTTAAGAAAAATCCGAAGTTGTTTTACTTGATTTCTTCCAATGTTTTGCGATATTTGAAAACTTGATTTTTGATATTTGAGTTTTTACATGGCCGTTTGACATTCGTACATCGACATCGGGGGTTGTTTTGTTGTTTTAGAACACGTTGACCATAGGTTCTAACCTATGTACGCTTCGCTCGTCGTATCGGTTTTCAATTTGGATTTTTATGCGATACGATATGCTTTGATTTGTAGATATAAGCGCGTGGAATTCTGAGACAACGAAGGAGGGCAAGGCATACATCGGAATTGACTAAGGCGAGACGAAATTAGGTGAGTAAATGTATATCTACGGGAGAAGTCGGGTGGATGGCGTATAGCACCCCTGCAACCGTAGAATTCGGATATGTATTTATATGTATATTTACGTAGATATTAGATATGTATACCTAACTAATAGGTTTCTAGAATAATATATGTAATAGAAGTATAATTGTAGGAAGGTATATCCCTAATTCTAGTTTTTCTTAGCCTTTCAGCTATAAGTATGTATGTATGTATGCGTGTGTGTGTATGTGGATAAATATGATATGATATAATGAGATGAGAATATGATCTGATATGGTGACATGAGTCGATATGATTGGATATGATGATATGAGGCGATATTATATGATATGTATATGATGATATGAGATGATATATGATGATATGAGTTGAGATAATGTACGTGACTATACATCCGTACTATTGATTTGATAATATCGTACGATAGATATTCCGTACGTGATATAATGAGAATGGATTGCCGACTTATATATCGACTCGAGAAAAACTTGTTTAAATTCACATAGTAAAGATTATGATATGTCTAGAGCCATACCTATTTTCAAAACTAATGAATCGTTACGCACTTTTAAATGATAACTTCAAGAGACGCTAATACTTTTCAAATGGGGAACACTACCTACCGGTGACAGAATTAAACTCGGCGGATATCCGGAGGATACCGACCGGAGTGATATGAGATAGATAGATATGAGGGCCGATCCGATGAGACGGCGCCTGAGATATGAGGATTTACATGTCGATATTGTACATGGGTTTTATGATGATGTCGAGTGTCGATGCTGGACACTCAGGATTTTATGATGATTTTGCTGTGTCATTGATGGACACACGTCGGATGATACATACATACATACATACATATATATATATACATACATACATATATATATATATACATACATACATATATATATATATATATATATATATATGTGACACAGATGATATGGTACCACATATTGATACATGCACGATATTATATATTTATATACATATGAATACAAAATCACCTTTTTATACCACACGGTATAATAGTATTATATTACCGTATGACCTAGAAGATCGTCATACATTCGATTTCTACCTAATAATGTGTTCTACTCATGAGTTGGCAACTCACCCCCGTTGTGTGATAGTTTTCTTACAGAATCGACCGCTCGAATCAGTAGCGGCTTGCTGACGCATTGCTTCCTTCGGGTGATTTGCATTGGTAGGTGGATTCAGTACAGAGCGTAACCACCATTATATACCTTATATTCATTATATCTAGTTAAAAACTCCATCAATCAGATTATGTATATTTGGTAGACTTAGAGACCAGTTGTATATTCTTTGGGCTTAGCGGCGAGACTTGTATTATTCTTTATATTGAGTTCGATGATATTTTTGGTTTTTCTTTACTTTCTTTTATGTTATTGATCTTCGCTTTGGGCATGATATATACTTGTTTGCGTGGTTGTGTTTCTGCCGATTGGCGAAGAGCTAGCTCCCGCTTGGGGATGCCAATATTATTATGTATATATACCTGTTTTTATCAAAATTTACAAAGGAGGTGCTGCCCAAATTTCAAATGAGGAAAATGTTTTCAAACTTTAGTATATTACACACTTGCATTTCAGAAGAACTTTATTTATACTTTTAAAAAAATTGACTTCATTTATACCCCTTTTCAAAACTCTACCTCCACTATTTTACTTAAAAAGGTTTAGATTTTTGGTTTTCGGCTAACTTGGGTTACGATGGAGTCCTATAGACTTCACGTGATCCATATGCCAGTCATGTGCTTTCCGGGTCGTGAGAAAATTGGTATCAGAGCATTAGGTTTAATCTTTGTTCGAGTCTCGGTTTGACTATATGGAGTCTAGAGCGTATATATTTCGGAATCTAGGCTTGACCTTACGGAACCTAGATTTGACTGAGGGGGTATTAGACCCAAAGTTTCGTTACATAGGTTGATCTTAGTTGATGGAGTAGGTAACTCAAGAAGAGTAACGTACCATGTGTATGTTCCGCGACATACTTATGATACGATGCTCCGCTTAAGTAACTTTAGAAGGTACATATCTTGAGATCTATATTTCTATCCATTCTTATGATCTATCATCATCGATACTTGTTATGGTTCCTGTCACCTTGGCTATGCAAGCTGAGAGAGCTGTGTTTAGAGATGTGGTCA
Source organism: Agapanthus africanus (assembly GCA_030015575.1). Lineage (NCBI taxonomy): Eukaryota > Viridiplantae > Streptophyta > Magnoliopsida > Asparagales > Amaryllidaceae > Agapanthus > Agapanthus africanus. The sequence continues at coordinate 794,344,590 of JASDDO010000024.1, read as the reverse complement.
GAGTGAGCTCGTCAGGGATGAGGACTGACCAGGGTGTTATCCCAGTGACGTAAGAACAGATTGATTTCTCATTACATTAGGATTTCTCGTTTAGGGACGAATATTCTAGATCTGCACCAAATGATCGGGCCATTGCTCGAAGCCATCCAGATTGAGAGGATTGTTGACGTACAGTCTACTCCATAGATCGTTGTGTTATCTACCGTCCAGACAGATATACCAGCTATTACTGAGATTGATGAGATATTGCTTCCAAAGTTCACGAAGCTGAAGCCACATGAGTTTACTGGCAGGAATGTGACAGAAGATCCCTAGACATTCTTGGATATAGTGGCTAAGATATTTCGTTCATTTGAATGCTCTGATGCGACGTAAGTAAGTTTGCTAGCTTTAGTTCGAAGGGTCATACTCAGGCCTGGAGTGAGTCGATCGAGAGAGGACGAAGTGCGTATTCCTCCGATGGAATGAGCAAATTCTCGAGGGCGAATTTTGCCAGATTTCTTCCACAGAGTGTTAGAGATTCCCAAGTTCGTAGCTTCGAGTCTTTGCGAGAGACTCCGGATATGACCGTAGCCGAATATAAATTGCAGTTTACGCAGCTATCAAGATATGCTTCTGAATTGGTCGATACTGAAGAAAAGTGGATTAAGAGATTCGTGTGAGATCTCAATGAGTCGTTCCTCTCCACTGACGCTAGAGATTGGATATGTATGCAAAGGCATTGGATGCAGCCACCTTTTCCAAAGGAAAGTCTTGATGAGATTGCAGCTGTTCCGGAACGGAAACAGATTAATTTAAGAGTGCCAACTTTCGGACAGTTCTACAGAGATGATATTGGAAGAGACCGTGGAAGGTTCTTTCCAGGATACAACAGCAATAAGATTTGGACCCAGGATTGGTTGTATAGTACGTATTCAGAGGGCCAGAGGCCACCGTCGTTAATGTGCTACATTGTGAGTGGCCAAGTTAAATGGCCAGGAGATGTTCAGAGAGCCGTCAGAGCGGGACTGTTTCCGTCGCTACTCCTAACCAGGCTGTCGAGCCGGAAGGTCATGGAATTGGTGATCCATAGAGAAAACAAGGACCCAGAGGCAGAGGACGCTAGATCATGGGCGGAAAGCAAGTAGAAATTCTTACTCTGCCCGCTCCGGGTGCATCGGTACCTTTCGACATTGAAGGAGGTGTACCTCAATGTCATTTATTATGATTTGTGTTTTGGCGATCCGCGTATCACGCTTTTACTTTTTTGGACTTCTGAGTTTTGTTGATTTAGTTTCATGATTGATTTCCGTGCACTGTAGCTGCACCTGATGGATATTTTCCTTGTGCACGTCAGTTGCACTTGATTCATGTCTTTACACATTAGTTACATTTGATTTATGTTTTTGTGCGTATCCATTGTGCTTGATATCAATTTTTGTGCACTTGTTGCACATATTTATGAATTCGTACACCCCGATACACTGATTTTTACTTGTGCACTTGAGGTTGTTTTAGTGCGCTTTCGATGTAGTGATATTGATTTTCGTGCACGCCAGTTGCACTAGATTTATATATTCGTGCACTTGGTTGCACTTGATTTAGATTTTCGCGCACACTCGGTGCACATGATGTGGTCTTGTGCACATTTGATACACTTGATTGAGATTTTCTTGCACTCTAGATGCACTTGTTATTGTTGTCGTGCACACTCGTTGTACTTAACAGATACTTTCGTGCACACCTATTGCACTTGACTGATACTTTCGTGCACACCCGTTGCACCTAGGTTTCGTTTTCGTGCACATTCGTGGAACTTGGATTTGACTTCAATTTTCGTGCGCACCGGACGCACGTGAGCTGGTTTTCATATACACCTATTTGGATCGATTCTTTTGAGCATCGCATTTTATGGTATACTATATCATATAGTAGCAGAGCAGGACTGGTCGGAGAATAGTACCTAGGTGTTTTTACATGTATCGATATTTACTGAAGAGGTTTTCAAAAGGAGCTATAGTCTTATTATTTTCCAACGTCTCAGTGAGCACCATGAAATTTGACGAAAAGAGAAACCCTTGTAAATCATTTTCAAAAAGGTGGGACGTATATCTTAAGCAAAATATGTGTGTGTGTGTGTGTGTGTAATGAACGTCCGCTACTCGTGCCGTGATATACGCATCACACGACAATTTGAAAAGGATTTTGCATACATTTTTATTCAATTATTTAAATAATTTGGCAAGGATGCGTATTATATATATTGTAGCCTTGATTATATTATATTTGATTTAAACAGTAAATTTCGTAACTTGCGTTTTCATCATAGCTTCTATGATTTGCACGGCATTTTCGGAGTTTCAATTATTGAGTTTTGCACTTATTTTCACGCGCACCGCTTTGCGCTACTATATTTTTAGCTTATCTGTGACTTCGAAACCCTGTTGATTTGATTTGACTTACTGAAATGTTTTAAAATTTGGAGGTTTAAATTTAAATTCGGGTACCGAATTTATTTAAGGGGGGAAATTGTAACATTTAAGAAAATATAAAATATTATTTTGGAATTTAAAAAAATAAAATAACAAATTTTACGGATATTAAACGTATATAGATTTGAGTTTTCGTAGATAGGTATAATCATATACCTATAATTTGGAAAATAATTGAAATTTAAAACTAATTATTATCTATGAGAGCATTCATTTGATTAGGCTTTTTATAAATTAATATATAATTATTTTCCATACAAGTTTGAGTTTAAATTTAATTAGTTTTTTACTAATTACTACACTAAACCATGTTTTAATTTGTTAACCATGCTTGTATACATGACATGTTATTTGCATGTTTTCCTTTCTTTTATTTGTCATAGTCTTTATGTTTTATTTATGTAAAAAAGAAAAAGAGAAAGGAAAAAGAAAATGGGAGGGACAAGGAAGACAAGGAGGTGTATATATATATATATATATATATATATATATATATATATATATATGGAGAGAGAGAGAGAGAGAGATAAGGTTGCCTTCACCCATTTTTTTCATCATCTTTTCATCTTCATCCTCTCCTTCTTCTCCTCCAACTTCACTAACACCATGCACCACCCTCAAAACCAACTCAAAAACACATAAAACATTCACAAAAAGTGTTTCTTACCTCATCCTACACATCATGGTATGATCAAGTTTAAGTTTTGGTAAGTTTTGGCCGTCTTGGAATTTTCTTGGGTTGCTCCTATGAGGTAAAACTTTCACTTTTAATCTCATATTTAGATTTCCAAACCTTACAAATTATTTAGAGTTAGTTTAGAACTTAAGGTGTAGGTTTTTCTAAACTTAAGTTTTCTAAAGTGAGAATTAGTAGGTATAACTTATAGTAGCAGTGTAGTAGAGGGCGTGGTGAGTGTTTACAAGCCTAGTAGTGATTGTATCCCTGGTCTAGATGAGGTTAGAAGTTTCAAAGACGAGTTTAGAAACATCAAATGTCGGTTTGTGGAACTTCTGATAATCAAATGGAATCCGGGATGACTTGGAGACTCTGAAAATTAAATAGAGAATATTGTGAGATGTACAGACCAATAGGAAGCCAACTTAGAAGCCCGAGCCCAAACCCTTATCTTCTGGCCGCAAATAAATTCGACATGGCCGCAATTTGTGGGTCGTTTTTAGAGCTAGGGTTTGGTTTTTGTTCTGTAGCTCACACATTACATAACTAAGACTACCATATACGCTAAAAAGTCTAATTTCACCTTAAGAAAAATATGGAATTGTTTTACTTGATTTCTGCCAATGTTTTGCGATATTTGAAAACTTGATTTTTGATATTTGAGTTTCGACTCGGTCATTTGACGTCCGTACGTCGACGTCGGGGGTTGTTTTGTTGTTTTAGCACGCGTTGACCATAGGTTCTAACCTATGTGCGCTTCGCTCGTCGTATCGATTTTCGATTTGGATTTTTATGTGATATGATATGCTTTTATTTGTAGGTACAAGCATGCGGATTTCTGGGACGACGAAGGAGGGCAAGGCATCCGTCGGAACCGGTTAGGGCGAGGCGAAATTAGGTGAGTAAATTTATATCTACGGGGGAAGTCGGGTGGATGGAGTATAGCACCCCCGCAACCGTAGAATTAGGATATGTATTTATATGTATATTTACATAGATATTAGATATGTATACCTAGCTAATAGGGTTCTGTTAGGAATATGTATGCCCTAGAGGCCATTATTGTATGATATAGTGGATGCTTGGACATATATATATATATATATATATATATATATATATATATATATATATATATATATGGGACTTTCTTGCTTGACATGATAATATGCTATCTGGTTTCTCTTTATCTTAACATGTACAGTTATATTAGTATACTAACTCTCTGATACATGTTGATAAAGCCCTTAGGATGTTGGCTTGACTATCAGGACTATGATGTTGATCATGCTAATGGGGCTTGTGTAGTCCGTAAGCACATCTTTTTACAGTTTCTAGTCGAGGGAGTATCGAGACAGGGCATCGATATTCTAGAGTAGACTAGTGTGTACGTTTCTTGACCCTGTATGGGGCGATGGTTGATCCCACAACCATTGGTGTTTGACATCAAAGATTGTGCACATGTGCTCATTGGAGAATGGGTACACCGAACAGGACTCACCAAGAACTCCTACATGGTACCATATCTATCGTTAGATAGCAGTTCTCTGATGACACTTTTACATGTTAGTCTGTAGACCCAAGATCGTCATAGAGTCTTGTATGGTTCCTACTGTGCTTTGATTTCCTCCCTACCACGGCTCAAAGGAGTCATGAAAACATGTGGATTTTGGGTACAGTCCCGAGTCACATGGAAGCAGTGAGCGATAGGAGGGGTTTCATCTCTCCCGGTATCAGGAGTTGATGTTGCGCTATGCTCAATTGGCTATAACAGCAAGTCACTGGCCAGGGCTGATGAGATTTACAGGTAAGTTTTATGAGTAGTTTCTCGAAAGGCTATAGGCCACACATCTTCATGACTTATCAATTTATTGGGGTCTGACGATTCCACCCCAAGACTCGATATGCGACATATCAGACGAAGAGACCGGACTGTACGGTAAGTGTTGCTTATAGGCTTTACGGGAGTTTGGACAAGTTTGCTTGTTGATCTTCTATTCGTTCAATACCTGGGTAGTTGTTACGTCCAGCTAGTACCGCTGACGGCTTGTGGCTATCTGATGTGATCATTATCTATTGTTGGCGTATTGACGAGTCTTTAGAGTCCCACATAGAGGTTTACTAGCTCAAGCGAAACGAAGTAGGGCACATATGAAGATATGTGCAGGAGCTTGATTAAATACGAGTATGTGATACCGTATTCTAATATAGCGATATTTGATATTGGTTAGGATATATGTGATATAACCGGATTATTGAATCAGTTGTTGATTCAATGATTTGATATATATATATATATATATATATATATATAAGAACTGTTTCTCAGTCTGCTCTACGTCCTGGGTATTGGATACCGGATCAGGATCTCATATTTGTAATATGTTACAAGGGTTAAAGAGAAGTAGAGAACTGGGAATGGATGATAGGTCTCTCAGAGTAGGGAATGGAGCAATTGTTGCTGCCGAAGTTGTCGGCGAATATCACCTAGTATTACTAAATGGTAATACATTGATTTTGAACAACTGTTATTACGTACCATCGATGATGTGCAATATAATATCTGTTTCTTTATTAGATAAAGAAGGATATAACTTTGCGTTAGAGAAAAATGTTATAAACATTTTCCTAAATCAAGTGTTGATTGGGTTTGGTACATTGTGTAATGGTATATACGTTCTAAATCAAAACACGGTTCTAAATATATAGAACAAACAAAAGAAGAAAAGTTCAGAAATGAACGAAGCCTTCTTGTGGCACTGTAGATTTGGTCATATCAATGCGACTAGACTAGCTAAGTTGCATAAAGATGGTTATTTGAATCCGTTCAAATTTACATCTTATGAAACTTGTCAGTCATGTCTCAAAGGTAAGATGACCAAAACTCCGTTTATTGGACACTGAGAAAGAGCTACTGAACTCTTAGGACTGATACTTAGTGATGTATGCAGTTCTATGTCTACACATGCCAGGAATGGTTTCTCATATTTTATTACATTCACCGATGATCTCTCAAGATTTGGACATGTGTTCCTGTTGAAACACAAATTTGAAACTTTTGAGAAATTCAAGGAATATAAGAACAAAGTAGAGAACTGGATGGGTAAAAGTATTAAAATCCTTCGATCTGATCGACGAGGTGAATACTTAAGCACGGAATTCCGAGATTATCTAAAAGAGAATGGGATTCTCTCTCAGTTTACTCCTCCGTATACACCATAGCACAATAGAGTATCGAAGCGGAGGAATCGCACCTTATTAAATACGGTGCGCTCTATGATGAGTGTTGCTGAGTTACCTATTTTCTTTTAGAGTTATGCACTTGAGACAGCTGCATACATATTGAATAGGGTTCTAACCAAATCCGTGCTTGCCACTCCATATGAGATATGGTATGGGAAGAGACCATCTCTTAAATGAGTTAAGATATGGGGTTGTCCGGCCTATGTTATGAAACAGAATCCGGACAAACTCGAAGCACAATCAGTTCTTTGCCAGTTTGTGGATATCCAAAGAATTCATATGGATATCTATTCTACCACCGGGAAGAACAAAGGTGTTTGTTGCTCAACATGCCACCTTTTTAGAAAAGGAATTTCTTGTAAAAGAAATTAGTGGTAATGAGGTAGAGCTGGAAGAAGTTCCAGAAACACAAACTGCAATAGAAGATTTGGTAGAACCGGAGGATTCAGTAGTCCCAGGCGAATCTCAGCCACTCCGCAGATCTAGTAGGGTTCCTCATCCACCTGAGAGATACTATGGTTTTCTCATAGACGGTGGGAGTGAGGATTGCATTATGGAAGATGATGATCCAACTAGTTTCGAGCAGGCCATCACAAGTGGGGGCTCTGTGAAATGGCTGTATGCTATATGATCTGAGATGAAATCTATTTACACCAACAAAGTATGGACATTGGAAGTTGCTCCTAAAGGGGAAACACCCATTGGGAGCAAGTGGATCTTTAACAAGAAAATTGGTGTAGATGGAAAGGTTGAGTTCTTCAAAGCTAGACTTATAGCAAAACGTTTTCGTCAATGACCAGGAGTCGATTATGATGAAACCTTTTCTCCAGTGGCTATGCTTAAGTCCATCAGAATCCTACTTGCCATTGCTGCATACCTTGACTATGAGATCTGGCAGATGGACGTCAAGACCACTTTTCTAAATGGTGATTTAGAAAAGAGCATGTATATGACACAGCCAGAGGGCTTCGTAGACAGTGGGAGCAGCGGAAAGGTGTGCAAGATGCTTAAATCGATCTACGAATTAAAGCAGGCATCGTGGAGCTGGAACACCAGTTCTTAGAAAAGGAAATAAATGAGAGCGCAATAGAACTGGAAGAAATTCCAGAACCACAGACTATTACTGAAAGATTAGTAGAACCAGAGGGTTCGAAAGATCTGGACATTCCTACGCCGCTCCGCAGGAGTAGTAGGCAGTCTCATCCGCCCGAGAGATACTACGGTTTTCTTATAGACGGGGATAAAGAGGATTGCATCATTGATTATGATGAGCCGACTAGCTTCCAGCAGGCCATTCAGAGCGTTGACTCGGTAAAATGGCTGGATGCAATGCGGACCGAAATGAAGTCCATGTACACCAACAAAGTATGGATTTTGGACATTGCTCCAGATGGGGTAAAACCCGTAGGATGCAAGTGGATCTTCAAAAGAAAGATTGGTGTAAATGGACAGGTTGAGACCTATAAAGCTAGACTTGTTGCAAAGGGTTTTCGTCAAAGACCTGGTTTAGACTATGACGAAACCTTTTCTCCAGTGGCTATGCTGAAATCCATTCGGATCCTTCTTGCCATTGCTGCCTTCCATGATTATGAGATTTGGCAAATGGACGTAAAGACCGCTTTTCTAAATGGAAATTTAGAGGAGTGTGTCTATATGGACCAGCCAGAGGGTTTCATTCAGAATGGGAGCAGCGGAAAGGTATGCAAGTTGCTTAAGTCCATTTATGGACTAAAGCAGGTATCGCGGAGTTGGAACATCTATTTTGATGAGACGGTCAAAGATTTTGGCTTTATCAAAAGTCCAGATGAACCATGCATCTATAGTAGATTTGTAGCACAAACTGTCGTATTCCTCGTTTTATACGTGGATGACATTCTCTTGATAGGAAATGACATTCCTATGCTACAATCTGTCAAAGGGTTCTTGTCACACAGGTTCTCTATGAAAGACCTGGGTGATGCCTCTTACATTTTGGGGATCTGGATCCATCGTGATAGATCCAAGAGGATATTAGGACTTTCACAGTCCAGGTACATCGACACCATACTGAAAAGATTCAGTATGGAAGATTCCAAGCGCGGTAATCTACCGGCTTGTCACGGGATCACCATCTCCAAAGAGATGTCTTCCAAGACTGATTTGGAAAGGGATCGCATGTCTATTATACCCTACGCTTCTGCGGTAGTCTCTATAATGTATGCGATGTTGTGTACCAGACCAGATGTAGCTTATGCACTAAGTGTGGTAAGCCGGTATCAGTCAAACCCTGGGAAGAAGCACTGGATAGCGGTAAAGAACATTCTCAAGTACCTGAGAAGGACTAAGGAGATGTACTTGGTGTATGGCGGAAAAGACCTCCAGATCGAGGCCTTTGCTGACTCCAGCTTCCAGAGTGACAAGGATGATTCCAAGTCCATGTCGGGTTATGTCTTTACCCTCAATGGAGGGGCGGTGTGTTGGAAGAGTTCCAAACAGGAAACCGTTGCTAGTTTTTGCTAAATTTGCATGTGATGTTATCTTTGTGCAAAGGCAATTCGAAGTGTTTGGTAATCGTAATTCTAACATCTATTCGGATTATTTAGACGACGTTAAAAAGTTCAAACGGATATCAATAACCCATATTTTCCCTCGCTGGAAATTTTCCAAGGGTTGGATTTTTTTCAAGTTTAAAATCTTCAGAAAATCATGCAGGCGATTCTGTGGACCTTCTAAAAGAACGATACCCAAAATCAACTTTTTGGATCATGGAACCGCGGTCATACTCTAGGGTTTGCGGCAGTTCCGTGGCGATATGAGTGAGGCATGGGTTGGCCCTTCTATGGATGGTTCATAGGAGCTGCGACATGTTCTGGATACTTTTTGAACTCCGCTCAAGTGTTGAGCTCTTTGGGAAATTTTGGGTGTTTGATTATTCGTTCGAAAAATTTAACTTCGTCTAGCTATTTGTGATTGTGATACAATATTTGGAATCCATATAATTAGTCATGAGATAACTAGTTTGAATTTTATAAATCTAGCAGTTTAGTCTCATTTGATCGGTTGCCACGGAATTTTGATGAGGATCAAAATTCCGTCGCAATTACGTAGTGTACGCGGATACTCGCCAGGTAACCTTTTGTTAGTGTATATGCCCTAGAGGCCATTACTGTATCATACTAGTTTGTATATTTCTTAATGGAAGCTTCGGATATTCACAGTTGTATAGACAATCTTGCTCAAAATGGTAGTATGCTACTTAGTTTGTTTATACTTTAATGTGTACATGTGTTTCTTTTAGCATATCGCCTATACACATTAGTGAAGCCCTTAGGATCTTTGCTTGATTACCAGCGTTGTGATGGCAGTCACACTTGTAGGGGCTGGGTAATCTATAAGCACATCCTTATACAGGTCCCTAGTCGTAGGACTATCGAGACAGGGCATCGATACTCCGGAGTAGACTAGCGTATACGCTTCTCATCCTAGCATGGAAGATGGTCTGTCCCACAGCCGTCAGTACGACGTACTTGAGATAGTATGCGGGTGCTCGTTAGGTTACGAGTACACTGGACAGGACTCGTCGGGAACTGTTGGTTGGTACTATACCTATCGTCAGTTATCAGTTCCCAGGTGACATGAGTACAGCTTAGTCGGTTGACTTGATACTGTCACTTCGCCTCAAGTGTGTTCCCACTGTACTTTGATTACTACCCTACCATGGCTCAAAGGAGTTGTGCAAACAGGTAGTAGTTGGGTGCAGTCCCGAAGCACTTGGAGGCAGTGACGGTTAGACAGGATTCGTCTCTCCCGGTATTAGGGGTTGATATCGCGCTGTGTCTAGGAGAGCCATTACACAAAATCCCTGGCCAGGGCAAGCGAGATATACTGGTAGGTTTCCAGTGTTATCTCAGGGTGTTCTGGGCAATACTCCGACACGACTTGTACCGCTATTAGGGGACTGACGTTTACCGCCCCCTAGGCCCGCCATGCGATATTCTCAGATGAACAGACCGGACTGTACGGAGATTGTCACGTTCAGGCTCAGTAGGAGTTCGGATGGGTTCACCTCATCAGTCTTCTCATCGGCATCTACCTGGGGACCGTTACGTACAGCTAGTTTCGCTTGCGGTCTGTGGTTAAACCCACTTCCAGAATAAGTGTCGAGTCTTTAGAGTCCCACACAGAGGGTTATTCGCCTTTGGGCAAAATAGAGTAGAGGTCGCATGGTTTTGCGACAGGGTTCGTTCACATCCGCGCACTTGTGCACATTTGGTGTCCGGACAGTCATTACTAGCGGGCTCTGGTTTGAGCCAGATCCTAGTATATGCTTTGGGGTTAATTTTATCTCATTGTGTTCGTGCTCCTCGGAACACGAATGCGGGTGTGTATGCACAGTTGACTGAGGCAGAGGAAGAGGATTCTCATTAGGGTTTTGGTACGGGTGTGTATGCACAGTTGACGGTTGTCGTTTACCAAACCCTAATGAATATGTGAAATATCAATTAATAATGTTAATTAAATGAAATTGAGTTATGGTTAGGGTTTGTTGACTTGTTGACCAAGGTTGACTTGTTGACCAAGGTTGAAATATTGACCATCATCATTTCACTCCAAAGATGCTCTTTCATCTTTGCAAAAACATTTAATGTGAAATGATAATTGTCTTATCAAACCAACCATCACCTTTTTCATTTTGATTAATATTATTAATTAGATTAATTCACATATATTGGTTATGGTTGCAAAAACTATTATGATTCTCTCATATTCATTCTCTCTCATCCTTAGCTCTCCCTCTTTCTCTAGCTCAAGGAAAATCCTTCTCATGAGTTGAGAACCATTTCCTTGGAGATAAAACACCATAGCCACTCTCTACTCATCCTAAGGTTGAAGGTCTAGCAAGCCTAATACTTTAGTTACCTCAAGTTCGAGGAAGGAGCTCAAGGTAGAGACCCTCAGGTGGATCCATCTTCGGCAAGAGAAGGCGACGAGGAGAGAACCATCCGACCACCACAAGGAGTCCAAGAGAAGGAGTTCAAGTTAAGGTATAACCCCCTAACCGAGTAGGTAAAACTCTTGTTAGTTGCTTGTATGTTGTTTAGCAAAGATCCGGTTTTTCTAGTCCATGTTACCATGACCCGAAAAATCGTTTTTCACCGTTTCCGCATGCCCGAAAGAACCGGGAGAGGTAACGTGGACTTAAAGTGGTATCCGAGCCTAGCTAAACACACCCTAGCATGTTAGCAAAGTATCTAGAATTTCGATCGGACAAAAAACCCGCAAAACACGTTAAAAATATCAACTTTCTGCCGATTTTTATTTCTGCTCAAAAAATAATAAATCATGTACTAAAAATCGGCTCAGGGTTTTTAAAAAACACCCAAGAAAAATGATCCAGCGAGTTGACCAACTCACCGCGGATCCGCGGCCGAGTTGACTCGGTCGTGGGTCGTTTCTCCTGCAGTGTTCTTATATTGATGTTTTGGGTTTTTAGGATGGTTTGTTTCTGCCCAGATTTTCCAGAGAACAAATTTGTTTTTGGGGTGGTTACAAATCAGTATTTTGATCGAAATTCTCTAGACTTTGGCTAATGGGTTATATCTGTGAAGTGATATATGTATTGAACGTCTGCTAATCGCTATACGTCGATTAGTGGGGGTTATACATATCTGTGATCTGTAATGTTGATGGTTTGTGTATATGAATTCGTTAGATTGTCGCGGATGAATAGCCGGGGGGTTGTGAGATGAGAGTTTTCTTTTTCTTTCAATTCATGTAATTTGTAATTGATGTAATATTATTTGTATGGCCTCACAACCGGGATGGGGTTGTAGCCGTCATTATATAATTTCTTTTACTGTTTTTGCTCCTAGGATAGACTCGTGGTGGGGTGCACAAACTACCAGGTACCTCGAAGTGCCGAGTGGCCTACTCACGTTGTTGAGGGAGGTTGCTTCACTTTGGGTACTTGGTGGGTAGTTTGCCGCACCCGTAGGGGTCTAGGGTGGGGTATTGACTATTCATCGCGACCGTGTAATCCGCTTTTCGTTACAGGCTCGAACGGAATGCGGATTCCTAGTATATCCAATGTATTCATCTGTGATCTGGAATGGCTATCATTGCATCTGACGAATGTGTATATCTATATATGATATCTATCTAGGCGTTGCTTATGTTTTGCATCCGCGCTAGTCCAGCCCCGCTCTGTCGTTAGTTAAGTAACCTAACGGGTGATGACGGGAACCCCTGGCGAATGCGGATGGCATAAGCGTACATCATATTTTCATTGTTTTCTGCAATGGTAGGTTTAAATGATGGGACGCATTAAATTAATGCAAGAAAATAAATCAAAGTAAAAGTCGTTGTAACACATTAAAAACCACTCGGTTCTTTTCAAAAACCAACTTTTAAATGTGGAGCTTGAACCACTCCTTTTAAAAGCTATCTCATTCCATCGATTATATCAAGTTCACTACGTTCACGGTTTCGCCAAAACCATTCGTAGCCCTCCATCATTTTAGTTAAATATTCGGTAGTATTCAAGCTATGTATTTTGACCTCACGCCAAGGCATAGTGATTGGTAGCTGCCGGATATTTATCTGTTGAATAGATAGAATGCGTTGGTTTGAGACAGTCGTACTGCTATTTTGGCCTACGTCAAGGGTAGGTACGGGTGGGTTCAAATTAACCTGGATAATGATAGGTAAAACTTGACATGTGACTTATGACATTTTGACCTCACGCCAAGGTCATAAGAGCATGGGGCAAAAATCCACATCGGGAGTTTCAAAAGAAACTGAAACTTACTGGCGCTGCATACCATTTGGAGTGTGATGATTCTGGTATGATTCCTTCAGCTTTGTCACGCGATGATATTTGGATCCCAATATTACTGTGAGTATATGCTACTCCTCCGGAACTTTCTCACTTAACGATCAATGCTATAAACCAAGTAGGTGTCAAGAAAGGTGTTAGCAGGGCTACGCCCACAGGGAAAAAAGGTTATTTAATTAAGGAACTTCGCGAAAGCGTTGGAAAACCTCCCTTGAAGTACCAACACTGGCCTGGCTGAACGGTTAAGCAAGTATTGTACGGTGAGATTGATCCCGACTAATTCTTCCTTTTTGGTTTGAGGAGGGATTTGAGAGACAGTGGGAGCCATCCTGTTTAGATAAACTAAAAATCACTCTAAACTTGCAAGAGCATCATGCTAAAGTGTTTCTTCTCTCTCTCCTAATTGCAACGACCAAACATCATGACTGAACTTAAGTTACTACTAGATAAAAACATACTGACAGGGCCAAACTACAAAGATTGGCTCAGGAATGTCAAAATGGCAATCACTTATGACAAGTTGGGGTATCTCCTTACCACCAAAGCTCCCCCTGTCCCAGGTCCCAAAAAAAGCGTCGCGGATAAGGAAATCCGTAAGACATGGGAAATCGACTGCGCGAAGGCCAAGTGCCTCGTGTTTTCCTCTATGGACAATGAACATCAGAGGAGGCACGAGAATATGGACCTTGAATCCATATTTCTCCATACAAAAGAACTGTATGGAGAGCAAGCTCGTATCGCCAGATACGAAGTCTCGAAAAAGCTGTTTTCGGCGAGATTGGCCGTCAGATCATCGGTAGCGGAACATCGGTAGCGGAACACGTGCTTAAGATGATTGGCTTCATTGAGGAGCTCGCGGACCTTGGGACCACGTTAGAGAACGAGCTCTACACGGACTTGATTCTCCAGTCCCTTCCTTCCACTTACGCCCAGTTTATCCTGAACTTCAACTTGCAAGAAAAAGAAGTTGAACTTTCAGAACTCCTCAACATGCTGAGGAGTCCAGAGGGCACCCTACAGAAAGGTAGGGAAACATCCACTTTGTTTGTAGGAGGATCTTCCTCTTCTAGGACCAAGGCGAAAGCCAAGGGAAAAAAAGAAGAAAACCCCCACCAAACCAAGGGGCGGTGTTAGTAAAGTGGATACGAAGGGAAAGGAAAAGGCAACAAAGGTAGCGGGAAAGCTTATGGGGAAGGAAGAGTGCTTTTACTGTCACAAGAGTGGACACTGAAAAAAGGATTGCAGGGCTTGGAAGGCCAGAAACCAGGACCCGAAGCAAGTTGCGGCTTCGGCTTCAGGTATGTATGTTATTGAAAACTGTCTATCAATAAACTCTACTTCCTGGGTATTGGATACCGGATCAGGATCTCATATCTGTAATTCTTTGCAGGCACTGAGAAAGCATAGGGTTTTGAAGGCAGGTGATATGACCCTCAGAGTTGCAAACGGAGCTGGCATGGATGCTGAGTCCGTGGGGGACTATCACCTGGGATTGTCAGATGGACACGTTTTGGTTTTGCGTGATTGTTATTTTGTACCCAATGCAAACTGTAATATCATATCTGTATCTTTATTATCTAAAGAAGGTTATGAATTTGCATTTGTAAGTAATGTTGTGAACATTCACCTTAATCAAGTTTTGATTGGGTCGGGTATATTAAACAATGGTATATACGTATTAAACCAATCACAGATTTTCAATGTCCAGAATACACACAAAAGAAAGTCTCCGGAAACAAATCAGGCTTTCTTATGGCATTGTAGACTGGGTCACATCAATGAGAGAAGGTTGACGAAGTTACATACAGAAAGATATTTGGATCCGTTCGAATATCAATCATATGCAACTTGTCAATCTTCTCTCAAAGGAAAGATGACAAAGACTCCGTTCACTGGACACGGAGTAAGAGCGAGCGAGCTCTTGGGACTCATACACAGCGACGTGTGCGGTCCAATGTCTATGCATGCGAGAAGCGGTTATTCTTACTTCATTACTTTTACGGATGACTTTTCAAGGTACGGATATGTCTTCTTAATGAAACATAAATCCGAAGCCTTTGGAAAATTCCAAGAATATAAGAATAAAGTAGAAAAACAAACAGGCAAAAGTATCAAGACACTGAGATCTGATCGAGGTGGTGAATACTTAAGTGCCGAGTTCCTGGATTACTTAAAAGAGAATGGAATTCTCTCTCAGCTTACTCCTCCGTACATTCCGCAACATAACGGTGTATCGGAGATACGGAACCGAACCCTATTGGATATGGTACGGTCCATGATGAGTAACGCTGAGTTGCCGCGATCATTCTGGGGATATGCGCTAGAATCAGCTGCATACCTTTTGAACCGAGTTCCAACTAAGACTGTGCCTACCACACCATATGAGATATGGAGTGGGAAGAAACCCTATTTTCAATATCTGAAGATCTGGGGATGTCCAGCTTTTGTCAAAAAGCAGCATGCGGACAAACTCGAGACACGCTCAGTACTGTGCAAGTTTGTGGGATACCCAAAGAACTCCAGGGGGTATCTTTTCTATTACGCAGAGGAACAAAAGGTCTTTGTTTCTCGTAATGCCAACTTTCTGGAACACCAGTTCTTAGAAAAGGAAATAAGTGGGAGCGCAATAGAACTGGAAGAAATTCTAGAACCACAGACTATTACTGAAAGATTAGTAGAACCAAAGGGTTCGAAAGATCAGGACATTCCTACGCCGCTCCGCAGGAGTAGTAGGCAGTCTCATCCGCCCGAGAGATACTACGGTTTTCTCATATACGGGGATAGAGAGGATTGCATCATTGATTATGATGAGCCGACTAACTTCCAGCAGGCCATTGAGAGTGTTGACTCGGTAAAATGGCTGGCTGCAATGCGGACCGAAATAGAGTCCATGTACACCAACAAAGTATGGATTTTGGACGTTGCTCCAGATGGGGTAAAACCCGTAAGATGCAAGTGGATCTTCAAAAGGAAGATTGGTGTAGATGGACAGGTTGAGACCTATAAGGCTAGACTTGTTGCAAAGGGTTTTCGAAAAAGACCTGGTTTGGACTATGACGAAACCTTTTCTCCAATGGCTATGCTGAAATCCATTCGGATCCTTCTTGCCATTGCTGCCTTCCACGATTATGAGATTTGGAAGATGGACGTAAAGACCGCTTTTCTAAATGGAAATTTAGAGGAGTGTGTCTATATTGACCAGCCAGAGGGTTTCATTCAGAGTGGGAGCAGCGGAAAGGTGTGCAAGTTGCTTAAGTCCATTTATGGACTAAAGCAGGCATCACGGAGTTGGAACATCTGTTTTAATGAGACGGTCAAAGATTTTGGCTTTATCAAAAATCCAGATGAACCATACATCTATAGTAGATTTGTAGCACGAACTATCGTATTCCTCGTTTTATACATGGATGACATTCTCTTGATAGGAAATGACATTCCTATGCTACAATCTGTCAAAGGGTTCTTGTCACACAGGTTCTCTATGAAAGACCTGGGTGATGCCTCTTACATTCCGGGGATCCGGATCCATCATGATAGATCCAAGAGGATATTAGGACTTTCACAGTCCAGGTACATCGACACCATACTGAAAAGATTCAGTATGGAAGATTCCAAGCGCGGTAATCTACCGGCTTGTCACGGGATCACCCTCTCCAAAGAGATGTCTCCCAAGACTGATTTGGAAAGGGATCACATGTCTATTATACCCTACGCTTCTGCGGTAGGCTCTATAATGTATGCGATGTTATGTACCAGACCAGATGTAGCTTATGCACTAAGTGTGGTAAGCCGGTATCAGTCAAACCCTGGGGAGAAGCACTGGATAGCGGTAAAGAACATTCTCAAGTGCCTGAGAAGGACTAAGGAGATGTTCTTGGTGTATGGCGGAAAAGACCTCCAGATCGAGGCCTTTGCTGACTCCAGCTTCCAGAGTGACAAGGATGATTCTAAGTCCATGTCGGGTTATGTCTTTACCCTCAATGGAGGGGCGGTGTGTTGGAAAAGTTCCAAACAGGAAACCGTTGCTAGTTTTTGCTAAATTTGCATGTGATGTTATCTTTGTGCAAAGGCAATTCGAAGTGTTTGGTAATCATAATTCTAACATCTATTCGGATTATTTAGACGACATTAAAAAGTTCAAACGGATATCAATAACCCATATTTTCCCTCGCTGGAAATTTTCCAAGGGTTGGATTTTTTTCAAGTTTAAAATCTTCAGAAAATCATGCAGGCGATTCTGTGGACCTTCTAGAAGAACGATACCCAAAATCGACTTTTTGGATCATGGAACCGCGGTCATAACCTAGGGTTTGCGGCTGTTCCGTGGCGATATGAGTGAGGCATGGGTTGGCCCTTCTATGGATGGTTCATAGGAGCTGCGACAGTTTCTGGGTACTTTTTGAACTCCGCTCAAGTGTTGAGCTCTTTGGGAAATTTTGGGTGTTTGATTATTCGTTCGAAAAATTTAACTTCGTCTAGCTATCTATGATTGTGATACAATATTTGGAATCTATATAATTAGTTATGAGATAACTAGTTTGAATTTTATAAATCTAGCAGTTTAGTCTCATTTGATCGGTTGCCACGGAATTTTGATGAGGATCAAAAATCCGTCGCAATTACGTAGTGTACGCGGATATTCGCCGGGTAACCTTATGTTAGTGTATATGCCCTAGAGGCCATTACTGTATCCTACTAGTTTGTATATTACTTAATGGAAGCTTCGGATATTCACAGTTGTATAGACAATCTTGCTCAAAATGGTAGTATTCTACTTGGTTTGTTTATACTTTAATGTGTACATGTGTTTCTTTTAGCATATCGCCTATACACATTAGTGGAGCCCTTAGGATCTTTGCTTGATTACCAACACTGTGATGGCAGTCACACTTGAGGGGGCTGGGTAATCTATAAGCACATCCTTATACAGGTCCCTAGTCGTAGGACTATCGAGACAGGGCATCGATACTCTGGAGTAGACTAGCGTATACGCTTCTCATCTCAGCATAGGAGACGGTCTGTCCCACAGCCGTCAGTACGTCTTACTTGAGATAGTATGCGGGTGCTCGTTAGGTTACGAGTACACTGCACAGGACTCGTCGGGAACTGTTGGTTGGTACTATACCTATCGTCGGTTATCAGTTCCCAGGTGACATGAGTACAGCTTAGTCCGCTGACTTGACACTGTCACTTCGCCTCGAGTTTGTTCCCACTGTACTTTGATTACTACCCTACCACGGCTCAAAGGAGTCGTGCAAACAGGTAGTAGTTGGGTGCAGTCCCGAAGCACTTGGAGGCAGTGACGGTTAGACAGGATTCGTCTCTCCCGGTATTGGGGATTGATATCGCGCTGTGTCTAGGAGAGCCATTACACAAAGTCCCTGGTCAGGGCAAGCGAGATATACTGGTAGGTTTCCAGTGTTATCTCAGGGTGTTCTGGGCTACACTCCGACATGACTTGTACCGCTATTAAGGGACTGACGTTTACCGCCCCCTAGGCCCGCCATGCGATATTCTCAGACGAACAGACCGGACTGTACGGAGATTGTCACATTCAGGCTCAGTAGGAGTTCAGATGGCTTCACCTCATCAGTCTTCTCATCGGCATCTACTTGGGGACCGTTACGTACAGCTAGTGCCGCTTGCGGTCTGTGGTTAAACCCACTGCCAGCGTAGTGTCGAGTCTTTAGAGTCCCACACAGAGGGTTATTCGCCTTTGGGCAAAACAGAGTAGAGATCGCATGGTTTTGCGACAGGGTTCGTTCACATCCGCGCACTTGTGCACGTTTGGTGTCCGGACAGTCATTACTAGCGGGCTCTGGTTTGAGCCAGATCCTAGTATATGCTTTGGGGTTAATTTTATCTCATTGTATTCATGCTCCTCGGAACACGAATGCGGGTGTGTATGCACAGTTGACTGAGGCAGAGGAAGAGGATTCTCATTAGGGTTTTGGTACGGGTGTGTATGCACAGTTGACGGTTGTCATTTACCAAAGCCTAATGAATATGTGAAATATCAATTAATAATGTTAATTAAATGAAATTGAGTTATGGTTAGGGTTTGTTGACTTGTTGACCAAGGTTGACTTGTTGACCAAGGTTGAAACATTGACCATCATCATTTCACTCCAAAGATGCTCCTTGATCTTTGCAAAAACATTTAATGTGAAATGATAATGGTCTTATCAAACCAACCATCACCTTTTTCATTTTGATTAATATTATTAATTAGATTAATTCACATATATTGGTTATGGTTGCAAAAACTATTATGATTCTCTCATATTCATTCTCTCTCATCCTTAGCTCTCCCTCTTCCTCTAGCTCAAGGAAAATCCTTCTCATGATTTGAGAACCATTTCCTTTGAGATAAAACACCATAGCCACTCTCTACTCATCCTAAGGTTGAAGGTCTAGCAATCCTAATAGTTTAGTTACCTCAAGTTCGAGGAAGAAGCTCAAGGTAGAGACCCTCAGGTGGATCCATCTTCGGCAAGAGAAGGCGACGAGGAGAGAACCATCCGACCACCACAAGGAGTCTAAGAGAAGGAGTTCAAGTTAAGGTATAACCCCCTGACCGAGTAGGTAAAACTCTTGTTAGTTGCTTGTGTGTTGTTTAGCAAAGATCCGGGTTTTCTAGTCCATGTTACCATGACCCGAAAAATCGTTTTTCACCGTTTCCGCAAGCCCGAAAGAACCGGGAGAGGTAACGTGGACTTACACCTTACTAGATAGCCACGCCGCATAGCCCCAACTAAGTGACTGTAGGAGAACCCCATCGCCAAAAGCATCCATTCGGGTGCTCGCGGCCACGGTGTTCCGCCTTAGTACACTTCGTCGACTGCATCGGGGGTGCGGCCGTCTACTAAAGTTTCCGATGAGCATTCGATCAAGTTATCAGGAATCTTGTTGAATTACCCGACTGGTTATTGGAAATTGTTTTCAATATCGAGACTAGAATGTAGGGTTTATAATTGTTAGGCATGTGATGTCTAAGGAATTCATTTGGTTGGGCATGAAATCCAAAGTATGTGATACATTGGGTTTATGATATCTAAGGTGGTTGCGGATTCCAATTGTTGTAGTTTTTTACATTCTTTTCTGCGACCGTAAGTGTAATATGTGGTGTATCGCCGGTTTCGTTGTTATATGTCAACGACAATTGGGATACGCATATTAACTTACGTTGATGACATGTGATTTTATGTATTGCTGTGATATGTTATATTGGATCGTCGTATTTTGAATAGCCGGGTTTTTTTTATGTGAGATGAGAGTTTTTCATTTTCATTCATTTAAAAGCTTGTATGTAATATTCTTTTATTGGGGTACTTCTGGGTTAAGGATGATGTCACCATTGATGTATATTATTTACTATTCCGCATTAGGATAGATCCAAGGCGGAGAGCATAAGTAACCGGGTTCAAGGGTCCAGTGGGAGACCATCTCGAGGAGTCAAGACTGGGTCTCCTAACTTTAGAAATGGTAGGGTTGCTTACCGCTCTCGTAGGGGTCTAGGGATGTGGGTTTGGCTATTCATCGTGACCGTGGAATCCACATTTTTTATTGGCGTAATTAAAACACGGAATTCCTAGTATATCCAATATTTCATATGTGTTCTTCTGCTGCTAATATTTTGTGATGTGATCACTTGATATGTTCTGAGACGAATCTCTATATTATATATATGATATATAATAAATATTACTGCTTTCGTTTCTTCTGTGATGCTTAGGAAGCATAATCGATGGGACTTCAATAATGAGATTAATGAAATAAAAGAAACCTAAAGATGTTGTAAAAACTTGTTTAAAAACTGGTAGCTCTAGTTCTTGCATTGCATAGCGGTATTCCTTGTAGAATATCCATCACCTTATTCGATAAGGAAAGAGCCGAGATCTCTTCACCGGGAGTGACCTCTTTAGCAAAACTAGCAGATGCTACAATCCACTCGGTTTGTCTTTTGATTACTTTTTTAGTTCTTACTTTGCATAGTGGTATTTATGAAATATCCTGCACCTTATTCGATAAGGAAAGAGCCAAGATAGCTTCACCGGAGTGACCTCTTTAGTAAAACTAGTAAAAGCCTCAAAAACACTCCTTTTGAAAAGCAATCGATTCTACAACGATATCAAGTTCATTACGCAAAGGGTTTTCTTAAAAACCTAACGTAGCCCTCCATCATTTCAGACAAGTACTACTTATTATTCGTGCTATGTTTGTTGTCCTGTGTCAAGGTGTAGTGTGCGGTAGCTAACTAGTGCTTATCTGCTGCATACGATGCGATTGGATTAGGGTAGTCGTGCGACTTTGTTGGCCTGCATCAAGGGTCGTGCGGGTGGGTTTAATTCAATCATGAAATGTACGGGTTGAACTTGACTAGTGGACTATGATTTGTTGGCATGCGTCAAGGTCATAAGACGCTAGGGGCAAAATATTATCGGGAATTTCAAGTGTTGAAATTTGCAATGAGATTGCATACCTTCTATGAGATAGTTGGATCCCGATACCCACTGCGAGTAAGAGTTAGTCCTGGAAGAGTTTTACACATTACAATTATCCGATCAAGTAGGTGTCTAGAAAGGTGTTAACGGGGTTACGCCCCTGAGAAAACGAGGTTTATTATAATTAGGTCCGTGCGAAAGCATAGGGAACCTCCCTCAAATTACCGACACCGGCCTGGCCGAAAGATTGGCGAACTTGTAGGGTGTAATTAATCCCAGCTAGTCTTACCTTTTAGGGTTTGAAGGAAGATTTGATAAAAACAGTGGGAGCCATCCTGATTAGATAAACTAATAACCAATCTGATCTTGCAAGAGCTCACGCAGAGTGTTTTCTTCTCTCTCTCTCCTGGTAGAGACCATATCACACCTTAATCAAGATAATAATATAGATGCATTGACCGAACCTCCTTATTATACTGTGCTGGGGAACGTTAGTTCTGCTCTAACTTATAATTGTTATAAGTTCGGACAGGAAATAGGGGAATTTCCAGATTCCCATGCCACCCAATAGAAGAAAGTGCATGTTGATGCATCTTTTTCGAGTGTGTTCATTACCGAGAACTGTTTCTCAGTATCCTCTACGTCCTGGGTATGTGATACCGGATCAGAATCCCGCATATGTAATATGTTACATGGGCTACAGACAGGTAGAGAACTGAGAATAGGTGATTGTTCTCTAGTGTAGAGAATGGTGCAATTGTTGCAGCCAAGTCAGTTGGCAAATATCACCTTGTATTACCAAATTGTAAATACATTGATTCTGAACAAATATCATTAGATACCGAAACTGATATACGACATTACATCAGTTTCTTTATTAAGTTAAAGAAGGATATAATTTTGTGTTGCAGGATAATGTTGTGAACATTTTCCTAAATCAAGGGTTGATTGGATCAGGCACGTTATGAAATGACATATATGTTCTAAATCAAACCACAGTTCAAAGTATTTAGAACACACACAAGAGGAGTAGTTCAGAAATGAACGAATCCTTCTTGTGGCATTGTAGACTAGGTCATATCAATGCAACATGACCAGCTAAATTACGTAAGGATGAATATGATAATCTGTTCAAATTTTCATCTTATGATACTTGCCAGTCTTGTCTCAAAGGTAAAATGACCAAAACTCCGTTTAGTGGAAACGGAAGAAGAGTTATTGAACTCTTGGGACTGATACATGGTGATATATACGGTCCTATGTCTACAAATGCCAAGGTTGGTTCTTTGTACTTCATTACATTCATCGATGATCTCTCAAGATTCGAACATGTGTTCCTGTTGAAACACAAGTCTGAAACTTTTGAGAAATTCAAGAAATATAAGCTTGAAGTTAAGAACAAGAAGAGCTAAAGTATTAAAGTCCTACGATGAGATCGAGGAGGAGATTACTTGCGGATGGAGTTCCTGGAGTTTATAAAAGGAGAATGTGATTCTCTCTCAGTTTACTCCTTCGAGTACACCACAGCACAACGGTGTATCGTGACGGAGGTTACCTTTATCTTAACATGTAGACTGGTATTTATACTGTCTTGCTCTCACATGTTGATAAAGCCCTTAGGATATGTACTTAACTACCAGGACTATGATGGAGATCATACTAGTGGGGCCAGGGTAGTTCACAAGTATATCCTTTAATTGTTCCTAGTCGATGGAATATCGAGACAGGGTATCGATATTCCAGAGTAGACTAGCGTATATGCTTCTTGACCCATATGATGGGCGATGGATGATCCTACATCCATTGGTGTTTGACATCAGAGATGGTATACGGGTGCTCAGTGGAGACTGGGTACACTGAACAGGACTCGCCGAGGACTCTTATGTGGTAGTATACATATCGTCAGATAGCAGTTCTCTGGTGACACTGGTACAGGTTAGTCTGTAGACCCGAGATCGTCATAGAGTCTTGTGTGATTCCCACTGTGCTTTTATTTCCACCTTACCACGTTCATAAGAACGTGCAAAACGGTGGCTTTTGGGTACAGTCCCGAATCACATGGAGGCAATGAGCGGCAGGAGGGGTTTCGTCTCTCCCGGTATTAGGGGTTGATGTTGCGCTATACCCGATTGGCTATAACTGGAAGTCCCTGGCCAGGGCTGCTGCCGAGATTTACTGACAAGTGTTATCGGTAGTTTCTCGAACCATTATAGGCCAGTCATCGACATGACTTATCACGTTACTGGGGTCTGATGATTTCTACCCCTAGACATGATATGCGAAATATCAGACGAAGCGACCGGACTGTACGGTAGTGTTACTGATAGGCTTGATGGAGACTGTAGACAGGCTTGCTTGTTGATCTTCATATCGCTCAATACCCGGGTAGCCGCTACGTCCAGCTAGTACCGCTGACGGCTTGTAGGTGACTGATGTGATCATCACCTACTACTGGCGTATTGACAAGTCTTTAGAGTCCCACATAGAAGTTCCCTGGTTCAAGCGAAACGAAGTAGGACACATATGTGATATGTGTGTGGGCCTGATTAAATACGTGTCTGTGATACCGTGTTGTAATCTGGCAGTCATCTGTTATCGGTTCGGTTATATGTGATATAACCAGATTTTCGAATCAAGTGTTGATTTGATAATGTGATATACAGATAAATGATATTAGTCGGTCATATATAATATAAATCAAGTGTTGATTTAATAATGCGATATATATTATATGTGATATAATTATATCTTAACTAATATCATTAGCTCACTGATTATTCTTCATTATATATATATATATAATGAAGCATATCGTTTATATTTATATTTTTTGAAAATAGAAATGAGGTGTAAAGTGGAAGCATGGTTGCAAGCATGGGATTTACTCTTATTTATTCATCTTGACTCACTATTCAAGCATGATTGCAATTTTATATTGCATAATTCCTTGCTTGAATGAGTGAGGGGTCAAGACTTGGCATTCATTCTTGCTCATTCTCAACACTTAGCCATTTTTTTTGAGTTTCTTCCTTGGTTGCTCTCTAGCTTCTTCTTCCTCCTCTTGTCATGGTTCAAGCTTCAACCTTCACATGTGATGTGAATCATGAAGCTTGAACACAAACTTGTGAGCTCTTTACATCCCATACTTCACCATTCTACACTTGACTAGCGATCAAGTGCAGCGTGTTTCTTACGCTAAAGTGTTTAGTGTAATAGCTAGCTTGAATTGGAGGGACTTCGCGTGGATCATCTTCGGCATGAAGGTCATCGGAGAAAGCCTGTTCAAAGTCTCAAAAGAAGCCTAATGGAGTCGCGGGACTACTACATGGAGCAAGTGAAGAGGAGGACCCTCTACAAAGGTTGTATTCTTGTTCTCTTGATGTAAAAGTAGTTTACATTAGCTTTTGTCTAAATCTCTAGTTAAAGATTCTAAGTTTAGGGTTGTTTAGCATGGCAATTTTTTGAAAATGTCATGGACGATGCCTCCCGAAATCTTGCTGGCGTGCTAGGGAACCTTACAAGTTATCTGTTTTCTTTTGGTGTTATGCACTTGAGAAGCTGCATACCTATTGAATGGGGTTCAATCCAAATCAGTGCCTACCACTCCATATGAGATATGGAATGGGTAGAGACCATATCTTAAACGAGTTAAGATATGGGTTGTCCGGCCTATGTTGAAAAGCAAAAATCCGGACAAGCTCGAGGCAAGGTCAGTTCTGTATAAGTTTGTTGGATATTCCAAACATTTGGGAGGGAATATCTTCTGCCAAACTGAGGAGAAAAATATGTTTTGTTCCTCAGCATGCCACCTTTTTACAAAAGGAATTTCTTATGAAGAAATTTGTGGTCATGAGCTAGAACTGGAAGGAGTTCCATCTAGACAAACTAACAGCTGATGATTTGGTAAAACCAAACGATTCAATAGACTCCAACGAACCTCAGCCTCTCCGCGAATCTGGTAGGGTTCCTCATCCACTTGAGAGATACTACGGTCTTCTCAGTGACAGTAGGAGCGAGGATTGCATCATGGTAGATGATGGCCCAACTAGGTTCAGACAGGCCATCACAAGTGGGGACTCTATGTAAAGGCCGGATGCTATGCGATCAAAGATGGAATCCATGTACACCAACAAAGTATGACTTTGAATGTTGCACCTAAAGGGGTAAAACCCATCGGGAGCAAATGGATCTTGAGAAGATTTTTGGTCTAAATGGAAAAGTTGAGAATTTCAAAGCTATTCTTACGTCCATCAGGATTAAAGCAGGCATCGCGGAGTTGGAACATCTATTTTGATGTGCCAGTCAAAGAGTTTGACTTCATCAAAAAGGTAGATGAACCTTGTATATACAAGAAGAGAGTAAAGAGTAAGGTTGTCTTCCATGTATTGAACGTAAATAACATACTCTTGATAGGAAATAGTTTCTTATGCTACACTCGTTCAAGCTTCTCTTATCACGGGGATTCTCCATAGAAGATTTGGATGATACCTACTACATCTTGTAGTTTATGATCTATGGTGATAGATCTAAGTGGATGTTGGGAGTGTCCCAAATGTAGGGTTACTAGGCATTGTCACAAGGTTCTACAAGGCATCAACCATGCCAAAATCAAATTTTTCATGTGACGAACAACCCTAACCAAGATCTTAAACTAGAGATTAGGCGAAACAAAGAGCAAGTAAACAACTTTACTTCTAAGAATTAAGGATTATAACCTTTGTAGTCAGTTCCTTCACTTCTAAAGCTCCGTGTTGAGGTTCCTTCGCTGCGATCATCGAGTACCCGGACTCTAGAGAGGCTCCATTAAGAGAAATATGCAATCTTGCTTCCGATCTTCAATAACAATGATGATCTACCTTGAAGAAACTCAAACCCAAGCTCTTTCTTTGCTAATCAAGTATTAGCAAAGCAAACACCCTAATCTAAGCGGCTAGAATAGATGAGGATGATGAAGTAGGGATTTAGCACACTTTTGTTTTCAATTTCTCACTCATTATCATCACATGTCAAAAAGCAAGAAAGCTTTTTTTTTCAAGGAAGAAGAAGAATTTTCATTTGTGATGAATAATGAAAACCAAGTGTGAGGTTAGAAATGCAACCATGGGTTAAGAATAATGGCTTAACCCTTGTAGAGATTTTACCATGGTAAAGGGTTTGGGTTTGGTTAAGAAATATCAACCAAAATATCTTTACAAAATATCTTTGCTTAAAAACAAAAACAAAGCTTCTAGAAGCTTCAAGAAAGCTAAACCCTAATCCAAACCCTAACCATGTTTAAACTCCACAAAACATGTTGCATTTGTAACCTTAACTTGTTACAATATTATATATCACATATATAATATATTTTGTAACAAAATAAAATAATACAATTAACATATATCACATATATATATCAATGTATTACCCGAGTGAGAAAAAGAATCTTTAAGTGAGCTTATACTAGTTAATGTAACTTAATATATCAAATATATAAGTATACATTAAATTATCGAATCAACATTTGATCCGATAATCCGGCTATTTCACAAATAACCGACTAATATAATCTGTATCAGTTCATCAAATCAACACTTGATCCGATGATCTGGCTATATCACATATACCCGCCCGATATCACATATCGTGAGAATCTAATACGGTATCGTATACACGTATTATTCTCGGTCTGCTCATATCACATATATGCTCCTCTCCGTTTTGCCTGAGCCAGGAAACCTCTGTGTAGGGCTCTAAAGAATCGTCAATACGCCTGCAGTAGGTGATGATCATATCAAACACCCACAAGCTGCAAGCGGTCAGCTAAACATAACAACCACCCAGGTATTGAGCAATCAGAAGATCAACAAGCAAGCCTATACATTCTCCCGTAAATCCAACCAGTAACACTCCCGTACAGTCCGGTCTCTTCGTCTGATATGTCGCATATCTCGCCTAGGGGTGGTAAACGTCAGACCCCAGTAGCTTGATAAGTCGTGTCGATATGAGGTCCATAACAGTTCGAGAAACTACTGATAACACTTACCAGTAAATCTGAGCAACCCTGGCTAGGGATTTCCAGTTATAGCCAATCGAACACAGCACAACATCGACTCCCTATACCGGGAGAGACGAAACCCCTCCTATCGCTCATTGCCTCCATGTGATTCGGGACTATACCCAAAAGCCACCTTTTTGCACGCCCTCTTAGACGTGGTATAATGGAAATCAAAGTACAGTGGGAATCACACAAGACTCTATGACGATCTCGGGTCTACAGACTAACCTGTACCAGTGTCACCAGAGAACTACCATCTGACGTGAGTTATAATACCATCTGGGTGTTCTCGGCGAGTCCGTCCAGTGTACCCAGTCTCCACTGAGCACCCGTATACCTTCTCTGATGTCAAACACCAAGGGATATGGGATCATCCATCGCCCATCATATGGGTTAAGAAGCGCATACGCTAGTCTACTCTGAAGTATCGATGCCCTGTTTCGGCACTCCCACAACTAGGAACATTTGAAGGATGTACTTGGCGACTACACTGTCCCCACTAGTATGATCTGCATCATAGTCCTGGTAGTCAAGTACTCGTCCTAAGGGCTTTATCAACATGTAACATAGAGACAATCAGAGTACATGTTTAGATAAAATGTAACCAGATAGCATACTATCATGTCGAGCAAGAAAGTCTTCCCTATATATGTCCAAGCATCCACTACAATATACATCGTATGTACTGTAATAGCCTCTAGGGCATACATATAACTAACAATCTCCCACTTGCACTAGAGCCATCTGTTGTGGTATCGTATACCCAACAATCAGCTGTGGTTGAAGTATCTCATACTCAACTATCCCATAAAAGTCTCTTCTGGGAATTAGGCCTTTGTGAGTGGATCCGCGCTGTTGTCCTCTGTGTCTACTCTCCTAATCTCGATCTACCTGGAGATCAACCATCTCCATGATCAGGTGATACTGCCTAAGAATATGTCTGGATCACAAATGGGACGGGAGTTCCTAGGCCTAAGCCACAACTCCATTGTTACACAATGGTAGGAACGAGATTCATCTCATGAACTCATATATATTCAGACTGCCTCTTTAGTAGCATCCTTGGTAACGATGTATATTGCCTTTAATCGTCTAGTATGTCACGGTATCTATCTTGGAACTCTTGCAACATACCGTCCCTCCACTGAGGGTAAAGACCATGCCTGCGACTGACATTCAGTCGTCCTTATCACCCTGGAACCTTTCCAGTGATACTCCCCAGGATCGATTGATACCATCTCACTACAACTAGTGAGAATCCTAAGATCCAATTAGATCTATCTCATAGATCCATAATCCAGGATTTAGGAGGTATCACCTTGATCCTATATGGAGAATCTTTGTGATAAGAGGAGATTGACCGAGTGTAGCATAGGAAACTCCTTCCCTATCAAGAGTATGTCAGCCATGTACAATATGAGGATCATCACCATACTCCCTACTACCTTTTTTGTATATACAAGGTTCATCTACCATTTTGATGAAGTCAAACTCTTCGACTACCATCAAAACAGACGTTCCAACTCCGCGATACTTAATTTATCGCATAAAACATCTTGCACACGTTCCCGCTGCTCCCACTGTCTATGAAGCCCTCTGGCTGTGTACTTATAGACGCTCTGTTCCAAATCATCATTTAGAAAAGCAGTCATGACACCCAACCGCCAGATATCGTAGTCATGGTATGTAGCCGTGGCAAGTAGGATCTGGATAGAATTAAGCATAGCTTTGAAAGTCTCAACTTTTCCATGTACACCAAGTAATCTTCTTAAGATATACTTGCTCCTGATGGGGATTTAACCCTTCAGATAAAGCAACCAAAGTCCATACTTTGTTGGTGTATAAGGATTCCGTCTCATATCGCTAACCATCCAGCCATTCACAGAGTAAACTAGTTGGGTCATCATCTCATGATGCAATCCTCACTCCCACTGTCATAGAGAAACCGAAGTATCTCTCAGGTGGATGATGAACCCTACCAGATCGGCGGAGAGGCCGAGGTTCGTTGGAAACTATTGAATCCTCTGGGTTTACCAAATCATCAGCTGCAGTTTGTATAGCTGGAACTCCTTCCAGTTCTATCTCATAACCACTAATTTCTTCACAAGAAATTCCCTCTTTCTCAAAAAGTGGTATGCCGAGAAATAAAACATCTTTTGTTCCTCAGTGTGGTAGAAGATATTCCCTTGCGAATGCTTTGGATATCCAACAAACTTCCACAGAACTGACATTGCCTCGAGCTTGTCCGGATCTTGCTTTTGACATAGGCCGGACAACCCCAAATCTTAACGTCTTTAAGAGATGGGCTCTTCCCATACCATATCACATATGGAGTGGTGGGCATCTGATTTGGTTGGAACCTTATTCAATAGGTATGCAACTTCTCAAGTGCATAACCCCAAAAGAAAATATGCAACTCAGTAGTACTCATCATAGAGCACACCATATCACATAGGGTGCAATTGCTCCATCCCGATACACCGACGTGTTGTGGTGTATTCGGAGGAGTAATGCTGAAAGAGAATCTCATTCTCTTTTAGAATAGTCCAGGAATTCCGTTCTCAAGTATTCTCCTCCTCGATCTCATCAAAGGACATAATACTTATACCCGTTTTTGGTTCTCTACTTCTAACTTATATTCTGTGATTATCTCAAAAGTTTTGAACTTGTGTTTCAATAGGAACATATGTCTGAATCTTTAGAGATCATCAGTGAATGTAATGAAGTACAAAGAACCGGTCCTGGCATATATAGACAGGGGACTTTCATACATCAGCATGTATCAATCCCAAGAGTTCACTAACTCTTTCTCTGTTTCTAATAAACGGAGCTGTGGTCATCTTATCTTTGTGACATGACTGGCAAGTTTTACAAGATGTAAATCCAAACTAATTTAAATATGCATCTTTA
This sequence comes from Agapanthus africanus, assembly GCA_030015575.1. Classification (NCBI taxonomy): domain Eukaryota; kingdom Viridiplantae; phylum Streptophyta; class Magnoliopsida; order Asparagales; family Amaryllidaceae; genus Agapanthus; species Agapanthus africanus. Next base: position 794,313,995 of record JASDDO010000024.1, on the reverse strand, counting down.
TGTAACTTCAGCTAGTCGGGTCGCATTGATATGACCTAGTCTACAATGCCTCAAGAAGGATTCGTTCATATCTGAACTCTTTCTCTTGTGTGTGTTCTGTATGTTAAGAACTGTGGTTTGATTTAGAACGTCTATGCTTTTAGATAACGTGTCTGAACCGATCAACTCTTGATATAGGAAATGTTCAAAACATTATCCAACAATACAAAATTATATCCTTCTTTACTAATAAAGAGACTGATATGATGTTGCATATCAGGTTCGGTATCTAATAATATTCGTTCAGAATCAATGTATTCTGATAATACAGGGTGATAACTGCCAACAGACTTGGCTGCAACACTTGCAACATTTCCAACTCTTGAAACTTATCACCCGCTCTCAGTTCTCTACCTCTCTGTAGCCCATGTAACAAATTACATTTGCGGGATCCTGATCCGGTATCTCATACCCAGGACGTAAAGGATACTGAGAAACAGTTCTCGGTAATGAACATACCTGAAGATGATGCATCAACATGCACTTTCTTCGTTTGGGCGGCACGGGAATTCTGGTAATCCCCTATTTCCTGCTCTGTCTTATAACAATTATAAGTTGGAGTGGGACCAACGTTCCCTAGCATAGTATAACAAGCGGGTTCGGTCAATACATCCGTATTATTATCTTGATTAAGGCGTGACATGGTCGCTACCTGGAGAGAGATAGAAGAAAACACTCAGCGTATGCTCTTGCAAGATTAGATTGGTTATTAATATATCTAATCAGGATGTCTCCCACTGTTTTAGTCAAATCTTCCTTCAAACCCTAAAAGGAAAGACTAGCCGGGATTAATTACACTCTACAAGTTAGCCAATCTTTCAGCCAGGCCAGTGCTGGTACTTTGAGGGAGGTTCCCCGTGCTTTCGCACGGACCTAATTAAAATAAACCTTGTTTTCCCAGAGGCATAACCCCGTTGACACCTTTCTAGACACCTATTTGATCGGCTAATTGTAATGTGTAAAACTCTCCCAGGAGTAACTCTTACTCGCAGCGGGTATGAGGATCCAACTATCTCATAGAAGGTATGCAATCTCATTGCAAATTTCAACTCTTGAAATTCCCAATAATATTTTGCCCCTAGCAGCTATATGACCTTAACATAGTCAACAAATCATAAGTGCTAGTCAAGTTCAACCCGTCATTTCCCGATTGAATTAAACCCACCCGCACGACCCTTAACATAGTCAACAAAGTCGTACGACTATCCTAATCCAATCGCATCATATGCTTATACAGATAAGCACTAATCAGCTACCGCACACTACGTCTTAACATAGTCAACAAACGTAGTACGAATACTAACTAGTACTTATCTGAAATGACGGAGGGTTACGACAGGTTTTTAAGAAAACCCTTTGCGTAATGAACTTGATATCGTTGTAGAATCGAGTGATTTTAAATGGAATGTTTTTGAGGCCTTTTCTAGATTTGCTAAAGAGGTCACTCCCGGTGAAGGGATCGTCGGCTCTTTCCTCATCGAATAAGGTGCAGGATATTTCACAAATATCACTATGCAAAGCAAAAACTATAAAAACAATCAAAAGACAAACCGAGTTTGTAGCATCTGCTAGTTTCGCTAAAGAGGTCACTCCCGGTGAAGGGATCTCGGCTCTTTCCTTATCGAATAAGGTGCTGGATATTCTACAAGGAATACCGCTATGCAAAGCAAAAACTAGAGCTGCCAGTTTTTAAACAAGTTTCTACAACATCTTTAGGTTTCTTTTAGTTTCATTAATCTCATTAATGAAGTCCCATTTTATTATGCTTCCCAAGCATCAGTTATGAAACTTAATCAACAATATAATATATATCTCATATATATAATATAAACATTCATCTCAGGCAGTAATATGATCTCATCACAGAATATTGCAGCAGAAGATAACCTATGAAATATTGGATATACTAGGACGTCCGTGTTTTATATCGAGCCTGCATAAAACACGGATTCCACGGTAGCTATGAATAGCCAAACCCACATCCCTAGACCCCTACGAGAGCGGCAAGCAACACTGCCAATTCTAGGGTTAGGAGACCCGGTCTCGACTCCTCGAGATGGTCTCCAACTGGACCCTAGAACCCGGTTACTTGTGCTCCCCGTCTTGGGTCTATCTTAATGCGGAAAAGTAAATAATATACAATAGTGACATCATCCTCAACCAGGAAGTGCCCCAATAAAAGAATATTACATACAATGAATTTTACATGAATGAAAAAGAAAAGCTCTCATCTCACATAAAACCCCCGGCTATTCAAAACACGACGATCCAATATAACATATCACAGCAACACATAACATCACATGTCATCAACGTAAGTAAATATGCGTATCCCAATTGTCGTTGATGTATAGCAACGAAACCGGCGATACACTACATATTATACTTACGGTCACAGAAAAGAAAGTGTAAAACTACAACAGTTGGAATCCGCAACCTCCTTAGACATCTCACGCCTAACCAAATGAATTCCTTAGACATCGCATGCCTAACAATTAAAAACCCCGCATTTTAGTCTCAATATCGAAAACACTTTTCAATATCTAGTCGGGCAATTCAACAAGATTCCCGACATCCTGATCGAATGCTCGTCGCAAATTTTAGTAGATGGCCGCACCCCCGGATGCCGTCGACGAAGTGCACTAAGGCGGAACACCGCTGCCGCGAGCACCCGAACGGATGCTTTTGGCGATGGCGTTCTCCTATAGTCACTTGGTCGGGGCTATGGAGCGTGGCTATCTATTAAGTTTACCCGGCGAGTATCCGCGTACGCTACGTGATTGCGACGGACTTTTGATTACATCAAAATCCCATGGCAACCGATCAAATGAGACTAAACTGCTAGATTTATAACATTCAAATTAGTTATCTCATAACTATTTGCGGATTCCAAATACTGTAGTTTTACACTTTCTTTTCTGTGACCGTAAGTGTAATATGTGGTGTATCGCCGATTTCGTAAGTGTAATATGGAGTGTCCCAAATCCAGGTACAATAACACCGTACTAAAGGGGTTTAGTATGGAAGATTCTAAGCGTGGTGGTTTGCCCACTTACTCAGGAATCACTCTCTCCAAAAGGATGTCTTCCAAGACTTATTTGGATAGAGCTCGCTTGCAAGGGATACCCTATACTTCGGCAGTAGGCTCTATCATGTGTGTGATGTTATGTACCGGACCAGATGTAGGTAACTCACTAGGTGTAGTGATAAGGAATCAATCGGGTCATGGGAGAATCACTGGACAGCTGCGGAGGACATTCTTAAGTACTTGAGAAGCACATAATGAATGTTCTTGGTTCAAGATTCCAGAGTGATAAGGTCAACTGAAAGTCAGTCACAGGCATTGTCTTTACCCTTAGTGGAAGGACGGTATGTCGGAAAAGTTCCAAGCTAGATACCGTGACATACTAGACGATAAAGGCTAGATACATCGCTACCAACGATACTACCAAAGAGGTTATCTGGATATTTATTGTTCATGAGATGAACATGGTTCCTACCATTGAGCGTCCAATAATTGTTATTGTGACAACAATGGAGTTGTGGCTTTGGCCTAGGAACGCAGGTCCCATCAGTGTTCCAGACATATTCTGAGGCAAGTATAACCTGATCAGGAGATGGCTGATCTCCAAGGGATCGAGGTTAGGAGAGTAGACACGAAGGATAACACAGCGGATCCACTCACAAAGGCCTTACCCTAGAGAGACTTCTATAGGACGTTGAGTATGAGATACTGCAACAAATGACCTTAGTGCAAGTGGGAGATTGTTAGTTATATGTATGCCCTAGAGACCATTACTGTACATGTGATATATATTGTAGTGGATGCTTGGAATATATAGGGAGGACTTTCTTGCTCGACATGATAGTATGCTATCTGGTTCCTCTTTATCTTAACGTGTACACTTATTGTTTCTCTATTACATGTTGATAAAGGCCTTGGGATGAGTACTTGACTACCAGGATTATGATGCGGATCATACTAGTGGGGCAGTGGTAGTCGATAAGTACATTCTTCAAATGTTCCTATTCGTGGGAGTATCGAGATAGGGCATTGATACTCCAGAGTAGACTAGCGTATGCGCTTCTCGACCCATATGATGGGCGATGGATGATCTCATATCCATTGGTATTTGACATCAAAGAAGGTATACGGGTTCTTAGTGGAGACTGGGTACACTGGACGGACTCACCGAGAACTCCTAGATGGTATTATACCTATCGTCAGATAGCAGTTCTCTGGTGACACTGATACAGGTTAGTCTGTCGACCCGAGATCATCATAGAGTCTTGTGTGATTCCCACTGTGCTTTGATTTTCACCATACCACGGTCAAGAGATCGTGCAAAAAGGTGGTTTTTGGATACAGTCCCGAGTCACATGGAGGCAATGAGCGAGAGGAGGGGTTTCGTCTCTCTCGGTATAGGGAGTTGATGTTGCGCTATGTTCGATTGTCCATAACAGGAAATCCCTGGCCAGGGTTGCTGAGATCTACTGGTAAGTGTTATCAGTAGTTTCTCAAACCATTATGGACCTTGCATCGGCATGACTTATTAGGCTATTGGGGTCTGACGTTATACCACCCCAGGCTGTGATATGCGACATATCTGACGAAAAGACCGGACTGTACGGTAGTATTACCGATTGGATTCGCAGGAGTATAAGAAGGCTTGCTTGTTGATCTTCTGATCGCTCAATACCTGGGTGGTCGTTACGTTTAGCAGACCGCTTGCGGCTTGTGGGTGTTCAATATGATCATCACCTACTGTCGGAGTATTGACGAGTCTTTAGAGTCCTACACAGAGGTTTCCTGGTTCATGCGAAACGAAGTAGGGGCACATATGTGATATGTGCGGGACCGAGATTAATGCGTGTATGTGATGCCGCATTCTATTCTTGCGATATGTGATATCAGTCGGTTATATGTGATATAGCCGAGTTATTGGATCAAGTGTTGATTCGATGGATTGTTACATTTGATATTAGTCGGTTATATGTGATATAGCCGGATTATTAAATCAAGTGTTGATTTAATAATTTAATTTATAATTATATATTTGATATATTAAATTACATTAACTAATATTAGCTCACTTAAGCATTTCTTTTTCTCACTTATGATACATTAATATATATGTGATATATGTTAATTGTATTATTTTCATTTTACACACAAAATATATATGTGATATATATTAGTGTGTCATGCTAGGTTACACATGCAACATGGATGTATGAGACTCACACCATACTAGGTTTAATGTGGGTATATATTTATATTTAAGTAATTCAAAATTAGTGGAGATTTTGTCATGGCTTAAAGCTTGCAGAAGCTTGTAGGTTTCATTAACTTAGTCCACTCCTTTGTCTTGCTTAAGATATTTATTAACCTAACCATTAACCTTACACCATGGTTTATTCTCTACATGAGTTTGTGTATGACATAAACTTACCCATGGTTGCATTTCTTGTAAGTCGATGTACTACACCCCAATACTTGTGGGGAGGCGGAATTTTCAAAAACGAACTTGTTTAGTGAACGAACATCGACTAACCGCTTGAATCGAAGCTAAACTATAAATAACCAAACACAAAGTGTTTCTAAACTACTGTGTTTAGGGATTATACCTATCGAACCAAGTCCTTCGGCTTTACGATCTCCTCGTCCTCCTCGGCCTTCTCGATGTAGTAGATGATCCACCCGAGAGCAAAACTCCAAGCTTAGCCTCTAAACTTGAGGCAACTAACCTTCTTGGATTGCTAATCAAAGAAGATAGATGAGATAGAGTGAGGGTTATGGATTGTTTAGTCTAACTAATCCTTGTTCTCAACACATGAGGGGTGAGGATTAGGGTTTGAAGAGAGTGATCTTGAGGAGAGAGAATGTGAATGATATTATGAGTGAGAATAGTAAGTTATCATAATATATATGAAGCATTATCTTTTAAAAGAGAAAAGAAAATAAGTGATGAATAATCATGCTTCATAAATATCAAGTGGTGATTCATTATCATGAGTCATTAAGCATTTATGATGCATTAATGACTATGATGAATCACTCTCATGACTCACTAATCTCATTCAATGCATATGACACCTAAACCTCCTTAGTCACCATCTTCTAGAAGCTTCTCGAGTAATTACGAGAACGCCCCTCCGATCCGTAAAAATACGGAAAAACTTTAGACTGTATAAATCCAATAACCGGATACCAGTAACTGGCTTAAACCAAAGCCGACTGGTAAAAACTGTCCAAACGACGTAAGTGTGTAAACACACATACGCGTCCGAACCCTTTGTCGTAAAACCATACGACCTCTATATCGTTTCGCCTGGAGTAGGAAACTCTCTGTGTGGGACTCTAGAGACTCGACTACTACGCTGGCAGTGGGTTTAACCACAGACCGCAAGCGGCACTAGCTATACGTAACGGTCCCCAGGTAGTTGTCGATAAGAAGGCCGATGAGGAAACCCATCCGAACTCCTACTGAGCCTGCTGTGACAATCTCCATACAGTCCGGTCCGTTCGTCCAAGACTATCGCATATCGGGCCTAGGGGGGCGGCAAGCGTCAGTCCCCTAATAGCGGTATAAGTCGTGTCGGAGTGAAGCTCATTACACCCTGAGAAACTACTGGAACCTACCAGCAAATCTCGCTTGCCCTGGCCAGGGACTTTGCGTAATGGCTCTCTGACACAGCGCGATATCTACTCCCAATACCGGGAGGGACGAATCCTGTCTAACCGCCACTGCCTCCAAGTGCTCGGGACTGCACCCAACTGCTACCTTTTTGCACGACTCCTTTGAGCCGTGGTAGGGTAGCAATCTAAGAACAGTGGGACACACTCGAGGCGAAGTAGCAGTGTCAAGTCTGCGGACTATGCTGTACTCATGTCACCTGGGAACTGTTCACTGACGACTGGTATAAAACCAACCAACAGTTCCCTGTGAGTCCTGTCCGGTGTACCCATAACCTAACGAGCACCTACATACTATCTCCAGTACGACGTACTGACGGCTGTGGGACAGACCATCTCCCCAACTGGGATGAGAAGCGTACACACCAGTCTACTCCGGAGTATCGATGCTCTGTCTCGATAATCCAACGACCAGGGACCTGAATAAGGATGTGCTTGTAGACTACCCAGCCCCCACTAGTGTGACTGCCATCACAACGCTGGTAGACAAGCAAGATCCTAAGAGCTCTATCAATACGTACACTCACATATTAAGATAGAAAAACCAAGTAGCATACTACCATGTTTAGCAAGACTGTTATATACATGTGAATATCCCAAGCTTCCATTAAGTAATATACAAACTAGTATGATACAGTAATGGCCTTCTAGGGCATAAACACTAACAATCTCCCACTTGCACTAGGGCCATGTACTGGCATATCGTAGACCGATGATCTCGAGTAGCCTCTCGAACTGAATCTGAGGTAGGGCCTTCGTGAATGGATCAGCAATGTTCTCTTCAGAAGCAACTCTCCGAACCTCGATCTCCTGACGATCAATGATCTCCCTGATCAGGTGATACCGCCTTAAGATGTGTCTGGACTTCTGATGGGACCTTGGTTCCTTCGCTAAAGCTATAGCTCCGTTGTTGTCGCAATACAGAGGTATTGGATCAACAATGGTAGGAACCACCTGAAGTTTTGTTAGGAACTTCTTCATCCAGACTGCTTCTTTTGCGGCATCGCAAGCAGCTATATACTCCGCTTCCATCGTCGAGTCAGCAACGGTGTCCTGCTTGGAGCTCTTCCAGCACACCGCCCCTCCATTGAGGGTAAAGACATAACCCGACATGGACTTGGAATCGTCCTTATCACTCTGAAAGCCGGAATCAGCAAAGGCCTCCAACCTGAGGTCTTTTCCGCCGTAAACCAAGAACATCTCCTTAGTCCTTCTCAGATACTTGAGAATGTTCTTTACTGCTATCCAGTGCTTCTCCCCTGGGTCTGACTGATACCGGCTTACCACGCTCAGTGCGTAAGCTACATCTGGTCTGGTGCACAACATCGCATACATTATAGAGCCTACCGCAGAAGCGTAGGGTATAATAGACATGCGTTCCCTTTCCAAATCAGTCTTGGGAGATATCTCTTTGGAGAGGGTGATTCCGTGACAAGCCGGTAGATTACCGCGCTTAGAATCTTCCATACTGAATCTTTTCAGTACAGTGTCGATATACCTGGACTGCGAAAGTCCCAACATCCTCTTGGATCTATCACGATAGATCCGGATCCCCAGAATGTACGAGGCATCACCCAGGTCTTTCATGGAGAACCTGTGTGACAAGAATCCTTTGACAGATTGTAGCATAGGAATGTCATTTCCTATCAATAGAATGTCATCCACGTACAAGACGAGGAATACGACACTTCTTGCTACAACTTTACTATATATGCACGGTTCATCTGGATTTTTGATAAAGTCATATTCTTTGACTGTCTCATCAAAACAGATGTTCCAACTCCGCGATGCCTGCTTTAGTCCATAAATGGACTTAAGCAGCTTGTATACTTTCCTGCTGCTCCCACTCTGATTGAAACCCTCTGGCTGATCCATATAGACGCACTCTTCTAAATTTCCATTCAGAAAAGCCGTCTTTACGTCCATCTGCCAGATTTCATAATCATGGAAGGCAGCAATAGCAAGAAGGACCCGAATGGATTTGAGCATAGCCACTGGAGGAAAAGTTTCGTCATAGTCCAAACCAGGTCTTTGACGAAAACCCTTTGCAACAAGTCTAGCCTTATAGGTTTCCACCTGTCCTATCTACACCAATCTTTTTCTTGAAGATCCATTTGCATCCTATGGGTTTTACCCCATCTGGAGCAAAGTCCAAAGTCCATACTTTGTTGGTGTACATGGACTCCATTTCGGTCCGCATTGCATCTAGCCATCGTACTGAGTCGCCGCTCTGGATGGCCTGCTGGAAGTCAGTAGGTTCATCATCATCTATGATGCAATCCTCTCTATCCCCATCTATGAGAAAACCGTAGTATCTCTCAGGCGGATGAGACGGCCTACTACTCCTGCGGAGGGGTGCAGGAATGTCCTGTTCTTCTTGAACTACTGGTTCTACCAAACTTTCAGTAGCAGTTTGTGGTTCTGGAATTTCTTCCAGTTCTACTACGCTCCCACTCTTCTGATTTTCCAAAAATTCAGTTTCTAAGAAGCGGGCATGACGAGAAACAAAAACCTTTTGTTCCTCTGCGTAATAGAAACAATATCCATTAGAGTTCTTTGGATATCCCACAAACTTACACTCTACTGAGCGTGCCTCGAGCTTGTCCGGATGCTGCTTTTTTACAAAAGCTGGACATCCCCATGTCTTCAGGTACTGAAGATAGGGTTTCTTCCCACTCCATATCTGATATGGTGTGGTAGGCACAGTTTTTGTTGGAACTCTGTTCAAAAGATGTGTCGCTGATTCTAGCGCATATCCCCAGAAAGATCGCGGTAACTCAGCATTACTCATCATGGATCGTACCATATCCAATAGGGTTCGATTCCGTCTCTCCGATACACCGTTGTGCTGTGGAGTGTATGGAGGAGTAAGCTGAGAGAGAATTCCTTTCTCTTTTAGGTAACCTAGGAACTCGGCACTTAAGTATTCTCCACCTCGATCAGATCTCAGTGTCTTAATACTTTTGCCTGTTTGGTTTTCCGCTTCACTCTTGTATTCCTTGAATTTCTCAAAGGCCTCAGATTTATGCTTCATTAAGAAGACATGTCCAAACCTAGAGAAATCATCTGTAAAAGTAATGAAGTAGGAATAACCACCTCTCGCATGTGTAGACATTGGACCACATACATCGCTGTGTATAAGTCCTAAGAGCTCGCTCGCTCTTACTCCTTGTCCAGTAAATGGAGTCTTTGTCATCTTTCCTTTGAGACAGGATTGACAAGTGTCATAAGTTTGATATTCGAACGAGTCCAAATATCCTTCTCTATGAAACTTAGTCAACCTTCTCTCATTGATGTGACCCAGTCTACAATGCCATAAGAAAGCTTTATTTAAATCTGGAGACTTTCTTTTTAGTGTGTTCTGGACATTGAAAATTTGGAGTTGGTTTAAAACATATATACCGTTATTTAGAGTACCGGACCCAATCAAACCATGATTAAGGTGGATGTTGACAACATCTCTTACAAACGTGAAATCATAACCTTTATTTGATAACAAGGAAACTGATATGATATTACACGTTAAGCTTGGTACAAAATAACAGTTATGTAAAACCAAAATATGTCCACTCGTCAATCCTAGGTGATAATCCCCGACGGACGCAGCTCCCACGCTAGCTCCGTTAGCAACCTTTAGGGTCATATCACCTTCCTTCAGCACTCTACGGTTTCTCAGTGCCTGCAAAGAATTGCAAATATGAGATCCTGATCCGGTATCCAATACCCAGGAAGTAGAGTTGATCGACAGACAATTCTCAATTACAAACACACCTGAAGTCGAAGCCACAGCTTGCTTCGGTTCCTGGTTCTTGGCGTTCCACGCCTTGCAATCCTTCTTCCAGTGCCCTTTCCTGTGACAATGGAAGCACTCATCCTGGCCAACTACCGGTGCTGCAAACTTTTTCTTTCCCTTCCCTCTCACCTTACTAACACCTCCTCTAGGTTTGGGTGCGGCCTTCTTCTTCCTTCCTTTGGCCCTAGCCTTGGACCCGGAAGAAGATGCACCGCCAACAAACATAGCGGGTGTTTCCCTTGCTTTCTGCAAGGTGCCCTCTGCACTCCTTAACATGTTCAGGAGTTCCGCAAGTTCAACTTCTTTTCCTTGAAGGTTGATGTTGAGGATAAACTGGGCGTAGGTGGGAGGAAGGGACTGGAGAATAAGGTCTGTATAGAGCTCATTATCCAAAGTCGTCCCAAGGTCTGCGAGCTCTTCAATATAGCCGATCATCTTTAGGACATGTTCTCCTACTGATGACCCGACAGCCAACCTCGCTCGAAACAAGTTCTTAGAGGTCTCGTATCTTGCTATACGAGATTGCTCTCCATAAAGTTCCTTTGTATGGAGAAATATGCCATCTAGGGACATATCCTCGTGCCTCCTCTGATGTTCATTGTTCATTGAGGCAAGCACGATGCACTTGGCTCTCGCGCAATCTAAATCCCAGGTTTTGCGGATTTCCTTATCCGCATTGCTGGATTTGGGACCAGGGACAGCAGGTGCCGTAGCGGTGAGGATGTACCCCAATTTGTCATAGGTCAAAGCCATTTTGACATTCCGCAGCCAATCTTTATAGTTTGGCCCTGTCAGTATATTTTTCTCTAAAAGTAACTTAAGTCCAGTCATTTTCAGGGTCGCTGCAATTAGGAGAGAGAGAAGAAAACTCTTTAGCATGATGCTCTTGCAAGTTTAGAGTGGTTTTTAGTTTATCTAAACTGGATGGCTCCCACTGTTTCTCGAATCCTTCCTCAAACCATAAAAGAAGAATTAGCCAGGACTATTCTCACCGTACAATACTTGCTTAACCGTTCAGCCAGGCCAGTGTCGATACTTCGAGGGAGGTTTTCCGACGCTTTCGCGAAGTTCCTTAATTAAATAACCTCTTTTCTCTGGGGGCGTAACCCCGCTGACACCTTTCTGGACACCTACTTGGTTTATAGCAATGATCGTTAAGTGACGAATCTCCTGATAAGTAGCATATACTCACAGCAGGATCGGGATCCAAATATCATCGTATGATAATGTTGAAGGAATCCTACCAACATTCATCAAACTCCAAATGGTATGCATCTCTTTGCAAATTTCAGTTTCTTTAGAAATTCCCGATATAAGTTTTTTGCCCCATGCTCTTATGACCTTGACATATGCCAACAAATCATAAGTCACATGTCAAGTTCTGCCCATCATTATCTTGTTAATTTGAACCCACCCGTATATACCCTTGACGTATGCCAACAAGGTAATGCGACTGTCCCAAACCAACACATCTATCTATGCAACAAATGAATACCCCAGCAGCTACCAAACACTATGCCTTGACGTATGCCAACAAGCATAGCTTGAATACTACTGACTATCCATAAGAAATGACGGAGGGCTACGACTGGTTTTGGCGAAACCGTGAACGTAGTGAACTTGATATAACCGAAGGAACCTGATAGCTTTTAAAAGGAGTGGTTAAAGCTCCGCATTTAAAAATATCTGTTTTAAAAATTAACCGAGTGGTTTCTTTTAAATTGTTCCAACGATTTAAACTTTGGTTTGTTTTTCTTTGCATTATAGATAATGCGTCCCATCATTAACCTATCATTGCAGAAAACAACGAAAATACAACGTCCTCTTATGCCATCCGCATTCGCCACGGGGTCCCGTCATCACCCGTTAGGTTACTTAACTAACGACAGAGCGGGGGCTGGGCTAGCGCGGGTGTAAAACATAAGTGACGTCTAAATAACTATCATATATATAGATATTTTACATTCGTCTGACGCAATGATATACATTCCAGAACACAGATAAACAATATTGGATTTGCAAACAATCTGTATTTCTTTTGAGCCTGCAAGAAAAGACAGATTACACAGTTGTGATGAATAGCCGTTACCCCACCCTCGACCCCTACGGGTATGGAAAACTACCCGCCCGGCAGTTTGTGTACCCCACCTTGGGTCAGTCCTAGGAGCATAAACAGTAAAATGAAATAATACAACGGTGGCTACAACCGCAACCTGGAAGTGCCCCGCAAAAATAATATTACAACAAATTACATTTACAACAAATGAATTAAATAATAACCCATTGCATAACCCCGGCTATACACCACAACAGTCCAATACAGTTCATATGCATAAACAGATAAAACCATTACAGAAATGTGCAACCCCCTGCCAACCGACATACTAGCAGTTAGGGGAGGTTTACGAACACATTATACAATCACAGATATAATCCAATATGCAAATACTGTACAATTTCGATCGATTAAACGCATTTAACATTGCTCCATTACTGCTCTGTAAACTTGAAACCTGAGCAAAATTAAAAAATACCAGAGAATCCCAAATATCACAGAGAACCACAACAAGAAAAATGGCTCCCTGATTCGTCAACTCGGCGGCGGAAGCGCGGCGCTATCTATGCTAGCCGCCGCGGTTCCGCGGCGCCGTAGACGAATTAGGGGACCAAATTTTTTGTGTGTTCTACTACTATCATTTTAAGCTTTCTGAACATCCCTGAAAAATTTTTGGACTTCATTTAAAAATCGACAGAAACATGATTTTTCGGGCTTTTCCGGTTTCGTTTTTTCCGTTCGAAATTCATACAAATTTGCAATTAAGCTATTTATTGTTTAGCGAGACTCTGATACCACTGTTAGTCGATGTACTACACCCCAATACTTGTGGGGAGGCGGAATTTTCAAAAACGAACTTGTTTAGTGAACGAACATCGACTAACCGCTTGAATCGAAGCTAAACTATAAATAACCAAACACAAAGTGTTTCTAAACTACTGTGTTTAGGGATTATACCTATCGAACCAAGTCCTTCGGCTTTACGATCTCCTCGTCCTCCTCGGTCTTCTCGATGTAGTAGATGATCCACCCGAGAGCAAAACTCCAAGCTTAGCCTCTAAACTTGAGGCAACTAACCTTCTTGGATTGCTAATCAAAGAAGATAGATGAGATAGAGTGAGGGTTATGGATTGTTTAGTCTAACTAATCCTTGTTCTCAACACATGAGGGGTGAGGATTAGGGTTTGAAGAGAGTGATCTTGAGGAGAGAGAATGTGAATGATATTATGAGTGAGAATAATAAGTTATCATAATATATATGAAGCATTATCTTTTAAAAGAGAAAAGAAAATAAGTGATGAATAATCATGCTTCATAAATATCAAGTGGTGATTCATTATCATGAGTCATTAAGCATTTATGATGCATTAATGACTATGATGAATCACTCTCATGACTCACTAATCTCATTCAATGTATATGACACCTAAACCTCCTTAGTCACCATCTTCTAGAAGCTTCTCGAGTAATTACGAGAACGCCCCTCCGATCCGTAAAAATACGGAAAAACTTTAGACTGTATAAATCCAATAACCGGATACCAGTAACTGGCTTAAACCAAAGCCGACTGGTAAAAACTGTCCAAACGACGTAAGTGTGTAAACACACATACGCGTCCGAACCCTTTGTCGTAAAACCATACGACCTCTATATCGTTTCGCCTGGAGTAGGAAACTCTCTATGTGGGACTCTAGAGACTCGACTACTACGCTGGCAGTGGGTTTAACCATAGACCGCAAGCGGCACTAGCTGTACGTAACGGTCCCCAGGTAGTTGTCGATAAGAAGGCCGATGAGGAAACCCATCCGAACTTCTACTGAGCCTGCTGTGAAAATCTCCATACAGTCCGGTCCGTTTGTCCAAGACTATCGCATATCGGGCCTAGGGGGCGGCAAGCGTCAGTCCCCTAATAGCGGTATAAGTCGTGTCGGAGTGAAGCCCATTACACCCTGAGAAACTACTGGAACCTACCAGCAAATCTCGCTTGCCCTGGCCAGGGACTTTGCGTAATGGCTCTCTGACACAGCGCGATATCTACTCCCAATACCGGGAGGGACGAATCCTGTCTAACCGCCACTGCCTCCAAGTGCTCGGGACTGCACCCAACTGCTACCTGTTTGCATGACTCCTTTGAGCCGTGGTAGGGTAGCAATCTAAGAACAGTGGGACACACTCGAGGCGAAGTAGCAGTGTCAAGTCTGCGGACTATGCTGTACTCATGTCACCTGGGAACTGTTCACTGACGACTGGTATAAAACCAACCAACATTTCCCTGTGAGTCCTGTCCGGTGTACCCGTAACCTAACGAGCACCTGCATACTATCTCCAGTACGACGTACTGACGGCTGTGGGACAGACCATCTCCCCAACTGGGATGAGAAGCGTACACACCAGTCTACTCCGGAGTATCGATGCTCTGTCTCGATAATCCAACGACCAGGGACCTGAATAAGGATGTGCTTGTAGACTACCCAGCCCCCACTAGTGTGACTGCCATCACAACGCTGGTAGACAAGCAAGATCCTAAGAGCTCTATCAATACGTACACTCACATATTAAGATAGAAAAACCAAGTAGCATACTACCATGTTTAGCAAGACTGTTATATACATGTGAATATCCCAAGCTTCCATTAAGTAATATACAAACTAGTATGATACAGTAATGGCCTTCTAGGGCATAAACACTAACATTTCTAACTTCATCTCATGATTCATCATCTTCTTCTTCATCTCCCTCAAGCTCTTTAGGTTTTGAGGAAGTGAAGAAATATTGTGAGAAAAATAAAGCTAAAGTGAGCCTATTTCCTACTTCAACATCCTCTACTATATTAGCCATTTAGTTTAGGGTGTTTGCTTCACTAATCTATAATTAGTGAAGAGGTAGCATGAGCTTGAGTCTCCTCGACGTAAATCTTCTTCGGCCTTTAAGACATCGAGCAAGTTTGTTCATTTCTTCATTTGAACCCTTACTAGAGATCGGGTGTTCACTACTTGGAGCGAAGGGACTACTACACGGAGCTTTAGAAGTGAAGGACCAGTCTACAAAGGTTGTATTCCTCATTCACTTTGTATGCAAAGTTGTTTGCATTTTGTTTTGTTTAAATCTCTAGTTAAGATTCTAGGGTTAGAGTTCTTTAGTACGGCAAAAATTTGAAAACGGCATGGGCGATGCCTCCTGAAACCTTACTGCCGTACTACGTAACCCCACACCATGTATATATAAAAAGGCTATGGAATGTAAGATTGTCTTCCTCGTATTATACGTAGATGACATACTCTTGATAGGAAATGATGTTCCTATGCTGCACTCAGTCAAACTCTTCCTATCATAAAAGTTCTCCGTGAAAGATCTGGGTGATGCCTTCTACATCCTGGGGATAAAGATCTATAGAGATAGATCTAAAAAGATGTTGGGATTGTCCCAATTCAGGTACATAGACACCAAACTAAAATGGTTTAGTATGGAAGATTCCAAGCGAGGTATTTTACTCGCTTGTTCAGGAATCACTCTCTCCAAAGAGATGTATCCCAAGATTGATTTGCAGAGGGCTCGCATGCAAGTGATACCACATGCTTCTGCAGTTGGGTCTATCATGTACGCGGCGTTATGCACTAGACCGGATGTAGCTTAAGCACTTAGTGTGGTAAGTACGTATTAATCAGACCCAGGGGAGAAGCACTGGACAGCTGTGAAGAACATTCTTAAGTACTTGAGTAGGACTAAAGAAATGTTCTTGGTGTATGGTAACGGAGAACTCCCGGTGGAGTCCTTTACCGATTCGAGCTTCCAGAGTGATAAGGACGACAACAAGTCTATCTCGAGTTTTGTCTCCACCCTCAATGGAGGGGCAGTATGTTGAAAGAGTTCCAAGCAAGATACGGTTGCAGACTCGACAATGTAGGCTAAGTACATCGCTGCCAACGATGCTGCCAAAGATGCTGTCTGGATGAAGAAGTTCATTGCTGAACTTTGTGTGGTTCCATCCATTGAGGATCCAATACCCTTGTATTGTGATAACAATGGAGCTGTGGCATAAGCCAAGGTACCCCGGTCCCATCAGCGATCCAGACATATTCTGAAGCGGTATCACCTGATCCGGAGATAGTTGATCGCCAGGAGATCGAGGTCAGGAGAGTAGATACGAAGGACAACACGGCGGATCCACTCATGAAGGCCCTCCCCCAGACGCAATTTGAGAGACCTTTTGGGATGTTGGGTATGCGATACTACAACAACTGGCCTTAGTGCAAGTGGGAGATTGTTAGGAATATGTATGCCGTATAGGCCATTATTGTATGATATAGTAGATGCCTGGACATAGATATAAAGGACTTTCTTGCTCGACATAATAGTATGCTATCTGGTTGCTCTTTATCTTAACATGTACACTTGTATTAGGATGTAGGCTTGACTACCAGGGCCATGATGCAGATCATACTAGTGGGGCTTGTGTAGTCCGCAAGCACATCCTTTAACAGTTCCTAGTCGAAGAAGTATTAAGACATGGCATCGATATTCCAGAGTAGACTAGTGTGTACGTTTCTTGATCCTGTATGGGGCGATGGTTGATTCCACAACCATTGGTGTTTGACATCAAAGATTGTGCATAGGTGCTCATTGGAGAATGGGTACACCGAATAGGACTCGCCGAGAACTCGTAGATGGTTCTACACCTATCGTCATATAACAGTTCTCTGGTGACACTTGTACAGATTAGTCTGTAGACCTGAGATCGTCATAGAGCCTTGTGTGGTTCTCATTGTGCTTTGATTTCCTCCCTACCACGGCTCAAAGGAGTCATAAAAACAGGTGGATTTTGGGTACAGTCCCAAGTCACATGGAGGTAGTGAGCGATAGGAAGGGTTTCCTCTCTCCCGGTATTGAGAGTTGATGTTGCGCTATGCTCGATTGTTTATAACAGCAAATCTCTGGCCAGGGCTGATGAGATTTACTGGTAAGTGTTATCAGTAGTTTCTCGAAAGGTTATAGGCCACACATCGGCATGACTTATCAAGTTATTGGGGTATGACGATTCTACCCCCAAACTCGATATGTGACATATCAGATGAAGAGACCGGACTGTACGGTAAGTGTTGCTTATAGGCTGTACGGGAGTTTGAACAAGTTTGCTTGTTGATCTTCTATTCGTTCTATTGGAGATAGTGCCCTCAGAGTCAATTATTGGATCACAGGCACGTGATTGCAATAATTGAGGGAGGACCTATCCCGGTAGGACAGTCTTACTCAAGATGATAGTATGCTATCTGGTTTATCTTTATCATCGTGTACTGCTTTAGGTGACCTTACGAGTCGCTATTGCATGTTGATAGAGCCCCTATGATTCTTGCTTGACTACCAGCAGTATGAGGGCGATCATATACGTGGGAGCTGGGGTCTATAAGCACATCCTTAAAAGGTCCCTAGTCGTGGGAGTTTTGAGACAGGGCATCGATACTCCAGAGTAGACTAGTGTATACAGTCGAGACCCCGACGAGGGGTGGTGGCCGGTCTCACAAGCCACTGGTGTCAGTTGGTTCACCTAAGATGTATACAGGTGCTCATTGGGTTATGAGTACACCGGACAGGACTCGCCGGGAACCTGCTAGTTGGTATTATACCTGACGTCAGATAGCAGTTCCCTGGTGACATGTGTACAGGTTAGTTCATCGACCGGAGATCGTCATTTGTCTCGTGTGGGTTCCCACTGTGCTTTGATTACTACCCTACCATGCTCAAAGGAGACGTGCAAATAGGTTTTAGTTGGGTACAGTCCCGAGCCACATGGAGGCAGTGAGCGAATCTGCAGGGGTTCGTCTTTCCCGGTATTGGGGGTGAGGTCGCGCTGTGTCTAGGAGAGCCAGTACATGAAAAGTCCTTGGCCAAGACAGGAGATTTACTGGTAGGTATTCCAGTAGTATCTCAGGGTGTTCTGGGCTACACTCCGACACGACTTGTACCACTTTTGGGGGTCTGACTTTTACCAACCCCCTAGGCCCGCCATGCGATGCTCATAGACCAACGGACCAGACTGTACGGATATTGTCACTGACAGGCTCAGTAGGGTGTCAGGATGAGTTCGCTCATCGACGTCCCTTTTGGTCAATAGCTGGTAGCCCGTCACGTATGGCTAATACCTTTGACGTGCTAGTGGTTAAATCCACAGCCAAAGTATTGACGAGTCTTTAGAGTTCACCACACACACAGTTACTCAGGTTTCGGGCGAAACGCTGTAGAGGCCGTATGGAGATATGGCAGGGTTCGATCAGATACGTGCGGTATTGCACGGATCGTGATCAGACGCATTTTACTAGCCGGCTTTGGTTTAAGCCGGATCCTAGTATTAGACAGTGTAGATTTTGTCTCTTTGTATTTGTATTCAGTGGGAATACAAATGCGAGCATGTATATGCAGTCGCGGGGTTTTCCTGTAATTTATTACGGGATCAGTTTTCTGAAGTTGCCAGTTTACATTCCGTTCCGGCCAGTTTTCTTTTGTTCCTTCACGGCCGGACTTTCTGATGGAGGGGGTTATTTGCAAGTGTGCAAATAACATTTGTGGAGGGGGTTTATTGTGATTGTGGCTTCATCATCATGAGATTCCTTTTGAGTCCATTCCATTGCATTTATGGTGATGGTTTGTGAGAGGATTTAGATTAGAAATTGGTGTGACCTTTTTCTCATATATTCATTCTTTTTCTTCTCTAGTTTTTGGGGATTCTTTTTTCTCCACTTGAAAAAGAGGCCGGCCACTATTTGGGAAGGGAAAGATTTTAGGAGTAGGAAAAATGAATCTATCTTCATCTCATTCTATGGTTGTAAAAGACTAGCTCCATATCTCATTGCTCCTTTTCATTCTCCTCCTCAATTCCTCCATCAAGGCAACTTCATACCTCAAAGAGACAAGCTTCTACACTAGCCTACAGTACCCTTGGACGCGTCGGCTTGCCAACTTTACGCCCGAGTTGCCTCGGTCCAGAGGTGGGAGCCCGTGAAAGAATTTGGCTACGTGGTGCCCTTTTCGACGAGGAGGTGACGGACGGAGATTCCGCGGGAGATTGGAGTGGAGACGAAGACCGAAGGACACGGATCGCTTGGTATATCTCTTCACCCATCTTTTAGTTTGCTAGTAGTTAGGTTAATGGCCCAATCCGGGATTTTTGTACGCGGTGGTGCCGGTTTGCTAGTTTGCAAAGTTTTTCGTTTCCGCGTTTCCGGCGTCGGATCGACGGCCGGGGCGCCGCCGTGCACTTACACGTTCAAAACCTGGGTAGCCGTTACGTCCAGCTAATACCGCTGACAGCTTATGGGTATCTGATGTGATCATTAGCTACTGTTGGCGTATTGATGAGTCTTTAGAGTCTCACACAGAGGTTTCCTAGCTCAAACGAAATGAAATAGGGCATATATGGAGATATGCCCGGGAGCTTAATTAAATACGAGTATGTGATACCGTATTCTAATCTAGCGATATTTGATATCGGTTAGGTTATATATGATATAACCGGATTATTAACTCAAGTATTGATTCAATGATTTGATTTATTTGTGTGTGTATTTGATATTGGCCGGTTATATATGATATGACCGTATTATTGAATCAAGTGTTGATTTAATATCTAATATTGAATATTAGCCGGTTATATGTGATATAACCGGATAATTGAATTAAGTGTTGATTTAATGTTTTGATATACACACATATATATGATATTAGTCGGTTATATATGATATAACCGAATTATTGAATCAAGTCTTGATTTAATAATTTGATATATATTTATATATTTGATATATATATATATATATTAACTAATATTAGCTCACGAAAGATTTTTAATATATTTATATATATATAAATATATATATATATATTGTATCCTGGTTGATGATACAAGAAACATGGATGTATAAGAATCACACTAGAGTGAAAAGATAAATGTGATGATTTATTTTCTAAGAAAAAAAGAAAAATATGGAAAATGAGTCATGGCTTTGAATGCTTAGAGAAGCATTGAGAAGCCATGACTCATGTCCTATTTTTTGTTTTACTCTTAGATATTTATTCATCCTCATCTTATCTATAGCACATTGTTCATTCTCTCATAAAACATCCATGTTCATCTTCTTCTTTAATTCTTTTCTCTAGATTTTTTCTTGAGTTGAGAAAAGTAAAGAGAAAATTATTTCTAGTGAGCAAATATCCTACTTCATCAACCTATACTAATCTAGCCCATTAGTTTAGGTTTGTTCACTAATACTTTGATTAGTGAAGAGTGAGCTTGAGTAGAGAAATTTCAAGGTGGATCATCTTCGGCCTCGAAGACAACAAGCAAGCTCGTTCCTTTCATCAAGTGGAATCAAGGAAGAGTTCTGAGGACTACTACTTAGTGCTTTGGAAGTGAAGGACCGGTCTATAAAGATTGTAAACCCTTTTCACTTAGTGTAGAACTTATTTGCTTTACTCTAAAACTCTAATTCTTTAGTTCGATTCTAGGTTAGTTTGTTTAGCACTCTAGATTTTTTAAAATTGCATACTCGATGCTCCTTGAAACCTAGTAGAGGTGCTAAGACACACATTCATGTTATAGAATACTATATGCAATAGAAGTATACTTATAGGAAGGTATATCCCTAGTTCAAGTTTTTCTTAGCTTTTGAGCTACACACACACACACATACACACACACACACATATATGAGGATAATTACGATATGATATATTGAGATGAGGATATGATCTGATATGATGACACGAGTCGATATGATTGAATATGATGATATGAGGTGATATTATATGATGACATAAGATGATATATGATGATATGAGATGAGATGATGTACGTGACTATAGATCCGTAATACTGGTTTGATGATATCGTACGATGGATATTTCGTACGTGATATGATGAGAATGAATCGCCGACTTATATATCGACTCGAGAAAAGCTTATTTAAATTCATATAATAGAGATTATGATATGTCTAGAGCCATACCTATTTTCAAAACTAACGAATTGTTACGCACTTTTAAATGATAACTTCAAGGGGCACTACGACTTTTCAAATGTTGTCTTTTCCAAAAACATCGTAGCCCCCTATTTTCTAAAACAACGATTTATACTATTTTAAACCATAACTGTATGGCTCATAGGTAGTTGTGTATTATTTTTATACCATTCGCGTTTACAAATTCTTATTCCTACATAGGCTCGCATTATTTTCATTTACGATATATATACACTATGCTTCATACCCTATATGTACGTGACTTCGTTTATTAGGACACACGCACCATTACCGATGATGCACATATTGAAAGTATGTCTTAGCACCACTACTAGGTTTCTAGAGGCATCAAGTATGCAATTTTAAAAAATCTAGTGGGCTAAGCTATACTAACCTAGAATCGAACTAGAGAATTAGGGTTTGATAGCATGTAAATAAACTTTACACTAAGTGAAAAGAGAATACAATCTTTGTAGATCGGTCGTTCACTTCTAAAGCTCCAAATAGTAGTCTTTAGAACTCTTCATAGACTCCACTTTGTGAAAGGAACGAACTTGCTTAAGGATCTTTGAGGCCGAAAATGATCCATCTTGAAGAATCTCTAACTCAAGCCACCTCTTCACTAATTAAGGAATTAGTGAAGGAAACAACCTATACTAAAGGGCTAGTTTGGTATAGATTGATGAAGTAGGAATTTTTCTCACTTTAGAATTCTATTTCTCTTTTTCTTTTTTTCACTCTAGAAAAATCAAGAGGGCGAAGAAGATGAACTACTAGTGAACTAGGGTGAGGATAATATCTCAAGTGATATATATAGAAAGTTAACCATTGCTAAAGATAAATGGCTGGGTTTACAAATATCTATAGTAAACCAAAATTAGTGGAATGAGTCATGGATTCTACATGCTTCTACAAGCATCTTAAGCCATGCTCATTTCCACTCATTTTGTTTCTCTCTTTATAATTAATCTACCCAAATTATCTTATGTTTGGTCTGAGTCTCATACACCCATGTTCAATGTATCATCCACCATGACACAATAGTGTATAATATATATATATATATATTACATATATTACATAAATATATATATCAACATATATATATTCAAGAGAAGAAATTCTTTAGTGAGCTAATATTAGTTAATATATATTAATATATCAAATATATATATATATATATCAAATTATTAAATCAACACTTGATTTAATAATCCAGCTATATCATATAACCGACTAATATCTTTTATATGTATATTAATTTATCGAATCAACACTTGATTCAATAACCCGGTTATTTCACATATAACCAACCGATATTATATATCGCGAGATTAGAATACGGTATCACATACACATATTTAATCAAGGTCCCGCACATATGTGCCCTACTTCGTTTTGCTTGAGCTAGGAAACCTCTGTATGGGATTCTAAAGACTCGTCAATATGCCAGCAGTAGGTAATGATCACATCAGTCACCCACAAGCCGTCAGCGGTACTAGCTGGACGTAACGGCTATCCAGGTATTGTGCGAATAGAAGATCAACAAGCAAGCTTGTCCAAACTCCCGCAAAACCTATAAGCAACACTTACCGTACAGTCCGGTCTCTTCGTCTGATATGTCGCATATCAAGTCTAGGGGTGGAAACGTCAGACCTCAGTAACTTGATAAGTCATGCCGATGTGTGGCCTATAACCATTCGAGAAACTACTGATAACACTTACCAGTAAATCTCATCAGCCCTAGCCAGGGACTTGCTGTTATAGCCAATCGAGCATAGCGCAACATCAACTCCTGATACCGAGAGAGACAAAACCCCTCCTATCGCTCACTGCCTCCATGTGACTCAGGACTGTACCTAAAATCCTCCTGTTTGCATGACTCCTTTGAGCCATGGTAGGAAGGAAATCAAAGCACGGTGGGAAACACACAAGACTCTATGACGATCTCGGGTCTACAGACTAACATGTATCAGTGTCACCAGAGAATTGCTATCTGACGATATGAATAGTACCATCTAGGAGTTCTCGGCGAGTCCTATTCGGTGTACCCATTCTCTAATGAGCACATGTGTACAATCATTGATGTCAAACATCAATGGTTGTGGGATCAATCATCGCCCCCATACAGGATCAAGAAATGTACACACTAGTCTACTCTGGAATATCGATGCCCTTTCTCGATACTCTTTCGACTAAGAACTGTTAAAGGATGTGCTTACGGACTACACAAGCCCCACCAGGATGATCTGCATCATAGTTCTGGTAGTCAAGCATACATCCTAAGGGCTTCATCAATATGTATCAGAGAAACAGTATAATAATACTAGTGTACATGTTAAGATAAAGAGCAACCAGATAGCATACTATCATGTCGTGCAAGAAAATCCTCTCTATATATGTCCAAGTATCCATTATATCATACAATAATGATCTCGAGGGCATACATATTCCAAACAATCTCCTACTTGCACTAAGGCCAGTTGTTGTAGTATCTCATACCCAACATCCTAAAAAGTCTCTCAAATTGCATCTGGGGAAGGCCTTCGTGAGTGGATCCGCTGTGTTATCCTTCGTGTCAACTCTCCTAAGCTCGATCTCCCGGTGATCAACTATCTCCCAGATCAAGTGATACCGCCTATGAATATGTCTGGATCGCTGATGGGACCGGGGTTCCTTGGCCAAAGCCATAACTCCATTGTTATCACAATACAAGGGTATTGGATGCTCGATGGATGGAACCACACCAAGTTCAGCAATGAACTTCTTCATCCAGATAGCCTTTTTGGCAGCATCGTTGGCAGCGATGTATTCAGCCTCTATCGTCGAGTCCGCTAAGGTATCTTGCTTGGAACTTTTCCAACATACCGCCCCACCATTGAGGGTGAAGACAAAACCCGAGACCGGATGTTCTCCGCCGAAAGACGGGGTCGGGACGTTAGGACATCTGGCCTAAATTTTTGGGGCAGATGCTATTTAGATTTATCCGTCCACCTCTCCGAAGATACCAAGTTGATTTATGGCACCGTATATCGGTGGTTTGGACGGATGTAGCCGTTTTAGCATAACTTCGTCATATTCCCCCTCGTTTGCGAGGGTTTTTGATTGTGGGGGCGCTCTTCCCTGCAGGCGCAAGCCCCTGCAGTTAATTACATTATCGCATTGTGATAACCACTTTCTCCTGCTCCAGAAGTTCACTCCGTGTCGTGTGTGTTTGTTTTATTTTTGGTTGCCCGTGGATTGTATACGGAGACTAATTTATGCCATCACCCATAGGGAATGGATTAGTCCAAATCCATATATCTTTAGATTTGTGTTTGGATTGATTTAAGGATTGTTGATCCATTTTGAGATCAAGATCGACTTAAATGTATACGAGCACTTGGGGGCTCGATTGGTTTTCTATTAAGGATACGTTAGTCTAATTTGAGACTAAGATCCACTTAACAAGGTTTTAGGATCATTTTTGCTTCAGAACCAACAAAAGAGCATTTGGGCTCTATTGTTTTAGTTTTAAGGACGTTTCGGTCCATTATCACCATTTTGGAGGCGATGTTTTAGTTTGAAGATGTTACGGTCCGTTGATCACCATTTTGGAGGTGAGATTTTAGTTTAAGGACGTCACGGTTCGTTGATCACCATTTGGGTATGAGATTTTAGTTTAAGGACATCACGGTCCTTTGATCACCATTTGGGGGTGAGATTTTAGTTTAAGGACGTCACGGTCCATTGTTGCCATTTTGGAAGTAACGGTTAGTTTAAGGACATCTCGGTCCGTTGTTAGTTTAGGGACATCTCGGTCCATTGTTGCCATTTTGGGGGGCAACGGTTAGTTTAAGGATGCCTCGGTCCGTTGTTAGTTTAGGGACATCTCGGTCCATTGTTTCCATTTTGGGGGGCAACGGTTAGTTTAAGGACGTTTTGGTCCGTTGTTAGTTTAGGGACATCTTGGTCCATTATCCATCTTGCGTGCACGTGTATTTGTTACGTGACGGGATGAGCAACGATGATATGGGATGCATCCAGTTTGAGATGTGGTTTGATTTGGGATGTGCACGTCAGTTTGGGAAGTGCACCAAAAAGAAGTTGGTTGTCGGGACCCGCCACCTCTCTGAAGACGTTGAGGAATTACAACGACGTGTATCAGAGGTGTAGAGAGATGTACCCTTGAACCAATTCCCGTGTTTGAGGGAAAATGGATTAATGGTAAATCCAGGAATCATTAATTGTATTTTGAGACTAAGATTTCCTCAGGGGAATGTGGGACGAATATCTTTTTAGGATATCATCAATTGGAAGATCTATAGTCGTATTTGGGACTAAAATCAATTTGGGAAGTAGTGAGCACATAGGCTCGGTTGATCTGAATTAGGGAGATTCTACTCTCAAGAGACCCAACCAACCTGGGCTTGGTCCACTCAGTTTTCTTTTTATTTGAAAAAGAGTGCTAAGCACTTGTTTGGGCTCAGTCCCCTTTTTGTGAAAAAAGTGTTGAGCACTTATGTAAGTTCTGACGCTCACATATAATTATGTGGGGTTTTCAGTCATAGGAATTTCCCAATAAGTGTCAAATACATTACCCCTTTTGTCTTTATATGGAGTGCTAAGCACTCTTTATAGCACCCATGTGCGAAGCATGTGAGGAGCTAGGCGCTAGGCGCTAGGCGATGCCTAGTGAGTGCCAAGCACTTTTATTCTGTGGCGCCCATGTGAGAGTCACGTGGGACGCTGGGCGCTGCCTACTGAGTGCTAAGCGCTCCTGTAGCGCCCACGTAAGGGACACGTGGGGCGCTGAGCACCGCCCACTGAGTGCTAAGCACTCCTGAGTTCTTTTTGTGGCACCCATGTGAGAGGCACGTGGGGAACTGGGCACTGGGTGCCGCCCACTGAGTGCTAAGCACTCCTGAGTTCTTTTGTAGCGCCCATGTGAAAGGCACATGGGGCACTGGGTGCTGAGCGCCGCCCACTGAGTGCAAAGCACTCCTGAGTTCTTTTGTAGCGCCCATGTAAGAGGCACGTAGGGCGTTGGGCGCTGAGCGCCGCTCAATGGGTGCTAGGCGCTCCTGTAGCGCCCACGTGAGGGGCATATGGGGCGCTGAGCATCGCCCACTGAGTGCTAAGCACTTCTGAGTTCTCTCTCTTTTTTTTGAATGATCCACAGGATCTTTATCTACTTTTATTTACCTAAAATTTCGAAGAAGAGAGTTCTTCTTCCTCGAGAATTTAATTCTCTGTTCCTTCGAAACTTTCTTTTTTTTTTTAAGCTTATGAGGGGTTCCTCCTCTTTAGACTTGAAGTCTTGGGTCTTTTCTATAGTAGGGACAGTTTGTTGATTAGCTTCGAGAAAATCTCTCTTAAGAGATCCCAAATGATTTGGGGATTTTACCCACCGTTGGATCTTTGATCCAAGCGCTTCTGTTTTACAAAAAGTATTTTCTTGTTTTTAACAAGATTAGGAAAATATTTACCCATACAGAATTTATTCTGTAGATTGGTGATTCTTTCATCAACATTGGATTTTTAATCCAACGGTACTCTATTTTACAGAGGGCAATTTTTCTTGTTTAGAAAGATTTAAGGAATATTTCCTCTAAACAGAATTTAATTCTGCATCCTGATGATTTATCGTCTCCGTTGGATCTTTGATCCAACGACTTTGCTTAACAGAGAGTAGAATTTAATTCTACTGGGCACCGACGCTCACATGTTGTGCACGTGGGCGTTGCTTAAGATTTTTGTGTTCTTTGCACATGGGCGCTGCTCATATAAGAGTTGGCGTTAGCGCCCTTGTGGAAGGCACGTGAGGCACTGCCTCTTAAGTTTTGAACAGAGCTTTTCTCTTTTATTGGGGGAAAGAAATTCCCCCCACCGTTGCACTCACGTGACTCACACGTAAGTGCAGCGGTGGCACCTTTTCCACCGTTTGATCTTCTTGGAAGTTGAACCGTCTTCATGTGCCTATAAGTAGGGCCTTTGGCCCTTGAGATGACTGTTGTTCATCTTCCCTAACCTTCTTCTTTCTCTGAGAATTTAATTCTCTTTCCAGAGCTCAGATCTCTGTCCAAGGAAACTCTTTTAGAGTCAAAATTCTGTCAAAATTTTGTAAGAATTATGACCAAACTCTTGAAGGAAACTCGTCTTGTTCTAGGGTTTTAACCCATTAATAGAACTTTGCTCTTCTCTTGTAAAGATATCTTAGTGTTCTAAGATTTTTTTCTTGCAGATCTTGAAGATCTTTGGGGTTTTATCCTTTTGGAAAGCTTTGCTTTTGAGGGTTCTGGGATGTTATCCCATTGTTCTACAGAGCTTGGCTCTAAAAATTTTGGGAATTTTATTCCCTCTCTAATTTTCTTAACAGATTTGAAATCTTTTTACAGAACACAGTTCTCGAGGGAATTTAACTCCAGAGTCCAATGATGTTTTCTCATTAAATGAGAATCCTTTTGGGTTCTATTTTTAATGAGTGACTGCCCCGTCATTGATGGGGCGTTACCTTGATTTTGTGGGGCCCCTGTCCCCCCTTTTTAACTGTGGTGCAGTACAATTTTAAGTGACAAAGAATGTTAAGGCCTTAATCATTGTGTCGATAGCTGACTCCTCTCTTCTTGTGCAGGTACTATGGCTTCCGATTCCTCTTTTCCCTTCATACGTTCGGAAAGCGCTTTCGCCGACGCGGCCGTAGATCGGGAAGTCTTGGCGCTTATTAAGGATCATGACCCAGTGCAAAAATCTCTTCGTCTGTGGGGATCATGGTATAGTCAGATTATCCGGGGCCGGCACAGTTTTTCTTGTGCAACGCCTTCGGAGCCAATCCCAGCGATTCATTATGCTAATCTGTCTCAAGTGACTTACGCCATAGAAGAGCTTAACTGGACCTCGGAAGGTCGTCTTCAGCCTTCCATGGTGTCGATACCCGTATAGCAACCGATGGCCTTGGACATTTTGGGGCGACGCATATGCCAAAGAGAGTCGCGCCCTTGGGGGCAAGTTTATATGAAAGGATTGACGTCCCACCATTCGGTCGGCTATCTACAATGGGCTCGGTATATCCTGTTGGCCAAGAAGTCACTGCTATTAAAGACCGGGTTATACCCCACAATCTACACGTCTTTCTTTCATTACCACTCTCCCCATGTGTGGTGGATCAAGTCTTTTTTGGAACAATAGAACATCCTGACTCATACCTTTCTCTTATGAGGTTAGGAAGTTTTGATTTCATTGGAAGAGTTCACGGAGATCTCCGGCTTACCCGTCAGAGGGGAGCACTATGAAGAGATACTTCCTCCTTCCCCGATGAGTACATCTTTGCCACTAAGTTAGTGGTAATGGGTCTTACCCCGGAGAACGCCGTTCAACATCAGTTCCCCAGCTTGATCAAGGTGTTGAACATGTACGAGAATTTATTCCTGGAATCTGGCGGGCATGGGGTTAGCTTCGCAAATTTTATCGCCAGCTTTCTTCATCCGGAAGTTCTGTCTAAGCAGGCCGCGAAACTCGCTAAACTCGATGACCCGTTCAGGTTTGGTTTAGATAACTTGCCTATGGCGGAAGCAGATCTAAAGAATTTCTTTATTCCGGACACTCCAGTTGTCCCCATTACGGAGCTCGCTGCCCCGGGTATTGATGAAGAGTCGTTCTTTTTGGGGTTCATTGGCCTGTGGCTGAGTTGGTTCGCGCTTCCGACGTCCCCCCCGCTACATGAGGCTGTAGGGTTTCCTTAGCACCATGCCTAGAGTTAGCAATCATCAAACATGCCACAACAAAAAAATTAGGGGATGCTAAGCAAACATCCTAGGAATCGAACTAGAAAGTTAGGGTAACAAAACTTTGTAATCAAACATTACAATGAGTAGTGAACAAGAATACAACCTTTGTAGACCCGGTCCTTCACTTCTAAAGCTCCGTGTAGTCGCCCCTTTGCTCCAAGCATCGATCTCCCGGACTCAAGATAGGCTCCACCAAGCGATACGAACAAGCATGCTAGAAGTATTCGAGGCCGAAGATGATCTACGTCGAGAGAACTCAAGCACAAGCTACCTCTTCTCTAATGGTAGATTAGGGAAGAGAACGCCCTAAACTAAATGGCTAGTAGTATAGGATGATGAAGTAGGAATTTTGCTCACTTTGGATTTGATTTTCTCACTTGGATTCTTCATCTCCCAAAACCCTAGAGAGCTTGAAGAGATAAGGAAGAAGATGAAAAAGAGAATAGAATGAGGCTAGAATTGCAACCTTAGGTGAGTTAGTGTCATACACTAACCTTTGTAGAGACTTAACCATAGCAAGGATAATGGTTAGGTTTATAAATATCTCTTAATAAAACAAATTAGGTGGACTAAGTCAATGGCAAGCAAAACTTCTCCAAGCTTCCAAGCATGACATAATCCCACTCAATTTTGAATTACTAAAGATAATTAAAACCTAATTATATCATGGTTATGATGTAAGTCCTATACACACAAGTTGCATATATAACCTTGCATGATACATTAATATATATATATATATATATATATATATATATATATATATATATATCATGTATACAAAATGAGAAAAAGAAATGGTCAAGTGAGCAATATTAGTTAATGTAAATTCATATATCAAATATATAATTATACATTAAATCATTAAATCAACACGTGATTCAATGATCCAGCTATATCACATATAACCGACTAATATCAATAATATCAACTTTCCGAATCAATACTTGATTCGATAACCCGGCTATATCACATATACCCGGCCGATATCACATATCGCGAGAATACAATACGGTATAACATACTCGTATCAATCTCGGTCCCGCATATATCATATATGTGCTCCTACTTCATTTGGCCTAAGCCAGGAAACCTATGTGTAGGACTCTAAAGACTCGTCAATACGCCGGCAGTAGGTGGTGATCATATCAGTCATCCACAAGCCGCAAGCGGTCTGCTAAACGTAACGGCCACCCGGGTATTGAGCGATCAGAAGATCAACAAGCAAGCTTTCTCATACTCCTGCGAATCCAATTAGTAACACTACCGTACAGTCCGGTCTCTTCGTCTAATATGTCGCATATCTAGTCTAGGGGTGGTAAATGTCAGACCTCAGTAACTTGATAAGTCATGCCGATGTAAGGTCCATAACGGTTCGAGAAACTACTGATAACACTTACCAGTAGATCTCAGCAACCCTGGCCAGGGATTTCCTGTTATGGCTAATCGAGTATAGCGCAACATCAACCCCCAATACCGGAAGAGATGAATCCCCTTATATCGCTCATTGCCTCCATGTGACTCGGGACTGTACCCAAAAACCACCTATTTGCATGACTCAGTAGAGCCGTGGTAGGGTGGAAATCAAAGCACAGTGGGAGAAACATAAGACTCTATGACAATCTCGGGTCGACAGACTAACCTGTACCAGTGTCACCAGAGAACTGCTATATGATGTGAGGTATAATACCATTTAGGAATTCTCGGCAAGTCCGTTCAGTGTACCCAGTCTACACTGAGCACCCGTATACCATCTCTGATGTCAAACACCAATGGATATAGGATCATCCATCGCCCATCACATAGGTCGAGAATAGTCTACTCTATAGTATTGATGCCCTATCTCGATATTCCCTCGACTAGGAACAATTAAAAGATGTACTCACAGACTACCCAGACCCCACTAGTATGATCTCTATCATAATCCTGGTAGTCAAGTACACATCCTAAGAGATTTATCAACATGTAACATAGAGATATCAAGTATACATGTTAAGATAACGAGCAACCAGATAGCGTACTATCTTGTCGAGCAAGAAAGTCCTCCCTATATATGTCCAAGCATCCACTATAATATACATCATATGTACAATAATGACCTCTAGGGCATACATATAACTAACAATCTCCCACTTGCACTAGGGCCATATGTTGTAGTATCCAATACCCAACAATCAGCAGTGGTTGTAGTATCCCATACTCAACCATCCCATAATAGTCTCTCTCGGGAAAAGGCCTTTGTGAGTGGATCCGCCGTGTTGTCTTCTGAGTCTACTCTCCTAACCTTGATCTCCCTTGAGATCAACCATCTCTATGATCAGGTGATACTACCTTAGAATATGTCTGGTTCACTGACGAGATGGGGGTTCCTAGGCCAAAGCCACAGCTCCATTGTCACACAATGGTAGGAACTTTGTTCATCTCATGAACAAATATACACCCAGACTAACTCTTTGGTAGCGTTAGATCCAGCCTTTATCGTCTAGTTTGCCCCGGTATTTAGCTTGGAACTCTTCGAACATACCGCCCTACTTCTGGGGTAAAGACAAAGCCTGTGACTGTCTGACGGTCGACCTTATCACTCTGGAAGCTCGAGTCGGCAAAGGACTCCTACTGGAGTATACCGTTACCAAACTCTAAGAACCTCCATGATCAGGTGATTTTCCCTAGGATCATTTGATACCATCTCACTACACCTAGTGAGAATCCTAACATCCACTTAGATCTATCACATATATCAAAACTTAGGATTTAGGAGGTATCACCTTGATCCTATATGGAGAATCAATGTGATAAGAGGAGATTGACCGAGCGTAGTATAGGAAACACCTTCCATATCACGAGTATGTCATCCATGTATAATACGTGGAAGACGGCCTTACTCTCTACTACCTTTTTGTATATACAAGGTTCATCTACCATTTTGATGAAGTCAAACACATTGACATTCACACCAAAATAGATGTT
The DNA here is from genome assembly GCA_030015575.1 of Agapanthus africanus. Lineage (NCBI taxonomy): Eukaryota > Viridiplantae > Streptophyta > Magnoliopsida > Asparagales > Amaryllidaceae > Agapanthus > Agapanthus africanus. Next base: position 794,281,669 of record JASDDO010000024.1, on the reverse strand, counting down.
CCAACTCCGCGATGCCTACTTTATTCTGTAAAGCAACTTGCACAAATTTCTGCTGCTCCTATTGTCTACGAAGCCCTCTAGCTGTGTACTTATAGACGCTCTCTTCTAAATCAATATTTAGAAAAGCAGTCATGACACCAAACCGCTAGATATCATAGTGATGGTATATAGCAATGGCAAGTAGGATCCAGACGGACTTAAGCATAGCTATTGGAGAAAAGGTTTTATCATAATCCATACCTGGTTGATGACGAGAACCTTTTACAATAAGTAAAGCTTTGAAAGTCTCAACTTTTCCATCTACACCACGTAATCTTCTCAAGATATACTTTCTCATGATGGGGATTTAACCCTTCAGACGTAGCATATAAAGTCCATACTTTGTTGGTGTATATGGATTCCAGCTCAGATCGCTTAGCATCCAGCCATTCTTACAGAGTCCCCACTCTTGATGGCCTGCTCGAAACTAGTTGGGTCATCATCTCTCATGATGCAATCCTCGCTCCCACTGTTATCAAGAAACCGAAGTATCTTTCAAGCGGATGAGGAACCCTACCAGATCGGCGGAGAGGCTGAGGTTCGTTGGGAACTATTGAATCATGTGGTTCTACTAAATTATCAGATGTAGTTTGTATAGCTGGAACTTATTCCAGTTCTACCTAATAACCACAAATTTCTTTTCAAAATAAATTCCTTTTCTAAAAAGGTGGCATGCCGAGAAATAAAACACCTTTTGTTCCTCGGTGCGGTAAAAGATATTCCCTTGCGAATGCTTGGGATATCCAATAAACTTCTACAGAACTGATCTTGTCTCGATCTTGTCCGGATTCTGCTTTTGACATAGGCCGGACAACCCCAAATCTTTACTTGCTTAAGACATGGGTTTTTCCCATTCTATATCTCATATGAGTGGTAGGCAACTGATTTGGTTGGAACCGAATTCAATAGGTATGCAGCTTCGCAAGTGCATAACACCCAAAGGAAATAGGACACTCGGTAGTACTCATCATAGAGCGCACCATATCTAATAGAGTGCGATTGCTCTGCCCCGATACACCATTGTGCTGTGGTGTATACGGAGGAGTAATGCTGAGAGAGAATCTCATTCCCCTTTAGAATAGTCCAGGATCTCCATGCTTAAGTATTCTTCTCCTCGATCACATCAAAGGACATAATACTTATACCCATTTTGGTTCTCTACTTCGGATTTATATTCATTGAATTTCTCAAAAGCTTCAGACTTGCGTTTCAACTGAAAAATATGTCCGAATCTTGAAAGATCATCAGTTAATATAATGAAGTACAAAGAACCAGTCCTGGCATGTGTAGATAGGGGACCACATACATCATCATGTATCAATCACAAGAGTTCAATAACCCTTTCTCTGTTTCAAGTAAACGGAGCTATGGTCATCTTATCTTTGTGACATTACTGGCAAGTTTCACAAGATGTAAATTCAAACTGATTTAAATATGCATCTTAATATAACTTAGCTAGTCGGGGCGCATTGATATGACCTAGTCTACAATGCCACAAATAGGATTCATTCATATCTGAACTCTTCCTCTTGTGTGTATTCTGTACGTTTAGAACTATGGTTTGATTTAGAACGTATATTCTATTAGATAACGTGCCTGAACTGATCAACTCTTGATATCGGAAATGTTCAAAACATTATCCATCAATACAAAATTATATCCTTCTTTACTTAATAAAGAGACTGATATGATGTTGTATATCAGGTTCGGTATCTAATAACATTTGTTCAGAATCAATGTATTTGTTAATACAAGGTGATATCTGCCAACACCTTGGTTGCAACAATTGTACCGTTCTCTATACTTAGAGACATATCACCCATTCCCAGTTCTCCACCTTTCTGTAGCCCATGTAACAGTTTACATATGCAGGATCCTGATCCTGTATCAAATACCTAGGACGTAGTGTATACTGAGAAATAGTTCTCGGTAATGAACACATCCGAAGAAGATGCATCAACATATACTTTCTTCGATTGGGAAGCACAGGAATCCTGGTAATCCCCTATTTCCTGCTCGTTCTTATAACAATTATAAAGTAGAGCGGGATCAACGTTCCCCGGCTCAGTATAACAAGCGGATTCGGTCAATACATCCATATTATTATATTGATTAAGGCGTGACATGGTCGCTACCTGGAGAGAGAGAGAAGAAAACACTCTGCGTACGCTCTTATAAGATTAGATTGGTTATATATTTTATCTAATCAGGATGGCTTCCACTGTTTTTATCAAATCTTCTTTCAAACCCTAAAAGGAAAGACTAGCCGGGATTAATTGCACCCTACAAGTTCGCCAATCTTTCAGCTAGGCCAGTGCCGGTACTTTGAGGGAGGTTCCCCGTGGTTTCGCACGGACCTAAATAAAATAAACCTCATTTTCCCAGGGGCGTAACCCCGTCGACACCTTTCTAGACACCAACTTGATCGGCTAATTGTAAAGTGAAAAACTCTTCCAGGAGTAACAATTACTCGCAGTGGGTATCGGGATCGAACTATCACATAGAAGGTATGCAATCTCATTGCAAATTTCAACACATGAAACTCCTGATAATGGTTTTTACCCCTAGTACTTATGACCTTGGCTATGGTCAACATATCATAAGTCCTAGTCAAGTTCTACCCGTCATTTCGTGATTAATTAGACCCACCCACATGACCCTCGGCTATGGTCGACATAATCATATGACTTTCCTAACTAATCGCATCATATGCTTTGTAGGAAGACATCACTTAGCTACCGTACACTACGCCTTGACTATGGTCAACATACACAGCACGAATACTAAGTACTCTACTTTCTAAAATGACGGAGGGTTGCGGATAGTTTTTGTGAAAACCTTTAACGCTTTGAACTTGATCTCGTTGCAGAATCAAATGGTTGTAAAAGGAGTGGCCTAAGCTCCGCTTTTTGAAACTTTGCTTTTTCGTAAAAAGCCGAGTGGGTTTCAAATTCGATTCTACAACATCTTTAGGTTTATTTTCTTTCATTAATCATATCAATGAATGTCCCATCATTTAAGTTACCTAAGCATCACAGATAAATTCAACGTACGCTTATGCCATCCGCATTCACCACGAAGTCTTGTCATGCACCGTCAGGTTAGGTAACTAACGGCAGAACGGGGCAGGGCTAGCGTGGATGAAAAACATAAGCAACGTCTATAATATATTATATATTATATAATGTATCCATCTCAGAATATAAAATGATCACATCACAAAATATCAGCAGCAGAAGGTAACATATGAAATATTGGATATATTAGGTTTTCCGGGTTTTAATTTAAGCCAGTATAAAACACGGTTTCCACGGTCGTGATGAATAGCCAATCCCACATCCCTAGACCCCTATGAGAGTGGCAAGCAATGTAAGTCCACGTTACCTCTCCCGGTTCTTTCGGGCTTGCGGAAACGGTGAAAAACGATTTTTTCGGGTCATGGTAACATGGACTAGAAAACCCGGATCTTTGCTAAACTACACACTAGTAACTAACAAGAGCTTTACCTACTCGGTTAGGGGGTTATACCTCAACTTGAACTCCTTCTCTTGGACTCCTTGTGGTGGTCGGATGGTTCTCTCCTCGTCGCCTTCTCTTGCCGAAGATGGATCCACCTAAGGGTCTCTACCTTGAGCTCCTTCCTCGAACTTGAGGAAACTAAAGTGTTAGGCTTGCTAGACCTTCAACCTTAGGATGAGTAGAGAGTGTCTTTGGTGTTTTATGTCAAAAGGAAATGGTTCTCAACTCATGAGAAGGATTTTCCTTGAGCTAGAGGAAGAGGAAGGGCAATAGATGAGAGAGAATGAATATGAGAGAATGAGAGAGTTTTTGCAACCATATCAAATATATGTGAATTAATGAATTAACAAAATTAATCAAAATGAAAAAGGTGATGGTATGTTGAAATGACCATTATCATTTCACAATAAATGAGTTTTGCAAAGATCAAAGAGCATCTTTGCTTGAAATGATGATGGTCAACTTTTCAACCTTGGTCAACAAGTCAACCTTGGTCAATAAGTCAACAACCCTAACCATAACTCAATTTTCTTTAATTAATATTATTAATTGATATTTCACATATTCATTAGGGTTTGGTAAACGACAACCGTCAACTGTGCATACACATCCGTACCAAAACCCTAATGAGAATCCTCTTCCTCTGTCTCAGTCAACTGTGCATCCACACCCGCATTCGTGTTCCGAGGAGCACGAATACAATGAGATAAAACTAACCCCAAAGCATATACTAGGATCTGGCTCAAACCAGAGCCCACTAGTGATGACTGTCCGGACACCAAACGTGCACAAGTGCGCGAATGTGAACGAACCCTGTCGCAAAACCATGCGACCACTACTCTGTTTTGCCCAAAGGCGAATAACCCTCTGTGTGGAACTCTAAAGACTCGACACTACGCTGGCAGTGGGTTTAACCACAGACTGCAAGAAGCACTAGCTGTACGTAACGGTCCCCAGGTAGATGCCGATGAGAAGACTGATGAGGTGAACCCATCCGAACTCCTACTGAGCCTGTATGTGATAATCTCCGTACAGTCCGGTCTGTTCGTCTGAGAATATCGCATGGCGGGCCTAGGGGGCGGTAAACGTCAGTCCCCTAATAGCGGTACAAGTCGTGTCGGAGTGTAGCCCAGAACACCCTGAGATAACACAGGAAACCTACCAGTATATCTCGCTTGCCCTGGCCAGGGACTTTGTGTAATGGCTCTCCTAGACACAGCATGATATCAACCCCCAATACCGGGAGAGACGAATCCTGTCTAACCGTCACTGCCTCTAAGTGCTTCGGGACTGCACCCAACTACTACCCATTTGCACGACTCCTTTGAGCCGTGGTAGGTTAGTAATCAAAGTACAGTAGGAACTAAGCTGTACTCATATCTAGCCGAGGCGAAGTGACAGTGTCAAGTCAGCGGACTAAGCTGTACTCATGTCACTTGGGAATTGATAACTGACGATAGGTATAGTACCAACCAACAGTTCCCGACGAGTCATGTCCAGTGTACTCGTAACCTAACGAGCACCCGCATACTATCTCAAGTACGACGTAGTGACGGCTGTGGGACAGACTGTCTCCCATGCTGGGATGAGAAGCGTATACGCTAGTCTACTCCGGAGTATCGATGCCCTGTCTCGATAGTCCTACGACTAGGGACCTGTATAAGGATGTGCTTATAGATTACCCAGCCCCCACAAGTGTGACTGCCATCACAACGCTGGTAATCAAGCAAAGATCCTAAGGGCTCCACTAATGTGTATAGGCGATATGCTAAAAGAAACACATGTACACATTAAAGTAGAAACAAACCAAGTAGCATACTACCATTTTGAGCAAGATTGTCTATACACTTGTGAATATCCTAAGCTTCCATTAAGTAATATACAAACTAGTATGATACAGTAATGGCCTCTAGGGTATATACACTAACAATCTCCCACTTGCACTAAGGCCATGTACTGGCGTATCGAAGACCTATCATCTCGATCAGCCGCTCGAACTGAGTCTGAGGTAAGGCCTTCGTGAATGTATCAGCAGAGTTATCTTCCGTAGCAACTCTCCGAACCTCGATCTCCTGGCGACCCACGATCTCCCTGATCAGGTGATACCGCCTCAAGATGTGTCTGGACTTCTGATGGGACCTGGGTTCCTTCGCTAAAGTTATAGCCCCGTTATTGTCGCAATATAGAGGTATTGGACAACAATGGACGGAACCACCTGAAGATCTGTCAAGAACTTCCTTATCCAGACTGCTTCTTTTGCGGCATCTGCAGCAGCGATATATTCCGCTTCCATCGTCGAGTTAGCAACGGTTTCCTGTTTGGAACTCTTCCAACACACCGCCCCTCCATTGAGGGTAAAGACATAACTCGACATGGACTTGGAATCATCCTTGTTACTCTGGAAGCTGGAGTCAGCAAAGGCCTCAATCTGGAGGTCTTTTCCGCCATACACCAAGAACATCTCCTTAGTCCTTCTCAGGTATTTGAGAATGTTCTTTACCGCTATCCAGTGCTTCTCCACAGGGTTTGACTGATACCGGATTACCACACTTAGTGCATAAGCTACATCTGGTCTGGTACACAACATCGCATACATTATAAAGCCTACCGCAGAAGCGTAGGGTATAATAGACATGCGATCCCTTTCCAAATCAGTCTTGGGAGACATCTCTTTGGAGAGGGTGATCCCGTGACAAGCCGGTAGATTACCGCGCTTGGAACCTTCCATACTGAATCTTTTCAGTATGGTGTCGATGTACCTGGACTGTGAAAGTCCTAATATCCTCTTGGATCTATCACGATGGATCCGGATCCCCAGAATGTAAGAGGCATCACCCAGGTCTTTCATGGAGAACCTATGTGACAAGAACCCTTTGACAGATTGTAGCATAGGAATTTCATTTCCTATCAAGAGAATGTCATCCACGTATAAAATTAGGAATACGACAGTTCGTGCTATAAATCTACTATAGATGCATGGTTCATCTAGATTTTTGATAAAGCCAAAATCTTTGACCGTCTCATCAAAACAGATGTTCCAACTCCGCGATGCCTGCTTTAGTCCATAAATGGACTTAAGCAACTTGCACACCTTTCCGCTGCTCCCACTCTGAATGAAACCCTCTGGCTGGTCCATATAGACACACTGCTCTAAATTTCCATTTAGAAAAGCGGTCTTTACGTCCATCTGCCAAATCTCATAATCGTGGAAGGCAGCAATGGCAAGAAGGATCCGAATGGATTTCAGTATAGCCACTGGAGAAAAGGTTTCGTCATAGTCCAAACCAGGTCTTTGACGAAAACCCTTTGCAACAAGTCTAGCCTTATAGGTCTCAACCTGTCCATCTACACCAATCTTCCTTTTGAAGATCCACTTGCATCCTACGGGTTTTACCCCATCTGGAGCAACGTCCAAAATCCATACTTTGTTGGTGTACATGGACTCCATTTCGGTCCGCATTGCATCCATCCATTTTACCGAGTCAACGCTCTGAATGGCCTGCTGGAAGCTAGTCGGCTCATCATAATCAATGATGCAATCCTCTCTATCCCCGTCTATAAGAAAACCGCAGTATCTCTCGGGCGGATGAGACTGCCTACTACTCCTGCGGAGCGGCGTAGGAATGTCCTGATCTTTCGAACCCTCTGGTTCTACTAAGCTTTCAGTAATAGTCTGTGGTTCTGGAATTTCTTCCAGTTCTATTGCGCTCCCACTTATTTCCTTTTCTAAGAACTGGTGTTCCAGAAAGTAGGCATTACGAGAAACAAAGACCTTTTGTTCCTCTGCGTAATAGAAAAGATACCCCCTGGAATTCTTTCGGTATCTCACAAACTTGCACAGTACTGAGCGTGCCTCGAGTTTGTCCGCATGCTGCTTTTTGACAAAAGCTAGACATCCCCAGATCTTCAGATATTGAAAATAGGGCTTCTTCCCACTCTATATCTCATATGGTGTGGTAGGCACAGTCTTAGTTGGAACTCGGTTCAAAAGGTATGCAGCTGATTCTAGCGCATATCCTCAGAATGATCGCGGAAACTCAGCGTTACTCATCATGGACCGTACCATATCCAATAGGGTTCGGTTCCGTCTCTCCGATACACCGTTATGTTGTGGAGTGTACGGAGGAGTAAGCTGAGAGAGAATTCCATTCTCTTTTAAGTAATCCAGGAACTCGGCACTTATGTATTCACCACCTCGATCTGATCTCAGTGTCTTGATACTTTTGCCTGTTTGTTTTTCTACTTCATTCTTATATTCCTGGAATTTTCCAAAGGTTTCGGATTTATGTTTCATTAAGAAGATATAACCGTACCTTGAAAAGTCATCCGTAAAAGTAATGAAGTAAGAATAACCACTTCGCGCATGCGTAGACATTGGACCGCACACGTCGCTGTGTACGAGTCCCAAGAGCTCGCTAGCTCTTACTCCGTGTCCAGTGAACGGAGTCTTTGTCATCTTTCCTTTGAGACAGGATTGACAAGTTGCATATGATTGATATTCGAACGGATCCAAATATCCTTCTGTATGTAACTTCGTCAACCTTCTCTCATTGATGTGACCCAGTCTACAATGCCATAAGAAAGCCTGATTTGTTTCCGGAGACTTTCTTTTGTGTGTATTCTGGACATTGAAAATCTGTGGTTGGTTTAATACGTATATACCATTGTTTAATGTACCCGACCCAATCAAAACTTGATTAAGGTGAATGTTCACAACATTACTTACAAATGCAAATTCATAACCTTCTTTAGATAATAAAGATATAGATATGATATTACAGGTTGCATTGGGTACAAAATAACAATCACGCAAAACCAAAACGTGTCCATCTGACAATCCCAGGAGATAGTCCCCCACGGACTCAGCATCCATGCCAGCTACGTTTGCAACTCTGAGGGTCATATCACCTGCCTTCAAAACCCTACGCTTTCTCAGTGCCTGCAAAGAATTACAGATATGAGATCCTGATCCGGATATCCAATACCCAGGAAGTAGAGTTTATTGATAGACAGTTTTCAATAACATACACACCTGAAGCCGAAGCCGCAACTTGCTTCAGGTCCTGGTTTCTGGCCTTCCAAGCCCTGCAATCCTTTTTCCAGTGTCCACTCTTGTGACAGTAAAAGCACTCTTCCTTCCCCACAAGCTTTCCCGCTACCTTTGTTGCCTTTGCCTTTCCCTTCGTATCTACTTTACTAACCCCGCCCCTTGGTTTGGTGGGGGTTTTATTCTTCTTTCCCTTGGCTTTTGCCTTGGACCTAGAAGAGGAAGATTCTCCTACAAAAAAAGTAGATATTTCCCTACCTTTCTGTAGGGTGCCCTCTGCACTCCTCAGCATGTTGAGGGGTTCTGAAAGTTCAACTTCTTTTTCTTGCAAGTTGAAGTTCAGGATAAACTGGTCGTAAGTGGAAGGAAGGGACTGGAGAATCAAGTCCGTGTAGAGCTCATTCTCTAACGTGGCCCCAAGGTCCGCGAGCTCCTCAATAAAGCCAATCATCTTAAGCACGTGTTCCGCTACCGATGATCCGACGACCAATCTCGCCGAAAACAGCTTTTTCGAGACTTCGTATCTGGCGATACGGGATTGCTCTCCATACAGTTCTTTTGTATGGAGAAATATGGATTCAAGGTTCATATTCTCGTGCCTCCTGTGATGTTCATTGTCCATAGAGGCAAGCACGAGGCACTTGGCCTTCGCGCAGTCGATTTCCTAGGTCTTACGAATTTCCTTATCCGCGACGCTGGTTTTGGGACTTGGGACAGAGGGAGCTTTGGTGGTAAGGAGATACCCCAACTTGTCATAAGTGATTGCCATTTTGACATTCCTGAGCCATTTTTTGTAGTTTGGTCCTGTCAGTATGTTTTTATCTAGTAGTAACTTAAGTCCGGTCATGATACTTGGTCGCTGCAATTAGGAGAAAGAAAAGAAACACTTTTAGCATGATGCTCTTGCAAGTTTAGAGTGGTTTTTAGTTTTTCTAAACAGGATGGCTCCTACTGTCTCTCGAATCCCTCCTCAAACCAAAAAGGAAGAATTAGTCGGGATCAATCTCACCGTACAATACTTGCTTAACCGTTCAAGCAGGCCAGTGTTGGTACTTCGAGGGAGGTTTTCCAACGCTTTCGCGAAGTTCCTTAATTAAATAACCTCTTTTTCCTGTGGGCGTAGCCCCGCTAACACCTTTCTCGACACCTACTTGGTTTATAGCATTGATCGTTAAGTGAGAAAGTTCCGGAGGAGTAGCATATACTCACAGTAGGATCGAGATCCAAATATCATCGCGTGACAAAACTGAAGGAATCCTACCAGAATCATCACACTCCAAATGGTATGCAGCGCTAGCAAGTTTCAGTTTCTTTTGAAACTCCCGATATGGATTTTTGCCCCATGCTCTTATGACCTTGGCGTGAGGTCAAAATGTAATAAGTCACATGTCAAGTTCTACCCATCATTATCCAGGTTAATTTGAACCCACCCATACCTACCCTTGACGTAGGCCAAAATGGCAGTATGACTGTCTCAAACCAACGCATTCTATCTATACAACAGATAAATATCCGGCAGCTACCAATCACTATGCCTTGGCGTGAGGTCAAAATACATAGCTTGAATACTACCGAATATTTAACTGAAATGATGGATGGCAACGAATGGTTTTGGCGAAACCGTGAACGTAGTGAACTTGATATTATCGATGGAACGAGATAGCTTTTAAAAGGAGTGGTTCAAGCTCCGCATTTAAAAGTTCGTTTTTGAAAAGAACCGAGTGGTTTTTAAAGTGTTTCAACGACTTTTACTTTGGTTTATTTTCTTACATTAATTTAATGCGTCCCATCATTTAATCCTACCATTGCAAAAAACAACGAAAATATGACGTACGCTTATGCCATCCGCATTCGCCATGGGGTCCTGTCATCACCCGTTAGGTTACTTAACTAACGACAGAGCGGGGATGGACTAGCGCGGATGCAAAACATAAGCAACACCTAAATAGATATCTACATATAGATATATACATTCGTCAGATGCAATGATAGCCATTCCAGATCATAGATGAATACATTGGATATACTAGGAATCCGCGTTTCGTTCGAGCCTGCAACGAAAAGCGGATTACACGGTCACGATGAATAGACAATACCCCACCCTAGACCACTACGGGTGCGGCAAACTACCCGCCAAGTACCCGAAGTGAAGCAACCTCCCTCAACAACGTGAGTAAGCCACTCGGCACTTCGAGGTACCCGGTAGTTTGTGCACCCCACCATGGGTCTATCCTAGGAGCAAAAACAGTAAAAGAAATTATACAATGACGGCTACAACCCCATCCCGGTTGTGCGGCCATACAAATAATATTACATCAATTATAAATTACATGAATTGAAAGAAAAAGAAAACTCTCATCTCATAACCCCCCGACTATTCATCCGTGACAATCCAACGAATTCATATACACAAACCATCAACATTACAGATCACAGATATGTATAACCCCCACTAATCGACGTATAGCGATTAGCAGACGTTCAATACTTATATCACAGATATAACCCATTAGCCAAAGTTTAGAGATGTTTGATCAAAATACGGATTTGTAACCACCCCAAAAACAAATTTGTTCTCTGGAAAATCTGGGCAGAAACAAACCATCCTAAAAATCCCAAAACATCAATATAAGAACACTGTAGGAGAAATGACCCACGGCCGAGTCAACTCGGCCGCGGATCCGCGGCAAGAGCATGCTCTTGCCGTGGTTCCGCGGTGGGTTGGTCGACTCACTGGATTGGTTTTCTTGGGTGTTCTTTAAAAACCCTGAGCTGATTTTTAGTACATGATTTATTATTTTTCGAGCAGAATTAAAAATCGGCAGAAAGTTGATATTTTTGACGTGTTTTGCGGCTTTTTGTCCGATCGAAATTCTAGATACTTTGCTAACATGCTAGTGTGTGTTTAGCTAGGCTCTGATACCATTGTAAGTCCACGTTACCTCTCCCGGTTCTTTCGGGCTTGCGGAAACGGTGAAAAACGATTTTTTCGGGTCATGGTAACATGGACTAGAAAACCCGGATCTTTGCTAAACTACACACTAGAAACTAACAAGAGCTTTACCTACTCGGTTAGGGAGTTATACCTCAACTTGAACTCCTTCTCTTGGACTCCTTGTGGTGGTCGGATGGTTCTCTCCTTGTCGCCTTCTCTTGCCGAAGATGGATCCACCTAAGGGTCTCTACCTTGAGCTCCTTCCTCGAACTTGAGGAAACTAAAGTGTTAGGCTTGCTAGACCTTCAACCTTAGGATGAGTAGAGAGTGGCTTTGGTGTTTTATGTCAAAGGAAATGGTTCTCAACTCATGAGAAGGATTTTCCTTGAGCTAGAGGAAGAAGAAGAGCAATGGATGAGAGAGAATGAATATGAGAGAATGAGAGAGTTTTTGCAACCATATCAAATATATGTGAATTAATCAATTAACAAAATTAATCAAAATGAAAAAGGTGATGGTATGTTGAAATGACCATTATCATTTCACATTAAATGAGTTTTGTAAAGATCAAAGGCATCTTTGCTTGAAATGATGATGATCAACTTTTCAACCTTGGTCAACAAGTCAATCTTGGTCAACAAGTCAACAACCCTAACCATAACTCAATTTCCTTTAATTAATATTATTAATTGATATTTCACATATTCATTAGGGTTTGGTAAACGACAACCGTCAACTGTGCATACACACCCGTACCAAAACCCTAATGAGAATCGTCTTCCTCTGCCTCAGTCAACTGTGCATACACACCCGCATTCGTGTTCCGAGGAGCACGAATACAATGAGATAAAACTAACCCCAAAGCATATACTAGGATCTGGCTCAAACCAGAGCCCGCTAGTGATGACTGTCCGGACACCAAACGTGCACAAGTGCGCGGATGTGAACGAACCCTGTCGCAAAACCATGCGACCACTACTCTGTTTTGCCCAAAGGCGAATAACCCTCTGTGTGGGACTCTAAAGACTCAACACTACGCTGGCAGTGGGTTTAACCATAGACCGCAAGCGGCACTAGCTGTACGTAACGGTCCCCAGGTAGATGCCGATGAGAAGACTGATGAGGTGAACCTATCCGAACTCCTACTGAGCCTGTATGTGACAATCTCCATACAGTCCGGTCTGTTCGTCTGAGAATATTGCATGGCGGGCCTAAGGGGCGGTAAACGTCAGTCCCCTAATAGCGGTACAAGTCGTGTCGGAGTGTAGCCCAGAACACCCTGAGATAACACTGGAAACCTACCAGTATATCTCGCTTGCCCTGGCCAGGGACTTTGTGTAATGGCTCTTCTAAACACAGCGCGATATCAACCCCAAATACTGGGAGAGACGAATCCTGTCTAACCGTCACTGCCTCCAAGTGCTTCGGGACTGCACCCAACTACTACCTGTTTGCATGACTCCTTTAAGCCGTGGTAGGGTAGTAATCAAAGTACATTGGGAATACACTCGAGGCGAAGTGACAGTGTCAAGTCAGCGGACTAAGCTGTACTCATGTCACCTGGGAACTGATAACTGACGATAGGTATAGTACCAACCAACAGTTCCCGACGAGTCCTGTCCAGTGTACTCGTAACCTAACGAGCACCCGCATACTATCTCAAGTACGACGTATTGATGGCTGTGGGACAGACCGTCTCCCATGCTGGGATGAGAAGCGTATACGCTAGTCTACTCCGGAGTATCGATGCCCTGTCTCGATAGTCCTACAACTAGGGACCTGTATAAGGATGTGCTTATAGATAACGCAGCCCCCACAAGTGTGACTGCCATCACAACGCTGGTAATCAAACAAAGATCCTAAGGGCTCCACTAATGTGTATAGGCGATATACTAAAAGAAACACATGTACACATTAAAGTAGAAACAAACCAAGTAGCATACTACCATTTTGAGCAAGATTGTCTATACAACTGTGAATATCCCAAGCTTCCATTAAGTAATATACAAACTAGTATGATGCAGTAATGGCCTCTAAGGCATATACACTAACAAGCAACCCTATCAATTCTAGAGTTAGGAGACCCGGACTCGACGCCTCGAGGTGGTCTCCTACTGGACTCTAAAACCCGGTTACTTATGCTCCCCTCATTGGGTCTATCCTAATGCGGAAAAGTTAATAATATACATCAACGGTGACAACTTCCTCAACCCGGAATTGCCCCAATAAAAGAATATTACATACAAGTTTTTTTTATGAATGAATATGAAAAAATCTAATCTCACATAAAAAAAAACCGGCTATTCAAACACGACGATCCAATATAACATATCACAGCAACACATAACATCACATGTCATCAACGTAAGTAAATATGTATATCCCAATTGTCAGTGACGTATAGCAACAAAACCGGTGATACACCACATATTACACTTACAGTCGCATAAAAGAAAGTGAAAACTACAACAGTTAGAATCCGCAACCACCTTAGACATCATAAACCCCGCATTTAAGTCTCGATATTGAAAACACTTTTCAATCACCAATCGAGTAATTCAACAAGATTCCCGTTAACCTGATCGAATGCTCGTCGGAAACTTTAGTAGACGGCCGCACCCCCGATGTCGTCGACGAAGTGCACTTAGGCGGAACACCGCAGCCGTGAGCACCCGAACGGATGTTTTTGGCGACGGGGTGCTCCAACAGTCACTTGGTCGGGGCTATGGGGCATGGCTATCTAGTAAGGTTACCCAGCGAGTATCCGCGTACTCTACGTGATTGCGACGGACTTTTGATCCATATCAAAATTCCGTAGCAACCGATCAAATGAGACTAAATTGCTAGATTTATAAAATTCAAACTATTTATCATATAACTAATTATTGTGGATTCCAAATATTGTATCACAATCAACAAGACGATGTTAAACATTTCGATCAAATCAACAAACATCCTCTTCTCCCTGAGAACTCAACACTTGAGCAAAGTTGAAATACCCAAAACGTGCCACAGTATCTATGGACCAACCGTAGATGGGTCAACCAATGCCTCACCTATGGCACCACGGAACTACGGCAAACCCTAGGGTTCGATCGCGGTTCCGTGAGCATAGAATCGAGTTAACGTCCTTGTTCTTCTAAAGGGTCCATAGACTTACTTGCACGACCATTGAATATATTCAACTTAGAAAATTCCAACTGATGGAAAACTTCAGAGGGGATCATGAGGCAGTGTTTGAAGATCGTTCGAAGTGTTAAACACCACCTAGGTTACCATTACAATGTTAAAAAATACGACTACGAAACACTCCGTATTAGTCCTATAGAAAAATTTACATCACATGAAATTTTGGACTAAACAAACAATACCTGAAACCCTAAAATCTACAAACCAGAGCACGGAACAAAAACGAGGCAATTTGGAGTCAATATGGCCGGCCTCCTGGGGAAATTTTCTATTGTGCTCGGGTCAAATCTGAGAAATGGGTCTCAAACTTGTTCTGTGCTCTACATGTATCACATATATGCTTCTGCAGTTGCTTGAATAAGTTTTACAGACACTTTGAAAAACGACAGAGAGCAAAAATTGCAGGGTTTCAGAAATCGTATTTTCGGATTTGTTTCGCTTTCCTATTGTTTCTAATATCGTCTAAGTTTCTAGTTTGGCTCTGATACCACTGTAGGGTTTCCTTAGCACCATGCCTAGGGATAGCAAGCATCAAACATGCCACAACAAAAAATTAAGGGGTTGCTAAGCAAACATCCTAGGAATCGAACTAGAAAGTTCGGGTAACAAAACTTTGTAATCAAACATTACAATGAGAAGTGAACAAGAATACAACATTTGTAGACCCGGTCCTTCACTTCTAAAGCTCCTTGTAGTCGTCCCTTCGCTCTAAGCATCGATCTCCCGGACTTAAGATAGGCTCCACCAAGCGATACGAACAAGCATGCTAGAAGTATTCGAGGCCTAAGATGATCTACGTCGAGGGAACTCAAGCACAAGGTACCTCTTCTCTAAGGGTAGATTAGGGAAGAGAACACCCTAAACAAAATGGCTAGTAGTAGAGGATGATGAAGTAGGAATTTTTCTCACTTTGGATTTGATTTTCTCACTTGGATTCTTCATCTCCTAAAACCCTAGAGAGCTTGAAGAGATGAGGAAGAAGATGAACAAGAGAATAGAATGAGGTTAGAATTGCAACCTTAGATGAGTTAGTGTCATACACTAACCCTTGTATAGACTTAACCATGGCAAGGATAATGGTTAGGTTTATAAATATCTCTTAATAAAACAAATTGGGTGGACTAAGTCAATGGCAAGCAAAACTTCTCCAAGCTTCCAAGCATGACATAATCCCACTCAATTTTGAATTACTAAAGATAATTAAAACCTAATTATATCATGGTTATGGTGTAAGTCCTACACACACAAGTTGCATATATAACCTTGCATGATACATTAATATATATATATATATATATATATATATATCATATATATATATATATCATATATATATCATGTATACAAAATGAGAAAAAGAAATGGTCAAGTGAGCAATATTAGTTAATGTAAATTCATATATCAAATATATAATTATACATTAAATCATTAAATCAACACTTGATTCAATGATCTAGCTATATCACATATAACCGACTAATATCAATAATATCAACTTACCGAATCAACAGTTGATTCGATAAACCGGCTATATCACATATACCCGGCCGATATCACATATCGCGAGAATACAATACGGTATCAAATATTCGTATCAATCTCGGTCCCGCACATATCACATATGTGCTCCTACTTTGTTTCGCCTGAGCCAGGAAACCTCTGTATAGGACTCTAAAGACTCGTCAATACGCCGGCAGTAGGTGGTGATCATATCAGTCACCCACAAGCTGCAAGCGGTCTGCTAAACGTAACGGCCACCCGGGTATTGAGCGATCAGAAGATCAACAAGCAAGCCTGCTCATTCTCCTGCGAATCCAATTAGTAACACTACCGTACAGTCCGGTCTCTTCGTCTAATATGTCGCATATCTAGTCTAGGGGTGGTAAACGTCAGACCCCAGTAACTTGATAAGTCATGCCGATGTAAGGTCTATAACGGTTCGAGAAACTACTGATAACACTTACCAGTAGATCTCAACAACCCTGGCCAGAGATTTCCTGTTATGGCCAATCGAGCATAGCACAACATCAACACCCAATACCGGGAGAGACGAATACCCTCCTATCGCTCATTGCATCCATGTGACTCGGGACTGTACCCAAAAATCACCTATTTGCACGACTCAGTGGAGCCGTGGTAGGGTGGAAATCAAAGCACAGTGGGAGACACATAAGACTCTATGATGATCTCGGGTCGACAGACTAACCTGTACCAGTGTCACCAGAGAACTGCTATCTGACGTGAGGTATAATACCATCTAGGAGTTCTCGGCGAGTCCGTTCAGTGTACCCAGTCTACACTTTGCATCCGTATACCATCTCTGATGTCAAACACCAATGGATATGGGATCATCCATCTCCCATCACATAGGTCGAGAATCTATACTCTAGTCTACTCTGAAGTATCGATGCCTTGTTTCGGTATTCCCACGACTAGGAATAATTAAAGGATGTACTCACAGACTACCCAGACCCCACTAGTATGATCTCTATCATAATCCTGGTAGTCAAGTACACTTCCTAAGGGCTTTATCAACATGTAACATAGAGACATCAAGTGTACATATTAAGATAAAGAGCAACCAGATAGCGTACTATCATGTCAAGCAAGAAAGTCCTCCCTATATATGTCCAAGCATCCACTAAAATATACATCATATGTACAATAATGGCCTTTAAGGCATACATATAACTAACAGAGGCCATCTGTATTTTATCCGGCTCATCGCAGCGTCGTAGGGACATGCGTGGCCGTTGGGATCACGGGGTTAGCTCATTTATACCATGGCTTGAGTTTAGCAGCTGACACTACTCAGCCGGGGGTAAAGCCCGTGTATCTCCCATTACATTACTTCATATCATGGATTGAGATGCACGTGCTGGGTGCCTTTGGCATTCACAAACGCCCCCGATTCTACGAAAGCTACAACTTCCCCCCGGTCATGTACCTAGTTGACGCTTCTGCTCCAGACCCATCACAGCGAGAGGCTTGACGATTGCTTCTTCGACCACGCATGGTTGGGGATAGTATGAACTTTGTCGATAAAGTCTTGACTATCGGCAAAGAATCCACCAAAGTGGTCCAACCATTGCACGATACTTTTAAGGATGGGGCTTCTGCATTGAGGGCCTGGGATATTATGCACCTGTACTCTATCAGGACGGGCTTCCTAATGTTTAGACAGAATGCCTTGGTATTGTTCATGAGGTACAACCCGCACCGCTTCGCTCAACAGCTGGGTTATAATCAAGGTGTTCCTCTGGAGGCGTTCTTAGTCGAGCCGGCTGCTACGGAGGAGGGTATGATGCAGCGCGCTGCATCATTTCATGCGATTAAATACAGGGTCCCATTTCCTTATCAGCGAGCCGAGCTATGTGCCGGAAGCTTCGAATGCTCACGTGGCGTGGTACCAGCATGCGATGGGTGCTGTTATTAGGGAAGAGAGGCGGCTGTTACTCGATCACAAGGATGCCGTCCCAGCCAGTAATCCAGCAGTCCCTTTGAAGCAACGAACAGCCGTTCGCCCCTCTTTAAGAGAAATCACTACGGCTATAGTCCTATGAGCTTTCCCTGAGAAGCTTCAGCCGGATGTTCCTGTGACTGCGGCAGCCATGGCATCCCCGGAATTAGGCATTGGTTCAGAGATCGGAACTCGCCGTCCAAAGAGGGCCGTCAAGCGAAAGCTTTTATCGTCAGCTGTTGGTGTCAGTTCGCAGAAGAAAAAGAAATCTTTATTCTCTGCTGATGTCGTATTCGGCCAGGAGCCTCATGCTCCCTACAGTGAGGGCTTGTGCGAATATGCATCAATGAGGATTTGTTTGACACGCCTGCAGCCGATACTGATCTTCAAGCTGCCCTCGCAGCTTCCGAGCAATTGGTCTCTATTGCGGAGTTGGGTATACTTCATTTACATTCTATATCTATCCCTTCTCCCCTTATTATGATTTATTAACGCTGTCTTCTTTAATAGGTATTTCTGCCAAAGAGGCTCTTGCGGTTTCCCTCAAGACGTTTGAGGAGGAAGAGAGGCTTCGCGCCATCTTGGGTCTTGGTATAATTCGCTTCACTATACCTTTGCTCTTTTAGTTCCTTCTATTCATGGTCTGACTCTTCTCTTCATCTTGCTGCAGGGACTACCAAAACTTAGGTTATTAGTGTAATTCCAATTCCAGGTGGTGACGCAGAAAAGCTTCCAGAGCCATCGACTACGGCCGAGGCCATCCCAAAGTCACCACAGGAGGCGTTGATGAAGCAGCCGATGATGGACGCCGTAGCAGCTCCGGAAGCCAAGCTCGGTTCGGACGACGACGTCCCCCTGTCGGAAGTTTTAAGGAGGTCGGTTCTCACGGTCCAGGATGAGAAGAAGCACAAAAAGCACGCGACGAGGGAACGCGACGCTATCTTGGCCGCGGGTGCAGGCTCGAGCAATGTTCCGCCTGCTGACATTCCTTTGGTGGACGTTCCTTCTGCCCTGTCTACTGCCCATAAATAGGTTGCGTGTATAACTCGTGAAGAGAGTGAACGACTATTTCGAGGTAGTACAACGCACGGTCCTTAATAACAGCTCCTCCCCCCTTTCTATTTATTTAACATACGCATTTTTATTTACAGGGCCAAATTTGGGTGACGGCATGACAGATGAAGTGCCGGCAACTAAAGAGCTCGAAATGTTCAATCTTTCACTGTAATCTGGGACCGTTCCAACTACCGCTCTTTCCCCCTGTAGATCCTTGATATCGGCGGGAGGCGCAAGCGTTACGACAGCCCTTGTCGAATCAGGAGATGAAGCTGTGGAATGGAAATCGAAGAAGCCGTCATAACTGGTGACGCTTCGGGCATGGTTTCGGTTTCTGACTTGTCAGGTATTCATTGGGTTATTATCTTTGAGTTTTTTTCCTGCTAAGCGTCTTTGATGATATTTCCTTTGTCTTGAGCATAGGCGCAATAAACCTTGAAGCTGTACTGGCGGAAGAATTACCACCGGCCGCTGCCTTGACTATCACGGTTCCTTCTGTGCCTTCCAGAATTTTGGAAAGTAAAGGTTTCTCCTTTAGTTGCTTTATTATAGATACCAATTTTCCTTGACTTAACCATATATTGTCGCAACCTTGCAGGAGTGCTCTTTGACCACTTGTGCTGTAACATTTCAGAAAATATAAAATATTATTTTTGGAATTTAATATTAAAATAATATATTTCGCGAAAACTATTCGATTTGCGAATTTGCGGTTTTCATAAAATGGTATAAATATCTACCAATATTTGTGAAATAATTGGAGATTAAAATGATTTATTCATTTAAAAAGATATTTATTGGATTTGGCATTTTTATAATCAATTATATGCAGTTTAAATAAAAAAATTGATTAGTGCACTACTAATCGCGATTATGCCAAATCCGTCTTTTTAATTAGTCATGGTTAGTGCACCATGACATGTTACATTTTGTTGCATGTTTGTTGATTTGTATTGGGGTATTGGTTTATTTGTGAGGAAAAGAAAAGGATAAATAAAAGAAAAGTAAAAGGATTTTAAAATGAAAGATGTTTTAGTGAGGCATGGGCTTAGGAGAGAGAAGAGAGAGAGAGAGGGTGAGGGGTTTCTTTGACCATAGCTCATTTCCCTCACTTCATTTTCTCCATCATTTTCTCTCCTCTTCCTTCACCATGGCTGCCCACTTTCCCCCTCCTCCTCTACCTCCTCACAACATCCTTAAAACCCACTCAAAACCTTATACTCCTTTCACTAAAAATGACTACAACATCATTACAAACCCTATGGACTAAGCAAGTTAAGGTTTTGAAGACTTTAAGCAACTCAAGAAAATTCTTAAGTTGCCAAATGAGGTATTTGCTTCACCATTAGTGTAGTAATTCATTTCATTTAGCTTCTATTTTAGTTTAGAATTGATTTAGTGAGGTTTAGTGATGTTTAAAAATTTCTAGATGAAGTTTAGGGGATTCTTGAGTTGTGATGGTGCAATTGAAGTGAAATTGGTGACTACAAACCCCCCTTAGTGTTAAAAACCAGATCAAACAGTGCTTAGACCATGCAATTTGAATTAGATGTTTCAATGTCGGTTTTGCGTATATTTTGAGTCTACAGGAAATCTGGAGTGACCTGAGGCCTGTACGAGAAAAACTAGTAACTCTATTGACCTAGATCTAACACTAGAAGACCACCCTACAAATACGAACCCAATCCTAGCATGTTAAGCCGGCCAGCTCGGAAATTGGGATGATGTCGCCGGGTCATCTGTGGTATTTGGTGTTTGAATTGGTTCTGTAGCTCACATACCCCATATACTACCCCCCTGTATTGCTTGTTTAGCCTAATTTTACCTAAGACTAAATATGGAACCATTTTCTTGTGGTGTTGTTTTGGTTTTGTGACTTTTAATGACTTGAACTTTGGATATTATGTTTTGTCTCGGTCACTTGACGTTTGTACGTCGATATCGGGAGTTTTTGGGTTATTCTTGCATGTTTAGACCATAGGTTTTAACCCATGAGTGATTCGTGTGCCGTTTTGGATTACGTGCGCGATTTCTGTTTACGATGCTATGTGTTTATATGTAGGCATATTCACGTGGACTTCGGATAATAAGGGAGAGCATGACGACATCGACTTCGGCAAGCAAGGATCAAGGTGAGTAGATTTATATCTACGGGGGAAGTCGGGTGGATGGCGTATAACACCCTCGCAAATTATAATGGAAACCGATATATAGAATATGGTTAAGGAAACCATGTTAGAAACTTATGGATATGGTTAGAAGAGTTAGTAAGCGATGAGATAAGATAATATGAGCGGATGTGATTGATATAAGATATGAAACGAGATGTATTAGGACATGACATGAGATCGATGAATATGATAAGATTGAGATAGATGTGTTATGAGATCGGTAAAAAAAGATAAATATATATAAGATCACTTGATGTGAGATATTGATGTGACTTGAGAGACATGCATATATATATAATTATGATAATAAGGAGTGATATGCCGTACGAGACTTAGATCCGTACCCTCATTGTTATATAGGTTGATAGAATCCCTACTTGTCCAATGCCGCCGTACGATGGATTTCCGTACGCGATGAGTTTTACCTGATGATTGATCCGTACCCTTGACTAGAGGATGACGTACGATGGATTATACCGTACGTGATGTTATGAGGCTGGATGTCGATTGATAGATTCACCGACTCGGTTATGTTATAGATACATATACCTTGTAGTATTTCTCTTACAATGTACTTTATGCTATGTTCATGATATTCTCATTGCATTACTTATACCTGTGCTAGTACACCTACACCATTATCGATGATGCGTATGTTACACTTACACAGATTGGCCGGCTCATACACTTTCATCATCGATTATTGCTATGTCACGACACAGTAGAATTGCTACATCATGCTATGACTCTTAATTGTTCAGTACTGTCATATAACTCTTTGCATGATATACTTGCTATGTTCACATCATTTTGATATGGTGCATGATATACGGATATGCTCACATTTCCGTTCTATGTTTGCATACATCATGCTTTATGATATTACACATTGAGATGTTGTTTTCATGAGATTCTGGATTTGAGAACCGTGGTTATATTTCAAAGGAAAATATGTATTGTTTTGAAAACCCGGTTTCTCTTGATATGATATTTCGAGACGTCCACCATGAGTTTTCTCGGTTCTGAGATTGGTATGTGAAACCCGATTTGAGGAGCGGTAGGCACCGTTTGCGGCTACATGTCAGACCCGGTGAGATACCCCAGGGCAAGAAGACTCGTATAGTTAGGCGGTGAGCCTGGAAAGGGATCACTACCTACCGGTGGTAGTATTTGGACTCGGCGGTTATCCGGAGGATACCGACTGGAGTCGTGAGATGGACATAAGGGCCGGCCAGAGTATGTGGCGTCTGAGATATGAGGATTTACGTGTCGATGCTGAACACGGATTTCATGATGTTTAAAGTGTCGATATTGGGCACTCAGGTTCCATGATTTTGATGTGTCGTTGATGGACACACGATGGTAAATATCCTCATATTTACATGCATATGCTTTTATGATATTTACATGCATGATATTCGAGTGTTGATGGACACGTGGATGATATCCACATGCATACAGGCATTTATTATATTGTCGGCATATATGCAGATACGATCACCCTAGATATCATAGTATTACCTTTATGATATAGTTGACCTAGGAGTCATTGTTTATTTGATTTCTACCTGCTGATGTTTTTCTACTCACGAGTTGACAACTCACCCCGTTGTGCCACAGTTCTTGCAGGTTGACCGCGTGGATCAGTAACGGTATCGTTGGCACACTGCTTGCTTTCGGGTGATTTGCTTTGGTAGGTGGGACATATTGGATCATGCCACTCTTGTATTTATTATTCCGTTGTATCTAGTTAACTCCATCAATCAAAACTAGTATTTGTATAAATAGTAAGACTTAGAAAGACTTGTGGTAGCGAGACTTAAAGCGATGGGTTATATGTTCGCTTGGTGGGTTGATGTCTTGCTTTATTCTTTATCCTTTGTGTTGATCTTCGCCGTTGGGCATCGTATACATATATTTCTGTCTTGCGTGGTTGTGATTCCGCCGATTGGCGAAGAGCTAGCTCTCGCTTAGGGATGCCTTTTATATTATTATGTATGTGTGGTTTTGGATCAAAATGTACAAGGGAGGTACTGCCCAAATTTTTAAAAGACGAAACATGTTTTTCAACCAGTAAAATCCACTTGCATTTTTCATGTTCCATTATCTATGCATTTAAGAAAACATTTGATTTCATCATACCTTTATTTCAAAACTTCACCTCTTTTATTTTCTTTAAAAAGGTTTAGATTTCTAGGCTTCGTCTTACTTAATTTACGTTACGCCTTTAGACGTTGCGTGATTTAAGTGCCGGTCACGAACTAAATTTCGGGTCGTGACATGTGCCAAGTGCTACACCCGCACTTTTTCTTCCAATCGGATTTCGTTCCCTCTTCCAGCAGTGGTCAGTATATTCTTTGTTTAGCATTTCTTCTTTTCGTGAGTAAACTTTTTGCTGATAAGCCTTCCTTATATTGACCCCAGTATCACAGCTCAAAGGAGAGAGCGAAGGAACAACCAAGCCTCTGGAGCTCCCTGTTTTGCCACCTTCAACAGCTGGTACGGTAGATTTCGTCCCTCATGTGTATTCTTGGTCTTTCAAGTTGAAATCTGACTATAATTTATTTTTCTGCGATTACACTGGCTTCAGCTTCTTTTGAGTCCCGCAGTCCCATGCCCGCGGGGCCCTTCGCTAAACGTCCATCTTCCAGGGGCGCGGTGAATAGCCGCCGAATGTTAAGCGAGTTTATCGAGGACTTTGACACCGAGGTTCTCACCTCTGCTACGGATTTTGCCGACGAAGTCAATCCAATGCTGGCGACGCTCGTGAATTTCCACGCTGAAGACCTCATCGGTTCTTAGGTCGATTATTGCAGTAAGATCGAGGCTTGTTTGCATGAGATTGAGCTTAAGCGCCTCGCTCCTGAAGTATTAACTTTGAAATCTCAGCGAACCGCATGGATCAAGCAGAGCGTCGCTTTCATTCGATATTTTGAACAAGAGGCGACCTTGAGGCAAAAGGAGCATAAGACGGCTTTCGGCGAATCCGTCCAATTGCGCGCCCAGATTGAAGCGAAAGCCGCGCAACTGAAAGTTATTTTTGAAAACCTCCAACGATGTATTTCTGACGAGTTGGCGCTAAGGCATAAGCTCGACTTCACTGAGCGGGTCACGCAAAGTTGCAAAGCTGTCAAATGGGAAATTGCTGAGAAGCTTTCATCCTGCTTGCAACAACGAGCTCAAATCGAAGCGGAGCTAGCCGCCGTAGCTTTACGCGAGGAGGAATTGCGAGGAGCGCATGAGAGGGTCGTTAGTTTGTTGAAAGTGCCTCCTTCTTAATCATTATAATTGTATTCCTCTTTTTGCATTAGTTGTATCTCTTAAACATTTTGATTCATGAATAAGAATATACCTTCTCTTTTATTCGCTTATCTGTGGCTTGATGCCTTGATGTGATGGTAATTAGTTTACTTACTCGTTTCGGAGTTTGTAGTTTATGCGCTCATTTCGGAGCCTGTAGTTTATTCACTCATTTTGGAGTTTCTAGTTTATAGACTCATTACGGAGTTTATTTAGTTTACCTCCCTTGGGATTATTGAAAAACTTGTCCTAACGTTATAGTTAACCCCTGCTCTTTACGACAGATATCCGTTAGGATTTGTGGTACTAGGATTTTAGTTTGTAATACCATGGTGTTGGCTGATGCATTCCCCGATATGCAGACTTTATGCTGCTGTTCGAGTAGCCCCGCGACTGTCGTGTCTCTGATCCCTTCGGGGCCTAGACAAGACGTCTTTAAGTAATCTTCTTAGGCAGTTTGACCATCGGAAGAACAAGCGGTAGGAATTTTACCATGTCGTCTTTTACTTGAGGTTAGGCTCAGTTTTGGGAGCCCCGATGAGTCATAACCAATCAGCACTGGTATGGGATGATCTCTGATAGTCTTTTAGGTTTTATTTGAGTTGGTGTCAAGACCCTGAAGCAAGGAATTTGTCCTTCGCTTCCTTTTGATTTGGCTATTTTGGAGCCTTTGTTGACATTGCGTCTGCTGTAACGAGAAGAATGTCGGAGTATCCTTTAGGTTGTTTTGTGAACCGTCAAGACTTGGATCTAGGAATTTTGACATGGCTCCGTTTTGTTTTAACCCTGGAGTCTTTGTTGATGTCGCATCTGCATCCTTCTGGAGCGAGAAGGAACGTCGTTGTTGATATTGTGTCTGCTGCAACGAGACGAATCTCGGGATAGTCTTTAGGTTGTTTTGTAAACCGTCAAGACTTGGCTCTCCCTTTGACAGAGCCTGGTGGGAAAATATGGTTCCTTTTTTGTTTGTACCCATGGATTGTATACAGGGGTTGATGTAGACTCACCTGTAGGGCAAAAGTTTCATTTCATTTTATTTCTTTACACGATGCTCTATCATTTTAGCTTTTTATATCGCGAAAGTCGCGATTGCCCAATCATTTCGGCTTTTTATCGTGGTGCCCGATCATTTCGGCTATTCTTTCTTTTTACCCGCTGCTTTTTATTGCGAGTTGCCCAAACATTTCGGCTATTTTTATATGCATATATTTTACTCGCTGATTTTTATTACGAGTTGCCCCATCATTTCGGCTATTTCATATGCATCTTTTCTACTCGCTGATTTTTGTTGCGAGTATGGAACTTGAGATCTGATACCAATCCTGGCATCAACATCGCTGGAACTGGAA
The DNA here is from genome assembly GCA_030015575.1 of Agapanthus africanus. NCBI lineage: Eukaryota > Viridiplantae > Streptophyta > Magnoliopsida > Asparagales > Amaryllidaceae > Agapanthus > Agapanthus africanus. The sequence continues at coordinate 794,255,604 of JASDDO010000024.1, read as the reverse complement.
TATTGCCAGGAGCGAATCAGCATTTGTCGTGAAAGGACTTGAAAATTGACACATGTTCAAGTATCAGCATCGCTGCAACTGGAATATTGCCAAGAGCGAATCATCATTTGCCTTGAGAGGACTTGGAATTTGATACTGATTTAGGCATCAGCATCGCTACGACTGGGTATTGCCAGGAGCGAATCATCATTTGCCTTTGCTAATTTGAACAAAGGTGGCTTAGTAGACAGGGTTAGGATCCTGTCGACTAAGGTTTTTGACTTTATGAGCCATAAGGGTCTCATAAAGGGTTTTCTCCCTACGAGTCGAGAAGATCCCGTAGGTGTAGGTTCTCCCTAGAAGTTGTGAGGACTCCTAAGTGATATTTTCTCTTGCAAGTCATAAGGATCTTACAAGAATGTTTTCTCCTTACAAGTCGAGAGGACTTATAAGTGTCACTCACCATATGAGGACATTCCTCGTCATTGGTGGAACTTGGTGTGGAAATTGTTTATTTGTGCCCATGGAATGTATACAAGGGCCAATATCGGACCGCCTATAGGGCAACTTTGGGAATACGACGGCTTAAGGACAGGTTTGGATTCCTGTAACTTAAGATTTTGAATCCTATGAGCCGTGAGGGTCTCATAGGGGAAGTTCTCCTTACGAGTCGAGAAGACCTCGTAAGTGAAAATTTTACGAGATTGCGCCAATTCGGGTTTTCATAAGCTCGCCGGTAGCCCTGTTGTTTTTACTTACGGCGCCCTTTCGGGTTTTCATCCGTGCCAATCTTGCTTTTGGACATATCGTTTTTTTTTTGCAACGAGATTGCACCCTTCTGGGTTTTCATAAGCTCGCCGGTAGCTCTGTTGTTCATACTCACGGCGCCCTTTCGGGTTTTCGTCCGTACCCATCTTGCTTTTGGACATACCATTTTCTTTACAATGGGACTTGAGTTGCAGTCTTCGCCGTTGGAGCTTGGATTGCAACATAGATCCCAAGAGAAGATATCGCCGTATTTGGGACGATGCGCCATATTTGAGGCGGAGCACTAGTTAAGGAACATTTCGGTCCATTATCACCATGTTCGAGGCGACGTGCTAGTTTAAAGACATTCCGGTCCATTGTTAGTTGAAGGATATCTCGTCCATTGCCAGTTTAAGGACGAAGTGGTCCATTGCCAGTTTAAGGACGTAGTGGTCCATTGTCACCATTTTTGAGGTGAAGCTTTTTCGAATACCACTTAGACTTTTGACTTAGGAAGATAGCGAGTGGACACGAGCGTCGTCATCTATCATTGACCTAAGTCGTGACTCGTCAAGCGTGGTATTTCTTAAGGAATCAGCCGTTTATTGGCCGGAAAGGTCTTTCGTCATGCATATCCATGAGCAAATAGGTCCCACCTTGGTAGACCTTGTCTATGATGTACGGGCCTTCATAGTTTGGCTCGAATTTCCCCCGTTTTGCACGATTAGGGATCATAGGACTTTTGACGACTCTATTATCTAGGGCAATTTCCTCAGGGACTTTTTCCTTCCCCTTGTCCCTTTTACTCGAACCTTTGTTTGTAAGCCCGAGGTTCTTTTCAGGCAGCGTATGGTTACGCAGCTGAATATTCTCGCAATTCTTCTCCTCTTCTTCTTTTCCAGAGGTGGGTTCTTTGAAGTGAGGGCCGAGGGTTATTTCTTCCTCAGAATCGCTCCCGAATGTAAGAACTTGGGATTTTCCTTCTGTCGAACTGGTATCAACCATATGACAGTTGCCAGTCGTTCCTTCACACTCATCTGTCGTGCTTCTTTGCTGTCGACGATGTTTACGCTTCATCCGCTTGAAGTTTTGTCGGTGGGCAACGTATCCTTGCCACCACTTCTTGAAGGCATTGCACTCTTCGGTGGGGTGGCTGACCCTCCGATGATATAGGCAGTAGTTCGGATGTGAAACCTCTCCATTGAGGCATGTGGCCCTGGGAATATTTCCCTTAAGAGATGGCAGCTTCATTCCCCTTGACAGGGCTTTGGCGAACAACTTCTCTGTCTTGATTCTGCTCTTATTTGCCACAGGTGTGCTTTGGCTTGGTTGGAGTGCTGATCAGTCAAAAATATTGCATTTTTAACACATAAATTTCCCTACTCTGTGTAATCATCTAAAGGTATTTGGTATAAATATAGCACATATTAGCAATTTGTCTGCAAAATATCAAATAACATGTGTTATACATTATAACCAGCATTATGAGGGAAATTGAGTATTTATTATTACATGCATGATCTTTGTATATCAAGAACTTGTCTCGAGATTGTGTGCAGAAAATTCTCCAGGTAAAAGAGCCGGGACTGCTAAAAGTGCTGATAAAACGCATCAAGTCCAAGACTTATGATCTGGCAGTAAACAAGAAAGTATAAAAATATTCCAGATATCAGGAAAGTTCCATAAAGCCAACACAAATAAACACAGGAAGTTTCATGCAGAGATCACTCCAAACGACCGCGGATCCGCGGCCGGGTCAGGCCGATCCGCCGCGGATCCGCGTCCGTTCTGACTCATCGGCGGTTGGTAATTTTCCCAGAGGCCTCTTTTCAACTGCCAAGCTTCTCCAAGACGCTTCGACTTGTGTAGATTTCTCCAGAAGCTTCCCTTCTAACATCCAAGCATCTTGTGCAAGCTTAATACCTACCAAGCTTCTCATGCAAGCTAGTTAACTACCTTAATCTAGAAACATCTACCTAGCTTCCTATGCAAGCCTCATAAAAACCAAGCTTCCAAGGGAAGCTAGACCTAGCTTCTAGGGGAAGCTAAAAGGAAACAATAAGCACTTATGGCTTCATTACAAAGTTGTTCGTTGTTGACCATTCTACATCAATTCACCCGCAACTTGAGTGACACAACTTGTGATCCAAAACCCTAGCACAAATCCAATTCCAAAGCCAAATCAAGATCCATCGAGAAGCAAATCAAGCAAGCAAATGAAGATCCTTTGAAGCAACGCCGACCTTCATCCGAGTAAGAGATCCACGACGATCCACGACTCAAGAAGATCGATGCGAAGCTAATTTCGGCGGATCTAGTTACCTCCTCAAATCTTGTAACTTCGAGTTGAGTAAATTGTACCTAATGGTCGATTAATAAAGATGAAAATTGTAAATCTTGCTTTCTTTACATTCTTGCATTATGAAAATTTATTGATTCTTTATTCTTTCATTTTTCATGATGTGTGAATGAAATCTCCGCTTGTAGCGGAATTGAGAAAATAGGTAGATGATGATGATTAAATTCTTGAACAATTCTTAAGTCTTATGAGTTTTGTAAATTTTAGGAAATTGAATCATCCAAAATCTAATTTGAGCGAGATCAATTTCTTCGCTCCAAATTAGAGAGCAACGATCGGTGATTTAATTTGCTAGGGGCTAGAATTTGAATGATAATCAATGAAAGGACAAGGGACGATGATGAAGAAACCCTAGTTTCTTCAATAGTTCCCTAATTCTTATTGATCGTCATCGATCTAGCAATAAATCCTCAATAGATAAGAATTTGTAATTATTAGTATTCATCATCACTATCAATTGGATCGATTCCGACAAGCCACTTTACAAATCTTGATAACTAAATTGATTGGGACATTTCTTGATTCTTGATTCTAGATCTTTATTTTCTTTATGTTTCTTGAAATGAAAACTCACAAATCTTGAATCTGAAGGGTTAGCATAGCACCTTAGCAAGGTTTAGGAAGGCACCACACATGCCATATTGAAAATTTTGGGGTGCTAAACAAACCCTAACCAAGATCTTAACTAGAGAATTAGGGTTAACAATGCATGTAAACTATTTTACATCTAAGAGAGAGGGATTACAACCTTTGTAGTCTGTTCCTTTGCTTCATAAGCTCCGAGTAGTAGTCCCTTTGCCGCGATCCATGATCTCTCGGACTCAAGAGAGGCTCCACAAGTCGAATGATCCATTCTTGCTTGAAGTCTTTCTTTTCGAAGATGATCTACCTTGAAGAATCTCAAACTCAAGCTCTCACTTCTCTAATCAAGTATTAGTGAAGTGAACACCCTAATCTAAGTGGCTAGAATAGATGAGGATGATGAAGTTGGAATTTTACACTCTTTTGTTTTCAATTTCTCACTTTAAATCATTACTTCACAAAATGCTAGAAAGGTTTTTCAAGGAGGAAGAAGAAGAAAATAGCTTTTGTGATGAATAATGAGTATTGTTATGGTTACAAATGACAACCATGAGTTAATAATATCAAGGCTTTAACTTATGTAGAGAATGAACTAGAGTTAAGGGTTTGGGTTGGGTTAAAAAATATCTACACAAAATATCTTAGCTAAATACAAAAGAAAGCTTCATGAAGCTTCATGAAAAAGCTAACCCAAATGCTAACCCAAATCACCCTAACTTGTTTAATCTCCACAAATTATGTTGCATTTGTAACCCTAACTTGTTACAATATTATATATCACATATATAATATATTTTTGTAACAAAAGAAAATAATACAATTAACATATATCGCATATATATCAATGTATTATCCAGTGAGAAAATGAATCAATAAAGCGAGCTTTGTTCACACCATAATATTGTATTATTATATTCCCCATTCTTATTCTTTTTTATAAATAAACAGGTGCTTTTGACGCATGTCTGCTACATATTACAGGTTACAGGTTCTTGGAGCGAAAACAGTGAAAAAGACAAAAAAACGACACAAAAAAGGGACTTTGACCAACAAATAGAAGGATCTTAATCAAGCCTACACACAAGATCAGTACAACGCAACGCAAGGTCCAAGATTACAAAGCAAACGGTTAAAAGTCCACTGCAATTGTTCACTGGAGATCTGGAAGAAATAGAGAAGTCAAATTGAATAAAGATCCAAAGAAATAAAAAGCCCAAGAAGCCCAGAATCAGTTCCAAAATTTCCAGACATAAAATTTTACCAAAAGCTTGGAAGTCTACTTTGAGTAGGTCTTCCTAAGGATATTTTGGTAAATGTAGACATGCGAATCAATTGTAACCTAGGGTTTCTATCTCCTATAAATAGACGCCCAAATCATTGTATTCTTTTCTATGCCTCCTTTTAATAATAAATTCAGAATTCTTTATGGAGAGCATCGGTGTCTCTTTTCAATTCATGAATTCAGATCTGACAACCCTGCGTTGATGTTTGGAGAGATACATCTGTAAGTAGATTTAATTCCTTGATCTAGTTTAGATTTCAATTCTTTGCCCTAGGTAGATTTAATTTCTTGCCGTAGATAAATTGTTTAGAGTTAGCTTTGGGGAAGGATTTTGAGAGATGAGATCTCTCATCCCTTTCTTACCCATAATATATTTTCAATAGGACTCCATGCATACACGCACACACCGCGCCCTACGGCACCCTATCCCTCGAGGTAGCGGTGATACCGTAGTATAAAAGCCCGGTTACGCGCGTTTTCCATGGAGGTTAGGGTAAGGATCTCTAAAGGAAGGAAAAGAACCTAGAGGAAGGAACACCTTCCCGAATTGATCTAATCCCCTTTATTAATAATTACTATAACTCCTCATAGATCTTCATTTGGGTATAGAAAGCGTTGAGATTTACTTGCATTTCCAAACCATCCCTAAACCTAACCCTAACAAGACTAGATCTGGATAATCGTAGTATAGAATAATTAGGTTTTTAGATTTAATAATCAATCCGAACACCCTTCAGAATTAACTCGTTAGCGCGACTAGGAGATTCACACCATCCCTGTGGACCGACTCGTACTCACCGGCTAGCTGCAAAGCGACGCCATTCTTGATTGCGGTAATAGATAGTTTTTGAGATCAATCAAATGGCGCCGTTGCCGGGGATGGCGTGTTATGTTCTTTTTGCAATTTCGGGTTAATCTTAATAAAAAAATCATAAAAATCTGAAAAATCCAAAAAATATAAAAATATATCATCTGTTATTTTTGGAAAGGGTACTTTGTTGTTTGAATTTTGCAGGATCTACAATCGAAAGACGGATCTGGAAATCTACAGAAAGCGAAACAAAAAATAACAGATCAGAACAGAGGGAGATTTGGAGAACAGGAGAGCAAAAAAAAAACTCGCCGCGCGACCAAAACGCGGTGGAACTGCCGCGCGACCCCCATTACGGCCGCGGAACCGCCGCGCCCTGGTGACATCACCAGAAAAAAAAAAGAAGGCTGAGACGCGGTGTAAAAAAAAATTCAAAAAAATCTGTAAGTCTTCTGATCTCTCCTCTGAATCATTCGATATATCTTTTGTTAAATCTCCTGCAGGATTCTTTGTGCTTAAAAAAATCTTCCCCTTTCTCAATAACAAATCTTGTGCAGGATTCTTTGCGCCGCGCATAAAATAAAAATATTTGATTGCAAGTGATTTACTGTTTTGCATATCTTTAATTGGACTTTAAGGGGCTTTTTGACCAATTCAGATTGGGTGGGGATTTCATCACCCTTTCCAGGACCCCATAAATCACTTAAAGCATTTGCATTGACCATTCTTAATTAAAAAATACTAGACTCAGCCCTAAGGACTTCGAGCTCAATAGGACAGAGGACTAGTTATAGGCATCGACCGTTTATCCTAACCTGACTTTGTGGTGTCTAGGCAAGTGTGTCTAAGGCAAGTGGTTACTTAATTAGGACCGCTACTTGTAGTGGGGAGCCTCCCACTTACCTGGCACTTACCTGGCCGCAATTGGCGGTGAAGAGGCGGTTTGAGGTCCTATTTCTAGCCCTTTGGAACAGTTAGGAGCTGTCTAGCTGACCTAGGTGACCCTAGATCTAGGCCTGATTGTGCATTTCTGGTTGATTGCATTTGTGTCTAAGCCCTTTATCGAAAATTTTTGCAAAACAAATAAAAAATAAGAGGAAAATTTTTATAAAAAAAAAGGACTTGCAAAATTTTGTCGCTAAGAAATCCTTGCACCCCACTTGCACCACCTACCTTCTTTCTCTTCTCTTTCTTCTATCATGGGTACCCCACATCATAAATCTCTTGCCGAACTTTGGTATCCCGAACCTAACTTTGCGTCATACGTCAATTGTTTCGCTCGATTTAAAAAAGATCCCTCCATGCCAAAAATATCTTTGAAAGATCAAATAGAAGCGTCTAGGAGAAACAGTTTGACTTTGCAACCCACTTTGTGTCAACCATGTCAACCTTCACCGCCTTCGTACGTTGACACCACCTTTTCAAGTCCTGCTGTAACTCCTAAACCGATGTCCATTGCTGAGCACATTGCTCAATCTCGTAGCCGATCTTTCACCCCTCTCCACTCATCTAGTTCTAGGGATCAACAAGTCCATTCACCTTTTTATCCACATGTTGACCCTACTCCTGTCCAACCATCCAATTCCTACCAGTCCTACCCGACTTTCCCATCTTCGCTAGACACTGTTTCTACACAGCCTTTTGGGAGTTTCACGTATCCAAACAATTTTGAATCCTTTACCGAAACCCCCTCACCACCCATGTCTAGTTTGGAACATTCGTTGGCAGCTTATATTTCCGCAACAAACAAAATGGTTAGGAATGTGGAAGCGTCCATTACCGCCCTTATGCAACCTAGTGAACCGGTAGCTAGTTTCCCGCTAGCTTCAAATTTTTCAATGTATGAGGAGGCGGTTGGACTGAGTGAGAATGAGAGAGGATTTCCAAATCAAACCTACCCATACCCAATTGAAGCCCACAACTCCAGTTTTCCATCGAATGTCCTAAATGATTCACAAGTTCAAAATAAAAACGAGTTGTGTGATTTTGTAGTGTTTGATTTGCCAAATTGTGAAGAACCCCTTTCGAGTGAAACAACACCTAATCCGTTTGACCTTCACACTTCCACTCTAGAACCTACATTGATAAACATCTATGATTTTGAGGAGGTGTCTAAAGAAATTGACTTTCACTTGATTGAGGATATAGACGCCGGGAAAATTTTGGATGATGAACCCGTAGATTTGATTGAAATTTTGTGTCAAATTCATCATCCCGAATCATTAGATGTTTCTCCCGAACTTCATATGCGTCTAGATTTTGATGATAATGGCATGGATGAGTTGAATTTTGAGGAGAATTATAAGGATTGTATTGAGGAGAGTTTTTAGGATCATATTGAGGTTGAACCATTTTTCTATGATGTGTCTGATTTTCCAATTCATCCTCTTGAACCTTTACCTAAATCACCCTCCCTCCCTTCCATCGTTCCGACCACGCACAAGATCACGCTTGACGACTGTGATCTTGAAAACTTTTCCTTTGAATCTGACACAGTTCTCACAGCCGATGACTCTTACGAGTGTTTCACTTTTTCGGACGATATTGATGACTCACCGCCCGAGTTTGAGTCATTTACATTTTCAGATGAGTTAGTTGAACCATCTGACCCGGTTGCTTACAGTAGTTTCGAACCATTGATGGAATCTTTCACGTTCGAGACAGTTTACTTAGGTGAGAACACGACTATCCCTCAATCACTCCCTTTTGTCCTTCCTATTGTTCCGACCGTGCAAGTGACCGTTACACTTTCATCTCAAATACCAAGTTCGGCGTATCCATGCTTTCTTGCGGATCTTGAGGGATTTGACCCCATTTCTCGACGGGTTGATAGGTTAGCACAATCGCTTTTAACACATCGGTCATCACAAATTGTGCTAATTTATTCACTCGATTTACACCCTCAAGATCGTACTCTACTTCTTTCTCTTTTCCGCCATTCTTCTCCCCCACCGAGACCGGATCCCGTTTCTACCTCCACACGGTCTCGTGTGCTTCTCATCTCTTTTCTTTCCACTCCATTCTTTCACCAACTCGACTATTACCACGATAAGATTTTTGAATGGTTGGTGTTAACTTTTGGCTTGTGTAAGGCCCAGCTTAAGTTTGGGGGGAACCTTGTTGTATATATGTATATATATTTTTGTTTTCTTTTTCTATAAAAAATAAATAAAAAATAAAAAATTTCAAAACAATAAAAAATTCAAAAAAAAATATAAATAAATAAACAGGGGAGTGCCGACATTTTGACCCTCTTGGTGTAGCATGACAGTGAGGACACTGTCAAGTTTAAGTTTGGGGGTATGCTCGGTACGTTTTCTTCTTTCGCATTCATATGTATATTTTTGCATTTGCATATTTATTTGAAAACCCATAAAAATTGAAAAAATTTCAAAAATTATAAAAATTATTGTATTCAATTTTGGTCTAATTGATTTGAGTTTGACGAATAGGTTAACTGGCTAGGAACAACTAGATCTTTGACTTAGTAAATTAAAAACCCTAAAAATAACCTTCCTTAAAGTTTAACAGTAAAAAGTATATGTCTTTGTAGTTTATTTAGAAATAGGCAAATTTTGAGTTCACTTCTTGGGCTAAGTCGAAACGAAGGAAAAGTATTGATGTTCTTATTAGAGTATAAGTTTGAAAAATAGTTCTTAGCTTAAGTCTAGATTCTGAAAATGTATATCCTACAATTTGCACAATCACGCACCTTGAAACTTGGAATAGTAGAGGAAACCTTGAAATGCTCTTGTCTAAAGTCCTTAGTACAATAAAAATAAAAGAAAAGGAAAAAGTGAATAAAGAAAAAAAAATGAACACTGGTTTTTGTGATTACTTAAGGCTGCAAAAATAGAAAAAATATTTAGCGAGGGTGCTTCATCACCTAGTGCCTTAGACCAACTGGTTTGGGAGTCACTGCTAAAGCCTTGGGTGTTGCAAAACTAGGAATTACGCTTTAATGTGCAAACACATCTTGTAATCGGTCGTTGGTACCTCAAGAAGTATTAATGGTCGCATGAAGGATGTGTAAGCAAAATTCAATTAAAAATTCACCAATTAATAAGTGATTTGGACAACGGACAAGGGTATGATTGCTTGATTTGAATTTCCAAGTGTAGGGGTGACTTATACACACACGTAGGGATATGTGATTGGAGTTTAGATGAGAGAAAATAATGAAGAATAGAACTTGTATCTTTAGTAGAGTTGATAAAAATTCCTAAGTGGAGATGGAACCCTAGAATGAAAACTTAAGAGATGCCGAAAGCTAAGTAAGTCTGTAGAGCATATATAATCTTAAGTTAAATGATGAGGGAGTGTGAAGAATATGGGTGGATAATTTATGAGTCGACGATAATAGAATTCCTTACTAGAAAACCTAATTGGAGAACAAAAGTTGAAAAGCCGAATTGATAGGATTTTGTGGGTAGTATCCGCTGAAAACCCTCAGGAGACAACACTCCTCCTACTAGGGACACCTAGAGGTTTAACGGCTTGTTGCACGAGCTCAGTGCAATCGTGTTTCCCTGCGAAAGTGCGATTAGGTTTTTGTCAAGAATAAAAATAAGTTTGCTCGAGGACGAGCAAAAGATAAGTTTGGGGGTATTTGTTCATACCATAATATTGCATTATTATATTCCTCATTCATATTCGTTTTTATAAATAAACAGGTGCTTTTGATGCATGTCTGCTACATATTACAGGTTACAGGTTCTTGGAGCGAAAACAGTGAAAAAGACAAAAAACGACACAAAAAGGGGACTTTGACCAACAAATAGAAGGATCTTAATCAAGCCTACACACAAGATCAGTACAACGCAACGCAAGGTCCAAGATTACAAAGCAAACGGTTAAAAGTCCACTGCAATTGTTCACTGGAGATCTGGAAGAAATAGAGAAGCCAAATTGAATAATGATCCAAAGAAATAAAAAGCCCAAGAAGCCCAAAATCAGTTCCAAAATTTCCAGACATAAAATTTTACCAAAAGCTTGGAAGTCTACTTTGACTAGGTCTTCCTAAGGATATTTTGGTAAATGTAGACATGCGAATCAATTGTAACCTAGGGTTTCTATCTCCTATAAATAGAAGCCCAAATCATTGTATTCTTTTCTATGCCTCCTTTTAATAATAAATTCAGAATTCTTTATGGAGAGCATCGGTGTCTCTTTTCAATTCATGAATTCAGATCTGACAACCCTGCGTTGATGTTTGGAGAGATGCATCTGTAAGTAGATTTAAGTCCTTGCTCTAGTTTAGATTTCAATTCTTTGTCCTAGGTAGATTTAATTTCTTGCCGTAGATAAATTGTTTAGAGTTAGCTTTGGGGAAGGATTTTAAGAGATGAGATCTCTCATCCCTTTCTTACCCATAATATATTTTCAATAGGACTCCATGCATACACGCACACACCGTGCCCTACGGCACCCTATCCCTCGAGGTAGCGGTGATACCGTAGTATAAAAGCCCGGTTGCGCGCGTTTTCCATGGAGGTTAGTGTTGCGCCACGGCAGCGCCCCGGCCGTCTTACTCGAGGCCAAATTGCGGAATCAAAATTTTTCCTTACTCGGAAACCGGCGCTACCGCGGACAAAGAAAACCCGGATCGTTTACCATTAACCTAATGCTAGCAATCAAGAGATAGGGTGAGAAGTATACCGAGTGATCCGAGTCCTCCGGTCTTCTCGTCATCGTCCCGATCTCCCGCGGAAAGTCCTGCCTCCACATCGTCTCCTCCTAGCCGGAAAGGGCACCACAACGCCTGCGTCTTTTACGGGCTCCCGCCTCAATACCGAGGCAACTCGAGCATGAAGCCGGCAACTCGACATGCCCAAGAATTACTGTAGAATCTGTAGTGTAGAGGCTATGTCTCATTTGGGGTTTGTTGCCATTTCAAGATGATGGAGGAAATGAGATAAGAAAAATGGTGCTTGCATTTTTCTAGCATGAATGAGATCAAGAAAAAGGAACTCTCAAGAATGAAACACTCTCTTCTTCTTCTTCTCTCAACCATCAAAAACTTATTCATCAAGTGAGTATAAAAGGTTGGAGCAAAAACAATATGAAAGCAAGAGGGAGGTGAGTGTAGGAGCACAAGAATGGTGACCACATCCAAGGAACATCAACCATGCTTATTCTTCTATTCACTCCATAACCATTCATATCTCATTAATGCAAAAGATGGTGCAAAAGATAATGAAGCTATCATAATCAATCTTTATGCAAGAAAACCCTCCACAAAGAGTTATTTGCAAACTTGCAAATAACCCCCTCCATCGGAAAAGTCCGGCCGGGAAAGAACAAAGGAAAACCGGCCGGAACGGAATGCAAACTGGCAACTCCAGAAAACTGGTCCCGTAATAAATTACAGGAAAACCCCGATACTGTGCATACACACCCGCATCTGTATTCCGACCGGATACAAATGCAATGAGACAAAATCTACACTGTACTAAACTAGGATCCGGCTTAAACCAAAGCCGGCTAGTAATATCCGTTCGATCCTGATCCGTGCAATACCGCACGTATCTGATCGAACCCTGCCATATATATCCATACGGCCACTAGTACAAAACTGTCCGATCCTGATCCGTGCAATACCGCACGTATCTGATCGGACCCTGCCATATCTCCATACGGCCTCTACAGCGTTTCGCCCGAAAGCTGAGTAACTGAAAGTGTGGTGGACTCTAAAGACTCGTCAATACTATGGCTGTGGATTTAACCACTAGCACGTCAGAGGTATAAGCCAATACATGACGGACCACCAGCTATTGACCAAAAGGGACATCGATGAGCGAACTCATCCTGACACCCTACTGAGCCTGTCAGTAACAATATCCGTACAGTCCGGTCCTTTCGTCTATGAGCATCGCATGTCGGGCCTAGGGGGTTGGTAAAAGTCAGACCCCCAAAAAGCGGTACAAGTCGTGTCGGAGTGTAGCCCAGAACGCCCTGAGATACTACTGGAATACCTACCAGTAAATCTCCTGCCTCGGCCGAGGGCTTTGCGTAATGGCTCTCCTAGACACAGCGCGACCTCACCCCCAATACCGGGAGAGATGAACCCCTGAAGATCCGCTCACTGCCTCCATGTGGCTCGGGACTGTACCCAACTAAAACCTGTTTGCACGACTCCTTTGAGCCGTGGTAGGGTAGTAATCAAAGCACAGTGGGAACTCACACGAGACAAATGACGATCCTCAGGTCGATGAACTAACCTGTACACATGTCACCAGGGAACTGCTATCTGACGTCAGGTATAAGCCCAACTAGCAGGTTCCCGGCGAGTCCTGTCCGGTGTACTCATAACCCAATGAGCACCTGTATACATCTTAGGTGAACCAACTGACACCAGTGGCTTGTGAGACCGGCCACCGCCCCTTGTCGGGGTCTCAACTGTATACACTAGTCTACTAATGGAGTATCGATGCCCTGTCTCGAAACTCCTACGACTGGGGACCTTTTAAGGATGTGCTTATAGACTACCAGCTCCCACGTATATGATCGCCATCATACTGCTGGTAGTCAAGCAAGAATCCTAGGGGCTCTATCAACGTGTAATAGCGACATATCAGGTCACCTAAAACAGTACACGATGATAAAGGTAAACCAGATAGCATACTATCATCTCGAGTAAGACTGTCCTACCGGGATAGGTCCTCCCTCAATCATTGCAATCACGTACCTGTGATCCAATAATTGACTCTGAGGGCACTATCTCCAACAATCTCCCACTTGCACTCAAGGCTAATTATTGCGATGCCGCATACTCACAGCCCGTGTGATACCGAACACCCAACTCCTCTACTAGTCAGTCTCACAAAGCTCGTTTGCGAAACTATTGCGTTCGAGGAATAGCCTCAGTGAGTGGATCCGCTGTGATGTTTCTTTCTATGTCTCTCTATATCTCAAGTTCGCGGAGAAAGCCATCTCCCAAAATGAGCAATACCTGTCTTAGAACGTCTGGATGTCTGATGGGACCTAGCTCATAAATGAACTTCAAATCCAAACTTCTTTAGACTGTATCGTCAACTGAACTTAATCAGTATCCTGCGCCATGCCACCCTCAGTATTGCCTTGGACCACCTGTCCAAAATACTGCCCCTCGTCAGAAGGAAAACTATAACTCTGACAACCTCCTTGTCGTCCATGTCACCTTGGAAGCCTGGAATGATAACTGCCTCCCAAATGAGGCTGTCGTTATCATATCCCTAGAACATCCACTTATGTTCTAAGACTGCTTCCGACTGTTTCTCCAGGATTGGATCAACATCAACTTATTGCATCTAGTGCAAGAACAACATCTGGTGTGGTACTTGACATCTCATGATTGACTTAATTGCCTAAGCAAGTGATCTGCCAATCATGAGTATCCCTCTCCTCTTTAGTCTATAAGACACCTTTAGAGAGGGTGACTCCATCAACTGCAGGTACACTACCGTGTCAGGAGTCGACCATTCTAAATACTCATAGAATGTTGTCAAGGTACCCAGATTGGGAAACCACCCAAATCTAGATCTAAAACCATAGATCTAGTAACCAGTATGTCTGATATAATATCCAAGTCCCTTGTGGAGAAACCACTGTGTGACGACCAAAGTATAACCGATCGTAGTATAGGAGTATCACTTCCTACTACCTTCTTAACAGATCCATCCCCTATTCTGATGACGTCAAACCCATGACTGTCACATCAGAAACAGATGATCTATCTCCGCTACATCTGCTTTAGTCTATAAATATACATAAGCCTGAAGTCCACCAATGCTTCCGCTGCTCCCACTGACTACGACAACCCTCTGCCAGAGTCATATAGACGTGCACTTCTAAAGCTAATTTAGAACGACGCTATACTCATCCTCCTGCCGGGTCTCGCGGCCTGGAACAACAACAATGGCAAGTGTGGGTAAACAAGAACTTCCCTGTCACCGTCCTTGAGGCTACCGGAGTACCTCTCGGGTGCCTGAAGTTACCCACCGTATCTGCGGAGTGGCCAATGGAATGTCAAATCAGATTGAATCTTTAGGTTCCTTATCAAATCTTCAGTAATCGTTTGCGGTTCTGGAATCGCTTCCAGTTCTACCATACTCCAACTACTGTTTTCTGAAAAAATCCATTTTTAATAAAACTGTGGCGAGTCTAGAACAATATTTCTACTGTTCATCCAGATGGTAGAAAATCAACCCTCGTCCTAGCCTGGGTCAACCCACAAACAGCCATTACAGAAACGTGCCTTGAGTTGTCCAGTGTCTGGTTTTAATCATAAGCCGGACAACTCCCCGTACCTTAACAATGTCAAGATATGAACTGTTCTATATCCAATATAGAACCAAAGGCACTGATTTAATTTAACCAGATTCAAATCATGCAGCTATCTCCAGTGCATGTAAACTAAATGGAAGGAGGCCGATCAGCGTTACTCAACTTAGGAATGCTTCCAATTATGAGTAACCTGAAAGAGAAGCAATTTCTCTTAATCATTACTATCTACTGAACACCATACACAAATATCTATATCTTCGATCACTTTGAAGAATCCCGATACTCGCTATACCTGGTTCTCTACTCTATTCAAATACCTATAACTCCTCAAAACTTAGACCCGGTGTTTGCACGAAACACATGTCTAAGAACTAGAGAAGTTAAAAGTAAACAGAATATAGTATGAGGACCAACCCCTCTGTCCTAATGGACACTGGACAACATACAATACTCTGTATAAGTCCGCTGAGTCTAACAACTCTTTCACTGTGTATCGTAGGTTGAAAACTGTACTTATGGTTAAGAAGAATTACACCGCTGTTTAATGCTCCTTACCTAACCATCCACTGATATAGGTAAATGTCATCGACATAATATCAAAAGGTATATCCCACTCTATGAAAATAGACGTACAGATATATCAATTTGAAATTGGTGCATAACCGCGGATATTCATAGCCAAATATTTGCCGACTGGCAAACAGCCCAGATGATCTCCTCAAATATCACTGATTACAACGAATCCCGATATGATGAGGATGGTCACCTAATTCCCAATAACTTACTCCCACTCATCATCTGTAAAACCATACAGATGTGAGAATCCAACCTGGTAAATACATACCCTGGAGTAAGTATATAATCGGAAAATCAGTTTTCTATTAACAGTACACAGTGAAAATGAAACATCGAAATGTCTCGTTGGGGTATGCTGGTATTCCTAGTAATGCCTCTTCCATTATCCAGATTCACAACTGTAACCGTATAATTCTTTGCCATCTTTCTAAATCCCTTTCTATGTCTTTAGTCATTACCTTCTGTACACCCCTTTAGGCCAATTGGTTTTCTTCCTTCCCTACCGTTCGGCACCAGCCTATGGTTTGGAAGAAGACTATCCAATAAGCATAAAGGGTGTACTGTCCTAATCCTAGGAGCACTCGCAAAACGAGAGAAGGTGAAGATAAAAGACAACCGAATAAACCTTATTCCTATTTCTCCTGAACCGGAATCCATCCCCGAACTGGAACAAGTTCCTTTCGAGTTCGTATATAACCATACGATGGAGTATCCAATAAGCTGTGGATCTTCGTAGTGACACGGGGTGTCCTGGAGAAATACAAAGGTGATTTAGGATTGGCGAAGAAATACTTGGTTTGGTCGTGAATATCAGTCGCAATTTACTTTGCCCTCCTACTAATCCCTTTCTTTGTCTTAACTTAATACCTTCTGCACACCATCGTTATGCTAATTGGTTTTCTTCATTCCCTACCGGTCGGCACCAGCCTAAGGTTTGGAAGAAGACTATCCAATTTGCGTAATAGGTGTACTACTCCTAAACCAAGGAGTACTCGCAACCTGAGAGAAGGTGAAAAGAAAAGACAACTGAATAGTCCTATCCGTTTTCTCCAGAACCAGAAACCATCCTCGAAGTCCTTCGAGTTCGTATATAACCATACGATGGTTTTTGTCCAATGGAATTGGACGTTCGTAGTAATACGGGGTGTCCTGGAGAAAAGGGTAAAAGTAGGAGTGGCAATGAGGTCTGCAACTCTGACAATCCAAAAGCCAGTGTTAAGAAGGTTCGGTCAACTTGGTCACTGAGTCAAAGTCCAGGGTCGGGTCAATGGTCGCTGCCAGAGAGAGAGAGAAAAGAAACACTCAGCGTGCACTCTAACCTAGATCAGAATGGTTATCACTTTATCTAATCTGGAAACCTCCCACTGTACCTCAAATTCTCCTCCAAACCTGAAAGAAGAATTAGTCGGGATCACCCGAGGAGTAAACCAACTCATCAGTGGGAATCGGGATCCAACTCTCATCGCATGACAACGTGACGGAATCCACTCACGTCACCACACTCCAGAAGGTATGCGCATGCCTGGCAAGTTTCAGTTCTTTTGAAACTCCCGAGGTTGTTTTTGCCCCTAGGACCCAAGTGACCTTGACAATGCCAACAAATCAAAGAGTCCTAGTCAAGTTCTACCCGTCATTATCTTGATTGCATTAAACCCACCCGTACGAGTCCTTGACAATGCCAACAAGACCGTACGACTGTCCTAACCAATCCACTTATCCATGTGACAGAAAAACATTACATAGCTACCGAACACTACGCCACGGCAATGCACGACAAACGCAGCACGAATACTAAGTAATACTAATCTGAAATGACGGAGGGCTACGACTGGTTTTTGGCGAAAAACCTTTAACGTAATGAACTTGATATCGTTGAAGGAACTGGATACCTATTTAGAAAATATAGTGACGAAAACCTTTACTAAAGAGGTCACTCCCGGTGAAGGGATCTCGGCTCTTTCCCCGTAGAATGAGGTGCAGGATATTCCAACTGAATACCACGATGCAAAGCAAAAGTAATCGGCTATAGTGAAGTTAATACCCTGACGCAAACTTCTGTCCAAGGGGTCACTCCCGGTGAAGGGATCTCGGCCCTTGCCTCGTCGACTGAGGAGCAGGATATTCCAAATGAATACCACGATGCAAAACAAAAGAGAACGTCCTTGCAATAACAGCTTTTGAAAAGCGTTCCAACAACATCAGAATTAGGTTTGTTTAGCTTGCATTGATCCGAATCAACGCACTCCCATCAATTGATCACACCACAAAGAACGAAAATATACTGACGTACGTATATGCCATCCGCATTCGCCACTGGGTCCCGTCATCACCCGTTAGGTTACTTAACTAACGACAGAGCGGGGACTGGACTAGCGCGGATGTAAAACATATACAACATCTACTAATATATAGTATTTCGCTCAAGGCGTGAATAAAATGCAACATCACAGAAATGTACAGCATCACAGAACAATACAGATATCTGGAAGCCCCGGGTTTCACAGAGCCGCTGCTGAAACCCGACGTTCCCCTGGTCGTGTGGATAGCCTGTGCAATGAAATCCTATACCCCCTACGAGTGCGGCGAATAGCCATCCAATCCTGGAGTGAAGCCCCCTCCGTCCTAATGCCATGAGATGCGGGCTTGTTGCCTTCTAGAACCCGGCTATCCGTGCACCCCTCCGCGGGGTAACCCTAGTACAGAAAGTAAAAATATACATACACCGGGTACATCGACCGCAACCAGGTCGTGCCCCAAAAGAATAATACAAACAGGCACTGACGGCAGTCCACATGTCGGACGCTCGCCCCGCAATATCAAATGTACATAATACAACAGCACTGTACTAGCATTGCATCCAGGCTATCCCCCACGACCGATCCGCAACTTCACAGCATAAACATAGAACATCAACGTGAAAGTCACGTTCGCAAATCCGTCTAACCGGGCTATAGCAGTTAGACCGGATTTACCGATCGAGTGACATTCACGGTCGCAGATATAATGTAAATACTGTGAAAAATGTGTTTAATATTTTCCGATTGACCAAAAATTAACAAGTGGGCCCCCACGCAAAACTGTAGCACACACAGAAAACCTGGGCCCAATTTTAATATTCCAAAACCCCTAATTATAGCCCATAAGCCCGCTGCAAAAAAATAATCACACGACCCCACACATCTGCGGCGGAAGCGCGGCCAAAAGGGTGTTTTGGCCGCCCTTCCGCGGTCGTACGGACCAATCGTGTCACCAAATTTTTTCAGTGTTCTTAGAACTCCCTGCACATCATTCTGAAACCACCTGAAAAATTTTTAGACTCCAAAAAATTTCGACAGAAACTGATGTGCTAGAAAAATACGGTTTTTGGAAATTTCGGTCGATCGGAAACGCAAACACATCAAACGAAGCTAGGTTAGGTTAATGGCGTGGCTCTGATACCATGTTGCGCCACGGCAGCGCCCCGGCCGTCTTACTCGAGGCCAAATTGCGGAATCAAAATATTTCCTTACTCGGAAACCGGCGCTACCGCGGACAAAGAAAACCCGGATCGTTTACCATTAACCTAATGCTAGCAATCAAGAGATAGGGTGAGAAGTATACCGAGTGATCCGAGTCCTCCGGTCTTCTCGTCATCGTCCCGATCTCCCGCGGAAAGTCCTGCCTCCACATCGTCGCCTCCTAGCCGGAAAGGGCACCACAACGCCTGCGTCTTTTACGGGCTCCCGCCTCAATACCGAGGCAACTCGAGCATGAAGCCGGCAACTCGACATGCCCAAGAATTACTGTAGAATCTGTAGTGTAGAGGCTATGTCTCATTTGGGGTTTGTTGCCATTTCAAGATGATGGAGGAAATGAGATAAGAAAAATGGTGCTTGCATTTTTCTAGCATGAATGAGATCAAGAAAAAGGAACTCTCAAGAATGAAACACTCTCTTCTTCTTCTTCTCTCAACCATCAAAAACTTATTCATCAAGTGAGTATAAAAGGGTGGAGCAAAAACAATATGAAAGAAAGAGGGAGGTGAGTGTAGGAGCACAAGAATGGTGACCACATCCAAGGAACATCAACCATGCTTATTCTTCTATTCACTCCATAACCATTCATATCTCATTAATGCAAAAGATGGTGCAAAAGATAATGAAGCTATCATAATCAATCTTTATGCAAGAAAACCCTCCACAAAGAGTTATTTGCAAACTTGCAAATAACCCCCTCCATCGGAAAAGTCCGGCCGGGAAAGAACAAAGGAAAACCGGCCGGAACGGAATGCAAACTGGCAACTCCAGAAAACTGGTCCCGTAATAAATTACAGGAAAACCCCGATACTGTGCATACACACCCGCATCTGTATTCCGACCGGATACAAATGCAATGAGACAAAATCTACACTGTACTAAACTAGGATCCGGCTTAAACCAAAGCCGGCTAGTAATATCCGTTCGATCCTGATCCGTGCAATACCGCACGTATCTGATCGAACCCTGCCATATATATCCATACGGCCACTAGTACAAAACTGTCCGATCCTGATCCGTGCAATACCGCACGTATCTGATCGGACCCTGCCATATCTCCATACGGCCTCTACAGCGTTTCGCCCGAAAGCTGAGTAACTGAAAGTGTGGTGGACTCTAAAGACTCGTCAATACTATGGCTGTGGATTTAACCACGAGCACGTCAGAGGTATAAGCCAATACATGACGGACCACCAGCTATTGACCAAAAGGGACATCGATGAGCGAACTCATCCTGACACCCTACTGAGCCTGTCAGTAACAATATCCGTACAGTCCGGTCCTTTCGTCTATGAGCATCGCATGTCGGGCCTAGGGGGTTGGTAAAAGTCAGACCCCCAAAAAGCGGTACAAGTCGTGTCGGAGTGTAGCCCAGAACGCCCTGAGATACTACTGGAATACCTACCAGTAAATCTCCTGCCTCGGCCGAGGGCTTTGCGTAATGGCTCTCCTAGACACAGCGCGACCTCACCCCCAATACCGGGAGAGATGAACCCCTGAAGATCCGCTCACTGCCTCCATGTGGCTCGGGACTGTACCCAACTAAAACCTGTTTGCACGACTCCTTTGAGCCGTGGTAGGGTAGTAATCAAAGCACAGTGGGAACTCACACGAGACAAATGACGATCCTCAGGTCGATGAACTAACCTGTACACATGTCACCAGGGAACTGCTATCTGACGTCAGGTATAAGCCCAACTAGCAGGTTCCTGGCGAGTCCTGTCCGGTGTACTCATAACCCAATGAGCACCTGTATACATCTTAGGTGAACCAACTGACACCAGTGGCTTGTGAGACCGGCCACCGCCCCTCGTCGGGGTCTCGACTGTATACACTAGTCTACTAATGGAGTATCGATGCCCTGTCTCGAAACTCCTACGACTGGGGACCTTTTAAGGATGTGCTTATAGACTACCAGCTCCCACGTATATGATCGCCATCATACTGCTGGTAGTCAAGCAAGAATCCTAGGGGCTCTATCAACGTGTAATAGCGACATATCAGGTCACCTAAAACAGTACACGATGATAAAGGTAAACCAGATAGCATACTATCATCTCGAGTAAGACTGTCCTACCGGGATAGGTCCTCCCTCAATCATTGCAATCACGTACCTGTGATCCAATAATTGACTCTGAGGGCACTATCTCCAACAGTTAGGGTAAGGATCTCTAAAGGAAGGACAAGAACCTAGAGGAAGGAACACCTTCCCGAATGGATCTAATCCCCTTTATTGATAATTACCATAACTCCTCATAGATCTTCATTTGGGTATAGAAAGCGTTGAGATTTACTTGCATTTCCAAACCATCCCTAAACCTAACCCTAACAAGACTAGATCTAGATAATCGTAGTATAGAATAATTAGGTTTTTAGATTTAATAATCAATCCGAACACCCTTCGGAATTAACTCGTTAGCGCGACTAGGAGATTCACAACATCCCTTTGGACCGACCCGTACTCACCGGCTAGCTGCAAAGCGACGCCGTTCTTGATTGCGGTAATAGATAGTTTTTGAGATCAATCAAGCTTATATTAGTTAATGTAATGTAATATATCACATATATAATTATACATTAAATTATCGAATCAACACTTGATCCGACAATCCGGCTATATAGCATATAACCGACTAATATAACATGTACCGATTTATCGAATCAACACTTGATCCGATGACCCGGCTATATCACATATACCCGACCGATATCATATATCGCGAGAATAGAATACGGTATCTCATATCGTATCATTCTCTATCCCGCACATATCACATATGTGCTCCTACTCCGTTTTGCCTAAGCCAGGAAACCTTTGTGTAGGACTCTAAAGAATCGTCAATACGCCCGTAGTGGGTAATGATCATATCAAACACCCACAATCTGCAAGCGGTCAGCTAAACGTAACAGCCACCTATGTATTGAGCAATCAGACGATCAACAAGCAAGCCTGTACATTCTCCTTCAAATCCAATCAGTAAATACTACCATACAGTCCGATCTCTTCGTCTGATATGTTGCATATCTAGTCTAGGGGTGGTAAACGTCAGACCCCAGTAACCGATAAGTCATATCAATGTAAGGCTCATAACAGGTCGAGAAACTACTAAAAACGCTTACCAGTAAATCTCCATATCAGCCCTGGCCAGGGACTTCCAGTTATAGCCAATCGAACACAGCACAACATAAACTCCCTATACCGGGAGAGACGAAACCCCTCCTATCGCTCATTGCCTCCATGTTATTCGGGATTGTACCTAAAAGACACCATTTTTCATGCCCTCTTGGACGTGGTAAGGTGGAAATCAAAGCACAGTGGGAATCACACAAGACTCTGTGACGATCTCGGGTCTACAGACTAACCTGTACCAGTGTCACCGGAGAACTGCTATCTGACGATTGGTATAATACCATCCAGGAGTTCTCGGCGAGTCCGTTCAGTGTATCCAGTCTCCACTGAGCACCCGTACACCATCTTTGATGTCCAACCCCAATGGATATTGGATCATCCATCGCCCATCATATGGGTCAAGATGCGTGTACGCTAGTCTACTCTGGAGTATCGATGCCCTGTCTCGATACACCCTCGACTAGGAACAGTTATAGGATGTACTCGTTGACTATCCCGGCCCCACTAGTATGATCTCATCATAGTCCTAGTAGTCAAGTACATATCCCAAGGGCTTCATCAACATGTGATCACAAAACAGTATTTGTTAACACGTTAAGATAAAGTGAAACCAGATAGCATACTATCATATCGAGCAAGAAAGTTCTCTCTATATATATCCAAGCATCCACTATAATATACATCATATGTACAACAATGGCCTCTAGGGCATATACATAACTAACAATCTCCCACTTGAACTAAGGCCAGCTGTTGTAGTATCTCATACCCAACATCCCGAAGAGCCTCTCAAATTGTATCTGAGGAATGGCCTTTGTGAGTGGATCCGCAGTGTTGTCCTTCGTATCAACTCTCCTAACCTCGATCTCCCGGCGATCCACTATCTCCCGGATCAGGTGATACCGCCTCAGAATATGTCTGGACTTCTGATGGGACCTGGGTACCTTGGCCAAAGCCACAGCTCCATTGTTATCACAATACAGAGGTATTGGATACTCAATGGATGGAACCACACCAAGTTCAGTGATGAAATTCTTTATCCAGACAGCCTCTTTGGCAGCATCGTTGGCAGCGATGTATTCAGCCTCCATCGTCAAGTCTGCCACGGTTTCCTGTTTAGAACTCTTCCAACACACCACCCCTCCATTGAGGGTAAAGACAAAACCCGAGTGCGACTTAGAGTCTTCTTTATCACTTTGGAAGCTGGAATCGGTAAAGGACTCCACCTGGAATTCTCTGTTACCATACACCAAGAACATCTCTTTAGTCCTTCTCAAGTACTTGAGAATGTTCTTCACAGCTGTCCAATGATTTTCTCCAGGATCTGCTTGATACCTACTCACTACACTTAGTGAGTATGCTACATCGGGTCTGGTACATAGCATCGCGTATATGATAGAGCCTACTGCCGACGCATAGGGTATCCCTTGCATGCGAGCTCTTTCCAAATCGGTCTTGAGAGACATCTCTTTGGAGGGAGTGAGTCCAGAGATCATGGGTAAATTCCCACGCTTGGATTCTTCCATACTAAACCTCTTTAGTATGGGGTCAATATACTTGGATTGGGACAATCCCAGTATCCGTCTAGATCTATCTCTATAAATCTTAATTCCCAAAATGCAGGAGACATCACCTAGATCTTTCATTGAGAATTTATGTGATAAGAAGAGCTTGACCGAGTGCAGCATAGGAATATCATTTCCTATCAAGAGTATGTCATCCACGTACAATACTAGGAAGACAACCTTACTCTCTGTTGCCTTCTTGTATATACAAGGTTCATCTATGTTTTTGATGAAGTCAAACTCTTTGACTACCACATCAAAACATATGTTCCAACTCCGCGAAGCCTGATTTAACCCGTAGATGGATTTAAGCAGCTTGCACACCTTTCCGCTACTCCCACTATCTACGAAGCCCTCTGGCTGAGTCATGTACACGCAATCCTCTAAATTACTATTTAGAAATGCGGTCTTAACATCCATTTGCCAGATTTCGTAGTCATGGTATGCAGCAATGGCAAGTAAGATCCGAATGGACTTAAGCATAGCCACTGGAGAAAAGGTTTCGTCATAATCTACACCTGGTCGTTGACGAAAACCCTTTGCAACAAGTCTAGCTTTGAAAGTCTCAACTTTTCCATCTACACCAAGTTTCTTCTTTACGATCCATTTGCTCCCAATGGGTTTTACCCCTTCAATAGCAACTTCCAAAGTCC
Organism: Agapanthus africanus; assembly: GCA_030015575.1. Classification (NCBI taxonomy): domain Eukaryota; kingdom Viridiplantae; phylum Streptophyta; class Magnoliopsida; order Asparagales; family Amaryllidaceae; genus Agapanthus; species Agapanthus africanus. Next base: position 794,231,141 of record JASDDO010000024.1, on the reverse strand, counting down.
ATACTTTGTTGGTGTACATGGATTTCATCTCAGATCGAATTGCATCCATCCATTTCACAGAGTCCCCACTCGTGATGGCCTGCTCGAAGCTAGTTGGGTCATCATCTTCCATGATGCAATCCTCACTTTCACCATCGACGAGAAAACCATAGTATCTCTCAGGTGGATGAGGAACCCTACTAGATCGGCGGAGAGGCGGGGGTTCGTCGGGAACTACTGAATCCTCTGGTTCCATTAAATCTTCAGTTGCAGTTTGTGCTGCTGGAACTTCTTCCAGTTCTACCTCTTCACGACTAATTTCTTTTGTAAGAAATTCCTTTTCCAAAAAGGTGGCATATTGAGAAACAAACACCTTTTGTTCCTCAGTGTTGTAGAAAGTATATCCTTGTGAATTCTTAGGATATCCCACAAACTTGCAAAGAACTGAACGTGCCTCGAGTTTGTCCAAATTTTGCCTTTTGACATGGGCCGGACAACCCCATATCTTAACTCGTTTAAAATATGGTCTGTTCCCACTCCATATCTCATGTGGTGTGGTAGGTACAGATTTAGATGGAACTTGATTCAATAGGTATGCTGCTGTCTCCAGCGCATAACCCCAAAAGGAAATAGGCAACTCAGCGAAGCTCATCATAGAGCGCACCATATCTAATAGGGTGCGATTCCTCCGCTCTGATACACCGTGGTGCTGTGGTGTTTATGGAGGAGTAAGCTGAGAGAGAATCTCATTCTCTTTTAGATAATCCAGGAACTCATTGCTCAAGTATTCTCCTCCTCGATCAGATCGAAGGATCTTAATACTTTTGCCCGTTTGGTTCTCTACTTCGTTTTTATATTCTCTGAATTTCTCAAAAGGTTCAGACTTGTGTTTCAACAGGAACACATGTCCGTATCTTAAGAGATCATCAGTGAATGTAATGAAGTACGAAGAACCATTCCTGGCATGTGTAGACATGGGACCGCATACATCACTATGTATCAGTCCTAAGAGTTCCGTAACTCTTTCTCCGTGTCCACTAAACGGAGTTTTGATCATTTTGCCTTTGAGACATTAATGGCAAGTTTCATACGATGATAATTCGAACATATTTAAATAACCATCTTTATGTAACTTAGCCAGTCGTGTCGCATTGATATGACCAAGTCTACAATGCCACAAGAAGGATTCGTTCATTTCTGAACTTTTACTTTTGTGTGTGTTCTGTATATTAAGAACTGTGTTTTGATTTAGAACGTATATGCCATTATTAAACGAGCCAGATCCAATCAACATTTGATTTAGGAAGATGTTCATAACATTATCTTATATTACAAAATTATATCCTTCTTTACTTAATAAAAAAACTGATATAATGTTGCATATCATGTTCGGTATATAATAGCATTCGTTCAGAATCAATGTATTACCACTTGGTAATACAAGGTGATATTCGCCAACTGCTTTGACTGCAACATTTGCACCATTCCCTACTCTTACGGAATGATCACCCATTCCCAATTCTCTACCTTTCTTTAGCCCATGCAATTTATTGCATATGTGGGATCCTGATCTGGTATCTAATGCCCAGGACGTAGAATGAACTGAGAAACAGTTCTCGGTAACTAACACATCCGAAGAAGATACATCAACATGTTTATTCTTCGTTTGGGCGGCGTGTGAATTCTGGTATTCCCCTATTTCCTGTTCAGTCTTATAACAATTATAAGAAAGAACGGAACCGACGTTCCCCTGCTCAGTATAACAAACGGGTTCGGTTAATACATTCATATTATTATCTTGATTAAGGCCTGACATGATATCTACCTGGAGAGAGAGAGAGAAGAAAAACACTTTAGCGTGCGCTCTTGCAAGATTAGATTGGTTATTATCTTATCTAATCAGGATGACTCCCACTATTTTAATCAAATCTTCCTTCAAACCCTAAAAGGTAAGATAAGCCGGGATTAATTACACCCTACAAGTTCGCCAATCTTTCAGTCAGATTAGTGTTGGTACTTTGAGGGAGGTTCCCCGTGCTTTCGCACGGATTTAATTAAAATAAATCTCGTTTTCCCATAGGCATAACCCCGTTAACACCTTTCTAGACACCTACTTGATTTGCTAATTGTCCTGTGTAAAACTCTCCCAGGAGTAACTCTTACTCGCAGTGGGTATCGAGATCCAACTATCTCATAGCAGGTATGCAATCTCATTGCAAATTTCAACATTTGAAATTCCCGATAATGCTTTTACCCCTAGCAACTTATGACCTTAACATAGTCAACAAATCATAATTGCTAGCCAAGTTCAACCCGTCATTTCCCGATTGAATTAAACCCACCTGCACGACCCTTAATATAGTCAACAAAGTCGTACAACTACCTTAATCCAATCACATCTCATGTTTTAGCAGATAAGCACTAATTAGCTACCGCACATTACGCCTTAACATAGTCAACAAACGTAGCACGAATACTAAGTAGTACTTATCTGAAATGACGGAGGGCTACGCAGGTTTTTCAGAAAACCATAAGCGTAATGAACTTGATATCGTTGTAGAAACAAGTGATTTTGAAAAAGGAATGTTTTTGAGGCTTTTCTAGTTTTGCTAAAGAGGTCACTCCCGGTGAAGGGATCTCGGCTCTTTCCTCATTGAATAAGGTGCAGGATATTTCAAAAATACCGCTGTGCAAAGCAAGAACTATAGAAGCAATCAAAAACTAAACCGTGAGTTTATAGCATCTGCCAGTTTTGCTAAAGAGGTCACTCCCGGTGAAGGGATCTCGGCTCTTTCCTTATCGAATAAGGTGCTGGATATTCTTCAAGGAATACCGCTATGCAAAGCAAAAATTGTAGCTACCCTATTTTTTTTTGAAAAATTTGATTCTAAAACATCTTTTAGGTTTCTTTTCTTTTATTAATCTCATTAATAAAACCCATCATTGAAGCTTCCTAAGCATTACAGAAGAAACGAAAGCAACAATATTTATATATCAGCATATAATATAAGCATTCGTCTCAGGCAGTAATATGATCTTATCACAGAACATTGCAGCAGAAGTCAACATATGAAATATTGGATATACTAGGACATCCGTGTTTTATTTTGAGCCTTTATAAAACACGGATTCCATAGTCACGATGAATAGCCAAACCCACATCCCTAGACCCCTACGAGAGCGATAAGTAACCCTGCCAATTCTAGGGTTAGGAGACCCGGTCTCGACTCCTCGAGATGGCCTCCCACTGAACCCTAGATCCCGGTTACTTGTGCTCTCCGACTTGGGTCTATCATAATGAGGAAAAGTTAATAATATACAATGGTGACATCATCCTCAACCCGGAAGTGTCCCAATAAAAGAATATTACATATAAATAAATTTTACATGAATGAAAAAGAAAACTCTCATCTCACAAAAAAAAAACCCGGCTATTCAATACACAACGATCCAATATAACATATCAGCAATAACACATAAACATCACAGATAACTAGGCGAAGTTAGATAATTTGACAGACACAACGAATTCCCAAAATACCCCAGTGAGCTCAACACTTGAGCAGAAAATAAAAATTCCCAGTAGCATGCCCCAGCACCAATGGATTGTCGCTGAAGTGCCCGTCCCAAGCCTCCACAGTGGCGCTGCGGAACCGCCGCCAAAACCAGGTTTTGGCCGCGGTTACGCGGTCACTGCGAGTTAGGGATCCTTTCTTCAGGTGGGTCCATAAAATTCCCTACATGATTTTCTGAGTATTTTTAATATGAAAAATTTCAACTTCTGAAAAAATTTCCAGCAAGGGGTCAATTCTCGGTGTTTCGGGGTTCGATCGGACTTCTAATTTCGTCTAGACAACGCCTAATGCTCTAGCTTGGCTCTGATACCACTGAAGGGTTAGCATAGCACCTTAGCAAGGTTTAGGAAGGCATCACATATGCCATATTGAAAATTTTGGGGTGCTAAACAAACCCTAACCAAGATCTTAACTAGAGAATTAGGGTTAACTATGCATGTAAACTATTTTACATCTAAGAGAGAGGGATTACAACCTTTGTAGTCCGTTCCTTCGCTTCATAAGCTCCGAGTAGTAGTCCCTTTGCTGCGATCCATGATCTTCCAGACTCAAGAGAGGCTCTACAAGTCGAATGATCCATTCTTGCTTGAAGTCGTCATTTTCGAAGATGATCTACCTTGAAGAATCTCAAACTCAAGCTCTCACTTCTCTAATCAAGTATTAGTGAAGTGAACACCCTAATCTAAGTGGCTAGAATAGATGAGGATGATGAAGTAGGAATTTTACACTCTTTTGTTTTCAATTTCTCACATTAAATCATTACTTCACAAAAAGCTAGAAAGGTTTTTCAAAGAGGAAGAAGAAGAAGAAAGCTTTTGTGATGAATAATGAGTATTGTTATGGTTACAAATGACAACCATGAGTTAATAATATCAAGGCTTTAACTCATGTAAAGAATGAACTAGAGTTAAGGGTTTGGGTTGGGTTAAAAAATATCTACACAAAATATCTTAGCTAAAAACAAAAGAAAGCTTCATGAAACTTCATGAAAAAGCTAACCCAAATGCTAACCCAAATCAAACCCTAACTTGTTTAATCTCTACAAATCATGTTGCATTTGTAACCCTAACTTGTTACAATATTATATATCATATATATAATATATTTTTGTAACAAAAGAAAATAATACAATTAACATATATCGCATATATATCAATGTATTACCCGGTGAGAAAATGAATCAATAAAGCGAGATTATATTAGTTAACGTAATGTAATATATCACATATATAATTATACATTAAATTATCGAATCAACACTTGATCCGACAATCCGGCTATATAGCATATAACCGACTAATATAACATGTACTGATTCATCGAATCAACACTTGATCCGATGACCCGGCTATATTACATATACCCGGACGATATCATATATCGGGAGAATAGAATATGGTATCTTATATCGTATTATTCTCGGTCCCGCACATATCACATATGTGTTCCTACTCCGTTTTGCCTGAGCCAGGAAACCTCTGTGTAGGACTCTAAAGAATCGTCAATACGCCGGCAATGGGTGATGATCACATATATAATATATTTTTCTTTTATCTTTTAATTTTCAACTCAACTAAAACGATAACGAACAAATCACACTTTCTCAGTGGACGATCCGCATTTACCGACGAACCTACAATAGACACCGTTAATTGATTGCGGTTTATAAATTTCTTTGGTTGTGATCTTTTACACTTTTCAAAACACGACACGGAAACGATTCAATCAAATGGCGCTGTTGCCGGGGTAGTGTATTAATTTGTTCGTTTTTGTAATTTGAGTTGGAAAATTTATTATTCCATTAGAATTTTTAGATCAAAATTTGCAACAAGCGCTTAACAATTTGTTGTGATTTGCTGAAAGGAAATCTGGAATCTCTGGAGCGAGAGGAAAAATATTCAGAGCATCATAAAGAGTTCAGTGGGGCAACAGGAGCATCTGCACCAATTTTTGTGCAGAGATCTCAACATCAGACCGCGCATCCGCGGCCGTAGGTAGCATATTGCGGCGTTTCCCCGATATTCTAGCTGCTTCAGTGCACCAAAATTCTCTGGTATATTCTGTACTTTCTTATCTCCTCTCTGCTCTGTCCATTAACCAATTTCTGCAGGATTCTTTGCAAAAATTTGCAGCGCCGCTAAAAAGAAAAAAATTGTGCGTGTTTGATCTTGGTTGTTTGCATTTTTAATACGGAAATTAAGGGGCAAAGACCAAATTCAGATTAGTGGGGAGTTCATTTCCCTTCTTAAGCCCCAAAAATCACAAACTTGCATCCGCATCACCCTTCATTAACTAAAAAATATCTAGACAAGACTCTAAGGACCGTCGCGCTTAATTAGGACAGAAGGAGGTCGTGGGTAATCTATTGCTTATCCGCGTTTCTTTTGTGGTGTCTAAGGCAAGTGTGTCTAAGGCAAGTGGTTACTTAATTAGGCCTACTACTTACGTAGTGGAGAACCTCCCACTTACCTGGCACTTACATGGTCACAGAAGGGGCAAAGAGGTAGTAGAGGATCTATCTTGTGACTTGTCTTCTGGAAGTCTAGGAGCGGTCTAGAGACTTGACTTAGGTGACCACTAGATTTAGGGTTGCTTGTGCATTGTTTGTATGAATTTTTCAAAAATCCGTAATTTTTTTTCAAAACAAACACCAATCCAAAACTTTTCCTTAATTATCACAACGCTGCCACTTGTGCTAAACCATTTACACGGGATTCCAGTGCCCGTCTTGTCCGCGTTCCTCCCATCGATTCCGAAGTCGGTAATTCTACATTTACTTTTCTTTACCCACTACCACATCCACTTCGATGGACGGATCTCCATCGAACTTCGTTAACACTACTCTGCCACCGTCCGCAGGTGCGCAGAATCCGCCCCGCATCTCCCTCCAAGAGAGATGTTACCATATGTGAGGTCCTCTTTTGACCTGTCTTACCATTCCACCAGCCAATGGGGATAATTTTGAAATCAAACCACAATACATCAATCTTCTACCAAAATATCACGGTCTCGAGTCTGAAGACGCATATGTCTTTATTACCAAATTTGAAAATGTATGCGCAATAGTGGGTACTTCACAGCTTTCTGTGGATGCTATGAGATTACGTCTTCTCCCATTCACTTTGTACGATATAGCCGAGAAGTGGCTTTATAACACAGCCACACATTCTATTTCGAACTGGGGAGAATTCGTAACAGCTTTCCTAAAGAAATTCTACCATAATCATAAAACAGCTCGAGTTCGTAGCGAAATAAATCAATTTACCCAGCTTCCAAATGAACCACTCTCGAAGTGTTTTGAACGCTTCAAGGATCTGTTAGTTCAATGTCCTCATCACGGAATACCTAGATGGGATCTGTGCAGAATCATATATGAGGGCATCAATCCTACAACAAAACAGACCCTTGAATCCATGTGTCAAGGCACCTTCATGAATAAAGATGATGGTGAAGCGTGGAGATTTTTAGAAGATTTCGCTGAAAAAACTTTACAGTGGGAGAGTGTAAACCAGTCATCATCTAGGGGTGGCATTTATCAACTTGATATTTCCATAGGAGTTAGAGCTGAAATGGCAGCAATGCAAAAGAAACTCGAAGCTATGGAACATAAATTTTTAGCAGCCTCCCTAAATCAGATGTCACTCTCTAAAACTGTCTGTGGATGTTGTTCTGATCCATCTCATCTTACGGAAGAATGTCCTTTAAATTCACCGTTTCAAGGTCAAGAGCATACCAATGCTGCTTTCCAACAAAAACCTAGAAACGATCCGTATTCTTCCACTTATAACCAGGGATGGAGGAATCGCCCTAACATTGCTTGGAACCAATCACAAACTCAAAACACGGTTCCAAATCAAAACAATTTCCAAAGGGCTCCTCCACCACAACAGCAACTACTTCAACTGAGTCAGCACCCCTACCAATCACAAAACTTTCAAAATCCGGTCAACACACCTGCACCGTATAATCCTTTGCAGTTGACCGGTACTGATGAATCCTCTTCACTCGCACAAACCATGAATTTGATTCTGAAAAATTTCATGCAAGTTTCGGCCGAGGTTCAGTCTTCTGTCGATGATATAAAGAAAAACTCTGCCTCCCAAGCTGAGAGTATAAAATCGATGGAAGCACAAATTGCACAACTAAAAGCCGAAATGAGTGCTAGAGAGAAAGGGAAACTTCCATCTCAACCCCTACCGAATCCTAGACATTCACAACATTACAATGTGAATGCCATTACAACGTTGAGATCTAGAAGAGTGCTGAATAATCAAGTTGGGAAAGAGATTGATAATCATGAAGAATTAATCAATAATACCCCGGCTGAGACTTTCCCTTCCACACATACTTCTACTTCTAATCCTACATTATCTACCCCACCACCTTCTTGCGGGCCTATTCTTCGTTTTCCCCAAGGCTCGACACCTCAGTATACCTCTTCTAATCCACCAAAGATGATCTCCACTCCTATTCTGGGACCAGTTCCACACACACACCACCTTCTCCAATGTTGGACCCAGCTCTTACTGCTAAAGCTCCTTATCCAAATCGGTTAAGGGGAAACAAATCGAGTCTACATATGGAGAAAATTATGGAAATGTTCAAACATGTTAACATCAGCATCCCTCTCCTAGATGCTATTCAACAAGTCCCCGCTTATGCGAAAATTCTCAAAGAGTTGTGCACTAGGAAGAGGAAGACTCAAGTGCCGAAAAAGGTCTTCATGACTAACAATATTAGCACTGCTTTTACCCCACAGTTACCAAAGAAACGTAAGGACCCAGGATGTACTACAATCTCTATTTCCATTAGGGGTAAAAACATTAACCGTGCTTTACTTGACCTGGGTGCAAGTGTTAACCTGCTTCTATATTCTGTTTATGAGCAGTTAGGGATTGGAGAGTTGAAACCAGCTTATTGCACTCTCCAAATGACAGACCGTTCAATCACCAAACCTAGGGGTGAACTGGAGGATGTGTTGATAAAAGTCAGGGAATTCATATTCCCTGTGGACTTTATTGTTCTCGATACACAACCTGTAGCAAACCCACAGAACCAAATTCCGGTGATTTTAGGTCAACCATTCCTTGCCACTTCCAATGCTGTCATTAACTGTCGAAACGGTTCAATGCACCTATCTTTTAGAAAAATGACAATTGAACTGAACATCTACAAAATTGGAAGTCAGCCGTCTGAACCCCCTGCTCACATACTTGATGTCTGTTCTGTCCACGAGATTGCTCCCGAAAGTTGCGAAGTTGATGAACTTTTCTTTGAAAATCTCGACGACACTAGCACATCAATGTTTGATCTTTCACATCTTACTGAGGACACTCTTTACACTCCTGAGTTTGACACTCTTGACTCTTCACCTTCCGAGTCTGTATCTTTTGCAGGCTACGAGCTTCTTTGTGACTCTGAATATCATTCGCTTACCCCACCTTCTATAGTTTCTCCACCGACATTAGATCTCAAATTATTACCTTATCACCTTAAATATGCATATTTAGGTGAGAATGAATCTTTACCAGCAATCATATCAGCTTCTCTAGCCTCAGAGTAAGAGAATGCGCTTTTAACGGTATTGAGATCTAATAGGCAGGCGTTTGGTTGGACTATGGCTGACATCAAAGGGATTAGTCCCTAGATAGCAGAACATCATATACATCTGATGGATGAAGCCAAGCCAACCCGAGAACCACAGAGACGGTTAAACCCCGTCATGAAGGATGCGGTAAAGAAAGAAATCGTCAAATACCTTGACAATGGTATCATTTACCCAATCTCCGATAGCCAATGGGCAAGTCCTATTCATGTTGTCCCTAAGAAATCTAGCATCATGGCCATAACAAATGAGGCTGATGAGTTAATCCAGACACGCGCTCAAACTGGGTGGCGTGTATGTATTGATTATAGAAAACTCAATGCCGCAATGAGGAAAGATCACTTTCCTCTACCTTTCATTGACCAGATGTTAGAACGCTTAGCTGGATGGGAATATTATTGCTTCATGGACGGATACTCTGGCTATAACCAGGTCCCTATTGCCAAAATGGATCAAGAAAAAACCACATTTACTTGTCCTTTTGGTACCTTTGCTTATAGACGCATGCCCTTTGGGTTATGCAATGCTCCCGCTACATTTCAGCGGTGTATGATGGGAATATTCTCGGACATGGTTGAGAATTTTCTGGTGATTTTCATGGACGATTTCTCGATATTCGGAGATTCTTTTGCTGACTGCCTATCTCATCTTGACGCAGTTCTTACTCGTTGCAAGGAGAATAACTTAACCTTGAATTAGGGAAAATGCCATTTCATGGTCCAAGAGGGAATTGTGTTTGGACATGTTATTTCACGAAAAGGCATTGAGGTTGACAAAGCCAAAATAGATGCCATTCAAAACCTTCCTCATCCCAAATGTGTCAAGGATATACAATCCTTTCTTGGCCATGTAGGTTTTTATCGGAGATTCATTAAGGATATTAGCAAAATTGCTAGACCCTTAACTCTTCTCTTGGCCAAGGATACAACCTTTCACTTTGACTCGGATTGTGAGGCAGCATTTGACTCACTTAAACACTCTCTCACTACAGCCTCCGTTTTATCTTCTTCAGATTGGAACCACCAGTTTGAGCTTATGTGTGATACATCGGATTTTGCAGTTGGTGTAGTCTTAGGACAACACATTGAAAAGATGCCACACGTGATCTATTATGCAAGTAAGACCCTGAACGATGCTCAAATTAATTATACAACTACTGAAAAAGAACTTTTGGTAGTTGTATTCGCATTAGAAAAATTCAGGCCTTACTTGATTTGCTCACCAATTGTTGTGTACACTGACCACTCCGCCTTAAAACATCTTTTGGCGAAGAAGGATGCTAAAGGTAGGCTAATACGTTGGATCCTTCTATTACAAGAATTTGATCTTGTTATTAAAGATAAGAAAGGATGTGAAAACGATATAGCTGACCATCTATCGCGCATCTCTTCTTCACCTGTGACCCTGCCGATCAATGATCTTTTCCGGACGAACAACTCTTGAACGTATCCGACGAACCTTGGTTCATGGACATTGTGAATTATCTTGCTACGCGACTTATTCCCCGCGAATGGTCAAAACAGGACAAATATCGATTTTTATCCCAAGTAAAATACTTTTACTGGGTTGAACCCTATCTGTTTAAGTATTGTCCTGACCAGATCATTCATAGATGTGTCCCTAATGATGAATTCAAGAGTATTCTATCTTTTTGTCATGATCAGGCATGTTGGGGTCACTTCGGTCCTCAAAAGACGGTGGAAAAGATTTTGCAATACGGTTTTTATTGGCCAACTTTATTCAAAGATGCATTTGATCATTGCAAAACCTGTGCACAGTGTCAACATACAGGTAGGAATTTCCGGAGAAATGAGATGCCCCAGCAACCTATCTTAGTGGTTGAAATTTTCGACGTTTGGGGTATTGACTTTATGGGTCCTTTTCCTAACTCCTTTGGGAATCTGTATATATTGCTGGCGGTTGATTACGTCTCGAAATGGGTGGAAGTTATTCCTTGTCGCACTAATGACAAAAAGGTTGTCATTAAGTTTTTAACAGAAAACATTTTTTCGCGATTTGGACACCCTCGCGCTATCATTAGCGATAACGGGACGCATTTCTGCAATCGGTCTTTCGAGATTTTGATGCGGAAATGTGCAATCAACCACAAACTTTCCACACCCTATCATCCCCAAACGAGCGGGCAAGCTGAGGTTTCAAACAGACAAATCAAACAAATTTTAGAGAAAACAGTTTCTAAAAATCGAAAAGATTGGTCAACCAAATTGATGGATGCTCTTTGGGCATTCCGAACTGCATATAAAACCGATCTAGGTATGTTACCTTACAGACTAGTGTTTGGAAAGGCTTGTCACCTTTCGGTCGAGATTGAGCACAAAGCAATGTGGGCCATTAGAGAAAATAAGTTTGACTTAAATCAAGCCTGCAACTTTCGGAAGCTGCAATTAAACGAGCTAAGCGAACTCCGTGATGAAGCTTATAATAATGCTGTAATTGTAAAGAATCGGACTAAGGTATTTCACGATAAAAATATTTTGAGAAAAATTTTTACATCTGGTCAACAAGTCCTTCTTTATGATTCATGACTCCATCTTCATGCGGGTAAGCTAAAATCTCGGTGGAAATGATCTTTTGTTGTGCAGTATGTATACCCGCACAGGGCAGTTGAGGTTGAAAATGTTGAAAACGGTACATTTTTTTAAAGTAAATGGACATAGATTAAAACCGTATTTTTCCACTAACCCCACGGAGGAGCTCCTGTTTTTACAGGAGCCTTTTTATCTTGATTAAAATTCCTCCGTCTCACCTCCATGTCTTGTAAAATACTGTATCATCTTTAGAATGGAGGTGAGTGAAAAGAATAGGTTTGGGGGAGAGTTTCACGATCATATTTATTGCCCCCATTAATAAATTTCCTCCTAAGCTTACAGTTTTTTGTAATCCAGCGGATGGCAACAGTGAGGACACCGTTGAAAACAAGTTTCGGGGAGGTTTGTGCTTATTTACGAATCACTTTGCATCATACTTTGCATAAGTACAAAACATATAAAAAAAATAATTAATATTTAATTTTATAATAAAATATTAGATAGTGAAAAATCACATCCAAAAGATCGGAAAATTTTAAGAAAACCAAGAAAATGAGAAGTTTTCTTAAACGAAACTAGTAATAAGTAGTTATGAGCCGTTGTCCCAAGGATTAGTAAGATGAAAGAAGTCACTAATCTGAGGATAAAAATAAGTCTGAAAAATAGTTTCTATTCTGGAAGCCAAACATTTGAATGTTGATACCCTACTATACGCACTTACACACGTCTTGAAACTCAGGATAGTAGAGGATACCTTGAAATGCTCTTGTCTAAAATCTAAAGTATGAAGGAAATAATGAAAGAAAAATAAAAATATAAAATGGTGAAGAAAAATGAACAATAGTTTTGTTATCACCAAGGCAGCATAAAAAAATATAGCGTGGGTGCTTCATCACCTAGTACCTTAGACCAACTGGTTTGGGAGTCACTGTTAAACCTTAGGTGGTGCAAGACGAGAAAAATGCTAATACACCTAATCTGCAAGCACATGAGTAATCGGTCGATTAGTACCTCAAGAAGTATTAACGGTCGCATGAAAAATGGGTGAGCAATTTCATCTAAATATTCATCAATTAAAAAGTACTGAGGTCGATGGACAAGAGTATGATAGATTGAATTGAATTCTCCGAGTGTAAGGATGTGCTTTTACACACACGTAGGGGTATATGATCGGTGTTTGGAAGAAAGATAGGAATGAAGAATAAAGACGATGTTTTATTGAGGGATGATGTGATTTCTAACATCTTTTCATGACTATTAAGATAGGGCTCATGACAACCGAAAAACAAGTATAGTTGGAAACTCTAATTTTCAAAGTCTTTCTTTTACAATTCTTATCTTTATATGTAACTTTCACGGTCTTCCTTTTATTATTGGATTTTGTGGGTGCAATCCGCTGAAAACACTCAGGAGACAACACTCCTCCTACTAGGGACACCAAGAGGTTTAAAAGCTTGTTGCACGTGCTTAGTGCAATCGTGTTGCCTACGAAAGTGTGCTAGTTAGTTTTTTCTTTTTTTCTCCTTCTCTTAAATAAAACAAGTTTGCTCGAGACGACCAAAATTAAGTTTGGGGGAATTTGATCAGTCGAAAATATTGCATTTTTAACACATCAATTTCCCTACTCTGTGTAATCATCTAAAGGTGTTTGATATAAATATAGCACATATTAGCAATTTGTCTGCAAAATATCAAATAACATGTGTTATACATTATAACCGGCATTATGAGGGAAATTGAGCGTTTATTATTACATGCATGATCTTTGTATATCAAGAACTTGTCTCGAGATTGTGTGCAGAAAATTCTCCATGTAAAAGAGCAGGGACTGCTAAAAGTGCTGATAAAACGCATCAAGTCCAAGACTTGTGATCTGACAGTAAACAAGAAAGTATAAAAATATTCCAGACATCAGGAAAGTGCCATAAAGCCAACACAAATAAACACAGGAAGTTTCATGCGGAGATCACTCCAAACGGCCGTGGATCCACGGCCGAGTCAGGCCTATCCGCCGTGGATCCGCATCCGTTCTGACTCATCGGCGGTTGGTAATTTTCCCTGAGGACTCTTTTCAACTGCCAAGATTCTCCAAGATGCTTCGACTTGTGTAGATTTCTCCAAAAGCTTCCCTTCTAACAGCCAAGCTTCTTGTGCAGGCTTAATACCTACCAAGCTTCTCATGCAAGCTAGCTAACTACCTTAATCTAGAAACTTCTACCTAGCTTCCTATGCAAGCCTCATAACAACCAAGCTTCCAAGGGAAGTGTAAGTCCACGTTGCTCACCCCGGTTCTTACGGGGAGGCGGAAACGGCGAAAAACAATGATTTTGACGCAAGGCAACATGGACTAAAAGTCGGATCTTTGCTAAACTAGAAACTAGTAAACACTAAGAGGTTTTAGCTACTATGCTGTAGAAAGTATACCTCACGGAACCGGTCCTTCGGGTCTTCATCCCGCTGTCCCACTCGTCCATCCAAGCTCCAAGCGTCGATCCGGACCTTGGGCACCTCCGCGGCCTTCTTGAGTCGAAGACGATCCACCCGAGAGTTGTACACTAAGCTTCGCCTCAAGACAAGGCAACTAGGGCAAAGAGATTGCTAATCTAAATGCCTTAGGTTGTGTAGAAGAGAAAGATGGATGTGTTTGTCTATGTGGATTCTTTTTCTCTCAACACATGAGATCAAAAGAAGAGATCAAGAGGAGGAAGAAGAAGGAGAAAGTTTGCAACCATGGAGCTTTTCTTTTTCTTCTCACTTCATGAGAGAGAATGAGAAGAGAATAATGAAAAGATTAAGTCCAAATGAAATGAACCATGGTTGTAATAATACACAATAATCATCATTACTAATCCTATCATGAAAGAGTTGATGACACATTGAATTGACCATTATCATAACACAAGAAATAACAAGAAATAAAAGGAAAATGAAAGAAGAGTGTGGATCTCTCTTGAAGGTCAATGGTCAACACGGTCAACGGGTCAACAAAGTCAAGAGAGATCTAAATGGTGAAATGGTCAATGCAATTAGCCATCACTAATCTATCTTTAAAAGGATTAGTAAACAATGTCTCCGGCTCATAACGGTTTTGACCAAACGAATTGTCAAAACCTAATGAGTGTGCCACAGTACGGTTTTGGCCGAACCAACTGCCAAACCCCTAATGGGGCACCTCCTCCTTCATCGCTCCTCAAAACTGTGCATACACACCCGCATCCGCATTCCGTAGAATGCGAATGCACAGAAGACAAATCAAATCCATCTGTGCAATACTAGGATATGGCTTAAACCAAAGCCCACTAGTATTGCCTGCCCGAACAGCATACGCACACAAGTGCACGTAAGTGATCGAAGCCCTGCCGTAAAACCATACGGCCTCTACACGTTTCGCTCAGTGCAGAGAAACTCTCTGTGTGGGACTCTAAAGACTCGACACT
Source organism: Agapanthus africanus (assembly GCA_030015575.1). Classification (NCBI taxonomy): domain Eukaryota; kingdom Viridiplantae; phylum Streptophyta; class Magnoliopsida; order Asparagales; family Amaryllidaceae; genus Agapanthus; species Agapanthus africanus. The sequence goes on along the minus strand of JASDDO010000024.1, from coordinate 794,215,996 downwards.
ACGCTGGCAGTGGGTTTAACCACAGACCGCAAGCGGCACTAGCTGTACGTAACGGTCCCCAGGTAGATGTCGATAAGAAGGCCGATGAGGTAAACCCATCCGAACTCCTACTGAGCCTATATGTGACAATCTCCGTACAGTCCGGTCTGTTCGTCTGATACATCGCATGGCAGGCCTAAGGGGCGGTGAATGTCAGTCTCCTAATAGCGGTACAAGTCGTGTTGGAGTGTAGCCCAGAACACCCTAAGATAACACTGGAAACCTACCAGTATATCTCGCTTGCCCTGGCCAGGGACTACTTGTGTAATGGCTCTCCTAGACACAGCGCGATGTCAACCCCCAATACCGGGAGAGACGAATCCTGTCTAAGCGTCACTGCCTCCAAGTGCTTCGGGACTGCACCCAACTACTACCTGTTTGCACGACTCCTTTGAGCCGTGGTAGGGTAGTAATCTAAGTATAGTGGGAACACACTCGAGGCGAAGTGACAGTGTCAAGTTGGCGGACTAAGCTGTACTCATGTCACCTAGGAACTGATAACTGACGATAGGTATAATACCAACCAACAGTTCTCGATGAGTCCTGTCCAGTGTACTCGTAACCTAACGAGCACCCGCATACTATCTCAAGTACGACGTACTGACGGCTGCGGGACAGACCGTCTCCCCCGCTGGGATGAGAAGCGCATACGCTAGTCTACTCCGGAGTATCGATGCCCTGTCTCGATAGTCCAACGACTAGGGACCTGTATAAGGATGTTCTTATGGATTACCCAGCCCCCACGAGTGTGAGCGCCATCACAACGCTGGTAATCAAGCAAAGATCCTAAGGGCTCTACTAATATGTATATAAGCGATATGCTAAAAGAAACACATGCACATATTGAAGTAGAGACAAACCAAGTAGCATACTACCATTTTGAGCAAGACTGTCTATACAACTATGAATATCCCAAGCTTTCATCAAGTAATATACAAGCTAGTATGATACAGTAACGGCCTCCAGGGCATATACACTAACAATCTCCCACTTGCACTAAGGCCATGTACTGGCGTATCGAAGACCTATCATCTCGATCAGCCGCTCGAACTGAGTCTGGGGTAGGGCCTTCGTGAGTGGATCTGCAGTGTTGTTCTCCATATTTATTATCTTCACCTCGATCTCCCGGCGATCTACGATCTCCCTGATCAGGTGGTACCGCCTCAAAATGTGCCTGGACTTCTGATGGGACCTGAGTTCCTTCGCTAAAGCTATAGCGCCGTTGTTGTCGCAATACAGCGGTATTGGATCAACAATGGTAGGAACCACCTGAAGCTCCGTGAGGAACTTCTTCATCCAGACAGCTTCCTTTGCGGCATCGCAAGCAGCTATGTACTCCGCTTCCATACTTGAGTCTGCAACGGTCTCATGCTTGGAACTCTTCCAGCAAACCTCCCCTCCATTGAGGGTAAAGACATAACCCGACATGGACTTGGAGTCATCCTTGTCACTCTGGAAGCTGGAGTCAGCAAAGGCCTCGAGCTGGAGGTCTTTTCCGCCATACACCAAGAACATCTCCTTAGTCCTTCTCAGGTACTTGAGAATGTTCTTTACCGCTATCCAGTGTTTCTCCCTTAGGTTTGACTGATACCGGCTTACAATGCTTAATGCGTATGCTACATCTGGTCTGGTACACAACATCGCATACATTATAGAGCCTACCGCAGAAGCGTAGGGTATAATTGACATGTGATCCCTTTCCAAATCAGTCTTGGGAGACATCTCTTTGGAGAGGGTGATCCCGTGACAAGCCGGTAAATTACCGCGCTTGGAATCTTCCATACTGAACCTTTTCAGTATGGTGTCGATATACCTTGACTGTGAAAGTCCCAACATCCTCTTAGATCTATCACGATAGATCTGGATCCCCAGAATGTAGTTGGCATCGCCCAGGTCCTTCATAGAGAACTTCTGCGACAAGAATCTTTTGACTGACTGTAGCATAGGAATATCATTTCCTATTAGGAGAATGTCATCCACGTACAAGACGAGGAATACCACAGTTCTCCCTACAATCTTACCGTAAATGCATGGTTCATCTGGGTTTTTGATAAAGTCAAATTCTTTGACAGTATCATCAAAGCAGATGTTCCAACTCCGCGATGCCTGCTTAAGTCCATAAATGGACTTGAGCAACTTGCACATTCTACCGCTGCTCCCACTCTGAATGAATCCCTCCGGCTGATCCATATAGACGCACTCTTCCAAATTACCATTTAGGAAACCCGTCTTTACGTCCAACTTCCAGATTTCATAATCGTGGAAGGCAGCAATGGCAAGAAGGATCCGAATGGATTTCGGCATAGCCACTGGAGAAAAGGTCTCGTCATAGTCCAAACCAGGTCTTTGACGAAAACCCTTTGCTACAAATCTAGCATTATAGGTCTTAACTTTCCCATCTACACCAATCTTCTTTCTGAAGATCCATTTGCAGCCTACGGGTTTTACCCCTTCTGGAGCAAAGTCCAAAGTCCAAACTTTGTTGGTGTACATGGACTCCATCTCGGCCAGCATTGCATCCAGCCATTTTACAGAGTCGCCGCTCTGAATGGCTTGCTGGAAGCTAGTAGGCTCACCATAATCCATGGTGCAATCCTCTCTATCCCCGTCTATGAGAAAACCGTAGTATCTCTCGGGCGGATGAGACTGCCTACTACTCCTGCGGGGTGGCGCTGGGATGTCCGGTTCTCTTGAAAGCTCTGGTTCTTCCAAGCTTTCAGTAATAGCTTGTGGCTCTGGAATTTCGTCCAGTTCTACTACGCCCCCACTTGCTTCTTTTTCTAAAAACTGATGTTCCAGAAAGTGGGCATGACGAGAAACAAAAACCTTTTGTTCCTCTGCGTAATAGAAAAATACCCCCTGGAGTTCTTTGGGTATCCCGCAAACTTACACAGTATTGAGCGTGCCTCGAGCTTGTCCGCATGCTGCTTTTTTACAAAAGCTGGACATCCCCATATCTTCAGATACTTAAGACAGGGTTTCTTCCTACACCACATCTGATATGGTGTGGTAGGCACAGTCTTGGAGGGAACCTTGTTCAAAAGATATGCAGCTGATTCTAGTGCATAACCCCAGAAGGATCGCTGCAACTCAGCCTTACTCATCATGGATCGAACCATATCCAATAGGGTTCGATTCCGCCTTTTCTGATACACCGTTGTGTTGTGGTGTGTATGGAGGAGTAAGCTGAGAGAGAATTCCATTCTCTTTTAATTAGCCCAGAAACTCGACACTCAAGTATTCACCACCTCGATCAGATCTCAGTGTCTTGATACTTTTGCCTGTTTGTTTTTCAACTTCATTCTTGTATTCCTGAAATTTCTCAAAGGCCTCGGATTTGTGCTTCATCAAGAAGACATGCCCATACCTAGAGAAATCATCTGTGAAAGTAATGAAGTATGAATAACCACTTCGCGCATGTGTAGACATTGGACCACACACATCACTGTGTATAAGTCCCAAGAGCTCGCTCGCTCTTTCTCCGTGTCCAGTGAACGGAGTCTTTGTCATCTTTCCCATGAGACATGATTCACAAGTGGCATAAGACTGGTACTCGAACGGATCCAAGTATCCTTCTTTATGTAACTTTGTCAACCGTGTCTTATTAATGTGACCCAGTCTACAATGCCATAAGAAAGCCTGATTTAATTCTGGAGACTTTTTTTTAAGTGTGTTCTGGACACTGAAGACCTGAGCTTGATTCAAAACGTATATACTGTATTTCAATGTACCTGACCCAATCAGTACTTGATTTAGGTGGATGTTTACTACATCGCTTACAAAAGTAAAATCATATCCTTTCTTAGAAAGTAAGGATACAGATATGATGTTACAAGTCGCACCTGGTACATAAAAACAGTCACGCAGAATCAATATCTGCCCAGTTGTCAGTCCTAGATGATATTCTCCTACGGATTCAGCATACATGCTCATTCCGTTAGCAACCCTGAGAGTCATATCACCTTTCCTGATAACCCTACGGTTTCTCAAAGCCTATAACGAATTACAGATATGAGATCCTGATCCGGTATCCAATACCCAGGAAGTAGGGTTAACTGACATACAGTTCTCTATCACAAACACACCCGAAGCTGAAACCACAACTTGCTTCGAATTCTGGCTACTGGCTTTACAAGCCCTGCAATCCTTCTGCCCATGTTCATTCCCGTAACAATAGGAACATCCCTCTTTTACTACATCTGTTCCTGAAACTTCTGCCCTTCCCTTTCTTTCTACTTCCCTAGTTTCCTTTAGGGTAGTAGGTAGAGACTGTTGAACTGAGTCAGCATCTAACCCGTTCTTCAACGTGGTCTTCAGGTCCGAGAGCACAAAAGAGCTGGTCTCTATAAGGACGTTGCCCCCTACAGATGACCCGATATCCAACCTCGATGGAAGCAATTCGTTCGAGGTCTCATATCTTGCGATACGAGATTGCTCTCCATATAAAACTTTGTTATGGAGGAAGATAGAAGCTGAGTCCATCTTCTCATGCTGCCTCTGGTATATACCATCAACTGAGGCTAACACGAGGCACTTGGCTTTCGCACAGTCTTCTTCCGATGTCCTACAGATATCAATATCCGTGACAGGGGAAACTGGACCTGAGACGGCAGGGGTTGGATCAGTCAAGAGGTGTTCCAGCTTGTCCTGGGAAATGGACATCTGGACAGACCTTTGCCAGTCATAATAGTCAGATTCAGTCATTTTATTATCTAGATGTAACCTAGGTGCGGTCACTGGGTCGCTGCAATTAAGAGAGAGAGAAGAAAACACTTAGCATGAGGCTCTTGCAAGTTTATATTGGTTTTTAATTTATCTAAACAGGATGGCTCCCACTGTCTCTCGAATCCCTCCTCAAACCATAAAGGAAGAACTAGTCAGGATCTATCTCACCGTACAATACTTGCTTAACTATTCAGCCAAGCCAGTGTCGGTACTTCGAGGGAGGTTTTCCAACGCTTTCGCGAAGTTCCTTAATTAAGTAACCTCTTTTCCCTGTGGGCATAGCCCCGCTAACACCTTTCTAGACACCTACTAGGTTTATAGCATTGATCGTTAAGTGAGAGATTTCCCGAGGAGTAGCATATACTCACAGTAGGATCGGGATCCAAATATCATCGCGTGATAAAACCGAAGGAATCCTACCAGAATTATCACACTCCAAATAGTATGCAGCGCTAGCAAGTTTTGGTACTTATGAAACTCCCGATGTGGATTTTTTTTGCCCCATGCTCTTATGACCTTGACGAAGGCCAACATATCATAAGTCACATGTCAAGTTCTACCCATCATCGTCCAGGTTAATTTGAACCCACCCATACATACCCTTGACGAAGGACTAAATAGTAGTACGACTTTCCCAAACCAACGCATCTATCTATTCTACAGATAAATATTCAGCAGCTACCAATCACTATGCCTTGGCGAAGGTCAAAATACATAGCTTGAATACTACTGAATATTTAACCGAGATGACAGAGGGCTATGAATGGTTTTGGCGAAACCGTGAACGTAGTGAACTTGATATAGTCGATGGAACGAGATAGCTTTTAAAAGGAGTGGTTCAAGCTCCGCGTTTAAAATGCTAGTTTTTGTAAAGAACCGAGTGGTTTTGAAAGTGTTCCAACAACTTTTACTTGGTTTATTTTCTTGCATTAGTTCTTTTAATGCGTCCCATCATTTAATCCTACCATTGCAGAAAACAACCAAAATATGCCGTACGCTTATGCCATTCGCATTCACCACGGGGCCCTGTCATCACCCGTTAGGTTACTTAACTAACGACAGAGCGGGCGCTGGGCTAGCGCGGCTGAAAAATATAAGCAACGCCTAAATAGTTATCATATATAAATATATATAGCAATGATAGTCATTACAGATCACAGATGAACACTTTGGATATACTAGGAATCCGCGATTCGTTCGAGCCTGCAACGAAAAACGGATTACACGGTCGCGATGAATAGCCAAACCCCACCCTAGACCCCTACGGGTGCGGCAACCTACCCGCCAAGTACCCGAAGCGAAGCAACCTCCCTCAACACCGTGAGTAGGCCACTCGGCACTTCGAGATACCCGGTAGTTTGTGCACCCCACCTTGGGTCTATCATAGGAGCAAAAACAGTAAAAAGAAATTATACAATGACGGCTACAACCCCGACCTGGTTGTGCGGCCAAACAAATAATATTACATCAATTTACATAATTTACAATGAATGAAAGAAAAAGAAACTCTCATCTCACACCCATTCCCGGCTATTCATCCGCGACAATCCACCGAGTTCATATACACAAACCATCAACATTACAGATCACAGATATGTATAACCCCCACTAATCGACGTATAGCGATTAGCGGACGTTCAATACATATATCACATCACAGATAATATTCATTAGCCAGAGAGTACGAAATATCGATCAAAATACGGATTTTTAACCATCCGAAAAGTCAATTTGCTCTCTGGAAAATCTGGGTAGAAAAAACATGTATTAAAAATCCCAAAACATCCAAACTAAAACACTGCACAAAACCCGATCCAGTGCCGAGACAAAACGGCGGCGGAACCGCGGCAATGAGCATGTCATTGCCGCGGAACCGCGGTCGCTTGATCGAATCACTGGATCGTTTTTCTGCAGTGTTTTCACAAAACCCTAAAACGATTTTTCATATATTTTAAAACACTTTTTGAGCAGTATAAAAATCGACAGAAACTTGAGGTTTTGTGGATGTGTTTTTGCGACCTTTTTCCGATCGATGTTCTTAACACTTTGCTAACTTACTAGTTTATGTTTAGCTTGGCTCTGATACCACTGTAAGTCCACGTTGCTCACCCCGGTTCTTATGGGGAGGCGGAAACGGTGAAAAACAATGATTTTGGCACAAGGCAACATGGACTAAAAGTCGGATCTTTGCTAAATTAGAAACTAGTAAACACTAAGAGGTTTTAGCTACTATGCTGTAGAAAGTATACCTCACGGAACCGGTCCTTCGGGTCTTCATCCCGCTGTCCCACTCGTCCATCCAAGCTCCAAGCGTCGATCCGGACCTTGGGCACCTCCGCGGCCTTCTTGAGTCGAAGACGATCCACCCGAGAGTTGTACACTAAGCTTCGCCTCAAGCCAAGGCAACTAGGGCAAAGAGATTGCTAATCTAAATGCCTTAGGTTGTGTAGAAGAGAAATATGGATGTGTTTGTCTATGTGGATTCTTTTTCTCTCAACACATAAGATCAAAAGAAGAGATCAAGAGGAGGAGGAAGAAGGAGAAAGTTTGCAACCATGGAGCTTTTCATTTTCTTCTCACTTCATGAGAGAATAATGAAAAGATTAAGCCCAAATGAAATGAACCATGGTTGCAATAATACACAATAATCATCATTACTAATCCTATCATGAAAGAGTTGATGGCACATTGAATTGACCATTATCATAACACAAGAAATAACAAGAAATAAAAGGAAAATGAAAGAAGAGTGTGGATCTCTCTTGAAGGTCAATGGTCAACACGGTCAACGGGTCAACAAAGTCAAGAGAGATCTAAGTGGTGAAATGGTCAATGCAATTAGCCATCACTAATCTATCACTAAAAGGATTACTAAACAATGTCTCTGGCTCATAACGGTTTTGACCAAACGAATTTTCAAAACCCTAATGAGTGTGACATATTAACGTTTTGGCCGAACCAACTGCCAAAACCCTAATGGGGAACCTCCTCCTTCATCGCTCCTCAAAACTGTGCATACACACCCGCATCCGCATTCCGTAGAATGCGAATGCACAGAAGAAAAATCAAATCCATCTATGCAATACTAGGATCTGGCTTAAACCAAAGCCTACTAGTATTGCCTGCCCGAACAGCATACGCACACAAGTGTACGTAAGTGATCGAAGCCCTGCCGTAAAACCATACGGCCTCTACACGTTTCGCTCAGTGCAGGGAAACTCTCTGTGTGGGACTCTAAAGACTCGACACTACGCTGGCAGTGGGTTTAACCACAGACCGCAAGCGGCACTAGCTGTACGTAACGGTCCCCAGGTAGATGTCGATAAGAAGGCCGATGAGGTAAACCCATCCGAACTCCTACTGAGCCTGTATGTGACAATCTCCGTACAGTCCGGTCTGTTCGTCTGATACATCGCATGGCGGGCCTAGGGGGCGGTGAACGTCAGTCCCCTAATAGCGGTACAAGTCGTGTAGGAGTGTAGCCCAGAACACCCTAAGATAACACTGGAAACCTACCAGTATATCTCGCTTGCCCTGGCCAGGGACTACTTGTGTAATGGCTCTCCTAGACACAGCGCGATGTCAACCCCCAATACCGGGAGAGACGAATCCTGTCTAACCGTCACTGCCTCCAAGTGCTTCGGGACTGCACCCAACTACTACCTGTTTGCACGACTCCTTTGAGCCGTGGTAGGGTAGTAATCTAAGTACAGTGGGAACACACTCGAGGCGAAGTGACAGTGTCAAGTCGGCGGACTAAGCTGTACTCATGTCACCTGGGAACTGATAACTGACGATAGGTATAATACCAACCAACAGTTCCCGACGAGTCCAGTCCAGTGTACTCGTAACCTAACGAGCACCCGCATACTATCTCAAGTACGACGTACTGACGGCTGCGGGACAGACCGTCTCCCCCGCTGGGATGAGAAGCGCATACTCTAGTCTACTCCGGAGTATCGATGCCCTGTCTCGATAGTCCAACGGCTAGGGACCTGTATAAGGATGTGCTTATGGATTACCCAGCCCCCAAGAGTGTGAGCGCTATCACAATGCTGGTAATCAAGCAAAGATCCTAAGGGCTCTACGAATATGTATATAAGCGATATGCTAAAAGAAACACATGCACATATTGAAGTAGAGACAAACCAAGTAGCATACTACCATTTTGAGCAAGACTGTCTATACAACTATGAATATCCCAAGCTTTCATCAGGTAATGTACAAGCTAGTATGATACAGTAATGGCCTCCAGGGCATATACACTAACAGGAAGCTAGACCTAGCTTCTAGGGGAAGCTAGACCTAGCTTCTAGGGGAAGCTAAAGGGAAACTATTGTTAGTTGTATGTATGCCCTAGAGGCCAGTATTGTTCAGATGATGTATATTATATTGGATGCTTGGACATATAAAGAGAGGACTTTCTTGCTCGATATGATAGTATGCTATCTGATTGCTCTTTATCATAACATGTATACTTGTCTCTTGAAACTGTCTTATAGTTACATGTTGGTAAAGCCCTTAGGATGTGTACTTGACTACCTGGACTATGATGAAGATCATACTGGTGGGTACAGAGTAGTCCATAAGTACATCCTTCAAGGTCTCTAGTCATGGGTGTATCGAGACGGGGCATCGATATACCAGAGTAGACTAGCGTATACGCTTCTCGACCCATAAGATGGGCGATGGATGATCCCATATCCATTGGTGTTTGACATTAGAGATGGTATACGGGTGCTCAGTGGAGACTGGGTACACTGGACGGACTCACCGAGAACTCCCAAGTGGTATTATACCTCACATCAGATGGCAGTTCTCTGGTGACTCTTGAGCAGGTTAGTCTGTACACCCGAGATCGTCATAGAGTCTTGTGTGATCCCCACTGTGCTTTGATTTCCACCTTACCATGTCCAAGAGGGCATGCAAAACGGTGGTTTTTGGGTACAGTCCCGAGTCACATGGAGGCAATGAGCGATAGGTGGGGTTTCGTCTCTCCCGGTATTAGGGGTTGATGTTGCGCTGTGCTCGATTGGCCGTAACAGGGAAGTCCCTGGCCAGGGCTGATTTAGAGATTTACTGGTAAGTGTTACCAGTAGTTTCTCGACCCGTTATGAGCCTCACATCAGCATGACTTATCGGTTATTGGGGTCTGACGTTTACCTCCCCTAGACTTGATATGCAACATATCAGACGAGGAGACCGGACTGTACGGGAAGTGTTACCAGTAGGCTTCTACAGGAGTTGGAGCGGGCTTGCTTGCTGATCTTCTGATCGATCAATACCCGGGTAGCCGTTACGTCCAGCTAGTACCGCTGACGGCTTGTGGGTGCTTGATGTGATCATCACCTACTGCCGGCGTATTGACGAGTCTTTAGAGTCCTACATAGAAGTTTTACTGGCTCAGGCAAAACGAAATAGGAGCACATATGTGATATGTGCAGGTCCGAGAATAATGCGTGTATGTGATACCGTATTCTATTCTCGTGACTTTTTGTATCGGTCGGTTATATATGATATAGCCGGGTTATCGAATCAAGTGTTGATTCGATAAGTCGATACAATGGATGTTAGTCGGTTATATGAGATATGACCGGATTATTAAGTCAAGTGTTGATTTAATAATTTAGTGTATAATTGTATATTAGATATACTAGTTTACATTAACTAACACTTGTTCACTTAAGGATTTTTCTCACATGTGCACACTTTAATATATATGTGATATATATTAAAATGTGTTTTCTTTTTGTATCATGGTTGATGATACACTTGACATGGGTGTACAAGATATACACCATTCTATTTCAAATGGTGGTTAATAATTATTTAAGGTAATTACAAATTAGTGGGCATTTTGTCACAAGCATGAAGCTTGTGGAAGCTTGTGGATGCTTTGACAAAGTCCACTAACTTTGTTTTACCTTAGATTTTTATTAACCTAACCATTTTGGATTAGCCATGGTTATGTCTCTACATGAGTTAGTATATGATACTCACCATGTTTAGCTCACTCACTTGATCATTATCTTTCTCATTTCATTTCTACATCTTCTTCCTTGAGCTAAAAAGCTCTCTAGGGTTTGATCCAAAGTGAGAAGCATTGTGAGAAATAAAATTCTAAAGAGAACCCACTTCCTATTTCACCATCCTCTACTAGACTAGAACTTTAGTTTAGGGTGTTTGCTTCACTAATTCTCTAGTTAGTGAAGTAGTATCTTGAGTCGGTATTCCCTCGACGTAGATCATCTTCGGCCTTGAAGACTTCAAGTAAGGACGCATCTTTCGCCTCGTGAAGCCATGCAAGAGCCTGGGAGAACCATGATCGCAGCGAAGGGACTACGACAAGGAGCTTTAGAAGTGAAGGACCGATCTACAAAGGTGTCATTTCATATTCACTTAGTCATAGATGCTATTTACTTGCATGAGAAACCCTAATTTTCTAGCAAAGATCTTGTTTAGGGTTGTTAGGCACAGCTAAAATTTTAATCGGGCATAGTTGATACTTTCTTAACCCTTGTTAGAGTGCCTAGTAACCCTACAGTGGTATCAGAGCTAAGCTAGAACCTTAGGCGACGCTTAGGCGAATTAAAACTCCGATCGAACCAAAATACGGATTTTTTAACCCTTCTCTGGACAATTTTTAAAAACTGTGTTTTTTCAGAATTAAAAATACTTAAAAAATTCAGCAGGTAAATATAAGAAATACTGTAAAAACCGACGCCATAAGCCGTACATATCGCCGCGGAACCGCGGACGTACCCTGCTTAGGCCGCGGATCCGCGGATGTACAGATGCTTTATGGCCTCGTTTTTGTACAGTAATCTTCTAACCTGCTTGTAGATATTTTTGGGTATTTTTAATCTGATTCAAGTGTTGAGTGTTCTGGGGATTGTTTTGGATTCGTTGATTCGATCGAAATATTTAATTTCGTTTTGTTTTCCGGATATTTAGAAACTGTTAAAATGTTCGAACGGATATCATTAACTCAATTTTTCCCGGCACGAAAAAATTTTCAAGTGTTGAATTTTTATCGAGTTTAAATCTTTCGGAAAAACGTGCAAGTAATGTGATGGACCCTCTAGAAGAACACAAACCTTAACTCGATTATGTGACCGTCTGAACCACCTCTAAACCTTAGGGTTTGGGGCGGTACGGCGTGCCACATGTGAGGCGTTGGCTTGACCCTTCTACGGCTGGACCATTGCTACTATGGCGTATTCTGGAATTTTTGAACTCCGCTCAGGGTTGAGCTATTTAGGAAATTTTGGGTATTTGATTATCTGTTCGGAAAGTTTAATACTGTCTATTTATCTGGAATGTGATACAATATGTAGAATTCATAAAGTTAGGCATGAAATGCGAAGTATGTGATATTTCGGATTTACGATGTCTAAAGAGATCGTGGATTCCAAATGTTGTAGTTTTACAATTTCTTTTCTGTGACCGTAAGTGTGATATATGACATCGTTGGTTTCGTTGCTATATGTCAACGACAATTGGGATGCGCATATTTACTTACGTTGATGACATGTGATGTTATGTGTTGCTGGATATGTTATATTGGATCGTCGCGTTTTGAATAGCCGGGGGTTTTATGTGAGATGGGAGTTTTTATTTTCATTCATGTAAAATTAAATGTATGTAATATTCTTTTATTGGGGCACTTCCGGGATGAGGTTGCTGTCACCATTTGTATATTATTTACTTTTCCGCACTAGGATAGACCCAAGGAGGAGAGCACAAGTAACCGGGTTCTAGAGTCCAATAGGAGACCAACTCGAGGAGTCGAGTCCGGGTCTCCTAAATCTAGAATTGGTAGGGTTGCTTGCCGCTCTCATAGGGGTCTAGGGGTGTGGGTTTTGCTATTCATCGCGACCATGGAATCCGTGTTTTATAGAGGCTCAAAATAAAACACGGACGTCCTAGCATATCCAATGTTTCATATGTTTCTTCTGCTGCGATATCTGTGATGTGATCATTTGATATGTTGTGATAGATACTGTATATAGTATATATGATATATTATATAGACGTTACTTATATTTTACACCCGCGCTAGCCCTGCCCCGCTCTGTTGTTAGTTACCTAACCTAACGGTGCACGAGGGGACATCGAGGCAAATGCGGACGGCATAAGTGTACGTCGTATTTATCTGTGATGTTTAGGTGACTTAAATGATGGGACTTCATTAATATGATTAATGAAAGGAAAGAAACCTAAAAGATGTTGTAGAATCAAATTTTCAAAAAGGGTAGCTACAGGTTTTGCTTTGCATAGCGATATATATGATATATCCTGCACCTTATTCGATGAGGAAAGAGCCGAGATCCCATCACCGGGAGTGACCTCTTTAGCAAAACTGGCAGATGCTACAACACTCGTTTTGGTTTTTGATTGCTTTTGGAGTTTTTGCTTTGCATAGAGATATATATGATATATCCTGCACCTTATTCCATAAGGAAAGAGCCGAGATCCCTTCACCGGGAGTGACCTCTTTAGCAAAACTAATGAAAGCCTCAAAATCACTCCATTTCAAAATTCACTCGATTCTACAACGATATCAAGTTCATTACGCAATAGGTTTTCCGAAAAAACCTAGCGTAGCCCTCCGTCATTTCAGATAAGTCCTACTTAGTATTCGTGCTACGTTTGTTGGCCTGCGTCAAGACGTAGTGTGCGGTAGCTAACTAGTATTTATCTGCTAGTGCATATGATGCAGATTGGATTAGGGTAGTCGTGCGACTTTGTTGGCCTGTGTCAAGGGTCGTGCGGGTGGGTTTAATTCAATTAAGAAATGACGGGTTGAACTTGACTAGCGTACTATGGTTTGTTGGCCTGCGTCAAGGTCATGGGACGCTAGGGGCAAAATATTATCGGATATTTCAAGTGTTGAAATTTGCAATGAGATTGCATACCTTCTATGAGATAGTTGGACCCCGATACCCACTACGAGTAATTGTTACTCCTGGGAGAGTTTTACACAGGACAATTAGCCGATTAAGTAGGTGACTAGAAAGGTGTCAACGGGGTTACGCCTCTGGAAAAATGAGGTTTACTTTAATTAGATCCGTGCGAAAGCACGGGGAACCTCCTTCAAAGTACCGACACTGGCCTGGCTGAAAGATTGGCGAAATTGTAAGGTGTAATTAATCCCGGCTAGTCTTTCCTTTTAGGGTTTGAAGGAAGATTTGATAAAAACAGTAGGAGCCATCCTGATTAGATAAAATAATAACCAATCTGATCTTGCAAGAGCATACGCTAAAGTGTTTTCTTCTCTCTCTCTCCAGGTAGCGACCATTTCATGCCTTAATAAAGATAATAATATGGATGTATTGACCGAACCCGCATGTTATACTGTGTTGGGGAACGTTGGTTCCGTTCTTTCTTATAAAAGTTATAAGACTGAACATGATATAGGGGAATACCAGGATTCCTATGCCACCCGAATGAAGAAAGTACATGTTGATGCATTTTCTTCGGGTGTGTTCATTACAGAGAACTGTTTCTCCATTTGCTCTACGTCCTGGGTATTAGATACCGGGTCAGAATCCCATATATGTAATCAGTTACATGGGCTTAGGAAAGGTAGAAAACTTGGAGAAGGTGGTAAAGACATAAGGGTTGGAAATGGTGCAATTGTTGCAGCTAAAACCGTCGGGGAATATCACCTTGTATTGCTAACCGGTAATACATTGATTCTGAACGAATGCTATTACATGCCGAACCTGATATGCAACATTATATCGGTTTCTTTGTTGAGTAAAGAAAGATATAATTTTGTATTACAGGATAATGTTATGAACATTTTTCTAAACCAAAAGTTGGTTGGATCAGGCACGATGTGCAATAGCATTTATATTCTAAATCAATCAACAGTTCTAAGCATAACAAACACACACAAGAGGAAGGTTCAGAACTGAACGAATCCTTCTTATGGCATTGAAGACTGGGTCACATCAATGCGACACGACTAGCTAAGTTGCATAAGGATGGATATTTGAATCCGTTTGAATTTTCATCTTATGACACTTGCCGGTCATGTCTCAATGGCAAGATGACCAAAACTCCGTTTACGGGACACGGAGAGAGAGTTACGGAACTCTTGGGACTGGTACATAGTGATGTATGCGGCCCCATGTCTACACATGCCAGGAATGGTTCTGCGTACTTCATTACATTCACTGACGATCTCTCTAGATTCGGATATGTGTTCCTGATGAAACACAAATCAGAAGCTTTTGAGAAATTTAGAGAATATAAACAAGAAGTCGAGAACCAAACCGGAAAAAGTATTAAAATCCTTCGATCTGATCGAGGAGGTGAATACTTGAGCAATGAATTCCTGGACTTCCTAAAAGAGAATGGGATTCTCTCTCAGCTAACTCCTCCATATACACCACAGCACAACGGTGTATCGGAACGAAGGAACCGCACCCTATTAGATATGGTGCGCTCTATGATGAGCACAGCTGAGTTACCTATTTTCTTCTAGGGGTATGCACTGGAAACAGCTGCAGACCTATTGAATATGGTTCCCACCAAATCTGTGCCAACCACTCCATATGAGATATGGAAAGGAAAAAGACCATGTCTTAATTATGTTAGGATATGGGGTTGTCCGGCATATGTAAAAACACAAAATCCGGACAAACTCGCAGCAAGGTCCATTCTGTGTAAGTTTATTGAATATCCCAAACATTCGCGCGGGTATATCTTCTACCACACCGAGGAACAAAAGGTGTTTGTTTCTCGACATGCCACCTTTTTAGAAAAGGAATTTCTTGAAAAAGAGATTAGTGGAAAGGAGGTAGAACTGGAAGAGGTTCCAGCAATACAGACTACGACAGATGATTTGGTTGAACCAGAGGATTCGGTAGTTCCCAACGAACCTCGGCCTCTCCGCCGATCTAGTAGGGTTCCTCACCCACCTGAGAGGTACTATGGTTTTCTCATGGATGGTGGGATCAAGGATTGCATCATGGTTGATGATGACCCATCTAGCTTCGAGCAGGCCATCACGAGTGGGGACTCAGTGAAATGGCTGGATGCAATGCGGTCCGAGATGGAATCCATATACACCAACAAAGTATGGACTTTGGAAGTTGCTCCTGAAGGGGTAAAACCCATTGGGAGCAAGTGGATCTTCAAGAAAAAACTTGGTGTAGATGGGAAAGTGGAGACTTTCAAAGCTAGACTTGTTGCAAAGGGTTTTCGTCAAAAACCAGGTGTGGACTATGACGAAACCTTTTCTCCAGTGGCTATGCTTAAATCCATCCGGATCATGCTTGCCATCGCTGCATATCATGACTACGAAATCTGGCAAATGGATGTTAAGACCGCCTTTCTAAACGGTGATTTAGAAGAGTTCGTGTACATGACTCAGCCAGAGGGCTTCATAGATAGTGGAAGCAGCGGGAAGGTATGCCAGCTGCTTAAATCCATTTATGGATTAAAGCAAGTATCGCGGAGTTGGAACATCTGCTTTGACGTCGTTATTAAAGAGTTTGATTTCGTCAAAAACGTAGATGAACCTTGTATCTACAAGAAGGTGGCAGAGAGTAAGGTTGTCTTCCTCGTATTGTACGTGGACGACATACTCTTGATAGTAAATGACATTCCTATGCTGCAATCGGTCAAGCTCTTCTTATCATAAAGATTCTCAATGAAAGATCTAGGGGATGCCTCCTACATCTTGGGGATTAAAATCTATAGAGATAGATCCAAACAGATACTGGGATTGTCCCAATCCAGGTACATTGACACCATACTAAAGAGGTTTAGTATGGAAGAATCCAAGCATGGGAACTTACCCATGATCTCTGGACTCACTCTCTCCAAAGAGATGTCTCCCAAGACTGATTTGGAGAGAGCTCGCATGCAAGAGATACCCTATGCTTCGGCTGTAGGCTCTATCATGTACGCGATGCTATGTACCATACCCGATGTAGCACACTCACTAAGTGTAGTGAGTAGGTATCAAGCTGATCCTGGAGAGAGTCACAGGACAGCTGTGAAGAGCATTCTCAAGTACTTACGAAGGACTAAAGAGATGCTCTTGGTGTATGGTAACGGAGAACTCCAAGTGGAGTCCTTTACCGATTCGAGCTTCCAGAGTGATAAGGACGACTCTAAGTCGCACTCGAGATTTGTCTTTACCCTTTACGGAGGGGCGGTTAGCTGGAAGAGTTCCAAGTAGGAAACCGTGGTAGACTCAACGATGGAGGCTGAATACATCGCTGCCAACGATGCTGCCAAAGAGGCTGTCTGGATCAAGAAGTTCATTACAGAACTTGGAGTGGTTCCATCCATTGAGCATCCAATACCTTTGTATTGTGATAACAATGGAGCGGTGGCTTTGGCCAAGGAACCCAGGTCCCATCAGCGATCCAGGCATATTCTGAGGCGGTATCATCTGATCCGGGAGATAGTAGATCGTCGGGAGATCGAGGTCAGGAGGGTTGACACGAAGAACAACACAGCGGATCCACTCACGAAGGCCATTCCCCAGATACAGTTTGAGAGACTCTTCGGGATGCTCGGTATGCGATACTACAGCAGCTGGCCCTAGTGCAAGTGGGAGATTGTTAGTTGTATATATGCCCTAGAGGCCAGTATTGTACAGATGATGTATATTATATTGGATGCTTGCACATATATAGAGAGGACTTTCTTGCTCGATATGATAGTATGCTATCTGGTTGCTCTTTAACTTAACATGTATACTTGTCTCTTGATACTGTCTTATAGTTACATGTTGGTAAAGCCTTAAGATGTGTACTTGACTACCTGGACTATGATGAAGATCATGTTAGTGTATATGCCCTAGAGGCCATTACTGTATCATACTAGATTGTATATTACTTGATGGAAGCTTGGGATATTCACCTTGTATTGACAATCTTGCTCAAAATAGTAGTATGCTACTTGGTTTGTTTCTACTTTAATGTGTGCATGTGTTTCTTTTAGCATATCGCCTTTACACATTAGTGGAGCCCTTAGGATCTTTGCTTGATTACGAGCGTTGTGATGGCAGTCACACTCGTGGGGGTTGGGTAATCCATAAGCACATCCTTATGCAGGTCCCTAGTCGCAAGACTATCGAGACAGGGCATCGATACTCTGGAGTAGACTAGCGTATGCGCTTCTTATCCCAGCTTGGGAGACGGTCTGTCCCACAGCCGTCAGTACGTCGTACTTGGGATAGTATGCGGGTGCTCGTTAGGTTACGAGTACACTAAACAGGACTCGTCGGGAACTGTTGGTTGGTATTATACCTATCGTCAGTTATCAGTTCCCAGGTGACATGAGTACAGCTTAGTCCGTTGACTTGATACTGTCACTTCGCCTCGAGTGTGTTCCCACTGTACTTTGATTACTACCCTACCACGGCTCAAAGGAGTCGTGCAAACAGGTAGTTTTTGGGTGCAGTCCCGAAGCACTTGGAGGCAGTGACGGTTAGACAGGATTCGTCTCTCCCGGTATTGGGGTTGATATCGCGCTGTGTCTAGGAGAGCCATTACACAAAGTCCCTGGCCAGGGCAAGCGAGATAGACTGGTGGTTTCCAGTGTTATCTCAGGTCTTCTGGGCTACACTCCGACACGACTTGTACCGCTACTAGGGGACTGACGTTTACCGTCCCCTAGACCCGCCATGCGATGTTCTTAGACGAACAGACCGGACTGTACGGAGACTGTCACATTCAGGCTCAGTAGGAGTTCAGATGGGTTTACCTCGTCAGTCTTCTTATCGGCATCTACCTGGGGACCGTTACGTACAGCTAGTGCCGCTTGCGGTCTGTGGTTAAACCCACTGCCAGCGTAGTGTCGAGTCTTTAGAGTCCCACACAGAGGGTTATTCTCCTTTAGGCAAAATGAGTAGAGGTCGCATGGTTTTACGACAGGGTTCGTTCACATCCGCGCACTTGTGCACGTTTGGTGTCCGGACAGCTTATACTAGCGGGCTTTGGTTTAAGCCGGATCCTAGTATATGATTTGGGATTGGTTTTATCTCATTGTATTCGTGTTCCTCGGAACACGGATACGGGTGTGTATGCACAGTTGACTGAGACAGAGGCAGAGGACTTTCATTAGGGTTGATGACCATTGTCATTTTCTAAACCCTAATGTTTATGTGTGAATTATGATTTATTGATATTAGTTAATTATAATTGTGCATGGTTAGAGTTGTTGACCATTTGACTATACTTGACTTGTTGACCTAGGTTGACAAGTTGACCATCATCATTCCATATGAAAGATACTCTTTGATCCTTGCAAAAGCATTTAATATGAAATGATAATGGTCATTTCTTGATTAACCATGACAATTATCTTTAGCTAATTATCTATTTTTCATAAATCACATATATGTGAGAAGGTTGCATTATTCTTCTCACTTGATCATTTTCATTCTCTCTCCTCCTCTTCCTCTCTCTCTAGCTCTCCCCACTCATGAGTTGAGAACCATTTTGAGCTTGAGATAATCCCTTCAAAAATACTCTCTACTCTTTCTAAGTTCCTAGGTTTAGCACACCAAGCACCTTAGTTACTTCTAGTTTGAAGTTGGAGCCAAAGGTAGAGGCCCTCGGGTAGATCTTTCTTCGGCAAGAGAAGGCGACGAGACGATCCGTTCTTTCACTCCAAGGAGCAAGAAGAGAAGGACTTGAAGACCTAGGTATAACCCCTTTTCCGAGTAGCTAAACTCTTTTATCTTGTTGTTAGTTTTTGTTTAGCAAAGATCCCTCCTTTACATAGTCCATGTTGCCTAGTGTTGTATAAATCAGATTTTTCATAACGTTTCCACCTCCCCGCAAGCACCGGGATAGGCAACGTGGACTTACAGTGGTATCAGAGCCTAGCTAAACACAAACTAACTAGTTAGCAAAGTATCTAGAACTTCGATCGGAAAAAATCACAAAACATTTTTTTCAAAACCCTAAGTTTCTGCCGATTTTTAAACCTGCTCTAAAAATAATAAATCATAATTCAAAAATCAGCTCAGGGTTTGTACAGAACACGCAAGAAAAACGAGCCAGCGAGTCAACCAACTCACCGCGGAACCACGGCAAGAGCATGCTCTTGCCGCGGAACCGCGGCCGAGTTGACTCGGCCGTGGGTCGTTTTTCCTGCAGTGTTCTTCTGGTGCTGTTTTGGGATTTTTTGGATGGTTTGTTTCTGCCCATATTTTCCAGAGAACAAGTTAGTTTTGGGGTGGTCACAAATCCGTATTTTGATCGAATTTCTTTACACTTTTGCTAATGGGTTATATCTGTGATGTGATATATGTATTGAACGTCCGCTAATCGCTATACGTCGATTAGTGGGGGTTATACATATCTGTGATCTGTAATATTGATGGTTTAAGTATATGAATTCGTTGGACTGTCGCGGATGAATAGCCGGGGGGTTGTGAGATGAGAGTTTTCTTATTCTTTCAATTCTTGTAATATGTAAATTGATGTAATATT
This sequence comes from Agapanthus africanus, assembly GCA_030015575.1. Taxonomy (NCBI): domain Eukaryota; kingdom Viridiplantae; phylum Streptophyta; class Magnoliopsida; order Asparagales; family Amaryllidaceae; genus Agapanthus; species Agapanthus africanus. The sequence goes on along the minus strand of JASDDO010000024.1, from coordinate 794,195,762 downwards.
ATTTGTATGGCCGCACAACCGGGTCGGGGTTGTAGCCGTCGTTGTATAATTTCTTTTTACTATTTTTGCTCCTAGGATAGACCCAAGGTGGGGTGCACAAACTACCGGGTATCTCGAAGTGCCGAGTGAACTACTCACGTTGTTGAGGGAGGTTGCTTCACTTTGGATACTTGGCGGGTAGTTTGCCGCACCCATAGGGGTCTAGGGTAGGGTTTGGCTATTCATCGCGACCGTGTAATCCGTTCTTCGTTACAGGCTCGTGCGAATTGCGGATTCCTAGTATATCCAATGTATTCATCTGTGATCTGGAATGGCTATCATTGCATGTGACGAATGTTTATATATATCTATATGATATCTATTTAGGCGTTGCTTATGTTTTGCATCCGTGCTAGTCCAGCCCCCGCTCTGTCGTTAGTTAAGTAACCTAACGGGTAATGACGGGACCCCGTGGCGAATGCGGATGGCATAAGCGTACGTCATATTTTCGTTGTTTTCTGCAATGGTAGGATTAATGATGGGACGCATTGGAATTAATGCAAGAAAAAATAAACCAAGTAAAAGTCGTTGGAATACTTTCAAAACCACTCGGTTCTTTTCAAAACCAAAATTTTAAATGCGGAGCTTGAGCCACTCCTTTTGAAAGCTATCTCGTACCATCGATTATATCAAGTTCACTACATTCACGGTTTCGCCAAAACCATTCGTAGCCCTCCGTCGTTTCACATGAATGGTCAATAAGTATTCAAGCTATGTTTGTTGGCCAAAGTCAGGGCATAGTGATTGGTAGCTATTGGGTATTCATGTGCAGCATAGATAGATGTGTTGGTTTGGGGCAGTCGTTCTACCTTGTTGGCCAAAGTCAAGAGTATGTGCGGGTGGGCTCAAATTAACCTGGAGAATGACGGGTAGAACTTGACATGTGACTTATGATTTGTTGGCCAAAGTCAAGGTCATAAGAGCATGGGGCAAAAATCCACATCGGGAGTTTCAAAAGAACTGAAACTTGCTAGCGTTGCATACCATTTGGAGTGTGATGATTCTAGTAGGATTCCTTCAGTTTTATCACGCGATGATATTTGGATCCCGATCCTACTGTGAGTATATGCTACTCCTCCGGAACTTTCTCACTTAACGATCAATGTTATAAACCAAGTGGGTGTCTAGAAAGGTGTTAGCAGGGCTACGCCCACAGGGAAAAGAGGTTACTTAATTAAGGAACTTCGCGAAAGCGTTGGAAAACCACCCTCGAAGTACCGACACTGGCCTGGCTGAACGGTTAAGCAAGTATTGTACGGTGAGATTGATCCCGACTAGTTCTTCCTTTATGGTTTGAGGATGGATTCGAGAGACAGTGGGAGCCATCCTGTTTAGACAAATTAAAAACCACTCTAAACTTGCAAGAGCATCATGATAAAGTGTTTCTTCTCTCTCTCCTAATTGCAGCGACCAATTATCATGACTGGACTTAAGTTACTTCTAGATAAAAACATACTGACAGGGCCAAACTACAAAGATTGGCTCAGGAATGTCAAAATGGCAATCACTTATGACAAGTTGGGGTATCTTCTTACCACCAAAGCTCCCCCTGTCCCAGGTCCCAAAACCAGCGTCGCGGATAGGGAAATCCGTAAGACCTGGGAAATCGACTGCGCGAAGGCCAAGTGCCCCGTGCTTGCCTCTATCGACAATGAACATCAGAGAAGGCACGAGAATATAGACCTCGAATCCATATTTCTCCATACAAAAGAACTGTATGGAGAGCAATCCCGTATCTCCAGATACGAAGTGTCGAAGAAGTTGTTTTCGGCGAGATTGGCCGTCGGATCATCGGTAGCGGAACACGTGCTTAAGATGATTGGCTACATAGAGGAGCTCGCGGACCTTGGGACCACGTTGGAGAATGAGATCTATACGGACTTGATTCTTCAGTCCCTTCCTTCCACTTACGCCTAGTTCATCCTGAACTTCAACTTACAGGAAAAGGAAGTTGAACTTTCAGAACTCCTCAACATGCTGAGGAGTGCAGAGAGCACCCTACAGAAAGGTAGGGAAACATCCACTTTGTTTGTAGGAGGATCTTCCTCTTCTAGGTCCAGGGCGAAAGCCAAGGGAAAGAAGAAGAAAACCCCCGCCAAACCAAGGGGCGGTGTTAGTAAAGTGGATACGAAGGGAAAGGCAAAAGCAACAAAGGTAGTGGAGAAGCTTGTGGATAAGAAAGAGTGCTTTTACTGTGACAAGAGTGGACACTGGAAGAAAGATTGCAGAGCTTGGAAAGCCAGAACACAGGATCTGAAACACGTTGTGGCTTCAGCTTCAGGTGTGTATGTTTTTGAAAACTGTCTATCAATAAACTCTACGTCCTGGGTATTGGATACCGGATCAGGATCTCATATCTGTAATTCTTTGCAGGCGTTGAGAAAGCGTAGGTTTTTGAAAGCAGGTGACATGACCCTCAAAGTTGCAAACGGAGCTAGCATGGATGCTGAGGCCGTGGGGGACTATCACCTGGGAATGTCAGATGGACATGTTTTGGTTTTACATAATTGCTTTTTTGTACCAAATGCAACTTGTAATATCATTTCTGTATCTTTGATTTCTAAAGAAGGTTATGAATTTGCGTTTGTAAGTAATGTTGTAAACATTCACCTTAATCAAGTTCTGATTGGGTCAGGTACATTAAGCAATGGTATATACGTTTTAAACCAACCACAGATTTTCAATGTCCAGAATAAACGCAAAAGAAAGTCTCCGAAAACAAATCAGACTTTCTTATGGCATTGTAGACTGGGTCACATCAATAAGAGAAGGTTGATGAAGTTACATACAGAAGGATATTTGGATCCGTTAGAATATCAATCATATGCAACTTGTCAATCCTGTCTCAAAGGAAAGATGACAAAGACTCCGTTCACTGGATACGGAGTAAGAGCGAGCGAGCTCTTAGGACTCGTACACAGCGACGTGTGCGGTCCAATGTCTACGCATGCACGAAGCGGTTATTCTTACTTCATTACTTTTACGGATGACTTTTCAAGGTACGGTTATGTCTTCTTAATGAAACATAAATCCGAAGCCTTTGGAAAATTCCAGGAATATAAGAATGAAGTAGAAAAACAAACAGGCAAAAGTATCAAGACACTGAGATCTGATCGAGATGGTGAATACTTAAGTGCCGAGTTCCTGGATTACTTAAAAGAGAATGGAATTCTCTCTCAGCTTACTCCTCCATACACTCCGCAACATAACGGTGTATCGGAGAGACGGAACCGAACCCTATTGGATATGGTACGGTCCATGATGAGTAACGCTGAGTTACCGCGATCATTCTGGGGATATGCACTAGAATCAGCTGCATACCTTTTGAACCGAGTTCCAACTAAGACTGTTCCTACTACACCATATCAGATGTGGTGTGGGAATAGACCTTATCTTAATCACATTAAGACATGGGGATGTCCAGCTTTTGTCAAAAAGCAGCATGCGGACAAGCTCGAGGCACGCTCAGTACAGTGCAAGTTTGTGGGATATCCAAAGAACTCCAAGGGATATTTCTTCTATTGCGAAGAGGAACAAAAGGTTTTTGTTTCTCGTCATGCCCACTTCTTGGAAACTGAGTTTTTGGAAAATCAGATAAGTGGGAGCGCATTAGAACTGGAAGAAATTCCAGAACCACGAGCTATTACTGAAAGCTTCATAGAACCAGAGGGTTCGAAAGATCAGGACATTCCTACGCCGCTCCGCAAAAGTAGTAGGCAGTCTCATCCACCCGTGAGATACTACAGTTTTCTCATAGACGGGGATAGAGAAGGATTGTATCATTGATAGTGATGAGCCGACTAGCTTCCAGCAGGACATTCAGAGCGTTGACTCGGTAAAATGGCTGGATGCAATGCGGACCGAAATGGAGACCATGTACACCAACAAAGTATGGACGTTAGACATTGCTCCAGATAGGGTAAAACCCGTAGGATGCAAGTGGATCTTCAAAAGGAAGATTGGTGTAGATGGACAGGTTGAGACCTATAAAGCTAGACTTGTTGCAAAGGGTTTCCGTCAAAGACCTGGTTTGGACTATGACGAAACCTTTTCTCCAGTGGCTATGCTAAAATCCATTCGGATCCTTCTTGCTATTGCTGCCTTCCACGATTATGAGATCTGGCGGATGGACGTAAAGACCGCTTTTCTAAATGGAAATTTAGAGGAGTGTGTCTATATGGACCAGCCAGAGGGTTTCATTCAGAGTGGGAGCAGAGGAAAGGTGTGCAATTTGCTTAAGTCCATCTATGGACTAAAGAAGGCATCGCGGAGTTGGAACATCTGTTTTGATGAGACGGTCAAAGAATTTGGCTTTATCAAAAATCCAGATGAACCATGCATCTATAGTAGATTTGTAGCGAGAACTGTATTATTCCTCGTTTTATATGTGGATGACATTCTCTTGATAGGAAATGACATTCCTATGCTACAATCTGTCAAAGGGTTCTTGTCACACAGGTTCTCCATGAAAGACCTGGGTGATGCCTCATACATTCTGGGGATCCGGATCTATCATGACAGATCCAAGAGGATGTTGGGACTTTCACAGTCCAGGTACATCGACACCATACTGAAAAGATTCAGTATGGAAGATTCCAAGCGCGGTAATCTACCGGCTTGTCACAGGATCATCCTCTCCAAAGAGATGTCTCCCAAGACTGATTTGGAAAGGGATCGCATGTCTATTATACCCTACGCTTCTGCGGTAGGCTCTATAATGTATGCGATGTTGTATACCAGACCAGATGTAGCTTATGCACTGAGTGTGGTAAGCCGGTATCAGTCAAACCCTGGAGAGAAACACTGGATAGCGGTAAAGAACATTCTCAAGTACCTGAGAAGGACTAAGGAGATGTTCTTGGTGTATGGCGGAAAAGACCTCCAGATCGAGGCCTTTGCTGACTCCAGCTTCCAGAGTGACAAGGATGATTCCAAGTCCATGTCGGGTTATGTCTTTACCCTCTATGGAGGGGCGGTGTGTTGGAAGAGTTTCAAACAGGAAACCATTGCTGACTCGACGATGGAAGCGGAATATATCGCTGCTGCAGATGCCGCAAAAGAAGCCGTCTGGATAAGGAAGTTCCTAACAGAATTTCAGGTAGTTCCGTCCATTGTTGATCCAGTAACTCTGTATTGCGACAACAACGGAGCTATAGCTTTAACGAAGGAACCCAGGCCCATCAAAAGTCCAGACACATCTAGAGACGGTATCACCTGATCAGGGAGATCGTGGGTCACCAGGAGATCGAGGTTCGGAGAGTTGCTACGGAAGATAATACTGTTGATCTATTCACCAAGGCCTTACCCCAGACTCAGTTTGAGCGGCTGATCGAGATGATAGGTCTTCAATACGCCAGTACATGGCCTTAGTGTAAGTAGGAGATTGTTAGTGTATATGCCCTAGAGGCCATTACTGTATCATACTAGATTGTATATTACTTGATGGAAGCTAGGGATATTCACCTTGTATTGACAATCTTGCTCAAAATAGTAGTATGCTACTTGATTTGTTTCTGCTTTAATGTGTGCATGTGTTTCTTTAAGCATATCGTCTTTACACATTAGTGGAGCCCTTAGGATCTTTGCTTGATTACCAGCGTTGTGATGGTAGTCACACTCGTGGGGGCTGGGTAATCCATAAACACATCCTTATGCAGGTCCCTAGTCGCAGGACTATCGAGACAGGGCATCGATACTCCGGAGTACACTAGTGTATGCGCTTCTTATCCCAGCTTAGGAGACGGTCTGTCCCACAGCCGTCAGTACGTCGTACTTGGGATAGTATGCGGGTGCTCGTTAGGTTACGAGTACACTGGACAGGACTCGTCGGGAACTATTGGTTGGTATTATACCTATCGTTAGTTATCAGTTCCCAGGTGACATGAGTATAGCTTAGTCCGTTGACTTGACACTGTCACTTCGCCTCGAGTGTGTTCCCACTGTACTTTGATTACTACCCTACCACGGCTCAAAGGAGTCGTGCAAACAGGTAGTTTTTGGGTGCAGTCCCGAAGCACTTGGAGGCAGTGACGGTTAGACAGGATTCGTCTCTCCCGGTATTGGGGGTTGATATCGCGCTGTGTCTAGGAGAGCCATTACACAAAGTCCCTGGCCAGGGCAAGCGAGATAGACTGGTTGGTTTCCAGTGTTATCTCAGGTGTTCTGGGCTACAATCCGACACGACTTGTACCGCTAGTAGGGGACTGACGTTTACCTCCCCTAGGCCCGCCATGCGATGTTCTTAGACGAACAGACCGGACTGTACGGAGACTGTCACATTCAGGCTCAGTAGGAGTTCAGATGGGTTTACCTCGTCAGTCTTCTTATCGGCATCTACCTGGGGACCGTTACGTACAGCTAGTGCTGCTTGCGGTCTGTGGTTAAACCCACTGCCAGCGTAGTGTCGAGTCTTTAGAGTCCCACACAGAGGGTTATTCGCCTTTAGGAAAAATGAGTACAGGTCGCATGGTTTTGCGATAGGGTCCGTTCATATCCGCGCACTTGTGCACGTTTGGTGTCCGGACAGCTTATACTAGCGGGCTTTGGTTTAAGCCGGATCCTAGTATATGATTTGGGATTGGTTTTATCTCATTGTATTCGTGTTCCGAGGAACAGGGATACGGGTGTGTATGCACAGTTGACTGAGACAGAGGCAGAGGACTTTCATTAGGGTTGATGACCATTGTCATTTTCTAAACCCTAATGTTTATGTGTGAATTATGATTTATTAATATTAGTTAATTATAATTGTGCATGGTTAGGGTTGTTGACCATTTGACTATACTTGACTTGTTGACCTAGGTTGACAAGTTGACCATCATCATTCCATATGAAATATGCTCTTTGATTCTTGCAAAAGCATTTAATGTGAAATGATAATGGTCATTTCTTGATTAACCATGACAATTATCTTTAGCTAATTATCTATTTTTCATAAATCACATATGTTAGTGTATATGCCCTAGAGGCCATTACTGTATCATACTAATTTGTATATTACTTAATGGAAGCTTGGGATATTCACCTTGTATAGACAATCTTGCTCAATATAGTAGCATGCTACTTGGTTTGTTTCTATTTTAATGTGTACATGTGTTTATTTTAGTATATCACCTATACACATTAGTGGAGCCCTTAGGATCTTTGCTTGATTACCAGCGTTGTGATGGCAGTCACACTCGTGGGGGCTGGGTAATCTACAAGCACATCCTTATGCAGGTCCCTAGTCGTAGGACTATCGAAACAGGGCATCAATACTCCGGAGTAGACTAGCGTATGCGCCTCTCATCCCAGTGTGGGAGACGGTTTGTCCCACAGCCGTCAGTACGTCGTACTTGAGATAGTATGCGGGTGCTCGTTGGGTTACGAGTACACTGGACAGGACTCGTCGGGAACTGTTGGTTGGTACTATACCTATCGTCAGTTATCAGTTCCCAGGTGACATGAGTACAGCTTAGTCCGCTGACTTGACACTGTCACTTCGCCTCGAGTGTGTTCCCACTGTACTTTGATTACTGCCCTACCACGGCTCAAAGGAGTCATGCGAACAGATAGTAGTTGGGTGCAGTCCCGAAGCACTTGGAGGCAGTGACGGTTAGACAGGATTCGTCTCTCCCGGTATTGGGGGTTGACATCGCGCTGTGTCTAGGAGAGCCATTACATGAGTAGTCCCTGGCCAGGGCAAGCGAGATATACTGGTAGGTTTCCAGTGTTATCTCAGGGTGTTTTGGGCTACACTCTGACACGACTTGTACCGCTATTAGGGGACTGACGTTTACCGCCCCCTAGGCCCGCCATGCGATGTATCAGACGAACAGACCGGACTGTACAGAGATTGTCACATTCAGGCTCAGTAGGAGTTCAGATGGGTTTCACCTCGTCCGTCTTCTTGTCGGCATCTACCTGGGGACCGTTACGCACAGCTAGTGCCGCTTGCGGTCTGTGGTTAAACCCACTGCCAGCGTAGTGTCGAGTCTTTAGAGTCCCACACAGAAAGCTATTCGTCTTTAGGCAAAAGAGTAGAGGTCACATGGTTTTGCGACAGGTCGCATGGTTTTGCGACAGGGCTCGGTCACATCCGTGTACTTATGCACGTTCAGTGTCCGGACAGTTAACACTAGCGGGCTTTGGTTTAAGCCAGATCCTAGTGTACGTTTTGGGATTGGTTTTATCTCGTTTGTATTTCGTGTTCCTCGGAACGCGGATGCGGGTGTGTATGCACAGTTGACAGAGAGACAGAGGCAGAGAATTCTCATTGGGGTTGTTGATAGTTGACTATTGACTTTTGGCTAAACCCTAATGAGAATAAGAAATATGATTAACAATAATATTAATTAAGTGTTATAGTAACATGGTTGTTGAGGGGTTAACTTTGTTGACTTGTTGACTTTGTTGACCGGTTGACTAGGTTGGACTAGTTGACCATCATCATGACAATGGCTATCATTTCATGGCAAAGACTTTTGCTTGCTTGTTTATTTTTGCAAAATGAGTGCATGAAATGATATAGCCATTGACTTGAACCATCACATAATACTTGATTACTATTTTGTTATGATGGTTTTGGATTATGAGAGCTTAGATGGCAAAAGAGTTACTCATTCTCTCATTTTCATTTCTCTCTCTTGCTTGAGCTCTCCCTCTTGCTCTTCCTCTTGCTCTCTCTCTAGCTCAAGGCAACACCCTCTCATGAGTTGAGAAACATTGCCTTAGAGATAAAAGAAAAACCCAAATCACTTCTCTACTCATCCTAGTTCACAAGGTTTAGCAAACCAAGTGTTCTAGTTTCTTCAAGTTCGAAGAAGAAGCCAAAGGTAGAAGCTTTCAGGTGGATCCATCTTCGGCGCAAGGAGACGACGAGGTGAGGCCAATCTGTACACCGGAAAGAGTTGAAGACGAAGGAGTTCAAGAAAGGTATAGCCCCCTAACCGAGTAGGTAAATCACTAGTTAGGTTGTTAGTTAGTTGTTTAACAAAGATCCGTATTTTGAGTCCATGTTACCACCTCTTGAAAAATCATTTTTCATCATTTCCGCAAGCCCGTAAGTACCGGGAGAGGTAACGTGGATTTACAGTGGTATCAGAGCCTAGTTAAATACTATCTAACATGTTAGCAAAGTAACTAGAAATTCGATCGAAGAAAAAGTCGCGAAACGAACCCGTAAAATCAAGTTTCTGCCTCATTTTTTTTCTGTCCAAAAAAATGATAAATCTTACACTAAAATTCGGCTCAGGCTTTTGTTAAAACACCCAAGAAAATTGGTCCAACGAACCGGTCAAGTCGCCGCGGAAACGCGGCGGGAGCATGCTCCCGCCGCGGTTCCGCGGTCGAGTTGACTCGACCGTGGCACAATTTTGCTGCAGTGTGTTTCTGGGGTTGTTTTGGGATTTTTAAAATATGTTTTTTGTGCCCAGATTTTCCAGAAAGAAAAATTTGTGTTTGGGGCCTAAAAATCCGTATTTAGATCGAACTTCTAAAGGCTTAAGCTGACGGGTATATATCTGTGATGTGTTATCTGTATTGAACGTCCGCTAATCGCTATACGTCGATTAGTGGGGGTTATACATATCTGAGATCTGTAATGTTAATGGTATGTGTATATGAATTAATTGGATTGTCGCGGATGAATAGCCGGGGGTTGAGAGATGAGAGTTTTTCCTTTTATCTTTCAATTCATGTAATATGTAAATTGATGTAATATTATTTTTGGCCGCACAACCGGGTCGGGATTGTAGCCGTCATTGTATAATTTCTTTTTACTGTTTTTGCTCCTAGGATAGACCCAAGGTGGGGTGCACAAACTACCGGGTATCTCGAAGTGCCGAGTGGCCTACTCACGTCGTTGAGGGAGGTTGCTCCGCTTCGGATATTTGGCGGGTAGTTTGCCGCACCCGTAGGGGTCTAGGGTGGGGTATTGGCTATTCAACGCGACCGTGTAATCCGCTTTTCGTTACAGGCTCGTACGAATTGCGGATTCCTAGTATATCCAATCTGTTCATCTGTGATCTGAAATGGCTATCATTGCAATATATCTATATATGATACTATTTAGGCGTTGCTTATGTTTTGCATCCGCGCTAGTCCAGCCCCCGCTCTGTCGTTAGTTAAGTAACCTAACGGGTAATGACGAGGCCCCGTGGCGAATGCGGATGGCATGAGCGTACGTCATATTTTGGTTGTTTTCTGCAATGGTAGGATTAAATGATGGGACGCATTGGAATTAATGCAAGAAAAATAAACCAAGTTAAAGTCGTTGGAACACTTTCAAAACCACTCGGTTTCTTTTCAAAAATAACTTTTAAACGCGGAGCTTAAGCCACTCCTTTTAAAAGCTATCTCGTTCCATCGATTATATCAAGTTCACTACGTTCACGGTTTCGCCAAAACCATTCATAGCACTCCGTCGTTTCACATGGATGGTCAATAGTATTCAAGCTATGTATATTGGCCAAAGTCAAGGCATAGTGATTGGTAGCTATTGGGTATTCATGTGCAGCATAGATAGATGTGCTGGTTTGGGGCAGTCGTTCTACCATTTTGGCCAAAGTCAAGGGTATGTACGGATGGGCTCAAATTAACCTAGAGAATGACGGGTAGAACTTGACATGTGACTTATGATATTTTGGCCAAAGTCAAGGTCATAAGAGCATGGGGCAAAAATCCACATCGGGAGTTTCAAAAGAACTGAAACTGGCTAGCGCTGCATACCATTTGGAGTGTGATGATTCTGGTAGGATTCCTTCAGTTTTGTCACGCAATGATATTTGGATCCCGATCCTACTGTGAGTATATGCTACTCCTCGGGAAATTTCTCACTTAATGATCAATGCTATAAACCAAGTAGGTGTCTAGAAAGGTGTTAGCGGGGCTACGCCCCCAGGGAAAAGCGGTTATTTAATTAAGGAACTTCGCGAAAGCGTTGGAAAACCTCCTTCGAAGTACCGACACCAGTCTGGCCGAACGGTTAAGTACGTATTGTACGGTGAGAATGATCCTGACTAATTCTTTCTTTTTGGTTTGAGGAGGGATTCAAGAGACAGTGGGAGCCATCCTGTTTAGACAAATTAAAAACCACTCTAAACTTGCAAGAGCATCATGCTAAAGTGTTTCTTCTCTCTCTCCTAATTGCAGCGACCAAATATCATGACCGGACTTAAGTTATTACTAGATAAAAACATACTGACAGGGCTAAACTACAAAGATTGGCTCAGGAATGTCAAAATGGCAATCACTTATGACAAGTTAGGGTATCTTCTTACCACCAAAGCTCCCCCTGTCCCAGGTCCCAAAACCAGCGTCGCGGATGGGGAAATCCATAAGACCTGGGAAATCGATTGCGCGAAGGCCAAGTCCCTCGTGCTTGCCTCTATGGACAACGAACATCAGAGGAGGCACGAGAATATGGACCTCGAATCCATATTTCTCCATACAAAAGAACTGTATGGAGAGCAATCTCGTATCGAAAGATACGAAGTGTCGAAAAAGTTGTTTTCGGCAAGGTTTGCCGTCAGATCATCGGTAGCGGAACACGTGCTTAAGATGATTGGCTTCATAGAGGAGCTCGCAGACCTTGGGACCACGTTGGAGAATGAGCTCTATACGGACTTGATTCTTCAGTCCCTTCCTTCCACTTATGCCCAGTTTATCCTGAACTTCAACTTGCAAGAAAAAGAAGTTGAACTTTCAGAACTCCTCAACATGCTGAGGAGTGCAGAGGGCACCCTACAGAAAGGTAGGGAAACATCCACTTTGTTTGTAGGAGGATCTTCCTCTTCTAGGTCCAAGACGAAAGCCAAGGGAAAGAAGAAGAAAACCTCCACCAAACCAAGGGGCGGTGTTAGTAAAGTGGATACGAAGGGAAAGGCAAAAGCAACAAAGATAGCGGGGAAACTTGTGGGGAAGGAAGAGTGCTTTTACTGTCATAAGAGTGGGCACTGGAAGAAAGATTGCAGGGCTTGGAAAGCCAGAACACAGGATCTGAAGCAAGTTGCGGCTTCAGCTTCAGGTGTGTATGTTATTGAAAACTGTCTATCAATAAACTCTACTTCCTGGGTATTGGATACCGGATCAGGATCTCATATCTGTAATTCTTTGCAGGCGTTGAGAAACCGTAGGTTTTTGAAGGCAGGTGACATGACCCTCAAAGTTGCAAACGGAGCTAGCATGGATGCTAAGGCCGTGGGGGACTATCACCTGGGAATGTCAGATGGACACGTTTTGGTTTTGCGTAATTGCTATTTTGTACCCAATGCAACTTGTAATATCATTTCTGTATATTTATTATCTAAAGAAGGTTATGAATTTGCATTTGTTTAAGTAATGTTGTAAACATTCACCTTAATCAAGTTCTGATTGGGTCAGGTACATTAATCAATGGTATATACGTATTAAACCAACCACAGATTTTCAATGTCCAGAATACACACAAAAGAAAGTCTCCAGAAATAAATCAGACTTTCTTATGGCATTGTAGACTTGGTCACATCAATGAGAGAAGGTTGACGAAGTTACATACATAAGGATATTTGGATCCGTTCGAATATCAATCGTATGTTACTTGTCAATCCTGTCTCAAAGGAAAGATGACAAAGACTCCGTTCACTGGACACGGAGTAAGAGCGAGCGAGCTCTTGGGACTCGTACACAGCGACGTGTGCGGTCCGATGTCTACACATGCGCGAAGCGGTTTTTTTTACTTCATTACTTTTACGGATGACTTTTCAAGGTACGGTTATGTCTTCTTAATGAAATATAAATCCGAAGCCTTTGGAAAATTCCAGGAGTATAAGAATGAAGTAGAAAAACAAACCGGCAAAAGTATCAAGACACTGAGATCGGATCGAGGTGGTGAATACTTGAGTGCTGAGTTCCTGGATTACTTAAAAGAGAATGGAATTCTCTCTCAGCTTACTCCTCCATACACTCCGCAACAGAACGGTGTATCGGAGAGACGGAACCGAACCCTATTGGATATGGTACGGTCCATGATGAGTAACGCTGAGTTACCGAGATCATTCTGGGGATATGCACTAGAATCAGCTGCATACCTTTTGAACCGAGTTCCAACTAAGACTGTGCCTACTACACCATATCAGATATGGTGTGGGAAGAGACCCTATCTTAATCACATTAAGACATGGGGAAGTCCAGCTTTTGTCAAAAAGCAGCATGCGGACAAGCTCGAGGCACGCTCGGTACAGTGCAAGTTTGTGGGATATCCAAAGAACTCCAAGGGATATTTCTTCTATTGCGAAGATGAACAAAGGGTTTTTGTTTCTCGGCATGCCCACTTCTTGGAAACTCAGTTTTTGGAGAATCAGATAAGTGGGAGCGCAATAGAACTGGAAGAAATTCCAGAACCACGAGCTATTTCTGAAAGCTTCATAGAACCAGAGGGTTCAAAAGAATATGACATTCCTACGCCGCTCCGCAGGAGTAGTAGGCAGTCTCATCCGCCCGAGAGATACTATGGTTTTCTCATAGACGGGGATAGAGAAGATTGCATCATTGATTATGATGAGCCGACTAGCTTCCAGCAGGCTATTCAGAGCGTTGACTCGGTAAAATGGCTGGATGCAATGCGGACCGAAATGGAGTCCATGTACACCAACAAAGTATGGACGTTGGACGTTGCTCCAGATGGGGTAAAACCCGTAGGATGCAAGTAGATCTTCAAAAGGAAGATTGGTGTAGATGGACAGGTTGAGACCTATAAAGCTAGACTGGTTGCAAAGGATTTTCGACAAAGACCTGGTTTGGACTATGACGAGACCTTTTCTCCAGTAGCTATGCTGAAATCAATTCGGATCCTTCTTGCCATTGCTGCCTTCCATGATTATGAGATTTGGCAGATGGACGTAAAGACCGCTTTTCTAAATGGAAATTTAGAGGAGTGTGTTTATATGGACCAGCCAGAGGGTTTCATTCAGAGTGGGAGCAGCGGAAAGGTGTGCAAGTTGCTTAAGTCCATCTATGGACTAAATCAGGCATCGCGGAGTTGGAACATCTGTTTTGATGAGACGGTCAAAGAATTTGGCTTTATCAAAAATCCAGATGAACCATGCATCTATAGTAGATTTGTAGCGAGAACTGTAATATTCCTCGTTTTATACGTGGATGACATTCTCTTAATAGGAAATGATATTCCTATGCTACAATCTGTCAAAGGGTTCTTGTCACACAAGTTCTCCATGAAAGACCTGGGTGATGCCTCATACATTCTGGGGATCCGGATCTATCGTGACAGATCCAAGAGGATACTGGGACTCTCACAGTCCAGATACATCGACACCATACTGAAAAGATTTAGTATGGAAGATTCCAAGCGCGGTAATCTACCGGCTTGTCATGGGATCTCCCTTTCCAAAGAGATGTCTCCCAAGACTGATTTGGAAAGGGATCGCATGTCTATTACACCCTACGCTTCTGCGGTAGGCTCTAAAATGTATGCGATGTTGTGTACCAGACCAGATGTAGCTTATGTACTGAGTGTGGTAAGCCGGTATCAGTCAAACCCTGGGGAGAAACACTGGATAGCAGTAAAGAACATTCTCAAGTACCTGAGAAGAACTTGTAGGGTTGCTAGGCACGCGCACAAGGGTCTACGAGGCATCAACCATGCCCGATTAAAAATTTAGCCGGGCCGAACAACCCGAAGCCGGATCTTTAAACTAGGGTTTAGGCGAAAAACAGGCATGTTAAACATTTTAACACTAAGTAAGAGGGATTACAACCTTTGTAGATCCGGTCCTTCACTTCTAAAGTTCCGTGTTGAAGTCCCTTCGCTGCGATCATCGTGTTCCGGACTTTCGAGAAGTTCCACAAAGAGAAAGATGCAGTCTTGCTTCCGATCTTCGATACAAAGATGATCTACCTTGAAGTTTCGTTAACACAAGCTAACACTCATAATATGAAGTGAACACCCTCATCTAAATGGCAAGGATAAATGAGGATGATGAAATAGGATTTTTGCTCTCTTTTATTTTCTCATTCTCACTCATATTCATCACTTGGAAAAAAACTAGTAAGCTTTTTTTATGAAAAGTAGAAGGAAGAAGAAGAAGAAGAATAATGGAATTCCTTTTTTGATGAATAATAAAAAAAGTTGTCATAATCATTTATGCAACCATGGTTGTAGTAACCAATGTAGAGAGTTTACTAGAGTTAGGGTTTGGGTTGGGTTAAAAGGTGAGTCACAAAGAAATATCTATCATAATATCTTAGCAAATGACAAAGTAAAACCATCTAGAAACATCTAGAATACATTAACCCAAATCAAACCCTAATCTTGTTTAAACTTCTCTAATCATGTTGCATTAATAATTATAACATGTTACAATATTATATATCACATATACAATATTTATTGTAACAAAATAAAATAATACATTTAACATATATCGCATATATATCAATGTATTACCCGAGTGAGAAAAATAATCTTTTAGTGAGCAAATATTAGTTAATGTAATTTAATATATCATATATATTATTATACATTAAATTATCGAATCAACACTTGATCCGAAAATCCGGCTATATCTCATATAACCGACTAATATATATCCGTACCGATTCATCGAATCAACACTTGATCCGATGACCCGGCTGATATCAAATATCGCGAGAATAGAATACGGTATCTCATATCGTATTATCCTCGGTCCCGCACATATCACATATGTGCTCCTACTCCGTTTTTCTTGAGCCAAGAAAGCTCTGTGTAGGACTCTAAAGAATCGTCAATACGCCGGCAGTAGGTGATGATCATATCAAATACCTACAAGCTGCAAGCGGTCAGCTAAACGTAACAGTCACCCAGGTATTGAGCACTCAGAAGATCAACAAGCAAGCCAGTACATTCTCCTGTGAATCCAAACAGTAATACTCCCGTACAGTTCGGTCTCGTCGTCTGATATGTTGCATATCTCGCCTAGGGGTGGTAAACGTCAAACCCCAGTAGCTCGATAAGTCGTGTCGATATGAGGTCTTTAATAGTTCGAGAAACTATTGATAACACTTACCAGTAAATCTCAGCAACCCTGGCCAGGGATTTCCGGTTATAGCCAATCGAACACAGCACAACATCAACTCCCTATACCGGGAGAGACGAGTCCCCTCCTATCGCTCATTGCCTCCATGTGATTCGGGAATGTACCCAAAAGCCACCTTTTTGCACGCCCTCTTGAACATGGTATGATGGAAATCAAAGCACATTGGGAATCACACAAGACTCTATGACGATCTCGGGTCAACAGACTACTCTGTACCAGTGTCACCGGAGAACTGCCATCTGACGTGAGGTATAATACCATCTGGGAGTTCTCGGCGAGTCCTTCCAGTGTACCCAGTCTCCACTGAGCACCCGTACACCATCCTTGATGTCAAACACCGATGGATATGGGATCATCCATCGCCCATCATATGGGTCAAGATGCATATACGCTAGTCTACTCTGGTGTATCGATGCCCTGTCTCGATACACCCTCGACTAGGAACAGTTATAGGATGTACTCGTCGACTACCGTGGCCCCACTAATATGATCTCATCATAGTCCCAGTAGTCGAGTACATATCCTATGGGCTTTATCAACATGTAATATAGAGACAATCAGACTACATGTTAAGATAAAGTACAACCAGATAGCATACTATCATGTCGAGCAAGAAAGTCCTCCCTATATATGTCCAAGCATCCATTACAATATACATCGTATGTACAGTAATGGCCTCTAGGACATACATATAACTAACAATCTCCCACTTGCACTAGGGCCATCTGTTGTGGTATCACATACCCAACAATTAGCTGCGGTTGAAGTATCTCATACTCAACCATCCAATAAAAGTCTCTAATGGGAAAAAGGCCTTTGTGAGTGGATCCGCGCTGTCGTCCTCTGTGTCTACTCTCCTAACCTCGATCTCCCTAGAGATCAACCATCTCCATGATCATGTGATACTGCCTAAGAATCATATCTGGATTTTTGATGGGACGGGGGTTCCTTGGCAAAAGCCACAACTCCATTGTCATACAATGGTAGGAACGAAGTTCATCTCATGAACTTATAAATATCCAGACTGCCTCTTTGGTAGCATCCTTGGTAACGATGTATCTTGCCTTTAATCGTCTAGAAAGTCACGGTATCTAACTTGGAACTCTTCCAACATACCGTCCCTCCACTGAGGGTAAAGACAATGCCTGCGACTGATATTCAGTCGTCCTTATCACCCTGGAACTTTTCCAGTGATTCTCCCCAGGATCGATTGATACCTTCTCACTACATCTAGTGAGTATCCTAACATCCAATTAGATCTATCTCATAGATCCAAAACCCAGGATATAGGAGGTATCACTTTGATCCTATACGGAGAATCCTTGTGATAAGCGGAGATTGACCGAGCGTAGCATAGAAAACTCTTTCCCTATAAAGAGTATGTCATCCACGTACTCTACGAAGATCACCACCATACTCTCTACTACCTTTTTGTTTATATAAGGTTCATCTACCATTTTGATGAAGTCAAACTCTTTGACTACCACATCAAAACATACGTTCCAACTCCGCGATGCCTGTTTTATCACATAAAACATCTTGCACACGTTTCCGCTACTCCCACTGTCTACGATGCCCTCTGGCTGTGTACTTATAGACGCTCTTTTCTAAAACATCATTTAGAAAAGCAATCATGACACCTAACCGCCAGATATCGTAGTCATGGTATGTAGCCGTAGCAAGTAGGATCTGGATGGACTTAAGCATAGCTTTGAAAGTCTCAACTTTTCCATGTACACCAAGTAATCTTCTCAAGATATACTTGCTCCTGATGGGGATTTAACCATTCAGATAGAGCAACCAAAGTCCATACTTTGTTGGTGTATAAGGATTCCATCTCAGATCGATAAGCATCCAGCCATTCTTACAGAGTCCCACTCCTGATCGCCTGCTCGAAACTAGTTGGGTCATCATCTCATGATGCAATCCTCGCTCCCACTTTCATAGAGAAACCGAAGTATCTCTCTGGTGGGTGAAGAACCCTACTAGATCGGCGGAGAGGCTGAGGTTCGTTGGTTACTATTGAATCCTTTGGTTCTACCAAATCATCAGCCGCAGTTTGTATAGCTGGAACCTTTCCAGTTCTACATAACAGTCCTTGCCTCGAGCTTGTCCGGATTTTGCTTTTAGACATAGTCCGGACAACCCCAAATCTTAACAAACATAAGATATGGGCTCTTCCCTATCCATATCATATATGAAGTGGTAGGCAACTGAATTGATTTGAACCCTATTCAATAGGTATGCAGCTTCTCAAGCGCATAACACCCAAAAGGAAATAGACAACTCAGTAGTACTCATCATAGAGCACACCATGTCACATAGGGTGCTATTGCTCCGCCCCGATACACCGACGTGCTGTGGTGTATACGGAGGAGTAATGCTGAGAGAGAATCTCATTCTCCTTTAGAATAGTCCAGGAATTCCGTGCTCAAGTATTCTCCTCCTTGATCTCATCAAAGGACATAATACTTATACCCGTATTTTGGTTCTCTACTTCTAACTTATATTCTGTGAATATCTCAAAAGGTTCGGACTTGTATTTCAACAGGAATATATGTCTGAATCTTGAGAGATCATCAGAGAATGTAATGAAGTACAAAGAACCGGTCTTGGCATGTGTAGATAGGAGACTTTCATACATCAGCATGTATCAATCCCAAGAGTTCACTAACTCTTTCTCTGTTTCCAATAAACAGAGCTATGGTCATCTTATCTTTGTGACATGACCGGCAAGTTTCACAAGATGTAAATTCAAACAGATTTAAATATGCATCTAAATGTAACTTAGCCAGTCGGGTGGCATTGATATGACCTAGTCTACAATGCCTTAAGAAGGATTCGTTCATTTCTGAACTATTCCTCTTGTGTGTGTTCTGTATACTAAGAACTGTATTTTGATTTAGAACATCAATACTTTTAGATAACGTGCCTAAACTGATCAACTCTTGATATAGGAAATGTTCAAAACATTATCCAACAATACAAAATTATATCCCTTCTTTACTAAAAAAGAGAATGATATGATGTTGTATATCAGGTTCGGTATCTAATAACATTTGTTCAGAATCAATTTATTCTGGTAATACAGGGTGATAGTGACCAACAGACTTGGCTGCAACACTTGCACCGTTTTCTGTCTCATGAAACTTATCACCAGTTCTCAGTTCTCTACCTGTCTGTAGCCCATGTAACAGATTACATATGCGGGATCCTGATCCGGTATCTCATACCCAGGACGTAAAGGATGCTGAGAAACAGTTCTATGTAATGAACACACCCGAAGATGATGTATCAACATGCACTTTCTTCGTTTGGGCGGCACGGGAAATCTGGTATTCCCCAATTTCCTGCTCTATCTTATAACAATTATAAGTTGGAGCGGGACCAACGTTCCCCAGCTCAGTATAACAAGCTGGTTCGGTCAATTCATCCGTTTTATTATCATGATTAAGGCGTGATATGGTCGCTACCTGGAGAGAGAGAGAAGAAAACACTCAGCGTATGCTCTTGCAAGATTAGATTGGTTATCTAATATATCTAATCAGGATGTCTCCCACTGTTTTAATCAAATCTTCCTTCAAACCCTAAAAGGAAAGACTAGCCGGGATTAATTACACTCTACAAGTTCGCCAATCTTTCAGCCAGGCCAGTGTCGGTACTTTGAGGGAGGTCCCCCGTACTTTCGCACGAACCTAATTAAAGTAAACCTCGTTTTCCCAGAGGCGTAACCCCGTTAACACCTTTCTAGACACCTACTTGATCGGCTAATTGTAATGTGTAAAACTCTCCCGGGAGTAACTCTTACTCGCAGCGGGTATCGGGATCCAACTATCTCATAGAAGGTATGCAATCTCATTGCAAATTTCAACACTTAAAATTCCCAATAATATTTTACCCCTAGCAGCTATATGACCTTAACATGGTCAATAAATCATAAGTGCTAGTCAAGTTCAACCCGTCATTTCCCGATTGAATTAAACCCACCCGCACGACCCTTAACATGGTCAACAAAGTCGCACGACTACCCTAATCCAATCGCATCATATGCTTATACAGATAAGCACTAATCAGCTACCGCACACTACGCCTTAACATGGTCAACAAACGTAGCACGAATACTAACTAGTACTTATCTGAAATGACGGAGGGCTACGACAGGTTTTTAAGAAAACCCTTTGCGTAAAGAACTTGATATCGTTGTAGAATCGAGTGATTTTTAAATGGAGTGTTTTTTAGGCTTTTCTAGTTTTTCTAAAGGGGTCACTCCCGGTGAAAGGATCGTCGGCCCTTTCCTCATCGAATAAGGTGCAGGATATTTCACAAATACCACTTTGCAAAGCAAGAACTATAGAAGCAATCAAAAGACAAACCGAGTTTGTAGCATCTGCTAGTTTCACTAAAGAGGTCACTCCCGGTGAAGGGATCTCGGCTCTTTCCTTATCGAATAAGGTGCTGGATGTTCTACAAGGAACACCGCTATGCAAAGCAAGAACTAGAGCTACCAGTTTTTAAATAAGTTTCTACAACATCTTAGGTTTCTTTTATTTTCATTAATCTCATTATTGAAGTCCCATTTTAATATGCTTCACAAGCATCGCATTTGAAACGAAGTCTGCAATATAACATATATCTCATATATATAATATAAACATTCGTCTCAGGCAGTAATATGATCATCACAGAACATTGCAGCAGAAGAAACATATATGAAATATTGGATATACTAGGACGTCCGTGTTTTAGTACGAGCCTGTATAAAACACGGATTCCACGGTCGCGATGAATAGCCAAACCCACATTCCTAGACCCCTACGAGAGCGGCAAGCAACACTGCCAATTCTAGGATTAGGAGACCCGGTCTCGACTCCTCGAGATGGTCTCCCACTGGACCCCAGAACCCGGTTACTTGTGCTCCCCGCCTTGGGTCTACCTAATGCGGAAAAGTAAATAATATACAATGGTGACATCATCCTCAGCCCGGAAGTGCCCCAATAAAAGAATATTACATACTAATGAATTTTACATGAATGAAAAAGAAAAACTCTCATCTCACATAAAACCCCCGGCTATTCAGAACGCGACGATCCAATATAACATATCACAGTGTCACGACCCGCGGGGTACGGAACGTGACTGGCACTTAAGTTACGAAACGTCTCAAGACATCCGTAAAATAAGTAAGCCAAAGCCCAGAAACCAAAACCAAATAAGCAAAATAATGAAGGAAAACCAATCAATTGAAAGCGAGTTTATCAAATGAGTCATATCAAGCCTTTTTAAAAACAATATCAATTTTTCCAAAAATTTCGGCGGAGTCTGCTTTGTAAATACTGGCCCCCAAAATGGGTACAACAAGAATATATATGAATACAACAAATAAAGCATCCCCAAGCGGGAGCTAGCTCTTCGCCACAAGGCAGTCACAAATCCCACGCAATATAAATCAGCAATATGCAAAATAAGCATAAAAAGGCATAAATAAAAAGCAACATGTCGGCTCAAGTGAGCTCGACCCCAAAATACAGCATGAAAAGTCCACAAATCTCACAGTCTCGTCTCTAGGTCAATATACAACAATACTGGTAGATACAGTAGATGGAGTACTCTAGATACAAAGAATATACAAGGTGGTACAAAAATAATAATACAACCCACCTATGAGCAAAAGCCTCGAGTCCTGGCAAAAGAGGCAAAAGAAGCGGTGCGCCCGCCACTACTGTGCTGACGGAGCGGACCTGTAAAAGACTGTGGCACAACGGGGGTGAGTTGCCAACTCGTGAGTAATAAATAACATCTATAGAGGCTATCGCAAGTATGCACACAAGCATCCAAGCATCTATAATACAGGTATGTATGCAATATGACTATACTAGCAGGCATGTATGCAATATGAATATACTCGTGATTTGCATGTGTAAATATAAGAAATCATCTTTTTTCTTTAGGCATCTCTTTTAAAATATCAGCACAATACCAATAGAATCAACTAGAATCCGTGTCCAGCAACGACACCTCAAAACTGTCTCAAATCTCATATATCCATATCGTAATATCTCTGGCCTCAGCCGTCCGGCTGACCCATCTCAAATATCAATATCTCATCATCTCGCGGCCACGATCGGTATCCTCTGGATATCCGCCGTGCCAAAACAGTCACCGGTAGGTAGTCCATCCCCTGCCAGGCTCAACGTCAGCAACACGACCTTCTTGCCCCGGGGTACCTTACCGGGCCCACCATGTACCCGAGACGGTTCATCCAACTCCTCGAAACGGGTCTCGAAAACCACAGCAAACTCATGGTGGACGACACTTACATCACTAGAAAACCGCAATTTACATATTTTTTTAAAAAATAATAAGTTTAGAAATTTTGCGACTTTCTCCCCGAAATCCAGAAATATCATAAAATCTCAAGAAATTCTCATAAATGCATATGTCAATGATAATGAATGCATATGGTATCAATAATCAAGTTGCGATGTGTGATTAATAGACTAGGCATGAACAAATAACATGATGACGTACATGCACATGAATAGCAATCCTAGGATTTCATTTTAAGAAATTAAAGGCAATAGCACAGGTTTAAGCATCAATTATAGTAAAAGGTTTCAAATTATAGGTTATCTAGTGTGGTGGCATGGCAATTACCAGGGCGTGTGTGTAAGCATGAATAGTGCTCGTGCTGTATATAAAAACCCTGGCAATGGTGCAGGTGTCCTATAGAATGGTTCGCATATGTATGTCAAATAAGGTATGGATGTAGTTACTAATATCATTAAAATCTTTAACTACTTACATTATCGGGAGACTTGCGCCATCCAAACGATAGTCCCCCGTAGATGTTAAATCTACTCACCGAAATCCTGAGCTAGCTACGTCCAATCGCCGCTTTCCCTTTTTGTGCCGCGTCCGACATCTCCACGACCGAACCTGGAATTTACATCAATACAAAACATAAGGTTACATATCATGAAACGACGCAATTCCGAACGAGAATATCTACGTTCACAAGCTAGGCACAACGTGTACAAGGTGCGCGGAACATACACGAAAACCGCAAAAACTAACTAGAATCGTCGATTTGGTCGCCCGGCAAAACTAAAACCCGATCACTCAAAAATCCGCACTCACACATCCTAAATGTCATAGGATATGCTAAAAATATAATCAAGTTATCACAATTAATCCATCACATAAATTTATATAAAAACTAGTAAGCATTTACATTCCAAAAATCGGTGCAAACATCGCCGATTTGCGACAAAAAAGACTACAACCTAGCATGAACATCCAACCGCATAACTAGTTAGCCACAACACTATAATTACAACACAACAACCATGTTTCAACCTATTTCCATACACAAAACCCTTTCTTTATTTTTCTAAAAAGCAATAGCAATCCAAATTTCACACTAGATTAACTTAGATTCGCATAATATGAAACCAAATAAGCAAAATAACTCCATTAATTAGGTTAGTGTAAAACACTAGAAAGCAAAATAACTTAATTAACTTATTATTGGTTTCTAAAACCCTAGTTAAAATTCAATCCATGAACTAAAAAAAACTAGATTAGAAATTAGCTATAATTTTAACACTAAAACAATTTTCAAGTTCTAATTAGCACACTTTAACTACAAATTAGCCAAGGATTGAAATTATACCTCAAACTAGAGATCTAGCAAGAACAATATGCCTCCAAGGATGGCTTCATAGCACCATGATCCAAGCTAGAAAGGCTAAGAAAAGTGGGATGGAGAATGGCTTGGAATTTTGAGGTTTGATTTGGATTTTTGGAGAAATTTTTGAAGAAATTTGATGATGAAAGGAGATGAGACAAGAAGGGGGAGGGGGGTACTGTTCCCAGCAGAAATATCGGCTATGGAGGAGTGAGAAAGGTGTGGGGGAGTTGGGAAAAAGTGTAGAGAAATTTTCAAAGTCAAAAGACCAAGTCAAACAACAAAACCCATACCCAATTTAATATATTAAAACCCTTATCATATCATTTTGTTCAAATGAGATGGGAAAAAATTTTGTGGGCTTGGTGCTGAGGTGGGGCCAGCCAAGAGGGTGTGAGGATGAGTATGAGAGAGTGCACAAAAATTTTTATGCAAAAAGACCCCCCCACAAGTCCAAAATTGCAAGTTTTAGTTCAAAATAAATATATTTTTGTTTTCCATAATAAAAACCTATTAAAACTTGAAATAAAATACTAAAAATTTATATTACAACTAGATTTTAATTAACATGATTTTAAAGATTAAAATTAGCCCATTTAAATTTGTATTTATCGCTAATTTAATGTATTTTTTTACCGGCTTAAAATAATATTAAAAATTGAAAAATTAGGGAAAAATTTTAAACGACCAGAATTTTATAAGTAACTCATTAGCTACTAAAAACTAGCAATTACCTATCCAAATTAGGTATAATTAGGCCTAAACTGCAAAATAACGAAAAAGACGATTTACGGAAAAATACCAAATTTTCACCGATTTTCGGGAAAACACCAAAATGACTTTTCAAGGCGCTACATTCTTCCCCCCTTAAAGAAATTCAGTCCCCGAATTTAAAAAAATATAGCTATGCGTACTTTCAAAGAGATGGGGATATTTCTTCCTCATCTCGTCCTCGGTCTCCCAGGTAACCTCCTCGCTGCTCGGGCTACGCCAAAGGACCTTGACGGTTGGTATAACTTTCGATCTCAACTTCTTCACCTGCCGATCCAGGATGACCATCGGCTACTCTGCAAAAGAAAGGTCGCGCTCTAGCTGGACTGTCGGGTGCTGAATCGCATGCGAAGGATCGTGAAGGTACTTGCAGAGCATCGAAACATGGAAGACGGGGTGAACATCGGGAAAACTGGGTAGAAGAGCCAAACGGTATGCAACTACACCGACATGCTCGAGAATTTCAAAGGGTCCCAAAAATCTGGGACTAAGCTTTCCCTTTCGCCCAAAACGCAACACGCCCTTCATCGAAGAGACCCTCAGAAAAATATGATCGCCAACTGCGAACTCTAGTCTGCGACGGCGCCTGTCTGCATATGATTTCTTCCTACTCTAAGCCGCTCTCATCCGGTCTCAAATCAAATGTATCTTCGCTGTCGTCTCCTCAACAAGCTGCGGCCCCAATATACTGCTCTCACTAAGCTCGGTCCAACAGACGGGCGATCTGCAACTCCTCCCATACAATGCCTCGAAAGGTTCCATCTGAATAGTATCCTGGAAGCTGTTGTTGTAGGAGAACTCCACTAACGGTAAATGACGATCCCAGCTACCACAAAAGTCCAAAACGCACGCTCGGAGCATGTCCTCGAGAGTCTAAATAGTCCGCTCTGACTGGCCGTCGGTCTGCGGATGAAATGCTGTGCTGAAACTCAAACGGGTGCCCAATGCCTCCTGAAGTCTCTGCCATAGTCGGCTGGTAAACTGGGTGCCTCTGTCGGACACGATACACGCCGGGACTCCATGCAGTCGTACGATCTCGTCAATGTATATCTGGGCATACTGAGCAAAACCGAAAGTCGTCTTCACTGGTAGGAAGTGAGCCGCTTTCGTCAATCGATCTGCGATCACCCAAATGGAGTCGTACCCTCGACTGGTCCTGGATAAACCCATAATGAATTCCATAGAAATCTGCTCCCATTTCCACTCCGGAATAGGCAAGGCTACAACTCTCCCGCGGGCCTCTGGTACTCGGCCTTGACTTGCTGACAAGTCAGGCATCTCGACACGAAATCAGTGGCATCCCTCTTCATTCCGTCCCACCAGTAAACATCTCGCAAATCGTGGTACATCTTGTTGGAACCCGGATGTACGTTGTATGTCGATCTATGCGCCTCCTCAAGAATCTCACGCCGCAGCCCCTCGTAATCTGGTACGCACAATCGAGTCCCAAATCGCAGTACTCCCTGATCATCGATCACGAACTCGGAATCTCTGCCCTGCCTAATCTGCTCCATGATCTTTGAAAGATGGTCATCGTTGGGCTGTGCCTCTCGAATACGGTCAAGTAACTGCGGACGTGCACGAACATGCGCAAGCTGTCCCCCTATCGGAGTGAACTCGAACTCAACCCGGCTGTCGCATAAAGTCTGCCAATCTGCCGACGACTGCCTCTTTACTACGCGCAAACAAGATAGACTACCCCCGGGCCTCCTGCTCAAAGCATCCGCCACTACATTAGCTTTGCCCGGGTGAAACAAAATCTCGCAATCATAGTCCTTTACTAGTTCCATCCAACGGCGCTGTCTGAGATTCAGGTCTCGCTGCTGAAATATATACTTTAAGCTCTTGTGATCAGTGAATATCTGACACGACTCGCCATATAGGTAATGTCGCCAGATCTTAAGTGCAAAGACCACTGCAGCCATCTCCAAATCGTGAGTTGGGTAGTTCTGTTCATGACTCTTCAACTGCCATGAAGCATACGCGATCACCCTGTCATGCTGCATCAATACGCACCCTAGCCCCACTCATGAAGCGTCACAATAAACCACGAATCCGCCTGATCCTGAAGGCAAAGATAATACCGGCGCCGTAGTCAAACAAGTCCGTAGCTGCTGAAAACTGTGCTCGCACTCCTCCGTCCAAACGAAAGGAACTCCCTTCCGGGTCAATCCGGTCAAAGGTGCAGCAATACGGGAGAAATCCTGAACGAATCGCCTGTAGTAGCCAGCCAGGCCTAAGAAACTGCGGATCTCCGTAACTGATGTCGTCCTGGGCCACTGCTGAACGGCCTCAATCTTCTTCGGGTCCATACATATGCCATCTCTCGTAATCACGTGACCCAAGAATCCGACGCTGTCCAACCAGAATGCACACTTGGAAAATTTTGCGAAAAGGTGGTGCTCCCTCAAAGTCTGCAACGTAATCCGCAAGTGCTGCTCGTGCTCCTCTCTGCTCCGGGAGTACACCAAGATATCGTCGATAAACACGATGATGAACAAGTCAAGGTACGGTCTGAATGTACGGTTCATCAAATCCATGAATGCAGCTGGGGCGTTGGTGAGTCCGAACGACATCACCAGAAACTCATAGTGGCCATAACGCGTACGGAAAGCTATCTTCGGTATATCCTCCTGTCGAACTCGCAGCTGATGGTACCCTGATCGCAAGTCAATCCTCGAAAAATACCCCGCACCCTGAAGCTGGTCGAACAAATCATCAATGCGTAGCAACGGATATCTGTTCCGCACGGTAACCTTGTTCAGCTGGCGGTAGTCGATACATAAGCGCAAACTTCCGTCCTTCTTCTTGACAAACAGGACCGGAGCACCCCACGGAGAAACACCGGTCGAATAAGCCCTTTATCTAACAGTTCCTACAACTGATCCTTCAGCTCTCTAAGCTCTGCCGGGGCCATCCGATAAGGCGGTATAGAAATAGGCCCCGAGCCGGGAATCAAGTCAATGCAGAACTCAACGTCGCGCTTAGGTGGTAGCCCAGGCAGCTCATCAGGGAAAACATCAGGGAACTCACAAACAACCGGGACCCGGTCCAACGGAACCTCTGCAGCTCGAGTATCGCAAATATACGCTAAGAATCCGTGACATCCCTTCCGCAAGAGCTGACCAGCGAAGAGACGAAATAAAGCTGGGAAGGATGACGCTGCGGTCTCCCTGAATAACAAGGACTGGCTCTCCCGGAAAGCTGAATCTGACTGTTTTCTCACGGCAGTCCACTGAAGCATAACATGTGGCTAGCCAATCCATGCCCAGAAGCACATCAAAGTCCAACATATCGAGGAGAATCAAATCAACCGATGAATCCCTCTCCCCGATACGAACGGAACACAATCGAAACACAAAACGAGCGACAAACGACTCGCCTACCGAGGTAATAACAACAAGCGGCTGACCTAACGACGACGACTCACGGCCCAACATCGGTGCAAAGTGTGTAGATACGTACGAATGTATGGAACCTGGGTCGAATAATACCCGTGCGTCGAAATAGCAAACTGGCAAGGTACCTGTCACAACGGCGTTGGATGCCTACGCATCCTGTGGCGTCAAAGCAAAAACTCGGGCCTGATCCCTACCAATAACTGGCTGTCCTTGGCTCGTCCTCGGCCTTCTCGTCCTCTCTGGATCGGACCGCCACGTCCACGGCCTCTGGGTGCATCGAACTGTCGTGGAGCATCTCCAGTGATAGGAAGTAGGGCTCTCTGAGGAGGGGTGGTGATGGTGGTAGGGTAACATGTGGCACTGTCGCCGCTCCCTGTCGTCTCGCTGGACAGTTCCTGATACGATGGTGCAGACTCCCGCACCCATAACATCCTGGCGACGGCTGCTGTCCCTGTGGATATGAACCATATAACTGACCCCGTCCAAATCCTCTGCCAGGCCCATCTCTCGGAAAGAATCTGGCGCGCTGCTTCTGTAACGGCACATCGGTGCGAATCCTCTTCGGCCCAGAAACGGCCGAAATCTGTGATATGCGTGCCTCCATCCGTACTGCCGTATCCATAGCAGCTGAATAAGTGTCGAAGTGCTGGGCGCTAATAGCAAGAAATAGCTGGGTGTCAAGTCCCTGCACGAACCTCTTCACTATCTTCTCTTCGGTATCCACCAAATACGGAGCATATCAGGATAACTGTGTGAACTAGATGTCATACTCAGACACCGTCATCCCTGGGGTCTTGATCAAGGCCTCAAAACTACGAGCTCTGGCGTCACGAACGCTCTCTGGGACGAAACGAGCTAGAAAGACTGCTGTAAACTCGGCCCAAGTCATAGGCGGTAGACCTGCAGCTCGACCTCTCAAGACTGACTCCCACCATGTCTGAGCGAGGCCCTCTAGTCGGAAACTTGCAAGCTCTACCCATCGATCGTCCGAACATCTCAGCGAACGGCAGATCCTGGCTAAACTGTCAAGGAACGTCTGTGGGTCCTCCGCTGCCTCGGTGCCGGTGAATACTGGAGGTCTCAGCCGCATGAAATCCTGTAGAGAAACCGGAATGGCCACGGTGGTAGTAGGAGGAGCAGGTATCATAGTCGTCTGGGATGTGGTAGGTACGTCCTCCGGCCTCGGTGCACGACCGGCCGCTACTAAGGACCCCACCATCTGTCGCAACTCCTGCACGCCTCCCATCATCTGTCGCAGCTCCTCCATACCGGACTCAAGCCTATCCATACGGCCTGGGGAAGGCGGATCAGTCTGTCCCTACGGCGTAGGCATGCCACCCTGCTCAGTCCTCGTCTCGGACGAGCCTGCTCGGATCTCATCTCGGGCGGCAGCCCTCTGCGCTCTCGTAGCCTTCGGCGGCATAGTGGCTGGTACAGGAAAAAGGATAATAAGAACA
Source organism: Agapanthus africanus (assembly GCA_030015575.1). NCBI lineage: Eukaryota > Viridiplantae > Streptophyta > Magnoliopsida > Asparagales > Amaryllidaceae > Agapanthus > Agapanthus africanus. Next base: position 794,166,355 of record JASDDO010000024.1, on the reverse strand, counting down.
GTGCAATAGAATCATAGGATACACGGAATTGAAGAAGGAATTTCAAGCAAGTATATCCTAAAGTCACTTAAGCGGAGTACCGTATCGCAAGTATGCCGCGGACATACACACGCTACGTTACCCTGCTTAAGTCACTTACTCCATCTACCAAGGGTCATCCTACACTTAAAAAGGTAAAACCTATCGCTCTGATACCAACTTTGTCACGACCCGCAAGGTACGGAACGTGACTGGCACTTAAGTTACGAAACGTCTCAAGACATCCGTAAAATAAGTAAGCCAAAGCCCAGAAACCAAAACCAAATAAGCAAAAGAATGAAGGAAAACCAATCAATTGAAAGCGGGTTTATCAAATGAGTCATATCAATCCTTTTTAAAAACAATATCAATTTTTCCGAAAATTTCGGCAGAGTCTCATTTGTAAATACTGGCCCCCAAAATGGGTACAACAAGAATATATATGAATACAACAAATAAGGCATCCCCAAGCGGGAGCTAGCTCTTCGCCACAAGGCGGTCACAAATCCCACGCAATATAAATCAGCAATATGCAAAATAAGCATAAAAAGGCATAAGTAAAAAGCAACATGTCGGCTCAAGTGAGCTCGACCCCAAAATACAGCATGAAAAGTCCACAAATCTCACAGTCTCGTCTCTAGGTCAATATACAATAATACTGGTAGATACAGTAGATGGAGTACTCTAGATACAAAGAATATACAAGGTGGTACAAAAATAATAATACAACCCACCTATGAGCAAAAGCCTCGAGTCCTGGCAAAAGAGGCAAAAGAAGCGGTGCGCCCGCCGCTACCGTGCTGACGGAACGGACCTGCAAAAGACTGTGGCACAACGGGGGTGAGTTGCCAACTCGTGAGTAATAAATAACATCTATAGAGGCTATCGCAAGTATGCACACAAGCATCCTAGCATCTATAATACAGGTATGTATGCAATATGACTATACTAGCAGGTATGTATGCAATATGAATATACTCGTGATCTGCATGTGTAAATATAAGAAATCATCTTTTTCCTTTAGGCATCTCTTTTGAAATATCAGCACAATACCAATAGAATCAACCAGAATCCGTGTCCAGCAACGACACCTCAAAACTGTCTCAAATCTCATATATCCATATCGTAGTATCTCTGGCCTCAGCCGTCCGGCTTACCCATCTCAAATATCAATATCTCATCATCTCGCGGTCACGATCGGTATCCTCTAGATATCCGCCATGCCAAAACAGTCACCGGTAGGTAGTCCATCCCATGCCAGGCTCAACGTCAGCAACATGACCTTCTTGCCCCGGGTACCTTACCGGGCCCACCATGTACCCGAGACGGTTCATCCAACTCCTCGAAACGGGTCTCGAAAACCACAGCAAACTCATGGTGGATGACACTTACATCACTAGAAAACCGCAATTTACATATTTTTTTAAAAAATAATAAGTTTAGAAATTTTGAGGTTTTCTCCCCGAAATCCAGAAATATCATAAAATCTCAAGAAATCCTCATAAATGCATATGTCAATGATAATGAATGCATATGGTATCAATAATCAAGTTGCGATGTATGATTAATAGACTAGGCATGAACAAATAACATGATGAGGTACATGCACATGAATAGCAATCCTACGATTTCATTTTAAGGAATTAAATGCAATAGCACAGGTTTAAGCATCAATTATAGTAAAAGGTTTCAAATTATAGGTTATCTAGTGTGGTGGCATGGCAATTACCAGGGCGTGTGTAAGCATGAATAGTGCTCGTGCTGTATATAAAAACCCTGGCAATGGTACAGGTGTCCTATAGAATGGGTTCGCATATATATGTCAAATAAGGTATGGATGTAGTTACTAATATCATTAAAATCTTTAACTACTTACACTATCGGAAGACTTGCGCCATCCAAACGATAGTCCCCCGTAGATGTTAAATCTACTCACCGAAATCCTCAGCAAGCCACGTCCAATCGCCGCTTTCCCTTTTAGTGCCGCGTCCGACGTCTCCGCGACCGAACCTGGAATTTACATCAATACAAAACATAAGGTTACATATCATGAAACGATGCAATTCCGAACGAGAATACCTACGTTCATAAGCTAGGCACAACGTGCACAAAGTGCGCGGAACATACACGAAAACCGCAAAAACTAACTAGAATCATCGATTTGGTCGCCCGGCAAAACTAAAACCCGATCACTCAAAAATCCGCACTCACACATCCTAAATGTCATAGGATATGCTAAAAATATAATCAAGTTATCACAATTAATCCATCACATAAATTTATATAAAAACTAAAATGCATTTACATTCCAAAAATCGGTGCAAACATCGCCGATTTGCGACAAAAAAGACTACAACCTAGAATGAACATCCAACCGCATAACTAGTTAGCCACAATACTATAATTACAACATAACAATCATGCTTCAACCTATTTCCATACACAAAACCCTTTCTTTATTTTTCTAAAAAGCAATAGCAATCCAAATTTCACACTAGATTAACTTAGATTCGCATAATATGAAACCACATAAGAAAAATAACTCCATTAATTAGGTTAGTGTAAAACACTAGAAAGCAAAATAACTTAATTAACTTATTATTGGTTTCTAAAACCCTAGTTAAAATTCAATCCATGAACTAAAAAAAACTAGATTAGAAATTAGCTATAATTTTAACACTAAAACAATTTTCAAGTTCTAATTAGCACACTTTAACTACAAATTAGCCAAGGATTGAAATTATACCTCAAACTAGAGATCTAGCAAGAACAATATGCCTCCAAGGATGGCTTCATAGCACCATGATCCAAGCTAGAAAGGCTAAGAAAAGTGGGATGGAGAATGGCTTGGAATTTTGAGGTTTGATTTGGATTTTTGGAGAAATTTTTGAAGAAATTTGATGATGAAAGGAGATGAGACAAGAAGGGGGAGGGGGCTGCTGTTCCCAGCAGAAATCTCGGCTATGGAAGAGTGGAAAAGGTGTGGGGGAGTTGGGGAAAAGTGTAGAGAAAGTTTCAAAGTCAAAAGACCAAGTCAAACAACAAAACCCATACCCAATTTAATATATTAAAACCCTTATCAGATCATTTTGTTCAAATGAGATGGGGAAAAATTTTGTGGGCTTGCTGCTGAGCTGGGGCCGGCCAAGAGGGTGTGAGGATGAGTGTGAGAGAGTGCACAAAAACTTTTATGCAAAAAGACCCCCTACAAGTCCAAAATTGCAAGTTATAGTTCAAAATAAATATATTTTTGTTTTCCATAATAAAAACCTTTTAAAACTTGAAATAAAATACTAAAAATTTATATTACAAATAGATTTTAATTAACATGATTTTAAAGATTAAAATTAGCCCATTTAAATTTTTATTTATCGCTAATTTAATGTATTTTTTTACCGGCTTAAAATAATATTAAAAATTGAAAAATTAGGGAAAAATTTTAAATGACCAGAATTTTATAAGTAACTCATTAGCTACTAAAAACTAGCAATTACCTATCCAAATTAGGTATAATTAGGCCTAAACTGCAAAATAACAAAAAAGACGATTTACGGAAAAATACCAAATTTTCACCGATTTTCGGGAAAACACCAAAACGACTTTTCAAGGCGCTACACACAGCAACACATAATATTTTATATCATCAACGTAAGCAAGTATGTGTATCCCGATTGTCGTTGATGTATAGCAACGAAGCCGGCGATGCACCACATACTACGCTTACGGTCACAGAAAAGAAAGTGTAAAACTACAACAGTTGGAATCCGCAACCTCCTTAGACATCACATGCCTAACCAAATGAATTCCTTAGACATCGCATGCCTAACAATTATAAACCCCGCATTTTATTCTTATTATCGAAAACTCTTTTCAATATCAAGTCAGGCAATTCAACAAGATTCCCGACATCCTGATCGAATGCTCGTCGCAAACTTTAGTAGACTGCCGCACCCCCGGATGCCGTCGATAAAGTGCACTAAGGTGGAACACCACTTCCGCGAGCACCCAAACGGATGCTTTTGGCAACGGGGTTCTCCTACAGTCACTTGGTCGGGGCTATGGGGCGTGGCTGTCTGTTAAGTTTACCCGGCGAGTATCCGCGTACGCTACGTGATTGCGACGGACTTTTTGATCACATCAAAATTCCATGGCAACCGATCAATTGAGACTGAACTGCTAGATTTATAACATTCAAATTAGTTATCTCATAACTACTTGTGGATTCCAAATATTGTATCACATTCCAGATAAATAGACAATGTTAAACTTTCCGATCGAATAATCAAACACCCAAGATTTCCCCAATATATCTCAACACTTGAAATCAGTTTAAGAACATCCATCACATGCCACAGTACCAATGGTCCAGCCGTAGAAGGGTCAAGCCAACGCCTCACATGTGGCACACCATACTGCCCCAAACCCTAAGGTTTAGAGGCAGTTCAAGACGGTCACATAATCGAGTTAAGGTTTGTTTTCTTCTAGAGGGTCCACCGCGTTACTTGCACGACTTAGAACGTTCTTAAACTCGAGAAAAAATCCAACTTTTGAAAAAATTTCCGACAGGAGAAAAAATGAGTTATTGATATCCGTTCGAACTTTTTAACAGTTTCTAAAAATTATTCGGAAAAACTAAACAAAATTATAATATCCGAACGAAACAACTAGTCCCCAATACAACCCAGAAAACTAAACACTTTAGTAAATTAGAAATTCCCAGAAGACTGCAAAAGAACCCAGAATTATTACTGTGAAGTTGCGGGCCCCAACGACACTGTTCCGCCGTGGATCCGCGGCCATGTGCTTGGTTTGGCCGCGGTTCCGCGGTCACGTGATCGAATAAAGGGTCCGTACTTCACAGTAATTTCTATATTTCCCTGCTTATATTTCTGAGCATTTTTAATTCACAAAAATCACATTTTTTGAAAAAATTCCAGAGAATGGGTTTTATCGGGGTTTTCGGGTTAGATCGGACTTTAAACTTCGTCTAGACTTCGCCTAAAGCTCTAGCTTGGCTCCGATACCACTGTAGGGTGGCTAGGCACGCGCACAAGGGTCTAGAGGCATCAACCATGCCCGATTAAAAATTTAGCCGTGCCGAACAACCCGAAGCCGGATCTTTAAACTAGGGTTTAGGCGAAAACAAGCATGTTAAACATTTTAACACTAAGTGATAGGGATTACAACCTTTGTAGATCCGGTCCTTCACTTCTAAAGCTCCGTGTAGAAGTCCCTTCGCTGCGATCATTGTGTTCCGGACTCTCGAGAGGTTCCACGAAGAGAAAGATGCAGTCTTGCTTCCGATCTTCGATACAAAGATGATCTACCTTGAAGTTTCGTTAACACAAGATAACACTCATAATATGAAGTGAACACCCTCATCTAAATGGCAAGGATAGATGAGGATGATTAAGTAGGATTTTTGCTCTCTTTTATTTTCTCATTCTCACTCAGATTCATCACTTGGAAAAAAACTAGTAAGCTTTTTTTATGAAAAGTAGAAGGAAGAAGAAGAAGAAGAAGAATGGAATTCCTTTTTTTATGAATAATAAAAAAAGTTGTCATAATCATTTATGCAACCATGGTTGTAATAACCAATGTAGAGAGTTTACTAGGGTTAGGGTTTGGGTTGGGTTAAAAGGTGAGTCACAAAGAAATATCTATCATAATATCTTAGCAAATGACAAAGTAAAACCATCTAGAAACATCTAGAATACATTAACACAAATCAAACCCTAATCTTTTTTAAACTCCTCTAAACATGTTGCATTAATAATTATAACATGTTACAATATTATATATCACATATACAATATTTATTGTAACAAAATAAAATAATACATTTAACATATATCGCATATATATCAATGTATTACCCGAGTGAGAAAAATAATCTTTTAGTGAGCAAATATTAGTTAATGTAATTTAATATATCATATATATTATTATACATTAAATTATCGAATCAACACTTGATCCGACAATCCGGCTATATCTCATATAACCGACTAATATATATCCGTACCGATTCATCGAATCAACACTTGATCCGATGACCCGGCTGATATCAAATATCGCGAGAATAGAATACGGTATCTCATATCGTATTATCCTCGGTCCCGCACATATCACATATGTGCTCCTACTCCGTTTTGCCTGAGCCAAGAAACCTCTGTGTAGGACTCTAAAGAATCGTCAATACGCCGGCAGTAGGTGATGATCATATCAAACACCTACAAGCTGTAAGCGGTCAGCTAAACGTAACAGCCACCCAGGTATTGAGCGCTCAGAATATCAACAAGCAAGCCAGTACATTCTCCTGTGAATCCAAACAGTAACACTCCCGTACAGTTCGGTCTCGTCGTCTGATATGTTGCATATCTCGCCTAGGGGTGGGAAACGTCACACCCCAGTAGCTCGATAAGTCGTGTCGATATGAGGTCTATAACAGTTCGAGAAACTACTGATAACACTTACCAGTAAATCTCAGCAACCCTGGCCAGGGATTTCCGGTTATAGCCAATCGAACATAGCACAACATCAACTCCCTATACCGGGAGAGACGAATCCCCTCCTATCGCTCATTGCCTCCATGTGATTCGGGACTGTACCCAAAAGCCACCTTTTTGCACGCCCTCTTAGACGTGGTATGATGGAAATCAAAGCACATTGGGAATCACACAAGACTCTATGACGATCTCGGGTCAACAGACTACTTTGTACCAGTGTCACCGGAGAACTGCCATCTGACGTGAGGTATAATACCATCTGGGAGTTCTCAGCGAGTCCGACCAGTGTACCCAGTCTCCACTGAGCACCCGTACACCATCCTTGATGTCAAACACCGATGGATATGAGATCATCCATCGCCCATCATATGGGTCAAGATGCGTATACGCTAGTCTACTCTGGTGTAACGATGCCCTGTCTTGATACACCCTCGACTAGGAACGGTTATAGGATGTACTCGTCGACTACCGTGGCCCCACTAGTATGATCTCATCATAGTCCCAGTAGTCGAGTACATATCCTAAGGGCTTTATCAACATGTAATATAGAGACAATCAGACTACATGTTAAGATAAAGTACAACCAGATAGCATACTATCATGTCGAGCAAGAAAGTCCTCCCTATATATGTCCAAGCATCCGTTACAATATACATCGTATGTACAGTAATGGCCTCTAGGGCATACATATAACTAACAGAACTAAGGAGATGTTCTTGGTGTATGGCGGAAAAGACCTCCAGATCGAGGCCTTTGCTGACTCCAGCTTCCAGAGTGACAAGGATGATTCCAAGTCCATGTCGGGTTATGTCTTTACCCTCAATCGAGGGGCGGTGTGTTGGAAGAGTTCCAAACAGGAAACCGTTGCTGACTCGACGATGGAAGCGGAATATATCGCTGCTGCAGATGCCACAAAAGAAGCCGTCTGGATAAGGAAGTTCTTAACTGAACTTCAAGTGGTTCCGTCCATTGTTGATCCAATACCTCTGTATTGCGACAACAACGGGGCTATAGCTTTAGCAAAGGAACCCAGGTCCCATCAGAAGTCCAGACACATCTTGAGGCGGTATCACCTGATCAGGGAGATCGTGGGTCGCCAGGAGATCGAGGTTCGGAGAGTTTCTACGGAAGATAACACTGCTGATCCACTCACAAAGGCCTTACCCCAGACTCAGTTCGAGCGGCTGATCGAGATGATAGGTCTTCGATACGCCAGTACATGGCCTTAGTGCAAGTGGGAGATTGTTAGTGTATATGCCCTAGAGGCCATTACTGTATCATACTAGTTTGTATATTACTTAATTGAAGCTTAGGATATTCACCTTGTATAGACAATCTTGCTCAATATAGTAGTATGCTACTTGGTTTGTTTCTACTTTAATGTGTACATGTGTTTATTTTAGTATATCACCTATACACATTAGTGGAGCCCTTAGGATCTTTGCTTGATTACCAACGTTGTGATGGCAGTCACACTCGTGGGGGCTGGGTAATCTACAAGCACATCCTTATGCAGGTCCCTAGTGGTTGGACTATCGAGACAGGGCATCGATACTCCGGAGTAGACTAGCGTATGCGCTTCTTATCCCAGTATGGGAGACGGTCTGTCCCACAACCGTCAGTACGTCGTACTTGAGATAGTATGCGGGTGCTCGTTGGGTTACGAGTACACTGGACAGGACCCGTCGGGAATTGTTGGTTGGTACTATACCTATCGTCAGTTATCAATTCCCAGGTGACATGAGCACAGCTTAGTCCGCTGAGTTGACACTATCACTTCGCCTCGAGTGTGTTCCCACTGTACTTAAATTACTACCCTACCACGGCTCAAAGGAGTCATGCAAACAGGTAGTAGTTGGGTGCAGTCCCGAAGCACTTGGAGGCAGTGACGGTTAGACAGGATTCGTCTCTCCCAGTATTGGGGGTTGACATCGCGCTGTGTCTAGGAGAGCCATTACACGAGTAGTCCCTGGCCAGGGCAAGCGAGATTTACTGGTGGGTTTCCAGTGTTATCTCAGGGTGTTCTGGGCTATACTCCGACACGATTTGTACCGCTATTAGGGGACTGACGTTTACCGCCCCCTAGATCCGCCATGCGATGTATCAGACGAACAGACCGAACTGTACAGAGATTGTCACATTCAGGCTCAGTAGGAGTTCAGATGGGTTTCACCTCGTCCGTCTTCTTGTCGGCATCTACCTGGGGACTGTTACGCACAGCTAGTGCCGCTTGCGGTCTGTGGTTAAACCCACTGCCAGCGTAGTGTCGAGTCTTTAGAGTCCCACACAGAAAGCTATTTGCCTTTAGGAAAAAGAGTAGAGGTCGCATGGTTTTGCAACAGGTCGCATGGTTTTGCGACAGGGCTCGGTCACATCCTTGTACTTGTGCACGTTCAGTGTCCGGACAGTTAACACTAGCGGGCTTTGGTTTAAGCCAGATCCTAGTGTACATTTTGGGATTGGTTTTATCTCGTTTGTATTTTGTGTTCCTCGGAACGCAGATGCGGGTGTGTATGCACAGTTGACAGAGAGATAGAGGCAGAGGATTCTCATTGGGGTTGTTGACTGTTGACTGTTGACTATTGACTTTTGGCTAAATCCTAATGAGAATTAGAAATATGATTAACAATAATATTAATTAAGTGTTATAGTGACATGGTTGTTGAGGGGTTGACTTTGTTGACTTGTTGACTTTGTTGACCGGTTGACTAGGTTGGACTAGTTGACCATCATCATGACAATGGCTATCATTTCATGGCAAAGACTTTTGCTTGCTTGTATATTTTTGCAAAATGAGTGCATGAAATGATATAGCCATTGACTTGAACCATCACATGATACTTGATTACTATTTTGTTATGATGGTTTTGGATTGTGAGAGCTTGGATGGCAAAAAAGTTACTCATTCTCTCATTTTCATTTCTCTCTCTTGCTTGAGCTCTCCCTCTTGCTCTTCCTCTTGCTCTCTCTCTTGCTCAAGGCAACACCCTCTCATGAGTTGAGAAACATTGCCTTAGAGAAAAAGGAAAAATCCAAATCACTTCTCTACTCATCCTAGTTCACAAGGTTTAGCAAACCAAGTGTTCTAGTTTCTTCAAGTTCGAAGAAGAAGCCAAAGGTAGAAGCTTTCAGGTGGATCCATCTTCGGCGCAAGGAGTCGACGAAGTGAGGCCGATCGTACACCGGAAAGAGTTGAAGACGAAGGAGTTCAAGAAAGGTATAGCCCCCTAACCGAGTAGGTAAAACTCTAGTTAGGTTGTTAGTTAGTTGTTTAACAAAGATCCGTATTTTGAGTCCATATTACCACCTCTTGAAAAATCGTTTTTCATCATTTCCGCAAGCCCGTAAGTACCGGGAGAGGTAACGTGGACTTACAACATATATGTGAGAAAGTTGCATTATTCTTCTTACTTGATCATTTTCATTCTCTCTCCTCCTCTTCCTCTCTCTCTAGCTCTCCCCTCTCATGAGTTGAGAAACATTTTGAGCTTGAGATAATCCCTTCAAAAATACTCTCTACTCTTTCTAAGGTCCTAGGTTTAGCACACCAAGCACCTTAGTTACTTCTAGTTTGAAGTTGGAGCCAAAGATAGAGGCCCTCGGGTGGATCTTTCTTCGGCAAGAGATGGCGACGAGACGATCCGTGTAGGGTTCCTAGGCACACTATAGAGGTCTCACAAGGCATCGAACATGCCAATTTAAAATTTTACGGTGCCGAGAAACCCTAGACTATGGATCTTAGACTAGAATTCTAGGCGAAAAACGATTCAAGTTAACAACTTAACTAAAGTTCGGAAGTTACAACCTTTATAGATCCGGATTTCCACTTCCTTAGCTCCATGTAGTCGTCCTCTCACTGCCCTTTTTGAATCCTAGACTCATTCGTCGGCTTCATCGGGAAAACGAGCGGAATAGGTCGTCGGCTTCGTGCCGAAGATGATCTACGTCGAGGTTGCGCAAGTTCAAGCTCCAACTTCACTAAGTTGTGAAACTTGTGAAGAAAACACCCAAAACAACTTGGCAAGAGGTAGAGGGTGAAGAAATAGGAGGTGGGTTCACTTTAGAATTGGATTTCACTCACTTTTGCTCAAGTTGCCATTGATGGCATCAAGCTTTTCTTGAAGAAGAAGATGATGAAGAAGAAGAAAGAATATGATAAGTTTCTTATTTGAAAAAGAAACTAATATGAATACTTATCATATCTTGACCATGGTCAAGTGTAGAGATTAAACTAAGGTTAATAGGAATGGTTAGGGTTAAGGATGAGATAAGGATGGTAGACTTTGTCAAAACTTCAAGAAACTTCAACAAGAGACAAAGAAAGCCACCATTCTCATCTAAACCTTTTCTAAATAAATAAACAAATAAATAAATAAAAAGGCAAAACCCTAATCATCTCTTAACCATGGTTTAATACTTCACACTTAACCTAATGAGCAAGCATCATCAAACATGATACAAAGATGTGCACAAAAGTATATCACATATACAACATGTACATCAAGTAAGAAAATCCATTTAAAGTGAACCAATACTAGTTAATGCAATGCAATATATCAAATATATAATTATGCATTAAATCATTAAATCAACATTTGATTCAATGATCCGGTCATGTCGCACATAACCGACTAGAATCCAATGTATCGATTTATCGAATCAATGATTCGATAACTAGGTCATATCGAATATAACCAATCGAAACATATATCGCGAGAATGAAATGCGGTATCACATACACGCATTATTCTCGGTCCTGCACATATCTCATATGTGCTCCTATTTCGTTTCGCTTGAACCAGAAAACCTCTGTGTAGGACTCTAAAGACTCGTCAATACGCCGGTAGCAGATGATGATCATATCAAGCACCTACAAGCCGCAAGCGGTCTGCTAAACGTAACGGCCATCCGGGTATTGAGCGATCAGAAGATCGACGAGCTAGTCCGCTCACACTCCTGTGAATCCAACCAGTAACACTTACCGTACAGTCCGATCTGTTCGTTTGATACGTCGCATATCAAGTCTAGGGGTGGTAAACGTCAGACCCCAATAACCGATAAGTCGTGCCGATGTAAGGCTCATAACGGGTCGAGAAACTACTGGTAACACTTACCAGTAAATCTCTGATCAGCCCTGGCCAGGGACTTCCCTGTTACGGCCAATCGAGCACAGCGCAACATCAACTCCCAATACCGGGAGAGACGAAACTCTTCCTATCGCTCATTGCCTCCATGTGACTCGGGACTGTACCCAAAGACCACCGTTTTGCACGCCCTCATGGACGTGGTAAGGTGGAGATCAAAGCATAGTGGGAATCACACAAGACTCTATGACGATCTCGGGTCTACAGACTAACCTGTACAAGTGTCACCTGAGAACTGCCATCTGACATGAGGTATAATACCATCTGGGAGTTCTCGGCGAGTCCGTCCAGTGTACCCAGTCTCCACTGAGCACCCGTACACCATCTCTGATGTCAAACACCAATGGATATGGGATCATCCATCGCCCATCTCATGGGTCGAGAAGCGTATACGCTAGTCTACACTGGTATATCGATGCCCCGTCTCGATACACCCACGACTAGGGACCATGAAGGATGTACTTATGGACTACCATGCCCCCACTAGTATGATCTGCATCATAGTCCAGGTAGTAAGTACACATCCCAAGGGCTTTACCAACATGTAACTATAAGACAGTTTAAAGAGACTAGTGTACATGTTAAGATAAAGAGTAACCAGATAGCATACTATCATATCGAGCAAGAAGTCATCTCTATATATGTCCAAGCATCCAATATAATATACATCATCTGTACAATACTGGCCTCTAGGGCATACATACAACTAACAATCTCCCACTTGCACTAGGGCCAGCTGCTGTAGTATCGCATACCGAGCATCCCGAAGAGTCTCTCAAACTGTATCTGGGGAATGGCCTTCGTGAGTGGATCCGCCGTATTGTTCTTCGTGTCAACCCTCCTGACCTCGATCTTCCGGCGATCAACTATCTCCCGGATCAGGTGATACCACCTCAGAATATGCCTGGATCGCTGATGGGACCTGGGTTCCTTGGCTAAAGCCACCGCTCCATTGTTATCGCAATACAAAGGTATTAGATGCTCAATGGATGGAACCACTCCAAGTTCAGTAATGAACTTCTTGATCCAGACAGCCTCTTTGGCAGCATCGTTGGCAGCGATGTATTCAGCCTCCATCGTCGAGTCTGCCACGGTTTCCTGCTTGGAACTCTTCCAGCTAACCGTCCCTCCGTAAAGGGTAAAGACAAAGCCCGACTGCGACTTAGAGTCGTCCTTATCACTCTGGAAGCTCAAATCGGTAAAGGACTCCACTTGGAGCTCTCCGTTACCATACACCAAGAACATATCTCTAGTCCTTCGCAAGTACTTGAGAATGCTCTTCACAGCTGTCCAGTGATTCTCTCCAGGATCAGCTTGATACCTGCTCACTACACTTAGTGAGTATGCTACATCGGGTCTGGTACATAGCATCGCATACATGATAGAGCCTACTGCCGAAGCATAGGGTATCCCTTGCATGCGAGCTCTCTCCAAATCAGTCTTGGGAGACATCTCTTTGGAGATAGTGACTCCAGAGATCGTGGGCAAATTCCCACACTTGGACTCTTCCATACTAAACCTCTTTAGTATGGTGTCAATGTACCTGGATTGGGACAATCCCAAAATCCGTTTGGATCTATCTCTATAGATCCTAATCCCCAATATGCAGGAGGCATCACCAAGATCTTTCATTGAGAATCTTTGTGATAAGAAGAGCTTGACCGATTGCAGCATAGGAATATCATTTCCTATCAAGAGTATGTCGTCCACGTACAATACGAGGAAGACAACCTTACTCTCTGCCACCTTCTTGTAGATACAAGGTTCATCTGGGTTTTTGACGAAATCAAACTCTTTGATAACGACGTCAAAGCAGATGTTCCAACTCCGCGATGCTTTCTTTAATCCATAAATGGATTTAAGCAGCTTGCACACCTTCCCGCTGCTCCCACTGTCTACGAAGCCCTCTGGCTGAGTCATGTACACGCACTCTTCTAAATCACCATTTAGAAAGGCGGTCTTAACATCCATTTGCCAGATTTCGTAGTCATGAAAGCCAGCAATGGCAAGCATGATTCGGATGGATTTAAGCATAGCCACTGGAGAAAAGGTTTCGTCATAGTCCACACCTGGTCTTTGACGAAAACCCTTTGCTACAAGTCTAGCTTTGAAAGTCTCCACTTTCCCATCTACACCAAATTTCTTCTTGAAGATCCACTTGCTCCCAATGGGTTTTACCCCTTCAGGAGCAACTTCCAAAGTCCATACTTTGTTGGTGTACATGGATTCCATCTCGGACCGCATAGCATCCAGCCATTTCACTGAGTCCCTACTCGTGATGGCCTGCTCGAAGCTAGTTGGGTCATCATCATCCATGATGCAATCCTCGCTTCCACCATCAATGAGAAAACCGTAGTATCTCTCAGGTGGACGAGAAACCCTACTAGATCGGCGAAGAGGCTGGGGTTCGTCGGGTACTATCGAATATCTGGTTCCACTAAATCTTCAGTTATAGTTTGTGTATCTGGAATTTCTTCCATCTTTACCACTTTGCCACTAATTTCTTTTTCAAGGAATTCCTTTTCTAAAAAGGTGGCATATTGAGAAACAAACACTTTTTGTTCTTCAGCATGGTAGAAAAAATATCCTTGGGAATTCTTAGGATATCCCACAAACTTGCAGAGAACTGACCGTGCCTCGAGTTTGTCTGGATTTTGCCTTTTGACATAGGCCGGACAACCCCATATCTTAACTCGTTTAAAATATGGTCTCTTCCGACTCCATATCTCATATGGTGTGGTAGGTACAGATTTAGATGGAACTTGATTCAATAGGTATGCAGCCGTCTCCAGTGCATATCCCCAGAAGGAAATAGGTAACTCAGCTGTGCTCATCATAAAGCGCACCATATCTAATACGGTGTGGTTCCTCCGTTCAGATACACCGTTGTGCTGTGGTGTATATGGAGGAGTTAGCTGAGAGAGAATCCCATTCTCTTCTAGGAAGTCCAGGAATTCATTGCTCAAGTATTCCCCACCTCGATCAGATCGTAGGATTTTAATACTTTTTCCGGTTTGGTTCTCAACTTCTTGTTTATATTCCCTAAATTTCTCAAAAGCTTCTGATTTGTGTTTCATGAGGAACACATACCCGAACCTAGAGAGATTGTCAGTGAATGTAATGAAGTATGAAGAACCATCCCTGGCATGTGTAGACATGGGACCGCATACATCACTATGTATAAGTCCCAAGAGTTTGGTAACTCTTTCTCCGTGTCCCGTAAACGGAGTTTTGGTCATCTTTCCTTTGAGACAGGACTGGCAAGTGTCATAAGATGAAAATTCGAACGGTTTCAAATATCCATCTTTATGCAACTTAGCTAGTCGTGTCGCATTGATGTGACCTAGTCTACAATGCCACAAGAAGGATTCGTTCAGTTCAGAACTCTTCCTCTTGTGTGTGTTTGTTATACTTAGAACTGTTGATTGATTTAGAACATAAATGCTATTGCACAACGTGCTTGATCCAACCAACTTTTGGTTATGGAAAATGTTCATAACATTGTCCTGTAATACAAAATTATATCCCTCTTTACTCAGTAAAGAAACCGATATAATGTTGCATATCAGGTTCAGCATGTAATAGCATTCGTTCAGAACCAATGTATGACCAGTTGGTAATACAAGGTGATATTCCCCGACAGTCTTAGCTGCAACAATTGCACCATTTCCAACTCTAATGTCTTTATCACCTTCTCCAAGTTCTCTACCTTTCCTAAGCCCATGTAACTGATTACATATATGGGATCCTGACCCGGTATCCAATACCCAGGACGTAGAGCAAATGGAGAAACAGTTCTCTGTAACGAACACACCCGAAGAAAATGCATCAACATGTACTTTCTTCATTCGGGTGGCATAGGAATCCTGGTATTCCCCTATATCCTGTTCATTCCTATAACTCTTATAAGAAAGAATGGAACCAACGTTCCCTAGCACAGTATAACATGCGGGTTCGGTCAATACATCCATATTATTATCTTGACTAAGGCATGAAATGGTCGCTACCTGGAGAGAGAGAGAAGAAAACACTTTAGCGTATGCTCGTGCAAGATCAGATTGGTTATTATCTTATCTAATCAGGATGGCTCCCACTGGTTTTTATCAAATCTTCCTTCAAATCCTAAAAGGAAAGACTAGCCGGGATTAATTACACACTACAAGTTTGCCAATCTTTCAGCCAGGCCAGTGTCGGTACTTTGAGGGAGGTCCCCCGTGCTTTCGCACGAACCTAATTACTGTAAACCTCGTTTTCCCAGAGGCGTAACCTCGTTAACACCTTTCTAGACACCTACTTGATCGGCTAATTGCAATGTGTAAAACTCTCCCAGGAGTAACTCTTACTCGCAGTGGGTATCGGGATCCAACTATCTCATAGAAGGTATGCAATCTCATTGCAAATTTCAACACTTGAAATTCCCGATAATATTTTGCCCCTAGCAGCTATATGATCTTAACATAGTCAACAAATCATAAGTGCTAGTCAAGTTCAACCCGTCATTTCCCGATTGAATTAAACCCACCCGCACGACCCTTAACATAGTCAACAAAGTCGCACGACTACCCTAATCCAATCGCATCATATGCTTATACAGATAAGCACTAATTAGCTACCGCACACTACGCCTTAACATAGTCAACAAACGTAGCACGAATACTAACTAGTACTTATCTGAAATGACGGAGGGCTACGTCAGGTTTTTCTGAAAACCTATTGCGTAATGAACTTGATATCGTTGTAGAATCAAATGAAGTTTTAAAATGGAATGATTTTGAGGCTTTTCTAGTTTTGCTAAAGGGGTCGCTCCCGGTGAAGGGATCGTCGGCCCTTTCCTCGTCGAATGAGGTGCGGGATATATCATATATATCACTGTGCAAAGCAAAAACTCGTAAAAGCAATCAAAGCCAAACCGAGTGTGTAGCATCTGCCAGTTATTGCTAAAGGAGTCACTCCCGGTGAAGGGATCTCGGTCCTTTCCTCATCGAATAAGGTGCAGGGTATATCATATATACCGCTATGCAAAGCAAGAACTGTAGCTACCTGTTTTGTTTAAAATTAGATTCTACAACATCTGAGGTTTCTTTTCTTTCATTAATCATATTAATGAAGTCCCATCATTTAAATACCTAATCATCACAGATAGATATGACGTACACTTATGCCATCCGCAATCGCCTCGATGTCCCCTCGTGCACCGTTAGGTTAGGTAACTAACGCCAGAGCAGGGCAGGGCTAGCGCGGGTGTAAAACATAAGTAATGTCTATATAATATATCATATATACTATATACTATATCCATCACAGAACATCACATGATCATATCACAGATATCGCAGCAGAAGAAACATATGAAACATTGGATATACTAGGACGTCCGTGTTTTCAATACGAGCCAGTATAAAACACGGATTCCACGGTCGTGATGAATAGCCAATCCCACACCCCTAGACCCCTACGAGAGCGGCAAGCAACCCTGCCAATTCTAGGGTTAGGAGACCCGGACTCGACTCCTCGAGTTGGTCTCCCACTGGACCCCAGAACCCGGTTACTTATGCTCCCCTCCTTGGGTCTATCCTAATGCGGAAAAGTAAATAATATACAAAAGGTGACAACTTCCGCTACCTGGAAGTGCCCCAAATAAAAGAATATTACATACAAGTTTTTACATGAATGTAAATGAAAAACACTCATCTCACATAAAAAAAACCCCGGCTATTCAAACACGACGATCCAATATAACATATCCAGCAACACATAACATCACATGTCATCAACGTAAGTAAGTATGCATACCCCAATTGTCGTTGACGTATAGCAACGAAACCGGCGATATGAACATACTACACTTACGGTCACAGAAAAGAAAGTGTAAAACTACAACAGTTGGAATCCGCAACCTCTTTAGACATCGCATGCCTAACAGATATAAATCCCGCATTTTAGTCTCATTATCGAAAACTCTTTTCAATATCATATGGGACTAAATTGCTAGATTTATAACATTCATTCAGTTATCTCATAACTACTTGTGAATTCCAATTATTGTATCACATTCCAGATAAACAGAAAATGTTAAACTTTCCGATCGAACAGTCGAATACCCAAGTTTTCCCGATACAACTCAACACATGAAATAAGTCTAACAACATTCAGTTCGTGCCTCAGTACCAACGGTCCAGCCGTAGAAGGGTCAAGCCAACGCCTCACATGTGGCACGCCGTACTGCCCCAAACCCGAAGGTTCAAAGGGCAATTCAAGACGGTCACATAATCGAGTTAAGGTTTGTTGTCTTCTAGAGGGTCCATCGCGTTACTTGCACTACTTAGAACGTCGTTAAACTATGGAAAAATCCAACACTTGGAAATCTCCCGACAGGGGAAAAATTGGGTATTTATATCCGGTCGAACTTTTTAACATATTCTAAAAATTATCCGGAAATACACATAGACGATATTTGATAATCCGATCGAACTATCGAAGCTCTAAAACACCCCAGAAAATTCAACTCTTGAATAAATTTTAAAAAATCCCAGAAAATCCAACACCAGAAGATATCAGTTACTGTGCAAAAATTATATAATAATTTAATAAAGCTGCCGCGGATCCGCCGCTTAAGGAGGCTTAGGCCGCGGATCCGCCGCGCTTTAGACTGTTCATGAAGAAATTTTTGCACCGTAATTCATATATTTCCCTGCTGAATTTTTTAGCAATTTTTAATCTGGAAAAATCCCAGAATTTAGAAAAAGTCCAAAGAGCATCTAAACGTTAGGTTTTCGGGTTCGATCGGGTTTCAAACATCGTCTAGACTTCGCCTAAGGCTCTAGCTAGGCTCTGATACCACTGTAGGGTTCCTAGGCACACTATAGAGGTCTCACAAGGCATCGAACATGCCAATTTAAAATTTTACGGTGTCGAGAAACCCTAGACTACGGATCTTAGACTAGAATTCTAGGCGAAAAACGATTCAAGTTAACAACTTAACTAAAGTTCGGAAGTTACAATCTTTATAGATCCGGATTTCCAGTTCCTTAGCTCCATGTAGTCGTCCTCTCGCTGTCCTTTTCGAATCCTAGACTCATTCGTCGGCTTCATCGGGAAAACGAGCGGAATAGGTCGTCGGCTTCGTGCCGAAGATGATCTACGTCGAGGTTGCGCAAGTTCAAGCTCCAACTTCACTAAGTTGTGAAACTTGTGAAGAAAACACCCAAAACAACTTGGCAAGAGGTAGAGGGTGAAGAAATAGGAGGTGGGTTCACTTTAGAATTGGATTTCACTCACTTTTGCTCAAGTTGCCATTGATGGCATCAAGCTTTTCTTGAAGAAGAAGATGATGAAGAAGAAAGAATATGATAAGTTTCTTATTTGAAAAAGAAACTAATATGAATACTTATCATATCTTGACCATGGTCAAGTGTAGAGATTAAACTAAGGTTAATAGGAATGGTTAGGGTTAAGGATGAGATAAGGATGGTGGACTTTGTCAAAGCTTCAAGAAACTTCAACAAGAGACAAAGAAAGCCACCATTCTCATCTAAACCTTTTCTAAATAAATAAACAAATAAATAAATAAAAAGGCAAAACCCTAATCATCTCTTAACCATGGTTTAATACTTCACACTTAACCTAATGAGCAAGCATCATCAAACATGATACAAAGATGTGCACAAAAGTATATCACATATACATGTACATCAAGTGAGAAAATCCATTTAAAGTGAACCAATACTAGTTAATGCAATGCAATATATCAAATATATAATTATGCATTAAATCATTAAATCAACATTTGATTCAATGATCCGGTCATGTCGCACATAACCGACTAGAATCCAATGTATCGATTTATCGAATCAATGATTCGATAACTAGGTCATATCGAATATAACCAATCGAAACATATATCGCCAGAATGAAATGCGGTATCACATACATGCATTATTCTCGGTCCTGCACATATCTCATATGCGCTCCTATTTCGTTTCGCTTGAACCAGGAAACCTCTGTGTAGGACTCTAAAGACTCGTCAATACGCCGGTAGCAGATGATGATCATATCAAGCACCTACAAGCCGCAAGCGGTCTGCTAAACGTAACGGCCATCCGGGTATTGAGCGATCAGAAGATCGACGAGCTAGTCCGCTCACACTCCTGTGAATCCAACCAGTAACACTTACCGTACAGTCCGGTCTGTTCGTCTGATACGTCGCATATCAAGTCTAGGGGTGGTAAACGTCAGACCCCAATAACCGATAAGTCGTGCCGATGTGAGGCTCATAACGGGTCGAGAAACTACTGGTAACACTTACCAGCAAATCTCTGATCAGCCCTGGCCAGGGACTTCCCTGTTACGGCCAATCGAGCACAGCGCAACATCAACTCCCAATACCGGGAGACACGAAACCCCTCCTATCGCTCATTGCCTCCATGTGACTCGGGACTGTACCCAAAGACCACCGTTTTGCATGCTCTCATGGACGTGATAAGGTGGAGATCAAAGCATAGTGGGAATCACACAAGACTCTATGACGATCTCGGGTCTACAGACTAACCTGTATAAGTGTCACCTGAGAACTGCCATCTGGGAGTTCTCGGCGAGTCCGTCCAGTGTACCCAGTCTCCACTGAGCACCCGTACACCATCTCTAATGTCAAACACCAATGGATATGGGATCATCCATCGCCCATCTCATGGGTCGAGAAGCGTATACGCTAGTCTACACTGGTATATCGATGCCCCGTCTCGATACACCCATGACTAGGGACCATGAAGGATGTACTTATGGACTACCATGTCCCCACTAGTATGATCTGCATCATAGTCCAGGTAGTCAAGTACACATCCTAAGGGCTTTACCAACATGTAACTATAAGACAGTTTAAAGAGACTAGTGTACATGTTAAGATAAAGAGTAACCAGATAGCATACTATCATATCGAGCAAGAAAGTCATCTCTATATATGTCCAAGCATCCAATATAATATACATCAAATGTACAATACTGGCCTCTAGGGCATACATACAACTAACAATCCGTTCTTTCACTCCAAGGAGCAAGAAGAGAAGGACTTGAAGACCTAGGTATAACCCCTTTTCCAAGTAGCTAAACTCTTTTAGCTTGTTGTTAGTTTTTGTTTAGCAAAGATCCCTCCTTTACATAGTCCATGTTGCCTAGTGTTATAAAAATCAGATTTTTTGTAACATTTCCGCCTCCCCGCAAGCACCGGGGTGGGCAACGTGGACTTACAGATCATACTAGTGGGGAAAGAGTAGTCCATAAGTACATCCTTCAAGGTCCCTAGTCATGGGTGTATCGAGACAGAGCATCGATATACCAGAGTAGACTAGCGTATACGCTTCTCGACCCATGAGATGGGCGATGGATGATCCCATATCCATTGGTGTTTGACATCAGAGATGGTATGCGGGTGCTCAGTGGAGACTGGGTACACTGGACAGACTCGCCGAGAACTCCCAGATGGTATTATACCTCACGTCAGATGGCAGTTCTCTGGTGACACTTGTGCAGGTTAGTCTGTAGACCCGAGATCGTCATAGAGTCTTGTGTGATTCCCATTGTGCTTTGATTTCCACCTTACCACGTCCAAGAGGGCATGCAAAACGGTGGTTTTTGGGTACAGTCCCGAGTCACATGGAGGCAATGAGCGATAGGAGGGGTTTCGTCTCTTTCGGTATTGGGGGTTGATGTTGCGTTATGCTCGATTGGCCGTAACAGGGAAGTCCTTGGCTAGGGATGATTTAGAGATTTACTGGTAAGTGTTACCAGTAGTTTCTCGACCCGTTATGAGCCTCACATCGGCACGACTTATCGGTTATTGGGGTCTGACGTTTACCACCCCTAGACTTGATATGCGACATATCAGACGAGGAGACCGGACTGTATGGGAAGTGTTACCGGTAGGCTTCTACAGGAGTTAGAGCGGGCTTGCTTGCTGATCTTCTGATCGATCAATACCCGGGTAGCCGTTACGTCCAGCTAGTACCGCTGACGGCTTGTGGTTGCTTGATGTGATCATCACCTACTGCCGGCGTATTGACGAGTCTTTAGAGTCCTACATAGAGGTTTTACTGGCTCAAGCAAAACGAAATAGGAGCACGTATGTGATATGTGCGGGTCCGAGAATAATGCGTGTATATGATACCGTATTCTATTCTCGCGACTTTTTGTATCGGTCGGTTATATATGATATAGCCGGGTTATCGAATCAAGTGTTGATTCGATAAGTCGATACAATGGATGTTAGTCGGTTATATGAGATATGACCGGATTATTAAGTCAAGTGTTGATTTAATAATTTAGTATATAATTGTATATTAGATATACTAGTTTACATTAACTAACACTTGTTCACTTAAGGATTTTTCTCACATGTGCACACTTCAATATATATGTGATATATATTAAAATGTGTTTTCTTTTTGTATCATGGTTGATGATACACTTGACATGGGTGTACAAGACATACACCATTCTATTTTAAATGGTGGTTAATAATTATTTAAGGTAATTACAAATTAGTGGACATTTTTTCACAAGCATGAATCTTGTGGAAGCTTGTGGATGCTTTGACAAAGTCCACTAACATTGTTTTATCTTAGATTTTTATTAACCTAACCATTTTGGATTAGCCATGGTTATGTCTCTACATGAGTTAGTATATGATACTCACTCACCATGGTTAGCTCACTCACTTGATCATTATCTTTCTCATTTCATTTCTTCATCTTCTTCCTTGAGCTAAAAAGCTCTCTAGGGTTTGATCCAAAGTGAGAAGCATTGTGAGAAATAAAATTCTAAAGAGAACCCACTTCCTATTTCACCATTCTCTACTAGACTAGCACTTTAGTTTAGGGTGTTTGATTCACTAATTCTCTAGTTAGTGAAGTAGTAGCTTGAGTCGGTATTCCCTCGACGTAGATCCTCTTCGGCCTCGAAGACTTCAAGCAAGGACGTATCTTTCGCCTCGTGAAGCTATGCAAGAGCCCGGGAGAACCATGATCGCAGCGAAGGGACTACGACAAGGAGCTTTAGAAGTGAAGGACCGATCTACAAAGGTTGTATTTCGTATTCACTTAGTCATAGATGCTATTTACTTGCATGAGAAACCCTAATTTTCTAGCAAAGATCTTGTTTAGGGTTGTTAGGCACGGCTAAAATTTTAATCGGGCATGGTTGATGCTTTCTTAACCCTTGTTAGAGTGCCTAGTAACCCTACAACTATAAAAGAGCACTTATGGGTTCATTACAAAGTTGTTCATTGTTGACAATTCTACATCAATTCACGCGCAACTTGAGTGACACATCTTGTGATCCAAAACCCTAGCCCAAATCCAATTCCAAAGCCAAATCAAGATCCATCGAGAAGCAAATCAAGCAAGAAAATGAAGATCCTATGAAGCAATGCCGACCTTCATCCGAGCAAGAGATCCACGACGATCCGCGACTCAAGAAGATCGATGCGAAGCTAATTTCGGCGGATCTAGTTACCTCTTCAAATCTTGTAACCTTGAGTTGAGTAAATTGTATCTAATGGTCGATTAATAAAGGTGAAAATTGTAAATCTTGCTTTCTTTACATTCTTGGATTATGAAAATTTTTTGATTCTTGATTCTTTCATTTCTCATGATGTGTGAATGAAATCTCCGCTTGTAGCGGAATTGAGAAAATAGGTAGATGATGATGATTAAATTCTTGAACAATTCTTAAGTCTTATGAGTTTTGTAACTTTAGGAAGTTGAATCATCGAAAACCTAATTTGAGTGAGATCAATTTCTTCGCTCCAAATTAGAGAGCAACGATCGGTGATTTAATTTTGCTAGGGGCTAGAATTTAAATGATAATCAATGAAAGGACAAGGGACGATGATGAAGAAACCCTAGTTTCTTCAATAGTTCTCTAATTATCATTGATCGTCATCAATCTAGCAACAAATCCTCAATAGATAAGAATTTGTAATCATTAGTATTCATCATCACTATCAATTGGATCAATTCCGACAAGCCTCTTTACAAATCTTGATAACTAAATTGATTGGGACATTTCTTGATTCTTGATTCTAGATCTTTATTTTCTTTATGTTTCTTGAAATGAAAACTCACAAATCTTGAATCAATTTTCTTGCATTTTTCTTTTATCTTTTAATTTTCAACTCAGCTAAAACGATAACGAACAAATCACATTTTCTCAGTGGACGATTCGCATTCACCGACGAATCTACAATAGACACCGTTAATTGATTGCGGTTTATAAATTTCTTTGGTTGTGATCTTTTACACTTTTCAAAACACGACACGGAAACAATTCAATCAAGTGCTTTGTGGCTCTTCCTCGCTGTGTCTTCTTCATCCTGACGCCGATGCTTGGCTTTTTCGTATATGGTCGTTTCACGTTCTCGGTCAGCTCTGCTCTTTTGAAAATCTTCGTTTAGCAGCCTGTTAATTGGGTCTTCTGGCAGCTCCGGGGATTTTGGCACCGATCCTGCCCCTAGTTTCTCTGTGTTGCTTTCCGACGCCGAGGGAGTTTCTTCGTTATTTAACGAAGAATGAGTAACCATGTGGCAACTTGCTACATAATCTTCAGTTTCTCCCGACGAGCCATTTCCCTCATCATCATCACTATCTCCGTTCTTAAGGATATGCTTAAGAAACTCTTCGAGAGTGACTGGGGTCCGCGCCTTCCGGTTGTACTCCTCTAATGCATCGATGTATTTTTGCAGGTCTGTGCGCTTGTCGTCAGGCTGTACGGGCTTCTTGATCTTCTTTTTTCCCTTTAAAGACTTTGAAGGCTTGACCTGGGTGTTTAGCCCATCGTTAGCAGTTTTCGATATAGGACGCGGTTTCAGCATCCCCTCAATGATCTCGGGCTCCAACGGGCTTTTCCACCTGATCGCCGGACATGCCTGAAGATCCTTCAGCATTCTCTTGGTTTTAGCTGAAAGGACAACTTCCCACGGAGCTTCTTCCCAAAACGAATATGATGCCCTCGGCGTATCCACCTTTTTAAGAGCGTGCCTCTGTGGCGGGTTCACACTCCAGTTCTCTGACAGCGCGAATTTCCCTTGACGGTACTGGTTCTCGACCCAGTTCTTTAAGATGTAGCAATCTTCAATGGGGTGTCTCACTATTCAGTGATAGGAGCAGTAGTTGGGATTGTTGACACCATCGGGCTGTGGTGGACGTTTTGGGTCCGGCAGAGTGATGAGTTTGGTGCGCACTACCAACTCGAATAGTCTCCTCATTTAATCACGGGGAAATGAGTAAGCACATCGAAGCTTCTCTTCCAAGGATTGGCGCGGATGCGCGTTGTTTTGGTGAGCAACCACTTTCCCTTTACCCTTTGCATTCCGAGGGTCCATTTTTGAAGAGAAAGGTATGTGGCCCATCTGGTCCATTTGGGCTAACTTGTCGATCAGATCCTGGAAGGTGGTCGGCTTAAAGAACGTCATAAACTGGGACACAGTCGCCTGAGGGGCCAAAGTCCCTATGAACATACCCACGGCCGGAGCTTCTTCGATGCGTTTTTCGTATTTTGACCATAGGTTCCGCCACCGGATTGCGTAATGAACCCAGGTCACTCCTGGCTTCACCCTGGCATTGATTAATGCCATGATCAGGGTGCGCTCGCTTGCGCTGGCGAACCGCTGCGTGAATTGCAGTTCCATTTCCATGAATGTTTTGACGGAGTCATTTGGGAGATCCGAGTACCATTTGAACGTTGTTTCCGACAGGCTGCAAATGAACTGGCGAAGCAGCAATTTGTCGTCGCCTCCAGTATTGCCACATAAAGCTCTAAACTGAGCGACGTGCTGATGCGGGTTGCCTGTTCCTTTGTACAAATGGAATTTGAGGATTGTATATCCTGGTGGGTATTTGATTTGGTCATACCAGCCCGGATACGGTCGCCCAGTTCTGACGACTTGGCCAGCCGCTTCACTTGCCTGATGAGCTCGTATTTGTTAAGCTATGTAATCATCAAGGGCAGCTTTAGAGATTGTTTCCTCCCTGGCAATTGATAATGCTGGAAGAGGGTTTGATATTTCCCCTCTGTCGTCCTCGATGATTATCGGCGGGTTTTTAGCTGGAGGTTCTGGCCGGATCATCATTCCAACCATATCTTGGAACAAAAGTGCCATCTGTTTTATATTAGTAGCCTATTCCGCGGCCTCCTTATCCTTTCTTTCCAGCACCCTTCACAGGAACTCTGTATCGGTCTCCTGCTCCTGGCGCTGTGCAGACAACGCTTCCGGACTTTCTGTCTGCCCGGTGAGTGCTGCCTTTTTCGTCAACATCTCCAGGAGCTTTTGTTGCTACTCCTGAGCCTTTGTTAACGATCGAGTTTGCGGCCAATGACCCATGGAAGCACGGCTTTCCTCCTTCCCGGAAGCCATGCAAACCGTATGCACAATCATGCCCCCAGACTTAGGGCGTTTGGGTCCATCGCCTTTGGAATTTTCCGCCGGCGGTGGGAGATTCTCCAGCCTCACCCATTTGTGGGAGGTCGAAGTTGAAGGAGCCGTTGTAATAAACACCCGTGTTGAAGACGTCCCTCTCTGTATGATGGAGGGATGGTCCTCCTCTTTCCGAGGCTTCATTTTTTTCAGTCGGCGAGAGTAGTCTTTGTTGATCACAGAATCCAGGACTTTTCACCAGACCTTGTGAATTTGGGAGGACAGCTGCTGAGGGGGCTGCTCCAGCTTTGCCTGCATCATGTTTTCAGCAGGCAAGGGAGATTTCTTCAGCACTGCGGTTGGAGAGTTCTTTCGCACCCTTCTAAGTAGATCAAAGTTGTTACCGGTTGGAACAGCAGCGTCAACTTCTACCATTTGAGCTGGTGGGCTAAGTCCACAGAGGGAGTTGCCCCCAGCTTTCCTTACTCGGTGCCAGCGGCGATGTCAAGCATGTCTTGCAGAAGGGATTGCTTCAGTTGTAGGAGTGGCTCCGTCATACCCCCTGCTTTGGTGAAAGGTTACTGCCGGTGCCAGCCTGTTGAAGACTGACGTACGTTGAGGAGGGACGGTCAATCTTTCAAAACCCGACTTTCTGGTAGGGGAAGCACTTTTGACGACTTCACCCATAGCAGGAGTTGGAACGGCCAGTCTTGCGAAGACCGATCCTTTAGTAGGAGAAGCCCTTTTAACAACTTTGTTCCCTTATAAAAAGGGATGAGGGTAAGATCCCCACTAAAAGGGCCCAACGTGTTTAACACGTGAGTGCCTATATGCAACGCATATAGGCACTGCAATTAAAACAATTGCTAGGCTAAAAGAGCCCCACGTGTTTAACACGTGAGTGCCTATATGCAACGCATATAGGCACATCAGTTAAAGCAACTGCTAGCCTAATGGAGCCTCACGTGCCCACACGTGAGCATCTATATGCAAAGCTTATAGGTGCTGCGTTTAAGCAATTGATAGGCTAAGATTGAGCCTCATGTGTAAGCACGTGAGAACCTATATGCAAAGCATATAGGCGCTATATTCAAATAGATAGCAGGCCAAAAGGCTCACGTGTTAACACGTGATACCCTCTTATGCTGTTGCATATAAGC
Source organism: Agapanthus africanus (assembly GCA_030015575.1). Classification (NCBI taxonomy): domain Eukaryota; kingdom Viridiplantae; phylum Streptophyta; class Magnoliopsida; order Asparagales; family Amaryllidaceae; genus Agapanthus; species Agapanthus africanus. Next base: position 794,139,120 of record JASDDO010000024.1, on the reverse strand, counting down.
AAACAAGATTAATTCTATTGAAGTCACGTGCTACACGTGAGTGTTCCTAAACACTTTCCATGCTGATAGAATTAAATTCTAAATAAAAGGATCAAAACTCTATTGGGAAGACATTTTCTTAAATCTTTTTAAACTATCTCATAGAATTAAATTCTATATATGTAGGAAATATTTCCCTGACCTTCTTTAAATTAGAAAGATTTTCTTTGTTAGACGAAAGACCTTTGGATCAAAGATCCAACGGTGATCGTGTGATAGAATAAAATGCTATCTTAGGAAAATATTTCCTAATCTGATTAAAAACAAATAAGAAATCTTCTTTGTTAAACAGAGAGCCTTTGGATTAAAAATCCAACGGTGAATAAAATTCACCAGAACAATTGGATTGATTATGAAATCAATCATGATCTCTCAATGAGGGATTTGCTTAACAAATTGATTCTTTTTCTTCTCCTATAAATAGGAGCAAACAAAAAAAGAAAAAAAGAAAAGGGGGGGAAGAAAAGAGAGAAAAACATACATAGAAAAAGAGAAAGAAGAGAATTTAAGTCTCGGAAAAGACTTGCTTCATCAGAACATTCTAGGTAAAAAAAAGAGAGAAATACACAGAGATTTTTCTATCTTGACCTTTCGAAGGGTTTAACCCTTCGCATAAGAATTTAGTTCTTCCTCTGGTTGAGAACTGTAGAAACAGATCTCCCCATAGGTTGAAAATTTAATTCTCATCGGGGAGATTTTGTCATGCAAATTCAAAACCTAGAGGAAAGAACTGTGTTCAAAGAATTTGATTCTTATATAAACATATGGGAATTTAATTCCTCTGGAAATTAAGGTTTAACTCTACAATAAGAATTTAATTCTTACAAAAAAAAGAGGCATGAGATCTTCCAAATCCCTAGCATGAGATCAAAATCTCCAAACACTCAATAGGATCTCACGTGCTCTGCATGAGCGTCTCTGATGAATGAAAAGGGAAACATACAAAATCATCTCGTGTGCTCGCACATGAGTCAAGTGTTTAACACTTCTATATAAAAAAAAGGAAAGGGGGGAATAGAACCCAGAGAACAATTCTCACTTTGGGGCGCCTCACGTGCCCACACGTGAGCGCTTCCAAAAGTCAAGTGTTTAAACACTTCTATGTAAAAAAATGGGGAAATAGGGAATAGAACCCAGAGGACAGATTCTCATTTTGGGGCGCCTCACATGCCCACACGTGAGCGCTTCCAAAGTGCAGTGTTTAACGCTGATTCAGAGACTCACATGGGAACATGTGAGTGCTAAACATACACCAATGCCTAGCATTATGAGACTCAGACTTCAGCCCCAAATTGGCTAAGTCTTCCTGAGGTCAAAACTTCTTTGATCTCCAAATTAACCGAGCCTCTGTGCTCATGCTTTCCCAAAAAAATCTCAGTCTCAAGCATGACTGATGATCACTCAACTGATGATGTCCAAAACGATATTCATCCTACATTCCCCCAAGGAAATCGTAGTCTCAAAATATGACTAATGATTTCTGGGTTGACCACCAACATCATTTTCCCTCGAATAGGGAAATTGGTTCAAGGGTACATCTCTCTACACCTCTGATACATGTCGTTGTAATTTCTCAACGTCTTTAGAAAGGTGGAGAGTCCCAACAACCAACTGCTCTTCAGTGCACTTCCAAAACTGACATGCACACCCCAGATCAAATCACATCCCAAACCGGATGTATCCCATATCATCGTTGCTCATCCCGACACGTAACAAATACGCGTGCGCGCAAGATGACATATGGACCGAAACGTCCATAAACTAAACCCTTACCTCAAAAAGGGTGATCTACAGACCGTAACGTCCTCAAATACCACGGACCGTAACGTCCTTAAACTAAACTCTACGGACCGTAACGTCCTCAAACTACTACGGACCGTAACGTCCTTAAACTAAACTCTACGGACCGTAACATCCTCAAACTACTACGGACCGTAACGTCCTTAAAATAAACTCTACGGACCGTAACGTCCTTAAACTAAACTCTACGGACCGTAACGTCCTCAAACTACTATAGACCGTAACGTCCTTAAACTAAACTCTACGGACTGTAACGTCCTCAAACTACAACGGACTGAAACGTCTTTAAACTAAACCCTCACCTTAAAAATGGTGATCTATGGACCGAAATGTCCTTAAACTAACAACGGACCGTAATGTCCCAAAACTAAAACAATGGAGCCCAAATGCTCTTTTGTTGGATCTGAATGATCCTAAAACCCTGGTAAGTAGATCTTAGTCTCAAATTGGACTAACGTATTCTTAACAAAAATTTAAGTTGATCTTAATCTCAAACGAGATTAATGATCCTTAAATCAACCTAAACCCAAATTTAAGATATACGGATTTGGACTAATCTACGTCCTACGGACGACAACATAAATTAGTCTCCGTAGACAATCCACGGGCAACCAAAAATAAAACAAACATACACGATACGAAGTGAACCTCTGGAGCAGGAGAAAGTGGTTATCGCGATGCGGTAACGAAATTAACTGCAGGGGCTTGTGCTTGCAGGGAAGAACGTACCCACAATCAAAAAACCCTCACAAACGAGGGGAATCTGACGAAGTCTGCTATAACGGCCGCATCCGTCCAAACCTCCTATATACGGTGCCATAAATCAACTTGGAATCTTCGGAGAGGTGGATGGATAAATCCAAATAGCATCTACCCCAAATTCAGGCAAGACGATCCATCCCGGTTTCGTCTCTGTTTTCGGCGGTGACCAGATTCTAGCACGCCCGGTGGGACCTTTTCCTCTTTCCACTCCACACTTCGTGTGTCGTGTTCGCAAACAAATCGTGGTTTACTATGGTTGCCCCTGAATTCGAGATACTAAGATTTGGTGTTTTTCTCCTATGCAGAAAGCAAAAGAAAAATCGATGGCTTCTAGCTGCACCAATTGCAACAGCAACTCCCACTCCGTCCCCGCTGGAGAAGTGACATACGGGCCGAATGCGGCCTCAATCTTTGCAATAATGGTGGAGAGGTGACTCAAGCCACCACTAGATTGTTCTTCGGGATCATGCTCCCGCCAACAAACTTCAGCGCCCCAATGCCATCATAGGAAGCTCCAAAGAAGTTGTTCTTTGATCGACTTGAAACCACCACGGCCCCATTCAATGGGTCTTCCAAGTCTGCTACCTCAGTCTTCAACAGGCTGAGCCAAAGCTCAAGTGGACCCGCAAAGTGGCTCGCAATACCTGAAGGAGTTATCCCGAAACGGATAGCATTTCCAGCTCCGTCAGGTGAAGTCGTCAAAGGGGCTTCTCCTACTAAAGGATCAGTGTTCGCAAGATTGACCGTTCCAACTCCTGCTTCCGGCGAACTCATCAAGACTGCTTCCCCTACTAAAAGGTCAGCCTTAGAAAGACTGACCGTCCCATCTCAACATATGTCAGTTTTCAACAAGCTGGCCCCGACACTAGCCCTTCACCAAAGCAGGGGCATGAGGAATCCACTACCACAACTGAGGAGGTCCCATCGATGAGACAAGCTCAACGTCGCTACTGGCACCAGGTGAGAAGGGCTTGGGGAAACTCCCCCTCTGGACTTACTCCACCAGCTCCAACGGTGGAATTCGACGGTGTTGTTCCAACCGAAACAGCTTTGAACCTCTAAGGAGGGTGCGTCGGAACTCCCCAACCGCGGTGCTGAAGAAATCGCCCCCACCTGTTGAAAACATGATACAAGTGAAGCCGAAGTAGCCCCCTCAGCGGCTGTCCTCCTAAGTCCATAGGGTATGGCGGAAGGTCCAAGATTCTGTGATCAATAAAGACTACTCTCGTCAACTGAAGAAAACAAAGGCTCGGCAAGAGGAGGACCATCCTTCCACCATGCAACGAGGGAATTATTTCATGAAGGCACCTGTTACAATGGCTCCTTCAACTTCTACTTCTCACAAAAAGAGAAGTCCGGAGAATCTCCCACCACCGGCGGAAAATCCCAAGGGTGCTGGATTCAAATGCCCCAAGTCTGGGGGCATGATCGTGCACACGGTGTACATGGCTTTTGGGAAAGAGGAGAGCCATGCTTCCATGGCTCATCGGCCACAAACTCGGTCATTGGCGAAAGCTCAGGAGCAGCAACAAAAGCTCCAGGAGATGCTGACGAAATGGCAGCACTCACCGGGCAGAAAGAAAGCCCGGAAGCAGCGTCTGAACAGCACCAAGAGCAGGAGATAGATACGGAATTCTTGCGAAGGGTGCTGGAGAGAAAGGATAAGAAGGCCACAGAACAAGCAGCTAATATAAAATAGATGGCGCTCCTTTTCCAAGATATGGTTAGAATGATGATCCAACCAGAACCTCCAGCCGAAGATCCACCGATAATCATTGAGGACGACAAAGGAGAAACATCAAACCCTCTTCCGGACTTATCAGCAGCCAGGAAAGAAACGATCTCCAAAGCGGCCCTCGATGACTACATAGCTCAGCAAATACGAGCTCATCAAGAAAACGAAGCGGCTGGCCAAGTCCTCAAAACCGGGCGACCTTACCCAGGTTCGTACGATCAAATCAAGTACCCGTCGGGATATGCGATCCCCAAGTTCCACGTATACAAGGGGACAGGCAGCCCGCATCAGCACATCGTCCAGTTCAAAGCATTATGCGGCAATAATGGATTCAACGAAAAATTGCTGCTTCGCCAGTTCGTCGGCAGCTTGTCAGAGATGGCGTTTGAAAGGTACTCGGAGCTCCCAAATGACTCCATCAAAATATTCACGGAAATGGAGCTTCTATTCACACAGCAGTTCGCAAGCACAAGCGAGCGCACCCCGATCATGGCATTAATCAATGCCATGGTGAAGCCAGGAAAGACCTGGGTTCAATACACAATCCGGTGGCGGAACCTGTGGTCAAAATGTGAACAACGCATAGAAGAAGCTCCTGCCATGGGCATGTTCATAGGGACTCTCGATCCTCAAGCGATTGTATCCCAGTTTATGATGTTCTTCAAGCCGACCACCTTCCAGGCCTTGATCGACAAGATGGCCCAAATGAACCAGATGGGCTATAGGTCGTCCTCTTCAAAAACGGATCCTCGGAATGAAAAGGGTAAAGGGAAAGCGGCCTTCGTTGCCAACGCTCCACAACAGCCAAGCAACTTGAAACCGGTTGTTCGCCAAAGCGACGTGCGCCCGCGCCAATCCCTTGAAGAGAAACTAGGACGTCCTTACTCGTTTCCCTGTGATAAAACGAGGAGACTGTTCGAATTGGCGATGCGCAACAAACTCATCACTCTGCCGGATCCGAGATGTCTACTACAGCCTGGTGACGTCAACAGTCCCAACTACTGCTCCTACCACAGAATAGTGGACCACCCAATTGAAGATTGCTATGTCTTCAAAAACTGGGTCGATGACCAATACCAACAAAGGAAAATTGCACTGGAGGGTGAACCCACCGCAGAAGCACGCTCCTAAAAATGTGGACACGCCGGGGGCATTATGCTCGTTTGTAGAAGAAGCTCCGTGGGAAGTTGTCCTTTCATCTGAAACTAAAAGAATGCTGAAAGGCCTTCAAGCATGTCCGGCGATCAGATGGAAAAGCCTGCTGGAGCCTGAGATCATTGAGGGAATGCTTAAACCGTGCCCAACACCGAAAACTACTAACGATGGGCAAGACCTCCAGGCCAAGCCTTTGAAGTCTTCGAAGAAAAAGAAGAAGACCAAGAAACCCGTGCAGCTCGACGACAATCTTACGGACCTGCAAAAATACATCGACGCACTGAAGGAATACAACCAGAAGGTGCGGACCCCAGTCTGATTCAAAGAGTTTCTCAACCACATACTTGAGAACGGAGACAGTGACATTGGTGAGGGAAATGACACTTTTGAAGAACCTGAGGATTATGTAGTGAGTTGCCACATGGTCTCTCACTCGTCGTTAAAAGATGAAGAAACTCCCTCGGGTCGGAAAGCAATGCAAAGGAACTGGGGGCAGGACCGGCGCCAGAATCCCTGGAACTATCAGAAAACCCAAATGACAGGCTGCTGAACGAAGCCCTTCAAAAGAGCAAAGCCGACCGAGAATATTTAACGGCCATATACGAAAAGGCCAAGCATCGGCGTCAGGATGAAGAAGCTGCGGTAAGGATGAGTCTTAAAATACTCCACCCAAGCCAAAGCACACCTGCTGTAAACAAGGGAAGGATCAAAGTGGAGAAGCAGTTCGCCAAAGCCCTGTTAATGGGAATGAAGCTGCCTCCTCTCGTGGAAAACACTCCCAGGAGTACGTGCCTCGATGAAGCGGATGTACGTCCGAACTAATGCTTATACCATCGGAGGGTCGCACACCCCACCGAAGAGTGCAATTCCTTCAAGAAGTGATGGTAAGGATACGTTGCTCATTGGAAAGACTTCAAGCGGATGAAGCGCAAAACCCGTCGACAATAAAGAAGCACGACAAACGAGCATGAAGGAACGGCTGGCAACTGTCATATGGTTGATACCAGTTCGACAAATGGAAAATCTCAAGTTCTTACATTCAGGAGCGATTCTGTGGAAGAAATAACCCTCGGCCCTCTCTTCAAAGAATCCACCTCTGGAAAAGAAGAAGTGGAACTGCAAGAACACTCAGCTGGGTAACCGTACGTTGCCTGAAAAGAATCTCGGGCCAACAAACAAGGGTTCGAACAAAAGAGACAAGGGGAAAGAGAAAGTCCCTGAGGAAATTGACCTCGACGATAGAGTCGTCAAAGAGCTCACAGCCAAGGACCCGCCTAAGAAAAACAAGGTGGATTACAATATCCTGGCACATTTGAGGAAGATACCTTCACAACTGAGCATACTGAATGCTCTATTCCTGTCCAAAGAGGCACGAAATTCTCTGATCAAGGCATTACAAGAGCCTGATCAGTTCCATGCTTTCCTTGTAGAAGAAAAGATGAAGGACAAGCTGGCAGGGGTTCATACAGCTGACATTACATTCGGCGATGAAAATCTTCTTCTTGGAACGTGCGAGCACAATCGTCCTTTATATGTCACCAGGTACTGCCACGACATTAAGATAGAGAAGATCCTGGTCGACAACGGGTCCTCTGTCAACCTTCTCAACGTGAAGGTACTGGAGGATATTTGCATGACTCAGCCCTCTCTTCAAAGAATCCACCTCTGGAAAAGAAGAAGATGAGAAGAACTGCGAGAACACTCAGCTGCGTAACCGTACGTTGCCTGAAAAGAACCTCGGGACTACAATCAAGGGTTCGAACAAAAGAGATAAGGGGAAAGAGAAAGTCCCTGAGGAAATTGCCCTCGACGATAGAGTCGTCAAAGAGCTCGCAGCCATGGACCCACCTAAGAAAAACAAAGTGGGTTACAATGTTCTGGTACATTTGAAGAAGATAGATTCACAACTGAGTATATTGGATGCTCTCCTCCTGTCAGAAAAAGGCACGAGATTCTCTGATCAGGGCATTACAAGAGCCTGATCAGTTCCAAGCTTTCCTTGCAGAAGAAAAGATGAAGGACGACCTGGCAGAGGTTCATACAGCTGACGTTACATTCTGCGATGAAGATCTCCTTCTTGGAATGTGCGAGCACAACCGTCCTTTAAATATCACCGGGTACTACCACGACATTAAGATAGGAAAGATTCTGATCTACAACGGGTCCTCTGTCAACTTTCTCAACATGAAGGTACTGAAGGAGATTTGCATGAACGTTCAGCACCGGGCCCGGGACAAAATTACCATCTCCGGCTTCGACTCGCAGTCATCACGTACGCTTGGATCCGTGATATTGACATTACGCTTTGGGATGCACGTCACCGACATCAAATTCCATGTTATTGATGCCAAGACCTGCTACAACGCCCAACTCGGCCGGCCTTGGTTACACGAGCACAACGTCATCCCTTCTACACAATACCAGTGTATGAAGTATTTCAAAGACGGCCTCGAGTACACCGTTATGGGGGAGATAAACCCATTCTCCGTAAATGAAGTCTGCAAATATGAAGACGCAAAGTACTTCCTACCAGACTTCGAAGACACGGAAATATGTCATAAGCCAGAAAATAAAAAAAAAGCCGTCGCCACCATCCCGGTCTTTGGGAGTGACACCGATGAAGATGGGGAAGTAGTATACTCAGGATAACCCCAGTGTAACAAGCCCGGAACATTTAATCCTGTTTTGGTCTTTGGCAGTAGATCTGAGGAAGAGGTCAACTCCGTGTTCTCCATTTGCCCATCAGCACAAACCATTGCTGGAGCCGATCAGAGTTTGCAAATCACCATGGTTCCGCTACGGCATTATAAGGAACTGGATGCGCTTGATACATACAGTGTACAAAAGCTGCAGACCTTCTACGTCCCTTCCAGGCGAAGAGGTGAAAAGGTGATTCTCTTCATTCGGTCTATGGAGACCAAAGTGGAGAAAGAAGTCTGGCATGGTGCCGATTTTACGCTTGACAGGCTTCAACAGATCCATCTGTCCAGATATTACGCAGAGGGATTAAAGAGGCTATTAAGATGCCAAGGCGTACCCTTCAAACAAACTGCTCGACAAGCCTAGTTATACAACAAGATCTGGGACGTTCTCGGGACTCGGCGAAAAATGCCCAACTGGAGGATGGAGACGACTGAACTTGGATACGTTCAGTCCAAGAAACGGAAGTGATTCCATGGCTGCCGTGTCATAAATAACTCCTATAGAGAAGGGAATTCTTTTCCAGATACCGTTGAGATTGAACCAGAGCGAGAGCCCACCGTAAGAATGCCAAGCCCGTCATTCGAAAAACAGATTGACAAGATAATAAGGGAAGCGAGTCAAAAGGTTTGGGATGACCACAACCGCGAAATGACCATTTACAAGAAAGCCAGGACGCAGTGTCTCACTCAGCAATCTACGGAAAAAGAAGACTACGATGCCCTTCACCCTCAGCCCGTTGTGTGGTCTCGTGGCAAGGAAAAAGCCCGACGCAGAGGCAACAACAAGGTGAAGAACGGGAATGACGTTCAAAAACAGCGAAGCGGATCCAAGAAGCCAAGCGATCGAGAAAAATTCAGCTGGAATCCGTCTTTTATGAAGAAGATGGGTCGGGAATACTCTTTCCCTCCATACAAGACGAGAAAAATATTCAACCTTGTCATGAAGCATCAAATGATGACGCTTCCGGAGGCTCGGTACCCCGAACAAGTAAATGAGGTCCATCACCCGGATTATTGCTCCTACCATCGAGCAATAGGACATCCCCTTGAAGACTGCTTCACTTTCAAAGACTGGGTCGAAGATCAGTACCAATAAGGCAGGTTTGCTCTATCTGACGGTTGGAGGGTAACCCCACCACGAAAGCATGAGCCAAAAGCAACCTATATTGCGAGGGTAAGTCCAGATCAACATCGAGCTTGGAAACAAACTCATACCTGCCACGTGATAACATTCTCAAAGGAGGGGAAGCACGAGAATATAAACGACCTCTCCCAGTGCTTCGCAAATGAGAATGAGGACGAGATGATCTCATAATTTCCACCGGCGCCAAAAGAGCTGGAGGATGGGATACACACCACGACGGATAACTTAAAGAAAATTGGCTTAGGGATGGAAAACGATCCAAAGCCAACGTTCGTCAGCGAGTTGTTGTCTAAAAAATAGGTGGCCACACTAAAGGACGTGCTTATGCAATATAAAGACTGCTTCACATGGAACTATTTCGAGATGCCAGGACTAGATCCAGAAATAGCTGTACATATACTGGCTATATCACCGGAAGTTAAGCCAGTCAAGCAAGCGCCAAGGAGAATGCGGCTCGAACTTGAGATGAGTATCAATGCCGAAGTCAAGAAACTAATTGACTCTGGATTTATCCAAGAAGTTCAATATCCCGACTGCATTGCCAACATTGTTCCAGTGATGAAGAAAAATGGAACAGTGCGCATCTGCGTGGACTTTCGAGATCTCAACAAAGCTTGTTCGAAGGATGACATCCCAGTGCCTGTTACTGAGCTGATGATCGATGACATGTCCACTCATGAGGTCTTCTCTTTCATGGATGGATCTTCAGGCTACAATCAAATAAAAATGCATCCTGAAGACCAAAAACACACCGCCTTCCGGACTCCGCTAGGCGTATTCTGCTATAAGGTGATGCCCTTCAGTTTGAAGAACGCAGGCGCTACCTACCAGAGGGCAATGACGAAAATCTTCAATGACCTCATTCATGAGATTGTTGAATGCTATATTGACGACCTTGTGGTGAAAAGAAAATCATACGAGGAGCATTGGAAGCATCTAAAAATAGTGTTCTAGCATCTTTGGAAATACAATCTAAAGATGAATCCTCTGAAATGCGCATTTGGAGTCTCCTCAGGCAAATTCCTATGATTCATCATACAACACCGAGGCATCGAAATAGACCCATCAAAGATCAAGGCGATTATGGAAATGCCCATGCCAAGAACTCTTAAACAATTGCGGTCTATCCAAGGAAAGCTCGCGTATATCCGGCGGTTCATAGCCAACCTCTCCGGCAAATGCCGCCCCTACAGCCATCTAATGAACATGCGTTCGACGAAATCAAGCAATATCTGCAGAACCCGCCGGTACTGACCGCTTCGGTCAAAGGAAAGCCCCTTATCCTGTACACAACAACCCTTGAAGGTTCTTTAGGCGTGCTATGGGTACAGGAGAATGACAAGGGGAAGGAGAAAGCTCTCTGCTATTTGAGTCGAGTTCTTCTGGGGGCAGAAAACAACTACTCCCCCATTGAAAAGCATTGCCTGGCACCGATCTTCGCGATAACGAAGCTCAGGCACTATGCCCTGGTACATGAGGTCCATCTCATATCAAAGGTGGATCCTCTTAAATATTTGATGTCAAGAGCCATACTAACAGGAAGGCTTGCCAAATGGGCCCTCCTCTTGATGGAGTTCTCGATAACGTATCGATCCCTCAAGGCAGTAAAAGGCCAGGCCATCGCTGACTTTCTCGCTGAGCATCCAATACCAGCCAACTCTCCCTTAAATTGCGAATTGACATATGAACATGCGTTCGACGCAATTGAAAGGGAAAAGAAAGGAAATAATGCCCGATGGGAACAATACTTCGACGGAGCATCTTCCTTGAAGAAGCGAAAGAAAAGCACCCCTATAATCAAAGCTGGGGTAGGCCTTATACTCGTGACTTCGCAAAGAGGGATAATTCGTTTCGCCATTTACTTAACAGAACCAAGGACAAACAATGAGGCTGAATATGAAGCTTTAATAGCGGGTCTTGAGATCGCTGTCGACAAGGGAATCGAAAACCTCCTCGTATATGGAGATTCCCAGCTAGTCGTTAGCCAAGTAAATGGAGACTATCACACGTGTAAATCGGAGTTGGTAAAATATGGCGAAAGAATGCAGCAACTGCTGACTTAAATTCTTTCATACATCCTGGAAAGCATACCGCATGCGGAAAATAGCAAGGCGGATGCGTTAGCCAAGCTTTCTAAAGAACTGGCCGACGAAAACCTCGATGACGTAAGGATTATTATGCAAAGCCGCCGAATTCTCACGCCAGCAGAAATATCTCTGAAGTCATCTAAAAGAAAGGAAGTGACTGAACAAGCAGTCTTCTGAATAGAGGACGAAGAAAAGGCTGAGAATTGGAGAGAAGTCTTCATAGACTACTTCAAATCCCATCGAATACCCAAAAACGCATCTTCGAGACATCGGCTTATGAAACGAGCTCTGTCTTTTGCCTTCGTCAATGATACCCTATATAAGAGATCGTTCGACAGTTTGTGGCTAAGGTGCCTGGGACCAGAAGAAGCAAGGAGAATCGTCCAAGAAACTCACAACAGACTCTGCGGTTCTCATCAAGCTAGGCCAAAGATGAAGCTGAAGATCAAAAGAATGGGTTTCTATTGGTCCACAATAATTCAGGACTGCCTCGAATATGCGAAGCAGTGTCACCCATGCCAGGTTCACGGGGACTTCATTCACCAACATCCAAATCCGCTACACCCAACGGTAGCCAGCTGGCCGTTTGAAATATGGGGAACTGATATAATTGGGCCCATCGAACCAGCATCATCCAAAGGACATCGGTTTATATTGGCAACAACTGATTACTTCTCGAAGTGGGCAGAGGCAATACCGCTAAGGAAGGTGAAGATGGAGAACATCCTCCATTTCTTCAGGACATATGTCATCTACCGGTTCGGCACTCCGCGACGAATCATCTCGGATAATGGGCCGGCCTACAGGAGCCATAAGATCAGCCACTTCGCACAGCAGCATAATATAGATTGGAGATACTCTTCAGTCTATAATCCCCAAGCTAACGGTCTAGCTGAGGCTTTCAACAAGACCTTGACGAAGATCATAAAGAAAATGGTGTCCAGAAACAAAAAGGACTGGCACGAGAGACTGCATGAAGCTCTCTGGGCGTATCGAACCACGTTCAAAACAGCTACAAATACAACACCATATGCGTTGGCATTCGGCACGGAAGCGGTACTGCTCTTAAAGATGGAGCTACCCTCTCTATGAGTAGCAGTTCGATATGAGCTGGCGGATGAAGAAAATGCCTATCTTCGGCTTGAGGAACTCGATGCCCTCGATGAAACTCATCTCATGGAGAAGCAAAACCTGGAAGCTTACAAAGCAAGGATGACACGCTCATACGAAAGACTAACCAGACCAAGAACATTCCGCCAAAGCGAACTCGTGTTAGTCGTAAAAAGACTTATGATCCCCAACCATGCAAAGCGGGGGAAATTCGATCCGAACTACCAGGGTCCGTACATCATAGACAAAATCTACCAAGGTGGGGCCTACTTGCTTGTGGATATGCATGGCGAAAGACCCTTCGGGCCAATAAATGGCCGGTTCCTTAAGAAATACTAGGCTTGACAAGTCACAACTTAGGTTAATGATGGATAATGACGCTTGTGTCCGCTCGCTGTCTTCCTGAGTCAAGACTTCGCCTCGAAGCTGGCCATGGACCGAGATGTACCTAAATTAACAATGGACCGAGATGTCCCTAAACTAACAACGGATCGAGATGTCCCTAAACTAACAATGGACCGTAATGTCCTTAAACTAAATACATCACCTCAAACACAGTGATAGTGGAATTCAAGTCCACAAGTCCCAGCGGCGGGGACTACAACTCAAGTCCCGCTGGCTGCATAACTGCCCCAGTGACGAAGTCCCCTATAACTTGGCGAACAGAGGGGTAAAAAAACGGTACGTCCATAAGCGAAATGGCCACGGATGAAAACCCGAAAGGGCGCCGTGAGTAAAAATAGCAGGGCTACCGGCAAGCTTGTGAAAACCCGAAAGGGCACAATCTCATAAAATTTTCACTTATGAGATCCTCTTGACTCGTAAGAAGAACTCCCCCTGTGAGACCCTCACGGCTCATAGGATTCACAGTCTTAAGTTACAGGGATCCAAACCTGTCCTTAAGCCGTCATACTCTTCAAGTTGCCCTACAGGCGGTCCGATATTGGTCCTTGTAAACAGTCCACGGGCACAAATAAACGTTTTCCTCCACCGAGTTCCACCAATCATGAGGAATGTCCTCATATGGTGAACGACACTTGTAAGTCCTCTCGACTTATAAGCAGAAAACACTCTTGTAAGATCCTTACGACTTATAAGAGAATACACACTTAAGAATCCCCATGATTCCTAAGGAGAAAATACGCCTGTGAGATCCTCACGACTCGTAGGGAGAAATATCTTTATGAGACCCTTATAGCTCGTAAAGTCAAAAAGCCTTAGTCGACAGGATCCTAACCCTGTTTGCTAAGCCACCTTTGTTCAAACCAATAAGGGAAAATGATGATTCGTTCCTGCCAATATTCCAGTCGTAGCAATACTGATGCCAAAATTGGTATCAAATCTTAAGTTCCATACTTGCAATAAAAATCAGCCAGCAAAAAATATGCATATAAAAATAGCCGAAATGATGGGGCAACTTGCAATAAAAATCAGCGAGCAAAAAATATGCAAATAAAAACAACCGAAATGTTTAGGCAACTCGCAATAACAAGCAATGAGTAAAAAGAAAAAAAAGCCAAAATGATTAGGCACCGCGATAAAAAGTCTAAATGATTGGGCAATCGTGACTTCCGTGATATAAAAGATGAAATTATAGAGCGTTGCGGAAAGAAATAAAAAAATGAATGAAAATGAAACTTTTGCCTTGCAGGTGAGTCCACATCAATCCCTGTATACAATCCATAGGTATAAATGAAAAGGGAACCATATTTTCCCACCAGGCTCCATCAGAAGGAGAGCCAGATCTCGATGGCAACATCTACAGCCTAGAGATCAATAACGACGTTTCTTCTCACTCCAGTAGGATGCAGACGCGACGTCAACAAGCGACCCTAAGGTCAAAAAAATGGAGCCATGGCAAAGTCCCTAGTTCCAAAACTCGACGATTCACAGACAACCTAGAGACCATCTCGACATTCGTCTCATTACAACAGACGCAACGTCAACAAAACGGAGCCATGGCAAAGTTCCTAGTTCCAAAAATCCATGATTCACAAACTAACTAGAGATCACCTCGACATTCGCCTCATTACAGCAGACGCGGTGTCAACAAAAGAAGCGAAGGCTAAATTCCTAGCTTCAGAGTCTTGACAGCAACTCAAATAAAACCTAAAAGACTATCGGAGATCATCCTACACCAGCGCGGAGTGGTTATGACTCATCGGGGCTCCCAAACTGAGCCTAACCTCAAGTAAAAAGCGTTATGGAAAATTCCTAACGTTTGCTCTTCCGACGGTAATATGACCTAAGGAGATTACTTGAAGACGTCTTGTTCAGCCCCCGAAGGCATCAGAGACATGACAGTCACGAGGCTGTTCGAACAGCAGCGTAAAGTCTGCATATCGGGGAATGCATCAGCCAACGCGACGGTACGACGGACAAAACCCTAATACCACAGACCCTAACGGACCTCTGTCGTAAAGAGCAGAGGTTAACTGTGACGTTAGGACAGGTTTGCCTACAAGCCCAAGGAAGACAAACTAAACAAACTCTAAAATGTATCCATAAACTAGAGACTCCGGGATGAGTGAATAAACTACAAGCTCCGAAATGAGCTCCTAAACTACAAACTCCGCAATGAGTATATAAACTACTTTATATCAAGTCAAGACAGCAGATGAAAGGAAAGCACTAGTATGAAATGAAATATGTCTTTTATTCATGAATCAAAATGAATACAAGATACTTTTATTAATAAATGAATACAAAAAAAGAAGAAGAAAGAGAATGTACAGCGACAAAAATGATTCAAGTCGGCGGACGATTCAATAAGCCAGACAGTTCGTTGTTCTTTCGCTTGACTTTGGCTTCAAGCTCCACCAGTGCTGCAAGAAGAGTCCCCGCCTGGGTCTGTTGATTTTGGTATGAAGCAAACCGACTCTCAAGCTTCTTCTCGGCAACCTTATGGG
The DNA here is from genome assembly GCA_030015575.1 of Agapanthus africanus. Lineage (NCBI taxonomy): Eukaryota > Viridiplantae > Streptophyta > Magnoliopsida > Asparagales > Amaryllidaceae > Agapanthus > Agapanthus africanus. The sequence continues at coordinate 794,123,677 of JASDDO010000024.1, read as the reverse complement.
CTTCGACCATCTCGCGGGTAAAGATAACGGCTTTGTCAAGAGCCACCACCTCTGTAATGTCTTCTTAAAGTACCCGCCAAATTTCGTACGCACGGGTGGTCTTGGCAGTAAGCTGAGCCTAAAGTTCCCCCAAAGATTTTAAAGCCAACCCCCTCTCTAAAAACATCCGGTTGAGTATCTTCTCGCATGACTAAAGATTGGCTGCACACCGTTCGATCCATCCTTGGAGGCTCGTTTTTACAATTAAGATGTCGGAGGGAAGGCATATGCACTCGAGCCAGTGTAGGCAGGCCTCCACTCGGCGACAGTACTCAACCCAAATACGCACTAATGCTTCGTCATGATAGGTGGCAAGAACCGACAAGGACGCGTTGGTTTCAGCAGCGAATTCTTCGGCCGTGACAGAGGTACCAGCGCGAAGGTCTTCAATGAGAGCCGCCATGGAGTAAATGCTTTGTTTTTCCATCCTTTCAGACGCACGTCGGGTATAAGGGCCTGGTGGCATGGGAATCTGAGACTATAATGGGGTCAGGGCTGGCAAAGCTGTGAAGATTCAGGTGCAATCAGTTGGGGTTCTTTAGCACCCTACTGGGTTTTCACAGCAACTACCATGCTAAATTAAAAAATTCTAAGGTGCTAATGAACCCTAACCCTAGGATCAAGTTAAAGTAACTAGACAATATAACATGTAATCAACCATTGCAGGTAATGAGCAAGGAATACAACCTTTGTAGACCGGTCCTTCACTACTAAAGCTCCGTGTTGACGTCCCTTCGCTGCGATCAAGGCAAGTAAAGATTTCCCGAACTCTAGAATGGTTCCATCGGAGAAATGAACAAGCTTGCACGAAGTCTTCGAGGCCGAAAATAATCTACGTCGAGAAGACTCAAACCCAAGCTACCTCTTCACTAGGTCAAGAACTTTATGAAGAGAACACCCTTTACAACCCAAGCAAGTGTATAGGATGATGAAATAGGAAGTGGGCAAACTTTAGATTTTATTTTCTCACAATATTTCTTCATGTTTCATGGAGCTAGTAAGCAAGAGGAAGAGGATGAAGAAAGCAACCATGAAAAATGAAGAAGGAAAACTAATGAGGTGAGAATAGCAACCATAGGTGAGTTAGTGTCATATACTAACTATTGTAGAGACTTAACCATGGATTAATTATAATGGTTGGGTTTAAAATATCTTAAGTAAAACAAAATGAGTGGGCTTTAGTCAATGGTCTACAAGCTTCATGAAGCTTCAAGCCATGACCAATTTTCCATCTCATTTTGATTTACTAAGATAAATAAAGCCCCACATTATATATAAGCATGGTGTAAGTCACACAAACACCCAAATTTGCATGTATCATCAAGCATGACACAAACATATACACAAGTATATATCACATATATACTTAATACATAATCAAGTGAGAAAAGAAATCTTAAGTGAGTTAATACTAGTTAATGTAAATTAATATATCAAATATATAATTATACATTAAATCATTAGATCAACACTTGATTTAAAAATCCGGTCATATCGCATATAACCGACTAATATCATGTGTATCAATTTATCGAATCAACACTTGATGCGATAACCCGGTTATATCGCATATAACCGACCGATGATACAAATCGTGAGAATAGAATACGGTATCTCATACACGTATTAATCTCGGTCCCGCACATATCTCATATGTGCTCCTACTCCGTTTCACCTGAGTCAGGAAACCTCTATGCAGGACTCTAAAGACTCGTCAATACGCCGGCAGTAGGTGATGATCATATCAAACACCCACAAGCCGCAAGAGTCGTGCTAAACGTAACGGCCACACGGGTATTGAGCGATCAGAAGATCAACAAACAAGCCTACTCATACTCCTGCGAATCCAATCAGAAACACTTACCGTACAGTCCGGTCTCTTCGTCTGATATGTCGCATATCTCGTCTAGGGTGGTAAACGTCAGACCCCAGTAACTTGATAAGTCATGCCGATGTGAGACTCATAACAGGTCGAGAAACTACTGGTAACACTTACCAGTAAATCTCAGAATCAGCCCTGGCCAGGGACTGTAGGGTTAGTATAGCACCTTGTGAAGGTTTTGGCAAACATCAATCATGCTACTTTAAAAATTTTGGGGTGCTAAACAAACCCTAACCAAGATCTTAACTAGAGTATTAGGATAAAACATCCATGTAAACAACTTTACATCTAAGAGTTAGGGATTACAACCTTTGTAGTCCGTTCCTTCACTTCAAAAGCTCCGTGTTGAGGTCCCTTCACTGCGATCATCGAGTACACGGACTCAAGAGAGGCTCCTTGAAAAGAAAGATACAAGCTTGCTTCCAATCTTCAACAACTAAGATGATCTACCTTGAAGAAACTCAAACCCAAGCTATTGCTTCACTAGTCAAGTATTAGCAAAGAAAACACCCTAATCTAAGTGGCTAGAATAGATGAGGATGATAAAGTAGGAATTTAGCTCTCTTTTGTTTTCAATTTCTCACACATTATCATCACATGTCAAAAAGCTAGAAAGCTTTTTCATCCAAGAAGAAAGAAGAAGAAGAAGCAAATTCTTTTGTGATTAATAATGAATTATTGTTGTGGTTACAATTACAACCATGAGTTAAGAAAAAAGGGATTAACTCATGTAGAGAATAAACCATGGTTAAAAGGTTTGAGTTGGGTTAATAAATATCAACACAATATAGCTTAGCAAAAAACAAAAGGAAGCTTCATGCAAAAGCTAACCCAAATGCTAACCCAAATCAAACCCTAACTTGTTCAAACTCCACAAATCATGTTCCATTTGTAACCCCAACTTGTTACAATATTATATATCACATATATAATATATTTTGTAAGAAAATAAAATAATACAATTAACATATATCACATATATATCAATGTATTATCCAAGTGAGAAAAAGAATCTTTAAGTGAGCTTATATTAGTTAATGTAACTTAATATATCACATATATAAATATACATTAAATTATCGAATCAACACTTGATCCGATAATCCGGCTATATCGCATATAACCGACTAATATAATATGTATCTATTCATCGAATCAACAGTTGATCCGATGACCCGGCTATATCACATATACCCGGCCGATATCATATATCGTGAGAATATAATACGGTATTGCATACACGTATTATTCTCGGTCCCGCACATATCACATATGTGCTCCTACTCCGTTTTGCCGGAGCCAGGAAACCTCTGTGTAGGACTCTAAAGAATCGTCAATACGCTGGCAGTAGGTGATAATCATATCAAACACCCACAAGCTGGAAGCGGTCAGCTAAACATAACAGCCACCCAGATATTGAGCAATCAGAAGATCAACAAGCAAGCATGTACATTCTCCTGTGAATCCAAACAGTAACACTCCCGTACAGTCCGGTCTCTTCGTCTGATATGTCGCATATCTCGTCTAGGGATGGTAAACGTCAGACCCCAGTAGCTTGATAAGTCGTGTCGATATGAGGTCCATAACAGTTCGAGAAACTACTGATAACACTTACCAATAAATCTCAGCAACCCTGGCCAGGGATTTCCAGTTATAGCCAATCAAACACCGCGCAACATCAACTCCCTATACCGGGAGAGACGAAACCTCCTATCGCTCATTGCCTCCATGTGATTCGGGACTGTACCCAAAAGCCACCGTTTTGCACGCCCTCTTGGACGTGGTATGATGGAAATCAAAGCACAGTGGGAATCACACAAGACTCTATGACGATCTCGGGTCTACAGACTAACTTGTACCAGTGTCACCAGAGAACTGCCATCATATGTGAGGTATAATTCCATCTGGGAGTTCTCGGCGAGTCCGTCCAGTGTACCCAGTCTCCACTGAGCACCCGTATACCTTCTCTGATGTCAAACACCAATGGATATGGGATCATCCATCACCCATCATATGGGTTAAGAAGCGCATACGCTAGTCTACTCTGGAGTATCGATGCCCTGTCTCGGTACTCCCACGACTAGGAACATTTGAAGGATGTACTTGGCGACTACACTGTCCCCACTAGTATGATCTGCATCATAGTCCTAGTAGTCAAGTACTCATCCTAAGGGCTTTATCAACATGTGACATAGAGACAATCAAAGTAAATGTTAAGATAAAGAGTAACCAGATAGCATACTATCATGTCGAGCAAGAAAGTCCTCCCTATATATGTCCAAGCATCCACTACAATATACAACGTATGTACAGTAATGGCCTCTAGGGCATACATATAACTAACAATCTCCCACTTGCACTAGGGTCATCTGTTGTTGTATCGCATACCCAACAATCAGCTGTGGTTGATGTATTTCATACCCAACCATCCGATAAAAGTCTCTACTGGGAAATAGGCCTTTGTGAGTGGATCCGTGTTGTTGTCCTCTGTGTCTACTCTTCTAACCTCGATCTCCCTGGAGATCATCCATCTCCAAGATCAGGCGATACTGCCTAAGAATATGTCTGGATCTCTGATGGGACGGGGGTTCCTAGGCATAAGCCACAACTCCATTGTCACACAATGGCAGGAACGAAGTTCATCTCATGAACTAATGTAAATCCAGACTATTCCTTGGTAGCATCCTTGGTAGTAATTTATCCTGCCTTTATCGTCTAGTATGTCACGGTATCTAGCTTGGAACTCTTCCAACATACCGTCCCTCCACTGAGGATAAAGACAATGCCTGTGACTGACATTCAGTCGTCCTTATCACCCTGGAATCTTTCCAGTGATTCTCCCCAGGATCGATTGATACTATCTCACGATAACTAGTGAGAATCCTAACATCCAATTAGATCTATCTCATAGATCCATAATCCAGGATTCAGGAGGTATCACCTTGATCCTATATAGAGAATCTTTGTGATAAGAGGAGATTGACCGAGCGTAGCTTAGGAAACTCCTTCCCTATTAACAGTATGTCATCAACGTACTATACGAGGATTGCCACCATACTCCCTACTACCTTTTTGTATATACCGGTTCATCTACCATTTTGATGAAGTCAAACTCTTTGACTACTACATCAAAACAGATATTTCAACTCCGCGATGCCTGATTTATCACATAAAACATCTTGCACATGTTTCCGTTGCTCCCACTGTCTACGAAGCCCTCTGACTGTGTACTTATAGACGCTCTCTTCCAAATCACTATTTAGAAAAGCAGTCATGACACCCAACCGCCAGTTATCGTAGTCATGGTATGTAGCAGTGGCAAGTAGGATCTGGATAAACTTAAGCATAGCTTTGAAAGTATCAACTTTTCCATGTACACCAAGTAATCTTCTCAAGATATACATGCTCCTGATGGGGATTTAACCCTTCAGATAAAGCAACCAAAGTCCATACTTTGTTGGTGTATAAGGATTCCATCTCAGATCGCTAAGCATCCAGCCATTCTTACAGACTCCGCATTCCTGATGGCCTGCTCGAAACTAGTTGGGTCATCATCTTATGATGCAATCCTCGCTCCCACTGTCATAGAGAAACCGAAGTATCTCTCAGGTGGATGAGGAACCCTACTAGATCGGCGGAGAGGCTGAGGGTCGTTGGGATCTATTGAATTCTCCGGTTCTACCAAATCATCAGCTGTAGTTTATATAGCTGGAACTCCTTCCAGTTCTACCTCATGACCACTAATTTCTTCATAAGAAATACCATTTCACAAAGGTGGCATGCTGAGAAAACAAAACATCTTTTGTTCCTCAGTTTGGTAGAAGATATTCCCTTGCTAATGCTTGGGATATCCAACAAACTTCCACAGAACTGACCTTGCCTCGAGCTTGTCCGGATTTTGCTTTTGACATAGGCCGGACAACCCCAAATCTTAACATCTTTAAGAGATGGGTTCTTCCCATACCATATCAGATATGGAGTGGTAGGCATCTGATTTGGTTGGAACCCTATTCAATAGGTATGCAACTTCTCAAGTGCATAACCCCAAAAGAAAATAGGCAACTCAGTAGTACTCATCATAGAGCACACCATATCACATAGGGTTGGATTGCTCCGTCCCGATACACCGACGTGCTGTGGTGTATTCGGAGGAGTAATGCTGAGAGAGAATCTCATTCTCCTTTAGAATAGTCCAGGAATTCCGTGCTCAAGTATTCTCCTCCTTGATCACATCAAAGGACATAATACTTATACCCGTTTTTGGTTCTCTACTTCTAACTTATATTCTGTGATTATCTCAAAAGTTTCGGACTTGTGTTTCGACAGGAACATATGTCTGAATCTTGAGAGATCATCAGTGAATGTAATGAAGTACAAAGAACATGTCCTGGCATATGTAGACATGGGATTATCATACATCATCATGTATCAATCCCAATAGTTCACTAACTCTTTCTCTGTTTCCAATAAACGGAGTTGTGGTCATCTTATCTTTGTGACATGACTGGCAAGTTTTACAAGATGTAAATCCAAACTAATTTAAATATGCATCTTTATATAACTTCAGCTAGTCGGGTCGCATTGATATAACAAAGTCTACAATGCCTCAAGAAGAATTCGTTCATTTCTGAACTCTTCCTCTTGTGTGTGTTCTGTACGTTAAGAACTGTGGTTTGATTTAGAACGTCTATGCTTTTAGATAACGTGCCTGAACCGATCAACTCTTGATATAGGAAATGTTCAAAACATTATCCAACATACAAAATTATATCCTTCTTTACTAAAAAAGAGACTGATATGATGTTGTATATCAGGTTCGGTATCTAATAACATTCGTTCAGAATCAATGTATTTTAGTAATACAGGGTGATAACTGCCAACAGACTTGGCTACAACACTTGCATCATTTCCAACTCTTGAAACTTATCATCCATTCTCAGTTCTCTACCTCTCTGTAGCCCATGTAACAAATTACATTTGCGGATCCTGATCCGGTATCTCATACCCAGGATGTAAAGGATACTGAGAAACAGTTCTCGGTAATGAACACACCCGAAGAAGATGCATTAGTATATACTTTCTTAGTTTGGGCGGCACGGGAATTCTGGTAACCCCCCTATTTCCTGCTCTGTCTTATAACAATTATAAGTTGGAGCGGGACCAACGTTCCTTAGCGCAGTATAACAAGCGGGTTCGGTCAATGTATCCGTATTATTATCTTGATTTAAGGCGTGACATGGTCGCAACCTGGAGAGAGAAAAAAGAAAACACTCAGCGTATGCTCTTGCAAGATTAGATTGGTTATTAATATATCTAATCAGGATGTCTCCCACTGTTTTAGTCAAATCTTCCTTCAAACCCTAAAAGGAAAGACTAGTCGGGATTAATTACACTCTACAAGTTCGCCAATCTTTCAGCCAGACCCGTGCCGGTACTTTGAGGGAGGTTCCCCGCGCTTTCGCACGGACCTAATTAAAATAAATCTCGTTTTCCCAGAGTCGTAACCCCGTTGACACCTTTCTAGACACTTACTTGATCGGCTAATTGTAATGTGTAAAACTCTTCCAGGAGTAACTCTTACTCGCAGCGGGTATCGGGATCCAACTATCTCATAGAAGGTATGCAATCTCATTGCAAATTTCAACTCTTGAAATTCCCAATAATATTTTACCCCTAGCAACCTATGATCTTGGCTAAGGTCAACAAATCATAAGCGCTAGCCAAGTTCAACCCGTCATTTTCCGATTGAATTAAACCCACCCGCACGACCGTTGGCTAAGGTCAACAAAGTCGCACGACTACCCTAACTCAATCGCATCATATGCTTATACAGATAAGCACTAATTAGCTACCGTACACTACGCCTTAGCTAAGGTCAACAAACGTAGCACGAATACTAAGTAGTACTTATTTGAAATGACGGAGGGCTACAACAAGTTTTTAAGAAAACCCTTTGCGTAATGAACTTGATATCGTTGTAGAATCGAGTGATTTAAATGGAGTGTTTTTGAGGCCTTTGCTAGTTTTGATAAAGAGGTCACTCCCGGTGAAAGGATCTCGGCTCTTTTCTTATAGAATAAAGTGCAGGATATTTCACAAATACCGCTGTGCAAAGCAAAAACTATAAAAGCAATCAAAAGACAAACCGAGTGTGTAGCATCTGCTAGTTTTGCTAAAGAGGTCACTCCCGGTGAAGGGATCTCGGCTCTTTCCTTATCGAATAAGGTGCTAGATATTCTATAAGGAATACCGCTATGCAAAGCAAGAACTAGAGCTACCTGTTTTTGAGACAAGTTTCTACAACATCTTTAGGTTTCTTTTAGTTTCATTAATCTCATTAATGAAGTCCCATTTTATTATGCTTCACAAGCATCACATTTGAAACGAAATCAGCAATATAACATATATCTCATATATATAATATAAACATTCGTCTCAGGCAGTAATATGATCTCATCACAGAACATTGCAGCAGAAGATAACATATGAAATATTGGATATACTAGAATTTCCGTATTTTATGCGAGCCTGTATAAAACGCGGATTCCACGGTCGCGATGAATAGCCAAACCCATATCCCTAGACCCCTACGAGAGCGGCAAGTAACCCTGCCAGTTCTAGAGTTAGGAGACTCGGTCTTGACTCCTCGAGATAGTCTCCCACTGGACCCTAGAACCCGGTTACTTGTGCTCCCCGCCTTGGGCCTATCCTAATGCGGAAAAGTAAATAATATACAATGGTGACATCATCCTCAACCCGGAAGTGCCCCAATAAAAGAATATTACATACAATGAATTTTACATGAATGAAAATAAAAACCCTCATCTCATATAAAACCCCCGGCTATTCAAAACACGGCGATCCAATATAACATATCACAGCAACACATAACATCGCATGTCATCAACGTAAGTAAATATGCGTATCCCAATTGTCATTGATGTATAGCAACGAAACCGGCGATACTCCACATATTACACTTACGGTCGCAGAAAAGAAAGTGTAAAACTACAACAGTTGGAATCCGCAACCTCCTTAGACATCTCACGCCTAACCAAATGAATTCCTTAGACATCGCATGCCTAACAATTATAAACCCCGCATTTTAGTCTCGATGTCGAAAACACTTTTCAATATCTAGTCGGGCAATTCAACAAGATTCCCGACATCCTGATCGAATGCTCGTCGGAAACTTTTGTAGATGGCCGCACCCCCGGATGCCGTCGACGGAGTGCACTAAGGCGGAACACCGCTGCCGCGAGCACCCGAACGGATGCTTGTGGCGACGGGGTTCTCCTACAGTCACTTGGTCGGGGCTATGGGGCGTGGCTATCTATTAAGTTTACTCGGCAAGTATCCGCGTACGCTACGTGATTGCGACGGACTTTTGATCACATCAAAATCCCGTGGCAACCGATCAAATGAGACTAAAAACTGCTAGATTTATAACATTCAAATTAGTTATCTCATAACTACTTGTGGATTCCAAATATTGATCACATTCCAGATAAATAGACAATATTAAACTTTCCGATCGAATAAACAAACACCCAAGATTTCCTATTTTGCTCAACACTTGAACTTAGTTTAAAAGCATCCATCACATGCCACAGTACCAATGGTCCAGCCGTAGAAGGGTCAAACCAACGCCTTACATGTGGCAACGCCGTACTGCCCCAGACCCTAAGGTTTAGAGGTGGTTCAGACGATCACATAATCGAGTTAAGCTTTGTGTTCTTCTAGAGGGTCCACCGCGTTACTTGCACGACATTGAACGTTCTTTAACTAAGGAAAAATCTAACACTTGGAAATTTTCCGACAGGGGAAAAAGTGAGTTATTGATATCCGTTCGAACCTTTTAACACGTTCTAAATTACCCGGAAGAAACTTAAACGAAGTTAAACTTTCCGATCGAATCAACGAATTCTTTAGATCTCCAGAAAACTCAACACTTGAGTAATATTAAAAATTCCCATAAGCATGTAGTAATACCTACGGATGTACTGTTAAAGTACAATCCTTCACTGTCACGCCCCACCCCCAATACAGAGAGTATTGTCCGCTTTGGACGAAACCGCACGGTTTTTCCCTTTAGAGCGAACCGGACCTGGCCAGGGGCCACTTCCCAGGAGGTCACCCATCCTAAGACTTCCCTGGCCCAAGCACGCTTAACTACGGAGTTCTCAAGCTCCTGTAGTTCCGGTTCACTTAAAAGGCGCATCCGTATTGAAGAGTAGTATCATTCCATTTATAGTACAGATATGCACTCTTTCGGAATATATTCCGAAGAGTCCCCATTGTTCTACAGTGGGTCCCACGGACTCAAGAGGTGGCCCCCACGGATTCAAGAGGTGGCCCCCGCCCACTTAACACGACACTTGGCATGGCACATTGTTCCGTATGGCACTTTGCACCGTGAACAAGAACCGGGTCCCGACATTCTCCCCACCTTTGAACAATGGTTCGTCTTCGAACCACAGACCTACTATTGAGGGACCAGCTCTGATACTATTCTGTCACGCCCCACCCCCAATACAGAGAGTATTGTCCGCTTTGGACGAAGCCGCACGGTTTTTCCCTTTAAAGCGAAACGGACCCGACCAGGGGCCACTTCCCAGGAGGTCACCCATCCCAAGACTTCCCTGGCCCGAACACGCTTAACTACGGAGTTCTCAAGCTCCTGTAGTTCCAGACACCTCTGTATTGAAGAGTGGTATCATTCCATTTATAGTAAAGATCTGCCCTCTTTCGGAATATATTCCGAAGAGTCCCCATTGTTCTACAGTGGGTCCCACGGACTCAAGAGGTGGCCCCCACGGATTCAAGAGGTGGCCCCCGCCCACTTAACACGACACTTGGCGTGGCACTTTGTTCCGTGTGGCACTTTGCTCCGTGAACAAGAACCGGGTCCCGACACTCACTCATCATGTTCGGCCGCGAAACCGCCGCCAATTGCTTGGTTTGGCCGCGGTTCCGCGGTGACGTAATGGAGTTAGGGTATCGTACTTAACAGATATCAATAGAATCACCTGCTTAATTTTCTGAGTATTTTTAATACGGAAAAAACTATCTTTTTAAAAAAAAATTCCAGAGAGGGGGTCCAAAATCATATTTCGGGGTTCGATCGGACTTTTAATTTCGTTTACACATCGCCTAATGCTCTAGCTTAGCTCTGATACCACTTGTAGGGTTAGCATAGCACCTTGTGAAGGTTTTGGCAAGCATCAATCATGCTACTTTAAAATTTTTGGGGTGCTAAACAAACCCTAACCAAGATCTTAACTAGAGTATTAGGATAAAACATGCTTGTAAACAACTTTACATCTAAGAGTTAGGGATTACAACCTTTGTAGTCCGTTCCTTCACTTCAAAAGCTCCGTGTTGAGGTCCCTTCGCTGCGATCATTGAGTACCCGGACTCAAGAGAGGCTCCATGAAAAGAAAGATACGAGCTTGCTTCCAATCTTCAACAACTAAGATGATCTACCTTGAAGAAACTCAAACCCAAGCTATTGCTTCACTAATCAAGTATTAGCAAAGCAAACACCCTAATCTAAGTGGCTAGAATAGATGAGGATGATGAAGTAGGAATTTAGCTCTCTTTTGTTTTCAATTTCTCACTCATTATCATCACATGTCAAAAAGCTAGAAAGCTTTTTCATCCAAGAAGAAAGAAGAAGAAGAAGAAGCAAATTCTTTTATGATGAATAATGAATTATTGTTGTGGTTACAATTGCAACCATGAGTTAAGAATGAAGGGCTTAACTCATGTAGAGAATAAACCATGGTTAAAAGGTTTGGGTTGGGTTAATAAATATCAACACAAAATATCTTAGCAAAAAAAAAGGAAGCTTCATGAAGCTTCATGCAAAAGCTAACCCAAATGCTAACCCAAATCAAACCCTAACTTGTTTAAACTCCACAAATCATGTTCCATTTGTAACCCCAACTTGTTACAATATTATATATCACATATATAATATATTTTTGTAACAAAATAAAATAATACAATTAACATATATGATATATATATATATATATATCAATGTATTATCCAAGTGAGAAAAAGAATCTTTAAGTGAGCTTATATTAGTTAATGTAACTTAATATATCACATATATAATTATACATTAAATTATCGAATCAACACTTGATCCGATAATCCGGCTATATAGCATATAACCGACTAATATAATATGTATCTATTCATCGAATCAACAGTTGATCCGATGACCCGGCTATATCACATATACCCGGCCGATATCATATATCGCAAGAATCCAATACGGTATCGCATACACGTATTATTCTCGGTCCCGCACATATCACATATGTGCTCCTACTCCGTTTTGCCTGAGCCAGGAAACCTCTGTGTAGGACTCTAAAGAATCGTCAATACGCCGGCAGTAGGTGATGATCATATCAAACACCCACAAGCTGGAAGCGGTCAGCTAAACATAACAGCCACCCAGGTATTGAGCAATCAGAAGATCAACAAGCAAGCATTTACATTCTCCTGTGAATCGAACCAGTAACACTCCCGTACAGTCCGGTCTTTTCGTCTGATATGTCGCATATCTCGCCTAGGGGTGGTAAACGTCAGACCCCAGTAGCTTGATAAGTTATGTCGATATGAGGTCCATAACAGTTCGAGAAACTACTGATAACACTTACCAGTAAATGTCAGCAACCCTGGCCAGGGATTTCCGGTTATAGCCAATCGAACACCGCGCAACATCAACTCCCTATACCGGGAGAGATGAAACCCCTCCTATCGCTCATTGCCTCCATGTGATTCGGGACTGTACCCAAAAGCCACCGTTTTGCATGCCCTCTTGGACATGGTATGATTGAAATCAAAGCACAGTAGGAATCACACAAGACTCTATGACGATCTCGGGTCTACAGACTAACTTGTACCAGTGTCACCAGAGAACTGCCATCTGACGTGAGGTATAATACCATCTGGGAGTTCTCGGCGAGTCCGTCCAGTGTACCCAATCTCCACTGAGCACCCGTATACCTTCTCTGATGTCAAACACCAATGGATATGGGATCATCCATCGCCCATCATATGGGTCAAGAAGCGCATACGCTAGTCTACTCTGGAGTATCGATGCCCTGTCTCGGTACTCCCACGACTAGGAACATTTGAAGGATGTACTTGGCGACTACACTGTCCCCACTAGTATGATCTGTATCATAGTCCAGATAGTCAAATACTCATCCTAAGGGCTTTATCAACATGTGACATAGAGACAATCAGAGTACATGTTAAGATAAAGAGTAACCAGATAGCATACTATCATGTCGAGCAAGAAAGTCCTCCCTATATATGTCCAAGCATCCACTATAATATACAATGTTCCCCAGCTCAGTATAACAAGCGGGTTCGGTCAATACATCCGTATTATTATCTTGATTAAGGCGTGACATGGTCGCTACCTGGAGAGAGAGAAGAAAACACTCAGCGTATGCTCTTGCAAGATCAGATTGGTTATTATTTTATCTAATCAGGATAGCTCCCACTCTTGTAATCAAATCTTCCTTCAAAACCCTAAAAGGAAAGACTAGTCGGGATTAATTACACCCTTTAATTTCGTCAATCTTTTAGCCAGGCCAGTGCCGGTACTTTGAGGGAGGTTCCCCGTGGTTTCGCATAGATCTAATTAAAATAAACCTCGTTTTCCCAGGGGCGTAACCCCGTTGACACCTTTCTAGACACCTACTTGATCGGCTAATTATAATGTGTAAAACTCTCCCATGAGTAACATTTACTCGCAGTGGGTATCGGAATCCAACTATCTAATTGAAGGTATGCAATCTCATTGCAAATTTCAACACTTGAAATTCCCGATAATACTTTGCCCCTAACCTCCTATGACCTTGACAAAGGCCAACAAACCATAGAATGCTAGTCAAATTCAACCCGTCATTTCCTGATTGAATTAAACCCTCCCGCACGACCCTTAACAAAGGCCAACAAGGTCACACGACTACCCTAATCCAATCATATCATATGCTTAAGCAAATAAGAAATAATCTGCTACCGCACACTACGCCTTGACAAAGGCCAACAAACGTAGCACGAATACTAAATACTACTTATCTGAAATGACAAAGGGCTACGACAGGTTTTTAAGAAAACCTTTTGCGTAATGAACTTGATATTGTTGTAGAATCGAGTGATTTTGAAAAGGAGTGTTTTTTAGGCTTTTACTAATTTTGCTAAAGAGGTCACTCCCGGTGAAGGGATCTCGGCTCTTTTCTCGTCGAATGAGGTGCAGGATATTTCATAAATACCACTATGCAAAGAAAAAACTATAAAAGCAATCAAAAGACAAACCGAGTTTGTAGCATCTGCTAGTTTCGCTAAAGAGGTCACTCCCGTTGAAGGGATCTCGGCTCTTTCCTTATCGAATAAAGTGCTGGATATTCTACAAGGAATACTGCTATGCAAAGCAAGAACTAGAGCTACCAGTTTTTAAAACAAGTTTCTACAACATGTTTAGGTTTCTTTTCTTTCAATAATCTCATTAATGAAGTCCCATCATTTAAAGTTACCTAAACATCACTGATAAATACAACGTACGCTTATGCCATCCGCATTCGCCTCGATGTCCCGTCATGCACCGTTAGGTTAGTTAACTAACGGTAGAGCGGGGCAGGTGTAACTCTACGGTAGCGCCCCGGCCGTCTTTCAGATGCCAAATGCGGAACAAAAAACTTTTATAACTGGCGCTAACGCATACTATAACCCGGATCTGCCATTAACGCTAAACTAACAATCTACAAAGAGGGAAGAAAGGTTATACCGAACGATCCGAGTCCTTCGTTCTTTAACCATCATCCCATGCTCCGTTGCAGCTGCTCCGATCTCGTCGATCTCCGATCTCCTCGTCCAGGTGGCACCACGTCATCGGATCTTTAAACGAGCTCCCGCCTCTGACTCGAGGCAAATCGGTCGTCAAGTTTGCTAAAAGAGGCGACCAAGATTGATGTAGAGAATGAGTGGAATACTTTGTCTCGCTTCGTCCAAAACCATGGACGAACGGTTAATGAAGTTGCCGTGGGAATCGGGTAATGGAATGAAATGAACTGTGAAATACCATACACCGAAACTATCATAATCTTTTTAACCAAATGAAGTGAGTGAGAGAGAGAGGAGGAGGGCCGGCCACATATATAGAGGTGGGGGGTGAGTGTAGGAGAGGGGGAGGTGACAATAAGAAAATATCTCTAATGTGAACACAAAGTGTGAACACAAAGAAAGCAACCAATGAAAACTTAACAACATTCTAACCTAGTCACCTCTTCTAGAAACTTCTAGAACCTTCCACACTCATCTCAAGAAAAGATAAATCCGTCTTTAACCGAATGTTAAAAGACGGCTGATAGAAAACTGGAAACTGGCAAGTTCCAAAAGTGATCCCGAAACGAATTTCAGGATAACCCCGTAACTGTATAAATATATCCGCATTTGTATTACGACCGAATACAAATGCAACTGAGACAAAGATATTATATCTACTCTATATAATACATGGATCCGGCTTAAACCAAAGCCCACCAGTATTATCTGCCCGAAAAATAACACGTGCATAAACGCACGTGCATTTTCCGAACCCTGCCTTAAAACCATACGGCCTCTACAACGTTTCGTCCGAACTTGGGAAACTATCTGTGGGGGACTCTAATGACTCTTCAGTACCCTGGCAGTGGGTTTAACCACAAACTGTCAGCGGCACTAGCTATGCATAACGGCTGCCCATGGACTGACCTCAAGGGAGGCTGATGAGCGAACTCATCCAGAAACCCTACTGAGCCTAACAGTGACAATGTATATACATTCTGGTCCGTTCGTCTATGAGTATCGCATATCCGGCCTAGGGGGCTAGTAACGTCAGACCCCCAATAGCTGTATAAGTCGTGTCGGAGACAAACCCTGAATACCCTGAGATACTACTGGAGTACCTACCAGTAAATCTCACCTGCCTTGGCCAAGGACTTGGTGTAATGGCTTTCCTAGACACAGCGCGACCTCCACCCCCAATACCAGGAGAGACGAATCCCCTGCCGATCCGCTCACGTGCCTCCATGTGGCTCGGGACTGTACCCAAAAACTACCTGTTTGCACGACTCCTTTGAGCCGTGGTAGGGTAGAAATCAAAGCACAGTGGGAACTCACACGAGACAAATGACGACCTCAGATCGATGAACTAACCTGTACACATGTCACCAGGGAACTGCTATCTGACGATATGTATAATACCAACTAGCAGATTCCCGGCGAGTCATGTCCGGTGTACTCATAACCCAATGAGCACCTGTATACATCTTAGGTGATCCAACTGACACCAGTGGCTTGTGAGACCGGCCACCGCCCCTCGTCGGGGTCTCGACTGTATACACTAGTCTACTCCGAAGTATCGATGCCCTGTCTCGAAACTCCCACGACTAGGGACCACTATTAAGGATATGCTTATAGACCACCCAACTCTCACTTATATGATCGCCCTCATACTGTTGGTAGTCAAGCAAGATCCTAAGGGCTCTATCAAAGTGTAATCGTGATCAGTCACCTGAACCTATACACGACTGATAAAGGCAAACCAGATAGCATACTATCATCTCGAGTAAGACTGTCCTACCGGTATAGGTCCTCCTCAATCATTGCAATCACGTACCTGCGATCCAATAATTGACTTTGAGGGCACTATATCCAACAATCTCCCACTTGCACTTAAGGATAATTATTGTGATGTTGCGTACTCACAGACCGTGTGAAACCAACACCCAACTCCTCTACTAATCAGTTTCACAAAGCCCGTTTGTAAACTATTGTGTTCGAGAAATAGCCTCAGTGAGTGGATCCGCCAGGATGTTTCTTTCTATGTCTCTCTTAATCTCAAGTTCGCGGAGAAAGCCATCTCCCGAATTGAGTAATACTTATCTTAGAATATGTCTGGATATCTGATGGGACCTTAGTTCATAAATGAACTCCAAATCCAAACTTCTTAGACTGTATCGAAAACTGAACATAATCAGTATCCGGCACCATGCCTCCTACAGTATCCTCTTGGACCACCTGTCCAAAAAACTGTCCCTCTTCATCAGAGGGAAAACTATAACTCTGACAATCACTCTGTCATCCATGTCACCTTTGAAGCCTGGAATGATAACCGTCTCCCGAAGGAGGCTGTCGTCATCAAATCCGTAGAACATTCACTTATGTTCTAAAACTGCTTCCTTATGTTTCTCCAAGATTGGATTAATACAAACTTATTGCATCTAGTGCAAAAACAATATTTGGTGTGGTACTTGACATCTCATGATTGACTTAACTGCCTAAGCAAGTAATATGCCAATCATGCACATCCCTCTCCCTTTTAGTATGTAAGACACCTTTAGAGAGGGTGACTCCATCACCTGCAGGTACACCACCATGCCAGGAGTCATCTATTCTAAAAACCATTAGAATACTGTCAAAGTACCTACATTGAGAAACTACCCAAATCCAGATCTAAAACCACCCAAATCCAGATCTAAAACCATAGATCTAGAAACCATAATATCAAATATTATATCCATATCCTGTCTGGAGAAACAACTGTGTGACGACCACAGTACAACCGATCGTAGTATAGGAATTTTACTTTCTACTCTGTGTATGTCATCCAAAAACCAGGACATCACACCCTACTACCTTCTTAACAGATCCATCCCCTATTCTGATGAAGTCAAACCCATGACTGTCACATCAAAATTAGATGATCAATCTCCGCTATAACTGCTCTAGTCTATAAATAGACATAAGCTACTTGCCCACTATGCTTCCGCTGCTCCCACTGACCACAACAACCCTCCTACCGGGTCTCATAGCCTGGAACAACAGTAGTGTCAAGTCTGGGTAGAAAAGAACCTCCCTGTCACCGTCCTTGAGGCTACCGAAGTACCTCTCGGGTGTCTGAGGTTACCCACCAAATCTGCGGAGTGGCTAATGGAATGTCAAACCTGATTGAATCTATTGGTCCTATTAAATTTTCCGTAATCGTTTGCGGTTCTGGAATAACTTCCAGTTCTACCATACTCCCACTACTGTTTTCTGAAAAAAAAATCCATTTTACTAAAACTGTGGCGAGTCAAGAACAATATCTCTATTGATCTTCCAGATGGTAGAAAGTCAACCCTCGTCAAAACCTGGGCCAACCCATAAACTGCCATTACAGAAACATGCCCTGAATTATCCAGAGTCTGGTTTTAAGTATAAGCCGGACAACTCACCTATATCCAATATAGAAACTTTGGCACTTATTTAATTGGAACCAGATTCAAATCATGCAGCTGTCTCCAGTGCATATCAACTTTAATGGAGAAAGGCTATTCAGCATTACTCAACTTAGGAATCCATCCAATTATGAGTAACCTGAAAGAGAAACAAGTTTCTCAAAACTTTTACTATCATCTGAATACCAATCACAAGTATCTACATCTTCGATCGCTTTGAAGAATCCCGATACTTGCGACATCTGGTTCACTACTTTATTCTTATACCCACAACTTCTCAAAACATAGACCTTATATTTCTACGAAACACTTGTCTAAAAACTAGAGAAGTCATAAGTAAACAGAACATAGTACGAGGACCTACCCCTTTGTCCTGATGGACAATGGACAACATACAATACTCTGTATAAGTCCGCTGAGTTGAATAACTCAAAACCTGTGCGTCATAGGTTGAAAACTGTACCCTGGCGATTTCCTCAAATATCACCAATTACAACGAATTCCGATATAATGAGGATGATCACCTAATTCCCAATAACTTCCTCCCACTCATCATCTGTAAAACCATATAGATATGAGAATGAAACCTGGTGAATACACACCCTGGAGTAAGTATATAATCGGGAAAACAGTTTTCCATTAACAATGCACTGAAACATGAAAATGTTTCGTAGGGGTATCCTGGTATTTCATAGTAATGCCTCTTCCATAATCCAATTCATGACTTTAACCGTATATTTCTTTGCCATCTCTCCAAATCCCTTTATTTGTCTTTAGTCGTTACCTTCTGTACACCATTGTTAGGCTAAATGGTTTTCTTCCTTTCCTACCGTTCGGCACCAGCCTATGGTTTGGAAGAAGACTATCCAGTAAGCATAATAGGTGTACCCTCCTAAACCAAGGAGTTCTCGCAACTGAGAGAAGGTGATGATAAAAGACAACTGAATAATACCTTATTCTTTTAAAGGTGAAATAGGAGTGGCGTTGAAGTACGCGGTTTGGTCATGAATGATAACAGTCGCAACTTACTTTGCCTTCTTTCTAATCCCTTTATTTTGTCTTTACATATTACCTTCTGTACACCCTACTTAGGCTAATTGGTTTTCTTCATTCCCTACCTTTCGGCACCTGCCTTGTAAGTCTACGCTAGCGCCCCGGCCGTCTACAGACGCCAAATGCGGAATAAAAACTTTTAAACTGGCGCTATCGTATACTTTAACCCGGATCTTCCATTATTGCTAAACTAACAAACTGTAAAGATTGTATAAAGGTTATACCGAACGATCCGAGTCCTTCGTTCTTTAACCATCATCCCACGCTCCGTTGCGGCTGCTCCGATCTCGTCGAACTCCGATATCCTCGTCGAGGTGGCACCATATCACCGATTCTTTAAACGGGCTCCCGCCTCTGACTCGAGGCAACTCGATCGTCAAGTTTTCTAAAAGAGACGACCAAGAATTGATGTAGAGAATGAGTAGATGACTTTGCCTCACTTCGTCCAAATCCGTGGACGATCGGTTAATGAAGTTGCCGAGGGAATTGGGTGATGGAATGAAATGAACTGTAAAATTCCATGCACCCCAAATACTATCATATCTTTTCAAGTGGAACAACAAGTGAGAGTGAGAGAGAGGAGAGAGAGGGCCGGCCATATATAGCAAGAGGGAGGTGACCGTAGGAGAGGGGGGGTGACCATATGATGAAGCTTATCATGAAGAAATATCTTAACCAAAACAAGAATGTATAAATTTCAAAGCATGAGTCATAATCACACCTCATCAAGTCATTAATGTAACCATTAATGTCAAGATGACTCATTAGCCACTTCATCACTTCTAGAACCTTCTAGAATGATGACTCACTCTTATCTGAAGAAAAGATAAATCCGTCTTTAACCGAATGTTAAAAGACGGCTGATAGAAAACTGGAAACTGGCAACTTCCAAAATTGATCCTGAAACAACTTTCAGGATAACCCCGAAACTGTATAAATATACCCGCATTTGTATTACGACCGAATACAAATGCAACTGAGACAAAGATATTATACCTACTCAATATAATACTCGGATCCGGCTTAAACCAAAGCCAACCAGTATCAACTGTCCGAAAATCGACACGTGCGTAAACGCACGTGCATTTTCCGAACCCTGCCATAAAACCATACGGCCTCTACAACGTTTCGCCCGAACTTGGGAAACTGTCTGTGGGGGACTCTAATGACTCTTCAGTACCCTGGCAGTGGGTTTAACCATAAACCGTCAGCTGCACTAGCTATGCGTAACGGTTGCCCACGGACTGAACTTAAGGGAGGCTGATGAGCGCACTCAAGGGTGGCCGATGAGCTAACACATCCAGAAACCCTACTGAGCCTAACAGTGACAATGTATATACAGTCCGGTCCGTTCGTCAATGAGTATCGCATATCCGCCTAGGGGGGCTAGTAACGTCAGACCCCCAGAAGCAGTATAAGTCGTGTCGGAGTGAAGCCCAATAACACTCTGAGATACTACTGGAGTACCTACCAGTAAATCTCCTGCCACGGCCGTAGGCTATGTGTAATGGCTCTCCTAGACACAGCACGATCTCGCCCCCAATACCGGGAGAGACGAATCCCCTGCCGATCCGCTCACGTGCCTCCATATGGCTCGGGACTGTACCCAAAAGCTACCTGTTTGCACGACTCCTTTGAGCCGTGGTAGGGTAGAAATCAAAGCACAGTGGGAACTCACACGAGACAAATGACGACCTCAGGTCGATGAACTAACCTGTACACATGTCACCTGGGAACTGCTATCTGACGATAGGTATAGTACTAACTAGCAGATTCCCGGCGAGTCCTGTCCGGTGTACTCATAACCCAATGAGCACCTGTATACATCTTAGGTGATCCAACTGACACCAGTGGCTTGTGAGACTGGCCACCGCCCCTCGTCGGGGTCTCGACTGTATACACTAGTCTACTCCGGAGTATCGATGCCCTGTCTCGAAACTCCCACGACTAGGAACCACAATTAAGGATATGCATATAAACTACCCAACACGCACGTATATGATCGCCATCATACTGTTGGTAGTAAAGCAAGATCCTAAGGGCTCTATCAAAGTGTAACATGCAATCAGTCACCTGAACATGTACACGACTGATAAAGGCAAACCAGATAGTATACTATCATCTCGAGTAAGACTGTCCTACCGGGATAGGTCCTCCGCAATCATTGCAATCACGTACCTGCGATCCAATAATTGACTATGAGGGCACTATCTCCAACAATCTCCCACTTGCACTTAAGGCTAATTATTGCGATGTCGACTACTCACAGCCCGTGTGAAACCGAACATCCAACTCCTCTACTAATCAGTTTCACAAAGCCCGTTTGTAAAACTATTGTGTTCGAGAAATAGCCTCAGTAAGTGGATCCGCCTAGAAGTATCTTTCTATATCTCTCTTAATCTCAAATTCGCGGAGAAAGCCATCTCCCGAATTGAGTAGTACCTGTCTTAGAATATGTCTGGATATCTGATGGGACCTAGTTAATAAATGAACTCCTTATCCAAACTTCTTAGACTGTATCGATCACTGAACCTAATCAGTATCCGGCACCATGCCACCCACAGTATTTTCTTGGATCACCTGTCCATAATACTGTCCCTCGTCAGAGGGAAAACTAAAACTCTGACAATCACTCTGTCATCCATGTCACCTTTGAAGCCTGGAATGATAACCGTCTCCCGAAAGAGGCTGCCGTTATCAAATCCGTAGAACATGTACTAATGTTCTAAAACTGCTTCCTTATGTTTCTCCAGGATTGGATTAATACAAACTTATTGCATCTAGTGCAAAAACAACATTTGGTGCGGTACTTGACATCTCATGATTGACTCAATTGCCTAAGCAAGTGATCTGCCAATCATGCATATCCCTCTCCCCTTTAGTCTATACGACACCTTTAGAGAGGGTGACTCCATCACCTGCAGGTACACTACCATGCTAGGAGTCAACTATTCTAAAAACCATTAGAATATCTGTCAAAGTACCCACATTGGGAAACTACCCAAATCCAGATCTAAAACTATAGATCTAGAAACCAGAATGTCAAATATTATATCCATATCCTGTCTGGAGAAACAACTGTGTGACGATCAGAGTACAACCGATCGTAGTATAGGAATTTTACTTCCTACTCTGTGTATGTCATCCAAATACCATGACATCACACCCTACTACCTTCTTAACAGATCCATCCCCTATTCTGATGAAGTCAAACCTATGACTTTCACATCAAAATTAGATGATCTATCTCCGCTATAACTGCTCTAGTCTATAAATAGACATAAGCTACTTGCCCACTATGCTTCCGCTGCTCCCACTGAATACGACAACCCTCTGGCAGAATAATATACACGTACACTTCTAATGCTAGTTTAGAACGACGCTATACTTATCCTCCTGCCTGGTCTCATAGTTTGGAACAACAGTAGTGTCAAGTCTGGGTAGATAAGAACCTCCCTGTCACCGTCCTTGAGGCTACCGAAGTACCTCTCGGGTGTCTGAGGTTATCCACCAAATCTGCGGAGTGGCTATTGGAATGTCAAACCTGATTGAATATATAGGTCCTATTAAATTTTCTGTAATCGTTCGCGGTTCTGGAATCACTTCCAGTTCTACCATACTCCCACTACTGTTTTCTGAAAAAGATCCATTTTACTAAAACTGTGGCGAGTCAAGAACAATATCACTATTGATCTTCCAAATGGTAGAATATCAACCCTCGACATAGCCAGGGTCAACCCACAAACAGTCACTACAGAAACGTGCCCTGAGTTATCCAGAGTCTGGTTTTAAGCATAAGCTGGACAACTCCCCGTACCTTAATTTCTTTTAAGGTACGATCCATTCTATATCCAATACAGAAACTTTGGCACTTATTTAATTGGAACCATATTCAAATCATGCAGCTGTCTCCAGTGCATATCACTTTAATGGAAAGAGGCTAATCAGCATTACTCAACTTAGGAATCCATCCAATTATGAGTAACCTGAAAGAGAAACACGTTTCTCAAAACCATCACTATCATCTGAATACCAATCACAAGAATCTATATCTTCGATCTCTTTGAAGAATCCCGATACTTGTGATATCTGGTTCTCTACTTATTCTTATACCCATATCTTCTCAAAACTTAGACCTTGTATTTCTACGAAACACTTGTCTAAATACTAGAGAAGTTATAAGTAAACAGAACATAGTACGAGGACCTACCCCTTTGTCCTGATGGACACTGAACAACATACAATACTCTGTATAAGTCCGCTGAGTTAAACAACTCATAACATGTGCGTTGTAGGTGGAAAACTGTACCTTGGCGATTTCCTCAAATATCACCAATTACAACGAATTCCGATATAATGAGGATGATCACCTAATTCCCAATATCTTACTCCCACTCATCATCTGTAAAACCATACAGATATGAGAATGAAACCTGGTAAATACATACTCTTGGAGTAAGTGTCTAATCGGGAAAACAGTTTTCCTTAACAATGCACTGAAACATGAAAATGTTTCGTAGGGGTATCCTGGTATTCATAGCAATACCTCTTCCATAATCCTATTCATGACTTCAACCGTATATTTTATTGCCATCTCTCCAAATCCCTTTATTTGTCTTTAGTCGTTACCTTCTGTACACCATCGTTAGGCTAAATGGTTTTCTTCCTTCCCTACCGTTCGGCACCAGCCTATGGTTTGGAAGAAGACTATCCAGTAAGCATAATAGGTGTACTCTCCTAAACCAAGGAATACTCGCATCTCGAGAGAAGGTGATGATAAAAGACAACTGAATAATACCTTATTCCTTTAAAAGTGAAATAGGAGTGGCGATGAAGTACGCGGTTTTGGTCGTGAATGATATCAGTCGCAATTTACTTTGCCCTCTTTCTAATCCCTTTATTTTGTCTTTAGTTATTGCCTTCTGCACACCCTACTTAGGCTAATTGGGTTTCTTCATTCCCTACCTTTCGGCACCTGCCTATGGTTTGGAATAAGACTATCCAATAAGCGTAATAGGTGTACTCTCCTAAACCAAGGAGCTCTCGCAACCTGAGAGATGGTGATAATAAAAGACAACTGAATAAGCCAATTCCATTTCTCCTGAACCTGGATCCATCCTCGAAGAAGTCCCTTCGAGTTCGTATATAACCATACGATGGATCTATCCAATGGAAGTGGATATCCGTAGTAAAACGGGTGTTCTGAGAAATGCAAAGGGTAAAAGAAGGAGTGGCAATGACTTATGCAACATAGACAATCCAAAAGCCAGTATTTTAAGAAGGTTCGGTCAACCTGGTCACTGAGTCATAGTCTAGGGTCGGTCAAAGGTCGCTGCCAAAGAGAGAGAGAGAAAAGAAACACTCTGCGTGCACTCTAACCTAGATCAGAATGGTTATCACTTTATCTAATCCGGAAACCTCCCACTGTCCTGTCAAATTCTCCTCCAAACCTAAAGAAGAATCAATCGGGATCACCCGAAGAGTAAACCAACTCATCAGTGGGAATCGGGATCCAACTCTCATCGCATGATAACGTGATGGAATGCATCCACGTTACTCATACTCCAGAAGGTATGCGCATCCTTGGCAAGTTTCAGTTTCTTTAGAAACTCCCGATATGATTTTCACCCCCTGCTCTTATGATCGTGACTAAGGGCCAGCCCACCATAAGTCACATGTCAAGTTCTTCCCATCATTATCTTGTTAATTTGAACCCACCCGTACTCGCCCTTGACTAAGGGCCAACAAGGCTGTACGACTGTCCCAAACCAACGCATCTATCTATGCAACATGTGAATACCCCAGCAGCTACCAAACACTATGTCCTGGCTAAGGGCCAGACCAACATAGCTTGAATACTACTGACCATCCATATGAAATGACGGAGGGCTACGACTGGTTTTTGGCGAAAAACTTTTAGCGTAGTGAACTTGATATCGCTGAAGGAACCTGATAGCTTTTTAAAATATAGTGACGAGAACCTTTGCTAAAGAGGTCACTCCCGGTGAAGGGATCTCGGCTCTTTCCTCGTGGAATGAGGTGCAGGATATTCCACTGAATACCGCTATGCAAAGCAACATGTAATCGGCTATAGTGAAGTTATTACCCTGACGCAAACTTCTGCCTAAGGGGTCAGTCCCGGTGAAGGGATATCGGCCCTTGCCCCGTCGAATGAGGTGCAGGATATTCCACTGAATACCGCTATGCAAAACAAAAGGAAACGTCTTTGCAATAACACTTTTTAAATTTGTTCCAACAACATCAAACAGGTTTGTTTTACTTTGCATTGATCAGAATCAACGCAGTCCCATCAATCAATCACACCAGAAAAGAACGAAAATAAAATGTACGTATATGCCATCCGCATTCGTCACTGGGTCCCGTCATCACCCGTTAGGTTACTTAACTAACGACAGAGCGGGGACTGGACTAGCGCGGGTGTAAAACATATACAACATCTAATAGTATATAAACCAATATACATAATCGCTCCAGGCGTGATAATATGCAACATTACAGAAAAGTAATAAGCATCACAGAACAATACAGATATCTGGGATCCCCGGGTTTCACAGAGCCGCTGCAGAAACCCGACGTTCCCCTGTCATGTGGATAGCCTGTGCAATGAAACCTAGACCCCTACGGGTGCGGCAAGTTACCCGCCAAAACCTGAAGCGAGGTAGTCCCCACAGCATAGTGAATGGAACACCCGGCACTTCACGGAATCCGGTAAATTGAGCACCCCTCCTTGGGTCAACCTGTACCCCCTACGAGTGCGGCGAATAGTCTGCCAATTTTAGAGTGGGACCCCTCTGCCTCTCAAAGCCATGAGATGAGGACCCGTTGCCCTCCAGAACCCGGCTATCCGTGCACTCCGTCTCGGGGTAAAACCTAGTACAGTAATGAAAAATAGTACAATAGGTACATCGACTGCAACCTGGTCGTGCCCCAAAAGAATATTATACAACAGGCAGTGACGGCTGTCCACAAGTTGGACGCTCGCCCCGCAATAACAAATGTACAAATAAACTCAAACTGTACTACCATTGCACACTGCTATCCACCACGACAAATCCGCAACATCGCAGCACAACACAGAACATCAACGCGAATGTCACGTTCGCAAACCCGTCTAAAAGAACTATAGCAATCAGACGCGGTTTACCGATCAAATGACATTCCCGGTCGGAGATATAATGTAAGCACTGCAAACTAACATGTTTAAATTTCGATCGACAAAAAATATCATAAAGTGGGCCCCACGACTTACTGGTGAACAGTAACAAAATCTGGGCCAAAACGATATTTACCAAAAACCACAAAATCCAACAGAGAACCATCTGGAAAAATTTGGGGCCACGAGCTCACTGTTTGGCCGCGGAAGCGCGGTCAAACCATAGGTTTGACCGCGTTTCCGCGGCAGTCTCATCGAATCTCGTTCCCAAATTTCTACGTAGTTCTAATAAAAGCCTGCACAGTATTCTGAGATGTGTAGAATAATTTTACGAGATCATTTTAAAACAACAGAAACTGTCAAAATGGAATTTTGTAGTTTTCGATTTCCGGTTCGATCGATGTTTTAAAAGCGTTAGCACAAGTTAGTATAGCAAAATGGTTAGGCTCTGATACCACTGTAAGTCTACGCTAGCGCCCCGGCCGTCTACAGACGCCAAATGCGGAATAAAAACTTTTAAACTGGCGCTATCGTATACTTTAACCCGGATCTTCCATTATTGCTAAACTAACAAACTGTAAAGATTGTAGAAAGGTTATACCGAACGATCCGAGTCCTTCGTTCTTTAACCATCATCCCACGCTCCGTTGCGGCTGCTCCGATCTCGTCGAACTCCGATATCCTCGTCGAGGTGGCACCATATCACCGATTCTTTAAACGGGCTCCCGCCTCTGACTCGAGGCAACTCGATCGTCAAGTTTGCTAAAAGAGACGACCAAGAATTGATGTAGAGAATGAATAGATGACTTTGCCTCACTTCGTCCAAATCCGTGGACGATCGGTTAATGAAGTTGCCGAGGGAATTGGGTGATGGAATGAAATGAACTGTAAAATTCCATGCACCCCAAATACTATCATATCTTTTCAAGTGGAACAACAAGTGAGAGTGAGAGAGAGGAGAGAGAGGGCCGGCCATATATAGCAAGAGGGAGGTGACCGTAGGAGAGGGGGGGTGACCATATGATGAAGCTTATCATAAAGAAATATCTTAACCAAAACAAGAATGTATAAATTTCAAAGCATGAGTCATAATCACACCTCATCAAGTCATTAATGTAACCATTAATGTCAAGATGACTCATTAGCCACTTCATCACTTCTAGAACCTTTTAGAATGATGACTCACTCTTATCTGAAGAAAAGATAAATCCGTCTTTAACCGAATGTTAAAAGACGGCTGATAGAAAACTGAAAACTGGCAACTTCCAAAAGTGATCCTGAAACAACTTTCAGGATAACCCCGAAACTGTATAAATATACCCGCATTTGTATTACGACCGAATACAAATGCAACTGAGACAAAGATATTATACCTACTCAATATAATACTCGGATCCGGCTTAAACCAAAGCCAACCAGTATCAACTGTCCGAAAATCGACACGTGCGTAAACGCACGTGCATTTTCCGAACCCTGCCATAAAACCATACGGCCTCTACAACGTTTCGCCCGAACTTGGGAAACTGTCTGTGGGGGACTCTAATGACTCTTCAGTACCCTGGCAATGGGTTTAACCACAAACCGTCAGCTGCACTAGCTATGCGTAACGGTTGCCCACGGACTGAACTTAAGGGAGGCTGATGAGCGCACTCAAGGGTGGCCGATGAGCTAACACATCCAGAAACCCTACTGAGCCTAACAGTGACAATGTATATACAGTCCGGTCCGTTCGTCAATGAGTATCGCATATCCGCCTAGGGGGCTAGTAACGTCAGACCCCCAGAAGCAGTATAAGTCGTGTCGGAGTGAAGCCCAATAACACCCTGAGATACTACTGGAGTACCTACCAGTAAATCTCCTGCCACGGCCGTGGGCTATGTGTAATGGCTCTCCTAGACACAGCACGATCTCGCCCCCAATACCGGGAGAGACGAATCCCCTGCCGATCCGCTCACGTGCCTCCATATGGCTCGGGACTGTACCCAAAAGCTACCTGTTTGCACGACTCCTTTGAGCCGTGGTAGGGTAGAAATCAAAGCACAGTGGGAACTCACACGAGACAAATGACGACCTCAGGTCGATGAACTAACCTGTACACATGTCACCTGGGAACTGCTATCTGACGATAGGTATAGTACTAACTAGCAGATTCCCGGTGAGTCCTGTCCGGTGTACTCATAACCCAATGAGCACCTGTATACATCTTAGGTGATCCAACTGACACCAGTGGCTTGTGAGACCGGCCACCGCCCCTCGTCGGGGTCTCGACTGTATACACTAGTCTACTCCGGAGTATCGATGCCCTGTCTTGAAACTCCCACGACTAGGGACCACAATTAAGGATATGCATATAAACTACCCAACTCTCACGTATATGATCGCCATCATACTGTTGGTAGTAAAGCAAGATCCTAAGGGCTCTATCAAAGTGTAACATGCAATCAGTCACCTGAACATGTACACGACTGATAAAGGCAAACCAGATAGTATACTATCATCTCGAGTAAGACTGTCCTACCGGGATAGGTCCTCCGCAATCATTGCAATCACGTACCTGCGATCCAATAATTGACTATGAGGGCACTATCTCCAACATGCCTATGGTTTGGAATAAGACTATCCAATAAGCGTAATAGCTGTACTCTCCTAAACCAAGGAGCCCTCGCAACCTGAGAGAAGGTGATAATAAAAGACAAGTGAATAAACCAATTCTATTTCTCCTGAACCTTGATCCATCCTCGAAGGAGTCCCTTCGAGTTCGTATATAACCATACGATGGATCTATCCAATAGAAATGGATGTCCATAGTAATACGGGTGTTCTGATAAATACAAAGGGTAAAAGAAGGAGTGGCAATGACTTATACAACTCATAAAATCTAAAAGCCAGTATTTTAAGAAGGTTCGGTCAACTTGGTCACTGAGTCATAGTCTAGGGTCGGTCAAAGGTCGCTGCCAAAGAGAGAGAGAAAAGAAACACTCTGCGTGCACTCTAACCTAGATCAGAATGATTATCACTTTATCTAATCCGGAAACCTCCCACTGTACTGTCAAATTCTCCTCCAAACCTAAAAGAAGAATCAATCGGGATCACCCGAAGAGTAAACCAACTCATCAGTGGGAATCGGGATCCAACTCTCATCGCATGATAACATGACGGAATCCACTCACGTTATCACACTCCAGAAGGTATGTGCATGCCTGGCAAGTTTCAGTTTCTTTAGAAACCCCCGATGTGATTTTTACCCCATGTTCTTATGACCTTGACGAAAGCCAACAAATCATAAGACACATGTCAAGTTCTGCCCGTCATTATCTTGTTAATTCGAACCCACCCGTACATACCCTTGACGAAAGCCAACAAGGTAATACGACTGTCCCAAACCAACTCATCTTTCTATGCAACAAATGAATACCCCAGCAACTACCAAACACTATACCTTGACGAAAGCCAACAAACATAGCTTGAATATTACTGACCATCCATAAGAAATGACGGAGGGCTACGGCTGGTTTTTGGCGAAAAACCTTTAACGTAATAAACTTGATCTCGTTGAAGGAACCTGATAGCTTTTTATAAATATAGTGGCGAAAACCTTTGCTAAAGAGGTCACTCCCGGTGAAGGGATCTCGGCTCTTTTCTCGTGGAATGAGGTGCTGGATATTCCACTGAATACCGCGATGCAAAGCAACATGTAATCGACTATAGTGAAGTTATTACCCTGATGCAAACTTCTGCCCAAGGGGTCAGTCCCGGTGAAAGGATATCGGCCCTTGCCCCGTCGAATGAGGTGCAGGATATTCCAACCGAATACCACTATACAAAACAAAAGGAAACATCTTTGTAATAACACCTTTTTAAATTGTTCCAACAACATCTAAACAGGTTTGTTTTACTTTGCATTGATCAGAATCAACACAGTCCCATCAATTAATCACACTATAAAAGAATGAAAATAAAATGTACGTATATGCCATCCGCATTCGTCACTGGGTCCCGTCATCACCCGTTAGGTTACTTAACTAACGACAGAGCGGGGACTGGACTAGCGCGGGTGTAAAACATATACAACATCTAATAGTATAAAAACCAATATACAATAATCGCTCCAGGCGTGATAATATGCAACATTACAGAAAAGTAATAAGCATCACAGAACAATACAGATAATCTGGGATCCCCGAGTTTCACAGAGCCGCTGCTGAAACCCGACGTTCCCCTGTCGTGTGGATAGCCTGTGCAATGAAACCTAGACCCCTACGGGTGCGGCAAGTTACCCGCCAAAACCTGAAGCGAGGCAGCCCCTACAGCATAATGAATGGACCACCCTGCACTTCACGGAATCCAATAACTTGAGCACCCCTCCTTGGGTCAACCTGTACCCCCTACGAGTGCGGCGAATAGTCTGCCAATTCTAGAGTGAGGCCCCTCTGTCTCTCAAAGCCATGAGATGCGGACCCGTTGCCCTCCCGAACCCGGCTATCCGTGCACTCCGTCGCGGGGCAGAACCCAGTACAGAAATGAAAAATAGTACAACAGGTACATCGACCGCAACCTGGTCGTGCCCCAAAAGAATATTATACAACAGGCAGTGACGGCAGTCCACAAGTTGGACGCTCGCCCCGCAATATCAAATGTATAAATAAATCCAAACTGCACTACCATTGCACACTGCTATCCACCACGACAAATCCGCAACATCACAGCACAACACAGAACATCAACGCGAATGTCACGTTCGCAAACCCGTCTAAAAGAACTATAGCAATCAGACGCGGTTTACCGATCAAATGACATTCCCGGTCGAAGATATAATGTAAGCACTGTAAACTAACATGTTTAAATTTCGATCAACTAAATATCATAAAGTGGGCCCCACGAACAACTGGTGAACAGTAAAAAAATCTGGGCCCAAAAGATATATACCAAAAACCCCAATTTCCAGATAGCAATACACTGTGCAAGTTTGGGGGCATGATCACACAGAATGGCCGAGGATGCACGGCCAAACCATAGGTTTGGCCGCGATTCCGCGGCAGTCTTGTCGATTCATGATCCCAAATTTGTACGGTGTTCTTATAGAACCCTGCACAAATTTCTGAGATATGTAGAATAATTTTAGGACATCATTTAAAATCGACAGAAACTGTGAATGGAGATTTTGCAGTTTTCGATATCCAGTTCGATCGATGTTTTAAATGCGTTAGCACAAGTTAGTATAGCATAATGGCGTGGCTCTGATACCATGTAAGTCTACGGTAGCGCCCCGGTCGTCTTTCAGACGCCAAATGCAGAACAAAAAACTTTTATAACTGGCGCTAACGCATACTATAACCCGGATCTGCCATTAACGTTAAACTAACAATCTACAAAGAGGGAAGAAAGGTTATACCGAACGGTCCGAGTCCTTCGTTCTTTAACCATCATCCCACGCTCCGTTGCGGCTGCTCCGATCTCCTCGTCCAGCTGGCACCACGTCATCGGATCTTTAAACGGGCTCCCGCCTCTGACTCGAGGCAAATCGGTCGTCAAGTTTGCTAAAAGAGACGACCAAGATTGATGTAGAGAATGTGTGGAATACTTTGTCTCGCTTCGTCCAAAACCATGGATGAACGGTTAATGAAGTTGCAGTGGGAATCGGGTAATGGAATGAAATGAGCTATGAAATTCCATACACCGAAACTATCATAATCTTTTTAACCAAATGAAGTGAGTGAGAGAGAGAGGAGGAGGGCGGGCCACATATATAGAGGTGGGGGATGAGTGTAGGAGAGGGGGAGGTGACAATAAGAAAATATCTCTAGTGTGAACACAAAGTGTGAACACATAGTGTGAACACAAAGTGTGAACACAAAGAAAGCAACCAATGAAAACTCAACACCATTCTAACCTAGTCACCTCTTCTAGAAACTTCTAGAACCTTCCACACTCATCTCAAGAAAAGATAAATTCGTCTTTAACCGAATGTTAAAAGACGGCTGATAGAAAACTGGAAACTGGCAACTTCCAAAAGTGATTCCGAAACGAATTTCAGGATAACCCCATAACTG
The DNA here is from genome assembly GCA_030015575.1 of Agapanthus africanus. Classification (NCBI taxonomy): domain Eukaryota; kingdom Viridiplantae; phylum Streptophyta; class Magnoliopsida; order Asparagales; family Amaryllidaceae; genus Agapanthus; species Agapanthus africanus. The sequence continues at coordinate 794,091,193 of JASDDO010000024.1, read as the reverse complement.
TATAAATATATCCGTATTTGTATTACGACCATACGGCTTAAACCAAAGCCCACCAGTAGACAAAGATATTATATCTACTCTATATAATACATGGATCCGGCTTAAACCAAAGCCCACCAGTATTATCTGCCCGAAAAATAACACGTGCGTAAACGCACGTGCATTTTCCGAACCCTGCCATAAAACCATACGGCCTCTACAACGTTTCGCCCGAACTTGGGAAACTATCTGTGGGGGACTCTAATGACTCTTCAGTACCCTGGCAGTGGGTTTAACCACAAACCGTCAGCGGCACTAGCTATGCATAACGGCTGCCCATGGACTGACCTCAAGGGAGGCTGATGAGCGAACTCATCCAGAAACCCTACTGAGCCTAACAGTGACAATGTATATACAGTCCGGTCCATTCGTCTATGAGTATCGCATATCCGGCCTAGGGGGCTAGTAACGTCAGACCCCCAATAGCTGTATATGTCGTTGTCGGAGACAAGCCCTGAACACCCTGAGATAATACTGGAGTACCTACCAGTAAATCTCACCTGCCTTGGCCAAGGACTTGGTGTAATGGCTTTCCTAGACACGGCGCGACCTCCACCCCCAATACCGGGAGAGACGAATCCCCTGCCGATCCGCTCACGTGCCTCCATGTGGCTCGGGACTGTACCCAAAAACTACCTGTTTGCACGACTCCTTTGAGCCGTGGTAGGGTAGAAATCAAAGCACAGTGGGAACTCACACGAGACAAATGACGACCTCAGGTCGATGAACTAACCTGTACACATGTCACCAGGGAACTGCTATCTGACGATATGTATAATACCAACTAGCAGATTCCCGGCGAGTCATGTCCGGTGTACTCATAACCCAATGAGCACCTGTATACATCTTAGGTGATCCAACTGACACCAGTGGCTTGTGAGACCGGCCACCGCCCCTCGTCGGGGTCTCGACTGTATACACTAGTCTACTCCGGAGTATCGATGCCCTGTCTCGAAACTCCCACGACTAGGGACCACTATTAAGGATATGCTTATAGACCACCCAACTCTCACTTATATGATCGCCCTCATACTGTTGCTAGTCAAGCAAGATCCTAAGGGCTCTATCAAAGTGTAATCGTGATCAGTCACCTGAACCTATACACGACTGATAAAGGCAAACCAGATAGCATACTATCATCTCGAGTAAGACTGTCCTACCGGTATAGGTCTTCCTCAATCATTGCAATCACGTACCTGCGATCCAATAATCTCATACAAAATTAGCAAAAACAAACAACACCTGAAACACCAAAACCCATGCAATAGAACACTGGAAAATTTGGAGGGGGCTCGGATTTGGCCGAGATGTGGGGTGGTCTCGCCGGCCAAAAAATACCCAAATGGCTCCAAATATCACCAGTGTTCATGTTATCACCCATATAGCACTTTGTACTTGTTTGAAATTTTTTTTGAGGTCATTTAAAAAACGACAGAATGCAGATTTTGATGTTCAAAGTTTCTGAGCAGTTTCGGTTTCGTAATCTAACAAACACCGTCTAATACTCTAGCCCGGCTCTAATTCCACAGTTGGGGTTCCTTAGCACCCTACTAGGTTTTCACAGCAACTACCATGCCAAATTAAAAAATTCTAAGGTGCTAATGAACCCTAGCCCTAGGATCAAGCTAAAGTAACTAAACAATATAACATGTAATCAACCATTGCAGGTAGTGAGCAAGGAATACAACTTTTGTAGACCGGTCCTTCACTACTAAAGCTCCGTGTTGACGTCCCTTCGCTGCGATCTTGGCAAGTAAAGATTTCCCGAACTCTAGAATGGTTCCATCGGAGAAATGAACAAGCTTACACGAAGTCTTCGAGGCCGAAGATGATCTACGTCGAGGAGACTCAAACCCAAGCTACCTCTTCACTAGGTCAAGAACTTTGTGAAGAGAATACCCTTTACAACCTAAGCAAGTGTATAGGATGATGAAATAGGAAGTGGGCTCAATTTAGATTTTATTTTCTCACAATATTTCTTCATGTTTCATAGAGCTAGTAAGCAAGAGGAAGAAGATGAAGAAAGCAACCATGAAAAATGAAGAAGGAAAACTAATGAGGTGAGAATAGCAACCATAGGTGAGTTAGTGTCATATACTAACTATTGTAGAGACTTAACCATGGATTAATTATAATGGTTGGGTTTAAAACATCTTAAGTAAAACAAAATGAGTAGACTCTGGTCAATGGTCTATAAGCTTCATGAAGCTTCAAGCCATGACCAATTTTCCATCTCATTTTGATTTACTAAGATAAATAAAACCCCACATTATATGTAAGCATGGTGTAAGTCACACACACACACCCAAGTTTGCATGTATCATCAAGCATGACACAAATATGTACATAAGTATATATCATGTAAGTCCGCGGCGGCGTCCCGGCCATCGATCCGACGCCGGAAACGCGGAAACAAAACTTTCAAAAACTTCAAACCGGCACCACCGCGCACTTTTCACCCGAATCGGGCCATTAACCTAGCTACTAGCAAAAAGGAAAAGAGTAGAGAAGCTATACCAAGCGATCCGTGTCCTTCGGTCTTCGTCTCCACTCCGATCTCCCGCGGAATCTCCGTCCATCACGTCCTCGTCGGAAAGGGCACCACGTAGCCGGGTTCGTATACGGGCTCCCACCTCTGGACCGAGGCAACTCGGGTGCGAAGTTGGCTAGCCGACGCGTCCAAGATTTACAGTAGAATAGTGTAGTAGCCATTGTCCCTTTTGGGTTTAGTTGCCATAGAGGATGGAGGAAGAGGTTAAGGAAAATTGGTGCTCTCAATTTTCTAGCAAGGAAAAATGAGATGAAGAATAAAGCCACCACTCATAATGAAACTCTCTCATTCTCTCACTCTCAAGAATGGCCGGCCCCTCCTCTTCAAGAAGAAGATTGGAGAGAGAAAAAGGCATCTCCAAGTATATATAAAAAGAATGATAATGTGAAAAAGAAATCATAAAGGAAAAAGGCTCACATCAATTTCAAGCTCATATCCTTTCATCAACCATCATGAAAAAAGCAATGGAAAAGACAAGAAAAGAATCTCATGATGGTTGAACCACAAATGTGCAAGAAACCCCTCCTCAAAATGTTATTTGCAAACCGCAAATAACACCCTCCATCGAAAAGTCCGGCCACGAAGGAACAAAGGAAAACCGGCCGGAACGGAATGCAAACTGGCAACTCCAGAAAACTGATCCCATAATAAATTACAGGAAAACCCCGCTACTGCAAATACATGCCCGCATTTGTATTCCCACTGAACATAAATGCAAAGAGACAAAATCTACACTATCTAATACTAGGATCTGGCTTAAGCCAAAGCCGGCTAGTAAAAAACGTCCGATCACGATCCGTGCAATACCGCACGTATCTGATCGAACCCTGCCATATCTCCATACGGCCTCTACAGCGTTTCGCCCGAAACTTGAGTAACTGTGTGTGTGGTGGACTCTAAAGACTCGTCAATACTATGGCTGTGGATTTAACCACTGGCACGTCAGAGGTATTAGCCATACGTGACGGGCCACCAGCTACTAACTAAAAGGGACGTCGATGAGCGAACTCATCCTGACACCCTACTGAGCCTGTCAGTGACAATATCCGTACAGTCCGGTCCGTTCGTCTATGAGCATCGCATGGCGGGCCTAGGGGGTTGGTGAAAGTCAGACACCCAATAGCGGTACAAGTCGTGTCGGAATGTAGCCCAGAACACCCTGAGATACTACTGGAATACCTACCAGTAAATCTCCTTCCTTGGCCAAGGGCTTTTCATGTACTGGCTCTCCTAGACACAGCGCGACCTCACCCCCAATACCGGGAGAGACGAACCCCTGCAGATCCGCTCACTGCCTCCATGTGGCTCGGGACTGTACCCAAATAAAACCTGTTTGCACGACTCCTTTGAGCCGTGGTAGGGTAGTAATCAAAGCACAGTGGGAACTCACACGAGACAAATGACGATCTCAGGTCGATGAACTAACCTGTACACATGTCACCAGGGAACTGCTATCTGACGTCTGGTATAATCCCAACTAGCAGGTTCCCGGCGAGTCATGTCCGGTGTACTCATAACCCAATGAGCACCTGTATACATCTTAGATGAACCAACTGACACCAGTGGCTTGTGAGACCGGCCACCGCCCCTCGTCGGGGTCTCGACTGTATACACTAGTCTACTCTGGAGAATCGATGCCCTGTCTCGAAACTCCCACGACTAGGGACCTTTTAAGGATGTGCTTATAGACCCCAGCTCCCACGTATATGATCGCCCTCATACTGCTGGTAGTCAAGCAAGAATCCTAGGGCCTCTATCAACGTGCAATAGCGACTCGTAAGGTCACCTAAAGCAGTACACGATGATAAAGATAAACCAGATGGCATACCATCATCTTGAGTAAGACTGTCCTACTGGGACAGGTCCTCCCCTCAATCATTGCAATCACGTGCCTGTGATCCAATAATTGACTCTGAGGGCACTATCTCCAACAATCTCCCACTTGCACTCAAGGCTAATTATTTCGATGTCGCATACTCACAGCCCGTGTGATACCGAACACCCAACTCCTCTACTAGTCAGTCTCACAAAGCTCATTTGCAAAACTATTGCGTTCGAGGAATAGCCTCAGTGAGTGGATCCGCTCTGATGTTTCTTTCTATGTCTCTCTTTATCTCAACTTCGCGGAGAAAGCCGTCTCCCGAAATGAGCAATACATGTCTTAGAATATGTCTGGATGTCTGATGGGACCTAGCTCATAAATGAACTCCAAATCCAAACTTCTTAGACTGTATCGTCAACTGAACTTAATCAGTATCCTGCGCCATGCCTTCCCTCAGTATCCACCTGGACCACCTGTCCAAAATACTGCCCTTCGTCAGAGGGAAAACTATAACTCTGACAGCCACTCTACCATCCAGGTCACCTTGGAAGCCTGGAATGATAACTGTCTCCCGAAGGAGAATGCTGTTATCATATCCTTAGAACATCCACTTATGTTCTAAAACTGCTTCCGAATGTTTCCCCAGGATTGGATCAATATCAACTTATTGCACCTACTGCAAAAACAACATCTGGTGTGGTACTTGACATCTCATGATTGACTCAATTGCCTAAGCAAATGATCTGCCAATCATGCGCATCCCTCTCCCCTTTAGTCTGTAAGACACCTTTAGAGAGGGTGACTCCATCACCTGCAGGTATACTACCATACCAGGAGTCGTCCATTCTAAATACTCTTAGAATGCTATCCAAGTACCCAGATTGCAAAACCACCCAAATCTAGATCTAAAACCATAGATCTAGTTACCAGAATGTCTGATATAATATCCAAGTCCTGTGTGGAGAAACCACTGCGTGACGACCATAGTATAACCGATCGTAGTATAGGAATATTACTTCCTACTCTGTGTATGTCATCAAATACCTGGACATCACACCCTACTACCTTCTTAACAGATCCATCCCCTATTCTGATGAAGTCAAACCTATGACTGTCACATCAGAAATAGATGATCTATCTCCGCTATATCTGCTTTAGTCTATAAATAGACATAAGCCTGATGTCCACCAATGCTTCCGCTGCTCCCACTGACTACGATAACCCTCTGGCAGAGTCATATAGACGTACACTTCTAAAGCTAGTTTAGAACGACGCTATACTCATCCTCCTGCCGGGCCTCACAGTCTGGAACAACAGCAATGGCAAGTCTGGGTAAACAAGAACCTCCCTGTCACCGTCCTTGAGCATACCTAAATACCTCTCGAGCGCCTGAGGTTACCTACCATATCTGCGGAGTGGCCAATAGAATGTCAAACCAGATTGAATCTTTAGGTTCTTATCAAATCTTCAGTAATCGTTTGCGGTTCTGGAATCACTTCCAGTTCTACCATACTCCCACTACTGTTTTCTGAAAAAATCCATTTTTAATTAAAACTGTCGCGAGTCAAGAACAATATCGCTATTGATCTTCCAGATGGTAGAAAGTCAACCCTCGTCATAGCCCGGGTCAACCCACAAACAGCCATTACAGAAACGTGCCTTGAGTTATCCGGAGTCTGGTTTTAAGCATAAGCCGGACAACTCCCCGTATCTTAACAATGTCAAGATATGAAATGTTTTATATCCGATATAGAAACAGAGGCACTGATTTAATTGAACCAGATTCAAATCATGCAGCTGTCTCCAATGCATGTCAACTAAATGGAAGGAGGCCGATCAGCGTTACTCAAATTAGGAGTACTTCCAATTATGAGTTACCTGAAAGAGAAGCAATTTCTCTAAAACATTACTTTCAACTGAATACCATTCACAAGTATCTACATCTTCGATCACTTTGAAGATTCCCGATACTTGTAATACCTGGTTCTCAACTTTACTTTTATACCTATAACTTCTCAAAACTTCGACCTTGTGTTTCTACGAAACACTTGTCTAAGAACTAGAGAAGTTATAAGTAAACCGAATATAGTACGAGGACCAACCCCTCTGTCCTAATGGACACTGGACAATATACAATACTCTGTACAAGTCCCTTGAGTCAAATGACTCATTCACTTTGTGTCGTAGGTTGAAAACTGTACTTTTGGTTAAGAAGAATTACACCGCTGTTCAATACTCCTTACCTAACCATCCACTGGTATAGGTAAATGTCATAGACATAATTTCAAAAAGGAATGTCTCACTCTATAAAAATAGACGTACAGATATATCAATTTGAAATTGGTACACAACAACGGATATTCAAAACCAAATATTTGCCGACCGGAAAACAGCCCAGATGACTTCCTCAAATATCACCAATTACAATGAATCCCGATATAATGAGGATGACCACCTAATTCCCAATAACTTACTCCCACTCATCATCTGTAAAACCATACAGATGTGAGAATCATACCTGGTAAATACACACCCTGGAGCAAGTGTCTAATTGGGAAATCAGTTTTCTTTTAACAGTACACAGTGAAACTGAAACATTTAAATGTTTCGACGGGGTTGTTAGTTATATGTATGCCCTAGAGGCCATTACTATACATAGAATGTATATTATAGTGGATGCTGGGACATATATGGTGAGGACTTTCTTGCTCGACATGATAGTATGCTATGTTGCGCCACGGCAGCGCCCCGGCCGTCTATCCGAGGCCAAAATGCGGAATCAAAATATTATTAACTTTTAAACTGGCGCTACCGCGGACAATTAACCCGGATCGTAACCATTAACCGATACTAGCTAACAAGAGAAAGGGTGAGAGATATACCGAGTGATCCGAGTCCTCCGGTCTTCTCGTCATCGTCCCGATCTCCCGCGGAAACTCCGGTCGTCGCCTCCTTGCCGGAAGGGCACCACATCGTCTGTATCTTTTACGGGCTCCCACCTCAATACCGAGGCAACTCGGGCGCGAAGTTGGCTAGCCGACACGCCCAAGATTAGCTGTAGAATGTAGTGTAGAATCATAGTCTCTTTTGGGTTGGTGAAGTTGCCTTGATGGAGGAATCAACAAGATATGAACTTGGGGATTTTTGTAGCAATGGAAAAATGATATGAATGATAATTTTTCCCACACCAAATGAAACTCTTTCATTTTCTCCTCCCATCTCCAATTGTGGCCGGCCAATACATTTGTGGAAATGGTGGAGGGATAAACACAAATCATGAAGGGAGGTGAGTGTAGGATAAAGCAAGAGGTGACCTTAAACAAAACATCAACCATGCTTATTACTTCTATTCACATCAAATCTCATTAATGCAAAATCATGGATGAAAGATATCATAATGAAGACATTTGCAAGAAACCCCCTCCACAAAGTGTTATTTGCAAACTTGCAAATAACCCCCTCCATCGGAAAAGTCCGGCCGGGAAAGAACAAAGGAAAACCGGCCGGAACGGAATGCAAACTGGCAACTCCAGAAGACTGGTCCCGTAATAAATTACAGGAAAACCCCGATACTGTGCATACACACCCGCATCTGTATTCCGACCGGATACAAATGCAATGAGACATAATCTACACTGTACTATACTAGGATCCGGCTTAAACCAAAGCCGGCTAGTAATATCCGTCCGATCCTGATCCGTGCAATACCGCACGTACCTGATCGAACCCTGCCATATATCTATACGGCCTCTAGTACAAACCGTCCGATCCTGATCTGTGCAATACCGCACGTATCTGATCGGACCCTGCCATATCTCCATACGGCCTCTACAGCGTTTCGCCCGAAAGCTTGAGTAACTGAAAGTGTGGTGAACTCTAAAGACTCGTCAATACTATGGCTGTGGATTTAACCACTAGCACGTCAGAGGTATAAGCCAATACGTGACGGGCCACCAGCTATTGACCAAAAGGGACGTCGATGAGCGAACTCATCCTGACACCCTACTGAGCCTGTCAATGACAATATCGGTACAGTCCGGTCCGTTCGTCTATGAGCATCGCATGGCGGGCCTAGGGGGTTGGTAAAAGTCAGACCCCCAAAAGCGGTACAAGTCGTGTCGGAGTGAAGCCCAGAACACCCTGAGATACTACTGGAATACCTACCACTAAATCTCCTGCCTCGGCCGAGGGCTTTGTGTAATGGATCTCCTAGACACAGCGCGACCTCACCCCCAATACCGGGAGAGACGAACCCCTGCAGATCCGCTCACTGCCTCCATGTGGCTCGGGACTGTACCCAACTAAAACCTGTTTGCACGACTCCTTTGAGCCGTGGTAGGGTAGTAATCAAAGCACAGTGGGAACTCACACGAGACAAATGACGATCTCAGGTTGATGAACTAACCTGTACACATGTCACCTGGGAACTGCTATCTGACGTATGGTATAATCCCAACTAGCAGGTTCCCGGCGAGTCCTGTCCGGTGTACTCACAACCCAATGAGCATCTGTATACATCTTAGGTGAACCAACTGACACCAGTGGCTTGTGAGACCGGCCACCGCCCCTCGTCGGGGTCTCGACTGTATACACTAGTCTACTCTGGAGAATCGATGCCCTGTCTCGAAACTCCCACGACTAGGGACCTTTTAAGGATGTGCTTATAGACCACCAGCTCTCACGTATATGATCGCCCTCATACTGCTGGCAGTCAAGCAAGAATCCTAGGGGCTCTATCAGCGTGTAATAGCGACCTGTAAGGTCACCTGAAGCAGTACACGATGATAAAGGTAAACCAGATAGCATACTATCATCTCGAGTAAGACTGTCCTCCTGGGATAGGTCCTCCCTCAATCATTGCAATCACGTGCCTGTGATCCAATAATTGACTCTGAGGGCACTATCTCCAACAATCTCCCACTTGCACTCAAGGCTAATTATTGCGATGTCGCATACTCACAGCCCGTGTGATACCGAACACCCAACTCCTCTACTAGTCAGTCGCACAAAGCCTGTTTGCGAAACTATTGCGTTCGAGGAAAAGCCTCAGTGAGTGGATCCGCCTAGATGTTTCTTTCTATGTCTCTCTATATCTCAAGTTCGCGGAGAAAACCATCTCCCGAAATGAGCAATACCTGTCTTGGAATGTCTGGATGTGTGATGGGACCTAGTTCATAAATGAACTCCAAATCCAAACTTCTTAGACTGTATCGTCAACTGAACTTAATCAGTATCTAGCGCCATGCCTCCCTCAGTATCGCCTTGGACCACCTGTCCAAAATACTGCCCCTCGTCAGAAGGAGAAACTATAACTCTGACAGCCACTCTGCCATCCATGTCACCTTGGAAGCCTGGAATGATAACCGTCTCCTAAAAGAGGCTGTCGTTATCAAATCCCTAGAACATCAATTTATGTTCTAAAACTGCTTCCGACTGTTTCTCCAGGATTGGATTAATATCAACTTATTGCACCTACAGCAAGAACAACATCTGGTGTGGTACTTGACATCTCATGATTGACTCAATTGCCTAAGCAAGTGATCTGCCAATCATGTGCATCCCTCTCCCCTTTAGTCTGTAAGACACCTTTAGAGAGGGTGACTCCATTACCTGCAGGTATACTACCGTGCCAAGAGTCGTCCATTCTAAATACTCATAGAATGCTGTCAAGGTACCCAGATTAGGAAACCACCCAAATCTAGATCTAAAACCATAGATCTAGTAACCAGAATGTCTGATATAATATCCAAGTCATGTGTGGAGAAACCACTGTGTGACAACCAAAGTATAACCGATCGTATTATAGGAGTTTCCTTTCCTACTCTGTGTATGTCATCCAAAACCAGGATATCACACCCTACTACCTTCTTAACAGATCCATCCCCTATTCTGATGACGTCAAACCTATGACTGTCACATCAGAAATAGATGATCTATCTCCGCTATATCTGCTTTAGTCTATAAATAGACATAAGCCTGATGTCCACCAATGCTTCCGCTGCTCCCACTGACTACGACAACCCTCTGGCAGAGTCATATAGACGCTCACTTCTAAAGCTAGTTTAGAACGACGCTATACTCATCCTCCTGCCGGGTCTCGCAGCCTGGAACAACAACAATGGCAAGTGTGGGTAAACAAGAACTTCCCTGTCACCGTCCTTGAGGCTACCGGAGTGCCTCTCGGGTGCCTGAAGTTACCCACCTTATCTGCGGAGTGGCCAATGGAATGTCAAATCAGATTGAATCTTTAGGTTCCCTATCAAATCTTCAGTAATCGTTTGCGGTTCTGGAATCGCTTCCAGTTCTACCATACTCCCACTACTGTTTTCTGAAAAATAACCATTTCTTTTTAAAATGTGGCGAGTTAAGAACAATATCACTATTGATCTTCCAGATGGTAGAAAGTCAACCCTCGTCATAGCCTGGGTCAACCCACAAACAGCCATTACAGAAACGCGCCTTGAGTTGTCCAGTGTCTGGTTTTAATCATAAGCCGGACAACTCCCCGTACCTTAACATCATTAAGATATGAACTGTTCTATACCCAATATAGAACCAGAGGCACTGATTTAATTGAACCAGATTCAAATCATGCAGCTGTCTCCAGTGCATGTCAACTAAATGGAAGGAGGCCGATCAGCGTTACCCAACTTAGGAATGCTTCCAATTATGAGTAACCTGAAAGAGAAGCAAGTTCTCATTACTATCAACTGAATACCATACACAAGTATCTACATCTTCGATCACCTTGAAGAATCCCGATACTTGCAATACCTGGTTCTCTACTCTATTCTTATACCAATAACTCCTCAAAACTCAGACCATGTGTTTCTACGAAACACATGTCTAAGAACTAGAGAAGTTAAAAGTAAACAGAATATAGTATGAGGACCAACCCCTCTGTCCTAATGGACACTGGACAACATACAATACTCTGTATAAGTCCGCCGAGTCTAACAACTCTTTCACTGTGTGTCGTAGGTTGAAAACTGTACTTATGGTTAAGAAGAATTACACCGCTGTTTAATACTCCTTACCTAACCATCCACTGATATAGGTAAATGTCATCAACATAATATCAAAAGGTATATCTCACTCTATGAAAATAGACGTACAGATATATCAATTTGAAATTGGTGCACAACAACGGATATTCAAAACCAAATATTTGCCGACCGGCAAACAACCCAGGTGGCTTCCTCAAATATCACCAATTACAACGAATCCCGATATAATGAGGATGGTCACCTAATTCCCAATAACTTACTCCCACTCATCATCTGTAAAACCATACAGATGTGAGAATCATACCTGATAAATACATACCCTGGAGTAAGTATCTAATCGGAAAATCAGTTTTCTTTTAACATTACACAGTGAAACTGAAACATTGAAATGTTTCGGTGGGGTATTCCGGTATTCTTAGTAATGCCTCTTCCATTATCCAGATTCACAACTATAACCGTATAATTCATTGCCACCTCTCCAAATCCCTTTATATGTCTTTAGTCATTACCTTCTGTACACCCCTTTAGGCCAATTGGTTTTCTTCCCTCCCTACCGTTCGGCACCAGCCTATGGTTTGGAAGAAGACTATCCAATAAGCATAATGGGTGTACTGTCCTAATCCTAGGAGCACTCGCAATGCGAGAGAAGGTGAAGAGAAAAGACAACCGAATAAACCGTATTCCTATTTCTCCTGGACCAGAATCCATCCCCGAACTGGAACAAGTTCCTTTCGAGTTCGTATATAACCATACGATGGAGTATCTAAAAACTTGGGATCTTCGTAGTGATACGGAGTGTCCTGGAGAAATACAAAGGTGATTTAGGATTGGCGAAGAAATACTCGGTTTGGTCGTGAATAGCAGTCGCAATTTACTTTGCCCTCTTACTAATCCCTTGCTTTGTCTTAATCTTAATACCTTCTGCACACCATCGTTATGCTAATTGGTTTTCTTCATTCCCCACCGTTCGGTACCAGCCTAAGGTTTGGAAGAAGACTATCCAATTTGCGTAATAGGTGTACTATCTCCTAAACCAAGGAGTACTCACAACTTGAGAAAAGGTAAAAGGGAAAAGACAACTGAATAAAACTTATCCGTTTTCTCCATAACCGGAAACCATCCTCGAATTCCTTCGAGTTCGTATCTAACCATACGATGGCTTTGTCCAATGGAAGTGGACGTTCGCAGTAATACGGGGTGTCCTGGAGAAAAGGGTAAAAGTAGGAGTGGCAATGAGGTCTGCAACTCTGACAATTCAAAAGCCAGTGTTAAGAAGGTTCGGTCAACTTGGTCACTGAGTCATAGTCCAGGGTCGGGTCAATGGTCGCTGCCAAAGAGAGAGAGAAAAGAAACACTCAGCGTGCACTCTAACCTAGATCAGAATGGTTATCACTTTGTCTAATCTGGAAACCTCCCACTGTAACCTCAAATTCTCCTCCAAACCTGAAAGAAGAATTAGTCGGGATCACCCGAGGAGTAAACCAACTCATCAGTGGGAATCGGGATCCAACTATCATCGCATGATAACGTGACGGAATCCACTCACGTCACCACACTCCAGAAGGTATGCGCATGTCTGGCAAGTTTCAGTTCTTTTGAAACTCCCGATGTGATTTTTACCCCAAGCGGTTTATGACCTTGACTAGGTCAACAAACCATAAACCGCCAGTCAAGTTCAACCCGTCAATATTCTGGATTGCATTAAACCCACCCGTACGTGCCCTTGACTAGGTCAACAAGGCCGCACGACTGTCTTAACCAATCCTACTTATGCAACAAACAAGTACCACTTAGCTACAGAACACTACGTCTTGACTAGGTCAACAAACGCAGCACGAATACTAAATAATACCTGTAGGAAATGACGGAGGGCTACGGCTGGTTTTTAGCGAAAAACCTTTAACGTAATGAACTTGATATCGTTGATGGAACTGCATAGCCTTTTATAAAAATATAGTGACGAAAACCTTTGCTAAAGAGGTCACTCCCGGTGAAGGGATCTCGGCTCTTTCCCCGTAGAATGAGGTGCAGGATATTCCAACTGAATACCACGATGCAAAGCAAAAGTAATCGGCTATAGTGAAGTTAATGCCCTGACGCAAACTTCTGTCCAAGGGGTCACTCCCGGTGAAGGGATCTCGGCCCTTGCCTCGTCGACTGAGGAGCAGGATATTCCAAATGAATACCACGATGCAAAACAAAAGTGAACGTCCTTGCAATAACAGCTTTTTGAAAAGTGTTCGAACAACATCAGAATAGGTTTGTTTATCTTGCATTGATCCGAATCAACGCAGTCCCATCAATTGATCACACCACAAAGAACGAAAATATACTGACGTACGTATATGCTATCTGCATTCGCCACTGGGTCCCGTCATCACCCGTTAGGTTAGCTAACTAACGGCAGAGCGGGGACTGGACTAGCGCGGATGAAAAACATATACAACATCTACTAATATATATACCAATATATTATATTTCGCTCAAGGCGTGAAAAGAATGCAGCATCACAGAAATGTACAGCATCACAGAACAATACAGATATCTGGGATCCCCGGGTTTCACAGAGCCACTACTGAAACCCGATGTTCCCCTGGTCGTGTGGATAGCCTGTGCAATGAAAACCTAGACCCCTACGGGCGCGGCAAGTCACCCGCCAAAACCTGAAGCGAGGCAGCCCCCTTCAGCACCGTGAATGGACCACCCAGCACTTCACAGAATCCGGTAACTTGGGCACCCCTCCAGGGTCAACCTGTACCCCTTACGAGTGCGGCGAATAGCCCGCCAATTCCAGACTGAAGCCCCCTCCGTCTCAATGCCCTGAGATGCAGGCCCGTTGCCCTCTAGAACCCGGCTATCCGTGCACCCCTCCGCGGGTAATCCTAGTACAGAAAGTAAAATATACATACAACGGGTATATCGACCGCAACCAGGTCGTGCCCCAAAAGAATAATACAATCAGGCAGTGACGGCAGTCCACATGTCGGACGCTCGCCCCGCAATATCAAATGTACATAATACAACAGAAACTGTACTAGCATTGCATCCAGGCTATCCCCACGACCGATCCACAACATCACAGCAAAAACACAAAACATCAACGTGAAAGTCACGTTCGCAAATCCGTCTAACCGGGCTATAGCAGTTAGACCGGATTTACCGATCAAGTGACATTCACGGTCGCAGATATAATGTAAATACTGTGAAATAATGTGTTTAAAATATCCGATCGATCAAAAATTAACAAGTGGGCCCCCAAGCAATACTGTAGCACTCACAGAAATGCTGGGCCCAATTTTAATATTCCAAAACCCATAAAATCAGCCCAGAAGCCCACTGGAGAAATTGGACACAGTGAGGACACCAATTCGCGGCGGAACCGCGGCCCAAGGGGGGGTTTGGCCGCGGTTCCGCGCTTCACTGATCGACTCACTGCGTCGAATTTTTACAGCAGTCTTAGAACTCCCTGAACATCATCCTGAGACAACCTGAAAAATTTTTTGACACCAAAAATTTTCAACAGAAAACTGATGTGAACAAAAATGTAGATTTTGGAATTTTGGTCGATCGGAAATGCAAAACACATCAAACAAAGCTAGACGAAGTTAATGGCGAGGCTCTGATACCATGTTTCGCCACGGCAGCGCCCCGGCCGTCTATCCGAGGCCAAAATGCGGAATCAAAATATTCTTAACTTTTAAACTGGCGCTACCGCGGACAATTAACCCGGATCGTAACCATTAACCGATACTAGCTAACAAGAGAAAGGGTGAGAGATATACCGAGTGATCCGAGTCCTCCGGTCTTCTCGTCATCGTCCCGATCTCCCGCGGAAACTCCGGTCGTCGCCTCCTTGCCGGAAGAGCACCACATCGTCTGTATCTTTTACGGGCTCCCACCTCAATACCGAGGCAACTCGGGCGCGAAGTTGGCTAGCCGACGCGCCCAAAATTAGCTGTAGAATGTAGTGTAGAATCATAGTCTCTTTTGGGTTGGTGAAGTTGCCTTGATGGAGGAATCAACAAGATATGAACTTGGGGATTTTTGTAGCAATGGAAAAATGATATGAATGATAATTTTTCCCACACCAAATGAAACTCTTTCATTTTCTCCTCCCATCTCCAATTGTGGCCGGCCAATACATTTGTGGAAATGGTGGAGGGATAAACACAAATCATGAAAGGAGGTGAGTGTAGGATAAAGCAAGAGGTGACCTTAAACAAAACATCAACCATGCTTATTACTTCTATTCACATCAAATCTCATTAATGCAAAATCATGGATGAAAGATATCATAATGAAGACATTTGCAAGAAACCCCCTCCACAAAGTGTTATTTGCAAACTTGCAAATAACCCCCTCCATCGGAAAAGTCCGGCCGGGAAAGAACAAAGGAAAACCGGCCGGAACGGAATGCAAACTGGCAACTCCAGAAAATTGGTCCCGTAATAAATTATAGGAAAACCCCGATACTGTGCATACACACCCGCATCTGTATTCCGACCGGATACAAATGCAATGAGACATAATCTACACTGTACTATACTAGGATCCGGCTTAAACCAAAGCCGGCTAGTAATATCCGTCCGATCCTGATCTGTGCAATACCGCACGTACCTGATCGAACCCTGCCATATATCTATACGGCCTCTAGTACAAACCGTCCGATCCTGATCAGTGCAATACCGCACGTATCTGATCGGACCCTGCCATATCTCCATACGGCCTCTACAGCGTTTCGCCCGAAAGCTTGAGTAACTGAAAGTGTGGTGGACTCTAAAGACTCGTCAATACTATGGCTGTGGATTTAACCACTAGCACGTCAGAGGTATAAGCCAATACGTGACGGGCCACCAGCTATTGACCAAAAGGGACGTCGATGAGCGAACTCATCCTGACACCCTACTGAGCCTGTCAGTGACAATATCCGTACAGTCCGGTCCGTTCGTCTATGAGCATCGCATGGCGGGCCTAGGGGGTTGGTAAAAGCCAGACCCCCAAAAGTGGTACAAGTCGTGTCGGAGTGAAGCCCAGAACACCCTGAGATACTATTGGAATACCTACCAGAAAATCTTCTGCCTCGGCCGAGGGCTTTGTGTAATGGCTCTCCTAGACACAGCGTGACCTCACCCCCAATACCGGGAGAGACGAACCCCTGCAGATCCGCTCACTGCCTCCATGTGGCTCGGGACTGTACCCAACTAAAACCTGTTTGCACGACTCCTTTGAGCCGTGGTAGGGTAGTAATCAAAGCACAGTGGGAACTCACACGAGACAAATGACGATCTCGGGTTGATGAACTAACCTGTACACATGTCACCTGGGAACTGCTATCTGACGTATGGTATAATCCCAACTAGCAGGTTCCCGGCGAGTCCTGTCCGGTGTACTCATAACCCAATGAGCACCTGTATACATCTTAGGTGAACCAACTGACACCAGTGGCTTGTGAGACCGGCCACCGCCCCTCGTCGGGGTCTCGACTGTATACACTAGTCTACTCTGGAGAATCGATGCCCTGTCTCAAAACTCCCACGACTAGGGACCTTTTAAGGATGTGCTTATAGACCACCAGCTCTCACGTATATGATCGCCCTCATACTGCTGGCAGTCAAGCAAGAATCCTAGGGGCTCTATCAGCGTGTAATAGCGACCTGTAAGGTCACCTGAAGCAGTACACGATGATAAAGGTAAACCAGATAGCATACTATCATCTCGAGTAAGACTGTCCTCCTGGGATAGGTCCTCCCTCAATCATTGCAATCACGTGCCTGTGATCCAATAATTGACTCTGAGGGCACTATCTCCAACATGCTATCTGGTTGAACTTTACCTTAACGTGTACACTGATTGTCTCTCTGTTACATGTTGGTAAAGCCCTTAGGATGTGTACTTGACTACCTGGACTATGATGCGGATCATACTAGTGGGGACATGGTAGTCTATAAGTACATCCTTCAAAGTCCCTAGTCGTGGGTGTATCGAGACAGGGCATCGATATACCAGAGTAGACTAGCGTGTACCTTCTCGACCCATACAGATGGGCGATGGATGATCCCATATCCATTGGTGTTTGACATCAGAGGAGATATACGGGTGCTCAGTAGAGACTGGGTACACTGGACGGACTCGCCGAGAACTCCCAGATGGTATTATACCTCACGTCAGATGGCAGTTCTCTGGTGACACTGGTACAGAGTAGTCTGTTGACCCGAGATCGTCATAGAGTCTCGTGTGGTTCCCACTGTGCTTTGATTTCCATTTTACCACGTCCAAGAGGGCGTGCAAAACGGTGGTTTTTGGGTACAGTCCCGAGTCACATGGAGGCAATGAGCGATAGGAGGGGATTCGTCTCTCCCGGTATAGGGAGTTGATGTTGCGCTGTGTTCGATTGGCTATAACCGGAAATCCCTGGCCAGGGTTGCTGAGATTTACTGGTAAGTGTTACCAGTAGTTTCTCGAATTGTTATAGACCTCATATCGACACGACTTATCGAGCTATTGGGGTCTGACGTTTACCACCCCTAGGCGAGATATGCGACATATCAGACGATCAGACCGGACTGTACGGTAGTGTTACTGGTTGGATTCAATGGAGTGTGAGCGGGCTTGCTCGTCGATCTTCAGATCGCTCAATACCCGGGTGGCCGTTACGTTTAGCAGACCGCTTGCGGCTTGTGGGTGTTTGATATGATCATCACCTGCTGCCGGCGTATTGACGAGTCTTTAGAGTCCTACACAGAGGTTTCCTGGCTCAAGCGAAACGAAATAGGAGCGCATATGAGATATGTGCGGGACCGAGAATAATGCGTGTATGTGATACCGTATTCCATTCTCGCGATGAATGTATCGAAAGGTTGTATGCGATATAACCTAGTTATCGAATCAAGGGTTGATTCGATAAGCCGATACATTGGATACTAGCCGGTTATATGCGATATAACCGGATCATTGAATCAAGTGTTGATTTAATGATTTAATGTATAATTATATATTTGATATATTACTTTGCATTAACTAGTATTGGTTCACTTTAAATGGATTTACTCACTTGGTTTGTACACATTGTATATGTGATATACTTTTGTGCACAAGATTGTATCATATTTGATGATACTTGCTCTTTTGGGTTTGTGTAAAGATTAAACCATGTTTAGTGAATGGTTAGGGTTTCTTTTCTCTTATTTATTTATCCATTTATTATTGTTTTGGAAAAGATAAAGAGAAAAAGAAATGGTGGCTTAGTTTGTCTTTTCTTTGAAGCTTCTTGAAGCTTTGAAAAGTCTACCATTCTTGTCTCTTCTTTAACCCTAACCACTCTTCTAAACCTTGGTTAAATCTCTACACTAAACCATGGTTGAAGTTATGATAAGTATTCTTTTTATTTTCTTTTTAAATTAACTTATCACATCTTCTTCTTCTTCTTCATCTTCTTCAACAAAAGAGAAAGCTTGCAACTCCAATGGCAAGTGATGAAAACTAGTGAGAAATCCAAAACTAAAGTCTACCCACTTCATATTTCTTCATCCTCTACCTCTTGCCAAGTTGTATAGGGTGTTTACTTCACAAGTTTTCAAAGCTTGGTGAAGTTGGAGCTTGTTCTTGTGATGCTTCGACGTAGATCATCTTCGGCATGGACATCAACGACCTAGCTCGCCATTTCTCCGACGAAGCCGACGCTAGAGCCCGGGAATTCATTTGGACAGCGAGGGGACTTCGTTGCAGAGCTATGGAGGTGGAGCACCGGATCTACAAAGGTTGTATTTCCGTTTAAACTTTAGTTAAGTGTTAACTAGTTTCCTTTTCGCCTAAACTTCTAGCTAACGATCCGTAGTCTAGGGTTTCTCGGCACCGTATTTTTGAAATTGGCATGGTTGATGCCTTGTGAGACCTCATTAGGGTGCCTAGGAACCTTACAGGGATACCCTGGTATTCTTAGTAATGCCTCTTCCATTATCCAGATTCACAACTGTAACCGTATAATTCTTTGCCATCTCTCCAAATCCCTTTATATGTCTTTAGTCATTACCTTCTGTACACCCCTTTAGGCCAAATGGTTTTCTTCCTTCCCTACCGTTCGGCACCAGCCTATTGTTTGGAAGAAGACTATCCAATAAGCATAATGGGTGTACTGTCCTAGTCCTAGGAGCATTCGCAATGCGAGAGAAGGTGAAGATAAAAGACACCTGAATGAACTTTATTCCTATTTCTCCTGAACCAAGATCCATCCCCGAACTGGAACAAGTTCCTTTCGAGTTCGTATATAACCATACGATGGATTATCCAATAAACTGGGATCTTCGTAGTGATACGGAGTGTCCTGGAGAAATACAAAGGTGATTTAGGATTGGCGAAGAAATACTTGGTTTGGTCGTGAATAGTAGTCGCAATTTACTTTGCCCTCTTACAAATCCCTTTCTTTGTCTTTACTTAATACCTTCTGTACACCGTTTAGGCTAATTGGTTTTCTTCATTCCCCACCATTCGGCACCAGCCTAAGATTTGGAAGAAGACTATCCAATTTGCGTAATAGGTGTACTATCTCCTAAGCCAAGGAGTACTCGCAATCTGAGAGAGAAGGTAAAAAGAAAAGACAACTGAATAGTCCTATTCGTTTTCTCCAGAACCGGAAACCATCCTCGAATTCCTTCGAGTTCGTATATAACCATACGATGGTTTTGTCCAATGGAAGTGGACGTTCGTAGTAATATGGGGTGTCCTGGAGAAAAGGGTAAAAGTAGGAGTGGCAATGAGGTTTGCAACTCTGACAATTCAAAAGCCAGTGTTAAGAAGGTTCGGTCAACTTGGTCACTGAGTCATAGTCTAGGGTCGGTTCAATGGTCGCTGCCAAAGATAGAGAGAAAAGAAACACTCAGCATGCACTCTAGCCTAGATCAGAATGGTTATCACTTTATCTAATCTGGAAACCTCCCACTGTAATGTCAAATTCTTCTCCAAACCTAAAAGAAGAATTAGCCGGGATCACCCGAGGAGTAAACCAACTCATCAGTAGGAATCGGGATCCAACTATCATCGCATGATAACGTGACGGAATCCGCTCACGTTATCACACTCCAAAAGGTATGCGCATATCTGGCAAGTTTCAGTTCTTTTGAAACTCCCGATGTGGATTTTTGCCCCATGCTCTTATGACCTTGACTTTGGCCAACATATCATAAGTCACATGTCAAGTTCTACCCGTCATTCTCCTGGTTAATTTGAACCCACCCGTATAAGCCCTTGACTTTGGCGAAAATGGCAGTACGACTGTCCCAAACCAACGCATCTATCTATGCTGCATATGAATACCCAACAGCTACCAAACACTGTGCCTTGACTTTGGCCAACATACACAGCTTGAATACTATTGACTATCCATATGAAACTACGGAAGGCTACGAATGGTTTCTAGCGAAAACCTTTAACGTAATGAACTTGATATCGTTGAAGGAACTGATAGCTTTTTAAAAATATAGTGACGAAAACCTTTGCTAAAGAGGTCACTCCCGGTGAAGGGATCTCGGCTCTTTCCCCATAGAATGAGGTGCAGGATATTCCAACTGAATACCACGATGCAAAGTAAAAGTAATCGGCTATAGTGAAGTTATTGCCCTGACGCAAACTTCTGTCCAAGGGGTCACTCCCGGTGAAGGGATCTCGGCCCTTGCCTCGTCGACTGAGGAACTGGATATCATAACCGAATACCACTGTGCAAAACAAAAGAGAACGCCCTTGCAATAACAGCTTTTTGAAAAAATGTTCCAACAACATCAGAATAGGTTTGTTTATCTTGCATTGATCTGAATCAACGCAGTCCCATCAATTGATCACACCACAAAAGAACGAAAATAATGATGTACGTATATGCCATCCGCATTCGCCACTGGGTCCCGTTATCACCCGTTAGGTTACTTAACTAACGACAGAGCGGGGACTGGACTAGCGCGGATGCAAAACATATACTACATCTACTAGTATATATATAATATATAATTTTCGCTCAAGGCGTGATAAAATGCAACATCACAGAAATGTACAGCATCACAGAATAATACAGATATCTGGGATCCCCGGGTTTCACAGAGCCGCTGCTGAAACCCGACGTTCCCCTGGTCGTGTGGATAGCCTGTGCAATGAAATCCTAGACCCCTACGGGCACGGCAAGTTACCCGCCAAAACCTGAAGCGAGGCAGCCCCCTTCAGCAACGTGAATGGACCACCCAGCACTTCACGGAATCCGGTAACTTGGGCACCCCTCCTGGGTCAACCTATACCCCCTACGAGTGCGGCGAATAGCCCGCCAATTCTAGAGTAAAGCCCCCTCCGTCTCAAAGCCATGAGATGCGGGCTTGTTGCCCTCTAGAACCCGGCTATCCGTGCACCCCTCCTTCGGGTAATCCTACTATAGAAAGTAAAATATACATACAACGGGTACATCAACCTCGACCCGGTCGTGCCCCAAAAGAATAAGACAAACAGGCAGTGACAGCAGTCCACATGTCGGACGCTCGCCCCGCAATAACAAATGTACATATAAAACAAAACTGTACTACCACTGCAGCCAGGCTATCCCCCACGACCGATCCGCAACATCAAAGCACAACACAGAACATCAACGTGAATGTCACGTTCGCAAATCCGTCTAAAAGGGCTATAGCAGTTAGACAGGATTTACCGACCAAGTGACATTCACGGTCGCAGATATAATGTAAATACTGTGAACT
The DNA here is from genome assembly GCA_030015575.1 of Agapanthus africanus. NCBI lineage: Eukaryota > Viridiplantae > Streptophyta > Magnoliopsida > Asparagales > Amaryllidaceae > Agapanthus > Agapanthus africanus. The sequence continues at coordinate 794,069,050 of JASDDO010000024.1, read as the reverse complement.
AGCATGTTTAAAATATCCGATCGATCAAATTTATCGAAGTGGGCCCCAAGCAGTACTGTAGCACTTACAGAAAATCTGGGCCCAAAAAGAATATCCCAAAACCCCTATTTCCAACCCAAAAGCCCACTGGAAAAATTTGGTGCGTTGACAAGTCAAAGTAGCGGCGGAACCGCGGCCAATGCGTGGGTTTGGCCGCGGTTCCGATGTGGAATTGTGACATCACGCCACCAAATTTTCCCAGAATGCTTATAATTGCCTGCACATATCTCTGCAACAACCTGAAAAATTTTTGGAGCAGAAAAAATTTCGACAGAGAACACATGTGCACACGAAATACGGGTTTTGGGGATTTTGTTCGATCGAGTTCTAAACATACTAGAGCAAGCTAGGTTAGGTTAATGGCGTGGCTCTGATACCAATGTAAGTCCGCGGCGGCGTCCCGGCCATCGATCCGACGCCGGAAACGCGGAAACAAAACTTTCAAAAACTTCAAACCGGCACCACCGCGCACTTTTCACCCGGATCGAGCCATTAACCTAGCTACTAGCAAAAAGGAAAAGAGTAGAGAAGCTATACCAAGCGATCCGTGTCCTTCGGTCTTCGTCTCCACTCCGATCTTCCGCGGAATCTCCGTCCATCACATCCTCGTCGGAAAGGGCACCACGTAGCCGGGTTCGTATACGGGCTCCTAACTCTGGACCGAGGCAACTCAAGCGCGAAGTTGGCTAGCCGATGCGTCCAAGATTTACTGTAGAATAGTGTAGTAGCCATTGTCTCTTTTGGGTTTAGTTGCCATGGAGGATGGAGGAAGAGGTTAAGGAAAAATGGTGCTTTCAATTTTCTAGCAAGGAAAAATGAGATGAAGAATAAAGCCACCACTCAAAATGAAACTCTCTCATTCTCTCACTCTCAAGAATGGCCGGCCCCTCCTCTTCAAGAAGAAGATTGGAGAGAGAAAAAGGCATCTCCAAGTATATATAAAAAGAATGATAATGTGAAAAAGAAATCATAAAGGAAAAAGGCTCACATCAATTTCAAGCCCATATCCTTTCATCAACCATCATGAAAAAAGCAATGGAAAAGAAAAGAAAAGAATCTCATGATGGTTGAACCACAAATGTGCAAGAAACCCCTCCTCAAAATGTTATTTGCAAACTGCAAATAACACCCTCCATCGAAAAGTCCGGCCGCGAAGGAACAAAGGAAAACCGGCCGGAACGGAATGCAAACTGGCAACTCCAGAAAACTGATCCCATAATAAATTACAGGAAACCCCGCTACTGCAAATACATGCCCGCATTTGTATTCCCACTGAACACAAATGCAAAGAGACAAAATCTACACTATCTAATACTAGGATCTGGCTTAAGCCAAAGCCGGCTAGTAAAAAACGTCCAATCACGATCCGTGCAATACCGCACGTATCTGATCGAACCCTGCCATATCTCCATACGACCTCTACAACATTTCGCCCGAAACTTGAGTAACTGTGTGTGTGGTGGACTCTAAAGACTCGTCAATACTATGGCTGTGGATTTAACCACTGGCACGTCAGAGGTATTAGCCATACGTGACGGGCCACCAGCTACTGACTAAAAGGGACATCGATGAGCGAACTCATCCTGACACCCTACTGAGCCTGTCAGTGACAATATCCATACAGTCCGGTCCGTTCGTCTATGAGCATCGCATGGCGGGCCTAGGGGGTTGGTGAAAGTCAGACACCCAATAGCGGTACAAGTCATGTCGGAGTGTAGCCCAGAACACCCTGAGATACTACTGGAATACCTACCAGTAAATCTCCTGCCTTGGCCAAAGACTTTTCATGTACTGGCTCTCCTAGACACAGCGCGACCTCACCCCCAATACCGGGAGAGACGAACCCCTGCAGATCCGCTCACTGCCTCCATGTGGCTCGGGACTGTACCCAACTAAAACCTGTTTGCACGATTCCTTTGAGCCGTGGTAGGGTAGTAATCAAAGCACAGTGGGAACTCACATGAGACAAATGACGATCTCAGGTCGATGAACTAACCTGTACACATGTCACCAGGGAACTGCTATCTGACGTCTGGTATAATCCCAACTAGCAGGTTCCCGACGAGTCCTGTCCGGTGTACTCATAACCCAATGAGCACCTGTATACATCTTAGGTGAACCAACTGACACCAGTGGCTTGTGAGACCGGCCACCGCCCCTCGTCGGGGTCTCGACTGTATACACTAGTCTACTCTGGAGAATCGATGCCCTGTCTCGAAACTCCCATGACTAGGGACCTTTTAAGGATGTGCTTATAGACCCCATCTCCCACGTATATGATCGGCCTCATACTGCTGATAGTCAAGCAAGAATCCTAGGGGCTCTATCAACGTGCAATAGCGATTCGTAAGGTCACCTAAAGCAGTACACGATGATAAAGATAAACCAGATGGCATACCATCATCTTGAGTAAGACTGTCCTACTGGGACAGGTCCTCCCCTCAATCATTGCAATCACGTGCCTGTGATCCAATAATTGACTCTGATGGCACTATCTCCAACATATCACATATATACGACGTACAATACGAAGAAGACAACCTTACTCTCTGCTACCTTCTTATAGATACAAGGTTCATCTATGTTTTTGATGAAGTCAAACTCTTTGACTACAACATCAAAACAGATGTTCCAACTCCGCGATGCTTGCTTTAACCCATAAATGGATTTAAGCAGATTGCACACCTTTCCGCTGCTCCCACTATCTACGAAGCCCTCTGGCTGAGTCATGTACACGCACTCTTCTAAATCACCGTTTAGAAAGGCGGTCTTAACATCCATTTGCCAGATTTCGTAGTCATGGTATGCAGCAATGGCAAGTAAGATCCGGATGGACTTAAGCATAGCCACTGGAGAAAAGGTTTCATCATAATCCACACCTGGTCGTTGACGAAAACCTTTTGCAACAAGTCTAGCTTTGAAAGTCTTAACTTTTCCATCTACACCAAATTTCTTCTTAAAGATCCACTTGCACCCAATGGGTTTTACCCCTTCAGGAGCGTTTTCCAAAATCCATACTTTGTTGGTGCACATGGATTCCATCTCAGATCGCATTGCATCCGGCCATTTCACAGAGTCACCACTCGTGATGGCCTGCTCGAAACTAGTCGGGTCATCATCATCCATGATGCAATCCTCGCTTCCACCATCAATGAGAAAACCGTAGTATCTCTCAGGTGGATGAGAAACCCTACTAGATCGGCGGAGAGGCTGGGGTTCGTCGGGTACTACTGAATCCTCTGGTTCCACTAAATCATCTGTCGTAGTTTGTGTCGCTGGAACCTCTTCCGGTTCTACCTCATTGCCATCAATTTCTTTCATAAGAAAACCCTTTTCTAAAAAGGTGGCATGTCGAGAAACAAACACTTTTTGTTCCTCGGAGTGGTAGAAGATATACCCTCGCGAATGTTTGGGATATCCAATAAACTTACATAAGACAGATCTTGCCTCGAGCTTGTCCGGATTTTGTCTTTTGACATAGGCTGGACAACCCCATATCTTAATATACATAAGAGATGGTCTCTTCCCTTTCCATATCTCATATGGAGTGGTAGGCACTGATTTGGTAGGAACCATATTCAATAGGTGTATGGCTGTCTCAAGCGCATACCCCCAGAAGGAAATAGGCAACTCAGCCTCGCTCATCATGGAGCGCACCATATCTAATAGGTTGCGATTCCTTCGTTCTGATACACCGTTGTGCTGTGGTGTATAAGGAGGAGTAAGCTGAGAGAGAATCCAATTCTCTTTTAGATAATCTAGGAACTCACTGCTTAAGTATTCACCTCCTCGATCAGATCGAAGAATCTTAATACTTTTGCCCGTTTGGTTCTCTACTTCGTGCTTATATTCTCTGAATTTCTCAAAAGCTTCAGACTTGTGTTTCATCAGAAACACATGTCCGTATCTAGAGAGATCGTCAGTGAATGTAATGAAGTAGGAAGAACCGTTCCTGGCATGCGTAGACATGGGACCGCATACATCACTATGTATTAGTCCTAAGAGTTCAGTAACTCTTTCTCCGTGTCCACTAAACGGAGCTTTGGTCATTTTTCCTTTGAGACATGAATGGCAAGTATCATAAGATGATAATTCGAACGGATTCAAATAACCATCCTAATGTAACTTAGCCAGTCGTGTCGCATTGATATGACCAAGTCTACAATGCCACAAGTAGGATTCGTTCATATCTGAACTTTTCCTCTTGTGTGTGTTTTGTATATTCAGGACTGTATTCTGATTTAGAATGAATATGCCATTATGTAACGAGCCTGATGCAATCAACTTTTAATCTAGGAATATGTTCATTGCATTATCCTTTACTACAAAATTATATCCTTCTTTACTTAATAAAGAAACTGATACAATGTTGCACATCATGTTCGGTATATAATAGCACTCATTTAGAATCAGTGTATTATGACTCGGCAATACAAGGTGATATTCGCCAACTGCTTTGGCTACTATACTTGCACCGTTCCCTACTTGAACGGAATGATCACCTTTTCCCAGTTCTCTACCTTTACATAGCCCATGTAACAATTTACATATATGGGATCCTGATCCGGTATCTAATACCCAGGACGTAGGGTGAACTGAGAAATAGTTCTCAATAACTAACACACCTGAAGAAGATGCATCAATATGCATGTTTTTTTGGGCGGTGTGAGAATCCAGATATTCTCCTGTTTCCTATTCAGTATTATAACTCTTATAAGAAAGAACGGGTCCAACGTTCCCTTGCTCAGTACAATAATCAGGTTCAGTCAATATATCCATATTATTATCTTGATTATGGCCTGACATGGTCGCTACCTGGAGAGAGAGAGAAGAAAACACTTTAGCGTATGCTCTTGCAAGATTAGATTGGTTATTATCTTATCTAATCAGGATGTCTCCCACTGTTTTTATCAAATCTTCCTTCAAACCCTAACAGGTAAGATTAGCCGGGATTAATTACACCTTACAATTTCGTCAATCTTTCAGCCAGATCAGTGTCGGTACTTGAGGGAGGTTCCCCGTGCTTTCGCACTGACCTAATTAAAGTAAACCTCATTTTCCCAGAGGCGTAATCTCGTTAACACTTTTCTAGACACCTACTTGAATGACTAATTGTCCTGTGCAAAACTTTCCCAGGAGTAACACTTACTCGCAGTGGGTATCGGGATCCAACTATCTCATAGAAGGTATGCAATCTTATTGCAAATTTCAACACTTGAAATTCCCAATAATATTTTTACCCCTAGCGTCCCATGACCTTGACGAAGGCCAAACTACCCATAGGGCGCTAGTCAAGTTCAACCCGTTCATTTCTTGATTGAATTAAACCCACCCGTACGACCCTTGACGAAGGCCAAACTACGCCGTACGAATACCCTAATCCAATGGCATCGTATGCTTGCAGATAAGTACTAGTTAGCTACCGTACACTACGCCTTGACGAAGGTCAAACTACCGTAGCACGAATACTAAGTAGTATTTATCTGAAATGACGGAGGGCTACGCAGGTTTTCAGAAAAACCCTGAGCGTAATGAACTTGATATCGTCGTAGAATCATGTGTTTTTGAAAATGAGTGTTTTTTAGGCTTTTCTTAGTTTTGCTAAAGGGGTCACTCCCGGTGAAGGGATCATCGGCCCTTTCCTCATCGAATAAGGTGCAGGATATATCATATATACCGCTGTGCAAAGCAAAACACTAAAAGCATTCAAAAGAAAAACCGAGTTTTGTAGCATCTGCCAGTTTCACTAAAGAGGTCACTCCCGGTGAAGGGATCTCGGCTCTTTCCCCATCGAATAAGGTGCAGGATATATCATATATATCACTGTGCAAAGCAAAACTGTAGCTACCCTTTTTATAAAGATTTGATTCTACAACATCTTTAGGTTTCTTTTCTTTTTATTAATCTCATTAATAAAATCCCATCAGCTTATGCTTCCTAAGCATCACAGATAAATACGACGTACACTTATGCCATCCGCATTCGCCTCGATGTCCCCTCGTGCACCGTTAGGTTAGGTAACTAACGACAGAGCAGGGCAGGGCTAGTGCTGGTGTAAAACATAAGTAACATCTATATAATATATCATATATACTATATACTGTATCCATCACAACATATCAAATGACCACATCACAGATATCGCAGCAGAAACATAGATATAATGTGGGATATACTAGGACGTCCGTATTTAGTACTTAGCCAATAATAGAAAATACGGATTCCACGGTCGCGATGAATAGCCAAGCCCACACCCTGGACCCCTACGAAAGCAGCAAGCGACCCTACCAATTCTGTAGTTTAGGAGACCCGGTCTCGACTCCTCGAGATGGCCTCCCACTGAACCCCAGAACCCGGTCACCTGTGCTCCCCACCTTGGGTCCATCCTAATGCGGAAAAGTAAATAATATACAACACTGGTGGCATCAACCTCAACCCGGAAGTGCCCCAAATAAAAGAATATTACATTACATTTGAATTTACATGAATGAAAATATAAAACTCTCATCTCACATAAAACCCCCGTCTATTCAATCGCGACAATCCTGCACATCATATCTCAGTAATACATAATATCACATATCATCAACGTAAGTAAGTATGCATACACCGATCGTCGCTGATGTATAGCAACGAAGACCGGCAATACAACTACATACTACACTTACGGTCACAGAAAAGAAAGTGTAAAACTACAATATTTGGAATCCACAATCACTTTAGACATCGTAAATCCGAAATATCACATACTTCGCATTTCATACCTAACTCTATGAATTCCAATTGTATCACATTCCAGATAAATAGACAGTATTAAACTTTTCGAACAGATAATCAAATACCCAAAATTTCCCAAAGTGCTCAACACTTGAGCGGAGTTCAAATAATCCCAGAATATGTCATAGTACCAGTGATCCAGCCGTAAAAGGGTCAAGCCAACGCCTCACATGTGGCATGCCGTACTGCCCCAAACCCGAAGGTTCAAAAGGCAGTTCAAGACGGTCACATAATCGAGTTAAGATTTGTTGTCTTCTAGAGGGTCCACCGCTTAACTTGTACAATTTTTCCGAAAGATTTAAACCCGATAAAAATTCAACACTTGAAAGTTTGTCGTGTCGGGATAAAGTGGGTTAATGATATCCGTTCAAACAGTTTAACAGTTTCTAAATATCCGGAAATAAAAATGAATTTAAATATTCCGATCGAATCTATGATTACAAAACAAACCCCAGAATACTCAACACTTGAGTCAGAATAAAAATACCCATAAAATATATATCACAGAAATATTAATTACTGTGCAAAAATGAGTCCTTGATCTTTTCATACTGCCGCGGTTCCGCGGCCCAAGCAAGGTACGGCCGCGGTTCCGCGGCGGTTTGTACGAATCAGGGGATCATTTTTTCACCGAATTTCTTATTTTTCTGTGCTGTATTTTTCAGGTATTTTTAATTCAGAAAAATCCCAGATTTTGAAAAATTTCCAGAGAGGGGGTTAACTTTGTCGGTTCGGGTTCGATCGGAGTTTTAACTTCGTAAACACGTCGTCTAATACTCTAGCTAGGCTCTGATACCACTGTAGGGTTCCTGAGCACACTTGTGAAGGTTCATAAAGCATCAAACATACATGAATAAAATTTTACATGTGCCGAACAACCCAAAGACAGGATCTTTGCTAGCTTATTAGGGTTTAGCATGCAAGATAACATCTTTTTATCTAAGTGTGAGGGATTACAACCTTTGTAGTCCGCTCCTTCGCTTCACAAGCTCCGAGTAGAAGTCCCATTGCCACGATCCACGATCTTCCGGACTCAAGAGAGGCTCCACGACTCGAACGATCCATGCTAGCTTGAAGTGTTCCGAATCTCCGATGATCTACGTCGAAATTGCAATAACTCAAGCTTTCTCACTCTAAATAGATGAACACCCTAATCTCATGGGCTAGATGAGATGAGGATGAGGGAGTAGTATTTATGCTTTCTTTTTAATTCACTTTCTCACAATTTATCATCACAAATGGAATTTCTAGTGAGCTCAAAATCAAGAGAGAAGAAGATGATAATGAAAAGATAATTTCTTTTGTGATGAATAGAAAAGAAATCTATATGATTGATATATCAACCATAGTCAAGGATGATAGGCTAAGAGTTTGTAGAGAATAAACTAGAGTTAGGGTTTGGTTAGGTTAGAAATGAGTCATGGAAAAATATCAACCATAATATCTTAACCAAGACAAAAAGGAAAAGCTTCTAGAATGTGCAAGAAGAAGCTAACCCTAATCAAACCCTAATCCCATTTAATCATCCTTAAACATGTTTAATAATAAATCATATCATGTCACAATAATATATATCACATATATATTATATATTTGCAACAAAAGAAAATAATACACTTAACATATATCGCATATATATCAATGTATCATCTAGTGAGAAAATGAAATAATAAAACGAGCCAATATTAGATAATGTAATACAATATATCATATATATTATTATACATTAAATCATCGAATCAACTCTTGATCCGACAATCCGGCTATATCGAATATAACCGACTAATATATCATGTACCGATTCATCGAATCAACACTTGATCCGATGTCCCGGTTCATATCAAATATCGCGAGAATATAATACAGTATCTCATATCGCATTATCCTCGGTCCTGCGCATATCACATATGTTCCTCTACTCCGTTTCGCCTGAGCCAAGAAACCTCTGTGTAGGACTCTAAAGAATCGTCAATACGCCGGTAACAGGTGATGATCATATCAAACACCCACAAGCTGCAAGCGGTCAGCTAAACGTAACAGCCACCCAGGTATTGAGCGATCAGAAGATCAACAAGCTAGCCTGTGCGTTCTCCTGTGAATCCAATCAGTAACACTCCCGTACAGTCCGGTCTGTTCGTCTGATATGTCGCATATCAAGTCTAGGGGTGGTAAACGTCAGACCCCAGTAACCGATAAGTCGTGTCGATGTGTGGCTCATAACAGGTCGAGAAACTACTAGTAACACTTACCAGTAAATCTCTATATCAGCCCTGGCCAGGGACTTCCAGTTATAGCCAATCGAACACAGCACAGCATCAACTCCCTATACCGGGAGAGACGAATCCCCTCCTATCGCTCATTGCCTCCATGTGATTCGGGACTGTACCCAAAAGCCACCATTTTGCATGCCCTCTTGGACGTGGTAAGGTGGAAATCAAAGCACAATGGGAATCACACAAGACACTATGACGACCTCGGATCTACAGACTACCCTGTACCAGTGTCACCGGAGAACTGCCATCTGACGTGTGGTATATCACCATCTGGGAGTTCTCGGCGAGTCCGTCCAGTGTACCTAGTCTCCACTGAGCACCCGTACACCATCTCTGATGTCAAACACTGATGGATATGGGATCATCCATTGCCCATCATATGGGTCAAGATGCATATACGCTAGTCTACTCTGGTGTATCGATGCCCTGTCTCGATAAACCCTCGACTAGGAACAGTTATAGGATGTACCCATCGACTGCCATGGCCCCACTAGTATGATCTCATCATAGTCCCAGTAGTCGAGTACAGATCCTAAGGGCTTTATCAACATGTGAGAGAAAGACGGTAAACCAATACAAGTCAACATGTTAAGATAAAGTGAAACCAAATAGCATACTATCATGACGAGCAAGAAAGTCCTCTCTGTACATATCTAAGCATCCATCATAATATACATCATATGTACAACAATGGCCTCTAGGGCATATACATAACTAACACCTGGACTGCGAAAGTCCCAGTAGTTTCTTGGATCTATCTCTATTGATCTCGATCCCCAGAATGTACGAGGCATCACCCAGGTCCTTCATGGAGAACCGTTGTGACAAGAATAGCTTGACCGATTGTAGCATAGGAATGTCATTTCCTATCAAAAGAATGTCATCCACGTACAAGACTAGGAACACGACAGTTCGTCCTACAATCTTCTTATAGACACAAGGTTCATCTTCGTTCTTGATGAAATCAAATTCCTTGATTGCCTCATCAAAACAGATGTTCCAATTCCGCGATGCCTGCTTTAATCCATAAATGGATTTAAGCAACTTGCACACCTTCCCACTGCTCCCACTGTCTACGAAACCTTCTGGCTGATCCATGTAAACGCATTCTTCTAAACAGCCGTTTAGAAAAGCCGTTTTAACTTCCATCTGCCAGATTTCATAGTCATGGAAGGCAGCAATGGCAAGTAGGATCCGAATGGATTTGAGCATAGCCACTGGAGAAAAAGTTTCGTCATAGTCCAACCAGGTCTTTGACGAAAACCTTTTGCAACGAGTCTAGCTTTATAGGTTTCCATCTGCGCATCTACACCAAGTTTTCTTTTGTAGATCCATTTGCATCCAACGGGTTTTACCCCAGGTGGAGCAATATCCAAGGTCCACACTTTATTGGTATACATGGACTCCATCTCGGATTGCATTGCTTCCAGCCACTTATCAGAGTCCCTACTGATAATGGCCTGCCTGAAACTGGTAGGGTCATCTTCTTCCAAGATGCAATCCTCTCGATCCCCGTCTATGAGAAAACCGTAGTATCTCTCGGGCGGATGAGAAATCCTACCAGATCTGCGGAGTGACTGAGGTTCGTTGGGTGTAACTGAATCTAGCGGTTCCACCAAATCTTTAGTTAAAGTTTGTGTTTCTAGAATTTCATCCAGTTTTACCGTGCTGCCACTAATATTTTTAATAAGAAATTCTTTTTCCAAAAATGTGGCATTCCTGGAAACAATTATCTTCTATTCCTCTGCATGGTAGAATAGATACCCACTTGAATCTTTTGGGTATCCCACAAACTTACATAAAACTGCCCGTGCCTCAAGTTTGTCTGGGTTCTGCTTTTTGACATAAGCTGGGCAACCCCAAATCTTAATACGTTTAAGATACAAACTCTTACCACTCCATATTTCATACGGAGTCTTAGGCACGGATTTGGATGGAACTTGATTCAACAGATGTGCTTCTGTTTGAAGTGCATATCCCCAGAATGAAAGAGGCAACTCAGCACTACTCATCATGGAGCGAACCATATCCAATAGGGTACGATTCCTCCGTTCCGATACACCGTTGTGCTGTGGCGTATAAGGAGGAGTAAGCTGAGAGAGAATACCATTCTCTTTTAAGTAATCTAGGAATTCCCTGCTTAAGTACTCCCCTCCTCTATCTGATCGGAGGATCTTGATACTTTTTCTAGTCTGGTTCTCTACTTCGTTTCTGAATTCCTTGAATTTCTCAAAATCTTTAGATTTATGTTTCATAAGATACACATATCCGAATCTAGAGAGATCGTCAGTGAATGTGATGAAGTACGAGAACCCACCTTTTGCATGTATAGACATCGGGCCACATACATCACTGTGTATGAGTCCCAAGAGCTCTGCTGCCCTTTCTCCATGTCCGGTGAACAGAGATTTGGTCATCCTTCCTTTAAGACAAGACTGACAAGTTTCATAAGATGAAAACTCGAACGTATCCAAGAGTCCATCTTTATGCAACTTACTTAGTCTTTTCTCTCCGATATGACCAAGTCTACAATGCCACAAGTAGGATTCGTTCGTATCTGAACTCTTCCTCTTGCGTGTGTTTTGTACATTGAGAACTGTATTCTGATTTAGAACGTAGATACCATTACACAGTGTACCTTCCGCAACCAGTACCTTATGAAGGTAGATGTTCATGATATTTCTATCAAGAACAAAGTTATATCCATCTTTATTGAGTAAAGAAACTGATATGATGTTGCAAACCATGGAAGGTACATAGTAGCAATCGTTCAAAATCATAGTATTGCCATTTGGCAACACTAGGTGATATTCACCGACGGCTGCAGCATTAACTTGTGCTCCGTTCGCTACTCTGAGCGACATATCACCAGGTACAACTCTCCTACTTTTTCTCAGTCCCTGCAATAGATTACAGATATGAGATCCCGATCCCGTATCAAGTACCCAGGAGGTAGGGCTAACCGTAAAGCAGTTCTCAATTACAAGAACACCTGAAGTAGATGCAAAACCATGCTTCTTCTTCAACTGGGTATCCTTGGAATCCATACAATCCTCTTTCCCTTGCTCATACTTATGACTGTTGTCGTAAGTTAGAGCCGAACCAATGTTCCCCAGCCCCGAATAAGAATTCGGATCGGTCAAGCGATACATTTTATTATCTTGATTAGGGCATGAAATGGTTGCTACCTGGATTGAGAGAAAAGAAACACTCAGCGAGCGCTCTTGCAAGATTAGATTGGTTTATTGATTTATCTAATCATGATGGCTCCCACTGTTTCCTCAAATTCTTCTTCAAACCCTAAAAGAAGAACTAGTCAGGATTAATCGCACGTCACAATACTTGCTTAACCTTTCAGCCAGGCTGGTGTTGGTACTTCGAGGGAGGTTTTCCAACGCTTTCGCGAAGTTCCTTAATTAAATAACCTCTTTTCCCTGGAGGCGTAGCCCCGCTAACACCGTTCTAGACACCTACTTGATTTATAGCATTGATTGTTAAGTGAAAAAATCTCCCGAGAGTAATCCAACTCATCAGTGGGATCGGGATCCAACTATCATTGTGCGATGACCTAGATGGAATCCACTCTAGTCACCACACTCCAGAAGGTATGCTAAATCTGCAAGTTTCAGTTTCTTTAGAAACTCCCGATGTGGATTTTTGCCCCTAGGACCCAAGTGACCTTGACACAGTCAACAAATCAAAGAGTCCTAGTCAAGTTTAACCCGTCATTATCTTGATTGCATTAAACCCACCCGCATAACCCTTGACACAGTCAACAAGGTCACACGACTGTCCTAACCAATCACATTGTATCCAGCAGATAAGCAATACTCAGCTACCGTTCACTGCGCCTTGACACAGTCAACAAACGCAGCACGAATACTAAGTATAACTTATAAGAAATGACGGAGGGCTACGACTGGGTTTTTGGCGAAAAACCCGTTAACGTAATGAACTTGATATCGTTGAAGGAACCTGATAACCTTTTTGAAAATATAGTGGCGAAAACTTTTGCTAAAGAGGTCACTCCCTGTGAAGGGATCTCGGCTCTTTCCTCGTCGAATAAGGTGCGGGATATTCCAAACTGAATACCTCGATGCAAAGCAAGAATAATCGACTATAGTGAAGTTATTACCCTGACGCAAACTTTTTGTCCAAGGGGTCACTCCCGATGAAGGGATCTCGGCCCTTGCCTCGTCGACTGAGGTGCTGGGCATTCATAACCGAATACCTCTATGCAAAACAAAAGAGAGCGTCCTTGCAATAACAGCTTTTTGAAAAATTGTTCCAACAACGTTCTTTTTAGGTTTGTTTTCTTGCATTAATTTAATGTGTCCCATCAATTAATCCTACCATTGCAGAAAACAAAGAAAATATGACGTACGCTTATGCCATCCGCATTCGCCACGGGGCCCCGTCATTACCCGTTAGGTTACTTAACTAACGACAGAGCGGAGGCTGGACTAGCGCGGATGCAAAACATAAGCAACGCCTAAATAGATATCATATAGATATATACACATTCGTCAGATGCAATGATAGCCATTCCAGATCACAGATGAACACATTGGATATACTAGGAATCCACATTCCGTAGGAGCCTGTAATGAAGAGCGGATTACACGGTCGCGATGAATAGCCAAGACCCCACCCTAGACCCCTACGGGTACGGCAAACTACCCACCAAGTACCCAAAGCGAAGCAACCTCCCTCAACACCGTGAGTAGGCCACTCGGCACTTCGAGGTACCCGGTAGTTTATGCACCCCACCTTGGGTCTATCCTAGGAGCAAAAACAGTAAAAGAAATTATACAATGACGGCTACAACCCCATCCCGGTTGTGCGGCCATATAAATAATATTACATCAATTTACATATTACATGAATTGAAAGATAAAGAAAACTCTCATCTCACAACCCCCGGCTATTCATCCGCGACAGTCCAATGAATTCATATACACATACCATCAACATTACAGATCACAGATATGTATAACCCCCACTAATCGACGTATAGCGATTAGCAGACGTTCAATACATCTATCACATCACAGATATAACCCGTTAGCTAAAGTCTTTAGAAGTTCGATCAAAATACGGATTTTAAACCACCCCAAAAACAAGTTTTGCTTTCTGTAAAATCTGGGCAGAAAAAACATATTGTAAAAATCCCAAAACACCCCACTGAACATACTTCAGGAAAAATTTCCCACGACCGAGTCAACTCGGCCGCGGATCCGCGGCGGGAGCACGTTCCTGCCGCGGTTCCGTGGCGCTTTGACCAAGTTAGTGGACCATTTTTCTTGCTTGTTCTTTAAAAACCCTGAGCCGATTTTTAGTACATGATTTATTATTTTTTGAACAGAAAACAAAATCGGCAGAAAGTTGATATTTCGGGCATGTTTCGTGATTTTTTTTCTCCGATCGAACTTCTAGTTACTTTGCTAACATGTTAGATAGTGTTTAGCTAGGCTCTGATACCAATGTTAGGTCCACGTTACCCACCCCGGTCCTTTCGGGGAGGCGGAATAGGTAAAACGAAAATTTTCCCTAGCTGGGTAACATGGACCGTTTCATGAAGGATCGTTGCTAAATAAGAACTAACAAATATTCTACAAGTTCTAACTACTATGTAGAATGGCTATACCTTGGTCTTGAACTCCTTCTCTTCTTGTTGTGGTTCTTCCTCTTGCTTGCTCCTCGTAGTTTCTTGAACGGATCCTCCTTGTCGTCTCCTCTTTGCCATAGATGGATCCACCCGAGGGTCTCGAAATTGAGCTCCTATCTCAACCTAGAGATAACTAAGGTGTTTGGTTTGCTAAAGCTAATACCTTAGATTGAGTAGAGAAGAGTGATGGTGGTTTTGACTCAAAGGTTCATGATTTCCAACTCATGAAACACTTGAACCTTGAGAGAGGAAGAGGAAGAGAGAGAGCTTTCTTTCTAGGAGAGAGAAAGAGAATGATAGAATGAGCTCTCATAATCCAACCCTTCTCACAAAAGCGAGAAAATGATAATAATAATAATAATTGAGTATATGGTGATGGTTAGTTTCAATGACCATTATCATTTCATGCTATTATTGCATTTTGCAAACAACAAGCAAGCAAAAGTCATACCCATGAAATGATAGCCATGAAATGATGATGGTCAACAAGTCCAAAATGGTCAACCGGTCAACAAAGTCAACAAAAGTCAAACTTTCAACTCAACCATGGCACAATAATACTTAATTAATATTATTAATCATATATCATATTCTCATTAGGGTTTAAAGAAAGGTCAACGGTCAACAAGTCAACCAAAGCCAAATGGTCAACAACCCTAATGAGAATCCTCTGCCTCTGCCTCTGCCTCTGTCAACTGTGCATACACACCCGCATCCGTGCTCCAAGGAACACGAATATACTGAGACAAAACCAATCCCAAAACAATTACTAGGATCTGGTTTAAACCAAAGCCCGCTAGTAACTACTGTCCGGACACCAAACGTGCACAAGTGCGCAGATGTGAACGAACCCCGTCGCAAAACCATGCAACCTCTACTCTGTTTTGCCCAAAGGCGAGTAACCCTCTGTGTGGGACTCTAAAGGCTCAACACTACGCTGGCAGTGGGTTTAACCACAGGCCGCAAGCGGTACTAGCTGTACGTAACGGTCCCCAGGTAGATGCCGATAAGAAGACTGATGAGGTGAACCCATCGAACTCCTACTGAGCCTGAATGTGACAATCTCCGTACAGTCCGATCTGTTCGTCTGAGAATATCGCATGGCGGGTCTAGGGGCGGTAAACGCCAGCCCCCTAATAGCGGTACAAGTCGTGTCGGAGTGCAGCCCAGAACATCCTGAGATAACACTGAAAACCTACCAGTATATCTCGCTTGCCCTGGCCAGGGACTTTATGTAATGGCTCTCCTAGACACAGCACGATATCAACCCCCAATACCGGGAGAGACGAATCCTGTCTAACCGTCACTGCCTCCAAGTGCTTCGAGACTGCACCCAACTACTACCTGTTTGCACGACTCAGTAGAGCCGTGGTAGGGTAGTAATCTAAGAACAGTGGGAATACACTCGAGACGAAGTGACAGTGTCAAGTCAGCGGACTAAGCTGTACTCATGTCACCTGGGAACTGTTAACTGACGATAAGTATAATACCAACCAACAGTTCCCGACGAGTCCTGTCCAGTGTACTCGTAACCTAACGAGCACCTGCAGACTATCTCCAGTACAACGTACTGATGGCTGTGGGACAGACTATCTCCCCTGCTGGGAAGAGAAGCATATGCACCAGTCTATTCTGGAGTATCGATGCCCCGTCTCGATAATCCTATGACTAGGGACCAAAATAAGGATGTGCTTATAGACTACCCAGCCCCCACTAGTGTGATCGCCATCACAACGCCGGTAGTCAAGCAAAAATCCTAAGGGCTCTACCAATATGTTTTTAGCGATATGTTAAAAGAAACATATACACATATTAAGATAGAAACAAACCAAGTAGTATACTACTATATCGAGCACGATTGTCGTAAAACCATATATATATCCCAAGCCTCCAAAATGTATTATACAAACTAGTACTATACAATAATGGCCTCTAGAGCATACATATCTAACAATACCGGGAGAGACGAATCCCCTCCTATCGCTCATTGCCTCCATGTGACTCGGGACTGTACCCAAAAACCACCGTTTTGCACGTTCTCATGAACGTGGTAAGGTGGAAATCAAAGCACAGTGGGAATCACACAAGTCTCTATGAAAATCTCGGGTCGACAGACTAACCTGTACCAGTATCACCAAAGAACTGCCATCTGATGTGAGGTATAATACCATCTGGGAGTTCTCGGCGAGTCCATCCAGTGTACCCAGTCTCCACTGAGCACCCGTATATCATCTCTGATGTCAAACACCAATGGATATGGGATCATCCATCGCCCATCTACATGGGTCGAGAAGTTATACGCTAGTCTACTCTGGTATATCGATGCCCCGTCTCGATATACCCACGACTAGGGACATTAAAGGATGTACTCAACGACTACCTTTGTCCCACTAGTATGATCTCCATCATAATCTAGGTAGTCAAGTACGCATCCTAAGGGCTTTACCAACATGTAACAGAGAGACAATCAGTGTACATGTTAAGATAAAAATTAACCAGATAGCATACTATCATGTCGAGCAAGAAAGTCCTCCCTATATATGTCCAAGCATCCACTACAATATACATCTCATGTACAGTAATGGCCTCTAGGGCATACATATAACTGACAATATATATGACACAGATGATATGGTGCCACATATTGATACAGGCACCACACACACACACACACACACACACACACACACACACACACACACGATCACCTTTTTATACCACACGGTATGATATTATTATATTACTGTATGACCTAGGAGATCGTCATACATTCAATTTCCACTTGATGATGTCTTTCACTCACGAGTTGGTAACTCACTCCCGCTGTGCCATAGTTTTCTTACAGGATCGACCGCTCGGATCAGTAGAGGCTTGCTGGCACATTGCTTCCTTCAGATGATTTGCATTGGTAGGTAGGTTACAGTACAGAGCGTAGCCACCATTGTATACCTTTTATTCATTGTATCTAGTTAAAAACTCCATCAACCAGACTATGTATATTTGGTAAACTTATAGACCAGTTGTATATTCTTTGGGCTTGGTGGCGAGACTTTTATTATCTTTATATTGAGATCGATGATATTTTTGGTTTTTCTTTACTTTCTTTTTTGTTATTGATCTTCGCCTTGGGCATCGTATATACTTGTTTGCGTGATTGTGCTTCCGCCGATTGGCGAAGAGCTAGCCCCCTCTTAGGGATGCCAATATTATTATGTATATATACATGTTTTTATCAAAATTTACAAAGAAGGTGCTGCCCAAATTTCTAATAAGGAAAATGTTTTCGAAGTTTAGTACATTACATACTTGAATTTCAAACAAACTTTATTTATATTTTAAAAGAAAGAACTTGACTTCATTTACACCCTTTTTCAAAACTCCACCTCCGCTATTTTACTTTAAAAGGTTTAGATTCCTGGTTTTCAGATTACTTGGATTACGGTGGGGTCTTATAGACTTCACGTGATTCATGTGCCGGTCACGTGCCTTTCCGGGTCGTGACAATCAGAATCTACAGGCATATATACCTGATTATCAACCTATTTTTCCGATCTGAAGATGGTTATCGCATTTACTAGAGAGGGATTTGTATGAGTATCTTTTGGATTTGTAATAGATTGACTAAGCAAGGTGCATATCTCTTGTCCTCCCAATGCTGCAGCTAGCTTACCAATCTGCCTTTCAATATTATCCATTGTTTGTTTGAGTGGCGTAATTTCGTTTTTCATAAATGTGACTAGCTGCTTATCGTTATTAAATTGCGTGATTAAATTGTGTATTCTCATTCCCACCCCCTTGTTATGTGTATTGTGTGTTAGGTTGAATTGTTGGTCAGTGTTGCCTTGATTCCATTCTAGATTTGGGTGGTTTCTCCAACCTTAATTATATGTTTGAGAATACAGATTATTATTATATTGTTGATATAAAGCATTGTCGGTTTCTTGACCTTGAGGACTGTGCACAAGGGGACATTCTTCAGAATGATGAAAGGAGTTTTAACAATTTAAGAAGGACGAGTATTTACTGATTTGTTGAACATGGGAAGATGCAGTAGTTAGCTTTTTATTGTGCCTCTAAGGGCAGCTAATTCGGCTTGCATATAAATAAAAGGTTCAACGGTGTGTATCCCTCCTTTAGATGTGGTTGCACCCCTCTCTCTTGCTCTCTCCCATTGCATGGTTTTATCGAATAATACTTCTAGGAAGCTCCATGCATCATCTTCTTGTTTTATCATGAAGTCGCCTTACCGCATCGATTCTATCATTAATTTAGATTCCATACCATCGTATACTAATTGGCATAGCTCCTATTTTGATATCCCGAGATGTGGGCACTTAATTGGGAGGTCTTTAAAACGTTCAAAATATTACAAAATTCATCTCTCGTTTGGCGAAAAGTTCTATTTCATTTCTAAATTTAGCAATTTTTAAGTAGCGGTAAAAATTTTTTAGAAAAGTTTTTGTAAATTCCTCCCAACTACGGATAGTGTTTGCAAGTACGCTATAAAGTCAATGTTTAGCTTTATCAGTTAAGGCAAATGGTATGAGTCTAAGTTTAACCGCGTTGGTGTTTAACTGCTTTGATTTAAACATCCGGCACAGATCCTTAAATTCTGTAATAAAGACGTAAGCGTCTTCTGATTCTAAACCATGGAATTTAGGAAGTGAATTAATACAAGCAGGTTTAATTTCATAATCACCGGTGGCAAGCGGTAGAACTATGCAAAAAGGTAGTGAAGTACGTACAGGATAACAGTTATCCTGTAGCGTAGTATCACTCATTGTATCTAATGAGTCTGGATGAATTAATTTGTGATTTTCGTCTCGACCTCAATCGTGCATACACTACAAAAGATAGAATATAAAATTATATTCTTTTTTTTTAAATTAACTAAATTAAAATGCAGAAAAGTAAATACAGAAATAAAATCTACAACTAGAAAAATAAAACCTAACATGATACTTGAAAAACCTTACTACCTACAACTTAGACCTAAGATCTGTCTATGGACGAGCCATAGCCAAGATCCTGGACCGGAGCCATTGGAAGCACGATTCACTGCAGACCGGAGCCATTGGAAGCACGGTGGATTTGCTTCATTTCTGTGGCACTCCTGACACTTCATTGAAAAACAGAGAGTGGATTTGAACAGGGGAGAAAATTTGAACTGCAACAGAAGAAATTTTGAATGAAGAAGCCTATAAAAACCGGCCCAAACTCAAATTCAGCAGGTTTTTGGTCGATTCTGGCTGAATTTTTTTTATTCTCTGCACGCTCCAAAGTTCTCGAGTCCACTCCTGATTTCCTGAAATAAAAGCAAAAAAATTGCAGAATAAAATAAAACAAAATATAAAATAACTTGAATTAAAATTAACTAGAATAGCTACCGGCCTCACCGGCAACGGCGCCAAAAACTTGATATAGATTTTATCGTCTATCTATTTTACCGCAAGTGCATAGTTATTCGCTATAGTACTTACGGATTATACCATAAAGAGACATGAGAATTCTAATTAAATCTAAAACAAGTTCAAATAAAATATTGATTTTTTAACTAAACTAAATAAAAGCATGCAATAAAATTGCAAGTTTAAAAATAAAGAAGGGTTTCAAATAGATAAACAAGTCTAGGGTTTCGAATTACCTTTACTATCATGTTGTTTTATATGATTTATATTCTTTTCTAATTCCATTTTTTTTACTTAATTACTATCAATTATATAAAAGCATAAATAACTACTTTCATAATGAATTATCAAACCAATATGAAAGTATAATTCATACATTATAGATCTATCTTAACAATCATATAATATCATGTAGAAAAACAATTAAAACAACTAGTTCTAATTAACTCAAAAGCAATATAGTTTTACCCTTCTCTAAAATAACTCATAGGTTGTCAAACCACAAATTAAATTATATTATCGGAATAACCTAAGTTACCCTAGTTAATTAGATTGAATTAACTTTGATCAAAACACCATCTTACCTTTCCTAATTAGTTTTATAGGTAGTCTCGCTATCAATAAACTAATCAGATTATCGGTGTTACCACATTTCCCTAAACTATTTTCAAAAGCGTCAATCTATCATGATCTCTTTTACTTTATTAGCATGATAACAAAAAGAAGCAACTTTGATCAAAGAAACTCATCATTGAAAATCATAGAAAAAAATAGAGAAGTTTAAATCAAACAATCATAATTTCAAGTATAATTCTAACCCAAGAATAGAATTTAGCTGCTCATCATTAAAGCAAAATAAAATATTTAATATGCATAATAAAAGAGTAACTTACAAAAATCATTAATATCTCCAAATAAAATTCCTAAATTGAAAACCTCAGGAGTGATATGAAATCCTAATGATGAATATAGGAGTATTGGGGGCTTTGGAAAATCTAAGGGTATATTACAGAAGATACGAGGAAATACAAATCTGCCTAAAAATCTGAGATCCTTAAGCCCTAGAATTTCGGCCAAAATCGCTAAAAATTCGATTTTAGCATAATTTAAGTCGGATTTGGGCTCCAGTTTTTTTCCATATTTTGTGATTTGATCTCAAGAATCTTGTTTCATGCTCTGTTTTTGATAATTTGTTTCCTTGTCTCTGTTTAAACTTGATTAAGTCCACATCCAACGCACGTGGTCCATCTTTTGCGCTCTTTTCCTTTTTAACGCTATAATCTGCATTAATTGACAAATTATACCCGGAACAATATAAAATAGATAAAATTAAGATAAACATAGCTATATAAATATGCATAAAAATGCACCAATCATTTGCCACCCTTAATTCATTTTCTTTACAAAGCCAAGAGAGTATGTAAGGATATGGATGGTTCTCCATATTCATATTCAGCATTTCGACCATGGTATCGATGACCACATTTTCTCAACTTCCACTACCAATGATAACATCACACAACTTGCAATGCGAAGTACATTGTGTGTGCAAAATGTTGTCGAGCGCTCTCTTCGATGGGATTTGCATTCAAACCCCAATGAATGACGAGAGTTTCTTCATGATCTTCATATATTACTTCTTTCTCGATCGGGCTCTTCATCGTAGAAAGGAGGAGTGTCTTCTAGGGGTTTATCTTCGGCTATTGTGATCATTTTCTTATTAGGACGTTCATAAGCAAAGTGCTCGAATCCCTAACTCTTGTAGCACCGACGAGGAGTAGAAATGGAATTGGTAGAATGGGCAGATCCGCTTGGATCAAATGAGCTAGAATGTCCTGCAAGAGCCTTCGGTGCGGGAGTTTTGGATTTTTGTCATCAAATATCCTAAATAGGAGGGTTGCCTCGTCTTACGGGCCGATTTCCGTCGAAACTGGTCGGTCTAGGTTTCTCCTTTTCTTTGAGTTGTTTCTCTACTTTCTTAGAGTTTGAATACATCATTATAGGTCCGATACGACTATAGCTACATCACATCATGAATCTTTAGTCGATGTCCTCCGTGAAAGAGGGCAACCAATTATTCTTCGGTTTCAGATAAACCGCATCGCAGCACGAGATGATCAAACTCTTCGGCGTATTATTCCACCGAAAACTTTCTTGCCTAAAGTGTAAGCTTTAGATAAGCATTTAGCAAATATTTCTTGGGCAAGAAATTATTCTTGAGCTCATTCTTCATTTTCTCCCACCAAGATTTTCATCTTGTCTTAATCATGGCACCAATTTTTGAGTTGTTTCCACCAAATAAATGCATGTTTCTTGTGCTTCGTAGCCATTACCTTTCTGTCATCGGGTACATCTTTGTATCTAAGATTCGCTTGATAGCATTTAGCCGATCTAAAAACTCATCCGGTTGGATTCGTCCTTCAATCTGAGGAACATTAACTTTTATGTCAAATCCTTCGTGCCGGTTATCATTCTTCTTATATCACGACGGGACAAAGCCTCTTCATCACTTGATGTTCGACGAAATTTATGATTTCATTTTTATCGGCGATGAAGAAGAGTCTCATCGCCACTTGATATTCGAGGAGATCGGTGGAAGGGGTTGGTTTCTTCTTCTTTTGAAGTTCCTGCACTAGGCACATAATCTAAATCATGCGACAAAGTATCGAAGCGTTCAATTCGTTCTTGAAGTTTCTAGATTTGTCTTCGCATCTTACCCATCTTAATGTCATGAAGATCTCGTTCAAGAGTGGGAATAGTGTTTCGCCCTTGACGAGCAGCCATGATTGCTGGGGTCGAAATTTACATCCCATCTGGCAAAATTAAAATTAGATCAACAAGCCAAAATCAATGCCTAAGTGGACCCGGGCCCGACTAATTTGGGCTCAACCACAAGCAACCGGATCCATGCCCAAATCGCTTTAAGCCCGATAAAAGACGGCCGGACATCGAAGAAGCAAAGAAAAGAATTATGTAAATAAATTTAATGTGATTTTTGGGAATAAATGTAAAGAAATAGGCAAAAACTGATATTGTAAAGTCCAAGAGCCCAAATGAAAAGTGTAGAGCCTATATAAAACTATCATGATGAGAAATCAATAGAAAAATTTGATACCCTAAAAATTTTAGGGTATTGTGCAGTCCTCTCTCTTTCTCTCTCTTTATCTCCCTTCTTCTCAGGTATTCCTCTTTTTTTTAAGAAAATATTTTTTTTAGAAACCTCGAGATTTCTTTATCTCTTCTCATCCCCTATTCATCAAGACACAAGAAGTAAAGAGAAGCAGAGGAAGGAGACTCGTCTCCGAAGCCCATTGTAGCAAGATCTAGAATTCATAAAAGGGGATAGAGACTTCTTTTTTTTATTATTTCAGATCCAAACATAAAATTCTAAAGATTCAAGAGGCGTTTTGAGGACCCGATCGAAAACAGACGAGGGTGACCCCATTAAAGGGAAAGCCTTCACGCTTTTCCATTGGGGAAACCATCGGAAATGTGGATTTCGGTCCGTATTTCACTTTGGAATACGGATTTCGGTCTATATTTCCTTTTTTAGCGGGTGCAGAGATTTTCATATTTCACTTTTTCGTATAATAAATCGACGAATCTAGCAGTCATGCGGCCAAAATTTCGCTGATATACGTGCACACGGTCCCGTTCATAAAATTAAACATAGTGAATAAAAAAAATTTAAAAATAAAAAATAATAACAATAAAATAAATGAAATCCGTCTTAGGTACCCTAAAAGAAAATATACCCTCTTTATTGCTAAGCCCTGCAAGTTCACCAACCCTCGGGACCTCAAATAAACGGAGAGGCCACCGAGAAAAAATGTGTGATTCGGGGACCCATAGGAGGGCCCTGAAGCTTCGAGCGCCCTGCCCAAAAGGGGGCAGGTCCCTGAAATTTCGGGGACTTGCTTCCCAAAATGGGGGCCTCTTCCCAAATGGGAGGGCCCCCCAATGCTCAGGACCTTTCCTAGAAGAAGAAGGTCCCCACTATATAAAAAAATCTTTTTTATTAAAATAAAAGTGTAAGGGTGTGAGCTCTAAATTCTTGTTGTTAAATATTATGATCAGTAAAACAAGCTTATTCCTAAAATATAAAGCTAAAGAATAATAAAAAATGAAAATAAAATATGAATGAATAAACGATGGACCCGTTTTGTATTCAATTTTTAAATATGCCCATGTCCCACATCGAGTTCGTATGATCCGCATGACTCGTTAATCGGAGCTTTCCTCAGTTCGGAACGAGAGATAATTAACAGCATTTTTATTCGTGGCTGCCGGAGAATAGGATCTCTACAATTAATAAACCCCAGCCCACTCTAGACAGGGAGAATATGTACAATGCCTAACAAGCGAGGTCATTCCTATCTAAATAGGGTGGCGAAAATTACTCTACGGATTCTGGCACGCCCGGTGAACTCATCTCTCCTCCCATCTCTCGAGTCAAGTGAACTCAGCCAAGACATACATTGTTGTCTGTACGAAACCATTCTCTTTCATTCAGACCATCAACTCTTAACAATAATCAACAACGATGGCACTTTGAATGCTTATTAGTCGTAGGTAACGGATTACGATCAGGATCCGCTCGCCGTTCTTCGCTTCTACCTTATGCTCGGATGCCAACAAAGAACCGCTTCATATACCTGCTCCATAAGTTCACGTTCGAAATGTAATTAAACTAAAATTTCACAAATTTTCAAGTTATGTCCGAAATGACATTAAACTAAAGTTTCTCAAGTTTTCCAATTACATCCGAAATGACTTCAAACTAATGTATGTTAAATTTCAGGGAAAACAGGATCAGCTTCCAATGCGACCACCATCGCATACATAATCAAGGCAACCGCCAAAGTGATTTTCCCGTCAAACCTTATGCAGCAGTGGACGGGATCTCTGATTCAGTTCGGGTCCATCACATTTGTTCCGATCGCCGTTAGCGCTCCTGCCGCGAGGACTCCAATGAGCCAAATCAATAGACTGGCCAAAAAAGAGCGTAACATCATAACTGTAAGGGTGCCCAAACTAAAGCACAAATAGGTGTTTAAGCAGCTTTCTATCTCTTCATCTGGGGGCAAAGCCGTCAACTCACATGGGGCAACAAGAAATCTTAGGCTAGCCCAGACGAGGCCATAACGGCCGCAAATGCAAGTGTCTTTTCTAGACCGTCTATCGGTCATCCTAAAATCACCGCCAAGAAAGCAAATTCCTGCAAGCCTTTAAAGCCGAAAAGTTGAAGCAAAAACGGCTCAGATATATAGCCAATAAGAGGGTTAAGATTCCCTCTAGATTGGAGTTCGTTGGGTTCCAAGAACATGGCTACCCCACGACAGAAAGCCAAATCTGCCATAAAAATCAATAATTCTTTTGAACCCCTGGGATCGGCGCAGAAGTATGCTATGACTGCGCGGATCAAGAAAACGACGATTCACAGAGTTTTGCAAAGAGGTGTGTCTAAGCCCCAGAATCAAAATCATAGCAAGGTCTCATCAAAGATATACCAAGCTCCATTCATCGTGCAAAATCAAAAGAAGGAACTCAAATAGAGAGTACCAGCTGTATCCAAAACACCGGTCGGACTGACTGCTCTTAGCGCTAGCCCTTCCCTTAAAAAAGCGGACTACAACAATGGTTCAAAAGCCCAAAAAATATCTCTGTGGCAAAAGAAGGATATGCAATCCACATAATCTATATAGTGGGACACACGCTTTTCCAAAAGAAGAAGAAACTACTAAGATTTCTTCCAAGGAAGCCCAGGGTCGAGCGGAAGAATCAAATGAAGCCCGTATTCTCGGCCATCAATTCAGCTCGATCAAACTCAAAATCCAAGAAGCTCAAATAACTCTACAAAAAGGCGCCAACAAGGCCAATTAAAGAATAAGTGCAATAATGACCACTAAGTAGTTAAACATGGAATTGTTAACCCCTAAGTCGTTAAACTGGAAATAATTCGTTAAACTATGAAATTAAAAAAAAATGGTCAGTTTATAAGCAAAAGGGACGCGAATGAAAACCTGAAAAGTCTTCGTTGGTAAAAATAGCAGGACTACACGTGAGCTTGTGAAAACCCGCAAGAACGCAAACTCGTACAAAAAATATATAAAATCCCTTCAAAGGCGAATGATGAGTTGCTCCTGGTACAATATTCCAGTGTAGTGATACAGACACCAATCAAAATCAAAACCAAAATCCAAATCTCAAAATCCCCCAACGACGACCGTTGAGTCTCTCCTGGTACCATTCCGGTGTAGTGATGTAGACGCCAATCAAGATCCAAACTCGAAACCCTACCAACTGGTAGGTGCTAAAGGAAATGGGCACATGCCACCCATCAACGGCCGATATCTCAAACGATAATATGCATGAATGCTCCAAATCGCGGATAAGCTAATCTCGGACAACCCCGCAAACATGCGCCAAAAATTCCAAACAAGAAAATGAAGCCAAAATATGGCCCCTAAGTCGTTAAACTGGGAATAGATGACTCCTAGGTCGTTAAACTAGGAATAATAGAATCCTCCAAAGGCAAATGATGATTCGCTCCTGGTACTATATTCATGTGTAGCGATGCTGACGCCAAACTAAAACCAAAATTCCAAGTTCTTTCATGACAAAGATGAATTTCTCCTGGCACCCATGTTTCAGTGTTAGCAACGCTGATGCCATCCTAGAATCCAGAATTTTAACCCAAGTCCAGCTATAAAAAAACAAGTTAGTCCACAACTGAAAGGGGCGCGAATAAAAACCTGAAAAAACTTCGTGAGTAAAAACTGCGAGACTACCCGTGACTTATGAAAACCCACAAGGACGCAAACTTTTTCAAAAAAAAAAGTCTCACTCGACAAGTGCCATCGAGCTCAGAAACTCCCGCCGAACAAGGCACGAAACAACAAATCAAATTAAATCCCTACTCGGTAATACTTCCAAACTCAAAAGTCCTGCCAAACAGTATAGAAGCCAAGCAAATCAAATCAAACCAAAATCCAAATTCCAACTCCAAAATCCAATTCCAACATCAAAATCCAATTCCAACTTCTAATCCGAATTCCAATCAACAATCTCAACTTCAAATCCTTTGAGAGCATGTGATAAGTCGCTCCTAGGATCAAACTTCAAACATTCCATCTAAGTAGATATTAAACTAAGCCCATCCGTCTAAATAGACGTTAAACCAAGCTCTGACATCTAAGCAGACGTTAAATTAAGCACTCCCGTCTAAGCAGACGTTAAACCAAACTGTAACGATTATGAATTTACTGCATGAAATTTTTCAATTTAATGTACAGAAAGGAGTTTACAAGCCTGAGTAGAATTCAAAAGTAAATTTTTTGTTAAGAACAGCAAGAAACAAATTGTAGCTCACTGGTAAATCCTTGCACTGCTGTGACGTAGCCCCTGTGTTCAAACCCCGTCAGACATATTATATTTTTTCCGATTTGTCTTTCAAACTTTTTGGAAGCCCAAAAGTTTAAACATGCAATGCACATAAAAATGAAAAGTTTGAAAAAATAAACATGTGCAAAAAGGTATAAAGACAGAGAGGAACACATGGCCAAGATCCACCGGCCCATCTCCACAAAACAACCGGCGAGATCTTCATTTTGGCCGGCGCCGACGATCCCTCCGTAGGCAATGAGGCCCGTGTTTTGCACAAGTGTCGTTTGTTCCCCCCAATAAGAGAGCAAGGCTTTGTTCAAGATTTGAACTAAGGAAGCGCCTCACGTGCAAAGCACGAGAGCGCCAACACCAAGAGTTAAAAACTCTGAGGCAGCGCCTCACGTGCAAAGTGTAGGGTTAGCAGAGCACCTTGTGAAGGTTTTGGCAAGCATTAATCATGCTACTTTAAAATTTTTGGGTGCTAAACAAACCCTAACCAAGATCTTAACTAGAGAATTAGCGTAAACAAGCATGTAAACAACTTTACATCTAAGTGTTAGGGATTACAACCTTTGTAGTCCGTTCCTTCACTTCATAAGCTCCGTGTTGAGGTCCCTTCGCTGCGATCATCAAGTACCCGCACTCTAGAGAGGCTCCATGAAGAGAAAGATGCAAGCTTGCTTCCAATCTTCAACAACTAAGATGATCTACCTTGAAAAATCTCAAACCCAAGCTCTTGCTTCACTAATCAAGTATTAGTAAAGCAAACACCATAATCTAAGTGGCTAGAATAGATGAGGATGATGAAGTAGGAATTTTGCTCTCTTTTGTTTTCAATTTCTCACTTATAAACATCACAAAAGAAAAAGCTAGTGAAAGTTTTCTTCATGAAGAAAGAAGAAGAAGATGAAGCAAAACCTTTTGTGATGAATAATGAAATCATTGTTGTGGTTACAAATCAACCATGGGTTAAGAATGAAGGCTTAACCCTTATAGAGAAATAACTAGAGTAAAGGGTTTGGGTTGGGTTAGAAAATATCTATACAAAATATCTAAGCTTAAAACAAAATAAAGCTTCTAGAAGCTACATGAAAAAGCTAACCCAAATGATAACCCAAATCAAACCCTAACTTGTTTCAACTCCATAAATTATGTTGCATTTGTAACCCTAACTTGTTACAATATTATATATCACATATATAATATATCTTTGTAACAAAATAAAATAATACAATTAACATATATCACATATATATCAATGTATTATCCAAGTGAGAAAAAGAATCTTTAAGTGGGCTTATATTAGTTAATGTAACTTAATATATCACATATATAATTATACATTAAATTATCGAATCAACACTTGATCCGATAATCCGGCTATATCGCATATAACCGACTAATATAATCTGTATCTATTCATCGAATCAACAGTTGATCCGATGACCCGGCTATATCATATATACCCGGCCGATATCATATATCGCGAGAATGGAATACGATATCTCATATTGTAATATTCTCGGTCCCGCACATATCACATATGTGCTCCAACTCCGTTCTGTCTGAGCCAGGAAACCTCTGTGTAGGACTCTAAAGAATCGTCAATACGCCGGCAGTAGGTGATGATCATATCAAACACCCACAAGCTGCAAGCGGTCGGCTAAACGTAACAGCCACCCAGGTATTGAGCGATCAGAAGATCAACAAGTAAGCTTTTACATTCTCCTGTGAATCCAACCAGTAACACTCCCGTACAGTCCGGTCTCTTCATCTGATATGTCGCATATCTCGCCTAGGGGTGGTAAACGCCAGACCCCAGTAGCTTGATAAGTCGTGTCGATATGAGATCCATAACAGTTCGAGAAACTACTGATAACACTTACCAGTAAATCTCAGCAACCCTGGCCAGGGATTTCCAGTTATAGCCAATCGAACACAGCGCAACATCAACTCCCTATACCGGGAGAGACGAAACCCCTCCTATCGCTCATTGCCTCCATGTGATTCGGGACTGTACCCAAAAGCCACCGTTTTCCACGTCTTCTTGGACGTGGTATGATGGAAATCAAAGCACAGTGGGAATCACAGAAGACTCTATGACGATCTCGGGTCTACAGACTAATCTGTACCAGTGTCACCATTGAACTGCCATCTGACGTGAGGTATAATACCATCTAGGA
Source organism: Agapanthus africanus (assembly GCA_030015575.1). Classification (NCBI taxonomy): domain Eukaryota; kingdom Viridiplantae; phylum Streptophyta; class Magnoliopsida; order Asparagales; family Amaryllidaceae; genus Agapanthus; species Agapanthus africanus. Next base: position 794,039,316 of record JASDDO010000024.1, on the reverse strand, counting down.
GTTCTCGGGGAGTCCGTCCAGTGTACCCAGTCTCCACTGAGCACCCGTATACCTTCTCTGATGTCAAACACCAATGGGTATGGGATCATCCATCGCCCATCATATGGGTCAAGAAGCACATACGCTAGTCTACTCTGGAGTATCGATGCCTTGTCTCGGTACTCCCACGACTAGGAACATTTGAAGGATGTACTTGGCAACTACACTGTCCCCACTAGTATGATCTGCATCATAGTCCTAGTGGTCAAGTACTCATCCTAAAGGCTTTATCAACATGTGACATAGAGACAATCAGAGTACATGTTAAGATAAAGAGTAACCAGATAGCATACTATCATGTCGAGTAAGAAAGTCATCCCTATATATGTCCAAGCATCCACTACAATATACATCGTGTGTATAGTAATGGCCTCTAGGGCATACATATCACTAACAATCTCCCACTTGCACTAGGGCCATCTGTTGTGGTATCGCATACCCAACAATCAGCTGTAGTTGAAGTATCGCATACTCAACCATCCCATAAAAGTCTCTATTGGGAAATAGGCCTTTGTGAGTGGATCCGCGTTGTTGTCACTGGAGATCAACCATCTTCATGATCAGGTGATACTGCCTAAGAATATGTCTGGATTACAGATGGGACGGGGGTTCTTAGGCATAAGCCACAACTCCATTGTCACACAATGGTAGGAACAAAATTCATCTCATGAACTCATATATATCTAGACTGCCTCTTTGGTAGCATCCTTGGTAACGATGTATCTTGCCTTTAATCGTCTAGTAAGTCACGGTAACTAGCTTGGAACTCTTCCAACATACCGTCCCTCCACTGAGGGTAAAGACAATGCCTGCGACTGATATTCAGTCGTCCTTATCACCCTGGAACCTTTCCAGTGATTCTCCCCAGGATCGATTGAAACCATCTCACTACAACTAGTGAGAATCCTAACATCCAATTAAATCTATCTCATAGATCCATAACCCAGGATTTAGGAGGTATTGCCTTGATCCTATATGGAGAATCTTTGTGATAAGAGAAGATTGACCGATCGTAGCATAGGAAACTCCTTCCCTATCAAGAGTATGCCATCCACATACTATACGAGGATCACCACCATACTCCCTACTACCTTTTTGTATATACTTGATTCATCTACCATTTTGATGATGTCAAACTCTTTGACTTCTACATCAAAACAGACGTTCCAACTCCGCGATGCTTGATTTATCACATAAAACATCTTGCACACTTTTCCGCTGCTCCCACTGTCTACGAAGCCCTCTGGCTGTGTACTTATAGACGCTCTCTTCCAAATCACTATTTAGAAAAGCAGTCATGACATCCAACCACCAGATATCGTAGTTATGGTATGTAGCAGTGACAAGTATGATCTGGATGGACTTAAGCATAGCTTTGAAAGTCTCAACTTTTCCATGTACACCAAGTAATCTTCTCAAGATATACTTGCTCCTGATTGGGATTTAACCCTTCAGATAAAGCAACCAAAGTCCATACTTTGTTGGTGTATAAGGATTCCATCTCAGATCGCTAAGCATCCAGCCATTCTCACAGAGTCTCCACTCCTGATGGCCTGCTCGAAACTAGTTGGGTCATCATCTCATGATGCAATCCTCGCTCCCACTGTCATAGAGAAACCGAAATATCTCTCAGGTGGATGAGGAACCCTACCAGATCGGCGGAGAGGCTGAGGTTCGTTGGAAACTATTGAATCCTCCGGTTCTACCAAATTATCAGCTGCAGTTTGTTTTAGCTGGAACTACTTCCAGTTCTACCTCATGACCACTAATTTCTTCATAAGAAATTTCCTTTCCCAAAGGTGGCATGCTAAGAAAACAAAACATCTTTTGTTCCTCAGTTTGGTAGAAGATATTCCCTTGTGAATGCTTGGGATATCCAACAAACTTCCACAGAACTGACCTTGCCTCGAGCATGTCCAGATTTTGCTTTTGACATAGGCCGGACAACCCCAAATCTTAACTTCCTTAAGAGATGGGCTCTTCCCATACCATATCACATATGGAGTGGTAGGCATCTGATTTGGTTAGAACCCTATTCAATAGGTATGTAACTTCTCAAGTGCATAACCCCAAAAGAAAATAGGCAACTCAGTAGTACTCATCATAGAGCACACCATATCACATAGGGTGCGATTGCTCCGCCCCGATACACCGACCTGCTGTGGTGTATTCGGAGGAGTAATGCTGAGAGAGAATCTCATTCTCCTTTAGAATAGTCCAGGAATTCCGTGCTCAAGTATTCTCCTCCTTGATCACATCAAAGGACATAATACTTATACCCGTTTTTGGTTCTCTACTTCTAACTTATATTCTGTGATTATCTCAAAAGTTTCGAACTTGTGTTTCAACAGGAACATATGTCTGAATCTTGAGAGATTATCAGTGAATGTAATGAAGTACAAAGAACCTGTCCTGGCATATGTAGACATGGGACTATCATACATCTGCATGTATCAATCCCAAGAGTTCACTAACTCTTTCTCTGTTTCCAATAAACGGAGCTATGGTCATCTTATCTTTGTGACATGACTGGTAAGTTTCACAAGATGTAAATTCAAACTGATTTTAAATATGCATCTTTATGTAACTTTAGCTAGTCGGGTCGCATCGATATGACCTAGTCTACAATGCCTCAAGAAGGATTCGTTCATTTCTGAACTCTTCCTCTTGTGTGTGTTCTGTACGTTAAGAACTGTGGTTTGATTTAGAACGTCTATGCTTTTAGATAACGTACCTGAACCGATCAACTCTTGATATAGGAAATGTTCAAAACATTATCCAACAATACAAAATTATATCCTTCTTTACTAATAAAGAGACTGATATGCTGTTATATATCAGGTTTGGTATCTAATAACATTCGTTCAGAATCAATATATTCTGGTAATACAGGGTGATAACAACCAACAGACTTGGCTGCAACACTTGCATCATTTCCAACTCTTGAAACTTATCACCCGTTCTCAGTTCTCTACCTTTCTGTAGCCCAAGTAACAAATTACATTTGCGGGATCCTGATCCGGTATCTCATACCCAGGACGTAAAGGATACTGAGAAACAGTTCTCGGTAATGAACATACCCGAAGATGATGCATCAGTATGCACTTTCTTCGTTTGGGCGGCACGGGAATTCTGGTAATCCCTTATTTCCTGCTCTGTCTTATAACAATTATAAGTTGGAGCGGGTCCAACGTTCCCCAGCTCAGTATAATAAGCGGGTTCGATCAATACATTCATATTATTATCTTGATTAAGGCGTGACATGGTCGCTACCTGGATAGAGATAGAAGAAAACACTCAGCGTATGCTCTTGCAAGATTAGATTGGTTATTAATATATCTAATCAGGATGTCTCCCACTATTTAAGTCAAATCTTCCTTCAAACCCTAAAAGGAAAGACTAGCCGGGATTAATTACACTCTACAAGTTCGCCAATCTTTCAGCCAGGCCAGTGTCGGTACTTTGAGGGAGGTTTCCCGCGCTTTCGCACGGACCTAATTAAAGTAAACCTCATTTTCCCAGAGGCATAACCCCGTTGACACCTTTCTAGACATCTACTTGTTCGGCTAATTGTAATGTGTAAAACTCTCCCAGGAGTAACTCTTACACGCAACGGGTATCGGGATCCAACTATCTCATAGAAGGTATGCAATCTCATTGCAAATTTCAACTCTTGAAATTCCCAATAATATTTTTCCCCTAGCATCTTATGACCTTGACAGAGGTCAACAAACCATAGACTGCTAGTCAAGTTCAACCCGTCATTTCCTAATTGAAGTAAACCCACCCGCACGACCCTTGACAGAGGTCAACAAGGTCGCACGACTACCCTAAATCAATCACATCATATGCTTATGCAGATAAGCACTAATCAGCTACCGCACACTACGCCTTGACAGAGGTCAACAAATACAGCACGAATACTAACTATTACTTATCTGAAATGACGGAGGGCTACGACAGGTCTTTAAAAAAACCCTTTGCGTAATGAACTAGATATCGTTGTAGAATCAAGTGATTTTGAAAATGAGTGTTTTTTTAGGCTTTTAGTAGTTTCGCTAAAGAGGTCACTCCCGGTGAAGGGATCTCGGCTCTTTCCTTATTGAATAAGGTGCAGGATATTTCACAAATACCACTATGCAAGGCAAGAACTAGAGCTACCTGTTTTTGAGACAAGTTTCTACAACATTTTTAGGTTTCTTTTAGTTTCATTAATCTCATTAATGAAGTCCCATTTTATTACGCTTCACAAGCATCGCATTTGAAACGAAATCGGCAATATAACATATATCTCATATATATAATATAAACATTCGTCTCAGGCAGTAATATAATCTCATCACAGAACATTGTAGCAGAAGATAACATATGAAATATTGGATATACTAGGATATCTGTGTTTTATATTAAGCCAGTATAAAACACGGATTCCACGGTCGCGATGAATAGCCTAACCCATATCCCTAGACCCCTACGAGAGCGACAAGTAACCCTGCCAGTTCTAGAGTTAGGAGACCGGTCTCGACTCCTCAAGATGGCCTCCCACTGGACCCTAGAACCCGGTTACTTGTGCTCCCCTCCTTGGGTCTACCTAATGCGGAAAAGTAAATAATATACAATGGTGAAATCATTCTCAACCTGGAAGTGCCCTAATAAAAGAATATTACATACAATGAATTTTACATGAATGAAAATAAAAACCATCATCTCACATAAAACCCCCGACTATTCAAAACACGACGATCCAATATAACATATCACAGCAACACATAACATCACATGTCATCAACGTAAGTAAATATGCGTATCCCAATTGTCGTTGATGTATAGCAACGAAACCGGAGATACTCCACATATTACACTTACGGTCGCAGAAAAGAAAGTGTAAAACTACAACAGTTGGAATCCGCAACCTCCTTAGACATCTCATTCCTAACCAAATGAATTCCTTAAATATCGCATGCCTAACAATTATAAACCCCGCATTTTAGTCTCGATCTCGAAAACACTTTTCAATATCTAGTCGGGCATTTCAACAAGATTCCCGACATCCTGATCGAATACTCGTCGGAAACTTTAGTAGACGGCCGCACCCCCGGATGCCGTCGACGGAGTGCACTAAGGCGGAACACCACTGCCGCGAGCACCCGAACGGATGCTTTTGGCGACGGGGTTCTCCTAAAGTCACTTGGTCGGGGCTATAGGGCGTGGCTATCTATTAAGTTTACTCGGCGAGTATCCGCATACGCTACGTGATTGCGACGGACTTTTGATCACATCAAAATCCCGTGGCAACCTATCAAATGAGACTAAAAAAATGCTAGATTTATAACATTCAAATTAGTTATCTCATAACTATTTGTGGATTCCAAATATTGTATCACATTCCAGATAAATAGACAATGTTAAACTTTCCGATCGAATAAATAAACACCCAAGAATTCCCAAATAGCTCAACACTTGAGCGGAGTTCAAAAAGTCTCAGAACATGTCACAGCCGCTATGAACCAGCCGTAGAAGGGTCGAACCAACGCCTCACATGTGGCAACGCTAAACTACCACAAACTATATGGTTCAGTGGCGGTTTTGACGGTCACATAATCGAGTTAAGGTTACGTTCTTCTAGAGGGTCCACAAATTCGCTTGCATGATTTTCTGAAAGTTTTAAACTCAGGAAAAAATCCAACACTTGAAAGTTTTCCGACAGGGGAAAAAGTGAGTTATTGATATCCGTTCGAACCTTTTAACACGTTCTAAATTACCCGGAAAAAATTAAACGAAGTTAAACTTTCTGATCGAATCAATGAGTTCCCAATATATCCTAGAAAGCTCAACACTTGAGTAGAATTAAAAATTCCCCGAACATGAAAAAGTACCCAAGAATAAACCCATGAAGTATTAGCCCCTAACTCCACAAGTTAGCCGCGGAACCGCAGCCAAACGCATGGTTTGGCCGCGGTTCCGCGGTCGCTTGAGTGAGTTGTGGCTTCGTACTTCACAGCAATCCTTAGAATTCCCTGCATAATTTTATGAGTATTTTTAATATGAAAATTTTCAACTTTTGAAAATTTTTCCAGAAACTAAGTTTTTACGGGGTTTCGGAGTTTGATCGGACTTTAAATTTCGTCTAGACGACGCCTAATGCTCTAGCTTGGCTCTGATACCACTATAGGGTTAGCATAGCACCTTGTGAAGGTTTTGGCAAGCATCAATCATGCTACTTTAAAATTTTTGGGGTGCTAAACAAACCCTAACCAAGATCTTAACTAGAGAATTAGGGTAAACAAGCATGTAAACAACTTTATATCTAAGAGTTAGGGATTACAACCTTTGTAGTCCGTTCCTTCACTTCATAATCTCCGTGTTGAGGTCCCTTCGCTGCGATCATCAAGTACCCGCACTCTAGAGAGGCTCCATGAAGAGAAATATGTAAGCTTGCTTCCAATCTTAAACAACTAAGATGATCTACCTTGAAGAATCTCAAACCCAAGCTCTTGCTTCACTAATCAAGTATTAGTAAAGCAAACACCATAATCTAAGTGGCTAGAATAGATGAGGATGATGAAGTAAGAATTTTGCTCTCTTTTTTTTTCAATTTCTCACTTATAAACATCACAAAAGAAAAAGCTAGTGAAGGTTTTCTTCATGAAGAAAGAAGAAGAAGATGAAGCAAAACATTTGGTGATGAATAATGAAATCATTGTTGTGGTTACAAATCAACCATGGGTTAAGAATGAAGGCTTAACCCTTGTATAGAAATAACTATAGTAAAGGGTTTGGGTTGGGTTAGAAAATATCTATACAAAATATCTAAGCTTAAAACAAAATAAAGCTTCTAGAAACAACATGAAAAAGCTAACCCAAATGCTAACCCAAATCAAACCCTAACTTGTTTAAACTCCACAAATCATGTTGCATTTGTAACCCTAACTTGTTACAATATTATATATCACATATATAATATATTTTTGTAACAAAATAAAATAATACAATTAACATATATCACATATATATCAATGTATTATCCAAGTGAGAAAAAGAATCTTTAAGTGAGCTTATATTAGTTAATATAACTTAATATATCACATATATAATTATACATTAAATTATCGAATCAACACTTGATCCGATAATCCGGCTATATCGCATATAACCGACTAATATAATCTGTATCTATTCATCGAATCAACAGTTGATCCGATGACCCGGCTATATCATATATACCCGGCCGATATCATATATCGCGAGAATGGAATACGATATCTCATATCGTAATATTCTCGGTCCCGCACATATCACATATGTGCTCCTACTCCATTTTGCCTGAGCCAGGAAACCTCTGGGTAGGACTCTAAAGAATCGTCAATACGCCAGCAGTAGGTGATGATCATATCAAACACCCACAAGCTGCAAGCGGTCAGCTAAACGTAACAGCCACCCAGGTATTGAGCGATCGGAAGATCAACAAGCAAGCCTGTATATTCTCCTGTGAATCCAACCAGTAACACTCCCGTACAGTCCGGTCTCTTCGTCTGATATGTCGCATATCTCGTCTAGGGGTGGTAAACGTCAGACCCCAGTAGCTTGATAAGTCGTGTCAATATGAGATCCATAACAGTTCGAGAAACTACTGATAACACTTACCAGTAAATCTCAGCAACCCTGGCCAGGGATTTCCGGTTATAGCCAATCGAACACAGTGCAACATCAACTCCCTATACTGGGAGAGACGAAACCCCTCCTATCGCTCATTGCCTCCATGTGATTCGAAACTGTACCAAAAAGCCACAGTTTTGCACGTCCTCTTGGACGTGGTATGATAGAAATCAAAGCACAGTGGGAATCACACAAGACTCTATGACGATCTCGGGTCTACAGACTAACCTATACCAGTGTCACCAGAGAACTGCCATCTGACGTGAGGTATAATACCATCTGGGAGTTCTCGGCGAGTCCGTCCAGTGTACCCAGTCTCCACTGAGCACCCGTATACCTTCTCTGATGTCAAACACCAATGGATATGTGATCATCCATCGCCCATCATATGGGTCAAGAAGCACATACGCTAATCTACTCTGGAGTATCGATGCCTTGTCTCGGTACTCCCACGACTAGGAACATTTGAAGGATGTACTTGGCGACTACACTGTCCCCACTGGTATGATCTGCATCAAAGTCCTGGTGGTCAAGTACTCATCCTAAAAGCTTTATCAACATGTGACATAGAGACAATCAGAGTACATGTTAAGATAAAGAGTAACCAGATAGCATACTATCATGTCGAGCAAGAAAGTCCTCCCTATATATGTTCAAGCATCCACTACAATATACATCGTGTGTACAGTAATGGCCTCTAGGGCATACATATCACTAACACAAAGCACGAGAGCACCAGCGCGAGAACTAAAAGTTCTCAACCCTTGGATCAAAGATCCAACGAAAATGATAAATTATCAAATTACAGAATAATTTCTGTTGAGGAAATATTCCTCGAATCTTTCTAAAACAAGAAAGGTTAATCTCTATAAAACAGAGCACCGTTGGATTAAAGATCCAATGGTGATTAAAAATCACCAAGATACAGAATAATCTCTGTATGGGAAAATATTTTCCCCAATCTTATTGAGAACAAGAAAATATCTTCAGTAAAACAGAAGGCCTAGGATCAAAGATCAAATGGTGGATAAAATCCCCAAATCAATTAGACATCTCTCAATGAGAGATTTCCTTAACTGAATCAATAAATCAGCCTCCACTATATAAAGGACCCAAGACTTCAAGTCTTGTAGGGAAGAACCCCCCCTAAACTTCAAACTTTAAGACGAGAACGATTTCTCCTTAAGGTAAATAAAAATAAGAGAGATCATAGCATCTTCTCCATATCTATGAGTTTAACTCTCACATCAGAAGAACTTAGTTCTTTTTCCAGATCTCAGATCTATAAGACAAAGTCTTTCACCAGTGAGAATCTAATTCTCGGAGAATTGAATTGAGCAGAACAGAAAGCTCGGTGTTTAGCACTCAAAGTCTGGCGCTCAGCGCCGAGCGCTCCACGTGCTCCTCGCGTGGGCGCTATTTAATAAGAAACACTTAGCACTCAAAGTCTGGCGCTCAGCGCCAAGCACTCCACGTGATCCTCACGTGGGGGCTATTAATAAGAAGCGTTTAACACTCAAAGTCTGGCGCTCAGCGCCGAGCGCTCCACGTGCTCCTCACATGGGCGCTATTTAATAAGAAGCGCTTAGCACTCAACGTTTGGCGCTCAGCGCCGAGCGCCTCACATGCTCTGCACGTGGACGCCATAAATTGTTTGACACTCCATATAAAAGAATATAAATAAGACAAAAGAAAAAGGGGTGTCAGAACCCAAGTCAATGCTCAGCAGTTCTGATATAGAAAGGGAATCAAGCCCAAATAAATAATTAAGTGGGCAGAGCCCAAGGTTGGCCAAATCCCAAATCGACCGAGCCCATATGTCTTCTTCTAAATTGGCCTTAGTCCCAAACAAGACTACCAAGCCCTTAATGAACACTCATTGGTTCAAGGGTACATCTCCTCACACATTTGATATATGTCGTTGTAGTTCTTCAATGTCTTCAGAGAGGTGGCGGGTCCAGACAACCAACAATTGTGGACCGCAACGTCCTTAAACTAATAATGGACCGCAACATCCTTAAACTAATAGTGGACCGCAACGTCCTTAAACTACTGTGGACCGCAACGTCCTTAAACTAAACCCTCACCTCAAAAATGGAGATCTGTGGACCGCAACGTCCTTAAACTAATAACGGACCGTAACGTCCTTAAACTAAACCCTCACCTCAAAAGTGATGATCTGTGGACCGCAACGTCCCTAAACTAATAACGGACCGCAACGTCCCTAAACTAAAATAATATAGCCCAAATGCTCTTTCGTTGGATCTAAATGATCCCAAAACCTTGTTAAGTAGATCTAGTCTAAAATTGGACTAACGTATCTTTAACAAACATTTAAGTTGATCTTAATCTCAAACGAGACTAACGATCCTTAAATCAACCCAAACCCAAATCTAAGAATATACAGATTTGGACTAATTCATGCCCTGCGGGAGGCAAAATAAATTAGTCTCTGTATACAATCAACGGGCAACCAAAAAGAAAACAAACACACACGACACAAAATGACCTTCTGGAGCTGGAGAAAGTGGTTACCGTGAGGCGGTAACGGAATTAACTACAGGGGCTTGCGCCTGCAAGGAAAGCGTCCCCACAATCAAAAACCCTTCACAACGAGGGGGAATTTGACGAAGTCTGCTATAACGGCCGCATCTGTCTAGACCTCCGATACACGGTGTCATAAATCAGCTTGGTATGTTCGGAGAGGTAGATGGATAAAACCAAATAATATCTGCCCCCAAAATTCAGGCCAGACATCCCAACGTCCCAACGTCCCGATCGCGTCTTTCGGCGGTGAACAAATTCTGGCACGCCCGGTGGGACATTTTCCTCTTTCCACTCCACATTTCGTGTGTCGTGTTTTTCTGCGATCAAATAATCGCGGTATATATGTTTGTGGTTGCCCTTGGATGATGGGATACTGAATTCGGCGTTGCGTCTCTATGAAGAATGGCGTTTGCTCCTACCCTAGCAACTCAGACTCTGTCACATCCGGTGGAGTCAAGTATGGGCCACTTGCAGCCTCAAATCTCTGCAATCCGGCTCTTCAAGAAATCATCTAGCTCTTCTTTGGGTCGATACTCCCATATCCCACCTCGGTGCCTCAACACCGTTGGAGGAAGCCCAGAGGAAGTCTGTCTTCCATAGGCCGGTTCCCCAAGCTGCAGCTTTGCCGACGGAATCGGTCTTCAAACAACTGGCACCTGCCAAGGACCAAGGTCGACGCAGGGGGAAGAATATTCAAGCTCTCAAAGGAAACAGGGGGCAGGCTCGGCAAAATCCTGAAGCTAATCAAATCACGGCCGTAAGAAAGGGTCGATGTCGATATCGGCATCATACAAAATGAGCTGGGGGCAGTTCTCCGTATAGTCCTGTTTCAACCCCAGTGGTGAATGTTGTTGTTCCAACTGGGAACAGCTTCAAACTGTTGCGAAGGGTCAGACAAATTCTCCTACCGCAATATTGAAGAAATCTCCGCGGCCCATGCAGATTCCACGAGAGCAGAAACCAGTTCGCTCCGTGGGACAAGTTTCCTCATCTATATATAAGGTGTGGAAGCAGGTGAAGGGGATTCATCCCAAGACGGATCCTGATACAGCGGTTCCTCCCAAAACCAAAGTGGCTTTTCACAAAAAAAAGAGGCCTAATAAAGCTCAAGTGCCCGAAGCAAAATCCAAAAGCCAAAACTCCAAACACCTCAAGCCTGGGGGCATAGTAGTTCACATATTCTGTGTGGTAAATTCCAAAGACGAAGTTCGAGCTTCTACTAGCCACCGACCCTAAACTCGGTCCCTGACAAAAGTTCAACTGCAACGTGAAAAGATGTAGGAGATGCTCGCTCAGGCGGATGCAAACGCTAATCCATCGCCTAAGGAAAATCCCGAGGACGCACCCGAGGAAAAGAGTAAAGAAGGAGTTGGATATTGATTTCCTAAAGCGCGCTCTGAAAAAGAGAGATGAAGAAGTGGTAGAAATGTCCACTAAAATGAACCAGATGGACCTTCTGATTCAGAATATGGCTGGAATGATGGTTCAATCGGAACCACTGGCAGATGCACCGTCGGTAGTCGGTCTTAAAGATAAGGATGACATTTCAAATCCTCTGCAAATATCATAAACGGCTGAGGAGGAAATGATCCATAAAAGAAAAGCTGGATGCATATATCGCTCAGCAAGTCAAAACTCACTATGCCGGTGAAGCATCAAATAGGCCAATCAAGACTGATCGACCGTATCCGGCGTGCTGCGATCAAATACGGTACCCACCAGAATACATACTTTCGACTCCACATATACAAAAGAACTTGGAATCCTCGCCAGCACATTGCACGATTTAAATCCATGTGCGGCAATTCTGAAGAGAATGGTATACTCCTCCTATAACAGTTTGTCAGCTATCTGGTGGGCATTGCCTTCGAATGGTAAGCGGAACTCCCAAATGATTACGTGAAGAGCTTCGGCGAAATGGATATGCTCTTCCGTCAGGGATTCACTAATGAGAACGACATACTACCGTGATGAAAGGGTCAGACCGAATGAGACTTGAGTTCAATATGTTACCCGATGGCGAAATCTCTGGTCAAATACAAGCAACACATCGATGAAGTTGCAGCCATTGGAATGCTCATAGCCACCCTTGACCCAAATTCAAAGGCGTTCCCGACCTTCCAAGAACTCATGGATAAAATGGCTCGATTGGATCAAATGGGTCAAGACTCTTTCTCATCCGATGATGACGAGTGAAAAGCGGAGGCCAAATGGCGTTTGTCGCCTACACTTAATAGAAATAAGCGGCTCTGAAGCAACCTGTCTCCAAAATAGCGACAGCGTGGGTACTCGTTCCCCCTGAGATATACACAGGAGGCATATTTCTCACTGGCGGAAGAATCTCTATGTAGAATGGTCCTTTCTTCTCAAAGGACAGGAAGGATATTAAGGGGCCTACAAAAAGGTCCTACAATCTAGTGGAATGCCCCGCTCAAAAAAATAAAAAAATAAAAAAAACGGTATGTCCACAAGCAAAATGGGTACGGATGAAAACCCGAAAGGGCGCCATGAGTAAAAACTGCATGGCTACCGGCGAGTTTGTGAAAACCCGTAAGGGTGCAACCTCGTTAAATACACTTACGAGATACTCACGACTCGTGAGGAGAATCCCCCTGTGAGACCCTTACGGCTCATAGGATTCAAAAGCCTTAAGTTACATAGATCTAGACCTATTCTTAAGCTGTCATATCTCTCAAATTGCCTCACAGGCGGTCCATATTGAGTTTTGTATACAATCTATAGGCACAAATAAATATTTATTTGCCAAGTTTAACAAATGGCAAGAAATGTCCCCATATAGTGAATAACACTTGTAGGTCCTCTCGACTTATAAGGAGAAAACACTCTTGGAAGATCCTTACGATTTACAAGAGAAGACATCACTTAGGAATCCCCACGATTCTTAAGGAGAAAATACGCCTACGAGATCCTCATGACTCGTAGGGAGAAAACCTTTATGAGACCCTTACGGCTCGTAAAGTCAAAAAAAGGCTTAGTCGACAGGATCCTAACCCTGTCTACTAAGCCACCTTTGTCCAAATCGACATGAGGCAAATGATGATTCTCTCTTGGCACTATCCCAGTTGTAGCGATATTGATGCCTAAACAGGTGTCAAATTCTAAGTTAACCTCTCCGGCAAGTGTCGCCCCTACAATCATCTAATGAAGAAAGGGACCCCGTTCGTCTAGGATCATGAATGCCAAAGTACATGGGAAGAAATCAAGCAATACCTGCAGAATCCACCGGTACTGACCGCTCCGGTCAAGGGTAATCCCCTCATCCTGTACACAACAACCCTTGAAGGTTCTCTAGGCGTGCTATGGGCACAGGAGAACGACCAGAGGAAGGAGAGAGCTCTCTACTATTTGAGTCGAGTTCTCCTGGGGGCAGAAAACAACTACTCACATGTCAAAAAACACTGCCTGATGTTAATCTTCATGATAACGAAGCTCAGACACTATGCTTTGGCGCATGAGGTCCATCTCATATCAAAGGTGGATCCTTTCAAGTATTTGATGTCAAGAGCCATACTAACAGGACGACTTGCTAAATGGGCCCTCCTCTTGATAGAGTTCTCGATAATCTATCGACCCCTCAAGGCAGTGAAAGGCCAAGCCATCGCCGACTTCCTCGCTGAGCATCCGATACCTGGCGACTCACCTTTAAATTGCGAACTGCCAGACGAGCACGCGTTTGACACGATCGACGGGGAGAAATGAGGGAGTGATACCCGATGGGAACTCTATTTCGACGGAGCATCTTCCGTGAAGAAGCGACAGCACAACACCCCCATAATCAAATCTAGGGTAGGCCTTATCTTCGTGACTCCACAAGGAGGGATAATGCGCTTTGTCTTTTCATTAACAGAGCCGAAGACAAACACTGAAGCGGAATATGAGGTTTTGATAGCAGGTCTTGAGATCGCTGTCGACATGGGAATCAAAAACCTCCTCATATACGGAGACTCCCAGCTGGTCGTAAGCCAAGTAAACGGTGACTATCAAACGTGCAAGCCAGAGTTAGTAAAATATGGCAAAAGAATGCAACAATTACTGACTCAAATTCCCTCATATGCCCTGGAAAGCATACCACGTACAGGAAATAGCAAAGCGGATGCATTAGCCAAGCTCGCTAAAGAACTGGCTGACGAAAACCTCGATAATGTAAGAATAGTTATGCAGAGCCGTCGGATTCTCGCACTAGCAGAAATATCTCCGAAGTCGTCTGAAGAAAAGGAAGCGACCAAGCAAACAGCCCTACAAATAGAGAACCAAGAAAAGGCTAAGGATTGGAGAGAAGTCTTTATAGACTACTTGAAATCCCGTCGAACACCTGAAGATGCATCCTCAAGACATCAGCTCATGAAACGAGCTCTGTCTTTCGCCTTCGTCAATGATACTCTATATATAAGAGATCGTTCGACTCTCTGTGGTTGAGATGCCTGGGACCAAAAGAAGCAAGGAGAGTCGTCTAAGAAACTCACGATGAACTCTGCGGTTCTCATCAAGTCGGGCCAAAAATGAAGCTGCAGATCAAAAGGATGGGCTACTATTGGCCCACGATGATTCAGGACTGCCTCGAATACGTGAAACATTGCCACTCGTGCCAAATTCATGGGGACTTCATCCACCAGCATCTGAATCTGCTATACCCAACATGTTAGTGTATATGCCCTAGAAGCCATTACTGTATCCTACTAGCTTGTATATTACTTAATGGAAGCTTGGGATATTCACAGTTGTATAGACAATCTTGCTCAATATGGTAGTATGCTACTTGGTTTGTTTCTACTTCAATATGTTCATGTGTTTCTTTTAGCATATCGCGTATACATATTAGTAGAGCCCTTAGGATCTTTGTTTGATTACCAGCGTTGTGATGGCAGTCACACTAGTGGGGGCTGGGTAATCTACAAGCACATCCTTATACAGGTCCCTAGTCGTAGGACTATCAAGATGGGGCATCGATACTCCGGAGTAGACTAGCGTATACGCTTCTCATCCCAGCTCGGGAGGTGGTCTGTCCCACAGCCATCAGTACGTCGTACTGGAGATAGTATGCGGGTGCTCGTTAGGTTACGAGTACACTGGACAGGACTCGTCAGGAACTGTTGGATGGTATTATACCTATCGTCAGTTATCAGTTCTCAGGTAACATGAGTACAGCTTAGTCCGTTGACTTGACACTGTCACTTCGCCTCGAGTGTGTTCCCACTGTACTTAGATTACTACCCTACCATGGCTCAAAGGAGTCGTGCAAACAGGTAGTAGTTGGGTGCAGTCCCGAAGCACTTGGAGGCAGTGACGGTTAGACAGGATTCGTCTCTCCCGGTATTGGGGGTTGACATCGTGCTGTGTCTAGGAGAGCCATTACACGAGTAGTCCCTGGCCAGGGTAAGCGAGATATACTGGTAGATTTCCAGTGTTATCTCAGGGTGTTATGGGCTTCACTCCGACACGACTTATACCGCTATTAGGGGACTGACGTTCACCACCCCCTAGGCCTGCTATGCGATGTATCAGACGAACGGACCGGACTGTACGGAGATTGTCATATACAGGCTCAGTAGGAGTTCGGATGGGTTTATCTCATCGGCCTTCTTATCGGCATCTACCTGGGGACCGTTACGTACAGCTAGTACCGCTTGCGGTCTGTGGTTAAACCCACTGCCAGCATAGTGTCGAGTCTTTAGAGTCCCACACGGAGAGTTTCCCTGCACTGATCGAAACGTGTAGAGGCCGTATGGTTTTACGGCAGGGCTGCGATCACTTACGTGCACTTGTGTGCGTATGCTGTTCTAGCAGGCAATACTAGTGGGCTTTGGTTTAAGCCGGATCCTAGTATTGCATGGATGGATTCGTTTTGTCTTCTGTGCATTCTCATTCTACGGAATGCGTATGCAGGTGTGTATGCACAGTTTTGAGGAGCGATGAAAGGGGAGGTGCCTCATTAGGGTTTTGGCAGATGGTTCGGCCAAAACCGCTATGTGGCAGGCTCATTTGGGTTTTGGCAATTCGTTCGGTTCAAAACCATTATGAGCTGGAGACATTACTTACTAATCTTTTCAGTGATAATTTTATGATGGCTAATTGCTTTGACCATTTGACCACCTTGACCGCTCTTGACTTTGTTGACCCGTTGACCAAAGTTGACCTTGACCTTCATGAAAGGTCTACACTCTTCTTTGGTTTTCTTTTTCATTTTGGATTATGATAATGGTCATGTCAATATAGCCATCAACTTTATCATGATAGGATTTGTAATGATGTGGTTTAGTATTATTGCAACCATGGTGCCTTTTTTCTTTAGTTAATAATTTCATTTCTCTTTTCTCATTCTCTCTCTTGCAAGTGAGAAGAAAGAAAGAGAGCTCTATGGTTGCTTGATCTCCTTCATCTTCCTCCTCTTAAAATATTCTTTTGATCTCATGTGTTGAGAGAAAAAGAATCCACATAGACAAATACTTCCATCAACCTTCTCTACATAACCTAGGACTTCAAGACTAGCGATCTTGTTGCCCTAGTTGCCTCGGCTCGAGGTGGAGCTCGGTGTACATCTCTCGGGTGGATCGTCTTCGACTCAAGAAGGCCGCGGAGGTGACCAAGATCCGGATCAACCCTCAGAGCGTGGATGGGTGAGCCGGACAGCGGAGAGAAGATCCGAAGGACCGGTTTCATGAGGTATAATTTCTACGGCATAGTAGTTAACGCCTCTAGTAGTTTGTTAGTTTCTAGTTTACCAAAGATCCGGTTTTTTGTCCATGTTGCCTTTGCGCCAAAATAATTGTTTTTCGCCGTTTCCGCCTCCCCGTAAGAACCGGGATGAGCAACGTAGACTTACAGTGGTATCAGAGCCTAGCTAAACATAAACTAGCAAGTTTGCAAAATGTTAAGAATATCGATCGGAAAAAAGTCGCAAAACACGCCCGGAAAAACCAAGTTTCTGTCGATTTTTTATACTGCTCAAAAAGTGATTTAACATATATGAAAAATCGGCTCAGGGTTTTCTAAAGACACGGACCAAAAACGATCCACTGAACTGATCAAAGCGCCGCGGTTCCGCGGCAAGAACATGCTTCTTGCCGCGGATCCGCGGCCGAGTTGACTCGGCCGTGGACCGAGTTTGGTGCAGTGTGCTTAGTTGGCTGTTTTGGGATTTTTAGTACATGTTTTTTCTGCCCAGATTTTCCAGAGAACAAATTGATTTTTGGGGTGGTTACAATTCCGTATTTTTATCGATATTCCGTAGACTTTGGCTAATGGATATTATCTGTGATGTGATATATATATTGAACGTCTGCAAATCGCTATACGTCGATTAGTGGGGGTTATACATATCTGTGATCTGTAATGTTGATGGTTTGTGTATATGAATTCGTTGGATTGTCGCGGATGAATAGCCGGGGGTTGTGAGATAAGAGTTTTCTTATTCTTTCAATTCTTGTAATATGTAAATTGATGTAATATTATTTGTTTGGCCGCACAACCGGGTCGGGGTTGTAGCCGTCATTGTATAATTTCTTTTTACTGTTTTTGCTCCTAGGATAGACCCAAGGTGGGGTGCAAAAACTACCGGGTATCTCGAAGTGCCGAGTGGCCTACTCACGGTGTTAAGGGAGGTTGCTTCGCTTCGGGTACTTGGCGGGTAGTTTGCCGCACCCGTAGGGGTCTAGGGTGGGGTTTTGGCTATTCATCGCGACCGTGTAATCCGTTCTTCGTTACAGGCTCGTACGAATTGCGGATTCCTAGTATATCCAATGTATTCATCGGTGATCTGGAATGGCTATCATTGCATGTGACGAATGTTTATATATATCTAAATGATATCTATTTAGGCGTTGCTTATGTTTTGCATCCGTGCTAGTCCAGCCCCCGCTCTGTCGTTAGTTAAGGAACCTAACGAGTGATGACGGGACCCCGTGGCGAATGCGGATGGCATAAGCGTACGTCATATTTTCGTTGTTTTCTGCAATGGTAGGATTAAATGATGGGACGCATTGGAATTAATGCAAGAAAATAAAACAAGTAAAAGTCGTTGGAACACTTTCAAAACCACTCGGTTCTTTTCAAAAGCCAGCTTTTAAACGCGGAGCTTGAACCACTCCATTTAAAAGCTATCAGTTTCCTTCGATTATATCAAGTTCACTACGTTCACGGTTTCGCCAAAACCATTCGTAGCCCTCCGTCATTTCAGTTAAATAGTCAGTAGTATTCAAGCTATGTATTTTGACCTTCGCCAAGGCATAGTGATTGGTAGCTGCTGAATATTTATGTGTAGCATAGATAGATGCGTTGGTTTGGGACAGTCGTACTACTATTTTGGCCTTCGTCAAGGGTATGTACAGATGGGTTCAAATTAACCTGGACAATGACGGGTAGAACTTGACATGTGACTTATGATATGTTGGCCTTCGTCAAGGTCATAAGAGCATGGGGCAAAAATCCACATCGAGAGTTTCAAAAGAACTGAAACTTGCTAGCGCTGCATACCATTTGGATTGTGATGATTCTGGTAGGATTCCTTCAGTTTTGTCACGCGATGATATTTGGATCCCGATCCTACTGTGAGTATATGCTACTCCTCCGGAACTTTCTCACTTAACGATCAATGCTATAAACCAAGTAGGTGTCTAGAAAGGTGTTAGCGGGGCTACGCCCACAGGGAAAAGAGCTTATTTAATTAAGGAACTTCGCGAAAGCGTTGGAAAACCTCCCTCGAAGTACCGACACCAGCCTGGCTGAACGGTTAAGCAAGTATTGTACGGTGAGATTGATCCCGACTAATTCTTCCTTTATGGTTTGAGGAGGGATTCGAGAGACAGTGGGAGCCATGCTGTTTAGATAAATTAAAAACCAATCTAAACTTGCAAGAGCATCATGCTAAAGTGTTTTCTTCTCTCTCTCTTAATTGCAGCGACCCAGTGACCAGACATAGGTTACATCTAGATAATAATATGACTGAATTTGACTGTTATGACTGGCAAAGGTCTGTCCAGATGTCCATTGCCCATGACAAGCTGGGACGCCTCTTAACTAATCCAACCCCTGCCGTCTTAGGTCCAGTTTCCCCTGTCACGGATATTGATATCCGTAGGACATCGGAAGAAGACTGTGTGAAAGCCAAGTGCCTCGTGTTGGCCTCAGTTGCTGGTGCAAACCAGAAGCGGCACGAGAAGATGGACTTAGTTTCTATCTTCCTCCATAACAAAGATTTATACGAAGAGCAATCTCGTATCGCAAGATATGAGACCTTGAACGAATTGCTTCCAGCGAGGTTGGCTATCGGGTCATCTGTAAAGGGCAACGTCCTTACAGAGACCAGCTCTTTTGAGCTCCCGGACCTAAAGACCACGTTGAAGAACGGGTCATATGCTGACTTAGTTCAACAGTCTCTACCTACTACCCTGAAGGAAACCAGGGAAGTAGAAAGAAAGGGAAGGGCAGAAGTTTCGGAACTGGATGTAGTAAAAGAGGGATGTTCCTATAGTTACAGGAATGAACATTGGCAGAAGGATTGCAGGGCTTGTATAGCCAGTAGCCAGAATTCGGAGCATGTTGTGGCTTCGGCTTCGGATGTGTTTGTAATAGAGAACTGTATGTCAGTTAACCCTACTTCCTGGGTATTGGATACCGGATCAGGATCTCATATCTGTAATTCGTTACAGGCTTTGAGAAACCGTAGGGTTATCAGGAAAGGTGATATGACTCTCAGGGTTGCTAACGGAATGAGCATGTATGCTGAATCCGTAGGGGAATATCATCTAGGACTGACAACTGGGCAGATATTGATTCTGCATGACTGCTTTTATGTACCAGGTGCGACTTGTAATATCATATCTGTATCCTTACTTTCTAAGGAAGGATATGATTTTACTTTTGTAAGCGATGTAGTCAACATCCACCTAAATCAAGTTCTGATTAGGTCAGGTACATTACAAAACGGAATATACGTATTGAATCAAGCTCAGATCTTCAGTGTCCAGAACACATTTAAAAGAAAGTCTCCGGAATTAAATCAGGCTTTCTTATGGCATTGTAGACTGGGTCACATTAATGAGACACGGTTGACAAAGTTACATAAAGAAGGATACTTGGATCCGTTCGAGTACCAGTCTTATGCCACTTGTGAATCTTGTCTCATGGGAAAGATGACAAAGACTCCGTTCACTGGACACGGAGAAAGAGCAAGTGAGCTCTTGGGACTCATACACAGTGATGTGTGTGGTCCAATGTCTACAAATGCGCGAAGTGGTTATTCATACTTCATTATTTTCACAGATGATTTCTCTAGGTATGGGCATGTCTTTTTGATGAAGCACAAATCCGGGGCCTTTGAGAAATTTCGGGAATACAAGAATGAAGTTGAAAAACAAACAGGCAAAAGTATCAAGACACTGAGATCTGATCGAGGTGGTGAATACTTGAGTGCCGAGTTTCTGGGCTACTTAAAAGAGAATGGAATTCTCTCTCAGCTTACTCCTCCATACACACCACAACACAACGGTGTATCGGAAAGGAGGAATCGAACCATATTGGATATGGTTCGTTCCATGATGAGTAAGACTGAGTTGACGCGATCCTTCTGGGGTTATGCACTAGAATCAGCTGCATATCTCTTGAACAAGGTTCCCTCCAAGACTGTGCCTACCACACCATATCAGATGTGGTGTAGGAAGAAACCCCATCTTCAATATCTGAAGATATGGGGATGTCCAGCTTTTGTAAAAAAGCAGCATGCGGACAAGCTCGAGGCACGCTCAGTACTGTGTAAGTTTGTGGGATACCCAAAGAACTCCAGGGGGTATTTCTTCTATTACGCAGAGGAACAAAAGGTTTTTGTTTCTCGTCATGCCCACTTTCTGGAACATCAGTTTTTAGAGAAAGGTGAAAGTGGGAGCGTAGTAGAACTGGAAGAAATTCCAGAACCACAAGCTATTACTGAAAGCTTGGAAGAACCAAAAGGTTCAGGAGAACCGGACATCCCAGCGCCACTCCGCAGGAGTAGTAGGCAGTCTCATCAGCCCGAGAGATACTACGGTTTTCTCATAGACGGGGATAGAGAGGATTGCACTATGGATTATGGTGAGCCTACTAACTTCCAGCAAGCCATACAGAGCGGTGACTCGGTAAAATGGCTGGATGCAATGCGGACCGAGATGGAGTCCATGTACACCAACAAAGCTTGGACTTTGGACTTTGGACTTTGCTCCGGAAGGGGTAAAACCCGTAGGCTGCAAATGGATCTTCAGAAAGAAGATTGGTGTAGATGGGCAGGTTGAAACCTATAAAGCTAGACTTGTAGCAAAGGGTTTTCGTCAAAGACCTGGTTTGGACTATGACAAGACCTTTTCTCCAGTGGCTATGCTCAAATCCATTCGTATCCTTCTTGCCATTGCTGCCTTCCATGATTATGAGATCTGGCAGATGGACGTAAAGACGGCTTTCCTAAATGGAAATTTGGAAAAGTGCGTCTTTATGGATCAGCCAGAGGGATTCATTCAGAGTGGGAGCAGCGGTAAAGTGTGAAAGTTGCTCAAGTCCATTTATGGACTGAAGCAGGCATCGCGGAGTTGGAACATCTGCTTTGATGATACTGTCAAGGAATTCGACTTTATCAAGAACCCAGATGAACCATGCATTTACAGTAAGATTGTAGGGAGAACTGTGGTATTCCTCGTCTTGTACGTCGATGACATTCCCCTAATAGGAAATGATATTCCTATGCTACAGTCAGTCAAAGGATTCTTGTCACAGAGGTTCTCCATGAAGGACCTGGGCGATGCCAACTACATTCTGGGGATGCAGATCTATCGTGATAGATCTAAGAGGATGTTGGGACTTTCACAGTCAAGGTACATCGACACCATACTGAAAAGGTTCAGTATGGAAGATTCCAAGAGCGATAATCTACCGGCTTGTCACGGAATCACCCTCTCCAAAGAGATGTCTCCCAAGACTGATTTGGAAAGGACTCGCATGTCATCTATACCCTACGCATCTACGGTAAGCTCTATAATGTATGCGATGTTATGTACCAGACCAGATGTAGCATACGCATTGAGCGTTGTAAGCCGGTATCAGTCGGACCCAGGAGAGAAACACTGGATAGCGGTAAAGAACATTCTCAAGTACCTGAGAAGGACTAAGGAGATGTTCTTGGTGTATGGAGGAAAAGACCTCCAGATCGAGGCCTTTACTGACTCCAGCTTCCAGAGTGACAAGGATGACTCCAAGTCCATGTCGGGTTATGTCTTTACCCTCAATGGAGGGGCGGTTGGCTGGAAGAGTTCCAAGCAGGAGACCGTTGCTGACTCAACTATGGAAGCGGAGTACATAGCTGCTTGTGATACCGCAAAAGAAGCTGTCTGGATGAAGAAGTTCCTCGAGCTTCAGGTGGTTCCTACCAGTGTTGATCCAATACCACTGTATTGTGACAACAACGGCGCTATAGCTTTAGCGAAGGAACCCAGGTCCCATCAGAAGTCAAGGCACATTTTGAGGCGGTATCACCTGATCAGGGAGATCGTAGATCGCCGGGATATCGAGGTGAAGAAAGTAAATACGGAAGATAACACTGCAGATCCACTCACGAAGGCCCTACCCCAGACTCAGTTCGAGCGGCTAATCGAGATGATAGGTCTTCGATACGCCAGTACATGGCCTTAGTGCAAGTGGGAGATTGTTAGTGTATATGCCCTAGAGGCCATTACTGTATCATACTAGCTTGTATATTACTTAATGGAAGCTTGGGATATTCACAGTTGTATAGACAATCTTACTCAATATGGTAGTATGCTACTTGGTTTGTTTCTACTTCAATATGTGCATGTGTTTCTTTTAGCATATCGCTTATACATATTAGTAGAGCCCTTAGGATCTTTGCTTGATTACCAGCGTTGTGATGTCAGTCACACTAGTGGGGGCTGGATAATCTACAAGCACATCCTTATACAGGTCCCTAGTCGTAGGACTATCGAGACGGGGCATCGATACTCCGGAGTAGACTAGCGTATATGCTTCTCATCCCAGCTCGGGAGGTGGTCTGTCCCACAGCCATCAGTACGTCGTACTGGAGATAATATGCGGGTGCTCGTTAGGTTACAAGTACACTGGACAGGACTCGTCGGGAACTGTTGGATGGTATTATACCTATCGTCAGTTATCAGTTCCCAGGTGACATGAGTACAGCTTAGTCCGTTGACTTGACACTGTCACTTCGCCTCGAGTGTGTTCCCACTGTACTTAGATTACTACCCTACCACGGCTCAAAGGAGTCGTGCAAACAGGTAGTAGTTGGGTGCAGTCCCGAAGCACTTGGAGGCAGTGACGGTTAGACAGGATTCGTCTCTCCCGGTATTGGGGGTTGACATCGCGCTGTGTCTAGGAGAGCCATTACACGAGTAGTCCCTGGCCAGGGCAAGCGAGATATACTGGTAGATTTCCAGTGTTATCTCAGGGTGTTATGGGCTTCACTCCGACACGACTTGTACCGCTATTGGGGGACTGACGTTCACCACCCCCTAGGCCCGCCATGCGATGTATCAGAGGAACAGACCGGACTGTATGGAGATTATCACATACAGGCTCAGTAGGAGTTCGGATGGGTTTATCTCATCGGCCTTCTTATCGACATCTACCTGGGGACCGTTACGTACAGCTAGTACTGCTTGCGGTCTGTGGTTAAACCCACTGCCAGCGTAGTGTCGAGTCTTTAGAGTCCCACACAGAGAGTTTCCCTGCACTGAGCGAAACGTGTAGAGGCCGTATGGTTTTACGGCAGGGCTGCGATCACTTACGTGCACTTGTGTGCGTATGCTGTTCGGGCAGGTAATACTAGTGGGCTTTGGTTTAAGCCGGATCCTAGTATTGCATGGATGGATTCGTTTTTTCTTTTGTGCATTCTCATTCTACGGAATGCGGATGCGGGTGTGTATGCACAGTTTTGAGGAGCGATGAAAGGGGAGGTGCCTCATTAGGGTTTTGGCAGATGGTTCGGCCAAAACCGCTATGTGGCAGGCTCATTTGGGTTTTGGCAATTCGTTCGGTTCAAAACCATTATGAGCCGGAGACATTACTTACTAATCTTTTCAGTGATAATTTTATGATGGCTAATTGCTTTGACCATTTGACCACCTTGACCACTCTTGACTTTGTTGACCCGTTGACCAAAGTTGACCTTGACCTTCATGAAAGGTCTACACTCTTCTTTGGTTTTCTTTTTCATTTTGGATTATGATAATGGTCATGTCAATGTAGCCATCAACTTTATCATGATAGGATTTGTAATGATGTGGTTTAGTATTATTGCAACCATGGTGCCTTTTTTCTTTAGTTAATAATTTCATTTCTCTTTTCTCATTCTCTCTCTTGCAAGTGAGAAGAAAGAAAGAGAGCTCCATGGTTGCTTGATCTCCTTCATCTTCCTCCTCTTGAAATATTCTTTTGATCTCATGTGTTGAGAGAAAAAGAATCCACATAGACAAATACTTCCATCAACCTCCTCTACATAACCTAGGACTTCAAGACTAGCGATCTTGTTGCCCTAGTTGCCTCAGCTCGAGGTGGAGCTCGGTGTACATCTCTCGGGTGGATCGTCTTCGACTCAAGAAGGCCGCGGAGGTGACCAAGATCCGGATCGACCCTCGGAGCGTGGATGGGTGAGCCGGACAGCGGAGAGAAGATCCGAAGGACCGGTTTCGTGAGGTATAATTTCTACGGCATAGTAGTTAACGCCTCTAGTAGTTTGTTAGTTTCTAGTTTACCAAAGATCCGGCTTTTTGTCCATGTTGCCTTTGCACCAAAATAATTGTTTTTCGCCGTTTCCGCCTCCCCGTAAGAACCGGGGTGAGCAACGTGGACTTACACAACAGTGGCTAGCTGGTCATTTGAAATGTGGGGAACCGATATAATTGGGCCTATCGAACCAGCGTCGTCCAAAGGACATCGGTTCATATTGGCGACAACTGATTACTTCTTTAAATGGGCAGAAGCAATACTGCTAAGAGAAGTGAAGACGGAGAATATTCTCCATTTCTTCAAGACACGCATCATCTATCGGTTCGGCACTCCACGACGCATTATCTCCGATAACGGGCCGGCCTACAAAAGTCACAGAATCAGCCGTTTCGCACAACAACATAATATAGACTGAAGATACTCTTCGGTCTATAATCCCCGAGCTAACGGTCTGGCTGAGGCTTTCAACAAGACCTTGACGAAGATCATAAAAAAGACGGTGTCTAAAAATAAAAAGGACCGGCATGAGAGACTGCATCAAGCTCTCTGGGCGTATCGAACTACATTCAAAACGGCTACGAATACAACGTCGTATGCATTGGTATTCGGCATGGAAGCGGTATTCACCTTAGAAATAGAGCTACCCTCTCTGCGAGTGGCGGTTCATTACGAGCTAACAGACGAAGAGAATGCTCATCTTCGGCTTGAAGAGCTAGACGCCCTCGATGAAACTCGTCTCATGGCACAGCAAAACTTGGAAGCTTACAAAGCAAAGATGACACGCTCATACGAAAGATTAACTAGGCCGAGAAAATTCCGCCAAGGCGAACTCGTGCTAGTTGTCAAAAGACCTATGATCCCCAATCATGCCAAACGGGGGAAATTCGAGCCAAACTATGAAGGCTCGTACATCATAGACAAAGTCTACCAAGGTGAGGCTTACTTGCTCATGGATATGCATGGTGAAAGACCCTTTCGGCCAATAAACAGCTGATTCTTGAACATGTACTACACCTGACGAGTCACGACTCAAGTCAATGATAGACGACGACGTCTATGTCCGCTCACTATCTTCTTGAGTCAAGACTCTAAAAGTAGTATCCAACGATACCCCATCCCAAAGACGGAAAGCCACGGACCGAAACGTCCCTAAACTAATAACGGACCGCAACGTCCTTAAAACTACAATGGACCGAAATGTGCCTAAACTAACAACGGACCGAAATGTCCCTAAACTAATAAAGGACCGCAACGTCCTTAAACTACAATGGACCAAAATGTCCCTAAACTAACAATGGACCAAAACGTCTCTAAAATAACAATGGACCGCAATACCCTGAAACTAGCTACGGACCGTAATATCCTTAAACTACTACGAACCGTAGCATCCTTAGGCTAACGCGGCAAAAAAAACGGTATGTCCATAAGCGAAATGGGCACGGATGAAAACCCGAAAGGGCTCCATGAGTAAAAACAGCAGGGCTACCGGCGGGTTTGTGAAAACCCGAAAGGGTACAGACTCGTAAAAAATTTCCTGTGCACTTGCAGGGTCCTCTCGACCTTGTAAGGAGAAAATACCCGCGTGAGATCTTTACGACTCACAAGGGAGCAAAACACTTAGGAATCCTCATGATCCCTATGGAGAAATTACACTTACGAGATCCTCATGACTTGTAAGGAGAATTCCCCCTATGAGACCCTCGCGGCTCACAGGATTCAAAAGTCTTAAGATACAAGGACCTGAACCTGTTCTTAAGCCATCATATCCCCCAAACTGCCCTACAGGCGGTCAATATTGACCCTTGTATACAATCCACGGGCATAAATAAGCGTTCCCTCGCCCAGTTCCATCAATGGTGTGAAATTCCCCTATTTGGTGAACAACACTTGCAGGTCCTCTCGACTTGCAAGGAGAAAATGCTCTTGTTAGATCCTTATGACTCTCAAGAGAAAACACACTTAAGAGTCCTCATGACACCTAAGGAGAAATTACACCTACGAGATTCTCATGACTCATAGGGAGAAATACCTTTATGAGACCCTTACGAATCACGAAGTCAAAAGCCTTAGTCGTCAGGTCCCTAACCCTGTCTACTAACCCAACTTTGTTTGATAGAGGCGAAGGTAAATGATGATTCGCTCCTGGCAATGTTCCAATAGTAGCGATACTGATGCCTAAATCGGTAACAAATTCTAAGTCCTTTCATGGCAAGTGATGATTCGCTCCTGGAAATATTCCAGTCGCAGCGATGCTGATGCCAAAATTGGGATCAGATCTCAAGTCCATACTCGCAACAAAATCAGCGAGCCAAAAATACATATAAAAATAGCCGAAATGATTGGGCACCGCGAAAAATAGCCAAAATGATTGGGCAATCACTACTTTCGCGATATGAAAAGCTGAAATGATGGAGTATCGCGGAAAGAAATAAAAAAAATAAAAGGATGAAACTTTTTCTCTACAGGCGACTCCAAACTGACCCCTGTATACAATCTATGGGCATAAACGAAAAGGGAACCACATTTCCTAACACACCCTGTCAAAGGGAGAGTCAGATCTCGACAGCAACATTTGCATCCCAGAAGATCAACACGGCATTCCTTCTTGACACCGCAGAAAGCTGAGCAAGTCAGCCAATGACCTCCCCACCGGAGCAATGCTCCATCTCGGAAACAAGTCAGCCAATGACCTCCCTGCCAGAGCAATGCTCCGTCTCAGAAACAAGTCAGCCAATGACCTCCCCGCCAGAGCAATGCTCCGTCTCATAAACAAGTCAGCCAATAACCTCCCCGCCGAAGCAATGCTTCGTCTCGGAAACAAGTCAGCTAATGACCTCCCCTCCGGAACAATGCTCCATCTCGGAAACAAGTCAGCCAATGACCTCCCCGTCGGAGCAATGCGTCGACTGGGAAACAAGTTAACCAATGACCTCCCCGTCGGAGCAATGCTTCGACTCGGAAACAAGTCAACCAATGACCTCCCCATCGGAACAATGCTCCGACTTGGAAACAAGTCAACCCATGAACCTCTAAAACAGCACACAAAAAAACTCTCTCGTGAGATCCTTACGACTTTCAAGAGAAAACGCACCAAGGATTCCTCACGACCCATAAGGAGAAATTACACCTGCGGGATCCTATCGACTCGTAGGGAGAAAAGTCTTTATGAGACCCTCACGGCTCATAAAGTTGAAAAGTCTTAGGCAGCAGACCTGAACCTGTTTTCTAAGCCATCGCTACCCTACAATGAGTTCAAGATGAACTGTTATCTACCATCTACAGGCCACATTTGCTAAAGTCGCATGCCAATGACACGACAAAGAAAAGAAAGTGCCCATATAAAATGAAGGATGTCTTTTATCCATGAATTCAAGTGAATACAAAATACATTTCACAAAGAAATCAAAATGAATACATGTTATTCATAAACAGCAAGTTTACAAAAAAAGGGGTACAAAGACGGTTATTGAAGAGGAGGAGTCTTCAACAAATCAGTCAGCCGCTCGCGCGCTTCTCTCAATCCTTTCTCGTGGTCGGCCACCGCGACC
This sequence comes from Agapanthus africanus, assembly GCA_030015575.1. Classification (NCBI taxonomy): domain Eukaryota; kingdom Viridiplantae; phylum Streptophyta; class Magnoliopsida; order Asparagales; family Amaryllidaceae; genus Agapanthus; species Agapanthus africanus. The sequence continues at coordinate 794,010,790 of JASDDO010000024.1, read as the reverse complement.
AACTCCGCTTCAACTTGGGCCCGTTGTCGCAAACAAGATGAAATCTTCATCAGTTCCTAGCATTGCAGCTTCGCAGGCCTGCACGATCCGCTCGGTAGAGTCAAGCGTCCGCCTCAGCGTCAATCCATCCAAAATGCATCGCTGGAGATTGTCGAAGACAGCTTTTAACGTAACAGCCACCCAGGTATTGAGCGATCAGAAAATCAACAAGCAAGCCTGTACATTCTCCTGTGAATCCAATCAGTAACACTCCCGTACAGTCCGGTCTCTTCATCTGATATGTCGCATATCCAATCTAGGGGTGGTAAACGTCAGACCCCAGTAACCGATAAGTTGTGTCGATATGAGGTCCATAACACTTCGAGAAACTACTGATAACACTTACCAGTAAATCTCAGCAACCCTGGCCAGGGATTTCCAATTATATCCAATCGAACACAGCGCAACATCAACTCCCAATACCGAGAGAGACGAAACCCCTCCTATCGCTCATTGCCTCCATGTGATTCGGGACTGTACGCAAAAGCCACCGTTTTGCACGTTCTCTTGAATGTGGTAAGGTGGAAATCAAAGTACAGTGAGAATCACACAAGACTCTATGACGATCTCAGGTCTACAGACTAACCTGTACCAGTGTCACCAGAGAACTGCCATCTGACGTGAGGTATAAGACCATCTGGGAGTTCTCGGCGAGTCCGTCCAGTGTACCCAGTCTCCACTGAGCACCCGTATACTGTCTCTGATGTCAAACACCAATGGATATGGGATCATCCATCGCCCATCTACATGGGTCGAGAAGCTATATGCTAGTCTACTCTGGTATATCGATGCCCTATCTCGATACACCTACGACTAGAAACATTTGAAGGATGTACTTAGCGACTACACTGTCCCCACTGGTATGATCTACATCATAGTCCTGGTAGTCAAGTACTCATCCTAAGGGCTTTATCAACATGTAACATAGAGACAATCAGAGTACATGTTAAGATAAAGAGCAACCATACAGCATACTATCATGTAGAGCAAGAAAGTCCTCCATATATATGTCCAAGCATCCACTACAATATACATCGTATGTACAGTAATGGCCTCTAGGGCATACATATCACTAACATCTCTGAAGGCGCCGCACAAGAGAAACTATGCCAACCCTGAATAATTTGGTTGTACCACAACCCCCCATAAGTGAAGAGACTTCTGCTCCGGATCGTGATCTTTAATCAGTGCAAAAACTTCCCGATCCACGGGCGCGTCGGCGTATGCACTCTCTGGACGAACAAATGGGAAAGAAGAGTCAAAAGACATAGTACCTACGCGAAAAGAAACGAGGGTTAGATGTCAATACTACATTACAAATTCTGGCATTTGGTACTTTAAATTTGTACCACACTGCAATGCAGGAAAAGGGGACCGAGGGGGACCCACAAAATCAAAGTGACGGCTCACCATTGATGAGACAGTCAATCATTAAGAAGGAAATCCTAAAAAAGATTCTCATTTAATGAGAAACTCATTTGGCCAAGGAGTTAAAACTCCCTCGAGAGCAGTGCTCTGCAAACAGAAATTACATCTGTCAACCTTAATTATGAGGGGAATAAAAATTCCCCAAAAGTTCTAAGAACCATGCTCTGTGAAAACGATGGAGTAATCCATCAGAACCCTAAAAAGCAAAGCTTTTTGCAGAGTAAAAACTCCAAGATCTTTAAGATGTACAAAACGAACTCTAAGAGTTCTTCATAGAAATGAACAGTGTTCTAATTAATGGGTTAAGTAACCCTAAAAATCCATTTTAAGATCTACGATCTGAGAAGAGCAATGCTCTGTTAATGGGTTCGATCTTAACCAAATTTGGGCAGAGTTCTAACTCTGAAAGGAATTTCCTTAGGTAGAGATCTAAGCTCTGAAGAGAGAATTAAATTCTCAGAAACAAAAAAAGAAGAAGATGAACAGAAGTCATCTCAAGATCCAAAGGCCCTACTTATAGGCAGTTGTTCATATCAGATTTTTGCATTATTATATTCCCCATTCTTAATCATATTGCAAATAAACATGTGTTTTTGATCCATGTCTGCTAAATAGTTGCAGGTTACAGGTTCTCGGAAAAATACAGTGAAAATGGTGAAAAGACACTACAAAAGTGAGACTACGACCAACAAATAGAAGAATCTTTATGATGCCGCCTACAGAACAAATAAAGATCAATGAACAGTTCGATTGCATAAGGTACGAAGACAGCACAAGATTCAAGACTTCAACACGAAGCGAACGGTAAAAGTCCACAACATTATGCACTGTGAAAATCTGGAAGAAACTAGAAAATATTCTGAAGAACCAAGTGAAGAAAACAGAAGCAAATAGCAACATGAAGCAAACCAGAGAAAAAGAGCCCAAGAGCCCATCAAACGGCCGCGGAACCGCGGCCAAACAGGGCTTATGGCCGTGGATCCGCGGCCGTGCTGTGCATGTGTCGGTGCGTGTCGGTGCGTGTCTGTGGAGTCGGTGCATTGACCCGGTTTTCTTAGGGTAGTTTTGTAATTTTAGATGTGGATCAGGTGTAAACCCTAGGGTTTCTCCTATGTATAAATAGGAAGCCTACAGCTCTTTTTGGAGCATGCCTCTTTTTAATTCTAGATCTTAAATTTTTAATTCCTTGTAATCGTCAAAGAGAGCATCAATAAAGTAAGTTGTTTCTTTTTATCATTTGTTTTTCTTAGTTGCAATTTTATTTCTCTGCAATTTTTATCTGTCGTTTATTTTCTGCACGTTAATTAGGTTATTAAAAGAAAAATAAAAAAATGAATTTCTTTGTTAATTCCCTAATGAATGAGTAGTTCCTCACTTGTTAGGGTTAGGATTAGGTCAATTTGAGAGATGAAATCTCTCACTCCTTTCTTGCCCGTTCAATTCTTTAAAATAGGGCTCTATGCAAATCAAACACACACCGCTCACTACGGCACCCTGTCCCACGAGATAGCGGTGATTCCCTAGTTAGACCGGTTGTGTTTGATTTCCATAGAGGTTAGGGCTAAGAGTTAAGAAAGGACGGACAAGGACCAAAGGGAAGAAACCTAGTTTCTTCCCAGTCGTGCTAATCCCCTTTGTTAACTATTACCTTAACACCTAAGTTCTTAATGAGGGCAAAGAAAGCGGTGAATAGAATTAACTTTCCAAATTAACCTAATCCTAACCCTAGCAAGGTTTTAATCCAAATCAAATTCAACCTCAATTTTTATAGAAAATCAAAACCTACCACAAATAGGAATTGACTCGTTAAAACAACTAGAAAAGAACACATTTTTCCTGTGGACCGACCCGTACTCAATCGGCTGGCTACTAAGCGACACCGTCTTGATTGCGGTATATTCTATTCTTTGATTTCAACACGCATAAGCAAAACAACGATCAATCAAATGGCGCCGTTACCGGGGATCGAACTCGGGTCACCCGCGTGATTTGATTGATCATTGATTTCATTGTTAGAGGATGTGTTAATTAAAATAGGGGACTATGGCGGACACACAACCTAGGGGAGAGTTGGAGGATGTGTTAATTAAATTAGGAGACTTCATTTTCCCCGTTGATTTCATTGTTATGGACACACAGCCTGTAGCTAACCCCCGGAGTCAAATTCCGGTGATACTTGGTCGACCATTCCTTGCGACTTCTAATGCGGTGATCAATTATCGAAATGGTTCGATGAACCTATCTTTTGGAAACATGATAATTGAACTCAACATTTTTAAGTTGGGGAATCAGCCCTCCGAGCCTAATGCTAATATACTTGATGTTTGCTCTATCCAAGAGATCACGCAGGAGAACTGTGGGCTCGAAAAGTTTCTGTTCGATCACAGCAATTTTGATGCCACTAGTGCGTTCCTCCTTGAATCTGACACAGTTTTCACGCCCGATAACGATTACGAGTGTTTCACTTTTTCGAACGATTTTGAAGAATTACCACCCGAGTTTGAGTCCTTTGAATTTTCGGATGAGTTAGCTGAACCATCCGACTCGGGTACTTACACTCGCTTCGAACAATTGTTGGAAACCTTCGAGTTCGAGACAGTTTCACCAATTTTACTTTCAATTGTTTCACCTCCAAAACTCGAACTCAAGCTATTGCCGTCTCACCTTAAATACGCTTACTTAGGCGAGAATGAGACCCTTCATGTTATCATATCGTCCTCTCTAGCCAACGAGCAAGAGAAAGCCCTTTTAATGGTCTTACAAAATAATCGGCAAGCTTTTGGCTGGACTATGGCAGATATCAAGGGGATTAGTCCCCTCATAGTTGAACATCATATTCATATGATGAATTATACCAAGCCAGTGAGGGATCCACAGAGACGCCTCAACCCTATAATGAAGGATGCTATTAAAAAGGAGATTATAAAATGTCTTGATAGTGGTATCATTTACCCTATCTCTGATAGCCAGTGGGTTAGCCCCATTCACGTTGTCCCAAAGAAATCGGGCATAACGGTCATAACTAATGAGGCGAATGAGTTAATACCTACTCACACCCAAACTGGGTGGCGAGTTTGCATTGATTATAGAAAACTCAACGCCGCGACACGGAAAGATCACTTTCCATTACCTTTCATTGACCAAATACTAGAACGATTGGCTGGGCATGAATTTTACTGCTTTTTGGATGGCTACTCCGGCTATAATCAAGTTCCCATCGCCGAAAAGGACCAAGATAAGACCACATTTACTTGTCCCTTCAGTACTTTCGCTTACCGTCGCATGCCCTTTGGGTTAAGCAATGCACCCGCTACTTTCCAGCGGTGTATGATGGGCATCTTTTCAGACATGGTGGAAAAATTCTTAGAGATTTTTATGGATGATTTCTCCATTTTCGGCGACTCCTTTGATGAGTGTTTGCTACATTTAGACGCGGTTCTTACCCGTTGTAGGGATAAGAACCACACTTTAAATTGGGAGAAATGCCACTTTATGGTACGAGAGGGTATTGTCTTAGGACATATCATCTCGCAAAACGGCATTGAGGTTGATAAAGCTAAAATTGAAGTCATTTCCAATATTCCTCCTCCCAAGTGCGTCAAAGACATCCGAGCCTTCCTTAGCCATGCCGGTTTCTATAGACGGTTCATCAAGGATTTTAGCAAGATAGGTAGACCCTTGACTCTTTTGTTGGCCAAGGACACCACTTTTGATTTTGACTCAACCTGCATGAAGGCGTTCGAGTCATTGAAACACTCACTTATTTCCGCTCCCATTCTTTCATCTCCTGACTGGACGCATCCATTTGAAATTATGTGCGATGCATCTGATTTCGCTATTGGTGTTGTCCTTGGACAGCACATAAATAAGATGCCGCATGTAATTTATTACGCTAGTCGAACATTAAACGAGGCCCAATTGAATTACACAACAACAGAAAAAGAGCTCTTAGTTGTTGTGTTTCCACTAGAAAAATTCAGGCCCTATTTAATCGGCTCTCCAGTCATAGTTTACACGGACCACTCAGTTCTTCGCCATCTTTTCGCGAAGAAGGATGCTAAATCTCGGCTGAGGATCCTCTTGCTATAAGAGTTTGACCTTGTCATAAGAGACAAGAGAGGATGCGAAAATGTAGTCGCCGACCACCTTTCACGACTCCCTTCTTCACCTACACTTCAAATTCCTATTAAAGACATTTTTCCAGATGAGCAGCTCTTAACTGTGTCAAGCAAACCTTGGTTCGCTGATATCGTAAATTATTTGGCCACCGGACTGATACCAAACGATTGGTCGAATCAGGACAGACTCCGATTCCTGTCCCAAGTAAAACATTTTTATTGGGATGAACCGTATCTCTTCAAATACTGTTCCGACCAAATCATTCGTCGGTGTGTCCCCGACAACGAGTTTAAGAGCGTGCTGTCATTCTGCCACGACCAAGCGTGTGGCGGGCATTTTGGCCTCAAAAAGACAGCAGAAAAAATCTTGCAGTGTGGCTTCTACTGGCCACGACTTTTTAAAGACGCATACGAATACTGCAAGACATGCTCCCGGTGCCAACACTTGGCCCGGATATCTCAGAGAAATGAAATGTCGCTCCAACCAATTTTGGTTGTTGAAACTTTTGACGTTTGGGGGATAGACTTTATGGGACCATTTCCCAACTCTTTTGGGAACATGTATATTCTACTTGCTATTGACTATGTTTCTAAATGGGTCGAGACTGTGCCCAGCCGAACTAATGACAAGAGGCTGTGCCCAGCCGAACTAATGACAACAAAGTTGTCATTAGATTTCTCAAAGAAAACATTTTTTCTCGGTTTGGGCATCATCGCGCGATTATAGGTGATAATGGATCTCACTTTTGTAATAGGACTTTTGAGTCCTTAATGCGCAAATACTCCATTACTCACAAGCTGTCGACGCCCTATCATCCCTAAACTTGTGGGCAAGCCGAGATTTCGAATCGGCAGATTAAACAGATATTGGAGAAAACGGTTTCCAAAAACCGTAAAGATTGGTCATCAAAACTGATTGATGCCCTTTGGGCATTCCGTACTGCCTATAAGACCGATCTTGGTATGTCTCCATATAGACTTGTTTATGGAAAGGCTTGCAACCTTCCAGTTGAAATAGAGCATAAGGCATTTTGGGCAATTAAAGAGTTGAACATATCTTTGGGAGATGCGAGCAGCAATAGAAAGCTGCAGTTGAACGAATTAAACGAGCTACGGGATGAGGCCTATGAGAACGCTGTAGTTGTTAAAAACCGAACGAATGTGTTCCACGACAAACACCTTATGCGCAAGACTTTCAAACCTGGTCAATAGGTTTTACTTTACGATACTCGGTTACATTTCCATCCCGGCAAGCTTAAATCTTGATGGAAAGGGCCATTTTTGGTACGCACCGTATATCCGCACGGTGCGGTCGATTTAGAAAATCCGGAGGACAGTTCACAGTTTAAAGTGAACGGACATCGACTTAAACCATTTCTCACTGCAGACCCTTCGGAGGAGCTCCTGTTTTTACAGGAGCCGATCTACATTGACTGATCTTTCTCCATCTACCCCTAAATTTTCGATTATCTAGCCAAAACACTGTTTCAAACAAGTTTGGAGGTATGTATCATTTGTAATTATATAAAAACAAAATAACATAAAAAAAATAAAAAAAAATTGAAAATAAAAAAAAATTGGGTATTTTTGTAAATTTCCAGATAAAATAAAAATAAAAATTTTATTTGCAAAAAATTTCCTCTTTTTAAGAGGGTTTTTTTTAAAAATAACCAACACACTTCCCCCTATAAATAACACCCGACCCTTCTTAGTATTTTACCAAACCCTAATTTCATCTCTCTGAAAACCCTAGCCGCCGCTCAAATTTTTGCAGCGAGATCGCTCCACCGCGTCGCGTTTCCGCCGCCGAAGGCACGTTCCTGCCGCGCTTCCGCCGCTTGTCTGCTGCGTCACCCTCTGAATTTTTCAGAGGAGGTTTGCATCTCCTTCTTCCTCTCTGTTAAAATATTTTTTAGATCTGTGAACTTTCTGTGATGGCACCAAATATGCAGTTAGAGCGTGATTTCTCACAAATCTTTTCACACACGATATATGTGAGTTATTTTGCTGATGAAATCATACGGAGGGGGTGGAAATTTTTAATCTATAATCATCCCAATGTTTACGCCCTTCCAGATCTAGTCACTCATTTTTACGAGTGCATGGAAGAAGGCTGTGTTGGACAATACGGTTTTATCAAGTTTCTGTGGGGCGATAGGGAGATAATTATTAACAGAGACTTCATCCATGAAGTCACTTTAATCCCTAGATTACCTGTTCACGACCAACCCCTTCAGTTTGAAAATTACATGCCCTTAATGGGTAATGACTGCTCGAGGGAACCGAGGAAAGGAATACAAGTTAGAACCCTTTTCGCTAATGTTTTAACTGTGTGCCGGTGGGCACAAAACAATATTTTTGGGAGTTCTCATAATACCACATTTTTCACCTCGTCACTTTATATCGTGCATACCCTAATGACTAGAAACCCTAGATTTGATATGTGCACGGTTTTACTTAACTCAATTGGTGCTGGCAAAAGGGCCGCGAATTACCCATGCCCCATGTTAGTGACACAACTGTGTCGCTATTTCCTTCCTGTGGAGGAATTTGAATTCTACATGCATGGAGGTATACCCATCAGGCCTCTCATTGAGGACGTATCCACGTCCTATACCCGCTTGACTGATGTTTGGTCACGAACAGAACCGGCTGAACACGTGCCCTCCAGAACACCCAGCTTCAGCTCAACCGCGAGCGAGGAAGAGCTCATCCCCATAGAACATTCACGTTTAATGAGAAGAGCCATTAGAGGGATTGACAATTTGACTAGGATGATGACGCAGCATGATCAGCATCTAACACAAGTAGAGCAGGGGATCAGAACCCTGCAGGCGCGAGAGGAGCGTTCCCGCTCACGTTCTAGGAGACGGCGAGGGCCCGAGCAGTGAGGGCACTGCTTTTGGTAAGTTTGGGGGAGTAGGTGGTTGTAAATAGTTATCATAGTATTGCATATTTTTATTTTTTTATTTTTCTTTTGCATATTTAATTCTGCATTGCATCTTTATAAAAAAATTGAAAAAATTGAAAAAATGAAAATAAAAAAATTGAAAAATTCAATTTTGGCCATAATTGACTTAAGTTTAACAAGACGATTAACTAGCTAGGAAAAACTAGATCCTAAACTTAGTAAATTAAAAACCCTAAAACTAACCTTTCTTAAAATATAACGGTAGAAAATATATGCCCTTGTAGTTTACTTAGAAATAGGCAAATTTTGAGTTCACTTCGTGGGCTAAGTCAAAATAAGGAAAGAGTGTTGAAATTTTTATTGAAGTGTAAGTCTGAAAAATAATTCTGAACCTTAAGTCTAAATTCTGAAAATATATACCTTACAACTCGCACAAACACGCACCTTGAAACTTGGACTAGTAGAGGATGCCTTGAAATGCTCTTGTCTAAAACCCTTAGTATGAAGGAAAATAAAATTATAAGTGTGAATAAAGAGATATAAAAAAATGAACACTGGTTTTGTAATTATTTAAGGCTGCGTAAAATAAAAAATATAGCGAGGGTGCTTTATCACCTAGTACCTTAGACCAACTGGTTTGGAAATCAATGCTAAAGCCTCAGGTATTACAATACGAGAAATTAAGCCTTAATGCGCAAACACATTTTGTAATCGGTCGTTAGTACCTCAAGAAGTATTAATGGTCGCATGAAGGATGTGTGAGCAATTTCATCTAAAATTCACCAATTAAAAATACTTTGGACGATGGACAAGAGTATAATAGCTTGAATTAAATTTCCAAGTGTAGGGGTGATACATATACACACGTAGGGGTATATGATTGTGGTTTGGATGTGAGATAGGAATGAAAAATAGGACTTATATCTTCAATTAGAGATGATAAAAAATCCTAAGCTGAGATGGAACCTTAGAAGAAAAATTCAAAAGATGCTGAAAGCTAAATAAATTTACAGAACATATACAATCTTAAGTTAAATGATAAGTGAGTGTGAAAAATACGGGTTGATAATTTTTAAGTTGAAGATAATAGATTTCTTGCTAGAATACCGAATTGAAGAATGAAAGTCAATAGGCCAAATTGATCGGATTTTGTAGGTAGTATCCGCTAAAAACCCTCAGGAGACAACACTCCTCCTACTAGGGACACCTAGAGATTTAACGGCTTGTTGCACGAGCTCAGTGCAATCGCGATTCCATGCAAAAGTGAGGTTAGGTTTTTTTCGAGAATAAAACTAGTTTTGCTCGGGACGAGCAAAAGATAAGTTGGGGATATTTGTTCATATCAGATTTTTGCATTATTATATTCCCCATTCTTAATCATATTGCAAATAAACAGGTGTTTTTGATCCATATCTGCTAAATAGTTGCAGGTTACAGGTTCTCGGAACAATACAGTGAAAATGGTGAAAAGACGCTACAAAAGTGAGACTACGACCAACAAATAGAAGAATCTTTATGATGTCGCCTGCAGAACAAATGAAGATCAATGAACAGTTCGATTGCACAAGGTACAAAGGCAGCACAGGATTCAAGACTTCAACACGAAGCGAACGGTAAAAGTCCACAACATACTGCACTGTGGAAATCTGGAAGAAACTAGAAAATATTCTGAAGAACCAAGTGAAGAAAACAGAAGCAAATAGCAACATGAAGCAAACCAGAGAAAAAGAGCCCAAGATCCCATCAAACGGCCGCGGAACTGCGGCCAAACAAGGCTTATGGCCGCGGATCCGCGGCCGTGCTGTGCATGTGTCGGCGTGTGTCGGTGCGTGTCGGTGGAGTCGGTGCATTGACCTAGTTTTCTTAGGGTAGTTTTGTAATTTTAGATGTGGATCAGGTGTAAACCCTAGGGTTTCTCCTATCTATAAATAGGAAGCCTACAGCTCTTTTTGGAGTATGCCTCTTTTTAATTCTAGATCTTAAATTTTTAATTCCTTGTAATCGTCAAAGAGAGCATCAATAAAGTAAGTTGTTTCTTTTTATCATGTGTTTTTCTTAGTTGCAATTTTATTTCTCTGCAATTTTTATCTGTCGTTTATTTTCCGCACGTTAATTAGGTTATTAAAAGAAAAATAAAAAAATGAATTTCTTTGTTAATTCCCTAATGAGTGAGTAGTTCCTCACTTGTTAGGGTTAGGATTGGGTCGGTTTGAGAGATGAAATCTCTCACTCCTTTCTTGCCCGTTCAATTCTTTAAAATAGGGCTCTATGCAAATCAAACACACACCGCTCACTACGGCACCCTATCCCATGAGATAGCTGTGATTCCCTAGTTAGACCGGTTGTGTTTGATTTCTATAGAGGTTAGGGCTAAGAGTTAAGAAAGGACGGACAAAGACCAAAGGGAAGAAACCTAGTTTCTTCCGAGTCGTGTTAATCCCCTTTGTTAACTATTAGTTTAACACCTAAGTTCTTAATTAGGGAAAAGAAAGCGGTGAGTAGAATTAACTTTCCAAATTAACCTAATCCTAACCCTAGCAAGGTTTTAATCCAAATCAAATTCAACCTCAGTTTTTATAGAAAATCAAAACCGACCACAAATAGGAATTGACTCGTTAGAACAACTAGAAAAGAACGCGTTTTCCCTGTGGACTGACCCGTACTCAATCGGCTAGCTACCAAGCGACACCTTCTTGATTGCGGTATATTCTATTCTTTGATTTCAACACGCATAAGCAAAACAACGATCAATCAGCGGTAGAAGACGATCCAACTTCCAAGATGTTCCAACAGTGGAAAGGTTGCCACCGCTGCACTCACGTGTGAGCCACGTGAGCACAACCGTGGGGGGAATTTGTTTCCCCCCAATAAGATAGAAAGGCTCTATTCAAAATTTGAACTGAGGCAGCGCCTCACATGCAAAGCATGAGAGCGCCAACGCCAAGAGTTAAAAACTCTGAGGCAGCGTCAAGAGTTAAAAACTTTGAGGCAGCACCTCACATGCAAAGTACGAGAGCGCCAGCGCGAGAACTAAAAGTTCTCAACCCTTGGATCAAAGATCCAACGAAAATGATAAATTATCAAATTACAGAATTAATTTCTGTTGAGGAAATATTTCTCGAATCTTTCTAAAACAAGAAAGGTTAATCTCTGTAAAATAGAGCACCGTTGGATTAAAGATCCGATGGTGATTAAAAAACACCAAGATACAGAATAAGCTCTGTATGGGAAAATATTTTCCCCAATCTTATTGAGAACAAGAAAATATCTTCAGTAAAACAGAAGGCCTAGGATCAAAGATCCAATGGTGGATAAAATCCCCAAATCAATTAGACATCTCTCAATGAGAGATTTCCTTAACTAAATCAACAAATCAGCCTCCACTATATAAGGACCCAAGACTTCAAGTCTTGTAGGGAAGAACCCCCCTATAAACTTCAAACTTCAAGACGAGAACGATTTCTCCTCAAGGTAAATAAAAATAAGAGAGATCATAGCATCTTCTCCATATCTAAGAGTTTAACTCTCACATCAGAAGAACTTAGTTCTTTTTCCAGATCTCAGATTTATAAGACAAAGTCTTTCACCAGTGAGAATCTAATTCTCGGAGAATTGAATTGAGTAGAACAGAAAGCTCAGTGCTTAGCACTCAAAGACTGGCGCTCAGCGCCGAGCGCTCCACGTGCTCCTCACGTGGGCGTTATTTAATAAGAAGCGCTTAGCTCTCAAAGTCTGGCGCTCTGCGCCGAGCGCTCCACGTGCTCCTCACGTGGGCGCTACTTAATAAGAAGCGCTTAGCACTCAAAGTATGGCGCTCAGCGCCGAGTACTCCACGTGCTCCTCACGTGGTCGCTATTTAATAAGAAGCGCTTAGCACTCAAAGTTTGGCGCTCAGCGCCGAGCGCCTCACGTACTCTGCACGTGGGCGTCATAAATTGTTTGACACTCTATATAAAAGAATATAAATAAGACAAAAAGAAAAAGGGGTGTCAGAACCCAAGTCAATGCTCAGCAGTGCTGATATAGAAAGGGGATCAAGCCCCAATAAATAATGAAGTGGGCAGAGCCCAAGGTTGGCCAAACCCCAAATCGACCGAGCCCATATGTCTTCTTCTAAATTGTCCTTAGTCCCAAAAGACTACCAAGTCCTTGATGAACACTCATTGGTTCAAAGGTACATCTCCTCACACCTTTGATACATGTCGTTGTAATTCTTCAACGTCTTCAGAGAGGTGGCGGGTCCCGACAACCAACAACTGTGGACCGCAACGTTCTTAAACTAATAATGGACCGCAACGTCCTTAAACTAATAGCGGACCGTAACGTCCTTAAACTATTATGGACCGCAACGTCCTTAAACTACACTCTCAGCTCAAAAATGGTGATCTATAGACCGCAACATTCTTAAACTAATAATGGACCGCAACGTCCTTAAACTAATAACGGACCACAACATCCTTTAACTAAACCCTCACCTCAAAAGTGCTAATCTATGGATCGCAACGTCCATAAACTAATAACGGACCGCAACGTCCCTAAATTAAAATAATAGAGCCCAAACGCTCTTTTGCTGGATCTAAATGATCCCAAAACCTTGTTAAGTAGTTCTTAGTCTAAAATTGGACTAACATATCTTTAACAAACATTTAAGTTGATCTTAATCTCAAACGAAACTAACGATCCTTAAAACAACCCAAATCCAAATCTAAGAATATACGGATTTGGACTAATCCATACCCTACGGGCGGCAACATAAATTAGTCTCCGTATACAATCCACGGGTAACCAAAAAAAACAGACACACACGACACGAAGTGACCTTCTAGAGTCGGAGAAAGTGGTTACCGCGAGGCGATAACATAATTAACTGCAGGGGCTTGGCCTGCAGGGAAAAGTGTCTCTACAATCAAAAACCCCTCACAACGAGGGGGAATCTGACGAAATCTGCTACAACGGCCGCATCCGTCTAGACCTCCGATACACGGTGCCATAAATCAGCTTGGCGTCTTCAAAGAGGTGGATGGATAAAACCAAATAGCATCTGCCCCCAAAATTCAGGCCAGACGTCCCAACGTCCCGGTCGCGTCTTTCGGCGGTGAACATCGTTTCCGTTACCCCTAACTCTCCTGCGCTGCAATCAAACAAAGGCCCCTCAATTTCCCAATTTATCTCATTTTAATGCATGTTAATTCACTCTTTTAAATTCCAAAATCCTAATTCCATACTATAAATACTATCCCATACCCCATCCCTTCCTCATTCTAAAAATTCTATCCAAAATTCTCAAATTTTCTCAAGTGCAAGTGGAGTAGAAGAGGAGTTAGCCAACGACCAACTTTCGGCGAGAAATTGAGGCTATTCCGACGACCCCGCGATGCCACGACTACCAATATATCTTCTTCAACCTCTCCTTAAACTAATTCACTTGTAAGTCCCTCTCAATTCCTCACCTTCTTCTTTGAATATCTCTTCTCAAAATATATGTTGAAAATGAAGTTACTACCGACAACTTTTACTAAAACCTAGAAAACTACTCATCTTTAATACTTCGTTAAGTCCAATTTGTACACATTACTTGTAACTTTAAGTTATAGTTATTTAGAATCAAATTCCATCTAAATTCTTATGTAAAATAACTTTAAATTGAGTTTTTCGTTTAAATACCATGAACTTTATATATGTCATCTTATTTTCCTTTGTTGAAACATACCTTTAGAAAACTTCACGGGGTAATGACCTACCCTTCACAAAAATACATGGTTCCACAACATGATTTTCTTTGAACCTATTTTTGTGGTGAATACAATACATTTCATTAAAATACCAACTACTATAAAAAAACGGTTTTCTTTTGAATTGTATTTCAAAACCCTTTGCAAATATGCCTCTACAACTCTTTTTAGGGGACCCGCTATTGGATGGTGCGGATTATCGCACATCTTTGGACTAGTGGAGCGAGATGCAGACCTCCTCACGGAGCATTCGGTCTCGAAAAGTTTTTAATACGATTTTTAAGAAAAACGAAATTTCTACTTAATAATCAAAATTAATTTTTAATAATTATATAAATATTAAAAATCTATATATTTTCAAAAATATAATAACTTATATTTTTTCAAATAAAATAATTACAAGTTTTATCAAAATACCATCAAGATATCAACAAAAGTCAAGCTTTACAGTAAAATACCATGAACTATTCAAGTTAAGATAATTATCACTAAAATATCTAAAATCCCTAAAATTCACATTCATGGAAACTCTAAATAATATAAATAATTTCTCGAGATTATTTTGAAACTATATATTAAAAATATTTTTCATAAAACCCCCTCAAGTTATATAAAATTACATTTAAGAACTTTAGTAAATATGGGTTTAAACGGGATCAATTCTCTTGAGCTTCAGAGAGCCGGAGAAAGTGAGTGCTTGCCTATTTAAGGTATAAAAACTTAACAGTGTTATCAATGGTAATTGTCTTGGAAAAAAATGTAAGGTTTGCCTAGCACCCTATGAAGAGTTTTGAAGCATCACATGTCTCAAAGTATGTATTTTTAAGGTGCTAAACAAACACGCAAAGGAATAGATCCTAGAAAATTAGGGTTACAAAACTTTAAGCTACTCAAAATTAGGGTTTGAAGGCTACAACCTTTGTAGCTCCCCTTTAGCTTGACTCCTTAATCTCTAGGGTGTTGGAAGAAGGTCCACTTGTAGTCCTCTTTCGTCCACGACGATCCACCCGAAGTTTCCCGTCCAAGCTTGCAACTTTGGAAAAGCAAAGAGAACACTCTAATCAAGTTGGCTAGACTTGAGTAGAATGATGTTGTGGCTAAGGATCTCACTTCAAAAACCTTTCTTTAATTGTGTTTAACTCACTAGAAAAAAACTAGAGAGGAAAAGGTGAAGGAGGATGAAGATGGTGGCTATTTTTAACAAGAGATGAAAAATAACCCTTAGTTGAAAAAGAAAATGAAATATATCACTATATATATTTATTTCCTTCTTGCATTCAACCATGATTAAATGATGGAGAGTTAATTTAACTTGGGTTTTAAATGATAAAGAGAAGGATAACCCTAGGTTAGTGGTAGTTGAGCTTGGTTAGGTTAGAAGAAGAATGTAGAAGCTAGAATGATTATCCTTTTCTTTTCATTTTGTTTTAAAACCAAAATTAAATAATAATCCATAATTTAATCCATGGTGTGAGTCTTATATTGCCACCATTTCCATATGCTAACAACCATGATGGATGGGTGTATGTATGTATGCATGTATGCACATCCACATGTGCATGAAACTAGAATGAAAGAAAGAAACACATGCATGCATGCATATATCCATCAAACCCTAGAAAGGTTTCAAGTGAGAAAACTAATAGTTAGATGATAAATCAACACTTAACTTATCAATCCGGTCATATCTCATATGACCCCACCAAAAGCAGGCCACCCGATCAATGTTCGGTATCATATACGCACATTTTAATCGGGTGCATGCGCATATCGCATACGCGCACCACAACGTTTCGCCTGGACTGGGTAACTCTTTTGTGGGACTCTAAGACTCGTCAATACGCCGGCAGAGGGTAATGATCATATCAAGTCCCCCAAGCCGCAAGCGGTCAGCTAAACGTAACGGCTACCCGGGCATTGAGCGATCAGAAGAAAACAAGCGAACCTGCTACAACTCCCGTCGAGCCAACCGGCAACACTACCGTACAGTCCGGTCTCTTCGCCAGATATGCTGCATATCAAGCCTAGGGATGGTCACGTCGACCCCAATAACTCAATAAGTCGTGCCGGTGAATGGTCTATAACAGATCGAGAAACTACTGATAACACTTATCAGCAAATCTCAGCAGCCCTGGCCAGGGACTTACTGATATAACCAGTCGGGCACAGTACAGCATCAACTCCCAATACCGGGAGAGACGAAACCCCTCCTATCGCTCATTGCCTTCATGTGTCTCGGGACTGTACCCAACGGCCACCTGTTTGCACGACTCAGAAGAGCCGTGGTAGGGTGGCAATCAAAATACAGTGGGAGAACACACAAGACTCCATGACGATCTCGGGTCTACAAACTAACCTGTACCAGTGTCACCTGAGAACTGCTATCCGACGATAGATATAATTCCATATAGGAGTTCTTAGTGAGTCCGTCCAGTGTACCCAGTCAGCACTGAGCACCCGTATATGATCTTGATGTCAAACATCGATGAATGTGGGAACATCCATCGCCCATCGTATGGGTCTAGTATCATATACGCTAGTCTACACTGGTATATCAATGCCCCGTCTCGATATACCTACGACTAGGGACTTTCCAGGATATGCTTATAGACTACAGTTGTTCCACTAGTATGATCTCCATCATAATCAGAGTAGTCAAGCCGATATCCTCAGGGCTTTATCAGCATGCATGAATGAATAAAAGCATGATCAAATCAACATGTCAGATAAAACATAACCAGATAGCATACTATCATGTCGAGCAAGAATGCATACTGAATATATATACATGTATAGATACATCCACTATCACATAATGGCCTCTAGGGCATACATATATCCAACAAAAAACACAAATTCTGCCGCCCATATACAACAGTTACCGATAACTCTCGAACTTAATTCAGAATTTAAATCAGTTGCAAGTGTCTGACTCAGTCTGAGTCTAAATCAAACTTGAATCCAAACTCAAACCAGAATCCAATTCAAACATGAATCCAAACTCTAACATGTATACTTGAACCTGAACCTGAATTCCAGAACAATATCAACATGCAAACACGACTTGACTTGACCTAACCATGGCTATAACTTAACTTGATTACATGACTACTTGTTTACATCCTGAACCTGATTACATGAATAACTTATATCCATGGTCTCGGTAAGTCTGATAATTATAATTTATATAAAACATTACATGGGGTTAACAAGGTAGATTGGTACGGAATGTATTAGAAGTGGAACGAGATAGTCACTAAAAGACACCTACATGAACTCTCGTGGTGTTGTCCCATGGATTTTGACGGGGCCTTGTACTACCTGTTACCATAGTCTATGGGGCAAGTTGGACTCCTCTCGTATACACTGATACTTTCTGTACCAAGCTACAAACAACTACGTTAGAATAATAAACTGATACATATATAACTTAACAGTTTCCTTCCACAATACTTGCTATATTCCTCTCTTTCTTTTAGGACTTACCGAGCGCTAGGTCGCTGACGACATTCCTGTCTTTTTTATCTTTGGAATGTTCGTCAGGACCGGACTCTCTCGAGATCTAGCCTAACCAGGAGGACGTGGACCAGTTCACTGAGCAGACGAACTTCTAGCTTTTCCTTGTACTTTCATTTCATATGCCACTGTTTAAGCATTGTTTTATATCATTGTACTTTCCTTTTCAAAGCAATGTATTGTAAAGATGAATGTTAATAAAAATTGTTGTTTACATTATATCTCTTGTCATTTCTTGTGCATTTCATATATTGCTTATTTATGCTTAACGTATTTATTTCTGAGTAAATACGTCGCGTGCCTACCACGTCTCCGTCTCTGTATACTGGGAAGCGGGGCGTGACACAAACTCCTCCATCTAAGACGACTTAAACATTCTGTTGAATCACATCGAGTGGCAGACGAACAAAGACGGCAGCCCTGTTCCCGAAACAAAACAAATCAAGCACCAAACTCCATGTCAGAATCAAGTCAAGCATCCCAAAGATCAGATTCATGAAAGAAGATCTATCAATTTCACACACACAACCTATACACATGCCATGTATTTATTGATGGGGGAACTTTGTTAAGGTCGAAATTTACACCCCATTTGGCAAAATTAAAATCAGGTCAACAAGTCAAATCAACGCCCAAGTAGACTCAGGTCCAACTAATCTGGGCTCAACCCCAAGCAATCGGGCTCATCCCCAAATCGCCTCAGGCCCAAGCAAAACCGGTCGGCCATCGAAGAAGCAAAGAAAAGAATTATGTAAAAAATATATTTATTGTAATTTTTGGGAATAAATGTAAATAAATAGGCAAAATACCAATATTATAAAGTCCAAGAGCCCAAATGAAAAGTGTAAAGCCTATATAAGACTGTCATTATGAGAAATCAATAAAAAAAATTGATTCCCTAAAAATTTTAGGATTTTGTGCCGCCCTCTCTCGTTCCCTCTTTATCTCCCCTCATCTCCTGTTTTCCTCTCTTTTTTTAAGAAAATAATTTTTTTAGAAACCTCAAGAGATTTCTTTGTCTATTCTCATCCCCTATTCATCAAGACCCAAGAAGTAAAGAGAAGCAGAAGAGCGAGACTTCGAAGCCCATTGTAGCAAGATCTAGAATTCATAAAAGGGAATAGAGATTTCTTTTTTTTTTTAAATTATTTCAGACCTAAACATAAAATTGTAAAGATTCATGAGGCGTTTTAAGAATCCGATCGGAAACGGAGGAGGGTGACCCCATCAAAAGGAAACACTTCGGGCTTTTCCCTTAGGAAAACCTTCGGGAATGCGAATTTCGGTCCGTATTTCCCTTTAGAATACGGATTTCGGCCCGTATTTCCTTTTTTGGTGGGTGTAAATTTTTTTGTATTTCACCTTTTTGTACGATAAATCGATGAATCTAACAGTCATGCTGCCAAAATTTCGCTGATATACGCGCACGCGGTCCCATTCATAAAATAAAACAAAGTGAATAAAAAAATAATAAAAAGATTAAAAAAATAATAACAATAAAATAAATGGAAGCCGTCTTGGATACCCCCAAAGGGGAATACCCCGTCGGGGACCTCCAATAAGCGGAGAGGTCCGCGCCAAAGAAATGTTTCGGAGACCTCTAAGGGGTCCCCGAACCTTCGGGGGCCCTCCCCAAAGGGGAAGCAGGTCCCCGAACCTTCGGGGACCTGCTTCCTAAAACGGAGGGCCCCCGAGCACATGGAGGCCTTTTTCCAAAAAGGTAGGGACCCCCCACCCCCACCACCAGAATGCTCACGGACCTTCCCCAAAAGGAGAAGGTCCCCTCTATATAAAAAAATCTTTTTTTTAATAAAATAAAAGTGGAAGGTTGTGAACGCTAGATTCTTGTTATCAAATATAATTATTATTAAAACAATCTTGTTCCTAAAATATAAAGCTAAAGAATAATAAAAAATGAAAATAAAACATGAATGAATAAACAAAATAAAAATGAGAAGAACCTGTTTTGTATTCAATTTTCAAACACACCCATGTCCTACATCGAGTTCGCATGATCCGCATGACCCGTTAATCAAAGATTTGCTCGCTTCGAAACGATTAGTAATTAACGGCGTTTTTAACCGTGGCTGCCGGAGATTAGGACCTCCAAAATCAATAAACCCCAGCCTATCTTATGCAGGAAAAATCTATATAATACCTGACAAGCGTACGCATTCCTATCTAAATAGGGTGGCGAAAAACATTCTATAGATTCACCAAGAGCTATGATACCAAACTGATGCTGGAACGGCGAGGAAAGATGAAATAAGGAGATGGATTGTAACGGAGGTGGTAAATGGGAAATAAACTTGATCGCTCCTAAGAATCACACTAGGGAAATGAAGTAAAATGGGATTTCGTTTTGGATTTGGGGCCTTCGGTGAAGAGGATGACGATGATTGATCGATACACAGAGGAGATGATCTCCTTGCCATATATAAGCCCCTTCCTCTGCCCTACACCCCCAAAACTGCTTAGATTTTTCTCTACGAGATCAAAACCCACGATCCCTCTATCTATGCGATCTTCGTGCTTGACGTGCTCGTTAATGAGGAATCCCAACGAACGCGGTGCGTTTCTTTCTGAAAAATGGGTCAAGTTTAAAGTATTGGGCCATAAGGCCACATTCACTTACATCTCCCACTTAGCCAAAATGACCAAATACTTTCCGAGCACACTCCCACTATTTGTGAGATGTATCTCAAAATGTAATTATACGTACTCCCACTATCTGTGAGAAATGTGCACTTTTCACTCTTCATGAAAACCGAGTACAACCATTATCCATGGTTTTCTCCTTTCGTTATTCGACTTAGACATTTCTAAATTCCATTAAACCAACCTGTTAGATGAATATTTCTGCTGAAATATCTTTCGTCAAGGGGTCAGCAATCATGTCACTTGTAGGAATATAAATCATCTTGACTTCCTCTTTCTCTACTATATCATGAATATAGTGATATTGTACTTTAATATATCTTCTTTTCGAATTATTTGCACCACTGTGAATCAAGCTGATGGCTACTTTATTATCACAGTAAATCTCAATTGGTACACCACCAAATTGAGATCCAACTCCTCTAGGAACCGTCTAGTCCAGACTGCGTGAGTAGTAACCATACTACATGTACCCAGTTTCTTGTGTGTACCTTTCTACACACCCTTGTTTCCTACTACCCCAAAAAACAGCTGCACCTCCAAATATGAACAAATGTCCCGAAGTGGACTTCCCGTTATCTTTGTCTCCTCCAAAATCAGTATCGGAGTAACTAACAACCTTAAGTGAGTTTGCTTGATAAACCAACTTATGGTGCACGGTACCTTTTAGATACTTTAAAATCCTCTTAACAGCTTCCCAATGTGTTGGACCAGGATTATTTTGGTATCTACTAACTAGACTCACCGGATACACCAAGTATAATATAATACACATCATTGCATAAATAAAGCTACCAATAACTTGAGCATATAGGACATTAAGAGGTTTATGTCCTTCTCCAAGATATTGTTCTTTACACAGCCGCTTTCCCATAACCAATGGTGTATGTGCCTGATTGCAATTCTGCATCTTAATCTTCTAAGCATTGTGTGCAAATACCTTTCTTGGTTCAAACTTAACATTTTAGACTTTCTATCCTTAAGGATATGTATACCAAGAACATAGGATGCATCTCTCATGTCCTTCATCTCAAATTCACTACTAAGTGGTTATTTGATCTTATTCAACACTTCTATGTCATTTTCAGCAAGCAAAATATCATATCATCCACATACAAGGATAATATTGAAAAATTGCTCCTACTCTTCAAGACATACACACAGTTATCCAATTTTTTCGCAACGAAACCAAGTTGGATAACAGTATTGTGAAATTTGAGATACCATTGTATAGATGATTGTTTTAAACCATATAGAGACTTTTTCAATTTACATACCTTATTATCCTTTCCTTCAACCTGAAATCCCTCAGGTTGTCTCTTATATATTACTTCCTTCAACTCTCCGTTGAGAAAAGCAGTCTTGACATCCATTTGGAAAAGTTCCAAATCAAGATATGCAACAATCGCTAAGATTATTCTAATAGATGCATACTTGGCCACCGGAATGTAAGTCTTATGACAATTTATACCTGCCTTTTAAGTAAAGCTTTTAGCAACTAATAAGGCCTTAAATGTATCAACAAACTCATTAGCTCGATATTTCTTCTTCAATGCCCATTTGCATCATATGGACTTCCTATCTTCTGATAAGTCACATGGCTTCAATACTTTGTTTCTTTCTATTGAGTCAAGCTCCTTTTCCACTGCTTTCAGCTATTGATCTGATTTATGTGTGTTCATCGAATCCTCATAATTCAGAGGATCAGCTTGCTCATCCACATCAATATCTATCGAGAAAGAAGATGGTTCACATGAATATAGATGGTAGTCATCCATCCATGCAGGTGTTGTTCTAGATCTTTTGTAGCCACTAACATTTGCAAGTTGTACAAGTTCAGCTGGTTGATTTTCCATAGGTATATTCTTATTTAAAAGTTCATCTTACATAATCGGATGACTAACTTCATCCACTATATCCGGGTCATCTTTGGAAACATTATCTAAGTCTAGTAGATGTGCTACATCCTCTTGAACTTATTCTCTTTCCTATAAATTTTATAAAAAAAAAAGCAGCATCTCTATTTTCAATGACCCCTTTTTCTTCGTGGAATAATCTATTTCACTTAGATTTTTCAGAATAACTTGAATCTACACTTCAAGGTTTTGAGATCCAGTTTATCTCTAACCTGATATGAAATGAGATCATGTGTGTAAAATTTTGAAAATATTAGATAATAAATTAATTTAATTAATTAAATAATAAAATGTTAATTTAAAAAGTTAGTAAAACAAAAATAGGACACTTTCATAAGTAGTGTAAAATTAATTAAATTGAAATTTAAGTTTGTAACATTAATGAATTTCAAGGGTTTTAGTAAAAAATTTAGCTTCATGTGTAATATGATATAGTATGAGGGGTTATGTGAAAAGGTTAGTTTTTTTATGCAAATTAGAATTGTTTAAGGGGTTGTTATGCAAAAGGGGGTAGGAATTGGTTAAGGTTAATTTAAACCCTTGGTGTATCATAAAACCATGAAGACACCTCCTTCTTGCACATACACCCCATGCACACACCTCATCCTTTGCATGAAAACCCCACCTTTTTCCTTGCTACACCACCTATTTGCATGGAACTACCACCTCCATTTTGGTGACACCTCCTCCTACATCTCATAGCTCATTCCCCTTATCCTATACAAAGTTGTTCGGTCTTAAAACAAAATTTAGATCGGAAAAATAGAAAAGGAAAAGGAAAAACATAGAACACACAAAAAGAAAAGAGAAGAGAGGAGAGCTAAGTGCTAAGAATTTTCCTCACCCTCAAGTTAGGAACTAGGAGCTTATGCATCTTGGAGGAAGATCTTCCAGAAATCCTCTGTCGGTATAACCTTTAAACACTGTAGGATTTTAATTCTGTAACTATTTTATTTTAGAAATCGAATATCGGTAATATCGTATTTTAGGCAAAATTTAGCTCTGTGTTAATCTGCAATAGTTTAGATGATAACTAAAGTAACCAAACAATTACATCATCTTATAAACTGGACCAAGAATAAACCATAGGAAGAAGAACCCCGGTGCTCGGATTTTGGCCGGCGACAAGAAGGAAAAATCCGATCTCGCCGGATTTCTTGGGGAATTGGGTTTTGTGGTTTTTAGGATAGGTCCATGTATATAAATTAGGATGTTTGGTATTGTTTATTTAAGTTAAATTTTCAGTATGGGAAATCTGGAAGCTAATATCTGAAAAGGGATCAAAATTCTAAAATACGACACGGGTGTTTCGTAACGTGTTTTCTGTTACGAACAGCGATCGGTTAAAATTCAGTTAGTATAAGTGTTAGATAGTTGCAATAGTCATACTTAGTATAGCTAATACGTAAAAACTTGTGTTTTGTGTTTTCACTATATCGGAATGTAGGTGCTTCTTATACAAGTTAATTTCAATGTTAGATTTGAGTACGGGAACTTCGGAGGCCGCAAGGAAAGGAAAGGGATTGGTGATTTCTGAGTAGTATACGACATATTCCGGTGAGTAGACTAAACATCTACTGGGGGATTTTGTATGGATGGCGTGATACGCCCGTAGTTAAGTTTAAATAAAAATGCCTTTGCATATAAATGTTGATCATATATATATATATATATATATATATATATATATTAATAATTGTTAGAATACTGCACAATTATCGACGAGTCATGCTGCACATGCACGTACCTACATATTACACTACACCTCGTCGATATTAACATGTCACATAAACACTTAGTATTTGTTATGTTAAATACGATTCCTACTATACCTTTAGCATCAAAAATGGTAATTAATTTGCATAAATGATATCATGTTTCATATTCAAGTGTTAGTATTTCGATATAAGATGCATTGGATTATTGAGGATTTATGGATTTGAGTTTTTATATACTATTGAGTAGATTCAGTGATTTTCATGTTGATATGAGATGTCCACCATGAGATATTGTTTTTATGATTTGATTTTATTCCGGACCGAGTGGGGGAGCTATACGGTCGCGGATTTTCATGTTATCCATACTGAGTGGGGGAGTTATACAGTCGGATTCATGGTGGACCCGGTCGAGACCGAGGGGCAGGAAAGCCGCATTTGAGACGGGGAGCCTAGCGAGGATACTCGATACCGGAGACAGTTATGAACACGGCGGATATCTAGGTGATACCGACCGGTGTTATTGGATGACAGGATCGTTCGGGGAACGATGCCTGATGAAAACAGAAGATTTGTGTCGATGTTGGACACGGAAAAAGGATGGACCTTGTTTGGAAATAATTGATGAGATTTTAGTTTTATTTATAAACTTAATAGTATATGGTCATGTTTCCACATATTATAATGCATTATATTCATCATTTTGATATTAGATCTAGTTCGTCATACTTACATTATCAGTCGATATATGTTAGTTTTATTCACTGAGTTGGCAACTCACCCCCGTTGTGCCATAGTTCCTTGCAGGAGTCTTGTGGATGCATAGCAGCAGTGCAGATCCATTCGTCGGCTGTTACCGCTCTTTTTGCTAGGTAGGTTACATATGTAGTAACCTCATATTTTGGATATGTGTATTTTGGATCTAGTGTTACTCCATCAGACCATGTATAACAAAACATGTTGTATATTATTTAGACTGAGTGATATCGTTAGTTACGTTAACTATGTTTTTCTTAAATTTTGCATGAAATTCTTCACCTTGAGTGTTGTACTATTATTGCTTGTGGATTTCCGCCGTTTGGCATTGTTTGCTCCCAACTAGGGATGCAATTTAATCGCACAACTTAAATTGGATTTCTATTAATAATTAAAAAGATAGGCACCGTCGAAAGTTTAACATCAGTTGTTACATTTCTTTTTTTTTAAACATTTCGGCATACTACTTCATTCTTAGTACTTAAATACTGAAAATTTCTAAATTTCTGCAAAAAGGGTTTTGATCTTGTTTTGGCTTACTCAGATTGTGTCGATATCTTTAGATATCATATAATCTAAGTACCGGTCACATCCAAACTTTGGGTCGTGACAAAGTTGGTATCAGAGCTTAGGATTAACCTTACAGAACCGAGTAGAGATTTGGAGTAAGTAGACTTAAGTTTCATTACGTAGGATGACCTTTGGTTGATGGAGTAGGTGATTTAGGATGAGTAGAGTATCGTACATATGTTCCGCGGCATATTTACGCTATGATACTCAGCCTAAGTAACCTTAGGATATATCTTATTTAATCCTTCCTTTGACTTCTTTTTGTTGCTACTCCTATTCGTACGCCTTATCAACTCTCGTTTTCTGTTCCAGTTGCTATGAATACGCGAGCTAGGCGTGCCGCAGCTAAGGACGCAGTTAGGGCAAATCCTTCTATGACTATGACTGACGCACCGAACATTTCGGCGGTGAATGAGCATGTTGATCCTTCTTCTCTGGACAGACTGACTAGGATAGAGGAAGGCATGTTGGGCCTAAAACATTTGGTAGGACAGTTGGCAGAGGACACCCATGTTCAGAGGCATGATCAAACACCGACGATGGTAGAACCCAATGAACAGCCTATGCAAACTGTCGCACTAGCAGAACCGAGAGTGATGGAGGTATCTCTTCCAGAGTTCATGAGGTTGAGACCTCCGGTGTTTACCGGGACCGATGCAGCAAAGGATCCTCAGTCCTTTCTTGATAGGATGGCCAGGATTGGCAGGTCGTTGCGATGTTCTGATGTGAGATCAGTGGAGCTGACCAGTTTCCGATTAGAGGGGCTTGCACAGATTTGGTGTGAGTCGATGGAGAGAGGGCAAGCTACGGGTCTTCCTCCGATGACATGGGCGGAGTTTTCTGAGGTCTTCCTTTCTAGATTTCTTCCACAGAGCATGAGGGACGCTAGAGCCAGCAGTTTTGAAGCGTTGCAAAAGACTGCTAGTATGTCGGTGGCAGAGTATGATTTACAGTTCACCCAGTTGTCGCGCTATGCTCCATACTTAGTTCCCACGGAGGAGCACCGGGTGAAGAGATTTGTGAGGAGCCTGGATACCCAGCTATTTCTTGCTATAGGCTCCCAGCACTTCGATACTTATGCTCAAGCCATGGACGCAACTATGCGAGTGGAAGAGCGTCTGAGCGAGGCAGTGATTGTTCCGGAGCCAAAGAGGACAAGACCTATTGGGTCAGTTACTAGGCAGTTTGGCAGAGGTAGAGGCAGACGCTTTCCAGGCCGCAGTTTTGGGAGAGGTTGGACCCAGGGCCAGATGTTCAGTTCATGCCCCGATGATCAGAGGCCCCCATCTATATCTTTTAGTTGCGGACTTCCAGGGCATTTCACAAGGGATTGTACACCCCAGGGAGGGACTGTTTTTCCACAGGCTGCTTTACCCCCTCCACCTTCTACTTCGATGTCCCTACTTCCTCCCCCAATTGGCACTATGCGCCAGGCTGTTGCACCACGAGGTCGAGGCTTTGCTGGACGCTTTCAGAGAGGCCGAGGAGATCAAGGGAGAGGACGACAGGATGCGGGTAGGGGCCAGGCATGGGTTTTTGCACTGACTCCACAGGATGCCCAGGCATCCAATGCAGTTGTGGCAGGTACTCTTGCAGTATATTCTTTAGATGCACATATTTTATTTGATCCCGGTTCTACGCATTCTTACGTATCTGCACACTTTGCACTTTCTCTGGGGAGAGAGTCGTCGTTGCTAGAGTCACCGTTAGTTGTGATTACTCCGGTAGGAGATTCTTTTGTAGCTCGACACATACTCAGGTATTGTTCAGTACGTATTAGGGATAGGGATTCATTAGTTGATTTGATTCTTCTGGATATGCTATATTTTAATATACTTCTTGGTATGGATTGGTTGGCCGCTTGTCATGCTTATGTAGATTGTCGGGGGAAAGCGGCAGATTCTGTTTTCCAGGTGAACCGATTTTTGTTGTGCAGGGAGACTGTAGTGTAACTCCTGCCAACATGATTTCTGCTCTTTGTGCGGGACAGCTCTTGAAGATGGGTTGTTGAGGGTTCTTAGCGTTTGTTCAGGACGTAAGAGCCGCTGAAGTCCCGTTGGACCAGGTTCCGATAGTGCGAGAATTTCCGAACGTGTTTCCTGCTGAATTACCAGGATTACCGCCTGATTGCGATATCGAATTTTGCATTGACTTAATTTCAGGTGCGGGGCCTATTTCTATACCATCTTATCGGATGGCCCCGACGGAGTTGAAGGAACTCAAGAGTCAATTGCAAGAGTTGTTGGATAGAGGACTTGTTCGTCCGAGTGTATCACCGTGGGGAGCTCCTGTATTGTTCGTTAAAAAGAAGGACGGCAGCATGAGACTGTGCATCGACTACAGGCAGCTGAATCGTGTTACTGTGCAAAATAGGTATCCACTACCTCGTGCAGATGACTTATTCGATCAGTTGCAGGGAGATGGCTATTTCTCTAAGATTGATTTACGGTCAGGGTATCACCAGTTGAGAGTTCGGAAAGATGACATTCCGAAAACTGCTTTTCGCACACGATACGGGCATTATGAATTCTTGGTGATGTCGTTCGGGCTCATCAATGCCCCAGCAGCTTTCATGGATATGATGAACCATATTTTCAAGCCATTCCTTGATCAGTTTATTATTGTATTCATAAATGATATTCTTGTTTATTCCCGGAGCCGGGAGGAGCACGAGCAGCATTTGCGTATCACATTGCAGACCTTGAAGGAGTATCAGCTGTTCGCTAAATTTTCCAAGTGTGCTTTCTGGCTGGACAGTGTGGATTTCTTAGGTCACGTAGTGACGAGAGATGGTATACGTGTGGACCCAAAGAAGATCGAAGCAGTACAGCACTAGCCCAGACCTGTATTAGTTACAGAGATTCGAAGTTTCTTGGGTCTGGCCGGTTATTACCGACGCTTTGTGCAGGATTTTTCTCGGATCGCTGCACCGTTGACCGGATTGACTAGAAAGGAAGTTCCATTTCTTTGGACAGATGCATATGAGCAGAGTTTCTAGCAGTTGAAGACTCGCTTGACGACTGCACCAGTCTTATCATTACCTTCTGGGTCACGTAGTTTTGTAGTGAATTGTGATGCCTCTCGAGTGGGCTTAGGCTGTGTGTTGATGCAGCACGGCAGGGTTGTAGCTTATGCTTCTCGGCAGCTGAAGAGGCATGAGCAAAAGTACCCCACTCATGACTTAGAGATGGCTGTTGTAGTATTTACACTGAAGATTTGGAGGCATTACTTGTAGGATGAGTCGTGCTAGATATTCACAAACCACAAGAGCTTGAAATATATTTTTCAGCAGCGAGATCTGAATCTGAGGCAGCGTCGATGAATGGAACTAGTGAAGGATTACGATTGCGAGATTCTGTATCATCCGGGCAAAGCAAATGTTGTAGCAGAAGCTTTGAGTCGAAGGCCTATAGGTAGCTTATCTCATTTGCGCACCATGCAGAAACAGTCTTCGATAGATTGGCATATTCTGTGTGATAGCCGTATACAGTTTGAGTTCACATCGACAAGAGGACAGCTAGCTCATGTTCGCACCCGTCCTCAGTTATTAGATCGTATTAGAGAGACCCAGCCCACGGATGCTCGCTTGTCAAAGATCATGGATCAGGTTAGACAACGTAAAGAGTCTGAGTTCGTGATAGATGACTGTAGAGTATTACGTTTTGGGACTCGTCTTTGTGTGCCGGATTCAGAAGGACTGAGACGTGAGATCTTAGAGGAGGCCCATCGGTCATCATATAGTATTCATCCTGGGTCCACTAAGATGTATCATGACTTGAAGGATGTCTATTGGTGGGAAGGAATGAAGAGAGATGTCGCGGGGTTTATTTCGAGATGCTTGACTTGTCAGCAAGTCAAGACTGAGCACCAGAGGCCAGCAGGAGAGTTGCAGCCCTTACCTATTCCGGAGTGGAAATGGGAGCAGATTTCCATGGATTTCATTGTGGGTCTACCCAGGACTAACAAAGGGTATGATTCCATCTGGGTAATTGTGGATAGATTGACAAAGACAGCACACTTTCTTCCGGTGAAGACAACGTTTGGATATGAGCAGTATGCTCAGATTTACATTGACGAGATAGTGCGATTGCATGGAGTTCCGACGTGCATAGTATCCGATAGGGGTACACAGTTTACCAGCCGGCTATGGTAGAAACTTCAAGAGGCTCTAGGTACACAATTGAGTTTTAGTACAGCCTTTCACCCACAGACAGATGGTCAATCAGAGCGGACCATACAGACTCTAGAGGATATACTTCGAGCTTGCAGTCTTGACTTCGGTGGCAGTTGGGATCGTCACTTACCTTTGATAGAATTCTCTCACAACAACAGTTTTCAGGAGACGATCCAGATGGAACCCTTTGAAGCTTTGTATGGGAGAAAGTGTCGATCACCCATTTGCTGGACGAAACTCAGCGAGAGTAGCATTTTGGGACCGCGAATAGTACAGGAGACTACAGAAAAGATCCAGTTGATACGGGACAGAATGAGAGCGGCCCAATGCAGACAAAAATCATATGCCGATCGACGCCGTCGTAGACTTGAGTTTGATGTGGGAGATCATGTGTTCCTTCATGTATCTCCGATGAAGGGTGTGATGCATTTCGGGAAAAAGGGGAAGCTCAGCCCCAAATATGTCGGACCCTATGAGATTCTGGAGAGAGTGGGTGATGTAGCTTATCGTTTAGCACTTCCACCGAGTTTTCCCGGTGTGCATCCGGTGTTTCACGTGTCTATGCTTCGTAAGTATCTTCACGATCCTTCTCACGCGATCCAGTATCAGACAGTACAGCTTGAGCAGGATTTATCCTACACAGTGCAGCCAGTAGCTATTCTAGACCGACAGGCAAAGAAACTGATATCAAGGGTACTGCCGTCTGTAAAGGTTCTTTGGCGAGGAACTAATCGCGAGGAGATCACTTGGGATACCGAAAATGCGATGCGAAAGAAATTTCCACATCTTTTTGAAGGTATGTATAGTTAAGTTTTAAATTCGGGGACCGAATTTTCTTAAGGGGGAATATTGTAACATTTTGAAAATTTTAGATAATAAATTAATTTAATTAAATAAATAATAAAATATTAATTTAAAAAGTTAGTGAAACAAAAATAGGACACTTTCATAAGTAGTGTGAAATTAATTAAATTTAAATTTAAATTTGTAACATTAATGAATTTCAAGGGTATTAGTAAAAAGTTTAGCTTCTTGTGTAATATGATATAGTATGAGGGGTTATGTGAAAAGATTAGTTTCTTTATGCAAATTAGAATTGTTTAAGGGTTGTTATGCAAAAGGGGGTAGGAATTGGTTAAAGTTAATTTAAACCCTTGGTGTATCATAACACCATGAAGACACCTCCTTCTTGCACATACACCTCATGCACACATCTCACCCTTTGCATGAAAACCCCACCTTTTTTCCTTGCTACACCACCTACTTGCATGGAACTACCACCTCCTTTTTGGTGACACCTCCTCCTACATCTCATAGCTCATTCCCCTTATCCTATACAAAGTTGTTCAGTCTTAAAACAAAATTTAGATCAGAAAAATAGAAAAGAAAAAGGAAAAATATAGAACACACAAAAAGAAAAGAGAAGAGAGGAGAGCTAAGTGCTAAGAATTTTCCTCACACTCAAGGTAGGAACTAGGAGCTTGTGCATCTTGGAGGAAGATCTTCCAGAAATCATCTGTAGGTATAACCTTTCAACACTGTAGCATTTTAATTCTGTAACTGTTTTATTTTAGAAATCGAATATCGGTAATATCGTATTTTAGGCAAAATTTAGCTATATGTTAATCTGTTATAGTTTAGATGATAACTAAAGTAACCAAACAATTACATCATCTTATAAATTGGACCTAGAATAAACCATAGGAAGAAGAACCCCAGTGCTCAGATTTTGGCCGGCGACAAGAAGGAAAAATCCGATCTCGCCGGATTTCTTGGGGAATTGGGTGTTGTGATTTTTAGGGTAGGTCTATATATATGAATTAGGATGTTTGGTATTGTTTATTTAAGTTAAATTTTCAGTATGGGAAATCTGGAAGCTAATATCTGAAAAGGGATCAAAATTCTAAATTATGACACGGGTGTTTCGTAACGCTTTTTCAGTTTTCTGTTACGAACAGCGATTGATTAAAATCCAGTTAGTATAAGTGTTAGATAGTTGCAATAGTCATACTTAGTATAGCTAATACGTAAAAACTTGTATTTTGTGTTTTCACTATATCGGAATGTAGCCGCTTCTTATACAAGTTAATTTCAATGTTAGATTTAAGTACGGGAACTTCGGAGGCCGCAAAGAAAGGAAAGGGATTGGTGATTTCTGAGTAGTATACGACATATTCCGGTGAGTAGACTAAACATCTACCGGAGATTTTGTATGGATGGCGTGATACGCCCGTAGTTAAGTTTAAATAAAAATGCCTTTGCATATTAATGTTGATCATATATATATATATATATATATATATATATATATATATATATAAATAATTATTAGAATATTGCACAATTATCGATGAGTCATGCTGCACATGCACGTACCTACATGTTACACTACACCTCGTCGATATTATATATATATATATATATATATTAATAATTATTAGAATATTGCACAATTATCGATAAGTCATGCTGCACATGCACGTACCTACATGTTACACTACACCTCGTCGATATTAACATGTCACCTAAACACTTAGCATTTGTTATGTTAAATATGATTCCTATTATACCTTTAGCATCAAAAATGGTAATTAATTTGCATAAATGATATCATGTTTCATATTCAAGTGTTAGTATTTCGATATAAGATGCATTGGATTATTGAGAATTTATGGATTTGAGTTTTTATATACTATTGAGTAGATTCAGTGATTTTCATGTTGATATGAGATGTCCACCATGAGATGTTGTTTTTATGATTTGATTTTATTCCGGACCGAATGGGGGAGCTATACGGTCGTGGATTTTCATGTTATCCAGACTGAGTGGAGGAGCTATACAGTCGGACTCATGGTGGACCCGGTCGAGACCGAGGGGCAGGAAAGCCGCATTTGAGGTGGGGATCCTAGCGAGGATACTCGATACCGGAGACAGTTATAAACACGGCGGATATCTAGGTGATACCGACCGGTGTTATTGGATGACAGGATCGTTCGGGGAACGATGCCTGATGAAAACAGAAGATTTGTGTCGATATTGGACACGGAAAAAGGATGGACCTTGTTTGGAAATAATTGATGAGATTTCAGTTTTATTTATAAACTTAGTAGTATATGGTCATGTTTCCACATATTATCATGCATTATATTCATCATTTTGATGTTAGATCTAGTTCGTCATACTTACATTATCAGTCGATATATGTTAGTTTTATTCACTGAGTTGGCAACTCACCTCCGTTGTGCCATAGTTCCTTACAGGAGTCGTGTGGACACATAGCAGCAGTGCAGATCCATTCGTCGGCTGTTACCGCTCTTTTTGCTAGGCGGGTTACATATGTAGTAACCTCATATTTTGAATATGTGTATTTTGGATCTAGTATTACTCCATCAGACCATGTATATTGATTTAGAACAAAATATATTGTATATTATTTAGACTGAGTGATATCGTTAGTTACGTTAACTATGTTTTTTCTTAAATTTTTCATGAAATTCTTCGCCTTGAGTGTTGTACTATTATTGCTTATGGATTTCCGCCGTTTGGCATTGTTGCTCCCAACTAGGGATGCAATTTAATCACACAACTTAAATTGGATTACTATTAATAATTAAAAAGATAGGCACTGTCGAAAGTTTAACATCAGTTGTTACATTTCTTTTTTTTTAAACGTTTCGGCATACTACTTCATTCTTAGTACTTAAATACTGAAAATTTCTAAATTTCCGCAAAAAGGGTTTTGATCTTGGTTTTGGCTTATTCAGATTGAGTCGATATGTTTAGATATCATATAATCTAAGTGCCAGTCACATCCAAATTTTGGGTCGTGACAAAGTGCTACACAACCCCATTTTCTTAAATGACTCAAATTGGTTTTGTGTCCATTCCAAATCTTATAAGGTGTTGACTCGACTAATTTTATGGAAATTCTATTCAAAATATAATTTGCAGTCAATATTGTTTCTCCCCAAAAATCCTTAAAGAGTCCATAATGAGACAACATATATCTTACTGCATTCATCAATATTTTATTTTTCCTTTCAGCCACACCGTTTTATTGTGGCATATAAGATATAGTGGTTTGTTTCTTAATACCATACTGAATGCAGTAGTAAAATTCTTTTGAGTTGAATTCCCCATCCCTGTCAGTTCTTAACATCTTAATGTACCTGCCAAGTTTTCTTTCTACTTCTGTCTTATATCTTTTAAAATATTCAAATGCTTCCAATTTTCTGTTTAAAAGATATACAAAACTAAACTTGGAATAGTCGTCTATGAAGTTTATAAAATATTCCTTGTTAGCACGCGTCTTTACACTTAATGATCCACAAATATCAGAGTTAACCAATTCTAAAAGTTCACTCGCTTTTTGATCTTCTGGAAATTACTTTCTAGTTATTTTTCCGATCAAGCAATGTTCACAGGGTAATGTCCTTACTCCTGTCATATCTGGTAATAAGTCCATCTTAATTATATAATCTATCTTACTATTATCAGGATGTCCTAATCTCATATCAAATATCAAAATCAGATAAAAGACACAAAAAATAATTCAAATCAGAATTCTTAATGCATGAAACGGGTTTTACAACAAAGAGACAAAATAAATCATGTTCAGATACAAACTTGCCCATAACAAAAACTTTCTTGTCTTTCCCAATAGAAACCTATTGTTGTAAAACCTAACTTCAAAACCCTTTTTCAGCAAGGCAGGAATAGAGATCAGATTATGTCTTATGTCAGGTGCATAAAATACATCCTTAAGAACCATAATGCTGTCCCCAAGGTCCAATCTGTATGAAGTATTATTCCCCATGTAGATTCTCTGTTCTTCCTTCTTCAGCTCCTGGAAGTCAGTGATCCCTTCCTTCATCTTTGCAATATACCGGGTCACTCCTGAGTCTATCCACTATCCATCAGCATCGGTGGTTGCAGTATTGCACTCGATTACACCGATGAACTCTCGCTTGCCGGATCCTCCTTGTTCTGGGCATTTAGGATAACCCTTGTTCTTGGCATGTGGAAGTTGGATTTGAAGTGGTCAAACTTCCTACAGATATAGCAGGCTCCAGGAGGTCTTTTCTTGCAACGAGCATGCTGCTGACTAAGTCCTTTGAAGAATGGCATGAAGGGTTCAATATGATGGCTCTTTTGTGCTCCTTACGCCTTGCTATACTGCACAGTATTTATTTCTTCTTGTCGCATAAGGTTCACATCCGATCCTCTCCTCCTGGATAGTAGGTCTTGCTCCATTGCTAACTGGGATGACAAGTCAGTAACGCGCTTAATGGTTCCATTCAATCTAAGGGTTGTGGCGGCCATATCTAGTGAAGGTGGCAAACTATTTAAAATAGTCGCCATTTGCAGTTTTTCAGAAATTTCTGATCCTGCAGAAACTAAGTCCTTAGCCATGACATCATTTTGTTCACATGTTCAGTGACATTGTCACCTTCTTGCATGCGGCATAAATTAAACTTATGCATCAACAGTTGTATGTTCACCTCAGAAGTGGTGTCATAATTTTCCTTAATTGCATGCCACATATGTTTTGCAGTATTATAGTTTTCAAAAACTTTAATAAGACTATCTTTCATGAACATAAGCATCAGGCTTTTAACTTTTTTGTCATTGAGTTGCCACTGATCAAACTCTCTTTTCTGAATGTCAGTGGGATGATCATTGAGAGTTGGAGTAGCGACTTCAAGGACACTATCTAAATTGTCATGAATAAGCCCATATTTAATCTTCCTATGCCACATATATTAGTTGGTACCATTAAGACGTTATATCTTGGCTAGTTCAGAAGCAATGAGTTTATTAGCCATGTCGATTAAGTACTATATGACAATTCCAAAAAAGAATGAATATAGGTCGATAAAAAACTAATTGTTGCAAAGTATGAGAGAGAGAGAAATAAATATTAAGAAAAAATACTCAAACTATTAAACGATTTGAGTATAAAATTATTAAAAATTGAGACTAAAATGGATAGGTGCAAAATAAAAATACTAAGAACTGATGAATACTAAAAAATAGAAAAAAAATGCAAACTAAAGTATTAATGGATACACTAAATGTTAAGATTAGAAGTGGGTACTAACGTAGGTATAATGTAACAGATCTAAGCAAGGATTAATTATAATATGAAACATGAACAGATTATAACATGAAACATGATAGATCTAAGCATGAATTGATTATGAGATGAAGCGTGAATAGATTATAACATGAATTTGAATCAGTAAAATCATTAAACAAGCTGCTGGCATAATAATCGCAATAGCAAATGTAAACAAATTTGACAAATAAGCCCTATCATAACAATACGCCATAACAAATATTAAAAAAATACATCTGATTATATGTTAGTCGTAGAAAAATACAAAGCTGGCTTCTATAAAAATAATATTAACAAAGAGACAAATCTTGTCTGTCACAAAAAAATGAACTTAACCAAACCAATTAACTGAGCCAATGAAAACACACCGGTTAAAACAAGTTTTTCATCTTGATAACTAGGTTGGATTGAATTAGGATCTAATTTAATTTTATGATCTTGTTCAATTCAGTCAAACAAAAAAAAAACAATTAGCTTAGCGTTTTCAGGTCAAAACAACTCCTCTGTAAGAAGTGGAAGAAAATAAACTAATGGGTTTGTCAAGCCCCGAAAAGAAGAAAAAATCTACCCAAGAAAGAAATTAAGGCACAGTGTGGATCGAGATGGGATCGAGCGTGTCGGAGATGGAGCGAGTTCATCGAAATTGGGAGATGGGGTCGCGGCGGGAGTTCCATAAGTTGAGGTCGGTGCAGCTGTCGGTGGCGGCGGGGGAGATCGAGGTGGTCAACTGCAGGAGAGCTCAGAGGGATCGAAGGAGGGAAAACTCGAGCAGATCGACGATGGTAGAGCTTCTGAGGTGGAGCGACGTGCGATGGAGGATCCCCTAGCACTGATCCCATGAAGTAAAAGGGGATTTCGTTTTGGATTTGGAGGCTTCGGTGAAGAGGATATCGATTGTCACGTCCCGCTTCCCAAGATACATAACTACGGCACGTGATAGAGCCAATCATGCTACCTATGGATAGGAATCATCCCTCCACAGTCACATTACGGCTGTCTATCGGATATCAAGAACAGTAAAATATATAATCTAGCTAACGCATGTCCATCTGCTACAATAAACAGAATTAAGAAAATGCATAAAGCGGAAACGAATTAAGATCCAATAAATAGTAGTA
The DNA here is from genome assembly GCA_030015575.1 of Agapanthus africanus. Classification (NCBI taxonomy): domain Eukaryota; kingdom Viridiplantae; phylum Streptophyta; class Magnoliopsida; order Asparagales; family Amaryllidaceae; genus Agapanthus; species Agapanthus africanus. The sequence goes on along the minus strand of JASDDO010000024.1, from coordinate 793,974,021 downwards.
TCTGAATCACGTCCCAATATGGCTCACATCAATAGAAAAAAATTGCGGAAATAAATAAAATAAGAGTCTCTAAACTAAATAACTAGCTCCTCATTGCTCGGCTTGATTGCGAAAGTACTCTTGATCTGCCTGCGATAAAGCTAGATGAACTGGGCCATGCAAAACTCAGACATCAGTGCGTCATAATATCAAAATAATCGTAATAACCAGGATATGATGATATAATTAAATATGAATATAAATAATAAATGCAGATATGAATAGTGAGCTATATGTATGTGATGTGTATCCTAAAGTCTCTGCATCTAGGTTACTTATTCTAGAAATTTTTGAAATCAATTAATTTAATTCTCATCGTAACTCAACAATATATATCCCGTTCATTTTGCACGGGACCACAGTACAATGATTTATTACGTAACGTCCGGAATCACGGCAAACAATGATTTATTCCATGACGTCCAGAATTACGGCAAACAATGATAATGATTATTCCGTAACGTCCGGAATCACGGCAAATAATAATAATATCCTCTTGAGTCACATTTCAATTATATTTTCGATTTTCCCTTTTCCCCCAAGGTTATGTGTTCAAGTCAGGTATTGACGATATAAATCTAATGCCAACACAAGATCAAGCAGGTACAAATCTTGTCTATACAAACAACAAGTCACGTCCACCGGGCCAACAATCAGGATTGTTGGCATTAGCAATAGGATCCAAATAACAAGTCTGGTAATGTGTCGTAACATGTCATGTAAAGTATATTAACCACAACAGATACCAATGTAAAACGGTAATCAATATCGAAACACGGTGACACGACTATTGCCAGGATGCATATGTATCTATCTGTAATAACCATTATACGTTCATTACTATGTATGATACAAACTAGATAATATATTGAACTGATATAGTAGTATGATAATATCGTGACATTCCGGCATGCAATTAGATAAACTATTATTGGTACGGATACAGACGGATGCTATAAAACGGTAAATCGGTAATTTCTGCTGAATAGTAATGCACAAGCACTATAATTTATCAAGTAAATATTGATATAATAATATAGCATGTTGAAAACTTAGAGCTTTCCTGATCGGATCTCACGTCGAGATACGAATGTCACGTTCCGACGTCGAAATAAAGTCACAGCACAAACTTACGCACGCAGGATTGGACCTGGCTGAGCAGTGACGTGACTGGGTTAGACGATGACGGTGATTAGGTCATCTGGATCGTCGGCGACGTGCGCAACTCCGGCGACACGGCCGGAAATCAAGAAAATAACAAGAAAAGAAGAAGTAAAAAAGGAAAGACTTGTTGCTGGGTTCGCGACGTGAGGAAGAAAAGAAACGAGGAAGAGAGAGAAAGAGTTGAGGTTTAATAATAGGTTTTATAATTATATAATATACAGAGAGGGGGGAGACGTGAGAAAGAGAGAGAGTTAATTAATTTAATATATATATAACACATTATATATACAGAGGATATATAAAATATTATATATATATAGTATTTTACAGATAATACCAGATCACTACAAATATTACCCGCATCCATTCAAAAATCTAGTTTTTTAATATGGAGAATATACATTAAAATTTAAACTATAATGCGATATCCTGTCAATAAAAATGTATACGCCCAAGTACAGATCTATGTAAATATACGTAGCGATCAATTACGAGTCTGTTTTAACAATTAGGGTATGAACAAGATATATGGGTGCAACCACATGATATGGGGGGTGATGACATGCAAAGCTAGATATCAAAATATATTATTTGGTTTTTATTGTGTATTATTAAAAGATATGTGGAATCTATTATATGTGTATAGATTTGCACGGATACTCTGTACTAGCAAATATTTGATGTAATATTGAGCCATGATGGGTTTCAAATATGCGGGTCGAGTCGGATAATAATCGCAACTGCTAATTTCACCATCCGCAACCCAAAAGCAATAATAAAGAAATATGTTGCAAAATTTGAAATACCCCAAAATATATAGTATAAATGCAGTAGGGTGTTACATTGATGATTGATCGATATACAGAAGAGATGATCTCCTTGTCATATATAGGCCCCTTCCTCTGCCTTACACCCCAAAACTGCCCAGATTTTTCTTCGCGAGATCAAAACCCACGATCTCTTCATCTCCGCGATCTTCACGCTTTACGCGCTCATGAACAAGAAATCCCAACGAACGTGGTGCGTTTCTTTCTGGAAAATGGGTCGAGTTTAAAGTATTGGGTCATAAGGCCACATTCACTTATAGGAACTAGACGAGGATCGGCTACTATCTTTAGAATCAAATTATAACAAGCCATAATGTTATTTACGACTCTATAGAATCACATAACAGAATCGAAGACGCAACTCTTCATCCGATAGAATCAAACCAAAGAATAAAGAGAAACTCTAAACCCAATGGAATCACACCTGAGAAGAAAAAAGCACAAACTTTATAATTTCATTAATTTATCAAAAGTCTACACTATTCATCATCATCAGTATAGCTATATATAAGACTTGAAACAACCCTCCTAGTTTTAGATTAAACTAGAGAATTAATAATATTAATTAAGGATAAAGAACCGACGAGTTGTCTACATTTACACTAATTCGTTTATTCATTAGGATTTAAGCATTTAAGTCAAGTTCTTTAAACCTTTTGGATGAGAAGGTAGCAGTGGGAAGAGAGAATGCTCAATTTAGTTTTAAATACCGATTTCTCAATTTAGTTTTCTCCAAAATCTTATTTTCTGTCAAAAAAATTTCTAATCCACTTTCAAAACTATACTTATATCACTTGATTATATTGGTTTGTTTAACTGAAAGATTATTTTCTCTTTTCAAAAGACACAAATCTTTATGGAACATATACATTTTCTTTCTTCTGTCTTTTATTGTCACATTGGCTTTTATATATCTCTTCAAAATAAATGTCATTTAAAATGCATGAAACCTGTCATTCAGAATAAATGTAATATATATTCATACTTAATGCTAGAAATTAAAGGATCTGCGGTTATATCTATTAGTTTTTGGCATATGTGATACACATGATCACACTTAAATAATGGTAATTTAAACGGCCGTATTCCTATGGTTAATTTTCAAATACAATTATGATGATGTGTACTATCTAAATTTAAAGTAATTATTTTCCTTTTTCTAATTTTTCCTTTGAAATGAAATTGGAAGCCACACATCTCATGTGTTTGCATGGGTCCTGCAACGCATGTGGCATGAGGGAAGTTATTTAAACTAGCATGTTTCGTATGGTTAAATTTAAAGAACAAATGGTGGTGTGTATTGTTAAGAAATTTAGAATTTTTTTCCTTTTCTTTAATTTATATTTTGAATAAAAATTTGAAGTGTCAGCACATTCCCTTATGTTTACATTATAACAGTAGACATAATAAAGCTTACATAATTTTATTGTGTTACACTTGTTTTTATTTGGCTAAATTATAGGAAATACCATTAATTTTTGACCCAGCTATCTTTCTAAAACATATACCATGCCCTCAAAATTTTAATTTATTCCCAAAATGTACTTAATTTGAATAGTTAATTAATCTTGCTTTCTTATCATGTTTAAACTTATTAATTAAATATATAAATGGAGGGTATTTTGGAAATTGTTCACTTTAGATGCGTAGATACAATACAAACGATCAAAACAGCAGAAGTAACATGTATCTACTCTAAACATTTACCGATATACCTAATCCAACTGGTGGGATTGTTATCCTCGCCCACGTCATGTAAATCCGGTCTCTTACACCTCCACATTTTGAAGAAGTAAGAATCTCCCACGTGATCATCCCGCAAGCCAACCATAGTAAAATAGGATGAAGAAGGAGACGGCGACTCTCTAGAAAAAAACTCTCTATATGTTATTGTATATCTCGCATATGAAATCCTAACCTCTCATATATGAATATATAGTGTATCCACTCATATAGGCAGATATTGGACCGGATCAGGCCCAATGACTAATATACTCCCACTCGCACATTCGAGTGAGTGTCGTCCATAGCTCTCTGAGCGGGCTTCCTGAACCATTGATTCCCTGAATCAATTGACTCCCCGAGACTCTCCTCTTTCTCTTTCTTATTCTTACCCATACATGTTATGTTGGTATGGCATGGACTGTTGAGAATCTACAAGTGGGTAGTCTTACATCCAGATCCGTTAGAACCGATATAATGATCTCTCTAAAAGAAAAAACAACATAAGCTAAATATATGTTAGGCTTGCGAAATCTTATACCCCAGATCCGATCAGATATGTCTGCTCAAGTACTTTCAATCTCTCTCGGAAGTGTACTTGAACACCTATGTATGTCTCTCGATTCATCGCACTCTTAAACCTCGCCACCATGGCGTCAATAAGAGTTGCACTTGCAATGCAATCAAGAAACATTCCAATCGCTTTCCTGACACCGTCCTGTATGTGCGGTATATTATCATCACAGCAAGAAATAGCAGCCAAATTAGCAGACGCTCATAACATGCCTACCCAAAAAGCCCAGTGTCGCTAAGGGTATATAGACTTCCTGTCCTTCCGTAAAGGAGGTCGTCATAAGTGCTCACACGGTGAGAGAAATAGGATCCATCCCTTTACCTCCTTATATGAACGATCCAAGCGCACGTCGTATGGCAATGTGTTATGGTATAAAATTCTCTCCCTGAGAGCATACATCACTAAGGTTATACTGTATGGACCCAAGTCCAATCATCATGTGATTGACTTTCCCGGCTATATCTCCATGCGATATGCCTGGAATCTTCCGGCAAGCTCGCACCCCGTACAACGACTCAGGCCCCTAGTTCGGTTATATGTAAATAGGTAAAGTGACCATAGGATAACTATTTCGATCGCTCGGCCTATAGCACATGACAAGCTCATTCTGATCCGATCAGGACGGCTCTTTTAAGTGCTCCCACTGTCGCCATACCCAATATATAACAATACAGCCACTGCTCCGAGCAAATGATGTCTAGCACTTAGTCTCACCTTCATATGCTTCCCTAACATAAATGGGATCTCTCGTGTAAGAGAGAGTTCCTACCTGCTGACGTATCTTTGTTAAATATTTGTCCTACACACATCGTGTATCCCATACATTTCGTGTACCATGTACACTTGTACTCCATGTCTAAAATAGTCAAACAAAAATATAAACATGTCCATCCCAGATCATAAAGAAAGAAAGAAAGCAACATACAATCAATCTCTAAATATGCATCTATACAAAAATTCGCCATCCATAATAATACCAAACATAATAGTAAGTTCTATCAAACTATCTGAAATGCAATACGTCACCTTGGACGAAACCCAAACACACATAGCGTCACTCGGCCATTTCCTTCGTCATCGGATCCCCGATCGTCTGACCTGAAGGAAAACTGTAATACCCCAGGTATTATCTAGTATACCCATTTATACCAGATAAGCATGGGCATTACAGTTTTAAGTCGCTTGGTTTGATAGTATCAGAGCCAGGTTTGGTTTAGATTGGGATTACAGTTTCCGGTTAGGGCTTGACATTTTAAGTCACCCATTTGGTCCAGGTTGTAAACTTGTTATCCTTGACTAGAATCTCTACAGTTTGTCAAGTGACATTTTAACTCCGTACGCTAAAGTTTTGGGTGACTTGGTAGAGTTATGTGATTGTAACTGTGAACTGCAGTATAGTTACAAGGCAGTACTCTACCTGAGTGACTTGGAGTTCTACATTTGATCTCCACTCGTTTGAGTTTCACCTCACCATATATTCTTGTTTCGTTGTCCATTCTATATCTTATTCTGATTCTTATATCTTGTACCTTATGTCGTCCTAAAATTTATTGTTTCAGGACCATGGCTTCCAACAACTCTTCTTCCAAATCTACTCCCCAGAGTCAGGCAGTCGAGATTTTAGGTGTACTGCAAGGCTTGATGGAAGCGCAGGAGCAAACAAACGATTTCTTAGTTGAAGGACTAAGAAGGCAAATGGCTCAAGCACCAGCGGAAGGCCCCAATCGGAGGGTAATCCCTATTTAACGAAGAGGTGGTGTGCAGATGAAGCACACATTTGTTTCTCAGCGACAGAAGCAGCGGAGAACCCAACGTTGTGGTTATTGCAAGAGACCAGAACACCTTCAGAGAGACGGTCACAGGGCTAAAGGGCAGTGCCTGATTTGTGGATCCAACGAGCATCTTATCAATGGTTGCCTTCGAAGGAAAGTGCTACAAGGAGGAGATTCGTCCACGCTCTCCACTTCTGCTAAGTAACTTGGTTGTTTCGTAGTTCGAGCTTCGAGAATAGTACGGACCCAGCGCAGAATTCAACTCGCTTGACGAGACCGCAGCGGTCTAGATATCAACGCAGAATTATCACCCTTCTTGCTTTCAATAAAAACCCAGTTATTTTATTTAGTAATTGTTTCTTTCCGTCTAAACTTTGTATTTTTGTTGAACCCCTTGGTTTAAATGGAAAAAAATGAGAGTTGTGATTTATGTATCGTTCCCTTACCACTCATTTCCTTATACTACTTACTGCATCATTATTCAAAATTTTGATTTTTCAGTCTTTTCCTGCCGTATATTTTCCATGTACTCCACATCTTTAGTTATTTTCTTTGTGTGTTCCACTATCTAATCATGACTCTCTCTTTTCAGGCCATGGCCAATCCTGGAGCAGCACCGCCTCTCGATGAGGACACTCGGTCCTGCGTTTCCTTGGACTGCATGCTGGTGAGTTCAGATGACGAGGTCGATGGCCCACAGGTTATTTTCGGTAACAACGATTCCGAGGACGAGGGAGTCGAGGTCGCAGCTCCAGAAGTCGACATGATCAATGACTCTGACGAGGAAGAAGAGGACCCTATAGAGGAAAATCCTGAGGAAAACCCAATAGAAGAAAAATCAGAAGAGGCAGATCCTGAGAAGGACCCAGTAGAAGAAAACCCAAAAGAGGAAGATCCTGAGGAGGACCCAGTGGAAAAAAAACTCCAGTAGAAGAGAATCCAGTGGAAGAAAATCCAGAAGAGGGGAATCACGTGGAAGAAGACCCCAATGAAGAAGCTCTAGCCGAGGAAGAAGGACCAGGAGAAGAAAACTCCGTGGGGGAAGAACCGAAAACGAGGCCCCAGCCGAGGAAGAGTTGGAGGATGAAATCTCGAGTGAGGAGAAATTCGAGGCGGAAGAACATCCAGTGGCAATCCCTGCGATGCGCTATGGAAATGGACGTCCCTATCTTAGCGCGAGAGCTTACCGTAACCTGTTGAACTTCCATAATCGTGACTGACGCGACTTATCTTTGTTTATTCTAGCCAAATAAATCTATGCATAGCTTATGGCCACTCTTATCTTTCGAGTATGCTTTGTTTAAAATTTTTCTGGAAAAAAAATATAATAATAAAGTTTCTGAGTACGCAAATCCTTTGAGTATTGATCTGCATGATACATTGACTGTTTCCCCTCCCCAATAATTTCATTCTCTCCTGAGATTCATTACTCTTCATCCTTGCACCTTGTAGTAATCTGACCCCAGTCTCTTCAACATTCTAATTAAAGCACCGCACTCCGACTTCTTTTGATTAGGCTATACTCTATTGTAATCCATACCCTGGTCAGTCCCTTATATATTATTAGTGCTATTTCTTATTCTATAATTACATTCAGTGACGTTCGTTATCCGAAATTTAGTTTCCTATATTTTTGTGTTCTATCAAAATTTCGTATTATTAACTACTTTTGTTTTACTCATTTTAATGCTCCCCTATTCTTCACATTTTCGATGGTGCGAAATTATATCGCATATACTATTTTGTTCTATTTACTCTTATATTTTTCCGTATTAGTGTTCTTAAGCTATTTTGTAATTACATGATTTGTAGTCTTACTAATGTAGTTTCGGGGCTTAAAACTTATCAACCAATCTTTCACAATTGTTTATTATTGTTGCTCTATTTGTTTTTGTGTCATATATATAGTTATTACTATAAAGGGTTATGCATTGTGATTGGCTATGACTATTCCTTTAGCTGTGTTGCTTTTTATATATATAGATAATTGATTTTCATCTAGTTGCTTTTATCACTATATAATACTTGATTTTGTTGTTGTCGCATTGCATTCTATAACTTATTGTATTTTGAATTTCGAGAACGAAATTTTATATAAGTGGGGTATGGTGTAATACCCAGTTCCTTTTTGAATAATTTCCGTATTTCAAAACAAAAAAAATTCTAATTAATTTAAATGACTTATTTTCTTAACCCTAGCTATAAATTTCTTAATACCCTAATTCTATTTTACCCAAATCATATTTTTCTCCATGGCCCGTTCCCTAGCCAAGTCTACGAACACCACACCCCCAGCCCAACCAAACTCTTCTTTTCTTTTCTTTCTTACCTCGAACCCGACCCGTTACACCCCCTTCATCTTCTCTTCTCTTCACTTTTCCTGCTCGTTTCCCCCACTTCCCCAGCGATCGCGCCCACTTCCCCCACGACCCACACCCGCTCCCACGACTCAGCCCTCGTCGATGCCGCCCCACTCGCCAACTCCCCGAGATCCTCTCCCATCAAATCCTCTCTCTTAAACGTCTCTCTCTCTCCTCTCTCTCTCTCTCAATCCCGCTATCTCTCTCTCTCTCTCCTCCTTCATCTCCTTTTTATTCCCACCTCGCGTAGCCCTCGCCCTGCCTCGCGCTCGTCGCCATCGCCGCCGACCATCCTCATCGGCCTCACCTCGCTCTCGTCACCATCACCTCCTTCTCCCAACTCCGCAACCACCATCATCCCGAGCACCCTGCAACCGCACCCGTGACGAACCCTCCACCTTCACCTCGTCGCCGTCGTCACCTCCATCCCCGACCTCGCCTCCTCTCCGACACCGCAACCACCACCTCTCCCATGCAACCTCCCTTGTGACCTCAAACCCAACAGCCCTCACCATCGCCTGCACCTCTTCACCGGAGCTCGTCGCCGTCGAGCTCCTCACCACGTCGCTGCACCCCGATCCCCGACCTCTCCTCCTCGACCTCGTCTCCTCACTTCCTACTCCCCAGATCCCGAGCCTCCTCGCTGCACAGAGCCGCGCCCGAGAACCCATTGCCTGCACCCTCTCGTCGCAAGACCTCGCCGGAGATCCGACCCTCACAACGTCACCCCCTCGTCGCCTTCTCTGAGCTCCAAGCACTTCGAACCCCATCCAGCCGTCGAGCCTCATCCCATCTTCTCCAAACAGCTGTCATTTCATCAAACACCTGGTTGCGGTCACCATAGCCGCTGTTCCCGTCACCTCTGTCGCCATCCAAGCTGTGGCCTCAGTCTCTGTAGCTGTCACAATCGCCAACACAGTCACCATCGCAACACCGCACACATCTGTCATAGTCGTTTCGCGCTCGAGCTTCACGTCATACCGTGGCCAATTCCGTAACATTCGTAGCCGTCTCGTATGTCGCGGCGATCTCCGCTTCCGTGTCGCTTCCATATCAAGCGACCGAGGCAAGTGGAAACCCCGTTCACTTGCAAATCATACTACTATAATTTATATAAATTATATCAATTTGCTACATAATTAGAGGTATATACGTGCGTGTGTTATCATGCGTATATATATCAATTCCGTTATAGTGATAAGTTTAATTGAACACATATACCTCAAGTCATCGTGTTTGGTCATATTAGATCGGACCCACCTTGGGTTATTGATCGTATGAATATAATTTAGATTTCTCATGAATTAATCGGGTTAGATTGTCACTTGTATACACCAGTCAAGAGTTCAATGTGAAAACAAAATCTAATATGGCGGAACTTAGATGTAACGGATTACCTTAGTGATAATGAATACTATATAAAGAGTTGGGTCGAAAATACGGACCCTGACACAGTGAAATGTCATCCCCATTTAGATCTGCCAAATCTGAAATTTCCCGTACGCTTAACTTGTGAAAATCATAATAATTTGGATACACACCGGAATACTGTGTTCGAGGGCTTGTATCGAATCCGACTCGACAACCTATAATCCCATATAATTTAAAATTTGTTTCTGTTTCATAACGGGGACAGAAACTATTCGGGAGTGTGGCCTTGTACTGCAGTCCAGAGCAGCACTGCTTGCCAAGACTTGATTAGAAATTCTTTTATATCTCTGTGTGAAAATCATATTATGTGTAACCCTATACCATGGCGAAGATAAATCTGTTAGATAAACATTGAAAGTGGTTTCATTCATTTTTATCATCGTTTTCTATTTTAATCATATTTTAAACTATCGGTATATACTGCAGTCCCAAGCAGGAACTGAACGCATATCGCGACATTAAACATTGCATAACTCCCAGAACACAGTGGATATTATTGATCCGTCTGATACGTTGGAAACCTAACTGTTAAAACTAAATATATCCAACTGTAGCGTCGCCTAATTATGCTCCCAACTGGGAGTAAAACGTGTTACGAAACGGACTTACAGTTCAGAAATTGGATTTCCAGCAGTAAACACTTAAAATGAAATGACCATAACTAGCAAACCTGAAATCCGATTGACGCGAAACCAATTTTGATGGATAGATAATTAAACATATTGCTTACCCCTTTTATAATTTTTTGCTTAATTCTACATGTGTGATTTATAGTACATTTTGCAAATGGTATGATACTGGCTGCTATATTTTATTCGTATTATAATTAATTGCATTATCATCATATCATATAGCGGGTATATTCGCATTTGAATAGTGGTTATAAAATATTGATAACCTAGTGACCGTGTTATATTACCCAATGATACATATTAGTGATTGGATTGTGGAAAGTACGTTAGTGTATAAGCGTGATTGAATAGTGAAAGTGACACGTACTTGTACACAATCAACGGAACCAGTTAATTATTGCATTGTTGAGGCCTATGGGGCATATGTAAGTGTAACTATAACTGGTATAGGACGGTTATGGAAGAACTTATATTAGTGTCATAGGTAAGACGTCAAACACTGCCCATTTATCTTGGATACAGGTCAATACATGCCTATTGGAGATCATGTCTCCGGTTCTCGTGTAGACTTGGCATAGAGCAACTAGTATTTGGGTTCATGGTCGGTGTTTGATGTAGACCGTGGGTGTGGGGTAGTTTGAATGTGAGTTCGATCAACGGAATCTCGGGAGTTCCACTGCCGGCATATACAGCGATTCTGGGAGTCATATGGGTGATATTACTGATTATTAGCGAGCGAGATTCGGGCCCGTGTTCACTTGCCCCTGGGGCCTACCCTTGGGTTGGGGATACTCCTGCGGTGGTTGACGCTCACACTTGGACTGACGATAGATTTAGTGACCTAGACATTGAGATTTAGAGACTGGTAGGTTTAGTAACATGGACATGCATTGATTACTGATTCGATATACCTGCTATACTGTTTACCTGTACCGATTATTTCATGCGCGTCATCGTTCTATATTTATTGCTTCATGTTCGCCATTATTGCACGTGTTTATATATATATATATATATATATATATATATATATATATATATATATTGCTATTGTGTCGCTCTAACGACCTGAGTATGCATGCTCAGAGTGAGAAGTGGACTTAGCTCGGATCAAGATCGGTCGTATCTCGAGGATATCGCGGACATCTAGATCAGCCACGCCAGCGCTGTCTTTTCCTTGATTTCCATCTGGTTAGTTTTGTATCGATTTTGGTAGTATTTAGTGACTGCATTTCTCATTACCTGTGCATTGATTACTGATTACCACGTAATGCTAGAAGCCGAAATGTGACTACGGCGGGATATTTCCTTGACCGTAGGAGTATGGCTGGCCTTGTCACCTCTCGTATTCCGTATGTTGGGAAGCGGGGGGTGACAAAAACCCTATAACTTAGACCACCTTCTCATACCACTTACTCCTTGATGAAGTGTTGTTAGATCTGTAAGTGGTTAAACTTTCCGTATATATAGGATTATTTGAGTATGCTATTGTTGACATGATCTCATAATAAAGAGAAACCCTGCTTCTCTTGTGTGTGGAATCACGCGCAGAATCCTGAATAATTACCTTAGCCTAGCAGCCTCTTTAGCGCTACTGAGCTAGCCGCATATTCCACCATCATGGTGAAAAAGCTACATAACCTGCTTCTTGCTACTCCGAGTGATGAACCTGCCATTATGCAAAAAAGCACGTACGGATGTGGATGTACACATACCCAGATTGCCGGCCCAGTCGATATTTGTATGTCCACATAACTGCAAGCATGATTCCTTATAGCACAAGTATAGTGGGTCGTCCCACATAAATATATGAAAATCCTCGTCACTTCATCCTAACAAGAAGACTCTAATATTAAGTCCAATCGGTAAGGGTTATATGTCTGGTCAAATACATACTATGCATACATTTGACTATTGACTATACAAAATGGAACCTACAAAACCTATATTTCTTCGTCAAGGGTCTTATAGCAATGATCAAGGCTAAAAATATGTCCATTAGTGACTGATGTGATAAATTAGAGTGGTTGTGCAGGCTGAACTGTTTTGAGACATACCTCGTGTTGGTCTCCAAACACAAACATAAGAAGCTCTTGAAATGGCTACTCATCCAATTCCCAAGTACAAACTCAACATCTCACGTGTTCTCTATAGTGAGAACAACCACTCAAAGTGGCATTAATTGTCTCCAAGTAACTTTTGGTAACAACAATATCGTTCACAACAAAATTTCTGAACTAACAGTTGTCGCATTCAATCATCGTCAGTCTATATCCAATACAGTTTGATGACACCGAACCAACAACTACTTGGATAAGTGTTTCAAGGCATAAATGGACTCTTTGAGTCAATTCGAGCCTCCTTCGCTTTGAAACACGGAGGAAAATCTCCCAGATCTCCTTGTCTAAATCTCCATCGACAATACGATCTAAGTCCCCAAGACTAGCTCAAGATCTTTATGTGTAACGATTTGTTAAAAAGGGTGAAATAGACACAATCACCACCCCGGATGAAAAGTGTCTATTTGTTGTCCACTTACACTAGATGAATCCCTTCTCCAACAAACATACCTTGTATATCTCTATAGTATCATCATATATTCACAAGACTTCGAAAAACCCAGTTTTTATCAACAGTTTTGCGGCCGATAAGATAATTGACCAAATCCCAGACTTGATCCTATAATGTTTACTCTTGCACCTCTTTCATTGTCGTTATTCACTCCTTCACAATAAGTCCAGAAATAGCGTCCTCAAATGACTTGGGTTCCGCAACCAATGCGGATTTACCATAAACGTCTCCCCTTCGATATCGAAATATCGTCGGGGTGTCAATCCATAACACTATCTATAAGTCCCTTGAAGATCCGTGATTGGCTTCGAGCCATTAACGGAAATATCACTCCCCACTCTTGCCAGCCACCGAAGGAACTAATTCCTTCTGCACAGCTAACCAACTAGGAGACTCCTCAATCTTGTAAAATCCCAAATCCTAACCTATTTCTGCCTTTTACGCAAATTCCTCCCTGGGGAAATCATTCGTTGTTTCCTCCTTGATGAAATCAACGTCGCACGATCAAATGTCAGTCGTAATCCTATCACAAACTCATGGACATAAGTGACCTCTCAGGTCTCTCATTCATCCACTACTTATAGGGTGTTTGACTGTACTGACTTTGAAAACACATGATCAAGAATATAAGACACTGTCAACAGTGAATCTCCCAAACAATATATAAGATTGGCCTTTGACATCATGTTCTTTATCATATCGAGCGGTTTCTTAATTCTCCTCTCTGCAACACCATTTTGTTGCAGAGTATGCAATATCATCAGTTGTCTGCGACTCATTTTTCTTCATTCAGTTCCCTAAACTGCTAAAATAAATACCCATTGCTTGCTTACAGTTCCCAAAACTACTCCGAAAGAAACACGCACAACCCTATTTCCGTGAGCTGGCTCTACACTTTACTGACACAGTGTTTGATACAAATCAACGCTTCAGTTCCGTATGAGATCAGTAGTCTATCGAGTAATTATTAATGAAGATGTTGAGTTAGTAAACTCTATTACGTGTCTTCATGTTTGTTGGACCATATTTATCGGAGTAAATTATCTACAATGGATATCTAAATGGTTTTCCTTTGGTAGTTTTGCCTCCAAGGCAACTCTAAAAAATAGATGGTTTGACTTTGGCTCAATTGCCAACTCATCCATCTCAGGTGGTTAAGTCATCACATCTATCTATTGACCTAATCTACCATACTACTCATGACATTTATAAAAGGGTGCATCCTCAAAACCATAAGGAACTCATAAGACAGATTCTCCCATTAAACTATCCAAATATTCTAAGCCGAAACTGAAACTGTAACTGACGGGAAGATAATTTGTGGATAGCTATCTGCATCCCCGATACAGAATTGACTCATATGTTCTCGACACATGATTTGTTTCCATAAACTTTTCTATTCCAAACAGAAGACCTACTTCCACTCAGTACTCTGACAAGTAGAGCGGTTCAAATTATCACAGTCAAACGTTGGACTTATTATATTCATTATTATCAGCACATTTCTCCATGTCATATTATTTAAGTTGTTGGTGAGTTATTGTAGGGTGTTTTTCGTCACCCCATTGAAATGGGAATACGCGCACGCTTGTCAGGCGCATTACAGATTCCCCCTGTCTAGGGTAGGCTGGGGTTTATTAATTGTAGGGATCCGAATCTCCGGCAGCCACGGACTAAGCTGCCATTAATTACCCCTCGCCTTTGGAGCGAGAGAACCTCCGATTAACGGGTCAAACAGGTCATGTGAACTCAATGTGCAGTATACGTGTGTTGTGTTTTGAAAGGGGTTTTGGATATATCGGGGGCCCCGCAGAGTTTTTACGGGGGTCCCACTACCCGAATAGCGGGCTGGGGGTCAAGGGGGCTAGCAGCCCCCTTACGGGGTGCGCGGCAGCGCCCCGTTAAATTTTTTTTCTAACGGGGGAAAGTGTTGTAGAGTATGTGTGTGTGTGTGTGTGTGTGTGTGTGTGTAACGGGAAAGGGCATCCAAAGGATGCGTAGGAGAAAGCGCCAGCGCCTCACGTGCGCGGCACGCTGGCGCTTGGGCGCTAGCGCCTTGGGCGACAGGGCGCTAGCACTTTGAGCGCTAGCGCCTCGTATGCCAGACATGTAGGCGCTCGGGCGCTCGCGCTTTGGGTGCTAGCGCCTCACGTACCAGGCACACGGGCACTCGGGCGCTCACGCTTTGAGCGCTAGCGCCTCACATGCCAAGCACGTAGGCACTCGCGCTTAGGGCGCTTTGGACGCTCAGGCGCTGGGCGGCAAAAGGGACTTTATCCCAGCACTGGGAGTTGTACTCCCAAAAATAAATACTTATTATTTTTTGTGTGTGTGTGTATGAGGAGTTAAACTCCTAAGATATTTTTGAAGCTGATGAAGGGGCTTCTCCCTTTGAGTCTTGGATCTTCCCCAAAGTGGAGTCTTTGGAGATGGGTCTCCTTCTTCCTCCTTTGTTGGCCGGCTCTTGGATAACAAAAGGGGTGAGATTTTAAATATCTCTCCTTTTTAAGATCTGATGGAAGATCCAAGCACCCCTTTGTGGGTTTTGTGGTGATAAACTATTTAGTTTTGGAAAAGGAAGAGTAAACTCTTGATTTTATTGAAAAGAAAGAAGAAGGTTTAGACCTTGAGGAAGGAGAAGGAGGCACATACCTTGAATTTTTTTATAGAGAGAGAAAAAGATCTTCAGATATTTTCATTATTTTTGCCTTTATAAGCTATACACTTTACATATAGCCCCTTGGGTTTAACAAAATGGCATTTTGCCCATCCCATATCTCATGTGCTATTTATTTTTGTATATAAGCCATGAGTTTTACAAAAAATTGGTTTTATACCCATTTTCCTTACATTTATTTATAGAAATAAAAAAAAGAAATACACCAAAAATTATTTATGACAAAAATTTTTATTTTGGCACGGGGGGGAGGCCGGCCGCTTTATGTTCGGGCTCAACTTAGGCATGGGCCTACCAGCTTGGACTTGGGCCCGCTTACTTGGGGTTGACCTTGACTTTGACTTGGTCAACCGGGGTGCAAATTTTGACCCCAACAGTTATTCCTGTTTTCGTACCTCGATTGAACTCTTTTTGCGCTGGACACCTGCCCTTACGCACTATTGATCTTGTCAACATATCAACAGCGCTCTTGGTTCTATCGCATATGGCGATTAAATCTTAAGTCTCGGTTACTCAAACGTACTAGCAAACATCAACACATTCGTTTTTCGCATAACTGATTGTTTCATATATCGAGTAAAAAACATATAATCGTCTATTACTACCGCTCAACAGTCTGACTGGAGTAGCACTCTTTAGATCCCGGATCGATGGAGATATAACACTTAAGTGTATCCATATCACGTGGTTCGACTCATTATGTAAAAATAAAGTCAAACCGAGAAATAATGTAACGTTGTCATGTCGTATAAATTATCCTGTAATTATCACACAGCTTATCTCTTGGCGCGTAGATACCCTGTAACTACCGCTCAGCATAAACTGCGAGTTCTCGACAATAAATCATATGATCACCAATGATATCGCTGTTCATCACGTCCAACGCGTAGAGCGATCCTAAATACGCCAATCCTCCGAAGATCGCTACATCTCGATGGTGCTGCATCGTATAGCCCCGCTGCATTGCTGCCATCTCGATGGGGCTACGTCATGTAGCCCGGATACATCGCTACTATCGATGGTGCTACGTCGCGTAAACCTGCTACATCGCTGCCACCTTATTGCTAGCGTCCAAATCTTTCAGCTTGTTCATGTAATATTAAACTAATGTTTCTATTTCATTATATTATCGTCGTCTACCATCTCATTCATGGTGAGGCTGACGATATCTTGACTTTATTATGGATGCGTTAAGATTATGGCATATAATGGAGTACCGTTTTTTTTTCCCCAAAGAATGCTTCGTCTTCAACCTATCTTAACACCAACAATAAACTTACTACCCGGAGAATGAGAAGAAAAATCTATGGCCCCAACCACATCCTTTAAAAGTATTAAATTTAAGATCTTGTTAAAATAATTGAATATTGGAATATAGATTTTCTAGAGACAAAGTAGATTGGGTTGTTGAATCTAAACTCTCGTCTACTCTCGAAATCTTCCACTTGAAATTTATCATACTCTATTAATGCAGCATGCGTCTTGATATATTTAGTATACCATGCACAACATAAATGAAACAACCAACCTAACAAATTTCACCTTTTATTAAAATATCCTATTTAATCTTGTCCGTTTTATTAGGATTTTCGTGAAATTGACACACGTCCAGACGCTCCCACTGGAACAACTACCCATTAAATCTCCAAGATTTTATGTGAGGGTAAAAATTTTGAAACTTTTGATGAACAGACTAAATTTTCGAAAAAATATATATAACTCTCAGAATTAATAGCAAAACCCTCAACCAACCCAAAACTTGAGTGGGAAATTCAAAAAATTTAAGAAAACTCATAAAATAATTTTTCTTAATATTCCAGAATTTTCTGAAAATTTTCTGGGATTTTCTGAATTTTCGGAATAATTTTTTTTTTATTAAACTTTGCAGGCTAAGCCTGCAGCGGCTGAATTTTTTTTTTTTTTGTAAGAAATGGCCTTCAGGCTCGTAGGCACAGGCTGCGGGCAGGCCTGGCAAGCCTCCAGGCCCAGCTTACCGGCGGGCTTGTACCAGCAAGGCCTGCTTGGGGGCAAGCTAACCTGGGCCTGGACCCGTTAATTTTTTTTATATTTTATGAAAAAGCCGGCAAAAAAAATTTAAAAATCCGGCAAAAATTTTCTTTTGTTTTCCAGAAATTTTTTTCCCTTAGAAAAAAAATATTTGGTTCTCAACCAAAATCCCAAAAGTATTTTGTCTCATACCAAAATCCAAAAAAAAATATCTCAAGTTTATCCAAAATTAGGGTTAGGGTTTGAAAAAAAATTTGTGACCCAGCAGCCATTAATACTAACCAAAAGAGATAAAGTTAAATTTTTCTAGATCCAATGTTTTAAAACAAATTCATCTCACTTTTTGTTCCGTAAGTAATTTCATATCAACCAAACTAAAAATCTCTATATCAAAACGTCATTAAAAAATTTATCTAATCTATGGTGACAAAATGATGGAAAAAATAGATCTTTAAAGATCTATTAAAGGAAAATCATTGTTCTGTCATTAAAATAATAATAAAATTTGTTCTAATTTTAGATTAAAAAAACTCAACTTTTAAAACTTGCAAATATTTTTATAAAAAAACACAAATCTCTAAATCTACGAACGTGGACATGCATGGTTCTGATACCAATGTTCGCTTTAGCTGCGTAGATACATTACAAACGATCAAAGCAGCCGAAATAACATGTATCTACTCTAATGATTTACCAATATGCTTGATACAATTGGCTGGATCGTTATCTTCGTCCACATCACGTCGTAGATCCGATCTCTTATGCCTCCACGCAACGGCCGGAGGAAAACCACACTTTAAAGATGCGAGAATTCTCCACTTGATCACCCTGCAAGCCAATCATAATAGAATAGGATGAAGAAGGACACGACGGCCCTTTTATTTTTCTTTCGAAAAAAACTCTATATATGTTATTGTATATTTCACATATGAAATCCTAGCCTTCCATATATTCATATAGGCGGATATTGGTCCCCAAAGGCTAACAGAAATAAATTAAAGCTAAAGAGGGCAAAGTGCAGGTTTTCGCAAGTTAGGTGTGTTTCTTGCTATTAGGGCAAAAATTAAAGGTGTTTCTTACAATTTTTAGCATTTTTGTTTTACACTTATTTTTATATGAGTATAAATTCTTAATTCATCTATGAGTTTCTTAAAGAAGAATTTTGGACGATAAAACCAGAATAGTGTTATGCAATTTGTGAAAGAAATATGCTATTGCATATGAATTATTAATTCATAAGTTTGTTGGTGAACATGGATCCAGATTTATTATAAATGTTGAAGCTTTCGTTAAAAATAACAATCTTCGTAGCCAACGAATATTTGCTCGAGCGGTAATGACACTTTCCTGTTGGTGGATGGTCTTGATTTTGAAAACCTCCGCAAATAATAACTACTCATGATTTTATAATCTCGCAGTGCAAAAATACTACATTCTTCACTATCTGATGCAAATACAAGCAGGCATATGACACTTTCAGTTTTAATTTCAATTTCAAAGAAAAAACAAAAGGATTATTTCATGAAAACCACTGTGCCCACTTTATCCAAATCCACCTTCACATTTAAACCCATTACCAAAACCCGTGATGTTCCAATCCGTTAAACAACAAACAATGCCCAATGCCGTTAGTTTTTTAACTAAATGTTTATATTACCCCTCTTTCTCTAAATGATTTTTTCAAGCCCGTTCCTCGATATTCTTGCCTCTATAAATCCTAAAATTCCTTATCTCGATTCCGGATGAACATAACTCTATCAAAGTTGAATGTTTGGTTTCAAACTTGTATTAGATGAGTGCTTGTATTGAATTTCTGTTTTCTGCTTTGCTGGTTAATGTCCATCCAATTTTCAAGTTTTCTTTATCAATCAACTTCATTTGTGTATATATTATATATTAATGGAAAATGAAATTATATCATTCCTTTTTAGGGAAATATGTTGAAATTGAGATGCAACGCAAAGAGATAAACCTCTTTTTTTTTTATCAATTCCAATAATTAAACAATTTAATAACAAAGACATGCATATCATCTCAGACATCTTTAATTTCAATGGGGTACTTCCATATTTTTTTAATTAAATATACCCCTTAATCTTTGAGAGGACATGCATATAATACCATATTCAAGTCAATTTATCAAAATGCAAGAGGTTTTTGTGCAATGAACTCAAAATTATGAGGGTTTTAGTGATGGAATTAAACAAGAGGGTGAGTATGAGCAAATCAGGTAAATTGCAAGGTGGTTTCTGTGAGATATAGTGAGAGGAGGGGTAATTTGGAACAAAAATACAAAATTTAGTCAGTTTAAATTGAATTAAAACATTAAAAAACTAACGACCGGGGTTTGTTGTTTAACGGATCGAAACTTCAGAAGGTTTTGGTAAGAGATTTAAATGTGATGGTGGTTTTGGACAAATTGAATAAACCACGGATGGTTTCCATAAAATAAAGCCAAAACAAAAATATAAGAAAAAATCTTTATTATTATCTACTTTTTTTAATTCCCATTTTACAAAATTTAAAATCAGAAAATTCCATGTCATATTAACCCCTTCGTTTTTCTCTCTTGCTACAACCACTTATTCCTCTCTATGACTGCTCCCTCATCTCTTTTTCATGTGCATCGCTTAGATCTAAATATGTTTAAAGCTAATTTTAGGCTTTTAAAGTTACACTTCTAATCTTAGAATTAATATTTTTTTTGTTTTATTTTTACAAAAAGTTTAATTGAATTATATGCAAGGGCACCATATATCTCCCTTGTGTTCTTGTGATAATAGCAGATATACGTTATCTTTACTATTATAGGGCAAAAAAAATGGACGTTTAATTTTGAAATCAATTTTGAAATCGATTAATGATGTGAATATCTCCCTTGTGTTCTTGTGATAATAGCAGGTATACGTTATCTTTATTATTATAGGGCAAAAAAAAAGGTTGTCTAATTTTGAAATCGATTAGTGATTAGTGATGTGACTTTTTATATTTGTAGAGAAATCAAACAAAAAAATATCATTATTTGATATACAATGCATGCAATTAAATTGTCATATCATAATTATTTTACAAATGCAATACACGTAATTAAATCGTCACGTCATTTTTTTTAAAGCGTGAAACACATAGTTAAATTAATTAATGGCTTATTTCAGCGAAACCATCTTATGGTTTATTCGAGTTTTTCAACACTACCATACAGATTAAACATATCATGAAAAACCACTGAACTTTTATTTCCTAACACAAAAACCCCCTGCATTTCTTTATTAGAAAAATTGACAAAATTATGATATAATTTTAATGAAAATACGGATCATTTAGATGTATTGAAGGCAAACCATACTCATAGTGTTGTTTAGTGGGCAATTTGGCCTAATTTGAAGAAAAAGATTACAGGTTTGAGAATTTGGAAAAGAATGCTCAATTTGAGTTAAATCGTAATCTAGAAGAAAAAAGATGATAAAATGAATTATATCATCTTATGTACATTCAGATTCGATGACACAATTTTTGATATTTGGATTTAGACTAGACTCATGTGTTGGATTCAGATTCGGATTGGAATTAGACTCATGTGTTAGACTTGGATTTGAATTTGGAATTTTTGGCTTCGATTTGTTTGAACTCTTGGATAATTTCTCCTATAACTTGGATAATTTTAATAGGACTGTGTAGTTAATTATTTAACAATTTATTATCGATAATTGCATAGTAAGAAAAATAATGATCTGTTGTCAACTATAAACTACATTATAAGATCAAATCTTAATCTAGTTTTTTCATAATATGTAATAACCTTTTACCAGATATTTTTTTATCATGGTGAAAACCAAATTTAGGGTTCAAGTTGGTCAACTAATTCAAAAATCAAAACATATCTAGTAGTAAAAAAGACCACATATTGGAAACTTCCAAAATAATAACACAAGGAAAGAAAAATGTTAATTAATCAAATCCAAGTCCAAAAACCTTTTTTAGGGTTTATGAAAAGTTGAAATATATAATTTAATCAATCAAATCCAAGTATAAAATTTTCTAAAGTTTTACCAATAATTTAATCAATCAAATCATTGAAAAAATAAGATGTTCAAAGAAAAATTCTAAGTTTTTATGAAATATTTGCACACAAATAAAAATGAGAGGTGATCAAGAAAAAAAATCTTTCTTTTTAGAATTTCATAAAAATAATTGCAATATATAATTTAAAATTAATCAAAACGTGGATAAAAATCAGATCTGATCAAGGAGAGAAAAAAGAAATCTTTTCTATGGTTGACAGAGTTAATGAAGATGTCTTAAAGTCTAAGAACTCCATATCTTTGCTTCTGCTTTTTTAATTATATGAATTATGGTTTTATTTTATATAGTTGGGCTAAAAAGTTGGACTTTAGGGTGGTACTAACCAGGGGAATTTGGAACGGTCTGGTATAAACGGCAACAGTAGTTAGAGTTCGCATTTTACTCGGAGAGAATAATGTATGTTGAGCTCTTTGGACTGGATGTACTGGTTAAAGTCTTTTTAATGAAGGATGGAGGGTAATTATCCCACCTTTTTCTTCAAAAAAAAGAGTTGGACTTTAGGATTTTAATCCAAAATACAAGTCTAATAAACCAATAACACTTCCAAACTAATGACACTGGATTCTGAAATCCGAATCCGAATCCTAAACTAATGCGTTAGATTTTAAAATTCAAATTCAAGTCCAAAACTGATATCTCTAAACAATGAAGCCCTAATGATTATTCAAATCCAACCAAATAATCAAAAACCAATAACCCCCTTGAATTTTAGGATTACATTAAAGATTTAGGCTTTGAGTGTCGACTTTTAAAGGCAGAGCATTGTTCGGGTTAAAATTTACACCCTATTGACTAAAGGCCAAAATCAAAGTCAAACCGCGGACAAGTAGACGAACCCTACTGTCGAATCCAAGCTGGGCCCACGCCCGAACCCAAGTCCATGCAAATGTACCCAAGCCCAGACCGGCCCCATGCCAAGAAAGTACAACAAGTAAATATAATATTTAAATAAATAGGCAAAAAACCAATTTTTTGTAAAGCTCATGGCTCATGTGCAAAAATAAATAAGCACATGAGTCATGTGATAGGCAAAATACCATTTTGTAAAGCCCAAGAAGCTATGTGTAAATTTATAAGCCTATATAAGGTAACATTATGATGAAATGAAAAATAATTCATTTCCCTCATAATTTCTATTGTTCTATGCCTCCTTCTCCTTTCTTAAGATTTTAAACCTTCTTTTCCTTTTTGAATTAAATCAAGAGTTTAGCTCATCTTTTTCCAAAAATAAATAATTTTTCATCATAAAACCATCGAAGGGGGGCTCAGATTTCCCATCAAATATTTAAAAGGGACATTTTTAATCTCACTGTCTCTTTCTCCAAAATTCAACAAAAAGATAGGATGAATAATGAACTCATCTCAAAATAACCAATTTTAAGAAAGTCTAAGCCTTGAAGAAGAAGAAAAGGGATCTTTTTTCTGTAAGTCGATGTCGCGCACCTCGCAGGCTCGTGGGGAGGCGGAATTTACAAAAATACGATTTTTCTTACTTCGCAACACCGACTAAACTTCAGGATCTTAACAGAAATCTTAACTAGCTAAATCTACTTGGAGGTTTAACTACTCGGTAAGAGTTTTATACCTCCTAGAACCTCGTCCTTCGGGTCTTCTTCTCCTCCTCTCCTTGAGCTCCTCGAAGATCCGGATCGCGCTTGATCGTCGGCTTCCTTGTGTCGAAGATGATCCACTCGAGAGTCCGTATCTCAAGCTCCAAACTTTAAACCGAGGTAACTAGGGTACCTAGTTCGCTAAGTTAGGTAGCCTAGAAGATGTAGGGTATCTAATGGAGTATTTTATCTCATGAGACCCTAGGGTTCACAGCACATGTGAGGGTTAGGGTCTTGAGGAAGAAGGAGAGGAAAGTATGGAGAGAGAAAGAGAATGAACAAATGAGCAAAGGTTATGGCAAGTGAAGAATGGCTCACACACTTCACTCATTCAAGCATGCAATATTTTCCAATAGAAAATATCAACCATGCTTGAATAGTGAGTCCAAACTAATAAACAAATACAAAGAGCCATGCTTCACCCCATGCCATGGATGTCTCCAATTTCCACCTCATTAATCTATTTCTCAAAATAGATAAACCAAATAATAAGATGTCCCCTTCTAGAAACATCTCTTGTGAAATTACAAGAATGCCCTCACCGTATATACATACCCGTATTCATATTCCGAAAAATACGAATACAATGAGATAATAATAATACAATAATATAATACAAGGATCCGGTTTAAACCAAAGCCCACTAGTATTATCCGTCCGAACAACATCCGTGTAGCCAGTACACGTATGTGCCGTAAAACCATACAACATCTACATCGTTTTGCCCGAAGCAGGGAAACTCTCTGTGTAGGACTCTAAAGACTCGACAGTACGCTGGCAGTGGGTTTAACCACAAGTCCGTCAGCGGTACTAGCGGCACGTAATGACTACCGAGCTATCTGTCGATAAGAAGGCCGGTGAGCAAACTCATCTGAACTTCTACTGAGCCTATCTGTGACAATCTTCGTACAGTCTGGTCTGTTCGTCTAAAATACTCGCATATCGGGCATAGGGGGATGGTAAACGTCAGACCCCTAACAGCGCAATAAGTCGTGCCGGAGTAGAGCCCAATACACCCTGAGAAACTACTGGAGTACCTACCAGTAAATCTCGTTTTCCCTGACCAGGGACTTTGTGTAATGGCTTTACGAACACAACGCGATATCAACCCCCAATACCAGGAGAGACGAATCCTATCTAACCGCTACTGCCTTCAAGTGCTTCGGGACTGCACCCAACTACTACATATTTGCACGACTCTTTTGAGCCGTGGTAGGGTAGTAATCTAAGTGCAGTGGGAACACACTTAGGACGAATAGTGATATCAAGTCAACGGACTAATCTGTATTCATGTCACCCGGGAACTGCAACCTGACGATAGGTATAATACCAACCAGCGGTTCCCAATGAGTCCGTCCAGTGTAACTCATAACCTAATGAGCACCTGTATACTATCTCCGGTACGACGTACCAATGGCTGTGGGACAGACCATCTCCCCTGCTGAGATAAGAAGCGTATACACTAGTCTACTCTGGAGTATCGATACCCCGTCTCAATAATCCTACGACTAGGCACCTGTATAAGGATGTGCTTATAGACAACCCAGCCCCCACTAGTATGACTGTCATCACAACGCTGGTAGTCAAGCAAAGATCCTAAGGACTCTACCAATATGTATAAGCGATATGCTAAAAGAAACACATGCACATATTGAGGTAGAATCAAACCAAGTAGCATACTACCATTTTGAGCAAGACTGTTATTATAACTGTGAATATCCCAAGCTTCCAAAATGTAATATACAATCCAGTATGATACAATAATGGCCTCTATGGCATATATCACTAACAATCTCCCACTTGCACTAAGGCCATGTATTGGCATATCGCAGACTTATCATCTCGATTAGCCTCTCGAACTATGTCTGAGGGATGGCCTTTGTGAGTGGATCTGCGGTGTTATTCTCTGTCTCTACTCTTCGCACCTCGATCTCCCGGCAATCAACGATCTCCCTGATCAGGTGGAACCGCCTCAAGATGTGTCTGGACTTCTGATGGGACCTTGTGTAACGCCTTGAAAAGTCGTTTTGGAGTTTTCCTGAAAATCGGTGAAAATTCGGTATTTTTCCGAAAACCGTCTTTTTTGTTATTTTGCAGTTTAGGACTAATTATACCTAAAATGGATAGGTAATTGCTTGTTTTTAGTAGCTAATGAGTTACTTATGAAATTTTGGTCATTTAAAAAAATTTCCCTTTTTTTCAATTTTTAATATTATTTTAAGCCGGTAAGAAAATACATTAAATTAACGATAAATACAAATTTAAATGGGCTAAAATTAAGCTTTAAAATCATGTTAATTAAAATCTAGTTGTAACATAAATTTTTAGTATTTTATTTCAAGTTTTAACTAATTTTTATGATGGAAAACGAAATTTATTGAATTTAAGCTTAAACTTGCAATTTTGGACTTGTAGGGGGTCTTTTTGCAAAATAATTTTTGTGCACTCTCACACACACATCCTCACATCCCCTTGGCTGTCCCAAACTGCAGAAAATTCCCTCTCTCTCTTTTGTTTTAAAATTCTTTTGTTAGGGATGAATGGAGTTGAATGTGTATGTTTAAAATATTGTATGTTGAAGGTATGGTGTATTGACTTTGAGGGGGGTTGACCATGACTTTTTTCCATACACCCACACCACTCCCCTCTCCCTCTTCTGGCCGAGACCTGCTCCCCCCCCCATTTCCATTATTTTCCTTCTCTTTTCTCTCATTTTCTTCAAAAATTTGCATCAAAATTCAATAAAAATCAACAAATCCTTCACTATTTCAACACAAAACCTTATTTCCCCTCTTCTCAAACCCAAATTGGTTCAAATCTTGGAGAAAGATGGCATCTTGGAAGGCTTTAGCAACATAGGGTTTGAGCTTGTGAGGTATAATTTCAATCCTTGGTTAAATTGTAGTTTAAAGTGTGCTAATTAGAACTTTGAAAATTGTTTTAGTGTTAATTTTAGTGCTATTGCATACTAGTTTTTTTTAAAAAGTTGTGGTTTGAAATTAATTTAGGATTTAGAACACCATTAAGAGATTAATTAAGCTATTTTGTTATCTAGTTATTTTGTTAGCTTAATCTAAGTGGTTAACTTGCTAATTGGGCTAAAATCTAGTGTTAATTTAGTGTTAGTTTCTAATCTAGTTTTTAAAGGTTTATGGTTAGAGTTAAATTAGGGTTTTTAGAAACCATTAATTAGTTAATTAAAGCTAATTAGCTATCTAGTTGTTTACTAAACCAATCCTTGAGGTTACTTTGCTTAAGTGGCTTCAAATTTTGCTAATCCAAGTTAATCTTGTGTGATATTTTCCTTGTTTTGCTAATTGCCAAAAATCAAGAGAAGGGTTGGTTGTGGAAAAATATGTTTTGAAGCATAGTTAATGGTTTAAAATTAGTGTAGTGGCTATCTAGTGAGTTAGTTTGGATTGTTGTGTTGGATTGTGTTAACTTTGTCGCTAATTGTCGATATTTGCACCAAATTGCAAATTAGTGCTTACTAGTTTTTACTAAAATATTGTGGCGAATTAATTGCGATATCTAGATTATATTGTTGGCTTATCCTATGACATTTAGGATGCGTGAGGGCGGATTTTTGAGTAATCGGGTTTTAGTTTTGCCGGGCGACCAAATCGGCGATTTTTGCAGTTTTTGCGATTTTCGCGTGTGTTCCGCGCACCTTGTGCACGTTGTACCTAGCTTGTGAACGTTAGTGTTTTCGTTTGGGTTTTGCGTCGTTCTTGATATGTAATCTTATGTTTGGTATTGATGTAAATTCCAGGTTCGGTCGCGGAGACGTCAGACGCGGCACGAAAGGGGAAAGCGGTGATTGGACGTGACTAGCTAGGGATTCCGGTGAGTAGATGTAACATCTACGGGGGACTATCGTTGGATGGCGCAAGCCGCCCGATAGTTTTAGTAACTTAAAAGGATTCTTAGTGATGTTAGTAATTAGGGGTGTAATACTTATATGATTATTTGCTGCATCCATGCCTTATATTGACATACATATGTGAAACCATTTTATAGGACACATGCACCATTGCCAGGGTTTTTATATGCAGCACGAGCACTATTCATGCTTACATACACGCCCTGGTAATTGCCATGCCACCACACTAGATAACCTTTAAATTGAAACCTTTTACTATAATTGATACTTAAACTCGCGCTATTGCTTTAATTCCTTAAAATAAAATCGTAGGATTGCTATTCATGTGCATGTGCTTCATCATATTATTTGTTCATGCCTAATCTATTAATCACACATCGCAACTTGATCACTGATACCATATGCATTCATTATCATTGACATATGCACTTATGAGGATTTCTTGAGATTTTATGATATTTCTGGATTTCGGGGGAAAGCCGTAAAATTTCTAAACTTATTATGTTTTTAAAATATGTAATTGCGGTTTTCTAGTGATGTAAAGTGTCGTCCACCATGAATTTGCTGTGGTTTTCGAGATCCGTGTCGAGGAGTGGAGGAACCGTCACGGGTACATGGTGGGCCCGGTATGGTACCCCGGGGCAAGATGAATGTGGTGTTGACGTTGAGCCTGGCAGGGGACAGATTACCTACCGGTGACTGTTTGGCACGGCGGATATCCAGAGGATACCGACCATGGCCGCGAGATGATGAGATTTTGATATTGAGACGGGTCGGCCGGATGGCTGAGGCCAGAGATACTATGACATGGATATATAAGATTTGTGATAGTTTTGAGGTGTCGTTGCTGGACACAGGTTCTGGTTGATTCTATTAGTATTGTGCTGGTATTTCAAAAGAGATTCTTAAAGGGAAAAACATGATTTCTTATACTTACATATTCAGATCACGAGTTGATTCGCATTGCATTCATACCTGCTAGTATATTCATATTGCATACATACTTGCCATTATGTCCTGCCTTACATGTATTTAGATGCTAGGATGCTTGTGTGCATGCTTTCGATAGCCTGTGTATATGTTATTTATTACTCACGAGTTGGCAACTCACC
This sequence comes from Agapanthus africanus, assembly GCA_030015575.1. Classification (NCBI taxonomy): domain Eukaryota; kingdom Viridiplantae; phylum Streptophyta; class Magnoliopsida; order Asparagales; family Amaryllidaceae; genus Agapanthus; species Agapanthus africanus. The sequence goes on along the minus strand of JASDDO010000024.1, from coordinate 793,945,557 downwards.
CCCGTTGCGCCACAGCCTTTTTCAGGTCCGCTCCGTCAGTACAGTAGCGGCGGGCGCACTTGCTTATTTTGCTCTTTTGCCTGGACTCGAGGTTTTGCTCTTAGGTGGGTTATATTATTATTTTTGTACCACCTTGTATATTCTTTGTATCTAGAGTACTCCATCTACTGTATCTACCAGTATTATTGTATATTGACCTAGAGATAAGACTGTGAGGTTTGTGGACTTTTATGCTGTATTTTGGGGTCGAGCTCACTTGAGTCGACATGCTGTTTTTCTTATGCTTCATTATAGTTATTTCGCATGTTGTTGCTTTATATTGCGTGGGATTTGTGACCGCCTTGTGGCGAAGAGCTAGCTCCCGCTTGGGGATGCCTTATTTGTTGGATTCATATATATTCTTGTTGTACCCATTTTGGGGGCCAGTATTTACAAAGGAGACTCTGCCGAAATTTTCGGAAAAATTGGTATTGTTTTTAAAAAGGGTTTTATATGACTTATTTGATAAACTCGCTTTTAATTGATTGGGTTTTCTTCACTCTTTTGCTTATTTGGTTTTGGTTTCTGGGTTTTGGCTTACTTATTTTACGGACGTCTTGAGACGTTTCGTAAACTTAAGTGCCAGTCACGTTCCGTACCCTGCGGGTCGTGACAAAGTTGGTATCAGAGCGTTAGGTTTTACCTTTTTGAGTGTAGGATGACCCTTGGTAGATGGAGTAAGTGACTTAAGTAGGGTAACGTAGCGTGTGTATGTCCGCGGCATACTTGCGATACGGTACTCCGCCTAAGTGACTTTAGGATATACTTGCTTGAAAATTCCTTCTTCAATTCCGTGTATCCTATGATCCTATTGCACTGTTCTTATTATCCATTTTCCTGTAACAGCCACTATGCCGCCGAAGGCTACGAGGGCATAGAGGGCTGCCGCCAGAGACGAGATTCGAGCTGGCTCGTCCGAGACTAGGACTGAGCAGGGTGGTATACCTACGCCGCAGGGACAGACCAATCCACCTTCCCCAGGCCGTATGGATAGGATTGAGACTGGTATGGAGGAGTTGCGACAGATGATGGGGAGTATGCAGGAGCTACGTCAGATGGTAGGATCCCTAGTTGCAGCCAGTCGTACACCGAGGCCGGATGACGTTCCTACTACATCACAGACGACCATGATACCTGCTCCTACTACTACCACCGTGACCATCCCGGTTTCGCTACAGGATTTCATGAGGCTGAGACCTCCGGTATTCACCGGCACCGAGGCAGCGGAGGACCCACAGACGTTCCTTGACAGTTTAGCCAGGATCTGCCGTTCGCTGAGATGTTCGGATGATCGATGGGTAGAGCTTGCGAGTTTCCGACTAGAGGGTCTCGCGCAGACATGGTGGGAGTCAGTCTTGAGAGGTCGAGCTGCAGGTCTACCGCCTATGACGTGGGCCGAGTTTACAGCAGTCTTTCTAGCTCGTTCCCTCCCAGAGAGCGTTCGTGACGCCAGAGCTCGCAGCTTCGAGGCCTTAGTCAAGACACCTGGGATGACGGTGTCTGAGTATGACATCCAGTTTACGCAGTTATCCCGATATGCTCAGTATTTGGTGGATACCGAAGAGAAGATGGTGAAGAGGTTCGTACAGGGACTTGATGCCCAGCTATATCTTGCCATTGGCGTCCAGCACTACGACACTTATTCAGCTGCTATGGATACAACATTGCGGATGGAGGCACGCATATCACAGACTTCGGCCGTTTCTGGGCCGAAGAGGGTTCGCATCGATGTACCGTCTCAGAGGCAGCGCACCAGATTCTTTCCGAGAGATAGGCCTGGCAGAGGATTTGGACGGGGACAGTTATATGGTTCTTATCCCCAGGGACAGCAGCCGTCGCCAGGGTGTTTTGGGTGCGGGAGTCCGCACCATCTTGTCAGAGACTGTCCGGCGAGACGACAGGGAGCGGCGACCGTTCCGCATGTGACCCTACCACCATCACCACCCCCTCCTCAGAGAGCCCTACTTCCTACCACAGGCGATGCTCCACGCCAGTTAGGTGCACCCAGAGGCCGTGGACGCGGCGGTCCTGTTCAGAGAGGACGAGGAGGCAGAGGCCGAGGTCGAGGTCAGCCCGCTATCGGTGGAGGACAGGCCCGAGTATTTGCTTTGACACCGCAGGATGCGCAGGCATCCAATGCCGTTGTGACAGGTACCTTGCCAGTTTGTTCTTTCGACGCACGGGTATTATTCGACCCAGGTTCCACACATTCGTACGTCTCTACACACTTTGCACCGATGTTGGGCCGTGAGTCGTCGTCGTTAGATCATCCGCTTGTTGTTAGTACTCCGGTAGGCGAGTCGTTTGTCGCTCGTTTTGTTTTTCGTTTGTGTTCCGTTCGTATCGGGGAGAGGGATTTATCAGTTGATTTGATTCTCCTCGATATGTTAGACTTTGACGTGCTTCTGGGCATGGATTGGCTAGCCACTTGTTATGCTTCGGTGGACTGCCGTGAGAAGGCAGTCAGATTTAGCTTTCCGGGAGAGCCAGTCCTTGTTATTCAGGGAGACCGCAGTGTCACCCTTCCCAGCTTAATTTCGTCTCTTCGCGCTGGTCAGCTCTTGCGGAAGGGATGTCAGGGATTCTTAGCGTTTATTTGTGATACTCGAGCTGCAGAGGTTCCGTTGGACCGGGTCCCGGTTGTTTGTGAGTTCCCTGATGTTTTCCCTGATGAGCTACCTGGGCTACCACCTGAGCGTGATGTTGAGTTCTGCATTGATTTGATTCCCGGCTCGGGGCCTATTTCTATACCGCCTTATCGGATGGCCCCGGCAGAGCTTCGAGTGCTGAAGGATCAGTTGCAGGATTTGTTAGAGAAGGGGCTTATTCGACCTAGTGTTTCTCCGTGGGGTGCTCCGGTCCTGTTTGTCAAGAAGAAGGATGGAAGTTTGCGCTTATGCATCGACTACCGCCAGCTGAACAAAGTTACCGTTCGGAACAGATATCCGTTGCCATGCATTGATGATTTGTTCGACCAGCTCCAGGGCGCGGGTTATTTTTCGAGGATCGACTTGCGATCAGGATACCATCAGCTGCGAGTTCGACAGGAGGATATACCGAGGACAGCTTTCCGCACGCGCTACGGCCACTATGATTTTTTGGTGATGTCGTTCGGACTCACCAACGCCCCAGCAGCATTCATGGATTTGATGAACCGTACATTCAGGCCGTATCTTGACTTGTTCATCATCGTGTTTATCGACGATATCTTGGTGTACTCCCGGAGCAGAGAGGAGCACGAGCAGCACTTGCGGATTACGTTACAGACTCTGAGGGAGCACCAGCTGTTCGCAAAGTTCTCCAAGTGTGCATCTGGCTGGACAGCGTCGGATTCTTGGGTCACGTGGTTACGAGAGACGGCATATGTGTGGACCCGAAGAAGATTGAGGTCGTTCAGCAGTGGCCCCGACCTACATCGGTTACTGAGATCCGTAGTTTTCTAGGCCTGGCGGGCTACTACAGGCGTTTTGTTCAGGACTTCTCCCATATAGCTGCACCTTTGACCGGTTTGACCCGGAAGGGAGTTCCTTTCGTTTGGACAGAGGAGTGCGAGCGCAGTTTTCAGCAGCTGCGGACATGTTTGACTACGGCGCCGGTATTATCTTTGCCTTCGGGATCAGGCGGATTTGTGGTCTACTGTGATGCTTCGCGAGTGGGATTAGGATGCGTATTGATGCAGCATGGCCGGGTGATCGCATATGCTTCTCGGCAGTTGAAGAAGCACGAACAGAACTACCCTACTCATGATTTGGAGATGGCTGCAGTGGTCTTTGCACTGAAGATTTGGCGACATTACCTATACGGCGAGTCGTGTCAGATATTCACTGATCACAAGAGCTTAAAATACATATTTCAGCAGCGAGACCTGAACCTCAGACAGCGTCGTTGGATGGAGTTGGTGAAAGACTACGACTGCGAGATCTTATATCACCCAGGCAAGGCGAATGTAGTGGCAGATGCGTTGAGTAGGAGGCCCGGGGGTAGTCTATCCTTTTTGCGCGCAGTGCAGAGGCAGTCGTCAGCAGATTGGCAGATTTTATGCGACAGCCGAGTGGAGTTCGAGTTCACTCAGACAGGGGGACAGCTCGCGCATGTTCGTGCACGCCCACAGTTGCTTGACCGTATATATGAGGCCCAGCGCAGTGACGACCGTTGCTCAGAGATCATGGCACAGATGGGACAGGGTAGATTTTCCGAGTTCGTGATTGACGATCAGGGGATTTTACGCTATGGATCTAGACTGTGCGTACCAGATACTGATGGATTACGGCGCGACATTCTTGAGGAGGCACACCGATCAGTGTATAGTGTCCACCCCGGTTCCACCAAGATGTACCATGATATGAGAGAGACCTACTGGTGGGACGGGATGAAGAGGGACATTGCGGAGTTTGTATCGAGATGCCTGACTTGTCAGCAAGTCAAGGCCGAGCACCAGAGGCCCGCAGGAGAGCTGCAGCCGTTACCCATTCCGGAGTGGAAATGGGAGCAGATTTCGATGGATTTCGTTATGGGTCTACCCAGGACCAGTCGAGGGTATGACTCCATCTGGGTGATCGTGGATAGATTGATGAAAGCGGCTCACTTCCTGCCAGTGAAGACGACTTTCAGCTTCACTCAGTATGCTCAGCTCTACATTGACGAGATCGTGCGACTATATGGCGTACCGACTTGTATCGTGTCAGATCGAGGCACCCAGTTCACCAGCCGACCTTGGCAGAGACTTCAGGAGGCTTTGGGCACTCGTTTGAGCTTCAGCACAGCGTTTCATCCGCAGACCGACGGACAGTCAGAGCGGACCATTCAGACTCTCGAGAACATGCTCAGAGCGTGCGTTTTAGACTTCGGCGGTAGCTGGGATCGTCATTTATCTCTAGTGGAGTTCTCCTACAACAACAGCTTCCAGGATACTATTCAGATGGCACCTTTCGAGGCATTGTATGGGAGGAGATGCAGATCGCCCGTTTGTTGGACAGAGCTCAGCGAGAGCAGTATACTGGGGCCGCAACTTGTTGAGGAGACGACAGCGAAGATACAGTTGATCCGAGACCGGATGAGAGCGGCTCAGAGCAGACAGAAATCTTATGCAGACAGGCGCCGTCGCAGGTTAGAGGTCGCAGTTGGTGATCATGTTTTTCTGAGGGTCTCTCCGATGAAGGGCGTGATGCGTTTTGGGCGAAAGGGGAAGCTTAGCCCTAGATTCGTAGGTCCCTTCGAGATCCTCGAGCGTGTCGGCGCTGTTGCATATCGTTTGGCCCTTCTACCCAGCTTTCCCGATGTTCACCCCGTCTTCCATGTTTCGATGCTCCGCAAGTACCTTCACAACCCTTCGCATGCGATTCAGCACCCGACAGTCCAGCTAGAGCGCGACCTTTCTTTTGCAGAGCAGCCGGTGGCTATCCTGGATCGGCAGGTGAAGAAGTTGAGATCGAAGATTATACCAACCGTCAAGGTCCTTTGGCGTAGCCCGAGCATCGAGGAGGTTACCTGGGAGACCGAGGGCGAGATGAGGAAGAAATATCCCCATCTCTTTGAAGGTACGCGTAGTTATTTTTAAATTCGGGGACCGAATTTCTTTAAGGGGGGAAGATTGTAACGCCTTGAAAAGTCGTTTTGGAGTTTTCCTGAAAATCGGTGAAAATTCGGTATTTTTCCGAAAACCGTCTTTTTTGTTATTTTGCAGTTTATGACTAATTATACCTAAAATGGATAGGTAATTGCTTGTTTTTAGTAGCTAATGAGTTACTTATGAAATTTTGGTCATTTAAAAAAATTTCCCTTTTTTTCAATTTTTAATATTATTTTAAGCCGGTAAGAAAATACATTAAATTAGCGATAAATACAAATTTAAATGGACTAAAATTAAGCTTTAAAATCATGTTAATTAAAATCTAGTTGTAACATAAATTTTTAGTATTTTATTTCAAGTTTTAACTAATTTTTATGATGGAAAACGAAATTTATTGAATTTAAGCTTAAACTTGCAATTTTGGACTTGTAGGGGGTCTTTTTGCAAAATAATTTTTGTGCACTCTCACACACACATCCTCACATCCCCTTGGCTGTCCCAAACTGCAGAAAATTCCCTCTCTCTCTTTTGTTTTAAAATTCTTTTGTTAGGGATGAATGGAGTTGAATGTGTATGTTTAAAATATTGTATGTTGAAGGTATGGTGTATTGACTTTGAGGGGGGTTGACCATGACTTTTTTTCATACACCCATGCCACTCCCCTCTCCCTCTTCTGGCCGAGACCTGCTCCCCCCCCCCCCCATTTCCATTATTTTCCTTCTCTTTTCTCTCATTTTCTTCAAAAATTTGCATCAAAATTCAATAAAAATCAACAAATCCTTCACTATTTCAACACAAAACCTTATTTCCCCTCTTCTCAAACCCAAATTGGTTCAAATCTTGGAGAAAGATGGCATCTTGGGAGGCTTTAGCAACATAGGGTTTGAGCTTGTGAGGTATAATTTCAATCCTTGGTTAAATTGTAGTTTAAAGTGTGCTAATTAGAACTTTGAAAATTGTTTTAGTGTTAATTTTAGTGCTATTGCATACTAGTTTTTTTTTTAAAAGTTGTGGTTTGAAATTAATTTAGGATTTAGAACACCATTAAGAGATTAATTAAGGTATTTTGTTATCTAGTTATTTTGTTAGCTTAATTTAAGTGGTTAACTTGCTAATTGGGCTAAAATCTAGTGTTAATTTAGTGTTAGTTTCTAATCTAGTTTTTAAAGGTTTATGGTTAGAATTAAATTAGGGTTTTTAGAAACCATTAATTAGTTAATTAAAGCTAATTAGCTATCTATTTGTTTACTAAACCAATCCTTGAGGTTACTTTGCTTAAGTGGCTTCAAATTTTGCTAATCCAAGTTAATCTTGTGTAATATTTTCCTTGTTTTGCTAATTGCCAAAAATCAAGAGAAGGGTTGGTTGTGGAAAAATATGTTTTGAAGCATAGTTAATGGTTTAAAATTAGTGTAGTGGCTATCTAGTGAGTTAGTTTGGATTGTTGTGTTGGATTGTGTTAACTTTGTCGCTAATTGTCGATGTTTGCACCAAATTGCAAATTAGTGCTTACTAGTTTTTACTAAAATATTGTGGCGAATTAATTGCGATATCTACATTATATTGTTGGCTTATCCTATGACATTTAGGATACGTGAGGGCGGATTTTTGAGTAATCGGGTTTTAGTTTTGCCGGGCGACCAAATCGGCGATTTTTGCAGTTTTTGCGATTTTCGCGTGTGTTCCGCGCACCTTGTGCACGTTGTACCTAGCTTGTGAACGTTAGTGTTTTCGTTTGGGTTTTGCGTCGTTCTTGATATGTAACCTTATGTTTGGTATTGATGTAAATTCCAGGTTCGGTCGCGGAGACGTCAGACGCGGCACGAAAGGAGAAAGCGGTGATTGGACGTGACTAGCTAGGGATTCCGGTGAGTAGATGTAACATCTACGGGGGACTATCGTTGGATGGCGCAAGCCGCCCGATAGTTTTAGTAACTTAAAAGGATTCTTAGTGATGTTCGTAATTAGGGGTGTAATACTTATATGATTATTTGCTGCATCCATGCCTTATATTGACATACATATGTGAAACCATTTTATAGGACACATGCACCATTGCCAGGGTTTTTATATGCAGCACGAGCACTATTCATGCTTACACACACGCCCTGGTAATTGCCATGCCACCACACTAGATAACCTTTAAATTGAAACCTTTTACTATAATTGATACTTAAACTCGCGCTATTGCTTTAATTCCTTAAAATAAAATCGTAGGATTGCTATTCATGTGCATGTGCTTCATCATATTATTTGTTCATGCCTAATCTATTAATCACACATCGCAACTTGATCACTGATACCATATGCATTCATTATCATTGACATATGCACTTATGAGGATTTCTTGAGATTTTATGATATTTCTGGATTTCGGGGGAAAGCCGCAAAATTTCTAAACTTATTATGTTTTTAAAATATGTAATTGCGGTTTTCTAGTGATGTAAAGTGTCGTCCACCATGAGTTTGCTGTGGTTTTCGAGATCCGTGTCGAGGAGTGGAGGAACCGTCACGGGTACATGGTGGGCCCGGTATGGTACCCCGGGGTAAGATGAATGTGGTGTTGACGTTGAGCCTGGCAGGGGACAGATTACCTACCGGTGACTGTTTGGCACGGCGGATATCCAGAGGATACCGACCGTGGCCGCGAGATGATGAGATTTTGATATTGAGACGGGTCGGCCGGATGGCTGAGGCCAGAGATATTATGATATGGATATATGAGATTTGTGATAGTTTTGAGGTGTCGTTGCTGGACACAGGTTCTGGTTGATTCTATTAGTATTGTGCTGGTATTTCAAAAGAGATTCTTAAAGGGAAAAACATGATTTCTTATACTTACACATTCAGATCACGAGTTGATTCGCATTGCATTCATACCTGCTAGTATATTCATATTGCATACATACTTGCCATTATGTCCTGCCTTACATGTATTTAGATGCTAGGATGCTTGTGTGCATGCTTTCGATAGCCTGTGTAGATGTTATTTATTACTCACGAGTTGGCAACTCACCCCCGTTGTGCCACAGCCTTTTTCAGGTCCGCTCCGTTAGTACAGTAGCGGCGGGCGCACTTGCTTATTTTGCTCTTTTGCCTGGACTCGAGGTTTTGCTCTTAGGTGGGTTATATTATTATTTTTGTACCACCTTGTATATTCTTTGTATCTAGAGTACTCCATCTACTGTATCTACCAGTATTATTGTATATTGACCTAGAGATGAGACTGTGAGGTTTGTGGACTTTTATGCTGTATTTTGGGGTCGAGCTCACTTGAGTCGACATGCTGTTTTTCTTATGCTTCATTATGGTTATTTCGCATGTTGTTGCTTTATATTGCGTGGGATTTGTGACCGCCTTGTGGCGAAGAGCTAGCTCCCGCTTGGGGATGCCTTATTTGTTGGATTCATATATATTCTTGTTGTACCCATTTTGGGGGCCAGTATTTACAAAGGAGACTCTGCCGAAATTTTCGGAAAAATTGGTATTGTTTTTAAAAAGGGTTTTATATGACTTATTTGATAAACTCGCTTTCAATTGATTGGGTTTTTCACTCTTTTGCTTATTTGGTTTTGGTTTCTGGGTTTTGGCTTACTTATTTTACGGACGTCTTGAGACGTTTCGTAAACTTAAGTGCCAGTCACGTTCCGTACCCTGCGGGTCGTGACACCTTGGTTCCTTTGCTAAAACTATAGCGCCGTTGTTGTCACAATATAGTGGTATTGGATCAACAATGGACGGAACCACCTGAAGCTATGTCACAAACTTCCTCATCCAGACTGTTTCTTTCGCAGCGTCACAAGCAGCGATATACTTTGCTTCCATTGTCGAGTCAGCAACGGTGTTCTGCTTGGATCTTTTCCAATAGATATCCCCTCCATTGAGGGTAAATACATATCCCGACATAGACTTGGAGTCATCCTTGCCACTCTGGAAGCTGGAGTCGGCGAAGGCCTCGATCTGGAGGTCTTCACTGCCGTACACTAAGAACATCTCCTTAGTCCTTCTCAGGTATTTGAGAATGTTATTCACTGCTGTCCAGTGCTTCTCCCCTGCGTTTGACTAATACCTGCTTACAACGCTCAATGCGTAAGCTACATCTGATCCGGTACGCAACATTACATATATTATAGAGCCAACCGCAGAAGCGTATGGTATAATACTAATGTGATCCCTTTCCAAATCAGTCTTGGGAAACATCTCTCTGGAGAGGGTGATTCCGTGACAAGCCGGTAGATTATCGCGCTTTGAATCTTCCATACTGAATCTCTTCAGTATGGTGTCGATGTACATTGACTGTGAAAGTCCCAACATCCGTTTAGATCTATCATGATAGATCTGGATCCCCAGAATGTAAGAGGAATCACCCAGGTCCTTCATGGAGACTCTTTGTGACAAGAACCCTTTGACTGATTGTAGCATAGGAATGTCATTTCCTATCAGAAGAATGCCATCCACGTACAAGACGAGGAATACCACAGTTCTCGCTACAATTTTACTATAAATACATAGTTCATCTGGATTTTTGATAAAGTCGAATTCCTTGACCGTCTCATCAAAACAGATGTTCCAACTCCGCGATGCCTGCTTTAATCCATAAATGGATTTAAATAACTTACACACTCTTGTTAGTTATATGTATGCCCTAGAGGCCATTACTGTACATGAGATGTATATTGTAGTGGATGCTAGGACATATATAGGTAGGACTTTCTTACTCGACATGATAGTATGTTATCTGGTTGCTCTTTATCTTAACATGTATACTTTCTATTTTTCTGTTACATGTTGATAAAGCCCTTAGGATGTGTGCTCAACTTCCAGGACTATGATGCAGATCATACTAGTGGGGCCTGGGTAGTCCATAAGTACATCCTTCAATGTTCCTAGTCGTGGGAATATCGAGATGGGGCATCGATATTCCAGAGTAGACTAGCATATATCTTCTCGACCCATGTGATGGGCGATGGATGATCTCATATCCATTGGTGTTTGACATCAGAGATGGTATGCGGGTGCTCAGTGGTGACTGGGTACACTGAACGGACTCGCCGAGAACTCCTAGATGGTATTATACCTCATGTCAGATGGCAGTTCTCTGGTGACACTGGTACAGCTTAGTCTGTTGACCCGAGATCGTCATAGAGTCTTGTGTGTCTCCCACTGTGCTTTGATTTCCACCCTACCACGGCTCTACCGAGTCGTGCAAACAGGTGGTTTTTGGGTACAGTCCTGATTTACATGGAGGCAATGAGCGATAGGAGGGGATTCGTCTCTCCAGGTATTGGGGGTTGATGTTGCGCTATGCTCGACTGGCCATAACTGGAAATCCCTGGCCAGGGTTGCACTGATTTACTGGTAAGTGTTATCAGTAGTTTCGTGCTTGTTATGGACCTTACATCGGCATGACTTATCAAGCTACTGGGGTCTGACGTTTACCACCCCTAGGCGAGATATGCGACATATCAGACGAACAGACCGGACTGTACGGTAAGTGTTACTGGTTGGATTCACAAGAGTGTGAGCGGGCTTGCTCGTTGATCTTCTGATCGCTCAATACCCGGGTGGCCGTTACGTTTAGCAGACTGCTTGCGGCTTGTGGGTGTTTGATTTGATCATCACCTACTGCCGGCGTATTGACGAGTCTTTAGAGTCCTACACAGAGGTTTCCTGGCTCAAGCGAAACGAAATAGGAGCGCATATGAGATATGTGCGGGGCCGAGAATAATACCAGTATGTGATACTGAATTCTATTCTCGCGATTTGTATCATCGGACGGCTATATAAGATATAGCCGGGTTACCGAATCAAATGTTCATTCGATATATTGATACACTTGATATTAGTCGGTTATATGCAGTATGACCGGATCATTAAATCAAGTGTTGATTTAATGATTTAATGTATAATTATATATATGATATATTACTTTACATTAACTAGTATTTGTTCACTTAAGATTGATTTTCTCACTTGATGTGCACAAGTTGTATATGTGATATATGTTTGTGCACTAGTTTGTATCATGATTGATGATACATGCAAACTTGGGTGTGTGTATGCTTTACACCTTATTTAGGTTAATGGTTAGGGTTTTATTTATTTTATTTATTTTGTTAAAACAAAATGGTCTTTTTCTTTATCTTTGCTAGAAGCTTCATGGTGCTTCAAGCATTTTTGAAAAAGTCTAACCATTTTGTTTTATGCTTTGACCTAACCATTACCTAAACTCTAGTTTACTCTCTACAAGAGTTTACTCACCCATGGTTGCAATATGATAGACTTCACTTGATTTATTATTTTATATAATTCTTTTTCTTTTCTTTCTTCTTCTTCTTCTTCATGAAGAAGAAAACCTTTTCTAGAAAATTTCAAGTGAAGAAACCAAGTGAGAAATCCAAATCCAAAGTGAACCCACTTCCTATTTCTTCATCCTCTACCACTTGCCATGTAGTAGAGTGTGTTATCTTCACAAAGTTCATGACCTAGTGAAGATGGAGCTTGAGTTTGAGTCGCCTCGACGTAGATCGTCTTCGGCATCGAAGTCAACGACCTAGCCCGCTTATTTCTCCAACGAAACCATCGCTAGAGTCCGGGATCCTGATGATCACAACGAAAGGACGTCGTCACGGAGCTTTGGAAGTGGAGGACCGGATCTACAAAGGTTGTAGTTCCTTTCACTTGTAGTTAAAGTAGTTAACTTGCTTGCTTTCGCCTTACCTCTAGTTACGATCTTGCATTAGGATTTCTCGGCACATGTAAAAAATTTGATTTTGGCATGGTTGATGCCTTGTGTAACCTCTTGAGTGTGCCTAGTAACCCTACAACTCTTCCGCTGCTCTCACTCTCTATGAAACCCTCTGGCTGATCCATATAAACACACTCTTCCAAATTTCCATTCAGAAAAGCGGTCTTTACGTCTATCTGCCAAATATCATAATCATGGAAGGCAGCAATGGCAAGAAGGATCCGAATGGATTTAAGCAAAGCTACTGGAAAAAAGGTTTCATCATAGTCCAAACCAGGTCTTTGACGAAAACCTTTTGCAACAAGTCTAGCCTTATAGGTTTCAACCTGTCCATCTACACCAATCTTCTTTCTGAAGATCCATTTGCAGCCTACGGGTTTTACCCCTTCTGGAGCAATGTCCAAAGTCCATACTTTGTTGGTGTACATGGACTCCATTTCGGTCCGCATTGCATCCAGCTATTTTACCGAGTCTCTGCTCTGAATGGCTTGCTGGAGGTTAGTTGGCTCATCATCGTCGATGATGCAATCCTTGTTAGAGATGTATGCCATAGAGGCCATTATTGTATCATACTGGTTTGTATATTACTTAATGGAAGCTTGGGATATTCACAGTTGTATTAATAGTCTTGCTCAAAATGGTAGTATGCTATTTGGTTTGTTTCTACTTTAATATGTGCATGTGTTTCTTTTAGCATACCGCTTATACATATTAGTAGAGACTTTAGGATCTTTGCTTGATTACCAGCGTTGTGATGGCAGTCACACTAGTGGGGGCTGGGTAATCTACAAGCACAGCCTTATACAGGTCTCTAGTCGTAGGATTATCGAGACGGGGCATCGATACTCCGGAGTAGACTAGTGTATACGCTTCTCAACCTAGCAGGGGAGATGTTCTGTCCCACAGCCATTAGTGCGTCGTACTGGAGATATTATGCATGTGCTCATTAGGTTATGAGTACACTGAACAGGACTCGTCGGGAACTGTTGGTTGGTATTATACCTATCGTCGGGTAGCAGTTCCCAGGTGACATGAGTACAGCTTAGTCCGTCGACTTGACACTGCTATTTCGCCTCGAGTGTGTTCCCACTGTACTTTGATTATTAGCCTACCACGGCTCAAAGGAGTCGTGCAAACAGGTAGTAGTTGGGTGCAGTCCCGAAGCACTTGGAGGCAGTGGCGGTTAGATAGGATTCGTCTCTCCCGGTATTGGGGGTTGATATCGTGCTGTGTTCGAAGAGCCATTACACAAAGTCACTGGCCAGGGCAAGCGAGATTTATTAGTAGGTATTCCAGTAGTTTCTCATGGTGTTTTGGGCTACACTCTGGCATGACTTATTGCGCTATTAGGGGTCTGACGATTACCGCCCCCCTTGGCCCGATATGCGATACTCTTAGACGAACAGACCGGACTGTACAGAGATTGTCACATTCAGGCTCAGTAGGAGTTCAGATGGGTTTTCCTCATCGACCTTCTTATTGACATCTACCTGGGGACCGTTACGTGCAGCTAGTACCACTTGCGGCCTGTGGTTAAACCCACTGCCAGCGTAGTGTCGAGTCTTTAGAGTCCCACATGGAGAGTTTCCCTGCACCGGGAAAAAGGTGTAGAGGCCGTATGGTTTTACGGCAGGGCTTCGATCACTTACGTGCACTTGTGCGCATATGATGTTCGGGCGGATAATACTAGTGGGATTTGGTTTAAGCCGGATCCTAATATTATATTGATGGATCAGTTTCGTTTCTTTGTATTCGTGTTTCTCGGAACACGAATGCGGGTATGTATATACGAATGAGAGGGGCATAGTAGGAGACACCTCATTAGGGTTTTGACCATTGACTTGATTAAAACAATTATGAGGTGGAGGAAAGTATTTTTTATTTTTGTAAATGATAATTGAGGCATGGCTACTTGTTTTGACTACTTGACTTTGTTTAACCTTTTGACTTGGCTTGACCACTTGACTTGGTTTGACTATTTGACTTAGATATTTTTGTGAGATATTTTGTGACCTAGATATTTTGATGAGATATTTTTCATGCCATGCTTGTGGTCATGTCAAGGTAGCCATCTCATTTTATCATTATGATTATCAAAAATTATTTCTCTTTCCTTAAGCTAGCTCTCTTCTTCTTCCTCACATCAAACCTAAAAAGCTCTCATGAGTTGAAAATCCTAGGGTTTCAAGAGACAAATAAATCCATCTTCATACTCCACATCACCTAGGCTATCAAGTTTAGCAAGCTTGTTGCCCTAGTTACCTCGGTTTTGAGGTGGAGCTCGGACTATAGACTCTCTGGTGGATCGTCTTTGACTCGAGGAGGCCGTCGAAGAAGCTACGATCCGGATCGATCCTTGGAGCCTATGATGACGAGGAGGACAGCGGAGAAGACCCGAAGGACTTATATCGTGAGGTATAACTTCATATCCGAGTAGTTAAACCTCAAGTAGTTTGCTAGCTAGGGTTTATGGACGATCCTTGGTTCTAGTCGGTGTTGCGAAGCTCGTAAAAATCATTTTTTGCAAATTCCGCCTCTCCGAGAACACGTGGGGTGCGCGAAATTGACTTACTATGGTATCAGAGCCTCTCATAAATCTTAGATAGCTTGTAGTGATGTTATAATTCCGCCGTTTTTGTCACGCAAAAACAGTTTTCAAAAGTGAGGTTTTGAGTTGTTTACACACCCCGCGGGCTCACGGTTTGAACCAAGAAGCCGCGGGGTGAAGCGTACGCACCCCGGGAAGACCCCGGGGGGGGGACCAACGGCCGGGACCACCCCCCAAGACCACCACTTGGTGGCCTTGGGGGTTGGTGACCCGAGAGCACCAGAAATTGTTGCTCTCGGGTCTGCCTCCCTTTGGGGGCCACCTCATGGTGGCCCCCAGAGGTAGGTATAAGGTGGCCCCCAGAGGTAGGTACCCCCTTGAGGCCTCCCATTCGACAATAAATCTTGTTTCTTCATCTCCACGAAGATTCGGGCGAGTTTCGAGTTCGTTTCGACTCCCGGATTGGCTCAAAACTATCAGTTTTGGAACTTTAGCTCACTGGATTTTCAAGTCTTGGAAAATTGGTTAAGTTTGCTAATTGCGTGCGGAATTCTATTGTCGTAGTTACTTTACAAGCTTTTTGATGTATATATGTGTTTGGAAATGTCGACTAATTGCTATACGTCGATTAGTCGGGGTTGCACATATCTGTGATGTTGTTGTGATGGTTTGTGTATAAGAACTTGTTGGATCGTCGTGGATGAATAGCCGAGGATGTGAGATGAGAGTTTTCATTCTTTCATTCGATGTAAATTTGTAAAGTAATGTAATATTATTTTACGGTGCACATCCGGGTTGAGCTTGTAGCCACCGTTGTATTATTTCTTTTACTGTTTTTGCTCTTATGATAGACCCAAGGTGGGGTGCACAAACTACCGGGTACTTTGAAGTGCCCAGTGGCCTACTCACTTTGTTGAGGGAGCTTGCTTCACTTCGGATATTTGGCGGGTAGTTTGCCGCACCCGTAGGGGTCTAGGGTGGGGTTTGGCTATTCATCACGATCGTGGAATCTGTCTTTCGTTACAGGCTCAAACGAAACGCGGAATTCCTACTATATCTAATATGTTCATCTGTGATCTGGAATGCCTATCATTGCGTCTGACGAATGGATATTATTATATATGTATTATATAATAGACGTTGCTTATGTTTTGCATCCGCGCTAGTCTATCCCCCGCTCTGTCGTTAGTTAAGTAACCTAACGGGTGATGATGGGACCCGTGGCGAATGCGGATGGCATAAGTATACGTTGTATTTTCGTTGTTTTCTGCAATGGTAGGTTAATTGATGGGACTGCATTACATTAATGCAAAGCAAACAAACCAAAGCTGAATCGTTGGAACAAATTTTAAAACCACTCGGTTATTTTAAAACAGCAGACTTTTAAATGCGGGGTTTAAACTACTCCTTTTAAAATCTATCAGGTTTCTTAGATTATATCAAGTTCACTACGTTCACGGTTTCGCCAAAACCATTCGTAGCCCTCCGTCATTTCATATGAATAGTCAGTAGTATTCAAGCTATATTTGTTGGCCTTCGTCAAGGCATAGTGATCGGTAACTGCCGGGTGTTCATATGTAGCATAGATAGATGCGTTGGTTTGGGACAATCGTATTACTTTGTTGGCCTTCGTCAAGGGTATATACGGATGGGTTCAAATTAACCTGGACAATGATGGATAGAACTTAACATGTGACTTATGATTTGTTGGCCGTCGTCAAGGTCATAAGAGCATGGGGCAAAAATCCACATCGGGAGTTTCTTAAGAAAGTGAAACTTGCTAGTGCTGCATACCATTTAGAGTGTGATAATATTGTTAGGATTCCTTCAGGATTATCACACAATGATATTTGGATCCCGATCCTACTGTTAGTATCCGCTACTCCTCGGGACATTCTTCACTTAACGATCAATGCTATAAACCAAGTAGGTGTCTAGAACAGTGTTAGCGGGGATACGCCTCCAGGGAAAAGAGGTTATTTAATTAAGGAACTTCACGAAAGCGTCGTAAAACCTCCCTCAAAGTACCAACACTAGCCTGGCTGAACGATTAAGCAAGTATTGTACGGTGATATTAATCCTGACTAATTCTTCTTTTATAGTTTGAGGAAGGATTCGAGAAACAGTGGGAGCCATCCTGTTTGGATAAATTAAAAACCAATTTAAACTTGCAAGAGCATCATGCTGAGTGTTTTCTTCTCTCTCTCTCTTAATTGCAGCGATCCCGTGACCGGACATAGGTTACACCTAGATAATAAAATGACTGAATCTGACTATAATGACTGGTAAAGGTCTGTCCAGATGTCCATTACCTATGACAAGATGGGACACCTCTTTACTACTCAAGCCCCCGCCGTCTCAGGTCCAGTTTCCACCGTCGCGGATTTTAATATTTGTAAGACATCAGAAAAGGACAGTACGAATGCCAAGTGCCTCGTGTTGGCCTCAGTGGATGGTGTAAACCAGAGGCAGCACAAGAAGATGGACTTAGTTTCCATCTTCCTCCATAACAATGTTTTATATGGAGAGCAATCTCGTATCGCAAGATATAATACCTCGAAGGAATTGCTTCAAGCAAGCTTGGCTGTCGGATCATCTGTAGGGGACCACGTCCCTACAATGATAAGCTATATTAAAAAGCTCACTGATTAAGTCCAAAAATTTGTATTTACCGTAATCAGAAACGGCGTCGCTTTGCAGCCAGCCGGTGAGTACGGGTCGATCCACAGAGATGGGTAATTTTCTTAATGCGTTTTAACGAGTTAATTCCAAATGTTGTTTGGATTGATTAAATCTAAAAACTAGATCTATCACTAAACTAAATTAATCTAAATTAAAGTCTTGCTAGGGTTAGGTTGAGGGGAAGTTTGGAGATTAAAGGTTTCCTCACCGCTTTTATTGCCCTATTTTAGATCTATTAGATGTTACGGTAATTATCAATAAAGTGGATCCGAATCTTTTGGGAAGATGTTTCTTACTCTAGATTCGTATCCTTCCTTTATTGATAGTTACCCTAACCCCCATGGAAAACACACGCAACCGGCCCTTTATACTACGGTTCATCGTTACCTCGTGGGGTAGGATGCCGTAGGGAGCGGTTGTGCGTGCATGCATGGAGTTCTAACTCTTAGGTGTGGATGGCATGAAAGGGGTGAGAGATCTCATCTCTCAAACCTTTCCCTAAGGCTAACCCTAACAAGCGAGGAGACTACTCGCTCATTAGGGGATGATAAGACATACTAATTAAAAGAATTAAAACAAAGACATAAAATAACTTACTAGGTTGACGGCTCCCTCCAAGCAATATAGAACAGATCTGAATTATACTCCCAGCAATTCTGAATTTTATTGATTGAAAAGAGGCATAGGGTTTTATAAATTTTGATTACAATTTATAAGCAAACAGGAGAATTTAGGGTTACGGGATTCGCACATGTGCAATTACAGATTTGCCCACGAAACATCCAAACCCCCGCACCGACGCACCGACACAGAAAAATTCCACCGACGTGCGCTCTAGATGGCCGCGGAACCGCGGCGCTAGCCTAGGTTTGGCCACGGTTCCACGGCCAAACTATGGAGTTAGGCTCTGTAAATTCTGGGCTTTCCTCATGGCTCTTGGGCTTTCTATTTTTCCACTTCTTTTCTCCCTTCGGCTTCTGGGCCTTCTCCAGATATTTCAGTGAAAACTTGTAACGATCTTTTAACCGTTTGCCTTGACATTTTGGACCTTGCACTGTTCTTTGTCTAAGCTTGACTAGGATCCGTCTACTTGTTGGTCAAAAGTCCCTTTTCTGTATCAACTTTCATCTTTTTCACTGTATTCGCTCCAAGAGTCTATCCTGTAATATGCAACAAACGTGCGTCAAGAGTACCTGTTTATCTATAAAACGGATAAGAATAGGGGAATGAAAAATGCATTATTATGGTCTGAACAAATATCCCCAAACTTATCTTTTGCTCGTCCTCGAGCAAACTTATTTTTTTTATTCACTAAAATCCTAACCGCACTTTCGCAGGGAAACACGATTGCGCTGAGCACGTGCAACAAGCCGTTAAACCTCTAGGTGTCCCTAGCAGGAGGAGTGTTGTCTCCTGAGGGTTTTCAGCAGATTACACCCACAAAATCCTATCAATTTGGCTTTTCGACTTTTGTTTTCCAATTAGATTTTCTAACAAGGAATTCTATTATCTTATACTTGTAAATTATCCACCCACATTCTTCACACTTCCTCATTATTTAACTTAAGATTATATATGTTATGTAGACCTACTCAGCTTTCAGCATCTCTTAAGTTTTCCTTCTAGGGTTTCATCTCCACTTAGGAGTTTCTATCAACTCTATTAAAGATACAAATTTTATTCTTCATTCCTTTCTCTCATCTAAACTCTGATCACATATCCCTACGTGTGTGTATAGATCACCCCTACATTTGGAAATTCAAATCAAGCAATCATACTCTCGTCCATTGTCCAAAGCACTTATTAATTAGTGAATTTTTAAATGAAATTTGCTTACACATCCTTCATGCGACCGTTAATACTTCTTGAGGTACCAACAACCGATTACAAGATGCGTTAGCACTTTAAAGCGTACTTCCTAGTTTTGCAACACCCAAGGCTTTAGCAGTGACTCCCAAACCAGTTGGTCTAAGGCACTAGGTGATGAAGCACCCTCGCTATATATTTTTCTATTTTTGCAGCCTTAAGTAATCACAAAAACCAGTGTCCATTTTTTTTATTCTTTATTCACTTTTTTTTTTCTTTATTTTCATTGTACTAAGGACTTTAGACAAGAGCACTTCAAGGTCTCTTCTACTATTCCAAGTTTCAAGGTGCGTGATTGTGCAAATTGTAGGGTATACATTTTTAGAATCTAGGCTTAAGCTAGGAACTATTTTTCAAACTTATACTCTAATAAGAACATCAATACACTTCCCTAATTTTGACTTAGCCCAAGAAGTGAACCCAAAATTTGCCTATTTCTAAATAAACTACAAGGCATATACTTTCTACCGTTAAACTTTAAGGAATGTTATCTTTAGGGTTTTTAATTCACTAAGTCTAAGATCTAGTTGTTCCTAACCAGTTAACCTATTTGTCAAACTCAAGTCAATTATAGCCAAAATTGAATACAATAATTTTTATAATTTTTGAAATTTTTAAATTTTTATTGGTTTTTCAAATAAATATGCAAATGCAAAAATATGCACAAATGAATGCGAAGACGTACCGAGCATACCCCCAAACTTGAACTTGACAGTGTCCTCACAGTCATGCTAAACCAAGAAGGTCAAAATATCGGCACTTCCCTGTTTATTTATTTATAATTTTTTATTGTTAAGAAAAACAAAAATATATACAAAAAGGCCCTCCCCCAAACTTCATTTAAACTATATTAGACATTACTGCCAACCCTTGCATAGACCAAACGTTAACACCAACCAGTTGAAAAATTTATCAGTGAGGAGTATCGGTTGGTGGAAGAACAGGTCGTAGCGATCCATAAAGAATTGGGGAAGATAGAAGTGGTGGTATGGAAGGTATGGAGGTGAATAGACAGGAGGTGGTGATGAATCAAAATGAGAATGTGAATGATCAGCAATCAGTGGAATGTTGGCATTCTCGTATCTTTTTAAAAGAAATGGGGGTGGTTCAACTCCTGAAGGAGGAGGTTGACTAACCACAATAACCCCAAAATGTTCCTGTGGGTCCTCTATTGACTTGGCATCATCCATCAATTTCATATGATATTCAATTATAAGGGAACTGATCTCCTCGATGTCCGCCCTAGTCCAACCGAAAACTTGCCGCCTATCTTGTAAGACTTTTAAAATAGCGTTCTCTTGCTCGAAGGCTAGAGAGGCTGATATTATAATGGGAAAAGTCTCATTCTCACCTATGTAAGCATATTTAAGGTGAGGCGGTAAGGACATGAGTTCGAGTTTCGGAGGCGAAAGAATCATTGTGGAATCTAACTCGAACTCAAGGGACTCCAACACAGGTTCGAAATCACTGCAAACAACCGATTCGGATGGCTCAACTAACTCATCCACAAATTCAAAAGACTCATATTCGGGCTGTGAGTCGTCATCATCCGAAAAAGTGAAACATTCATAATCCATATCGGTTGTGTCAACTGTGGTAGGCACAAGGAGGGATGCACTAGTGGCGTCAAAACTGTTTTCATCAAACAAGAATCTTTCAAGCTCGCAGTCCTCCTGCGTGATTTCGTGAATAGAGCAAACTTCTCGTGTACTAGTTTTAGGCACGGGGGGCAGACTTCCCATCTTATAAATATTGAACTCACTAGACATCTTCCCAAAGGATAGAGTCATGGAGCCACTGCGACAGTTTATTACAGCATTGGAAGTGGCAAAAAATGGTCGACCGAGGATCACCGGAATTTGGTTTCTTGGGTTAGCAACAGGTTGTGTATCCATAACAATAAAATCAACGGGGAATATGAACTCCCCAACTTTGATCAACACATCCTCTAGCTGACCTCTTGGATGGGTGATTGATCGATCAGCCATTTGGAGAGTACAACGAGTGGGTTTCAACTCTCCAACCCCTAATTGTTCGTACACGGAGTAGGGAATCAGGTTAACACTAGACCTAAGATCTAAAAGTGCTCGATTAATTTTCTTATCCCCAATTGTGATTGAAATCGTAGGACAGCCGGGGTCCTTTCGTTTTTGGGGCAAGGTTTGATGGTGGTTAATAGCATTGCTCACTGCACTAGCCACTAGCACTTTCTTAGGTACTTGAGATGCCTTTCTCTTCGAGGTGCATAAGCCCTTTAAGATTTTCGCGTATGAAGGGACTTGTTGGATAGCATCCAAGAGAGGTATATTTATGCTAACCTGCTTAAATATCTCCACAATCTTCTCCACTTGTGCAGTTGGTTTATTAGGACTCAACTTGTTTGGAAATGGAGCATTTTGAAAATTCGTTGAGTCAAATGTCTGTGGAGTAGAATGTAGAGTAGGAACGGATCCCGGTGTAGTTGTGTTCATGTTGTGAGAAATGGGTCCGTTCGAGCTAGAAGAAGTAGAGCCATGTGACGGGTGGAGAATAGGCTCTAAAGAAAAAGGTGAAGAAGAAGGTGAAGAAAATGAAGAAGGGGAAGGTGAGGATGGAGAAGACGAAGAAAAAGAGGAAGAAGAAGAACCACCGGCGGGGATGTCATCATGAGTTCCCACATTGTTTTGCAACTCTCTTCCGGATCTCAACGTGGTCACCGCATTTACATTGTGATTGTGATATGCGTTTTGTGTGTGACCGGGATTTGGCAATGGTTGAGATGGAAGATTTTCCTTTTCTCTCTCGCTCAACGCAGCAGTTAATTGTGCAATTTGTGCCTCAATAGATTTGATACTTTGATCGTGTGAAGCATTGTTAGTCATCAAAGATTGAACATAATTTTCAAATTTTGCTGCGGATTCTGTAGATTGCTTAAGAAATGCATCTAGACTTTTTTCGAGCGAGATAACCTTATAATCATTTGGTTGAACCAAATTGTTCGTTTGATTTGTATAAGGTTGTTGTTAGAAAGGTTGCTGGTTTTGAGTTTGTGAAGGTGCTTGTTGTTGTTTTGGAGGAGGTCTTTGAAAATTGTTATTTCCTTGGACTTATTGATTTTGGTTCCAAGCGAAGTTTGGGTGACTCCTCCACCCTGGATTGTATGTCGAAGAGTACGGATCGTTTCTTTGTCGTTGCTGAAATGCAGCATTGACTTGATCTTGTCCTTGAATAGGTGCATTATAAGGACACTCTTCGGTTAGATGCGATGGATTCGAACAACAAGCACAAACAGTTCGTGTGGGTAAAGTGGGGGCAGGAGAAGACGATGAGATTTTTGTCTCAATGGCTTCTAGCTTTTTCATAAGTGCGGCCATCTCGGCCTTCATAGCAATCGACATATCCACTTGGTGTATGCCTGCCCTAGATTGACCAACAGAAGAAGATGATGTGGTCTTGGTACTCTCCCACTGAATTGTTTGCTCACTAAGATCCTCAAGAAACTGCCAAGCTTCGTCGCTAGACTTGGAGAGAAAATGACCTTGAGATATGGTTTCTAACAACTGCTTCGTTGCCGAGTTCAATCCCTCGTATAATGTTTGGCAAAGTTGCCAACTTTCGATCCCATGATGAGGGCATTGAACAAGTAGGTCTTTAAATCTCTCGAAGCACTTCCAAAATGGTTCGGAAGGAAGCTGTGAAAATTGTATTATCTCGTTACGAATTCTAGCAGTTTTGTGATGAGGATAGAACTTTTTCAGAAAAGCTCTCACAAACTCGTCCCAATTTCTAATGGAATGTGATGCGGTGCTATATAGCCACTTCTCGGCTAGGTCACATAAGGTAAAAGGAACGACCCTTAGCCTTATAGCGTCATCACTTAATTGGGTCGTTTTCATCATAGCGCAAACGTTTTGGAATTTATTGATAAAGATATATGCATCTTCGGATTCCAAACCATGAAATTTTGGCAGCATATTGATGAAATGTGGTTTTATTTCAAAGTTGTCCCCATTTGCCGGTGGGGGTGAAAGACATGTAGGTAAAGAAGTGCGGACAGGGTAGAAGAGATCCTGGAGCGCAACTCGTGCGGGCGCTACAACAGGCGGAAGATTCGGGTTATTCGCACCTAACGGAGGTGGAATCATTTCCGTCGGTAAGGTATCGTTGGGGTCGTGTCCCGACATACCTTCGAAAGAAGAATTTGAAGGTGGAGGTAAGGAAATGGACGGAATGTCGACGAAGGGTTCGTCGGTCGGTACCAACGAAACACGGACTAATCGGGCGTTAGTATCCCTAGTCCAAAATGACATACACTAAAAGGGGTAGTGTAGTCAGAAAAAAGAAAGACAGAATGTGGGGGTAAGATAACGTCAGTGAAGGGAAGTGATGGAAGTGAGTTGCAAGGTTTCTTAGCGACAAGTTGCAAATTTTGAAAAGATTTTTCCCTTTTTTTTTATATATGTGAGAGTTTTGCAAAGAAGTTTTTGAAAAGGGACTCGTGACACAAATGTATCAATCCACACATGCACAATCAGGCCTAGATCTAGGGTCACCTAGGTCTGCTAGACAGCTCCTAACTAGGGCTAGAAATAGGACCTCAAACCGCCTCTTCACCGACAAGTACGGCCAGGTAAGTGGGAAGGAACCACAGTAGTGGGCCTAATTAAAAACCACTAGCCTAGACACCGCAAAATCAGTTAGGATAAACGGTCGATACCTATACTAGTCCTTTTCCTATTGAGCTCGATGTCCTTAGGTCTGAGTCTAATATTTTTTATTAATTGTGGTCGATGCAAATGCTTTAGGTGTTTTCTGGGGTCCTAGGAAGGGTGATGAAATCCCCACCCAATCTGAGTTTGGTCAATTAGCCCCTTAAAGTCCGATTAAATTATGCAAAACAATAAAATTCACTTGCAATCAAAAAAAAATTTTAGCGCGGCGCAAAGAAACCTGCAGAAAATCTGTTATTTAGAAGGGGAGAGAAGATTTTTAGCGCAATGAATTCCTGCAGAAAATTTTTACAGAGAGATATATGGTGGTAGGAAGAGAAAGGGTTTAGAAAACAAACAGAGCAGATTTTGCGCAACGAGGCCGCGTGGCCGCCGCGGAACCGCGGTCTGGGGGGCGGTTTCGCCGCGGAACCGCGGTCGGTTGAGGGAGTCAGGCTCTGGAAAAATTTGTACTGCTCTGTTATGATAATTGCTCTCTGTTCCGATATACAACTTTCTGTTTTCCTCTCTGTAAATTTCCAGATCCTAGAATCCTCGCTATTCCTGCAAGATTCAAAAGATACACCCTTCAAACAGATCAAAATTGATAATTTTTTTATATTTTTTTATTTTCAGATTTTTATAATTTTTTTAAAAAAAAATTTATATCAACCCAAAATTACACAAAAGAATTTTTACGCCATCCCCGGCAACGGCGCCATTTGATTAAGTCCAAAAATTTGTATTTACCGTAATCAGAAACGGCGTCGCTTTGCAGCTAGCCGGTGAGTACGGGTCGATCCACAGAGATGGGTAATTTTCTTAATGCGTTTTAACGAGTTGATTCCAAATGTTGTTCGGATTGATTAAATCTAAAAACTAGATCTATCACTAAACTAAATTAATATAAATTAAAGTCTTGGTAGGGTTAGGTTGAGGGGAAGTTTGGAGATTAAAGGTTTCCTTACCGCTTTCATTGCCCTATTTTAGATCTATTAGATGTTACGGTAATTATCAATAAAGTGGATCCGAATCTTTTGGGAAGATGTTTCTTCCTCTAGATTCGTATCCTTCCTTTATTGATAGTTACCCTAACCCCCATGGAAAACACGCGCAACCGGCCCTTTATACTACGGTTCATCGTTACCTCGTAGGGTAGGATGCCGTAGGGAGCGGTTGTGCATGCATGCATGGAGTTCTAACTCTTAGGTGTGGATGGTATGAAAGGGGCGAGAGATCTCATCTCTCAAACCTTTCCCTAAGGCTAACCCTAACAAGCGAGGAGACTACTCGCTCATCAGGGGATGATAAGACATACTAATTAAAAGAATTAAAACAAAGACATAAAATAACTTACTAGGTTGACGGCTCCCTCCAAGCAATATAGAACAGATCTGAATTATACTCCCAGCAATTCTGAATTTTATTGATTGAAAAGAGGCATAGGGTTTTACAAATTTTGATTACAATTTATAAGCAAACAGGAGAATTTAGGGTTACGGGATTCGCACATGTGCAATTACAGATTTTCCCACGAAACATCCAAACCCCCGCACCGACGCACCGACACAGAAAAATTCCACCGACGTGCGCTCTAGATGGCCGCGGAACCGCGGCGCCAACCTGGGTTTGGCCGCGGTTCCACGGCCAAACTATGGAGTTAGGCTCTGTAAATTCTGGGCTTTCCTCATGGCTTCTTGGGCTTTCTATTTTTCCACTTCTTTTCTCCCTTCGGCTTCTGGGCCTTCTCCAGATGTTTCAGTGAAAACTTGTAGCGATCTTTTAACCGTTTGCCATGACATTTTGGACCTTGCACTGTTCTTCGTCTAAGCTTGACTAGGATCCGTCTACTTGTTGGTCAAAAGTCCCTTTTCTGTATCAACTTTCATCTTTTTCACTGTATTCGCTCCAAGAGTCTGTATCCTGTAATATGCAACAAACGTGCGTCAAGAGTACCTGTTTATCTATAAAACGGATAAGAATAGGGGAATGAAAAATGCATTATTATGGTCTGAACACTCACGCACCTGAAGACCGCGTTGGAGAACGAGTCATATGCTGACTTAATTCCACAGTCCCTACCTACTACTTACGCCCAGGGGAAGAAAGTTATACTTCCAGTTGAGGGCACCCTGAAGGAAACCAAGGTGACACCCACTCAGCTTATTGGGGAATCTTCTTCTTCTGCATCCAAGGCGAAAGCAAAAGGTGAGAAGAAGAAGACCTCCACAAAGCCGATATGCGGTGTCAGTAAGGTAGAAGGACAGGGAAGGGCAAAAGTTTCTGGGCTAACAGTAGGGAAGGAGGGATATTCCTATTGTCATGGGAAAGAGCATTGGCAGAGGGATTACAGGGCTTTGAAAGCCAGAATCCAGGATCCGAGGCATGTTGTGGTTTCGACTTCGGATGTGTTTGTAATAGAAAACTGTATGTCAATTAACTCTACTTCCTGGGTACTAGATACCGGATCAGGATCTCATATCTGTAATTCATTACAGGCTTTGAGAAACCGTAGAGTTATCAGGTTAGGTGATATGACTCTCAGGGTTGCTAACGGAATGAGCGTCGACGCTGAAATCGTAGGGGAATATCACCTTGTATTGACAAGTGGGCAAATATTGATTCTACGTAACTATTTGTATGTACCTAGTTTAGCTTGTAACATCATATCTGTATCCTTACTTTCTAAGGAAGGATATGATTTTACATTTGTAAGCGATGTGATCCACATCCACCTAAATCAAGCTTTGATTGGCTTAGGTATATTAGATAACGGAATATACGTATTAAATCAAGCTCAGGTTTTCAGTGTCCAGAACACACTAAAAAGAAAGTCTCCGGAACTAAATCAGGCTTTCTTATGGCATTGTAGACTGGGTCACATCAATGATACACGATTGATGAAGCTACATAAAGAGGGATATTTGGATCGGTTCGAATATCAGTCTTATGCAACTTGTCAATCTTGTCTTATGGGAAAGATGACAAAGACTCCGTTTACTGGACATGGAGTAAGAGCGATCAAGCTCTTAGGACTCATACACGGTGATGTGTGTGGTCCAATGTCTACACATGCGCGAAGTGGTTATTCATACTTCATTACTTTTACGGATGATTTCTCTAGGTATGGACATGTCTTCTTGATGAAGCATAAATTCGAAGCCTTTGAGAAATTTTGGGAATACAAGAATGAAATGGAAAAACAAACAGGCAAAAGTATCAAGACACTGAGATCTGATCGAGGTGGTGAATACTTGAGTGCCGAGTTCCTGGATTATCTAAAAGAGAATGGTATTCTCTCTCAACTTACTCCTCCATACACACCACAACACAACGGTGTATCGGAAAGGCGGAATCGAACCCTATTGGATATGGTTCGTTCCATGATGAGTAACGCTGAGTTGTCGCGATCCTTCTGGGGTTATGGACTAGAATCGGCTGCATATCTTCTGAATAAGGTTCCTACCAAGACTGTGCCTACCACACCATATCAGATGTGGAGTGGGAAGAAACCCTATCTTAAGTACCATAAGACATGGGGATGTCCAGCTTTTGTTAAAAAACAGCATGCAGACAAGCTCGAGGCACGCTCAGTACCGTGTAAGTTTGTAGGATACCCAAAGTACTCCAGAGGGTATTATTTCTATTGCGCAGAGGAACAAAAGGTCTTTGTTTCTCGTCATGCCCACTTCTTGGAATCTGAATTTTTAGAAAATCAGAAAAGTGGGAGCGCAATAGAACTGGAAGAAATTCCAGAACCACAAGCTATTACTGAAAGCTTGGTAGAACCAGAGGTTTCAGAAGAACCGGACATTCCAGCGCCACTCCGCAGGCAGTCTCATCCACCCGAGAGATACTACGGTTTTCTCATAGATGAGGATCGAGAAAATTGCATCATTGACAATGATGAGCCTACTAGCTTCTAGCAAGCCATTCAGAGTGGCGACTCGGTAAAATGGCTGGATGCAATGCGGAACGAGATGGAGTCCATGTACACCAACAAAGTATAGACTTTGGACATTGCTCCAGAAGGGGTAAAACTCGTAGGCTACAAATGGATCTTCAGAAAGAAGATTGGTGTAGATGGACAGGTTGAAACCTATAAGGCTAGACTTGTTACAAAAGGATTTCGTCAAAGACCTGGTTTGGACTATGATGAAACCTTTTCTCCAGTGGCTATGCTCAAATCCATTCGGATCCTTCTTGCCATTGCTGCCTTCCACGATTATGAGATCTGGCAGATAGACGTAAAGACGGCTATTCTAAATGGAAATTTGGAATGGTGAGTTTATATGGATCAGCCAGAGGGTTTCATTCAGAGTGGGAGCAGCGGGAAAGTGTGCAAATTGCTTAAGTCCATTTATGGACTAAAGCAGGCATCGCGGAGTTGGAACATCTGTTTTGATGATACAGTCAAAGAATTCGACTTTATCAAAAATCCAGATGAACCATATATATATATAGTAAGATTGTAGAGAGAAATGTGGTATTCCTCGTCTTGTACGTGGATGACATTCCTATGCTACAATCAGTCAAAGGATTCTTATCACAGAGGTTCTCCATGAAAGACCTGAGTGATGCCAACTGCATTCTGGAGATCCAGATCTATCGTGATAGATCTAAGAGGATGTTGGGACTTTCACAGTCAAGGTACATCGACACCATACTGAAAAGATTCAGTATGGAAGATTCAAAGCGCAGTAATCTACCGGCTTGTCACGGAATCACCCTCTCCAAAGAGATGTCTCCAAAGACTGATTTGGAAAGGGCTCGCATGTCAATTATATCCTACGCATCTGCGGTAAGCTCTATAATGTATGCGATGTTATGTACCAGACCAGATGTAGCATACGCATTGAGCGTTGTAAGCCGTTATCAGTCAAACCTAGGGGAGAAACACTGGATAGCAGTAAAGAACATTCTCAAGTACCTGAGAAGGATTAAGGAGATGTTCTTGGTGTATGGCGGAAAAGACCTCCAAATCGAGGCCTTTGCTGACTCCAGCTTCCAGAGTGACAAGGATGACTCCAAGTCCATGTCGGGTTATGTCTTTACCCTCAATGGAGGGGCGGTCTGTTGGAAGAGCTCCAAGCAGAACACCGTTGCTGACTCGGCGATGGAAGCGGAGTACATAGCTGCTTGCGATGCCACAAAAGAAGCTGTCTGGATGAAGAAGTTCCTCACAGAACTTCAGGTGGTTCCGACCATTGTTGATCCAATACCTCTGTATTGTGACAACAACGACGCTATAGTTTTAGCGAAGGAACCCAGGTCCCATCAGAAGTCCAGACACATTTTGAAGGGGTACCACCTGATCAGGGAGATCGTAGATCGCCGAGAGATCGAGGTGAGGAGAGTAGATACGGAGAATAACACTGCAGATCCACTCACGAAGGCCATCTCTCAGACACGGTTCGAGCGGCTGATCGAGATGATAGGTCTGCGGTACGCCAGTACATGGCCCTAGTGCAAGTGGGAGATTGTTAGTGATGTATGCCCTAGAGGCCATTAATGTATCATACTAGTTTGTATATTACTTAATGGAAGTTTGGGATATTCACGGTTGTATTAACAGTCTTGCTCAAAATGGTAGTATGCTACTTGGTTTGTTTCTATTTCAATATGTGCATGTGTTTCTTTTAGCATATCGCTTATACATATTAGTAGAGCCTTTAGGATCTTTGCTTAATTACCAGTGTTGTGATGGCAGTCACACTAGTAAGGGCTGGGTAATCTACAAGCACATCCTTATACAGGTCCCTAGTCGTAGAATTATCGAGACGGGACATCGATACTCCGGAGTAGACTAGTGTATACGCTTCTCATCCTAGCAGGGGAGATGGTCTGTCCCACAGCCATTAATACGTCGTACTGGAGATAGTATGCAGGTGCTCATTAGGTTATGAGTACACTGGACATGACTCGTCGGGAACTGTTAGTTGGTATTATACCTATCGTCGGGTAGCAGTTCCCAGGTGACATGAGTACAGCTTAGTCCGTCGACTTGACACTGCTACTTCGCCTCGAGTGTGTTCCCACTGTACTTTGATTACTACCCTACCACGGCTCAAAGGAGTCGTGCAAACAGACAGTAGTTGGGTGCAGTCCCGAAGCACTTGGAGGCAGTGGCGGTTAGATAGGATTCGTCTCTCCCGGTATTGGGGGTTGATATCGTGCTATGTTCGGAGAGCCATTATACAAAGTCCCTGGCCAGGGCAAGTGAGATTTATTAGTAGGTATTCCAGTAGTTTCTCAGGGTGTTTTGGGCTACACTCTGACATGACTTATTGCGCTATTAGGGGTCTGACGATTACCGTCCCTAGGCCCGATATGCGATACTCTTAGACGAACAGATCGGACTGTACAGAGATTGTCATATTCAGGCTCAGTAGGAGTTCTGTAACGTTTTGAAAATCGTTTAGGTGAAATTCCGGATAATCGGTAAAATAACTGGTGTTTTCCGTAAAAACCAGGAAATAATTATTTTTTTTCACATAAACTTAAATATATCTATTCTAGCTATGTAATTGCTAGTATTTGGTATTTAATGGGTCACTTATAAAATTTCTGGTTTAAAAAAAATTCTGTAATTAATTATTTTAAATATTATTTTAAGCCGTCACTAATACATTTAATTAGTGATAATTACAAATGAGAATGGGTTAATACAAATTCTGTGAACCATGACAACCTAGAATCTAGTTGTAACATATTCCTTCTTCAAAAAAATTCCTCATGGCTCTAGATGTTTTTAGAATGCTAGATTAAATAAAATAAAAATAGAGATTGATGTGAGGTGTTTTAATGAGGATTGAGGGTTTTTTCTTGACTTGGAAACTTTCACACACACACACACAAACCCCCCATTCACTGCTGGCCGAACTTGGGCTGCCCCCAATCCCCATTTGCCCCACTTCTTATCCTCACAAATGAAAAGAAAAGAAAAGAAAAGAAAAGAAAGCTTGGGGTTTAATTAAGAGGTATGGGTTTGGTTGACTTTGACAATTCCACATACACCCACACAACACTCTCTCTCTCCCTCTCCCCATTTCAGCCGACCCCAATTCAGCAGCCCTTCCCTTTGTTTCTCCCCTTCTTCTCACTACAAAAAATCCACAAAATTCCATTTAAAATCAACACAAAACCTCACAAATCCCTAATCTAATCTCTACCCATTTTTCCTTGGCCCAAGCTAGCATGAATCAAGGAGAAAGAAGTTAATTTGGGAGGCTAAGATGCATGTAGATCTACAAGTCTTGGAGGTATAAAATCATAACCCTATGATCAAGTGTTGATTAATTACTCCAAATTAAGTTATTTTGATGTTTAAGTGTGGTTCTAGATTCAATATTGAGAATTCAAGAGAGGGGTTTGAATGCAGGTTAGGATTTTCATCGTGTAATTATAGTTGCAAAGTGTAATTTATCACCTTAGGAAATGAAAAATCTAGACTAGTTGCTAGCTTGCAAATTGATACTTTTAAATTGTCTAAATCATATATTTATGTAAACTAGGTTTTTAGATATTTTGAAATAATTGAGATTAAAATCTAATTAATGGTTGTGTGATTTAATTAAGATATTTAGTGAGCATTGTGGCCACTAAAATTGTTAAAACATTTAGATTTGTGCTAAAACGGGAAATTGTGGCTTACCAGGTTTTTGGAAATAAAACGATTTGATTTATTTTGAGCTTTTGGTGATTTACAATATTTTCCATATAATATTTAGAGTATTGTGAATGTGCAATTGGTACGAGTGGGTATTGAAATTAGTGATTTTCACGTATTGCGACCCTAGTGGTGATTTGTGGCGTTGTCGCGGCGCATTTCGTGCACCAAGTGCACGCGCGTTTAGTTAGTGCGCGTGGTGGACTTGTATTGGTTGTGTCCGCGACTAATATTATATTTATTCTCTTTTACTTGTGTACGTTGCTAGGATCGGGTGCAGAGGCGTCGGATGTGGCGTGAGAAGGACAGAGCTGGAATCGGAGCAGATTAGCTGAGACGTCCAGGTGGGTAGATATATATCTACGGGGGAAGTCGAGTGGATGGCGTATAGCACCCCCGAAGTTTCGTAGCGTAAAAATACGAATATATTATATTATATATATAAAGGTGTGTGTTGTGAGAATATGATTATCAAGATAGGTTTATGTGTTCATAGGTTAGTTTAGTGTAATTAGAAGTAACTTAGTTTAGCTTCTTAGTCGCGAAACCCTAGATTAACGAATTGCATACACGCACGCGCACACTCACATACATTTTATTTTACTTATGCGTATATGGGGATATGTATATATATATATATACACACACATAGGTATGGGACTATGTATATATATATATATATATATATATATACGTATACATATACTTGGATGATGAGGATATTATATGGTACTTAGTGATAAGTCGATGAGATTGGGCATGGTGCCACAAGATCGGTGATATGATTTGGTTCGTATTATGAGATACGATATGATATTATAGCGGGTCTTTAGGCGATGTGTTTTATACACACGCATATATATATGTAGATGGTATCAGTTTATACTAGACTTTAGATCAGTACCCAAGATTCAAGAGATGATGATAAGGATACCAGATGAATAATGAGATGAATGTGATATTCGACCCGTACCTAGATATGGGATGCCGTGCGATGGATTTACCGTACGAGATATGGTTATGATGATTGATCCGCACTCTTGACTCGAGGATGTCATATTATATATATATTGTATCGTACGTGATACTATTGAGGCGGGATCACCGACTATTATATATATATAGATAGATCGACTCAGACTTAGGTGGTTTTCCTTAGCCTTTTGATTTGCCTGTTAGTTTAGTTCTATAGTTTACTTAGTAGATGTTAGACTGGGCTTGAGTCATATTTATTTCAAAACTAACGAATCGTGAGTATTTTAAAGACAGACCAAGGGATACTACGGATATTTCAAAGGACATACATTTTCGTAAAAACACCGTAGCCCTATTTTCTAAACACTACGATTCGTGCGATTTTAGATACCAAAAACTATATGACTCGTATATAGGAATGTATATTTCTTTATTGTTTCATTTACGATTCATTTGCCAATTATTCTTGCGGTTCGCATCGCATTGCATGTTTATATGTATTTCGTTAATTATTATGAAACCATGCTGTCAGGACACCAGCACCATTACCGATGATGCGTATGCTCCACGTACACTTGCCTGCCGGCTCACACACATCATCATCGGTAATTGCCATGTCACGTACAGTTTAGAGAATATTACTTATTGACATTGTTTGCTAGCTGATAGTTCCGATATATCATTACTGTGCTAGTTTAGATATTGCATTTATTATTATGAAATTTCATGCATATTTATATATTCATTTGTCATGCAATATTATACGGGCCAGTCCAGATTGCTGGAGCCCGGTATTCACTATTATTGACTCTTCATTTTGGATTTCGGATTTTCCATGAGCTTTCTTGATTTGGAGAAACCGCAAGATTTTATAAACTCATTTATCATTTTCAAAAGATTAAAAGTGTGGTTTTCTCAGGTTATGATTTGAGATATGTCCACCATGAGTTTTCTCGGCTCTTGAGCTATATCATACACCCGATTCGAGGAGGGGATGAACCGTCTGTGGGTGCATGGTGGACCCGGTGCGGTACCCTAGGGGCAAGATGGTCGCATAGATGGCGTTGAGCCGGCAGGGGAGCACTACTGACCGATGATTTTATTGTGACGCGTCGGATATCCGGAGGATACCGACGTGGTCTTAAGATTTGATAATACAGGCCAGTCCGGATAGCCGGAGCCTGAGATATTGAGATTTGATGATACAGGCCAGTCCGGATAGTTGGAGCCTGAGATATTGAGATATATATTTTGTGTCAATGCTTGACACTGATTCTTTGATGATTCCATTGATGATACTTCGATTTATATATACAGAAATCTCACTAAATTAAGAAAACGGTTTTCTCATACATTATGCATTCTGTTTTCATTATATTGCATTCATATATCATATTTATGACATGTTGCTATCTGAGGCACTGACACGAGCACTTGGTATTACACTTATGTATAGATGTTTACCCATGCAATTATTAGATGCTTTAGACTATATCATTTTGAGGATATTACTGATCGTATGACCTAGAATTGAGTCATACATGCGATTTCTGCTCAGTGATGTTTTCTACTCACGAGTTGGCAACTCACCCCCGTTGTGCCACAGTTTCTTGCAGGTTTTTCCGTACAGGTTTCCTTGGCGGCTTTGCTGGCACACTACTTCATTCCAGGTGATTGCTTTGGTAGATGGGTTCACTCGCATCGTGACCACCATTGTACTTTATTTTATTCAGTTGTATCTAGTAAACTCTATCAACCAGACTTGTATACTTTTAGACTTAGAAGACCAGTATATTCTTTCGACCTTAGAGTCACGCTTGTATTATTATGACTTTCTTGATGATTTTGAGTTTCCTTTTGAGTTTTGATTCTCGCTCTTCGGCGTTGTATATTATATTGCTTGCGTGGTTGTGACCGCCAATTGGCGAAGAGCTAGCTCCCGTTTGGGGATGCCTTTATTCATCATTATGTATATTATTCATGTTTGTACCAGTTTGGGGACAGTATTTACAAAGGAAACTCTGCCGAAATTTTCGGAAAAGACTTGATGTTTTCAAAATGTTTGCTATGACTTTTCAAAGTGATTATATGCAAACTTTAAAATAAGTTTTCCTTCATTTTCTTATTTAAATGGTTTAGATTTCTGGGTTTCTGGCTTACTTGAATTAGATGGGATCCTATAGACTTCATATGATTCAAGTGCCAGTCACGTGCTATTTCGGGTTGTGACAAGTTCGGATGGGTTTTCCTCATCGACCTTCTTATCGATATCTACCTAGGGACCGTTACGTGCAGCTAGTACCGCTTGCGGCCTGTAGTTAAACCCACTGCCAGCGTAGTGTCGAGTCTTTAGAGTTCCACATAGAGAGTTTCCCTGCACCGGGCAAAATGTGTAGAGGCCGTATGGTTTTACGGCAGGGCTTCGATCACTTACGTGCACTTGTGCGCATATGATGTTCGGACGGATAATACTGGTGGGCTTTTGTTTAAGCCGGATCCTAGTATTATATTGATGGATCAGTTTTGTCTCTTTGTATTCGTGTTTCGGAACACGAATGCGGGTATGTATATACGGATGAGAGGGGCATAGTAGGAGACACCTCATTAGGGTTTTGACCATTGACTTGATTAAAACAATTATGAGGTGGAGGAAACTATTTGTTATTTTTGTAAATGATAATTGAGGCATGGCTACTTGTTTTGACTACTTGACTTTGTTTGACCTTTTGACTTGGCTTGACCACTTGACTTGGTTTGACTATTTGACTTAGATATTTTTGTGAGATATTTTGTGACCTAGATATTTTGATGAGATGTTTTTCATGCCATGCTTGTGGTCATGTCAAGGTAGCCATCTCATTTTATCATTATGATTATCAAAAATCATTTTTCTTTCCTCAAGCTAGCTCTCTTCTTCTTTCTCGCATCAAAACCCTAAAAGCTCTCATGAGCTGAGAATCCTAGGGTTTCAAAGACAAATAAATCCATCTTTATACTCTACATCACCTAAGCCATCAAGTTTAGCAAGCTTGTTGCCTTAGTTATCTCGGATTTGAGGTTGAGCTCGGACTATAAACTCTTGGGTGGATCGTCTTTGACTCGAGGAGGCTGTCAAAAAAGCTACGATCCGGATCGATCCTTGGAGCCTACGATGACGAGGAGGACAGCGGAGAAGACCCGAAGGACTTGTATCGTGAGGTATAACTTCGTATTCGAGTAGTTAAATCTCAAGTAGTTTGCTAGCTAGGGTTTATGGACGATCATTGGTTCTAGTCGGTGTTGCGAAGCTCGTAAAAATCATTTTTTGCAAATTTCGCCTCCCCGCGAACACGTGGGGTGCGCGACATCGACTTACAATCCTCTCTATCCCCGTCTATTAGAAAACCGTAGTATCTCTCGGGCGGATGAGACTGCCTACTAGTCCTGCGGAGTGGCGCGGGGATGTACGGTTCTTTCGAAACTTCTGGTTCCACCATGCTTTCAGTAATAGCTTGTGGTTCTGGAATTTCTTCCAGTTTTATTGCGCTCCTACTTATTTCTTTTTCAAGAAATTGAGTCTCCAAAAAGTGGGCATGCCGAGAAACAAAGACCTTTTATTCCTCCGCGTAATAGAAAAGATACTCCCTGGAGTTCTTTGGGTATCCCACAAACTTACACAGTACTGAGCGTGCCTCGAGTTTATCCGCATGCTGCTTTTTTACAAAAGCTGGAAATCTCCATATCTTCAGATACTTAAGATAGAGTTTCTTCCCACTCCACATCTCATATGGTGTGGTAGGCACTGACTTAGTAGGAATTTTGTTCAAAAGATATCTAGCTGATTCTAGTGCATAACCCCAGAAGGATCGCGGTAACGCAGCGTTGCTCATCATGGAACGCACCATATCCAATATGGTTCGGTTCCGCCTTTCCGATACACCGTTGTGTTGAGCTATGTATGGAGGATTAAGCTGAGAGAGAATTCCATTATCTTTTAAGTAATCCAGGAACTCGACACTTAAGTATTCACCACTTTGATCAGATCTAAATGTCTTGATACTTTTGCCGGTTTGTTTTTCGCTTTATTCTTGTATTCCTGGAATTTCTCAAAGGCCTCGGATTTATGTTTCATCAAGAATACATGTCCATACTTTGAGAAATCATCCGTAAAAGTAATGAAATAGAAATAACTACTTCTTGCATGTGTAGACATTGGACCACACACGTCGCTGTGTATGAGTTCTAAGAGCTCGCTGGCTCTTACCCCATGTCCAGTGAACGGAGTCTTTGTCATCTTACCTTTGAGACATGATTGACAGGTTTCATAAGACTGACATTTGAACGGATCCAAATATCCCTCTTTTTGTAACTTCGTCAACCGTGTTTCATTGATGTGACCCAGTCTACAATGCCATAAGAAAGCCTGATTTAATTCTGGAGACTTTCTTTTGAGTGTGTTCTGGACGTTGAAAAGCTGAGCTTGATTTAATACGTATATACCATTATCTAGTGTACCTAACCGAATCAAACTTTGATTAAGATGGTTGTGGACGGCATCGCTTAAAAATGTAAAATCATAACCTTCTTTAGAAAGTAAAGATACAAAGATGATATTACAAGCCAGACTAAGTACACACAAACAGTTACGCAATATCAAAATCTGCCCACTTGTCAATCCTAGGTGATATTCCCCTACGGATACAGCATCCACGTTCATTCCGTTAGCAACCCTGAGAGTCATATCACCTGCCTTGATAATTCTACGGTTTCTCAGAGCCTGTAATGAATTTCAGATATGAGATCCTGATCCGGTATCTAGTACCCAGGAAGTAGAGTTAATTGACAAACAATTTTCAATCATAAACACACCTGAAGCCGAAGCCACAACGTACTTCGAATCCTAGTTTCTGGCTTTCCAAGCCCTGCAATCCTTCTGCCAATGCCCTTTCCCGTGACAATAGAAACATTCCTCCTTCTCTACTGTTAGCCCCGAAACTTTTGCCCTGCCCTTTCCCTCTACCTTACTGACACCGTCTATCGGCTTGGTGGATGCCTTTTTCTTCTTTCCCTTGGCTTTCGCTTTCGATCTAGAAGAGGAAGATTCCCCAATAAGCAGAGCGGATGTCTTCCTGGATTTCTGCAGGGTGCCCTCAGTGCTCCTCAACATGTTGAGGAGTTCTGGAAGTGAAAGTTCATTCCCTTGAATGTTGAAATTCAAGATAAACTGGGCGTAGGTGGAGGGGAGGGACTGTAGAATCAAGTCAGTATATAACTCGTTCTCTAACATGGACCCAAAGTCCGCGAGCTCCTCAATATAGCTAATCATCGTAAGGACGTGGTCCCCTACAGATGACCCGACAGCCAATCTTGCCTGAAACAATTTCTTTGAGGTCTCATATCTTGTGATACGAGATTGCTCTCCATATAAATCCTTGGTATGGAGGAAGATGGAAACTAAGTCCATCTTCTCGTGCCGCCTCTGGTGTTCATAATCTATTGAGACTAATACGAGGCACTTGGCTCTCGCACTGTCTTTTTCCCATGTCTTACGGATTTCAGCATCAGCGACGGTGGAATCTGGACCTAGGACGGTGGGGGCTTTGGTAGTAGAGAGGTAGCCCAGCTTGTCATAGGTAATGGCCATCTGGACATTTCTTAGCCAATCTTTATAGTTTGGCTCAGTCAATTTATTATTATCTAGCAGTAACTTAAACCCGGTCATTTTGGTCGCTGCAATTAGGAGAGAGAGAAGAAACACTCAGCATGATACTCTTGCAAGTTTAGATTGGTTATTAATTTATTTAAACAGGATAGCTCCCACTGTTCCTCGAATCCTCCTCCAAACCATAAAAAAAGAATTAGTCAGGATTAATCTCACCCTACAATACTTGCTTAACCTTTCAGCCAGGCTAGTGTTGGTATTTCGAGGGAGGTTTTCCAACGCTTTCGCGAAGTTCCTTAATTACATAACCTTTTTCCCTGGAGGTATAGCCCCGCTAACACCGTTCTAGGCACCTACTTGGTTTATAGCATTAATTGTTTAGTGAAAAATCTTCCGAAGAGTAGCGGATACTCACAGTAGGATCGGGATCCAAATATCATCGTGTGACAACCTTGAAGGAATCCTACCAAAATCATCACACTCCAAATGGTATGCAATACTAGCAGGTTTCATTTTCTTTAGAAACCCCCGATGTGGATTTTTGTCCCATGCGCTTATAACCTTGACGAAGGCCAACATATCATAAGACACAAGTCAAGTTCTACCCGTCATTATCCAGGTTAATTTGAACCCACCTATACAAACTTTTAACAAAGGCCAAAATAGTTGTACGGCTGTCCCAAATCAACGCATCTATCTATACTACAGATGAATACCCAGCAGCTACCAATCACTAAGCCTTGGCGAAGGTCAAAATACATAGCTTGAATACTACTGAATACCCATCTGAAATGACGGAGGGCTACGGATGGTTTTGGCGAAACCGTGAACGTAATGAACTTGATATATTCGAAGGAACCATGATAGCTTTTCAAAGGAGTGGTTTAGGCTCCGCATTTAAAAGTTGTTTTTCAAGAAAACTGAGTGGTTTTGAAATTGTTCTAACGATTTAAACTTTGGTTTGTTTTCCTTGGATTAATCAATATTAATGCGGTCCCATCATTTAACCATATCATTGCAGAAAAGAAACGAAAATACAACGTACGCTTATACCATCCGCATTCGCCACCGGGCCCCGTCATGCACCATTAGCTTACTTAACTAACGGCAGAGCGGAGGCTAGACTAGCGCGGGTGCAAAACATAAGCAACGTTATTATATACAATATATATATATATATATCCATTCGTCTCACGCAATAATAGGCATTCCAGATCACAGATAAATATATTGGATATACTAGGAATTCCGTGTTTCGTTTTAGTCTAGAATGAAAGACGGATTCCACGGTCGTGATGAATAGCCAAACCCCACCCTAAACCCCTACGGGTGCGGCAAACTACCCTCCAAATTCCCGAAGTGAAGCAACCTCCCTCAATAAAATGAGGAGGCCACTCGGCACTTCAAGAACCCGGTAATTTGTGCACCCCACATTGGGTCTATCCTAGGTGCAAGAAAAAGTAAATGAAATAATACAACGGTGGCTACAAGCTCAACCCGGATATGCCCCGCAAAAATAATATTTTTACAAATTTACATGAATGAAAGAAAAGAAAACACTCTTCTCACATCCCCCGTCTATTCATCCACGACGATCCAATACTTCGTATACACAAACCATCATCAATATACTTATATGTTCAACCCCCACTAATCGGCATATAGCAATTAGCGGATGTTTAGCGACACATATACAAACTGAAACGAATAAACGATGTTAAAATTGCGACTTCGAAACACTCCGAATTGCCCCA
The DNA here is from genome assembly GCA_030015575.1 of Agapanthus africanus. NCBI lineage: Eukaryota > Viridiplantae > Streptophyta > Magnoliopsida > Asparagales > Amaryllidaceae > Agapanthus > Agapanthus africanus. Next base: position 793,905,378 of record JASDDO010000024.1, on the reverse strand, counting down.
ACACAAAGATAACAGAATATGAAATCTGGGCAAAATCAAACAACACCTAAAAAACTAAATCCAAGAGATCAGAACACCACACAAAACCCAAGACAAAACTCACTCTTTGGAATGGCCAGGCCGGGAAAACTTGCATTTGGCCAGCCAAACTTGTGATGTTTTGTCTCGTTTTTCTGTGGTGTTCAAGATACAACTAAAGGAGCACACTACAATTGTTTAAAAAAAATTTAGAGGCTCTTTAAAAATCGACAAAAACTTGGATTTTAGTTTTATCGTTTCGGAGTTATTTCAGTTTCGTAACTTTATACATCGTCTAAACTTCTAGTTAAGTTTTAAGTAGGCTCTGATACCACTGTAAGTCGATGTCGTGCACCCCGCGGGTTCCCGAGGAGGCGGAATTTACTAAAAACGATTTTTCTTACTTCGCAACACCGACTAAACTCCAGGATCTTAACAGAAACCTTAACTAGCTAAATCTACTTGGAGGTTTAACTACTCGGTAAGAGTTTTATACCTCCTAGAACCTTGTCCTTCGGGTCTTCTTCTCCTCCTCTCCTTGAGCTCCTCGAAGATCCGGATCGCGCTTGATCGTCGGCCTCCTCGTGTCGAAGATGATCCACCCGAGAGTCTATATCTCAAGCTCTAACCTCTAAACCGAGGTAACTAGAGTACCTAGTTCGCTAAGCTATGTAGCCTAGAAGATGTAGAGTATCTAATGGAGTATTTTATCTCATGAGACCCTAGGGTTCACAACTCATGTGAGAATTAGGGTCTTGAGGAAGAAGGAGTTTATCACATGAGACCCTACGGTTCACAACTCATGTGAGGGTTAGGGTCTTGAGGAAGAGGGAGAGGAAAGTATGGAGAGAGAAAGAGAATGAACAAATGAGCAAAGGTTATGGCAAGTGAAGAATGGCTCACACACTTCACTCATTCAAGTATGCAATATTTTCCAATAGAAAATATCAATCATGCTTGAATAGTGAGTCCAAACTAATAAACAAATACAAAGAGCCATGCTTCACCCCATACCATAGATGTCTCCAATTTCCACCTCATTAATCTATTTTTCAAAATAGATAAACCAAATAATGAGGTGTCCCCTTCTAAAAGCATCTCTTGTGAAATTACAAGAATGTCCTCGCCGTATATACATACCCGTATTCGTATTCCGAAAAATACGAATGCAATGAGATAATAATAATCCAATAATATAATACTAGGATCCGGTTTAAACTAAAGCCCACTAGTATTATCCGTCCGAACAACATCCGTGTAGCCAGTATACGTATGTGATCGGAACCCTGTCGTAACACCATACGGCCTCTACATCGTTTTGCCCGAAGCAGGGAACCCTCTATGTGGGACTCTAAAGACTCGACAGTATGCTGGCAGTGGGTTTAACCATAAGTCCGTCAGCGGTACTAGCTGCACGTAACGGCTACCCAGATATCCGTCGATAAGAAAGCCGATGAGCAAACTCATTGACAATCTCTGTACAGTCCGGTCTGTTCGTCTAAGATACTCGCATATCGGGCCTAGGGGATGGTAAACGTCAGACCCCTAACAGCGCAATAAGTCGTGCCGGAGTAGAGCCCAATACACCGTGAGAAACTACTGGAGTACCTAATAGTAAATCTCGCTTGCCCTGGCCAGGGACTTTGTGTAATGGCTTTCCGAACACAGTGCGATATCAACCACCAATACCGGGAGAGACAAATCCTATCTAGCCGCTATTGCCTCTAAGTGCTCCAGGACTGCACCCAACTACTACCTGTTTGCACGACTCCTTTGAGCCGTAGTAGGGTAGTAATCTAAGTGCAGTGGGAATACACTTGAGACGAATAATGATATCAAGTCAACGGACTAACCTGTACTTATGCCACCCGGGAACTGCTACCTGACCATAGGTATAATACCAACCAGCAGTTCCCAATGAGTCCGTCCAGTGTAACTCATAACCCAATAAACACATGTATACTATCTCCGGTACGACGTACCAATGGCTGTGGGACAGACCATCTTCCCTGCTGGGATGAGAAGCGTATACACTAGTCTACTCTGGAGTATCGATACCCCGTCTCGATAATCCTACGACTAGGGACATATATAAGGATGTGCTTATAGACTACCCAGCCCCCACTAGTGTGACTGCCATCACAACCCTGGTAGTCAAGCAAAGATCCTAAGGGCTCTACCAATATGTATAAGCGATATGCTAAAAGAAACACATGCACATATTGAGATAGAATCAAACCAAGTAGTATACTACCATTTTGAGCAAGACTGTTATTATAACTGTGAAATCCCAAGCTTCCAAAATATAATATACAATCCAGTATGATACAATAATGGCCTCTAGGGCATATATCACTAATATTTTCACCATCTATGATCTAAACCCTTTGGGAGTTCAACTCCAAATCAATTTTTGCGGGGCTCAACTCCAAGTCTAAGATCCAAAATCTCAAAAGTGCTTAATCCCAAATCCAGATTTTTTAGAAGTTTAACGTCAAATAAAAATCTATCTTTTTCTAGGAGTTTAACGTCAAATAAAAATCTATCTTTTTCTGGGAGTTTAACTCCAAAGTCTCTCTAGAGTTTAACTCCCAGTCTAACGGCTAAGCCCACTTTTTCTGCCGGCGCTCAGCGGCCGCGCACCGGGCGTATGACCCGCTAGCGTCCACGTGCGTGACCTGCTGGTGCCTACGCACCACGCACGTGATCCGTCGGAGCCCAGCACTCACGCGACGCGCATGCGTCCTTAGGACGCTCCGCACCCGTCTTTTTCCTACACGTTTCACTCAAAACACTTCTCCATTAGAAAAAAAATTCTAACGGGACGCTACCCCGCATCGCGTAAGGGGGCTGCTAGCCCTCTTGACCCCCATCCTGCTATCCGGGGAGCGGGACCCCCGTAAACTCTGCGAGGCCCCCGATACGTCCAAAACACTTCCAAAAAACACAACACGCGCACACTGCACATTGAGTTCACATGACCGGTTTGACCCGTCAATCGGGGTTCCCTCACTCGAAAAATAAAAGGTAATTAACGGCAGCTTAGTTCGCGGCTGTTGGAGATTTGGATCCCCACGATCAATAAATCTCTGTCTACCCCAGACTGGGGGAATCTATACATGCCTGACAAGCGCGCACATTCATATCTCGACAGGATGACAAAAAATACTCTACAAGCGTCACTTTGTTTATATAAACAGAATATTTCGTAAGATGGTTAATACATGTTTATTTTCCAACAATATGATATTGATGAATTTTTTGACAGAAAAAAGGTAAAAATGCCTCCGTGCTTCATTAAAAGAAAATTTTAATGAAACTAGAACGTTAATTTTTAAAAAAAACAAAAAAGCTCCAAATCCCAACTCCATTCCATCACCCGTCAAGCATTCTTCTCATTCACCGGATGGACTCTGCATCCAACGATGGAGCATCCTTTCCTTTTGCCAAATCGGATTCCGCGTCCAACGATTGAACATCTTTTTTCTTCGCCGGATCGGACTCCACGTCCAAGATCGGGCATCCTTTCCTTTCACAGGAAGGACTCAGTGTCCATGATCGCATCCCGAGTCACATAGATCGAGCATCCTCTCTTTTTGTCAAATCGGACTCTGCATTTTAGATTGCGCATCCTTCCCCTTCACGAGATTAGACTCCATGCATTCCCCTTATCCGGATTGAATTCTGCTTTCTCGATCAAACATCCATTTTCATCGCAGTGTCGGACATCTCTCCCCTTGGCCGGATCGGACTCCACGTCTTCGATCGGGCGATCATCTTCTCCACATTTTCCATCAGACAACTTTCCTCTTTATGGGGTTGGACTTTGCATCCTTCATGAGACATCCATCCTCGTTCATGCACCTGATCCAGCCTCACAACATCACGCATATTCCTAATTCGCCGAATCCACTCCACACCTCCAAATCCTTTTCTCCATCGTGAATACGACATCCCCACTGCCAAATCTGACACCATACCATGAACTCTTTCCTCAATCGTTGAATTTGGCATCCTCATTGCTGGATCTGAGATCTGCACCTTTATATCCTCTTCCTAATTGTCGGATTCATGACTTTTTTTAGTCAAGACCATCTCTATGGCTAGATCCATGACCACTCTTGTAGATCCATGTTTCCTAGGTTAGATCTAACCCTTCGATCTTTCAAAATCTCGAACAAACCTTTCAAATTCAAAAAAAAATAGAAGATAAAGTAAAAAAATCCTCAAGACCGAGCATTCTCCCTTCCCGAATAAGAGAGAGGTAGAGAGAGTAAGAGGAAGCTCGGGATAAAGGATGTTGGGTAAACAGCACCAAAGTACGCAACGTGCGATCGAACGCATGGATCGGATCTAATGAAAAAAAGCAATCACAGCATCTACACAAACGCAACAAGTAATACAAAGAAACCATCAAGCAACAAGAGGACACCGGATACTAACCAAGTTCAATGCAAACTCGCACCTAATTCTGCAAACAGACGGCAAATTGTTTCCATTATTCAATGAAAGAATTACAAGAGTGATCTACCCACTCGATCAAATCCAAATACAAACTCTCTCTCAAACCTCTCTTTCTCTCTCTTTTTGCTTCCCTGCTTTATCCGCAGAAAACAATTAATTGATGGATTAATTTATTAGGGTTAATTAATCTTATATATATGGAGTAAAAAAATCATTAGAGATAAAGCTAAAGTTTAAATAATTTTAAAGTTTGGATATACCAATTCTGCATAATCCTCTCATGAGCCCACCTTCGCACCGCACGTCGACACTTGTCCTGAGTTAGCTTCGTGATCTCGAGAACAAATCTAGTGGCGCTGGCCTGTCATATTAATGTTCCTTCTGACCTCAAGTTTTCGGTCCTCATTCCAAAGGAAGACTACTTCACCACAAATGATTCGACCAATTAATATTGATGGATTTATCAGGTCGATATCTTGTTTTGGAAACCATCTCATGTTGGAATATTCATCACAAAATCGGAAAAAGCGCCTCTTCGAACGCAGCCTTCCTTAATATATTTTTGAGCTAAATTTGTTTGGTTTCATAAATCCATTTCGAAAACTCTTTTTGTCCATCGTAATTCATTCTTGAAAAATTGAAGACTCTTGATTTACTTCAAACAAGAGTTATAAATGACGGTGGGCAACGCATTCTATGCAAAATTCAATCCGAAAGTCATAAGTATCTTCTTTTTGAGCATAAATTCTCTAGTTGGGTGGTCTGAGCATCATTAACGTGCTGCAAATTTTACATTCCATAATCTAATCTGCATGACATCATAGGTTTTATTTAAATGAAGGTCTCATGTAAGAAATCAATTAGAGCACTTATTCGTATTGGCGTTGCAAATGTAGTTTGGCATCGGAAGAATAAATTTATAGAATTTTTATGCCTCAGTTGAGATCTGAAAAGATTGTTCTTCGATACTTCAATTAGAGTGGCTAAGTTTTCTGATGTGACGGATCTTGGGAGTGGACCAGTTGCTCGAAATTGAAGTGCACTACCTTCCTTTCTTTTTATAAGTGTGATCTTGAGCTATTGTCATATAATAGGAAAGAGAGCCTCGTTCCCATGCCAAGCAGGTCGCGACAAAACAAAAGGCTAATTGAATCCATTTCGAAAACTCTTTTTGTCCATCGTAATTCATTCTTGAAAAATTGAAGACTCTTGATTTACTTCAAACAAGAGTTATAAATGACGGTGGGCAACGCATTCTATGCAAAATTCAATCCGAAAGTCATAAGTATCTTCTTTTTGAGCATAAATTCTCTAGTTGGGTGGTCTGAGCATCATTAACGTGCTGCAAATTTTACATTCCATAATCTAATCTGCATGACATCATAGGTTTTATTTAAATGAAGGTCTCATGTAAGAAATCAATTAGAGCACTTATTCGTATTGGCGTTGCAAATGGCGTTGCAAATGTAGTTTGGCATCGAAAGAATAAATTTATAGAATTTTTATGCCTCAATTGAGATCTGAAAAGATTGTTCTTCGATACTTCAATTAGAGTGGCTAAGTTTTCTGATGTGACGGATCTTGGGAGTGGACCAGTTGCTCGAAATTGAAGTGCACTACCTTCCTTCCTTTTTATAAGTGTGATCTTGAGCTATTGTCATATAATAGGAAAGAGAGCCTCGTTCCCATGCCAAGCAGGTCGCGACAAAACAAAAGGCTAATTGCAAGTGTATCACAATTCGACCCTAGAAGTGGGCCACACAGACATGATTCTTACATGCTAAGCGTGCAGGTCACACGCTGCCATAAGCAAGGGGAACCAGCTCCTTGCCTCCAGTTAGCTGATTTGGTGCCTGCGTTGGCAATAGTGAGACACAGGATTTCCTATCTAAAGCCTAATGTTTTCCAAACTGGTCCAATGTGGGACTAATAATACCTTCGACAGTCATCGCATTCGTTTGGGGAAGAAAAAAGACGGGATGAAATAATGATGCTGGGTTTCGAGGGATTTTGGAAAAGAAGGGTCTCCTCACATTTGGGTTGTTTAAGGGTCCTTCCAGAGTTGAGCTGGATTGCCCAACTGATCTGAAAAGCGCATGCTGCTCTTCTCTCTCTCTCTCTCTCTCTCTCTCTCTCAACATTGCCCGCTTTTGACCCACGAGCGGAAAACCACCTCTCTTTTAGAGAACTACACTTTGCCGTCCTTCATGCATTTTAGCCTAATTAATTTCATTTATCCAACTTCTTTCTTTTCTTAGTGGTGAGAGAGAAGTCAATTCATCGGACAACTACAGTACATCAAGCTTCAAATATTATAAGAGCACGAGGAGAAAGGTTGATGCAAGTCGGTGTTGAGCTAAAAACCAGCATAAGTCAAACTAATCATAAAGATGTGTTGGATTCTGCTATATCGATTTTGTTGGAAAATGTGAAAAATAGAGAGGCCACCGCTGAAGACGGAGGCATTGGTGTTGGGCGACCCGTTGAGAGGGGCCGCAGCAGCTGTAAGTCGATCGAAGACCGGCTTCTTAGGAGCTTCCGGTATGGGCACTGGGGCAGTGAAGCTTATTGGCGGGAACATGATCCCAAAAAATAGTCCAGTAGTAGCCTGGGTGATTTGTTCCACCGACATCGTGAACAGTGATGCCGCCTGAGGTCCATAGGCTACACCTCCAGGTGAGGCGGAGCGTTGGTTGCAGTTGCAGTTCGAGCAGTTGAACGCCATTGCTGTTTGCTTTCTGCGCCAAGCAAGAGACCTAATCTTAGTAACTTAAAACCCGAGGGCAACCATTAACAAACCGCGATTCGTTCGCGAATACGACGCACGAAGTGTGGAGTGGAAAGAGGAAAAGGTCCCACCGGGCGTGCCAGAATCTGTTCCCCTCCGAAGGACGACGCGACAGGGACGTCTTGCCTGAGATTCGGGGCAGATACTAATTGGTGCTATCCGTCGACCACTCCGAAGATGCCAAGTTGATTTATGGCACCCTGTATCGAAAGTTTAGACGGATGCGTCCAATGTAGCAGACTTCGTCAGATTCCCCCTCGCTTGAGGGGTTTTTGATTGTGGGGACGCTCTTCCCTGCAGGCGCAAGCCCCTGCAGTTAATTACGCTACCGCATCGCGGTAACAACTTTCTCCTTCTCCAGATGGTCACTTCGTGTCGTGTGTGTTTGTTTTGTGTTCTGTTGCCCGTGGATTGTATACGGAGACTAAGTTATGCCGTCGCCCGTAGGACGTGGATTAGTCCAAATCCGTATCTTTTTAGATTTGGTTTTGGGGGGGTGTTTAAGAATACGTTAGCCTTATTTAAGGCTAAGATCGACTTAAACGTTCGTTAAGGACACGTTAGTCTAATTTTAGACTAAGATCGACTTAACGGGATCGTTTAAATCCGATAAGAGAGCAATTGGGGACTCTACTGTTTAGTTTAGTGACGTTGCGGTCGATAGGTAGTTTAAGGACATTGCGGTCCAATATTAGTTTTAAGACGTTGCGGTCAAGGTTAAGGACATCATAGTCCGTGGATTTAAGGACTCCACAGTCCGGTGTTAGTTTTAAGATATCACGGTCAAGGTTAAGGACGTCATAGTCCATGAGCTTAAGGACCTCACAGTCCGATGTTAGTTTTAAGACATCACGGTCAAGGTTAAGGACGTCATAGTCCGATATTAGTTTTAAAACATCACGGTCAAGGTTAAGGACGTTATAGTCCATGAGTTTAAGGACCCTACAGTCCGTAGCAGTGTGTGGTTGTCGGGACCCGTCACCTCTCTGATGACGTTGAGGGATTACAACGACGGATGCCAGAGGAGTAAAGAGATGTACCCTCGAACTGGGTGTAAATTGATTGGGAGAGCAGTTGTGCTCAGTTCAATTTAAATTGAGGACTTATGGCCAGAATTGGGCTAAGTCCATTTGAAAATGTGTAACATTTTGTTCATGTTTGGCATGTTAGGCCTTTGCTTGGGCTTTACCCTTTTATAATGCATAGCACTGGGCTTTTTTAATTAAATGCATGGCATTTATATTAGGCCTCTTAATTGGGCTCTGCCCTTTTTTAATAATGCGTAGCATTTGTTTTGGTCTGTTAGACCTTTTAATTGGGCTTTGCCCTTTCCCAATAATATAGAGCATTTAATGGTCTGACAGTGCGCCACGTGGCTTGTCAGGCGCTTTGCGCCAATTAAAGAGCACAAGGTGCTAGCTCATGTGGAGGTGACACGTGTCACGCTCTGTGCTAAGCGCAAGTCCATTAGCCCAGTGCGCTGCGCCAGTGCGCTGTGCTAATGCGCTGCTGACACGTGTCGCGCTCTGGTGCGGAGCGCTAATTCAAGAGCGCAGTGCTCTGTTTTTAGGAGCGCAAAGCACAGATCATTCTGTGATTGACACGTGGCGTGTTCTGGTGACTTGCGCCAATCCAAGGAGCGTAGAAGCGCAAATCAAGAGTGAAAGGTACTGTCCAATAGCGCAGAGCGCATCTTGATCCAATTTAGATCAAAGCAACAAGTTTTTCTTGTTCTGAAGAGGTTCTTCCTCAAGATTCAAGAATCAGTGGTTCATCAAAAGGCTGTGCCTTTATATAGATCAAAAGATCTAGAAATGAAGTAAATTACTTTTTTAATTTCTTATGATTGAATCTTTTTTTTTTTGATCTTTTTCTTTTTTATATTGAAGATCTTGATCTTGTTCTTAGATCTTTAATCTTTTTAGAAGAAATTCTTCTTTTTGTGAGATGTTTTCATCTCTGCTCTTCCAAGAATTTAATTTTTTTACCTTGAAGAAGATGATCTTCTTTCTTCAAAGGCTTTCCTTTCAAAAAATTTCAGAGAGTTCTCTCTCTTTTTTTTCTATCTGTCTATATGTGAGACTTGGAGTCTAGGAGCCTTTATATAGGGTCAATTGGTTTGCTGAGTTGGTTACAGAGATTTTTCTCTGATTGATCTGGGGATATTTCTCCACCGTTGGATTTTTGATCCTAAGGCCTCTGTTTTACAGAAGATAATCTTCTTATTTTAATAAGACTGGAAAGATCTTTCTAGAATTTTAATTCTGATTAATTAAATAATTTATTATTTAAATTTTAGTGCCGGCGCAGTTGGCGCAAGCGCAACTGCGCTAGCGCACTCGCGCTTGACACGTGTCGCGCAGCGCAACTGCGCCAGCACAACTGCGCTTGACACGTGGCGCGCAGCGCAGAGCGCAAGTTATCTGAAGCGTTGCTTTCCTTATTTAAAATTTGAATTTTAAAACAGAGTCTTGCTCTGATTGAGGGTGCGCTGCCTTGGGCGCAGTGCTCCTTGCGCTGGCGTATCAGCTTTTAACACATGGCGCTCTGCGCGCAGCGCAAGAGATCTGAAGCGTTGCTTCCTCTTTTGAATTTGAAATTCAAACAAAGCTTTGCTCTGATTGGGGGAAATAGAGTGGAGCGGTTCAAATTACCACAGTCAAACGTTGGACTTATTATATGCATTATTATCAGCACATTTCTCCATGTCATATCACTTAAGTTGTTGGTGCGTTATTGTAGGGTGTTTTTCGTCACCCCATTGAGCTGGGAATACGCGCACGCTTGTCAGGCGCATTACAGATTCCCTCTGTCTAGGGTAGGCTGAGATTTATTGATTGTGGGGATCCGAATCTCCGGCAGCCGCGGACTAAGCTGCCATTAATTACCCCTCGCCTTTGGAGCGAGAGAACCTCCAATTAACGGGTCAAACAGGTCATGCGAACTCAATGTGCAGTATAAGTGTGTTGTGTTTTGAAAGGGGTTTTGGATATATCGGGGGCCCCGCAGAGTTTTTACGGGGGTCCCACTGCCCGGATAGCGGGCTGGGGGTCAAGGGGGCTAGCAGCCTCCTTACGGGATGCGGGGCAGCGCCCCGTTAAAATTTTTTTCTGACGGGGGAAAGTGTTGTAGAGTATGTGTGTGTGTGTAGGGAAAGGGCATCCAAAGGATGCGTGGGAGAAAGCATCAGCGCCTCACGTGCGCAGCACGCGGACGCTTGGGCGCTGGCGCTATCGTCTTGGGCGCTCGCGCTTTGGGCGACAGGGCGCTAGCGCCTCGTGTGCCAGGCACGTGGACGCTCGGGCACTCGCGCTTTGGGCGCTGGCACCACACGTACCAGGCACGTGGGCGCTCGGACGCTAGCGCTTTGAGCGCTAGCGCCTCACATGCCAAGCATGTGGGCACTCGCGCTCGGGGCGCTGCACTGGGAGTTGTACTCCCAGAAATAAATACTTATTATTTTGTGTGTGTGTGTGTATGAGGAGTTAAACTCCTAAGATATTTTTAAAGCTGATGAAGGGGCTTCTCCCTTTGAGCCCTGGATCTTCCCCAAAGTGGGGTCTTTGGAGATGGGTCTCCTTCTTCCTTCTTTGTTGGCCAGCACTTGGATAACAAAAGGGGTGAGATTTTAAATATCTCTCCTTTTTAAGATCTGATGGAAGATCCAAACTCCCCTTTGTGTGTTTTATGGTGATAAACTATTTAGTTTTGGAAAAGGAAGAGTAAAACTCTTGATTTTATTGAAAAGAAAGAAGAAGGTTTAGAACCTTGAGGAAGCAGAAGGAGGCGCAGACCTTGATTTTTTTTAGAGAGAGAAAAAGATCTTCAGATATTTTCATTATTTTTGCCTTTATAAGCTATACACTTTACATATAGCCCCTTGGGTTTTACAAAATGGCATTTTGCCCATCCCATATCTCATGTGCTATTTATTTTTGTACATAAGTCATGAGTTTTACAAAAAATTGGCTTTATGCCCATTTTCCTTACATTTATTTATAGAAATAAAAAAAGAAATACACCAAAAATTATTTATTACAAAAAATTTTATTTTGGCACCCGGGGGGGAGGGGGGGAGGCCGGCCGTTTTATGTTCGGGCTCGACTTGGGCATGAGCCTACCAGCTTGGACTTAGGCCTGCTTACTTGGGGTTGACCTTGACTTTGACTTGGTCAACCGGGGTGCAAATTTTGACCCCAACAGTTATTCATGTTTTCGTACCTCGATTGAACTCTTTTTGCGCTGGACATCTGCCCTTACGCACTATTGATCTTGTCAACATATCAACAACGCTCTTGGTTCTATCGCCTATGGCGATTAAATCTTAAGTCTCAGTTACTCAAACGTACTAGCAAATATCAACACATTCTTTTTTCGCATAACTAATTGTTTCATATATCGAGTAAAAAACATATAACCGTCTATTACTACCGCTCAACAGTCTGACTAGAGTAGCACTCTTTAGATCCCGGATCGATGGAGATATAACACTTAAGTGCATCCATATCACGTGGTTCGACTCATTATGTAAAAATAAAGTCAAACCGAGAAATAATGTAATGTTGTCATGTCGTATAAATTACCTTGTAATTATCACACAGCTTATCTCTTGGCGTGTAGATACCCTGTAACTACCGCTCAGTATAAACTGCGAGTTCTCGACAATAAATCATATGATCACCAATGATATCGCTGTTCATCACGCCCAACGCGTAGAACGATCCTAAATGCGCCAATCCTCCGAAGATCGCTACATCTCGATGGTGCTGCGTCGTATAGCCCCGCTACATTGCTGTCATCTCGATGGCGCTACGTCATGTAGCCCGGATACATCGCTACTATCTCGATGATGCTACGTCGCGTAAACCTGCTACATCGCTGCCACCTTATTGCTAGCGTCCAAATCTTTCAACTTGTTCATGTAATATTAAACTAATGTTTCTATTTCATTATATTATCGCCGTCTACCATCTCATCCATGGTGAGGCTGACGATATCTTGACTTTATTATGGATGCGTTAAGATTATGGCATATAATGGAGTACCGTTTTTTTCTTCCAAAGAATGCTTCGTCTTCAACCTATTTTAACACCAATAATAAACTTACTATCCGGAGAATGAGAAGAAAAATCTATGGTCCCAACCACATCCTTCAAAAGTATTAAATTTAAGATCTTGTTAAAATAATTGAATATTGGAATATAGATTTTCTAGAGACAGAGTAGATTGGGTTGTTGAATCTAAACTCTCGTCTACTCTCGAAATCTCCCACTTGAAATTTGTCATATTCTATTAATGCAGCATGCGTCTTGATATATTTAGTATACCATGCACAACATAAATGAAACAACCAACCTAACAAATTTCACCTTTTATTAAAATACCCTATTTAATCTTGTCCGTTTTATTAGGATTTTCGTGAAATTGACACATGCCCAGACGCTCCCACTGGAACAACTACCCATTAAATCTCCAAGATTTTATGTGAGAGTAAAATTTTTGAAGCTTTTGATGAACAGACTAAATTTTCGAAAAAATATATATAACTCTCGGAATTAATAGCAAAACCCTCAACAAACCCAAAACTTGAGTGGGAAATTCAAAAAATTTAAGAAAACTCATAAAATAATTTTTCTTAATGTTCCAGAATTTTCTGAAAATTTTCTGGGATTTTCTGGATTTTCGGAATACTTTTTTTTTATTAAACTTTGCAGGCTAAGCCTGCAGCGGCTGAATTTTTTTTTTTTTGGTTCAAAAATGGCCTTCAGGCTAGTAGGCACAGGCTGCGGACAGGCCTGGCAAGCCCTCCAGGCCCAGCCTACGGGCGGGCTTGTACCACCAAGGCCTTCTTGGGGGCAAGCTGACCTGGGCCCGGACCCGTTAATTTTTTTTATACAAAAAAACTGGGTTTTATGAAAAAGCCGAAAAAAAAATTTAAAAATCCGGCCAAAAATTTCTTTTGTTTTCCAGAAATTTTTTTTCCTTAGAAAAAAAAAAATTGGTTCTCAACTAAAATTCCAAAAGTATTTGGTCTCATACCAAAATCCAAAAAAAATATATCTCAAGTTTATCCAAAATTATGGTTAGGGTTTGAAAAAAAATTTGCGACCCAGCAGCCATTAATACTTACCAAAAGAGAGCAAGTTAAATTTTTCTAGGTCCAATGTTTTAAAACAAATTTATCTCATTTTTTGTTCCGTGAGTAATTTCACATCAACCAAACTAAAAATCTCTATATCAAAAAGTCATTAATTTTTTTTATCTAATTTTATGGTGACAAAATGATGGAAAAAATAGATCTTTAAAGATCTATTAAAGGAAAATCATTGTTCTGTCATTAAAATAATAATAATAATTGTTCTTAGATTAAAAAATCTCAACTTTTAAAACTTGCAAATATTTTTATAAAAAAACACAAATCTCTAAATCTACGAACGTGGACATGCATGGTTCTGATACCAATGTTCAATTTAGATGCGTAGATACATTACAAACGATCAAAGCAGCCGAAATAGTATGTATCTACTCTAATGGTTTACCGATATGCTTGATCCAATTGGTCGGATCGTTATCTTCGCCTACATCACGTCGTAGATCCGATCTCTTATGCCTCGACGCAACGGTCAGAGGAAAACCACACTTTGAAGATGCAAGAATTCTCCACTTGATCACCCTGCAAGCCAATCATAATAGAATAGGATGAAGAAGGACACGACGGCCCTCTTATTTTTCTTTCGAAAAAAACTCTATATATGTTATTGTGTATTTCACATATGAAATCCCAGCCTTCCATATATTCATATAGGCGGATATTGGTCCCCAAAGGCTAACAGAAATAAATTAAAGCTAAAGAGAGCAAAGTGCAGGTTTTCGCAAGTTAGGTGTGTTTCTTGCTATTAGGGCAAAAGTTAAAGGTGTTTCTTACAATTTTTAGCATTTTTGTTTTACACTTATTTTTATATGAGTATAAATTCTTAATTCATCTATGAGTTTCTTAAAGAAGAATTTTGGACGATAAAACCAGAATAGTGTTATGCAATTTGTGAAAGAAATATGCTATTGCATATGAATTATTAATTCATAAGTTTGTTGGTGAACATGGATCCAGATTTATTATAAATGTTGAAGCTTTCGTTAAAAATAACAATCTTCGTAGCCAACGAATATTTGCTCGAGCGGTAATGACACTTTCCTGTTGGTGGATGGTCTTGATTTTGAAAACCTCCGCAAATAATAACTACTCATGATTTTATAATCTCGCAGTGCAAAAATACTACATTCTTCACTATCTGATGCAAATACAAGCAGGCATATGACACTTTCAGTTTTAATTTCAATTTCAAAGAAAAAACAAAAGGATTATTTCATGAAAACCACTGTGCCCACTTTATCCAAATCCACCTTCACATTTAAACCCATTACCAAAACCCGTGATGTTCCAATCCGTTAAACAACAAACAATGCCCAATGCCGTTAGTTTTTTAACTAAATGTTTATATTACCCCTCTTTCTCTAAATGATTTTTTCAAGCCCGTTCCTCGATATTCTTGCCTCTATAAATCCTAAAATTCCTTATCTCGATTCCGGATGAACATAACTCTATCAAAGTTGAATGTTTGGTTTCAAACTTGTATTAGATGAGTGCTTGTATTGAATTTCTGTTTTCTGCTTTGCTGGTTAATGTCCATCCAATTTTCAAGTTTTCTTTATCAATCAACTTCATTTGTGTATATATTATATATTAATGGAAAATGAAATTATATCATTCCTTTTTAGGGAAATATGTTGAAATTGAGATGCAACGCAAAGAGATAAACCTCTTTTTTTTTTTATCAATTCCAATAATTAAACAATTTAATAACAAAGACATGCATATCATCTCAGACATCTTTAATTTCAATGGGGTACTTCCATATTTTTTTAATTAAATATACCACTTAATCTTTGAGAGGACATGCATATAATACCATACTCAAGTCAATTTATCAAAATGCAAGAGGTTTTTGTGCAATGAACTCAAAATTATTAGGGTTTTAGTGATGGAATTAGACAAGACGGTGATTATGAGCAAATCAGGTAAATTACAAGGTGGTTTCTATGAGATACAATGAGAGGAGGGGTAATTTGGGAACAAAATTACAAAATTTAGTCACATAATGGTTTAAATTGGATTAAAACATTAAAAAACTAACGACCGGGGTTTGTTATATAATGGATCGAAACTTCAGAAGGTTTTGGTAAGAGATTTAAATGTGACGGTGGTTTTGGACAAATTGGACAAACCAGGGATGGTTTTCATAAAATAAAGCCAAAACAAAAATATAAGAAAAAATCTTTATTATTAGCTACCTTTTTATTCCCATTTTACAAAATTTAAAATCAGAAAATTCTATGTCATATTAACCCCTTCGTTTTTCTCTCTTACTACAACCACTTATTCCTCTCTATGACTGCTCCCTCATCTCTTTTTCATGTGCATCGCTTAGATCTAAATATGTTTAAAGCTAATTTTAGGCTTTTAAAGTTACACTTCTAATCTTAGAATTAAATTTTTTTTTGTTTTACTTTTACAAAAAGTTTAATTGAATTATATGTAAGGGCACCATATATCTCCCTTGTGTTCTTGTGATAATAGCAGATATATTTTTTCCTCCGATTATGAGAATTTTCTTGGCCATATGTCATCATGAGCATTATCTCTACTATTATGGGCAAAAATAAATTTGAAATTGATTAGTACCTTCTTATTTTTTTTAGAGAAATCATACAAAAAAATACCGTTATTTGATATACGGTGCATGTAATTAAATTGCCATATCATAATTATTTTACAAGTGCAATTCACGTAATTAAATTCACTTTACGTAATTAAATTTTCATGTCACTTTTTTTTTTAAAGTGTGACATATATAGTTAAATTAATTAATGGCTTATTTCACAGAAACCATCATGGGTTTACTCGAGTTTTTCAAAACCACCATATAGTTTAAACCTATCATGAAAAACCCCGGAACTTTTATTTCCTAACACAAAAACCCCCTGCATTTCTTTATTAGAAAAATTGACAAAATTATGATATAATTTTAATGAAAATACAGATCCTTTAGATGTATTGAAGGCAAACCATACTCATAGTGTTGTTTAGTGGGCAATTTGGCCTAATTTGAAGAAAAAGATTACAGGTTTGAGAATTTGGAAAAGAATGCTCAATTTGAGTTAAATCGTAATCTAGAGAAAAAAGATGATATAATGAATTATATCATCTTATGTACATTCAGATTGGATGACACAATTTTTGATATTTGGATTTAGACTAGACTCATGTGTTGGATTCAGATTCGGATTGGAATTAGACTCATGTGTTAGACTTGGATTTGAATTTGGAATTTTTGGCTTCGATTTGTTTGAACTCTTGGATAATTTCTCCTATAACTTGGATAATTTTAATAGGACTGTGTAGTTAATTATTTAACAATTTATTATCGATAATTGCATAGTAAGAAAAATAATGATCTGTTGTCAACTATAAACTACATTATAAGATCAAATCTTAATCTAGTTTTTTCATAATATGTAATAACCTTTTACCAGATATTTTTTTTATCATGGTGAAAACCAAATTTAGGGTTCAAGTTGGTCAACTAATTCAAAAATCAAAACATATGTAGTAGTAAAAAAGACCACATATTGGAAACTTCCAAAATAATAACACAAGGAAAGAAAAATGTTAATTAATCAAATCCAAGTCCAAAAACCTTTTTTAGGGTTTATGAAAAGTTGAAATATATAATTTAATCAATCAAATCCAAGTATAAAATTTTCTAAAGTTTTACCAATAATTTAATCAATCAAATCATTGAAAAAATAAGATGTTCAATGAAAAATTCTAAGTTTTTATGAAATATTTGCACACAAATAAAAATGAGAGGTGATCAAGAAAAAAAATCTTTCTTTTTAGAATTTCATAAAAATAATTGCAATATATAATTTAAAATTAATCAAAACGTGGATAAAAATCTGATCTGATCAAGGAGAGAAAAAAGAAATCTTTTCTATGGTTGACAGAGTTAATGAAGATGTCTTAAAGTCTAAGAACTCCATATCTTTGCTTCTGCTTTTTTTATTATATGAATTATGGTTTTATTTTATATAGTTGGGCTAAAAAGTTGGACTTTAGGGTGTTACTAAACAGGGGAATTTGGAACGGTCTGGTATAAACGGCAACAGTAGTTAGAGTTCGCATTTTACTCGGAGAGAATAATGTATGTTGAGCTCTTTGGATTGGATGTACTGGTTAAAGTCTTTTTAATGAAGGATGGAGGGTAATTATCCCACCTTTTTCTTCAAAAAAAAGAGTTGGACTTTAGGATTTTAATCCAAAATACAAGTCTAATAAACCAATAACACTTCCAAACTAATGACACTGGATTCTGAAATCCAAATCTGAATCCCAAACTAATGCGTTAGATTTTAAAATTCAAATTCAAGTCCAAAACTGATATCTCTAAACAATGAAGTCCTAATGATTTTTCAAATCCAACCAAATAATCAAAAACCAATAACCCCCTTGAATTTTAGGATTACATTAAAGATTTAGGCTTTGAGTGTCGACTTTTAAAGGCAGAGCATTGTTGGGGTTAAAATTTACACCCTATTGACCAAAGGCCAAAATCAAAGTCAAACCGCGGACAAGTAGACGAACCCTACTGTCGAATCCAAGCCGGGCCCACGCCCGAACCCAAGTCCATGCAAATGTACCCAAGCCCAGACCGGCCCCATGCCAAGAAAGTACAACAAATGAATGTAATATTTAAATAAATAGACAAAAAACCAATTTTTTGTAAAGCTCATGGCTCATGTGTAAAAATAAATAAGCACATAAGGCATGTGATGGGCAAAATACCATTTTGTAAAGCCCAAGAAGCTATGTGTAAATTTATAAGCCTATATAAGGTAACATTATGATGAAATGAAAAATAATTCATTTCTCTCATAATTTCTATGGTTCTATGCCTCCTTCTCATTTCTCAAGGTTTTAAACCTTCTTCTTCTTTTTGAATTAAATCAAGAATTTAACTCATCTTTTTCCAAAAATAAATAGTTTTTCATCATAAAACCATCGAAGGGGGGCTCAGATCTCCAATCAAATATTTAAAAGGGACATTTTTAATCTCACTGTCTCTTTTCTCCAAAATTCAACAAAAAGATAGGATGAATAAGGAACTCATCTCAAAATAACCAATTTTAAGAAAGTCTAAGCCTTGAAGAAGAAGAAAAGGGATCTTTTTTCTGTAAGTTGATGTCGCGCACCTCGCAGGCTCGTGGGGAGGCGGAATTTACAAAAATACGATTTTTCTTACTTCGCAACACCGACTAAACTCCAGGATCTTAACAGAAATCTTAACTAGCTAAATCTACTTGAAGGTTTAACTACTCGGTAAGAGTTTTATACCTCCTAGAACCTTGTCCTTCGGGGCGGCTTCTCCTCCTCTCCTTGAGCTCCTCGAAGATCCGGATCGCGCTTGATCGTCGGCTTCCTCGTGTCGAAGATGATCCACTCGAGAGTCCATATCTCAAGCTCCAAACTCTAAACCGAGGTAACTAGGGTACCTAGTTTGCTAAGTTAGGTAGCCTAGAAGATGTAGGGTATCTAATGGAGTATTTTATCTCATGAGACCTTAGGGTTCACAGCACATGTGAAGGTTAGGATCTTGAGGAAGAAGGAGAGGAAAGTATGGAGAGAGAAAGAGAATGAACAAATGAGCAAAGGTTATGGCAAGTGAAGAATGGCTCGCACACTTCACTCATTCAAGCATGCAATATTTTCCAATAGAAAATATCAACCATGCTTGAATAGTGAGTCCAAACTAATAAACAAATACAAAGGGCCATGCTTCACCCTGTAAGTCTACGGTAGCGCCCCGGCCGTCAATCTGACGCCAAATGCGGAACAAAAATTTTTATAACTGGCGCTATCGCATACTATAATCCGGATCTGCCATTAACGCTAAACTAACAAACTATAAAGAGGGTAGAAAGGTTATACCGAACGATCCGAGTCCTTCATTCTTTAACCATCATCCCACGCTCCGTTGCGGCTGCTCCGATCTCCTCGTCCAGGTGGCACCACGTCATCGGATCTTTAAACGGACTCCCGCCTCTGACTCGAGGCAACTCGGTCATCAAGTTTGCTAAAAGAGATGACAAAAATTGATGTAGAGAATGAGTAGAATACTTTGTCTCGTTACGTCCAAAACTATGGACGAACGGTTAATGAAGTTGCCTTTTGGATCGATATGAAAATGAGATATGAATATGTTAATTTCCATACATCCAAAACTCTATCTTTTTTCCAACAACCATGATCCTTTTCATTTGAAGTGGCCGGCTAACATAAGTAGGTGAGGGGGTGAGTGTAGGAGGGAAGTGGTGACCACAAGGATAAAGATCAAGAGAAAATATCCTTAGGTAAACAAGAAACATTAAAACTAAAGCATGAGTCACTAATACACCTCATCTCTCATTTAATGCTAACAATGAATCACTAACTAAGTCACCTTCCAAGAAGCTTCCTCTCATCATCTAGAAACTTCTAGAACCATGACTCACCCAAGAAAAGATAAATCCGCATTTAACCGAATGTTAAATACGGCTGATAGAAAACTGGAAACTGGCAACTTCCAAAAGTGATCCCGAAACGAATTTCAGGATAACCCCGTAACTGTATAAATATACCCGCATTTGTATTACGACCGAATACAAATGCAACTGAGACAAAGATATTATATCTACTCTGTATAATATATGGATCCGGCTTAAACCAAAACCCACCAGTATTATCTGCCCGAAATATGACACGTGCGCAAACGCACGTGCATTTTCCGAACCCTGCCATAAAACCATACGGCCTCTACAACGTTTCGCCCGAACTTGGGAAACTATCTGTGGGGGACTCTAATGACGCGTCAGTACCCTGGCAGTGGGTTTAACCACAAGCCGTCAGCGGTACTAGCAGTGCGTAACGGCTGCCCATGTACTGACCTCAAGGGAGGCCGATGAGCGAACTCATCCGAAAACCCTACTGAGCCTAACAGTGAAAATGTATATACAGTCCGGTCCGTTCGTCTATGAGTATCGCATATCCGGCCTAGGGAGCTAGTAACGTCAGACCTCCAATAGCGGTATAAGTCGTGTCGGAGACAAGCCCTGAACACCCTGAGAAACTACCGGAGTACCTACCAGTAATTCTCACCTGCCTTGGCCAAGGACTTGGTGTAATGGCTTTCCTAGACACAGCGCGACCTCCACCCCCAATACCGGGAAAGACGGATCCCCTGCCGATCCGCTCACGTGCCTCCATGTGGCTCGGGACTGTACCCAAAAACTACCTGTTTGCACGACTCCTTTGAGCCGTGGTAGGGTAGAAATCAAAGCACGATGGGAACTCACACGAGACAAATGACGACCTCAAGTCGATGAACTAACCTGTACACATGTCACCAGGGAACTGCTATCTGACGATATGTATAATATCAACTAGCAGGTTCCCGGCGAGTCCTGTCCGGTGTACTCATAACCCAATGAGCACCTGTATACATTTTAGGTGATCCAACTGACACCAGTGGCTTGTGAGACCGGCCACCGCCCCTCGTCGGGGTCTCGACTGTATACACTAGTCTACTCCGGAGTATCGATGCCCTGTCTCGAAACTCCCACGACTAGGGACCATAATTAAGGATATGCTTATAGACCACCCAACTCTCACTTATATGATCGCCCTCATACTGTTGGTAGTCAAGCAAGATCCTAAGGGCTCTATCAACGTGTAACATGTAATCAGTCACCTGAACATGTACACGACTGATAAAGGCAAACCAGATAGCATACTATCATCTCGAGTAAGACTGTCCTACCGGCATAGGTCCTCCTCAATCATTGCAATCACGTACCTGCTATCCAATAATTGACTTTGAGGGCACTATATCCAACAATCTCCCACTTGCACTCAAGGCTAATTATTGCGATGTCGCATACTCACAGCCCGTGTGATACCGAATATCCAACTCCTCTACTAATCAGTTTCACAAAGCCCGTTCGTAAAACTATTGTGTTCGAGAAATAGCCTCAGTGAGTGGATCCGCCCTGATGTTTCTTTCTAAGTCTCTCTTAATCTCAAGTTCGCGGAGAAAGCCATCTCCTGAATTGAGTAATACCTGTCTTAGAATATGTCTGGATATCTGATGGGACCTAGTTCATAAATGAACTCCAAATCTAAAACTTCTTAGACTGTATTGATAACTGAACCTAATCAGTATCCAGCACCATGCCTCCCACAGTATCCTCTTGGACCACCTGTCCATAATACTGTCTCTCGTCAGAGGGAAAACTATAACTCTGACAATCACTCTGTCATCCATGTCACCTTTGAAGCCTGGAATGATAACCGTCTCCCGAAAGAGGCTGCCGTCATCAAATCCGTAGAACATACACTTATGTTCTAAAACTGCTTCCTTATGTTTCTCCAGGATTGGATTAATACAAACTTATCGCATCTAGTGCAAAAACAATATTTGGTGTGGTACTTGACATCTCACGATTGACTCAATTGCCTAAGCAAGAGATATGCCAATCATGCACATCCTTCTCCCCTTTAGTCCATAAGACACCTTTAGAGAGGGTGACTCCATCACCTGCAGGTACACCACCATGCCAGGAGTCATATATTCTAAAAACCATTAGAATACTGTCAAAGTACCCACATTGGGAAACTACCCAAATCCAGATCCAAAACCATAGATCTAGAAACCAGAATGTATGATATTATATCCATATCCTGTCTGGAGAAACAACTGTGTGACGACCACAGTACAACCGATCGTAGTATAGGAATTTTACTTCCTACTCTGTGTATGTCATCCAAATACCAGGACGTCACACCCTACTACCTTCTTAACTGATCCATCCCTTATTCTGATGAAGTCAAACCCATGACTGTCACATCAAAATTAGATGATCTATCTCCGCTATAACTGCTCAAGTCTATAAATAGACATAACCTACTTGCCCACTATGCTTCCGCTACTCCCACTGACCACAACAACCCTCCTACCGGGTCTCATAGCCTGGAACAACAGTAGTGTCAAGCCTGGGTAAACAAGAACCTCCATGTCACCGTCCTTGAGGCTACCGGGGTACCTCTCGGGTGTCTGAGGTTACCCACCATATCTGCGGAGTGGCTAATGGAATGTCAATCTTGATTGAATCTTTAGGTCCTATTAAATTTTCCGTAATCGTTTGCGGTTCTGGAATCACTTCCAGTTCTACCATACTCCCACTACTGTTTTCTGAAAAAATCTATTTTACTAAAACTGTGGCGAGTTAAGAACAATATCACTATTGATCTTCCAGATGGTAGAAAGTCAACCCTCGTCTGGGCCAACCCACAAACAGCCATTACAGAAACGTGCCATGAGTTATACAGAGTCCGGTTTTAAGCATAGGCTGGACAACTCCCCGTACCTTAACATCGTTAAGATATGAACCATTCTATATCCAATATAGAAACTTTGGCACTTATTTAATTGGAACCAGATTCAAATCATACAGCTGTCTCCAGTGCATATCAACTTAATGGAGAGAGGCTAATCAGCATTACTCAACTTAGGAATCCATCCAATTATGAGTAACCCGAAAGAGAAACAAGTTTCTCAAAACCATTACTATCATCTTCTCAAAACTTAGACCTTGTATTTCTACGAAACACTTGTCTAAAAACAAGAGAAGTCATAAGTAAACAGAACATAGCATAAGGACCTACCCCTTTTGTCCTGATGGACACTGGACAACATACAATACTCTGTATAAGTCCGCTGAGTTGAATAACTCAAAACCTATGCGTCGTAGGTTGAAAACTGTACCCAGGCGATTTCCTCAAATATCACCAATTACAACGAATTCCGATATAATGAGGATGATCACCTAATTCCCAATAATTTCCTCCCACTCATCATCTGTAAAACCATACAGATATGAGAATGAAACCTGGTAAATACATATCTTGGAGTAAGTATCTAATCGGGAAAACAGTTTTCCATTAACAATGCACTGAAACATGAAAATGTTTCGTAGGGGTATCCTGGTATTCATAGTAACGCCTCTTCCATAATCCAATTCATGACTTTAACCGTATATTTCTTTGCCATCTCTCCAAATCCCTTTATTTTTCTTTAGTCGTTACCTTCTGTACACCATCGTTAGGCTAAATGGTTTTCTTCCTTCCCTACCGTTTGGCACCATCCTATGGTTTAGAAGAAGACTATCCAGTAAGCATAATAGGTGTACCCTCCTAAACCAAGGAGTATTCGCAACTTGAGAGAAGGTAATGATAAAAGACAACTGAATAATATCTTATTCTATTAAAGGTGAAATAAGAGTGGCGATGAAGTACGCGGTTTGGTCGTGAATGATAACAGTCGCAACTTACTTTGCCCTCTTTCTGATCCCTTTATTTTGTCTTTACATATTACCTTCTGTACACCCTACTTAGGCTAATTGGTTTTCTTCATTCCCTACCTTTCGGCACCTGCCTATGGTTTGGAAGAAGACTATCCAATAAGCGTAATAGGTGTACTCTCCTAAACCAAGGAGCCCTCGCAACCTGAGAGAAGGTGATAATAAAAGGCAACTGAATAAACCAATTCTATTTCTCCTGAACCTTGATCCATCCTCGAAGAAGTCCCTTCGAGTTCGTATATAACCATACGATGGATCTATCCAATGGAAGTGGATGTTCGTAGTAATACGGGATGTTCTGAGAAATGTAAAGGGTAAAAGAAGGAGTGGCAATGACTTATGCAACTTGGACAATCCAAAAGCCAGTATTTTAAGAAGGTTCGGTCAACTTGGTCACTGAGTCATAGTCAAGGGTCGGTCAAAGGTCGCTGCCAAAAGAGAGAGAGAAAAGAAACACTCTGTGTGCACTCTAACCTAGATCAGAATGGTTATCACTTTATCTAATCCAGAAACCTCCCACTGTACTGTCAAATTCTCCTCCAAACCTGAAAGAAGAATCAATCGGGATCACCCGAAGAGTAAACCAACTCATCAGTGGGAATCGGGATCCAACTCTCATCGCATGATAACGTGACGGAATCCACTCACGTTATCACACTCCAGAAGGTATGCGCATGCCTGGCAAGTTTCAGTTTCTTTAGAAACTCCCGATATGATTTTTACCTCATGTTCTTATGACCTTGACGAAATCCAACAAATCATAAGTCACATATCATGTTCTGCCCGTCATTATCTTGTTAATTCGAACCCACCTGTACATACCCTTGACGAAAGCCAACAAGGTAATACGACTGTTCCAAACCAACTCATCTATCTATGCAACAAATGAATACCCCAGCAACTACCAAACACTATGCCTTGACGAAAGCCAACAAACATAGCTTGAATACTACTGACCATCCATAAGAAATGACGGAGGGCTACGGCTGGTTTTTGGCGAAAAAACCTTTAAGTAATGAACTTGATTTCGTTGAAGGAACCTGATAGCTTTTTATAAAAATATAGTGGCGAAAACCTTTGCTAAAGAGGTCACTCCCGGTGAAGGGATCTCGGCTCTTTCCTCGTGGAAT
Source organism: Agapanthus africanus (assembly GCA_030015575.1). Lineage (NCBI taxonomy): Eukaryota > Viridiplantae > Streptophyta > Magnoliopsida > Asparagales > Amaryllidaceae > Agapanthus > Agapanthus africanus. Next base: position 793,880,466 of record JASDDO010000024.1, on the reverse strand, counting down.
GAGGTGCAGGATATTCCACTGAATACCGCGATGCAAAGCAACATATAATCGACTATAGTGAAGTTATTACCCTGACGCAAACTTCTGCCCAAGGGGTCAGTCCCGGTGAAGGGATATCGGCCCTTGCCCCGTTGAATGAGGTGCAGGATATTCCAACCGAATACCACTGTGCAAAACAAAAGGAAACATCTTTGTAATAACACTTTTTAAATTTGTTCCAACAACATCCAAACAGGTTTGTTTTACTTTTCATTGATCAGAATCAACGCAGTCCCATCAATTAATCACACCAGAAAAAAAACGAAAATAAAATGTACGTATATGCCATCCGCATTCGTCACTGGGTCCCATCATCACCCGTTAGGTTACTTAACTAACGACAGAGCGGGGACTGAACTAGCGCGGGTGTAAAACATATACAACATCTACTAGTATTTATACCAATATACAATAATCGCTCCAGGCGTGATAATATGCAACATTACAGAAAAGTAATAAGCATCACAGAACAATACAGATAATCTGGGATCCCCGAGTTTCACAGAGCCGCTGCTGAAACCCGACGTTCCCATGGTCGTGTGGATAGCCTGTGCAGTGAAACCTAGACCCCTACGGGTGCGGCAAGTTACCCGCCAAAACCTGAAGTGAGGCAGCCCCTTACAGCATAGTGAATGGACCACCCGGCACTTCACGAAATCCGGTAATCTTGAGCACCCCTCCTTGGGTCAACCTGTACCCCCTACGAGTGCGGCTAATAGTCTGCCAATTCTAGAGTGAGGCCCCTCTGGCTCTCAAAACCATGAGATGCGGACCCGTTGCCCCCCAGAACTCGGCTATCCGTGCACTCCGTCGCGGGGTAAAACCAAGTACAGAAATGAAAAATATGTACAAAGGGTATATCAACCTCAACCCGGTCGTGCCCCAAAAGAATATTATACAACAGGCAGTGACGGCAGTCCACATGTTGGACGCTCGTCCCGCAATATCAAATGTACAAATAAACTTAAACTGCACTACCATTGCACACTGCTATCCACCACGACAAATCTGCAACATCACAGCACAACACAGAACATCAACGCGAATGTCACGTTCGCAAACCCGTCCAAAAGAACTATAGCAATTAGACGCGGTTTACCGCTCGAATGACATTCACGGTCGGAGATATAATGTAAGTACTGTAAACTGACACGTTTAAATTTCGATCGACTAAATTTGCCGAAGTGGGCCCCACGCAAATCTGCTGTACAGTAACAAAATCTGGGCCCAAAAGAAATGTACCAAAAACTACAATTTAACAAGTCAAGCATACTGAAGAAATTTGCACCACTGATCCTGTATACTGGCCGCGGATGCGCGGTCAAACCCTGGGTTTGACCGCGGATCCGCGGCGGTACAGTAAGATCACGTGACCGTATTTTTAGAGTGTGCTTAGAAAACCCTGCTCAATTTTCTGGGATCATCAAAATAATATTTAAACCAGATTTAAAATCGACAGAAACATTGAACTGAAAAATTGTAGTTTTTGAAATCCGGTTCGCGATGTTTTAAACGCGTTAGCACAAGTTAGTAAAGTTTAATGGCGTGGCTTTGATACCATGTAAGTCTACGGTAGCGTCTCGGCCGTCAATCTGACGCCAAATGCGAAACAAAAACTTTTATAACTGGCGCTATCGCATACTATAACCCGGATCTGCCATTAACGTTAAACTAACAAACTATAAAGAGGGTAGAAAGGTTATACCGAACGATCTGAGTCCTTCGTTCTTTAACCATCATCCCACGCTCTGTTGCGGCTGCTCCGATCTCGTCGATCTCCGATCTTCTCGTCCAAGTGGCTCCACGTCATCGGATCTTTAAACGGGCTCCCGCCTCTGACTCGAGGCAACTCGGTCATCAAGTTTGCTAAAAGAGATGACCAAGATTGATGTAGAGAATGAGTAGAATACTTTGTTCGTTACGTCCAAAGCTATGGACGAACGGTTAATGAAGTTGCCTTTTGGATCGATATGAAAATGAGATATGAATATGTTAATTTCCATACATCCAAAACTCTATCTTTTTTCCAACAACCATGATCCTTTTCATTTGAAGTGGCCGGCCACATAAGTAGGTGAGGGGGTGAGTGTAGGAGGGAAGTGGTGACCACAAGGATAAAGATCAAGAGAAAATATCCTTAGGTAAACAAGAAACATTAAAACTAAAGCATGTGTCACTAATACACCTCATCTCTCATTTAATGCTAACAATGAATCACTAACTAAGTCACCTTCCAAGAAGCTTCCTCTCATCATCTAGAAACTTCTAGAACCATGACTCACCCAAGAAAAGATAAATCCGCATTTAACCGAATGTTAAATACGGCTGATAGAAAACTGGAAACTGGCAACTTCCAAAAGTGATCCCGAAACGAATTTCAGGATAACCCCGTAACTGTATAAATATACCCGCATTTGTATTACGACCGAATACAAATGCAACTGAGACAAAGATATTATATCTACTCTGTATAATACATGGATCCAGCTTAAACCAAAGCCCACCAGTATTATCTGCCCGAAATATGACACGTGCGTAAACGCACGTGCATTTTCCGAACCCTGCCATAAAACCATACGGCCTCTACAACGTTTCGCCCGAACTTGGAAAACTATCTGTGGAGGACTCTAATGACTCGTCAGTACCCTGGCAGTGGGTTTAACCACAAGCCGTCAGCGGCACTAGCTGTGCGTAATGGCTGCCCATGTACTGACCTCAAGGGAGGCCGATGAGCGAACTCATCCGGAAACCCTACTGAGCCTAACAGTGACAATGTATATACAGTCCGGTCCGTTCGTCTATGAGTATCGCATATCCGGCCTAGGGGGATAATAACGTCAGACCCCCAATAGCGGTATAAGTCGTGTCGGAGACAAGCCCTGAACACCCTGAGAAACTACCGGAGTACCTACCTGTAATTCTCACCTGCCTTGGCCAAGGACTTGGTGTAATGGCTTTCCTAGACACAGCGCGACCTCCACCCCCAATACCGGGAGAGACGAATCCCCTGCCGATCCGCTCACGTGCCTCCATGTGGCTCGGGACTGTACCCAAAAACTACCTGTTTGCACGACTCCTTTGAGCCGTGGTAGGGTAGAAATCAAAGCACAGTGGAAACTCACACGAGACAAATGACGACCTCAGGTCGATGAACTAACCTGTACACATGTCACCAGGAAACTGCTATCTGACGATATGTATAATACCAACTAGCAGGTTCCCGGCGAGTCCTGTCCGGTGTACTCATAATCCAATGAGCACCTATATACATCTTGGGTGATCCAACTGACACCAGTGGCTTTTGAGACCGGCCACCGCCCCTCGTCGGGGTCTCGACTGTATACACTAGTCTATTCCGTAGTATCGATACCCTTTCTCGAAACTCCGACGACTAGGGACCACAATTAAGGATATGCTTATAGACCACCCAACTCTCACTTATATGATCGCCCTCATACTGTTGGTAATCAAGCAAGATCTTAAGAGCTCTATCAACGTGTAACATGTAATCAGTCACCTGAACATGTACACGACTGATAAAGGCAAACCAGATAACATACTATCATCTCGAGTAAGACTGTCCTACTGGCATAGGTCTTCCTCAATCATTGCAATCACGTACCTGCGATCCAATAATTGACTTTGAGGGCACTATATCCAACACACCCCATGCCATGGATGTCTCCAATTTCCACCTCATTAATCTATTTCTCAAAATAGATAAACTAAATAATAAGATGTTCCCTTTTAGAAGCATCTCTTGTGAAATTACAAGAATGCCCTCACCGTATATACATACCCGTATTCATATTCCGAAAAATACGAATACAATGAGATAATAATAATACAATAATATAATACTAGGATCCGGCTTAAACCAAAGCCCACTAATATTATCCGTCCGAACAACATCCGTGTAGCCAGTACACGTATGTACCGTAAAACCATACAACATCTACATCGTTTTGCTCGAAGCAGGGAAACCCTCTATGTAGGACTCTAAAGACTCGACAGTACGCTGGCAGTGGGTTTAACCACAAGTCCGTCAGCGGTACTAGCGGGACGTAACGGCTACCGAGGTATCTGTCGATAAGAAGGCCGATGAGCAAACTCATCTGAACTTCTACTGAGCCTATCAGTGACAATTTCCGTACAGTCTGGTCTGTTATTCTAAAATACTCGCATATCGGGCATAGGGGGATGGTAAACGTCAGACCCCTAACAACGCAATAAGTCGTGCCGGAGTAGAGCCCAATACACCCTGAGAAACTACTGGAGTACCTACTAGTAAATCTCGTTTGCCCTGACCAGGGACTTTGTGTAATGGCTTTCCGAACACAACGCGATATCAACCCCCAATACTGGGAAAGACGAATCCTATCTAACCGCTACTGCCTTCAAGTGCTTCGGGACTGCACCCAACTACTACATGTTTGCATGACTCCTTTGAGCCGTGGTAGGACAGTAATTTAAGTGCAGTGGGAACACACTTAAAACGAATAGTGATATCAAGTCAACGGACTAATATGTATTCATGCCACCCGGGAACTGCAACCTGACAATAGGTATAATACCAACCAGCGGTTCCCAATGAGTCCGTCCAGTGTAACTCATAACCCAATGAGCACCTGTATACTATCTCCGGTACGACGTACCAATGGCTGTGGGACAGACCATCTCCCTTGCTGAGATAAGAAGCGTATACACTAGTCTACTCTGGAGTATCGATACCCCATCTCAATAATCCTACGACTAGGGACCTGTATAAGGATGTGCTTATAGACAACCCAGCCCCCACTAGTATGACTGCCATCACAACGCTGGTAGTCAAGCAAAGATCCTAAGGACTCTACCAATATGTATAAGCGATATGGTAAAAGAAACACATGCACATATTGAGGTAGAATCAAACCAAGTAACATACTACCATTTTGAGCAAGACTGTGAATATCTCAAGCTTCCAAAATGTAATATACAATCCTGTATGGTACAATAATGGCCTCTATGGCATATATCACTAACAATCTCCCACTTGCACTAAGGCCATGTATTGGCATATCGCAGACTTATCATCTCGATTAGCCTCTCGAACTATGTCTGAGGGATGGCCTTTGTGAGTGGATCTGCGGTGTTATTCTCTTTCTCTACTCTTCGCACCTCGATCTCCCGGCAATCAACGATCTCCCCGATCAGGTGGAACCGCCTCAAGATGTGTCTGGACTTCTGATGGGACCTTGGTTCCTTTGCTAAAGCTATAGCACCGTTGTTGTCACAATATAGTGGTATTGGATCAACAATGGACAGAACCACCTAAAGCTATGTCACAAACTTCCTCATCCAGACTGTTTCTTTCGCGGCGTCACAAGCAGCGATATACTTTGCTTCCATCGTCGAGTCAGCAACGGTGTCCTGCTTGGATCTTTTCCAATAGACATCCCCTCCATTGAGGGTAAATACATATCTCGACGTAGACTTGGAGTCATCCTTGCCACTCTGGAAGCTGGAGTCGGCGAAGGCCTCGATCTGGAGGTCTTCACTGCCGTACACTAAGAACATCTCCTTAGTCCTTCTCAGGTATTTGAGAATGTTCTTCACTGCTGTCCAGTGCTTCTCCCCTGGGTTTGACTGATACCTGCTTACAACGCTCAGTGCGTAAGCTAAATCTGGTCTGGTACGCAACATTACATATATTATAGAGCCAACCGCAGAAGCGTAGGGTATAATACTCATGTGATCCCTTTCCAAATCAGTCTTGGGAAACATCTCTATGGAGAGGGTGATTCCATGACAAGCCGGTAGATTACAGCGCTTTGAATCTTCCATACTGAATCTCTTCAGCATGGTGTTGATGTACATTGACTGTGAAAGTCCCAACATCCGTTTAGATCTATCACGATAGATCTGGATCCCCAGAATGTAAGAGGAATCACCCAGGTCCTTTATGGAGACTCTTTGTGACAAGAATCCTTTGACCGATTGTAGTATAAGAATGTCATTTCCTATCAGAAGAATGCCATCCATGTACAAGACGAGGAATACCACAGTTCTCGCTACAATTTTACTATAAATACATAGTTCATCTGGATTTTTGATAAAGTCGAATTCCTTGACCGTCTCATCAAAACAGATGTTCCAACTCCGCGATGCCTGCTTTAATCTATAAATGGATTTAAATAACTTACACACTCTTCCGATTCTCTCACTCTCTATGAAACCCTCTTGCTGATCCATATAAACACACTCTTCCAAATTTCCATTCAGAAAAGCGGTTTTTACGTCTATCTGCCAAATATCATAATCGTGGAAGGCAGTAATGGCAAGAAGGATCCGAATGGATTTAAGCAAAGCTACTGGAAAAAAGGTTTCATCATAGTCCAAACCAGGTCTTTGACGAAAACCTTTTGCAACAAGTATAGCCTTATAGGTTTCAACCTGTCCATCTATACCAATCTTCTTTCTGAAGATCCATTTGCAGCCTACGGGTTTTACCCCTTCTGGAACAATGTCCAAAGTCCATACTTTGTTGGTGTACATGGACTCCATTTCGGTCCGCATTGCATCCAGCTATTTTACCGAGTCTCTGCTCTGAATGGCTTGCTGGAGGTTAGTTGACTCATCATCGTCGATGATGCAATCCTTGTTAGAGATGTATGTCATAGAGGCCATTATTGTATCATACTGGTTTGTATATTACTTAATGGAAGCTTGGGATATTCACAGTTGTATTAACAGTCTTGCTCAAAATGATAGTATTGTAAGTCGATGTACAACACCCCACGACTTGCGTGGAGGCGGAAATATGAAAAACGATCTTGTTCTTTGCTTAAACATCGACTCACCGCAAGAATCGAAGCTAAACGATAACTAACAAGAAACATAGAAGTTCTATACTACTATGTTTAGGGATTATACCTAACGAATCGTGTCCTTCGTCTTTGCGAACTCCTCCTCCTCCTCGACCTTCTCAAAGTAGTAGACGATCCACCCGAGAGCTTTACTCCAAGCTTAGCCTCTAAACTTGAGGCAACTAACCTTCTTTAAGTGCTAATCAAAGAAGCTAGGTGATATAGAGTGAGGGTTATGGTTTAATTAGTCTAACTAATCCTTGTACTCAACACATGAGAGGGGAGGATTAGGGTTTGAAGAGGGAGAGCTTGAGGAGAGAGAAGGTGAAGATAATAATGAAGTGAGAAGAATGAGTTATCATAATATATATCAAGCATTTCTTTTTATCAAGAAAAGAAAAGAAATGAATTTAACAACCATGCTTGATAATATCTAGTGATGATTCACATCCATGAGTCATTAAGCATTTATGATGCATTAATGACATGGATGAATCATCCATATGACTCACTAATCACAATCATTGTATATGCCACCTAAACCTCCTTAGTCACCACCTTCTAGAAGCTTCTCGCGCAATTACGAGAACGCCCCTTCTTTCCGCAAAAATACGGAAAAACTTTAGACTGTATAAATCCAATAACCGGATACCAGTAACTGGCTTAAACCAAAGCCGACTGGTAAAAACTGTCCGAAAGTCGCACGTGCGTAAACACACGTATGCGTCCGAACCCTTGTCGTAAAACCATACGACCTCTATATCGTTTCGCCTGGAGTAGGGAAACTCTCTGTGTGGGACTCTAGAGACTCGACTACTACGCTGGCAGTGGGTTTAACCACAGACCGCAAGCGGCACTAGCTGTACGTAACGGTCCCCAGGTAGATGTCGATAAGAAGGCCGATGAGGAAACCCATCCGAACTCCTACTGAGCCTGATGTGACAATCTCCGTACAGTCCGGTCCGTTCGTCTAAGACTATCGCATATCGGGCCTAGGGGGCGGCAAGCGTCAGTCCCCTAATAGCGGTATAAGTCGTGTCGGAGTGAAGCCCATTACACCCTGAGAAACTACTGGAACCTACCAGCAAATCTCGCTTGCCCTGGCCAGGGACTTTGCGTAATGGCTCTCTGACACAGCGCGATATCAACCCCCAATACCGGGAGAGACGAATCCTGTCTAACCGCCACTGCCTCCAAGTGCTCGGGACTGCACCCAACTGCTACCTGTTTGCACGACTCCTTTGAGCCGTGGTAGGGTAGCAATCTAAGAACAGTGGGACACACTCGAGGCGAAGTAACAGTGTCAAGTCTGCGGACTATGCTGTACTCATGTCACCTGAGAACTGTTCACTGACGACTGGTATAAAACCAACCAACAGTTCCCTGTGAGTCCTGTCCGGTGTACCCGTAACCTAACGAGCACCAGCATACTATCTCCAGTACGACGTACTGATGGCTGTGGGACAGACCATCTCCCCAACTGGGATGATAAGCGTACACACTAGTCTACTCCGGAGTATCGATGCCCTGTCTCGATAATCCAACGACTGGGGACCTGAATAAGGATGTGCTTGTAGACTACCCAGCCCCCACTAGTGTGACTGCCATCACAACGCTGGTAGTCAAGCAAGATCCTTAGAGCTCTATCAATACGTATACTCACATATTAAGATAGAAAAACCAAGTAGCATACTACCATGTTTAGCAAGACTGTTATATACATGTGAATATCCCAAGCTTCCATTAAGTAATATATAAACTAGTATGATACAGTAATGGCCTTCTAGGGCATAAACACTAACAAGTATGCTATTTGGTTTGTTTCTACTTCAATATGTGCATGTGTTTCTTTTAGCATATCGCTTATACATATTAATAGAGCCCTTAGGATCTTTGCTTGATTACCAGCGTTGTGATGGCAGTCACACTAGTAGGGGCTGGGTAATCTACAAGCACATCCTTATACAGGTCCCTAGTCGTAGGATTATCGAGACGGGGCATCGATACTCCGGAGTAGACTAGTGTATACGCTTCTCATCCCAGCAGGGGAGATGTTCTGTCCCACAGCCATTAGTACGTCGTACTGGAGATATTATGCATGTGCTCATTAGGTTATGAGTACACTGGACAGGACTCGTCGGGAACTGTTGGTTGGTATTATACCTATCGTCGGGTAGCAATTCCCAGGTGACATGAGTACAGCTTAGTCCGTCGACTTGACACTGCTATTTCGCCTCGAGTGTGTTCCCACTGTACTTTGATTATTACCCTACCACGGTTCAAAGGAGTCATGCAAACAGATAGTAGTTGGGTGCAGTCCCGAAGCACTTGGAGGCAGTGGCGGTTAGATAGGATTCATCTCTCCCGGTATTGGGGGTTGATATCGTGCTGTGTTCGGAGAGCCATTACACAAAGTCCCTGGCCAGGGCAAGCGATATTTACTAGTAGGTATTCCAGTAGTTTCTCATGGTGTTTTGGGCTACACTCTGGCATGACTTATTGCGCTATTAGGGGTCTGATGATTACTGTTGGATATATGTATGCCCTAGAGGCCATTATGTGATAGTGGATGTATCTATACATGTATATATATTCAGTTTGCATTCTTGCTCGACATGATAGTATGCTATCTGGTACTTCTTTATCTGACATGTTTATTTGATCATGCTTCTATTCATTCATACATGCTGATAAAGCCCTAAGGATATCGGCTTGACTACTCTGATTATGATGGAGATCATACTAGTGGGACATCTGTAGTCTATAAGCATATCCTGAAATGTCCCTAGTCGGAGGTGTATCGAGACGGGGCATCGATATACCAGAGTAGACTAGCGTATATGATACTAGACCCATGTGATGGGCGATGGATGTTCCCACATTCATCGATGTTTGACATCAAGATCATATACGGGTGCTCAGTGGTGACTGGGTATACTGGACGGACTCGCCGAGGACTCCTATATGGAATTATATCTATCGTCGGATAGCAGTTCTCAGGTGACACTAGTACAGGTTAGTCTGTAGACCCGAGATCGTCATAGAGCCTTGTGTGTTCTCCCACTGTACTTTGATTGCCACCCTACCACGGCTCTACTGAGTCGTGCAAACAGGTGGCCGTTGGGTACAGTCCCGAGACACACGAAGGCAATGAGCGATAGGAGGGGTTTCGTCTCTCCTGGTATTGGGAGTTGATGCTGTGCTGTGTTCGACTGGTTATAACAGCAAGTCCCTGGCCAGGGCTGCTGAGATTTGCTGATAAGTGTTATCAGTAGTTTCTCGATCTGTTATAGACCATTCACCGACACGACTTATTGAGTTATTGGGGTCGACGTGACCATCCCTAGGCTCGATATGCAGCATATCTGACGAAGAGACCGGACTGTACGGTAGTGTTGCCGGATGGCTCGACGGGAGTTGAGCAGGTTCGCTTGTTGTCTTCTGATCGCTCAATACCCGGGTGGCCGTTACGTTTAGCTGACCGCTTGCGGCTTAAGGGCACTTGATATGATCATTACCCTCTGCCGGCGTATTGACGAGTCTTAGAGTCCCACAGAGGAGTTACCCAGTCCAGGCGAAACGTTGTGGTGCGCATATGCGATATGCGCATGCACCCGATTGAAATATGCGTATATGATACCGAACATTGATCGGGTGAATTGCTTTTGGTGGGGTCATATGAGATATGACCGGATTGATAAATCAAGTGTTGATTTATCATCTAACCATAAGTTATCTCACTTGAAACCTTTCTAGGGTTTGATGGATGTATGCATGCATGCATGTGTTTCTTTCTTCTTTTCTAGTTTTATGCACATGTAGATGTGCATACATGTACACATACATACATCAAACTATCATGGTTGATTATATATGGAAATGGTGGCAATATAAGCTTCACACCATAGATTATACAATGGATAATTATTTAATTTTGGTTTTAAAAAGAAAATGAAAAGGATAGGATAATTATGCTAGTTTCTACATGCTTCTTTTAACCTAACCATTCTCACCCACCACTAAACCATGGTTATCTTTTCCTTTATCATTCTAAACCCAAGTTAAATTAATCATCTATCATTTAATCATGGTTGGAGTCAAGAAGGAATATATATATATAGTGATATTCATTTTCTTTTGTAAGTTTTAACCTTATGGTTATCATTTTATCTCTTGAAAGAAAAAGCCACCATTTTCATCCTCCTTCATCTTCTCCTCTCTAGTCTTTTCTAGTGAGAAAAACACAATCAAAGAAAGGTTTTTGAAGTGAGATCCAAAGCCACAACAACATTCTACATAAGCTTAGCCGTTTTGTTTAGAGTGTTATCTTCGGTTTGACGAAGTAGCGAGCTTGGACGGAGATCTCCGCGGTGGATCATCGTGGACACAAGGGGAGTTCAAGAGGACCTCGTTTCAACACCAAAGAGCCTAAGGAGCGAAGCAAAAACGGGAGCTACAAAGGTTGTAGCCTTCAAACCCTAACTTTTGTTAGCTTTAAAATTAGTAAACCCTAATTTTCTAGGATCTATCCTTTGCATGTTAGTTTAGCACCTTAAAAATTAAAACTTTGGGTCATGTGATGCTTCAAAACTCTTCATAGGGTGCTATACTAACCTTACATTGGTATCAGAGCCGACCTAGAACGTTAGGCGACCTTTTTGTGAAGTGAAAAGTCCGATCGAACCAAAATACGGATTTATGGGATGCTCTCTGGAAATTTTTTAAAAACTGACATTTTTCAGAATTAAAAATTCTCAAAAAATAGAGCAGGTAAAAATTAGACAATCTGGAAAATTCGTGGCCGTGAACAGTTACTTTGGCCGCGGAAGCGCGGCATAAGCAAGCTTAGGCCGCGCATCCGCGGCCATATAAGGGGCTCTTTGACAATTTTTTGCACAGTAATTTTCTTTACCTGCTACAGTATATTTTGAGTGTATTTAATCTGAATCTGCTGTTGAAAATTCTGGAGATGGTTTTGAACTCGTCGTTTCGATCGGAATTTTCATTTCGTATTTCTTTTCCGGGTAAACAAGAAAGTATTGAAGTGTTTGAACGAATATCATTTACTCAATATTCACGGGGTTTAAATAGTTTGGAGATGTGTGCAAGTCTTTTTGCGGTGGTCCCTCTAGAAGACAACAAACCTTAACTCGATTATGTGACCGTCTCGAACTGCCCTTTGAACCTTAGGGTTTGGGGCAGTACGGCGTGCCACATATGAGGCGTTGGCTTGACCCTTCTACGGCTGGACCGCCGCTACTGTGCCACACTCCGGATTTTTTGAACCCTGCTCAAGTGTTGAGCTTTAGTGAATCTTGGGTGCTTGATAATTCGTTCGAAAACTTTAATACTGTCTGTTTGTCCGGAATGTGATACAATATGTGGAATTCATATAGTGTGGGCATGAAATACGAAATATGTGATATTTCGCATTTATGATGTCTAATGAGAATCTGGATTCCAAATATTGTAGTTTTACACTTTCTTTTCTGCGACCGTAAGTGTAGTATGTTAGATATCACCGGTTTCGTTGCTATACATCAACGACAATCGGGGTACGCATACATACTTACGTTGATGATATGTGATATTATGTGTTGCTGAGATGTGATGTGCAGGATTGTCGCGATCGAATAGCCGGGGGGTTTTTGTGAGATGAGAGTTTTATATTTTCATTCATGTAAATTCAAATGTAATGTAATATTCTTTTATTTGGGGCACTTCCAGGTTGCGGTTGTGTCACCAGTGTTGTATATTATTTACTTTTCCGCATTAGGATGGACCCAAGGACGGGAGCACAGGTGACCGGGTTCTGGGGTTCAGTGGGAGGCCATCTCGAGGAGTCGAGACCGGGTCTCCTAAACTCCAGGATTGGTAGGGTCACTTGCCGCTCTCGTAGGGGTCCAGGGTGTGGGCTTGGCTATTCATCGCGACTGTGGAATCCGTATTTTCTATTCTGGCTAAATACTAAATACGGACATCCTAGTATATCCCACGTTATATCTATATTTCTGCTGCCTGTGTTCTGTGATATCTGAGACGAATGACTTATTATATATATATGATATATAGTAGACGTTGCTTATGTTTTACACCCGCGCTAGTCCCGTCCCGGTATGCCGTTAGTTAAGTAACCTAACGGTGCATAACGGAACATTGCGGCGAATGCGGATGGCATAAGCGTACGTGTTATTTTCGTTTCTTTTCTGTGATTGGCTTAAGGACTTAAATGATGGGATTACATTAATGTGATTAATGTAAAGAAAATAAACCTAAAAGATGTTGTAGAATCTGATTTAAAAACTACTCGGCTATTTATGAAAAAGCTACATTTCAAAACTGCGGAGCTTAAGCCACTCCTTTTGAAAAACTGTTTGATTCTACAACGATATCAAGTTCAAAGCGTTAAAGATTTTCTTAAAAATCATTCGCAACCCTCCGTCATTTTAGGAAGTAGAGTACTTAGTATTCGTGCTACGTTTGTTGACTTTAGTTAAGGCGTAGTGTACGGTAGCTAAGTGATGTCTTCCTACACTGCATATGATGCAGATTAATTAGGACATTCATGCGACTTTGTTGACCATAGTTAAGGGTCATATGGGTGGGTCTAATTAATCAAGAAATGACGGGTAGAACTTGACTGGTACTTATGATTTGTTGACCATAGTTAAGGTCATAAGTACTAAGGGTAAAAATTACATCGGGAATTTCAAGTATTGAAATTTGCAATGAGATTGCATACCTTCCATGTGATGGTTGGATCCCGATCCCACTGTGGGCAATAGTTGCTCCTAGGAGAGTTTTACAGTTTACAATTAGCTAACTCATTAGGTGTCTAGAAAGGTGTTAACGGGGCTCCGCCTCTGGGAAAACGAGGTTTACTCTAATTAGGTCCGTGCGAAAGCACGGGAAACCTCCCTCAAAGTACCGACACTGGCCTGGCTGAACGGTTAGCGAAGTTGTAGACTGTAATTAATCCTGGCTAGTTTTTTCTTTTTAAGGTTTGAAAGAAAAACTTGATAAAAAGCAGTGGGAAACATCGATTAGACAAGATAATAAACCAATCTAATCTATGCAAGAGCTTTCGCTGAGTGTATTCTTTTCTCTCTCTTAATGGCAGATACCAATGACTGGACTTAAGTTTCTACTAGATAAAAACAAACTGAATGGGACCAACTATAAAGACTGGCTAAGGAATCTGAAGATCGCCTTGACTTATGATAAAGTATCATATGTCCTCACGGCTTCAGCCCCGCCCGTCCCAGGCCCAAAATCCTCAGTTGCGGACATTGAAGTCCGCAAGACATGGGACGCTGACTGTGCCACGGCAAAATGCCTCGCGCTTGCATCGATGGACAACACACATCAAAAGCAGCACGAGGACATGGACATTCACGGGATACTACTCCATACAAAGGAGTTGTATGGGGAACAGTCCCGCGTATTACGATACGAAGCATCGAGGAAACTGTTTCACATGCGAATGGCCCCTGGCACACCAGTAGGAGACCATGTGTTGAAGATGATAGCTCTTATAGAAGAGCTTGAGGACCTTGGATGGACAATGGAAAATGAACAATATATAGATATTATTCTGCAGTCCCTCCCCTCCACCTTTGCTCAGTTCATAGTGAACTTCAACATGCATGGCATGGAGAAGGACCTCCCTGAACTCCTTAATATGTTAAGGAGTGCAGAGAGCACCATGAAGTCAGCAAAGACTCCCGTTATGACCATTGGACAGTCTTCTTCTTCTCGCCCAAAAGCTAAGGCCAAGGGAAAGAAAAAGAAGAAACCCACTAATCCTAAGGGCGGAGTCAAAAAGGTGAAGGGAAAGGGAAAGTCCACGGCTGGAGACCTAGGGAAAGGCGAGTGTTTTCATTGCCACAAGACAGGACACTGGAAGCGCAATTGCACGGAGTACCTAAGTCTCAAGAAGAAGCATGGTGATGCTTCTGCTTCAGGTGCGTTTGTGACTGAAAACTGTTTTTCTATAAACTCTGCTTCCTGGGTATTGGATATCGGTTCAGGTTCTCACATTTGCAATTCTATGCAGGGGCTGAGAAATAGCAAGGTTTTGAAGACAGGTGACCATACTCTCCACGTTGGAAATGGTTCCAATGTACATACAGTCGCAGTGGGAGAGTATCACTTGGGGTTGCCATCTGGATGTATTTTGATTTTGAATCCATGTTATTTTGTACCAAGTATGCTATGTAATATAATATCCGTTTCTTTGTTGGACAATGAAGGATATAATTTTGTGTTGCAGAACAATGTTATGAACATTCACCTAAATCAAATGTTGGTTGGGTATGGTACGCTTAATAACGGAATATATGTCCTAAATCAACACACAGTTTTCAGTATACAACACACTAATAAAAGAAAAATTTCAGAATTAAATGAAGCTTTTCTTTGGCACTGTAGACTTGGTCATATTAACGAAACAAGACTGAACAAGTTACATAAAGATGGATATTTAAACCCTTTTGAATATAAATCTTATGCGACTTGCCAGTCTTGTATCAAGGGTAAAATGACCAAAACTCCGTTTACCGGACACGGAGAAAGAGCTACTCAGCTCCTTGGCCTCATACATAGTGATGTATGTGGGCCGATGTCTACACAGGCTAGAGGCGGTTTTTCATACTTCATTACATTCACCGACGATTTCTCAAGATTCGGTCATGTATTTTTATTAAAACACAAGTCCGAAACTTTCGAGAAATTCATTGAATATAAACAAGAAGTAGAAAAACAAACCGGCTTGAGTATTAAGATGCTTCGATCAGATCGAGGTGGTGAGTATCTCAGTACAGAATTTGCAAACTTCCTAAAAGAGAATGGGATTCTCTCTCAGCTCACTCCTCCTTACACACCACAGCACAACGGTGTGTCAGAACGTCGGAATAGGACCCTATTAGATATGGTCCGGTCAATGATGAGTGACGCTGAGTTACCAGTCTCGTTTGGGGGCATGCATTGGAGACTGCAGCGTTTCTGCTAAACAGGGTTCCAACCAAAGCCGTATCTACCACGCCATATGAGATATGGAATGGGAAGAGACCATCTCTTAAAAGAATTAAGATTTGGGGTTGCCCGGCCTATGTTAAAAAGCAGAATCCGGACAAACTCGAGACACGGTCAGTCATGTGTAACTTTGTAGGATATCCAAAGAATTCTTATAGGTATCTGTTCTACCACAAAGAGGAACAAAAAGTGTTTGTTTCTCAGTATGCCACATTCTTGGAAAAAGAGTTTTTCACAGATAGAGATGATGGCAAGGTGGTAGATCTAGAAGAGGTTCTGGAGACACAAACTACAAATGACGATTTGGTTGAACCGGCTGTTGCAACAGAAACTGAAGAACCTCGGCCACTCCGTAGGTCTGGTAGGACTTCTCGCCCACCGGAGAGGTACTACGGTTTCCTCATTGATGGTGACAGAGAAGACTGTATCATGGAAGATGATGATCCTACCAGTTTTCAGCAAGCTATCACGAGTGGTGACTCTGTGAAGTGGCTGGATGCCATGAGATCCGAAATGGAGTCTATGTACACCAACAAAGTATGGACTTTGGACGTTGTACCCCCTGGGGTAAAACCTGTAGGGTGCAAATGGATCTTTAAAAGAAAGATTGGTGTGGATGGGCAGTAGAGACCTATAAGGCAAGACTTGTGGCGAAAGGTTTTCGTCAAAGACCAGGTTTGGACTATGACGAAACTTTTTCGCCCGTAGCCATGCTTAAATCTATTCGGATCCTACTTGCTATTGTTGCTCACTACGACTATGAAATCTGGCAGATGGACGTTAAAACAGCATTTCTAAATGGAGATTTAGAAGAATGTGTTTATATGGATCAGCCAGAGGGCTTCATTGACAGTGGGAGCAGCGAGAAAGCATGTAGATTGCTTAAATCCATATATGGGTTAAAGCAGGCATCTCGGAGTTGGAACATCTGTTTCGATGATGTTATCAAAGAGTTTGATTTCATCAAAAATCCAGATGAACCTTGTGTTTATAGGAAGGCTGTAGGAAGAGCTGTCACATTCCTCGTATTGTACGTGGATGACATTCTTCTGATAGGAAATGATATTCCTATGCTACAGTCGGTCAAATCATTTTTATCACTGAGGTTCTCCATGAAGGACATGGGTGATGCCACATACATCCTGGGCATAAGGATCTATAGGGATAGATCCAAAAAGTTATTGGGATTGTCCCAAACCAGGTACATCAACACCATCCTAAAGAGGTTTAGTATGGAAGACTCCAAGCGGGGTGCCTTACCCGCTTGCCATGGAGTCACTCTCTCCAAGGATTCTTGTCCAAAGACCGATGAAGAGAGAGCTCGCATGAGCATTATACCTTATGCTTCGGCAGTAGGGTCTATAATGTATGCGATGTTATGTACACGCCCAGATGTAGCTTATGCACTTAGTGTTGTAAGCAGGTATCAATCCAACCCAGGGGAGAACCACTGGACAGCTGTGAAGAACATTCTTAAGTACTTACGAAGGACTAAAGAATTGTTCTTGGTGTATGGTAATAAAGATCTCCAAATGGAGGCCTTTACCGATTCGAGCTTCCAGAGCGATAAGGATGACAGCAAATCTATCTCAGGGTTTGTATTTACCCTCAATGGAGGGGCGGTAAGTTGGAAGAGTTCCAAACAGGATACCGTTGCAGACTCTACGATGGAAGCTGAGTACATTGCTGCAAATGATGCCGCCAAGGAAGCCGTCTGGATGAAGAAGTTCGTCTCGGAGCTAGGTGTAGTTCCAACCATTATTGATCCAATACCTTTGTATTGTGACAATAATGGGGCGATGGCGTTAGCCAAGGAGCCCAGATCCCATCAGCGGTCCAGACATATCCTGAGGCGCTTTCATTTGATCCGGGAGATTGTAGATCGCCACGAGATCGAGATTAAGAGAGTAGACACAAAGAACAACGCCGCGGATCCATTCACCAAGGCTCTCCCTCAGCCGCAGCATGAGCGACTTTTTGAGATGTTGGGTATGAGATACGCCAATAACTGGCCTTAGTGCAAGTGGGAGATTGTTGGATATATGTATGCCCTAGAGGCCATTATGTGATAGTGGATGTATCTATACATGTATATATATTCAGTTTGCATTCTTGCTCGACATGATAGTATGCTATCTGGTACTTCTTTATCTGACATGTTTATTTGATCATGCTTCTATTCATTCATACATGCTGATAAAGCCCTAAGGATATCGGCTTGACTACTCTGATTATGATGGAGATCATACTAGTGGGACATCTGTAGTCTATAAGCATATCCTGAAATGTCCCTAGTCGGAGGTGTATCGAGATGGGGCATCGATATACCAGAGTAGACTAGCGTATATGATACTAGACCCATGTGATGGGCGATGGATGTTCCCACATTCATCGATGTTTGACATCAAGATCATATACGGGTGCTCAGTGGTGACTGGGTACACTGGACGGACTCGCCGAGGACTCCTATATGGAATTATATCTATCGTCGGATAGCAGTTCTCAGGTGACACTAGTACAGGTTAGTCTGTAGACCCGAGATCGTCATAGAGCCTTGTGTATTCTCCCACTGTACTTTGATTGCCACCCTACCACGGCTCTACTGAGTCGTGCAAACAGGTGGCCGTTGGGTACAGTCCCGAGACACACGAAGGCAATGAGCGATAGGAGGGGTTTCGTCTCTCCTAGTATTGGGAGTTGATGCTGTGCTGTGTTCGACTGGTTATAACAGCAAGTCCCTGGCCAGGGCTGCTGAGATTTGCTGATAAGTGTTATCAGTAGTTTCTCGATCTGTTATAGACCATTCACCGACACGACTTATTGAGTTATTGGGGTCGACGTGACCATCCCTAGGCTCGATATGCAGCATATCTGACGAAGAGACCGGACTGTACGGTAGTGTTGCCGGATGGGTCGACGGGAGTTGAGCAGGTTCGCTTGTTGTCTTCTGATCGCTCAATACCCGGGTGGCCGTTACGTTTAGCTGACCGCTTGCGGCTTGAGGGCACTTGATATGATCATTACCCTCTGCCGGCGTATTGACGAGTCTTAGAGTCCCACAGAGGAGTTACCCAGTCCAGGCGAAACGTTGTGGTGCGCATATGCGATATGCGCATGCACCCGATTGAAATATGCGTATATGATACCGAACATTGATCGGGTGAATTGCTTTTGGTGGGGTCATATGAGATATGACCGGATTGATAAATCAAGTGTTGATTTATCATCTAACCATAAGTTATCTCACTTGAAACCTTTCTAGGGTTTGATGGATGTATGCATGCATGCATGTGTTTCTTTCTTCTTTTCTAGTTTTATGCACATGTAGATGTGCATACATGTACACATACATACATCAAACTATCATGGTTGATTATATATGGAAATGGTGGCAATATAAGCTTCACACCATAGATTATACAATGGATAATTATTTAATTTTGGTTTTAAAAAGAAAATGAAAAGGAAAGGATAATTATGCTAGTTTCTACATGCTTCTTTTAACCTAACCATTCTCACCCACCACTAAACCATGGTTATCTTTTCCTTTATCATTCTAAACCCAAGTTAAATTAATAATCTATCATTTAATCATGGTTGGAGTCAAGAAGGAATATATATATATAGTGATATTCATTTTCTTTTGTAAGTTTTAACCTTATGGTTATCATTTTATCTCTTGAAAGAAAAAGCCACCATTTTCATCCTCCTTCATCTTCTCCTCTCTAGTCTTTTCTAGTGAGAAAAACACAATCAAAGAAAGGTTGTTGAAGTGAGATCCAAAGCCACAACAACATTCTACACAAGCTTAGCCGTTTTGTTTAGAGTGTTATCTTCGGTTTGACGAAGTAGCGAGCTTGGACGGAGATCTCCGCGGTGGATCATCGTGGACACAAGGGGAATTCAAGAGGACCTCGTTTCAACACCAAAGAGCCTAAGGAGCGAAGCAAAAACGGGAGCTACAAAGGTTGTAGCCTTCAAACCCTAACTTTTGTTAGCTTTAAAATTAGTAAACCCTAATTTTCTAGGATCTATCCTTTGCATGTTAGTTTAGCACCTTAAAAATTAAAACTTTGGGTCATGTGATGCTTCAAAACTCTTCATAGGGTGCTATACTAACCTTACAATTACCGCCCCCCTTGGCCTGATATGCGATACTCTTAGATGAACAGACCGGACTGTACAGAGATTGTCACATTCAGGCTCGGTAGGAGTTCAGATGGGTTTTCCTCATCGACCTTCTTATCGACATCTACCTGGGGACCATTACGTGCAGCTAGTACCACTTGCGGCATGTGGTTAAACCCACTGCCAGCGTAGTGTCGAGTCTTTAGAGTCCCACATAGAGAGTTTCCCTGCACCGGGAAAAAGGTGTAGAGGCCGTATGGTTTTACGGCAGTGCTTCGATCACTTACGTGCACTTGTGCGCATATGATGTTCGGGCGGATAATACTAGTGGGATTTGGTTTAATCCGGATCCTAATATTATATTGATGGATCAGTTTCGTCTCTTTGTATTCGTGTTTCTCGGAACACGAATGCGGGTATGTATATACGGATGAGAGGGGCATAGTAGGAGACACCTCATAAGGGTTTTGACCATTGACTTGATTAAAACAATTATGAGGTGGAGGAAAGTATTTTTTATTTTTGTAAATGATAATTAAGGCATGGCTACTTGTTTTGACAACTTGACTTTGTTTAACCTTTTGACTTGGTTTGACCACTTGACTTGGTTTGACTATTTGACTTAGATATTTTTGTGAGATATTTTGTGACCTAGATATTTTGATGATATATTTTTCATGCCATGCTTGTGGTCATGTCAAGGTAGCCATCTCATTTTATCATTATGATTATCAAAAATTATTTCTGTTTCCTTAAGCTAGCTTTCTTCTTCTTCCTCACATCAAACCCAAAAAGCACTCATGAGTTGAAAATCCTAGGGTTTCAAGAGACAAATAAATCCATCTTCATACTCTACATCACCTAGGCCATCAAGTTTAGCAAGCTTGTTGCCCTAGTTACCTCGGTTTTGAGGTGGAGCTCGGACTATAGACTCTCTGGTGGATCGTCTTTGACTTGAGGAGACCGTCGAAGAAGCTACGATCCGGATCGATCCTTGGAGCCTACGATGATGAGGAGGATAGCGGAGAAGGCCCGAAGGACTTATATTGTGAGGTATAACTTCATATCCGAGTAGTTAAACCTCAAGTAGTTTGCTAGCTAGGGTTTATGGACGATCCTTGGTTCTAGTCGATATTGCGAAGCTCGTAAAAATCATTTTTTGCAAATTCTGCCTCCTCGAGAACACGTGGGGTGCGCGAAATAGACTTACTATGGTATCAGAGCCTCTCATAAATCTTAGATAGCTTGTAGCGATATTATAATTCCGCCGTTTTTGTCACGCAAAAACTGTCGACAAAAACAGTTTTCAAAAATGAGGTTTTGAGTTGTTTACACACCCCGTGGGCTCACGGTTTGAACCAAGAAGCCGAGGGGTGAAGCGTACGCACCCCGGGGAGACCCCGGTGGGGACCAACGGCCGGGACCACCCCCCAAGACCACCACTTGGTGGCCTTAGGGGTTGGTGACCCGAGAGCACCAGAAATTGTTGCTCTCGGGTCTGCCTCCCTTTGGGGGCCACCTCATGGTGGCCCCTAGGGGTAGGTACCCTCTTGAGGCCCCCCATTCGACAGTAAATCTTGTTTCTTCATCTCCGCGAAGATTCGGGCGAGTTTCGAGTTCGTTTCGACTTCCGGATTGGCTCAAAACTATCAGTTTTGGAACTTTAGCTCACTGGATTTTCAAGTCTTGAAAAATTGGTTAAGTTTGCTAATTGCGTGCGGAATTCTAATGTCGTAGTTACTTTACAAGCTTTGTGATGTATATATGTGTTTGGAAACATCGACTAATTGCTATACGTCGATTAGTCGGGGTTGCACATATCTGTGATGTTGTTGTGATGGTTTGTGTATAAGAACTTGTTGGATCGTCGTGGATGAATAGCCGAGGATGTGAGATGAGGGTTTTCATTCTTTCATTCGATATAAATTTGTAAAGTAATGTAATATTATTTTACGGTGCACATCCGGGTTGAGGTTGTAGCCACCGTTGTATTATTTCTTTTACTGTTTTTGTTCCTATGATAGACCCAAGGTGGGGTGCACAAACTACCGGGTACTTTGAAGTGCCGAGTGGCCTACTCACTTTGTTGAGGGAGGTTGCTTCACTTCGGGTATTTGGCAAGTAGTTTGCCGCACCCGTAGGGGTCTATGGTGGGGTTTGGCTATTCATCACGATCGTGGAATCTGTCTTTCGTTACAGGCTCAAACGAAACGCGGAATTACTACTATATCTAATATGTTCATCTGTGATCTGGAATGCCTATCATTGCGTCTGACGAATGGATAATATATGTATTATATAATAGACGTTGCTTATGTTTTGCATCCGCGCTAGTCTATCCCCCGCTCTGTCGTTAGTTAAGTAACCTAACGGGTGATGACGGGGCCCGTGGCGAATGCGGATGGCATAAGCATACGTTGTATTTTCGTTGTTTTCTGCAATGGTAGGTTAATTGATGGGACTGCATTACATTAATGCAAAACAAACAAACCAAAACTGAATCGTTGGAACAAATTTTAAAACCACTCGGTTATTTTAAAACAGCAGACTTTTAAATGCGGAGCTTAAACCACTCCTTTTAAAATCTATCAGGTTTCTTAGATTATATCAAGTTCACTACGTTCACGGTTTCGCCAAAACCATTCATAGCCCTCCGTCATTTCATATGAATAGTCAGTAGTATTCAAGCTATATTTGTTGGCCTTCGTCAAGGCATAGTGATTGGTAACTGCCGGGTGTTCATATGTAGCATAGATAGATGTGTTGGTTTGGGACAATCGTATTACTTTGTTGGCCTTTGTCAAGGGTATATACGGATAGATTCAAATTAACCTGGACAATGATGGATAGAACTTAACATGTGACTTATGATTTGTTGGCCGTCGTCAAGGTCATAAGAGTATGGGGCAAAAATCCACATCGGGAGTTTCTTAAGAAAGTGAAACTTGCTAGTGCTGCTTACCATTTGGAGTGTGATAATATTGGCAGGATTCCTTCAGGATTATCACACAATGATATTTGGATCCTGATCCTACTGTTAGTATCCGCTACTCCTCGGGACATTCTTCACTTAACGATCAATGCTATAAACCAAGTAGGTGTCTAGAACAGCGTTAGCGGGGATACGCCTCCAGGGAAAAGAGGTTATTTAATTAAGGAAATTCGCGAAAGTGTCGTAAAACCTCCCTCGAAGTACCGACACTAGCCTGGCTGAACGGTTAAGCAAGTATTGTACGGTGATATTAATCCTGACTAATTCTTCTTTTATGGTTTGAGGAAGGATTCGAGAAACAGTGGGAGTCATCCTGTTTGGATAAATTAAAAACCAATTTAAACTTGCAAGAGCATCATGCTGAGTGTTTTCTTCTCTCTCTCTCTTAATTGCAGCGATCCCGTGACTGGACATAGGTTACATCTAGATAATAAAATGACTGAATCTGACTATAATGACTGGCAAAGGTCTGTCCAGATGTCCATTACCTATGACAAGATGGGACACCTCTTTACTACTCAAGCCCCCGCCGTCTCAGGTCCAGTTTCCACCGTCGCGGATTTTAATATCTGTAAGACATCGGAAAAGGACAGTACGAATGCCAAGTGCCTCGTGTTGGCCTTAGTGAATGGTGTAAACCAGAGGCAGCACGAGAAGATGGACTTAGTTTCCATCTTCCTCCATAACAATGTTTTATATGGAGAGCAATCTCGTATGGCAAGATATGATACCTCGAAAGAATTGCTTCAAGCGAGATTGGCTGTCGGATCATCTGTAGGGGACCACGTCCCTACAATGATAAGCTATATTAAAAAGCTCACGCACCTGAAGACCACGTTGGAGAACGAGTTATATGCTGACTTAATTCTACAGTCCCTACCTACTAATTACGCCCAGGGGAAGAAAGTTATACTTCCAGTTGAGGGCACCCTGAAGGAAACCAGGGTGACACCCACTCAGCTTATTGGGGAATCTTCTTCTTCTGCATCCAAGGCGAAAGCAAAAGGTGAGAAGAAGAAGACCTCCACAAAGCCGATATGCGGTGTCAGTAAGGTAGAAGGACAGGGAAGGACAAAAGTTTCTGGGCTAACAGTAGGGAAGGAGGGATATTCCTATTGTCATGGGAAAGGGCATTGGCAGAGGGATTACAGGGCTTTGAAAGCCAGAATCTAGGATCCGAAGCATGTTGTGGCTTCGACTTCTGGTGTGTTTGTAATATAAAACTGTATGTCAATTAACTCTACTTCCTGGGTACTAGATACCGGATCAGGATCTCATATCTGTAATTCATTACAGGTTTTGAGAAACCGTAGAGTTATCAGGTTAGGTGATATGACTCTCAGGGTCGCTAACGGAATGAGCGTGGACGCTGAAATCGTAGGGGAATATCACCTTGTATTGACAAGTGGGCGGATATTGATTCTACGTAACTGTTTGTATGTACCTAGTTTAGCTTGTAACATCATATCTGTATCCTTACTTTCTAAGGAAGGATATGATTTTACATTTGTAAGCGATGTGGTCCACATCCACCTAAATCAAGCTTTGATTGGCTTAGGTATATTAGATAACGGAATATACGTATTAAATCAAGCTCAGGTTTTCAGTGTCCAGAACACACTTAAAAGAAAGTCTCCGGAACTAAATCGGGCTTTCTTATGGCATTGTAGACTGGGTCACATCAATGATACACGATTGACGAAGCTACATAAAGAGGGATATTTGGATTGGTTCGAATATCGGTCTTATGCAACTTGTCAATCTTGTCTCATGGGAAAGATGACAAAGACTCCGTTTATTGGACATGGAGTAAGAGTGATCAAGCTCTTAGGACTCATACACGGTGATGTGTGTGGTCTAATGTCTACACATGCGCGAAGTGGTTATTCATAGTTCATTACTTTTACGGATGATTTATCTAGGTATGGACATGTCTTCTTGATGAAGCATAAATTCGAAGCCTTTGAGAAATTCCGGGAATACAAGAATGAAGTGGAAAAACAAACAGGCAAAAATATCAAGACACTGAGATCTGATCGAGGTGGTGAATACTTGAGTGCCGAGTTCCTGGATTATCTAAAAGAGAATGGTATTCTCTCTCAACTTACTCCTCCATACACACCATAACACAACGGTGTATCGGAAAGGCGGAATCGAACCCTATTGGATATGGTTCGTTCCATGATGAGTAACGCCGAGTTGTCACGATCCTTCTAAGGTTATGGACTAGAATCAGCTGCATATCTTCTGAATAAGGTTCCTACCAAGACTGTGCCTATCACACCATATCAGATGTGGAGTAGGAAGAAACCCTATCTTAAGTACCTTAAGACATGGGATGTCCAGCTTTTGTTAAAAAACAGCATGTAGACAAGCTCGAGGCACGCTCAGTACTGTGTAAGTTTGTGGGATACCCAAAGTACTCCAGAGGGTATTATTTCTATTGCGCAGAGAAACAAAAGGTCTTTGTTTCTCTTCATGCCTACTTCTTGGAATCTGAATTTTTAGAAAATCAGAAAAGTGGGAGCGCAATAGAACTGGAAGAAATTCCAGAACCACAAGCTATTACTGAAAGCTTGGTAGAAACAGAGGTTTCAGAAGAACCGGACATTCCAGCGCCACTCCGCAGGCAGTCTTATCCACCCGAGAGATACTACGGTTTTCTCATAGATGAGGATCGAGAAAATTGCATCATTGACAATGATGAGCCTACTAGCTTCTAGCAAGCCATTCAGAGTGGCAACTCGGTAAAATGGCTGGATGCAATGCCGAACGAGATGGAGTTCATGTACACCAACAAAGTATGGATTTTGGGCATTGCTCCAGAAGGGGTAAAACTCGTAGGCTACAAATGGATCTTCAGAAAGAAGATTGGTGTAGATGGACAGGTTGAAACCTATAAGGCTAGACTTGTTGCAAAAGGATTTCGTCAAAGACCTGGTTTGGACTATGATGAAACCTTTTCTCTAGTGGCTATGCTCAAATCCATTCGGATCCTTCTTGCCATTGCTGCCTTCCACGATTATGAGATCTGGCAGATAGACGTAAAGACGGCTATTCTAAATGGAAATTTGGAATGGTGGGTTTATATGGATCAGCCAGAGGGTTTCATTCAGAATGGGAGCAGCGGGAAAGTGTGCAAATTGCTTAAGTCCATTTATGGACTAAAGCAGGCATCACGGAGTTGGAACATCTGTTTTGATGATACAGTCAAAGAATTCGACTTTATCAAAAATCCAGATGAACCATATATATATAGTAAGATTGTAGAGAGAAATGTGGTATTCCTCGTCTTGTACGTGGATGACATTCCTATGCTACAATCAGTCAAAGGATTCTTGTCACAGAGGTTCTCCATGAAAGACCTGAGTGATGCCAACTGCATTCTGGAGATCCAGATCTATCGTGATAGATCTAAGAGGATGTTGGGACTTTCACAGTCAAGGTACATCGACACCATACTGAAAAGATTCAGTATGGAAGATTCAAAGCGCAGTAATCTACCGGCTTGTCACGGAATTACCCTCTCCAAAGAGATGTCTCCAAAGACTGATTTGGAAAGGGGTCGAATGTCAACTATACCCTACGCATCTGCGGTAGGCTCTATAATGTATGCGATGTTATGTACCAGACCAGATGTAGCATACGCATTGAGCGTTGTAAGCCGGTATCAGTCAAACCTAGGGGAGAAGCACTGGATAGCAGTAAAGAACATTCTCAAGTACCTGAGAAGGACTAAGGAGATGTTCTTGGTGTATGGCGGAAAAGACCTCCAGATTGAGGCCTTTGCTGACTCCAGCTTCTAGAGTGACAAGGATGACTCTAAGTCCATGTCGGGTTATGTCTTTACCCTCAATGGAGGGGCGGTCTGTTGGAAAATCTCCAAGCAGGACACCGTTGCTGACTCGACGATGGAAGCGGAGTACATAGCTGCTTGCGATGCCACAAAAGAAGCTGTCTGGATGAAGAAGTTCCTCACAGAACTTCAGGTGGTTCCGACTATTGTTGATCCAATACCTCTGTATTGTGACAACAACGACGCTATAGCTTTAGCGAAGGAACCCAGGTCCCATCAGAAGTCCAGACACATTTTGAAGCGGTACCACTTGATCAGGGAGATCGTAGATCGCCGAGAGATCGAGGTGAGGAGAGTAGATACGGAGAATAACACTGCAGATCCACTCATGAAGGCCATCCTTCAGACACGGTTCGAGTGGCTGATCGAGATGATAGGTCTGCGATACGCCAGTACATGGCCCTAATGCAAGTGGGATATTGTTAGTGATGTATGCCCTATAGGCCATTAATGTATCATACTATTTTGTATATTACTTAATGTAAGTTTGGGATATTCACGGTTGTATTAACAGTCTTGCTCAAAATGGTAGTATGCTACTTGGTTTATTTCTATTTCAATATGTGCATGTGTTTCTTTTAGCATATCGCTTATACATATTAGTAGAGCCCTTAGGATCTTTGCTTAATTACCAGTTTTGTGATGGCAGTCACACTAGTAGGGGCTGGGTAATCTACAAGCACATCCTTATATAGGTCCCTAGCCATAGAATTATCGAGACGGGGCATCGATACTCCGGAGTAGACTAGTGTATACGCTTCTCATCCTAGCAGAGGAGATGGTCTGTCCCACAGCCATTAGTACGTCATACTGGAGATAGTATGCAGGTGCTCATTAGGTTATGAGTACACTGGACAGGACTCGTCGGGAACTGTTGGTTGGTATTATACATATCGTCGGGTAGCAGTTCCCAGGTGACATGAGTACAACTTAGTCCGTCGACTTGACACTGCTACTTCGCCTCGAGTGTGTTCCCACTGTACTTTGATTACTACCCTACCATGGCTCAAAGGAGTCGTGCAAACAGATAGTAGTTGGGTGCAGTCCCGAAGCACTTGGAGGCAGTGGCGATTAGATAGGATTCGTCTCTCCCGGTATTGGGGGTTGATATCGTGCTGTGTTCAGAGAGCCATTACACAAAGTCCCTGGCCAGGGCAAGCGAGATTTATTGGTAGGTATTCCAGTAGTTTCTCAGGGTGTTTTGGGCCACACTCTGACATGACTTATTACGCTATTAGGGGTCTGACGATTACCGCCCCTAGGCCCGATATGCGATACTCTTAGACGAACAGATCGGACTGTACAGAGATTGTCACATTCAGGCTCAGTAGGAGTTCTGTAACGTTTTGAAAATCGTTTAGGTGAAATTCCGGATAATCGGTAAAATAACTGGTGTTTTCCGTAAAAACCAGGAAATAATTATTTTTTTCACATAAACTTAAATATATCTATTCTAGCTATGTAATTGCTAGTATTTGGTATTTAATGGGTCACTTATAAAATTTCTGGTTTACAAAAAAAAATTCTGTAATTAATTATTTTAAATATTATTTTAAGCCGTCACTAATACATTTAATTCGTGATAATTACAAATGAGAATGGGTTAATACAAATTCTGTGAACCATGACAACCTAGAATCTAGTTGTAACATATTCCTTCTTCAAAAAAATTCCTCATGGCTCTATATGTTTTTAGAATGCTAGATTAAATAAAATAAAAATAGAGATTGATGTGAGGTGTTTTAATGAGGATTGAGGATTTTTTCTTGACTTGGAAACTTTCACACACACCCACACAAACCCCCCATTCACTGCTAGCCGAACTTGGGCTGCCCCCAATCCCCATTTGCCCCACTTCTTATCCTCACAAATGAAAAGAAAAGAAAAGAAAAGAAAAGAAAAGAAAGCTTGGGGGTTTAATTAAGAGGTATGGGTTTGGTTGACTTTGACAATTCCACATACACCCACACAACACTCTCTCTCTCCCTCTCCCCATTTCAGCCGACCCCAATTCAGCAGCCCTTCCCTTTGTTTCTCCCCTTCTTCTCACTACAAAAAATCCACAAAATTCCATTTAAAATCAACACAAAACCTCACAAATCCCTAATCTAATCTCTAACCATTTTTTCTTGGCCCAAGCTAGCATGAATCAAGGAGAAAGAAATTAATTTGGGAGGCTAAGATGCATGTAGATCTACAAGTCTTGGAGGTATAAAATCGTAACCCTATGATCAAGTGTTGATTAATTACTCCAAATTAAGTTATTTTGATGTTTACGTGTGGTTCTAGATTCAAGATTGAGAATTCAAGAGAGGGGTTTGAATGCAAGTTAGGATTTTCATCGTGTAATTATGATTGCAAAGTGTAATTTATCACCTTAGGAAATGAAAAATCTAGAATAGTTGCTAGCTTGCAAATTGATACTTTTAAATTGTCTAAATCATATATTTATGTAAACTAGGTTTTTAGATATTTTGAAATAATTGAGATTAAAATCTAATTAATGGTTGTGTGACTTAATTAAGATATTTAGTGAGCATTGTGGCCACTAAAATTGTTAAAATATTTAGATTTGTGCTAAAACGGGAAATTGTGGCTTACCAGGTTTTTGGAAATAAAACGATTTGATTTATTTTGAGCTTTTGGTGATTTACAACATTTTCCATATAATATTTAGAGTATTGTGAATGTGCAATTGGTACGAGTGGGTATTGAAATTAGTGATTTTCACGTATTGCGACCCTAGTGGTGATTTGTGGCATTGTCGCGGCGCGTTTCGTGCACCAAGTGCACGCGCGTTTAGTTAGTGCGCGTGGTGGACTTGTATTGGTTGTGTCCGCGACTAATATTATATTTATTCTCTTTTACTTGTGTACGTTGCTAGGATCGGGTGCAGAGGCGTCGGATGTGGCGCAAGAAGGACAGAGCTAGAATCGGAGCAGATTAGCCGAGACGTCCAGGTGGGTAGATATATATCTACGGGGGAAGTCGAGTGGATGGCGTATAGCACCCCCGAAGTTTCGTAGCGTAAAAATACGAATATATTATATTATATATATAAAGGTGTGTATTGTGAGACTATGATTATCAAGATAGGTTTATGTGTTCATAGGTTAGTTTAGTGTAATTAGAAGTAACTTAGTTTAACTTCTTAGTCGCGAAACCCTAGATTAATGAATTGCATACACGCACGCGCACACTCACATACATTTTATTTACTTATGCGTATATGGGGATATGTATACACACACATACACACATAGGTATAGGACTATATATATATATACGTATACATATACTTGGATGATGAGGATATTATATGGTACTTAGTGATGAGTCGATGAGATTGGGTATGGTGCCACGAGATCGGTGATATGATTTGGTTCGTATTATGGGATACGACATGATATTATAGCGGGTCTTTAGGCGATGTGTTTCATACACACGCATATATATATGTAGATGGTATCAGTTTGTACTAGACTTTAGATCAGTACCCAAGATTCAAAAGATGATGATAAGGATACCAGATGAATAATAAGATGAATGTGATATTCGACCCGTACCTAGATATGGGATGCCGTGCGATGGATTTACCGTACGAGATATGGTTATGATGATTGATCCGCACTCTTGACTCGAGGATATCATATTATATATATTGTATCGTACGTGATACTATTGAGGCGGGATCACCGACTATTATATATATATAGATAGATCGACTCAGACTTAGGTGGTTTTCCTTACCCTTTTGATTTGCCTGTTAGTTTAGTTCTATAGTTTACTTAGTAGATGTTAGACTGGGCTCGAGTCATATTTATTTCAAAACTAACGAATCGTGAGTATTTTAAAGACAGACCAAGGGATACTACGGATATTTCAAAGGACATACATTTTCGTAAAAACACCGTAGCCCTATTTTCTAAACACTACGATTCGTGCAATTTCAGATACCAAAAACTATATTACTCATATATAGGAATGTATATTTCTTTATTGTTTCATTTACAATTCATTTGCCAGTTATTCTTGCGGTTCGCATCGCATCGCATGTTTATATGTATTTCGTTAATTATTATGAAACCATGCTGTCAGGATACCAGCACTATTACCGATGATGCGTATGCTCCACGTACACTTGCTTGCCGGCTCACACACATCATCATCGGTAATTGCCATGTCACGTACACTTTAGAGAATATTACTTATTGACATTGTTTGCTAGCTGATAGTTCCGATATATCATTACTGTGCTAGTTTAGATATTGCATTTATTATTGTGATATTTCATGCATATTTATATATTCATTTGTCATGCAATATTATACGGGCCAGTCCAGATTGCTGGAGCCCGGTATTCACTATTATTGACTCTTCATTTTGGATTTCGGATTTTCCATGAGATTTCTGGATTTGGAGAAACCGCAAGATTTTATAAACTCATTTATCATTTTCAAATGATTAAAAGTGCAGTTTTCTCAGGTTATGATTTGAGATATGTCCACCATGAGTTTTCTCGGCTCTTGAGCTATATCATACACCCGATTCGAGGAGGGGATGAACCGTCTATGGGTGCATGGTGGACCCGGTGCGGTACCCCAGGGGCAAGATGGTCGCATAGATGGCGTTGATCCGGCAGGGGAGCACTACTGACCGATGATTTTATTGTGACGCGCCAGATATCCGGAGGATACCGACGTGGTCTTAAGATTTGATAATACAGGCCAGTCCGGATAGCTGGAGCCTGAGATATTGAGATTTGATGATACAGGCCAGTCCGGATAGCTGGAGCCTGAGATATTGAGATATATATTTTGTGTCAATTCTTGACACTGATTCTTTGATGATTCCATTGATGATACTTTGATTTATATATACAGAAATCTCACTAAATTAAGAAAACGGTTTTCTCATACATTATGCATTCTGTTTTCATTATATTGCATTCATATATCATATTTATGATATGTTGCTAGCTGAGGCACTGACACGAGCACTTGGTATTACACTTATGTATAGATGTTTACCCATGCCATTATTAGATGCTTTAGACTATATCATTTTGAGGATATTACTGATCGTATGACCTAGAATTGAGTCATACATGCGATTTCTGCTCAGTGATTTTTTCTACTCACGAGTTGGCAACTCACCCCCGTTGTGCCACAGTTTCTTGCAGGTTTTTCCGTACAGGTTTTCTTGGCGGCTTTGCTGGCACACTACTTCATTCCAGGTGATTGCTTTGGTAGGTGGGTTCACTCGCATCGTGACCACCATTGTACTTTATTTTATTCAGTTGTATCTAGTAAACTCCATCAACCAGACTTGTATACTTTTAGACTTAGAAGACCAGTATATTCTTTCGACCTTAGAGTCGCGCTTGTATTATTTTAGTTTTCTTGATGATTTTGAGTTTCCTTTTGAGTTTTGATCCTCGCTCTTCGGCGTTGTATATTATATTGCTTGCATGGTTGTGACCGCCAATTGGCGAAGAGCTAGCTCCCGCTTGGGGATGCCTTTATTCATCATTATGTATATTATTCATGTTTGTACCCGTTTGGGCACAGTATTTACAAAGGAAACTCTGCCGAAATTTTCGGAAAAGACTTGATGTTTTCAAAATGTTTGCTATGACTTTTCAAAGTGATTATATGCAAACTTTAAAACAAGTTTTCCTTCATTTTCTTATTTAAATGGTTTAGATTTCTGGGTTTCTGGCTTACTTGAATTAGATGGGGTCCTATAGACTTCATATGATTCAAGTGCCAGTCACGTGCTATTTCGGGTTGTGACAAGTTCGGATGGGTTTTCCTCATCGGCCTTCTTATCGATATCTACCTGGGGACCGTTACGTGCAGTTAGTACCGCTTGCGGCCTGTAGTTAAACCCACTGCCAGCGTAGTGTCGTGTCTTTAGAGTTCCACATAGAGAGTTTCCCTGCACCGGGCAAAATGGGTAGAGGCCGTATGGTTTTACGGCAGGGCTTCGATCACTTACGTGCATTTGTGCGCATATGATGTTCGGGCGGATAATACTGGTGGGCTTTTGTTTAAGCCGGATCCTAGTATTATATTGATGGATCAGTTTCGTCTCTTTGTATTCGTGCTTCTCGGAACACGAATGCGGGTATGTATATATGGATGAGAGGGGCATAGTAGGAGACACCTCATTAGGGTTTTGACCATTGACTTGATTAAAACAATTATGAGGTGGAGGAAAGTATTTGTTATTTTTGTAAATGATAATTGATGCATGGCTACTTGTTTTGACTACTTGACTTTGTTTGACCTTTTGACTTGGCTTGACCACTTGACTTGGTTTGACTATTTGACTTAGATATTTTTGTGAGATATTTTGTGATCTAGATATTTTGATGAGATATTTTTCATGCCATGCTTGTGGTCATGTCAAGGTAGCCATCTCATTTTATCATTATGATTATCAAAAATCATTTTTCTTTCCTCAAGCAAGCTCTCTTCTTCTTTCTCGCATCAAAACCTTAAAAGCTCTCATGAGTTGAGAATCCTAGGGTTTCAAAGATAAATAAATCCATCTTTATACTCTACATCACCTAAGCCATCAAGTTTAGCAAGCTTGTTGCCCTAGTTATCTCGGTTTTGAGGTGGAGCTCAGACTATAGACTCTCGGGTGGATCGTCTTTGACTCGAGGAGGCCGTCAAAGAAGCTACGATCCGGATCGATCTTTGGAGCCTACGATGACGAGGAGGACAGAGGAGAAGACCCGAAGGACTTGTATCGTGAGGTATAACTTCGTATCCGAGTAGTTAAACCTCAAGTAGTTTGCTAGCTAGGGTTTATGGACGATCATTGGTTCTAGTCGGTGCTGCGAAGCTCGTAAAAATCATTTTTTGCAAATTTCGCCTCCCCGCGAACACGTGGGGTGCGCGACATCGACTTACAATCCTCTCTATCCCCGTCTATTAGAAAACCTTAGTATCTCTCGGGCGGATGAGACTGCCTACTAGTCCTGCGGAGTGGCGCGGGGATGTACGGTTCTTTCGAAACTTCTGGTTCCACCATGCTTTCAGTAATAGCTTGTGGTTCTGGAATTTCTTCCAGTTTTATTGCGCTCCCACTTATTTCTTTTTCAAGAAATTGATTTTCCAAAAAGTGGGCATGCCGAGAAACAAAGACCTTTTGTTTCTCCGCGTAATAGAAAAGATACCCTCTGGAGTTATTTGGGTATCCCACAAACTTACACAGTACTGAGCGTGCCTCGAGTTTATCCGCATGCTGCTTTTTTACAAAAGCTGGAAATCTCCATATCTTTAGATACTTAAGATAGAGTTTCTTCCCACTCCACGTCTCATATGGTGTGGTAGGCACTGACTTAGTAGGAATTTTGTTCAAAAGATATCCAGCTGATTCTAGTGCATAACCCCAGAAGGATCGCGGTAACGCGGTGTTACTCATCATGGAACGTACCATATCCAATATGGTTCGGTTCCGCCTTTCCGATACACCGTTGTGTTGAGCTATGTATGGAGGATTAAGCTGAGAGAGAATTCCATTCTCTTTTAAGTAATCCAGGAACTCGACACTTAAGTATTCACCACTTTGATCAGATCTAAATGTCTTGATACTTTTGCTGGTTTGTTTTTCGCTTTATTCATGTATTCCTGGAATTTCTCAAAGGCCTCGGATTTATGTTTCATCAAGAATACATGTCCATACCTTAAGAAATCATTCGTAAAAGTAATGAAATAGAAATAACTACTTCTTGCATGTATAGATATTGGACCACACACGTCGCTGTGTATGAGTCCCAAGAGTTCGCTGGCTCTTACCCCATGTCCAGTGAACGGAGTCTTTGTCATCTTTCCTTTGAGACATGTTTGACAGGTTTCATAAGACTGACATTTGAACGGATCTAAATATCCCTCTTTTTGTAATTTCGTCAACCGTGTTTCATTGATGTGACCCAGTCTACAATGCCATAAGAAAGCCTGATTTAATTCTGGAGACTTTCTTTTGAGTGTGTTCTGGACGTTGAAAAGCTGAGCTTGATTTAATACGTATATACCATTATCTAGTGTACCTAACCGAATCAAACTTTGATTAAGATGGATGTGGACGACATCACTTACAAATGTAAAATCATAACCTTGTTTAGAAAGTAAAGATACAAAGATGATATTACAAGCCAGACTAAGTACACAAAAACAGTTACGCAAAATCAAAATCTGCCCACTTGTCAATCCTAGGTGATATTCCCCTACGGATACAGTATCCACGCTCATTCCATTAGCAACCCTGAGAGTCATATCACCTGCCTTGATAATTTTACGGTTTCTCAGAGCCTGTAATGAATTACAGATATAAGATCCTGATCCGGTATCTAGTACCCAGGAAGTAGAGTTAATTGACAGACAATTTTCAATCATAAACACACCTGAAACCGAAACCACAACGTACTTCGAATCCTCGTTTCTGGCTTTCCAAGCCCTGCAATTCTTCTGCCAATGCCCTTTCCCGTGACAATAGAAACATTCCTCCTTCTCTACTGTTAGCCCCGAAACTTTTGCCCCGCCCTTTCCCTCTACCTTACTGACACCGTCTATCGGCTTGGTGGATACCTTTTTCTTCTTTCCCTTGGCTTTCGCTTTCGATCTAGAAGAGGAAGATTCCCCAATAAGCAGAGCGGATGTCTTCCTGGATTTCTGCAGGGTGCCCTCAGTGCTCCTCAACATGTTGAGGAGTTCTGGAAGTGAAACTTCATTCCCTTGAATGTTGAAATTCAAGATAAACTGGGCGTAGGTGGAGGGGAGGGACTGTAGAATCAAGTCAGTATATAACTCGTTCTCTAACATGGTCCCAGAGTCCGCGAGCTTCTCAATATAGCTAATCATCGTAAGGACGTGGTCTCCTACAGATGACCCGACAGCCAATCTCGCTTGAAACAATTTCTTTGAGGTCTCATATCTTGCGATACGAGATTGCTCTCTATATAAATCCTTGGTATGGAGGAAGATGGAAACTAAGTCCATCTTCTCGTGCCGCCTCTGGTGTTCATAATCTATTGAGACTAATACGAGGCACTTGGCTCTCGCACTGTCTTTTTCCCATGTCTTACGGATTTCAGCATCCGCAACGGTGGAATTTGGACCCAGGACGATGGGGGATTTGGTAGTAGAGAGGTAGCCCAGTTTGTCATAGGTAATGGCCATCTGGACATTTCTTAGCCAATCTTTATAGTTTGGCTCAGTCAATTTATTATTATCTAGCAGTAACTTAAACCCGGTCATTTTGGTCGCTGCAATTAGGGGAGAGAGAAGAAACACTCAGCATGATACTCTTACAAGTTTAGATTGGTTATTAATTTATTTAAACAGGATAGCTCCCACTGTTCCTCGAATCCTCCTCCAAACCATAAAAAAAGAATTAGTCAGGATTAATCTCACCCTACAATACTTACTTAACCTTTCGGCCAGGCTAGTGTTGGTATTTCGAGGGAGGTTTTCCAACGCTTTCGCGAAGTTCCTTAATTACATAACATTTTTCCCTGGAGGCGTAGCCCCGCTAACACCGTTCTAGGCACCTACTTGGTTTATAGCATTAATTGTTTAGTGAAAAATCTTCCGAAGAGTAGCGGATACTCACAGTAGGATCGGGATCCAAATATCATTGTGTGACAACCTTGAAGGAATCCTACCAAAATCATCACACTCCAAATGGTATGCAATACTAGCAAGTTTCATTTTCTTTAGAAACTCCCGATGTGGATTTTTGTCCCATACGCTTATAACCTTGACGAAGGCCAACATATCATAAGACACAAGTCAAGTTCTACTCGTCATTATCCAGGTTAATTTTAACCCACCTATACAAACTTTTAACAAAGGCCAAAATAGTTGTACGGCTGTCCCAAATCAACGCATCTATCTATACTACAGATGAATACCCAGCAGCTACCAATCACTAAGCCTTGGCGAAGGTCAAAATGCATAGCTTGAATACTACTGAATACCCATCTGAAATGACGGAGGGCTACAAATGGTTTTGGCGAAACCGTGAACGTAATGAACTTGATATATTCGAAGGAACCATGATAACTTTTAAAAGGAGTGGTTTAGGCTCCGCATTTAAAAGTTGTTTTTCAAGAAAACTGAGTGGTTTTGAAATTGTTCTAACGATTTAAACTTTGGTTTGTTTTCCTTGGATTAATCAATATTAATATGGTCCCATCATTTAACCATATCATTGCAGAAAAGAAACGAAAATACAACGTACGCTTATGCCATCCGCATTCGCCACGGGGCCCCGTCATGCACCATCAACCTACTTAACTAACGGCAGAGCGGAGGCTGGACTAGCGCGGGTGTAAAACATAAGCAACGTTATTATATACAATATATATATATATCCATTCATCTTACGCAATAATAGGCATTCCAGATCACAGATAAATATATTGGATATATTAGGAATTCCGCGTTTCATTTTAGTCTAGAATGAAAGACGGATTCCACGGTCGTGATGATAGCCAAAGCCCACCCTAGACCCCTACGGGTGCGGCAAACTACCCGCCAAATTCCCGAAGTGAAGCAACCTCCCTCAATAAAATGAGTAGGCCACTCGGCACTTCAAGAACCCGGTAGTTTGTGCACCCCGTATTAGGTCTATCCTAGGTGCAAGAAAAAGTAAATGAAATAATACAACGGTGGTTACAACCTCAACCCGGATGTGCCCCGCAAAAATAATATTTTTACAAATTTACATGAATGAAAGAAAAGAAAACACTCTTCTCACATCCCCCGGCTATTCATCCACGACGATCCAATACTTCGTATACACAAACCATCATCAAGATACTTATATGTTCAACCCCCACTAATCGGCATATAGCAATTAACGGACGTTTAGCAACACATATACAAACTGAAACGAATAAACGATGTTAAAATTGCGACTTCGAAACACTCCGAATTGCCCCAACACAAAGATAACAGAATATGAAATCTGGGCAAAATCAAACAACACCTAAAAAACTAAATCCAAGAGATCAGAACACCACACAAAACCCAAGACAAAACTCACTCTTTGGAACGACCAGGCCGGGAAAACTTGCATTTGGCCGGCCAAACTTGTGATGTTTTGTCTCGTTTTTCTGTGGTGTTCAAGATACAACTAAAGGAGCACGCTACAATTGTTTAAAAAAAATTTAGAGGCTCTTTAAAAATTGACAAAAACTTGGATTTTAGTTTTATCGTTTCGGAGTTATTTCAGTTTTGTAACTTTATACATCGTCTAAACTGCTAGTTAAGGTTTAAGTAGGCTCTGATACCACTGTAAGTCGATGTCGTGCACCCCGCGGGTTCCCGAGGAGGCGGAATTTACTAAAAACGATTTTTCTTACTTCGCAACACCGACTAAACTCCAGGATCTTAACAGAAACCTTAACTAGCTAAATCTACTTGGAGGTTTAACTACTCGGTAAGAGTTTTACACCTCCTAGAACCTTGTCCTTCGGGTCTTCTTCTCCTCCTCTCCTTGAGCTCCTCGAAGATCCGGATCGCGCTTGATCGTCGGCCTCCTCGTGTCGAATATGATCCATCCGAGAGTCTATATCTCAAGCTCCAACCTCTAAACCGAGGTAACTAGGGTACCTAGTTCGCTAGGCTATGTAGCCTAGAAGATATAGAGTATCTAATGGAGTATTTTATCTCATGAGACCCTAGGGTTCACAACTCATGTGAGAGTTAGGGTCTTGAGGAAGAAGGAGTTTATCACATGAGACCCTACGGTTCACAACTCATGTGAGGGTTAGGGTCTTAAGGAAGAGGGAGAGGAAAGTATGGAGAGAGAAAGAGAATGAACAAATAAGCAAAGGTTATGGCAAGTGAAGAATGGCTCACACACTTCACTCATTCAAGTATGCAATATTTTCCAATAGAAAATATCAACCATACTTGAATAGTGAGTCAAAACTAATAAACAAATACAAAGAGCCATGCTTCACCCCATACCATAGATGTCTCCAATTTCCACCTCATTAATATATTTTTCAAAATAGATAAACCAAATAATGAGGTGTCCCTTTCTAAAAGCATCTCTTGTGAAATTACAAGAATGTCCTCGCCGTATATACATAGCCGTATTCGTATTCCGAAAAATACGAATGCAATGAGATAATAATAATCCAATAATATAATACTAGGATCCGGCTTAAACTAAAGCCCACTAGTATTATCCGTCCGAACAACATCCGTGTAGCCAGTATACGTATATGATCAGAACCCTGTCGTAAAACCATACGGCCTCTACATCGTTTTGCCCGAAGCAGGGAAACCCTCTGTGTGGGACTCTAAAGACTCGAAAGTATGCCGGCAGTGGGTTTAACCATAAGTCCGTCAGCTGTACTAGCTGCACGTAACGGCTACCCAGATATCTGTCGATAAGAAAGCCGATGAGCAAACTCATCCGAACTCCTACTGAGCCTATCTGTGACAATCTTTGTACGGTCCGGTCTGTTCGTCTAAGATACTCACATATCGGGCCTAGGGGGATGGTAAACGTCAAACCCCTAACAGCGCAACAAATCGTGCCGGAGTAGAGCCCAATACACCCTGAGAAACTACTGGAGTACCTAATAGTAAATCTCGCTTGCCCTGGCCAGGGACTTTGTGTAATGGCTTTCCGAACACAACGCGATATCAACCCCCAATACCGGGAGAGACAAATCCTATCTAGCCGCTATTGCCTCTAAGTGCTTCGGGACTACACCCAACTACTACCTGTTTGCACGACTCTTTTGAGCCGTAGTAGGGTAGTAATCTAAGTGCAATGGGAACACACTTGAGACGAATAGTGATTCAAGTCAACGGACTAACCTGTACTTATGCCACCCGGGAACTGCTACCTGACGATAGGTATAATACCAACCAGCAGTTCCCAATGAGTCCGTCCAGTGTAACTCATAACCGAATGAACACATGTATACTATCTCCGGTATGACGTACCAATGGCTGTGGGACAGATCATCTCCCCTGCTGGGATGAGAAGCGTATACACTAGTCTACTCTGGAGTATCGATGCCCCGTCTCAATAATCCTACGACTAGGGACATGTATAAGGATGTGCTTATAGACTACCCAGCCCCCACTAGTGTGACTGCCATCACAACGCTGGTAGTCAAGCAAAGATCCTAAGGGCTCTACCAATATGTATAAGCGATATGCTAAAAGAAACACATGCATATATTGACGTAGAATCAAACCAAGTAGTATACTACCATTTTGAGCAAGACTGTTATTATAACTTTGAATATCCCAATCTTCCAAAATATAATATGCAATCCAGTATGATACAATAATGGCCTCTAGGGTATATATCACTAATATTTTCACCATCTATGATCTAAACCCTTTGGGAGTTCAACTCCAAATCAATTTTTGCGGGGCTCAACTCCCAGTCTAAGATCCAAAATCTCAAAAGAGCTTAATCCCAAATCCAGATTTTTTAGAAGTTTAACGTCAAATAAAAATCTATCTTTTTCTAGGAGTTTAACGTCAAATAAAAATCTATCTTTTTCTAAGAGTTTAACTCCAAAGTCTCTCTGGAGTTTAACTCCCAGTCTAACGGCTAAGCCCACCTTTTCTGCCGGCGCTCAGCGGCCGCGCACCGGGCGTATGACCCGCTAGCGTCCACATGCGTGACCCGCTGGTGCCTACACACCACGCACGTGACCCGTCGGAGCCCAGCACTCACGCGACGCGCACGCGTCCTTAGGACGCTCCTCACTCCTCTTTTTCCTACACGTTTCACTCAAAACACTTCTCCATTAGAAAAAAAATTCTAACGGGACGCTACCCCGCACCGCGTAAGGGGGCTGCTAGCCCCCTTGACCCCCATCCTGCTATCCGGGGAGCAGGACCCCCGTAAACTCTGCGAGGCCCCCGATACGTCCAAAACACTTCCAAAAAACAAAACACGCGCATACTGCACATTGAGTTCACATGACCGGTTTGACCCGTCAATCGGGGTTCCCTCACTCCAAAAATAAAAGGTAATTAACGGCAGCTTAGTTCGCGGCTGTTGGAGATTTGGATCCCCACGATCAATAAATTTCTGTCTACCCCAGACTGGGGGAATCTATACATGTCTGACAAGCGCGCGCATTCATATCTCGATAGGGTGACGAAAAATACTCTACAAGCGTCACTTTGTTTATATAAACAGAATATTTCGTAAGATGGTTAATACATGTTTATTTTCCAACAATATGATATTGATGAATTTTTTTATTTAACATTTTTTGACAGAAAAAAGGTAAAAATGCCTTGTGCTTCATTAAAAAATTTTTTTAATGAAACTAGAACATTAATTTTTAAAAAAAACAAAAAAAGCTCCAAATCCCAATTCCATTCCATCACCCGTCAATCATTCTTCTCATTCGCCGGATGGACTCTGCATCCAACGATGGAGCATCCTTTCCTTTCGCCAAATCGGATTCCGCGTCCAACGATTGAACATCTTTTTTCTTCGCCGGATCGGACTCCACGTCCAAGATCGGGCATCCTTTCCTTTCGCAGGAAGGACTCAGTGTCCATGATCGCATCCCGAGTCTCATAGATCGAGCATCCTATCTTTTTGTCGAATCGGACTTTGCATTTTAGATTGCGCATCGTTCCCCTTCACGAGATTAGACTCCATGCATTCCCCTTATCCGGATTGAATTCTGCTTTCTCGATCAAACATCCATTTTCATCGCAGTGTCGGACATCTCTCCCCTTGGCCGGATCGGACTCCACGTCTTCGATCGGGCGATTATCTTCTCCACATTTTCCATCAGACAACTTTCCTCTTTATGGGGTTGGACTTTGCGTCCTTCATGAGACATCCATCCTCGTTCATGCACCTGATCCAACCTCACAACATCACGCATATTCCTAATTCGCCGAATCCACTCCACACCTCCAAATCCTTTTCTCCATCGTGAATACGACATCCCCACTGCCAAATCTGACACCATACCATGAACTCTTTCCTCAATCGTTGAATTTGGCATCCTCATTGCTGGATCTGAGATCTGCACCTTTATATCCTCTTCCTAATTGTCGGATTCATGACTTTTTTTAGTCAAGACCATCTCTATGGCTAGATCCATGACCACTCTTGTAGATCCATGTTTCCTGGGTTAGATCTAACCCTTCGATCTTTCAAAATCTCGAACAAACCTTTCAAATTCAAAAAAAATAGAAGATAAAGTAAAAAAATCCTCAAGACCAAGCATTCTCCCTTCCCGAATAAGAGAGAGGTAGAGAGAGTAAGAGGGAGCTCGGGATAAAGGATGTTGGGTAAACAGCACCAAAGTACGCAACGTGCGATCGAACGCGTGGATCGGATCTAATGAAAAAAAGCAATCACAGCATCTACACAAACGCAACAAGTAATACAAAGAAACCATCAAGCAACAAGAGGACACCGGATACTAACCAAGTTCAATGCAAACTCGCGCCTAATTCTGCAAACAGACGGCAAATTGTTTCCATTATTCAATAAAAGAATTACAAGAGTGATCTACCCACTCGATCAAAT
Source organism: Agapanthus africanus (assembly GCA_030015575.1). Classification (NCBI taxonomy): domain Eukaryota; kingdom Viridiplantae; phylum Streptophyta; class Magnoliopsida; order Asparagales; family Amaryllidaceae; genus Agapanthus; species Agapanthus africanus. The sequence goes on along the minus strand of JASDDO010000024.1, from coordinate 793,838,012 downwards.
CCAAATACAAACTCTCTCTCAAACCTCTCTTTCTCTCTCTTTTTGCTTCTCTGCTTTATCCGCAGAAAACAATTAATTGATGGATTAATTTATTAGGGTTAATTAATCTTATATATATGGAGTAAAAAATCATTAGAGATAAAGCTAAAGTTTAAATAATTTTAAAGTTTGGATATACCAATTCTGCATAATCCTCTCATGAGCCCACCTTCGCACCGCACGTCGACACTTGTCCTGAGTTAGCCTCGAGAACAAATCTAGTGGCGCTGGCCTGTCATATTAATGTTCCTTCTGACCTCAAGTTTTCGGTCCTCATTCCAAAGGAAGACTACTTCACCACAAATGATTCGACCAATTAATATTGATGGATTTATCAGGTCGATATCTTGTTTTGGAAACCATCTCATGTTGGAATATTCACCACAAAATCGGAAAAAGCGCCTCTTCGACATCAGCCTTCCTTAATATATTTTTGAGCTAAATTTGTTTGGTTTCATAAATCCATTTCGAAAACTCTTTTTGTCCATCATAATTCATTCTTGAAAAATTGAAGACTCTTGATTTACTTCAAGCAAGAGTTATAAATGAAGGTGGGCAACGCATTCTATGCAAAACTCAATCCGAAAGTCATAAGTATCTCTTTTTTGAGCATGAATTCTCTAGTTGGATGGTCTGAGCATCATTAACGTGCTGCAAATTTTACATTCCATAATCTAATCTGCATGACATCATAGGTTTTATTTAAATGAAAGTCTAGTGTAAGAAATCAATTAGAGCACTTATTTGTATTGGCCTTGCAAATGTAGTTTGGCATAGAAAGAATAAATTTATAGAATTTTTATGCCTCCATTGAGATCTGAAAAGATTGTTCTTCGGAATGTTATCTCCGATACTTCAATTAGAGTGGCTAAGTTTTCTGATGCGACGGATCTTGGGAGTGGACCAATTGCTCGAAATTGAAATGCACTACCTTCCTTCCTTTTTATAAGTGTGATCTTGAGCTAATAGCCTTGATTTTGTTCTCTTCTCTTGTATTTCATTTTTATTTTTGTAATTATCTTATTTTAAATATATAAAAATTTGCGGTTTTTGCCCTTGGGCACAAACAAAAATCTCGTTTTGCTGCTGCTTCAACTCATTGTGGGCTTTGCTGCTTGGCATTTGGGCTACAAGGCTACAAAGCTAGGCTTTAATTTCTGTACAAAAGATTTATTAAGCAAAAATCAAATATAGGTAAGAGAGCCTCGTTCCCATGCCAAGCAAGAGCCGATGATGGTAAGCTCTGAAAGCGGCGGACGGCAAAACAAAAAGCTAATTGCAAGTGTATCGCAATTCAATCCTGCATGCGGGCACTGCATGCGGGCAAGACATGATTTCTCACAAGCAAAGCGTGTAGGTCACACGCTGCCCAAAGGCGATGGAACCCAGCTCCGTGCGTCCAGTTAGCTGATTTGGTGCCTGCATAGGCAAGCATGGGGCACAGGATTTCCTATCTAAAGCCTAATGTTTTGGAAACTGGTCCAATGTGGGACTAATAATAGCTTCGTTTGAAGAAAAATGGTAACGCAAAGGGGCTGCTCATAATCTCCTTTCGCTTTTCAAATTATATTTTAGCTAGGGATTTCGTCAGCTGCAGGTAAAAATTAGTACTTGCCAATTTTGGTTACGACTTTGATGGAATCGATGTGCTAGTACTCAATTTGCCAGGGTTTTGTTTACCATTTTCATTCCCATGAATCAATGTATTATTTAATCTCGATCATATCACAAATGATTCGTTATTTTTCATATATATTCTTGCAACAATTATTTTATTTTGTGCAATAAATTAATTATTAATTGATATGTCAACAAACTCTACTTTCACTTATTTCTGAGGGCGCCCGTAAGTTATCGCCGATCAATTTTGCTTCTCCTTTTTAGTTTCAAACTTTGGGCTGTTACTGTTTTGCACTTGCTGTATGTTTTGCATAAAAAATCCATTCAATTTTGAGGCATTTAGGTATCATCAGTTCTTAATCTTGGTTTCCGCTTGCTTTGCATCTAGAATTCATTCATTCAGTTTTGAAGCTTTAGATATCATCAGTTCTTAGTATGGATAACATTGATGTAAGACAGAGAAGTAGACAAATTATGATTATCTACTTTCTTTTTTTTATTTATTTATTTTTAATAGAAACTTATGGTTAGTTTGCTTTTATAAAATCATCGGCCATTCTTTGTGTACAAACCGACAATTCAATATCTTTTTGGTTTATGCCTCTCGTCATGTTAGAAGTATCTAACTTCAATTTGAGATGAGTTTAATAGCCCAAACTTGAAAATAGAATGGACATGGGTACTTATCATTAATGCCTCACGTATTTGGATGCTCTTAACTTAACAAGTTTGTAATAATTAGAGCCGATAGCAACCGTGTTTGATGATCAAGCCTGCAGCGGCTTTGCAAACTCTATGGCTTGATGATTGATGAAGCTCCGAATCTTCCTCAGATGTTGTCCACCGTCGATCTTACTGCAAACGGCTCTGAATGGTTGAGATTTGGTGTGAGGGTTGAATGTGTGGATCTCAATGGATTGTCGTTGACACCGAGCTACCTGCAAGGGAAGTCCCGGGATGGGTAACCACCGTAGGACCCTCCGACGATTAACTAAGTACCGAGGAATAATAGCAGGAGAGCGGTGTATTGGAATGAGTTCGGATTACCTGAGTCATCTGGAAGAGAGGGTTTATATAGCGGTCGCATGGAGCAAACCGTCGCGAGATTCTCGCCGTCCGTTACACCTCTGCGTCATGTTCCCGTTGTTGTTCCAATATAGGTGTAGGAAATAGGAGAAGAAGATTAAGGAAGCGGTGCCGGTGGCTCAAACAGACATCTATAAGTAATCTTCCTCAATGCGGCTGATAGCTCTTAAACCGGAAAAATAATTTCCGTTTGGCACTCAGACAACTACATAAGCAACTTCTTGGGTGGGACTACTTTACAGGGGAAAGAGGGCTCTCTGACTGTCTGAATCAAGGTTTGAGCTTGCACGAGAGTTGGAAGTGGTCAATTGTGAACAGAGCTTGGAATCTCATATAAGCATTTTCTCTTTATCAGATCATAGAAATTGAATATAAACCATTGTTCCAACTTTTGACAGTTCATAGCAGTTGCACAATAGGATTCAATATATAAAATAAATGAGAAAAAGAAATCATCCAACTAAAAAGGAGAGGAGCTAGCCCTGCTAGCAACTAAATCAAATAATCATACCCAAGATCAACACAAAGAATATAAACATCAATTGCCAGAACAAACCACATCATGTGAAACGTTCTGATACTGATAGGAATTAGCATCATAATACAGAATAATATAAAAAATTAATAATAATCCTATTACCGATGGAGAGACCGTCTAGATGGGATTTTTGTGGTACATCAGGATTGCGTTTTCAGCATCGGAACAATTTCAACTGACGATAAATGCGGAAATGAAAACTAACTCGCTTCCCAATCCTTCAATTTCTTGCTCCCTTTGGGTTTCTCGATAGGCGTGTCCATTCCTGCCATTTTCGCGTTATACTTTGCTCGTAGAGGGCCATTAGCAGTCCACCTACAATAGCAAAAGAAGAGAAGAAATCAGGAGAAATTCCTTTGATTCAAGTATAGCTGATAATTCAACATCCTAACACCTCCATAAGTTCTATATTCATTTAAATTTACACATCCCCGGAATTTCATATCTACATGGAGGCTCAACCCGCCTATATGATTTTGCTGATGTGGTAATACCTAATAAGATACCACTGTCGTAAATATTTAACGACGGGAATGAATATGTACTGATCTTTTTACAGGATAATATCTAATAAGGCAACTAAAAGGCTCAGTAGTTGTTGTTGTTGTTGTTGTGCAGCTATATATCGACAGCATAACAAAATTAATACTAGATGTTTATATTAAAGCAACAACCAGCAGGACAAAAAACAACTTAAAAGGAAGTCGGCAGCATATGCTGCTATGGACCATCTGATAGGAAGGGAATTCATGGAGCTTCGACAGATTTTATGATGCGAAGTGAAGCAGGCAGGAATGTAGTATTTAGGGATCCGGATAAATATAGACTTGAAAGATCTTCAATCACCAAATCACGGCAATTACAAATCGACTTACGAAATCAGTAATGTCCATGTTACCATCATACAGTTTTAGGGCAATTGCATTGCCATAATTGGTATGATGGAGATTGATGAGATAATTAGGAAAACTTTTGTTGAGAGGAGAACATGCAATGAGATTTTGAATGGGGATGTTATTTGCTTTCCAATTTCCTGTAGAGGATCAGTGCAAGGAATTGTGAGGCGTCAAGGAACATTCTTCTGCCAAAACAAGCAGTGAAGATTGTGATCGAACCAAATGATGTTTGGCGTCGACTGGCCAAGATCAATTACCAGGAAAGGGGAGACCAGGATGGTGCAAGATGATGTCAACAGCAATTTGAATGAGAATTAAATGGGAATTTGACACAATTACACTTGAAATGCAAGTTAGAGAATTGAGAATAGTCACAGCTGTGAGAATGAAAATTTGACAAGATAAATGAGTGGAGGATTTGTGTCAATTTCCTTTAACAATATCGAATGAAAGATTCAATGTAGATAGGGTTGCTATTTTCATTGATGAGAATGGTGAATGGAGCTGCGACATTCCCAGAACATATCAGGACCAAAATCGAAGGAGTTGCTCTAAGGATAAAATATTAAAGAACGAGGAATATCGTCTCAAAAACGACTACGCAAGGAGAATCCACGAATGACTTAAGAATATTACTCAACGACCCATTACGCCAGGGAAGGCTTCAATCACTAAGAGAACCCAATGGTTCATTTAAACCATTATTGAATGACAAGCTCCCATCATGAGTGGGACAACGGAGAACGGGCGTCCAAGACACGACCTAATGTGAACAAGAAAACGCAGCTCATCTCTTCCGCAACTGACCAACTTAGAAGATGTTTATTGAGAAATATTCAAACACGGTGGGAATCAATTGCAATATAAAATCAATATAACAAAAAATCTATTGCAGCGCAAATTCAATTCAATGGACAACGAATATTTCAACAAGTGGAAGAAAGTAAAAACACAGTGGATGTTTTGGAAGAGAGGGGTGATGGCACTAGTAAAGTGGATGAGGCAGGAAATGGAGAATGGAGTAGTTGCAAAGCCGTAGGGGTGCTCCTCAGAGGACCGACAGAGGGGTGATGAGCTTAGGGCCTGATCTGGGGGCTTTTGGATTGCTCTTCTTATAGTTTGTTTTCCTTTCTTATTATGCCACTTGGAAAATAAAATGCATGATAGTGTAAAACTTGGAAAGATAAAACTTACGGGGTGTTCCAATCAGTAGTATCCTCGTTAACAAGATGGGTCCATTTAGTCCTTCCACTTCGTCCAAAGTGCTTAACCTGCATAACCTTCGGCAAAATGCTCTTATCCATCTTATCCTCTCCTGTCGGAGCAGAGAAATCACGGTGATATATCTGATCGGGGCCGGCCGTCGCAGCTCTATCATCTGTGTCCGATTGGAAAAAGGCCCCTTTATGATAATATTTTTGCATAAACCTCCATTTTTGCTTGTTTGGAGGAAGCGGCCTCGGGTTTTTCCTCTCCCATTCTCTTCTCTCCTCTTCGGTCATATTTCTAACTTTCTCGATCTCTTCTTTTTCCTTCAGCCTCGCTTCTCTATCCTCTCTGTCTCTCTTAATCCTAGCAATCTCTCTAGCTTTCCAGGCTTCATACTCCTCTGCCTCGTTCAACTCATCATCGGTGTCCACATCCGCTAAATCTGCCTCCACCTCTAAATTCTTCTGCACCTCCTCATCTCTCCTAATCTCTTCGACAACGATTTTCTTCGTCTCGACCTTCCTCTCTTGTAATCTCTTCTTCACGAGCTCCTCGAGCCTCCTCTCCTCCTCTTCAAGCCTCTCCCTCTCCGCGATAGTATCCCTCTGCAATTTCGGGATAAACACGGGCTTCACCATCGTGATACCCATCTGCTCCTCTTCAGAGTCAGTCTCATACTCAGACGACTCCTCTTCTTCCTCCTCCTCTTCCTCCTCCTCTTCGATAGGCTGAAGAGACGCTTCTTCCTGCTCTCTAAGAAGCAGCTTCTCCCTAATCCTCCTCCTCCTCGCCTCGATAGCGTCCTCATCATCCTCTTCAAAATCCAACCTCTCTTGCCTCTTACTCTCCTCTTCAATAGTAGTCACGATCTCAGCTTGTCGGATCCTCCGATGGTCGGCTCTTATCTCTTCCTTGTTCTCATACTTGCTCTCCAAGAGGCGCCTGAGTCTTCGGTCATCGGCTTGAACGATATTAGAGCCTTCATGAGTCGGGAAAGCTTGTTCGAGAGCTGCGGCTCTCGAGGATTTGATATCGACGTCGTCGGTTTCATCATCGGCCCATTCCGGGGCTTTTCCGGGCCAGTACCTTTTGACCTTTGTTTGCCCGATTTTGCCTCGGAGCTTGTCGCGTACCGCGATGGCGGCTTCGCTAACGCCAGCGGTCACAGACATGATTGCAAAGTTGAGGGTACCAAAACTGATATTTTTTTTAACCTAAAATCAAACAAGAGAGCGACAGAATTCAAATTGCTGCAATCAGATGTAACCTAAATCAAAACCCTAACTTTCTTTCAGAAAAACGCTAGGGTTCTCAGGAAATCACAAACAAAGTAGGATTCAATTTGAAATTGAATAGATGATAAGGAAATCGAGAAGAGATGTTACCAGAGAGAGGCGGCGAAATCCTCGCCTTCGACAGTCGTCGCATTCGTTTGGGGAAGAAAAGAGATGGGATGAAATAATGATGCTGGGTTTCGAGGGATTTTGGAAAAGAAGGGTCTCCTCCCATTTGGGTTGTTTAAGGGTCCTTCCAGACTTGGGCTGGATTGCTCAACTGATCTGGAAACCGCATGCTGCTCTCTCTCTCTCTCTCTCTCTCACGTAAATATCTTATAGGCTAAATTGCAGGAAACTCTCTTTTAGAGAACTGCACTTTACCGTCCTTCTCAAATCCCTAAATCCTTGTCCAATTAATCTGCACCCCAACTCGTTTGTCGCTTTGCAAATCCCGAACCGCTCTCTTCTTGTTTCTCCAAATCCCTAATTCTTCTTGTTTATTAATTTTTTTTAATGTTCCAAATTTAATGATACTAGGATATTTTGATCCAATATCTGGTAAGTATTGAATTTTTTTAACAGTACAACATTTTATTGAGGGGAGCAAAATATATATATATTTGCTAAGAAAAGTGGTTTCATGCTCTTTTGGATCAAATGTGGAGGAGGATTCATGCATTTTAGCCTAATTAATTTCATTATCCAACTTCTTTCTTTTCTTAGTGGTGAGAGAGAAGTCAATTCATCGGACAATTACAGTACATCAAGCTTCAAATAATATATGAGCACAAGGAGAAAGGTAAGTCAGTGTTGAGCTAAAAACTAGCATAAGTCAAACTAATCATAAAGATGTGTTGGATTCTGCTATATCGATTTTGTTGGAAAATGCCAAAAATTTAGAAGCCACAACGACACAAGCAATAAAGAGATCGCAATATCTCGATAATTTGTTGAATAGATAGAGAACCTACACAATGCAAACTCTACAGCACTTGAATAGTCAAACAAAATAAACAAGTAAAGTTCATTGCAGAGTGCAAAAGAATTTGCAGTTGAGCCTGCATTCAACAAGAAATTTTTTGAAGACAATGCATAGCACAAAATGCCGCTGTAGGATAGCAATGAATCTTCTTCTTGTTTATCACAATTTTCGCAGGAAAATCTTACAGCATTATCTGATAACACATACCGTGCAGTCTGCGCTCAGTTTTAACATCTTGATGATAATAGACAACTTAACATAACAGTTTAAATGAAAACACATTGCATGTTTTTGGAGGGTAAAAAAGAAAGAGCGAAAAGAAAATAACATTAGGCGTTGAAAACACAATGGAAAAGGAAAAGAAAATAACATTAGGCGTTGAAAACACAATGGAAAAGGAAAAGAAAATAGGAGTTCAATTTATCTGGTTATAATCATGTCTCATAGGTATATAACTCAAAGCGCTACATGCAAAAGAGAGAAACATAGCAAAAGAGAGAACATAGAAACCACAAGATTAACTGCATAAAATAGCCGCATGGATTCTTCTCCTCCGCCACCATAAACTGCAAAATGAAAAAAGAAAAAACGGAAAAACACAGATATGCACATAAACCAAGAGATTATTATTATATTATTACATTAAAAGGTACTTGTTTGTGTAATTGCTTTGTAAACAAGTACCTGAGCTCAGCCGATTTGCATCTGAGTAGAGCCAGTTTAGCCAAAAGTTGCAATTAGGAAACCCTTGTAGATGCTCATGAACTTGGCTACAAATGCTGATGCAAGAGAAAATTTATGAGAAAGAAGCATTTGAAATTCAAATAGAATAAAGAAATTCAGAAATTCTCAAATTATGATATGGCTACAAGAAAACTATGGTGTCAACAAAGTCTCAAAATTACAACAGCACACATGTCATGATTTAGAATTACACGCAAATTTGAACTTGTGGCCTCAACAAATGACTTCGCAAATTATAAGAATTTTTTTTTGAATAAGTTCTAAGAAGTTGGTGTTAAACTGCCAAATTTCTAACCAAAATGTCCATAGACGACTTGGTTCGAGGTTACGACCGAAACCGTATCGGAACAGTTTTGGTTGGAACCGGTCCGAAGCCTTCAAAACTCAGTATCACCCCGTATCAGCCGGTAACGGCCAGTATCCAACCGGTATCGGTCAAGAATTGACCGATATTATCCACCATCGAGGAAAAAGAGAAAAGAAAGACGAGAAAAAAGAGATATCAATCGCAATATCCAAATTACATGCCATTCTCTTTTTATATACTTCGCTAATTAGTCAATCATTTCGATGCTATCTTTTAATTTTCAAATCATTTGGGCCCTAGGAGGCTTTTTCGTTAGGTGACATCAAAAATTTATATCCACCACTATTTTTTCAGACGATCGGCACCCATCATCATCATCTATATCATGTAAGATGTGGATACGCCAAATTTCATGTGATTCCACCACTTTGTCACCGTTGAATTAGCAATGTAAAAAGTTATATTGTCGAAAACTTTTAATTTTGCACCCACTAAATCAACGGTGAAGGTGAAAGAGTGATGGAATCACATGAAATTTGGTGTATCCACATCTTACATAATAAAGATGATGATGATGGATGACGATCGTCGAAAAAAATCATAGAGGGTGTATTTTTCGACGTCATAGAAAGAAATTCCCTCCTATGGCACCTTTCCTCCATCATTCTCTATTTATACACACACACACACACACACACACATGTACATACCACATGAATATACCGAAACCGAAACTTGAGCCGGAACTAATGAAACCAAGCGAAACACAACGATACCAACCAAACTTTGAGGAACCAAAACCAAGTCCTCAAACCACAAGAGGCATGCTTGCTAGAAATCCAATACCAGGGACCCACCAAAAAAACAGGATTAAATTGAATCCAAAAGAACGGGAAGGGCCTTTCTTTTTCATTAGAAATTACTATGTTATAGTGCAATCGGATGAGAATCGGTTCCGACAAACAGATTGCTCACGATGTCCTACTTCACGCAATCTAGATATTATTCCAACAGTACACGGGTTGCTTTAAGGAACTTTTCCTTCCTAATAGAATTTAAATGTCAAAGAAAATGAAGCAGCCGCTGAAATATTATCAATGAAGGACAAATAATTGGTAGGAGAAAGAAGTTATCCTAATCATCCTACGGAGTTGAAGAAATCTAGCACTAGTTCAATGACAGATGGTCCCCAGGTAATTTTTTTTTAAAAATCATATAAGAAATTAAATGCTGCAAATTATGAACATCAATACTCCAACCAAAATGACCTTGAGGCAAGTATTTCCCTTATGAAGATCTTACTAGTCTTCTACTTTATTTAGGAAAGTACGTTAAATATGTGCCACAAATTTTACTCAAGTACCTTCTATGTGAAATATGGCTTTTTGCCCAAGGCGCATCCTGTGTTCCTGCAGAAAGCGTATAATTTGGGCATGAAAATGTGAATACAAGGTGAACCATTTCATGACAAATAAAAAAATATAAGTAATTGACTAATTAGAATGCAAAACTACATTGTCTTGAAATGAGTTTTGTATGCTTGCATTTCATTTAGATCTAGGATTGAATCATTTTATGTCTTTCGCCATGTTTCTTATTGCATTCCACCTCCTGGGATCATATTGCTACGGCATTTACATCTCTTCCCAAATTTATGGTTAGTGTCACATAATAGAGGAAGCCTGAAATGGATTTAATAACAAGTACCACTCTATTACCAAAGCAAAGAAAGAGAGGAAGTTTTTGGCATAGGATGATTAACTGTACTTACATAGTATGCAGCCCAGTGACAAACTTCATGTTTCAATTCAGAGTCTAATTTCTTCAATAATTCGGACAGTAATTTCTGCAAAGTATAGAAAATTTAGAATAGTAATAAGTTTCAAAACTGAATTGAGTAGAGCTTCATTCTTTCACCTTTAAAATGACTTCTGGAGGAATGCAGTTAACGAGCAGCTCATATAATTTTCCACGAACTAAAAATAACCTGAAATAAAAATAGGAGCTAAAATATAGGCAATGATAATAAAGAACAAATATAGCTTCGAATTTCATCAAAATGCAACAAATAATATCAGTTGGCGTGAACAAGGAGGGACCTAAGTGTTAACTCTGCAGTCCACACTGAAGGCAGATGATAAATAACAGATCACAAAACTCACATGCACTAAATTGTGACATGATATATACAGTAAGTGTAATTGTTCTAATGACAGACCTCATATATTCTACATTTTCAAGTGTATGTTTGAATTTGGAAAAAATTAGTAGCAAAACAGCTTTCATCAGCCACTATGAATAATACATGAATTTTATTTTTCTGGATTATAGCTATAACCCCATTTTTCTCACTCCAACTCACATTAATAACTCAACCCCTACTAAATATAGGTAGTCTTCGACATGTTTCACAGTAGATGCCTGAATGCCAAGTACAACAGCAAAAGTGCTCTCAATGTGGAAAGGTGTAAATGATATCTTTGACAAAAATCTTAATCAATGTATCAATGAATTAAGTTTGTTAAGTAGAACATGCATTTGACTTTTGGTGACTTTAAGGATATGCACACAAGAAATGTCAAGATTCTGCTATACCATGTTGTCAATGTGACCAGCCATGCAGGGAGAAAGAACAGAGTTTACACAATTAGGTTAGTGGTTAAGCTAGTCCTGCACTCCTGCTGTTTTTATTTGGCCCTCTCTTTTCAAGTCATGATATCATGTAGACATCAGATGGACTGTTTTGTAAACTAAACAGTTATTGCCATATTATAGTTCAAATCTATAAATTCTATTAAATAAATTCCTGGATTTGATTTTATCATTTTATGGCAAATATTTTTATTTATATGTTTCAAGGTGATTTTGTTAAAGTTAAGACTAGTCACCCTTCAGTGGTTAATAATGTTATTAGAGATAGCTGGAGAGGGAACTCCTGTAAGGCTGTAACCCTTTATGTAGTTGTGTTTGACTTATACTGGAGATTGGAGAGCAGAGAGTAGTAGACTGGCATCTCTAAATCCTAATCAAATATTGGCCATAGCAGTACTTCTGAAGAGTAACTATCTTAAATTCTCATTTTCCCACTATATATTCATTTTCACTCGTGGTTTGTCTATTTGATACTTTAACCATAATGTGGATCGGCTAAGGCAGCCATAATGTGGCAGTTTCCTGCTGTATCTAAATATGTTCCAAAGAAAAACAAAATTCTGAAAGAAATTGATGGGGGAAAGAAGCAAGTGCCTACCTTTTAGGACTCTGCTCCTTAATTATATCAGACGCTATTTCTGAAACATACTGCTCCCAATCCAAGGGTGGTACTGCCTGATTAGCAGTGAATGGATATCTAAATCCAAAACAAAATTACATATTAAAAGACAACATCGGCCTTCAGGTCTCAAAAGAACATTGTGTAATTGTGTAAACATTGGTATTTAAGAGTTGTGTAATAATGAGCTTACTGCTGGACTCTACAGGTCTCAAAAGACAATATCGCCCTTCTCAAACTACGGTAAGACTGAGACGCAATGCGTGCAGCAAATCCAGGAGGAAGTTGTAGATTTTCCTTCTTGCCGATGAACTCCAAAACTTTTATAATCTGATAAATGCAGGTATCAATTTCAGATTGCACACAAAAACAGCAACCAATTCTATAAGTTCAGTAAAAAGTTTGACATATGGATTATTAGAAGAAAAAAATGTTTATCTGTGGTTAAATTCCGAGGAACAATTTAAGGGTAAATATCGCTTACGATGGAACAAGCATGTCTATAAAAAAAATTTGAGAACCCCCAAGAACAAATACACAAATACTCGCAGATGCTAATTAGCCAATATCTAGCACTAACATTCACATGTTACTTGATAGGTTTCACAGGTTGCAAGTAAACAGCAGATCTCAACATTAAGTTCACGTTGTCAAACTCAACTTAATAATTTGTTAAGCGGCAACTTTAGCAAAAGATTATTCAAAGGGAAACTGTTGTCGTTCATTACTGGAGAGCAGACAGGCATGATAAAGCACACAACAGGCAATTAATTCAACAATAGACATCAAATATCCCAAGTTTTTCAATCCTTTCTTTAATGTATTTTAAGGGAATCATAAAATTAATACCCATTTTGAGCAGACATGGATAAGTGAATGATAAAGATAAAAGTGTGAATGCATAAAGCAATTGAATATATGTCTATATTTGCACCAAAACTGCTCCCAACGTTAAGACTATGAACTTAAGACAGCCATATACTTGTACAAGAAATAACACCATAGAAAGTCACCTGTAACTTTAAGAAAAGAAAATTTGTTTAGCAGACCGAGCCAGACTATGAAAGGACTAAAACCGAGTGTTCAACAGCTACCATGAAATTGACGGCTTAGGTTAGATTATACTGACATGGCGTTCATTTGAAGACTCAAAACTTAGGATAGGACGATAAGTAATAAATGACAGCCTACCTAGTCACTATGTTAGTTATACAGTCTACTAGAAAAATTAAAAAAAGAAACGTGTTGAAGTCCTCTAAGCCTTAACAAGCATAAATTAGGTGTAATCAGGAGAAGGATATATCTAAATTTAAACGAATGGTTAATTAAAAAATGCATAAGTAAACCTTGCCTACGTGAAAACTTAATAGATACCAAATGCTTCTTAAAGAATTATAAACACGTCAGGTCAGACCACAAAAAATTTGGCAGGCCAGTAAAAAACATAGTGGTAAGGATCAGCAGCATGCTTGAAAGCATAGTGGCTGGAAAAAGGGGGGGAGTGAACAGAAGAAAAATCACCTGCTAGCAACCAAATGGAACTAAAAAAGAAACTCTGATAAGTAGCTGGCGAAGTTAAATCAGAAGGACTCGTAAAGCATGCTAATAGAAACATTTAATGGATGGGGATGCATGTAAATGCTCAACAATGCTGAAAAGCATAATCAAAAAACATAATGACAATGCTTATACCGACCTGATCATCAGTGGGTGCATTGACACGGACATTAAGACAACGAGATCTAACAGCCTCGGTGACTTTTGAAGAACTATTGCAGCATAAGATTAATCTGCAAGATGCACTATACTTCTCCATTGTTCTCCTGAGAGAATGTTGGGCTTCTCTTGAGAGCTTGTCAACTTCGTTCAACACTAATACTGCAATCAAATAGAACATGTTATTACTTCTAAGTAATTCCCAATATTTGTACTATGAATGCACATTTCCCAATTAACTGAAGCCTCTTGCTATTTATATACAAGATCGCTTGTCCCCAAGTACGAATTAAGTCTGCTTTCACCTTGATGGTCTGGACTCAGAGAGTACTGATATATCAATGCTTTTACAACCATAAACACCTATTAACACGATTAAATGTAGACACTAAGCATTGGACACATATAAACTAGAAAATTCAGTAAGAGGACATATATGCATGTATATAGAAATAATCTGACTGTGTTGGGTTGTCCATACATACAAGAACCTAGAATACCAAAATGATCTGTAAGACAATTGTATGCCAGCCTAGGGTTAGATGCAATCATAGCATTACATATTGTAATCCTGCAATTAGCAAGAAGTAAATAGACACTGCCATTGATTCAGATGCCGGTGCTTGGTACTCCTGGGAAACATAATTAGCAGGTGCTTGGTACACCAAAGATATCTACAGAATGTGGGCTAATCACCTAAATATTACATTCATTTCACTTCTCATATCATGTTCCACGTTATAGTCCTTTAAATTGGTTATATACATTCTATAACATTTAAGCTAAGACACAATAAATACAAAACAAACACATTCTGATGAAACAGACAATGACCTCTGGGCATTATATCTGTCTTAATGACTTCATAAGGAAAAAACTTAAATCGTATTCCAAACACTATATCTAGAATAAATCTATGCTAAAAATGATATTATATATGCCGTTTAATTATTAAGCTCATAGGCAACGTATGCATCTCGTCGATTCAATTGCACATCCGGCAAAACACACAATAATGTATTAATAAACTGCTGATGATCAAGATGAAACGCCCATCGTTACCATGTTACATCAGCACTGAATACATACAATTGTACAGTTCACATAGAAAAAATACCATCATCTCCAATATACAAAGGATGTTTAGCATTTACTGATTTACATGAAGCGTGGCAGATGTAGTATCATATTTCATCTCTCATGGAACTAAGTGATCTACCATTTAGTCTGGGAGATTTTAGCAGACTAGAAAAAATAATACCTTTAAACCCCTTTTTGCCTTTTGTGTCGATTGGTCTGTTTTTTGCCATTTCCTTGATGATTTCCTGAACAATATACCTATCCTGGAATCCAGCATCACTAGGATTCAGCTCCACATGGTGCGTGCTCGACAGCGTTGTCAGTTCTAATTCAATAGTTCGGGATCCAGCCTGCAAGAATTCCACATTACTGCAGTTGCTGCAAAAATTGGAGGTCCTACTGATTCATTTACATAAAAATCAAATACGAAACATTCAATTCCAATAGCAATTCTTTATAAAATAAATCTTATATTAAGAGTCCACAGTGGGATATTGCCTTCTTTATTCTTTTCATCCAAGCTCCCAAGAGTTTTGGACATAAATTGCCTTAACCTTCTTTATCACTTGTAGAAGTTTTGAGACAAAAGAAAAGTTAGGTTTTTTTTATATTGCATGGAGAATCCATCTTTATTTTTGAAAACGCTCATAACCGAAGCATTTTTTCCCACATGTTATCTCTGCTTAATCCAGACGACTTGTTTTAGTCAACTCCAAGCTAAAAAGCAATGTTTCCAAGTGTAAGAAGACTTGCAGAACTTGAGAGAATTAGTAATAAAGATAAACCTTGTTCTTTTTTTTAACTATTATAAATCCTTGGATTTTGGCTTATTATTAGCTAATTTGAACCGTATCAAAGCAAAAAAAAAAAGTTATAATAAACAATTCATGGCCCATGGTACAAAACAAAAGAATGGTTTTTCAGAGAAGCTTACATCAATCTTCCATGCCTTGTTCTCCATCTTCACCTGCAACCAACAAAACCCCACCAAATCAATCAACAACAAATAGAAGACAACTAAAACTAAAGAAGGAAGAAATCAACACAAATCCAATAACAAAGAAAAGACCTTTTCAGCTCCAGGGCCAAACATTTCCTTGAGGAGAGCCATGATTAGGGTTTTCTTCCCCGATCCAGGTGGCCCATAGAACAGCAGATGAGGGCAGTCCTGCTCCGAGACCTAATCAAACAACCGCAAAACAGATCGATTGAAATTTATTCGAAAACATCGAAACCCTAGATCAAGAATCGATTTTGAGCTGGGGGATTATACCAGTTTCTTGAGGTTGGAGGCGATGTCTTCGTGCACGATCATCTTGTCTAGGGTTTTCGGCCTGTACTTGTCGACCCACAGCATCTTCGGAGCGAGGAGGGAGAAAAGAAGCTCGAAATCTCAGAGATGGGGGAGAGAGAGAAGTGGCGGGAACATGGGAGCAGATTGATCTTATCAAGGGGAGCTAGGGTAGAGAACCTCTATCGATATCACGTGCTCTGCACGTGTCTCATGCAGGATTAAAAACCCTCGACAACCACGGCTTTCGACTGGCATGCCTCAAACCTTTTTATTACACTAAAATACCTTAAGCTATGATTTTTAACTGATATACCTTAAAGCTTTTTATTAAAGTAAAATATCTTAAACTATGATTTTTAAATTGCATGAACCCCCAAAGGTGGCACTTTAGTATTATCAAATAGCTTTCAGGTGGTTTAGTGAAAACTCATGATAATTATGGATATTTTAGTGTAATTTACCTTTTCTTAAATGAATATAGTTTCTAGTTTGTGCTAATTGTCTCTGTGCTTGGTTATATGTTCTTAAAATCCATAGCCTATTAAACCTAATGTTTAAATCGGCATTAAAAGTTCCTTCAAGAAATAGAAGAAAAAGAAAGACATGATTAAAATCTTACCTGATCCAGTTTTCTAAGAAAAAGTTTATCCCTGTTGTCCATATCTTTTATCATCTACTTATGAATCATGCATTCAGTTTCCTTTTAAGGTATCATTTGACCCAAAAAAAATGTATCATTTGATAGCATCAGTCATAAGTTTTCGGAAATTTCAAAATTTAAAAATACTTTATTTACTATTGACCAAGCACACACTGACAAGGCAATCAAAATAGAAAGTTCCAATCAAAATTGCAGGTTTATTGCAATGAGCAAAATCTCGATTATACAAAGAATTTGTACATCAATCAGTTTTTTGGCTTCAGGTTTTCTTGCTGTCACGCCTCGCTTCCAAAAATACTGAATACGAAGGATGACTAGGCCGGTCATGCTCCTACGGTCAGAGAATAATCCCGCCGTAGTCACACTTCGGCTTCTAGCATTACATGGTAATTAGTAAACGGTACAAAACTAAAGGAAATCACAGTTCACAACTTTATTACATCGCAATAAAAGAGTTCGAGATACATGCAGAATAAAATAAATAACCAACAAAAAACAATGTGCTTAAAGCAAAAAGGAATGACGCTGATGTTGCGCTTTAGAGATACCGAGCCTTTTGTGCTCTAGCGTAGGTCTAGATCTCCACGGTCTCGAAGGGCGGGTCCTGCTTCTTGTCTGGGTCCACTTCGTCCTCTGAGCATGCACACTCAGGTCGTCTGGACGACATATACAGTAATAAATATATATAATGGGTACAATGTTATTAAACATGAAGGTGCGATAGAATAGAGAACATGAAAATAATAAACATCATTTGAATATGGACAGTGCGATATAAGTATCATGTCAGCAAGCCAGGCAATATGTATGCCACTACTTATCGGTCACTAAGTCAATAAAATCAATTGGTGGAAATGATGCCCGTGTTTAACAAAGGTCTCGTGCATACCCGAAACTATGGCCCACTGTTGCCTGGGACATAACCTTGCAGCCGTGCCGCTAGGTCCACGACCTAATGTGTGTGTGCGTGTATCACTAATAGCGAATGAGCATCCTCTAAATCACTGTACCTCGCTAAACACGAGTTCAATTCCACCTTGATTGTAACGACTCTGTTTTTAATGTACAGAAATTTGTTTAAAGTTAAAGTACTAAATGGAGTATTTGTAATCCTGAGTATGCTATAAGTATTTACTTTGTTTAAGAATAACAAGAAACAACTTGTAGCCCACTGGTAAAACCTTGCATTGCTGTGACATAGCTTCTATGTTCGAATCTTATCGGCCATATATTATTTTTTAATGATTTTTCTTTTAAACTTCTTGGAAGCCCAAAAGTTTACACGTACAATACACCGTAAAAACGAAAAGTCGAATTAATCAAACATGTGGAAAATGTTGTACATACAGCCGAGAACACGTGGCGGCGATCCAAGCACCCGACCCGACCAAACGACCGGCGAAGATGGGTTTTGGGCCGACGCCGCCGGTTGAAACCGTAGGAAATGCTTCAAAAAAATTGGAACCCTAGTCTCTTGGCCTCCCCTCTTAACCCCAGTACTGTTTGATTTTCCTGCATTTATCCAGGGAGTGTAATTTCACTCTTTAATTATATTTTAAATGCATTTTAATTCTCTCTTCACTCACAAAACCCTAATTCTATCCTATAAATATCACCCCACACCCTAGCCCTCTCCATTCTGAAATCTATCATCAAAACTCTCATTTTTTTTCAAATCAAATTAGTTGTACAAGTGGAGTTAGCTCAAGGTCGAGTTCCGGCGACGATTCGGGAAGATTCCGGCGATCCCACGATTCCACGAATCTCTCAAAACCTTCCTCCACCGCTTCTCTCTACACTAATACAGTAAGTCCCCTCTCCTTTCCTCTCTTCCTATTCCAAAACGATCTCTTTTCAAAACTCGTCGGAAGTGGAGTTATTCCGACTTCCGATTTTAATTTTGGTAAAAACATAACTTCTCTTAATAACCAAACACCCATATTATTACATCTTGTTTAGCAATCATAAACCAATATCGAGAACAAGTTTCAATTTAAAATACCATGCTATACAACTTTTATTTCACTTTTACGGTTAAATACCACAAACTTTCTACTCGACATCTTTCATCATATTTGCTCATATTACCTTTAGAAAACTAACGAAGTAATGACCTATCTCATCACAACACTCATCATGACATAATATGATGGCTTTGGGAACAGTGTTTTGTGGGATAAATGCAATTTTACAATAAAATACTTTAAACTAATAAAACTGTATTCTTTAAGACTGTTTAAACTAAATTCCTTATAATTAAGCCTCTACAACCCATTTTGGGGAACCCGATTTGGATGGTGCGGGTTATCGCACATCCTCGGTACTAGTAGAGCGAGATGCAGACCTTCTCACGGAGTATCCGATCTCGATGGAATTTTTAATACAATTTTTAAGAATAATGTGAATTTCTATTTAATAAATAAATTCTATTTTTAATAATTATATTTATATATATATATATTATCAAAATATCTATTTTAAATATATATAATAAATTCTATGTTTTCTAAACAAAGGAATCACAAATTTCATGAATATACCATCACAAATCCATACAATTCGAATTTACACTAAAATACCATATACCATTCAATCTAGGTTTATAATCATTAGAATACTTCACTTTTAAAAATTACATTCATGAAAACCCTAAATACGACTAATAAATACTTAAGTTTTATTTTGAAATTATATCAAAACTATTTTTCATAAACCCCCCCCCACCCCCAAGTTTATTAATTCATAATAAGGACTCTAGTAAATATAGGTTTAAGCGGGACCAATTCTCTTGAGCCACAGGGAGCCTGAGAAAGTGGGTGCTTTCCTATTTAAGGTAGAAAACTAAAATGGGGTTATCAATGGTAATTGGCTTGGAAAAAGTCACAAATCCTGCCATCCATGTGCAGCAGTGTAACATTTCAGAAAATATAAAATATTATTTTTGGAAATTAAATATTAAAATAATATATTTCGCGAAAAATATTCGATTTGCGAATAGGGATTTTTCGTAAAATAGTATAAGTATATACCAATATTTGGAAATTGACCGGAGATTAAAATGATTTATTTATTTTAATGATATTTATCGGATTTTTTGCAAAATTCGTATTTTTACATTTTTCCATGGCTTGTACACAATATCATGTGCATGTATTTCATTGAGTTTGTGTTAGTAGCTTGTGAGTTTGTGAGAAAGAGAAAGAGAAAATAAAATAAAAAGCAAAGGAATAAATGGTTTGAGTGTGAAAGGAACAAGAGAAAGAAACAAAAGAGAATGAGTGTAATTGATATTTGCGAGAGAGTGGGTGTAGGGAGAGATATTTGTGAGAGAGAGTGAGCCTAAGAGAGAGAGTTGGCTGCCCATTTCCTTCCACCTCCATTGTTTCCTCAACTCAATTGCTTCATCTCATTCATCTCACTACCTCCATGCATCATCTTCATTTCCATGCCAAAACCATATGTCCCCTTCATCAAAAACATGCACACACCCATTCTAATCCCTTGGAACCCTTCAAATTTGGATTTTGAAGACTTTGGACAACTCAAGAATTTTCCCAAGTTGCTAATGAGGTACATCCATACACTTTTAGTTAAGTATTTGTGTTAATATATCCTATTCTAGTTTAGATATTGATTTAGTTAGGTTTGTGATCTTAGAAAATTATAAGATGATGTTAAGTGATTAATTGAGGTGTAGTGAGTGTTCACAAGACCTTAGAGAGTATTTTACTGGTCAAGACCTAAGACTATAACCTAAAACACAAACTTTGAAATCGTCCGATATCGTATTTTGTGGATTTGTGATAGGATTCTGAGATCTGCTATGACCCGAGACAACTATAAGATAAGTTCCAATAACAGAGAGTCGTGCAGATGACCTAGAAGCTACCATTGAAACCCGAGCCCGTATACTTTTATTATGGCCACAGATTAATTGGATTTGGCCGCAATTTGCGGCCAAGCCGGGGCGAAATGTGGTGATTTTTGTTCTGTGGCTTCCTTATCATATATCTAGAGCAACCCTATATGCAAAATTGGTTAATTTTACCTGAATCAAAATATGGGATAGAATTCCTTAGTTGCTGATTTCGTGTTATGCGATCTGTGAAACTTGGTTTTTATATTTAATTTGGATTCCGTCGTTTGGCGTTTGAACGTCAACAACGGGGGTTATTTGGTTGTGTTTTGCATACGAAGCTATAGGTTTTAACCTATGAGCGAACCGTGTGCCGTATCGGTATTCGGATATTGATTGTGTTTGCATTTCGATTGTGTATTGATTGTAGGTACTTCGCGTGGACTTTCGAGATGACGAAGCACATCGACTCCGGCTAAGCGAGAAGAATTGCTGGTGAGTAGATTTATATCTACGGGGGAAGTCGGGTGGATGGCGTATAGCACCCCCGCAAACATTGATATGGAAGATCGCTTTATAATTATATTTTGATAAAGGATATGTTGTGGACTTAAGGACATGATTATAGGATTTAGTAGATAATACGATAGAAGTTGGCACCGATGGATATTAATAATATAATATAGGTATAATAGATAACATGATGTAGATATAGATGACTCGGATCGATATATGAAAATATGAAATGAGAAGTGAATCATGGTAAGTATGAATTGAAAGATGACAAGTATGGGTTGTTAATGACAGGGTATGAGATTGAAATCGATAAACACGACACGAGTTGAGATAGATGTGTGGTGAAATTAACAAGATATGACGTTTATACAAATGTGATTTGAGATATATGTGTATATATTTATGAGTATAATGAGTAATATGCCGTACGAGACCTTAGATCCGTACCCTCATTATTGTATAGGTCGATAGATTCCCTATTCTGTTTGATGACCCCGTACGATGAATTACCGTACGCAATGAGATGTACGGGATGATTGATCCGCGCTAGTGATTTGAGGATGATGATCGATGATTATTGTCATATCGGATGTTATGAGGCGGGATCGCCGATATAAAGATTTCCACATGAACCATACCTATTTTCAACGCGACGACGTGTATCGTTTAAAAGTGACCGTATGATTCTTGTGTAGATAGATACACCCATTTATTGTTCATGTTGTGTAGGATATTACCCCTCGTGATGTACATACCACGTGCCGGTATTTAATGCTATATGATATTATTTGCTAGTACACCTGCACAGTTATCGTTGATGCGCATGTTACACATACACAAATTTGCCGGCTTACACACATTCTTCATCGGTAATTGCCATGCTATTTACACAGTAGAACTGCCCTGTCATGATATTATTCTTAAGAGTAAAAGTACATTCATTGTTCAGTATTATCACTTGACATGCTTGCATGATATACTCAATATGCTCATATTGCTACTCTATGATGCATACATCGTACTTTATAGTTATTTTCTTGAGATGTTGTTTTCATGAGATCTCTGGATTTGACAACCGTGGTTATATTTCAAAGGAAATTGCGTATTGTTTTAAAAACACAGTTTCTCTTGATATGATATTTCGAGACGTCCACCATGTGTTTTCTCGGTTATGAGTTATGTGATACTCGATTCGAGAAGCAGGATGAGGCCGTTTGCGGGTACATGGTGGACCCGGTATGGTACCCGGGGCGAGAAAGGTATGTCGTTGATTTGCCGATGAGCCTGGCAGAGGGAACACTACCTACCGGTGATAGCATTTGGGCTCGGCGGTTATCCGGAGGATACCGACCGGAGTCGTGAGATATTGATATGGGCCGATCCGGACTGACGGAGCCCGAGGGCCGATCCGGACTGACGGAGCCCGAGATATATGAGAATTTACGTGTCGATATTGGACACGGGTTTCATGATGTTTCGAGTGTCGATACTGGACACTCAGGTTCCATGATTTTTGATGTGTCATTGATGGACACACGTTAGTTGATATCCTCATATTTACATGCATATGCTTTTATGATATTTGCATGCATGATGTTGTTGTGTCATTGACGGACACGTGGATGGGATCCACATGCAGATAGGCATTGATTATGTTGTTGGCACATATGCAGATACAGTCACCCTAGATATCATAGTATTACCTTTATGATATAGTTGACCTAAGAATCGTTGTTTTATTCGATTTCTACCTGATGATGTTTTCTACTCACGAGTTGGCAACTCACCCCCGTTGCCACAGTTCTTGCAGGTTGACCGCTTGGATCAGTAGCGGCATCGCTGGCACACAGTTTGCTCCGGGTGATTTGTTTTGGTAGGTGGTACATGTTGGATCGTGCCACTTTCTTATTATTATTCTTATTGTATCTAGTCAACTCCATCAATCAGAAACTAGGATTTGTATAAGTTGTAAGACTTGGTGAGACTTGTGGTTGCGAGACGAAGAGCGAGGGTTTATGTTCGCTACTTGTGGTTTTGATGTCTTGCTTTATATTACCCTTTTGTGTCGATCTTCGCCGCCGGACGTCGTATACATATATTCTGTCTTGCGTGGTTGTGATTCCGCCGTTGGGCGAAGAGCTAGCTCCCGCTTGGGGATGCCTTTTATATTATCATGTGTATATGGTTTTGGATCAAAATATACAAAGGAGGTGCAACCCAAATTTTTAAAAGACGAAACATGTTTTTCAACTAGTATCATTTCACTTGCATTTCCATGTTCCATTATTTATGCATGTAAGACAACTTTTGATTTCATCATACCTTTATTTCAAAACTTCACCTCTTTTATTTTCTTTAAAAAGGTTTAGATTTCTGGGTTTCGGCTTACTTAATTTACGTTGCGCCTTTAGACGTTGCGTGATTTAAGTGCCGGTCATAAATTAAATTTTGGGTCGTGACAAAGTTGGTATCAGAGCGCTAGGTTTAACCTTGATTCGAGTCTAGGTTTGACTATATGGAGTCTGGGGCGTAATCTATTTCGGAACCTAGGCTTGACCTTGCGGAATTTAGACTTGAACAGAGGGGTATTGGACCCGAACTTTCGTTTCATAGGCAGACCCTGATTGATGGTGTAGGTGGCTTGAGTAGAATGACGTAACGTACGTATGTTCCGCGGCATATTTACGATACAATACTCTACTTAAAAAAACCTTAGGATGTACATATTTTGAGATCTGTGATTCTCTTTGTCCCCATGATTATATATCCATTTGAGATCCTTGATTCTATTCGTTTCCATGATCATACTCTCACTGATTCCGTTCCTCCTTATGATCATGTATCCATTTTGGGATTAGTTGATTCTTTCCATCCCTTGATCTATGTTCGTCGATACTTGATTAAGGTTCCTGTCACCATGGTTTGAGCGCAGATTGAGCTGCTGCTAGTGATGCGGTTAGGGCGAGCTTGTCATGGACGAGGACGAACCATCATGTTTTCTGGTGACATGGGAACGTATCGATTTATTGGTTGTGCTGTGACCTCTCGTTGAGGAGAGTATACGGTTTTGCACCGGATGATCGTGCCATTGTTAGAGGCTGCCTGTTGTGAGAGGACTGTTGATGTACAACCTACCTCAGAGTTTGTGATGTCGTCTACCCTGTAGACAGATGACCCAGCTGTTGCTGAGATTGATGGGATGTCGCTTCCAGAGCTTATGAGCAGAGATCGCCGGAGCTTTCAGGCAGAGATGCGATGGTAGATAGCTAGTCTATCCTGAGTAAAGTTGAGCGACTGAGATGATTCGTCTGATTGATGCGCCAACGCAGACCTAGTTGAGTTGAAGATTTCCAGTGTGGAGAATCTTACTCAGATCTAGAGTAGATCGACCCAGAGATGACGTTGTTCGTTGGATGATCCGATAGGAGATTAGTAAGTTGACCAGTTTCGGATAGAGGACCTCACCCAGATGCGTTGTGAGTTGATCGAGAGCGGATGAATAAGGTATATTCCTCCGATGATATGGACGAGTTCCCGAGAACGTGTTCGGCTAGATATCTTCTACAGAGTGATGAAGATACCGAGTTCGTGATTTCGAGTCCGTGTGAGAGATACCGGATTTACTGTGGCAGAGAACATTTGTAGTACGCAGATAGCATGACGTGACGTCGAAGTGGACGATAAAAAGGACGAGTGGAACAAGAGATTCGTGCGAGATGTTAACGAGTTGTTGCTACTCCCCGTTGAGATTAAAGATCTGATATGTATACAGAGGCGTTGGGATACGGCCAGTTCCGGGGAAATGCTGTGCTGAGAACGCAGATGTCCAGAAAACAAGAAAAGATTATGTAAGAGTACCAGCCTCCGTATAGTTCGGCATAGGCGAGATCGGAAGAGACCTTGAGCAGGTGCCTTCCAGGATACTGCTGCGATAAGATTGGAACCAAGGATCAGTTGTGTCACGTGTATTCAGAGGGCCAGAGGCCGATGTCAGTGACGTGCTGCTTTGCGAGTGGTCATGCTAATTAACCGAGAGATGACCAGAGGAGAGTCAGAGCGGAATCGTTTCCGTTAGTACACCTGACCGGGCCGACGAGCCGATGGATTGCGAGATTGGTAATCTACAGAGAAATGAAGACCCAGAGACAGAGGACGCCAGACCGTGAGCAGGAGGCAAGCGGATGTTCTTGCTCTGCCAGTTTTGGGCGCACCGACATTTTTCGACATTGTAGGAGGTGTACCTCAATGTCATTTGTTGCGATTTGCGTTTGTGATCCGATTATCATGCTTATATCGTTTGGATTTGAGTTTTGATGATTGAGTTTCATGATATGGTTTTCGTGCACCATGGCTGCACCTACCGGGTATTTACATTTTGTGCATAGTTATTGGACTTGATATACGTTTTATACACCGTTGTGTTGGTTTGCGATTTGTGCATATCTATTGCACTTGATGTCGATTTTGTGCCTTGGTAGCATGTATTTATGATTTCGTGAATTTCATACGGATGATTTGATTTTTGTGCATGTGGTACGCACTCGATTTGATTTTTTTGCACTCAGTATAGCTCACATATGCTTGCAGTGCATTGATACATGTTTTGTGCACGCAGTTGCATGCGGTTATGATTTTATACACCTTGGTACACTCGGTGTTGCTTTTTATATGCATTTGAGTTATTGATGAGTTTTCGTGCATTTGTTGCACTAGAATGGTATTTCATGCACCGGATGCACTGGAATTGTGTTTCGTGCATTTGTTGCACTAGATTTTCATTTCGTGCATTTGTTGCACCAGATTGATCTTTCGTGCATTGATTGCACTAGATTTATATTCCGTACATTGCTTGCACCGATTTATGTCTTTGAGCATTCGTTTTACCACATTTATGTTTTCATGCGCTTTACTGCACTAGATGCTTTATATGGACCTGACGCGCTTGGGTTGGATTTTGCGCATATTAGGCGCTTGGTATTGGATTCTGTGCGCATCGGATGCACTTGAGCGAGATATTATCCGTGTATGTCGGATGCGCTTGATTGAGATTTTATTCGTGCATGTTGGATGCACTTGACTTAGATTTTTATTCGTGCATGTTGGATGCACCTGATTTAGATTTCGTTCGTGCATGACGGATGCACTTGATTTGGATTTTTGCGCATGATTGGGCGCATGATATGAGATGTGATTTTGTGCACACCGGATGCACTCGATTGGGATTTTCATTCGTGCATGTTAGTTGCATTGGATTGAGATTTTCGTGCACTATAGATGCACTTGATATTGTTGTCGTGCACATCCGTTGCACTGGACAGATGCTTTCGTGCACACCCGTTGCACTTAATTTGGTTTTGTGCATATTCGTAGCACTTGTATTTGGCTTTGGTTTCTGTGCGCACCAGACGCACGTGATTGTTGGATACGCCTTTTGGGGCTGATTTTGCTCTTGAGCACTTTATTTCATGATGGGCACTATATTATGTAGTGGCCGAACATGACTGATCTGAGGACAGTACCTGAGTACTTTTGCATGCATAAAAAGTTACTAAGAGGTTTTCAAAAGAAAATGGGCTATAGTCTCGTTATTTCCTACGCGTCCGCGAGTGACGCGAAATTTTATAAAGAAAACCCTCTGGGATATTTCAAAAAGGCAGGACGTATAAATTGAGCAAACATATATAGGTATATATTTATTACTTTACAAATGATCGTTCGCCACTTGTGCCGTGAGCTATGTATAGCACGAAGATTTGGGAAAGATTTGGCATGAGTTGTTCAGTTTTTAAAAGATGGTTTTACAAAGATGCGTGCTATATACGTATTATGATTTGACTATATTGCATTTGGATTCCAGTAGTGGGATTCAAGATTCGTATTTCCATTTTAACTCCGATGATTGCGTGATGCTTGATGGAGTTTGATTTTGAGTTTCGTACTCGTTTTCAGGCGTACACGATGCGCTATAGTATTTCTGTATCTTCCGTGATTTCGGAGCCCCGTTGATTTGAATTGATTATTGAAATGTTTTAATATTTGGGGAGTTAAAGTTTAAATTCGGGGACCGAATTTATTTAAGGAGGGAAGACTGTAACATTTCAGAAAATATAAAATATTATTTTTGGAAATTAAATATTAAAATAATATATTTCACGAAAACTATTCGATTTCGAATAGGGATTTTTCATAAAATGGTATAAGTAGATACCAATATTTAGAAATTAATCGGAGATTAAAATGATTTATTTATTTTAATGATATTTTTCGGATTTTTGGCAAAATCTGTATTTTTACATTTTTTCCATGGTTTGTGCACAATATCATGTACATGTATTTCATTGAGTTTGTGTTAGTGGCTTGTGAGTTTGTGAGAAAGAGAATGAGAAAAGAAAAGAAAAAGCAAAGGAATAAAGGTTTGAGTGTGAAAGGAATAAGAGGAAGAAACAAAAGAGAATGAGTGTAATTGATATTTGTGAGAGAGTGAGTGTAGAGGGGGATATTTGTGAGAGAGAGTGAGCCTAAGAGAGAGAGAGTTGGCTGCCCATTTCCTTCCACCTCCATTGTTTCCTCAACTCAATTGTTTCATCTCATTCATCTCACTACCTCCATGCATCATCTTCATTTCCATGCCAAACCCATATGTCCCCTTCATAAAAAACATGCACCATTCTAATCCTTTGGAACCCTTCAAGTTTGGATTTTGAAGACTTTGGGCAACTCAAGAATTTTCCCAAGTTGCTAATGAGGTATATCCATACACTTCTACTTAAGTATTTGTGTTAATATATCATATTCTAGTTTAGATATTGATTTAGTTAGGTTTGTGATCTTAGAAAATTATAAGATGTTGTTAAGTGGTTAATTGAGATGTAGTGAGTGTTCACAAGACCTTAGAGAGTGTTTTACTGGCCAAGACCTGGGACTAGAACCCAAAACACGAACTTTGAAATCGGCCGATATCGTATTTTGTGGATTTGTGATAGGATTCTGAGATCTGCTATGACCCGAGACAACTATAAGATAAGTTCCCATAACAGAGAGTCGTGCAGGTGACCTAGAAGCTACCACTGAAACCCGAGCCCGTATACTTTTATTATGGCCGCAGATTAATTGGATTTGGCCGCAATTTGCGGCCAAGTCGGGACGAAATGTGGTGATTTTTGTTCTGTGGCTTCCTTATCCTATATCTAGAGCAACCCTATATGCAAAGTTAGCTAATTTTACCTGAATCAAAATCTGGGATAGAATTCCTTAGTTGCTGATTTCGTGTTATGCGATTTGTGAAACTTGGTTTTTATATTTGATTTGGATTCCGTCGTTTGGCGTTTGAACGTCAACGACGAGGGTTATTTGGTTGTGTTTTGCATGCGAAGCTATAGGTTTTAACCTATGAGCGAACCGTGTGCCGTATCGGTTTTTGGATATTGATTGTGTTTGCATTTCGATTGTGTATTGATTGTAGATATTTCCCATGGACTTTCGAGACGATGAAGCACATCGACTCCGGCTAAGCGAGAAGAATTGTTGGTGAGTAGATTTATATCTACGGGAGAAGTCGGGTGGATGGCGTATAGCACCCCCGCAAACATTGATATGTAAGATCGCTTTATAATTATATTTTGATAAAGGATATGTTGTGGACTTAAGGACATGATTATATGATTTAGTAAAGATAATATGATAAAAGTTGGCACTGATGGATATTAATAATATAATATAGGTATAATAGATAACATGATGTAGATATAGATGACTCGGATCGATATATAAAAATATGAAATGAGAAGTGAATTATGGTAAGTATGAATTGAAAGATGACAAGTATGGGTTGATAATGATAGGATATGAGATTGAGATCGATAAACACGATACGAGATTGAGACAGAGGTGTGGTGAAATTAATAAGATATGACGTTTATACGAATGTGATTTGAGATATATGTGTATATATTTATGAGTATAATGAGTAATATGCCGTACGAGACTTTAGATCCGTACCCTCATTATTGTATAGGTCGATAGATTCCCTATTCTGTTTGATGACCTCGTACGATAGATTACCGTACGCGATGAGATGTACCGGATGATTGATCCGCGCTAGTGATTTGAGGATGATGATCGATGATTATTATGATATCGGATGTTATGAGGCGGGATTGCCGATATAAAGATTGCCACATGAACCATACCTATTTTCAAAGCGACGATGTGTATCGTTTAAAAGTGACCGTATGATTCTTGTGTAGATACACCCATTTATTGTTCATGTTGTGTAGGATATTACCCCTCGTGATGTACATACCACGTGCCGGTATTTAATACTATATGATATCATTTTCTAGTACACCTGCACAGTTACCGTTGATGCGCATGTTACACATACACAGATTTGCCGGCTCACACACATTTTTCATCGGTAATTGCCATGCTACTTACACAGTAGAACTGCCCTGTCATGATATTATTCTTAAGAGTAAACGTACATTCATTGTTCAGTATTATCACTTGATATGCTTGCATGATATACTCAATATGCTCATATTGCTACTATGTTGCATACATCGTATTTTATGGTTATTTGCTTAAGATGATGTTTTCATGAGATCTCTGGATTTGACAACCGTGGTTATATTTAAAGGGAAATTGCGTATTGTTTTAAAAACACGGTTTCTTTTGATATGATATTTCGAGACATCCCCCATGTGTTTTCTCGGTTATGAGTTATGTGATACCCGATTCGAGGAGCTGGATGAGGCCGTTTGCGGGTACATGGTGGACCCGGTATGGTACCCCAGGGCGAGAAAGGTATGTCGTTGATTTGCCGATGAGCCTGGCAGAGGGAACACTACCTACCGGTGATAGCATTTGGGCTCGGCGGTTATCCGGAGGATACCGACCGGAGTCGTAAGATATTGATATGGGCCGATCCGGATTGACGGAGCCCGAGATATATGAGGATGTACGTGTCGATATTGGACACGGGTTTCATGATGTTTCGAGTGTCGATGCTGGACACTCAGGTTCCATGATTTTTGATGTGTCATTGATGGACACACGTTAGTTGATATCCTCATATTTACATGCATATGCTTTTATGGTATTTACATGCATGATGTTATTGTGTCATTGATGGACACGTGGATGGGATCCACATGCAGATAGGCATTGATTATGTTGTTGGCATATATGCAGATACGGTCACCCTAGATATCATAGTATTACCTTTATGATATAGTTGACCTAGGAATCGTTGTTTTATTCGATTTCTACCTGATGATGTTTTCTACTCACGAGTTGGCAACTCACCCCCATTGTGCCACAGTTCTTGCTGGTTGACCGCTTGGATCAGTAGCGGCATCGCTGGCACACAGTTTGCTCCGGATGATTTGCTTTGGTAGGTGGTACATGTTGGATCGTGCCACTCTCGTATTATTATTCCTATTATATCTAGTCAACTCTATCAATCAGAAACTAGGATTTGTATAAGTAGTAAGACTTAGTGAGACTTGTGGTTGCGAGACTTAGAGCGAGGGTTTATGTTCGCTACTTGTGGTTTTGATGTCTTGCTTTATATTACTCTTTTGTGTTGATCTTCGCCGCCGGGTGTCATATACATATATTCTGTCTTGCGTAGTTGTGATTTCGCCGATGGGCGAAGAGCTAGCTCCCGCTTGGGGATGCCTTTTATATTATCATATGTATGTGGTTTTGGATCAAAATATATAAAGGAGGTGTTGCCCAAATTTTTAAAAGACGAAACATGTTTTTCAACTAGTATCATTTCACTTGCATTTCCATGTTCCATTATCTATGCATTTAAGGCAACTTTTGATTTCATCATATCTTTATTTCAAAACTTCACATCTTTTATTTTCTTTAAAAAGGTTTAGATTTCTGGGTTTCGGCTTACTTAATTTACGTTGCGCCTTTAGACATTGCGTGATTTAAGTGCCGGTCACGAACTAAATTTTGGGTCGTGACAAGCAGTTACCGATAACTCCAAAACCTAATTCAAGAATCCAATTCTGTTTAAGCGTCCGACTCAGACAGAGACTCGGTCTAATCGAATACAACCCATACAGGATAGAATCCAAATATAATTCCAATATAACATGAATCCATATATACCGAATACTATCAAATATCAACATGACTTGAACTGACCGAACCATGGATATACATTGACTTGATTACATGACTATCCGTTTACATCCTTATCCGTTTACATGTGCAATTGATATCATGGTTTCGGCAAGTCTTAAATCTATAAAACAACACAATAAACATTACGGTTTTTTTAAAGGGGTAGACTGGTACGGAATGTGTTAAAAGTGGCACGAGATGGTCACTTTAATACTCCTAACCTGAATATCCGTTGCCGTTGTCCCATGGGTTTTGACGGGGCCCTGTACTTCATATACCATAGTCTACGGGGTAAGTTGGACTCCTCTCGTATACACTGGCACATTCTGTACCAAGCTACAAACAACTACGTTAACATAACAAACATACGTATACCAGTTATATTCTCTTATCTGTCTATTCTATTTCTTTATCTTTTGAGACTTACCGATGGATTGTTCGCTGACAACATTCCTTTTCTATTCTTTCTTTGGAATGTTGTCAGGAGAATCCGACTCTTTGGATATAGAGCCCAGCTCAGAAAATTTGGAGCAGTTTATTGAGGACCCCGTACTTTAGTTCACTTGTATATACTTTTACTTTCAGTTCATTCCATTGTTTAGGCATTGCTTTCCGCATTGTATTTACTTTCCAGTTGTATTGTAAAGAATATTTAATAAATAAAAAGTTGCTGTTCATTTACATCTCATGTCATTTTTGTGTACATTTATATTATATTGCTTATTTACGCTTAACGTGTTTACTTCTGAGTAAATACGTCGTGTGTCTCGTCGCGTCTCCTTATCTGTACACCGGGAAGCGGGGCGTGACATTGATTTTCTCCATTCCCCAGGTTCTAATATATATTCAAGTATTAGATAGTTGTGAACAAATACGCAACGCTTTCACTTTCAATCACGTTTCCACTTATCAATATCACTTTCGTATTTGCCACAACCCAATCACTAACACTTATAAATCGACAATGCACAACAGTCGCTAGGTCTCAATGTAAACAATCACTATGCAGAAGGTATAAAGCAAGCACAAAAATAGGCAAAAATGCGCTGAACGAATATTCACTAAATTATGGCACCCAACGCCATATGACTCGCAAAAATTCATTATAAATCACATGTATAGAATTGACCAAAACAATATAAAAGGAGTACGATGTATA
Source organism: Agapanthus africanus (assembly GCA_030015575.1). Taxonomy (NCBI): domain Eukaryota; kingdom Viridiplantae; phylum Streptophyta; class Magnoliopsida; order Asparagales; family Amaryllidaceae; genus Agapanthus; species Agapanthus africanus. Next base: position 793,805,618 of record JASDDO010000024.1, on the reverse strand, counting down.
CTTGATTATCTACGCGGTAAAATTAGTTTCATGTCAAACGGAATTCAGGTTAGGGACTTATCATCATTTTAAATCAGCGATCAGTTGCTAGAATTCCAGTTTCAGAACTGGAAGTCCAACTTCGCGCATAGTTTACTAGGAATTGTGTTCAGATTGAGGTGTTTCTCAAGTTGAATAAAATATAGTTCTATCCATTAGGGTTTCAAAGCATCAAACGGATTAATAATATCCTTTTAGTACAAGAAGTTATGTCATGTTTAATGTGAAGGTGTAAGACATGTCGCTGCAGAAACTGCAGAACACGTCGATATTCTAAAATACAAACTAAATATCAAACGATGGTAAAACTGCACGGGAATAGATTCATGTGTTACTTAACTAAATTATCTACACGACTATATGGGTCTCCGTGCGTTTTCAGTTTAAGTAGGTATGTACAGGTGCTTAAATTCAGGTATCCTCATAGAATGTTGCCCCATACTGCAGTTCAGAGTCGCATTCCTAATCAATTCTCGTTGTCGTAATCTATCAATATCGAAAAATAAACCATAGATGGTTCTAGATTATCGAGTCGGATTTGATATGATCCATATAACATCACAATCCAATCTGTATTTAATTTACAATGATTTTAATAAGGCAACATACGCGGTAAAATTTCATATTTGACGTAGCTAGGCGAGGGTATCATTTTATAGCGATGAAGTCAATATTTTCATCTCAAATTCTTACAAGTCATTTATTATCATTAAATGGGTTCATGGCCATAAAATTCCACCATTGCAAAAATTAGTTTTAGTTTAGGTTTTGCATCGAGCAGTTAGCACAACATATCAAGGATTTTCGGGATCTTATTTAATCTAGCCGACTCGAATATGATATCGATCCCTAACCTTTAACACTTGATTCTAAACTCAGTCCCAATCATTCACGCATAGAAATCCAAGCACTACGGCGTCATTGTAATACGAACGACCATTTACTACAACTATATAAATATTTATTTAGTTTAAATGAAAACTTAGCACTAATTAGTATAATATTAGCATGTATGAGCAAGTGAGGGGTTCACTTGCCTAGTGATGGCTCGATAGTCGGGATGGCGACGACGGATGGCGGCAGCACAGCAACAATCTACAACCATGACACGGAGACATCACGGTACAATACGCGTGCGATGGGCATGGGCTCCGGTGAGGACTTGGGGAGGCTTGGCACTGGCGTGGAGGCGGGCAGCGAGGCAGTGGGTCGCCGGCGGGTTCACAGTGGCTCGGGTGAGGCGTCGTGGAGTCGATGGAGGTGGCGTCAGCAGTGTCGAGCTTCGGTGGCGGTTGCAGCGAGGTGGGACGCGCTTGGGTGAGGAGATGGAGTTGAGGAGGTCGGGGCTCGTCGGCGAGGTAGAGCTAGTGGTGGCTGCGGCGATGGATGCAGGGGTTCGGTGGGTCGATGGAGGCGGTGAGGTGGCAGTGGGTTCATGGCGTTGGTGGGATCGAGCTGAAGGAGGAGGAGCTCGTTGATGAGGGGGAGGAGAAGCTCGTCGACGATGGGTAGTGGCGGCTCGGTTCGTGGAGTGAGAACGAGAGAGATATGGAACAAGAGAGGTCGGGAGAGAGAGTGTGAAGTAGAGAGAGATAGTGAGAGAGTGCGGTGGAGGGTTTAGAGGAGTTAGGCAAGGGGATCACGGTGACCTTTGGCGAGGGGACGAGGTCGTCGTGGTCGTTGGGGAAGCAAGTCTCGTGGAGGCGTCGGCGAGGGGGAGGGAGAAAGGAGCAGTGAGGATTTGGGGATGTGAAATCGGGGAGTTGGTGAGCGGGGCACGGGGGAGTTGGCGAGCGGGGCGCGGGTCTCATGGAGGTGGGCACGGTCATCATGGAGTGAGAAGAGGGGACGAGGGAAAAGAGGCGGGAAAAGAAAAGGGAGAAGGAGAAGAAGAAATGCGGGGAGTCGGGTCGGGTCGGGTAAGGTAAGGGTTGGGTAGGGTTAGGATATTTTTTTGAGTTTAGATTAGGAAATAATTTAATAAATAAAATAATTTAAAAAATCTAAAAAATGTGCAAAAAATCTAGGAAAAATCTGAAAAATACGGAAAAATATATATACGGAAACTGGGAATTTATATCATACCCTCCTTACAAAAAATTTCGTCCTCGAAATTAACGAACGAAAACAAATGAACAACACTACTTGATGATGCTCATAAGTGGGAACTCCGCAGATCATGACACGTGGCAGATGACCTGTCCCGAGGCACACGGAAATATGGCAAGAACCACACATTGGAGGCGTCCCCCAGACTATCGTCCCACTGCCTGGACCCGACCTCTGAGGATTCCCTGAACATTCCTATGCTCGCCATGTAAATGAAAATTGGCTCGTCTCCGAGCCCTCCTACACGCCGAGCTCCTCGGCCTTCCGCTTCTGAGCTATCACAGAACCGAACTAGCTCGGACTCCCGCTCGCTTTTAGGCCTCTCGCCGAGCTAGGCCTCCTTGGTTTTATCAGGTGACCTAAGACGCAGATCACTGGCACTTCTGCCATGTCTCCGCGAATCTCGCCAGACGCGAGATATCCGCCGCCCTACGATCCCGCGTTCCATGCCGTCGCATCCCCCATTAACGAGCGTATCTCAGCATTAATGGAGGATCCTACCATTCACGCGGGTGTAACGCCAGGGGTGTAATGGCCAGCGAGGATCTCGCGCCAGCTAGCCCATGGCGACCGCTATATAAACTCCTATCGCAGACGACTCAGGTAACGCAGTTTTACTCCAATAGGCCGCTACTCTACCCAAATACCTCGGCTAACTTGATCGTCGAAGGGTCCACGGTGCCACAACCACCCCGAAACTTCTTTGCAGGTAGCTCGGCCTCATACCAAATCAAGCCCACTGAGATCCACATGCTCCAGGAGGCAACTCTCAAACCCAATCTCAGCCGTTCATCGACGCTCGTGACAGATCGACGGAGGACAACATCTGAAGGAGATCCTGACCTCCATCAGTTGGCACCGTCTGTGGGAACCGAAAATTCCACTCATCGAAAGTTGATCTTCCGATCTTGAATTCATGGCGCGTGATCACCGCGACGATCCAAGGATCAAAAGCCCTCATCAAGAGGCTACCGAACAGCTTCCCTGCTCGGTCGATCCCTGGCTGGTAGTTTACTACCCACCGGCGCCAAGAATCAAAAGCCTTCATCAAGAGGCCACCGAGCAGCTTCCCTGCTCGGTATATCCTTAGCGGGCAGCTCTTACCCATCTATGCTAAGGATCGAAGCCCTCATCAAGAGGCCACTAAGCAGCTTCCCTGCTCTGTCCATCCTTAGCGGGTAACTTCTTACTTATCTACGCTAAAGATCGAAGTCCTCACCAAGAGGCCACCGAGCAGCTTCCCTGCTCGGTTAACTCTTAGCGGGTAACTTCCTACCTATCTATGCTAAGGGTCTGAGGCCCTCATAGAACCGCCGAACAGCTTTGTTTCCCGGCCAATGCCGACCAATTCAAACTTAGCTTTTATCTAACTTACTCTAAGAGAAGTGGTCGCCGATCCAACTCAAAGGAATGGGCAAATCTATACCTTTCTACTCGAAGGAGCCAACCGATGTATCTTAAGTGAACGATCGTCACCTCGAATTGGGGACATGAAGACACCGGTATTTGTATACTTGAAAAATAATTGGCTTTCACTCGACGCACGATCGCCATCTAAAGGACCGGTCATCGACCTACGGTCTGACTTGCGATACGAGGAAAACGCTAACAGGCTCACACAAGAAAACATAAAATCAAAACGGCTTTATTCATAATCTGAGAGTCTTTACAAAAGATATTATGGGCTCCTCAGACTTACAAAATTGCCCGAAAGCTTACAAGATTCAAAAAAAAAAAAGAAGAGAAGGCAGAAAGGCTCAGGCCTCGGAACCGGGGAGGACCTCGATCTGCTAGGCGTCGGGAGCCGGGGCGGTGGCTTTAGGGTCGACGCTCCCACCAGGAGCTTCGGTGCTGAGATCCGGGGCCTTATCTCCAGCACTCCCACTGGGAGCCTCTCCCCCGGCGGCACTTCCGGTGGCAACCCCCTGTGGTTCATCCTCGGGGAGGGGGTACTCGAGCCGGAGCTCGCCGTCGGCAAACCCCGGCATCAACGCCTTGGCGGCATCGAGAGCCTGATGCCAGACAATGGCCGAGGCGTCGGCAAGGTCGGCATAGAACTGGTCCGACGTCTTGTACCTTTCCACCGACCTCACAGCCCGGAGGTCGGCTATCTTCACTGCTTCCTTCGCCGTCTCGGTCTCCCTCTTGCAGGCGTTAAGCGACTTCTTCATCGTGGAGTTCAGCACCTTGGCCTCCTCCAACTTAGCCTGGACGGCCTTGTTGGATTCCTTCAGAAGGAGAATGGACTCCTTGCATTTGGAGTTCACCACATCCCCGGCGGCCACCCGGGTTTCAAGGGCGGCGATCGTCTCCTTCGCCTGCCGTAGATCGTCCTTCCGTGAGGAAGACTCTCCCGCCTTCTGCATCGCCGGGGCAATCTTCTTGTGCTCCATGTTGGCGATGAGGGTGCAGTGCTGGAGGACCTGAGAAAGATAAGAGAAGGGGTTAAAAAGCATCCGATCCAAGGAAAAATCGCTTGACGAAAACCTAAACGGAAAGCGGATACGGACCTGAACAGCCTCCTGAGCGATGGCGGCAACTTTGGGCCTTGAGGGTCCCCCGGGGAATTTTGCCCCCGGCCGATCGTTCCATCTTCGAAAGCAAGCTATCGGCAATAGAAATCCCCGAGGGCACCTCAAAACAGACGTCCCCTTCCTGCACGAAGATTGGGGAGGACGGAGATCGGGATACCGTCCTCTTGTACCTCTTGAGGGGGAGCTCGGGGGGGTCGGTCTCATCCTCCACCTCCCTCAACCGGGGCACCGGTTCCCGAGCGTGTTTGTGACTCTCCCCACGGCTGGTCTCCGAAGCCCGGGGCGTGGTGGAAGGCCTGGCCGGTGCGATCGCCTTTGAGGCAGGGCTCGGAGCGGGGAGGGACGAGTCAGCGCCCCCGGTCTTCCTCCCCTTCTTCACGTCTATGGCAGCCAGGAATTTGGATCGGTCCATCGGTTCTGCAAAAAGTAAAATACACAAAGGGAGTTAGTGACGCCAGAAACAACAGAAGAAAAATATGCAAGTCTAGATAGGTCGGCTAGGCTCCTAACTTACCCACGAATCGAGCGGGGCTGAGCCCGGCTCAACTGAGGGCCTGCTCGGAAAGCAAAACATCGGCCCGTTGGATCGGCTCCCACATAGACACCGCCCTCGCCTCGGGAGAGGACGACCGCTTCACCCACGGGCAGTCGGCCCTGTGCCACTGTACAAGCATAGGCCAATCCTCACCGTCGGGTGGACCGACTAAGAAACGTACACACTAGTCTACTTTGGAATATCGATGCCCTGTCTCGATACTCCCTCGACTAGGAATAATTAAAGGATGTACTTGTGGACTATCCTAGCCCCACTAGTATGTCTGCATCATAGTCCTGGTAGTTAAGTACACATCCTAAGGGCTTTATCAACATATAACGGAGAAACTGTATAATGATACAAGTGTACATGTTAAGATAAAGAGCAACCGGGTAGCATACTATCATTTCGAGCAAGAAAGTCCTCTCTATATATGTCCAAGAATCCATTATAATATACAATCATGTACAATAATGGCCTCTAGGGCATACATATAACTAACAATCTCCCACTTGCGCTAAGGCCAATTGTTGTAGTATCTCATACCCAACATCCCGAAAAGTCTCTCAAATGGCCATCGTGAGTGGATCCGCCGTGTTATTCTTTGTGTCAACTCTCCTGACATCGATCTCCCAGAGATAAATTATCTCCCTGATCAGGTGATACCGCCTAAGAATATGTCTGGATCACTGATGGGACCAGGGTTCCTAGGCCAAAGCCACAGCTCCATTGTTATCACAATACAAGTATTGGATGCTTAATGGTAGGAACCTCACTAAGTTCATCTCATGAACTTCTTCATCCAGACAGCGTCTTTGGTAGCATCGTTGGTAGCGATGTATTCAGCCTTCATTGTCGAGTTTGCTACGGTATCTAGTTTGGAACACTTCCAACATACCGTCCCTCCACTGAGGGTAAAGACAAAACCCGAGACTGACTTTCAGTCGACCTTATCACTTTGGAAGCTCGAATCGGTAAATGACTCCATCTGGAGTTCACCGTTACCATACACCAAGAACATTTCTTTAGTCCTTCTCAAGTACTTAAGAATATTCTTCACAGCTGTCCGGTGATCTCCCCAGGATGTAAGAGGCATCACCCAAATCCTTCATAGAGAACCTTTGTGATAAGAAGAGCTTGACCGAGTGTAGCATAGGAACATCATTTCTTATCAAGAGTATGTCATCTACGTATAATACGAGGAAGACAACCTTACTCTCTACAACCTTCTTGTATATACAAGGTTCATCTACGTTTTTGATGAAGTCAAACTCTTTGACTACCATATCACAACAGATGTTCCAACTCCACAATACCTGCTTTAATCCGTAGATTAATGTAAGCAGCTTGCACATCTTTCCATTGCTCCCACTTGTTCCCCTCCGAAAGACGGCGACGACGTTAGGACGTCTAGGCCTGAGATTCGGGGCAGATGCTATATGGTTTTACCCGTCCACCTCTCCGAAGATGCCAAGTTGATTTATGGCACCGTGTATCGGAGGTTTAAACGGATGCGGCCGATGTAGCAGACTTCGTCAGATTCCCCCTCGCTAGAGGGGTTTTTGATTGTGGGGACGCTCTTCCCTGCAGGCGCAAGCCCCTGCAGTTAATTACGCTACCGCATCGCGGCAGCAGCTTTCTCCTTTTCCAGAATTTCACTTCGTGTCATGTGTGTTTGTTTTGTTTGTGGTTGCCCGTGGATTGTATACGGAGACTGAATAATGCCGTCGCCCGTAGGACGTGGATTAGTCTAAATCCGCATTTACTTAGATTTGGGTTTGGTGTTTTTAGTTTAAGGACACGTTAGCCGTATTGAGGCTAAGATCAACTTAAACGTTCGTTAAGGATACGTTAGTCTGATTTGAGACTAAGATCAACTTAACGTGGTGATCCATTTAATATATGGCTGTCGGGACTCATCACCTCTCTGACGTCGTTGAAGAATTACAACGATAGGTGTCAGAGGAGTTCAGAGATGTACCCTTGAGCCAAAGTCGATTTGGAGTTTTATAGTCCGTTTGAATGTTTAAGGATACATTAGCCGTGTTTGGGGCTAAGATCAACTTAAACGGGATCGTTTAGATCCGACAAAGAGCATTTGGAGGCTCTATTGTTCCAGTTTAGGGACGTAGTGGTCCGTGTTCCAGTTTAGGGACATGGGGGTCCATTGCCAGTTTAGGGACGTGGTGGTCCGTATTCCAGTTTAGGGACGTGGTGGTCCGTCATTAGTTTAAGGACATTTCGGTGCATCGCCAGTTTAGGGACGTGGTGGTCCATCATTAGTTTAAGGACATTTCGGTCCAATATTAGTTTAAGGACATTTCGGTCCAATATTAGTTTAAGGACATTTCGGTCCATCAGTCCCATTTTGGGACGAATATTAGTTTAATGACGTTTCGGTCCACGAGTTTAAGGACCCCGCAGTCCATGTTGATGTGTAGTCGTCGGGACCCGTCACCTCTCTGACGTCGTTGAAGGATTACAACGATGGGTATCAGAGGAGTTCGGAGATGTACCCTCGAACCGGAGGTAAATTGATTTAAGAGAGCAATCTTGTTCAATCAATTTAATTTGAGGACTTACGGCCAAAATTGGGCTAAGTCCAGTTGGAAATGCTCAAAATTTATTTGCTTTTGATTTGCATCTCTTTTTATTTTTATTTGGGCTCTACCCATGAAGGATACAAAGTATCAATTTATCTTGGGCTTTGCTCATTTATGAATGATGCAGGGCACCAATTTTATTTGGGCTCTGCCCTTTTATTGCTTTGCAATTTATTTAGGCCTATTAGGTCTTTTTGATTTGGGCCTGGCCCTTTAAAAAATGCATTGCATTTGTCAGACGCTTTGCGCCAATCAGGGAGCGCAAGCGCTTGTGATGACGACACGTGTCATGCAAGCGCAGTGCGCTGCGCTTGCGCTGCTGACACGTGGCGTACCTTGGTGAGTTGCGCCAATTCCAGAGAGCAAAGCTCTATTTCAAGAGCGCAACAGCGCAGTTTGGAAGTGCAAAGCACTAAGAATCTTTTAGATTCAAGAACAGAAGTGCAAAGCACTATTTAATTTCTTGATCTAATTTAGATCAAAGAAAAGATAAGTTTTTCTTGTTTTTCTTATCTCAAAGAACCAAAGGTTCATAAAAGTGCAAAGCACTATTTTATTATTATTATTTTTTTATTAAAGATCATTGATCTTGTTTTTAGATCTATGATCTGTTCATGAAAGAACTTTCTCTTTCTTCTAAAGGTTTTTTTTTACCTTTTTGTTCTTGAGGAATTCTTCAGAGTTCTCTTTCCCTTCTCTTTTTTTAAGAAAATGTTGATGCCTTTGAATTGAGGCCTAGGGTCCTTTTTATAGTACCCATAAATTAGTTAAATTTATTAAAGAGATCTTTCTCTGAGCGATTTGGGGAATTTTCCCCACCGTTGGATCTTTGATCCAAGGGCTTCTGTTTTACAGAAGGAAATCTTCTTGTTTTAATAAGAAAAGAAAGATTTCTTTAAGATCTTTATTCTGTTTGGCGCAAATGCCCCAGCGCGTGACACGTGTCGCGCTGCGCATCTGCGCTAGCGCATCTGCGCTGACACGCGTCGCGCACCGCAAAGCGCAGCGCAGCTGCGCTAGCGCATCTACGCTGACACGCGTCGCGCAGCGCAGTGCTTGCGCAACTGAAGCGTTGCTTCATTTAATTTTGCTTTAAATAGAGCTTTGCTCTGATTGGGCGCGCCTTCTTGGGCGCTGCGCTGATGCGTCTGCGCCTGACACGTGGCGCGTTGCGCCCGGGATTTGAAGCGTTGCTTTAAAATTTGAATTTTGAATTTCCAGCAGAGTTTTGCTCTAATTGGGGGAAACAAATGCCCCCCCCACCGTTGCGCTCACGTGGCGCACACGTGAGTGCAGCGGTGGCAATCTCTTGATCGTTGGATCAAAGGGTGAGCTGAAGGGGCGCAAGCGCCTTATAAATAGGACTCTTGGCCTTTAAAAAATCTTCACCATCTTCAAGATTTTAATTACCAGAGCTTTGCTCTTGCTTGAGAATTTCAGAGCTTTGCTCATTTCCAAAGTTAGAAACTTTAGGTAAAATTAATTTAAATCAAATTAACTTAAATTAACCTTAACCAAAGAGTTTTGCTCTTACAGATCTTTTGATCTAAAGAGATCCCCATTGGGGTTTCATAAACAGAGCTTTGCTCTAAAAAACTTATAGATCTGCAGAGATCTTGTTTATGGGTTCTAACCTATGAACAGAGCTTTGCTCTTTGAATCATCTGTAGATCTTTTAGATCTGAAAAATGAAGAAATTTTCATAAGTTTTTCATGGATTTTTCAAGATTCCAATTTTTTTTTTAAATTCTTTTAGGTGTAAACATTTTCTGATGGACCTTTCCATTATTATCATAGAGCTATGCTTTTTTAAAGAATCTTATTTCTCTGAGACCAGAGTTTGACAAGTGTCACTCTGTGACAGAGCTTTGCTCTGAAAGAGGAGATTTTCTCCTTGTCTCTAGGGATTTCCCCCCTTTTTTTATTAATGGGAATGTTTTCCTGGGGACCAACTGACAATCTCATCCAATGATGAGGTTGTCTTATTAACTGACGTATTGTCATCCAGATTTTGTGGGTCCCCCTTCGGTCTCCTACCCACTGCACTGCTGTGTGGTGCAATTAATTAATTTTAATTAAATTAATTTTTAATTTAATTGATTAATTAATGCATTTTTTTTCTTAAACGCTAAGCGTTGGAATTGCAACATTAACGGCTAATTTCTGTTTACTTGCAGCGATCATGTCTCTCGACACCTCATTCCCGTTTGCTCGTTCAGAGGAGGGATTTCCCGAGCTCTTGGATCGTGAAGTCCTGGCCATGATTAGAGAATACGACCCGGAGTACAAGAGTCTCCACCTTTGGGGGTCGTGGTATAACCAGATCATTATGGGTCGACGCAGCTTCACATGCGCAGTGCCGTCCGAACCCATCACGGCGATTCACTATGCTACCCCACCCTCGGTGCAGTATGCCGTGGAGTTGGTGGATTGGACATCGAAGGGCTTTCTACATCCCGCCATAGATGCGATACCGGTTCAGCGTCCCATGGTTTTGGACATCCTAGGACGCCGTATCTGTCAAGGTGAGGCGCGACCTTGGGGGCAATCATATAATATCGGTCTGATCCCCCGCCACCCAATCGGTTATCTGCCGTGGGCCCAGTATATCCTGTCGACGAAGAAGTCGAAGTTGATAAGATTAGGATTGTATACCACAATCTACGTCTCTCTCTTCTAGTATCCCATGCTCCCCACCTGGTGGTTCAAGGCTTTCCTGGAGCAGTGGAATATTCCTACCCACACTTTCCTTGCCATGGATCGGGAAGTGTCCATCTCTTTGGAGGAGTTCACGGAGGTATCCGGCTTACCAGTCATGGGGAACACTATGAAGAGCTGCTCCCGACAGATGAGTACGTCTTCGATGCTAAGCCGGTGGTAAGGGGGATCACGCCGGAAAACGCTGTTCAACACCAATTCCCAAGCCTGATCAAGGTGTTGAACATCTACGAGTCTCTTTTTATCGAGCATGGGAGTCGAGGAGTTAATTTTGAGGATTTCATCGCTTGTTTCCTTCGCCTAAGCGTCCTCTCATCAGAAGCTGCCAAGTTTGCCACCCTTGAGGACCCTTTCGGTCTAGGTTTGGATAACCTGCCGGCGACGGAAATAGACCAAAAGGATTTTTTTCTTCCTAACTCCCCAACCATGTCTTTTGCGGAAGTCGCAGCCCCCGAGATGGACGAGGAGGCCTTCTTTTTAGGATTTCTTGGGCTTTGGCTGAGTTGGTTTGCGATTCCAATGCATTCTTACCGTATGCGGCCCTCTGTTTTTTACCCCGCCCACCGGATGACTATCGGGGTAAAGGTGGCCGTTGGGATCGCCGGCTTGGCGCACTTATATCATGGCCTCAGCCGAGCAGCGGATGCTAATGAGCCTGGGGTACTGCATGTGGTCTTCCCGATGCATTACTTTGTATCGTGGCTCGAGCTACACACGGCGGGTGTCTTCGGTATGCATAAAAGGCCCTCGTTCTTTGACAAGTGTGGTTTCCCTCGCATCATTCAGTTGATTGGCGCATCAATCGTGACCCCTTCACCACGGAGTGCCAGGGGTTTACTGCTTCGCCCTCACACCGTTGGAGTCGGGATGTCCTTCATTGACAAGGTGTTAACCATTGGAAAAGCGTCCACCGCTGTGGTGCGACCATTACAGGACTCCTTTAAGGATGGAGCTTCAGTTTTGACGGCCTGGGAGACCCTCCACTTGTATTCTATTAGACCGGGCTTCCTAGTCTTCAGGCAGGACGGTGCGGCAATCTTCATGAGATATAACCCGCATCGTTTCGCCCAACAACTGGGCTATGATCAAGGGGTACCCTTGGAAGCTTTCTTACTGGAACCTGCTGCCAATGAAGAAGGGATGGAGAACGCGTTACATCACTTCATGCGCCTGGACACGGGTTCTCGTTTTTTTATCAGTGCGCCGGCTTGCGCTCCACGACTCCTTAATGTATATAAAGAGTGGTACAATCATGCGACATGGGCCGTTATAAAGGAAGAGAGGCGAGTGTTGATCGACCGTAAAGGTGCACCTCCCGGCACCGACCGTAACGCTCCCTTAGTGCCAAGGACCCCGGTGGTTCCTCCTCTAAAAGATGCCGGGGGCAGACCATCGCGTGCGCAAAGCCCTCCATGTGGATTGCCGCTCCCTGATATCACAGATGCACCTCCCGCACCCTGTGCTCCAGTGGAGACAGTGGTTGTATCCTCGCCGGAGTATGGCGTAGGTGCGGACATCGGGACCCGCCGTCCCAAGGTGGCTGTTAAGCGTAAGTCGATCCCGCGTGCGCCTAGGGTTGGCGGGCAGAAGAAAAAGAAGTCGCTCTTCGCCGCGGACATTGCGTTCGGTCAGGAACCCCACGCTCCGTACAGTGAGGGCCTGAGCGAGTATGGGACTAATGAGGGATTAGTCATGCCGCCGGATGACACGGACCTGGAGGCCGCCCTCAGAGCTTCGGAGCGATTGGCGAGGCGTAATGCATGGCTGGCTAAGCTTGCGGCGTCAGGTAATCATTAATCGCGTTTTCTATTGCATCATATCTTTATTATTGCCTTTGACTAACATTTTTCCTTCTTTTCTTCCAACAGGCATCACCACTGAAGAAGCCATTGCCGCTTCCCTCAAGACTTTCCAAGAGGAGGAACGTCTTAGAGCGTCCATGGGCCTTAGTAAGTTTCAATTCATCAAGTTTCCATTTCCCTTGTGTTATGGTCGATCTAACCTCTCTCTTTTTTATCGCAGGAACCTCAATGCCGTTCCCGCCAAGCGACGCGGACATTCTTCCAGCTGCAGACGTTCCTGCTTCTTCGGGGCTACCGCGGGAGGTCCGTCTTGAAGAGCCGATGAGAGATGCCTTAAAGGCTTTAGAGGTGTCCTTGTATACGGACGACGACGCCTTGGTGAAGGAGGCGTCACAGAGGTCCATCGTGACAGCTCGGGAGGAAAGGAAGCGGCTAAGGCGTGAAGCGAAAGCGCGCAGGGCTGCCTTCGCTGTGGGAGCGGGCCCCAGCACCGCCCCTCATGCTGATACTCCGTCCGAAGAGGCCCCTGTTGCCCTATCCACTGCTCACAGAGAAGTGGCGCATGCAGTTCGGAGCGCAAACGGTAAATCCACTTCAGGTAATATTTCTCTCAGAGTTCTTGTTGTAGGAGTTTTAATGCCATCGGTCCTTATATATCTTATCCTGTAGGGCCAAGTCCGACCGAGGGGGAGGCGGAGACCGTTGAATCCAAGGAAACAGAGGAGGCGGCTCCTACCGAACCTGAGCCGGCGATGGGCGACGTCGCTGTGGCTTCAGGGCCCGAGATGGAGGTTGAGGGGTCTGCAGCCGAGAAGGTCATTGATGCCCAGCCTGAAGTGGCGGCAGATGAAATGATCGTCGTAACTGAGCCCAGGGTAGTGGCGGACGAGGCGCTTGAGGCCGGCGACCTCGTGGTGACAGCGGATGAGCCAATGGAGATAGCGGAGCCCGAAGAAGTGGCGGGTGAGATGGGTATGACTCCTGGGGAAGAGTTAGCCGCTCCCTCCCTAGAGTCCGGCAACACTCCAATCATTGCCCTCCCTGTGTACGATCTTCCGCCGTCTCCAGGTCTTGCGAGCACGACAACGGTCCCTATCGAGTCGGGTGATGAGGCTACGGGCGGTGGCCTCATGTTGATAGAAGAGGGAGTCGCCTCCGTTTCAGCCGGGAGTTCCTCAGGTAAACCCCAAGTTCCTGTTTTTTTCTTCTTTACTTTACAATCCTTTCTGACAAGTTCACCTTTCTTGTAACGCAGGCCCAGCCAGCGCCGATGCCCCACTACTTGAGGGAGCGCCTTCAACGACTGCATTGGCGGTGGTCACCTCTCAACCCTCTCTCATACCATCTAAGATGTTGGAAGGTATGGGTTTGCAATTTATTAATCTTATCTTCCAGACGCATAATTTGTGTACTAAAGTCACACTGTTGTGTCTTTCAGGAGTGCTTTTTGACCATCTCTATCAAGTGTTGCTCTCACACTTCTCCTTCCTATCTGAATTCGCTTCTCCCTCTGGTGGCGCTGGTGAGTACCGTTCCCGATTGATATCTTTGTTTTTCAGTGGTAGAATTATTTCTAACTCTCTCTTGTCCTGACTGCAGTGTTACAAATCGAAGGGAAAGAAGAAAGATCGGTTGCGCCACCGGCCCTTCCGGCCTTGCCACCTGCTTCAACCGGTATAGTAAACTATCTTATCAATGACTTTCTCCATATCTATTGAATCATCATCTAATCGCATTTTGTCTTTTTCAGCTGTCGTTCCAGTCTCGGTGCCTTTTGAGTCTCATATTACAATACCGGGCGGCCCTTCCCAGAGACGTCCGTCCTCAAAAGGTGCGGCGAATAGTCTGCGCATGTTGAGCGACTACATCGAGGAACTCGACGTCGAGACTCCTACATATGCTGAGGACTTCGCTACGACGGTTAACCCGATGTTGGTGATATTTGCCACCTTCCATGCGAGGGCATTGTCGCCTCTTGGGTTAACCATTGTCGGGAGATTGAGGCTCGCCTTCATCAGCTGGAGTCGATGCGTCTATCCCCCGAGACTTTGGCCGTGAGCACTTAACGGGGAGCATGGCTCGAGCAAAGCACTTATCATTTCCGTCATTTGGAACAAGAAGCAGCTTTGGGGCTGAAGGAGTGTCAGGAGTCTTTAAGCGAAACCGCTCGCCTGCGCGCTGAAGTTGAGGCGAACGCCGTTGAGGTAAAGGCCGTCTTCGAGGGCCTTCTGGAGCGCATCTTGTAACACCCGAGCCCAATACTACTATTTTCAGTTACTGTTTGAGCATAATGTTGTACTCATTTCATTTAACTTGCTTGTTTGTTGCTTACTGTAAAATTTACCCGGCAAAGTCATTTCTACATATAACAAATTTTGGCATCTAAAATAAAATTGAAAATATTCATCTTGGCCTACTTGACACCCCTAGCCTCGTGGTAGCGTCCGTGCATTGTGTTCTCGTCCCGTTCAGTGAAACGGACGAGTTTGGATGGCGACGTGCACGTGCGTGTGTCCGTTTTGGGGGTATGCTTTTTAATCATAAAACACTTAATTTTAAAATTTGGATCCTGCTTAAAATCCTATTATTTCAATTTCAAATTTTTGGACTCGACCCGGGCGCGATTTGGAAATGTTTTATTTGGCGCCAAAATCCCAAATTTTAATATTATTAAAACCATCGCATATATTTTTCTAACTAACCTGATATCTTACTGTTCATTACCTATCTTTTAAATCTTTAAGTTAATCATATAATATTTTTACAATCTTTTATATCCTTCTCAATTTATTCTCTCAGCCAATCGCAACCTCCCCTTTAACCGCGTGGGCCCCACTTTCCCTCTCTCCCTCTTCTCTCTCTCCACTTTTTCTCTCTCTATCTCCCCCTCATATATTCTCTCGTACTTCTCTTTATCATTTTTTCTCTTCTTACTTCATGTCTCGTTTCTCATTTTTTTTAACTGTTCTTTTGTTGCCGGAATTCCGTCGTGCCGGTGACGTTTCTAGACGTTCCAGCGAGGTACCCCGACCCGTGTGGTTCTTTTGTTCGTCGTTTGGGTTCATTCCGTGAACCGTGCGCCCGTCGCGAGTTTTCCCCGCCGACGGTTAACTTTCCGTTTTCCCGATTCGCGACCCATCGAGGCAAGTTAATCTTGCTACATGCTATATAATTCATTTTATACCTATTTAAATAAATACCATACCTATAGTTTAAATCTAGTGCCCCATGTTTAATTTTATAACGTTTCGATGTTCCGTTTGCATCCGTTTATATCATATTAAATCTAGATCATGAAAACTTTTCTTGTGACATACTAGATTACATTATACTGCATCCATATCAATTAAAATATACATCGTCGTAATATTTCTTATTATTATCTTTAATTAGTTTATAATCTGCATTTTATGATATTATATATATTTAAAATATTATAGTTTACACATGAAACGTCGTTGAAAAAGCGGATACGACAAATCTGAAATTTACTGTACACCTTACCGTATAAAATTCATTATAAATCATAGAAAAATCATTAGTATACGTTCTTTAGTTCGTTACGAAGATAACTCAGAATAATATAACTATATGAAATATTTACTTGCAAAATAAATTGTTTAAATAACGTAAAATGCAAATGAAAATGTCTCCAAACTGCTGTCCAGAAAAATTCCAGCAGCAAACTTTCAACTTCGAATGTTCATAACTTTTTGTAGGGACAACCTGAGATGCTTATACTTATAAAACTGAAAATCTTATTGAATTATCTTTGTTTTGGTATAAGACACGTCCCTTTTGGAGAACGTTTGTTATTTTTAAGCTATTTTACAAATTAGGGTGACGCTGAATTTCTGAACGGAACTTTCTTGTGCATGGTTAATCAATACCACTTTTTTAGTTATTAATCGCTTTGAATATGCTATCCATATTAATATTATTATATCAATATTTATATCACATATTGCTTAGTTGTACATCCCACATTACCATTTTATAGTTTTATAACTTTTCGGATACCCGTTTGCATCCATCGCATTTAAAATACATATAATTGCATCCATAGATCACATTACTACATAATAATGTGATATTAACGCTCCATGTTTAATAAATTGCATCCTAATTAATATTGAAACTATAAATGTAACCCTAATCGATAACTGTGCATCCATGTCCTTGAAATTATATCTATTTGCATATCATATTACATGTTCCAGTTTATTGTTCTGATAGTACTCATGCTTGTTTATTTATACACATGCTTATGTTAGTTTGATTATGAGCACCCACATGACATCTTGTGCTTCCTGACATAACCTGTTACACTTCCTACTATACCTGACATGGTACCGTGTACTGTTGACTTGACCTGATGTACCATGACTCGACCCATTACCTGATCTTGTGTCTTATACCAACAAACCTTACATGTAGTCCTCATGGACCGTTCCTGTCGTCTATCCAGACAAACCTGCTTTTACCTGATCCTGTGTTGGCATTAGTCCTTGATTACTGAATACCTGACTTGACATACACAACTTGGGGGTATGGAGAAATCAAAAGTGTAAACTAAAGTGTAACTTAAAAGGGTATTGCTTGATCCGTGGTCCCGGAGGGTAACGGGACAGAGCCATTCATGACTCTTACATTTTCCTGATCCGTGGTCCCGGGGGGTAACGGGACAGAACCACTATTGGTTCACATATTCCTGATCCGTGGTCCCGGGGGGTAACGGGACATATCCTTTGAGTTACATGGAGGATTACTCAAATTGATTTCAAAGACTTTAGAATAAAAAACCAGATAAAACAGTTTAGTTTACCCACTGCACGCTACCCTGTACTGGTATGATTCATATTATTGTTATTCTTGCTGTATTCATGTTTATATTATATTGCCTGCTACACTGTTCATATTATATTACTTGATGACATGACGCGCTGACGTCTGGGTTTTGCATGGCCCAGATTCCGTACCGCTGTTGCAGTCCGAGCAGGAGTATTTCAGCCAGCAGGCTGAGCTGTGAGTTCAGTAGTAGTTAGTTTTATTTCCTGCATTTATTTCCTGATGTGAGCCCGCATTATGGGACACACTTTTCAGTTATTTGTATTGGATCATTTGCTTCCGCATTTATTTATTATTGACTTCTGTTATTCTGGATTATGGACATGTTTTAGATAGTTTTATCTTGTTCTTGATATCTCTACAGCCGTAATGTGACTGTGGATGGATACTTCCTACCCACAGGTAGCATGGTTGGCTATGTCACGTGCCCAATCTAGCGTACTCTGGGAAGCGGGGCGTGACATGGTTCTTTTGGTATCAGAGCCATAGGATAGTCGGGTTGATTCTTTTGTAGTTGGGTATTGTACCCAATACACGAATCAGAATACCCGTGTTTAGGAAACATGTCCTGCCACCTTGACCGTTTTACCATTCTTGAATCACATTCTTCCTGATTATATCTTTTACGATGTGCAAACTTCCTTTGCATATCGATTCGAAAACCTGATTCCTTGTTATCTCTAGGACTTAGGCGACTTGGATGGAGTTATGTAATTGTGGCTATGATACCGCGGCATAGTTACAATGCGGTACTCTATTTAAGTATCTTGGAGTTCTAGCCTTGATCTATATTCAGAATCTATCATCATGCTAATGTTGGGTATTTTGAGTTCAGGATTATGGCCGGTAAGAAATTGAAGACATACCAGAGGCGTGTGGACGAAGCCGCCATGCTTGGAGTGATAAGAGGAATGCTGGAGAATCAAAGAAACAGACCGAGCTGATCCAGCAGCAAGCGGACTCATTTCGGGAAGGTTTGTAGATCGTTCAACAGTCTGTGAACAATGTTGGAGCTAGACCAGTTGACTGAGTAGGGACCGTAGCAGATTTCAGGCGGTTGGGTCCGTCTACATTTACTGGTTTAAAGGAGTCGTTGCCAGTGGAGCAGTGGCTAGTTGACACAGAGAACTTGCTTTTTGCGGCACAGATTCCAGATGACAAAAAGGTTGTTGTGGTACGCATTCAGCTAGTGGACTACGCCCGAGGATGGTGGCTTGTTGAGGAGAACCGTTTGCCCAAGCCGATCAAGTGGGCGGATTTTTCGAAGAGTCTCCTGGAGAAGTTCTTCCCGCGGACTGCACGGGAGGAAATGGAAGTGAAGTTCATCGGACTAAAGCAGAAGGGGCACCCGTAGATGTGCATGCAGCAGAATGGACGAGACTCAGTAGTTTCGCTGGACCTTTAGTTGCCAACGATGCAGACAGGGCACGGAGGTTCATGCGCAGCCTGGACGTGGACATCCAGAGGCAGATTGTCTCCCTGGGTTTGACCACTTTCTCACAAGTAATTGCGGCAGCCGAGAGCAGCAGAGTTTATCTGGGATGGATGGGAGTTTTTCTGTCGGGCCAGTCGAGTTTAGGGCTAGGCCGACAAATAATATTCTTGCATCAATGGAAGTGATGAAAGTAAAGAGCCGGCTGTTGTTCGTGATTCTATGGACGTGTTTGAAGATATATCGGGTTTACCGCCGAGGAGAGACGTGGAGTTCGCAATTGATCTTATTCCTGGTGCAGCGCCAGTATCTAAAGCGTATTATCCAACGGCGCCAGTAGAGTTGGAAGAAATAAAGAAACAGGTTGCTGAATTGCTTGAAAAGGGTTGGATTCGAAGCAGTAACTCGCCTTGGGGAGCTCCAGTTCTTGTAGTAAAGAAGAAGGATGGCACAAGAAGGATGTGCATCGACTATCGAGAATTAAACCGGGTGACTATTAAGAACAAGTACCCTATCCCTCGCATTGGAGAACTTTTTGAGCAGCTTAGTGGTGCGAGGGTATTCTCGAAGCTGGATTTGCGATCCGGATATCATCAGGTCCGAGTGAAAACATAAGATATTTGCAAGACGGCGTTCCGAACTCAGTATGGACATTACGAGTACTTAGTGATGCCCTTCGGAGTAACGAATGCGCCGGCAGTATTCATGGACTTGAGGAACCGAATCTTTTCACCGTTCTTGGATCAGTTCATTGTGGTATTCTTTGATGATATTCTGGTTTACTCGAAGAGTTTTGAAGAGCATGCTGAGCATTTGAAGATCGCACTGCAGACGTTGAGACAGGAGAGATTGTATGCTAAGATGAGCAAGTGCGGGTTTTGGCTTGAAGAAGTGAAGTTTTTGGGCATGTCGTATCCGGTGATGGAATCGCCGTTGATCCCGAGAGGATTGCAGCAGTTCGAGATTGGCCGATTCCGAAGAATGTTGCAGAGATGAGAAGCTTTCTTGGACTTACCGGGTATTACAGGAGGTTCGTGGAGAACTTTGCTCGTCTGGAAGAGCCTTTGACCAAGCTTACGCGCAAGGAAGTACCATTTGTGAGGACTGGTAGGTGTGCGTCAGCTTTCGAGACGTTGAAACAGAGGTTGATAACCGCTCTTATTTTGACCGTACCAGACGGTTCCGGAGAATTGGTGATTCACAGCGACGCACCGGAGAAAGAATTGGGATATGTTTTGGTGCAGCATGGGAATGTTACAATTTACGCATCGAGACAGTTGAAGACCCATGAGAAGAATTACCCAACTCATGACTTGGAGTTAGCAGCTGGGATTTTCGCTTTGAAGATTTGGAGACACTACTTATTGGGCGAAAGGGGTCGAAATATTCACCGATCACAAAAGCCTAAAATATGTGTTCACACAGAAGGAGCTTAATATGAGGCAGCGTAGATGGTTGGAGCTGATGGCTGACTACGATCTTGATCTTAAGTACCATCCGGGGAAGGTTAATGTCGTGCCGGATGCGCTTAGTCGGTTACCAGCAATTCAGGTGTTAACTACGCAGAAGGAGCTCGTTGAAGATTTTCGAAGATTTGACTTGGAGGTTGTGCTACCGCAGTCTACGGGACAGTTGATGCAGCTGCAAGTACATTCATCGTTGATCGAGAATATTAAAGCAGCGCAATCACAGGATCCTAGACTGCAAAAGTTTCGAGGACAGGTTGAAGCCGGACTACGAACAGATTTAGTGATCCACGAAGATGGTTCGTTGATGTATGGTAGCCGTTTGTGTGTGCCAAAGGGAGATATTCGTGAAGAGCTTATGAAAGAGACATACAGTTCAGCTTATTCTGTACATCCAGGAGGCACAAAGATGTACCGAGATATTCGACAGCATGTCTGGTGGGAAGGCATGAAGCGGGAGATTGCTCGCTTTGTGGCAAAGTGCTTGGTGTGTCAGCATGTTAAGGCTGAACATCAAAGGGTTGCTGGTTTATTGCAACCACTTCCGATTCCTCAGTGGAAGTGGGAACATATAACCATGGATTTCGTGACGGCTTTACCGCGGAGTCCAAAAGGCAACAATGTAGTATGGGTAATTGTTGACCGATTGACCAAGGCAGCTCACTTTATTCCTTTTCGGGTTGGTCAATCAACAGAGACTTTGGCAGAGCGGTACATGCAGGAGATCGTAAGATTGAATGGAGTACCGGTGAGCATCGTGTCCGATCGGAACACTCGGTTCTTATCACACTTCTGGAGGAGTTTACAGGAAAATTTGGGGACTCGATTGAAGTTTAGCACAGCTTATCATCCTCAAACTGATGGTCAGTCGGAGAGAACGATCCAAACTCTTGAGGATATGTTGAGAACATGCAGGTTGGACTTCAAGGGGTCTTGGGAGGATCATCTACTTTTGGTGGAGTTGTCTTACAACAACAGTTTTCAGGCAACTATTCAGATGGCTCCATTTGAAGCTTTGTATGGTCGTAAATGCCGTTCACCTGTTTGTTGGGACGATATCGGTGAACGAAGATTATTGGGACCAGATTTGGTTGTGCAGACAGTTGAGAAGGTTAACCCTATCAGAAATCATATGAAGGCAGCACAGGACCGACAAGGCAGATACGTCAAGAAGACCTCTGGAGTTCACCGTGGGTGATTTGGTATTCTTGAAGATATCACCGACTAGAGGGGTGATTCGTTTTGGAAGTCGAGGAAAGCTTAGTCCTCGATTCGTTGGACCCTTGAGATCGTGGAGCGTGTTGGTGAGGTAGCGTATTGTTTGGCGTTACCGCAGTCCTTGGCAAATGTGCACGATGTGTTTCAGGTATCTCAACTCCGTAAGTATGTTCGAGATGAAACACACGTTTTGGATCATTCGGAGCTAACAGTACGAGAAGACTTGACTTTTGAGGAGCGACCGATTGAAATCGTGGACCGAAAGGAAATGGTTCTCAAGAACAAGGTTATCCCCCTTGTGCTTGTTTCTTGGGGTAATCGCTCGCGTGGAGAGTCCACTTGGGAACGAGAAGATGAAATCCGACAGAAGTTTCCTCACCTTTTCTTGTAGTTATCTATCTTTGTATTCTTGGAATTTCGAGGACGAAATTCTTTTTGTAGTTGGGTATAATGTAACACCCGAGCCCAATACTACTATTTTCAGTTACTGTTTGAGCATAATGTGGTACTCATTTCATTTAACTTGCTTGTTTGTTACTTACTGTAAAATTTACCCGGCAAAGTCATTTCTACATATAACAAATTTTGGCATCTAAAATAAAATTGAAAATATTCATCTTGGCCTACTTGATACCCCTAGCCTCGTGGTAGCGTCCGTGCATTGTGTTCTCGTCCCGTTCAGTGAAACGGGCGAGTTTGGATGGCTACATGCACGTGCGTGTGTCCGTTTTGGGGGTATGCTTTTTAATCATAAAACACTTAATTTTAAAATTTGGATCCTGCTTAAAATCCTATTATTTCAATTTCAAATTTTTGGACTCGACCCGGGCGCGATTTGGAAATGTTTTATTTGGCGCCAAAATCCCAAATTTTAATATTATTAAAACCATCGCAAATATTTTTCTAACTAACCTGATATCTTACTGTTCATTACCTATCTTTTAAATCTTTAAGTTAATCATATAATATTTTTACAATCTTTTATATCCTTCTCAATTTATTCTCTCAGTCAATCGCAACCTCCCCTTTAACCCCGTGGGCCCCACTTTCCCTCTCTCCCTCTTCTCTCTCTCCACTTTTTCTCTCTCTATCTCCCCCTCATATATTCTCTTGTACTTCTCTTTATCATTTTTTCTCTTCTTACTTCATGTCTCGTTTCTCATTTTTTTTAACTGTTCTTTTGTTGCCGGAATTCCGTCGTGCCGGTGACGTTTCTCGACGTTCCAGCGAGGTACCCCGACCCGTGTGGTTCCTTTGTTCATCGTTTGGGTTCATTCCGTGAACCGTGCGCCCGTCGCGAGTTTTCCCCGCCGACGGTTATCGTTCCGTTTTCCCGATTCGCGACCCATCGAGGCAAGTTAATCTTGCTACATGCTATATAATTCATTTTATACCTATTTAAATAAATACCATACCTATAGTTTAAATCTAGTGCCCCATGTTTAATTTTATAACGTTTCGATGTTCCGTTTGCATCCGTTTATATCATATTAAATCTAGATCATGAAAACTTTTCTTGTGACATACTAGATTACATTATACTGCATCCATATCAATTAAAATATACATCGTCGTAATATTTCTTATTATTATCTTTAATTAGTTTATAATCTGCATTTTATGATATTATATATATTTAAAATATTATAGTTTACACATGAAACGTCGTTGAAAAAGCGGATACGACAAATCTGAAATTTACTGTACACCTTACCGTATAAAATTCATTATAAATCATAGAAAAATCATTAGTATACGTTCTTTAGTTCGTTACTAAGATAACTCAGAATACTATAACTATATGAAATATTTACTTGCAAAATAAATTGTTTAAATAACGTAAAATGCAAATGAAAATGTCTCCAAACTGCTGTCCAGGAAAATTCCAGCAGCAAACTTTCAACTTCGAATGTTCATAACTTTTTGTAAGGACAATTTGAGATGCTTATACTTATAAAACTGAAAACCTTATTGAATTATCTTTGTTTTGGTATAAGACACGTCCCTTTTGGAGAACGTTTGTTATTTTTAAGCTATTTTACAAATTAGGGTGACGCTGAATTTCTGAACGGAACTTTCTTATGCATGGTTAATCAATACCACTTTTTTAGTTATTAATCGCTTTGAATATGCTATCCATATTAATATTATTATATCAATATTTATATCACATATTGCTTAGTTGTACATCCCACATTACCATTTTATAGTTTTATAACTTTTCGGATACCCGTTTGCATCCATCGCATTTAAGATACATATAATTGCATCCATAGATCACATTACTACATAATAATGTGATATTAACGCTCCATGTTTAATAAATTGCATCCTAATTAATATTGAAACTATAAATGTAATCCTAATCGATAACTGTGCATCCATGTCCTTGAAATTATATCTATTTGCATATCATATTACATGTTCCAGTTTATTGTTCTGATAGTACTCATGCTTGTTTATTTATACACATGCTTATGTTAGTTTGATTATGAGCACCCACATGACATCTTGTGCTTCCTGACATAACCTGTTACACTTCCTACTATACCTGACATGGTACCGTGTACTGTTGACTTGACCTGATGTACCATGACTCGACCCGTTACCTGATCTTGTGTCTAATGCCAACAAACCTGACATGTAGTCCTCATGGACCGTTCCTGTCGTCTATCCAGACAAACCTGCTTTTACCTGATCCTGTGTTGGCATTAGTCCTTGATTACTGAATACCTGACTTGACATACACAACTTGGGGGTATGAGGAAATCAAAAGTGTAAACTAAAGTGTAACTTAAAAGGGTATTGCTTGATCCGTGGTCCCGGGGGGTAACGGGACAGAGCCATTCGTGACTCTTACATTTTCCTGATCCGTGGTCCCGGGGGGTAACGGGACAGAACCACTATTGGTTCACATATTCCTGATCCGTGGTCCCGGGGGGTAACGGGACATATCCTTTGAGTTACATGGAGGATTACTCAAATTGATTTCAAAGACTTTAGAATAGAAAACCTGATAGAACAGTTTAGTTTACCCACTGCACGCTACCCTGTACTGGTATGATTCATATTATTGTTATTCTTACTGTATTCATGTTTATATTACATTGCCTGCTACACTGTTCATATTATATTACTTGATGACATGACGCGCTGACGTCTGGGTTTTGCATGGCCCAGATTCCGTACCGCTGTTGCAGTCCGAGCAGGAGTACTTCAGCCAGCAGGCTGAGCTGTGAGTTCAGTAGTAGTTAGTTTTATTTCCTGCATTTATTTCTTGATGTGAGCCCGCATTATGGGACACACTTTTCAGTTATTTGTATTGGATCATTTGCTTCCGCATTTATTTATTATTGACTCCTGTTATTCTGAATTATGGACATATGTTAGATAGTTTTATCTTGTTCTTGATATCTCTACAGCCGTAATGTGACTGTGGATGGATACTTCCTACCCACAGGTAGCATGGTTGGCTATGTCACGTACCCAATCTAGCGTACTCTGGGAAGCGGGGCGTGACACATCTCAAATGGGCTGAAACTGAAGCGGGCACTTGATGTCGCCGAGCATGACATTCCAGGCCGTGAAGCTGCTCATCAGGCCGTCAGGGATCAGCTTGCATCTGTCTCGCAGCAACGGGCCCAAGTGGAGGCGGAGTTGGCAGTGGTGGCCGATCAGGAGAAAGCGGGGAAGGAAGTGCGTGAACAATTGCTAGAGCTATGCAGGATGCCTCCTTCTCAGTAACTCTCCTTGTATCGTTTGTACTTGTAAATGTATATATATTTTATTCTTTAGCACAATGTATCCTGTACTCAATCAAGTTTATGAATAAAAGATACACATTTTCTGTAACGTCTTGTGCCATTCCTCCGCCTTTTCTTTCCTTTTATTATCAGCATGCCACCTTAGTAAAACATGGTCAACAGATAATAGAGCACGCATCTTGACTTTCTTAAGAAATAGCGATGGCTTAGGCCGCAGGTTCAGATCTGCTGCCTAAGACTTTTCAACTCCATGAGCTATGAGGGTCTCGTAGAGATTTTTCTCTCTACGGATCGAGAGGATCTCGTAGGTGGGTTTTCTCCTTAGGAATCGTGAGGATTCCTAAGTGTGGTTTTCTCTTATAAGTCGTAAGGATCCTATAAGAGAATTTTTCCCTTTTACGGGTCGAGAGGGCCCGTAAGCGGTTGTTTTCCTCCTTGTCGAGATTTGACTTTGGAGAGTGAGACCCGTGAATAGTATGCAAGAGATCTTTTTGGATCGACTTGCAGAATTCCATTGTTCAGGAAGCAAGTTTTTTAGTCCCTGCTGCCTGAGGCTTCATCTTGCAAGTTGAGACGAATCGGGAATTTTCCCGCGGAGACACTGGTTTCTCTGCGAGCCGACGCGAATCAGGAGGCTCTCGTCAAGGAGTGTTTGTATCCGTGAGTCGAGGAATTTGCTAGGGATTATTTGTTTCCCTAGCGCCAAGGATTATTTATTTCCTTAGGGTTTGAAACGAGTCGAGAATTTCCCACGGAGGCACCGGTTGCTCTGCGAGTCGACGCGAATCAGGAGGCTCTCGTCAAGGAGTGTTTGTATCCGTGAGTCGAGGAATTTGCTAAGGATTATTTGTTTCCCTAGCGCCAAGGATTATTTGTTTCCTTGGGGTTTGAAACGAGTCGAGAATTTCCCACGGAGGCACTGGTGGCTCTGCGAGTCGACGCGGATCAGGAGGCTCTCGTCAAGGAGTGTTTGTATCCGTGAGTCAAGGAATTTGCTAAGGATTATTTGTTTCCCAAGCGCCAAGGATTATTTGTTTCCTTGGGGTTTGAAACGAATCGAGAATTTCCCACGGAGGCACTGGTTGCTCTGCGAGTCGACGCGAATCAGGAGGCTCTCGTCAAGGAGTGTTTGTATCCGTGAGTTGAGGTGTTTGCTAGGGATTATTTGTTTCCCTAGCGCCAAGGATTATTTGTTTCCTTGGGGTTTGAAACGAGTCGAGAATTTCCCACGGAGGCACTGGTTGCTCTGCGAGTCGACACGGATCAGGAGGCTCTCGTCAAGGAGTGTTTGTATCCGTGAGTCGAGGAATTTGCTAAGGATTATTTGTTTCCCTAGCGCCAAGGATTATTTGTTTCCTTGGGGTTTGAAACGAGTCGAGAATTTCCCACGGAGGCACTGGTTGCTCTGCGAGTCGACGCGGATCAGGAGGCTCTTGTCAAGGAGTGTTTGTTTCCCTGAGTTGAGGTATCTGCTGAAGACACTGGTTTCTTCGGAGTTGGACTGAACCGTCAAGATTTGGCTTCGTTTTCTGGCGGAGCCTGTTGGGAAAGTATGGTTCCCTTTTTGTTTACGCCCTTGGATTGTATACAGGGATCGATGTGATCTTAATTGTAGGGCCAAAGTTTTATCATTTCTTTTTTTTGTTTCATTTCCGCGATGCTCTATCATTTCAGCTTTTATATCGCGAAGGTCGCGATTGCTCAATCATTTTGGCTATTTATTTTATTTTTACTCACTGCTTTTATTGCGAGTTGCCCAATCATTTCGGCTATTTATTCTATTTTTACTCGCTGCTTTTTATTGCGAGTTGCCCAATCATTTCGGCTATTTTTTATTTTTACTCACTGCTTTTTATTGCGAGTTGCCCCATCATTTCGGCTATTTTTCATGCATAAATTTTCACTTGCTGCTTTTTATTGCAAGTTGCCCCATCATTTCGGCTATTTCGTATGCATGTGCGGCCTACTGGCTTTTCACCGTAAACCTGAAATTAGACACCGATTTCGGCATCAGCACCGCTACAACTGGGATATTGCCAGGAGCGAATCATCATCTGCCTCTGTCGATGTCGAACAAGGATGGCTTAGCGAACAGGGTTAAGGTCCTGTCGACTAAGGCTTTTGACTTCATGAGCCGTAAGGGTCTCACAAAGGTATTTCTCCCTACAAGTCGTGAGGATCTTGTAGGTGTATTTTCTCCTTAGGAATCGTGAGGATTCCTAAGTGTTTGTTCTTATGTAAGTCATAAGGATCCTACAGGACGATTTTCTCCTTGTAAGTCGAGAGGACTTATAAGGGTTGTTCGTCATGCGAACATATCCCCAGTCACGGATGGGACTTGGTCAGGGAAATGTTTATTCGCGCCCGTGGATTGTATACAAGGGTCAGTATTGAGCCACTTGTAGGGCAGTATCGGGAGTTGTAGGAGTTGCTTAAGCACAGGTTTAGGTTCTCTGTAACTTAAGACTTTCAAATCTTATGGGCCGTGAGGGTCCCATAAGAGAGTTCTCCTTACGAGTCGTGAGGATCTCGCAAGTGTATTTTCTCCTTAGGAATCGTGGGGATCCCTAAGTGTGTTGCTCCCTTGTGAGTCGTAAGGATCTCACGCGGGTGGTTTCTCCTTACAAGGTCGAGAGGACCCTATAAGTGTCCTTTAACGAGGTTACGCCCTTTCAGGTTTTCACAAACACTCGCCGGTAGCCCTGCTGTTTTTACTCACGGAGCCCTTTCGGGTTTTCATCCGTGCCCATTTTGCTTATGGACGTACCGCTTTTTTTTATTCTCTTTTTTTTATATATATTTTTTACGAGGTCGCGCCCTTTCGGGTTTTCACGAACACTCGCCGGTAGCCCTGCTGTTTTTACTCACGGAGCCCTTTCGGGTTTTCATCCGTGCCCTTTTTGCTTATGGACATACCGTTTTTATTTATTATATTTTTTTATTTTTTTTTATCTCGTCAGCCTAAGGATGCTGCGGTAGTAGTTTAAGGACGTTTCGGTCCGCTATTAGTTTAAGGACATTTCGGTCCGACTTTGAGAAGGCTGGTTACTGCTGATAGAGTTTGAGCTTAAGCATAGTATTTCTTTAGGAAGCGACCGTTTATTGGCCTGAAAGACCTTTCACCGTGCATGTCCATGAGTAGATAGGCTCCACCCTGGTAGACCTTATCTATGATGTATGGGCCTTCATAGTTTGGTTCGAATTTTCCTCGTTTGGCGCGATTGGGAATCATAGGCCTTTTGACCATTAGCACAAGTTCGCCTTGGCGGAATGTCCTCGGTCGGGCCAATCTTTCATATGAGCGCGTCATCTTTGCTTTATAAGCTTCCAGATTTTACCGTGCTATGAGCCGGGCTTCATCAAGGGCGTCAAGCTCCTCAAGCCGAAGGTGAGCGTTTTCTTCGTCCGTCAGCTCGTAGTGGACTGCCACTCGTAGAGAGGGTAATTCTATCTTGAGAGGGAGTACTGCTTCTGTACCGAATACCAACGCATATGGCGTTGCGTTCGTGGCCGTTTTAAACGTAGTTCGATACGCCCAGAGAGCTTCTTGCAGTCTTTCATGCCAGTCTTTCTTATTTCGTGACACCGTTTTCTTCATGATCTTCGTTAAGGTCTTGTTGAAGGCCTCAGCTAGACCGTTAGCTCGCGGATTATAAACTGAGGAATATCTCCAGTCTATATTATGCTGTTGCGCGAAGCGACTGATTTTGTGGCTTTTGTAGGCTGGCCCGTTATCGGAGATGATTTGTCTTGGCGTTCCAAACCGATATATGACATGCGTCTTGAAGAAATGGAGGATATTCTCCATCTTTACTTCCCTCAGCAGTACCGCTTCTGCCCACTTAGAGAAGTAGTCAGTCGTCGCTAGGATGAAACGATGTCCTCTAGACGATGCTGGTTCGATGGGGCCGACTATATCAGTCCCCCACATTTCGAATGGCCAGCTAGCCACCGTTGGATGTAGTGGATTCGGATGCTGATGGATGAAGTCCCCATGAATTTGGCATGAGTGGCATTGCTTCGCATGTTCGAGGCAGTCCTGGATCATCGTGGGCCAGTAGTAGCCCATCCGTTTGATCTTTAACTTCATCTTTGGGCCCGCTTGGTGAGAACCGCAGAGTCCATCGTGAACTTCCTGGACGACTCTTTTCGCTTCGTCGGGTCCTAAGCATCTCAGCCACAGAGAATCAAACGACCTCTTGTACAGAGTATCATTGACGAAGGCGAAAGACAGAGCTCGTTTCATGAACTGATGTCTTGTGGACGCTTCTTCAGGCAATCGGTGGGACTTAAAGTAGTCTACGAAGACTTCCCTCCAATCCTCAGCCTTTTCCCGGTCTTTTATTTGCAGAGCCATTTGCTCAGTCGCTCTCTTTTCTTCGGATGATTCCGGAGGTATTTCCGCTGGGGCAAGTGTTTATCCCAATCAGAGCAAAGCTCTGTTTAAATTCCAAAGTGGAAAAAGAAGCAATGCTTCTGTTCTTTCTCCAATCAGAGCAAAGCTCTGCCAAAAAAAAAAAAAATGCGCAGTGCGCAACTGCGCAGTGCGCGACACGTGTCAGCGCAGCTGCGCAGTGTGCAACTGCGCAGTGCGCAACTGCGCAGTGCGCGACACGTGTCACGCAGCTGAGCAGTGCGCGACACGTGTCAGCGCAGCTGCGCAGTGCGCAACTGCGCAGTTGCACGACACGTGTCACGCAGCTGCGCAGTGCGCAACTGCGCAGTGCGCGACACGTGTCAGCGCGCAGCTGCGCAAGCACCAAAAAAAAAAAATCAGTTGCGCGACACGTGTCTGCGCAGTTGCGCAAGCACAGCTGCGCGACACGTGTCACGCGCTGAGAGAGTTGCGCAAAACAGAATAAATCTTTTCTGTTCTTGTTAAAACAAGAAGATTTTCTTCTGTAAAGCAGGGGCCTTTGGATCGAAAATCCAACGGTGGGGAAAATTACCCAAATCACTCAGAAAACGATTTATGTAACAAATTATAACTAATTCATGGGCACTATAAAAAGGACCCTAGACCTCATTTCAAAAGGAGGAAGATCTGGCTAAAAAAAGAAAGAGAAGAGAACTCTTGAAGAATAAAAAAAAAGGTAAAAACCTTTAAAAGAAGAGAAAATTCTCTTATGAACAAGATCATAGATCTTCAACGATAAATAAATAAATAAATAAAATAGTGTCTTGCACTTGTTTTATGAACCATCGGTTCTTGAACCTGAAAGGTTCTTAAATTAATAGTGCTTTGCACTTTCATGATTGGTTCTCTGAGATAAGAAAAACAAGAAAAACAAGAAAAACTTGTTTTTATATCTAAATCAAATAGTGCCTTGCACTTGTTTTATGAACCATCGGTTCTTGAACCTAAAAGGTTCTTAAATTAATAGTGCTTTGCACTTTTATGAACTTTTGGTTCTCTGAGATAAGAAAAATAAGAAAAAACTTGTTTTTTCTTAGATCTAAATCAAATAGTGCTTTGCACTTTTTTTTTTGAACCATCGGTTCTTGAATCTAAAAGATTCTCAAATTAACAGTGCTTTGCACAAATGCAATACATTACTAAAAGGGCCAGGCCCAAATCAAAATGACCTGACAGGCCAAAATAAATTGCAAGGCAATAAATGGGCAGAGCCCAAATAAATTGATGCTTTGCATCCTTTATACAAGGGCA
The DNA here is from genome assembly GCA_030015575.1 of Agapanthus africanus. Taxonomy (NCBI): domain Eukaryota; kingdom Viridiplantae; phylum Streptophyta; class Magnoliopsida; order Asparagales; family Amaryllidaceae; genus Agapanthus; species Agapanthus africanus. The sequence continues at coordinate 793,774,882 of JASDDO010000024.1, read as the reverse complement.
GAGCCCAAATAAAATTGATGCCTTGCATCATTCCTAAAAGGGCAGAGCCCAAAACAAATTGATGCTCTGCATCCTTTCTGGGCAAGGCCCAAATAAAAATAAAAAAAGAAATGCAATGCAAAATCAAATAAAATGTTGAACATTTCAACTGGACTTAGCCCAATTTTGGCCATAAGTCCTTAAATTAAATTGACTGAGCAAAATTGCTCTTCTAAATCAATTTACATCCGGTTCGAGGGTACATCTCCGAACTCCTTTGACATCCGTCGTTGTAATTCCTCAACGACGTCAAAGAGGTGACGGGTCCCAACGACCACACATCGATATGGACTGCGGGGTCCTTAAACTCGTGGACCGAAACGTCCTTAAACTAATATCGGACCGAAACGTCCTTAAACTAATATCGGACCGGAACGTCCCTAAACTAATATCGGACCGGAACGTCCCTAAACTAATATCGGACCACCACATCCCTAAACTGGAATATGGACCACCACGTCCCTAAACTGGCACAATAGAGCCCAAATGCTCTTTTGTCGGATCTAAACGGTCCCGTTAAGTTGATCTTAGTCTCAAACTGGACTAACGTATCCTTAACAAACGTTTGAGTCGATCTTAGCCTCAAAAATGGCTAATGTATCCTCCAAACAGACTTTAGTCCCAAATTGGACTATGAATCTCCCAAACTGGAACAATAGAGCCCAAACACTCTTTTGTCGGATCTAAACGATCCCGTTAAGTTGATCTTAGTCTCAAACTGGACTAACGTATCCTTAACGAACGTTTAAGTTAATCTTAGCCGCAACGCGACTAACGTATCCTTAAACTAAAAACACCAAACCCAAATCTAAGCAAATACGGATTTGGACTAATCCACGTCCTACGGGCGACGGCATTACTCAGTCTCCGTATACAATCCACGGGCAACCACAAACAAAACAAACACACACGACACGAAGTGAAATTCTGGAGAAGGAGAAAGTTGTTACCGCGATGCGGTAGCGTAATTAACTGCAGGGGCTTGCGCTTGCAGGGAAGAGCGTCCCCACAATCAAAAACCCCTCAAGCGAGGGGGAATCTGACGAAGTCTGCTACATCGGCCGCATCCGTCTAAACCTCCGATACACGGTGCCATAAATCAACTTGGCATCTTCGGAGAGGTGGACGGATAAAACCAAATAGCATCTGCCCCGAATCCCAGCGTCAGGACATCGCGGTCTTGTGCGCCGCCGTTCGGAGGGGAACAGATTCTGGCACGCCCGGTGGGACCTCTTCCTCTTTCCACTCCACACTTCGTATGTCGTGTTCGCGAACAAATCGCGGTTTGCTGTGATTGCCTGTGGATTCAAGGTACTAAGATTTGGTGTCTTGCTCCGTGCAGAAAACGGAAGATCAATGGCTTCGAACTGCATCGCCTGCAGCAACAACTCTCGATCCGTCATTACTGGAGGAGTGACTTATGGGCCCCAAGCGGCCTCCCTTTTCAAAATGCCGGTGGAGCAGGTGGCTCAAGCCACCACTAGACTATTTTTTGGGACCATGCTCCCACCAATGAGCTTCAACGCCCCAATGACATTGCAAGAAGCTCCAAAGAAGTCGGTTTTCGATCGACTTACCACTGCCGCGACCCCTCTCAATAGGTCGCCCAACTCCACTGCTTCAGGTTTTAATGGATTAGGCCAGAGCTCTATCGGGCCCATGAAGAAGCCTGCCATACCAGAAGGCGTTATCCCGAAGCGGATAGCTATCCCAGCTCCCGTTCTTGGCGAAGTCACCAAGGTTGCTTCCCATGTTCGGAAGCCCGCTTCTGACAGGTTGGCCGTCCCCGTTCAACGGACGTCGATCTTTAAAAGGCTGGTACCAGCACATTCTGACCAACACAGGGGGCATGAGCAGGTCACCCTTATATCTGAAACAATTCCATCAGCACGACATGCTCGACGTCGCTACTGGCGCCGAGTTAGGAAGGATGGGGGCAACTCCCCCTCTGGACTTACTCGTCCAACTCTAATGGTTGGGATCGATACTGCTGTTCCAACTAAGAACAGCTTTGAACTGCTCAACAAGGTGTGCAGAAACTCTCCTACTGCGATGTTGAAACGAACTCCTTCACCTGTGGAGAATACTCCAGAGAAGAAGCTAGAGCAGCCCCCTCAACGGCTGTCCTCTAAAATTTACAAAGTCTGGCGACAGGTCCAAGAGTCGATGATCGATCAAGACTGCCTCCGACGACAGAAAAAGATGAAGGTTCGGCAGGGGAAGGATTACTCTGTCAAACCACAAAAAGCAAAAGCTACTTGGGTGCCCACTACAACGGCTCCCTTAACTCCAATCACTCAAAAAAGGAGGCCACAAAAAGCCCCTGTGAACATGGCGAAGCATAAAAGCGCTGAACACAAACGCCCCAAGTCTGGGGGCATGGTGGTGCACACTGTTTATATGGCTTCTGGAAAGGAGGAAAGCCGCACTTCTACGGGCCACCGACCGCTCACCCGATCCGTGACGAAAGCCCAGGAGCAACAACAAAAGCTTCAGGAAATGATGACTACAATGGCTGCACTCACTGAGCCAAAAGAAAGCTCTGAAACGTCTTCGGATGAGCGTCAAGAACAAGAAACCGACGCTGACTTTTTACGCAGAGTCCTCGAAAAGAGGGACAAAGAAGCTGCAGAGCAAGCGGCTAATATAAAACAGATGGCGCTCCTCTTCCAAGATATGGTAGGGATGATGTTACAGCCGGAACCTCCTGCTGAAGATCCTCCGATCGTCCTTGAAGACGACAGGGGAGAAACGCCAAATCCTCCGCCGGCTCTGTCAACAGCCAAGGAGGAGGCAATCTCCAAAGTTGACCTAGACGAATATATAGCTCAGCAGATCCGAGTTCATCAGGCGAATGAAGCGGCTGGGCAAATTGTTAGAACCGGACGACCGTATCCGGGCTGGTATGACCAAATCAGTTACCCGCCAGGATATACGATCCCTAAATTCCACGTATATAAAGGGACAGGGAATCCGCATCAGCATGTCGCTCAATTCAGGGCCTTATGCGGCAATACTGGAGGCGATGATAAATTGTTGCTACGTCAATTCGTCGGCAGCTTAGCAGAAACAGCCTTTGAATGGTATTCGGAGCTACCTAACGACTCTGTCAAAACATTTGCAGAGATGGAACTGCTGTTTACACAAAGATTCGCGAGTGCTAGTGAACGCACCCCGATAACAGCACTGATAAATGCCAGGATAAGGCCAGGCGAAACGTGGGTCCAATACGCAACACGATGGCGAAACCTATGGTCGAAATGCGAACAACGCATAGAAGAGGCACCTGCGGTAGGCATGTTTGTGGGCACTCTCGATCCACAGGCGACCATCTCACAATTCATGATGTTCTTCAGGCCGACCACCTTCCAGGCCTTGATTGACAAATTAGCCCAAATGGACCAGATGGGCCATAGGCTTTCTTCTTCAAAGACAGAGCCTTGGAATGAAAAGGGCAAAGGGAAGGCAACCTTCGTTGCCAATACTCAACAACGGTCGAACAACTCAAAGCCGGTCGTTCGCCAAAACAACGTGCGCCCACGCCCATCCCTCGAAGAGAGGCTGGGACGTCCTTACTCATTTCCGCAGAATAAAACGAGAAGACTGTTTGAGCTGGCAGTGCGTAACAGACTCATCAATCTGCCGAGTCCAAAGCGTCTGTCGCAGCCAGGCGACCTTGATAATCCCAATTATTGCCCTTACCACCAAACGGTAAGTCACCCGATTGAGGATTGTTTCGTCTTTAAGGGATGGATCGAGGATCAATACCTGCAAGGCAAGTTCACGCTGTCTGAAAGCTGGAAGGTAAACCCCCCACAGCCGCACTCTCCAAAGAAGACGGACACGCCGGGGGCAACTTGTTCTTTCGTCGAGGATGAAAACGATGGAGAAAACTTATCGGATGAATCCGAAGACTATGTAGCGACTTGTCATATGATTTCTCATTCACTGACGGATGATAAAGAGGCTCCTTGCGCTGAGAAACCAATGGCGAATCCTGAGCCGGAGATTCTACAGCCATCAGACGAGTTGATCGATGTCTTCCTAAGTGAAATTCGTCTGAAAGCAAAAGCCAATCAAGAACGTGAAATGGCCATACTAGAAAGAACCAAGGTATTCTCATCAAATCAAAAGCCATACACTGCGGGTAAAAACAAATTCAAGACGAGGAAACGGTTCGCCAAAGCTCTATCAGTAGGAATGAAGCTACCGCCCTCCGAAGAAAATCCTTTCCCTGAGATAGAGATGCACCCTAACTTCTGTTTATATCATCAGAAGATCATACATCCTACCGAAGACTGCGAATCCTTTAACTGTTGGTGGCAAGGGTATGTCGCTTAAAAGCAACACTTCGACAGGACAAAGTGTGAAGCTTGTGGACATCGGAAAAATGCGATATATGAGCGCAAAGGAGCCGCCGCAAACTGTCATATAGCCGACTTCAAGGGATCACAAATTGTCACCTTTGGAAGCGACTCTGACGAAGAATCTATCCCCAACTTTTCCCTCGGGGAATCTATTTCGAAAATAAAGGAATTGAGAAGCTGCGAGAACGTTCAGCCATGTAATCGCATGCTATTCGAAAAAAATCTTGGCCCCGTAAACAAGGGACCGAGCAAAAAGAATAAAGGAAAAGGAAAAAAGGCCCTCGTCGCCAGCGCTCAACAACAATCAGGTGACCCTAGACCGGTTGCTTGCCAAAGCAACAAGCGGCAATCCCTCCAGGAAAAGCTGAAACGTCCTTACTCGTTTCCGCAAGATAAAACAAGGGGACTGTTCGAGCTGGCAGTGTGCGACAGACTCATCAATCTGCCGAGTCCAAAACGTCCATTGCGGCCAGGCGATATTAATAATCCTAATTATTGCCCTTACCACCAAACGGTAGGTCATCTGATTGAGGATTGCTACGTCTTCAAGAACTGGGTTGAAGACCAATACCAACAGGGCAAGTTCGCGTTGTCCGAAATTTGGAAGGTGAACCCGCCACAACCGCATGCTCTGAAAAATATGGACACGCCGGGGGCATCATGCTCATTCATAGAGAAAGCCTAACGGACCACTACGTCCTAAAACTGGATAACGGACCGAAACGTCCTTAAACTAACAATGGACCGAGATGTCCTTAAACTAATGATGGACCGCAATATCCTAAAACTTGCAAATGACCGAAATGTTTTTAAACTACTACCGCAGCATTCTCAAGCTGACGAGATAAAAAAAAAAACAAAAAAAAAACAAAAAAAAAACGGTATGTCCATAAGCAAAAAGAGCACGGATGAAAACCCGAAAGAGCTCCGTGAGTAAAAACAGCAGGACTACCGGCGAGTGTTCGTGAAAACCCGAAAGGGCGCGACCTCGTAAAAAAAGAAGAAGAAGAAACTAAAAAGAATAAAAAAAAACGGTATGTCCATAAGCAAAACGGGCACGGATGAAAACCCGAGAGGGCTCCGTGAGTAAAAACAGCAGGACTACCGGCGAGTGTTTGTGAAAACCCGAAAGGGCGCAACCTCGTTAAGAAACACTTATAGGGTCCTCTCGACCCTGTAAGGAGAAACCACCTGCGTGAGATCCTTACGACTCACAAAGGAACAACACACTTAGGGATCCCCACGATTCCTAAGGAGAAAATACACTTGCGAGATCCTCACGACTCGTAAGGAGAACTCTCTGTGGGACCCTTACGGCTCATAAGATTTGAAAGTCTTAAGTTACAGAAACCTTAACCTGTTCTTAAGCAGCCTCCACAACCTTCGATTTTGCCCTACAAGCGGCTCATATTGACCCTTGTATACAATCCACGGGCATGAATAAATATTTTCCTAACAAAGTCCCATCCGTGACTAGGAATATGCTTGTACAGCAAACAACACTTGTAAGTCCTCTCGACTTATAAGGAGAAAACCCTTTTGTAAGATCCTTATGACTTACAAGAGAACATGCACTTAGGAATCCTCACGATTCCCAAGGAGAAAACACACCTACAAGATCCTCACGACTTGTAGGGAGAAATACCTTTGTGAGACCCTTACGGCTCATGAAGTCAAAAGCCTTAGCCGACAGGACCCTTAACCCTGTTTACTAAGCCACCTTTGTTCAACATCGACAGAGGCAAATGATGATTCGCTCCTGGCAATATCCCAGTTGCAGCGATGCTGATGCCTAAACCGGTATCAAATTCCAAGCCCTTTAAAGGCAAATGATGATTCGCTCCTGGCAATATCCCAGTTGCAGCGATGCTGATGCCTAAACCGGTATCAAATTCCAGGTCCTTTCACGGCAAATGATGATTCGCTCCTGGCAATATTCCAGTCGTAGCGATGTTGATGCCAAGATTGGTATCAGATCCCAAATCCCCTACTCAAAAAAAAAAATGCATACGAAATAGCCGAAATGATGGGGCAACTTGCAAACAAAATCAGCAAGTAAAAATGTATGCACGAGTAAAAAGAAAAATAGCCGAAATGATTGGGCAACTCGCAATAAAAAAACAGCGAGTAAAAATAAAATAAACAGTCGAAATGATTGGGCAACTCGCAATAAAAAGTAGCGAGTAAAAATAAAGTAAATAGCCGAAATGATTGGGCACCGCGAAAAATAGCCGAAATGATTGGGCAATCGCGACCTTCGCGATATAAAAGCTGAAATGATAGAGCATCGCGGAAACAATAAAAAAAAATGAAAGAATGAAATTTTTTGCCCTACAGGTGAAATCACATTGATCCCTGTATACAATTCAGGGGCACAGATAAAGAGGGAACCATACCTTCCCAACAGGCTCCACCAGAAAGCGAAGCCAAATCTCGACGGTTCATAGATAACCTAGAGACCGTCTCGACATTTGTCGCAATATTACAGACACGATGTCAACAAATGAAGCAAAGGAAGGTCCCTAACTTCAGGGTCTCGACGTCAATATCGACAACTTAAAGATCACCAACGGCGTTTCTCCTCACTCCAACTAGATGCAGACATGACGTCAACAACTGACCTCAGAATCGCAACGAAACGGAACCATGACAAAGTCCCTAGTTCCAAATCTCAATGGCCACGTCTACAGCCTGGAGACCAATAACGGTGTGCCTCCTCATTCCAACAGGACACAGATGTTACACCATCAAGCGGAGCGATGGCAAAATCCCAGCTTCACCTCAGCATTCGTCTCGATACAGTAGACGCAATGTCAACAACAGCGTTCCTCCGCAGTCCAGCTGGAGGCAGATGCAACGTCAACAAAAGACCTCACGGTCGAAACAAAGCGGAGTAACGGCAAAATCCCAACTCCACCTTAGCATTCGTCTCGTTACAACAGACGCAATGTCAACAACGGCGTTCCTTCGCAGCCCAGCAGGGTGTACATGCCAAGTTAACAAAAGACCCCATGGTCGAAACAAAGCGGAGTGATGGCAAAATCCCAGCTCCACCTCAGCATTCGTCTCAATACACCAGACGCAGTGTAAGCAAACGAAGCGAAGGCCACATTCCTAACTTCAACGTCTTTACGGTAACTCACATAAAACCGGAAAGACAATCGGAGACCATCTAACATGAAGTGGTCACCTCCTTGACGTTCGTCTCGATACAGTAGACGAAATGTCAACCTCAGCATTCTTCCTCCAGCAGGGATTCAGACATGACAAAGCAAATGAAGCGAAGGCCACATTCCTAGCTTCAACGTCTTTACGGTAACTCACATAAAACCGGAAAGACAATCGGAGATCATCTCGCATCAGCACAGAGTGGTCACCACATTGACGTTCGTCTCGATACAGCAGACGAAATGTCAACCCCAGCGTTCTTCCTCCAACAGGATTTGGACACACCAAAGCAAACGAAGCGAAGGCCACATTCCTAGCTTCGACGTCTTGACGGTAACTCATATAAAACCGGAAAGACAACCGGAGATCATCTCGCACCAGCACAGAATGGTCACCACCTCGACGTCCGTCTCAATACAGTAGACGAGATGTTGCCCCAACGTTCGTCTCGACACAGCAGACGCAACGTCATCAAACAAACGGAGCCACGGCAAAATCCCTAGTTCCCACCATGACATCCGTCTTGATACAGAGGACGCAATGTCAGCAAACGAAGCAAAGGCCAAATTCCTAGCTTCAGGGTCTTAACGGCAAGTCATATAAAGCCTGAAAAACTATCGGAGATCATTCCACACCAGCGCGGAGTGGTTATGACTCATCGGGGCTCTCCAAAATGAGCCTAACCTCAAGTAAAAAGCGGCATGGCAAATTCCTAGCGCTTGCTCTTCCGACGGTCAAACTGCCAAGGAGGATTGCTTGAAGACGTCTTGTCCAGCCCCCGAAGGGATCAGAGACACGGCAGTCGCAGGGCTACTCGAACAGCACGATTGCATATCGAGGACTATATCAGCTTATGCGACGGTACGATGGCCAAAACCCTAAGTACCACCAACCTTAACGGGCTTCTGTCGTAAAGAGCAGAGGTTAAATGCGACGTTAAGATGTTCTTACGAGAAACGTTCGATTCGTCTCGACTTGTGAAAAATTGTCGAGGCGGCTCGACTCGTGAGATAAAGCCTTAGGCAGTGGGCATAAAAGAAGCCTGTTTCCTAAGCATTGGGACCCTGCGAGTTAGCCCAAAACGGTCTCTTGCATACCATCCACGGGTCTCACTCTCCAACGTCGAACTTCGACAAGGAGGGAAGCAACCGCTTACAAGTCCTCTCGACTCGTAAGAGGGAAAAATTCTCTTGTAGGATCCTTACGACTTACAAGAGAAAACCACACTTAGGAATCCTCACGATTCCTAAGGAGAAAAACCCGCCTACGAGATCCTCTCGATCCGTAGGGAGAAAAGTCTCTATGAGACCCTCACGGCTCATAGAGTTGAGAAGTCTTAGGCAGCAGATCTGAACCTGCGGCCTAAGCCCTCGCTATCTCATGAAGAAATCAAGAACCTTACTCTATTACCCGCTAATTGTGACGACATGCTGGGAAAGAGGAAAAGCAACAGAAAGAGCATCCGATTTACATTTGATCAAGCGTTCAAGACACATTCATTCATGCATGGGCAAAAAGACTCAGGACAAAAGATATATAATAAAGACAAGCTGGGATAAAAAAAATTTTCCATTAATATTGCCCGAAGTTCTTACAATCATAAAAACAATAAACGAAAGTTACAATGGAATAACCTCAGATCCAAGGCATGGATTGAGGAATTCAAAAGCGACCCTATCTATGACTTTCCAAGCCTCGCGGACCATCCTAGTGTGCTTCCTTTCGCGAGCACAAGCGTCAGGGTCCCTTCCGATGTCTTCCACCCTCCGATAAGCAGCGAGTATGGCAGACTGTTGAAAGACCTCGTGCAAGAGGTCGATAAGACTGTCTCGCCGTCTCTTCGAGATAAAATTCGATAGGTACACAGAGTGGACCTTGCCCTCAGCGGCATCCAACGCCCTAAGCGGCACGCCGGAACAAAATAGGGGAAGCACTTCCCAGATAGCTCCCACGATAAGTTTAAGAAGAGAGGAACGGCGGGGAAGCAGTGGACCATTGCATGCGTCGAAGCGACTCATTATTTCAGCACACTCCTCGTTTGTGAACTCCTGATTTTGAGAGCGGCCAAGTCGGCGGATGTCCTCATGAGAGATGATCTCGTTAAGAGCGTACATGTGGGCGTTCATTGTTCCTGTGAAAGAGAATCAACAGAATTATCAGAAAGACTGATTAAGCAAAACAATATAATGCACTGAGGAATAAAATGCCATCTTTAAGTTCCAAGATCCATGAAGAATTCTTAAGAGTTCTTCTATATGATTTAGGAGGAGCAAAGCTCCATTAATGAATTAAGAAAATCTAAGGAAAATCTTTCAGAGAGCAGAGCTCTATGGAACCCTAGTAGGGTCTCCTTTAGTTCTCATTAGATCCCTTTAAGACCTGTAGAGCAAAGCTCTGCTAAGTGAAACCCTAAATAGGTTTCCTTTAGATCATGGATCTATTGAGAGCGAGGCTCTATCAATGAAAATTAATTTAATTTAACACTAATTAAAATTTTCACCTAAAAGTTTTAAGAATTTAACTCTTAAAGTTCTTGAAAATAAAGAGCAGGGCTCTGAGTTCTGAAAGAAAAATTTAGAGATAAGAATCATCTAAGGGACCAAAAGTCCTATTTATAGGCATCAAGTGCCCTTTCAGCTTCCAAGAGATGGCGCGACGGTTCGGAGTCTGCCACCACTGCGCTCACGTTAGGAGGCCACGTAAGCACAACGGTGGGAGGGCATTTGTTTATCCCAATCAGAGCAAAGCTCTGTTTAAATTCCAAAGTGGAAAAAGAAGCAATACTTCTGTTCTTTCTCCAATCAGAGCAAAGCTCTGCCAAAAAAAAAAAAAAAATTGCGCAGTGCGCAACTGCGCAGTGCGCGACACGTGTCAGCGCAGCTGCGCAGTGCGCAACTGCGAAGTGCGCGACACGTGTCAGCGCACTGCGCAGTGCGCAGTTGCGCGACACGTGTCACGCAGCTGCGCAGTGCGCAACTGCGCAGTGCGCGACACGTGTCAGCGCAGCTGCGCAGTGCGCAACTGCGCAGGTGCGCGACACGTGTCAGCGCGCAGCTGCGCAAGCAAAAAAAAAAAAATCAGTTGCGCGACACGTGTCTGCGCAGTTGCGCAAGCACAGCTGCGCGACACGTGTCACGCGCTGAGAGGGTTGCGCAAAACAGAATAAATCTTTTCTGTTCTTGTTAAAACAAGAAGATTTTCTTCTGTAAAGCAGGGGCCTTTGGATCGAAAATCCAACGGTGGGGAAAATTACCCAAATCACTCAGAAAACGATTTATGTAACAAATTATAACTAATTCATGGGCACTATAAAAAGGACCCTAGACCTCATTTCAAAAGGAGGAAGATCTGGCTAAAAAAAAAAAGAGAAGAGAACTCTTGAGAACTCTTGAAGAATAAAAAAAAAAGGTAAAAACCTTTAAAAGAAGAGAAAATTCTCTTATGAACAAGATCATAGATCTTCAACGCTAAATAAATAAATAAATAAAATAGTGCCTTGCACTTGTTTTATGAACCATCGGTTCTTGAACCTGAAAGGTTCTTAAATTAATAGTGCTTTGCACTTTCATGATTGGTTCTCTGAGATAAGAAAAACAAGAAAAACAAGAAAAACTTGTTTTTATATCTAAATCAAATAGTGCCCTGCACTTGTTTTATGAACCATCGGTTCTTGAACCTAAAAGGTTCTTAAATTAATAGTGCTTTGCACTTTTATGAACTTTTGGTTCTCTGAGATAAGAAAAATAAGAAAAAACTTGTTTTTTCTTAGATCTAAATCAAATAGTGCTTTGCACTTTTTTTTTTGAACCATCGGTTCTTGAATCTAAAAGATTCTCAAATTAACAGTGCTTTGCACAAATGCAATGCATTACTAAAAGGGCTAGGCCCAAATCAAAATGACCTGACAGGCCAAAATAAATTGCAAGGCAATAAATGGGCAGAGCCCAAATAAATTGATGCTTTGCATCCTTTATACAAGGGCAGAGCCCAAATAAAATTGATGCCTTGCATCATTCCTAAAAGGGCAGAGCCCAAAACAAATTGATACTCTGCATCCTTTCTGGGCAAGGCCCAAATAAAAATAAAAAAAGAAATGCAATGCAAAAGCAAATAAAATGTTGAACATTTCAACTGGACTTAGCCCAATTTTGGCCATAAGTCCTTAAATTAAATTGACTGAGCAAAATTGCTCTTCTAAATCAATTTACATCCGGTTCGAGGGTACATCTCCGAACTCCTTTGACATCCGTCGTTGTAATTCCTCAACGACGTCAAAGAGGTGACGGGTCCCAACGACCACACATCGATATGGACTGTGGGGTCCTTAAACTCGTGGACCGAAACGTCCTTAAACTAATATTGGACCGAAACGTCCTTAAACTAATATCGGACCGGAACGTCCCTAAACTAATATCGGACTGGAACGTCCCTAAACTAATATCGGACCACCACGTCCCTAAACTGGAATATGGACCACCACGTCCCTAAACTGGCACAATAGAGCCCAAATGCTCTTTTGTCGGATCTAAACGGTCCCGTTAAGTTGATCTTAGTCTCAAACTGGACTAACGTATCCTTAACAAACGTTTGAGTCGATCTTAGCCTCAAAAATGGCTAATGTATCCTCCAAACAGACTTTAGTCCCAAATTGGACTATGAATCTCCCAAACTGGAACAATAGAGCCCAAACACTCTTTTGTCGGATCTAAACGATCCCGTTAAGTTCATCTTAGTCTCAAACTGGACTAACGTATCCTTAACGAATGTTTAAGTTGATCTTAGCCGCAACGCGACTAACGTATCCTTAAACTAAAAACACCAAACCCAAATCTAAGCAAATACGGATTTGGACTAATCCACGTCCTATGGGCGACGGCATTACTCAGTCTCCGTATACAATCCACGGGCAACCACAAACAAAACAAATACACACGACACGAAGTGAAATTCTGGAGAAGGAGAAAGTTGTTACCGCGATACGGTAGCGTAATTAACTGCAGGGGCTTGCGCCTGCAGGGAAGAGCATCCCCACAATCAAAAACCCCTCAAGCGAGAGGGAATCTGACGAAGTCTGCTACATCGGCCGCATCCGTCTAAACCTCCGATACACGGTGCCATAAATCAACTTGGCATCTTCGGAGAGGTGGACGGATAAAACCAAATAGCATCTGCCCCGAATCCCAGCGTCAGGACATCGCGGTCTTGTGCGCCGCCGTTCGGAGGGGAACAGCAAGCACCCGACGGCTTTGTACCACGATTCTTATATCATCGAGGTTCTTATCAGCCAGTTCTTTAGCGGGCTTGGCCAATGCGTCAGCTTTGCTGTTTTCCGCGCGCGGTATGTTCTCCAAAGTATAGGAGAGAATTTGGGTCAACAGTTGTTGCACCTTTTCCCCGTACTTCACCAACTCCGGTTTGCACGTTTGGTAGTCGCCGTTTACTTGACTAACGACCAGTTGAGAATCTCCGTATATGAGGAGGTTTTCAATTCCCATGTCGATGGCGATCTCAAGACCTGCTATCAAGGCTTCAATTCGGCTTCGTTATTCGTCCTCGGCTCTGTTAAGGAGAAAGCGAAACGCATTATCTCTCTTTGTGGAGTCACGAAGATGAGGCCTACCCCCGATTTGATTATAGGGGTACTTTGTTTGCGCTTCTTCATGGAAGACGCTCCATCGAAAAAGAGCTCCCATCGGGTATCACCACCGTCGATTGCGTCGAACGCATGCTCGTCTGGTAGATCGCAGCTCAGAGGAGAATCGGCGGGTATCGGATGCTCAGCAAGGAAGTCGGCGATGGCCTGGCCTTTCACTGCCTTGAGAGGTTGATACGTTATCGAGAACTCCATCAAGAGCAGAGCCCATTTAGCGAGTCGACCTGTCAGTATGGCCTTTGACATTAAATACTTAAGAGGGTCCACCTTCGAAATGAGACGGACCTCATGCGCCAACGCATAGTGCCTGAGCTTTGTTATCGCGAAGATCAACGCCAGGCAGTGTTTTTCGATGGGGGAGTAGTTGTTTTCTGCCCCCAGCAGAACTCGACTTAAGTAGTAGAGTGCTCTTTCTTTCCCTTGATCGTTCTCTTGTGCCCATAATGCGCCTAAGGAACTTTCGAGGGCGGTTGTATAAAGAATGAGGGGTTTTCCCTTGACCGGAGCAGCCAACACCGGCGGGTTCTGCAGGTACTGTTTAATTTCGTCCAGCGCGCTTTGGCATTTTTGGTCCCAGACGAACGGGGTTCCCTTCTTCATCAGGTGGCTGTAAGGACGGCACTTTCCTGAAAGGTTGGCTATAAATCGCCGTATATACGCGAGCTTCCCTTAGAGAGACCGCAGCTGTTTGAGAGTCCTTGGCGGAGGCATTTCCATGATCGCCTTGATCTCGGACGGATCTATTTCGATACCTCGGTGTCGGACGATGAATCCCAGGAATTTGCCCGAGGAAACTCCGAATGCACATTTGAGAGGGTTCATCTTCAAGTTGTATTGCCGAAGGCGTTGAAATACAGTTTTTAGGTGCTCAAGATGTTCCTCGTATGATTTGCTTTTAACTACGAGATCGTCGATGTAGCATTCGACGATTTCATGTATGAGGTCATCGAAGATCTTTGTCATGGCCCTCTGATAGGTGGCACCGGCGTTCTTTAGACCGAAGGGCATCACCTTGTAGCAGAATATACCCAAAGGAGTCCGGAAGGCGGTGTGCTTCTGGTCTTCGGGATGCATCTTTATCTGATTATACCCTGATGAACCATCTATGAAGAAGAAAACCTCATGAGTAGACGTATTGTCTATCATCAGTTCGGTGACTGGCACTGGAAAATCGTCTTTCAGGCAGGCTTTATTGAGATCCCGGAAGTCCACGCATATGCGCACTGTCCTATTTTTCTTCATCACCGGGACGATGTTGGCGATCCAATCGGGGTATTGAACTTTCTGGATGAAGCCAGAGTCGATCAGCTTCTTGACCTCGGCATTGATGCTCATCTCAAGCTTGAGCCGCATTCTCCTCGGCGCCTGTTTGACTGGCTTGACGTCCGGGGATATCGCCAATTTATGCACGGCAATTTCTGGATCTAGTCCCGGCATTTCGGAATAGTTCCATGCGAAGCAATCTCTGTGCTGCATAAGCAGGTCTTTTAATAAAGCCACATTCTCTTCAGATAGCAGCTCGCTGATGAATGTCGGTCGCGGGTCATTCGCTGTTCCCAACTCAATTTTCTTAAGGTTATCTGCAGTGGTATGAATTCCATCTTCCAGCTCTTTTGGCGCTGGTGGAAATTCTGAGATTACCTCGTCGTTGCTGTTTTCGAAGCACCAGGGAAGGTCATCCATGTTCTCGGGCTCTTCTTTTAATATTGTTATCACGTAACAAGTGCGAATCCGCTTCCAATCCCAATATGGAGTTGGTTCTGTTCTTGTGGCTTTGGGTTCGTGCTTCTGTGGCGGCGCTACCCTCCAGTTGTCGGACATAGCGAATTTGCCGAGCTGATACTGATCTTCGACCCAATTCTTAAAGGTGAAGCAGTCTTCGAGAGGGTGCCCTATTACTCGATGGTAAGAGCAATAATTTGGGTCAGAGACTTCACCTGCTCGTTCGGGGTTTTTGGACTCCAGCAGTGTAAGCATTTGATGTTTTAGAGCAAGATCGAGTATCTTCTTCGTCTTGTCCCGAGGAAACGAGTATGCTCGACCCATTTTCTTCATGAGGGACAGATCAATAACGCTCGGCTCCCACTTGCGTGGCTTCTTAGCCCCGTTTTCTTGCTGTTGAGTGTCTTTTTGGCCTTTCGACTTGTTTCTGCCTCTGCGCCGAGCCTTCTTTATAACGGGTTAACAAGGAGCGGCATTTTCATCTTTCACGGCCTGTTGAAGGAGACGTTGCGTTCTGGCTTTCTCGTAGATGGTCATTTCGCGATTGTGATCATCTCGGACCTTTTGACCAGCTTCCCTTATAACCCTGTCCATTTGTTCTTCAAACGATAGACCGGGCACTTTTGCATCAGGAACTTTTACTGTCTCAGGATCAGCGTTGTTCCATTGAGCATTTGCTTCTTCATTGAAGTCGTGCACGACGTAACAGTCGCGGAGCAGTTCTTGTTTCTTGGGGCGAATGTATCCGAGCCCGATCGTCTCCATCCTCCCATTAGGCAGCTTGCGTTGAGTCCCAGGAACGTTCCAGACCCTGTCATAGAATTTGGCCTTTCTAACGGTCTGTTTGAAGGGTATCCCCTGGCGTTTCAGCAGCTTTTTTAAACCTTCCGTATAATATCTGGGTAGACGGATGGGTTGAAGTCTGTCCAGCGTAGGATCTGCGCCATGCCAGATTTCTTTCTCCACCTTAGTTTCTTCAGAGCGGTAGAACAGAATTGTTTTCTCGCTCTCTCGTCTGGGAAGGATATAGAACGTTTGCAGCTCTTCTACATTGTGAATATCAAGTGCATCCAGCTCTTTATGGTGTTTAAGCGGCACTATGGCGACTCGTAGACTTTGCCCTTCGTCAGCGGACGTTCGTATTGAAGGTCGAGCAGAGAATACAGCATGGATCTCATCTTCCGAGTCGCTACCAAAGACCAACGTAGGAGTGAACGGTCCTGGCTTGTTGTGTTGGGACGGATCCGAACAAACTATCTCCTCTTCCTCCTCGGTATCACTGCCGAAGACAGGGATGGTGGCGTTAGCTTTGTTCTCTGGCTTGTGACACTTCTCCGTGTCTTCGAAATCCGGTAAGAAGTATTTGGCATCTTCATATTTGCGGACCTCGTTCACAGAGAACGGGTTTAGTTCTCCCATCACGGTATACTCGAAACCATCCTTAAAATACTTCATATACTGATGTTGTGTAGAAGGGATGATGTTGTACTCGTGTAACCATGGTCGGCCGAGCAGAGCGTTGTAGCATGTCTTGGCATCTATGACGTGGAATTTAATGTCCGTGACGAGCAGTCCGAAGCGTAGCGTCAGTATCACAGATCCAAGAGTTTTTGATGATTGGGAGTCGAACCCGGAGATGGTGATCTTGTCTCGAGCGAGGTGTTGAACGCTCATGCAAATTTCTTTTAAAACCCGCACATTGAGTAGGTTGACAGACGACCCGTTATCGATCAGGATTTTGCCTATCTTTATATCATGGCAGTATCCTGAGACATAGAGGGGGCGATTGTGTTCGCACGTCCCAAGGAGAAGGTCCTCGTCGCCGAAAGTGACATCGGCCGTGTGCACTTCTTCCAGTTCATCCTTCATCTTTTCTTTGGCTAGGAGAGCCTGGAACTGCTCTGGGTCCTATAGTGCCTTAACTAATGAATCTCTCGCCTCCTTTGATAGTAAGAGGGCGTCAAGAATGCTGAGCTGTGAGGGTAGCTTTCTCAGATGCGCTAAGACGTTGTAATCCACCTTATTTCTTTTCGGAGGGTCCTTGGCGTTTAGCTCCTCCACAACTTGGTCATCTAAGACGATATCTTCAGAGACCTTCTCTTTTCCCTTATCTTTTTTATTTGAGGGTCCGAGATTCTTTTCGGGCAGCGTGCGGTTACGTAGCCGGATATTTTCGCAGACCTTCGGCTCTTTTTCTTTTCCCGAAGTGGATTCTTTAAAGAGAGGGGCAAGTTCCAGCTCTTCATCAGAATCGCTCCCGAATGTAGGCACTTGTGATCCACCGGTGTTAACCATGCAACAATCGCCAGCAGTTCTTTTAAGCCCTTCGGACGTATTTCTTTGCTCCCGACGAGTTTTGCGTTTTTCTCGCTTAAAGTCGATGAGCAATATATCCTTGCCACCATCTATCAAAAGCTTTGCACTCTTGAGGGGGGTGTGAAACCTTCTGATGATATAAGCAATAGGAGGGGTGCGTTTCCACTTCACCGGTGATGTTTCCTTCAGAGGATGGTAGCTTCATGCCCATTGATATGGCCTTAGCAAACTTTTTCCTCATCTTGAATTGGCTTTTGTCCGCAGTGGGTGTACTTCGCTCCAGCGGGAGTATCTCAATTCTTTCGTTAAGGCGCTGGCGTTTGGCCCTTTCGAATATAACCTCCTCGCGCTCCCGATCAGCTCTGCTTTTTAATCGAGCTTCGTTGAGGAATGCGTCAATTTCCTCATCTGATGGCCCCAGAATTTTTGATTCAGGATCTGCCCCCAGCGTTTTAGTACAAGAAGTCTCCTCATCGTTCGTGAACGAATGGGAAATCAGATGACAGCTCGCCACGCATTCTTCAGATTCATCTGACGAACTTTCTCCCTCACCTTCCTCTTGAAAGACGTGGTTGAGAAACTCTCGGAATGTAATGGGAGTCCGTGCCTTCTGGTTGTATTCCTCCAGCGCGTCAATTTGTTTTTGCAGGTCCGTGCGCTTGTCGCCAGGCTTCACGGGCTTCTTTGACTTCTTTTTCTTCTTCTTCGAGGATTTTGACGGCTGGTTGCGAGTGCTTGAGCCACCACCATTGGTCTTTGGGGTTGAACGTGGCTTCAACATCCCTTCAATGACCTGCGGTTCCAACGGGTTCTTCCATTTGATTGCTGGGCATGTCTGAAGATCGTTTAGCATCCTCTTTGTCTTGGCTGATAGTACAACCTCCCAAGGAGCTTCTTCAACGACGGAGCATGTTGCCCCCGGCGTATTCGTCCCCTTAGAGGTGTGGGGCTGCGGGGGATTCACCTTCCATTTGTCAGATAACGCGAACTTGCCCTGTCGGTACTGGTTTTCAAGCCAATTTTTGAAAACGTAGCAATCTTCGATCGGATGGCCTAGTACTCGATGATAAGGACAGTAGTTGGGCTCGTTGACGTCACTTGGTTGCAACGGACGTTTTGGATCCGGCAGATTTATGAGTCTATTGCGTAATGCCAGCTCGAATAACCTTCTCGTTTTATCGTGGGGAAACGAGTAAGGACGCCCTAGTCTCTCCTCAAGGTCTACGTACGGGCGCATATTATTTTGACGCACGACTGGCTTCGAGTTGCTCGGTTGTTGTTGAGCATTAGCGACGACGATCGCTTTTCCCTTCCCTTTGTCATTTCGGGAGTCCGGCTTTGGAAAAGGAGGTTTATGGCCCATCTGATCCATCTGTGCTAGCTTGTCAATCAAGGCCTGGAAGGTAGTCGGCTTGAAAAACATCATAAACTGCGAGATGGTTGCCTGTGGATCGAGGGTTCCCACAAACATACCCACTGCGGGAGCTTCTTCAATGCGCTGCTCGCACTTCGACCATAAGTTACACCACCGTATAGCATATTGGACCCATGTCTCATCTGGCTTTACCCTGGCGTTAATCAGTGCCGTCATCGGGGTATGTTCACTGGCGCTTGCAAAATGTTGAGTAAACAATAGCTCCATTTCCGCGAAGGTCTTGATCGAGTCGTTCGGGAGCTCAGAGTACCACTCGAACGCCGTATCTGATAAACTTCCAACAAACTGGCGAAGCAACAGCTTGTCGTCACCGCCGGTGTTGCCGCAGAGTGCCCTGAACTGGGCAACATGCTGGTGGGGATTGCCAGTCCCCTTGTAGACATGGAACTTAGGAATTGTGTAACCGGGTGGGTACTTGATTTGGTCGTACCAACTTGGATATGGCCGCCCCGTTTTTACGACCTGGCCAGCTGCTTCCGTTGCTTGATGGACCCGGATCTGCTGAGCTATGTATCCGTCCAGATCGGCTTTGGAGATTGTCTCTTCTTTAGCTGCTGACAGAGCTGGCGGAGGATTCGACGTCTCTCCCCTATCGTCTTCAAGGATGATCGGGGGATCTTCAGCAGGTGGATCTTGTTGAATCATCATACCCACCATATCCTGGAACAGGAGGGCCATTTTCTTTATGTTGGCTGCCTGTTCCGCAGCTTCTTTATCCTTCTTCTCCAGTAAGCGACGAAGGAATTCAGCGTCAGTTTCTTGTTCTTGACGCTCGTCCGAGGACGTTTCAGGGGTTTCTTTTGGCCCTGTAAGTGCGGCCATAGCGTTCATCATCTCTTGGAGCTTCTGCTGCTGCTCCTGAGCCTTGGTCACTGACCTCGTGTGCGGTCTATGACCTGTTGATATGCAGCTGTCCTCTTTACCAGACGCCATACAGACGGTATGAACTACAATGCCCCCAGACCTAGGGCGTTTGGGTTCACCTCCTTTGGTATTTACTGTAGGTGTAGGGACTTTCTCTGGCCTCCTTCTCTTATGGGCCGTAGAAGTTGAAGGGGCCGTTGCTTTGGGCACCCAAGCGGTAGTCACCTTTCGTTGCTTGACCGGGGGATTTTCTTCTTGCCGACCTTTCGACTTCTTCTGTTGGCGGGAGAAGTTAGGATCAATGACAGATTCTCGGACTCGTCGCCATGTCTTATAGATCCTGGAGGACAGCGATTGAAGAGGCTGCTCCGGCTTTTCCGCTTCCACGGCGGTTTCTACCGGCGGAGGAGATCTTTTAAGGACCGCAGTTGGCAAATTTCTGCGTACCCTATTTAACAGCTCAAAGCTGTTCCCGGTTGGAACAGCAGCGTTAACTTCCACCGTCGGAGTTGGCGGAGTCATCCCAGAAGGGGAGTTGCCCCCGGCCCTCCTTATCCGGCGCCAGTGGAGTCGTCGGGCGCGATGAGCCGTCGGTATTGGCTCAGAGACAGAAACAGCTTCTTCTTGCCCCCTGTTTAGGTGTGGGGTGGTTGCCGGTGTCAGCCTATTGAAGACTGATGTCTTTTGAGCAGCAAGAGTAGGAGTGGGAGTTGGGACGGTCAATCTTGTAAAGACCGATCTCTTAGCGGGAGAAGCCGCTTTGATGACTTCAAGAGCAGGTTTGGATACTCCTTTTGGAATAACCTTTTCTGAGACTGCACGCTTCATTGCGGGTCCGCGAGAGTTTTGGCCCAGTCTGGAGAAGACCGGGGCACTGGTGTTGGGCGACCCGTTGAGAGGGGCCGCAGTAACTGAAAGTCAATCGAAGACCGACTTCTTAAGAGCATCTTGTACGGGCACAGGGGTGCTGAAGCTTGTTGGCGGAAGCATAGTTCCGAAAAACAGCCCCGTGGTGGCTTGAGTAATCTGCTCTACGGGCTTGGTGAACAAAGAGGCCGCTTGGGGCCCGTAGGTTATGCCCCCAGTTGAGGCCAGACGCGAGCTGCAGTTGCAGTTGGAGCACTTCGAACAAGTTGAGGCCATCGATGCTTGATTCCTCTTCTGCACCAAGCGAGAGACCAAATCTTAGTAATCTTGAAATCCAAAGGCAACCATTAACAAACCGCGATTAGTTCGTGAAGACGACACACGAAGTGTGGAGTGGAAAGAGGAAAAGGTCCCACCGGGCGTGCCAGAATCTGTTCCTCTCTGAAAGACGGCGACGACGCTGGGGACATCTTGCCTGAGATTCGGGGCAGATGCTATATGGTTTTACCCGTCCACCTCTCCGAAGATGCCAAGTTGATTTATGGCACCGTGTATCGGAGGTTTAGACGGATGCGGCCGATGTAGCAGACTTCATCAGATTCCCCCTCGCTAGAGGGGTTTTTGATTGTGGGGACGCTCTTCCCTGCAGGCGCAAGCCCCTGCAGTTAATTACGCTACCGCATCGCGGCAGCAACTTTCTCCTTCTCCAGAATTTCACTTCGTGTCATGTGTGTTTGTTTTGTTTGTGGTTGCCCGTGGATTGTATACAGAGACTGAATAATGCCGTCGCCCGTAGGACGTGGATTAGTACAAATCCGCATTTACTTAGATTTGGGTTTGGTGTTTTTAGTTTAAGGATACGTTAGCCGTATTGAGGCTAAGATCAACTTAAACGTTCGTTAATGATACGTTAGTCTGATTTGAGACTAAGATCAACTTAACGTGGTGATCCATTTAATATATGGCTGTCGGGACTCATCACCTATCTGACGTCGTTGAAGGATTACAACGATAGGTGTCAGAGGAGTTCAGAGATGTACCCTTGAACCAAAGTCGATTTGGAGTTTTATAGTCCGTTTGAATGTTTAAGGATACGTTAGCCGTGTTTGGGGCTAAGATCAACTTAAACGGGATCGTTTAGATCTGACAAAAGAGCATTTGGAGGCTCTATTGTTCCAGTTTAGGGACATAGTGCTCCGTGTTCCAGTTTAGGGACATGGGGGTCCATTGCCAGTTTAGGGACGTGGTGGTCCGTATTCCAGTTTAGGGACGTGGTGGTCCGTCATTAGTTTAAGGACATTTCGGTGCATCGCCAGTTTAGGGACGTGGTGGTCCATCATTAGTTTAAGGACATTTCGGTCCAATATTAGTTTAAGGACATTTCGGTCCATCAGTCCCATTTTGGGACGAATATTAGTTTAAGGACGTTTCGGTCCACGAGTTTAAGGACCCTGCAGTCCATGTTGATGTGTAGTCGTCGGGACCCGTCACCTCTCTGACGTCGTTGAAGGATTACAACGATGGGTATCAGAGAAGTTCGGAGATGTACCCTCGAACCGGAGGTAAATTGATTTAAGAGAGCAATCTTGCTCAATCAATTTAATTTGAGGACTTATGGCCAAAATTGGGCTAAGTCCAGTTGGAAATGCTCAAAATTTATTTGCTTTTGATTTGCATCTCTTTTTATTTTTATTTGGGCTCTACCTATGAAGGATGCAAAGCATCAATTTATCTTGGGCTTTGCTCATTTATGAATGATGCAGGGCACCAATTTTATTTGGGCTCTGCCATTTTATTACTTTGCAATTTATTTAGGCCTATTAGGTCTTTTTGATTTGGGCCTGGCCCTTTAAGAAATGCATTGCATTTGTCAGACGCTTTGCGCCAATCAGGGAGCGCAAGCGCTTGTGATGACGACACGTGTCATGCAAGCGCAGTGCGCTGCGCTAGTGCGCTGCGCTTGCGTTGCTGATACGTGGCGTACCTTGGTGAGTTGCGCCAATTCCAGAGAGCAAAGCTCTATTTCAAGAGCGCGACAGCGCAGTTTGGAAGTGCAAAGCACTAAGAATCTTTTAGATTCAAGAACAGAAGTGCAAAGCACTATTTAATTTCTTGATCTAATTTAGATCAAAGAAAAGATAAGTTTTTCTTATTTTTCTTATCTCAAAGAACCAAAGGTTCATAAAAGTGCAAAGCACTATTTTATTATTATTATTTTTTATTAAAGATCATTGATCTTGTTTTTAGATCTATGATCTGTTCATGAGAGAACTTTCTCTTTCTTCTAAAGGTTTTTTTTACCTTTTTGTTCTTGAGGAATTCTTCAGAGTTCTCTTTCCCTTCTCTTTTTTTTAGAAAATGTTGATGCCTTTGAATTGAGGCCTAGGGTCCTTTTTATAGTGCCCATAAATTAGTTAAATTTGTTAAAGAGATCTTTCTCTGAGTGATTTGGGGAATTTTCCCCACCGTTGGATCTTTGATCCAATGGCTTCTGTTTTACAGAAGGAAATCTTCTTGTTTTAATAAGAACAGAAAGATTTCTTTAAAATCTTTATTCTGTTTGGCGCAAATGCCCCAACGCGTGACATGTATCACGCAGCGCACAGAGCAGCGCAACTGCGCTAGCGCATCTGCGCTGACACGTGTCGCGCAGCGCACAGCGCAGCGCAACTGCGCTAGCGCATCTGCGCTGACACGTGTCGCGCAGCGCAGTGTATGCGCAACTGAAGCGTTGCTTCCTTTAATTTTGCTTAAAATAGAGCTTTGCTCTGATTGGGCGCGCCTTCTTGGGCGCTGCGCTGATGCGTCTGCGCTTGACACGTGGCGCGTTGCGCCCGGGATTTGAAGCGTTGCTTCAAAATTTGAATTTTGAATTTCCAGCAGAGCTTTGCTCTGATTGGGGGAAACACCACTATCTACGAAGCCCTCTGGCTGTGTCATGTACACGCTCTCTTCTAAATCACCATTTAGAAAAGCGGTCTTGACATCCATCTGCCAGATTTCATAGTCATGGTATGCAGCGATGGCAAGTAGGATCCGGATGGACTTAAACATAGCCACTGGAGAAAAGGTTTTATCATAATCCACACCTGGTCGTTGACGAAAACTTTTTGCTACAAGTCTAGTTTTGAAAGTCTCAACTTTTCCATCTACACCAAGAATCTTCTCAAGATCCACTTGCCCCCGATGGGTTTTACCACTTCAGGAGCAACTTCCAAAGTCCATACTTTGTTGGTGTACATGGATTCCATCTCAGATCGTATTGCATACAGCCATTTCACAGAGTCCGCACTCGTGATAGCCTGCTCGAAACTAGTTGGGTTATCATCTTCCATGATGCAATCCTCGCTCCCACCGTCTACGAGAAAACTGTAGTATCTCTCATGTGGATGAGGAACCCTACTAGATCTGCGGAGTGGCTGAGGTTCGTCAGGGACTATTGAATTATCCGGCTCCACCAAATCATCAGTTGTAGTTTATGTAGCTGGAACTTCTTCCAGTTCTACCTCATGACCACTAATTTCTTTCATAAGAAATTCCTTCTCTAAAAAGGTGGCATGTTAAGCAACAAACACATTTTGTTCCTCAGAGTGGTAGAAGATATGCCCTCGCGAATACTTGGGATATCCTACAAACTTGCACAGAACTGGCCTTGCCTCAAGCTTGTCCGGATTTTGAGTTTTAACATAGGCCGGACAACCCCACATCTTAATGAAATTAAGACATGGTCTCTTCCCCTCCCATATCTCATATGGAGTGGTAGGCACTGATTTAGTCGGAACTCTATTCAATAGATATGCGGCTGTCTCAAGCGCATAACCCCAAAAGGAAATAGGTAACTCAGCAGTACTCATCATAGAGCGCACCATATCTAATAGGGTGCGATTCCTCCGCTCCGACACACCGTTGTGCTGTGGTGTATACGGAGGAGTTAGCTGAGAGAGAATACCATTCTCTTTTAAATAGTCCAGGAACTCCATGCTTAAGTATTCTCCTCCCCGATTAGATCGTAGGATTTTAATACTTTTACCCGTTTGGTTCTCTACTTCGCACTTATATTCCTTGAATTTCTCAAAATTTTCAGACTTGTGTTTCAACAGGAACACGTGTCCGAATCTTGAGAGATCATCGGTGAACGTGATAAAGTACGAGGAACCATTCCTGGCATGTGTAGACATGGGACTGCATACATCACTATGTAATAGTCCTAAGAGTTCAGTAGCTCTTTCTCCGTGTCCAGTAAACGGAGTTTTGGTCATTTTGCCTTTGAGACATGACTAGCAAGTTTCATAAGATATAAATTCGAGCGGGTTCAAATATCCATCCTTATATAATTTAGCTAGTCGTGTCGCATTGATATGACCTAGTGTCACGACCCAAAAAGTACGGAACATGACCGACACTTAAATTACGAAACGTCTCGAGGCGTACATAATCTAAGTAAGCCAAACCCCAGAAATCAAAACCAAGTAAAGCAGTAGAGTGAAGGAAAAACCAATTTAAATCAAGTAGTTTAGCAACATAAGCCGAATATGTGTTTTTAAAAAAATCACAAGTCTTTTCTGAAAATTTCAGCTGAGTTTCCTTTGTAAATACTAGCCCCGAACGGGGTACAACATGATAAATATATGCATCAATAATAAAAGGCATTCCCAAGCGGGAGCTAGCTCTTCGTCAATCGACGGCCACAACCACGCAAGCAATAATATACAACGCCGAAGGGCGAGAATCAAAACTGAAAGGAAAACTCTAAAACACATGAAAACCCATAATAATACAATGCGCGACTCTAAGGTCGAAAGAATATACACTGGTCTTCTATGTCTATCAATTAATACAAGTCTGGTTGATGGAATTTGCTAGATACAACTGAATGTAATAAAGTACAATGGCGGTCACGATGCAAGTGAACCCACCTACCAAAGCAATCATCCGGAAAGAGAGCAGTGTGCCAGCAAAACCGTAACGAAACCTGTACGGCAAAACCTGCAAGAAACTGTGGCACAACGGGGGTGAGTTGCCAACTCGTGAGTAGAAAACATCTACGCGTAGAAATCGCATGCATAACGCTATCCTAGGTCATATCAAGTAATATCCTCAAATAAAAATCCTGGTCCATCTATGTATAAGTGTAATACTACATGCTCGAGTCAGTACCTCAGATAGCAACATATCAGATATATGATGTATGAATGCATTACAATGAAACATAATATATCATGAATGAGACAATCGTTTTCTTTATTTTATGAGATTTCTGTATGTATATAAAATCGCGTATCATCAATGAAATCGACAGATAAAATAGTGACCAGCATCGACACAAAATATAAATCTCAGTATCTCAATACCTCATGCTTCGGCTATCCGGACCGTCCTGTATCATCAAATCTCAATATCTCAGTATCTCAAGTCTCAATATCTCAATACCTCGGGCTCCGTCAGTCCGGATCAGCCCATATCATCAATCAAACAACCACGAATGGTATCCTCCGGATATCCGCCGCGCCAGGTAAAATCACCGGTAGGCAGTCTGCCTCTGCCAGGCTCATCGTCTACACCTCAAGCTTCTTGCCCCGGGGTACCTTACCGGGTCCACCATGTACTTGAGACAGTTCATCCAACTCCTCGAATCGGGTCTCGAAAAAATCTCAGAACCGAGAAAACATCATAGTGGACAATACTCAACATATCAAGGAAAACCGCATTTTTCTCTTTAAAATAATTCATCAGTTTTACAAAACTTTCACACGCGGTTTCCAAATCCAGAAAATATCAAGAATAATCCGAAATCATCAAGTCACCATGTCAATAACAATGAAAACCGGCATAAATCTCCATAATACTGCATAACCAATGAATACATGAATGCATCCGATATCATGCAATGAATGCAATAGTTAAACTAGCACATGAAAGCTATAACATATTGCAACTATCAACTTAGCAAGCTATGTCAAAGAATGGTATTTTCTAAAGTGTACGTAACATGGCAATTACCGATGATGATGTGTGTGAGCCGGCAAGCAAGTGTATGTGGAGCATACGCATCATCAGTAATGGTGCTGGTGTCCTGACAACAGGGTTTCATGATAATTACAGATAACATATGTACAAGCATGCAATGCGATGAAACATCATGAAATGTACAGAAAGTGATGTAGTAACAGCAACACTGAAAATATACCTACTCAATATATGAGTCATACAGTTTGGTATAAAAACATACTCACGACTCCCCACTTTTGAAAATGAGTATGACTCGAGCCCAGTAAAAAGGGTAAGGGAATCCGCCTAAGTCCGAGTCGATCTATACATATATACCTAGTAGTCAGTGATCTCGCCTCAACAGTATCACGTACGATACAATAAATAATATGACATTCTCGAGTCAAGAGTGCGGTTCTATCCTCATAACTATCTCTCGTACGTACATCTATCGTACGACATCCCAAATCTGGGTACGGGTCAAATATAACATTTATCTCATTACTCATCTGATATCCTTATCATCACATATCGTGAACAGGGGGTACTGATCTAAGTCTAGCACACTACTAATATCATCGATACTAATCATGATCTGGCTACTGATCTACAGCCTCATACAATCCGGTGTCATCCATACTTATCATCATATAGGAGTATACATCGCCCAAGTGATCCATTATAATATCTTAACATATCATACCTCATATCTCGATATATAACTTGTCAACTATCATAATATATCATCAACATAGTATCGTCGTCCAACGACCCGCTATAACATCATGACATATCTCGGTCGCGCACTACATATCTCACGGCATTATGCCCGATCAGATCGACTCATTCCCAAATATCATATAACATTCTCGTCATCCAAGCATAGGAATACAATATAATATGTCCCCAATACACACAAGGAAGTCAAAGTATGCAAGTATGTGTATGTGCATGTATGCAAATCTTTACCGTAGGGTTTCGGGACTAAGAAATCGACAAGAGTCCTTTCATCCATATTCGCTAACACTAACCCCTACCCTCCTAAAGCTTTCTTGCTAAGGCTCATATCACATCTTAACATATAAAGGTATATATATCGTGTCCTATTATATAATTCCTTACAACTTTGTGGGGGTGCTATACGCCATCCACCCGACTTCTCCCCGTAAATATAAATCTACTCACCTTGCTTCTTGTGTGCCGATGCCAATATTGCCATCTTCATCTTCAACGTCTCGACATCACGTGGGGTACCTACACATATACACAATCGCAAATGCGCATTAAAATCATATCGGAAAACCAAAACGACACGCTAAAGGCCTATAGGTTAGAACCTATGGACCACGCTTTCAAAACCACCACCAACCCTCGATATCGTCGTACAAACGTCAAGTGATCGAGGTAAAACACAGATACAACAATCCAGAATTCAAAATACGAGAAACGAAACCCCGAATCAAAACAACAACTCTTGAAAATGGTCATAGATTTTACCCTAGGTCAAATCAGCCAATTTTGCATATGCCAAGGGTCTAGTTTACTGGAAATAAAGCCACGGAACAAATACGAATCAATTCCATACTGCTCTGGCCACAAATTGCGGATAGAATGAATTTATTTGCGGCCTAGAAGGAGGGTAGGGGCTAGGGTTTCAGTGGGGGGTCCTAGGTTGCCTGCATGTATCACTGTCTTTGCTAAATAATTTTCAGAGGCTCCGGGTGTTAGCAGATTTCATAATACACTCACAGAATCCAAAATTCTTCCGATATCGGATTTCTAAGTCCGCTAAAATGGGTTCTAGTCTCTGGTTTAGGTCTCCAATCAATCACCACAGGGGTTGTGTATCCTCTACTAGCCTTAATTTCACCTTTGGGTTCAACTAAAACCCTAATCCTCAACTCAAGTTTTCAAACTTCCCAAAACCACACAATATCGGTTCTAATTTAACATGGATGTAAAAACAATGGAAATACTAGGCTAATGGTTAAGAGAATACCTCATTTGGCAACTCAAGAAAATTCTTGAGTTGCCCCCAAGTGTCCAAAATGCAAGCTTTCTTGGTCCAAAGTGTAGCTAGTGAGCTCATGCATCTTTTGATTGAAATGCGGAAGGGGTTTTGATGTGGGGTTGAGGGTGTTTTGCATGGTTGAAGAGGAGGCGGAGGAGGTGCTGCCATGGAGTTAAGGGAGAGAGAAAGAGATGAAGAAAATGAGGGGGAGACAAAAGGGTAAGGCTCTCTCTTGACCCCTTACACTCTCTCACTTGTCCATGCTTATTTCTTTATTCATTTCCATTTTCCTTTTTCTTTTCTTTGTTTTCTTCTCTCCTCAATAGTAAACCCAAAAAAAATAACCATATACCCAAAAATCATGTAGGAAAAATGTAACAAGTGTTAAAAAAATGACATGTGCACAAAACACGCTTAAAGTCCGATTAGCGATTTTTAATCGCGATTAGCACAAAATTAGTGTCAAATAAATCATAAACTCTCATAATTTGCTTAAATCACATAAAGTACCATCTTTTTAGTAATTTCCATAATTTTCCAAATTTTTCCCAATTTATCGGTATTTAATTATACCGCCTTATTAAAATATTCAATATTTTATTATTTAATTATAAAAATTCCCCAAAATAATATTTTATTTTTCTGAAATGTTACACCTAGTCTACAATGCCACAAGAAGGATTCGTTCATTTATGAACTTTTTCTCTTGTGTGTGTTCTGTACATTAAGAACTGTATTTTGATTCAGAACGTATAAACCGTTACATAACGTATCAAACCCAATCAACACTTGATTTAGGAAAATGTTCATAATATTTTTCTCTAATACAAAGTTACATCCTTCTTTATCTAATAATGAAATTGATATTAAATTGCACATCATAGATGGTACGTAATAACAGTCGTTCAAGATCAATGTATTCCCATTTGGTAATACAAGGTGATATTCACCAGCTGCTTTGACTGCAACATTTGCACCATTCCCTACTTTTAGAGAATGATCACTTTTTCCTAGTTCTCTACCTTTCTTTAGCCCATGTAACATATTACATATGTGGGATTTTGATCCGGTATCTAATACCCAGGACGTAAAGTGTACTGAGAAACAGTTCTCGGTAACGAACACACCTGAAGAAGATGCATCAACATGCTCATTTCTCATTCGGGTCGCGTGGGAATCCGGATATTCCCCCATTTTCTGCTTAGACTTATAACAATTATAAGATAGAGCGGAACCAACGTTCCCTAGCTCAGTATAACAAGCGGGTTTGATCAATACATCAATATTATTATCTTGATTAAGGCGTGTCATGGTCGCTATCTGGAGAGAGAGAAGAAACACTTTAGCGTATACTCTTGCAAGATTAGATTGGTTATTATCTTATCTAATCAGGATGGCTCCCACTATTTTTATCAAATCTTCCTTCAAACCCTAAAAGATAAAACTAGCCGGGATTAATTACACCCTACAAGTTCGCCAATCGTTCAGCCATGCAGGTATTGGTACTTCGAGAGAGTCTCCCCATGCTTTCGTGTGGAACTAATTAAATAATCTCGTTTCCGCAGAGGCATAACCCTGTTAAGACCTTTCTTAGACATCTACTGGATTAGCTAATTGTAAAGAGTAAAACTCTCTCAGGAGTAACTCTTACTCGCAGTGGGTATCGGGATCCAACTATCTCATAGAAGGTATGTAATCTCATTGCAAATTTCAACACTCAAAATTCCCAATATCTTTTGCCCCTAACGTCCTATCACCTTGACGAAGGCCAACAAACCATAGGGCGATAGTCAAGTTCAACCCGTACATTTCGTGATTGAATTAAACCCACCCATACGACCCTTGACGAAGGCCAAAAAGTCGTACAACTATCCTAATCCAATCACATCATATACAGCAGATAAGCACTAATTAGCTACCGTACACTACGCCTTGACGAAAGCCAACAAACGCAGCATGAATACTAAATAGTACTTATCTGAAATGACGGAGGGCTACGACAGGTTTTTAAGAAAACCTTTTGCGTAATGAACTTGATATCGTTGTAGAATCAAATAATTTAAAAGTAGTGGCTTAAGCTCCGCATTTTTGAAACTTGCTTTCTCGTAAAAAGGTCGAGCGGGTTTCAAATTCGATTCTACAACATCTTTAGGTTTCTTTTTCTTTACATTAATCTCATTAATGTAGTCCCATCATTTAAGTTCCTAAGCATCACAGAAAGAAACGAAAATAGAACATACGCTTACGCTATCCGCATTCGCCGCGTGGCTCCGTCATGCAACGTTAGGTTACTTAACTACCGACAGAGCGGGTGCAGGACTAGCACGGGTGCAAAACATAAGCAACGTTTATTATATATCATATATATAATATAAAGCATTCGTCTCATGCAGTTATATGATCTCATTACAGAACATTGCAGCATAAGTCAACATATGAAATATTGGATATATTAGGAGGTCCGTGTTTTAAATTAAGCCAGTAAAAACAATGATTCCACGGTCGTGATAAACAACCAAACCCATATCCCTAGACCCCTACGAGAGCGGCAAGCAACCCTGCTAATTCTAGAGTCCGGAGACCCGGTCTCAACTCCTCGAGATGGCCTCCCACTGGATTCTAGAACCCGGTTACATGTGCTCCCCACCTTCAGTCTATCCTAATACGGAAAAGTAAATAATATACATTAATCGTGACATCATCCTCAACCCGGAAGTGTCCCAATAAAAGAATATTACATACAAATTTTTACATGAATGAAAATGAAAAACTCTCATCTCACGCAAAAACCCCCGTCTATTCAAACACGACGATCCAATATAACATATCCCAGCAACATATAATATCACATGTCATCAACATAAGTAAATATGCGTATCCCAATTGTCGTTGACGTATAGCAACGAAATCGGCGATACACCACGTATTACACTTATGGTCGCAGAAAAGAAATGAAAACTATAATAATTGGAATCTGCAACATTCTTAGACATCATAAATTCGAAATATCACATACTTCGGATTTCATGCCTAACCATATAAATTCCTTATACATCATAAACCCAGAATATCACATATTCCGAATTTCATGCCTAACGTTATAAACCTGGCAATTTAGTCTCAAATTGAAAACACTTTTCAATATCCAGTCGGGCAATTCAACAAGATTCCCAACAAATGATCGAATGCTCGTCGGAAAAATTAGTAGACGGCCGCACCCCCGATGCCGTCGACGAAGCGAACTTAGGCGGAACATCGCGGCCGCGAGCACCCGAATGGATGCTTTTGGCAACGGGGTTCTCCTACAGTCACTTGGTCGGGGCTATGGGATGCGGCTATCTAGTAGTGTTACCCGGCGAGCGTTCGCGTACTATACGAGATTGCGACAGAGTTTTGATCCGAATCAAAACCCTATGGCAACCGATCGATGAGACTAAATTGCTAGATTTACAAAACACTATGTTTTCACAAAACTAATTATTATGGATTCCAAATATTATATCACAAATCACAGATATCTAGACGATATTAAACATTTCGATCGATTTATCAAACACCCAAAATTCCCAGAGACCTCAACACTTGAGTCACACTTAAAAATACCCAGAATGTGCCACAAGTACCTACGGATCAGTACAAGAAGGCACGGTCCCTGCCTTACCAATAGCGCCGTGGAACCGTGGCAAAACCCATGGTTTGGCCGCGGTTGCACGACCGTTTAGTCGAGTTGGGACCTCGTTTTTCTTGGGGATCCATACAAAACCCTACACAATTTTCTGCATATTTTTAATTTGGAAAAATCCAACATTTGATTTTTTTTTCCAGAAACCCAGATTTTAGGGTTTCGAAAACTCGATCGAACACTTTAACTTTGCCTAGACTACTCCTAACGCTCTAGCTTGGTTCTGATACCACTGTTGGGGTTTCTTAGCACGACCACTAGGTTTTAGCAAGTATCAAGTATGCAATTTTAAAAATTCTAGAGTGCTAAGCAACACCATCCAAGGATCTAACTAGAGAATTAGATCTAGCTTGGCTCTGATACCGCTGTTGGGGTTTCTCAGACACGATACGAACGGGCACCCCGTGCAGTCTCATAATCTCTTGCATATACTTCTCCGCAAGCGACTCCGTCGATTGTCCGACTTGGAAAGGTATGAAATGCGCTCCCTTCGTAAAACGATCAACAATAACCCAGACAGCATTGTTGCCCCTTGGACTCCGAGGTAGTGCCGTCACAAAATCTATGGTGATGTGCTCCCATTTCCACTCTGGCACTGGAAGCGATTGCAACAACCCCGCGATTCTTTGATGCTTTGCTTTCACCTTGTTAGGGTCAAAATTGCACCCCAGTTGACCGGGTAAAAGTCAAGGTCAACCCCAAGTAATCGGGCCCAAGCCCAAGCAAGTGGGCCCATGCCTAAGTCGAGCCCCGCGGCCGGCCTCTCCCATGCCGAAATAAAAAATCATGTAATAAATAATTTTGGTGTAATTTTTTATGCATGAATGTAAGCAAAATGGGCATAAAGCCAAATTTTTGTAAAGCCCATGGCTTATGTGCAAAAAGAAATAGCACATGAGGAATGAGATGCGCAAAATGCCTTTTTTGTAAAGCCCAAGGGGCTATATGTAAAGTGTATAGCCTATAAAGGCAAAGATAATGAAAATATCTCAACAACTTTTTCTCTCTCTAAAAAATTAAGATCTGTGCTCTTTCTCCTTCCTAAAGATTCTAAACCTTCTTTTTTTTTTTGAATTAAATCAAGAGTTTTACTCTTCCTTTTCCAAAACTAAATAGTTTTTCACCACAAAACCTACAAAGGGGAGCTCAGATCTTCCATTAGATCTCAAAAAGGGAAGATTTTTAAATCTCAAGACCCCCTTTTCTCCAAGATCCGGCCAACAAAGAGGCGGAAGAAGAAGGCCCATCTCCGAAAATCCCACTTTGGGAAAGATCCAAGGCTCAAGAGAAGATCCAAAACTTAAAAGAGAAGAATCTCTGAAGATTCTTAGGAAGTTCAACTCCAAGACCCAAATCCTCAAAAGAGTTTAACTCCTAATCCAGATCTTTTGGAGTTTAACTCCACTCAAAATCCTCTTTTGGAGTTTAACTCCTATTTCCGGGGGTAAAAAAAATCCCTTCATTTCGCTAGCGCCGAGCGCCCACGCCAGCGCCGAGCGCCCACGTGCCGGGCACGTGAGGCGCTAGCGTCCAAAGCGCCAGTGCTCGAGCGCCCACGTGCCCGGCACGTGAGGCGCCAGTGCCCAAAGCAGCAGCGCCAGCGCCCAGAGCTCCCACGTGCCAGCGCCCGAGCGCCCACGTGCCGGGCACGTGAGGTGCTAGCGCCTTCTCCCACACATCCTTTGGATGCCCTTTCCCTTACACACACACACACACACACACACTCCACAACACTGTCCCCCGTTAGAAAAAATTTCTAACGGGGCACTGTCCCGCACCCCGCAAGGGGGCTGCTTGACCCCCAGCCCGCTGTCCGGATAGCGGGACCCCCGTAAAAACTCTGCGGGGCCCCCGATATATCCAAAACCCCTTCAAAACACAACACTGCACATTGAGTTCGCATGACTTGTTTGACCCGTCAATCGGAGGTTCTCTTGCTCCAAAGACGAGGGGTAATTAACGGCAACTTAGTTCGCGGCTGCCTGAGATTCGGATCCCCACAATCAATAAACCCCGGCCTACCCTAGGCAGGGGGAATCTATAATGCGCCTGACAAGCGCGTGCGTATTCCCATCTCAATGGGGTGACAAAAACACCCTACAGACCTGTTGGCATACCAAACACTTGGAGACAAAGCGGGCAATCTCCCTCTTCATTCTGTTCCACCATAAGTGCTGCCTCAGGTCTCTGTATATCTTGGTGCCACCTGGGTGCACCTGTTGGGGTTTCTTAGCATGACCACTAGGTTTTAGCAAGCATCAAGTATGCAATTTTAAAAATTCTAGAGTGCAGAGCAACACCATCCAAGAATCTAACTAGAGAATTAGGGTATAATAAAGCATGTAAACAAACTTCATACTAAGTGAACAAGGAATACATCCTTTGTAGACCGGTCCTTCACTTCTAAAGCTCAGTGTAGTAGTCCCTTAGCTCCAAGTAGTGGTCCCTGAACTCTTCTTAGGCTCCACTAGGCGAAAGGAATGGGCTTGCTTAAGGATCTTCGAGGCCGAAGATGATTTACGTCGAAAAATCTCTAACTCAAGCTACCTCTTCACTAATTGATGGATTAGTGAAGTAAACAATCTATACTAAATGGCTAGTTTGGTATAAATTGATAAAGTAGGAATTTTGCTCACTTTAGAATTAATTTTCTCTCTTTCTTTCTTCACTTCACTCAAAACTAGAGAGCAAAGAAGAAGATGAACAAGTGATGAACCATCTCAACCATGGGTGAGACAATATCAAAATGATATTTGTAGAGACTTAACCATAGCTAAAGATAATGGTTGGGTTAATAAATATCTAGAGTAAAACAAAATTAGTCGACTAAGTCAAGGTTTCTACATGCTTCCACAAGCATCCTAAACCATGCCAATTTCCACCTAATTTTGATTTATCCCTTAATAATTAAATCCCCAAATTATCTTTAGTTTGGTATGAGTCTCATACACCCATGTCCAATGCATCATCAACCATGACACAAAATTAAATATATTAATATATATCACATATATATTTAAATGTATTAGTAGAAAAGAAATTCTTAAGTGAGCTAATATTAGTTAATATATATTAATATATCAAATATATAATTATATATTAAATTATTAAATCAACAATTGATTTAATAATCCGGCTATATCACATATAATCGACTAATATTATTTATATCAACTTATCGAATCAACACTTGATTCCATAACCCGGCTATATCTCATATAACCGACTGATATCATATATCGCGAGATTAGAATACGGTATCACATACACGTATTAATCTTGGTCCCGCACATATCACATATGTGCCCTACTTCGTTTCGCTTGAGCCAGGAAACCTCTGTGTAGGACTCTAAAGACTCGTCAATATGCCAGCAGTAGGTAATGATCATATCAGTTACCCACAAGCCGTCAGCGGTACTAGCTGGACATAACGGCTACCCGGGTATTGAACGATCAGAAGATCAACAACCAAGCTTTTCCAAACCCCCGTGAATCCAGTAAGTAACACTACCGTACAGCCCGGTCTCTTCGTCTGATATGTCGCATGCCGAGTCTGGGGCTGGTAAACGTCAAACCCCGATAACTTGATAAGTCATGCCGATGTGAGGCTCATAACGGGTTGAGAAACTACTGATAACACTTACCAGTAAATCTCATCATCATCCCTGGCCAGGGACTTCCTGTTATAGCCAATCGAGCATAGCGCAATATCAACCCCCAATATCGGGAGAGACGAAACCCCTCCTATCGCTCATTGCCTCCATATGACTCGGAACTGTACCCAAAATCCACCTGTTTGCACGCTCTCTTGAGCGTGGTAGGGAGGAAATCAAAGCACAGTGGGAATTACACAAGACTCTATGACAATCTCGGGTCTACAGATTAACCTGTACCAATGTCACCAGAGAACTGCTATCTAACGTCAGGTATAATACCATCTAGGAGTTCTCGGCGTGTCCTGTTCGGTGTACCCATTCTCCAATGAGCACCTGTGTATAATCTTTGATGTCAAACACCAATGGATGTGGGATTATCCATTGCCCCATACAGGGTCCAGAAACGTACACACTAGTTTACTCTGGAATATCGATACCCTGTCTCGATACTCTCTCGAGTAGGAACAATTAAAGGATGTACTTGTGGACTACCCTGGCCCCACTAGTATGATCTGCATCATAGTCTTGGTAGTCAATTTGTCATGCCCCGCTTCCCGGTGTATGGAAAAAGGATGCGATGAGGCCGCTACGTATTTACTCAGAAGTAAATATGCTAAGCGTAACTAAGCAATATAAAGTAAAGTACACAAGAGACAAGAATGTAAATGAACATCAACTTTATTTATTAAACATTCTTTTACAAGTACAACTGAAATGAAAGTATATGAATAGAAAGCGATGCCTAAACAATGGCATAACTGAAATGAAATAAATATGTACAAATGCCTATAGCTCTGGGTCAAATGGTATCTGCTCCAAATCTTCAGTGCTGGGCTCGATCTCCAATGAGTCTGAAACACCTGACAACATTCCAAAGAAAGAAGAAGGAATGTCGTCAGCGAACAATCGCTCGGTAAGTTTCAAAGGTGAGTAGAA
This sequence comes from Agapanthus africanus, assembly GCA_030015575.1. Taxonomy (NCBI): domain Eukaryota; kingdom Viridiplantae; phylum Streptophyta; class Magnoliopsida; order Asparagales; family Amaryllidaceae; genus Agapanthus; species Agapanthus africanus. Next base: position 793,738,178 of record JASDDO010000024.1, on the reverse strand, counting down.
ATAGAATAGACAGAAAAAGAATATAACTTATAATGTTTGATTATATTGTTAACGTTGTTGTTTGTAGCTTGGTACAGAAAATACCAGTGTATACGAGAGGAGTCCCACTATTCCGGAGACTAAGATATACGGAGCACAAGGAACCATTCGGTGTCTTTTGTATTGATTGTATGGTTTTGTTATATAGATGGGCGACTTGCCGAAACCATGATATCAGTAAATGGAATGGATATAAATGGAGAGTCATGTAGACGGAGTATATCCATGGTTCGGTTCACTCAATATAGATTGATTTAGATTGAATAGACGGATTCATGTTGAATTGTAGTTTATACTTGAATCACATTCAAGTCAGATTGATTAGATTGAGACTCAGTCTGAATCAGACACTTTGAAAAGAACTTGAAATCCTGAATTAGTTTTGATGTTATCGGTAACTGCTGCACATGGACGGCAGGATTTGTGTTTTTTTCCAAGATAATTACCGTGTTGATAACACTGTTTGTTAGATTGTCTACCTTAAATAGGCAAGCACCCATACTCTCCGGCTCCCTGAGGCTCAAGAGACTGGTTCTGCTTAAACCAATGCTTACTAGGGTCCTTATTGTAATTTAGTATAACTTGAGGGGGTTTTATGTAAAAATAGTTTGATATAATTTTCAAATTACACCTCAAGCATTTAATTATCGTCTTTAGGGTTTTCATAGATGTATATTTTATAAAAGTGAAATTTCTTGTGAGTAGAACCTAATTTTCATAATATATGGTATTTTATAGAAATATTGGAATTGTTTGGTATTTGGATAGTATTTTCATGTAATGGTGATTCCTTTGATTTGGAAAACTTGGAATATTTATATAATATAATTAAAATAGATATTTTGATAATAGTTATATATTTAATAAAAATAAATTTTTATTTATTCTTCTAGAAATCTCATTTTCTAAAGAAAAATACATTAAAAATTCCATCGAGATCGAATGCTCCTTTCGGAGGTCTGCATCTCGCTCTACTAGGCCCGAAGATGTGCGATAATCCGCACCATCCCAAACGGGGTCCCCAAAAATGGGTTGTAGAGACGCAATTGCAAGGAATTGTTTAATACACTTTTTAAAGAAATGGTTTTGTAAGTTGATGGTATTTATTTGTAAGGTCGTGTTATCCCATGTATATATTCCCAAAACTTCATCGTGCTATGTCAAAGATGTGTGTTGTGATGAAGTAGGTCATTACCTCATGAGTTATCCAAAGGTAACACAATTTTTTATGTTGTTTTATGTCGAAACTAAAGTATGTGGTATTTTACTGTAAAAATACAATAAAAATTGCATAGAAGCATATTTCGAGATGAAACTTGTTTTAAAGTATTTGTTAATGTTTGTTAAATATTATGTGAGAGTATGGTATTTTGTTGATTAAGAAAAAATAGAGTTTTAAAGAAAAATCGAATCGGAAGTCGGATTAACTCCGCTTCCGTCGGGTTTTAGAATTGAAAGTTTTTAGATTAGAAGATGAGAGGGGGAGAGGGGACTTACTGGCTTTTGAACAAGAGAAGGGAGAGAGGAAACTAAGGAAGGCTTCAGGGCGTCGTTTCGTCGCCGAAAACACCTTGGAACGTCGCCGGAACTTTACCCTTTGCTAACTCCATTTGCATACTATATGGACTTGAGAATTCTTGAGAGTTTTGGCAGGGAATTTCTGAGCGAGGATGAGTGAAATGGAGTATGGTATTTATAGGGAAAATTAGGGTTTAGAGGGTTAAAGAATGCATTAAAAATTGGCTTAAATAGGGTTTTATTGTTCTCTGGATGAATGCAGAGAAAATAAACAATGCGAGAGAAGTGGGGTAGGCCAAACGGTGCCAGGGGCAAAAATTTAGATCATTCCCGATGGGGGGACCGGTGTTACCGGTATTTTTGTTGATTTCGTCGGTCGAAATCCGGTGGAATGGCCTTGGATTCACGCCATGTGTCCCTCACGCTTCATATACCCTCGTGCACATGTTTATTTAATCTGTAACTTAACATATTACGTGTAGTGCACGTACAAACCCTTGGGCTTCTAAAAGATTAAAAGAAAATTAAATAAAAAGATAATGTGGCTGGGGGGATTCGATCATAGGGGCTACGTCACAGCAGTGCAAGGCTTTACCAATGTGCTACAAGTACTTTCTTGCTGTTCAAAATTAAAACAAATACTTATAGTATACACAGGATTGCAAATACCCCAATTGTACATTAACTTTTAAACAATTTTCTGTACATTGAAATTGGAGTTGTTACACAAGTACACATCCTAAGGGCTTTATCAACATGTAACGAAGAGACTGTATAATGATACAAGTGTACATGTTAAGATAAAGAGCAACCAGATAGCATACCATCATGTCGAGCAAGAAAGTCCTCTCTATATATGTCCAAGCATTCATTATAATATACAATCATGTATAATAATGGCTTCTAGGGCATACATATAACTAACAACACTTAGCAAACGAAACTATGTGTTTCAGCTAGAACTTCATCTCGAATACCCCCCTTTGGAACACACAATCGACTGCCAAATCTCAGAGAACCATCTTCATGAATCTGCAAATCCATCCTCAAACCAGCGTCGACTAACCCTCTAAACTTCTGCAACCAAGAGTCTCCAGCCTGTGCAGCTTTGATGCGATCTATAAGCGATGATTGAACCTGCAACTGCCAGAGCTGTCCGGGCACACCCGGAGTAACTACCTCCAACTCGAGTCTCCGAAGGTCATCGAGAATCCCCTTCTGACAAGTCAATAAAGCAACTGATGGCCTGCGACTGAGAGCGTGAGGAACGACGTTCACTTTCCCTGGGTGATATTGTAGATCAATGTCGTAGTCCGCCATCAATTCCAACCATCTGCGTTGTCTCATATTCAGTTCTTTCTGAGTGAACACGTACTTCAAACTTTTGTGATCCATTTACACCTCCACTCTCTCGCCTAGCAAGTAATGCCTCCAAATCTTTAAAGCGAACACCACGGCTGCTAATTCTAGGTCATGCGGGGGGGGGTAGTTTTTCTCGTGAGTTTTCAGCCGACGAGAGGCGTAAGCCACCACTCGACCGTGCTGCATTAATACGCAACCTAAACCTTTTCCCGATGCATCACCATGAACAACTAAGCCACCCGAGCTGTCTGGCACAGTCAAGATTGGGACCGCAGTCAACTTCAGTTTTAACAGCTCGAACGCCTGGGTGCATTCCTCCGACCAAACATACGACACCTCCTTTCATGTGAGCTTCGTCAAGGGTTCCACTACTCTGGTGAAATCTTGGACGAGCCGCCGATAATACCCGGCCAATCCCAAGAAGCTTCTTATCTTAGCAACCGATTTCTGTGTCGGCTAGTCTTTGATAGATTCGATTTTCGTCGGATTCACTGAAATGCCGTAACTCGAAACGATATGCCCCAGAAATTGCACCTTGTCGAGCCAGAACTCACACTTGCTTAGCTTAGCATAGAGCTTCTCCTCCCGTAGAACCTGCAATACAATCCGTAAATGCTCGGCGCGCTCCTCTCGACTTCTCGAATAGACGAGAATGTCATCGATGAATACAACGATAAACTGATCCAAGAACTTGGAGAAAACCCTGTTCATCAAGTCCATAAATATGGCCAGTGCATTGGTAACACCGAACGACATCACAAGAAACTCATAGTGGCCATATCGGGTTCGGAAAAACGTCTTGCATACATCCTTTGCCTTAACCCTGATTTGGTGATACCCTAACCGAAGGTCTAGTTTAGAAAATACTCGAGTGCTACCAAGCTGGTCAAACAAGTCATCGATGCGGGGGATGGGATACTTGTTCTTCACGGTGTTGGATATATGTATGCCGTAGAGGTCATTATTTGATAGTGGATGTATCGATATGTGTATATATATATTCATAGAACATTCTTGCTCGATATGATAATATGTTATCTGGTTGTTCTTTATCTTGACATGTTCACTTGATCATGCATATTACTCATTTGGTACATATAGATAAAGCCCTTAGGATATTTGCTTGACTACATGGATTATGATGCAGATCATACTAGTGGGACATGTGTAGTTTATAAGCACATCCTTAAAATGTTCCTAGTCGTGGGTGTATCGAGACGGGGCATCGATATTTCAGAGTAGACTAGCATATACGTTTCTTGACCCATATGATGGGCGATGGATGATCCTATATCCATTGGTGTGGTGACACCAAAGATTGTATACGGGTGCTCAGTGGAGACTGGGTACACTGAACGGACTCGCCGAGAACTCCTATGTAGTATTATATCTATCGTCGGATAGCAGTTCTCAGGTGACACTGGTACAGGTTAGTCTGTAGACCCGAGATCGTCATAAAGTCTTGTGTGTGCTCCCACTGTACTTTGATCTCCACCCTACCACGGCTCTACTGAGGCGTGCAAACAGGTGGATTTTGGGTACAGTCCCGAGGCACATGGAGGCAATGAGCGATAGGAGGGGTATCGTCTCTCCCAGTATTGGGGGTTGATGTTGCACTATGCTCGATTGGCTATAACAGGAAGTCCCTGGCCAGGGCTGATGAGATTTACTGATAAGTGTTATCAGTAGTTTCTCGATCTGTTATAGGCCATATACCGGCATGACTTATTGAGTTATTGGGGTCGACGATGCCATCCCTAGACTCGATATGCAGCATATCTGACAAAGAGACCGGACTGTACGGTAAGTGTTGCCAGTTGGCTCGACAGGAGTTTTGACAGGTTCGCTTGTTTCTCTTCTAATCGCTCAATACCTGGGAGTCGTTACGTACAGCTAGTGCCGCTGACGGATTGTGGGTATGTGATATGATCACTGCCTACTGCTAGCGTATTGATGAGTCTCAGAGCCCTACAGAGGGGTTTCCTAGCTCAGGCGAAACGATGTGGGGTGCATATGGGGATATGCGCGGGTGCTTGATTAAATGCGAGTATATGATACCGCATTTTAATCTAGCATTTACTATTGGTCTGGTCGTATGTGATATGATCGGATTATTAAATCAAGTGTTGATTTAATATTAATGACCATTAGCTCATTTATTAAAACCCTTTTCTTTATGATGTATGCATGAATGTATGTATGTATATATTGATATTGATGCACACATGCATGCATACATGTGTCATGGTTGATGATATATTGGAGATGGCAATGCAAGACTCACATGGAAAAATATTTATATATTTTGATTATTGAGAAAAAGGAAAATGGGAATAAAATCATGGCTATGTTTCTACACTCTTCTTAAGTTGACCTAAACCTAAAACATGGTTTCATTTTCCATTTGTTCTTTAGCTCAACATCAAAATATCTAGATATTTATTAACCATGGTTTTGGGTGAGTGTGACTCTCTCATTTTATATTTTCTATTCTCATTATTATTGTGGGGTTATCACAAAAGAGCTCAAGCTTAGCCATCTCCTTCTTCTTCCTCCTCCAAGCTCTCTACCTCTTTAAAAGTGAGTGAAGAAAAATAAAAGGAAATGTTTTTAAGTGAGATCACAACCCACATCACCAATCTATGTTAGTCTATCCCACTAATGTAGATTGTTTGCTTCATTTCCATCTTGATCAAGTGAAGCTAGGAGCTTGAGTCAAGGGACTCCGGGTGGATCGTCGTGGACCTCGAAGGTTTCAAGCGAACCCGTTCAAACACAAAGTTGATCCTAGGAGTCACCAAGAGGGAGGTCTACAAAGGTTGTAATTCTCCTCTCTTAGTGTTAGACACTTGCTGGTATATGATACTTGCCTATGTTACCCTAGATTTCCAGTTAGATTCATGGTTGGTTTTGCGTAGCACCCCTAAATTTTTTATTGTATCATGTTTGATGCAAGAAAAACCCTAGGCATGGTGCTAAACAAACCCTACAGTGGTATCAGAGCCAAGCTAAAGCTTTAGGGTAACCTAGACGACTTTAAAAACTTCGAACGAACATCGATTACTCCGAAAATTGCTCTCTGAAAATTTTTCAAAGTGTTGGAATTTTTCACATTAAAAATATTCAAAAAATCATGCAGGTAATTCTATGGACCCTCTAGAAGAACGATACCCTAACTCGATCAAATGACCGCAGAACCGCGGCCGAAGCATGCCTTTAGCGGTGGTTCCGCGGCACCATTTGTGAGGCACGGGTCGACCCTTCTACGGTTGGTCCATAAGTACCGTGGCATACTTCTGGGTATTTTTAATACTGCTCAGGTGTTAAGCTTCTCTGCGAATTTTTGGGTAATTGATCGATCGATCGAATGGTTTAACATCGCCTAGTTTATTTGAATGTAATACAATAATTGGAATCTACACTGATTAGTTTTGTGAAAATTATTTATTGTTTGTAAATTTAACATTTCGGCCACGGATGGAATCGGGAATCTTGTTGAATTACCCGGTTTCTTTTGAAAAGGTGTTTTCATTGTTAAGACCCAAATGTAAGATTTGCAATGTTAGGCATGAAATCCAGAACATGAGATATTCTGGGTTTATGATGTCTAAGGAAAGTGACGATTTCAAATATTGTAGATTGACATTCTTTTCTGCGACCGTAAGTGTAGTATGTGGTGTATCGCCGGTTTCATTCCAATACATCAACTACAATTGGGGTACACATACTTACTTACGTTGATGACATGTGATGTTATGTGTTGCTGAGATATGATGTTAGTTATATGTATGCCCTAGAGTCCATTACTGTACATGTGATGTATATTGTAGTGAATGCTTGGACATATATAGGGAGGACTTTCTTGCTCGACATGATAGTATGCTATCTGGTTACTCTTTATCTTAACATGTACAATTATTGTCTTTCTATTACATGTTGATAAAGCTCTTAGGATGAGTACTTGACTACCAGGATTATGATGCAGATAATACTAGTGAGGCTGAGGTAGTCGGTAAGTACATCTTTCAAATGTTCCTAGTCGTGGGAGTATCGAGACAAGGCATCGATACTCCAGAGTAGACTAGCGTATGCGCTTCCTGACCCATATGATGGGCGATGGATGATCCCACATCCATTGGTGTTTGACATCAGAGAAGGTATACGGGTGCTCAGTGGAGACTGGGTACACTGAACGGACTCGCCGAGAACTCCTAGATGGTATTATACCTATCGTCAGATAGCAGTTCTTTGGTGACACTGGTACAGGTTAGTCTGTCGACCCGAGATCGTCATAGAGTCTTGTGTGATTCCCACTGTGCTTTGATTTCCACCATACCACATTCAAGAGACCGTGCAAAAAGGTGGTTTTTGGGTACAGTCCCGAGTGACATGAAGGCAATGAGCGATAGGAGGGGATTTCGTCTTTCCCGGTATTGGGGGTTGATGTTGCGCTATGCTTGATTGGCCATAACAGGAAATCTCTGGCCAGGGTTACTGAGATTTACTGGTAAGTGTTATCATTAGTTTCTTGAACCGTTATGGACCTTGTATCGTCATGACTTATCAGGTTATTGGGGTCTGACGTTATACCACCCCAGGCTGCGATATGCGACATATCTGACAAAAAGACCGGATTGTACGGTAGTGTTACTGATTGGATTCGCAGGAGTATGAGCAGGCTTGCTTGTTGATCTTCTGATCGCTCAATACCCGGGTGGCCGTTACGTTTAGCAGACCGCTTGCGGCTTGTGGGTGTTTGATATGATCATCACCTACTGCTGGCGTATTGCCGAGTCTTTAGAGTCCTACACATAGGTTTCCTGGTTCATGCGAAACGAAGTAGGAGCACATATGTGATATGTGCGGGACCAAGATTAATGCGCGTATGTGATACCGTATTCTATTCTCACGATATGTGATATCGGTCGGTTATATGTGATATAGCCGGGTTATCGGATCAAGTGTTGATTCGATAGGTTGTTACATTTGATATTATCCGGTTGTATGTGATATAGCCGGATTATTAAATCAAGTGTTGATTTAATAATTTAATGTATAATTATATATTTGATATATTGAATTTACATTAACTAATATTAGCTCACTTAAACATTTCTTTTTCTCACTTGTGTGCATATAGTATATATGTGATATATATTAATGTACATTTTATTTGTGTCATGCTTGATGCTACATGCTTCATGGGTGTATGAGACTCACACTATGCTTGATATAATAAAGGGTTTTATTTATTTAAAGTTAATCAAAATTAGATGGAAATTGGTTTAATGGTTGAAGCTTGGAGAAGCCTGTGGAACCATTGACTAAATCCACTAATTTGTTTTACTTAAGATATTTATTAACTTAACCATTATCCTTAGCCATAGTTAAGTCTCTACATGAGTTAGTGTATGACACAAACTCACCCATGGTTGCTATTCTCACCTCAAGAGTTTCATTCTCATCTCCTCTTCATCTTTTTCTTCATCTAGAGAAAGCTTGCTAGCTTTTCTCAAAGTGAAGAAATATTGTGAGAAAAATAAATCTAAAGTGAGCAAAATTCCTATTTCATCATTCTCTACTATATGAGCCATTTAGTTTAGGGTGTTTGCTTCATTAATCTACCATTAGTGAAGAGGTAGCATGAGCTTGAGTCTTCTCGACGTAGATCATCTTCGGCCTCGAAGACTTCGAGCAAGCTTGTTCATTTCTTCATGTGAACCCTTACTAAAGTTCGGGTGTTCACTACTAGGAGCGAGGGACTACTACACGGAGCTTTAGAAGTGAAGGACCGGTCTACAAAGGTTGTATTCCTCCTTCACTTATATGTAAAGTTGTTTACATTGTTGATTCGTCTAAATCTCTTATTAAGATTCTAGGGTTAGGGTTATGTAGCATGGCAAACTTTTGAAAATGGCATGGACGATACCTCCCGAAACCTTGCTGCCGCCCTACGGAACGCTACAGTAGTATCAGAGCCAAGCTAGATAATTAGACGATATTTGTTAGATTACGAAACCGAAACTACTCCGAAACGTGAAACAATGAAACCTAGTTTCTGTCGATTTTTAAATGGCCTCTAAATTTTTTTTAAGCAACTGCAGAATGTTATATGAGATGTAACATGAACACAGTAGAAAATTTAACCCCCCTCTCCGGAAAATGGCCGGCCACATGTGAGGAAAAACCGGCCTGCTCGGTTTTGTAGGCTAGTTCAGGGTTGAATTTTTTAGGGTGTTCCAGTCTCTGGATTTTGGTGTTTCAGGTGTTGCTTGTTTTTTCTAAGATTGCATGTGATGTGGTCTTACTGTATTGGCAATTCAGAGTGTTTCATATTCGTAATTTTAATATTGTTTTGGGTTATTTAGACGACGTTAAAAAGTTCGAACGGATATTAATAAGCCAATTTTTCCCTCGCTGGAAATTTTCCAAGTGTTGGATTTTTTCCAAGTTTAAAATATTCAGAAAATCATGCAGATGATTCTGTGGACCCTCTGTAAGAACGAAACCCTAACTCGATTCTGTGACCATCAGAACCGCCACCAAACCCTAGGGTTTGTGGTAGTTCCGTGGCGCCATAGGTGAGGCAAGGGTTGACCCTTCTACGGTTGGTCCATAGGTGCTGTGGCATGTACTGGGTACCTTTTTAAACTCCGCTCAAGTGTTGAGCTTTTTGGAAAATTTTGGGTGTTTTTTTATTCGATCGAAAAGTTTAACATCGTCTAGCTATCTATGATTGTGATACAATATTTGGAATCCACAATAATTAGTTATGTGATAACTAATTTGAATTTTATAAATGTAGCAATTTAGTCTCATTTGATCGGTTGCCACGGGATTTTGATGTGGATCAAAAATCCGTCACAATCACGTAGCGTACACGGATACTCGCCGGGTAACCTTGCTAGATAGCCACGCCCCATAGCCCCGACTAAGTGACCGTAGGAGAACCCCGTCACCAAAAGCATCCGTTCGGGTGCTCGCGGCCGTGGTGCTCCGCCTTAATGCACTTCGTCGACGGTATCGGAGGTTCGGCCGTCTACTAAAGTTTCCGACGAGCATTCGATCAGGTTGTCGGGAATCTTATTGAATTACCCGACTGGTTATTGAAAAGCGTTTTCAATATCGAGACTAAAATACGGGGTTTATAATTGTTAGGCATGTGATGTCTAAGGAATTCATTTGGTTAGGCATGAAATCCAAAGTATATGATACATTGGGTTTATGATGTCTAAGGTGGTTGTGGATTCCAATTGTTGTAGTTTTCACTTTCTTTTCTGCGACCGTAAGTGTAATATATAGTGTATCACCGGTTTTGTTGCTATATGTCAACGACAATTGGGATACGCATATTTACTTACGTTGATGACATGTGATGTTATGTGTTGCTGTGATATGTTATATTGGATCGTCGTGCTTTGAATAGCCGTTTTTTTTATGTGAGATGAGAGTTTTTCATTTTCATTCATGTAAAAGCTTGTATGTAATATTCTTTTATTGGGGCATGATTTGTTTAGGATTTTAACGATCAAAGATAATTTACCGCAATCAAGAACGGCATCGCTTTGCAGCTAGCCGGTGAGTACGGGTCGGTCCACAGGGATGGTGTAATTTTCCTAAGTGTTCTTACGAGCTAATTCCAATGGGTGTTTGGTCCTTTAATTGATTCTAAAAACTAAGTTGTACGATGTTTAAGAAACTTGCTAGGATTAGGTCTAAGGTGGAGTTTGGTAAGATTAAATTTCACACCTCTTTCAATGCCCTCAATTAAATCTTTTAGGAGTTATAGCAATTATTAGTAAAGGGGATTAGGATGATTGGGAAGAAACGAAGTTTCTTCCTCTAGATCCTTGTCCGTCCTTTCCTAATAATTGCTCTAACCTTCATGGAAGACATGCATGTCCGGTCCTTTATACTACGGTTTCACCGCTACCTCGTGGGTAGGATTCCGTAGGGAGCGGATCATGCATGCATGCATGAAGTTCTAGTTATTACAAATGATTGGGCATGAAAGAGATGAGAGATATTCATCTCTCAATCCCTCCCCTATTCCTAACCCTAACAAGCGAGGAAATTACTCGCTCATTAGGGGATCTATTAAAAACATCATTTTTATTCTGTGTATTTTTAGATCTAATAGATTACTTACCTACTGCAGGTTAAGAGATACTACACTAGATTAAACTAGGGCAAAGGAATGATTTATCTAGAGCAAGAATTAAATTAGAAAACTAGGGCAGAAAAGAAAGACAAACTTACAAGAATATGATGCTCTTCCCAACTTCAAATGAATCTGAATTTCTATTTATCAAAATGAGGCCTCCCTCATACAATATTTAGAATACATATTTATAAGGGATAGGAAAATTAGGGTTATAATGACTCGCATATGTGATATTACAAAAATACCCCCTAAAAATCCCAACCAACGCACCGACGCACCGACAGACTTTTTCTGCACCGACACGTGCAATAAATGGCCGCGGAACCGCGGCATGGGTGGGGGTAGGGCCGCGGTTCCGCGGCCCTTTGGTGAGAACACTGTGTGTGTTCTTCAGGGCTTCTTCTCTGCTGTTTGGGCTTCTCATTTATTTGGTTCTTTTCTTCATTTGGATTCTAGATCTTCTCCAGATCTTTCAGTGAAAACTTGTAGTGGTCTTTTAACCGTTCGCCTTGACATTTTGGACCTTGCGTTGCCTTGTTAATTGTGAACTGTTCTTCGTCTAGGCTTGATTAGGATCCTTCTACTTGTGGGTCAAAAGTCCCTCTTTTGTATCATCTTTTGTCTTTTTCACTGTTTTCGCTCCAAGAACCTGTAACCTGTAATATGTAGCAGACATGCGTCAAAAGCACCTGTTTATTTATAAAACGAATAAGAATGGGGAATATAATAATGCAATATTATGGTATGAACAGGGCACTTCCAGGTTGAGGATAATGTCACCATTGATGTATATTATTTACTTTTCCGCATTAGGATAGACTCAAGGAGGAGAGCATAAGTAACCGAGTTCTAGGGTCCAGTGGGAGACCATCTCAAGGAGTTGAGACCAGGTCTCCTAACTCTAGAATTGGTAGGGTTTCTTGCCGCTATCGTAGGGGTCTAGGGATGTGTGTTTCGCTATTCATCGCGACCGTGGAATCCGCGTTTTTTATTGGCTTAATTAAAACACGGAATTCCTAGTATATCCAATATTTCGCATGTGTTCTTCTATTGCTGATATTCTGTGATGTGATCACTTGATATTCTGAGACGAATGCTTATATTATATATATGATATATAATAACTATTACTGCTTTCGTTTCTTCTGTGATGCTTAAGAAGCATAATTAATGGGACTTCATTAATGAGATTAATGAAATAAAAGAAACCTAAAGATGTTGTAGAATCTTGTTTTAAAAACTGGTAGCTCTAGTTCTTGCTTTGCATAGCGGTATTCCTTATAGAATATCCAGCACCTTATTCGATAAGGAAAGAGCCGAGATCCCTTCACCGGGAGTGACCTCTTTAGCGAAACTGGCAGATGCTACAACCCACTCAGTTTTTCTTTTGATTGCTTCTATAGTTTTTGCTTTGCATAGTGGTATTTGTAAAATATTCTGCACCTTATTCGATAAGGAAAGAGCCGAGATCCCTTCACCGGGAGTGGCCTCTTTAGCAAAACTAGTAAAAGCCTAAAAAACACTCCTTTTCAAAATCACTCGATTCTACAACGATATCAAGTTCATTACGCAAAGGGTTTTCTTAAAAACCTGTCGTAGCCCTCCGTCATTTCAGATAAGTACTACTTAGTATTCGTGCTACGTTTGTTGGCCTACGTTAAGGCGTAGTGTGCGGTAGCTAACTAGTGCTTATCTGCTGCATACGATGCGATTGGATTAGGATAGTCATGCGACTTTGTTGTCCTGCGTCAAGGGTCGTGCGGGTGGGTTTAATTCAATCATGAAATGTACGGGTTGAACTTGACTAGCGGACTATGGTTTGTTGGCCCGCGTCAAGGTCATAGGACGCTAGGGTTAAAATATTATTGGGAATTTCAAGTGTTGAAATTTGTAATGAGATTGCATACCTTCTATGAGATAGTTGGATTCCGATACCCACTGCGAGTAAAAGTTACTCCTGGGAGAGTTTTACACATTACAATTAGCCGATCAAGTAGGTGTCTAGAAAGGTGTTAACGGGGTTACGCCCCTGGGAAAACGAGGTTTATTTTAATTAGGTCCGTGCGAAAGCACGGGGAACCTCCCTCAAAGTACCGACACCAGCCTGGCCGAAAGATTGGCGAACTTGTAGGGTGTAATTAATCCCGGCTAGTCTTACCTTTTAGGGTTTGAAGGAAGATTTGATAAAAATAGTAGGAGCCATCCTGATTAAATAAAATAATAACCAATCTGATCTTGCAAGAGCGCACGCAGAGTGTTTTCTTCTCTCTCTCCTGGTAACGACCATGCCACGCCTTAATCAAGATAATAATATGGATGCATTGACTGAACCTGCTTATAATACAGAGCTGGGGAACGTTGGTTCCGCTCTATATTATAACTGTTATAAGTCCGAGCAGGAAATAGGGGAATATCCGAATTTCCACGCGACCCGATCGAGGAATAAGCATGTTGATGCATATTCTTTGGGTGTGTTGATTACCGAGAACTGTTTCTCAGTACACTCTACGTTCTAGGTATGAGATACCAGAACAGGATCCCACATATGTAAGAGTTACATGGGTTACTAAAAGGTAGAGAACTGAGATTGTGTGATATATCTCTAAGTGTTAGAGAATGGTGCAATTGTTGCAGCCAAGTCAGTTGGCAAATATCACCTTGTATTACGAAATGGTAAATACATTGATTTTGAACAAATGTTATTACATGTCGAACCTGATATACAACATTACATCAAATTCTTTATTAAGTTAAAGAAGGATATAATTCTGTATTGGAGGATAATGTTGTGAACATTTTCCTGAATCAAGAGTTGATTGAATCAGACACGTTATGAAATAGCATATACGTTCTAAATCAAACCACAGTTCAAAGTATACCGAACACACACAAGAGGAATAGTTCAGAAATGAACGAATCCTTCTTGTGGCATTGTAGACTAGGTCATATCAATGCGACACGATCAGCTAAGTTACAAAAGAATGAATATGAGAATCTGTTCAAATTTTCATCTTATGATACTTGCCAGTCTTGTCTCAAAGGTAAAATGATCAATATTCCGTTTACTGGAAACAGAGAAAGAGTTAGTGAACTCTTGGGACGGATACATGATGATGTATTCGGTCCAATCTCTACAAATGCCAGGGTTGGTTCTTTGTACTTCATTATATTCATCGACGATCTCTCAAGATTCGAACACGTGTTCCTGTTGAAACACGAGTCTGAAACTTTTAAGAAATTTAAGGAATATAAGCTTGAAGTTAAGAACCGGACGGGTTGAAGTATTAAAGTTCTACGATGTGATCGAGGAGGAGAATACGTGGGCATGTAGTTCCTGGATTTTCTAAAAGGAGAATGGGATTCTCTCTCGGCTTACTCCTTCGAGTACACCACAACACAATGGTGCATCGGGGTGGAGGTATCGCGCCCTATGAGATATGGCGCGCTCTATGATGAGTATTGCTGAGTTGCCTGTTTCCTTTTTGGGTGTTATGCACTTGAGAAGTTGCATACCTATTGAATGGGGTTCCATCCAAATCAGTGCCTACCACTCCATATGAGATATGGTATGGGAAGAGACCATGTCTTAAACGAGTTAAGATATGGGGTTGTCCGGCCTATGTTGAAAAGCAAAATCCGGACAAGCTCGAGGCAAGGTTAGTTCTGTAAGTTTGTTGGATATCCTAAACATTTGTGAGGGAATATCTTATACCGCACTGAGGAGCAAAAGGTGTTTTGTTTCTCAGCATGCTACCTTTTTTAGAAAAGGAATTTTTTGTGAAGAAATTAGTGGTCATGAGGTAGAACTGGAAGGAGTTCCAGCTTGACAAACTAACACCTGATGATTTGGTGAAACCAAATGATTCAATAGTCTCCAATGAGCCTCATCCTCTCCGCGAATCTGGTAGGGTTCCTCATCCACCTGAGAGGAACTGCAGTTTTCTCGGTGACGGTGGGAGCGAGGATTGCATTATGGTAGATGATGGCCCAACTAGGTTCAGGCAGGCCATCACGAGTGGGGACTCTGTGAAATGGCTGGATGCTATGCAATCAAAGATGGAATCCATGTACACCAACAAAGTGTGACTTTGAATGTTGCACCTGAAGGGGTAAAACCCATTGGGAGCAAATGGATCTTGAAAAGATTCTTGGTGTAGATGGTAAAGTTGAGACTTTCAAAGCTATGATTAAGTCCACCAGGATTAAAGCAAGCATCGCGTAGTTGGAACATCTGTTTTGATGTGGCAGTCAAAGAGTTTGACTTCGTCAAAATGGTAGATGAACCTTGTATATACAAGAAGGTTGTAGAGAGTGAGATTGTCTTACACGTATTGTACGTAGATGGCATACTCTTGATAGGAAATGGTTTCCTATACTACACTTGGTCAAGCTCCACTTATCACGAGGATTCTCCATAGTAGATCTGGATGATACCTACTACATCTTGTGGATTATGATCTATGGTGATAGATCTAAGTGGATGTTGGGAGTGTCCCAAATCCAGGTACATTAACACCGTACTAAAAGGGTTTTAGTATGGAGGATTCTAAGCGTGGTGGTTCGCCCACTTACTCTGGAACCACTCTCTCCAAAAAGATGTCTTCTAAGATTGATTTGGAGAGAGCTCGCGTGCAAAGGATATCCTATGTTTCGGCAGTAGGCTCTATCATGTGTGCGATGTTATATACCAGACCAGATGTAGGTGACTCACTAGGTGTAATGATCAGGAATCAATTGGATCTTGGGAGGATCACTGGACAGCTGTGGAGGACATTCTTAAGTACTTGAGAAGCACTAAATGAATGTTCTTGGTTCGAGCTTCCAGAGTGATAAGGTCGACTGAAAGTCAGTCACATGCATTGTCTTTACCCTCAGTGGAGGGACAATATGTTGGAAGAGTTCTAAGCTAGATACCGTGACATACTAGACGATAAAGGCTGAATACATCGCTACCAACGATGCTACCAAAGTAGATGTCTGGATAATTCTTGTTCATGAGATGAACATCGTTCCTACCATTGAGCATCCAATAACTGTTATTGTGACAACAATGGAGTTACGGCTTTTTCCTGGGAACGCCGGTCCCATCAGCGATCCAGACATATTCTGAGGCAAGTATCACCTGATCGGGGAGATGGTTGATCTCCAAGGGATTGAGGTCAGGAGAGATGACGCGAAAGATAAAACGGCGGATCCACTCACAAAGGCCTTTCCCTAAAGAGACTTATATAGGACGTTGAGTATGAGATACTGCAACAAATGGCCTTAGTGCAAGTGGGAGATTGTTAGTTATATGTATGCCCTAGAGGTCATTACTGTATATGTGATGTATATTGTAGTGGATGCTTGGACATATATAGGGAGGACTTTCTTTCTCGACATGATAGTATGCTATATGGTTGCTCTTTATCTTAACATGTACACTTATTGTTTCTCTATTAAATGTTGATAAAGCCTTTAGGATGAGTACTCGACTATCGGGATTATGATGCAGATCATACTACTGGGGCTGAGGTAGTCGGTAAGTACATCCTTCAAAAGTTCTTAGTCATGGGAGTATCGAGACAGGGCATCGATACTCCAGAGTAGACTAGCATATGTGCTTCCTGACCCATATGATGGACGATGGATAATCCCACATCCATTGGTGTTTGACATCAGAGAAGGTATATGGGTGCTCAGTGGAGGCTTGGTACACTAAACGGACTCGCCGAGAACTCCTAGATGGTATTATACATATCGTCAGATAGCAGTTCTCTGGTGACACCGGTACAGGTTAGTCTGTCGACCCGAGATCGTCATAGAGTCATGTGTGATTCCCACCGTGCTTTGATTTCCACCATACCACGTTCAAGAGATCGTGCAAAAAGGTGGTTTTTGGGTACAGTCCCGAGTCACATGGAGGCAATGAGCGATAGGAGGGGATTTCGTCTCTCCCGGTATTGGGGGTTGATGTTGCGCTACGCTTGATTGGCCATAACAAGAAATCCCTGGCCAGGGTTACTCAGATTTACCGGTAAGTATTATCAGTAGTTTCTCGAACCGTTATGGACCTTGTATCGGCATGACTTATCAGGCTATTGGGGTATGACGTTATACCACCCCAGGCTGCGATATGCGACATATCTGACGAAGAGACAGGACTGTACGGTAGTGTTACTGATTGGATTCGCAGGAGTATGAGAAGGCTTTCTTGTTGATCTTCTGATCGCTCAATACCCGGATGGCTGTTACGTTTAGCAGACTGCTTGCGGCTTGTGGGTGTTTGATACGATCATCACCTACTGCCGGCGTATTGACGAGTCTTTAGAGTCCTACACAGAGTTTTCCTGGTTCATGCGAAACGAAGTAGGAGCACATATGTGATATGTGCGGGACCGAGATTAATGTGCGTATGTGATACCGTATTCTATTCTCACGATATGTGATATCGGTCGGTTATATGTGATATAGCCGGGTTATCGGATCAAGTGTTGATTCGATAGGTTGTTACATTTGATATTAGCCGGTTGTATGTGATATAGCCGGATTATTAAATCAAGTGTTGATTTAATAATTTAATGTATAATTATATATTTGATATATTGAATTTACATTAACTAATATTAGCTTACTTAAACATTTCTTTTTCTCACTTGTGTGCATATAGTATATATGTGATATATATTAATGTACATTTTATTTGTGTCATGCTTGATGCCACATGCTTCATGGGTGTATGAGACTCACACCATGCTTGATATAATGAAAGGTTTTATTTATTTAAAGTTAATCAAAATTGGATGGAAATTGGTTTAATGGTTGAAACTTGGAGAAGCTTGTGGAACCATTGACTAAGTCCACTAGTTTGTTTTACTTAAGATATTTATTAACCTAACCGTTATTCTTAGCCATAGTTAAGTCTCTACATGAGTTAGTGTATGACACAAACTCACCCATGGTTGCTATTCTCACCTCAAGAGATTCATTCTCATCTCCTCTTCATCTTCTTCTTCATCTAGAGAAAACTTGCTAGCTTTTCTCAAAGTGAAGAAATATTGTGAGAAAAATAAATCTAAAGTGAGCAAAATTCCTACTTCATCATTCTCTACTATATTAGCCATTTAGTTTAGGATGTCTGCATCACTAATCTACCATTAGTGAAGAGGTAGCATGAGTTTGAGTCTCCGCGACGTAGATCATCTTTGGCCTTGAAGACTTCGAGCAAGCTTGTTCATTTCTTCATGTGAACCCTTACTAGAGTTCCGGTGTTCACTACTAGGAGCGAAGGGACTACTACACGGAGCTTTAAAAGTGAAGGACCGGTCTACAAAGGTTGTATTCCTTATTCACTTAGATGTAAAGTTGTTTGCATTGTTGATTCGTCTAAATCTCCAGTTAAGATTCTAGGTGTGGGGTTATGTAGCATGGCAAATTTTTGAAAATGGCATGGACGATACCTCCCGAAACCTTGCTGCCGCCCTACGGAACCCTACATATGATGTATAGGATCGTCGTGATTGAATGGCCGGGGTTTTTATGTGAGATGAGAGCTTTTCTCTTCATTCATGTAAAATTCATTGTATGCAATATTCTTTTATTGGGGCACTTCCTGGTTGAGGATGATGTCACCATTGTTGTATATTATTTACTTTTCCGCATTAGGATAGACCCAAGGTGGGGAGCACAAGTGATCGGGTTCTAGGGTCCAGTGGGAGGCCATCCCGAGGAGTCGGGGCCGGGTCTGCTAACTCTAGAATTGGTATGGTCACTTGCCGCTCTCGTAGGGGTCTAGGGGTGTAGGCTTGGCTATTCATCACGACCGTGGAATCCTTATTTTCAATTGTTGGCTAAATACAAAATACGGACCTCCTAGTATATCCTATATTTTTATATATGTGCTTCTGCTGTTGATATTCTGTGATGTTATCACTTTATATGATGTGACAAATGGTGTATCATATATATGATATATAATAAACGTTGCTTATGTTTTGCATCCGCGCTAGTCCCGCCCCGCTCTGCCGTTAGTTAAGTAACCTAACGGTGCATAATGGGACACTGTGGCGAATGCGGATGAGATAAGCGTACGTTCTATTTTTGTTTCTTTTCTGTGATGGCTTAAGGACTTTAATGATGGGACTACATTAATGAGATTAATGTAAAGAAAAAGAAACCTAAAAGATGTTGTAGAATCGGATTTGAAACCTACTCGGTTTTTTTTTTATGAAAAAGCAAGTTTTCAAAATGCGGAGCTTAAGCCACTCCTTTTAAAACCATTTAATTCTACAACGATATCAAGTTCAGAGCGTTAAAGGTTTTCTTAAAAACCATTCGCAGCCCTCCGTCATTTTAGGAAGTAGAGTACTTAGTATTCGTGCTACGTTTGTTGATTATAGCCAATGTGTAGTGTACGGTAGCTAAGTGATGTCTTTCTACACAGCATATGATGCGATTAATTAGGACAGTCACATGATTATGTTAACCATAGCCAAGGGTCATGTGGGTGGGTCTAATTAATCATGAAATGACGGGTAGAACTTGACTAGTGCTTATGATATGTTGACCATAGCCAAGGTCATGAGTGCTAGGGGTAAAAACCATATCGGGAGTTTCAAGAGTTGAAATTTGCAATGAGATTGCATACCTTCTATATGATAGTTGGATCCCGATCCCACCGTGAGCAAGAGTTGCTCCCAGGAGAGTTTTGCACTTTACAATTAGCTAACCCATTAGGTGTTTAGAAAGGTGTCAACGGGGCTATGCCTATGGGGAAACGAGGTTTATTTTAATTAGGTCCGTGCGAATGCATGGGGAAGCTCTCTCAAAGTACCAACACTGGCCTGACTGAACGGTTAGCGAAGTTGTAGAATGTAATTAATTCTGGCTAATTTTCTTTTTAAGGTTTGAAAGAAAATTTGATAAAAGCAGTGGGAGACATCGATTAGATAAGATAAATAACCAATCTAATCTTTGAAGAGCTTTCACTGAGTGTATTCTTTTCTCTCTCCTAAAGGCGGATAACCATGACCGGGCTTAAGCTTTATTAGAGAACAATAAGCTAACCGGACCGAACTATAAAGACTGGCTGAAGAACATTAGCATTGCTCTCACATATGATAAGGTATCATATGTCCTCATTGCCTCAGCCCCTCCGAGCCCAGGTCCTGAATCTTCTGTTGCGGATATGGAGATCCGCAAAACATGGGATATTGACTGTGCCACTGCCAAATGCCTCGCGCTTGCATCGATGGACAATACACATCAAAAGCGGCATGATCAGATGGATGTTCAATCCATCTTTCTCCATACAAAAGAGTTGTATGGGGAGCAATCTCGTACCCTACGATACGAAGCGTCTCGAAAGTTGTTTCAGATGCGGATGGCTCCTGGCATACCAGTAGGTGATCACGTTTTGAAGATGATAGCTCTTATTGAAGAGCTTGAGAGCCTCGGATGGACAATGGAGAACGAACAATATGTTGATATTGTTCTACAGTCTCTTCCCCCTTCCTTTGCTCCATTCATAGTAAACTTCAACATGCATAATATGGAGAAATCACCACCCAAACTTCTCAATATGTTTGCGGAGAGCACGCTCAAGGCAAAGTCTCCCTCTCTGATTATTGGGCAATCTTCCTCTTCCATCCCAAAAGCCAAGGCCAAGGAAAGGAATAAAAAGAAACCCACCAAACCGAGAGGTGGAATCAAAAAGGCACAAGGGAGAGACAAATCCAAGGCTGAGAAGTCGGAAAAAGGAGAATGTTTCTACTACAAGAAGTCGGGGCACTAGAAGTGGAATTATACTGAATACCATGATCTCAAGAAAAAGAAGCATGGTGATGCTTCCGCTTCAGGTGTGTTTGTGGCTGAAAACTGTTTTTCTATAAACTCTGCTTTCTGGGTATTGGATACCGGTTCGGGTTCTTATATCTACAATTCTGTGCAGGGCTTGAGAAATAGCAGAGCTTTGAAGACCGGTGATCACACACTCCGAGTTGGAAATGGTTCCAATGTACATGCAGTTTCGGTGGAAGAGTATCACCCGGGGTTGCCATCGGGTTGTATATTGGTTTTTGAACCCATGTTATTATGTACCTAGTATGCTTTGTAATATAATATCCGTTTCTTTGTTAGACAATAAAGGATATCATTTTGTATTGCAGCATAATGTTATGAACATTAATCTGAATCAAGAGTTGATTGGTTATGATACACTTAATAACGGGATATACGTCCTAAATCAACACACAGTTTTCAACATACAACACACAAATAAAAGAAAATTTTCAGATATAAATGAAGCTTTTCTTTGGCATTGTAGATTTGGTCATATTAACGAAACAAGACTAAATAAGCTTCATAAAGATGGATATTTAAATCCTTTTGAATATAAATCTTATGCGACTTATCAGTCTTGTATCAAAGGGAAAATGACCAAAACTCCGTTTACTGGACACGAAAAAAGAGCTACACAGCTCTTGGGCCTCATACATTGTGATGTATGTGGGCCAATGTCTACACATGCGAGAGGCGGTTTTTCTTACTTCATAACTTTTACTGATGATTTCTCAAGATTCGGTCATGTGTTTTTATTAAAGCATAAGTCTGAAGCTTTCGAGAAATTTAAGGAGTACAAACTTGAAATAGAAAAACAAACAGGAATGAGCATCAAGATACTTCGATCAGATCGAGATGGAGAGTATCTTAGTACAGAGTTTTCGAACTTCTTAAAAGAGAATGGGATTCTCTCTCAGCTCACTCCCCCTTACACACTACAGCACAACGGTGTGTCAGAATGGAGGAATCGCACCCTATTGGATATGGTGTGATCCATGATGAGTGATGCTGAGTTACCTCTCTCCTTTTGGGGGCATGCATTAGAGACTGCAGCATTTTTGTTAAACAGGGTTCCAACCAAGACCGTGTCTACCACTCCATATGAGATATGGTATGAAGAGACCATCTCTTAAACGAGTTAAGATTTGGGGTTATCTAGCTTTTGTTAAAAAGCAGAATTCAGACAAACTCGAGACACGACCGGTTAAGTGTATATTTGTGGGATATCCAAAACATTCGTTTGGATATCTTTTCTACCACAAGGAGGAACAAAAGGTGTTTGTTTCTCAACATGCCACATTTTTAGAAAATGAGATTTTTCCAAATGATACTGATGGCAATGCGGTAGATCTAGAAGAGGTTCTAGAAACACAAGTTATAAATGACGACTTGGTTGAACCTGATGTTGCAATAGAATCTTATGAATATCAGCCACTCCGTAGGTCTAGTAGGACTTCTCGCCCACCGGAAAGATACTACGGTTTTCTTATAGACGGTGATGGAGAAGACTGCATCATGGATGATGATGACCCTACCAGTTTTCAGCAAGCTATCACGAGTGGTGACTCTGTGAAGTGGCTGGATGCCATGAGATCCGAAATGGAGTCTATGTACACTAATAAAGTATGGACTTTGGAAGTTGTACCCTCTGGGGTAAAACCCGTTGGGTGCAAATGGATCTTTAAAAGAAAGATTGGTGTAGATGGGCACGTGGAGACTTATAAGGTAAGGCTTGTAGCGAAAGGTTTTTGTCAAAGACCAGGATTGGACTATGACGAAACTTTCTCTCCGGTAGCCATGCTTAAATCCATTCGGATCCTATTTACTATTGCTGCTCACTACGACTATGAAATCTGTCAGATAGACTTTAAAACTGCATTTCTAAATGGTGATTTAGAAGAGTGCGTTTATATGGATCAGCCAGAGGGCTTCATGTTAGTTATATGTATGCCCTAGAGGCCATTATTGTACATGAGATGTATATTATAGTGGATGCTTGGACATACATAGGGAGGGCTTTCTTGCTCGACATGATAGTATGCTATCTGGTTACTCTTTATCTTAACATGTACACTGATTGTCTCTCTGTTACATGTTGATAAAGCCCTTAGGATGTGTACTTGACTACCTAGATTATGATGCAGATCATACTAGTGGGCAAAGGTAGTCAGTGAGTACATCCTTTAATTTCCCTAGTCGTGGGTGTATCGATACGGGGCATCGATATACCAGAGTAGACTAGCGTATAGCTTCTCGACCCATACAGATGGGCGATGGATGATCTCATATCCATTGGTGTTTGACATCAGAGATGGTATACGGGTGCTCAGTGGAGATTGGATACATTGGACGGACTCGCCGAGAACTTCTAGATTATACCTCACGTCAGATGGCAGTTCTCTGGTGACACTGGTACAGGTTAGTCTGTCGACCCGAGATCGTCATAGAGTCTTGTGTGATTCCCACTGTGCTTTGATTTCCACCTTACCACGTTCAAGAGAACGTGCAAAACAGTGGTTTTTAGGTACAGACCCGAGTCACGTGGAGGCAATGAGCGATAGGAGGGGATTTCGTCTCACCCGGTATTGGGGGTTGATGTTGCGCTGTGCTCGATTGGTTATAACAGGAAGTCCTTGGCCATGGCTGTTTATGAGATTTACTGGTAAGTGTTTTCAATAGTTTCTCGACCCGTTATGAGACTCACATCTGTTAGTTATATGTATGCCCTAGAGGCCATTACTATACACGTGATGTATATTATAGTGGATGCTTGGACATATATAGGGAGGACTTTCTTGCTCGACATGATAGTATGCTATCTGGTTACTCTTACCTTAACATGTATACTGATTGTCTCTCTGTCACATGTTGGTAAAGCCCTTAGGATGAGTACTTGACTACCTGGACTATGATGCGGATCATACTAGTGGGGACATGGTAGTCCATAAGTACATCCTTCAAGGTCCCTAGTCATGGGTATATCGAGACGGGGCATCGATATACCAGAGTAGAGCGTATGCCTTCTCGACCCATACAGATGGGCGATGGATGATCCCATATCTATTGGTGTTTGACATCAGAGATGATATACGGGTGCTCAGTGGAGACTGGGTACACTGGACGGACTCGCCGAGAACTCCCAGATGGTATTATACCTTACGTCAGATGGCAGTTCTCTGGTGACACTGGTACAGGTTAGTCTGTAGACCCGAGATTGTCATAGAGTCTTGTGTGATTCCCACTGTGCTTTGATTTCCACCTTACCACGTCTAAGAGGGCGTGCAAAACGGTGGTTTTTGGGTACAGTCCCGAATCACATGGAGGCAATGAGCGATAGGAGGGGTTTCGTCTCTCCCGGTATTGGGGGTTGATGTTGCGCTATGCTCGATTGGCCATAACAGGGAAGTCCCTGGCCAGGGCTGGTTTAGAGATATACTGGTAAGTGTTACCAGTAATTTCTCGACCCGTTATGCGCCTCATATCGGCATGACTTATCGGTTATTGGGGTCTGACGTTTACCACCCCTAGAACTGATATGCGACATATCACACGAGGAGACCGGACTGTACGGTAGTGTCACTGTCAGGCTTTTACAGGAATTCGAGCGGGCTTGCTTGTTGATCTTCTGATCGCTCAATACCCGGGTAGCCGTTACGTCCAGCTAGTACCGCTGACGGCTTGTGGATGCTTGATATGATATCACCTACTGCCGGCGTATTGACGAGTCTTTAGAGTCCTACATAGAGGCTGTACTGGCTCAGGCAAAACGAAATAGGAGCGCATATGTGATATGTGCGGGACCGAGAATAATGCGTGTATGTGATACCGTATTCCATTCTCGCGATTTGTATCATCGGACGGTTATATGAGATATAGCCGGAATACCGAATCAAGTGTTGATTCGATACATTGATACACTTGATATTAGTCGGTTATATACGATATGACCGGATCGTTAAATCAAGTGTTGATTTAATGATTTAATGTATAATTATATATTTGATATATTACTTTACATTAACTAGTATTGGTTCACTTAAGATTGATTTTCTCACTTAAAGATTGATTTTCTCACTTAAGGATTGAAAATCAAAATCTAAAGAGAACCCATTTCCTATCTCACCATCCTCTACTAGACTAGCACTTTAGTTTAGGGTGTTTGCTTCACTAATTCTTTAGTTAGTGAAGTAGAAGCTTGAGTACATATTCCCTCGACGTAGATCATCTTCGGCCTCGAAGACTTCGAGCAATACCGTTGCAATTTCTCATGGAGCCGTCCAAGAGTCCGGGAGTTGGATGATCGTAGCGAAGGGACTACATCAAGGAGCATATGAAGTGAAGGACCGATCTACAAATGTTATATTTCGTATCCCTTTAGAGTAAAGTTGTTTACTTGCTTTCATTTGTTCGCCTAATCTCTAGTATACGATCTTGCTAAGGGTTGTTCGGCACATAAAATTTTTATTCCGGCATGGTCGATGCCTTGTAGAGCCTTGTTAGTGTGTCTAGTAACCCTACAACATCGGCACGACTTATCGAGTTATTGGGGTCTGACGTTTACCATCCTCAGACGAGATATGCGATATATCAGACGAAGAGACCGGACTGTACGGTAGTGTTACTGATTGGATTCGCAGGAGTATGAGCAGACTTTCTTGTTGATTTTCTGATCGCTCAATACCCGGGTGGCCGTTACGTTTAGCAGACCGCTTGCGGCTTGTGGGTGTTTGATATGATCATCACCTACTGCCGGCGTATTGACGATTCTTTAGAGTCCTACACAGAGGTTTCCTGGTTCATGCGAAACGAACTAGGAGCACATATGTGATATGTGCGGGACCGAGATTAATGCGCTTATGTGATACCGCGTTATATAATCGCGATATGTGATATCGGTCGGTTATATATAATATAGCCGGGTTATCGGATCAAGTGTTGATTCGATAGATTGTTATATTTGATATTAGCCGGTTATATGTGATATAGCCGGATTATTAAATCAAGTGTTGATTTAATAATTTAATGTATAATTATATATTTGATATATTAATTTACATTAACTAGTATTAGCTCACTTAAACATTTCTTTTTCTCACTTGTGTGCATATAATATATATGTGATATATATTAATGTACAACTATTGTGTCATGCTTGATGCCATATGTGACATGGGTGTATGAGACTAACACCAAGCTTATGATAATGTATGGTTTTATTTATTTAAAGTTAATCAAAATTAGTTGGTAATTAGTCACATGCTTGGAAGCTTGGAGAAGCTTGTAGCATCTTTGACTTAGTCCACTAATTTTGTTTTACTTGTAGATATTTATTAACCTAACCATTATTGTTGGCCATGGTTTAATCTTTACATGGGTTAGTGTATGACACTAACTCACCCATGGTTGCTATTCTCACCTCATGAATTTTTTTCTTCATCTCATCACTTCATCTTCTTCTTCATGAGAGAAAAAGCTTGCTAGCTTTTTCTAAGGTGAGAAATTATTATGAGAAAAAGAAAACTATAGAGAGCCCATTTCCTACTTCATCATCCTCTACTATTAGCCATTTAGTTTAGGGTGTTTGCTTCACTAATTTCACCATTAGTAAAGAGGTAGCATGAGCTTGAGTCTCCTCGACGTAGATCATCTTCGGCCTCGAAGACATTGAGCAAGCTCGTTCATTTCTTCAAGTGAACCCTTTCAAGAGTCCGGGAGTTCACTACATGCAGCGAAGAGACTACTATACTGAGCTTTAGAAGTGAAGGACCGGTCTACAAAGGTTGTATTCCTCATTCAATTAGATGTAAAGTTGTTTACATATGTTTTCGTCGGATTTTCTAGTAAAGATTTTAGGGTTAGGGTTAGCTAGAACGACAAATTTTTGAAATTGGCATGGACGATACCTCCCGAAACCTTGCTACCGTGCTAGGCAACCCTGCAGTGGTATCAGAGCCATGCTAGAAAATTAGATGATGTTTGTTAGATTACAAAACCGAAACGACTCGAAAACTTGAAACACGAAAACTTAGTTTCTGTCGGATTTAAAAGGTCCTCAAAATATTTTTTTAAACAATTGCAGAATGTTGTATGTGATATAACATGAACACTGTGAAAAATTGAAGCTGTTTTGTACAAATGTGGCCGGCCACATAAGCATTAAAACCGGCGAGCTCGGCCCATTTTTGGAGTTTGGGCTTCAAATTTTCAGGGTGTTTCAGTCTCTGGGTTTTGGTGTTTCAGGTGTTGTTTGTTTTTGCTAAATTTGCATGTGATGTTAACTTTCTGCAAAGGCAACTCGGAGTGTTTCGCGGTCGTAATTCTAATATGTATTCGGGTTATTTAGACGATGCTAAAAATTTTGAACGGATATCAATAACCCATATTTTCCCTCACTGAAATTTTCCAAGAGTTGGATTTTTCCGAGTTTAAAATTTTCAGAAAATCTTGCAAGCGATTCTGTGGACCCTCTAGAAGAAAGATACCCAAACTCGACTTTTTTGGATTGCGGAACCGCGGTCATACCCTAGGGTTTGCCGCAGTTCCATGGTGACATGAGTGAGGCATGGGTCAGACTTTCTACGGATGGTTCATAGAAGCTGTGGCAGTTTCTGGGAACTTTTTGAACTCCGCTTAAGTGTTGAGCTTGTTGGGAAATTTTGAGTGCTTGTTTATTCGATCGAAAAGTTTAACTTCGTCTAGCTATCTGTGATTGTGATATAATATTTGGAATCCACATAATTAGTTATGAGATAACTAGTTTGAATTTTATAAATCTAGCAGTTTAGTCTCATTTGATCGGTTGCCACGGAATTTTGATGTGGATCAAAAGTCCGTCGCAATTACGTAGTATACGCGGATACTCTTCGGGTAACCTTACTGGGTAGCCACGCCCTATAGGCCTGACCAAGTGACTGTAGGAGAACCCCGTCGCCAAAAGCATCCGTTCAGTGCTTGCGGCTGCGGTGTTCCGCCTTAGTGCACTTCGTCGACGACATCGGGGGTGCGGCTGTCTACTAAAGTTTCCGACGAGCATTCGATCAGGTTATCGGGAATCTTGTTGAATTACCCGACAGGTTATTGGAAAGTGTTTTCAATATCGAGACTAAAATGCGGGGTTTATAATTATTAGGCATGTGATGTCTAAGGAATTCATTTGGTTAGGCATGAAATCCAGAATATGTGCTATTCCGGGTTTATGATGTCTGAGGGCAGTGACGATTCCAATTGTTGTAGTTTTTCACTTTCTTTTCTGCGACCGTAAGTGTAATATGTGGTGTATCGCCGGTTTCGTTGCTATATGTCAACGACAATCGTGATACGCTCATTTACTTACGTTGATGACATGAGATATTATGTGTTGTTGTGATATGTTATATTGGATCGTCGTGTTTGAATAGCCGGGTTTTTTTTTTATGTGAGATAAGAGTTTTTTATTTTCATTCATGTAAAAACTTGTATGTAATATTCTTTTATTGGGGCACTTCCGAGTTGAGGAAGATGTCACCGTTGATGTATATTATTTACTTTTCCGCATTAGGATAGACCCAAGGAGGGGAGCACAAGTAATCGGGTTCTAGAGTCCAGTGGGAGACCATCTCGAGGCGTCGAGACCGGGTCTCCTAACTCTAGAGTTGGTAGGGTTGATTGCCGCTCTCGTACGGGTCTAAGGATGTAGGTTTGGCTATTCATCATGACCGTGGAATCCGTTTTTTATACATGTTTAATATAAAACCCGGAAATCCTAGTATATCCAATATTTCATATGTTAATTTCTGCTGCGATATTCTGTGAAGTTTTATATGATGAGATAGATATATAGTATATGTGATATATTATATAGACGTTGCTTATGTTTTACACCCGCACTAGCCCTGCCCCGCTCTGCCGTTAGTTACCTAACCTAACGGTGCATGACGGGACATCGAGGCGAATGCGGATGGCATAAGCGTACGTTGTATTTATCTGTGATGCTTAGGTAACTTAAATGACGGGACTTCATTAATGAGATTAATGAAAGAAAATAAACCTAAAGATGTTGTGGAATCGAATTTTCAAAAACAGGTAGCTCTAGTTGTTGTTTTGCATAGCGGTGTTCCTTGTAGAATATCCAGCACCTTATTCGATAAGGAAAGAGCCGAGATCCCTTCACCGAGAGTGACCTCTTTAGCAATAACTGGCAGATGCTACAACCCTCGGTTTCGTCTTTTGATTGCTTTTCTAGTTCTTGCTTTGCATAGTGGTATTGTGAATATCCTGCACCTCATTCGACGAGGAAAGAGCCGAGATCTCTTCACCGAGAGTGACCTCTTTAGCGAAACTAGCAAAAGCCTAAAAAACACTCCATTTAAATCATTTGATTCTACAACGATATCAAGTTCATTACGTAAAAGGTTTTCTTAAAAACCTGCCGTAGCCCTCCGTCATTTCAGATAAGTAATAGTTAGTATCTGTGCTGCGTTTGTTAACCTCTGTCAAGGCGTAGTGTGAGGTAGCTGATTAGTGCTTATCTGCAAAGCATATGATACGATTGAGTTAGGGTAGTCGTGCGACCTTGTTGACCTTTGTCAAGGGTCGTGTGGGTGGGTTTAATTCAATCATGAAATGACGGGTAGAACTTGACTAGCAGCCTATGGTTTGTTGACCTCTGTCAAGGTCATAGGACCCTAGGGGCAAAATTATCGGGAATTTCAAGTGTTGAAATTTACAATGAGATTGCATACCTTCAATGAGATAGTTGGATCCCGATACCCACTGCGAGTAATAGTTACTCCTGGGAGAGTTTTGCACATTACAATTAGCCGATCAAGTAGGTGTCTAGAAAGGTGTCAACGGGGTTACGCCCCTGGGAAAACGAGGTTTATTTTAATTAGGTCCGTGCGAAAGCATGGGGAACCTCCCTCAAAGTACCGGCACTGGCCTGGCTGAAAGATTGGCGAACTTATAGGGTGTAATTAATCCCGGCTAGTCTTTCCTTTTAGGGTTTGAAGGAAGATTTGATAAAAACAGCGGGAGTCATCCTGATTAGATAAAATAATAACCAATCTAATCTTGCAAGAGCATACGCTGAGTGTTTTCTTCTCTCTCTCTCCAGGTAGCGACCATGTCACGCCTTAATCAAAATAATAATATAGATGTATTGACCGAACCCGCTTGTTATACCGAGCTGGGGAACGACGGTCCCGCTCTACCTTATAATTGTTATAAGACCGAGCAGGAAATACGGGATTATCAGGATTCCCGTGCCGCCCAAACGAAGAAAGTGCATGCTGATGCATCTTCTTCGGGTATGTTCATTACCGAGAACCGATTCTCAGTATCCTCTACGTCCTGGGTATGAGATACCGGATCAGGATCCCATATATGTAAACTATTACATGGGCTACAGATAGGTAGAGAACTGGGAATGGGTGATAAGTTTCAAGAGTTAGAAATGGTGCAATTGTTGCAGCCAAGGTGTTGGCAGTTATCACCATGTATTATCAAATATATTGATTCTGAACGAATGTTATTTGATACCGAACCTGATATACAATATCATATCAGTCTCTTTATTAAGTAAAGAAGGATATAATTTTGTATTATTGGATAATGTTTTGAACATTTCCTATATCAAGAGTTGATCGGTTCAGGCACGTTATCTAAAAGCATATACGTTCTAAATCAAATTACAGTTCTCAACATATCGAACACACACAAGAAGAAGAGTTCAGAAATGAATGAATCCTTCTTGAGGCATTGTAGACTAGGCCATATCAATGCGACCCGACTAGCTAAGTTACATTAAGATGCATATTTAAATCAGTTTGAATTTACATCTTGTGAAACTTGCCAGTCATGTCACAAAGATAAAATGACCATAGCTCCGTTTACTGGAAACAGAGAAAGAGTTAGTGAACTCTTGGGATTGATACATGATGATGTATGTAGGTCCCTTGTCTACACATGTAAGGACCGGTTCTTTGTACTTCATTACATTCACTGATAGTCTCTCAAGATTCGGACATATGTTCCTGTTGAAACACAAGTCTGAAACTTTTGAGAAATTCAAAGAATATAAGTTAGAAGTAGAGAACCAAAACGGGTATAAGAATTATGTCCTTTGATGTGATCAGGGAGGAGAATACTTGAGCATGGAATTCCTGGACTATTCTAAAGGAGAATGAGATTCTCTCTCAGCATTACTCCTCCATATACACCACAGCATGTCGGTGTATCGGGGTGGAGCAATCGCACCCTATTAGATATGGTGAGCTCTATGATGAGTACTACTGAGTTGCCTGTTTCCTTTTAGGGAGTTATGCACTTGAGAAGTTGCATACCTATTGAATAGGGTTCCAACCAAATCAGTGCCTACCACTCCATATGTGATATGGTATAGGAAGAGCCCATCTCTTAAGTAAGTTAAGATTTGGGGTTGTCCGGCCTATGTCTAAAAGCAAAATTCGGACAAGCTCGAGGCAAGGTCAGTTCTGTGGAAGTTTGTTGGAAATCACAAGCATTCGCAAGGGAATATCTTCTACCACACCGAGGAACAAAATGTGTTTTATTTCTCGGCATGCCACCTTTTTAGAAAAGGAATTTATTTTGGAAACAAATTTGTGGTCATGAGGTAGAACTAGAAGGAGTTCCAGCTATACAAACTATAGCTGATGATTTGGTAGAACCGGAGGATTCAATAGCTCCCGACGAACCTCAGCCTCTCCGCCAATCTGGTAGGGTTCCTCATCCGCCTGAGAGATGCTTCGGTTTTCTCAATGATAGTGGGAGCGAGGATTGCATCATGAGATGATGACCCAACTAGTTTCGGGCAGGCCATCAAGAGTGGGGACTTTGTAAGAATGGCTGGATGCTATGCGATCTGAGATGGAATCCATGTACACCAACAAAGTATGGACTTTGGTTGCTATATCTGAGGGTTAAACCCCTATCAGGAGCAAGTATATCTTGAGAAGATTACTTAGTGTAGATGGAAAAGTTGAGACTTTCAAAGCTAGACTTGTTGTAAAAGGTTCTCGTCATCGACCAGGTGTGGTTTATGATGAAACCTTTTCTCCGGTAGCTATGCTTAAGTCCATCCAGATCCTACTTGCCATTGCTACATACCATGACTATGATATCTGGCGGTTAGGTGTTATGATTGCTTTTCTAAATAGTGATTTAGAATAGAGCGTCTATAAGTACACAGCCAGAGGGCTTCGTAGACAGTGGGAGCAGCAGAAACGTGTGCAAGTTGCTTTACGGATTAAAGTAGTCATCGCGGAGTTGGAACATCTGTTTTGATATGGTAGTCAAAGTGTTTGACTCCATCAAAATGGTTGATGAACCTTGTATATACAAAAAGATTGTAGAGAGTATGGTGGTCATTCTCGTATTGTACGTGGATGACATACTCTTGATAGGGAAGGTGTTTCCTATGCTACACTCGGTCAATTTCTTCTTATCACGTTGATTCTCCATATAGGATCAAGGCGATACCTCCTAAATCCTGGGTTTTGGATCTATGAGATAGATCTAAGTGGATGTTAGGATTCTCACTAGGTGTAGTGAGATGGTATCAATCGATCCTGGGGAGAATCACTGGAATGCTTCCAGGGTGGTAAGGTCGACTGAATGTCAGTCACAGGCATTGTCTTTACCCTCAGTGGAGCGACGGTATGTTAGAAGAGTTCAAAGCTAGATACCGTGGCTAACTAGATGATAAAGGCTGGATACATCGCTACCAACGATACTACCAAAGAGGGAGTCTGGATGTATATAAGTTCATGAGATGAACTTCGTTCTTACCATTGTGTGACAATGGAGTTGTGGCTTAGGCCTAGGAACCCCCGTCCCATCAGTGACCCAGACATATTCTAAGGTAGTATCACCTGATCATGGAGATGGTTGGCCTCCAGGGGATCAAGGTTAGGAGAGTAGACTTTGAGGTTAACACGGCGGATCCACTCACAAAGGCCTTTTCCCAAGAAAGACTTTTATGGGATGGTTGAGTATGGAATACGACAACCACTGCTGATTGTTGGGTATTGGATACTACAACATATAGCCCTAGTGCAAGTGGGAGATTGTTAGTTATATATATGCCCTAGAGTCCATTATTGTACATGAGATGTATATTATAGCGGATGCTTGGACATACATAGGGAGGACTTTCTTGCTTGACATGATAGTATGCTATCTGGTTACTCTTTATCATAACATGTACACTGATTGTCTCTCTGTTACATGTTGATAAATCCCTTAGGATGTGTACTTGACTACCTGGATTATGATGCAGATCATATTAGTGGGACATGGGTAGTCGGTGAGTACATCCTTTAATGTCCCTAGTCGTGTATCGAGACGGGGCATCGATATACCAGAGTAGACTAGCGTATAGCTTCTCGACCCGTACAGATGGGTGATAGATGATCCCTGTTTCCCCTAATCAGAGCAAAGCTCTGTTTTAAAATTCAAAATTCAAAAGAATTGAAGCAACGCTTCAGATCCAGCGCTCTGCGCTGCGCGCCACGTGTCAAACACAGAGGGGCTAGCGCCAGGTGCGCTGCGCCCTAGGCAGCGCACCCCCAATCAGAGCAAAGCTCTGTTTTGAAATTCAAAATTCAAAAAGAATTGAAGCAACGCTTCAGATCCAGCACTCTGCGCTGCGCACTACGTGTCAAACACAGAGGGGCTAGTGCCAGGTGCGCTGCACCCTAGGCAGCGCACCCCAAATCAGAGCAAAGCTCTGTTTTGAAATTCAAAATTTAAAAGAATTGAAGCAAAGCTTCAGATCCAGCGCTTTGCGCTGCGCGCCACGTGTCAAACACAGGTGCGCTAGCGCAGGCTGCGTTGCGCTCTGCGCTGCGCGCCACGTGTCAAACGTAGGTGCGCTAGCGCAAAGTGCGCTGTGCTCTGTGCTGCGCGCCACGTGTCAAACGTAGGTGTGCTAGCGCAAGGTGCGCCAACGCTGGAATTAAGAATTCCCCACCGTTAGATCAAAAGATCTAATAATAAATTATTAATTAATCAGAATTAAAATTCTGTTATGAAAAGATCTTTCCAATCTTGTTAAAAACAAGAAAATTATTTTCTGCAAAACAGAAGCCCTGGGATCAAAGATCCAACGGTGGGGAAACATCCCCAAATCAATCAGAGAAAGATCTCTTTAACTGATTTAACAAATCAATTTACCCTATATAAAGGCCCCAAGACTTCAAGTCTGATAGAGAGAAACCCCTTTACAAACTTTGAGAAAAACTCAAAGAGAAAGAAAAGCAAGTTTTTAGCGAAAGAAGATCATTTTCTTCAAGGTAAAGAACATGATTCTTGAACACAGAGATGAAATCATCTCATAAAAAGAAGAACTATCTTTTAAAAAAGATCATAGATCTAAAAAAGACCAAGGTCTTTGATATAAAAGAGATCAAAAGATCTTATTTTAAAAACAAAAAGAAGAAGTATTCACTTCATTAACAGATCCTTGATCTACAAAGGCAGTGCCCTTTTTTATAAATAAGAACTTTTGTTCTTGAACCTTGAGGCAATGCCTCCTTTAAAAGAAGAACATAAACTTGTTTTCTGATCATAAATTTGATCAAATGTGCTTTGCGCTACTGAAAAGTGCCTTGCACTCATGAACTGCGCTTTTGCGCTCATTGGACAGGCGCTCAGCGCCAAAACATGCCACGTGTCAACCACGTATACAACTTGCGCTTTGCACTTCTGAAACAGCGCACTACGCTCATGGGCTAGCGCTCAGCGCCAAGCGCGCCACGTGTCACTCACTGGTGCGCCAACAAACTAGCACAAAGCGCTCATAAACTGAAAGCGCAATGCGCTTATAAACTGGCGCTTAGCGCTAAGCGCAACACATGTCCATTTTGCGTGCACTACTTGGCAGAAGCGCAATGCGCTCTTTAATTGGCGCAAAGCGCCTAGCGCGCCACGTGGCGCACTGTCAGAATACACATTGTTCTGATGAATGCTATGCATTCAATACAAGACAAAAATTGTCAGAATCTGATGCTCTGCATTATTAAAAGGGCCAAGCCCAAGTAAAGGCTCAACAGCCCAGAACTCTAAAATGTTAAACATTTTAATCTTATTGGACTTAGCCCAATTCTGGCCATAAATCCTCAACTTATATTTAATTGAGCCCATCTGCTCATTAATATTTCAACAGATCTCAGTCCCAAACTGGACTACGGATCTTTCAACCAACTCACACGGATTCAAGGGTACATCTCTGTACTCCTCTGATATCTGTCGTTGTAATCCTTCAACGTCTTCAGAGAGGTGACGGGTCCCGAAAACCACACATTCCACGGACTGTGGGGTCCTTAAACTCATGGACTACGATATCCTTAAACTTCATAGACTACGATATCTTTAAACTACAGACTGTGGGGTCCTTAAACTCATGGACTACGATGTCCTTAACCTGGACTGTGAGGTCCCTTTAAACCCACGGACTACGATGT
Source organism: Agapanthus africanus (assembly GCA_030015575.1). Classification (NCBI taxonomy): domain Eukaryota; kingdom Viridiplantae; phylum Streptophyta; class Magnoliopsida; order Asparagales; family Amaryllidaceae; genus Agapanthus; species Agapanthus africanus. Next base: position 793,702,817 of record JASDDO010000024.1, on the reverse strand, counting down.
CCTTAACCTGGACCGAGATGTCCTTAAACTAACATTGGACCATAATGTCCTTAAACTAACATTCGACTGCAATGTTTCTAAACTAAACAACAAAAGCCAAATGCTTTCTTGTTGGATCTAAATGATCCTGTTAAGTTGATCTTAGTCTAAAAATTGGACTAACGTATCCTTAACATACGTTTAAGTTGATCTTAGTCTCAAATGAGGCTAACGTATCCTTAAACCCAAACCTCAAACCCAAATCTAAGAAGATACGGATTTGGATTAATCCACGCCCTACGGGCGACAACATAAATTAGTCTCCGTATACAATCCACGGGCAACCACAAACAAAACAAACACCCACGACACGAAGTGAACATCTGGAGAGTGTAATTAACTGCAGGGGTTTGCGCCTACAGGGAAGAGCGTCCCCACAATCAAAAACCCTCACCGTGAGGGGGAATCTGACAAAGTCTGCTACATCGGCCGCGTCCGTTTAAACCTTCGATACACGGTGCCATAAATCAACTTGGCATCTTCGGAGAGGTGCATGGATAGCACCTATTAGCATCTGCCCCGAAATTCAGGCAAGACGTTCGCCGCATCTTCGTCCGCGTCTTTCAGCGGGGAACAGATTCTGGCACGCCCGGTGGGACCTTTTCCTCTTTCCACTCCACACTTCGTGTGTCGTGTTCGCGAACGAATCACGGTTTGATATGGTTGCCCTTGGGTTCAAGGTACTAAGATTTGGTTTCTTGCTCGGCGCAGAAAGCGAAACATCAATGGCATCCACTTGCGTGAAGTGTTCCAACTGCAATTGTAACTCGCGCTCCGCCTCATCTGGAGGCATAGCCTACGGGCCCCAAGCAGCCTCCTTGTTCACGATGCCGGTGGAACAGGTGACTCAGGCCACCACCAGATTGTTCTTTGGGACTATGCTCCCACCGATGAGCTTCAGCACCCCTGTACCAACACCAGAAGCTCCCAAAAAGTCGGTCTTTGATCGGCTTGCTATTACCGCGGCCCCTCTTAACGGGTCGTCCAACTCCAGCGCCTCAGTCTTCGCCAGATTGGGCCAAAGTTCATGTGGGCCCATGATGTAGCCTGCAGTTCCAGAAAAGGTTGTTCCGAAGAGGATAGCCATCCCTGCTCCTGAAGTCGTCAAGACGGCTTCTCCTGCCAAAGGGCCAGTCTTTACAAGACTGACTATTCTGGCTCTCACTCCAGCTCCCGTTCCTACTCAAAAGTCTGTCTTTGACAGATTAGATACCGCTACTCAACGGACATCGGTCTTCAAGAGGCTGGTACCAGCAACGCCTTACCAAAACAGGGGGCAAGACAAAGCCATCCCCATCACCGAACCAACCCCGACAGCTCGACACGCTCGACGTCGCTATTGGCGCCGAGTAAGGAAGGCTGGGGGCAACTCCCCCTATGGGCTAACTCCACCAGCCCCAACGGTGGAAGTCAATGCTGCCGTTCCAACCGGGAACAACTTTGAATTGCTGAACAAGGTGCGCAGAAACTCTCCTACCGCCGTACTGAAAAGATCTCCTCCGCAGGTGGAGAATGTTACAGAAATAAATCCGGATCAGTCCCCTCAACGGCTGTCCTCCAAAGTTTACAAAGTCTGGCGACGGGTCCAGGAGTCAGTGATCGATCAAGACTATCCTCGCCGACAAAAGAAGCTGAAGGTTCAGCAGGAAGAGAGCCGTCCTCGCAGGCCACAAAAGACGACAACTACCTGGGTGCCCGCTGCAACGACCCCCTCAACGTCAGCTACTCAAAAGAGAAGGAGGCCAGAGAAAGCCCCTATGAACGTAGCGGGCCACAAAGACGCTGAGCCCAAACGCCCCAAATCTGGGGGCATAATGGTGCATACTGTTTACATGGCTTCCGAAAAAGAGGAAAGTCGCGCTTTGACGGTCCACCGACCGCTCACCCGATCCGTGACAAAAGCTCAAGAGCAGCAACAGAAGCTTCAAGAAATGCTGACGCAAATGGCCGCACTCACCGGGCCAAAAGAAAGCCCGGAGGTATCATCAGAGCAGCGTCATGAACAGGAAACCGATGCCGACTTCCTACGCAGAGTCCTCGAAAAGAAGGACAGAGAAGCTGCAGAACAAGCTGCCAACATAAAACGAATGGCGCTTCTCTTCCAAGACATGGTCGAGATGATGTTACAGCCGGATCCTCCAGCTGAAGACCCTCCGATCATTATTGAAGATGACAGAGGGGAGACATCGAACCCTCCTCCGGCTCTTTCAGCAGCCAAAGAGGAAACTATTTCCAAGGCCACTCTGGATGACTATATTGCTCAACAAATACGAGCTCACCAGGCGAATGAAGCGGCCGACCAAGTCGTTAAAACTGGACGACCGTATCCAGGCTGGTATGACCAAATAAAGTAACCGCCGGGATACACAATCCCCAAATTCCATGTGTACAAAGGGACAGGCAATCCCCATCAACATGTCGCTCAGTTCAGGGCTCTTTGCGGCAACACCGGGGGTGATGATAAGCTTTTGCTTCTCCAATTCGTCGGCAGCTTGTCGGAGACGACATTTGAGTGGTACTCCGAACTTCCAAACGACTCCGTCAAGACTTTCGCAGAAATGGAGCTATTATTCACCCAGCGATTCGCGAGTGCTAGTGAACGCACCCCAATAACGACATTGATCAATGCTAGGGTGAAGCCAGGTGAAACGTGGGTTCAATATGCAATACGATGGTGGAATCTGTGGTCGAAATGCGAACAACGCATCGAAGAAGCGCCGGCGGTGGGCATGTTCGTGGGCACTCTGGACCCTCATGCAACTATTTCCCAATTCATGATGTTCTTCAAGCCGACCACGTTCCAAGCCTTAATCGACAAACTGACCCAAATGGACCAGATGGGTCATAGACCGTCTCCTCCAAAGCTGGACTCTCGAAACGAGAAAGGAAAAGGGAAAGCGATCGTCGTAGCCAATGCTCAACAGCAGCCTGGTGGCCCGAGACCAGTTGATCGCCAAAATAACAGAACTCGATCTCTCGAAGATAAAATGAGACGCCCTTACTCGTTCCCTCGAGACAAGACGAAGAGGTTATTCGAGCTTGCACTGCGCAACAGGCTCATTACTCTGCCAGAGACAAGACGCCCAGCGCAACCATGCGACACTAGCAATCCTAACTATTGCCCTTACCACCCAATGTTGGGCCATCCGATCGAGGATTGTTACATCTTCAAAAGCTGGATAGAAGTTCAGTACCAGCAGGGCAAATTCGTATTATCTGAGAATTGGAAGGTGAACCCGCCTCGGCCACACACTCTCAAGAAGACGGATACACTGGGGGCATCATGCTCTTTCGTGGAAGAAGCTCCATGGGAGGTTGCTCTTTCAGCCAAAACAAAAAGAATGCTGAAGGATCTACACACATGTCCGACAATTAGGTGGAAGAATCCACTGGAACCTAAGATCATTGAGGGGATGCTGAAGCCGCGCCCAACTCCAAAGATCGGTGGTGATAGCCAAAGCGCTCACATCCAGCCGTCAAAGTCTTCGAAAAAGAAGAAGAAGACCAAAAAGCCCGTGAAGTCTGGCGACAAGTGCACGGACCTGCAAAAACAGATTGACGCGCTGGAAGAGTATAACCAGAAGGTGCGGACTCCAATCACGCTCCAAAAGTTCCTCAGCCACGTCCTTGAGGACGGAAATGATGGAGAAGACTCGTCGGGGATCGCAAGTTCTCACCTTCGGGAGCGACTCTGACGAAGAAATGACTCTTGGCCCTCTCTTTAAAGAGTCCACCTTGAGAAAGGAGGAAGATCCGAAGATCTGTGAAAATATTTAGCTGCGCAACCGTACGCTGCCCGAAAAGAATCTTGGGCCCTCGAACAGCGGGTCAAATAGAAAAGATAAGGGGAAAGAAAAAGTCTCTGAGGATATCATCCTTGATGACCAAGCCTTAAAAGAGCTAACAGCCAAGGACCCGCCAAAGAAAAACAAGGTGGACTACAACGTTCTGGCACACTTGAGAAAGCTACCCTCGCAGCTCAGTATTCTCGACGCCCTCCTGCTATCCAAGGAGGCGAGAGACTCTTTGATCAAAGCATTACAAGAGCCCCAGCAATTCCAAGCTTTCCTCGCCGAAGAGAAGATGAAAGACGAGCTGGAAGAAGTACACACAACCGATATCACTTTCGGCGATGAAGATCTCCTCCTTGGGACATGCGAGTACATCCGTCCCCTATATGTCTCCGGATACCGTCATGACATCAAGATAGGTAAAATCCTGGTCGACAATGGGTCTTCCGTCAATCTCCTTAACGTGAGGGTGTTAAAGGAAATCTGCATGAGTGTTCAACACCTCGCTCGTGATAAAATCACCATCTCCGGGTTTGACTCCCAGTCATCACGGACGCTTGGGTCTGTAATATTGACACTACGCTTTGGGCTGCTTGTCACGGACATTAAGTTTCACGTCATTAACGCCAAGACATGCTACAATGCTTTGCTCGGCCGGCCCTGGTTACACGAGTACAACATCATCCCTTCTACACAATATCAGTGTATGAAGTATTTCAAAGATGGTCTCGAGTACACTGTGACAGGGGAACTAAACCCGTTCTCCGTGAACGAAGTCCGAAAGTACGAAGATGCAAAATACTTCCTGCCACATTTCAAGGACACAGAAAGATGTCGCAAACCGGAGGATAAGAACAAAGCTATCACCACTATTCCGGTCTTCGGGAGTGATACCGAGGAGGAAGAAGAAATAGTTTATTCAGGTCCGCCCCAGTGCCACAAGCCGGGACCGTCCGCTCCTATGTTGATCTTCGGCAGTGACTCAGAAGATGAGGTCAATGCCGTATTCTCTGCTCGGCCATCAATACAAGCCTTCGCTAATGAAGATCAAAGTTTTCAAGTTGCCATGGTTCCACCAAAGCATCATAAAGAGCTAGACGCGCTTAATACCTATAGTGTGGAAGAATTGCAGATACTCTACGTCCCTCCCACGCGAAAAGGTGAAAAGGCGATCCTATTCTACCGATCCGGGGAAACCAAAGTGGAGAAAGAAATCTGGCATGGCGCAGATTCTATACTTGACAGGCTCCAGCCCATCCGTTTGCCCGAATATTACACGGACGGACTAAAGAGACTCTTGAGACGCCAAGGTGTATCTCTTAAGCAAACTGCGCGACAAGCACGGTTCTATAACAGGATCTGGAACGTTCCCGGAACTCAACGAAAGTTGCCCAACGGGAGAATGGAAACGACTGGGCTTGGGTATGTCCAATCCAAGAAATGGGAGCTACTCCGCGACTGCTACGTCATACATGACTTTGATGAAGAAGGAGATGCTCTATGGGAAGATGCTAACCCTGAACCAGCACGAACTCCCGCCGTGAAAATGTCCAGTCCGTCATTCGAAGAACAAATGGACAAGCTTATAAGGAAAGCAGGTCAAAAGGTTCGAGACGACCATAATCGCGAAATGGCCATCTACGAGAAAGCCAGGACGCAACGCCTCCTTCAGCAGGCCGCGAAAAATGAAAATGCTCTTCCTTGTCAACCCGTCATACAAAAGGCCCGATGCCGAGGCAGAAATAAACCAAAGAATGGGAAAGGCGTTCGACGGCGACAAATCGGGTCCAAGAAGCCACGCGATCGGGAATCGAGCAGTCCGGATTCGTCTCTTATGAAAAAGATGGGTCGAGCATATTCTTTTCCCAAGACAAGACAAGGAAGATATTCGATCTTGTCATAAAGTATCAAATGATTATACTCCCGGAGTCCAAGCACCCCGAGCAAGAAGGCGAAGTCTCTCATCCGGACTATTGCTCCTATCATAGGGCAATAGGACATTCTCTCGAAGACTGCTTCACATTTAAAAACTGGGTAGAAGACCAGTATCAGCAAGGCAGGTTCGCTCTATCCAGTAGCTGGAGGGTAACCCCGTCGCAGAAGCATGAACCCAAGTCCACGAGAGTAGAGCCGGATCAACATCGGTCTTGGAAGCGATCTCGCACCTGTCACGTGATAACACTGTCGGAAGAGGAACCCGAGGATACAGGTGAACTCCCCTGGTGCTTCGAAAACGATGATGACGAGGTAATCTCAGAATTTCCACCGGCACCAAAAGAGCTGGAAGATGGAATACATACTACTGCAGATAACCTCAAGAAAATTGATTTGGGGACGGCAAGTGACCCACGGTCAACGTTCTTCAGTGAGTTGTTGTCTGAAGAAAGGGTGGCTATGCTAAAGGACGTGCTCATGCAGCATAAAGATTGCTTCGCATGGAACTATTCCGAAATGTCAGGATTAGATCCAGAGATTGCTGTGCACAAATTGGCGATATCTCCGGACGTCAAGATGATCAAACAAGCACCGAGAAGAATGCGGCTCGAGCTTGAGATGAGCATCAATACCGAGGTCAAGAAACTAATCGACTCCGGTTTTATCCAAGAGGTTCAATATCCTGATTGGATCGCCAACATCGTCCCGGTGATGAAGAAGAATGGGCGGTGCGCATACGTGTGGACTTTCGGGATCTCAATAAAGCCTGCCCGAAAGATGACTTCCCCGTACCAGTCACTGAGCTTATGATAGATAACACATCCACTCAAGAAGTTTTCTCCTTCATGGACGGCTCATCAGGATACAATCAGATAAAAATGCATCCCGAGGACCAGAAGCACACCGCTTTCCGGACCCCTTTGGGCATATTCTGCTACAAGGTGATGCCCTTCGGTCTAAAGAACGCCGGTGCCACCTATCAGAGGGCCATGGCAAAGATCTTCTATGACCTCATACATGAAATCGTCGAATGTTATATCGACGACTTTGTAGTAAAAAGCAGATCATACGAGGAACATTTAGAACATCTGAAGGTCGTGTTTCAGCGCCTTCGAAAATACAACTTGAAGATGAACCCTCTTAAATGCGCGTTCGGAGTTTCCTCGGGAAAATTCCTAGGATTCATCGTCCGACACCGAGGCATCGAGATAGATCCGTCAAAGATCAAGGCGATAATGGAAATGCCTCCGCCAAAGACTCTCAAGCAACTGCGATCTCTCCATGGGAAGCTCGCGTATATCCGGCGATTTATAGCCAATCTCTCAAGCAAGTGCCGTCCTTACAGCCACCTGATGAAGAAGGGAACCCCTTTCGTCTGGGATCGCAAATGCCAAAGCGCGCTGGACGAAATCAAGCAGTACCTTCAGAAGCCGCCAGTGCTGGTTGCTCCGGTTAAAGGAAAACCTCTCGTCCTATACACAACGGCCCTCGAATGTTCTTTAGGTGCGCTGTGGGCATAAGAGAACGACCAGGGAAAGGAGAGAGCCCTCTACTATTTGAGTCGAGTTCTCCTGGGGGCAGAAAGCAATTACTCTCCTATTGAAAAACACTGCCAGGCATTGATCTTTGCGATAACGAAGCTCAGGCACTATGCGTTGGCACATGAAGTCCGTCTCATATCAAAGGTGGATCCCCTCAAATATTTGATGTCAAAAGCCTTATTAACAGGACGACTCGCTAAATGGGCCTTGCTCTTGATGGAGTTCTCGATAACTTATCGGCCTCTTAAGGCAGTGAAAGGTCAGGTCATCGCCAACTTCCTCGCTGAGCATCCGATACCTGCCGATTCTCCTTTGAATTGCGAGCTGCCAGACGAACATGCGTTTGACACGATAGGTGGTGGTGATACCCGGTGGTAACTTTATTTTGATGGAGCATCTTCCATGAAGAAGTGTAAACAAAGCACCCCTATAATCAAAGCAGGGGCAGGCCTCATCTTCGTGACTCCACAAGGAGGGATAATGCGTTTTGCCTTCTCTTTAACAGAGCCGAGGACGAACAATGAAGCCGAATACGAAGCTCTGATAGCAGGTCTCGAGATCACTATCGACATGGGAATTGAAAACCTTCTCATATACGGAGACTCCCAACTGGTCGTTAGTCAAGTAAACAGCGACTATCAAACGTGCAAGCCAGAGTTGGTAAAGTACGGTGAGAGAGTACAGCGACTGCTGACTCAAATTCCTTCCTACACCTTGGAAAGCATACCGCGTGCGGAAAATAGCAAAGCAGGTGCATTAGCCAAGCTCACTAAAGAACTGGCTGACGAAAACCTCGATGATGTGAGGATCGTTGTGCAAAGCCGTCGGGTTCTTGCACCGGCAGAAATATCTCCGGAGTCGTCCGAAAAAAAAGGAGCGATCGAGCAAGCGACCCTACAAATAAAAGACCAGGAAAAGGCTAATGATTGGAAGGAAGTCTTTATAGACTACTTCAAATCGCGTCGAACACCTGAAGATACGTCCTCGAAACATCAGCTTATGAAACGAGCTCTGTCTTTCGCCTTCGTAAATGAAACGCTGTATAAAAGGTCACTTGATTTTCTGTGGCTAAGATGCCTGGGTCCTGAAGAGGCAAAGAGAGTCGTCCAAGAAACTCACGACGGACTCTGCGGTTCTCACCAAGCCGGGCCGAAGATGAAGCTGAAGTTCAAACGGATGGGTTATTATTGGCCCACGATGATTTAGGACTGCCTCGAATATGCGAAGCAGTGCCACTCATGCCAGATTCACGGAGACTTCATCCATCAACATCCAAATCCACTACATCCAATAGTAGCTAGCTGGCCGTTCGAAATGTGGGGGACTGACATAATCGGCCCCATCGAACCAGCATCGTCCAGAGGACATCGATTCATCTTGGCGACAACTGATTACTTCTCCAAATGGGCAGAAGCAGTACCGCTGAGGGAAGTGAAGACGGAGAATATCCTCCATTTCTTCAAGATGCACGTCATTTATCGGTTTGGAACTCCACGACGGATTATCTCTGATAACGGGCCAGCCTATAGAAGCCACAAGATCAGCCGCTTCGCACAACAGCATAACATAGACTGAAGATACTCCTCAGTCTATAATCTCTGAGCTAATGGTCTAGCTGAGGCTTTTAAAAAGACCTTGACGAAGATCGTGAAAAAGATGGTGTCCCAAAATAAGAAGGACTGGCACGAGAGACTGCATGAAGCTCTCTGGGCGTATCGAACTACGTTCAAAACGGCCACGAACACGACGCCGTACGTATTGGTATTCGGTACAGAAGCGGTACTCCCCCTCGAGATAGAGTTACCCTATCTACGAGTGGCAGTTCACTACGAGCTAACAGACGAAGAAAATGCTCATCTTCGACTTGAGAAGCTTGACGCCCTTGATGAAACCCGGGTCATAGCGCAACAAAATCTGGAGGCTTATAAAGCAAAGATGATGCGTTCATATGAGAGATTGACTAGGCCGAGAACATTCCGCCAAGGTGAACTCGTACTAGTGGTCAAAAGACCTATGATCCCCAATCGTGCCAAACGGAGGAAATTCGAGCCAAACTATGAAGGCCCGTATATCATAGACAAAGTCTACCGGGGTGGAGCCTATCTACTCATGGACATGCATGGCGAAAGGCCCTTCAGGCCAATAAACAGTCGCTTCCTGAAGAAATACTGCGCTTGACGAGTTACGGCCTAGGTCAACGATAGATGACGACGCCTATGTCCGCTCGCTATCTTCCTAAGCCCAAACTCTATAAGTAGTAACCGGCAACGGACCGAAACGTCCTTAAACTAACAACGGACCGAAACGTCCTTAAACTAAAGACGGACCGAAACGTCCTTAAAATAACAACGAACCGAAACGTTCTTAAATTAACAACGGACCGAAACGTCCTTAAACTAAAGACGGACCGAAACGTCCTTAAACTAACAACGGACCGAAACGTCCTTAAACTAACGATGGACCACTATGTCCTAAAACTAGCTGTTGACCGAGACGTCGATAAACTACGGTGGATTGCAGGGTCCCAAAGCTGATACAAAAAAAAGAGAACAAAAAAAAAGAATAAAAAAACGGTATGTCCACAAGCAAAATGGGCACAGATGAAAACCCGAAAGGGCTCCGTGAGTAAAAACAGCAGGGCTACCGGCGAGTTTTGTGAAAACCCGAAAGGGCACAACCTCGTTAAAATAAAAAAAAAAGAGAAAACGGTATGTCCATAAGCAAAACGGGCACGGATGAAAACCCGAAAGGGCTCCGTGAGTAAAAACAGCAGGGCTACCAGCGAGTTTTGTGAAAACCCGAAAGGGCGCAATCTCGTTAAAAGACACTTGCAAGGTCCTCTCGACTTTGTAAGGAGAAACCACCTGTGTGAGATCCTTACGACTCACAAGGGAGCAACACACTTAGGGATCCTCACGATTCCTAAGGAGAAAATACACTTGCGAGATCCTCACGACTCGTAAAGAGAACCCTCTTATGAGACCCTCCCGGCTCATAAGATTCAAAAGTCTTAAGCTACAGGGATCTAAACCTGTTCTTAAGCAGCCACTACAACCTCCAACACTGCCCTATAAGCGGTTCGGTGCTGACCCTTGTATACAATCCACGGGCGCGAATAAACATTTCCCTAACAAAGTCCCATCCGTGACTAGGGATATGTCTACACGGTGAACAACCCTTGTAAGTCCTTTTGACTTGTAAGGAGAACACTTTTATAAGATCCTTAAGACTTATAAGAGATCATACACTTAGGAGTCCTCACGATTCCTGAGGAGAAAACGCACCTACGAGATCCTCACGACTCGCAGGGAGAAACACCTTTATGAGACCCTTACGGCTCATGAAGTCAAAAGCCTTAGTCGACAGGATCTTAACCCTGTTTGCTAAGCCACCTTTGTTCAATATCGACAGAGGCAAATGATGATTCGCTCCTGGCAATATTCCAGTTGTAGCGGTGCTGATGCCAAAATCGGTGTCTAATTCCAAGCTTGCAGCAAGGAGCTAACGAGCCATACGTGCATACGAAATAGCCGAAATGATGGGGCAACTTGCAACAAAAAAAACAAGTAAAAAAATGTATGCATGCAAAATAGCCGAAATAATTGGGCAACTCGCAATAAAAATCAGCGAGTAAAAATAAAATAAATAGCCGAAATGATTGGGCGCCGCGAAAAATAGCCGAAATGATTGGGCAATCGCGACTTTCGCGATATAAAAGCTGAAATGATAGAGTATCGCGGAAAGAAATAAAGAAAAATGAAATTTATGCCCTACAAGTGATATCATATCAATCCCTGTATACAATCCAGGGGCACAAACAAAGAAGAAGCCAAATCTCAATGGTTCACAAACAACCTGGAGACCACTTCGATATTCGTCTCATTACAACAGGCGCAACGTCATCCAAATGACCCCGTCGCGGAAATACGTTATCCACATGACCCCGTCTCGAAAACACGTCATCTACATGACCCCGTCTCGGAAATACGTCATCTACATGACCCTGTCGCGGAAACACATCATCCAAATGACCCCGTCGCGGAAACACGTCATCCATATGACCCCGTCGCGGAAATACGTCATCCCCGTCGTCGCGGAAATACGTCATCCATATGACCCCGTCTCGGAAACACGTCATCTACATGACCCCGTCTTGGAAATACGTCATCTACATGACCCCGTCGCGGAAATACATCATCCACATGACCCCGTCTCGGAAATACGTCATCTACATGACCCCGTCGCGGAAACACTTCATCCATATGACCCCGTCGCGGAAAGACGTCATCCATATGACCCCATCGCGGAAATACGTCATCCACATGACCCCGTCGCGGAAAAACGTCACCCAAATGACCCCGTCGCGGAAATACGTCATCTAAATGACCCCGTCGCGGAAATACGTCATCCAAATGACCTCGTCGCGGAAATACGTCATCCACATGACCCCGTCGCGGAAACACGTCATCCATATGACCCCGCTCGGAAACACGTCATCCACATGACCCCGCTCGGAAACACGTCATATGACCCCGCTCGGAAACACGTCATCAACATGACCCCGCTCGGAAACACGTCAACAACATGACCCCGTCTCGGAAATACGTCATCCATATGACCCCATCACGGAAATACGTCATCCACATGACCCCGCTCGGAAATACGTCATCCATATGACCCCGTTCGGAAATACGTCATCAACATGACCCCGTCGCGGAAATACGTCATTCACATGACCCTGTTCGGAAATACGTCATCCACATGACCCCGCTCGAAAACACGTCATCAACATGACCCCGTCACGGAAATACGTCATCTATATGACCCCGTCTCGGAAATACGTTATCCATATGACCCCGCTCAGAAATACGTCATCCACATGACCCCGTCTCGGAAATACGTCATCCACATGACCCCGCTTGGAATCACGTCATCAACATGACCCCATTCGGAAATACGTCATCCACATGACCCCGTTCGGAAATACGTCATCCACATGACCCCGCTCGGAAACACGTCATCAACATGACCCCGTTTGGAAATACGTCATCCACATGACCCTGTTTGGAAATACGTCATCCATATGATCCCCTCTCGGAAGTACGTCATCCATATGACCCTGTCACGGAAATACGTCATCTACATGTCAATCTCATTAAACACTTACGGGTCCTCTCGATTCGTAAGGAAGAAAACTCTCTTATAAGATCCTTACGACTTATAAGGAAAAACACACTTAGGAATCCTCACGGCTCCTAAGGAGAAAAGACACTTACGAGATCCTCACGACTCGTAGGGAGAAAAGTCTTCATGGGACCCTCACGGCTCATGAAGTTGAAAAGTCTTAGGTAGCAGACCTGAACCTGCTTCCTAAGCCATCACTACCTCTCGAAGAAGCCAAAACAAGATACTCACCCTATCATCTGCTGCTATGTTTGCTAAGGTAACATGCTGATAACAAAAGAAAGAAGAAAGCAGAAAAATGACACAAGACATTGCGAAGGAAATGTATCTTTTATTCATGAATTCAATTGGGTACAAAATACATCATATGAAAGAATAAAAGAATGAATACATTTTATTCAAAATTACAAATGATACAAAAAAAATTATTGAGAGGGAAGCGCTTTCAATAATTCGATCAGCCACTCGCGCACTTCCCTCAGCCCCTCTTCTTGATCAGCTGTCGCGGCCAACTTTGCTTCGACCTGGGCTCGCTGCTGCAAGTAAGACGAAAGTTATTCCTCGATGACCCGCTGAGCTGCTTCCCAATTTTTTGCATCCCGCTCGACGGCGTCGAACTTCTGCCTCAGTGTTAACCCGTCAGAAATGCATCGCAGAAGGCCTTCGAAGATAACTTTCAACTGGGCAGCATTCGCATCAACCTGAGAATGTAGTCGAGCAGATTCGCTTGAAGTTTCTTTACATTCCTTCTACTTTAAAGCCACTTCCTGTTCAAGATGGCGGAAGTAAGAAGTACTCTGCTCGATCCATGCAGCCCGTTGAGTGCTCACAGCCAGAACCTCAGGAGCAGGACGCCTAAGCTCAAGCTCGTGCAAGCAAGCCTCAATTTCCCTGCAGCGATTAACCCAAGACTCAACGACGCCCTCACCATGAAAGATCACGAGCGTCACTAGCATAGGGTTAACCTCCGTGGCAAAATCCGCAGCAGATGTGGGAGTCTCCATGTCGAGCTCCTCAATGTAGTCGCTCAGCATGCGCAGACTATTCGCGGCGCCTTTTGAGGATGGACGTTTGGAAAAGGGCCCTGCCGGCATAATAATGTGAGACTCGAACGGGGCTGGAGTCGATGTGATCGCTGCAAAATAAATCATAGTCAGATGTCGGTTCAGGAAATAAAGAAAATACACGAAAACAGAGTTTACTATACCGGCTGCAACAAGGGGCAGAGCTGGGAGTACTGGTGGCGCAACGATAGCCTCGTCTCCGCCTTCGATTTGTAAGGCTACAAGCAATACAAAGAGGGATTAGCAATAATGTGACTGCCCGTTAAAGAAAGTCATTTAGAAAATATACTCACCGACACCACCAGATGGACTAATCTCTGACAGGAAGGAGAAGTGTGGGTGCAGCACCTGATACAGGTGGTCAAAAAGGACCCCTGTAAGGACGCAGCAACGCAACGTCAGTACATAAGTTATACAGCCTAAAAGATAATACTGATGGGTCACGAATCCGCACCTTCCAACATCTGAGATGGTACGAGAGAGGGTGGAGGAGGTGTCGCCGTCAAAGCGGTAGCTGACGGCGCTGCCTCGGGTAGCGCGACCTCAACGCTCGCCACACCTGCATTAGAAACAAGATAAATACTGTCAGGAAAGATCGAGAAGGATTGCAGAATAAAAAGAAGCAATGACCCGAAATCTACCTGATGAGTCGCCAGTCGGAACCACGATGAGAGCGTCACTTGATACAGCAACTGCTTCGTCTTCTTCTATCAGGATGGTCTCACCTCCCGTCGCCTCATCCCCTGACTCTACGAGAGCCGTCGTAACGCTTGCGACGCCGGGAGATGGCAAGGAGCCGCAGACGGAAAGAGCAATGATCGGGGCGGTGCCCGACTCTTGAGAGGGAGCGGCCACCTCGGGCTCATCAATTGTAGCTATTTCACCCATCGCCACCTCGGGCCCGGCAATGGTGGTCATCTCACCTACCGCCATCTCAGGCTCGGCGATCGTGACTGTCTCACCTGCCGCTACCTCGAGTTCGGCGATCGCAGCCATCTCGCCTACCGCCGCCTCGGGTTCAGTAATCACGGCTACCTTCTCTATCGCTATCCCGGGCTCAGCAGTCGCCGCCACTTCTTCGGTAAGACTCGGCTCTGCAAGATAAGATATATGAGAACTGGTAGTTATAACTTTGACAACGGAACCCCTTGTCACATTACCTTGAGTTGATCTTTCGTTTGCTTCCCGAGCCACACGTGCTTCCCATCTATAGGCAGTGGACAAGGTAGCCGGGGATTCCTCCGAAGGAGTAGGGGCAGGGGTAGCAGTGCTCGAACCCGCACCCGCGGCTAAGGCAGCACTATGTTCCCTTGCCACGCGCATTCTGCGCTTCCTTTCCGCCCGGGCAGTGAGAGCCGATCTTCTCAAGACCTCCGTCAATGGGACGTCATCATCCACGCCAGGAGCTACCTCTGGAGCCGTTACGGCGTCCGTCATCGGTTGCTTGAGTAAGGCCTCTTTTGACAGTGCCGAAAAGGCCGGGACTCCGGTGGCTGGCCTGGGAAGAATCTCTGCATCAGCTTGCAGGATCGGCATTGTGGTCCCTATGATAAGATAAAGCGGGGTCAGATCACCTATATAAAAAACGGGAGCGGAGACACGATAAACCGAAGCATACCGATGCCTATGGATGCTCGAAGTCTTTCCTCTTCCTCAAAAGTCTTGAGAGAAGCTGCGAGAGCTTCTTCAGTGGAAATGCCTGTTAAAGAAGGAAAAGTATCAGTCAAAACACGATAATAGAAGTACGATGCAATGGCGAAAAATACAGTTAATGATTACCTGATGGCGCGAGGATAGCCAACCCCTCTTCGCGGCTTGCCAATCGCTCAGAAGCTGCAATGGCAGCCGCCAGATCAGTATCATCTGGCGGCATGAACAAGCCCTCATTTGTCCCTTACTCGCTCAAGCCCTCACTATAAGGAGCGTGAGGCTCCTGACCAAATACAACATTGGCAGAGAAGAGCGACTTCTTCTTCCTCTTCTGCGAGCGGGCTCCGGTTGCCACTAACACCAGTTTACACTTGGTGGGCACCTTGGGGCGACGAGTCCCGATATCTGAACCCACGCCAGACTCAGGGGAAGCTACGTTTACCGTCTCCATGGGAGCACGGGGCACCAATGGTACATCCACCGTCTCCACGGGAGCACGGGGCACCGGTAACTCAGGCCTGTCGTGGGGGGCTTCAATCACGGCAGCCTCTCTTAAGGGGGGACGGACAATGGCCCGTCGCTTCAAAGGGACGTTTCGATCACCGGCAGGGGGTGCACCCTTGCGATCGAGCAGCAATCGCTTCTCCTCCTTGATGACGGCGCCCATTGAATGCTGATACCACGCCGCGTACACATTAAGGGCCTTCGGGATATAGCTCGGTTCGCTGATAAAGAAGTTGGACCCCGTGTTCAAACGCATAAAATGATGTAGCGCGTTTCGCATTCCCTCTTTGGTGGCAGCAGGTTCTAGTAGGAAAGCCTCCAGCGGGACTCCCTGATTATAACTCAGCTGCTGGGCGAAACAGTGTGGGTTGTATCTCATAAATAGCGCCACATTGCTTTGCCTAAACACTAGAAAGCCCGGTCTGATGGAATATAAATGAAGGATCTCATGAGCTTTCAAAAAAGAGGTTCCATCCTTGAAGATGTCCCGCAATGGCTGCACTGCGGTTGCGGACTCTTTGCCGATGGCCAGGATCTTATCAGTAAAAGTCATGCCATCTCCAACCATACGAGGGCGAAGGAGCAAACCTCTAGCTTCCCGCGGTGACGGGTTTACAATAGATGCGCCGACTAATCGCATAATCCGGGGAAAGCCGCACCTGTCATAAAATGAAGGCCTTTTATGGATACCAAAAACGCCAAGTGTATGTAGCTCGAGCCACGACATGAAGTAATGCATCGAGAAGTTCACATGCTTCACTCCAGGTTCAGTAGTATCCGCCGCTTGACCGAGGCCGTAGTATAAGAGCTAAACCGGCGACCCCGACAGCCACTTTCACCCCAATCATCATTCGGTGAGCTGGATAGAAAACAGACGGCCTCATACGACGAGGGTGCATCGGGAGTGCAAACCGGCTCAGCCATAACCCAAGAAACCCTAGAAAGAATGTTTCCTCATCAATCCCAGGGATTGCAACCTCCGTGAAAGAAGCAACTGGAATGTTGGGAAGGAAGAAACTCTTCTGATCTACCTCCGTCGTTGGCAGGTTGTCTAAACCTAAGCCGAAAGGGTCGTTAAGCGTGGCGAATTAATGGCCTCCTTCGAGAAGACTTTTGGGTGAAGGAAGCGGGCGATGAAATCCTTGAAACTAACCCCGCGGCTCCCAGATTCGAGAAAAAGGCCCTCGTAGATATTCAACACTTTGATCAAACTAGGAAATTGGTGTTGAACGGCATTCACCGGAGTAAGGCCTGTCATCACTGGCTTGGCACCAAAAACATATTTGTCCGTGGGAAGCAGCTCTTCATAATGCTCCCCTATGACCGGTAAGCCAGAAACTTCTGCAAATTCCTCTAAGGAGATTGATACTTCTCGATCCAGCGAGAGGAATGTGTGGGTAGGAATGTTCCATTGCTCCAGAAATGCCTTAACCCACCAAGTGGGAAGCATAGGATACTGGAAGAGAGAAGCATAAACGGTGGGATACAACCCAAGCCTCAGCAACTGCAACTTCTTCGCTGACAGAATGTAGCGGGCCTATTGCAGATAACCGGTTGGATGACGAGGAATCAGACCTATATTATATGGTTGCCCCCACGGCCTCGCCTCACCTTGACAAATACGTCGTCCCAAGGTATCCAAAGCCATGGGAGGCTGAACGGGTATCGAAGCCATAGCAGGCTGGAGAAGACCACCCGAAGTCCAGTTCGCTTCTTCCACGGTATAAGTCACCGGGGTCGGGTCGGCGTAATGGATCGCCATGATGGGCTCCGAGGGTACCGCGAACGAAAAGCTTTGTCGACTCTTAATAATCTGGTTATACCATGTCCCCCAAAGATGAAGATTCTTATATTCTAGATCATGATCTTTGATCAAAGCTAGGACTTCCCGGTCTACAGTTGCTCCAGGGAATCCTCCTTCTGAACGAACGAATGGGAAAAAGGGATCGAAAGACATGTCGCCTGCGCAAAAAAAGGGACAAAAGTCAACAATCAGTGATATAATTTAATTTAAATTCTAACACTCGGTACTTTAAAATTTGTACCACACTGCAATGCAGTGGAAAGGGGACCAAAGGGGGACCCACAAAATCTAGATGACAATGCATCAATTAATAAAACAGTCTCATCATTGGATGAGACTGTTAATTAATGAGGAAATCCTCAAGAAAATTCTCATTGAATGAGAGATCCCTCGGGAAAAGGAGAAAATCTCCCATTGAGAGCAAAGCTCTATGACAAAGTGACAATTGTCAAACTCTGATCATGAAGGAATAAAATTCCTTAAGAGCTTGGCTCTGTAATGATGATGGAAAAATCCATCAAGGAAATTAAAATCAATTAATTTTTATGAATTAAAAAAATTCTGGGATCCTCAAGATCCATAAACAAACTCTTAAGAGTTCTTCATCAAAGATTAAGAAATCTAAAGAGCAAGGCTCTGTTCATGGGCTAAGAAACCCAAGAAAAGCTCTCTTTAGATCTATGGGTTCATGAGAGCAAAGCTATGTTAATGAAACCCTAAATGGCCCTGGGAAGTTATTTTCTGCAAAACAGAAGCCCTGGGATCAAAGATCCAACGGTGGGGAAACAACCCCAAATCAATCAGAGAAAGATCTCTTTAACTGATTTAACAAATCAATTTGCCCTATATAAAGGCCCCAAGACTTCAAGTCTGATAGAGAGAAACCCCCTTACAAACTTTGAGAAAAACTCAAAGAGAAAGAAAAGCAAGCTTTTAGCGAAAGAAGATCATTTTCTTCAAGGTAAAGAACATGATTTTTGAACACAGAGATGAAATCATCTCATAAAAAGAAGAACTATCTTCTAAAAAAGATCATAGATCTAAAAAAGACCAAGGTCTTTGATATAAAAGAGATCAAAAGATCTTATTATAAAAACAAAAAGAAGAAGTATTCACTTCATTAACAGATCCTTGATCTACAGAGGCAGTGCCCTTTTTTATAAATAAGAACTTTTATTCTTGAACCTTGAGGCAAGGCCTCCTTTAAAAGAAGAACATAAACTTGTTTTCTGATCATAAATTTGATCAAATGCGCTTTGCGCTACTGAAAAGTGCCTTGCACTCATGAACTGCGCTTTTGCGCTCATTGGACAGGCGCTCAGCGCCAAAACATGCCACGTGTCAACCACGTATACAACTTGCGCTTTGCGCTTCTGAAACAGCGCACTGCGCTCATGGGCTGGCGCTCAGCGCCAAGCGCGCCACGTGTCACTCACTGGTGCGCCAACAAACTAGCGCAACGTGCTCATAAACTGAAAGCGCAATGCGCTTATAAACTGGCGCTTAGCGCTAAGCGCGACACGTGTCCATTTCGCGTGCGCTACTTGGCAGAAGCGCAATGTGCTCTTTAATTGGCGCAAAGCGCCTGGCGCGCCACGTGGCGCACTGTAAGAACACACATTATTCTGATGAATGCTATGCATTCAATACAAGACAAAAATTGTCAGGATCTGATGCTCTGCATTATTAAAAGGGCCAAGCCTAAGTAAAGGCTCAACATCCCAGAGCAATAAAATGTTAAACATTTTAATCTTATTGGACTTAGCCCAATTCTGGCCATAAATCCTTAACTTATATTTAATTGAGCCCATCTGCTCATAAATATTTCAACAGATCTCAGTCCCAAACTGGACTACGGATCTTTCAACCAACTCACACCGGTTCAAGGGTACATCTCTTTACTCCTCTGATATCTGTCGTTGTAATCCTTCAACGTCTTCAGAGAGGTGACGGGTCCCGATAACCACACATTCCACGGATTGTGGGGTCCTTAAACTCATGGACTACGATGTCCTTAAACTTCATAGACTACGATGTCTTTAAACTACGGACTGTGGGGTCCTTAAACTCATGGACTACGATGTCCTTAACCTGGACTGTGGGGTCCCTTTAAACCCACGGACTACGATGTCCTTAACCTGGACCGAGATGTTCTTAAACTAACATTGGACCGTAATGTCCTTAAACTAACATTCGACCGCAATGTCCCTAAACTAAACAACATAGGCCAAATGCTTTCTTGTTGGATCTAAATGATCCTGTTAAGTTGATCTTAGTCTAAAAATTGGACTAACGTATCCTTAACATACGTTTAAGTTGATCTTAGTCTCAAATGAGGCTAACGTATTCTTAAACCCAAACCCAAATCTAAGAAGATACGGATTTGGATTAATCCACGCCCTACGGGCGACAACATAAATTAGTCTCCGTATACAATCCACGAGCAACCACAAACAAAACAAACACCCACGACACGAAGTGGCCATCTGGAGAAGGAGAAAGTTGTTACCGCGATGCGGTAGTGTAATTAACTGCAGGGGCTTGCGCCTGCAGGGAAGAGCGTCCCCACAATCAAAAACCCCTCACCGTGAGGGGGAATCTGACGAAGTCTGCTACATCGGCCACATCCGTTTAAACCTTCGATACACGGTGCCATAAATCAACTTGGCATCTTCGGAGAGGTGGATGGATATCACCTATTAGTATCTGCCCCGAAATTCAGGCAAGACGTTCGCCGCGTCTTCGTTCGCGTCTTTCGGCGGGGAACAATCCCATATCCATTGGTGTTTGACATCAGAGATGGTATACGGGTGCTCAGTGGAGACTGGGTATACTGGACGAACTTGCCGAGAACTCCTAGATAGTATTATACCTCACGTCAGATGGCAGTTCTCTGGTGACACTGGTACAGGTTAGTCTGTCGACCCGAGATCGTCATAGAGTCTTGTGTGATTCCCACTGTGCTTTGATTTCCACCTTACCACATTCAAGAGAATGTGCAAAATGGTGGTTTTTGGGTACAGTCCTAAGTCACATGGAGGCAATGAGCGATAGGAGGGGATTTCTTCTTTCCCGGTATTGGGGGTTGATGTTGCGCTGTGCTCGATTGGCTATAACAGGAAGTCCCTGATCAGGGCTGTTTCTGAGATTTACTGGTAAGTGTTATCAATAGTTTCTCGACCCGTTATGAGCCTCACATCGGCACAACTTATCGAGTTATTGGGGTCTGACGTTTACCACCCCCAGACGAGATATGTGACATATCAGATGAAGAGACCGGACTGTACGGTAGTGTTACTGATTGAATTCGCAGGAGTATGAGCAGGCTTGCTTGTTGATCTTCTGATCGTTCAATACCCGGATTTCCGTTACGTTTAGCAGACCGCTTGCGGCTTATGGATGTTTGATATGATCATCACCTACTGCCGGCGTATTAACGAGTCTTTAGAATCCTACACAGAGGTTTCCTGATTCATGCGAAATGAAGTAGGAGCACATATGTGATATGTGCGGGACCGAGCATGTATGTGATACTGCGTTATATTCTCGCGATTTGTAATATCGGTCGGTTATATATGATATAGCCGGGTTATCGGATCAAGTGTTGATTCGATAGATTGTTACATTTGATATTAGTCGGTTATATGTGATATAGCCGGATTATTAAATCAAGTGTTGATTTAATAATTTAATGTATAATTATATATTTGATATATTAATTTACATTAACTAGTATTAGCTCACTTAAACTGTCACGACCTGAAATATTAGCTCGTGACCGGCACTCGAATCACGCGACATCTAGAGGCGTAACGTAACTCAAGTAAGCCGAAACCCAGAAATCTAAACTATTTAAGAAAATAAAAGATGTGAAGTTTTGAAATAAGAGTAGGGTGAAATCAATGTTTTCTAAATGCATAAGTAAAAGAGCATGAAAAATGCAAGTGGAATTTATTAGTTGAAAAACATGTTTCGTCTTTTAAAAATTTGGGCAGCACCTCCTTTGTATATTTTGATCCAAAACCACATTTACATAATAATATAAAAGACATCCCCAAGCGGGAGCTAGCTCTTCGCCAATCGGCGGATTCACAACCATGCAAAGCATGAATATAAGTATACGACGCCCAACGGCGAAGATCAACACAAGACACTGAAATAAGCAAGACATCAAAACCACTAGTAGCGAAAAAACCCTCGCTTTATGTCTCGCAACCACAAGTCTCACTAAGTCTCATTACTTATACAAATACTAGTTTGATTGATGGAGTTGACTAGATACAACAGGAAATATAAATGCAAGAGTAGGCACGATACAAATGTCCCACCTACCAAAGCAAATCATCCAAAAGCAGCTTTGTGCCAACGATGCCGCTACTGATCCATGCGGCCAACCTGCAAGAACTGTGGCACAACAGGGGTGAGTTGCCAACTCGTGAGTAGAAAAACATCATCAGGTAGAAATCGAATAAAATAATGATTTTCTAGGTCAACTATATCATAAAGGTAATACTATGATATCTAGGGTGACCGTATCTATATATGTGCCAACAATATAATTAATGCCTATCAGCATGTGGATATCAACCAACCATATAATCAATGCCTGCATGTATGTGGATAACATCCAATAATATAATCAATGCCTGTATGCATGTGGATCTCGTCCACGTGTCAATCAGTGACACAACAACGTCATGCATGTAAATATCATAAAAGCATATGCATGAAAGTATGAGGATATAAATCAACGTGTCCCTCGCGACACATCAAAATCATGGAAACTGAGTGTCCAGTATCGACACTCGAAATATCATGAAACCCGTGTCCAGCATCGACACGTAAATCCTCATATATCTTAGGCGCCGCATCCTCAGATCGGCCCTCAGGCGCCGCAAAATCTGGTCGGCCCTCATATCCATCTCATGACTCCGGTCGGTATCCTCCGAATAACCGACGGGTCCAAATACTATCACCGGTAGGTAGTAATCCCTTCGCTGGGCTCACCGTCTATCTATACGAGTCTTCTTGCCCCGGGGTACCATACCGAGTCCACCATATACCCGCAGACGGTGCCTACCGCCTTCGAATCGGGTATACTCATACAAGCTCTCAGAACCGAGAAAACTCATGGTGGACGCACTGAAATATCATATCAAGAGAAACCGGGTTTTCAAAACAATGCATACTTTCTTGAAATAATACCACAGTTATCAAATCCAGAAATCTCATGAAAACAACATATCTCAATGCGTAAAATCATAAAGCATGATGTATGCGACATATGATATAAATGTAAGCATATCCGTCTATCGTGCAACATGGAACAGTAATATGCACACATCAAGGGAAAACCGCTCTTTTAAATTAATCCAGTTTTAAAATGTATTCTGCGGTTCCCAATTTCTCTAAAGTCAAGTGCAACATCGTATAAAGGTGTATATGTAACCATAGCAAGTAAATTATGCAAGGAGTCATATCATGATGCAGCAGTTCTACTGTGTAGTGACATAGCAATTATCGATGATGAAGTGTGTGAGCCGACCAATCTGTGTAAGTGTAACATACGCATCATCGATAATGGTGTAGGTGTACTAGCACAAGTATATGTAATGCAATGAGGATGACATGAACGTAGCATAAAATAAAACGTCAGCTAAAAGCTATAAGGTATACGTATCTAACATGGCCGAGTCGGTGAATCTATCAATCGGCATCTAGCCTCACAACATCACGTACGGTATAATCCATCGTACGACGTCATCAAACCATTAGGGATCTTATCAACCTTTACAGCGATGAGGGTACGGACCTAACGTCTCGTACGACATATCACTCATGATTCACAATATCTGATACATCTATATACCTATATCCCAGGTTACATCCATAACAATCTCATATCTGGGGACCGGCAAAGGTATCAATTCTCTCATATCGACTCGCATCCGTATACCGACATATCAATCAAGTCATCATATTACATCGTAGTCATCACATTAAGTCATCTTTATATATACATTCTACCTTTACTATAAGCATACGTATCTAATCTAACATCCACACACGAACCATACGATCAGTTTAAAAGATGCGAATCGTAGTTTTGAAAGTAGGGGCTACAGTGTTTTTAAGGAAAAGATATCATTTGAAAATCCGTAACTTCCCTCAAGGTATCTGTTTAAAAGATGCATACGATTCTTCAGTTTGGAAATATGTATAGTTCGGATGACACATTTACGTCGGCTATCTAGTTTTATAGTATCCAAAACGGCAATATCATCGAACATAATCCTCAAATCTCATCATCACGTATTAATCATATTATATCACTATAATCTCCTATTGAATTCTCTTTACAACTACTTATCTATATCTAGTAATTTGCATCCTTAAACATCAATTCGGGACATCTTTCCTATCATACCATGTCACCTAAACCATAAGCTATAACTTTAAGTCATGGTATTTCTTATCTCCTACAATTCTCTAACCTTATTCGTAAGTTTCTAACACGGTTACCTTAACCATACTCTATATATCGGTTTCCATCAAAGTTTGCGGGGGTGCTATACGCCATCCACCCGACTTCCCCCGTAGATATAGATCTACTCACCTTGATCATTGCTTGCCAAAGTCGATGACGCCATGCTCCGTCGTCTCGGGATCCATGCGAAGGTACCTACAATAATACACAATCGCAATCGCTATTAAAATTGAATCCGGAAAACCAAAACGGCATACTATGCGCTCATAGGTTAAAACCTATAGCCTACGCATGCAAAAACAATCAAACGGCCCTCGTCGTTGACGTACAAACGCCACACGATGAATTCAAATCAAATACAAAAAACTAAGTTTTCAGAATCGGAAAACATAAATTCAGCAACATGAGAAATCCATCCCAGATTTTCCATCAGGCAAAATTAGCCAATTTTGCATATGGGGTTGCTCTAGATATAGGATAACAATGCCCTAGACCAAAAACCACAAGGTTTCACTCTGACTTGGCCGCAATTTGCGGCCAAACCCAATAAATCTGCGGCCAGATGAATGAATCAGGGGCTCGGGCTTCAAGGGTTGCTTCTATGTTGCCTGCTTATCTCACTGTCAAAAGAACTTAATTTATAGTGGTCTCGGGTCATCCCAGATTCCCAATTATACTCACAAACTGTCAAATTTACCGATGTCGTAAAGTTCTACGTTCGTGTTTGGGTTCTATTTTCTGTTCTAGGTCAGTTAAACACCACTCAAGTCTTGTTAACAGCCACTACTCATCATCAATTCCACACAATTACCCAAACCCTTCTCTTTAAATTTTCTAACATCACCATTTCACACTTAAACAACTTCTAAACTAAACTAGAATGCAAGAAAACCCAAACTAAACTAAATGGAAGGAATTATACCTCATTTGGGCAACTCAAGAAAAACCGTAGCTTCCCAATATCATCAAAATCCAACTTTGCTTGGTCCATTATGTAGAGGATAAAAAGGGGATCAACTTTTGTGAAGGGGGTATATGTTTTTGATGAAGATTTGGAGATGGATCTAGGGGGTGAAGGTGGAGGGAAGTGAGGTTGAAGGAGATGAAGAAATAATGGGGAGGAGAAAAAGAATGGCTGCCCTCTCTCTCTCTCCTACTCTCACTCTCTCTTATTCTCACCCTCCTTCTCTCTCTCCAATCATTCTCTCTTTTTAACATTTTCTTTCTTTTAAAACTAAATCACGTAATACCCCCAAAACAACACAAGGAAACCACATGTAACCAAAATGCAACATGACATGGTGCACTATCCATGGAAAACTGTAGAAACACGGATTTAGCCTAATCGCGATTAGCAGTGCACTAATCGGGTTTTTATCTAAACTGCATATAATTAAATATAAAAATGCAAAATCCAATAAATCTATTTTTAAATGAATAAATCATTTTAATCTCCAATTATTTCACAATTATTGGTATATATTTAAACCCTTTTTCGAAAACCCCAATTTCGTAAATCGGGCAGTTTTTGGGAAATATATTATTTTAATATTAAACTCCAAAAATAATATTTTTATATTTTCTGAAATGTTACATAAACATTTCTTTTTCTCACTTGTGTGCATATAGTATATATGTGATATAGATTAATATACAACTATTGTGTCATGCTTGATGCCACACGTGACATGGGTGTATAAGACAACACCAAACTTATGATAATGTATGGTTTTATTTATTTAAAGTTAATCAAAATTAGTCAGTAATTAGTCACATGCTTGGAAGCTTGGAGAAGCTTGTAGCATTTTTGACTTAGTCCACTAATTTTGTTTTACTTGTAGATATTTATTAACCTAACCATTATTGTTAACCATGGTTTAATCTCTACATAGGTTAGTGTATGCCACTAACTCACCCATGGTTGCTATTCTCACTTCATGAATTTTTTTCTTCATCTCATCACTTCATCTTCTTTTTCATGAGAGAAAAAGCTTGCTATTTTTTTTCTAAGGTGAGAAAATATTGTGAAAAAAGAAAACTAAAGAGAGCTCATTTCCTATTTCATCATTCTCTACTATTAGCCATTTAGTTTAGGGTGTTTGCTTCACTAATTTCACCATTAATGAAGAGGTAGTATGAGCTTGAGTCTCCTCGACGTAGATCATCTTCGGCCTCGAAGACATTGAGCAAGCTCGTTCATTTCTTCAAGTGATCCCTTTCAAGAGTCCAGGAGTTCACTACATGCAGCGAAGGGACTACTACACAGAGCTTTAGAAGTGAAGGACCGGTCTACAAAAGTTGTATTCCTCATTCACTTAGATGTAAAGTTGTTTACATATGTTTTCGTCGGATTTTTTAGTAAAGATTCTAGGGTTAGGGTTAGCTAGAACGACAAATTTTTGAAATTGGCATGGACGATGCCTCCCGAAACCTTGCTGCCGTGCTAGGCAACCCTGCACTTCATTGATAGTGGGAGCAGCGGGAAAGCATGTAGGTTGCTTAAATCCATTTATGGATTGAAGCAGGCATCACGGAGTTGGAACATATGTTTTGATGATGTCATCAAAGAGTTTGATTTCGTCAAAAATCCAGTTGATCCTTGTATTTATAAGAATATTGTAGGGAGTACTGTCATATTCCTCATATTGTACGTGGATGACATTCTTCTGATAGGAAACGATGTTCCTATGCTACAATCAGTCAAACTGTCCTTATCACAAAGGTTCTCCATGAAGGAACTGGGTGATGCCTCGTACATATTGGGCATGAAGATTTATAGGGATAGATCTAAAAGGTTGTTGGGATTGTCCCAAACCAGATACATTAACACCATCTTAAAGAGGTTTAGTATGGAAGACTCCAACCGGGGTGCCTTACCCGCTTGTCATGGAGTTACACTCTCCAAAGACTTTTGCCCAAAGATTGATGAAGAGAGAGCTCACATGAGCATTATACCCTACGCTTCAACCGTAGGATCTATAATGTATGCGATGTTATGTACTCGCCCCGATGTAGCTTATGCACTGGGTGTAGTAAGCAGGTATCAATCCAACCTAGGGGAGAATCACTGGACAGTTGTGAAGAACATTCTTAAGTACTTGCGAAGGACTAAAGAAATATTCTTGGTGTATGGAAACGGGGATCTCCAAATGGAGGCCTTTACCGATTCGAGCTTCCAGAGTGATAAGGATGACAGCAAATCTATCTCAGGGTTTGTATTTACCCTAAATGGAGGGGCAGGATGTTGGAAGAGTTCCAAACAGGATACCGCTGCAGACTCCACGATGGAAGCTGGGTATATTGCTGCAAATGATGTTGCCAAGTAAGCCGTCTGGATGAGGAAGTTCATCTCGGAGTTAGGAGTAGTTCCAACCATTGTTGATCCAATACCGTTGTATTGTGATAATAATAGGGCTATGGCGTTGGCCAAAGAGCCCAGGTCCCATCAGCGATCCAGACACATCCTGAGGCGATATCATCTGATCCGAGAGATAGTTGATCGCCGCGAGATCGAGATTCGGAGAGTAGATACAAAGAATAACACTGCGGATCCACTCACCAAGGCCCTCCCTCAGCCGCAGCATGAGCGACCTTTTGAGATGTTGGGTATGAGATACGCCGATAATTGGCCTTAGTGTAAGTGAGAGATTGTTGGATATATGTATGCCCTATAGGCCATTATTTGATAGTGGATGTATCGGTATGTGTATATATATATTCAGAGAACATTCTTGCTCGACATGATAGTATGCTATCTAGTTGTTCTTTATCTTAACATGTTCACTTGATCATGTATATTACTCATTTGGTATATGTAGATAAAGCCCTTAGGATATTTGCTTGGCTACAGGAATTATGATGCAGATCATACTAGTGGGACATGTGTAGTTTATAAGCATATCCTTAAAATGTTCCTAGTCGTGGGTATATCGAGACGGGGCATCGATATTCCAGAGTAGACTAGCGTATACGTTCCTTGACCCATATGATGGGCGATGGATGATCCCATATCCATTGGTGTGGTGACACTAAAGATTGTATACGGGTGCTCAGTGGAGACTGAGTACACTGAACGGGCTCACCGAGAACTCCTATGTGGTATTATATCTATCGTCTGATAGCAGTTCTCAAGTGACACTGGTACAAGTTAGTCTGTAGACCCGAGATTGTCATAGAGTCTTGTGTGTGCTCCCATTGTACTTTGACCTCCACCCTACCACGGCTCTACTGAGTCGTGCAAACAGGTGAATTTTGGGTACAGTCCCGAGGCACATGGAGGCAATGAGCGATAGGAGGGGTTTCGTCTCTCCCGGTATTGGGGGTTGATGTTGCGCTATACTCGATTGGCTATAACAGGAAGTCCCGGGCCTGGGCTGATGAGATTTACTGATAAGTGTTATCAGTAGTTTCTTGATCTGTTATAGGCCATATACCGGCATGACTTATTGAGTTATTTGGGTCGACGATACCATCCCTAGAATCGATATGCAGCATATTTGACGAAGAGACTGAACTGTACGGTAAGTGTTGCCAGTTGGCTCGACGGGAGTTTTGACTGGTTCGCTTGTTTCTCTTCTGATCGCTCAATACCTGGGAGCCGTTACTGTAGGGTTCCTAGGCACCCTAATGAGGTCTCACAAGGCATCAACCATGCCAATTACAAATTTTAACGGTGCCGAGAAACCCTAATACGGATCGTTGGCTAAAGTTTAGGCGAAACTAGAAACTAGTTAACAACTTAACTACAAAGAAACGGAAATACAACCTTTGTAGATCCGGTGCTCCACCTCCATAGTTCCGCAACGAAGTCCCTTTGCTGTCCAAATTAATTCCCGGGCTCTAGCGTCGGCTTCGTCGGAGAAATGGAGAGCTAGGTCGTCGATGTCCATGCCGAAGATGATCTACGTCGAGGCATCGCTAAATCAAGCTCCACCTTCACCAGGTCATGAAAACTTGTGAAGGAAACACACTCTACTACTTGGCAAGAAGTAGAGGATGAAGAAATAGGAAGTGGGTAGACTTTAGATTTGGATTTCTCACTCTTTTTCATCACTTGCCATTGATGGAGGCAAGCTTTCTTCACTTGAAG
Source organism: Agapanthus africanus (assembly GCA_030015575.1). Taxonomy (NCBI): domain Eukaryota; kingdom Viridiplantae; phylum Streptophyta; class Magnoliopsida; order Asparagales; family Amaryllidaceae; genus Agapanthus; species Agapanthus africanus. The sequence continues at coordinate 793,673,729 of JASDDO010000024.1, read as the reverse complement.
AAATGAAGAAGAAGAAGGTAAATGTTATGACAAGTTAATTCAAAAAAGAAAATTAAAAGAATACTTATCATCACCAAACCATGGTCAAGTGTAGAGAATAAATCATGGTTAGTGGGATGGTTAGGGTTAAGCATGAGACAAAATGGTCACTTGGTCAAAGTCTTCATGAAGCTTCATGAACAAAACAAAACATGCCACCATTTTCTCATTTGCTTTTCTTTTTCCAAAAGAATAAATAAATGAATAAAATGAATAAGGAAAAAGTAAACCCTAACCATTTCATTAACCAAGGTTTAATTCTTTACACTTAACCAAAAGGCATGCATCATCAAACATGATACAAGCAAGTGCACAAAATCATATCGCATATGCAATGCGCACATCCGAGTGAGAAAATCTATCTTAAAGTGAACCAATACTAGTTAATGCAAAGTAATATATCAAATATATAATTATGCATTAAATCATTAAATCAACACTTGATTTAACGATCCGGTCATATCGCATATAACCGACTAGTATTCTATGTATCGGCTTATCGAATCAATACTTGATTCGATAACTAGGTTATATCGCATACAACCATTCGATACATTCATCGCGAGAATAGAATACGGTATCACATACACGCATTATTCTCGGTCCCGCACATATCTCATATGCGCTCCTATTTCGTTTCGCTTGAGCCAGGAAACCTCTGTGTAGGACTCTAAAGACTCGTCAATACGCCGGCAGCAGGTGATGATCATATCAAACACCCACAAGCCGCAAGCGGTCTACTAAACGTAACGGCCACCCGGGTATTGAGCGATCAGAAGATCGACGAGCAAGCCCGCTCACACTCCAGTGAATCCAACCAGTAACACTACCGTACAGTCCGGTCTGATCGTCTGATATGTCGCATATCTCGCCTAGGGGTGGTAAACGTCAGACCCCAATAGCTCGATAAGTCGTATCGATATGAGGTCTATAACAATTCGAGAAACTACTGGTAACACTTACCAGTAAATCTCAGCAACCCTGGCCAGGGATTTCCTGTTATAGCCAATCGAACACAGCGCAACATCAACCCCCTATACCGGGAGAGACGAATCCCCTCCTATCGCTCATTGCCTCCATGTGATTCGGGACTGTACCCAAAAACCACCGTTTTGCACGCCCTCTTGGACGTGGTAAGATGGAAATCAAAGCACAGTGGGAACCACACAAGACTCTATGACGATCTCGGGTCAACAGACTACTCTGTACCAGTGTCACCAGAGAACTGCCATCTGACGTCAGGTATAATACCATCTGGGAGTTCTCGGCGAGTTCGTCCAGTGTACCCAGTCTCCACTGAGCACCCGTATATCATCTCTGATGTCAAACACCAATGGATATGGGATCATCCATTGCCCATCTGTATGGGTCGAGAAGGTACACGCTAGTCTACTCTGGTATATCGATGCCCCGTCTCGATACACCCACGACTAGGGACTTTGAAGGATGTACTTATGGACTACCATGTCCCCACTAGTATGATCCGCATCATAGTCCAGGTAGTCAAGTACACATCCTAAGGGCTTTACCAACATGTAACAGAGAGACATTCAGTGTACACGTTAAGGTAAAGAGCAACCAGATAGCATACTATCATGTCGAGCAAGAAAGTCCTCCCTATATATGTCCCAGCATCCACTACAATATACATCCAATGTACAGTAATGGCCTCTAGGGCATACATATAACTAACAGTTACGTACAGCTAGTGCCGCTGACGGTTTATGGGTATGTGATATGATCACTGCCTACTGCTAGCATATTGACGAGTCTTAGAGTCCCATAGAGGGGTTCTTAGCTCAGGTGAAACGATGTGGGGGTGCATATGGGGATATGCGCGGGTGCTTAATTAAATGCGAGTATATGATACCGCATTTTAATCTAGCGCTTACTATTGGTCGGGTCGTATGTGATATGACCGGATTATTAAATCAAGTGTTGATTTAATATTAATGACCATTAGCTCATTTATTAAAACCCTTTTCTTTATGATGTATGCATGAATGTATGTATGTATATATTGATATTGATGCACACATGCATGCATACATGTGTCATGGTTGATGATACATTGGAGATGGCAATGTAAGACTCACATGGAGAAATATTTATATTTTTTGATTATTGAGAAAAAGGAAAATGGAAATAAAATCATGGCTATGTTTCTACACTCTTCTTATGTTGACCTAAACCTAAACCATGGTTTCATTTTCCATTTGTTCTTTAGCTCAACATCAAAATATCTAGATATTTATTAACCATGGTTTTGGGTGAGTGTGACTCTCTCATTTTATATTTTATATTCTCATTATTATTGTGGGGTTATCACAAAAGAGCTCAAGCTTAGCCATCTCCTTCTTCTTCATCCTCCAAGCTCTCTACCTCTTTAAAAGTGAGTGAAGAAAAATAAAAGGAAAGGTTTTTAAGTGAGATCACAATCCACATCACCAATCTATGTTAGTCTAGCCCACTAGTGTAGATTGTTTGCTTCATTTCCATCTTGATCAAGTGAAGCTAGGAGCTTGAGCCAAGGGACTCCGGGTGGATCGTCGTGGACTTCGAAGGTTTCAAGCGAACTCGTTCAAACACAAAGTTGATCCAAGGAGTCACCAAGAGGAAGGTCTACAAAGGTTGTAATTCTCCCCTCTTAGTGTTAGACACTTGCTAGTATATGATACTTGCCTATGTTACCCTAGATTTCTAGTTAGATTCATGGTTGGTTTTGTTTAGCACCTCTAAAATTTTTATTGTAGCATGTTTGATGCAAGACAAACCTTAGGCATGGTGCTAAACAAACCCTACACATGGTCACCCCGTTCAACTCCCGGTAGTCAATGCACATACGCAAGGAAACGTCCTTCTTCTTAACCAGTAATACAGGAGCACCCCATGGGGAAGCACTTGGACGGATAAACCCTTTGTCCAAAAGATCTTCTATCTGCTTCTTTAATTCTGCCAACTCAACCGCTGCCATTCTGTACGGTGCTTTCGAGACTGGTGATGTACCCGGAATCAAGTCGATTGAGAATCCCAAGACGCGAGGAGGTGGTAGACCTGGTAAATCTTCATAGAACACGTCAAGAAAATCCCGAACGATCTCTGGGGCTGGACTCTCATCAATCTCCATAACCGTCAACGCTTTTGGCTTGGCTCTAAACTTGGCTGGCTCCAAAGACTCGCTTCCGCCTTCGAAAACAAACTCAGGATGATTGGGAATGCGGAACGTCACTTTCTTAGCTCGACAATCAATGATCGCATGGAAGGTACTCATCCAATCCATCCCGAGAATTGCATCATAGCTGCCCGTCTCGATTAAAAGGAAATTCGCATAGAATTCCCTGTCGCATACTACCATCAGACATAACCTACACTCTTGGTTAGACACAATAATTTCGTTACCCGTATGTATCTCCCAACCCTTGGTCAACGGCTCGTGAGGTATAGAGTGTGTGTCAACAAACCGCGTAGAAATAAAGCAATGTGAAGCACCCGAATCAAAAAGAACTCTAACTGGTATAGAATAAACAAGGAGGGTACCTGTAACTACTTCTCCAGAAGTCTCTTCCTGCTCGACGGACAGGGTGAAAACCTGCCCCTGATTCCGACCTGTACAGTATACTTCTGATCGAATAACCGCTGCTGGGATACCAGAGGTGGACCCCTCTGAGCTGAAGTTCCGTATGACGGTTGATGTTGCTCGAGCCCTCCCTGTAGCTCAGATCTCTGGGGACATCCGCTGACCCTGTGCTCGCTGGATCCGCAAAGCAAACACTGCCTCTTAGCTCTGCGACAATCTCTCTGCATGTGCCCTGGCCTCTGGCAATAATCGCAAAACAGGGTCCTCCGCTGCGGCTGCTGTGGTGAGAAAGTACGCTTTATCTGCGTAACACCCGGCCTGTGAACTGGGATCGCTCCACGGGGGAAAAGGGTAGCCCGTGGTGGAACTACGTAGGGACTCCTGTCCACCGATCGTTGGCCCTTGGCCTTCTTCCCCAATCTTTCATGTACTCGGGCAGCGTTCAACACTTGAGCGAAGGTCGGTAGATCGAGAGAAGCGATAAGCTGCTGTAGTTCAATATCGAACCCCTGCTGAAACCGTCTTTCCCTGGCGGCTTCGGTGGCTACCATCTACGATGTGAAGCGACTCAGCCGGTTAAACTCTGCGGCGTAGACATCTACTGAGCATCCATTCTGCTTTAACATGATGAATTTCTCCTCCTTGTCGGCCTTAGCTGTGGCCGAAAAATAGTGATTTAGGAAGCATGCGGAGAACGTGTCCCATTCGATAGGTTTCTCTAGCCGGGTTTCCTCTACAGACCACCATGTGCGGGATTCGTCCTCCAGCTGAATTTTCACCATGTTCACTCTGTCATCGTCAGGAACTCGAGCGGCCGTCAAAAGGTTCTCTACGTTGACGAGCCATTGCTCGGCTTAAAGTGGATTTGCTCATCCCGTGAACACCGCTGGATGAAGCCTCCGGAAATCCGAAACAGTACCAACCCGAACCTGTGTAATCGGTACGAGAGCGCCCTCGGGGGCGGCGGGAACAGCCGTAGATCTCTCCAGAGCGGCAATTGTTGTCTCCTGTACTGCCTTCAATTTCTCGGCCAGGAGATCAGTCTTCTTTTCTTGTGCCTGTGCTAGGGTCGTCAGTGTGCTGAGAATCTTCTCGGTACAATCATGGGAACCGACACCTTAGGAGTTGCCCGAGGAGTCCATATTTCTGAAAGACGATCAAGAAAGAAATTAGATTTAGTCAAGGATTTCATGATGATTCAACGAGGATTAGGAAGTGAAAAGAAACTTAATAAAGCACGCATCAAGGGTAAAACTCAATCTAGGGATCCCCCGACGGAACCATGATTTCTTCAAAACCTGGCTCTGATACCAACAAAACCATGTCATGTCCCGCTTCCCAAAATACTGAATACGAGGGATGACTAGGCTATCCATACTCCTACGGTCAAAGAATAATCCCACCGTAGTCACACTTCGGCTTCTAGCATTACATGATAGTCAGTAAACAGTACAAGAGTAAAAGAAATCACAGTTCATAACTTTATTACATCACAATAAAAGAGTTTGAGATACATTTATTTTTCAGAATAAAATAACTAACCAACGAAAAACAATATGCTCAAAGCACAAAGGAATGTCGCTGATGTTGCGGTCTAGACCCCGCGATCTCGAAGGGCTGGTCCTGCTCCTTGTCTAGGTCCACTTCGTCCTCTGAGTATGCACACTCAGGTCGTCAGGGCGACACATATAGCAGTAAATATATATAATGGGTACAATGCTATTAAACATGAAGGTGCGACAGAATACAGAACATGAAAGTAATGAATATCATTTGAATATGAACAGTGCGATATAACTGTCATGTCAGCAAGCCAGGCAATGTGTATGTCCCTACTTATCGGTCACTAAGTCAATAAAATCAATTGGTGGAAAGGATACTCGTGTTTAACAAGGGTCTCGTGCATGCCCGAGACTACGGTCCACTGTTGTCCGGGACATAACCCTACAGCCGTGCCGCTAGGCCCACGACCTAGTGTGTATGTGTGTGTGTGTGTAATAGCGAATGATCATCCTCTAAGTCACTGTTGTACCTCGCTAAATACGAGTTCAATTCCACCTTGATTTCCCCCATTCCCCAGGTTATAATATGTATTCAAGTATTAGATAGACTGTGAATAAATACGTATCGCTTTCACTTTCAATTATGTTTCCACTTATCAATATCACTTTCGTATTTGCCGCAACCCAATCACTAATACTTATAAATCGAAAAAGCACAACAGTCGCTAGGTCTCAATGTAAACAATCACTATGCATAAGGTATAAAGTAAGCACAAAAATAGGCAAAAATGCACCGAACGAATTTTCACTAAATTATGACAACCAACGCCATACGACTCACAAAAACTCACTATAAATCACACATATAGAATCAACAAAAACAATATAAAATACGTACAATGTATACTTGATTGTCTACGCGGTAAAATTAGTTTCATGTCAAACGGAATTCAGGTTAGGGACTTATCATCATTTTAAATCAGCGATCAGTTGCTGGAATTCCAGTTTCAGAACTGGAAGTCCAACTTCGCGCGCAGTTTACTAGGGATTGTGTTCGGATTCAGGTGTTTCCCAAGTTGAATAAATTCTAGTTCTATCCGTTAGGGTTCCAATGCATCAAACGGATTAATAATAGCCTTTCAGTACAAGAAGTTATGTCCTGTTTAATGTGAAGGTGTAAGACATGTCGCTGCAGAAACTGCAGAACACGTCAATATTCTAAAATACAACTAAATATCAAACGACGGTGAAACTGCACGGGACCAGATTCATGTGTTAGCTAACTAAATTATCTATGTGACTATATGGGGCTCCGTGTGTTTTCAGTTTTAAGAAGGTATGTACATGTGCTTAAATTCAGGTATCCTCGTAGAATGCTTCCCCAGACTGCAGTCCAGAGTCGCATTCCCGGTCAATTCTCGTTATCGTAATTTATCAATATCGAAAAATAAACTATAGATGGTTCTAGATTATCGAGTCGGCTTCGATATGAGCCGTAGAACATCACAATCCAATCTGTATTTAATTTACAATGATTTTAATAAGACAACATGCGCGATAAAATTTCAGATTTGACGTAACTAGGCGGGGGTATCATTTCATAGTGATGAAGTCAATATTTTCAACTCAAATTCTTACAAGTCATTTATTATCATTAAAGGGGTTCATGGCCATAAAATTCCACCATTGCAAAAATTAGTTTTAATTTAGATTTTGCATCGAGCGGTTAGCACAACATATCAAGGATTTTCGGGATCTTATTTAATCTAGCCGACTCAAATATGATATCGATCCCTATAATCTCTATACCTTTAACACTTAATTCTAAACTCAGCCCTAATCATTCACGCATAGAAATCCAAGCACTACGGCGTCGTTGTAATACGATCGACCATTTACTACAACTATATAAATATTTATATAGTTTAAATGAACCCTTAGCACTAATTAGTATAATATTAGCATGTATAGGCAAGTGAGGGGTTCACTTGCCTAGCGATGGCTCGATAGTCGGGATGGCGACGATGGATGGTGGAAGCACAACAACGATCTACAACCATGGCATGGAGACGTCACGACACGATACGCGTACGATGGGCATAGGCTCCGGTGATGACTTGGGGAGGCTCGACATTGGCGTGGAGGCGGGCAACGAGGCAGTGGGTCGCCGGCGGGTTCGCAATGGCTCGGATGAGGCGTCGTGGAGTCGATGGAGGTGGCGTCAGTAGTGTCGGGCTCCGGTGGCGGTTGCAGCGAGATGGTGAGAAGGAGTTGGGGAAGCGAGGAGGTCAGGGCTCGTCGGCGAGGTGGAGCTGGTGGTGGCTGCGGCGATGGATGCAGGGGTTTGGTGGGTCGATGGCGGCGGCGAGGTGGCAGTGGGTTCATGGCGTTGGTGGGCTTGAGCTGAAGGAGGAGGAGCTCGTCGACGAGATGGAGGAGAAGCTCGTCGACGATGGGTAGTGGCGGCTCAGTACGTGGAGTGAGAACAAGAGAGAGAGGGAACAAAAGAGGTCGTGAGAGAGAGTGTGAAGTAAAAAGAGACAAGGGAGAGATAGTGAGAGAGCAGTGGAGGGTTTAGAAGAGTTAGGCGAGGGAATCACGGTGACCGTTGGCGAGGGGACGAGATCGTTGAGGAAACGAGTCTCGCGGAGGCATCGACGAGAAGAAGAGAGAGGGGAGCAGTAAGGATTTGGAAGAGGTGATCTCAGGAAGTTGGCAAACGGGATACGGGTCTCGTGGAGGTGGGCGCATTCATCGCGGCGCGAGAAGAGGGGACAAGGGAAAAGAGGCAGGAAAAGGAGAAGGAGAAGGAGAAGAAGAAACATGGGGGTTCGGGTCGGGTCGACGTGGATCGGGTCGGGTAAGGATTGGGTAGGGTTAGGACTTTTATTTTGAGTCTAGATTAGGAAATAATTTAATAAATAAAATAATTTAAAAAATCTAAAAAATATGCAAAAAATCTAGGAAAAATCTAAAAAATATATATACGGAAACTGAAGATTTACACTTGGCAAATCAAAGGGAACAATTATTGGAATTTCCCAATTGAATAAAGTGAAACTAATACACCTCTTCCCAAAACAATCAAATAAATAATATATGTTGAAATTATGAAGCTCTCCTTGCTTTGTTTGTTGAAAATAGATCACACGATTGTCCTCAAGGCGTTCTACTATGGTGCATATCTGCCAAGGGAAATCCATAAATCAATAATCTTCATATTTACAATGAAAATGCAGTTACCACAAACAGGCACACACAAATGCACATGTGCACAAGCTCATGAAAAACACAACTCCGCTGATATAATGCAAACCCGTAGAATTTTGTAATTTGAATTTTTTTTATGAGACATTCATCTACTCGAGCATCATGTGTCCGATGGTCTTTTTTTTTTGCCTGCAGCGCACCTTAATGATCCTAACCTCCCTTAGTTTTCTTAGGATTTTGTAATTAGAGATTTTTATGAGGCATATACATCTACTTGAGCATCATGTATCCATTATTTTTGGATGGCAAATGGCACCATCTACTAATTTCTGTTCATGATGTAATATTTCACATAGAAGTCATTAATGGAACAGTATTAACAAACAAGTTTATAATTAAGAAAATCGAAATGCTAAATTACACTAAACTTCTGTTAGGTAATTTTTTTTCACTAAAAAGCCACAAAGTCTTATCACAGTAAACTCCCTTAATCTTTAGTTTTCAAATAGTTCTTTTTTTTATATAACTAAAATACCCTTAATTGCAGTACTCTAAGGGAGCTAACTTTAATAAACAAAACCTAAGGTGGTTTAGTGAAACGAATTGATAGTTAAGGGTAGTGTAACTAATTTTAGCAGGAATTCTTTAAGAAGCAATTTATAAGATTTAAAAAACGAACTCATATGAAGCTGAAATTGCAAATCTCCAGTATTGTGCATCTTCCTTACACCATGCGTATAGCACGTGCCAAGATGATAGCAGTATACTAGTACAGCAGTAAAATAGGACTGAAGTAATACATGAGGAATAGAGAAATTAGACGAACCTGGCAAATTCCCGTTGGAATCAAAACAATCAGCTGCACTTATATTTTCATAGTTTCAAGAACAAGATTTAGTTTAGCACCGTAAGTTCCATTAAAATTCTTCTCATGCATTCTTAGACTCTCCGTTAACTAAGTTCGCTCCCTCATCATTGCTCTTTTTCTGACTCTCTCTATTAACTGGTCTCCGGAAAACCTTTTCGAGACTCTTATCCGATAGTTTTTCTTGTGCTGTCAGAATTTTGCTAGGCGAGGTTGAGACTTTTCTCAATGGAATTCTATCTGATATGGAATTTTGAGAACTCTCTTTTGGAGGTATGTTTTCTTTTGAGGAGCCGCTTGTTTGATCCTTGGCATTGGCTTCGGAATCGGGAAGCAGAGCACGATGGCTTAAGCGTAGTTGACCCTTTTCATTTACCTGGATTATACAAACCATAAAATTAAACGGTGTAGAGTGGCAAAGTTGGAGTTGGGAGAAAATGATTGTAAATGCAAAGCTATGGTAAATAAAACAAAGGATTCAAATCCTACATATCGTCTCCTCACTTCCTCCACTTAAGGCCAACCGATGTCTTTTTAGTTATATTATTTGAATCTCTTGGTATACAAATTTTATTTTATTTTTATTTTTTTTGGGGTGGGGGGTGGGGGAGGGAGGGAGGGGGTCTGTACAAGCTTTGAGCTATATGTTAAGCTCCTAGAATACGAAATTTCATAACGTCTTCACACATGTGTGCACCAAACACCTGTGCTCTCCAACAATAACAAGTTTGAAATTGCTGAAGGTGATTCATATTTTCTAGTAGTATGCATTGCAAAATAAGTAAAATCAAATTTCGTATATATGAATTTATATGGCCAAATGTTTCCTAGATTGAACCATTTCTACAAAATGTTGGTAAGGCACTGACCTCTATAAGTTTTACATCTAGGCGGTCTCCAACTTTAAAGGCCTGCAAATGGGGTACGAAAACGAATAAGTTTCAGATGTAATAGATATTTTGTTGCATGGAGAATCATTGAGCAATGCAGAAACAATTTGAGCTTACATCTTCTGCCTTGGCCAACCAACCTGAACTCAGTTCACTAATATGGCAGAGTCCCTATTGAAAGGAGGAAAAATATATTCAGTTCACTAATATAAAAGAGCATCGTAGTTGATTCAAATAGCAATTACACTGGACTATAACAAGACATGCCTCACGCCCAGGTGCAATCTCAACGAAAACTCCATAAGGTGCAATTGATTTAATTTCACAGTTCCTGAACAATAAAGAATGGTAGTGACAGTTCACCGGTTAGAAGGGATTAACTTACTGAGAGTACTAGGCAGTGCTCAAGCCAATAAAGATATATAATCGGAAATGGAAAAGGGTTAGCTAAACTAGTGGCAAAATCTATGCCTCCTAAGACATAGAACAAGATCCATCCATGAAGCTGACTAGGAAGTTAAAATTGGTGAGACATTTCTGATTAAGTAGACTATGTAAAAACTATAGTAACTATATAATTTAGGGTGGGAAAAAAAAAGCCATCAAGCTTCTTTAGTTTTCAGTAAAACGCCATTAAACTTAAAATACACTCCCCATCAAGCTACGACTCCTTGAATGGTCCAGTTAACAAGTGTCCCTCACATGACTTTATAAACCCCAAAATACCCATATGCATTTTGCACAAGTTAGAAAGAGGATGAAGGCGTAATTTGGTAAGTCACTTTTTTTCTAATTCAACCATAATGGTGTTAAGTTTAATAATGAAAGACCTATGGTGTTAATTGTATACTTCAAAGTTCAAGGGTTATTTAATGAAAAGTCATGCGTTTGACGGTACATCATGTAATTTACCATATAATTATATTTTAGTAATCCTACGAATGATTTAAGGTCACAACAAATCAGAGCGGCTTTTAAAGGAAAACTTCCCACAATGAAGGACCACCTTGGCAAGTAAACCCAGACCTGTAAATATCACCAACTGTTGGAACCATTGTAAGACTTGCTATAATGGCCTTTGACTTCTCCAAGCTTGACAAGTCCTTTGCAGTGATTTTAACCTGCAAATGTAGTCAGCGCAGAATGCAAATTTATATTAAAAAAAGAACAACTTTAAACTTACAATGCCATTATCGAGAGTATCAATAGCATCTACTCCAGTCTCTTCAATGATACTCTTCACCTTCTTTCCACCAGTTCCAATAATAGCATTTACTTTTTCTGGCCTCACCTAAAACATTATTGCCAGTTGAATTATGTGATAAATCAAAATTGGAAAGTCTTAAGATCCTGAGTTCAATCAAGATAATGTGCTCAACAGATGAGATGGCAAACCTTCATAACAAGGATCAATGGAGCATGTTTCGAGAGTTTTCCAGATGGAGGAGGAGAAGACTTCGACATTTCAGCTGACGAAGAAGAATGAAAATTAGTGCGACCTGAAATCAGTTAACTTGCTGGACATGAATTTTTAGCCTTTTCTACCTTGGAACTCCATGCTTTAAATAGCATTATAGTAAAAATGTGAAACAAGGGTAAGGCAAGTTAAGGGAGAACTATTTTACTATAGCATATTTTCAAGTACAATATGTATGTGGTAATTCCTATAAACCACATCAGATAGAAAAGGTGTACTTATCTTATGTTGGACAAAGTTCAGAATATTTTTTTGCCCTTATTGGCAATGTGTTTGTATTTGAAAGGTTTCTCCAGTGTACGAGTTTAAATTAATAAACTGGATGACCAATTAAGTAGTTTGTCAGCTATCTTAGGATTTATTCATGTAGGAAACTCCAGAGCTTAGGATAAATGCTTTTGCCGTTTCATGTTTTTGCCTTGCCAAAGGAAATAGTAAGGATGTTTCTAGCTGATGGCACTGCTTCATCTTGAACTCATCAAATACTAATCTAGACCAACTGCACAAATTTCAAGTAATTTGTAGCAATTATGATCCGATTGATAAAGTTGTTCCACAATCTCAGTTCAGAGGGTTTGACATGAAACTGTTGATAAATAAGAATGATCATATGCTTCTAGTATAACTTTTGCAGCCATTATAAAATTGGTTTATTAGTGCCAGTTACATTTGCATGCATTTAGGAATTAGAAATTTCTTGTTAGTTTGGCATGAGAACTGTTGATAAATAAGAAATTTCTTCTTCGGTCGTTTTTCCTTTGTTTTTTTTTTTTTGTTTTGTTTTTGCTTTTTCTTTTGTTTTTGTTTATTTATGTAATGAAGTCTATTTGGTTGTACTGCTACTTTTATTTTTTGTTTAATGAAAGTCATGAGACGGGCCGTATTCGGCTCTGCTTTTCCTTAAAAAAAAAAACCTAATGCAGCCATTATAAAATTGGTTTATTAGTGGCAATTACAATCGCATGCATTTTGGAACCAGAATTTTTTTGTTAGTGAAGACGGACTTGTAACTAGTCGAATCATTCAACTTATATATTATGAGTAACAGACTTATCAATCTTACGGAAGTCTAGACTAAAACTATACTAGAAGCTACAATAACAATAGAAGGATGGCATAGCATACAGCATGGATGGCACTCAAACTTACAAAGGACATGCTTTCGTCCATCTCTAGCTTGCAGAAGTGCTTGCTCCATAACTGGTAAAGTAATACCTGCAATCTGGCAGCCATATAGTACTTAGAAAGAAAGAAGGTATTCAGTAAGTGGAGAAGATAATTTACCAAGAGGTTAGAGGGAAAAAGTACGTAGCAGAAAGATTAATTTTTACTTGAGAGAAAAAAATTTAAATTGGATATATGACATGTAAAAAAGTTCATTAGCTGCTGATAAGTAGATAGGCCTACAACCTTTATATCCATTTGAAAAGCAGTGATCCCATTCTCATCACCAGCAACCTGCAAATAATTTGTTTTGACATTTTAAAAGGTGGTTCTCAAGTTTCACTAATAAAATAACAACTAAATAACCTCATAATGAGCAGAATGTGAAGATGGAAAAAAAGTAACAAAAAAAGAACTAACCTTAAAATCCATATCACCAGATGCATCTTCTGATCCAGTGATATCAGAGAGAATGAGCGGGGTTCCATCTCCACCAAATTCTTTGGTATCCAAAACCATACCCATGGCAATCCCAGCAACAGAGCGCTTAACTGGAACCCCAGCATCTAGAAGCGCTAAGCAACCTCCACAAACGGATGCCATACTGACAAATAATTTTAATGAAATAGTTTCAAAGAGCAGCTTGATATCTTAATACAGATTTACCTAATACAAGGCACAGTACAATACACGGAACGAAAACATGAGCATGATTCGGTAATAGATAAGGGATAAGGTACGATATTAGGTAGAATCTATGTTGCATGGACACTCCCGGCGGGTTGCCGTATCCGTATCCAACACGTATCGGACACCGACACTTACACGACATGTATCGGACACGCCGTATATGTATAGTAGTATCCTAGTGTGTCTTATATGTTCTATATAAATATTTAGTATGTTATTAACGTTTCGCTCTTACAGATTTTCTACTTTTTAAGAAAAACTTGTTAATCGCTTATTTAATCATTTTATATTTTAGATATTATTGGTGTTAAATTTGAAGAAATACATATGGACCGTGGAACTAATATCTATTATCATTTATCAAAGACCAAAAAAGTAATTAGTAGCTATTTTCAATTACTATAGCAATTAGTTTTATTTTGTTATGTAATTGGAATATGTATATGTCGTAGTTGGTTCTTGTCGAATAGCTTTGTAAAAATTAAATGTACTATTTTAAATAGATACTCTCAAGATTGTTTTCTCAAGTAATGGAGACATTATATTCCATTAGTTATGTATCAACTTTCCAGCAAAACTACTTGCATGCATAAAAATACCTCAGGTTCGGTAGGGTAAATGCATTAATAAAGGACAAATTTTAGCAGATGGTGCGGCTACAGTTGGTGAGAAATTTGTATAAATAACCTGAGGTCCCATATTTTATAACAATTGTTCCAAAACAGAAAATGTAGCGGTTACAAAGTCCTTTAATATTAAGATCTAAATCATTGTAGTCGTAAGAGCAAAGAAAATGACGGTAGATGGTGAAATTCTAGTGCTACATAAGAGGATTTCCATCAAGATTGCGGAGTAAACCAAAGAACAAAAAGTGACATGATAGACTACCTGGACGAGCCATTGCTATCAGTAATGGTGCTCTCCACACGAATAGTGTAAGGAAAGTCCTCTTCTGTAGGCAAAATAGGCTCTAATGCTCTCTCTGCAAGCATTCCATGACCTATCTCCCTTCTATTGGGTGCTCCTATGCGTCCAACTTCACCAACACAAGATGGTGGAAACGAGTACTGCAAAATATAACAGAACATATTTTGCGTTTTAACATAATGCTGCTATTTGAACACATAACAAACTATATTCGAAATTAATATACTATTTGAGGTTAACAGGCTCAAAAGGGTTATATAGTCGCATTATACAACACACCTGAAGATAAAATCTCTTCAGTTCGTCTGTATCCACAAGATTGTCTATCCTTTGTGCCATTTGTCTATCTCCAAGAGTAACCACCGCGAGTGACTGTAAGATGAAATAATTAATAACACAAGTAAAAAGACATAATCTATATCAGTTTGCATACATTTCTCCCGGTTATACTTGCTGACTTAGACTTGGTAGTTAATTGGAATCAATTTGAATGATCATTCCTCTTAAGCTTCTCGCTATGTATTAGTTGTCATGCAAGATTATCAATAGAGTATCTATGTGTTTACAGAAGAACCTTTAAAATAAATTTTAAAATGATTAAAATTAAGAGTAAATCCTATTTATTTCGGGGAGGGAGTGGGTCCCGCATCAGTCTAATCTTATAACTAGCGAAAAGAAAACTTTTAACCCATATGATTATATACAAAAAGACTTCTTTTGCTAAGTATAACAGTGAAATGAGGGAAAAGCAACAAGCTGCAAAAAAAATTTTCTAATACTATAATAGGTATTGGGTGGGGGAAAATGAGATAACCAAAGAAAGTAAAATAAAGCTTTTGATGATCTTATAGTTTACACAAACAAGCATTTACCTTACCTGTGTTTCTCCACGAGTGAAAAGCACACTTCCATGAGCTCTAGGAAGCAACCTACACTGTGAACTTATTGGACGAATCTCCAAAGGGCTCCGACCATCACTACGCTTACCACCCTATGATAAAAACAAAGTCAATCCTCTGAATAATCACAAGGCAATAAAAAGCTAACATACAGCTATCTGAAAATTCCAATATCCACACCAATCTTTATTAAAGCATCACAGAGCCACTAATCTTCGTGCAATTTTTTTAAGAAAACAACTTATAACGAAATGAAAATTTAACAATTTTATAAAATTGAAACTAATTGGGAGAGTTTCTAGAAAATTAATAAATGCATTGTACTCAACTGATCTGGGCTATATATGATTTTAAATGAAAACTGCTGGTCTCATGAACATTTGTTAATGGAATATCTGATCAACCAATCACCTGGACTTTAAAAGCATGTCACAGGCATGCGAGCAATAGTAGGTTATGCAGAAAATTCAGCTATTGCACATGAAATGTTGTATTGTTCATTGAAGTCTAATCTAGCTTACGTAAATTAAGTTGATGTAGAGAAAAGGGAAAAGAAGTTAGCCTTTTGACTGATATCTGATACTTGCTAATAAAATCTGAAACTAAACTATATAGAGGTTAAACATATTCATAAGAAGCGAATAAGTGTTTTATCATACTTCAACCAGTAAATTTTAACTTCTACAGAAAAGAAGAAAACTTCAAATCTGAAATAAATTTCACGTAGTAACCAAGAAGGATACATGTTACATCCAGACAAATCAATTTACAAGTTGAAAAAATTGTGTAAAATCGTCCAAATTTGCAAGGATTCTATAGAAGAAAATTTCAAATCCAATCTACATAATAATGTCATGTACTTGTTGCATCCAGACAAATCAGTAAATGAGGCCCTTTTAATGTATTCTGTTTATGCTTCGTAAAGGATTCCAGATCCGAATCCAAATGAGAAGTTGCATTCGCTAAATTGAAACTAATCTATATATAAGTCTACAATATTTGTTTAAGATGTTGGCGGGCCTCTATTGTACTCTAAGAATTTATTACAAAGTGCCTTTATCTAATCCTGCAAGGATTTGATCCAAATTCCAACTATCTGATATGAAATGAGGTGTATGACAGCACCAGAGAAAAGACTGTGAAGAAGAAACGAGAGCTCTGGGATGGAATCGACGGTATCTAAAAGAGGAGCATGACATAAGATCATGGTTCAATATATAAAACCCATCATATCATGGGCTTTCTACAGCTGCCATTCTTCAAAATTCTTATTGTCTGATGGAAAATACAGAAACAACAGTAATGCCTCCAGATTTTGCAAACATGAAACAGCCAATGTTATACAACAGATAGGTATGGACAATTCAAATGGAAAGTAGCAGTGGCTTTCTAAACTGGACATTTCTCCGAAAGCCCTGGAGACATGGAAGTAAACAAGGCAAAATAAAGGAAAATTGCATCAAATTTCTAAACCTTCAAACAACTCATGATACACTACAAAGAACTATGGAAATTAATGAACATGATATTTTGCTGTATATTACATGGAGAAGGCATAAGATAATCATAGGTCAAAAGTTTTCATCGCTTTCGTGCAGCTATCATCGGTCAAAAGCATTGTAACAACCTTATCATAAGTGTGTGTGTGTGTGTGTGTGTGTGTGTGTGTGTGTGTCATACAGCACTTTGAGCATACCTCTACTATGCGCCTGCGCAAGTATTTCGATGATACTTCCTTAAAAACGAGCTTCACATCCACTTCAGAGAAGAGCTGGATGTGGAAAATGGAATATGCAATTTTTAAAAAAAATAGAGAAAACCTGATAGGATTTAGGACAATAAAAGCAACAAACACAATAATGGCTAAAGCAGACAGAGAGAGACACGTAATAAAATGATATGTATGTGTATGTGTATGGGTGATCGTGTTGTCAAGGGTAAGAATATACAAAATGGGCGTATCATCATAATCGACGTACCCCAATAATTTTAGATAAAGGCCTTTTTGTTGTTGATGTTGCAATTATCAGTATTATCGATATCAGCGGAAGTTTGCAACAGAGGTAGACAATCTTCTTAGGCAACCTTGTAAAATGCCGCATAAAGCGAACATAACTAATATAAAATTACGGAAGCAGACTAATCCTAATTATTGTAGATGCTGGCACTATGAAGCAGTAGGAGAATTTATCCAGAGCCTTCTCAATATTGTGTCCCACTCCATAATTTTCACCGTTTTGAGGCTTATGATCCTGCAACTAACTGTCAATTTCTTGTTTACCAGTTGCTACATCATATATAAGGAAATCCACATAGTTATATACAGAACCATATCAGCAGTTATAAGTCATACATGGGTGACATTGAAAGAATTGCTGGAGACCATTTAAAAGTCAAAAAGAGATTTTATTGTTAACCACAAGCAAAGTGAATGGGAAATATGAAAAATAGTAATAAAAGCTTCACAGACAGATTGACAGGCCTCACCATGGGAATAGGTTTTCGTGAAATCGGCTTGATATGGATATCTCCTTCATCAACTTCACCATCAACGATTACTTCCTCATCTTCATCTTCATCATCACATACTTCCTCTAAGCCTTCAGCAGGTACAGAAACTTGATCTTTGGAAACATAGCCTTCTTCAGTAAGTATATTCAGTACTTTATCTTCCAATGCAGAAAGAGCTTTCCTTCGTGGTATTTTGCTCTTTATTTGCAGTGCCCTCACCAATTCATCTCCTGCAATATCCTGTCGCCGACATGGGATAGAAATGAGATAGAATATCCTAAATCTGTAATTAAAAAATATACAAATTACAATAAAGAAAATGGTATAGAAGTATAACCTGTATGTAAGAATATTAAAGAACTTTAAGGATCTACCCCTTTTTTTGGCTTTTATTTAATGCATGACCTTATGTTGCTTGTCATCTTTTACTCATTTGTCCTTGTGGTTTAGCATTTTTTTTCACAGGTCATCTTTAAAAGAGGGATCAAACATTTCCTGGGTTATGCATCATGGATAGTTACTCTTCCTTTTCAGCTAAAGTGTGTGCAAGCACCTATAGTAGTCTAGAATGCAACAGGAAAAATTTCTGGTCAAAGTTGATCTCTATGTAAACAACAAAACAATTCCTCCAGATTCTTTGGCATAGGGATCAGATATTTGAATCCATATTCACCATTCAGCTCTTCAAAGGGTCATTTAATGTTGATATAATGATACATAAATACATTTACATAATTGAGCATTTGCAATTATAAACAAATGTTATTCTCATTTATCAAACTGATATTAAATTTTGAGTTATATTAATAATATAAATAACTATCTGGTGCCTAGGGGATGCAAAACTCACCTTCTGCTCAATGAAGGAAAGCTGATTTACCAAGGGCTCTAGCAAAAAGGTTGAATAAAAAATATATGTTATGTTATTCACAGTAATAAATGTCAAATTGACGTACTTTATTCAAAGATCTCAAAAATATCTTCAAGATTTACTTAAGATACTGACATTAAATAATGGTGAATACGAAAAATCATTAAGAAATGTACAGGAAATTGTCGAGAACCCTTTACCCAAAAAGCTTGAGCTATTGATTGTGGGCTAACAATGTAAATCAAGAAAATATAACACTTATAACTCTCTCATGAGGGCCTTTGGGCCTTGTAAAAAGGCCTCCATCGGAAAAAAAATGCTTGTAAAGGCAGAATAAATGAGGGTAAATAATATAAATTATATATTGATAACGATGATGTTTAAATCCAGGACCTCTTGAGAACTGATGACATGTCAAGAAACACTTAAACCGAAAGCTTATGCTATTGTGTATTAACAATGTATATCAAGCTAAGATAACACTTAATAGGAATGAGCAGTAGTATTTTGAAATAATTTCATTCAAAAGGAAGAAAGGCATGACATATATTCATACTTCAACATGCCTATATAGCTCCTTGGGAGGTAATTTGATTGCCTCAGTCATTTTCTTCTTCCCACACTTCTGAACTAAAGCCTCCACCTCTTTACATATTTCTTGCACAGCAGCCTAGTGATGAAAGAAATGAAAAGTTATACAAAGAATAAAAGATCTAAATTATATACACTAATAAATGCAGTGTACTGTCGGACTCGAATGATCTCATAAGAATATATAGAGCATGAAATTCTGAACGTACTAAAGGAGGCTTTGTTGGGATACAAGTTTGCTGGTTAAAATTTATTGAAATTCATGTTGTGATTACAGAAAACTGATGCTTCCAAATTTAAAAAAAAACACTAGTTCACTAGGAAAGAGAACCGAAAAGGGAAAGCATCAAGGTCGATAATTTATCACTATACTCGTTTTGTTTAATCATTGCAAATAGGTCTAATATATCAAAACTGCAGAGGGTTCAATGAGGCAGACAGAGAATTCTAGATTTAGGAAACTAACCAATGAAATTACATATGACAGAATCCTTTCTGGACCCATGTTCTTACTAACCAGCAACATTCCCGTATCACAATGACAGAGTAGAAGACTAAACAAATCCAATAGGTTCCTATATACTGCATGATAAATTTCATGCGTGATACAAAAGATCCTATTTGTTAGAACTGTCATGACCAACCTGGATCATGCATTTATAAAGAGGGGGGGGGGGGGTTACGCAGCAATTAGGGTGTTATTTTTGCCACAATATGCACTTCTCATTATCCTTTATTCTTTATGGCCCCCTCTTCTCATGGCATCAACAGCAGCCAAATCACCACCCTGCCATCATGCCAGCCATCTTTGTATCAATAAAAACCTCTCCTTCACGTATTTTGTTCTTAATATAGGACATGGACAAGCTAAACCCGATCTGACCCAACCTAGAACAATACTGGGTTCACAGTCCAGTATAAGTCCGGTGGACTCAGAGCAGAGCTTTCAAAGGACGTTTCAGGCCTCAACACCCTGATCATGACTTCAAATCTTCAAAAAAATTGGCAATGCATGTTTTCCACCAAATAAAGCATTTAGTGCTAAAAAATACAAGACTGTAACCTTCTTGACACATTTCAATTCCTTTGTGATATCTATTGATTTGCAGATTCATGAGAATCAGAAGATGGAGATATCTAGGTGTGTAGGCTGAATGATCTCCTAAGTTATGTTGCTGATGACTTAGTTTATCTTCGTAACTAATGGAAAATGTGACTTTCACATAGACACGTGCAGAACGAGTATGAGGCTATTCCACTTTCTTCAGAACCCTTTAGTATTTTGCACCCTTTAATTCCTCATATTGATCTCTTCTCGATAATCTTCATCACTTTGACCTCTATGTTAACTGTTTAATTTTTTTATAAAAAAATAAGAAGACCAAACAAGGTTTTCGATGATTGCCGTTTTAGGTTGCAAACTTTTGATGCTTCATATTGTACAATGGACAATATGATTTATAGCAACATTTGCAACAATGCTCATGAGAATGGATTCATAAGAGGTATAAAAATAAAATAAAATCGAGTGCACCCTAGTTTTGGTTTAAATATAATTAGTGAGGGATATACTAGCCCATTGAAAGCGACTTGACATCAATTTTCGAATGCACCCTAGTTTTGGTTTAAATATAATTAGTGAGGGATATATTATTGTTGGTTGAATATTTTCAGACCAAAGCAGCTTATTTATTATTCTTAGACACATCAGGTGTGTTAAATAGCTGCAAGGGTTTCCTAAATTGCTGAAACATAACTTACGTGTGCATGCATTATTGCAACCAAGATACACGAATACATATTTGCATCATTCACACATACCAAAATAAACAGAATATTCAATGCTAGTGTTTTATAGTTAAAAAAATCACAACTGTGCAATTAATCACAAATCAGTAAGTTACCTGCCCAACTTTTACAGCCTGAAGCAGCTTTTTCTCTGGAAGAAAATTACAGTAGCCCTACAAAAAAATGTTTCAATACACGTATCAATCTAGCATATACTGCCGATAACATAAGAAAATATAATTTAATTTGTTGCATTTTCCTTCCGTGAGAATGTGCTTCACTCAGAAATAAGCTTATTTATAAATAGCAAACAGCAAGAATTAATCCAATCATTAGAAAAAATATAATTTAATTTGTTGCATTTTCCTTCCGTGAGAATGTGCTTCACTCAGAAATAAGCTTATTTATAAATAGCAAACAGCAAGAATTAATCCAATCATTAGAAAAAAACACTATGCAAATACTCTTGGTTGTTAGTCCTGCTCTAGGATTCAATTCTTCCTACATGAGACATAATCTTTTGTTTATTACCTCGTCAGATTCCTGCATTGTGGTATATCAGAAAAGAAGGCATGTATGTGTAATTAAAATACTAAACAAATATAATTTTAATTGCATACGCAGGTGAGTGCAAATCACAATAAACAGTAGATCTAAGATAAAATGGTATCATAGGGGGGGGGGGGGGGTTAACAATAAACCTCTATCATTGATATGGCACTATCAGTCCCTGCCAGTATCAAATCCAACTCAGATGACTCCATTTGTTTCGTAGTTGGGTTGATGATGAACTGGTCACCAACAAGGCCGACTCTAACACCAGCAATTATCTTGGAGTTTGGAACTTCTGAGAGAGCTCTACATTACAGAACCAACCAAGTATAAGTACAATACCAAAAACAGGATATAGGAAGAGCTGAGTGGACTTACACTGCTATGCCTGCAGCTGTGATAGCCAAACAATCAGGGGAATGGATGCCATCATAGCTAAAAACCTACAAAATTAGAACTGAAGTTACAGTTGAGAATCTTGAGATGCATATTTACAAATACTCAAAATCTACATATTAGGAGTGTAAGAACCTTGTTGGCCATATAACAACTAACTGTTTTCAAACCAGTTCAGCAGTTCCTATAGTGATATGGATGATATGTCAATTGTTTAAAATCTAAAATATATAGAATTCATGTTTGCGAAAGTCATTTAATAATAGTACCCGACAATTCTGACCAAAATAAAGACATAGTTGCTTTTTCTTCCAAAAATATTTTAGGCCTCAAGCAATACAAGGAAACAAATAATTATGAGGTTTGTTTGAAAGTTCAGACGATCACGGATTAATTTGCTAGAACTTTTCTGTATCTAGTTCCTTATTAAATGTTTCAGCAAAACGAACATTAAAGCGCATGTTCCTTGCCCAGGCAACTTTCCTTATTCCAATTAATTAGGATAAAGAAAATATCAGATTGTTCATGTTTTGGATAGGCTATGTATGACCGGTTTTGGCGATTTAGTTATGAATTTGAGTTGAGCTTTTGTCATTTTCTTAAAAAAATTATTCCATTAAATAACTTATTAAACTCTTTTCTTTGCTTCAGTGTACTGCTTAAAACGGCACACGAGACAAGGTTGGATTGGCTAGTAGGCATCATGCACGCATGACCCCAATGGAGAAGCATTTTCAAGTTTTGATAAAGTTTATTTAACCATCAATCCATCTCACTCACTTCCGATATGGGATTAAATCCAGACATATGCTTTTACACCCACATAAAACCAAATAGATGCAAGACACTTCCAACAAATCTCCTTGTTTTAGTCCGGCCCAAACAGCCAACTGAATAAAAAAAATCAAAAGCATCTCAGGCCGCTTAGGTATTGTATGTAAAGATAAGAACATTAACACACCCATGATAATATCTGTGTTTCATGATAGAAACCCTTCGGCATGGTTGGACGCAATGGTCTGTCTATTAATCTGCAGATAAGAACCTGCATGAAACAATGTATGGGTTCATGTCAACAAATATTGAGATATAAATTAATATTCTGTCATATTTCTTATCTTGAAGTAAATTTCAGACTGTTCAGTAAACTGCAGTTATCTTGGTGGTGGTTTCAAACATGATTTTAACTTACCTTCGCCCATGACTCGAAAAGAAATTATAGATAGAGATGTCACAACTAATAATGGTAATTTGGATCCCATTAGAATATTTGGAATTTTTTGCTCAGAGATGATGTGGATCCTCCTTCACCCACCCACACATATAGCAAATCTTATCATATTCATCTCTGTCAAATGCAGTGAACTTAGGTAGTACTTAGACTATGTGATCCTAAAACCTTATTTGAATAAAAGGACTGTTCACTTTTCTTGAACTTGAAAGCCTAATAGGATCCTGTAATGGTAGTGATGGAATTTGTGTATGCATCAGGACAACATTCAGAACATGTCTTAAATTTATCGTCAAATTAACAAGATGCACAGTTAACATTTACTAAAACTGTTTTCTCCAAGAAAATAATTTACTAAAACTGAACAAGGTTAAGTTATGATAGACCCAAGGTTGCACGGACACGGATACGGGGACACGGACACGGTGCGACGCGACACTGCGATACGGCAAAATCCCAAAAAATAAGATACGGACACACACACACACACAATATATATATATATATATATATATATATATATATATATCATTGCAACAACATATTCAACCAAAACCTTAGCTTTTCAACATTTTTTTAGTAGCGTATTTATCAAATTTCAGCAAAGAACTTAATTTACACAACTTTAGCAATTTTCATAAAAGAAATATGAATTTAGCATTTTCTTAGCGGTATTTAACATAATTTTAGCAATAACAATATAATTTCAGTAGTTTCCTAACTGTATTAACATAATTTTGCAAAATCATATAATTTTAGCATTTTCAACTTCAACAAAAATACCTTATATATTTCACATAGAAATTATATTAAGCAGTAAAATTGAGTAAAATAAAAGGAAAAGTCAACAAATTAAGAAAGTTATAACAAGATTAGGATTTTCTCGCTTTTAATTGAAATAGTTTTTTTGTGTCGTGGTTTCACTAAAATGTATTTGACACTTGTCCGATATGTGTCCGACGCGTATCCAGATCCAAAGCCACCTTGTTTCGAAACGGGACACGGAAAATATGTGTCGGTCTTGCAAATGTCACGCACGAATCCGTGTCCGCCACGTATCCGACACGGATACGGCAACCAAAAAGACATGTCCGTGCAACCTAGCATAGACCTATAAAAATTCTAGTTGGTACAGACCTCATGATCTTTTGCCCTTCCTTCCCGTTTGAAAAAACCGCCACTGGAGCACAAAACATAACAGTATATAATTGAATCCGTTATTAACAAAACTAAACTATTAAAAATAATTGGGGGCATAAAACAGACCTGGTTCTGCCAGCAGCTGACAGTCGCTCTTGATAATTGACTGAAAGAGGGAAGAAATCTGTAGGCTCACTTGGAGTATCGGATAAACAAACCGATGCATATACTATCTACAAGAATTAAATTCAGAAAGAATAAGTTAGGGTGAATGGGTATATGTTGTGCCATTAGACTTTGAAACCAGGACATCAACAGCAAGAATTTACATTTTAAAGTAATATTAATATATAATGAGTTTTCGGAAATGTATATCATGAAACATTTGCATGTCAAACAGTCAATATTACATGTGCAGACTCCTTTTCGTAAACCATCATTAAGGGTTTAATTACATAACATTATTTCAAGGCAAATATTACCACTGAAACACTACACCAAAAACTTGATGAGCACAAGAGTGCGGTATGAATTATTCTATCCATAGTACTAGGATCCTGTTGAAGGTTCAGCATAGTCTTCTACAATGAAAGGTTTTCCTGCTTACAGGGAAGGTCAGAAAACTGAAAGTGTTTCACTTTACAGTTGTTTGTTAAATTTTATCATGTGATGCATACAAAGACACATTCTTGAACTTGCTAGCCAGCTCTCCTTTTTCCCTTTTTGAACAAAAGATTGATACCAACTCGTTATTGACAAAACGAACAATACCATCTCCGGAACATTCAATAGTTTTGGGACCTTCCATTGCACCAAGCCCACATAAACACATTGTCATCGGAAAACCAGAAACTCAAGGTCTGTGAGCTTTTTTGTGTAATGATGCTCGATATCCAGATCAGGACACATGGCAGATGACGTGTCTCGGGGCTCACAAGAAAGGACCTACTGTGGCCGACCAGACCACTCATGTGCCCGTCCTACAAGCAAACGTTGGCTCACCTCCGAGCCACCAGCACAATTGGCCTTCTCGGCCTCACAGCTTGTCTCCGAGCTATCACTGGCCTGAGGCCCCTCGGCCCTCTCAGCTCGCCTCCGGGCTCAAGCAGAACCAAGATACATCGGCTCTCCCGCTCCTCCGAGAGCTCTCCCGCCGAGGTCATCTTCCTTGGTCTCATCGACCAACCAACAACACCACTTGCAGGCGTAACCGCCGTCCCGCGAATCTCGCCATGCGCGAGATCTCCGCCGGCCACATCCCACGTTCCACGCCACCACGATCCCCCATTAACGAGCATGTCTCGCCATTAATGGGAGGTCCCGATCATCACGCAGGCGTGACGTCGGGAGCGTAACGGCCGGCGTGATTCTCGCACCTGCCTCGCCTGCTGCCACCGCTATATAAACCCCTTCTTCAGACGGTTCAAGTAAGCCATTTTTTACTCCACTAAGCCGTTATTCTGCTCGGATCTCTAGTCTAATTTGATCGTCGGAGGGTCCTCGGTGGTACAACCACCCCGAGACTTCTTTGCAGGTAGCTCGGCAACCACAACCTCAAACACATTGAGATCCACACGCTTCAGGAGCGACAGCCTCTAGATCCAATCTGTCATTCATCGCCGTCATCAGCAGATCAACGGGAAGCAACATCTGAAGGAGATCAATGCCTCCATCAGCTGGCGTCGTCTGTGGGAATCTGATTCCACAAAAACAAAAGTTCGCCCCCCGATCTCAACCTAATGGCGAGTGATCACGACGGTCCATGCACCAGTCGCCGCCCCCCCTCAACGGAGGCGCGGACGAACCTCCTCCGCCGAACACCATCAACGGCCGGATAGACCGACTCGCGTCTTTTGCGGGGCGCTGATCCGCGTCCAAACGGCGGGGCGAGATCACCAAGTCGCCGCTCCCCCGCCTCGGGACCGGGACCCCTACAGGGGGAGAGAAGACTCCGACCGCGTCGACACTGCCGACCGCCGCGTCGCTACCTCCTATGGCCGCAGATCCCCCAACCCAATACGTTCTGAAGCCCGCTGGGCGTCTCACAGTTCAACGCCGAGGTCCGTCGCCAGAGCGCCTCATCCCGAAATCCTCCGTGCACCTGTCCCTCCCGAGGAGATGTTTGTCAGCTCGCCTGTTACCGGGCCCGACCAACGCCCCCTCCCTCCCTCGACAGGGTGAAGGGAGTAAACAATTACCCCCTCAGTTTTATAGCCTCCGACGCCCCCCGGAATCAACAGTCGCCCGTTTTCACCCACTAGAGTGTCGCCACGCGGCAGAGGTTGCGCCGATCGATGCGTAACTGAACGACACTCCGCCGCTTCGCGTTCCCCACACAATCGCGACACGTGTCGCCAGCGACCGTACCTCTTCCCGGTGCACCGACTGGCTATCAAAGTCAAAGCCCTCACTAAGAGGCAGCCGAGCGGCTACCCCACTCGGCTATCCCTGACCGGTAGCTTCCCTACCTCACAAAGCCAGGGATCGAAGCCCTCGCAAGAGGCAGCCCAGCAGCTACCCTGCTCGGCTATCCCTGGCCGGTAGCTTCCCTACCTCACAAAGCCAGGGATCAAAGCCCTCACTATGAGGCGACCGAGCAGCTTCACTGCTTGGTTCATCCTTGGCAGGCCTCCCACGGCCCCTCCAGCGCCAAGGATCGAAGCCCTTGCTAGAGGCAGCCCAGCAGCTACCCTGCTCGGCTATCCCTGGCCGGTAGCTTCCCTACCTCACAAAGCCAGGGATCAAAGCCCTCACTATGAGGCGACCGAGCAGCTTCAGTGCTTAGTTCATCCTTGGAAGGCCTCCCACGGCCCCTCCAGCGCCAAGGATCGAAGCCCTCGCTAGAGGCAGCCCAGCAGCTACCCTGCTCGGCTATCCCTGACCGGTATCTTCCCTACCCTACAACGCCAGGGATCCAAGCCCTCGCTAAGAGGCAGCCCAGCAACTACCCTACTCGGCTATCCCTGGCCGGTAGCTTCTCTACCCCACAACGCCAGGGATCAAAGCCCTCACCAAGAGGCAAGCCGCTCGGCTATCCCTGGCTGGTAGTTTTCCTACCCCACAAAGCCAGGGATCAAAGCCCTCGCCAAGAGGCACCGGGCTCGGCCATCCTTAAGGACAAAAAGCCCTCGCCAAGAGGCACCGGGCAGTAAACCTGATCGGCCATCCTTAGTAGGCCACGTACGGCCCCTCCCGCGCTAAGGATGAAAAGCCCTCGCAAGAGGCAACCGAACCCGCCCTTGTTTGGTTATCCCTGCCTGGTAGCTTCTTACCCCAACAAAACAGGGATCAAAGTCCTCACAGAGGCAACCAGACCCGCCCTTGTTCGGTTATCCCTGGCTGGTAGCTCCCTACCAAACCAGGGATCAAAGCCCTTGCCAAGAGGCACCGGGCAGTAACCCTGCTCGGCCCGTCCTTAAGGATCAAAGCCCTCACAAGAGGCAACCGGACCCGCCCTTGTTCGGTTATCCCTGGCTGGTAGCTCCCTACCAAACTAGGGATCCAAGCCCTCACCAAGAGGCACCGAGCAGCTACCCTGCTCGGCCCCATCCTTAGTAGGCCACTCAAGGCCCCACCTGCGCTAAGGATCAAAGCCCTCGCCAAGAGGCCTCGAGCAGCTACCCTGCTCGGCCATCCTTAGTAAGCCACTCAAGGCCCTTCCCGCGCTAAGGATCAAAGCCCTCGCCAAGAGGCACCGAGCAGCCACCCTACTCGGCCATCCTTAGTAGGCCACTCACGGCCACTGTAACACCCGAGCCCAATGCTACTATTTTCAGTTACTGTTTGAGCATAATGTGGTACTCATTTCATTTAACTTGCTTGTTTGTTGCTTACTGTAAATTTTTACCCGGTAAATTCATTTCTGCATATAACAAATTTTGGCATCTAAAATAAAATTGAAAATATTCATCATGGCCTACTTGACACCCCTAGCCTCGTGGTAGCGTCTGTGCATTGTGTTCTCGTCCCGTTCAGTGAAACGGACGAGTTTGGATGGCTACGTGCACGTACGTGTGTCCGTTTTGGGGGTATGCTTTTTAATCATAAAACACTTAATTTTAAAATTTGGATCCCGCTTAAAATCCTATTATTTCAATTCAAATTTTTGGACTCGATCCGGGCGCGATTTGGAAATGTTTTATTTGGCGCCAAAATCCCAAATTTTAATATTATTAAAACCATCGCATATATTTTTCTAACTAACCTGATATCTTACTGTTCATTACCTATCTTTTAAATATTTAAGTTAACCATATAATATTTTTACAATCTTTTATATCCTTCTCAATTTATTCTCAGCCAATCGCAACCTCCCCTTTAACCCCATGGGCCCCACTTTCCCTCTCTCCCTCTTCTCTCTCTCCACTTTTTCTCTCTCTATCTCCCCCTCATATATTCTTCCGTACTTCTCTTTATCATTCTTTCTTTTCTTACTTCATGTCTCGTTTCTCATTTTTTTAACTGTTCTTTTGTTGCCGGAATTCCGTCGTGCCGGTGACGTTTCTCGACGTTCCAGCGAGGTACCCCGACCCGTGTGGTTCCTTTGTTCGTCGTTTGGGTTCATTCCGTGAACCGTGCGCCCGTCGCGAGTTTTCCCTGCCGACGGTTAACGTTCCGTTTTCCCGATTCGCGACCCATCGAGGCAAGTTAATCTTGCTACATGCTATAATTCATTTTATACCTATTTAAATAAATACCATACCTATAGTTTAAATCTAGTGCCCCATGTTTAATTTTATAACGTTTCGATGTTCCGTTTGCATCCGTTTATATCATATTAAATCTAGATCATGAAAACTTTTCTTGTGACATACTAGATTACATTATACTGCATCCATATCAATTAAAATATACATCGTCATAATATTTCTTATTATTATCTTTAATTAGTTTATAATCTGCATTTTATGATATTATATATATTTAAAATATTATAGTTTACACATGAAACGTCGTTGAAAAATCGGATATGACAAATCTGAAATTTACTGTACACCTTATCTTATAAAATTCATTATAAATCATAGAAAAATCATTAGTATACGTTCTTTAGTTCGTTACGAAGCTAACTCAGAATACTATAACTCTATGAAATATTTACTTGCAAAATAAATTGTTTAAATAACGTAAAATGCAAATGAAAATGTCTCCAAACTGCTGTCCAGGGAAATTCCAGCAGCAAACTTTCAACTTCGAATGTTTATTACTTTTTTTAGGAACAACCTGAGATACTTATACTTATAAAACTGAAAACCTTATTGAATTATCTTTGTTTTGGTATAAGACACGTCCCTTTTGGAGAACGTTTGTTATTTTTAAGCTATTTTACAAATTATGGTGACGCTGAATTTCTGAACGGAACTTTCTTGTGCATGGTTAATCAATACCACTTTTTTAGTTATTAATCGCTTTGAATATGCTATCCATATTAATATTATTATATCAATATTTATATCACATATTGCTTAGTTGTACATCCCACATTACCATTTTATAGTTTTATAACTTTTCGGATACCCGTTTGCATCCATCGCATTTAAGATACATATAATTGCATCCATAGATCACATTACTACATAATAATGTGATATTAACGCTCCATGTTTAATAAATTGCATCCTAATTAATATTGGAACTATAAATGTAACCCTAATCGATAACTGTGCATCCATGTCCTTGAAATTATATCTATTTGCATATCATATTATATGTTCCAGTTTATTGTTCTGATAGTACTCATGCTTGTTTATTTATACACATGCTTATGTTAGTTTGATTATGAGCACCCGCATGACATCTTGTGCTTCCTGACATAACCTGTTACACTTCCTACTGTACCTGACATGGTAACGTGTACTGTTGACTTGACCGATGTACCATGACTCGACCCGTTACCTGATCTTGTGTCTAATGCCAGCAAACCTGACATGTAGTCCTCATGGACCGTTCCTGTTGTCTATCCAGACAAACCTGCTTTTACCTGATCCTGTGTTGGCATTAGTCCTTGATTACTGAATACCTGACTTGACATACACAACTTGGGGGTATGGGGAAATCAAAAATGTAAACTAAAGTGTAACTTAAAAGGGTATTGCTTGATCCGTGGTCCCGGGGGTAACGGGATAGAGCCATTCGTGACTCTTACATTTTCCTGATCCGTGGTCCCGGGGGGTAACGGGACAGAACCACTATTGGTTCACATATTCCTGATCCGTGGTCCCGGGGGGTAACGGGACATATCCTTTGAGTTACATGGAGGATTACTCAAATTGATTTCAAAGACTTTAGAATAGAAAACCTGATAGAACAGTTTAGTTTACCCACTGCACGCTACCCTGTACTGGTATGATTCATATTATTGTTATTCTTGCTGTATTCATGTTTATATTACATTGCCTGCTACACTGTTCATATTATATTACTTGATGACATGACGCGCTGACGTCTGGGTTTTGCATGGCCCAGATTCCGTACCGCTGTTGCAGTCCGAGCAGGAGTACTTCAGCCAGCAGGCTGAGCTGTGAGTTCAGTAGTAGTTAGTTTTATTTCCTGCATTTATTTCCTGATGTGAGCCCGCATTATGGGACACACTTTTCAGTTATTTGTATTGGATCATTTGCTTCCGCATTTATTTATTGACTCCTGTTATTCTGGATTACGGACATGTTTTAGATAGTTTTATCTTGTTCTTGATATCTCTACAGCCGTAATGTGACTGTGGATGGATACTTCCTACCCACAGGTAGCATGGTTGGCTATGTCACGTGCCCAATCTAGCGTACTCTGGAAAGCGGGGCATGACAGCCACTCCCACGCTAAGGATCAAAGCCTTCGCAAGAGGCAATCGGGCCCGCCATTGCTCGGTTATCCCTGGCCGGTATCTCCCTACCCCAACAAACAAGGGATCAAAGCCCTCGCCAAGAGGCACCGAGCAGCTACCCTGCTCGGCCATCCTTAGTAGGCCACTTACGGCCCCTCCAACAACTAAGGAACATGAACTCAACAAGAGGCAACCGGTCTATCAACGTCTTAGCGATCCCCACTTCGACTTCGGGGCCACGGAGATACTGTCTTCCCGCCGGTCCTCGCACACTCGGCAAGTGATCAGATTCAAGTCGATGTGTGATCGCTAGACAAAGAACCGACTTAAAATGAAGGCAGTCTGTGCAAATACAAGTATCTACCAACAAAAGAAAATACAAGCACAAACACTACTGCAGAAACAAAAATCTTTATTCAAAAAGTCAAAGCTTCTACAAGGGTACCTTGGGCTCCTCAGCCTTACAAAAATGCCCGAAGGCTTGCAAAATACCTGGCACGACAAAAGAAAAGACGGAGAAGGCGAGGGGCTTCAGGCCCCGTGGCCGGGTGCGATATCGATGAGCTCGACGTCCACCGCGACTGGGGATGCGTCCGTCACGGGAGCCTCGGCGTCGCCATTGCCGAAAGCCCCTTTCCCGGCAGTGCTCCGGGGGGCATCCCCTGCTCGTCATCCTCACGGGGATATTCTGCTCGGAGCTCTTCATCAACAAACTCCGGCACCCGGGCCTTGACGGCGTCGAAAGCCTCGTGCCAGATGAGGGTGGTGGCCGAGCCTAGGACGGTGTAGAACTGCTCCGACTTCTGGAAGTTCTCCACCGCCTCCGCCGCCCTGAGGTCGGCTTTCTTCGCTGCCTCTACCGCAGCCCCCAACTCCTTTCGGAGGGCGCTCACTGACTTCTTCATGGTGCTGACAAGCACCTCGGAGCCCTGAAGCTTAGCCTTGGCGCTCACTGAACCTGGCCACCTCGTGCTTCGAGGCCGCCGCCTCCTGCCTCCCAGCAGCCACCTCGTCCTCAAGGGCAGCGACCCTCGCCATCGCCGCCTCCAGCTCCTGCTTCGAGCTCTCCCCCAGCGAGGAGAGCTCGCCCGCGGCTCGCATCGCCGGGGTTATCTCCTCCTCCTCCATCCGGGCGACGATAGCGACGTGCTGGAGGACCTGAAGAAATAGGAGGGGGTCAGAAAGAAAAAGGGGCACCAAATCTCCCAAGCAATGAGACGATATACGAGCGCTAACCTTCAAGGCCTCTTGGGCGATGGACGCCATTTGTGCCTTCAGCGTCCCCCAACGACCCGGCCCCCGGCCGACCTCTCCATGTCGTGCAGCAAACTGTCAGCGGCGGAAAGCCCCGAGGGCACCTCAAAGCGGAGCTCCCCCTAGTCCACCAAGATCGGAGATGCCGGGGTCCGCGGAACTACTCGGGGGAACCTCTTGCGAGACGACGACGGAGAGCTCGTCTCCACCTCCGAAGCTCGGACGTCCTCTCCCCGAGCCCTTTTTCTGCTCGGTACCTGGCTGGGCCCCGGGACGCGATCCGCACTCGAGCGCTGGGGCGGGACGGCCGCTGGGAAAGCTGGGACCGGTGTCTGACGGGAAGAGCTGGCCCCTCCAGCCTTCGACCCCTTCTTCGGCTTGCGCATGGCTGCTCGGAGGAGGCCCTCGTCCATGGTTTCTGTACAAGACAAGGTATAATGGAGTCAGCGACACAAAGTAAAAACAAATACAAGCTCCTAACTTACCGACGAACTGGACGGGCTGAGCCGGCCCAACTGAGGGCCCGCGCAGAAAGCAGCACATCAGCCCGAGGAATAGGCTCCCACACTGCCACTCTCGCCGCGTCGGGATCATTGGACGGGTTTCCCTGCCAGCACTTATCCCTAGACCTCTGGACGGGCACGGGCCGGTCCTCACCCTCTGACGGCCCGACGAAGAAAAACTTCTTCCAATCATGGATGGAAGAAGGCAAGACGACAACTCCTGACCCGGCTACACTCCCCCGCTGCTTCCTAAAGAAGAGGTAAACCCACCTCGGGTCGCCCGCGCGAGTTCCGGGATGACTTTTGTAAATAAGGAAGGAGGCAAGGATGGACAGACTAAAAGGGATCGTCTGCAACTTCAACCGGACCAGGAACCCAAGGAGAATCCTCAAGGAGTTCGGCACTAACTGGCATGGGGCTAACCCAAAGTAATTTAACGCAGCTACAATCTCGGGAGAGAAAGGCAGGCGCATTCCGGCCCAAAGGGCTTTCAGGTACAAGGCGATCTCTCTACCTCTCACATGATCTGCCATCTCTCCTTCCTCAACCAATCGTAGCGAGTAGCCGGAGGGAATATGGAAACGAGCCCGAGCGGTGACAAGCTCGTCTTCATATCTTACTGAGGACGACGCACCAGGGGCGTCCGCCGCCACCGCTCCAGGAACCGCCCCAGACGCGTGACCCCGGGAAAAGGGACTGACCCCAACTTCCCGAAGGGGCTCCAACCCGGGAGAAGAATCCCTAGTATCTACCCCTATAACATCTACAAACTCCTCAAAACAAGACATCTAACCTGATGGGAGGAAATCATCAAGAAGAGAAAACGCTGAGATCCGATCTAAAGGGGAGAGCGCCGAGCTAACAAGACTCAGAATGAGGAAAGTGGGAAGAGAGAGACCCCGAATCATGCCTCCCCTCGATTTATACAGCCGGCGTCCCCATCCAGCGGCGACGGTCGACTCCCGCCAAAACGATTCAGTACACTCAGCGGCCACGATCACTCCACCTGTTGCAAGCGCATTGACAGCATCCCATCGGACGCCAAAAGCCTGTGGCACGTCACGTCAGCCAACCGGCACCTAACACGTGGCCTGCCGTTTCAGCAAAAGGACAAACGATCCGGCGGACCCTACTTAATGCAAGGGATCTCGTCCTGATTCGCTGACCTCATCCAGAAAAGACAACCAATTGCCCAGAGACGCGCCGACGATATCTTCGGAAAGGAGCTCACCTCGGGTGATCCGGCAAACCACTCTCGACCCGACCCGTCAGCTGGTCGGGACGAGAGTGGGGGGCTAATGATGATGCTCGATATCGGTGATCTCCCAGATCAGGACACGTGACAGATGACGTGTCCCAGGGCTCACAAGAAAGGATCTACTGTGACCGACCAGACCACTCCTGTGCCCGTCCTACAAGCAAACGCTGGCTCACCTCCGAGCCCCCAGCACAATTGGCCTCCTCGGCCTCACAGCTCGTCTCCGAGCTATCACTGGCCCGAGCCCCCTCGGCCCTCTCAGCTCGCCTCCGGGCTCGAGCAGAACCAAGATATCTCGGCTCTCCCGCTCCTCCGAGAGCTCTCCCGTCGAGGTCATCTTCCTCGGTCTCATCGACCGACCAACAGCACCGCTTGCAGGCGTAACCGCCATCCCGCGAATCTCGCCATGCGCGAGATCTCCGCCGGCCACATCCCACGTTCCATGCCACCACGATCCCCCATTAACGAGCCTGTCTTGCCATTAATGGGAGGTCCTGCTCATCACGCGGGCGTGACATCGGGAGCGTAACGGCCGGCGTGATTCTCGCACCTGCCACCGCTATATAAACCCCTTCTTCAGACGGTTCAAGTAAGCCATTTTTTACTCCACTAAACCGTTACTCTGCTCGGATCTCTAATCTAACTTGATCGTCGGAGAGTCCTCGGTGGTACAACCACCCCGGGACTTCCTTGCAGGTAACTCGGCAACCACAACCTCAAACCCATTGAGATCCACACGCTTCAGGAGCGACAGCCTCCAGATCCAATCTCAGCCATTCATCGCCGCCATCAGCAGATCAACGGGAAGCAACATCTGAAGGAGATCAACGCCTCCATCAGTGTGCTTTCTATGTTATAAGATGTGACCATGTTGATCCACTATCGCATTCCCTTCCATAATATATGTTTGGTATCATCTCCCGGAGTGTTGGTCGCATACCTTGATCTTGTGGCCTCCTCACAATTCTCGTTCCTTACCTGATCTCCTCACTTGGATAGAACATTCTCAAGCACATTTCAAGTTTAAGTTTATGTTTCAATGCTAAAGAGTACATTTTGCAGTTAGTTTTAAAGGCGACTACGATACTAAACAATACCAATTCCCCCAAAAAAAAAAACTTTTCATTTATACTCGAAGAGATAGGTAATGAATTCAAGACATTGGTTTGCAAAAACAAAATCACACTTACGGTTTCCCCATCGGTGACTGTAACAGAAGCGCTGGCCTGCCTCCCAATATGACCAGTCTCCACCAAAATCTGCAACAATCAACACATTGCTCAAACTAACTCAGAATTCAATAAATTCCTTGTAACAACACCAATTCTCTAAAAACAAATAACAAAAATGAGAAAGTTACTTACTTGTCGGTCGCCCACAGGTATTTTCACTGAATGCGTCTGCGGAACCGAAGGAATCGCAGAATCATCCAACGTTTCGGCCGAAATATCGCTGCAAGCCCTAATCCGAAGCTTGCTCCTTTGGTTTAGGGATTGAAGAGAGTAGAGAGAGTTGAAGCAATGTTTCGTTGAGCGATTGCGGAGATGTGAGGGAGAGGCGAAGGTTAGGGTTTTGGATGAAGGTGCAAAGGGTAAGCCATGGATGCTGATGCTAGGGTTTGCTAGCATTTTTCGCTTCTAATGATTTTTGGGGGGGTTTTTTGCTCGAAGAAGAGAGGTAGCAATTTAGGCGGCTTTATCCGATCTCTTATTTATTTTATTTTAATGTAGGAAAGGTGCCATTGATTTCCTCCGGTTGGGTCGGAAAACTACATCTTTCATGATTTTTTTCGACGAATACACCTTTGCTTTAGTTGATGCAAACTTTTTACATTGCTAAATCAACGGTGAAAAAGTGGTGGAATCACATAAAATTTGGGATATGTACATCTTAGATAATAACAATAATGATGATGGGTGCAGATTGTATTTTTTCGAGAACATAGGTGGAAATTCTCTCCTATGGTCTTTTGCTCCATTATTCTCTTGTAAATATATATATGTATACTGTTTTTATTTTTATCGTATTTTTCTTTAAAACATATTTTAGGGTTTTAGGGGCAGAAACTTGATAAAAACTCTATCTTTATTAGCTTTAGCTCACCATAAATTTTCTTGATTTTATTTAGTGTTTTTCGTTAGCATCAAACGAAGCATTATCAGCATTTTTTTAGCGAATCATTTGATTCGCTCTGCTAAGACCTCTTCCTTTCAGTCATTCCTTCGCCATCACTTAGCATTGTGTTAAACATTCTTGCTGCATATGGCTCAACAACATCATGGTACAGCTCTTACTGTCTATCATATATATAAAGAAATTAGAACAAGAAAGAAAGTCATGATGATAAGTAGGTTTCTTATGAAACATACTTGGATTTCGCTTAGTAGTTTTAAACCCATATTTTTGTACATAAATTATTTAATCACCTTAGACATAAAAGACAATACTTATTAGCATGTGTCCATCTCCGGTAAAATAAAAATAAATAAACTAAAATCCCCTCCTATCTCATATTATGTAAATCCTCTGTCGTAATTTTCCTTCTTTCAGCATTAACTCCAAGTCTTATCAAATATTTCAATTTTTTGTGTTTAAAGTTACAAAGGTTAGAGCAGACATGGTAAGCAAAAGAATTCGCCATCAACGGCTCTAGAAGGTTATGGTCTCGGGGTGAAAGCCGGGTTGGGTTTGACCCAAACCTGATCTGACCTGACCCGATTTTTTGATATCCTATATCCGTCCGAATCTGATCGGACGGGTTGAAGCTTAGATTAAAAAAAAATCGGGTTAGGTATGGGTTTAGCATTAAACCCGTCCGTCCGAACTTTAAACCCGGCCCGAACCAAACCCGTTTCTTATATCCAATCCAACTCGATATATTACATAAACATTTAATTCTAAATATTATAAAATACATATTGTGATTTATTATAGATATATACTTAGTGCAGTTTTTTAGTGTGGTTTATAAACCTATTACATATAATTTACATGGTTTTATCAAAGTATAAATTTTGGGCATATATATTAGGCAGAACATACTCAAGTATTATACTTTTAATTTTTTTGATAAATTATAATTGGCAAGACCCGAAAAACCGCAAAAACCGAACCATAAACATAAACCCGAAACCCGTCCGAAACCCTAAATGGCGGGTTCAGATTTGGCACATTATAAACCTGTGGCGTTCGGACGGATTTTGGGTTTAGGTTTTAAATTTTGGGTCGGATGAAAAAATTGTCAAAAAACGTCTAACCCGGGCCCGGTTTCACCCTAGAAGAGAGAGATATATCTTTTTTAACAACTTCAGCTTTTCCACCCGTAATGATGAAAAAAAATTTGTTTATGCAGTGCGGTAAAGGAAAACGAATATTAATTTCTAATATGTTTAGCTTTTTTATTTTTTTTTATCTTGATGATTATGTAAGAAACATATTGATGGAGATCTGGATCTCCTTCAAATGTTACCTTCCGTTGATCCGCAGCGAGTGGTAACGAGCGGCTGAGATTGGATCCGAGGGTTTCCTCTTGGTGCGTGTGGATCTCAATGAGCTTGAAGTGGATGAAGCCGAGCTACCTGCAAGGAAGTCTCGGGGTGGTTGTGTCACCGAGGACCCTCCGACTATCAAGTTAGACGGGCTAAATGGGCAGAGCAGCGGCCTATTTGGGTGAAAATTGTGTTACCTGAGTCATCTGAGAGAGGGGATTATATAGTGGCAGCCGTGGGCTGGCGGGCACGAGATTCACGCCGGTCGTTACGCCCCTGGCATTACGCCTGCGTAAAAGGCGGGATTTCCCATTAATGACGAGATGCGCTCGTCAATGGGGGAACGAGATGGCGTGGAACGCGGGATCGTGGGCGACGGATATCTCGCGTCAGGTGAGATTCGCGGAGCCGTGGCGGAGACACCTGTGATCGGTGCTATCGGTCGGTCGATGAGACCGAGGAAAATAAGCTCCGCGGGAGGCTCGGAGGCGAGCGGGAGGCCGAGTAGGCTTGGTTCATGTGATAGCTCGGAGGCGAGCTGGGAAGGCTGAGGGAACTCAGCATGCGGGAGGGTTCGGAGGCGAGCCAATGGTTGTTTGTAAGGTGGGCACAGGAGTCGTCGGGAAGGCCACTGAATGTCGGGAACAATCTCGGGTCGAAGGCCCGGGGCATTCTTCCAATGTACCGTTCATGCTTCTTTCCCGCAAGCCCTGGGACACGTCATCTGCCACATGTCATGATCTGGGGAGTGCTCAGTACCGAGCATCATCATTAGCCCCCCACTCTCGTCCTGACCTATTTATGGATCGGATCGAGAGTGGTCTAACCGGTCACCCGGGCTAAGTTCTTATTTGATGACGTCAGCGGATCAGGGAAGAGATCTTGCATTAAAGAGGAAGCGCCGATTCGGGCGTACGTTCATTGGAGCGCCAGGTCACATGTCCGACGCTGGTTGGCTGACATGACGGGCCGCTGGTGTTCTCGCGCCCGATGGGACGTGCCCAATGCGTGTGCGACAGATGGAGCGTTGATGGGCGTTGAATGCGAAGTGTCATTTTGGCGGGAGATGATCGGCGCCGCTAGATGTGTTTGCCGATTGCTATAAATAGAGGTGGGATTCCCCCGAGGGTCCACACTTCGCTATAATTTCCTCTTCCCTTCGTGTGTTAGCTCGGCGCTCTTCCCTCTAGGTCGGATTTCCTGTGTTCTTTCCTCGGAGGACCCCTTCTCTTGATCAGGTTAGATGTCTTCCTTTGAGGAGTCCGTAGAAATAGTTCGGGTAGAGTTTAGGGAGTCTTCTGCAGCTTCCTCTTCTTCGTTCGGGTCGGAATCTTCCCGGGAGGTTAGGGTTAGTCGCACTTCCCGGGGTCGTGCGGCGGGGACGGTCCCCAAAGCGAGCGCCAGGAGTGTCCGCGACGTAGTTTCCCTTGTGAGGCACGTGGATGAGCTCACCATAATTTGGGCTCGCTTCCACATTTCCTCCGGCTACTCGTTTCGTTTGGCCGGGGAGGGAGAGAGGGCAGATCAGGTAAATGGCAAGGAGATTGCCTTGTACTTAGAGGCTTTTTGGGCCGGAATGCGTCTGCCCTTCTCTCCCGAGATGAGTGCGGCGCTGCGTTGTTTTCAGTTAGCCCCGGGTCAGTTAGTGCCGAACTTCTGGAGGATTCTCCTCGGGTTCCTGGTCCGGTTGAAATTGCGGGAGATCCCTTTCAGTCTGAACCTTCTCCTTTCCTCTCTGCTACAAAAACCACCTCGGCACTCGGAAGGATGGGCCGAGCTGGGTATATATTTCTTTTAGAAAGCACCGGGAAGATGCGGCCGGGTCAGGGGTCGTCACAGTACCTTCTTCCATTCACTAGTGGAAGAAGAAGTTTTTGTTTGTCAGGCCACCCGAGGGTGAGGATTGGCCTGTGCCCATCCAGTGGCACATGGCCAACTGCTCACGGGTGAGGCGGTCGAATGATCCCGATGCGGTGGCGGTGTCAGAGTGGGAGCCCGTCCCCCGGGCCGATGTGTTGCTGTCTGAGCAGGCCCTCAGTTGGGCCGGGTTCAGCCCCGCTCAGCTTGCGGGTAAGTTAGGAGTTTTGGACGACCTGTTTAGACTTGTGTAATATTCCACTTTCTTCTGGCGTTGCTAACTCCTTCTTTGTATTTTCTCTTTCTTGCAGATCGATGGACCGAGCTAAATTTCGGGCGGCCTTTGTCGAACAGAAGAAAGGGAGGAAGGCCAGAGGCGCCGGCCCGTCACGTCCCAGTACGAGCCTGGCTCCGCCGGCGGCCGCTCCGGCCAGGCGCTCAAGCACGCCCTGGACCTCGGAGCCCTCCCGAGCGCAGAGCCGCAAACACGCTCGGGAGCAGGAGCCCCAGACCTCGGAGACGAGGAGGATGTCCGCACGCCCCTCCTCAAGGGGTACCATAGGACGGTGCCCCGTACCCTGGCTTCCCCGATCATCGTGAATGAAGGGGAGCTTCGCTTCGAGGTGACCTTGGGGCTTTCCGTCACCGACAGCCTGCTCTCAGAGATGGAAAGGTCGGCCGGGGGCAGAATCCCTCGGGGGACCCTCAGGGCCCAAATGGAGACCATAGCCCAGTGTTCGGCCCCCACTCGGGTTTTTATTCAGTACTTTTTGTTCGCAAGATTGGGCGCCCT
The DNA here is from genome assembly GCA_030015575.1 of Agapanthus africanus. NCBI lineage: Eukaryota > Viridiplantae > Streptophyta > Magnoliopsida > Asparagales > Amaryllidaceae > Agapanthus > Agapanthus africanus. The sequence continues at coordinate 793,633,436 of JASDDO010000024.1, read as the reverse complement.
CCCTTTTCTTTTTAACCCCTCCTTTGTTTTCTTCAGGTCCTCCAGCACTGCGCCCTCATTGTCAGCATGGAGGACGAGGAAATTGCCCCGGCGATGCAGATCGCGGGCGAGTCCTCGCGGGAGGAGAGATTGAGGCTGGAGCTGCAAGCGGCGGAGGAGAGGGTCGCCGTCCTCGAAGACCGGGTGACGGCCGGGGATCGGGAGATCGCCAACTGCCAAGAGGCCGTCCGAGTTTTGAGGGAGTCCAACCAGGCCACCGAGGCCAAGTTGGAAGATGCCAGGGTGCTTGTCAACATCCTGAAGAAGACGGCGAGCACCCTCAAGAGGGAGAATGAAGCGGCGAAGGAAGGAGTTAGGCGTGCCGACCTCCGAGCAGCGAAGGCGGTGGAGAACTACAAGAAGTCGGACCAGTACTACACCGACTTCACTGAAGCCGCTGCTCTCGTTTGGCATGAGGATCTCGACGCCGTCAAGGCCATGATGCCGAAGTTTTCTGATGGCGATCTCCGGGGTGAGTACCCCCTTGAGGGTGAGGCGCAGGGGAATGCCCCCAGAAGCGTCCCCGGGGGAAAGGCCCCAGGTGGGAGCGTCGGGGAGAAGTCGGTCTCCCCGGCTCCCGACGTCGAGGCTCCTGCGGTGGGCGCCGACTCACCAGCCGCCATCCCGGCCATCGTGGTGGAAGCGGAGCTCGTCGAGGTTCTCCCCGGCCCCGAGGCCTGAATCTCTTCGCCTTCTTCTTATTTTCTTTTGCGCTGAAATTTTGTAAGTCTCCGGGTGTTTTTGTAAGGCTGGAGAGCCCATAATACCTCTGTAAAGACTTCCGACCTTTGTGAATGAAATCATTTTGTAGTATTCTTTGCGTACATATTTTCCCTTTGTTTGTGGTATAATCTCTATTTGCGCGGTACTGCTTTCATGATGTGTTAGGTCGGAGACCGGTCCTTCATCTGGCGATCGCACGTCGAGTTAAACTCAACCATTTGCCAAGTGTGTAAAGACCGGTGCAAGGTCGGTATCTCCATGGCCCCGAAGTCGAGGTGGGGATCGCTTAGTAAAGACGGGTAGGAAGTCACCCTCTAAGAATGGATTGAGCAGGGAAGCTGTTCGGTGGCCTCTCGATGAGGGCTTTGATCCTTAGCGTACGCGGATAAGAAATTACCTGCTAAGGATGGACTGAGCATGGTGGCTGCTCGGTTGCTTCTTGGCGAGGGCTTTGATCCTTAGCGCGGGAGGGCAAGGAGTTGCCTGCTAAGGATGGACCGAGCAGGGTTGCTGCTCGGTGGCCTCTTGGTGAGGGCTTCGATCCTTAGCACGGGAGGGCAAGGAGTTGCCTGCTAAGGATGGACCGAGGAGCGTTGCTGCTCGGTGGCCTCTTAGTGAGGGCTTCGATCCTTAGCGCGGGAGGGCAAGGCACGGGAGGGCAAGGAGTTGCCTGCTAAGGATGGACCGAGCAGGGTTGCTGCTCGGTTGCTTCTTGGTGAGGGCTTCGATCCTTAGCGCGGGAGGGCAAGGAGTTGCCTGCTAAGGATGGATCGAGCAGGACAGCTGCTCGGTTTCCACTTTGTGAGGGCTTCGATCCTTAGCGTGGGAGTGCAAGGAGTTGCCTGCTAAGGATGGACCGAGCAGGGCTGCTGCTCGTTTGCCTCTTGGTGAGGGCTTCGATCTTTAGCGCGGGAGGGCAAGGAGTTGCCTGCTAAGGATGGACCGAGTAGGGCAGATGCTCGGTTGCCTCTTGGTGAGGGCTTCGATCCTTAGCGCGGGAGGGCAAGGAGTTACCTGCTAAGGATGGACCGAGAAAGGTTACTGCTCGGTGGCCTCTTGGTGAGGGCTTCGATCCTTAGCGCGAAAAGGCAAGGAGTTGCCTGCTAAGGATGGACCGAGCAGGGCAGCTGCTCGGTTGCTTCTTGGTGAGGGATTCGATCCTTAGCGCGGGAGAGCAAGGAGTTGCCTGCTAAGGATGGATCGAGCAGGGATGCTGCTCGGTTGCCTCTTAGTGAGGGCTTCGATCCTTAGCGCGGGAGGACAAGGAGTTGCCTGCTAAGGATGGACCGAGCAGGGAAGCTGCTCGGTTGCCTCATGGTGAGGGCTTAGATCCTTAGTGTCACGCCCCGCTTCCCAGTGTACGGCGAAGGGGACGCGACGATGTCCGCTACGTATATACTCAGAAGTACATACGCTAAGCGTATCTAAGCAATATAAAATAAGTACACAAGAGACAAAATGTAAAAGAACAGCAACTTTTATTTATTAACATTCTTTGTACAATGCATGAAAGGAATACAACTGGAATAAAAGAAACCTAAACAGTGGCATAATAGGAAATGAAAGGTACAGAAAGAAAAAGTGTACAATGAACTAAAGTGCAGGGTCTTCGGCAAACTGCTCCAAGTCTTCTTGCGATGGCTCGATCTCTGCCGGGTCCAAACCAGCTGACGACATTCAAAGAAGAAAGAAATAGAATGTCGTCAGCGAACAAGTCGCTCGGTAAGTCCCAAAGATAAGAAGAGAACAGATAGAGAGTAAGATAGAGAGAGAGAGTATATTGTATTATATTATTATATTGTTGTAGTATTGTGTTAACGCTGTTGTTTGTAGCTTGGTACAGAAGGATGCCAGTGTATATGAGAGGGGTCTCAGTATGCCAGAGACCAGGGCAAATGGAAGTACAAGGCTCCGTTATACAACCCGGAACAACGGCAATTGGATTCATGTTAGGTGTCTTAATCTTACCGTCTCGTGCCACCTTTAACACCTTCCGTACCAATCTACCCCTTAAACCCCGCGATATCTTATTTGTATTGTTATCTTGTAAATTGTATTGATTGTAAGATTGATTGACTGACTGACCGAAACCATGATATCAGGAAACGGTTATAACCGTAGAGTCATGTAAATGGAATACTGGGAAACATGTAAAAGGAATATATATCCATGGTTCGGTTCAGTCAAGTTGTATAAACTGGTAATTGTATTCATGGATTCATGTGTTCATATTGAATTGGAATATTGAAGATTTATATGGTACTTGAATCATATTCAAGTCGGATTATGATCAGACTCAAACCCGAGTCAGACCGTAGAAATGTAAATCGAAGTCCTATAATTGCTAGGGTCCTTAGGGTAATTTATAAAACTTGAGGGGGTTTTATGTAAAAATACTTTTGTATAGTTTTCAAAATACAACTCAAGTATTTAATTATCGTCTTTATGTACATACAATAATTTAATGATCAAGATAAATATGTATACATGTTCGAATAACATGAAATGAGTCAAGTATATTATTCGAGTAACTACCATAAACAATGCTGTAAAGAAATATTATGTACGACTAATTAATCAAGTTGAACGGATACGGAATATAAACAGAGATATGGCTCTAAACGTTTGCATGCGTGAGTTCCAGTTTCACTTAAATACGACTACCGGTTTGAGAGAAATATATGTTTTCGTATCGTCGCGCAAAACAGATCAGAATCTATTCGGCACCGTCACATATTTTTAAAACGCAGTTTGAGTTAAATTCTATCGGGTTTCAGGTTACGAAAATTATTAGAAAATTGTAGGTATTTCGATGAACTTATCGAAAACACCAAGATTCACATGATTTGGATTTCTGAAGCTCTAGTTATGATCATTTTAATATCAGCATTTAAAACAGAAATTCAGATTTCTGGACAGCAACTATATATTCTATTGCAAAGCCTATATCAGGTTGTTTCATGCATTCCTAAGTAATATAATATACATAAAATTATAGTTCTATCAATGGTGCATCTACACATCTAAATTTTGTCACAAACGGACATCGGGTGTTCGAGTTATGTTCAATTTAAAAACAGTGTGCGAATCGGAACAGATTCTGTCCAGATCCGTCACTTAATATTGTAATGCAGTTTTATTTATCTTAGATGGGTTTTCAGTAAAACTATAAAACTAAGAAAATCTAGATCATTCGATGTAGATATCAAAAACACCCGAGTTTACTCAATTTGGATATCGGTATACCAAGTTATATGTCCTAGAAGTTGACCGATAACTGCAGTTTTCTGTTTTACGAGCAGTGAATAAATACGATGTAATTCCTAAACCGTTATGCGGATTGATCTAAAAGTTTTACAGCGTGTACAAAATAATATATTCTATCATATGTAAATTTCATGAAATTTTCAGAATTAAAAATTAATTTATAAAAATTATCTTAAAACTAAAAGTATTGATATGTCATATGTGATTAATGAGAAAACCATGGTATTTATTCGTAACTTCATTTTTTTTTTCAAACTTTAAATAAAGTGATTTAAAATAAAACAACAAACATGCACTCCTAATTGGTCACTATGAAATATTAACATGTGAATTGAGAGTAATGAAAAAGACTTTACAAACTATATATGTGTGTGTATATTTGTGTGTTCATTATTTATAGTTGTATCCATTCAATTAATTATTTAGGAACTATGATATGTCAAGGGAAGTTTTTCATGGCAATATAAACTAAGAGAAATATAAAGAGAAAAAGAAAGAGATGGAGGGAAGGAAAGAGAGAAGGGACTTACATGCACAAGCCGGTATTGTCACCGGGCTTGTCTATCCGCCGATAGCCTCGCGTTAGTAGCGAGACCTTCTTGAAGACTGCTTCATGTTCTTCTTATTGGATTCTAGGTGAAGAGGAAGAAGTGAGAGATAGAAAAATGTGAGGAAGGAAAAGATAGAGGAGGACAATAAAGATGGTGTAATGGTGAATTATGTATAATAATATATGCATTCAACATGAGAATTAAAAGAGAAATGAAAGGTCACCATTCATTTTGGAAATGAAAGGTCTCATTTGTAGGTTATGAGAAGAATAAAAAAAATGATAAAAAATAATTGCAAGAATGGGGATTTGAACATGTGACTTATGGAATAACAATGCAAAGACTTAACCAATGAGCTATAAGGTTGTTCATGCACATATTTAATTAGAATTAAATATATTATGTTGCTTACAAAGAAAATGGGCTTTTTAGATGGGCTGTAGAGAATAAGAATAATGGATTTGGGTTAAATATTTATGAAAGGAAAAATAAGAATGAGAAATTAAAAACTTAAATATAAGAAAAAGAAATTGTACCTAGAAAAATATACATAATAGATTGAGAAATAAATAATAATAAATTTAGGAGAAAACGGAAAATACCAAGTACAAATAAATACGGTATATTATTGAAGAGAGATAAAACAAATGTATAAAGATTTTGGGGTCGTTACACTTAGCGCGGGAGGGCAAGGAGTTTCCTGCTAAGGATGGACCGAGCATGGTCGCTGCTCGGTTGCCTCTTGGTGAGGGCTTCGATCCTTAGCACGGGAGGGCAAGGAGTTGCCTGCTAAAGATGAACTGAGCAGAGCAGCTGCTCGGTTGCCTCATGGTGAGGGCTTCGATCCTTAGCGCGGGAGGGCAAGGAGTTGCCTGCTAAGGATGGACCGAGCAGGGCAGCTGCTCGGTTGCCTCTAGGTGAGGGATTCGATCCTTGGCGTCGTCAAGTAAGAGATTACCAGCCAAGGATGGACCGGGCAGGGGAGATGCTCGGCTTTGCGAGGTTCTGTCTAACCTTCCTTGGTGTGTGAACATCGGGAAGAGTGACCATTGCGGACGGCACGTGTCAGAAACACATGGGGGAGGCGAAGCGTTTCGAAGAGCCACGTCGGTCCGACTTCGGTTCGTCGAGAAATAAGGGATTTCCGCCACGTGGCGGTGCAGTATTGGAGTAATTTGGGTGGATCCCAGGATTCGCGCCCATGCGCACGCAAATTTGGGTCCTTAGGGATTTTGTTTGGGGTTATAAATAGAGAAGGGTGTGTTGCCAATACTTAGCTTTGCACCCCGAAACATAATAATGGACGGATTCCCTTTCTCCATTTCTGAGATCATTTCCTTCGAAGACGTATATTTGTATGATCAGCGGAGCTCCGAGGAGACGTTGCAGGCGGTGGTTCGGCGTGTTGAGGATCATGTCGGCCGCCTGCTTCCCCAGAGATCACCCCTACTCCAGCTGCTGATGTATTCGATTTGGAGGGCGTCGCTGGGGCTGCACAACCCCTTGTCCGAACAACTGAAGGATGAGGCGGTTGGCAAGCTGAGATCGCTATGCCGTCTCGGCCTGATCTCGATGAGTCGGCGGGATCGCTCGGTGGCACTCGTTCTCGAGTGTTACTAACCGAGGCATCTCGCCGATGGGTGCCCGCCCGTAGAGCCCTCCGGCCCGTCCGTGGCCTCGAGGGTTCGCGAACAACATCAGAGGCAGAGGTCCGAGGCGGCCAGGGCTCGGCTGACGGCAGTTTCTTTGGAGTACCACGAGCAATGCTTCTTGCACCCTTCCCTCCGCTGTTGTAAGAATTTTTCTTTTTCTTTTTAATGTAAGGCTGAGGAGCCTACAATACCTTTCGAATAAATAAAATTCTCCTTTTTGCGATGCTCTATTGTTTCCCTCTTATTATTAAATAAAAAGAACTTTAGAAAAATTTACATCGCTTTTGTGAAAGAAGAAATATACATTCATAGATATTCTTTTCAGAGGTACAGCTTGAGCTTCTCGACATTGTATGGCCGTGGAAATTTGCGACCATTCGCATCTTGTAAACGATAGGCTCTGCCGGGCAGGACCTCGGAGACGAGGAAGGGACCGTCCCATTTCGGGGAAAACTTATGCAGCTTGTCTTGATCGGCGAACTCGTTCCTCCTTAGGACTAAATCTCCGGTTTTGAAGAAACGTCGCTTGACTCGTGCGTTGTAGTAGCGGGCAGTTTGCTGTTGATAAGTGGCAGCTTTGATCTGAGCTCGGTCCCGTTTCTCTAACAACACGTCCAGATTAGTCCGGAGGGCCGATGTGTTGGCTTCATCGTCGAAGTGCTCGACCCTGTGACTGGGCAGCCCGATCTCCGCTGGGACCATTGCCTCAGTGCCGTAGCAGAGGCTGAAAGGGGTCTCTCCGGTGGGGGTCTTCTTCGACGTGCGCAAGGCCCATAAGACCCGGGGTAATTCCTCGACCCAACTGCCCTGTTGTCCTTCTAGGCGTGTCCGAAGACCTCGGATGACGTCCCGGTTAGCGACCTCGGCCTGCCCGTTGCACTGGGGATGTGCGACCGTGGCAAACTTCATAAAGATATGGTATTCACTGCAGAATTCCTTAACTTTTTCATTCTTGAAATTTGTCCCGTGGTCGGTGATGATACACCTCGGGATACCGAACCAGAGTATTACGTTGTTCAGCATGAACTTGATAGTCGTGGTGGCGTCCGGTTTCCTGATGGGGACGACCTCGATCCACTTCGTGAAGTATTCCACTGCGACGAGGACGTACTTGTGTCCGCCCTTACCGGTAGGGAACTAGCCTATCATGTCTATTCCCCACTGGAAAAATGGTCAGGGGGAGGTTAGGGTTGTTAGCTCGGTAGCCGGAAGGCGAGGTATGCTGCCATAGAGTTGGCAGCTTCTGCACCTCCTGACAAGTTTCTGGGCGTCCTGATGAATCGTCGGCCAATAGTACCCTTGGAGTAGTGCCTTCTGGATTAAGGTGCGGGCCTCTTGGTGCACGCCACCGACCCCTTCGTGAATCTCACGGAGGACGTAGTCGGCCTCATGGGGGTCGACGCACTGGAGCAGGGGTTGAGTGAAGGATTTCTTGTAGAGGTTCCCATTGCTCCAAACGAAATGGCGAGCTTTGGCTCGGAGACGGCGGGCATCCCCTCGATCTTCTGGGAGTGTACCATCCCTCAGGAATTCCACGAGGGGCTTCCTCCAATCCCGTTCTTATTCCCGGGCCGTGTACATTGTTAGTGTGATATGCCCTAGAGGCCATTATTGTATAGTACTAGCTTGTATATTACATTTTGGATGCTTGGGTTATATACACGGATTTATGACAGTCTTGCTCGATATGGTAGTATGCTACTTGGTTTGTATCTATCTTAATATGTGTATGTGTTTCTTTTAACATATCGCTAATACATATTGATAGAGCCCTTAGGATCTTTGCTTGACTACCAGCGTTGTGATAGCAGTCACACTAGTGGGGGCTGGATAGTCTACAAGCATATCCTTATACAGGTCCCTAGTCGTAGGATTATCGAGACAGGGCATCGATACTCCAGAGTAAACTAGTGTATACGCTTCTCATCCCAGGAAGGAAGATGGTCTGTCCTACTGCCATCAGTACGTCGTACTGGAGATAGTATGTAGGTGCTCGTTAGGTTACGAGTACATTGGACAGGACTCGTCGGGAACTGTTGGTTGGTATCATACCTATCGTCAGTTAGCAGTTCCCAGGTGACATGAGTACAGCTTAGACCGTTGACTTGACACTGCTACTTCGCCTCAAGTGTGTTCCCACTGTTCTTAGATTTCTACCCTACCACGGCTCTATTGAGTCGTGCAAACAGGCAGCAGTTGGGTGCAGTCCCGAAGCACTTGGAGGCAGTGGCGGTTAGATAGGATTCGTCTCTCCCGGTATTGGGGGTTGATGTCGTGCTGTGATCGGAACGCCATTACACAAAGTCCCTGGCCAGGGCAAGTGAGATTTACTGGTAGGTACTCCAGTAGTTTCTCAGGGTGTTTTGGACCGTACTCCGACACGACTTATACCGCTATTAGGGGTCTGACGCTTGCCGCCCCTAGGCCCGATATGCGACACTCTTAGACGAACAGACCGGACTGTACGGAGATTGTCACATTCAGGCTCAGTAGGAGTTCGGATGGGTTTCCTCATCGGCCTTCTTATCGACATCTACCTGGGGACCGTTACGTACAGCTAGTACCGCTTGCGGCCTGTGGTTAAACCCACTACCAGCGTAGTGTCGAGTCTTTAGAGTCCCACACAGAGGGTTTCCCAGCTTCGGGCGAAATGATGTAGAGGTCGTATGGTTTTACGACAGGGTTCGTTCACATACGTGTACTTGTGCACGTATGGTGTTTGGGCGGTTGATACTAGTGGGCTTTGGTTTAAGCCGGATCCTAGTATTAGATTGTTGGATTGCTTTAGCCTCTTTGTATTCGTGTTTCTCGGAACACGGATGCGGGTATGTATATACGGATGGGAGGGACAAAGAAGGAGTTACCTCATTAGGGTTTTGACCATTGACTTGATTAAAACCATTATGAGGTGGAGGAAATTGTTTGCTAATTCTTTATTAATGATAATTGTGTCATGGCTAATTGGTTTGACCATTTGACTTGGTTGACTTTTGTTGACTTAGATATTTTTGTTGGGCACTAGATATTTTTGCTTAGCATTAATTGTGACAAGCTTATGGTCAAATCAATGTAGCCATCTCAATTATCAAAAATAAAAGGTTGGTTTTCTCTTTCCTGAAGCTCATTCTCTTCATTATTCTCTACACTCATTTTTCTCTCCTTCTTCCCTCTCATAACCCTAGTGTCTCATGAGTTGAGAATCAAGGGCTAGTGAGACTTAGCCACCAAAATCACTCTCTACTCACTCTAGGTCACTTAGTCTAGCAACCCAAGTGATCTAGTTGCCTCATATTAAATGTTTAGCTCTAAGTTGGAACTCTCGGGTGGATCTTCTACTACATCAAGAAGTCGACGAGGAGGTGCTTTCCATTTCACTCCAAGGAGCTTGCAAGGAGAAGGAGGACAGCGGAAAGAAGAGAAGGACTTGAAACTTTAGGTATAATCTTCTTACCGAGTAGATAATACCTCTAGTTAGTTTTGTTAGATATGGTTTAGCTAAGATCTTGTGTTTAAGTCAATGTTACCTTGCTTGTAAAAATCGTTTTTTACCCATTCCGCCTCCCCGCAAACCCGTGGGGTGTGTAACGTTGACTTACAGAAGTGACGTCGCCCCGTCTTCCATGCTGGGCTGTGGTAAGACCTCGAAGAGGATGTTTCTCTTGTTGTTGGTCGTATAAGATGAAGCCAGCTTACTCAAGGCGTCGGCCTGAGCGTTTAGCTGTCTGGGGATCTGCTCCACTTGGACTTCGTCGAAGTCCTTTCGTAATCTTCTCACCTTGGCCAGATACTTCACCATCAGAGTCTCCCGTGCCTCGAATCGGCCGGTCACTTGGCCAACGACTAGGGCGGAGTCGCTGAGGATCCAGATCGTTTTCAGCCTCACTCCGGAGGTTATCCGTAGTCCGGCCAGCAATGCCTCATATTCCGCTGCATTGTTTGAGGCTTTGAACCCGAGCTTCAGAGAATACTCCATCTCTGTCTTGTTCGAGCCCCGAATGATGAGGCCGGCACCACAGCCTTCCTCGGTTGAGGACCCGTCGACCTAAAGGATCCAATCAGGGACGGAGTCGAGCCTCTCATCGATTGAGGGTTGAGCTCCGGGGGCCAGCATGGATTCCGCCTCTTTACTGGAGATGGTGCACTCGACGATAAAATCGGCCAGGACTTGTGCCTTGATAGCCTGCCTCGGACGGTATTTTCTGTCAATCTGGGACAACTCCCACCTCCATTTCTCCAAACGACCAGATGACTCGGGGGAGGCGAGGATAGCCCCTAAAGACCGCTCGGTAAGAACGGGGATAGTGTGCACCTGGAAATAGTGTCGTAGTTTCCTTGAGGCCACGATGAGTGCCAAGACGATCTTCTTTATGGCCGGGTACCTCGTTTCCACGTCCTTGAAGACGTGGCTCACATAGTATACCAGCTTCTGGACTCCCTCGACCTCTCGGACGAGCACCGAACCTGCAGCTTAGTCGGACACCGCTAGATATAGCGATAGCTCGTCCCCTTCAACTGGCCGGGTGAGCAGTGGAGGAGTCGCAAGGTGCCTCTTTAATTGCTCAAAGGCGGTCTGGCACTCCTCTGACCATTCGAACCTTGGTATCTTCCTTAGAGCTTTGAAAAACGGGAGACACTTTTGTAGGGTTCCTAGGCACACCATAGAGGTCTCACAAGGCATCAACCATGCCAAATTCAAATTTTTTCATGTGCCTACAAACCCTAATACGGATCGTTAACTAGAGGATAGGCGAAAACAAATGCAAGTAAATAACTTTACTCTAAAGTGAAAGAGACTACAACCTTTGTAGATCCGGTCCTCCACTTCCTTAGCCCCGTGATGATGTCCCTCCGCTGCGATCATCGGATCCCGGACTCTAGCGATGGTTTCGTCGAAGAAATGATCGGGCTAGGTCGTCGACTTCGATGCCGAAGATGATCTACGTCGAGGCAACTCAAGATCAAGCTCCAACTTCACCAAGCCATAAAACTTGTGAAGAAAACACCCTATACTACTTGGCAAGTGGTAGAGAATGAAGAAATAGGAAGTGGGTTCATTTTAGAATTAGATTTCTCACTTGGATTCATCACTTGACATTTTTGAAGCAAGCTTTTCTTTTCTTTTCTTCATGAAGAAGGAGAAGAAAAGAATTATGAATTCTCTTCAAAAGGAAAAATGAAGTGATGGTTATCATAATGCAACCATGGGTGAGGCTAACTCATGTAGAGAATAAACTAAGGTTAAGGGAAATGGTTAGGGTTAAGGAAAGAAACAAAATGGTCAAAGCATTTCAAAGCTTCATGAAGCTTCAAGAAAAAACAAAGAATGCCACCATTTTATTTTATCCAAAATAAATAAATAAATAAATGAATAAATAAATTAAAACCCTAACCATTTACTTAACCAAGGTTTAAATCAAACATACACCCAAGTTTGCATGTATCATCAAACATGATACAATCTTGTGCACAAAAATATATCACATATACAATGTGCACAAACAAGTGAGAAAAACATCTTAAGTGAACCAATATTAGTTAATGTAAAGTAATATATCAAATATATAATTATACATTAAATCATTAAATCAACACTTGATTTAACGATCCGGTCACATCACATATGACCGACTAATATCCAATGTATCGACTTATCGAATCAATTCTCGATTCGATAACTAGGTTATATCGCATACAACCAATCGATACATTAATCACGAGAATAGAATACGGTATCACATACACGCATTATTCTCGGTCCCGCACATATCTCATATGCACTCCTATTTCGTTTCGCTTGAGCCAGGAAACCTCTGTGTAGGACTCTAAAGACTCATCAATACGCCGGCAGCAGGTGATGATCATATCAAACACCCACAAGCCACAAGCGGTTTGCTAAACGTAACGGCCACCCGGGTATTGAACGATCAGAAGATCGACGAGCAAGCTCGCTTACACTCCTGTGAATCCAGCCAGTAACACTTACCGTACAGTCCGGTCTCGTCGTCTGATATGTCGCATATCTCGCCTAGGGGTGGTAAACGTCAGACCCCAATAGCTCGATAAGTCGTGTCGATATGAGGTCTATAACAGTTCGAGAAACTACAGGTAACACTTACCAGTAAATCTCAGTAACCCTGGCCAGGGATTTCCGGTTATAGCCAATCGAACACAGCGCAACATCAACTCCCTATACCGGGAGAGACGAATCCCCTCCTATCGCTCATTGCCTCCATGTGATTCGGGACTGTACCCAAAAACCACCGTTTTGCATGCCCTCTTGGACGTGGTAAGGTGGAAATCAAAGCACAGTGGGAATCACACAAGACTCTATGACGATCTCGGGTCAACAGACTACTCTGTACCAGTGTCAATAGAGAACTGCCATCTGACGTAAGGTATAATACCATCTGGGAGTTCTCGGCGAGTCCGTCCAGTGTACCCAGTCTCCACTGAGCACCCGTATTTCATCTCTGATGTCAAACACCAATGGATATGGGATCATCCATCGCCCATCTGTATGGGTCGAGAAGGTATACGCTAGTCTACTCTGGTATATCGATGTCCCGTCTCGATACACCCACGACTAGGGACCTTGAAGGATGTACTTATGGACTACCATGTCCCCACTAGTATGATCCGCATCATAGTCCAGGTAGTCAAGTACTCATCCTAAGGGCTTTACCAACATGTAACAGAGAGACAATCAGTGTACACGTTAAGGTAAAGAGCAACCAGATAGAATACTATCATGTCGAGCAAGAAAGTCCTCCCTATATATGTCCAAGCATCCACTACAATATACATCCTATGTATAGTAATGGCCTCTAGGGCATACATATAACTAACAACTTTTCCCCAGACCTTGACATGAAACGACTCAGAGCGGCTACCCGCCCTGTTAGCCGTATGATTTCGACGTTAGTCTTAGGCGCGGCCATGTTGAGGATGGTGCTGATTTTCTCCGGGTTAGCCTCGATTCCACGATGGGTGACCATGAAGCCGAGGAACTTTCTACTGGTGACCCCGAATGCGCACTTGGCGGGTTCAGTTTCATCTTGTATTTGCGGAGGACGTCGAAGGCCTCGCCCAGATCCTTGGCGTGTTCATTCGATGAGGTTGATTTGACGAGCATGTCGTCGACGTAAACCTCCATGTTCCTGCCAATCTGTGGCTTGAACATCCGATTAACTAAGTGATTGATAGAATTTGTGCGTGTTCTAGTTTAATTACCGCAATCAGGACGGTTTCGTTTTGTAGCTAGCCGGATGAGTACGGGTCGATCCATAGAGAGATGTGAGTCTTTTTCTTTATGTTTTAACGAGTTAAGTCCAAATATGTCCAGGTTTGTTTAATATTAGCTAATTAGAATTGAGTGATAAGAGAACTTGTTAGGGTTAGGATTTGGTTAGTTTGAGTTAGGAGCTCGCTCACTTAATTCATTTGCCACTCTTAATATCGATGTTACGGTAATCGGCAACAACGGGGATTAGCACGACTAAGAAGGAAACTTGCGAGTATAAGCTAGGCTTTCCAACACTTAGTTTCCTCTCTTTGGTCCTTGTCCGTCCGTTCTTGGCTCTTAGTCGTAACCTCAGGTTGATTCAACTACAGCCGGTCTCACTAGGGTATCACCGCTATTATAAAGAATAGGGTGCCGTAGGGAGTGGATTGCGGTTTAATTAACGGGAGTTTGAATCAAGATGTTGGGCAAAGAAAAGAGTGATGGAGATTTTCTTCTCTCAAACATTCCTTTTCCTACCCTAACAAGTGAGAAATTACTCACCCATTATAAAAGATAAATAAAATGAAACAAAGAAAGAAAGATAATAAGAATTGAGGTAGAAAATCACAACCAGCTATTTGGGACCTCACTTAGGCAAGGATCACACTAAGCATCATGGTTGTAAGGATAAAAGAAAATAGAAGAGAATAAAATAACAAATAAATAACAACAACTAGTTTTAACAATTGAAAGTACAAGCAAAATAAAAGAACTAAATTACAAAGCATGCATGTAGGAAAATAATACTTCTTTCATTCATCAACACTCATAAAGCTCACTACAAGTTTTAATGGAGGAAGATGAAGAAAATACAACTCTTATTGAAAACTAAACTAAAATCTAGTACAAGAATCACACCCTCCCTGCTCTGGCTCGAACTGGGCTATTTATAGGCATGTTTCTAAAACAATAGGAATAAAATATAGGCCCAAATACAATTACAGAATTAACCCCAAAATTTCATCAGAAGATGACACATGGCAGCCGCGTTTACGCGGCCATAGTGGGCATTTAGCCGCGGAAACGCGGTGGGTTGGTGGCCAAACTCTGTCGTTTTCCTGTCTTTGGTCTTGCACTCATTTTTCCTTGTGTTTGAAAACTTTAAACTGCAACAAGTCTTCCAGAATATCTTCAGATTTCATAGTCCAATATTGCTTTAATTTTCCTCTCCTTTGACTTCTATCTCCCTTGGGCCCCGCGCTTGATTTAGTCACAAATGACGACTATTTTCGTCCTATCTTTTGAACCGGTACTGGACGGATACTGGAACCCCGCTTTTATCTGTTTATGATAGATGTTCTGATTTTGGCATAACTGTGGAGATTTTGTCGGATTTGTATTCTTTTGGACTGGAAATCTGTAATCTGTAAACATGCAGTAAATACGGATTAAAAGCACCTACCTATATGCAATGTGATCAAGAATGGGTGGTATAAAAATACAAAATTCTGTGATGAACAAATACCCCCAAACTTATCTTTTGCTCGTCCCGAGCAAAGCCATTTTATTCACAAAAAGTCATAACCTCACTTTCGCAGGGAACGCGATTGCACTGAGCACGTGCAACAAGCCGTTAAACCTCTAGGTGTCCCTAGTAGGAGGAGTGTTGTCTCCTGAGGGTTTTCAGCGGATTACACCCACAAAATCCGATCAAATTGGCCGTCGACTCTAATCCTACATTTCAGCATTCTAGCAAGAAACTCTATTATCATTTAACTTAGAAATCATTAACCCGTATTCTTCACACTTCCTTTTTATTTAACTTAAGATCCTATACGTCTAGCCATTTTACAAAGCTTTCAGCATCTCTTGAATTTTCCTTCTTAAGCGCAATCTCGAATCCGGAATTTTTATCAACTCTACTGAAGAAATAAACCCTATTTTTCATTCCTATCTCTCCTCCAAACTCTGATTATATACCCCTACGTGTGTGTAATTATCACCCCTACACTTGGAAATTCAGTTCAAGCTATAATACCTTTGCCTTAATACCTAGCACTACTTCTTTTCATTAATGATGGACGGTTTTGCTCATACATCTTTCATGCGACTATTAATGCTTCTTGAGGCACTAACATCCGATTACTAAATGTGTGAGCTTTAAAGCGTAAATAGCAGTTTCCAGGTCTTGTATTTATTTATTTTTCTTCCGTTTTTTTTTCTTTTCTTTATTTTTTTTTCAAGACCGGATATATTTTTCAATGGTGCTCTTTTGGTGTTTAGCTTTAAATACCGTTTTTTCTTTCATACTAGGTTTTTAGGCAAGAGTATTTTTAGGTATCCTCTACTATTCCAAGTTTCAAGGTGGTGTATGTGCGATTTGTAGGGTATATATTTTCAGAAATTTGGACTTAAGATTCAGAATTATTTTTCAGACTTACTCTTCAAATAGAGCTTCAATACTCTTCCCTCATTTTGACTTAGCCTAAGAACTAAACTCAAAATTTGCTTATTTCAAAATAAACCGTTGGGACGTATATTTTCTATAGTTATATTTCAAGGAAGGTTATTTTTAGGGTTTTTAATTAACTAAGTTTAAGATCTAGTTGTTTCTAACTAGTTAGCAGTCATATCGAACTTGAGTCAAAAATGGTCAATAAAGATTTTTTTTTTCTTTTAATATTTTTGTTTTTATTTTCAAGATTTTTTTTCCAATTTTTTTCTTCAAATTTTCACGATTTTTTTTATATAGGGATGCAATGCAGAAATTAAATATGCAAAAGAAAAAGAAAAATATATACAAAAAAAAATTAAAAAGGTATGCAATGCAAAGGATAACTATATACAACCCAATCCCACCCCCAAACTTATTGATAGCAGTGTCCTCACTGTTCCCTGCGGCGTCTCCTAGACGCTGCCTCGCTTGTCCCTGCCTCACTACTCTCTGTCCTTGGGCCCCTTGATCGTGATCTTGATCTTTCCTCTCTTGCCAGGAGGGTGGCCATTCCGTGTTCCAGGTTCGTTAGACGCTGATCAAAGTTCGTCATCATCCCAATTACTCTTTTTACCCCCTATGTGTTCGTCGAATTAGGCGCGCTTGCACAGCGGGGGTGAGCTCTTCGTCGCTCGCTGTGGAGCTCGAGCTAGGTGTCCTGGCCATCGCATTCTTGGCCGGCTCGGTGCGCGACCATATATCGTAGTGTCGAGTATAGGATGTGGAGACACCCTCAAGAAGGGGTCGAATGGGAACCCCAGCATGCATGTGAAATTCAAACTCGTCAACAAGGAGGAAATGGCGACACAGTTGCGTTACCAACATTGGGCACGGATAATTGGCCGCACGTTTGCCGGCACCAATCGACTGAAGCAACACAGTGCACATATCATAACTTGGGTTTCGAGTCATTAACGTGTGCACGACGTGTAGTGAAGGTGTGAAAAACGTCGTATTGTGCGAACTACCAAATATGTTATTTTGTGCCCATCGGCACACGATCAACACATTCGCATACTGTGCACGTGCTTGAATCCCTTTTCTAGGCTCCCTATAACAATCATTGCCCATCAATGGCGTGTAATCCTCAAATTGGAGGGGTTGGTCATGAGTGGGTATACGGGGTATCAATGTGACTTCTTGAATGAAGTCTCTGTCTATTATAATCTCCTGATCCCTCCAAAGTAAGTGAATAAACCCATATTTTTCAAGGCAACCTTCCTCCATGCTATCAGAGAACCGACCAACGAGATCCGGAAGCGCGAATGCATTCGGATGGTTATAATTCCATCCACGTTTCCGGATTTCGTCGCCAAAATAGCTACCATACGTGTTATGGGCGAATAATTGTGAGAAGTCTCTTTCAAATTGGAAATGTGGAGCCATAAACATAAAATAAGAATTTTACAGATCTGAAAAGAGGTAGAAAGTAAATCAAACCTCCTCTGGAAAAATCCAGAGGGCAAGTCGACTGGGCTGCGGCGCTTCCGCGATTGGAGGGCTCTCGGGCGGCGGTTCCGCGGCGGCGTGGCGGCGGAGATCCGGTATCTTGCTGCAGCAGAGTGATTGTGGCGGCTAGGGTTTTTTTAGAGATTGTGAAAATTATGGTTAGCACAGGGGGCGGCTCGGGGTCTTTAAATAGGATGAAAGGATGTATATTTGCTGATAAACCCCTCCAAAAAGAGGAATTTATCTGCAAATAAATTTATTTATTTATTCTGAAATTTTATTAAAAAAAAGGTCAATTTTTTTTTTATTTTCAAAAATATTTTTTTTATTTTTTATGTTATTTTGTATTTATGTATTTACAAATGATACACACCCCCAAATTTATTTGAAACCAATTTTTGGCAAGAAAATCGGAAGTTCGGGGGTAAAAGTGGAGGAGAATCAATCGGTGTAAATCGGCTCCTACAAAAATAGGAGCTCCTCTGATGGGTCTGCGGTGTGGAATGGTTTCAACCTGTGTCCGTTCACTTTGAATAGTGAACCGTCGTCTGGATTTTCCAGATCTACCGCACCATACGGATTTACAGTCGGCACAAAAAATGGTCCTTTCCAACGAGATCTGAGCTTCCCAGGATGGAAATGTAGTCTGGTGTCGTAAAGAAGTACCTGTTGGCCAGGTGTGAAAGTTTTGCGCAGGAGATGTTTATCGTGAAACACCTTCATTCGGTTCTTGATGACAACCGCGTTCTCGTAAGCTTCATCCCGAAGCTCGTTCAATTCGTTTAGCTGCAGCTTCCGATGGCTGCCCGCATCGTCAGGGGTCAAGTTCAGCTCTTTGATCGCCCAAAATACGCGATGCTCGATTTCTACTGGAAGGTGGCAAGCCTTTCCGTAAACAAGCCGATAAGGAGACATGCCAAGATCGGTCTTATAAGCAGTTCGAAACGCCCAAAGGGCATCGGTGAGTTTCAAAGACCAGTCCTTACGGTTCTTGGAAACCGTTTTCTCCAAAATCTGTTTGATTTGCCTATTAGATACTTCGGCTTGCCCACTTGTTTAGGGGTGGTAGGGCGTGGACAGCTTATGATTAATGGAGTATTTCCGCATCAAGGCCTCGAAAGTCCTATTACAGAAATGCGTCCCATTGTCACTAATGATCGCGCGGGGGTGTCCAAACCGGGAAAAGATGTTTTCTTTAAGGAATTTAACGACAACCTTGTTGTCGTTAGTCCGGCTTGGTACGGTCTCGACCCATTTAGAGACATAATCAACAACCAGAAGAATGTACAGGTTCCCAAAAGAGCTGGGAAATGGCCCTATGAAATCAATACCCCAAGCATCGAAAATCTCGACAACCAAGATTGGTTGGAGCGGCATCTCGTTTCTCCTGGATATCCGGCCCAAATGTTGGCACCGGGAGCAAGTCTTGCAGTAGTCATGAGCATCTTTGAAGAGTTGTGGCCAGTAGAAGCCACACTGCAAGATCTTCTCAGCTGTCTTTCTTGGGCCAAAATGCCCGCCACACGCTTGATCGTGGCAAAATGACAGCACACTCTTGAATTCATCATCAGGAACGCACCGACGAATAATCCGGTCGGGGCAGTACTTGAACAGATAGGGTCCGTCCCAGTAAAAGTGTTTTACTTGGGATAAGAATCGAAGTCTGTCCTGACTGGACCATTCGTTCAGTAGTAATCATGTTGCTAAATAATTCACAATATCGGCGAACCAGGGTTCGCATGATACCGTTAAGAGTTGTTCATCCGGAAAAACGTCGTTGATCGGAATTTGAAGCGACGGCGAAGAAGGAAGTCGTGAGAGATGGTCGGCGACTACGTTTTCACATCCTCTTTTGTCCTTGATGACAAGGTCAAACTCTTGAAGCAAGAGGATCCAACGTATCAGCCGAGATTTTGCATCCTTCTTTGCAAAAAGATGGCGAAGAGCTGAATGGTCCGTGTAGACGATGATTGGAGAGCCGATCAAGTAAGGCCTGAACTTTTCTAAAGCAAACACAACAGCCAAGAATTCCTTCTCGATTGTTGTGTAGTTCAGTTGGGCATCGTTCAGGGTTCGGCTAGAGTAATAGATTACATGCGGCATCTTATCGATGTGCTGTCCAAGGACAACACCGATGGCAAAGTCGGATGCATCGCACATAATCTCAAATGGATACGTCCGGTCAGGAGAAGAAAGAATGGGAGCAGAAGTGAGTGAGCTTTTTAATGACTCGAACGCAGTCATACAGCTCGAGTTGAAGTCGAATGTCATGCCCTTGGCCAGCGAAAGAGTCAAGGGCCCAGCAATCTTGCTAAAGTCCTTGATGAATCGTCTATAGAAACCGGCATGGCCAAGGAAGGCTCGGATGTCTCTGACGCATCTGGGACGAGGAAGATTGGTTATGACCTCAATCTTTGCTCTGTCAACCTCTATGCCATTTTGCAAAATGATATGTCCTAGGACAATACCTTCGCGTACCATGAAGTGACACTTCTCCTAGTTCAAAGTGAGGTTCTTATCCTTACACCGGATAAGGACAGCGTCAAGATGCAGCAAACACTCATCAAAGGAATCGCCAAAAATTGAGAAATCATCCATGAAGATCTTCAAGAATTTTTCCACCATGTCTGAGAAGATTCCCATCATGCACCGCTGGAAAGTAGCGGGCGCATTGCATAACCCAAAGGGCATGCGACGATATGCAAACGTGCCGAAAGGACAGGTGAATGTGGTCTTGTTCTGTTTTTTTCGGCGATGGGAATCTGATTATAGCCGGAGTAGCCATCCAGAAAGCAGTAGTACTCGTGTACAGCCAATCGTTCAAGCATTTGGTCAATGAAAGGTAGCGGAAAGTGGTCTTTCCGCGTTGCGGCGTTGAGTTTTCTATAACCGATGCATACTCGTCACCTAGTCTGGGTGCGAGTAGGGATTAACTCGTTCGCCTAATTAGTTATGACCGTTATGCCCGACTTCTTAGGGACAACGTGAATGGGGCTAACCCACTGGCTATCAGAGATAGGGTAAATGATACCACTATCTAGACACTTTACGATCTCCTTTTTTACAGCCTCCTTCATGACTGGGTTGAGTCGCCTTTGTGGATCCCTGGCTGGTTTGGCATCATCCATCAAATGAATGTGATGTTCAACGATCAGGGGACTAATCCCCTTGATATCCGCCATTGACCAGCCAAAAGCTTGCCTATTGTTGTGCAAGACCGTAAGAAGGGCTTTCTCTTACTCTGGAGCTAGAGAAGCCGAGATGATAACAGGGAGGGTCTCGTTCTCACCCAAGTAAGAGTACTTAAGGTGAGACGGCAATGGCTTGAGTTCGAGCTTTGGCGGTGAAACGATTGAAGGCAATATTGGTGAAAAGGTTTCGAACTCAAAGGATTCCAGCAGAGGTTCAAAATGAGTGTAAGCGACCGAGTTGGATGGTTCAGCAAACTCATCCAGAAATTCAAAGGATTCAAACTCGGGTGGTGACTGGCCAAGATCGTTCGAGAAGGTGAAGCACTCATAATCACAGCCGGGAGCAGAAGCAGCAGCAGGTTCGAAGAGGAACGCACTAGTGGCGTCAAGATTCCTGTGATCGAACAAAAACTCCTCGAATTCACAGTCCTCTGAGGCGATCTCCTGGATCGAACAAACGTCTAGTATATGAGCATTAGGTTCAGAGGGCTGATTCCCTAACTTGAAAATGTTGAGTTCAATTGTCATGTTTCTAAAAGATAGGTTCATCGAACCATTTCGACAATTGATCACAGCATTAGAGGTTGCAAGGAATGGACGTCCGAGTATCACCGGAATTTGGTTCCGGGGGTTAGCTACAGGCTGTGTGTCTAAAAAAATGAAGTCAACGGGGAATATGAAGTCCCCAACCTTGATTAACACATCATCTAGCTCACCCCTAGGATGGGTGATAGATCGGTCGGCCATTTGGAAAGTACAATGTGTGGGTTTCAGCTCTCCTATACCTAGTTGTTCATATACTGAGTACGGAAGCAGGTTAGCACTGGCACCAAGATCCAAGAGTACGCGGTTGATGTTCTTATCCCCAATGGTGATTGAAATCGTAGGACAGCTAGGGTCCTTCCGTTTTTGAGGTAAAACTTGGGTAAGAGCATCACTCACAGCACTAGCTAAAAAAACTTTCTTGGGTACCCGATATTTCCTCTTTTTCGTGCACAAGTCCTTCAAGATTTTTGCGTAGGAAGGGACTTGTTGGACAACATCTAAAAGGGGAATGTTGATATTAACCTGCTTAAACAACTCCAAAATCTTCTCCATTTGTGGATTTTGTTTATTGGATCTCAACCGGTTTGGAAATGGAACGTTTTTGAAATTGGTTGAGTCCAATATTTGTGGAGTAGATTGTGGAGTTGGAACGGATCCCACAGCCGGAGTTTTCGTGGAGTGAGATGTGGGTCCGTTCAAAGCAGAAGAAGAAGAAGAGGAGCCTTCTGAAGAATGAAGAATAAGCTCAGAAGATGAAGAAGAAGAAGCGGCCGGGGTGTCATTATCCTCAATTGTTGTGCCGATGTTGTTGTTCAGCATTCTTCCTGATCTTAATGTAGTCACGGCACTTACATTATAGTTCTGTTGTTCAAGAGCAACATGTACATTATGTGGGTGACCAGGATTTGGGAGCGGTTGAGATGGAAGCTTCCCTTTCTCTCGCTTGCTTAGAGCCGCATTCAGCTGTGCAATCTGGGCTTCAATAGTCTTGATGCTGTGCCCATGAGAAGCAGTGTGTTGCACCAGAGACTGAATAGAAGACTGGATGTTGGCGGTGGATTGTGTTGATTGTTTAACGAACGCCTCCAGACTTCGTTCTAGTGAGAAAATCTTATCATTGTTGGACGGAACAAAGTTGTTTTGAGGAAAGGAATTGTTGGGCGCAAAATTGTTCGTCGCATTTTGAAAAGGTTGGGATTGGTAGGGCTGCTGATACTATTGTTGTGCTTGTTGTTGAGGAGGCCCCCTTTGAAAATTGTTCTGCCCTTAGAACTGATTTTGATTCTGGTTCCATGCGAAGTTAGGGTGGTTTCTCCATCCAGGGTTGTACGTGGAAGAGTATGAATCATTTCTTGGTCTTTGCTGAAATGCAGCATTAACCTGATCCTGTCCTTGACATGGTGGATTGTAAGGACACTCTTCGGTTAGGTGAGATGGATCGGAACAACAAGCACAAATGGTACGAAGGGGAAGAACAGGGGCAGGAGCAGGAGATGAAAATTTGCGCTCAATCGCTTCAAGTTTTTTCGTTATTGCAGCCATTTCGGCTTTCATTGCAATAGAGACATCGAGTTGGTGAATGCCTGCCCTAGATTGACCAGTAGAAGTAGAGGAGGAAGAAGAAGTACTTGGTCTGGTGCTCTCCCATTGAAGCGTTTGTTCTGCAAGGTCGTCGAAGAATTGCCATGTTTCCTCGTCAGATTTGGATAGGAAGTGGTCTTGACAAATGGTTTCCAACAACTGCTTGGTTGCTGGATTCAGGCCCTCGTATAAAATTTGGCAAAGTTGCCATCTCTCAATACCGTGATGAGGGCACTGAACAAGAAGGTTTTTATATCGGTCAAAGCACTTCCAAAAAGGTTCAGTAGGAAGCTGGGAAAATTGGTTGATTTCGTTACGGATCCTCGCGGTTTTGTGATTTGGATAGAATTTCTTGAGAAACGCTTTCACAAACTCGTCCCAACTGGTTATGGAGTGGGAAGCAGTGCTATACAGCCACTTTTCAGCAAGATCGCACAAAGTGAACGGAATAACCCATAGCCGTATAGCATCGTCTGACAGCTGGGTCGTTTTCATCATTGCACAAATATTCTGGAACTTGTTGATAAAGATATAGGCATCTTCAGATTCAAGCCCATGAAATTTCGGAAGCATATTAATGAAGTGGGGCTTAATTTCGAAATTATCCCCACTGGCCGGTAGAAGGGAAAGACAGGTAGGGAGTTGAGCGCGAGTAGGATAGAATCGATCTTGGAGCGCAATTCGCTGCGGCGCTTCAACAAGAGGTGGTCGCGGGTTATTCGCACCTAATGGAGGTAGAATTATTCCCGTAGGAGGTAAGGTGATATTATGAGGAAATCCCGACATCTCGTTAGAAGAGTGTGGGGAAGGTGAAGGTGAAGATGTATGGACAGAATCTCGGTCAACGTCGGAGTTGGCTGGCAAAGGTAAGGGTGAAAGAGGCATGGAAGGAGTTTCGACGTCTGAATCGATTGCGTAGTCGGTAGCGACTAACGTAACGCGGACTAGGCGGGCACTAGTGTCCCGAGTCCAACCGGACATATACTAAACGAGTTTAGTATAGTCAAAGCGTAGAATGTGAGGGTAAGAAAACGTCAATGGAGAAATGTGGATGAAAGATGGTGAAATGGAATTTTTGTGACAAAGGGCAAGTTTTTATAAATTTTTTTGTTTTGTTATTATTTTTTTAAGAGTTTCGCAAAAGAAATACGGTTTATAAGTTCAAACAATCACAGTCAAAATATGCACAGTCTCACCTAAAACTATGGTCCTCTAAGTCTACTAGACCTGCTCCTAACTGTTCCAAAGCGACAAATTGTGAGATAACCCTCAAATCGCCTCTTCACAGCCAGTTGTGGCCAGGTAAGCACAAGCGAGGTAAGGAGGGTTCCGCTCACAAATTACCGTGAGACGGGCCTTTTAAAATTACCTCCTCACTTGTCTAACCTAGGCACCACAAAAGTCATGTTTAGATAAACGACCGAATGCCCACAATCTTCTTTTGTCCTATTGAGCGCGACAAGTCCTTAGTTGGCTTAGTCTAGATATTTTTTATTAAGCTTGAGGTGACACTTATGCAATTAGTGATTTCCGGGGTCTTAGGAAGGGTGATGAAATCCCTACCCTATCTGGATTGGTGTTAGAGCCCCTTAAAGTCCGTATTATCGATGCAAAACAGTAACAATCAAAAAAATTTAAAACACTCGCAAAATTTTATTTGGCGGCAGTGCAAAGAATGCTGCAGAAAAAACAGTTCAGTGGAGTTCAAAGGAGTTGAGAAGATGATTGGGATACTCACAGAGGATTTTGGGTTTCGCCTTAATCCGCCGCGGTGTAGCCGCGAGATATGGGTCTAACTCCCCACGACTTTGGCACTGAACTTGAATTTCTCCCTATCCTGCACTCTTGCACAAAGAATAACAAGATGATTTTTACAGTATATATATATATATATATATATATATTTTGGTTATATTTATATTCACAAATTAACCCGAAATTACACAAAGAAATAAACTACCGTCTCCCCGGCAATGGCGCCATTTGATTGTTAGAATTTGTGCGTGTTCTAGTTTAATTACCACAATCATGACGGTTTCGCTTTGTAACTAGCCGGATGAGTACGGGTCGATCCACAGAGAGATGGGAGTCTTTTTCTTTATGTTTAACGAGTTAAGTCCAAATATGTCCAGGTTTGTTTAAGATTAGCTAATTAGAAATGAATGATAAGAGAACTTGTTAGGGTTAAGATTTGGTTAGTTTGAGTTAGGAGCTCGCTCACTTAATTCATTTGCCACTCTTAATATCGATGTTACGGTAATCGGCAACAACGGGGATTAGCACGACTAAGAAGGAAACTTGCGAGTATAAGCTAAGCTTTCCAACACTTAGTTTCCTCTCTTTGGTCCCTGTCCGTCCGTTCTTGGCTCTTAGTCGTAACCTCAGGTTGATTCAACCACAGCCGGTCTCACTAGGGTATCACCGCTATCATAAAGAATAGGGTGCCGTAGGGAGCGGATTGTGGTTCAATTAACGGGAGTTCGAATCAAGATGTTGGGCAAAGAAAAGAGTGAGGGAGATTTCCTTCTCTCAAACTTTCCTTTTCCTACCCTAACAAGTGAGAAATTACTCACCCATTATAAAAGATGAATAAAATGAAACAAAGAAAGAAAGATAATAAGAATTGAGGTAGAAAATCACAATTAGCTATTTGGGACCTCACTTAGGCAAGGATCACACTAAGCATCATGGTTGTAAGGATAAAAGAAAATAGAAGAGAATAAAACAACAAACAAATAACAAAAACTAGTTTTAACAATTGAAATTACAAGCAAAATAAAAGAACTAAATTACAAAACATGCATGTAGGAAAAGAATACTTCTTTCATTCATCAACACTCATAAAGCTCACTACAAGTTTTAATGGAGGAAGATGAAGAAAATACAACTCTTATTGAAAACTAAACTAAAATCTAGTACAAGAATCACACCCTCCCTGCTCTGGCTCGAACTGGGCTATTTATAGGCATGTTTCTGAAATAATAGGAATAAAATATAGGCCCAAATACAATTATAGAATTAACCCCAGAATTTCATCAGAAGATGATACGTGGCAGCCGTGTTTACGCGGCCATAGTGGGCATTTAGCCGCGGAAACGCGGTGGGTTGGTGGCCAAACTCTGTCGTTTTCCTGTCTTTGGTCTTGCACTCATTTTTCCTTGTATTTGAAAACTTTAAACTGCAACAAGTCTTCCAGAATATCTTCAGATTTCATAGTCTAAGATTGCTTTAATTTTCCTCTCCTTTGACTTCTATCTCCCTTGGGCCCCGCGCTTGATTTAGTCACAAATGACGACTATTTTCGTCCCATCTTTTGAACTGGTACTGGACGGATACTGGAACCCGGCTTTTATCTGTTTGTGACAGATGTTCTGATTTTGGCATAACTGTGGAGATTTTGTCGGATTTGTATTCTTTTGGACTGGAAACCTGTAATCTGTAAACATGCAGCAAATACGGATTAAAAGCACCTACATATATGCAATGTGATCAAGAATGGGTGGTATAAAAATACAAAATTCTGTGATGAACACCAAGCGTTGGTACATAGCCCCGGCGTTTTTGAGGCCGAAGGGCATCACCTTATAGCAGTATACCCCCCGGTCCGTTGTGAATGCGGTGAGATCCTCGTTCGCCGGATTCATACGGATCTGGTTGTAGCCGGAGACAGCATCCATGAAGCTAAGTAGCTCGTGGCCTGCTGAACTGTTGACGAGTTGATCTATCCGAGGGAGAGGATAGTTGTCTTTCGGGAAGACCTTGTTGAGGTCAGTGAAGTCGACGCACACGCGCCACTTCCCGCTAGACTTTTTAACCATGACTACATTCGCTAATCATTCCGAGTAAGGCACGTTCTGAATGAAGTTGGCGGCGAGGAGCCCGTCTACCTCGTCCTCGATCGCTTTTTGTTTGATCAGGGCGAAGCTTCGCTTTTTCTGCCTGACGGGCCAGACCGTATGGTCCACCCCGAGCTTATGTGATATGATTTTGGGGTCAATCTCAGGCATGTTTGCAGGCTCCCAGACGAATACGTCCGAGTTATTTATGAGGAAGCGGATCAGGTCGTCTCGGCGATTCCCCGTCAAGAGTGACCCAATCTGGACGGTTCACTCATTGTCCCCCTCCACAGGGGGGACCTCAGTCAGTGGTTCCACTGGGGTTCCTCGGACCTCTTTATGCTCGTCTCGAGCATCCAGGGAACCCTTGATATCATCCTCGCCCTCAAGGTCATTGTTTGGCCGCTCAAACGTAGATGTTGCTGTGAAGCAAACCTTTGCGGTTTGTTGGTTCCCGTAGGCCCGACCTATCCAACCTTGGTCGAGTGGGAACTTCATCGCTAGGTGGTAGGTCGATATCTGGGCCCGGAGGGAGTTCAGTGTCGGGCGACCTAGGAGGACGTTGTAGGCCGATGGAATTCTCGTGATGATAAACTCCACAGGCATGGTGCGCGTACGGCCCGTCTCCCCGATATTAAGTTGGAGGGTGACTACCCCTTCCACTTGGTTGGAGTGGTTGGTGAACCCCGACAGGATGTGGGCGGTCGGCCTTCGGTCCGACGGGGTGAGTCCCATACACAGAAAGCAGTCATAAAAGAGAATGTCCGCCGAGCTTCCCGAGTTGACCAATATCCTCTGCACTTCATAGCGGTGGACCCAGGCTGTGATCACCAGAGGGTCGTTGTGAGGCAGGGATATCCCGTGGAGGTCCTCGTCGGTAAAGATGATCGGCTCGGTCGCTTTAGCCCTCTTCTTTGGGTGGCTGCTAGTCCCCTCGATCGGTAAGGGACGCCGTGTTTCGTCGGTCCCCGTCGTATCCCCCGCTGACACGACCATGATTTGGCTGATTGTCAACTCGCCGGAAGGGGGATGGTGCTCTTGCTCATGGTCGGCTTGTCGCTTGTCTCGCAAGTACCTTGCTAGGTGCCCTGAGCGGATCAACTCCTCGATATAGTCTCGGAGCTGCTTGCAGTTCTCGGTGGGGTGGACCTGCGACCTGTGGAAAGCACAGTAGGGGCCCCGGGTACGTTTGGACGCCCTATTCGAGACTGAGGGAGTTTGAAGAGCCTCTCACCTTTTGCCTCCTCCAACAGTTCCGTCTGGGAGACGTTGAGTGGGGTGTACTCCTGAAACTTCGGGGAGTAGGGCTTTGGCCGCTCAATCTTCTTTTTCTCCTCCCTGGACCTTTTCATCTGATCAGCTTGCTCTGTCCGGGGCAGATCAGCGTTCACCTCGGACTCAAGCTGGATCTCACGTTCGGTCCAGGCCTTTACCTCGGCCATGGTTTTAGGTTGCGCTAATGCAAAGGAGTGTAGCCACTCCTTGTGCCTAAAACCCGACCTAAAGGCCGTAATGACCGTCTCATCCCGGTGCTCTGGGACCTCAAGGAGAGCGTTGTAGAAGCGGGTGACGTATCCTTTGAAGGATTCTTTGTCCCCGCTCTTTATGGTAAAGAGATGATCAACGGTGCGCTTCTGCCGTCTGTTCCCGACGAAATGACCGAGGAATTGGGTGGCTAGCTCATCGAAGGTAGAGATTGAGCGTGGTGCGAGTCCTCTGACCATTCTCGTCCAGAGCATATGAGAGTGGTGGGGAAAGCACGGCATTGCGCGGCGTCGGAATTGTCCTGGAAACTCATCCCGGCTGTGAACGCGTCCAAATGGTCTTTCGGGTCGGACTTCCCGTCGAAGAGGGAGACCTTCGGAGGCTTGTTCCGGGAGGAGACGTGGATGGCGAGTAGCTCTTTGGTGAAGGCTTCGTGAGCGAGTCGGCATCATATTTAGCCCCGTCGCTTGAAGGACGATTTTCCCGATGTATGCCTTCGATCTTCTTTTCGAGGGGGTCGAGTCGGTCGTGGTATCCCGACGATTCAGCATACTCTGATTTATGGCCTTTGCTGCTGGCGACCTGCGCCTGACCGCGGCTTCGGTCCATTCAATGAGATTCCTTAGGTCCCCTGGCGAGGTCGTTTTCGAGCTACCGTGGTGAGTCCCGTCTACGCGACCCTGTCGAGGGAGGGGGCACCGGTCATGTAATACCCGGTATCTTTTGGGTAAAAATCTTGTATATTTTCGAATTTATTTCCTGTATTTTCCAAACATTTGCCCTATATTCCTCCTATTGCATTTTCCGATTAAATCCTATTTTTCCAAGTTATTTTCCCACTCCTATTTTAATGTCTAAATAAATTTTCATGTAATTTTCAACCTCACTTTTAAACCTAAACCCTATTGCTTATTTCCTTTTTATTATTCCATTTCCTTTTCCCAGCCCAGCCCACTTCTTCCTCTATCTCTCATTTTATTTATTTTCTGAGCCCAGCCTAAGAACCCCGGCCCAGCCCCTACCGACCCGACCCGACCCGACCCGTTTCTTCCTCCCGACACCTCTTTTTCCCGCTTCTTCCTTCTCTCCCATGTCGTCGCGCTCGTTCCCACGCCCTCTCCTCGTCGCGACCACGTCTCCACTCCTTGGCCCACGACCTCACACGCGCGCTCGCCCACTCCCTCGACCTCACCCCCTCTGTATCATCTGAGCCTCGACGTTGTAGCCACTCAACTCCTCACCACCTCAACCTCCACCTTCGAACCCATCGTCCTCACCCTCCCTCGCCACCCGAGCATCCCCGCTGACCTCCTAACTCCTTACCGACCAACCACCATCACCTCCTCCGACGAGCCCTCCTCTCTCTTCCTCGCCTCCGTCTTCCTACCCCCTCACCGAGCTTCCCCACTGCGACCTCCATCACCGCCGACGACAACCTTGCTCCCCTCTACAACCCCGAGCTCTCCTCTCTCCTCTCTCCACAAAACTCCCGAGATCTCCCCTCCCCTGCACATCCCTCGCCGAGCCCAGCCCCACCAACCTCCATCGCCGACCCTCGACTCCCAGCACCACAAAAGCTCCGCTCCTCTCCTCCCCTCACCACCGACCTCGCCGCCAACAGAGCCCCCACTCGAAGCTCCACCCATCTACAGCGGAGCTTCCCACTGCCTACTCTCCCGTACACCCCGCTGAGCTCCCTTCAACGACGACACGCCGACGAACTCGCCGAGCCCCTCCTCTGTCGCTGATGATAGACCATCACCACTCGCAGCCGCCTCGCCCCAGTAACCCAATCCTCCGCTGCTAAGAACCCAAGCTCGAGCCGAGGCCGCGAACCCTAGCTACGCGTACGTCGCGATCGTGCCGTTGCCGTTGCCGCTGCCGTACGTCGTCAACGCGTCGTCAGGCAAGTATATTACTTTCTTCATGCTATTAGTTCATATTTAAATCAGTTTAGATGTTAATATCGTATATATACATCTCGTGCGAGCCAATGAACACAAGTGTTTGATACGAAACTATATGTGAAAACTTGTCTTTAAATGGCGGAACCTGTGATCATTAGACTCGTCTACTGTTTACTGATGCGCTGTAGAAATTTGGCTGGAAACCACAGTCGCTTCACCTATGAAATGTTAATCCCGATAATCATTACGAAACCTGATTTTCCTGAACAGGCTAGACCGTTAAATTCACATTAAATCTTTTGTGAATCGGATTTCAGCGTTCCCTTGCCTGTATCGAAGCCAACAGAATAAGATACAGAACCCTATAGTTGATATCTAAAACTGGACTAGTTATGATAGCGAACACTGCGGAGAATTACGGTTTTGGACTGCAGTCCAGAGAAGTAATTCCAGATAACCCTTGTTTTTGATTCACTGTTTTTCCTTGATAAAATGCGGAAATGTGCGGAACCCTATATCGTTACGAAGAGAATTGAGTTGGATTCCTTATCCCACTGGTCTCATTGGATTCCTAAACTGTATGATATTTTTAACACATTTTATAATGTCGATATGTTCTGCTGAATTCTACAGTGACAGATTTTACACATCGAACATAACCTGTCCATAACTCCCTGTGGATTTAGGATATTACTAATCCTCCAATTGAGTTGGAAACCTAACTGATAAACCTAGATTTTGTTCAACTATAGTTTCACCTAATTACGATCCCAACTGAGATTAAAATATGTTACGAAACGGACTTCCAATTCTGAAATCGGATTTCCAGCAGTGAACACTTAAATTGAAATGGCCGTATCTAGCAAACCTGAAACCCGATTGGCGCGAAACCAATTTTGATGGATATATGATTAAACATACTGCTTACCCCTTTTTCATTGTTTCGTTTAATTTTGCATATATGATTTATTGTGAATTATGCAAGTGTTCGGACACTGGCTGATGATATTCTATTCATATCGTAATTATTGTATTCTCATCATATCATGTAAAGCTCATATGCATTGGTAGCCTAGTGGTCGTGTACATTACCCAGTGTTAGGTATTAGTGTTTTGATTGTGGCAAGTACGTCAGTGTTAAAGCGTGAATGAATAAGCGAAGTGACACGTACTTGTACACAATCAGCGGACCCTATTGATTTATTGCATTGTCGACGTCTATGGGACATATATAAGTGTAACTATAATTGGTATGGGACGATTATGGAAGCACTTATATGGGTGTCATAGGTAAGGCACCAAACACTATCCATTTATCTTGGGTATCAGTCGAGACATGCTTGATAGAGATCCTGTCTTCAGTTCTCGCGTAGACTTGTCATGGACCGACTGGTATTTGAGTTTATGGTTGGTGTTTGATGTTGACCACAGGGTGTGCGGTAGTTTGAGTGTGAGTTCAACAGAATCTCGGGAGTCCCATTGCCGGCACATACAGCGATTCTGGAGATATATGGGTGATATTACTGATTATTAGCGAGCGACTCGGGCCCGTGTTCCCTTACCCTTCGGTCCTGCCCTTGGGTGGGGGATACTCACGAGTGGTTGACTCTCACACTTGGACTGACGATAGGTTTAGCGACCTGGACAGTGAGACTTAGAGACTGATAGGTTTAGTGACATGCATTGATTACTGATTTATATACCTGCCATACTGTTTACCCGCTTTATTGTTTACCTATACTGGCTCCTTCATGCTCATATCGTCACTTCATGCTTACTGTTTCATATTCATTATTATTACACTTGTTATACATGTATTTCTATTTATTGCTATTGTGTCGCTCTGACGACCTGAGTATGCATGCTTAGAGTGAGAAGTGGATTTAGCTTGGACCAGGACCTGACGTACCTTGAGGATATTGCGGATATCTGGACTAGCGACTCAGAGCTATACTTCCTTGATCTCTATCTGGTTAGTGTTTTGTATTTTTTTCGATTTAGTGACTGCATTTCTCATTACCTGTGCATTG
The DNA here is from genome assembly GCA_030015575.1 of Agapanthus africanus. Lineage (NCBI taxonomy): Eukaryota > Viridiplantae > Streptophyta > Magnoliopsida > Asparagales > Amaryllidaceae > Agapanthus > Agapanthus africanus. The sequence continues at coordinate 793,601,463 of JASDDO010000024.1, read as the reverse complement.
ATTACTGATTACCACGTAAAGCTAGAAGCCGAAGTGTGACTACGGCAGGATGTTTCCTTGACCGTAGGAGCATGGCTGGCCTTGTCAACCCCTCGCATTCCGTATTTTGGGAAGCGGGGCGTGACATGGTTTTGTTGGTATCAGAGCCAGGTTTTTCTATGATTAGGATTGCAGTTTCCGAGTAGAGCTTGACAATTTAAGTCGCTCTTTCGGTCCAGATTGTGAACTGTTATCTTTGGCTTGAATCTTTATTGTTCGTCATGCCATATTTTGACTCCATCCGCTAGAGTTTTGGGTGACTTAGTAGAGTTACGTGATTATGATTATGAACTGCAGCATAGTTACAATACTGTACTCTGTTTGAGTGACTTGGAGTTCTACATTTGATTTCCACTCGTTTGAGTTCCACCTCACCCGATATTCTTGTTTCGTTGCCTATTCTATATTTTATTCTGATTCTTATCCCTGGTACCTTGTGTCGTCCTAAAATTTGTTGTTTTAGGACCATGACTTCCGACAACTCTCTGTTTTTATCTTATATCATTCCCGAGTTTTCAAATCTATTTTACATTTTCATCTTTGTACTTTTCATATTGATCATACACCTGCTTGCGTTTCTTATCGGACTCATTGCTTTCTCTCATCTTTGTTTCTTCAAGTTATCATATCGCATTGCATACCTTTAAGTTCCTATCAGCGTCGCACTAGCGGAAGCCTCCAATCGTAAGGGAATCCCTGTTAAACAAGGAAAAGATGTGAAGATGAAGCGCCCATTCGTTCCTCAGAAATGAAAGCAGCGGAGAACTCAATGTTATGGATACTGTAAGAGACCGGGACACTTTCAGAGAGACTGTCGCAGGGCTAAAGGGCAGTGCCTGATTTGCGGATCCAACGAACATCTTGTCAATAGTTGCCCTAGAAGGAAAGAGCTAGAAGGAGGAGAGTCGTCCACACTCTCCACTCCTGCTAAGTGACTTGGTTATTTCGTAGTTCGAGCTTCGAGGATAGTACGGACCCAGCGCAGGATTCCACTCACTTGACGAGAATGCAGCGGTCTAGATATCAACGAAGAACTATCACCTTTTCTGCTTCCAATAAAATATTGTCACTCTTTAGTAAATGTTTCCTTTCGTTTAAAATCGTGTATCCGTTGAACTTCTTGGTTTGAATGCAATAAAATTTTAAGTTGTGATGTATGTATCGTCCCCTTGCCACTCATTATCCTTATACTGCTTATTGTATCAGCATTCTAAATATTGATTTTTCAGTCCTTACCTACCGTATATGTTCCTTGTGCTCCATACCCTTGGTTATTTCCTTGGTGTGTTTCACTGTCTGATCATGACTCTTCCTTTCAGGCCATGGCCCACCCTGGAACAGCGCTGCCTCTAGATGAGGACACACGGTCGTGCATTTCCTTGGACTGCATGCTGGTGAGTTCAGATGACGAGATCAACGGCCCACAGGTTATTTTCGGCAACATCGATTCCGAGGATGAGGGAATCGCAGCCCTAGAATTCGACGTGATCAGCGACTCTGACAACGAAGAAGAGGACCCCGAAGAGGACCCGATAGAGGAAGACCCCGAAGAGGACCCGATAGAGGAAGATCCTGAGGAGGACCCGATAGAAGAAAATCCAGGAGAGGAAGACCATGAGGCGAATCACGTGGAAGCATACCACGATGAAGAAGCTCCAGCCGAGGAAGAAGGACCAGGAGAAGAAGACCCCGTGGCAGAAGAACCTCCAGTGGCAATCCCTGCGAGGCGCTATGGAAATGGACGCCCCTATCTTAGCGCGCGAGCTTATCGTAATCTGCTGAACTTCCATAACCGCAATTGACGTGATCTATCTTTTGTTTACTCTGGCAAATAAAATCTATGTATAGTTTAGGGCCACCTTTTGTCTTTCGAGAATGCCTTGTTTGAAATTTTCTGGAATAATAATAAAGTTTTGAGTTCGCTAATCTTTTGAGTATTGATTCTCATGATGCATTGACTGTTTTTCCTTCCCCGGTAAATTTCTTCCCCTTCTGAGATTCATTACAATTCACCCTTACACCCTGTGCTGACCCGACCCCTGCCTCTTTGACATTCAGATTGAAGTACCACTTTCCGACTTTTTGAATGGACCATACTCCATTGAAATCCCTACCCTGACTAGCCCCTATACATTTTTAGTGCTATCTCCTATTACCATAATTACATTCAGTGACATTGCTATTTGAAATCTAGTTTTCGTTATCTTATGTTTATCAAAAAAAAAAAAAAAAAATTCTTGCTCGTTATTAACTACTTCCGTTTTACTATTTCTGAATACTTTACTATTCTTCACATTTCCAATAGCGCAATTATATGTCGCACATACTGTTTTGTTTTATCATCTATTGCTTCGCCATATTGGTTTTCTCAAGTTATTTTAAATTGCTTGATCGGTATTTCTACTAAAATATTTTTGGCCTATCGGCAAATCCTTCACTATTGTTTATTATTGTTATTCTATTTTTTCCTTGTATTGTGTATATAGTTTATCATTATAGATGGTTATGCCTTGTGCGTACTTATGCCTATTCTTTTACTTGCGCTATTTCTTATACATATATAGACCTTTGACTTTCATCTAGTTGCTTTTGCATAAATCGTTATATAGTAGTATTTGATTTTGTAGCTTTCGCATTTCACTCTACAGCTTATTGTTATTTTAATTTGGAGGACGAAATTTTATATAAGTGGGGTATGATGTAATACCCGGTATCTTGTGGGTAAAAATCTTGTATATTTTCGAATTTATTTCCTGTATTTTCCAAACATTTGCCATATATTCCTCCTATTGCATTTTCCGATTAAATCCTATTTTCCAAGTTATTTTCCCACTCCTATTTTAATGTCTAAACAAATTTTCATGTAATTTTCAACCTCACTTTTAAACCCAAACCCTATTGCTTATTTCCTTTTTATTATCCATTTCCTTTTTCCAGCCCAGCCCACTTCCTCCTCTATCTCTCATTTTATTTATTTTCTGAGCCCAGCCTAAGAACCACGGCCCAGCCCCTACCGACCCGACCCGACCCGTTTCTTCCTCCCCACTCCTCTTTTTCCCGCTTCTTCCTTCTCTCCCAAGTCGTCGCGCTCGTTCCCACACCCCCTCCTCGTCGCGACCTCGTCCCCACTCCTCAGCCCACGACCTCACGCGCGCGCTCGCCTACTCCTTCGACCTCACCCCCTCTGTATCACCTAAGCCTCGACGTTGCAGCCACTCGACTCCTCACCACCTCAACCTCCACCTTCGAACCCATCGTCCTCACCCCTCCCTCGTCACCCGAGCATCCCCGCCGACCTCCTAACTCCTTACCGACCAACCACCATCACCTCCTCCGACGAGCCCTCCTCTCTCTTCCTCGCCTCCGTCTTCCTACCTCCTCACCGAGCTTCCCCACTGCGACCTCCATCACCGCCGGCGACAACCTTGCTCCCCTCTACAACCCCGAGCTCTCCTCTCTCCTCTCTCCACAAAACTCCCGAGATCTCCCCTCCCCTGCACATCCCTCGCCGAGCCCAGCCCCGCCAACCTCCATCGCCGACCCTCGACTCCCAGCACCACAAAAGCTCTGCTCCTCTTCTCCCCTCACCACCTCACTCCACCACCGACCTCGCTGCCAACAGAGCCCCCACTCGAAGCTCCACCCATCTACAGCGAAGCTTCCCACTGCCTACTCTCCCGTACACCCCGCTAAGCTCCCCTCAATGACGACACGCCGACGAACTCGCCGAGCCCCTCCTCTGTCGCTGACGACAGACCATCACCACTCGCAGCCGCCTCGCCCCAGCAACCCAAGCCTCCGCTGCTAAGAACCCAAGCTCGAGCCGAGGCCGCGAACCCTAGCCACGCGTGCGTCGCGATCGTGCCGTTGCCGTTGCCGCTGCCGTACGTCGTCAACGCGTCGTCAGGCAAGTATATTTCTTTCTTCATGCTATTAGTTCGTATTTAAATCAGTTTAGATGTTAATATCGTATATATACATCTCGTGCGAGCCAATGAACACAAGTGTTTGATACGAAACTATATGTGAAAACCTATCTTTAAATGGCGGAACCTACGATCATTAGACCCGTCTACTGTTTACTGATGCGCTGTAGAAATTTGGCTGAAAACCACGGTCTCTTCACCTATGAAATGTTAATCCCGATAATCATTACGAAACCTGATTTTCCTGAACAGGCTAGACCGTTAAATTCACATTAAATCTTTTGTGAATCAGATTTCAGCGTTCCCTTGCCTGTATCGAAGCCAACAGAATAAGCTACAGAACCCTATAGTTGATATCTAAAACTGGACTAGTTATGATAGCGAACACTGCGGAGAATTACGGTTCTGGACTGCAGTCCAGAGAAGTAATTCCAGATAACCCTTGTTTTTGATTCACTGTTTTTCCTTGCTAAAATGCGGAAATGTGTGGAACCCTATATAGTTACGAAGAGAATTGAGTTAGCTTCCTTATCCCACTAGTCTCATTGGATTCCTCAACTGTATGATATTTTTAACACATTTTATAATGTTGATATTTTCTGCTGAATTCTGCAGTGACAGATTTTACACATCGAACATAACCTGTCCATAACTCCCTGTGGATTTAGGATATTACTAATCTGCCAATTGCGTTGGAAACCTAACTGATAAACCTAGATTTTTTTCAACTATAGTTTTGCCTAATTACGATCCCAACTGAGATTAAAATGTGTTACGAAACGGACTTCCAATTCTGAAATCGGATTTCCAGCAGTGAACACTTAAATTGAAATGGCCGTATCTAGCAAACCTGAAACCCGATTGGCACGAAATCAATTTTTATGGATAGATGATTAAACATACTGCTTACCCCTTTTTCATTGTTTCGTTTAATTTTGCATATATGATTTATTGTGAATTATGCAAGTGTTCGGACACTGGCTGATGATATTCTATTCATATCGTAATTATTGTATTCTCATCATATCATGTGAAGCTCATATGCATTGGTAGCCTAGTGGTTGTGTACATCATCCAGTGTTAGGTATTAGTGTTTTGATTGTGGCAAGTACGTCAGTGTTAAAGCGTGAATGAATAAGTGAAGTGACACGTACTTGTACACAATCAGCGGACCCTATTGATTTATTGCATTGTCGACGTCTATGGGACATGTATAAGTGTAACTATAATTGGTATGGGACGATTATGGAAACACTTATATGGGTGTTATAGGTAAGGCACCAAACACTGTCCATTTATCTTGGGTATCAGTCGAGACATGCTTGATGGAGATCCTGTCTCCAGTTCTCGCGTAGACTTTTCATGGACCGACTAGTATTTGAGTTTATGGTTGGTGTTTGTTGTAGACCACGGGGTGTGCAGTAGTTTGAGTGTGAGTTCAACAGAATCTCGGGAGTCCCATTGCCGGCACATACAGCGATTCTGGAGATATATGGGAGATATTACTAATTATTAGCGAGCGACTCGGGCCCGTGTTCCCTTGCCCTTCGGTCCTGCCCTTGGGTGGGGGATACTCACGAGTGGTTGACTCTCACACTTGGACTGACGATAGGTTTAGCGACCTGGACAGTGAAACTTAGAGACTGATAGGTTTAGTGACATGTGTTCATATCAGAATTTTGCATTATTATATCACCCATTCTTAATCATATTTCAAATAAATAGGTGCTTTTGATCCATGTCTGCTAAATAGTTGCAGGTTACAGGTTCTCAGAACAATACAGTGAAATTCATGAAAAGACGTTACAAAAGTTGTACTACGATTAACAAAAGATGAATCCGTATGATGCCGCCTAGCAGTTCAAGGAACAAATGAAGATCAGTAAATAGTTCCATGCACAAGACAGTTCAAGAGCAGCACAAGATACAAGACTTCAAAGCGAAGCTTACGGTAAAAGTCCACTAATTCTGCACTGTTGGAAATCTGGAAGAAAGTAGAAAAGATTCTGAGAAACCAAGTGAAGAAAACAGAAGGAAAAGGCAACTTGGAGCATCCCTAAAGAACTGAGTCCAAGAGCTCACCATATGGCCGCGGAACCGCGGCCAAATAGGGCATTCTGCCGCGGATCCGCGGTCGTGCAGTGCACGTGTCGGTGCACGTGTCGGTGGGTGTCGGTGCGTTGACCCGGCTTTCTTAGGGTAGTCTTGTAATTTCAAGTGTGGATCAGATGTAAACCCTAGGGTTTCTCCTATCTATAAATAGGAAAGCCTACAGCCTAATTAGGCATGCCTCCTTTTATTTTCTAGATTAAATTTTCATTCCATTGTAATCGTCAAGAGGTGTCAATAAAAGTAAGTTTTTTTTATCATGCAATTCTCCAGTTGAATTTAAATTCTGCAATTTTTTATCTGTCTTTATTTATCTGCAAGTTAATTAGGTTATTAAAACAAAAAATTATAAAAAATGAATTTTGTCGCAACTTTCCTAATGAGTGAGTAGTTCCTCACTTGTTAGGGTTAGGATTGGGTAGCTTTGAGAGATGGAAATCTCTCACTCCTTTCTTGCCCCATATAATATATTAATTTGGACTCTATTTGAATCAAACACATACCGCTCACTACGACACCTTATCCTACGAGATAGCGGTGATTCCCTAGTTAGACCGGTTGTGGTTGATTTACATAGAGGTTAGGGCTAAGAGTTAAGAAAGGACGGACAAGGACCAAAAGGAAGAAACGAAGTTTCTTCCTAGTCGTGCTAATCCCTTTTGTTAACTATTACCCTAACACCTATATTCTTAATTAGGGTAAAGGAAGCAGTGAGTAGAGTTTTATTTCCAAACTAATCTAATCCTAACCCTAGCAAGGCTTTAATTCAAATTAAATTCAATCTTAGTTTTTATAAAAATCAAAACCTACCAAAAATATGATTTAACTCGTAAGAACTTAAAGAAAGAACACGTTTTCCCTGTGGACCGACCCGTACTCAACCGGCTAGCTACCAAGCGACACCGTTATTGATTACGGTATATTCTTAATTTTGATTTCAAAACGCACACGCAGAAAAGAACATCAATCAAATGGCACCGTTGCCGGGGAGACGGTAGTCTCTTTCTTTGTGTAATTTCGGGTTAATAATAAAAAAAATTTAAAAATTATAAAAGTTATAAAAATTGAAAAATTTTAAAACAAAAATAAATAAATAAATAAAAATCATCTTGTTATTTTTGAAAGCTTTTTGTGCAAGTGTGTAGGCTTGGAGCAAATTCTGATTCAGATCTGGAGCAAACTTAGTGAACAAATCCAGAATAAGGGGATCTAAACAGGAAGAGGAGAACCAACTCAGCACAGAGAAAAATTCTGAAAATCCAAACTTACTGATCCGCCGCGGAACCGCGGCAGAATCGACGGTTTGACCGCGGAACCGCGTTCAAAGGGTGACGTCAGCACCCCATTTTCTCTGTGAGTATCTTTTTTCTTCTCTCCTACCCCCTGAACTCCACTGATAAATTTTACTGCAGGTATTCTTTGCACAGATTCTCTTTCTCCTATCCAATAAATTGTTTTTGTGCAGGATTCTTTGCGCTGCCAAATAAAAATAAAATTTTGCAAGTGTTTTAGATTTTTGGTGTGTTAACTACTTTGCATAATTAATACGGACTTTTAAGGGGCTATAACACCAATTCAGATTGAGTGGGGATTTCATTACCCTTCCTAAGACCCCAGAAATCACTAAAAGCATATGCATCACCCTTGAGCTTAATTAAAAAATATTTAGACTCAGCCAACTAAGGACCGTCGTGCTCATTAGGACAGAGGAAGATTGTGGGCATTCAATCGTTTATCTAAACATGACTTTGTGGTGCCTAGGCTAGACAAGTGAGAAAGGTAAGTTTAAAAGGCCCGTCTCACGGTGATTCGTGAGCGAAACCCTCCTTTATTCATTTGTGCTTACCTGCTCACAATTGGCGGTAAAGAGGCGATTTGAGGAATATCTCACAACTTGTCACTTTGGAACAGTTAGGAGCAGTCTAGGAGACCCTAGCTCTAGGTTTGATTGTGTATATTTAAACTGTGGTTGTTTGAAATTGTGTCGTAGTTCTGTACAAATTTTTGCAAAACTCTTTCTAAAAAAATTTTAAAAAAAATAACACTTTCAAAAATTTCAAAACTCCAGAAACAAACAATTTTAAAAAAAAAATATAAAAAAATATAAAATAAAAAAAAAATAAAAATAAAAGATAAAAAATCCACAATCTTTTCCTTTCTCTCATCACATCATGGGTACCCCATCTCGCAAAACTCTTGCCGAACTTTGGTACCCTCAACCAGACATTACGTCCTACACTTCTTGTTTTGGTCGAATTTTGAACGACCCCTCCATGCCCAAAATTTCTTTGAAAGATCGAATAGACGCGTCTAGGATAACTAGTTGTACTCCGCAATCCAGCTTATATCAACCATTTAAACCTTCACCACCTTCTTACGTTGATACTCCTTTTTCGAGTCCTGTTGTAACTCCGAAACCCATGTCTATTGCTGAACATATTGAACAATCTCATAAACGATCTTTGTTAATTATATGTATGCCCTAGAGGCCATTACTGTACATATGATGAATATTCTAATGGATGCTTGGACATATATAGGGAGGACTTTCTTACTCGACATGATAGTATGCTATCTGGTTGCACTTTATCTTAACACGTACTCTGATTGTCTCTATGTTACATGTTGATAAAGCCCTTAGGATATGTACTCGACTACTGGGACTATGATGAGATCATACTAGTGGGGCCACGGTAGTCGATGAGAACATCCTATAACTGTTCCTAGTCGAGGGCGTATCGAGACAGGGTATCGATACACCAGAGTAGACTAGCGTATACGCATCTTGACCCATATGATGAGCGATGGATGATCCCATATCCATCGGTGTTTGACATCAAGGATGGTGTACGGGTGCTCAGTGGAGACTGGGTACACTAGACGGACTCGCCGAGAACTCCCAGATGGTATTATACCTCACGTCAGATGGCAGTTCTCTGGTGACACTGGTACAGGTTAGTAGACCCGAGATCGTCATAGCGTCTTGTGTGATTCCCACTGTGCTTTGATTTCCATTATACCACGTCTAAGAGGGCGTGCAAAAAGGTGGCTTTTGGGTACAGTCCCGAATCACATGGAGGCAATGAGCGATAGGAGGGGATTCGTCTCTCCCGGTATAGGGAGTTGATGTTGTGCTGTGTTCGATTGGCTATAACTGGAAATCCCTAGCCAGGGTTGCTGAGATTTATTGGTAAGTGTTATCAGTAGTTTCTCGAACTTTTATAGATCTCATATCGACACGACTTATCAAGCTACTAGGGTCTGACGTTTACCACCCCTAGGCGAGATATGCGACATATCAGACGAAGAGACTGGACTGTATGGGAGTGTTACTGATTGGATTCGCAGGAGAATGTACAGGCTTGCTTGTTGATCTTCTGATCGCTCAATACCTGGGTGGCTGTTACGTTTAGCTGACCGCTTGCAGCTTGTGGGTGTTTGATATGATCATCACCTACTGCCGGTATATTGACGATTCTTTAGAGTCCTACACAGAGGTTTCTTGGCTCAGGCAAAACCGAGTAGGAGCACATATATGATATGTGCGGGACCGAGAACAATACGTGTATGTTATACCGTATTATATTCTCACGATATGAGATATCGGCCGGGTATATGAGATATAGCCGGGTCATCGGATCAAGTGTTGATTCGATGAACTGATACAGATTATATTAGTCGGTTATTTGTGAAATAGCCGGATTATCGGATCAAGTGTTGATTTGATAATTTAATGTATAATTATATATTTGATATATTAAATTACATTAACTAATATTAGCTCACTTATTGATTCATTTTCTCACTCGGGTAATACATTGATATATATGTGATATATGTTAACTGTATTATTTTCTTTTGTTACAAAATATATTATATATGTGATATATAATATTGTAACATGTTATAATTACTAATGCAACATGATTAGTGGAGATTAAACAAGGTTAGGGTTTGATTTGGGTTAGCTCATTCTTGAAGCTTCTAGAAGCTTTTCTTTTTGTCATGAGCTAAGATATTTTGTTGATATTTTGTAACCCAAACCACACCCTCAACCCTAGTTAACTCTCTACAAAGGTTAGCTTATTTTATATTAGCAACCATGGTTGCATAAGTAATTATGATAACATTTCATTATTCATCACAAAAGGATTATTATTCATTCTTCTTCTTCTTCCTCCTTGCAAAGCTTTCTAGCTTTGGGTTTTGTGATGGATTTGAGTGAGATTAAGAAAACAAATGAGAACTAAAATCCTACTTCATCATCCCAATCTATCCTAGCCATTTAGATTAGGGTGTTCACTTCATTTGTGAGTGAGAGTTTGTGTTTAAGAAACTTCAAGGTAGATCATCTTAGTTATCGAAGATCGGAAGCAAGTTTGCATCATTCTCTTCGTGGAGCCTTTCTAGAGTTCAGGAACTTGATGATCGCAGCGAAGGGACCTCAATACGGAGCTTTAGAAGTGAAGGATCAGACTACAAAGGTTGTTATCCCAAACTCTTAGATGTTAAAGTGTTTAACATGCTTAGTTTTGCCTAATCTCTAGTTTAAAGATCTTGGTTAGGGTTGTTCGGCACGTATAAATTTTAAATCGGGCATTGTTGATGCCTTATAGACCCTTGTGAGAGTGCCTAGTAGCCCTACAGTGGTATCAGAGCCAAGCTAGAGCTTTAGGCGAAGTCTAGGCGAAGTTTAAAGTCCGATCGAACTCCGAATACCCGATAAAACCTAGTTTATGGAAATTTTTTTAAAATGTTGATTTTTTCGTATTAAAAATACTCAGAAAATTAAGCAGGCAATTCTAAGAATTAATGTGAAGTACGGAGCTCTAAATCAATCATTGCACCGCGGAACCGCGGCCAAACCTAGGGTTTGGCGGCGGTTCCGCGGCTAAATAAAAGTGTTTGGTGCTTCGACTTCTGGGTATAATTCTTGGTTATTTTTGCATTCTTCTGGGAATTTTTAATTATACTCAAGTGTTGAGTTTTCTGGGCTGTATTGGGAGCTCGTTGATTCGATCGGAAAATATAACTTCTTTTAGTTTGTCCGGGTAATTTTTAGAACGTGTTAAAAAGTTCGACCGGATATCAATAACTCACTTTTTCCCCTGCCGGAAAATTTCAAAGTGTTGGATTTTTCCGTAGTTTAAGGACGTTATAAGTCGTGCAAGTAACGCGGTGGACCCTCTAGAAGACAACAAATCTTAACTCGATTATGTGATCGTCTGAACCGCCTCTAAACCTTAGGGTTTGGGGCAGTACGGCATGCCACATGTGAGGCGTTGTCTTGACCCTTCTACGGCTGGACCATTGGTACTGTGGTATGTGATGGATGTTTTAAAACTAATTTCAAGTGTTGAGAACTATTTGGGAAAACTTGGGTGTTTGATTATTCGATCGGAAAGTTTAACATTGTCTATTTATCTGGAATGTGATACAATATTTGGAATCTACAAGTAGTTATGAGATAACTAATTTGAATGTTATAAATCTAGCAGTTCAGTCTCAGTTGATCGGTTGCCATGGAATTTTGATGTGATCAAAAGTCTGTCGCAATCACGTAGCGTACGCGGATACTCGCCGGGTAAACTTAATAGACAGCCACGCCCCATAGCCCTGACCAAGTGACTGTAGGAGAACCCCGTCGCCAAAAGCATCCGTTCGGGTGCTCGCGGCAGCGGTGTTCCACCTTAGTGCACTTCGTCGACGGCATCGGGGGTGCGGCCGTCTACTAAAGTTTGCGACGAGCATTCGATCAGGATGTCGGGAATCTTGTTGAATTGCCCGACTTGATATTGAAAAGAGTTTTCGATAATGAGACTAAAATGTGGGGTTTATAATTGTTAGGCATGCGATGTCTAAGGAATTCATTTGGTTAGGCATGCGATATCTAAGGAGGTTGCGGATTCCAACTGTTGTAGTTTTACACTTTCTTTTCTGCGATCGTAAGTGTAGTATGTGGTGTATCGCCGGCTTCGTTGCTATACATCAACGACAATCGGGATACGCATACTTGCTTACGTTGATGATATGAGATATTATGTGTTGCTGTGATATGTTATATTGGATCGTCGCGTTTTGAATAGCCGGGGGTTTTATGTGAGATGGGGGTTTTTATTTTCATTCATGTAAAATTCATTTGTATGTAATATTCTTTTATTGGGGCACTTCCGAGTTGAGGATGATGTCACCATTGTATATTATTTACTTTTCCGCATTAGGTAGACCCAAGGCGGGGAGCACAAGTAACCGGTTTCTAGGGTCCAGTGGGAGACCATCTCGAGGAGTCGAGACCGGGTCTCTTAACTCTAGAATTGGTAGTGTTGCTTGCCACTCTCGTAGGGGTCTAGGGATGTGGGTTTGGCTATTCATCGCGACCGTGGAATCCGTGTTTTATACAGGCTCGTATTAAAACACGGACGTCCTAGTATATCCAATATTTCATATGTGTTCTTCTGCTGCGATGTTCTGTGATGAGATCATATTACTGCCTGAGACGAATGTTTATATTATATATATGAGATATATGTTATATTGCAGATTTCGTTTCAAATGTGATGCTTGTGAAGTATAATAAAATGGGACTTCATTAATGAGATTAATGAAAATAAAAGAAACCTAAAGATGTTGTAGAAACTTGTTTAAAAACTGGTAGCTCTAGTTCTTCCTTTGCATATTGGTGTTCCTTGTAGAACATCCAGCACCTTATTCGATAAGGAAAGAGCCGAGATCCCTTCACCGGAAGTGACCTCTTTAGCGAACTAGCAGATACTGCATACTCGGTTTGTCTTTTGATTGTTTCTATAGTTTTTGCTTTGCATAGTGATATTTGTGAAATATCCTGCACCTTATTCGATGAGGAAAGAGCCGACGATCCCTTCACAGGGAGTGACCTCTTTAGCGAAACTAGAAAAGCCTAAAAAACATTCCACTTAAAATCACTCGATTCTACAACGATATCAAGTTCATTACGCAAAGGGTTTTCTTAAAAACCCGTCGTAGCCCTCCGTCATTTCAGATAAGTACTACTTAGTATTCGTGCTGCGGTAGTTTGGCATTCGTCAAGGCGTAGTGTACGGTAGCTAACTAGTGCTTATCTGCTAGCATACGATGCGATTGGATTAGGGTATTCGTACGGCGTTTTTTGGCATTCGTCAAGGGTCGTGCGGATGGGTTTAATTCAATCAGAAAATGTACGGGTTGAACTTGACTAGCGGACTATGGGTGGTTTGGCATTCATCAAGGTCATATAGGACACTAGGGGTAAAATATTATTGGGAATTTCAAGTGTTGAAATTTGCAATGAGATTGCATATCTTCTATGAGATAGTTGGATCCCGATACCCGCTGCGAGTAAGAGTTACTCCTGGGAGAGTTTTACACATTACAATTAACCGATCAAGTAGGTGCCTAGAAAGGTGTTAACGGGGTTACGCCCCTAGGAAAACGAGGTTTACTTTAATTAGGTTCGTGCGAAAGCGCGGGGAACCTCCCTCAAAGTACCGGCACTGGCCTGGCTGAAAGATTGGCAAACTTGTAGGGTGTAATTAATCCTGGCTAGTCTTTCCTTTTAGGGTTTGAAGAAAGATTTGACTAAAACAGTGGGAGCCATCCTGATTAGATAAATTGATAACTAATCTAATCTTGTAAAAGCGCACGCTGAGTGTTTTCTTCTCTCTCTCTCTCCAGGTAGCGACCATGTCACGCCTTAATCAAGATAAAAATACGGATGTATTGACCGAATCTGCTTGTTATACTGCGCTAGGGAACGTTGGTCCCGCTCCAACCTATAATTGTTATAAGACAGAGCAGGAAATAGGGGATTACCAAAATTCCCGTGCCGCCTAAATAAAGAAAGTGCATGTTGATGCATCTTCTTCGGGTGTGTTCATTACCGAAAACTGTTTCTCAGTATCCTTTACGTCCTGGGTATGAGATACCGGATCAGGATCCCGCAAATGTAATTTGTTACATGGGCTACAGATAGGTAGAGAACTGAGAACGGGTGATAAGTTTCATGAGATAGAAACGGTGCAAGTGTTGCAGCCAAGTCTGTTGGTAGTTATCACCCTGTATTACCAGAATACATTGATTCTGAATGAATGTTATTAGATACCGAACCTGATATATAACATCATATCAGTCTCTTTATTAGTAAAGAAGGATATAATTTTTTATTGTTGGATAATATTTTGAACATTTCCTATATCAAGAGTTGATCGGATCAGGCACGTTATCTAAAAGCATAGACATTCTAAATCAAACCACAGTTCTTAATGTACAGAACACACACAAGAGGAAGAGTTCAGAAATGAACGAATCCTTCTTGAGGCATTGTAGACTAGGTCATATCAATGCGACCCGACTAGCTAAAGTTAGATAAAGATGCATATTTAAATTTAGTTTGGATTTTTATCTTGTAAAAACTTGCCAGTCATGTCACAAAGATAAGATGACCACAGCTCCGTTTATTGGAAACAGAGAAAGAGTTAGTGAACTCTTGGGATTGATACATGCTGATGTATGAAGGTCCCATGTCTACACATGCCAAGACTGGTTCTTTGTACTTCATTACATTCACTGATGATCTCTCAAAATTCAGACATGTTCCTGTTGAAACACAAGTCCGAAACTTTTGAGATAATCACAGAATATAAGTTAGAAGTAGAGAACCAAAAATGGGTATAAGTATTATGTCCTTTGATGAGATCAGGGAGGAGAATACTTGAGCACGGAGATCCTGGACTATTCTAAAGGAGAATGAGATTCTCTCTCAGCATTACTCCTCCGTATACACCATAGCACGATGGTATATCGAGGCGGAGCAATTGCACCCTATGTGATATGGTGCGCTCTATGATGAGTACTACTGAGTTTACTATTTCCTTTTGGGAGTTATGCACTTGAGAAGCTGCATACCTATTGAATAGGATTCCAATCAAATCAGTTGCCTACCACTTCATATGTGATATGGAATGGGAAGAGCCCATATCTTAAGTATGTTAAGATTTGGGGTTGTCCATCCTATGTCTAAAAGCATAATCTGGACAAGCTCGAGGCAAAGTCAGTTCTGTGGAAGTTTGTTGGATATCCTAAGCATTCGCAAGGGAATATCTTCTACCAAACCGAGGAACAAAAGATGTTTTGTTTCTCAGCATGCCACCTTTGTGAAAAGGAATTTCTTGTGAAGAAATTATTGGTCATGAGATAGAACTGGAAAGAGTTCCAGCTATACAAACTGCAGCTGATGATTTGGTAAACCCGGAGGATTCAATAGTTTCCAACGAACCTCAGCCTCTCCGCCGATCTAGTAGGGTTCCTCACCCACCTGAGAGATACTTCGGTTTTCTCTATGACAGTGGGAGCGAGGATTGCATCATGAGATGATGACCCAACTAGTTTCGAGCTGGCCATCAGGAGTGGGGACTCTGTGAGAATGGCTGGATGCTTATCGATCTGAGATGGAATCCTTATACACCAAAAAGGTATGGACTTTGTTTGCTTTATCTAAAGGGTTAAATCCCCATCAGGAGCAAGTATATCTTGAGAAATTACTTGGTGTACATGGAAAAGTTGAGACTTTCAAAGCTATACTTAAGTCCATCCAGATCCTACTTGCCACAGCTACATACCATGATTACGATATCTGGCGGTTGGGTGTCATGACTGCTTTTCTAAATAATGATTTGGAAGAGAGCGTCTATAATTACACAGCCAGATGGTTTCGTAGATAGTGGGAGCAGCGGAAACGCGTGCAAGATGTTTTATATGATAAAGCAGACATCGCGGAGTTGGAACGTCTGTTTTGATGTGGTAGTCAAAGAGTTTGACTTCATCAAAATGGTAGATGAGCCTTATATATACAAAAAGGTAGTAGAGAGTATGGTGGTGATCCTCGTAGAGTACGTGGATGACATACTCTTGATAGGGAAGGAGTTTCCTATGCTACGATCGGTCAATCTCCGCTTATCACAAGGATTCTCCATATATGATCAAAGTGATACCTCCTAAATCCTGGGTTTTGGATCTATGAGATAGATCTAATTGGATGTTAGGATTCTCACTAGTTGTAGTGAAATGGTATCAATCGATCCTGGGGAGAATCACTGGAAAGGTTCTAGGGTGATAAGGACGACTGAATGTCAGTCCTAGGCATTGTCTTTACCCTCAGTGGAGGGACGGTGTGTTGGAAGAGTTCCAAGCTAGATACCGTGATTTACTAGGCGATTAAAGGCAAGATACATCGTTACCAAGGATGCTACCAAAGAGGCAGTCTGGATATATATAAGTTCATGAGATGAACTTCGTTCCTACCATTGTGTGACAATGGAGTTGTGGCTTATGCCAAGGAACCCCCGTCCCATCAGAAATCCAGATATAATTCTTAGGCAGTATCACCTGATCATGGAGATGGTTGATCTCCAGGGAGATCGAGGTTAGGAGAGAATACACAGAGGACAACATCGCAGATCCACTCACAAAGGCCTATTTCCCAGTAAAGACTTTTATGGGATGGTTGAGTATGAGATACTTCAACCACAACTAATTGTTGGGTATGTGATACCACAACAGATGGCCCTAGTGCAAGTGGGAGATTGTTAGTTATATGTATGCCCTAGAGGCCATTACTGTACATATGATGTATATTGTAATGGATGCTTGGACATATATAGGGAGGACTTTCTTGCTCGACATGATAGTATGCTAACTGGTTGCACTTTATCTTAACATGTACTCTGATTGTCTCTATGTTACATGTTGATAAAGCCCTTAGGATATGTACTCAACTACTGGGACTATGATGAGATCATACTAGTGGGGCCACGGTAGTCGATGAGAACATCCTATAACTGTTCCTAGTCGAGGGCGTATCGAGACAGGGCATCGATACACCAGAGTAGACTAGCGTATACATATCTTGACCCATATAATGGGCGATGGATGATCCCATATCCATCGGTGTTTGACATCAAGGATGGTGTACGGGGGCTCAGTGGAGACTGGGTACACTGGACGGACTCGCCGAGAACTCTCAGATGGTATTATACCTCACGTCAGATGGCAGTTCTCTGGTGACACTGGTACAGGTTAGTCTGTAGACCCGAGATCGTCATAGAGTCTTGTATGATTCCCACTGTGCTTTGATTTCCATCATACCACGTCCAAGAGGGCGTGCAAAAAGGTGGCTTTTGGATACAGTCCCGAATCACATGGAGGCAATGAGCGATAGGAGGGGATTCGTCTCTCCCGGTATAGGGAGTTGATGTTGTGCTGTGTTCGATTGGCTATAACTGGAAATCCCTGGCCAGGGTTGCTGAGATTTACTGTTAAGAGTTATCAGTATTTTCTCAAACTTTTATAGACCTCATATCGACACGACTTATCAAGCTACTAGGGTCTGACGTTTACCACCCCTAGGCGAGATATGCGACATATCAGACAAAGAGACCGGACTGTACGGGAGTGTTACTGATTGGATTCGCAGGAGAATGTACATGCTTGCTTGTTGGTCTTCTGATCGCTCAATACCTGGGTGGCTGTTACATTTAGCTGACCGCTTGTAGCTTGTGGGTGTTTGATATGATCATCACCTACTGCCGGCGTATTGACGATTCTTTAGAGTCCTACACAGAGGTTTCTTGGCTCAGGAAAAACGGAGTAGGAGCACATATATGATATGTGCGGGACCGAGAACAATACGTGTATGTGATACCGTATTATATTCTCACGATATGAGATATCGGCCGGGTATATGAGATATAGCCGGGTCATCGGATCAAGTGTTGATTCGATGAATTGATACAGATTATATTAGTCGGTTATTTGTGAAATAGCCGGATTATCGGATCAAGTGTTGATTTGATAATTTAATGTATAATTATATATTTGATATATTAAATTACATTAACTAATATTAGTTCACTTATTGATTCATTTTCTCACTCGGGTAATACATTGATATATATGTGATATATGTTAACTGTATTATTTTCTTTTGTTACAAAATATATTATATATATGATATATAATATTGTAGCATATTATAATTACTAATGCAACATGATTAGTGGAGATTAAACAAGGTTAGGGTTTGAATTTGGGTTAGCTCATTCTTGAAGCTTCTAGAAGCTTTTCTTTTTATCATGAGCTAAGATATTTTGTTGATATTTTGTAACCCAAACCACACCCTCAACCCTAGTTAACTCTCTACAAAGGTTAGCTCATTTTATATTAGCAACCATGGTTGCATAAGTAATTATGATAACATTTCATTATTCATCACAAAAGGATTATTATTCATTCTTCTTCTTCTTCCTCCTTGCAAAGCTTTCTAGGTTTGGGTTTTGTGATGGATTTGAGTGAGATTAAGAAAACAAATGAGAGCTAAAATCCTACTTCATCATCCTAATCTATCCTAGCCATTTAGATTAGGGTGTTCGCTTCATTTGTGAGTGAGAGCTTGTGTTTAAGAAACTTCAAGGTAGATCATCTTAGTTATAGAAGATCGAAAGCAAGTTTGCATCATTCTCTTCGTGGAGCCTCTCTAGAGTTCGGGAACTTGATGATCGCAGCGAAGAGACCTCAACACGGAGCTTTAGAAGTGAAGGACCGGACTACAAAGGTTGTAATCCCAAACTCTTAGATGTTAAAGTGTTTAACATGCTTAGTTTCGCCTAATCTCTAGTTTAAAGATCTTGGTTAGGGTTGTTCGGCACGTCTAAATTTTAAATCGGGTATTGTTGATGCCTTATAGACCCTTGTGAGAGTGCCTAGTAACCCTACAATCTTGCACTCCTTTCACCACTGCGAATTCTTTGGATCAAAAATTACATTCACCTTCTTATCCAAATATTGATCCTACTCTTGTCCAACCATTCAATTCCTACCAGTCCTACCCGACTTTTGCACATTCCCTAGACCTTGCTTCTACACAGCCATTTGGGAGTTTCACGTATCCAAACAACTTTGAATGTTTTACTGAAACCCCGTCACAACCCATGTCTAGTTTGGAACAGTCGTTGGAAGACTTTATGGTAGCGTCATGCCAACAGATGAGGGATTTGAATGCGTCCATGGCAGCCCTTATACAACCTAGTGACCCGGTTGCTAGTTTCTAACTAGCTCCAAATTTTCCAATGTATGATGAGGCGGTTAGACAGATTGAGAATTTGAGCGGAGAGAGTGAGCTGTGCACCCTTCCAAATCAAACCTACCCATCCCCAATTGAATCCCACAACTCCGGTTTTGAATGTCTATCAAGTGTCCCAAATGATTCACCAGTTGAAAATAGAACGTTTAATGAGTTGTGCGACTTTGTAGTGTTTGATTTACCTGATTGTGAAGGGTCCCTTTCGAGTGAAACCATCACCAATCCTTTTGACCTCTACACCTCTACTCTAGAACCTGAATTGATTAATATCCATGCTTTTGATGAGGTGTCTGAAAAAATTGATTTTCACTTGATTGAGGATATCGACGCTGGGAATATTTCGGATGATGAACCCATAGATTTGGATGAGTTTCTCTCTCCAATTTATCATCCCGAGTCATTAACTTTTTTTCCTGAACCTCATATGCGTCTGAATTTTGATGATAAATGCATGGATGAGATAACTTTTGAAGGGAATTTTGAGGATAGTATTGAGGATGAATCAGTTTTGCTTGATGAGTCGGATTTTCCAATTCATCCTGTCCCTTCCACTGACTGTGTACACCCTCTTGAACCTTTAACTGTTACCCTTCCTAAATCACTCCCCTTCATCCTTTCCATTGTTCCGACCGCGCAAGAAACCGTATCACTTTCATTTTTTATGTCTGGTTTACCAAGTTCGACGTACCCATGTTTTCTCACAAATCTTGAGGGATTTGATCTCATTTCTCCGTGGGTTGATAGATTAGCACAATCGCTTTTTACACATCGGTCATTACAAATTGTGCTAATTTATACACTCCATTTCCACCCTCAAGTTCGTATTCCACTTCTTTCTCCCACTTTCTCTGGTTCTTCTTCTAATCTTCCTTTAATGATAGTGAGTGTTAATGAATCACAATCCGATATTTTGAATTCGATAATTCTAGAAAAGCAATTTGATTTAGATTCTTTTGAGAATAAGGTAGATGAGCCTTACGAGTCTCCTGCCTCCGTAATTTTTGAAAAATCAAGTGTGTTGAATTCTGGCGCGACACTTATTGACATCGAAACGTTCAATCGAACCATCGATGAAAGTTTCGAAGATATTTTTGCCGACAAACTCGCATTCCTAAACGACACGGATTTTGTGATTAATCAACCTCCACCTGAAGAAGTCGAACCACCATCATTTCTTCTTATCCCATACGAGAATGAGACCATTCTTCCCATTCCTAATCATCCACGTTCTCGTTTCCGTTCACCATTATTGTTTCGTCTCTACAAATCGAGACGTAAACCTTTTCCATTACACCACTTATCCTTACCCCATTTCTTCCTGACTCTATGTAACAGGTTCTTCTACCAACCGGTGCGCTTCACTGATAAATTCTTTGAATGGTTGGTGCTAACCTTTGGCCTGTGTAAGGCCTTGTATAGCTTGATACTGTGTTTTTCTCCTCCCTAACTCTGAACTTTAACGCTTAAACAGTGGAAACATTGTTTCACTTAAGTTTGGGGGGGGAATTTTTGTGTATATATATTTTGTTAAAAAAAAATTAAAAAAAATAAATAAATAAACAGGGGACCGCCGACAATTTTGACCCTTGTTCGCCTCCGAACAACGGGGATGCGACCGCGCGGGTCCGTCCTGCCTGAGATCCGGGGCAGATGCTAATTGGTGCTATCCGTCCACCTCTCCGAAGATGCCAAGTTGATTTATGGCACCATCTATCGAAGGTTTAAACGGATGCGTCCGATATAGCAGACTTCGTCAGATTCCCCCTCGTTTGAGGGGTTTTTTGATTGTGGGGATGCTCTTCCCTGCAGGCGCAAGCCCCTGCAGTTAATTACGCTACCGCATCGCAGTAACAACTTTCTCCTTCTCCATATGGTCAGTTCGTGTCGTGGGTGTTTTTTTTGTGTTCGGTTGCCCGTGGATTGTATACGGAGACTAAGTTATGTTGTCGCCCATAGGACGTGGATTATTCCAAATCCGTATCTTTCTTAGATTTGGGTTTGGGGGGTTGTGTTTAAGGATACGTTATCCTTATTTGAGGCTAAGATCAACTTAAACGTTCGTTAAGGACACGTTAGTCTAATTTTAGACTAAGATCGACTTAACGGGACCGTTTAGATCCGACAAGAGAGCAATTGGGCTCTATTGTTTAGTTTAGTGACATTGCGGTCGATAAGTAGTTTAAGGACATTGCGGTCCAATGTTAGTTTTAAGACGTTGCGGTCAAGGTTAAGGACATCATAGTCCGTGAGTTTAATGACCTCACAATCCGGTGTTAGTTTTAAGACATCGCAGTCGAGGTTAAGGACATCATAGTCCGTGAGTTTAAGGACCTCACCGTCCGATGTTAGTTTTAAGACATCACGGTCGAGGTTAAGGACATCATAGTGCGGTATTAGTTTTAAGACATCACGGTCGAGGTTAAGGACGTCATCGTCCATGAGTTTAAGGACCCCACAGTCCGATGTTAGTTTTAAGACATCACGGTCAAGGTTAAGGACATCATAGTCCGGTATTAGTTTTTAGACATCACGTTCGAGGTTAAGGACGTCATAGTCCATAAGTTTAAGGACCCCACAGTCCGTAGTAGTGTGTGGTTGTTGGGACCCGTTACCTCTCTGATGACGTTGAGGAATTACAACGACAGATATCAGAGGAGTAAAGAGATGTACCCTCGAACCAGGTGTAAATTGATTGGGAGAGCAGTTGTGCTCAGTTCAATTTAAATTGAGGACTTATGGCCAAAATTGGGCTAAGTCCAATTGAAAATGTTCAACATTTTATTTATATTTGGTCTGTTAGGCCTTTACTTGGGCTCTGTCCTTTTAAACAATGCATAGCATTGGGCTTTTTAATTAATAGCATTTATATTTGGCCTGTTAGGCCTTTACTGGGGCTCTGCCCTTTTTAAATAATGCACAGCATTTAAATTGGTCTGATAGACTTTACTTGGGCTCTGCCCTTTTTTAATAATGCATAGTATTTAAATGGTCTGACAGTGCGCCACGTGGCTTGTCAGGCGCTTTGCGCCAATTAAAGAGCGCAAGGCGCCAGTGCATGTGGAGGTGACACGTGTCACGCTCTGGTGAACGCAAGTCTGTTAGCGCAGTGCGCTGCGCCAGTACGCTGCGCTAGTGCGCTGCTGACACTGGCGCGCTCTGGTGCAGTGCGCCACGCCAAGAGCGCAGTGCTCTGTTTTTAGGAGCGCAAAGCGCAGATTGTTCTGTGGTTGACACGTGGTGCTCTCTGGCGCAGTGCGCCAATCCAAGGAGCGCAAAGGCGCATTTCAAAAGTGCAAGGCACTGTCCAATAGCGCAGAGCGCATCTTGATCCAATTTAGATAAAAGGAACAAGCTTTTCTTGTTCCAAAGAGGTTCTACCTCAAGATTCAAGAATCAATGGTTCATCAAAAGGCTGTGCCTTTATATAGATCAAAAGATCTAGGGATGAAATAAATCACTTCTTTTGATTGGATCTTTATGATTTTTTTTATATTGAAGATCTTGATCTTGTTCTTAGATCTTTGATCTTTTTAGAAGAAATTCTTCTTATTGTGAGGTGTTTTCATCTCTATTCTTCAAGAATCAAGTTCTTTACCTTCAAAGATGAAGAAGATGATCTTCTTTCTTCAAAGGCTTGCCTTTCAAATTTTTCAGAGAGTTTTTTCTTTTCTGTATGTCTGTATATGTGTGAGACTTAGAGTTTAGGGGCCTTTATATAGGGCCAATTGGTTTGTTAGGTTAGTTACAGAGATCTTTCTCTGATTGATCTGGGGATATTTCCCCACCGTTGGATCTTTGATCCTAAGGCCACTGTTTTACAGAAGACAATCTTCTTATTTTTAATAAGATTGGAAAAATCTTTCTAGAATTTTAATTCTAATTAATTAATAATTTATTATTTAAACTCCAGTGCTGGCGCAGTTGGCGCTAGTGCACCCGCGCTTGACACGTGTCGCGCACCGCAGAGCGCAGCGCAACTGCGCTAGCGCGCCTGCGCTTGACACGTGTCGCGCAGTGCAACTGCGCTAGCGCACCACTGTTTGACACGTGGCGCGCAGCGCAGAGCGCAAGTTATCTTAAGTGTTGCTTCCTTTAATTTTAATTTTAAAACAGAGCCTTGCTCTGATTGGGGGTGCGCTGCCGTGGGCGCAGCGCTCCTTGCGCCGGCGTGTCTTCTTTTGACACGTGGCGCTCTGCGCGCAGCGCAAGGGATCTGAAGCGTTGCTTCACCTTTTGAATTTTGAAATTCAAACAGAGCTTTGCTCTGATTGGGGAAACAAATGCTCCCCACCGTTGCGCTCACATGGCGCACACGTGAGTGCAGCGGTGGCAACATCTGATCCATTGGATCGATTCAGGAGTTGAAGAGGCACTTGAGCGCCTATAAATAGAACCCTTGGTCCTCAGCAGATAATTATCATCTTCAAGAATTTTATTTTCAGAGCCTTGCTCTTGTTTTCAAGAACTTCAGAGTTAGAACCCTAGAAAATTTTAGGTAAAAATTAACTTAACTTAATTAAATTAATTTTAATTAATAGAGCCTTGCTCTTATAGATCTTTTGATCTAAAGAAATCCCCTTTGGGGTTTCATAAACAGAGCTTTGCTCTTATAGATCTTTTGATCTAAAGAAATCCCCTTTGGGGTTTCATAAACAGAGCTTTGCTCTCAAGAACATATTTCAGGGTTTCTTAACCCATGAACAGAGCTTTGCTCATTGACAAAATATAGATCTTTTGATCTTTTTGATGATGAACTCTTAAGAGTTTTTCATGGATCTTTAAGATCCCAGAACTTTAATTTTTAGGAATTAATTTTTATTAATCTTTGACGGATTTTCCATCATTATTACAGAGCTAGGCTCTTTAAGGAATCTTATTCCCTTGTGACCAGAGTTTGATAAGTGTCACTCTGTGACAGAGCTTTGCTCTGAAAAGAGAGCTTTTCTCCTTGTCTCAAGGGATTTCTCATTTAATGAGAATATTCTTTTGAGGATCTCCTCATTAATTGACAGTCTCATCCAATGATGAGTCTGTCTTATTAACTGATGCATTGTCATCTGGATTTTGTGGGTCCCTCTTTGGTCCCCTCTCCACTGCGTTGCAGTGTGGTATGAATTTTAAAGTACCAAGCGTTGGAATTTTTAAAATTAACTTATGATACTGATAACTGAATTTCGGTTTTTCTTGCACGCAACATGTCTGCTGATCTTTCATTCCTATTTTTTCGCTCAGAGGGAGGATTCTCTGAGGCTCCGGTGGACCGGGAGGTTCTCGCTCTCATTAAGGATTTCGACCCGGAGTATAAGAACCTTCATCTGTGGGGCAGATGGTACAGTGAAATCATCAAGGGTCGCCGAAGCTTTTCATGTGCGACGCCGTCAGAGCCGATCTCATCGATCCCATATGCAGATGCACCCCCGGTGAACTATGCCATGGAGGTCGTAAATTGGAACTCGGAGGATCTTCTTCAGCCTTCGATTGCTGCTATTCCCGTGTAGCCGCCGATAGCTGTGGATATTCTGGGGCGGCGCATATGCCAGGGTGAGTCGTGCCCTTGGGGACAACCTTATAACATTGGATTGACCTCTCGACAATCGGCCGGGTATTTGCAGTGGGCTAGGTATATCTTGTCAGCGAAGAGGATGCATTTGATGAAGATTGGTCTGTACCCCGCAGTCTACGCCTCATTGTTCGAGTACCCTGCTCCTTCGACGTGGTGGGTTAAGGCGTTCGTGGAACAATGGAACATCCCCACCCATACCTTTCTTCTGTCGGACAAGGAAGTCTCCATCCCTTTGGAAGAATTTGCTGAGATTTCCGGTTTGCCGGTGAGGGGGAGCATTATGAAGAGCTACTTCCTCCTGATGAATATGTCTTCGCCACCAAGCCGCTGGTAATGGGCCTAACGCCGGAGAATACTATTCAGCACCAGTTTCCGAGCTTGGTAAAGGTGCCGAATATGTATGAAAGTCTTTACTTGGAATCGGGAGGCCGGGGAGTTAGTTTTGCAGATTTCATCGCCCACTTTCTTCGACCGGAGATTCTATCGCAGCGGAGCGAAAAGTTCGCCAAGCTCGACGACCCCTTCGGCTTTGGCTTAGATCGTCGACCAGTACTGGAAGACTCAAAAGGG
This sequence comes from Agapanthus africanus, assembly GCA_030015575.1. Taxonomy (NCBI): domain Eukaryota; kingdom Viridiplantae; phylum Streptophyta; class Magnoliopsida; order Asparagales; family Amaryllidaceae; genus Agapanthus; species Agapanthus africanus. Next base: position 793,576,106 of record JASDDO010000024.1, on the reverse strand, counting down.
TTTTTATCTCCCCGATGCCGCCATCATCCCCTTATCGGAAATCGTCGCCCCGGGCATCGACGAGGAAACCTTCTTTCTCGGGTTTCTGGGGCTATGGCTGTGCTGGTTCGCGCTCCCCATGCACCCACGCTACATGAGGCCGTCCGTCTTCTACCCAGCTCATCGGATGGTGGCTGGTATACAGTTGTCGATTGGAATCGCCGGGTTAGCCCATCTGTACCATGGACTCAGCATGGCGGCGGACACAAATGAACCCGGGGTGCAACCCGCCAATTTCCCGACGCACTACTTTACTTCATGGATGGAAATGCATATGCTCGGGGTTTTTGGTGTTCACAAGAGCCCCTCGTTCTACGAGAAGTGCAGACTCCCAAGAGTCATGCGGTTAATTGGCGCTTCCATTGTGAATCTGCCCCCGCGGGAGGCTAGGGGTTACTTCTTCGTCCGTGCACGGTCGGAGCGGGCATCTCTTTCACGGACAAGGTCATGACCATCGGCCCGGAGACCTCCAAGGCGGTGTTGGCGTTGCGTGATGGTTTCAAGGACAGGGCCTCCGTATTGAAAGCCCGGGAGATTCTTCACTTATACCCCATCCGGCCGGGCTTCTTGGTGTTCAGGCAGAATGATATGGCGCTCTTTATGAGGTACAACCCCCATCAGTTCGCCAAACAACTAAGCTAAAACCAGGGGGTCCTACTGGAGGCGTTTTTAGAAGAGCCTGCGGCCACCAGGGAGGGGATACGGAGTGCACTACATCATTTTATGCGGCTGAACACGGGCTCCCACTTCTTCATTAGCGAGCCAAGTTGCGTTCCAAGGGCCCTCAACGTGTACGGGGCTTGGTATCAGCACGCAATGGGTGCTTTTATCCGGAAAGAGAAGCGGCTGCTGATTGACCGCAAGGGTGTGCCCCCCACCAGCGATCACAAAGCCCCCTAAGGCCAAGGACCCATGTCGTTCCTCCGCTGAGAGGAGATGCTGGAGATGAGACTCCGCGTGTGCTAAGCCCCCCGCGCGGATTGCCCCATGATACCGTGGACGTGCCCCCAGCGCCCCGTGCTCCGGTGGAGATGGTGAATGTGGTTTCTCCTGAATCCGGCTTGGGCTCGGACATCGGGACTCGCCGTCCCAAGGTGCCCACGAAGCGCAAGTTGATTTTGGGTGCGACCGGGGTCCGCGTGCAAAAGAGGAAGAATAAGTCTGCTCTTTCTCTTGATGCCGTGCTCGGCTTAGATCCTCAGGCCCCTCTCACCGAAGGCTTAAGTGAGTATGGAACCAACGAGGGTTTCTTCGTAGAGCCAGAAGACACTAATCTGGCGGCCGCCATCGCAGCTTCTGAGCGATTAGCTAGGCGTGACGCGTGGTTGGATAAACTCGCGCAGTCAGGTAATCACCAGTTGTATTCTTCGTCATTTCATCGTACTTTTATCATTGTTTTTGACTAACGCTTTTCCTTTTTTAAACAGGCATTTCTACCGAAGAAGCCATCGCTGCTTCTCTCAAAACCTTCGAGGAGGAGGAAACGAAACGCGCTTTATCGGGCATTGGTACATCTCGGCTCATTGAGTCTTTATTCTCTTTTTATGGCCAATCTAACCTTTTCTTTGTCTCATTGCAGAGACCGCGGGATCTACTTCGCAAGCCGATGCGGGGATTCTCCCCGGGCTAGCTACCGAAGTCCCGGCCTCTTCGGGGCTGCCGTGAGAGACCCAACTCAAAAAGCCGATGATGGATGCCTTGAAGGCTCTGGAGGCAACTCTGAATGCGGACGACGACGCCTTGCTGAGGGAGGCTTCAAAAAGGTCCGTCGTGACGGCCCGGGAGGAGAGGAAGCGCTTGAGGTGCGCAGCGAAGGAGCGTAGCGCTGCTTTGGCCGTGGGAGCGGGCTCAAGCTTCGTTACTCCCACTGCTACTCCTTCAGAGGAGCCCCCGGTCGCCTTGTCTATTGCTCATAGACGGGCGGCACGTACTGCTCGGGAAGCTAACGATAAATCCACCTCAGGTAATGTGTTTTTCGAGGATTTGTTGTAAATGCAGTAAAACTATCGGTTCTTATACATCTTGTCCTGCAGGGCCGAGTCCAACTGAAGAAGCGGCGGCGAACGTCGAGCCTAAGGTGACGGTGGAGAAGGCAGCAGCCGAAACTGAGGCGACGGTAGGCGATGCAGCCGTAGTTGCCGGGCCCGAGCTAGTGGCTGACGAGACAGTCACGCCTACTATGCCCGAGAAGGTTTCCGATGCCGAGCCTGAGGGGGCGGCAGATGAGACGGCTGCTACAACCAATCCTGGGGCAGCAGCGGATGGAGCGGCTGCGACCGATGAACCTATGGCAGCAGTGGACGAGACGGCCGCGACCGCTGAGCCCGAGGGGGTAGCGGGTGAGATGGGCATGATTGCCAAGGACGAGACAGCCGCTCTTTCTCAAGAGTCGGGCACCGCTCCGATCATTGCTCTCCCTGCCTACGGTCCTTCGCCGTCTCCTGGCCTTGCGAGCACGACGACGGCTCCCGTAGAGTCTGGCGATGAGGCAACGGGAGGTGAACCCATGCCAATGGAGGAGGGAGACGCCGCCGTTTCAGCTGGCGACTCATCAGGTAAATTTTGGGTTACCGTCCTTCTTTTTTTATTCTGCAATCCTCCCTGACAAGGTTTATCTTGTTTTCCAACGCAGGTGCAGCTAGTGCTGATGCCACTTTACCTGAGGGAGCACCGTCAGTTACCGCCCTGACGGTGGTCACCTCTCTACCCTCCTTTGTACCATCGCAGATGTTGGAAGGTATGGATTTGCGACCCATCAGTCTTATCTTGGCTGCATAATTTATGTACTGATGTTGTACTATTGCGTCTTTGCAGGAGTGCCTTTTGATCACCTGTATCAGGTGCTGCACCCACATTTCTCCTTCCCGTCGGAGCTTGCTTCCTCCAGTGGCGCTGGTGAGTATAGTTTTCAATTAATGCTCTTTATTTTTTCAATAATGAAATTGTTTCTGATTTTTTTCTTGTCCTGATTGCAGTGCTACAAATCGAAGGAGGAGATAAAAGATCGGTTGCGCCACCGGTCCTCCCAGCTTTGCCGCCTGCTGCAGCTGGTATAGTAAATTCCATTGTTTATGAATCTCTTGTATTTTTAGGTCTGTCATCTGATTATGATTTGTTTTGCAGCTATCGCTCTGGTTCCAGTTCCTTTCGAGTCCCGCATTATGATGCCGGCAGGCCCATTCTCCAGACGTCCCTCCTCAAAGGGTGCTGTGATGAGTTTGAGTATGCTGAGCGGATGCGTCGAGGAGCTTGACGCAGAAGCTCCTGTATCTGCTGCAGATTTCGCTGCTGAGGTTAATCCGATGCTGGCGACATTTGTAAATTTCCACAATGAAGGCATCGTCGAGTCTTGGGTTAACTACTGCAGGGAGATTGAGGCCCGCTTGTATCAGCTGGAACTTATGCGTCCTGCCCCCGAGATTTTGGCCACGAGTACTCAACGAGCGGCATGGATCGAGCAGAGCGCTTCTTACTTCCGCCATCTTGAACAAGAAGCGGCTTTAAGGCGGAGGGAACGCAAAGAGACTTCAAGCGAGTCTGCTCGACTGCGTGCTGAGGTCGACGCGAACGCTGCTCGGGTGAAAGTTATCTTCGAGGGCCTCCTGCAAAGTATCTCCGACGGGTTAACATTGAAGCAGAAGCTCGATACCGTTGAGCGTGATGCCCAGGGTCGTGAAGCAGCTCAGCGAGCCGTCGAAGAACAACTTTCATTCTACTTGCAGCAGCGGGCCCAGGTGGAAGCAGAGTTGGCTGCGGCAGCCGATCAGGAGAAGGCGGTGAAGGAAGTGTGAGGATTTGTTGAGGACGCTTCCTTCTCCATGAACATTTTGTATCATGTGTAATTGTAAATAAAATGTATTTGTTTCTTTTATTCTTTAACACGATGTAACTTGTACTCAATTGAATTCATGAATAAAAGATATACATTCTTCATAATGTCTTGTGTCATTTCTCCGCTTTCTTCTTTCTTGCTGTGCTGTTTGCCCTTCGATTTTAGCAAGTGCGGTCTGTAAATAGCGTATAGCTGTCAGTCTTAGGCTTTTTGTAGAGTGGCGATGGCTTAGAAAACAGGGTTAGGATCTGTCACCTAAGACTTTTCAACTTTATGAGCCGTGAGGGTCTCATAAAGTATTTTCTCCCTACGGGTCGAGAGGATCCCGTAGGTGTGTTTTCTCCTTAGGAATCGTGAGGATTCCTAAGTGTGTTTTCTCTTGAGAGTCGTAAGGATATCACAAGAGAATTTACTCCCTTACGAGTCGTGAGGACCCGCAAGTGATGGGTGAAGTTGCCTTTATCCGCATTCTACGGAGTTAAGGGTTGCTCTGGATGCTTTCCGGGGTACTGTAGTTTAAAGACGTCGCGGTCGAGGTTAAGGACATCATAGTCCGTGGATTTAAGGACTCCACAGTCCGTTGTTAGTTTTAAGACATCACGGTCGAGGTTAAGGACATCATAGTCCGTGGATTTAAGGACTCCACAGTCCGACGTTAGTTTTAAGACATCACGGTCGAGGTTAAGGACGTCATAGTCCATGAGTTTAAGGACCTCACAGTCCGATGTTAGTTTTAAGACATCACGGTCGAGGTTAAGGACATCATAGTCCGTGGATTTAAGGACTCCACAGTCCGTGAAATGCGTGGTTACTGGGACCCGTCACCTCTTTGAAGACGTTGATGAATTTCAACGACAAATATCAAAGGAGTGAAGAGATGTACCCTTAAACCAAGGTAAAATCAGTTTGAAGTTGTTATGTTTGATTGTTTAGTTTTAAGACATCACGGTCGAGGTTAAGGACATCATAGTCCGTGAGTATAAGGACCTCACAGTCCGGTTGCTCTGGATGCTTCCCACGGGTTCACTGCCGTGTTTGGCGAGGACTAGGCTCCGCTCTGGGCGTTTTCCACGGGGTCAGAAGTGACGTTATCCGTGTTTCACGTGACCAGGAATTTGCACTAGATGCTTCACACGGGTTCACTACCGTGTTCGGCGAGTACTAGGCTCCGCTCTGGATGCTTCACACGGGTTCACTGCCGTGCTCTGCGAGGACCAGGATCCGCTCTGGACGTTTTCCACGGGGTCAGAAATGACGCTATCCGTGTTCCACGTGATTAGGAATTTACGCTAGATGCTTCCCACGGGTTCACTACCGTGTTCGGCGAGGACTAGGCTCCGCTCTGGATGCTTCACACGGGTTCACTGCCGTGCTCTGCGAGGACCAGGATCCGCTCTGGACGTTTTCCACGGGGTCAAACAGTGACGTTATCCGTGTTCCACGTAACCAGGAATTTGCACTAGATGTTTCCCATGGGTTCACTGCCGTGTTTGGCGAGGACTAGGCTCCGCTCTGGATGCTTCACACGGGTTCACTGCCGTGCTCTGCGAGGACTAGGATCCGCTCTGGTCGTTTTCTACGGGGTCAAACAGTGACGTTATCCGTGTTCCACGTAACTAGGAATTTGCACTAGATGTTTCCCATGGGTTCACTGCCGTGTTTGGCGAGGACTAGGCTCCGCTCTGGATGCTTCACACGGGTTCACTGCCGTGCTCTGCGAGGACTAGGATCCGCTCTGGTCGTTTTCTACGGGGTCAAACAGTGACGTTATCCGTGTTCCACGTAACCAGGAATTTGCACTAGATGCTTCCCATGGGTTCATTGCCGTGTTCGGCGAGGACCAGGCTCCGCCCTGGATGCTTCACACGGGTTCACTGCCGTGCTCTGCGAGGACCAGGATCCGCTCTGGACGTTTTGCACGGGGTCAGAAGTGACGTTATCCGTGTTCCACGTAACCAGGAATTTTGCTAATTATATCCGCATTTCACGGAGTTATGATTTGACTCTCGGTCATCTGTATACCGCCGAGTCATGGAACCGGGAGTTGCCGCTGTTCCGCTTTACTTGATATTGTGTCTGCTGTAATGAGATGAACTTCGAGATGATCTCTAGGCTATCTGTGAACCGTCGAGATTTGGCTTCTTCTTAGGATGAAACTTGGGGAGGAGTGTGACTCCCTCTTTGTTTGCGCCCTTGGATTGTATACAGGGATTGATGTAATATCACCTGTAGGGCGTAAATTTCATTTTTATTTTTATTTCTTTCCGCGATGCTCTATCATTTCAGCTTTTATATCGCGAAGGTCGCGATTGCCCCATCATTTCGGCTATTTTTCACGGTGCCTAATCATTTCGTCTATTTATTTTATTTTTACTCGTTGTTTTTTATTGCGGGTTGCCCAATCATTTCGGCTGTTTTGCATGCATACATTTTTACTTGTTGATTTTGTCGCAAGTTGCCCCACCATTTCGGCTATTTCGTATGCATGTGTGGTTGCTAGCTTTTCGCTGCAAGCTTGGGATTAAACACCGATTTCGGCATCAGCACCGCTACAACTGGGACATTGCCAGGAGCGAATCATCATTTGCCTCTGTCGATGTCGAATAAAGGTGGCTTAGTAAACAGGGTTAGGGTCCTGTCGACTAAGGCTTTTGACTTCATGAGCCGTAAGGGTCTCACAAAGGTATTTCTCCCTACAAGTCGTGAGGATCTCGTAGGTGTGTTTTCTCCTTAGGAATCGTGAGGATTCCTAAGTGCATATTCCCCTGTAAGTCGTAAGGATCTTGCAAAAGGGTTTTCTCCTTATAAGTCGAGAGGACTTACAAGGGCTGTTCACTGTGCGAACATATCCCTAGTCACGGGTGGGACTTGGTTAGGGAAATGTTTATTCGCGCCCGTGGATTGTATACAAGGGTCAGTATTGAGCCGCTTGTAGGGCAATATCGGAAGTTGTGGGGGTTGCTTAAGAACAGGTTCAGGTCTCTGTAACTTAAGACTTTCAAATCTTATGAGCCGTGAGGGTCTCATAAGAGAATTCTCCTTACAAGTCGTGAGGATCTTGCAAGTGTAATTTCTCCTTAGGAATTGTGAGGATTCCTAAGTGTATTGCTCCCTTGTGAGTCGTAAGGATCTCACGCAGGTGGTTTCTCCTTACAAGGTCGAGATGACCCTGTAAGTGTCTTTTTAACGAGGTTGCGCCCTTTCGGGTTTTCACAAACACTCGCCGGTAGCCCTGCTGTTTTTACTCACGGAACCCTTTCGGGTTTTCATCCGTGCCCATTTTGCTTATGGACGTACCGTTTTTTTTTTTTTTTATTCTTTTCTTTTTCTCTTTTTCTCTTTTTTCTTTTTTTTTTTAACAAGGTTGCGCCCTTTCGGGTTTTCACAAACACTCGCCGGTAGCCCTGCTGTTTTTACTCATGGAGCCCTTTCGGGTTTTCATCCGTTCCCATTTTGCTTATGGACATACCGTTTTTTTATTTATTTATTTTTTATCAGCTTCGGGATGCTGCGATCCGCCGTAGCTTCTTGAAATCTCGGTCGACAGATAGTTTTAGGACATAGTGGTCCATTGTTAGTTTAAGGACGTTTCGGTCTGTTGTTAGTTTAAGGACGTTTCAGTCCGTTGTTAGTTTAAGTACGTTTCGGTCCGTTGTAAAGTAAGCCGGTTACTACTTATAGAGTTTGGGCTTAGGAAGATAGCAAGCGGACATAGTCGTCATCATCTATCATTGACCTAGGCCGTAACTCGTTAGGCGTAGTATTTCTTCACGAAGCGGCCGTTTATCGGTCTGAAAGGTCTTTCGCCATGCATGTCCATGAGTAGATAAGCTCCACCCTGGTAGACCTTGTCTATGATGTACGGGCCTTCATAGTTCGGCTCAAATTTTCCTCGCTTGGCGCGATTGGGGATCATAGGTCTTTTGACCACTAGCACGAGTTCGCCTTGGCGGAATGTTCTCGGCCTGGTCAATCTTTCATATGAGCGCGTCATCTTTGCTTTATAAGCTTCCAGATTTTGTTGCGCTATGAGCCGGGTTTCATCAAGGGCATCAAGCTCCTCAAGCCGAAGGTGAGCGTTTTCTTCGTCTGTCAGCTCGTAATGGACTGCCACTCGTAGAGAAGATAATTCTATCTCGAGGGGGAGTACTGCTTCTGTACCGAATACCAATGCGTACGGCGTTGTGTTCGTGGCTGTCTTGAACGTAGTTCGATACGCCCAGAGAGCTTCTTGCAGCCTCTCGTGCCAGTCCTTCTTATTTCGGGACACCGTCTTCTTCACAATCTTTGTTAAGGTTTTGTTGAAAGCCTCAGCTAGACCGTTAGCTCGGGGGTTATAAACTGAGGAATATCTCCAGTCTATGTTGTGCTGTTGTGCGAAGCGGCTAATCTTGTGGCTTCTGTAGGCTGGCCCGTTATCGAAGATGATCCGTCTCGGAGTTCCAAACCGATAAATGACGTGCGTCTTGATGAAATAGAGGATATTCTCCGTCTTCACTTCCCTCAGCGGTACTGCTTCTGCCCATTTGGAGAAGTAGTCAGTCGTCGCCAAAATGAATCGATGTCCCCTGGACGATGCTGGTTCGATGGGGCCGATTATGTCAGTTCCCCATATTTCGAACGGCCAGCTAGCCACTGTAGGGTGTAATGGATTCGGGTGCTGATGGATAAAGTCCTCATGGATCTGGCATGAGTGGCATTGCTTCGTATATTCGAGTCAATCCTGGATCATCGTGGGCCAGTAGTAGCCCATCCGCTTGATTTTCAACTTCATCTTCGGGCCTGCTTGATGAGAACCGCAGAGTCCGTCGTGAACTTCTTGGATGACTCTTTTCGCCTCTTCAGGTCCCAGACATCTCAACCATAGAGAATCAAATGACCTCTTGTACAGAGTATCATTGACGAAGGCGAAAGACAGAGCTCATTTCATAAGCTGATGTCTTGAGGACGCATCTTCAGGCGTTCGACGGGATTTGAAGTAGTCTATAAAGACTTCTCTCCAATCCTCAGCCTTCTCTTGGTCATTTATTTGCAGGGCCGTCTGCTCAGTCGCTTCCTTTTTCTCGGATGATTCCGGAGATATTTTTGCCGGTGCGAGGACCCGACGGCTTTGTATCACAATCCTTACGTCATCGAGGTTCTCATCAGCCAGTTCTTTAGCGAGTTTGGCTAACGCATCTGCTTTGCTATTTTCCGCACGTGGTATGCTTTCCAGCATGTAGAAGGGAATTTGAGTCAGCAGTTGCTGTACTCTCTCGCCATACTTTACCAGTTCTGGTTTGCACGTTTGGTAGTCGCCATTGACTTGACTGACGACCAGTTGAGAATCTCCATATATGAGGAGGTTTTCGATCCCCATGTCAATGGCGATCTCGAGACCTGCTATCAAAGCTTCGTATTCAGCTTCATTGTTCGTCCTCGGCTCTGTCAAGGAGAAGGCGAAGCGCATTATCCCTCCTTGTGGGGTCACGAAGATAAGGCCTACTCCTGATTTGATTATAGGCGTGTTCTGTCTGCATTTCTTCATGGAAGACACTCCATCAAAATAAAGTTCCCACCGATTACCACTACCGTCGATCGCATCGAACGCGTGTTCATCTGGAAGTTCGCAATTCAAGGGAGAATCGGCCGGTATCAGATGTTCAGCGAGGAAATCGGCGATGGCTTAGCCTTTCACTGTCTTAAGAGATTGATAAGTTATCGAGAATTCCATCAAGAGCAGGGCCCATTTAGCGAGTCGCCCCGTCAATATGGCCTTCGACATCAAGTATTTGAGAGGGTCCACCTTCGATATGAGGCGAACTTCATGTGCCAACGCATAGTGCCGGAGTTTCGTTATCGCGAAGATCAACGCTAGGCAGTGTTTTTCGATGGGAGAATAATTGCTTTCTGCCCCCAGAAGAACTCGACTCAAGTAATAGAGAGCTCTCTCCTTCCCTTGGTCGTTCTCTTGTGCCCACAGCGCACCTAAAGAACCTTTGAGGGCTGTTGCATAAAGAATAAGAGGTTTTCCCTTGACCGGAGCAGCCAGCACTGGCGGGTTCTGCAGATACTGCTTGATTTCGTCCAGTGTGCCTTGGCACTTGTGATCCCAGACGAACGGGGTTCCCTTCTTCATCAGGTGACTATAAGGACGACACTTGCCAGAGAGATTGGCTATAAATCGCCGGATATACGCGAGCTTCCCTTGGAGAGATCGCAATTGTTTGAGTGTCCTTGGCGGGGGCATTTCCATGATCGCCCTGTTCTTCGATGGATCTATCTCGATACCTCGGTGTCGGAAGATGAATCCTAGGAATTTGCCTGAAGACACCCCAAATGCGCATTTGAGAGGGTTCATCTTCAAGTTATATTGCCGAATGCGTTGAAATACAATCTTCAGATGTTCGAGATGTTCTTCGTATGATTTGCTTTTCACCACGAGGTCGTCAATATAGCATTCGACGATTTCATGGATAAGGTCATCAAAGATCTTCGTCATAGCCCTCTAATAGGTGGCAACGGCGTTCTTTAGATCCAAAGGCATCACCTTGTAACAGAATACACCCAAAGGGGTCCGGAAAGCGGTGTGCTTCTGGTCTTCTGGATGCATCTTTATCTGATTATATCCTGATGATCCATCCATGAAGGAGAAAACTTCGTGAGTGGACGTGTTATCTATCATCAGCTCAGTGACCGGTACTGGGAAGTCGTCCTTCGGGCAGGCTTTATTGAGATCCCGAAAGTCTACGCAGATGCGCATTGTCCCATTTTCTTCATCACCGGGACGATGTTGGCGATCCAGTCAGGATACTGAACTTCTTGGATGAAGCCAGAGTCAATTAGCTTCTTGACCTCGGCATTGATACTCATTTCAAGCTCAAGCCGCATTCTCCTTGGCGCTTGTTTGATTGGCTTGACTGATTTGGATGGATTTTATAGATCAAAAAATATAATTACCGCAATTAAGAATGGCGTCGCTTGGTAGCTAGCCGGTGAGTACGGGTCGGTCCATAGGGATGGTGTAAACTTCCTAGTTGTTCTTACGAGCTAATTCCAAAGGGTGTTGGATCTTTTATCACAAAAACTAATTTGAGTTATACTAGGATTAGGAAACTTGCTAGGATTAGGTTTAGGTAAAGTTTGGTAAAATAAAGATTTGCACCTCTTTCAATGCCCTAAATTAGATATCTTTTTAGGAGTTATGGTAATTATTAATAAAGGGGATTAGGATGATCGGGAAGAAACTATGTTTCTTCCTCTAGATCCTTGCCTGTCCTTTCTTAATCCTTACCCTAACCTCCATGAAAACATTCATATCCGGTCTTTTATACTCCGGTATCACCGTTACCTCATGGGTAGGGTGTCGTAGGGAGCGGAATATGAAAGTATGCATGGAGTCCTAATTATTCATAAGTGATTGGGCAAGAAAGGGGTGAGATCTTCATCTCTCAAACCCTTCCCTATTCCTAACCCTAACAAACGAGGAAACTACTCGCTCATTGAGAGATCTATTAAAAACATGATTTTTATTTTGGTTTTAGATCTAAGAGATTAATTACCTACTGCAGATTAAGAAATTCTAAACTAGATTAAACTAAGGCAAAAGAATAATTTGTCTAGGGCAAGAATTAAAACTAGAGCTAAGGCAGAAATTAAAAGAAACTTATAAAATGATGCTCTCAAAACTTCAAAGGAATCCGAATTTTATTCATAAAAAGAGGCATGACCTAATACAAGATTTAGAGTTCCTATTTATAGGACATAGGAAACCCTAGGGTTACAATGACTCGCACATCTGCTATTACAAAAATACCCCTAGGAAGACTAGTCAACGCGCCGCCAAAGTTTTGGTAAAATTTCCCACCGACACGTGCTATACCCAGCCGCGGAACCATGGCCATAGGCCAGGTTTGGCCGCGGTTCCGCGGCCAAATAGTGGACTTATGTCTTCAAACTTTCTGTGATGCTTCTGGGTATTTTTGTCTTCCTATTTCTTTGGTTCTGTCTTCAAAATGTCTTTTGGTTTTCTTCCAGATCTCCACAGTGAATAATTATAGTGGACTTTTTACCGTTTCTTCATGTCCCCGCCTTGTGCTTTGTGAACTGCTGTTTATTGATCTTTATTGTCTTTTAAAATGCCGGCTCGATCAAGAATTCACCATTTATCATTCGTAGTCTTACTTTGTATCATCTTTTTCGTCAATTTCACCGTTTCTATTCCAAGAACCTGTAACCTGAAATCATGTAGCAGACATGGGTCAAAAGCACCTGTTTATTTGTAAAATGCATAAGAATGGGTAATATAATAATGCAATATCATGATATGAACAAATACCCCCAAACTTATCTTGTGCTCGTCCTCGAGCAAACCTAGTTTTATTCTTAACAAAATCCTAACCTCATTTTCGCAGGGAAACGCGATTGCACTGAGCCCGTGCAACAAGCCATTAAACCTCTAAGTGTCCCTAGTAGGAGGAGTGTTGTCTCCTGAGGGTTTTCAGCGGATACTACCCACAAAATCCTATCAATTCGTCCCATTGATTTTTATTCTCCAATTAGGTTTTGTAACAAGGAATTCTATTATCTTCGACTCATAAATTATCCACCCATATTCTTCACTCTTCCTTATCATTTAACTTAAGATTATATATGTTCTATAGACTTACTTAGCTTTCGGCATCTTTTAAGTTTTCCTTCTTGGGTTCTATCTCAACTTAGGAATTTTTATCATCTCTATTAAAGATATAGGTCCTATTCTTCATTCCTATCTCTTATCTAAACCCTAATCACATACCCCTACGTGTGTGTATATATCACCCTTACACTTGGAAATTCAAATCAAGCTATCATACTCTTGTCTGTTGTCCAAAGCACTTCTTAATTGGTGAATTTTTAGATGAATTTCGCTCACACATCCTTCATGCGACCGTTAATACTTCTTGAGGTACCAACAACCGATTACAAGATGTGTTTGCACATTAAAGCGTAATTCCTAGTCTTGTAACACCTAAGGCTTTAGCAGTGACTCCCAAACCAGTTGGTCTAAGGCACTAGGTGATGAAGCATCCTTGCTAAATATTTTTTCTATTTTTGCAGCCTTAAGTAATCACAAAAACCAGTGTTCATTTTTTTATTATCTCTTTATTCACACTTGAATTTTTATTTTATTTTCTTCGTACTAAAGACTTTAGACAAGAGCATTTTAAGGTCTCCTCTACTGTTCCAAGTTTCAAGGTGCGTGTTTGTGCAATTTGTAGGGTATATATTTTCAGAATTTAGACTTAAGCGAGGAATTATTTTTCAAACTTATACTTTAATAAAAATATCAATACTCTTCCTTTGTTTTAACTTACCCCAAGAAGTGAACTCAAAATTTGCCTATTTCTAAATAAACTACAAAGACATATACTTTCTACCGTTAAATTTTAAGAAAGGTTATTTTTAGGTTTTTTAATTTTCTAAGTATAAGATCTAGTTGTTCCTAGCTAGTTAATCTATTTGTCAAACTCAAGTCAATTATGGCCAAAATTGAATACTTTAATTTTTATAATTTTTATAATTTTCAATTTTTGTGGCTTTTAAAATAAGTATGCAAATGCAAAAAAATATACACATGAATGCGAAGGAAGAAGGCTTACCGAGCATACCCCTAAACTTAAACTGGACAGTGTCCTCACTGTCAGGCTGCACCAAGTGGGTCGAAAATGTCGGCAATTTTCTGCTTATTATTATTATTATTATTATTATTATTAATCATATTTACAAATGATACACACCCCCAAACTTATTTGAAATAAAGTTTTGGAAAAATTGATTGGAAATTCGGGGGTGAAAGTGGAGGAGATTTAATCGGTGTAGATCGGCTCCTGCAAAAACAGGAGCTCCTCCGATGGGTCCGTTGTGAGAAACGGTTTCAATCGATGTCCATTGACTTTGAATAAAGTACCGTCTTCAGGATTTTCAAGATCGACCGCACCATGTGGATAACCGGTGCGAACTTCAAATGGCCCTTTCCACCTAGAACGGAGCTTGCCGGGGTGATAATGTAACCGAGTGTCATAGAGTAAAACCTGTTGACCAGGTTTAAATGTTTTTCGCAGAAGGTGTTTATCATGGAACACCTTAGTTCGGTTTTTAACAATTACGGTATTATCATAAGCCTCATCCCGCAGCTCTTCTAGTTCATTTAACTGCAGCTTTCGATTGCTGCCCGCATCTCCTAATGATAAATTCAACTCTTTGATTGCCCAAAATGCCTTATGCTCAATCTCTACTGGGAGGTGGCAAGCCTTCCCATAAACAAGCCGGTATGGAGACATACCAAGATCGGTCTTGTATGCAGTACGGAAAGCCCATAGTGCATCGATCAGTTTGAGTGACCAATCTTTACGGTTTTTAGAAACCGTTTTCTCCAAGATTTGCTTAATTTGCCGATTCGAAACCTTGGCTTGCCCACATGTTTGGGGATGGTATGGCATTGACAGCTTGTGGGTAATAGAATATTTGCGCATTAAGGACTCAAAAGTCCTATTGCAAAAGTGAGAACCAATATCACTTATAATCGCTCGAGGGTGTCCAAACCGAGAAAAGATATGTTCTTTAAGAAATCGAACGACAACCTTGTTGTCATTCGTTCGGTTAGGCACAGCCTCGACCCATTTCGACAAGTAGTCAACAGCCAAAAGAATATACACATTCCTAAAGGAATTGGGAAATGGTCTCATGAAGTCTATTCCCCAAATATCAAAAACATCCACAACCAAAATTGGTTGGAGCAGTATTTCGTTTCTCCGCGATATCCGGCCCAAGTGTTGGCACCGGGAGCATGTCTTGTAGTATTCATATGCATCCTTAAAGAGTCATGGCCAATAGAAACCACACTGCAAGATTTTCTCGGTTGTCTTCTTTGGGCCAAAGTGCCCGCCACACGCTTGATCGTAGCAAAAAGACAGCACACTCTTAAAATCGTTTTCCGGTACACACCGACGAATGATTTGGTCGGAACAGTATTTAAAAAGATAAGGTTCATCCCAGTAAAAGTGCTTTACTTGGGACAAGAAGCGGAGTTTATCCTGTCTCGACCAATCTTTAGGTATCAAGCCGGTGGCCAAGTAATTTACGATATCAGCGAACCATGGTTCGCAAGAAACGGTTAAAAGTTGCTCATCGGGAAAAACATCTTTGATTGGAATTTCAAGTGTAGGCGAAGAAGGGAGTCGTGAAAGGTGATCGGCCACTACGTTTTCACATTCTCTTTTGTCCCTTATGACAAGGTCGAACTCTTGGAGTAAGAGGATCCAACGTATTAGCCTCGATTTAGCATCCTTCTTCGCAAAAAGGTGGCGAAGAGCTGAATGGTCCGTATACAAAATAACTGGAGAGCCGATTAAGTAAGGACGAAATTTTTCAAGTGCAAACACAACTGCTAAAAACTCTTTTTCTGTTGTTGTGTAGTTTAGTTGGGCCTCATTTAATGTACGGCTAGCGTAATAAATCACGTGCGGTATTTTATTAATGTGCTGTCCAAGAACAACACCAATGGCAAAATCTGATGCGTCGCACATAATTTCGTAGGGATGCGTCCAGTCTAGAGATGAAAGAATGGACGCAGAAATGAGAGAGTGTTTCAATGACTCGAACGCTTCCATGCACGTTGAGTCAAAATCAAATGTTGTGTCCTTGGCTAATAAGAGAGTCAAGGGTCTAGCAATCTTGCTAAAATTCTTGATGAACCGTCTATAAAAACCGGCGTGGCCAAGGAAAGCTCGGATGTCTTTGACGCATTTAGGAGGAGGAAGATTAGAAATGACCTCAATTTTGGCTTTATCAACCTCTATGCCGTTTTTCGAGATGACATGTCCTAAGACAATACCTTCTCGTACCATAAAGTGGCACTTCTCCCAATTTAAAGTTAGGTTCTTATCCCTACAGCGGGTAAGAACTGAGTCAAGATGTAGTAAACACTCGTCGAAGGAGTTACCAAAAATGGAGAAATCATCCATAAAGATCTCCAAAAACTTTTCAACCATGTCTGAAAAGATCCCCATCATACACCGCTGAAATGTAGCGGGTGCATTGCATAACCCAAAAGGCATGCGACGATAAGCAAAAGTGCCAAAAGGACAAGTAAATGTGGTCTTGTCTTGATCCTCTTTGGCTATGGGGACTTGGTTATAGCCGGAATAGCCATCTAAAAAGAAGTAGAACTCGTGCCCAGCCAATCGTTCTAGCATTTGGTCAATGAAAGGTAAAGGAAAGTGGTCTTTCCTTGTCGCGGCATTGAGTTTTCTATAGTCGATGCAAACTCGCCACCCAGTTTGGGTGCGAGTAGGAATTAACTCATTTGCCTCATTGGTAATGACCGTGATGCCCGATTTCTTTGGCACAACATGAATGGGGCTAACCCATTGGCTATCCGAGATAGGGTAAATGATACCACTATCAAGACATTTAACAATCTCCTTCTTGACAGCCTCTTTCATTATGGGGTTGAGGCGTCTTTGTGGATCCCTTACCGGCTTGGTATTATCCATCAAGTGTATATGATGTTCAACTATGAGGGGACTAATCCCCTTGATGTCCGCCATAGACCAGCCAAAAGCTTGCCGATTATTTTGTAAGACCATTAAAAGGGCCTTCTCTTGCTCAAGAGCTAGAGAGGCCGATATGATGACGGGTAGGGTCTCATTCTCACCTAGATAAGAATATTTAAGGTGCGACGGCAAAAGCTTTAGTTCAAGTTTAGGAGGTGAAACAATTGATGGTAACAATGGTGTAACTGTTTCAAACTCGAAGAATTCCATCAAAGATTCAAATCGAGTGTACGCAACCGAGTCGGATGGTTCAACTAACTCATCCGAAAAAGCAAAAGACTCAAACTCAGGTGGTGAGTCTTCAAAATTGTCTACAAAGGTGAAACACTCATAATCGTTGTCCGCCGTGAAAGCTGTGTCGGATTCTAGGAGGAACGCACTAGTGGCGTCAACACTGCTGTGATCAAACATAAAATTTTCGAACTCACAGTCCTCCGCGATCTCATTGATCGAGCAAACATCAAGTACGCTAGAATTAGGCTCGGAAGGCTGATTTCCCAACTTAAAAATGTTGAGTTCAATTGTCATATTGCCAAAAGATAGATTCATCAAACCATTACGACAATTGATCACCGCATTAGAAGTCGCAATGAATGGTCGACCAAGTATCACCGGAATTTGACTCCGGGGGTTAGCTACAGGTTGTGTATCCATAACAATAAAGTCAACGGGGAAAATGAAATCCCCTACTCTAATTAACACATCCTCCAACTCTCCCCTAGGATGGGTGATGGATCGGTCAGCCATTTGGAGAGTACAATGAGTGGGCTTAAGCTCTCCAACGCCTAATTGCTCGTACACAGAATAAGGTAGAAAATTGACACTAGCACCAAGATCTAATAGTGCTCTATTGATGTTCTTGTCCCTAATTGTTATCGAAATAGTAGGACAACCGGGGTCCTTGTGCTTTTGGGGTAAAGATTGAACAAGAGCATCACTAACAGCACTAACCACGAAAACTTTCTTTGGTACTTGTGACTTCCTCTTTTTGGTGCATAAGTCCTTTAAGATTTTTGCATATGAAGGAACTTGTTGGATTGCATCCAAGAGAGGGATATTTATGCTAACCTGTTTGAACAACTCTACAATCTTCTCCATTTGTGGAGTTGGTTTATTGGATCTCAACCGGTTTGGAAAAGGAACATTTTGAAAAGTTGTTGAGTCCAATTTTTGTGGATCAGATTGTGGAGTTGGAACGGATCCCCGTGTAGATGTGCTCGTGTTGTGAGAAGTGGGTCCGTTCGAGCTAGAAGAAGTAGAGCCTTGTGAAGGATGGAGAATGGGCTCTAATGAAGAAGAAGAAGAAGAAGAAGAAGAAGAAGGTGAAGAACATGAAGAAGGACCATCGGCAGGGGTGTCATTGTTAATACCCACATTATTTTGCAACACTTTTCCGGATCACAACGTGGTCACAGCATTTACGTTATGATTTTGCTGTTGATATGCAGCATGTGCGTGACCGGGATTTGGCAGTGGTTGAGATGGAAGCTTTCCTTTTTCTCGCTCGCTCAACGCAGTATTGAGTTGTGCAATTTGTGCCTAAATAGATTTGATGCTTTGATCGTGTGAGGCACTGTTTTGCACCAAAGATTGAATAGAAGTCTCTAACCTTACTGCGGATTGTGTAGATTGCTTTAGGAATGCATCTAGACTTCTTTCGAGCGAGTTAACCTTGTCATTATGAGGTGGAACAAAATTGTTTGGCGGGTAAGAATTGTTGGGCATAAAATTGTTCGTTTGGTTAGGGTAAGGTTGCTGTTGGAAAGGTTGCTGAAATTGAGTTTGTGGAGGTGCTTGTTGTTGTGGAGGAGGAGGCCTTTGAAAATTGTTGTTTCCTTGGAATTGTTGATTTTGGTTCCAAGCGAAATTTGGGTGACTCCTCCAACCCGGATTGTATGTCGAAGAGTATGGATCGTTTCTTTGTCGTTGCTGAAAGGCAGCATCGACTTGATCATGTCCTTGAGTAGATGGATTGTAAGGACACTCTTCGGTGAGATGTGATGGATCCGAACAATAAGCACAAACAGTTCATGGGGGCACAACAGGGGCAGGAGAAGGCGATGAGATTTTGGTCTCAATCACTTCTAGCTTTTTCGTAAGTCCGGCTATCTCGGCCTTCATAGCAATCGACATATCCAAGTGATGTATGCCTGCCCTAGACTGACCAATAGAAGAAGATGAGGTGGTTTTGGTGCTCTCCCACTGAATTGTTTGTTCACTAAGATCCTCGAGAAACTGCCACGCTTCCTTACTAGATTTGGTTAGAAAGTGATCTTGACAAATGATTTCGAGCAACTGCTTCGTTGCCGGGTTCAATCCCTCGTATAATATTTGGCAAAGTTGCCAATTTTCGATCCCATGGTGAGGGCATTGAACGAGTAGGTCTTTGAATCTTTCAAAACACTTCCAAAATGGTTCGGAAGAAAGCTGAGAAAATTGTATAATCTCGTTACGGATTCTAGCAGTCTTGTGATGAGGATAGAACTTTTTAAGAAAAGCTTTCACAAACTCTTCCTAATTCTTAATTGAATGCGACGCTGTGCTGTATAGCTACTTCTCGGCTAAGTCACATAAGGTGAAAGGAATGACCCTCAGCCTTATAGCATCGTCGGATAATTGGGTTGTTTTCATCATAGCGCAAACGTTTTGGAATTTGTTGATAAAGATATATGCATTTTCGGATTCCAATCTGTGAAACTTAGGCAGCATATTGATGAAGTGGGGTTTGATCTCAAAATT
Organism: Agapanthus africanus; assembly: GCA_030015575.1. NCBI lineage: Eukaryota > Viridiplantae > Streptophyta > Magnoliopsida > Asparagales > Amaryllidaceae > Agapanthus > Agapanthus africanus. The sequence goes on along the minus strand of JASDDO010000024.1, from coordinate 793,556,921 downwards.
GTCCCCATTTGCCGGTGGGAGTGAAAGACAAATAGGTAGGGCGGTGCGGATTGGGTAGAAAAGATCCTGGAGTGCGATTCGTTGGGGCGCTTCAACAGGCGGGTGATTCAGGTTATTCGCACCTAACAGAGGTGGAATCAGTCCCGTCGGTAAGGTGTTGTTAGGATTGTATCCCGACATACCTTCAGAAGAAGAGTTTGAAGGTGAAAGTGAAGAAGTGGAAAGGATTTCGACTTCGGAGTGGAAAGGTTCGTCGGTCGGTACCAACGAAACACGGACTAATCGGGCGCTAGTGTCCCTAGTCCAACCGGACATACACTAATGAGGTAGTGTAGTCAAAGAGGTGAAAGACAGAATGTGGAGGTAAGAAAACGTCAATGAGAAGAAAGTGGTGTAAGTGAGGTGCAAGGATTTCTTTAGCGACAAGTTGCAAGTTTTTGAAAAGATTTTGTCCTTTTTTATGTGGAGCTTTTTGGAAAAGGATTTTTGAGAAGAGACTTTGACACAAATGCAATCAACCACAAATGCACAATCAGGCCTAGATCTAGGGTCACCTAGGTCAGCGAGACAGCTCCTAACTGTTCCAAAGGGCTAGAAATAGGACCTTAAACCGCCTCTTCACCGCCAATTGCGGCCAGGTAAGTGCCAGGTGAGTGGGAGGCTCTCCACTACAAGTAGTGGCCCTAATTAAGTAACCACTCGCCTTAGACACACTTGCCTAGACACCGCAAAGTCAGGTTAGAATTAACGGCCGATACCTATAACTAGTCCTCTGTCCTATTGAGCGCGACGTCCTTAGGGCTGAGTCTAGTATTTTTTAATTAAATATGGTCAATGCAAATGCCTTATGTGATTTCTGGGGTCCTGGGAAGGGTGATGAAATCCCCACCCAATCTGAATTGGTCTCAAGCCCCTTAAAGTCCGATTAAAGATATGCAAAACAGTAAATCACTTGCAATCAATTTTTTTTTAGCGCGGCGCAAAGAATCCTACAGAGAATCAATTATTGTAAGGGGGAAGATTTTTAAGCGCAAAGAATCCTGCAGAAGATTTGGCAAAAGATATATGGGGATTTGCAGAAGAGGGAAAGAGAAAACAAACCGAGTAAATTTCGAGCGATGACTGGACCAGATGGCCGCGGAACCGCTGTCGGAGGGGGTATACGGCGGCGGAAGAGCGGCGCAGGTGAGGGTTCAGGTCTCTGGAAAAATTTTGCTGTTCTTTTGTTGAAGTCCCCTTCTGTTCTGATCTCCCTTTTTCTGTTTCGCACTCTGGATTTTTTCAGATCCGTCGATCCTGCAAAGATTCACACAAGAAACCCTTCAAACAATAAAAGATGATAGAATTTTTATATTTTTTATATTTTTTTTTCAATTTTTATGATTTTTATATTTTATATTAACCCGAAATTACAAAAAGGAAATTTTACGCCATCCCCGGCAACGGCGCCATTTGATTTGGATGGATTTTATAAATCAAAAAAATATAATTACCGCAATCAAGAACGGCGTCGCTTGGTAGCTAGCCGGTGAGTACGGGTCGGTCCACAGGGATGGTGTAAACTTCCTAGTTGTTCCATTTGATTTGGATGGATTTTATAGATCAAAAAATATAATTACCGCAATCAAGAACGGCGTCGCTTGGTAGCTAGCCGGTGAGTACGGGTCGGTCCACAGGGATGGTGTAAACTTCCTAGTTGTTCTTACGAGCTAATTCCAAAGGGTGTTGGATCTTTTATCACAAAAACTAATTTGAGTTATACTAGGATTAGGAAACTTGCTATGATTAGGTTTAGGTAAAGTTTGGTAAAATAAAGATTTGCACCTCTTTCAATGCCCTAAATTAGATATCTTTTTAGGAGTTATGGTAATTATTAATAAAGGGGATTAGGATGATCGGGACGAAACTATGTTTCTTCCTCTAGATCCTTGTCCGTCCTTTCTTAATCCTTACCCTAACCTCCATGAAAACATTCATATCCAGTCTTTTATACTATGGTATCACCGTTACCTTGTGGGTAGGGTGCCGTAGGGAGCGGAATATGAAAGTATGTATGGAGTCCTAATTATTCATAAGTGATTGGGCAAGAAAGGGGTGAGATCTTCATCTCTCAAACCCTTCCCTATTCCTAACCCTAACAAGCGAGGAAACTACTCGCTCATTGAGAGATCTATTAAAAACATGATTTTTATTTTGGTTTTAGATCTAAGAGATTAATTACCTACTGCAGATTAAGAAATTCTAAACTAGATTAAACTAAGGCAAAAGAATAATTTGTCTAGGGCAAGAATTAAAACTAGAGCTAAGGCAGAAATTAAAAGAAACTTACAAAATGATGCTCTCAAAACTTCAAAGGAATCCGAATTTTATTCATAAAAAGAGGCATGACCTAATACAAGATTTAGAGTTCCTATTTATAGGACATAGGAAACCCTAGGGTTACAATGACTCGCACATCTGCTATTACAAAAATACCCCTAGGAAGACTAGTCAACGCGCCGCCAGAGTTTTGGTAAAATTTCCCACCGACACGTGCTATACCCGGCCGCGGAACCGTGGCCATAGGCCAGGTTTGGCCAAGGTTCCGCGGCCAAATAGTGGACTTGTGTCTTCAAACTTTCTGTGATGCTTCTGGGTATTTTTGTCTTCCTATTTCTTTGGTTCTGTCTTCAAAATGTCTTTTGGTTTTCTTCCAGATCTCCACAGTGAATAATTGTAGTGGAATTTTTACCGTTTCTTTGTGTCGCTGCCTTGTGCTTTGTGAACTGCTGTTTATTGATCTTTATTATCTTTTAAAATGCCGGCACGATCAAGAATTCACCATTTATCATTCGTAGTCTTACTTTGTATCATCTTTTTCGTCAATTTCACCGTTTCTATTCCAAGAACCTGTAACCTGAAATCATGTAGCAGACATGGGTCAAAAGCACCTGTTTATTTGTAAAATGCATAAGAATGGGGAATATAATAATGCAATATTATGATATGAACATTGACGTCCGGGGATATGGCCAGTTTATGAACCGCAATCTCTGGGTCTAATCCTGGCATCTCGGAATAATTCCATGCGAAGCAATCTTTATGCTGCATGAGCACGTCCAAGACCGATGTTGATCTAATTCCAGTGTCGCGGATTTGGGTTCATGCTTCTGCGGCGGAATTATCCTCCATCTGTCGGATAGAGCGAACTTGCCGAGTTGATACCGATCTTTGACCCAGTTCTTGAAGGTGAAACAATCTTCGAGAGGATGTCCTATTGCTCGGTGATAAGAGCAATAGTCTGGGTGAGAGACTTCGCCTGCTTGCTCAGGGTGTTTAGACTCCGGCGGTGTAATCATTTGATGTCTTATAGCGAGGTCAAGTGTCTTCTTTGTCTTGTCTTGAGGAAAAGAGTATGCTCGACTCATCTTCTTCATCAGGGACAAATCTGGACCGCTCGATTCCCGCTCGCGTGATTTCTTGGTCCCGCTTTGTCGTTTCTGAATGCCTTTACCGCTTTTTGACTTGTTTCTGCCTCTGCGTCGGGCCTTTTTTACAACAGGTTGACAGGGAGCGGCATTTTCATCTTTCGCAGCCTGTTGGAGAAGGCGTTGCGTCCTGGCTTTCTCGTAGATGGCCATTTCACGATTGTGGTCGTCTCGAACTTTTTGACCAGCTTCCCTTATAAGCTTGTCCATTTGTTCTTCGAACGACGGACTGGGCATTTTTACGTCGGGGACTTTTTCTGGTTCAGGATTAGCACTCTCCCATTGAGCATCTCCTTCTTCATCAAAGTCATGTACGACATAGCAGCCACGGAGTAGCTCCCGTTTCTTGGACCGAACATATCCAAGCCCGATCGCTTCTATTCTCCCGTTGGGCAACTTGCACTGAGTTCCGGGAACGTTCCAGACCCTGTCATAGAACTTGGCTTTTAAAGCGGTTTGTTTGAAGGGTATCCCTTGGCGCTTCAACAGCCTTTTCAAGCTTTCTGTATAATATCTAGGCAAGCGGATGGGTTGAATCCTGTCAAGTGTAGGATCCACGCCGTGCCAGATTTCTTTTTTCACTTTAGTTTCCCCGGAGCGGTAGAATGGGATCCCCTTTTCGCCTTCTCGCCTGGGAGGGACATAGAACGTCTGCAGCTCTTCCACACTGTAGGTATCAAGTGCGTCCAGTTTTTTATGATGTTTGGGTGGAACCATGGCAACTTGCAAACTTTGCTCTTCATCACCGAATATTTGTATTGAAGGCCGAGCAGGGAATATAGCATGGACCTCATCTTTCGAATCGCTGCCAAAGATCGACATAGGAGCGGACGGTTCCGACTTGTTGTACTAGGGTGGGCCTGAATAAACCATCTCTTCTTCTTCCTCAGTATCACTCCCGAAAACAGGAATGGTGGTAATAGCTTTGTTCTCCGGTTTATGACATCTCTCCGTGTCTTCGAAATCTGGCAAGAAGTATTTTGCATCTTCATACTTCGTTTACGGAGAAGGGATTCAGCTCTCCTATCACGGTATACTCGAGACCATCCTTGAAGTATTTCATACACTGATGTTGTGTAGAAGGGATGATGTTGTACTCGTGTAACAAAGGCCGGCCGAGCAAAGCGTTATAGCATGTCTTGGCTTCAATGACGTGGAACTTAACATCTGTGACAAGTAATCCGAATCGCAGCGTCAATATTACAGACCCAAGAGTCCGCGATGATTGGGAGTCAAAACCAGAAATGGTGATTTTATCACGAGCGAGATGCTGGACACTCATGCAGATTTCCTTCAATACTCGCACGTTGAGAAGAATGACGGAAGACCCATTGTCGACCAGGATTTTGCCTATCTTTATATTGTGGCAGTATCCCGAGACACAGAGGGGACGGTTGTGCTCGCACGTCCTAAGGAGAAGGTCTTCATCGCCGAAGGTGATATCAGCCATGTGTACCTCCTCTAGCTCGTCCTTCATCTTTTCCTCGTAGAGAAAAGCTTGGAATTGCTCTGGTTCTTCTAGCGCCTTGATCAATGAATCTCTCGCTTCTTTGGATAGTAGAAGGGCGTCGAGAATACTGAGCTGCGAGGGTAACTTCCTCAAGTGTGCCAGAACATTGTAGTCTACCTTACTCTTCTTTGGCGGGTCCTTGGCAGTCAGCTCTTTCATGACTTGGTCGTCCAAGGCGATATCCTCGGAGACCTTTTCTTTTCCCTTATCTTTTTTGCTCGTAGATCCGAGATTCTTTTCTGGGAGCGTGCGATTGCGCAGCTGAATGTCACAGGTCTTCAGTTCTTCCTCTTCTCCCAATGTGGATTCTTTAAAGAGGGGGTCCAGAGCCATTTCTTCGTCAGAGTTGCTTCCGAAGGTGAGAATTTGCGATCCGCCAAGGTCGTCCATGGAGCTTCTTCAACAAAAGAACAAGTTGCCCCCGGTGTGTCCGTCTTCTTAGGAGTGTGCGGCCGTGGTGGGTTTACTTTCCACTTCTTGGATAGCGCAAACTTGCCTTGTAGGTACTGATCTTCGATCCATCCCTTAAAGACAAAGTAATCCTCGATCGGGTGACTTACCGTTTGGTGGTAAGGGCAGTAATTGGGATTATTCACTTCGCTGGGTTGCGGCGGTCTCCTGGGATTCAGCAAACTGATAAGCCTGTTGCGCATAGCCAGTTCGAAAAGCCTCTTCGTCTTGTCCCGTGGGAATGAGTAAGGACGCTTCATTTTCTCATTGTAATAGCGCCGTCTCTCTTCCAGTTGATCTGCTAGCTTTGGGGCACTGGGCTGTTGCTGAGTGTTCGCAACGAAGGTCGCCTTCCCTTTACCCTTATCGTTCCGAGGTTTCGGCTTCGGGGGCGACGGTCTGTGACCCATTTGATCCATTTGGGCTAGCTTATCGATTAAAGACTGGAACATGGTCGGTTTAAAGAACATCATGAACTATGAAATAGTTGCATGAGGATCTAGAGTGCCCACGAACATGCCTACTGCTGGTGCTTCTTCGATGCGCTGCTCGCACTTCGACTACATGTTCCGCCATCGGATTGCATATTGAACCCAAGTTTCGCCCGGCTTCACCCTTACATTGATCAAAGCTGTTATCGGGGTACGTTCGCTGGCGCTCGCGAATCGCTGAGTGAATAGCAACTCCATCTCTGTGAAAGTTTTGACGGAGTCGTTCGGAAGCTCGGAGTACCATTCAAACGCCGTTTCCGATAAGCTGCCGATGAATTGGCGAAGCAAGAGCTTATCATCGCTCCCGGTGTTGCCACAAAGAGCCCTGAACTGAGCAACATGTTGATGGGGATTGCCTGTCCCCTTGTAGACATGGAATTTCGGGATCGTGTAGCCCGGCGGGTATTTGATCTGATCGTACCAGCTCGGATATGGTCGCCCTGTTTTGACAACTTGGCCGGCTGCTTCATTTGCCTGGTGAACTCTTATTTGCTGAGCAATATAGTCATCCAGGGCAGCTTTGGAGATTGTTTCCTCCTTGGCTGTTGAAAGAGCCGGAGGTGGATTTGACGTTTCTCCTCTATCATCTTCAGGGATAATCGGAGGATCTTCGGCTGGAGGATCCGGCTGTATCATCATCCCGACCATGTCTTGGAACAGGAGAGCCATTTTCTTTATATTGGCCGCTTGTTCCGCAGCCTCCTTGTCCTTCTTTTCAAGCATTCTACGAAGGAATTCAGTATCGGTCTCGTGTTCGCGCCGTTGTTCCGATGACGCCTCCGGGCTTTCTTTTGGTCCGGTGAGTGCGGCCATCGCAGTTAACATCTCCTGGAGCTTCTGCTGCTGCTATTCCTGGGCTCTTGTGATGGATCGGGTGAGTGGTCGGTGGCCCGTTGAAGCGCGGCTATCTTCCTTCCCAGATGCCATGTAAACGGTGTGGACCACCATGCCCCCAGACTTGGGGCGTTTGGGTTCGGTGCCTTTGACTTTTCCCGCAGGCACGAGGATCTTCTCCGGCCTTCTCTTTTTATGAGTGGTCGAAGTTGAGGGGGCCGTCGAGGTGGGCACCCAGATAGCTTTTCGTGGCTTGGCAGGATGGCTTACTTCCTGTTGGACCTTCAGCTTCTTGTGCTGGTGGGAGAAATTTGGATCGATCACCGAGTCTCGGGCCTGCCGCCAGACTTTATAGATCTTGGAGGATAGCCGCTGCGGGGACTGTTCTGGCTTTGCTTCCGCAACCTTCTCTAGTGGAGGAGGGGATCTTTTCAGTATGGCGGTAGGAGAATTCCTACGCACCTTATTTAGCAGCTCAAAGCTGTTCTCGGTTGGAACAACAGCATTAATTTCCGCCGTCGGGGCTGGTGGAGTTAGCCCAGAAGGGGTGTTGCCTCCTAACTTCCTCACTCGGCGCCAGTGGCGACGTCGAGCACGTCGAGATGTGGGAATTGGCTCGGTGATGGGGATGGTCTTGTCTTGCTCCCTGTTCAGGTGAGGGGCTGTTGCCGGTGTCAGCCTATTAAAGACTGATGTCTTTTGAGCAGCAGGAGCGGGAGTGGGAGTTGGGACGGTCAGCCTTGTAAAGACTGACCCCTTGGCAGGAGAAGTCGCCTTGACGACTTCAGGAGCAGGTTTGGTTACTCTCTTCGGAATAACCTTCTCTGGGACCGCAAGCTTCATTGTGGGCCCGCAGGAGTTTTGGCCCAATCTGAAGAAGACCGAGACACTGGTGTTGGGCGACCCGTTGAGAGGGGCCGCAGCAGCTGTACGTCGATCGAAGACCGACCTCTTGGGAGCTTCTGGTACGGGCACTGGGGCAGTGAAGCTCATCGGCGGGAGCATGGTCCCGAAAAACAGTCCAGTAGTAGCCTGGGTGACCTGTTCTACCGGCATCGTGAACAGTGATGCCGCTTGAGGTCTGTAGGCCACACCTCGAGGTGAGGCGGAGCGTGGGTTGCAGCTGCAATTGGAGCACTTCGAGCAAGTGAATGCTATTGCTGTTTGCTTTCTGCGCCAAGCAAGAGACCAAATCTTAGTAACTTGAAACCCAAGGGCAACCATTAACAAACCGCGATTCGTTCGCGAATACGACACACGAAGTGTGGAGCGGAAAGAGGAAAAGATCCCACCGGGTGTGCCAAAATTTGTTCACCTCCGAACAACGGGGACGCGACCGCGCGGGTCCGTCTTGCCTGAGATTCGGGGTAGATGCTAATTGGTGCTATCTGTCCACCTCTCCGAAGATGCCAAGTTGATTTATGGCACCATGTATCGAAGGTTTAAATGGATGCGTCCGATGTAGCAGACTTCGTTAGATTCCCCCTCGTTTAAGGTTTTTTTTATTGTGGGGACGCTCTTCCCTGCAGGCGCAAGCCCCTGCAGTTAATTACGCTACCGCATCGCGGTAACAACTTTCTCCTTCTCCATATGGTCACTTCGTGTCGTGGGTGTTTGTTTTGTGTTCGGTTTCCCGTGGATTGTATACGGAGACTAAGTTATGTTGTTGCCCGTAGGACATGGATTAGTCCAAATCCGTATCTTTCTTAGATTTGGGTTTGGGGGGGTTGTGTTTAAGGATACGTTATCCTTATTTGAGGCTAAGATCAACTTAAACGTTCGTTAAGGACACATTAGTCTAATTTTAGACTAAGATCGACTTAACGGGACCGTTTAGATCCGACAAGAGAGCAATTGGGCTCTATTGTTTAGTTTAGTGACATTGTGGTCGATAAGTAGTTTAAGGACATTGCGGTCCAATATTAGTTTTAAGACGTTGCGGTCAAGGTGAAAGACATCATAGTCCATGAGTTTAATGACCTCACAATCTAGTGTTAGTTTTAAGACATCGCGGTCGAGATTAAGGACATCATAGTCCGTGAGTTTAAGGACCTCACAGTCCGATATTAGTTTTAAGACATCACGGTCGAGGTTAAGGACATCATAGTCCGGTATTAGTTTTAAGACATCACGGTCGAGGTTAAGGACGTCATCATCCATGAGTTTAAGGACCCCACAGTCCGATGTTAGTTTTAAGACATCACGGTCGAGGTTAAGGACATCATAGTCCGGTATTAGTTTTAAGACATCACAGTCGAGGTTAAGGACGTCATAGTCCATGAGTTTAAGGACCCCACAGTCCGTAGCAGTGTGTGGTTGTTGGGACCCGTTACCTCTCCGACGACGTTGAGGAATTACAACGACAGATATCAGAGGAGTAAAGAGATGTACCCTCGAACCAGGTGTAAATTGATTGGGAGAGCAGTTGTGCTCAGTTCAATTTAAATTGAGGACTTATGGCCAAAATTGGGCTAAGTCCAGTTAAAAATGTTCAACATTTTATTTATATTTGGTCTGTTAGGCCTTTACTTGGGCTCTGTCCTTTTAAACAATGCATAGCATTGGGCTTTTTAATTAAATGCATATCATTTATATTTGGCCTGTTAGGCCTTTACTTGGGCTCTGCCCTTTTTAAATAATGCACAGTATTTAAATTGGTCTGATAGACTTTACTTGGGCTCTGCCCCCTTTTAATAATGCATAGCATTTAAATGGTCTGACAGTGCGCCACGTGGCTTGTCAGGCGCTTTGCGCCAATTAAAGAGCGCAAGGCGCCAGTGCATGTGGAGGTGACACGTGTCACGCTCTAGTGAGCGCAAGTCTGTTAGCGCAGTGCGCTGCGCCAGTGCGCTGCTGACACATGGCGCGCTCTGGTGCAGTGCGCCACGCCAAGAGCGCAGTGCTCTATTTTTAGGAGCGCAAAGAGCAGATTGTTCTGTGGTTGACACGTGGCGCTCTCTGGCGCAGTGCGCCAATCCAAGGAGCGCAAAGACGCATTTCAAAAGTGCAAGGCACTGTCCAATAGCGCAGAGCGCATCTTGATCCAATTTAGATCAAAGGAACAAGCTTTTCTTGTTCCAAAGAGGTTCTACCTCAAGATTCAAGAACCAATGGTTCATCAAAAGGCTGTGCCTTTATATAGATCAAAAGATGTAGGGATGAAGTAAATCACTTCTTTTGATTGGATCTTTATGATTTTTTTATATATTGAAGATCTTGATCTTGTTCTTAGATCTTTGATCTTTTTAGAAGAAATTCTTCTTTTTGTGAGGTGTTTTCATCTCTATTCTTCAAGAATCAAGTTCTTTACCTTCAAAGATGAAGAAGATGATCTTCTTTCTTCAAAGGCTTGCCTTTCAAATTTTTCAGAGAGTTTTCTCTTTTCTATATGTCTGTATATGTGTGAGACTTAGAGTCTAGGGGCCTTTATATAGGGCCAATTGGTTTGTTAGGTTAGTTACAGAGATCTTTCTCTGATTGATCTGGGGATATTTCCTCACCGTTGGATCTTTGATCCTAAGGCCTCTGTTTTACAGAAGACAATCTTCTTATTTTTAATAAGATTGGAAAAATCTTTCTAGAATTTTAATTCTAATTAATTATTAATTTATTATTAAAACTCCAGTGCTGGCGCAGTTGGCACTAGCGCGCCTGCGCTTGACACGTGTCGCGCAGCGCAGTGCGCAGCGCAACTGCGCTAGCGCGCCTGCGCTTGACACGTGTCGCGCAGCGCAGAGCGCAGCGCAACTGCGCTAGCGCACCACTGTTTGACACGTGGCGCGCAGTGCAGAGCGCAAGTTATCTGAAGCGTTGCTTCCTTTAATTTGAATTTTAAAACAGAGCCTTGCTCTGATTTAGGGTGCGCTGCCTTGGGCGCAGCGCTCCTTACACTAGCGTGTCTGCTTTTGACACGTTGCGCTCTGCGCGCAGCGCAAGAGATCTGAAGCATTGCTTCACCTTTTGAATTTTGAAATTCAAACAGAGTTTTGCTCTGATTGGGGAAACAACCCTCTTGGTGTTGCCTGACAGTGAGGGCACTGTCAAGTTTAAGTTTGGGGATGTGTTCGGTAAGCTTTCTTCCCTCGCATTCATATGTATATTTTTGCATTTGCATACTTATTTTAAAACCGATAAAAATAAAAAAATTTAACAAAAATATATAAAAATTGAAAAGTTCAATTTTTGGCCATATTTGACTTAAGCTCAACATAATGGTTGACTAGTTAGGAAAAACTAGATCCTAATCTTAGTAAATTAAAAATCTTAAAAATAACCTTTCTTAAAGTTTAACTATAGAAAATATACGTCCTTATAGTTTATTTAGAAACAGGCAAATTTTGAGTTCAGTTCTTGGGCTAAATCGAAATAAGGGAAGAGTATTGAAAGCTTTATTTGAAGTATAAGTCTAAAAAATAATTCTAAATCTTAAGTCCAAATTCTGAAAATATATACCCTACTTTATGCACATACACGCACCTTAAAATTTGGGATAGTAGAGGATACCTTGAAATGCTCTTGTCTAAAATCCTTAGTATGAAAGAAAATAAAATAAAAGTATAAGTGGTGAATAAAGAGAATAAAAAAATGAACACTGGTGTTGTAATTACTTAAGGCAGCATAAATAAAAAATATAGAGAGGGTGCTTTATCACCTAGTGCCTTAGATCAACTGGTTTGGGAGTCACCGCTAAGCCTTAGATATTGCAAGATGAGGAATTACGCCTAAATGCGCAAGCACATTTTGTACTCGGTCGTTTAGTGCCTCAAGAAGTATTAACGGTCGCATGAAGGATGTGTGAGCAATTTCATCTAAAATTCACCAACTAAAAGTATTTTGGAAGATGGACAAGAGTATGATAGCTTGAATTGAATTTCCAAGTGTAGGGGTGATAATTACACACACGTAGGGGTATATGATTGGGGTTTGGATGAGAGATAGGAATGAAAGATAGGACTTATACCTTCAGTAAAGATGATAAAAATTTCTAAGTTGAGATGAAACCTTAGAAGGAAAATTCAAAAGATGCTGAAAGCTTAATAAATTTGCAGAACATATACGATCTTAAGTTAAATGATAAGTGAGTGTGAAAAATACGGGTTGATGATTTCTAAGTCGAAGATAATAAAATTTCTTGCTAGAATACCGAATTGAAGAATGAAAGTCAACATGCCAAATTGATCGGATTTTGTGGGTAGTATCCGCTGAAAACCCTCAGGAGACAACACTCCTCCTACTGGGGACACTTAGAGGTTTAACGGCTTGTTGCACGAACTCAGTATAATCGCGATTTCCTGCGAAAGTGAGGTTAGGTTTTTTCGAGAATAAATTGGCTTTGCTCGGGACGAGCAAAAGATAAGTTTGGGGGTATTTGTTCATATCAGAATTTGCATTATTATATCACCCATTCTTAATCATATTTCAAATAAATATGTGCTTTTGATCCATGTCTGCTAAATAGTTGCAGGTTACAGGTTCTCAGAACAATACGGTGAAATTCATGAAAAGACGTTACAAAAGTGAGACTACGACTAACAAAAGATGAATCCGTATGATGCCGCCTAACAGTTCAAGGAACAAATGAAGATCAGTAAACAGTTCCATGCACAAAACAGTTCAAGAGCAGCACAAGATACAAGACTTCAAAGCGAAGCTTACGGTAAAAGTCCACAAATTCTGCACTGTTGGAAATCTGGAAGAAAGTAGAAAAGATTCTGAGAAACCAAGTGAAGAAAACAGAAGGAAAAGGCAACTTGTAGCATCCCTAAAGAACTGAGTCCAAGTGCTTACCATATGGCCGCGGAACCGCGGCCAAATAGGGCATTCTGCTGCGGATCCGCGGCCGTGCAGTGCACGTGTCGGTGCACGTGTCGGTGGGTGTCGGTGCGTTGACCCGGCTTTCTTAGGGTAGTCTTGTAATTTCAAGTGTGGATCAGATGTAAACCCTAGGGTTTCTCCTATCTATAAATAGGAAAGCCTACAGCCTAATTAGGCATGCCTCTTTTTATTTTCTAGATTAAATTTTCATTCCATTGCAATCGTCAAGAGGTGTCAATAAAAGTAAGTTTTTTTTATCTTGAAATTCTCCAGTTGAATTTAAATTCTGTAATTTTTTATCTGTCTTTATTTATCTGCAAGTTAATTAGGTTATTAAAACAAAAAATTATAAAAAATGAATTTTGTCGCAACTTTCCTAATGAGTGAGTAGTTCCTCACTTGTTAGGGGTATGTTTGATAGATGGAAATCTCTCACTCTTTTCTTACCCCATATAATATATTAATTAGGACTCTATTTGAATCAAACACACACCGCTCACTACGACACCCTATCCTACTAGATAGCGGTGATTCCCTAGTTAGACCGGTTGTAGTTGATTTACATAGAGGTTAGGGCTAAGAGTTAAGAAATGAAGGACAAGGACCAAAAGGAAGAAACGAAGTTTCTTCCTAGTCATGCTAATCCCCTTTGTTAACTATTACCCTAACACCTATGTTCTTAATTAGGGCAAAGGAAGCAGTGAGTAGAGTTTTATTTCCAAACTAACCTAATCCTAACCCTAGCAAGGCTTTAATTCAAATTAAATTCAATCTTAGTTTTTATAAAAATCAAAACCTACCAAAAATAGGACTTAACTCGTAAGAACTTAAAGAAAGAACACGTTTTCCCTGTGGACCGACCCATACTCAACCGGCTAGCTACCAAGCGACACCGTTATTGATTGCGGTATATTCTTAATTTTGATTTCAAAACGCACACGCAGAAAAGAACATCAATCAACATGCATTGATTACTGATTTATATACCTGCCATACTGTTTACCCGCTTTACTGTTTACCTGTACTGGCTCCTTCATGCTCATATCGTCACTTCATACTTACTGTTTCATATTCATTATTATTACACTTGTTATACATGTATTTCTATTTATTGCTATTGTGTCGCTCTGACGACCTGAGTAAGCATGCTCAGAGTGAGAAGTGGATTTAGCTCGGACCAGGACCTGACGTACCTCGAGGATATTGCGGATATCTGGACTAGCGACTCAGAGCTATACTTCCTTGATCTCTATCTGGTTAGTGTTTTGTATTTGTTTCGATTTAGTGACTGCATTTTTCATTGCCTGTGCATTGATTACTGATTACCACGTAAAGCTAGAAGCCGAAGTGTGACTACGGCACGATGTTTCCTCGACCGTAGAAGCATGGCTGGCCTTGTCAACTCCTCACATTCCGTATTTTGGGAAGCGGGACGTGACATAGAATTTTGTCACACCCCACCCCCAATACAGAGAGTATTATCCGCTCTGGCCGAAGCCGCACGGTTTTGTCCTTCGGAGCGAACCGGACCCGACTAGGGGTCACTTCCCAGGAGGTCACCCATCCCAAAACTTCCCTGGCTCAAGCACGCTTAACTATGGAGTTCTTAAGCTCCTGTAGTGCCAGTTCACTTAAAAGGCGCCTCTGTATTGAAGAATGGTATCAGAGCTGGTCCCTCAATAGTAGGTCTGTGGTTCGAGGATGAACCATTGTTCAAAGGTGGGGAGAATGTCGGGACCCGGTTCTTGCTCATGGAGCAAAGTGCCACACGGAACAAAGTGCCACGCCAAGTGTCATGTTAAGTGGGCGGGAGCCACCTCTTGAATCTGTGGGGGCCACCACTTGAGTCCGTGGGACCCACTGTAGAATAATGGGAACTCTTCGGAACACATTCCGAAAGGAGGCAGATCTGTACTATAAATGGAATGATACCACTCTTCAATACAGAGGCGCCTTTTAAATGAACTGGCACTACAGGAGCTTGAGAACTCCGTAGTTAAGCGTGCTCGAGCCAGGGAAGTTCTAGGATGGGTGACCACCTGGGAAGTGGCCCCTGATCGGGTTCGGTTCGCTCCGAAGGACAAAACCGTGCGGTTTCGGCCAGAGCGGACAATATTCTCTGTATTGGGGGTGGGGTGTGATAGGTCATGTCTGGGAGCAGGCGAGCTGACCGACACCCCCATGGGAGGGACATGAGCGCGATGGGCCTCAGGGCGGGGTGCTATGGAAAGAGACCTCGGTATGGAGCTGTGAGGCGCCCACCGGGTCATCGAGTTGGTCGCCACGGGGGATCAGTGGCCGCTCGAGATAGCGAGGCGGCGCCCAGAAGTGCCGGCGTGGGTAGTGTCTTCTCTCCCTATGTGTCGCTCCCGAGGTGGGGGAACGGAGACTTGGGGAGCTTGTCCCGCCGTTTGGACGCGGACAAGCGCATCCACGATGGACGCGAGCCGATCTATCCGAGCCAATAGGGCACGAATGGCGTTCCGGGGAGGAGGGGATCCACCCGCATCTCCGTTGTGTTAGATATATGTATGCCCTAGAGGCCATTATATGTATAGTGGATGCTTGGACATGTATATATGAATATAGATGACTTTCTCTCTCAACATGATAGTATGATATCTGGTTTACTTTATCTTGACATGTTGATTTGATCATTCTTTTATTCATTTGCACATGTTGATAAAGCCCTCAGGATATTTTCTTGACTACTGTGACTATGATGCGGATCATACAAGTGGGGCATGTGTAGTTTATAAGCATATCCTTAAACTGTTCCTAGTCGTAGGTGTATCGAGACGGGGTATCGATATTCCAGAGTAGACTAGCGTATACTATTCTTGTCCCATATGATGGGCGATTGATGATCCCATATCCATCTGGTGAGGTGACACCAAAGATTGTATGCGGGTGCTCAGTGGAGACTGGGTACACTGAACGGACTCATAGAGAACTCCTATGTGGTATTATATCTATCGCCGGATAGCAGTTCTCAGGTGACACTGGTACAGGTTAGTCTGTAGACCTAAGATCGTCATAGAGTCTTGTGTGTCCTCCCACTGTACTTTGATATCCACCCTACCACGGCTCTACTGAGTCGTGCAAACAGGTGGACTTTGGGTACAGTCCCGAGGCACATGGAGGCGATGAGCGATAGGAGGGGTCTCGTCTCTCCCGGTATTGGGGGTTGATGTTGTGCGATGCTCGATTGTCTATAATAGGAAGTCCCTGGCCAGGGCTGCTGAGATTACTGATAAGCATTATCAGTAGTTTCTCGATCTGTTATGAGCCATACACCAGCATGACTTATTGAGTTATTGGGGTCGACGATTCCATACCTAGACTCGATATGCAACATATCTGACGAGGAGACCGGACTGTACGGTAAGTGTTGCCAGTTGGCTCGACGGGAGTTTTGACAGCTTCGCTGGTTTTCTTCTGATCGCTCAATACCCGGATAGCCATTACGTTTAGCTGACCGCTTGTGGCTTGTAGGTATTTGATATGATCATCACCTACTGCCGGCGTATTGACGAGTCTTAGAGTCCCACAATGAAGTCTCCTGGCTCAGGCGAAAAGATGTGGTGTACATATGAGATATGCGCAGGGACCCGATTAAATACGGATATGTGATACCGTATATTAATCGGGCATTTTCTATTGGTCGGGTCATATGTGATATGACCGGTTTGCAAAATCAAGTGTTGATTTAACAAATGACTTTTAGATTAATTCTTTAATTAAACCCTTTTTCTATTTTTGTATGCATGCATGTATGCACATGATGATGTGCATGGACATATACATACATACATTGTATCATGGTTGTTGATACATATTTGGTGGCAATGCAAGACTCATATTGTAGTAATTATTTATTTATTTATCATTTTGAATTAAAAGAAAGGATAATTCACTCATGGTTAATGCTTATCATCTTTGACCATACTTCAACTACTTTTTAACCTTGAGTTAATTATCCTTTTGCTTTATTAACTCATTGATAAAGATCTAGATAATTACTAACCATGGTTGAAGTGTGAAGGATATAATATAGATTATTCATTCTCATCTCAATAATTCATCATATTATCTTTTGAGCTCAAGCTTAGCCACCATTATCTTCTTCTTCCTGTCTTGAGATTTTTCTTTGAGTGAAGTTCAAGGGTTTTGATTATAGAATACAAACCACATCATCATACTGCATACATCTAGCCCATTTGTGTAGGGTGTTTGCTCTACTTCATTCACATATCAAGTAAAGTAATGAGCTTTTGGTAAAGGGACTTCGGGTGGATCTTCGTGGACAAAGAAGGCTTCCATCGATCCGTTCCAAACCCTCATAGTGCCAAGGAGTCACCAAGGGAGGTCTACAAAGATTGTAATCTCTACCCTTAGTGATAGTTTTTCATTTGCATGTGATGCTTAGTTGAAAAGAAACCCTAAATTTCTAGTTATGATTCTTGTCAAGTTCACTTAGCACCTTTAAAATTAGACTATGGCATATGTGATGCTTCTAAACCCTTGATGAGGTGCTAGGTAAACCCAACAATGGTATCAGAGCCAAGCTAGAGCTTTAGGCGATATTTAGGCGAAGTTAAAACTCCGATCGAACCACGAAACACCAAATTAGACCCTTCTCTGGAAATTTTCTAAAAATATGATTTTTTTGCATTAAAAATACTCAAAAAAATCAACAGGGAATTCTAGGAGTTACTGTGAAAAACGACACCCAAATTCCACTAAAGCGCAGCGGAACCGTGGCAGAACCATGCCTTGCGCAGCGGTCCCGCGGCGGTACTGTAGAATTAGGGTTAGCTTTTTGGCACAGTACATCCGTAGGTACTTGTACATGATTCTGGGTATTTTTAATTTTACTCAAGTGTTGAGTGTTCTGGGAATTATATTGTATTTGTTGATTCGATCGAAAAGTTTAATTTCGTTTTGTCTTCCGGATATTTTAGAAAGTATTAAAATGTTCGAATAGATATCATTAACTCACTTTTTCCCGGCACGAAAAATTTTCAAGTGTTGAATTTTTCTTAAGTTTAAATCTTTTGGAAAAACGTGCAAGTAACGCAGTGGACCCTCTAGAAGAACACAAACCTTAACTCGATTATGTGACCGTCTGAACCGTCTCTAAATCTTAGGGTTTGGGGCAGTACGGCGTGTCACATGTGAGGCGTTGGCTTGACCCTTCTACGGCTGGACCATTGCTACTGTGACATGTTCTGGAAATTTTTGAACTCGGCTCAAGTGTTGTGCTATTTGGGAAATTTTGGGTATTTGATTATTCGATCGGAAAGTTTAATATTGTCTATTTATCTGGAATGTGATACAATATGTGGAATTCATAAAGTTATGCATGAAATGCGAAGTATGTGATATTTCAGATTTACGATGTCTAAACTTATTGTGGATTCCAAATGTTGTAGTTTTACACTTTCTTTTCTGTGACCGTAAGTGTAGTATGTAGTTGTATTGCCGGTTTTCGTTTCTATACATCAACGACGATCGGTGTATGCATACTTACTTACGTTGATGATATGAGATATTATGTGTTGCTGAGATATGATGTGCAGGATTGTCGCGATTGAATAGCCGGGGTTTTTATGTGAGATGAGAGTTTTATTTTCATTCATGTATAAATCAATTGTATGTAATATTCTTTTATTTGGGGCACTTCCGGGATGAGGAAGATGTTTCCATCATTGTATATTATTTACTTTTCCGTATTAGGATAGACCCAAGGAGGGGAGCACAAGTGACCGGGTTCTAGGGTTCAGTGGGAGGTCATCTCGAGGAGTCGAGACCGGGTCTCCTAAACTCTAGAATTGGCAGGATAACTTGCCGCTCTCGTAGGGCTCTAGGGATGTGGGCTTGGCTATTCATCGTGACCGTGGAATCCGTATTTTCTATTGTTGGCTAAATACAAAATACGGACATCCTTGATATCCTTTTATTTTCATATGTGCTTCTGCTGTTGATATTCTGTAATGTGATTACTTAGTATCTGAGACGAATGGATTATTATTATATATATGATATATAATAAAAGTTACTTATATTTTACACCCGCACTAGTCCTGCCCTGCTATGTCATTAGTTAAGTAACCTAACGGTGCATAACGGGACACTGTGGCGAATGCGGATGGCATAAGTGTACGTTCTATTTTCGTTTCTTTTCTGTGATAGCTTAGGAACTTAAACGATGGGATTACATTAATGAGATTAATGTAAAGAAAAAGAAACCTAAAAGATGTTGTAGAATCCGATTTGAAACCCACTCGGCCTTTTTATGAAAAATGCAAGTTTCAAAAGATGCGGAGCTTAAGACACTCCTTTTCTAAAACTGTTTTGATTCTACAACGAGATCAAGTTCAAAGCGTTAAAGGTTTTCATAAAAACCATCCGCAACCCTCCGTTATTTTAGGAAGCAGAGTACATAGTATTCGTGCTGCGTATTTTGATCATAGTCAAGGCGTAGTGTACGGTAGCTAAGTGATGTCTTCCTACAAAGCATATGATGCGATCAGTTAGGACATTCATGTGATTATATTGATCATAGTCAAGGGTCATATGGGTGGGTCTAGTTAATCTCGAAATGACGGGTAGAACTTGACTAGTGCTTATGATATTTTGACCATAGCCAAGGTCATAAGCAACTAGGGGTAAAAACCATATCGGGAGTTTCAAGAGTTGAAATTTGCAATGAGATTGCATACCATCTATATGATAGTTGGATCCCGATCCCACTGTAAGTAAGTGTTACTTCCAGGAGAATTTTGTACTTTACAATTAGCTAATCCAGTAGGTGTCTAGAAAGGTGTTAACGGGGTTTGACCTATGGGAAAATGAGGTTTATTTTAATTAGGTCCGTGCGAAACCACGGGGAACCTCCCTCAAAGTACCGACACTGGCCTGGCTGACCGGTTAGCGAAACTGTACAATGTAATTAATCCTGGCTAGTTTTCTTTTCAGGTTTTGAAAGAAAATTTGATTAAAGCAGTGGGAGACATCGATTAGATAAGATAATAACCAATCTAATTCTTTGCAAGAGCATTTCGCTGAGTGTATTCTTTTCTCTCTCCGAATGGCAGATACCAATGACGGGACTTAAGCTTCTACTAGAGAAAAATAAACTGACAGGACCGAACTATAAAGAATGGTTGAGGAACTTGAACATTGCACTTACATATGATAAAGTATCATATGTCCTCACAACCAAAGCCCCACCCATCCTAGGACCTGAATCATCTGTCTCGGATAGGGAGATCAAAAAAACTTGGGATATTGATTGTAACACGGCCAAATGCCTCGCGCTTGCTTCTATGGACAATATCCTTCAGACGTAACACGGGAATATGGATATACAATCCATCTTTCTTCACACAAAGGACTTGTATGAAGAGCAATCTCGTACTTTGAGATACGAGGCATCTCGAAAACTGTTTTAGATGCGAATGGCCCCTGGTACATCAGTAGGAGAGCATGTTTTGAAGATGATTGGTCTTATAGAAGAACTTGAGAAACTGGGATGGACCATGGATAATGAGCAATATACGGATATTGTTCTACAGTCTCTTCCCCCTGCATTTGCTCCATTCATAGTGAATTTCAATATGAACGATTTGGAAAAATTATTGCCTGAACTTCTCAATATGTTGAGAAGTGCAGAGAGCACGTTGAAAACAACGAGGACTCCCCCTCTGCTTGCTGGGTCATCTTCCTCTTCAGTCCCAAAAGCCAAGGCCAAGGGAAAGAAAAAGAAGAAGTCCATCAAACAGAAAGGTGGAGTTAGAAAGGCAAAGGGGAAAGACAAATCCAGGGCTGCGGGAGGCGGGAAAGGAGAATGTTTTTACTGCCACAAGTCGGGACATTGGAAACGCAACTGTGCTGTGTATCTTGCTGATCTCAAGAAGAAGAAGCATGCTGATGCTTCCACTTCAGGTGTGTTTGTAACTGAAAACTGTTTTTCTTTAAACTCTGCATCTTGGGTATTAGATACCGGTTCTGGTTCTCACATCTGCAATTGTATGCAGGGATTGAGAAATAGTAGAGTTTTGAAGACTGGTGGCCATACTCTGCGGGTTGGAAATGGTTCCAATGTACATGCTGTATCCGTAGGAGAGTATCATCTTGGGTTGCCTTCGGGTTGTATTTTGGTTTTGAACCCGTGTTATTTTGTACCCAGTATGCTATGTAATATAATATCCGTTTCTTTGTTGGACAATGAAGGATATAATTTTGTATTGCAAAATAATGTTATGAACATTAACTTGAATCAAGAGTTGATTGGGTATGGTACACTAAATAACGGTATTTACGTCCTGAACCAACACTCAGTTTTCAATATACAACATACTAATAAAAGAAAGTTTTCAGATATAAATGAAGCTTTTCTTTGGCATTGTAGACTTGGTCATATTAATGAAACAAGACTAAACAAACTACATAAAGATGGATATTTAAATCCTTTTGAATATAAATCTTATGCGACTTGTCAGTCTTGTATCAAAGGTAAAATGACCAAACCTCCGTTTACTGGATACGGAGAAAGAGCTGTGGAACTCTTAAGCCTCATACATAGTGATGTATGCAGACCAATGTCTACACATGCTAGAGGTGGTTTTTCATACTTCATTACTTTTACTGATGATTTCTCAAGATTCGGACACGTGTTTTTGATAAAGCACAAATCCGAAGCTTTCGAGAAATTTAAGGAGTACAAACTTGAAGTAGAAAAACAAACAGGCTTGAGCATCAAGAAACTTCGATCAGATCGAGGTAGAGAATATTTAAGTACAGAGTTTTTAGACTTCTTAAAAGAGAATGGGATTCTCTCTCAGCTCACTCCTCCTTACACACCACAACACAATGGTGTGTCAGAACGGAGGAATCGTACCCTATTAGATATAGTACGATCCATGATGTGTGATGCTGAGTTACCGCTTTCCTTTTAGGGGCATGCATTAGAGACATCGATGTATCTGTTGAATAGAGTTCCAACCAAGACCGTGTCTACCACTCCATATGAGATATGGAGTGGAAAGAGACCATCTCTTAAAAGAGTTAGGATTTAGGGTTGTCCGGCTTTTGTTAAAAAGCAGAATCCAGACAAACTCGAGACACGATTGGTCATGTGTAAATTTGTGGGGTATCCAAAACATTCATATGGATATCTATTCTACCACAAGGAGGAACAAAAGGTGTTTGTTGCTCAGCATGCCACATTTTTGGAAAATGAAATCTTTACAGACAATACTGATGGCAAAGCGGTAGAACTAGAAGAGGTTCTATAGACACAAATTACTCAGGACGAATTGGTTGAAACTGATGTTGCAGTAGAACTTCAAGAACCTCAGCCGCTCCGGAGATCTGGTAGAACTTCTCGCCCACCATAGAGATACTATGGGTTTCTCATTGATGGTGATAGAGAATATTGCATCATGGATGATGATGACCCTACTAGTTTTCAGCAAGCTATCACGAGTGGTGACTCAGTGAAGTGGCTGGAAGCCATGAGATCCGAAATGGAGTCCATGTATACCAACAAAGTATGGACTTTGGACGTTGCGCACCTGGAATAAAACCCGTTGGGTGCAAATGGATTTTTAAAAGAAAGATTGGTAGAGATGGACAGGTAGAGACCTTTAAAGCAAGGCTAGTAGCGAAAGGTTTTCGTCAAAGACCAGGATTGGACTATGATGAAACTTTCTCTCTAGTAGCAATGCTTAAATCCATTAGGATCCTACTTGCTATTGTTGCTCACTATGATTATGAAATCTGGCAGATGGACGTTAAAACTGCATTTCTAAATGGTGATTTAGAAGAATGCGTTTTTATGGATCAGCCAGAGGGCTTCATTGACAGTGGGAGCAGCGGGAAAGCATGTAGATTGCTTAAATCCATTTATGGATTAAAGCAGGCCTCACGGAGCTGGAACATCAGCTTTGATGATACAATCAAAGAGTTTGATTTTATCAAAAATATAAATGAACCATGCATTTATAAGAAGATTGTAGGGAGTACTGTCATATTTCTCGTATTGTACATAGATGACATTCTGCTGATAGGAAATGATATTCCTATACTACAATCGGTCAAACTATTCTTATCACAAAGGTTCTCTATGAAGGGCCTGGGTGATGCCTCATGCATTTTGGGCATAAGGATCTATAGAGATAGATCCAAGAGGTTATTGGGATTGTCCCAATCAAAGTACATAGACACCATCCTAAAAAGGTTTAGTATGGAAGATTCCAAGCATGGTTCCTTGCCTGCTTGTCATGGAATCACTCTCTCCAAGGACTTCTGTCCGAAGACTGATGAAGAGAGAGCTCGCATGAGCGTTATACCCTACGCTTCAGCCGTAGGATCTATAATGTATGCGATATTGTGTACTCGCCCTGATGTAGCTTATGCAATAGCTGTAGTAAGCAGGTATCAATCCAACCCAGGGGAGAAACATTGGATAGCAGTGAAGAACATTCTTAAATACTTGCGAAGGACTAAAGAATTTTTCTTGGTGTATGGTAATGTGGATCTCCAGATGGAGGCCTTTACCGATTCCAGCTTCCAAAGTGATAGGGATGATAAAAAATCTATCTCAGGGTTTGTATTTACCCTCAATGGAAGGGCGGTTAGTTGGAAGAGTTCCAAACAGGATACCGTTGCAGACTCTACGATGGAAGCTGAGTATATTGCTGCAAATGATGCTGCCAAGAAAGCCGTCTGGATGAGGAAGTTCATCGCGGAACTAGGAGTAGTTCCAACCATTGTTGATCCAATACCATTGTATTGTGATAATAATGGAGCTATGGCGTTAGCCAAAGAACCAAGGTCCCATCAGAAATCTAGACACATCCTGAGGCGATATCATTTGATCCGGGAGATAGTAGATCGCCAGGAGATCGGGATTCGGAGAGTAGATACAAAGGATAACACAGCGGATCCACTCACCAAGGCCCTTCCACAGCCGCAGCATGAGCGACTTTTTGAGATGTTGGGTATGAGATACGCCAATAACTGGCCTTAGTGCAAGTGGGAGATTGTTAGATATATGTATGCCCTAGAGGCCATTATATGTATAGTGGATGCTTGGACATGTATATATGAATATAGATGACTTTCTCGCTCAACATGATAGTATGCTATCTGGTTTACTTTATCTTGACATGTTGATTTGATCATGCTTTTATTCATTTGCACTTGTTGATAAAGCCCTCAGGATATTTGCTTGACTACTGTGACTATGATGCGGATCATACAAGTGGGGCATGTGTAGTTTATAAGCATATCCTTAAACTGTTCCTAGTCGTGGGTGTATCGAGACGGGGCATCGATATTCCAGAGTAGACTAGCGTATACTATTCTTGTCCCATATGATGGGCGATGGATGATCCCATATCCATCTGGTGAGGTGACACCAAAGATTGTATGCGGGTGCTCAGTGGAGACTGGGTACACTGAACGGACTCACAGAGAACTCCTATGTGGTATTATATCTATCGTCGGATAGCAGTTCTCAGGTGACACTGGTACAGGTTAGTCTATAGACCCAAGATTGTCATAGAGTCTTGTGTGTCCTCCCACTGTACTTTGATATCCACCCTACCACGACTTTACTGAGTCGTGCAAACATGTGGACTTTGGGTACAGTCCCGAGGCACATGGAGGCGATGAGCGATAGGAGGGGTCTCGTCTCTCCCGGTATTGGGGGTTGATGTTGTGCTATGCTCGATTGGCTATAACAGGAAGTCCCTGACCAGGGCTGCTGAGATTTACTGATAAGCATTATCAGTAGTTTCTTGATCTGTTATGAGCCATACACCAGCATGACTTATTGAGTTATTGGGGTCGACGATTCCATCCCTAGACTCGATATGCAACATATCTGACGAGAAGACCGGACTGTACGGTAAGTGTTGCCAGTTGGCTCGACGGGAGTTTTGACAGCTTCGCTGGTTTTCTTCTGATCGCTCAATACCCGGGTGGCCGTTACGTTTAGCTGACCGCTTGCGGCTTGTAGGTATTTGATATGATCATCACCTACTACCGGCGTATTGACGAGTCTTAGAGTCCCACAATGAAGTTTCCTGGCTCAGGCGAAAAGATGTGGTGTGCATATGAGATATGCGCGGGGACCCGATTAAATACGGATATATGATACCGTATATTAATCGGGCATTTTCTATTGGTCGGGTCGTATGTGATATGACCGGTTTGCAAAATCAAGTGTTGATTTAACAAATGACTTTTAGATTAATTCTTTAATTAAACCCTTTTTCTATTTTTGTATGCATGCATGTATGCACAAGATGATGTGCATGGACACATACATACATACATTGTATCATGGTTGTTGATACATATTTGGTGGCAATGCAAGACTCATATTGTAGTAATTATTTATTTATTTATCATTTTGAATTAAAAGAAAGGATAATTCACTCATGGTTAATGCTTATCATCTTTGACCATACTTCAACTACTTTTTAACCTTGAGTTAATTATCCTTTTGCTTTATTAACTCATTGATAAAGATCCAGATAATTACTAACTATAGTTGAAGTGAAAAGGATATAATATAGATTATTCATTCTCATCTCAATAATTCATCATATTATCCTTTGAGCTCAAGCTTAGCCACCATTATCTTCTTCTTCCTGTCTTGAGATTTTTCTTTGAGTGAAGTTGATAAAAAGAAAGGGTTTTGATTATAGAATACAAACCACATCATCATACTGCACACATCTAGCCCATTTGTGTAGGGTGTTTGCTATACTTCATTCACATATCAAGTAAAGTAAGGAGTTTTGGGCAAAGGAACTTCGGGTGGATCTTCGTGGACAAGAAAGACTTCCATCGATCCCTTCCAAACCCACATAGTGCCAAGGAGTCACCAAGAGAGGTCTACAAAGATTGCAATCTCTACCCTTAGTGATTGTTTTCATTTGTATGTGATGCTTAGTTGAAAAGAAACCTTAAATTTCTAGTTATGATTCTTGTCAAGTTCACTTAGCACCTTTAAAATTAGATTATGGCATATGTGATACTTCTAAACCCTTGATGAGGTGCTAGGTAAACCCAACACGTTGTGGTGAGGAAGGCGGCTGGAGCTCGGGTCATCGCGGTGATCACTCGCCATATGTTCGAGATCGGAAGGTAAACTTTCGTTGAGTGGAACTAGTAGAGTTTCCCACAGACGGCGCCAACTGATGGAGCTCTGGATCTCCTTCAGATGTTACCTTCCGTTGATCCGCAGCGAGTGGTAACGAGCGGCTGAGATTGGATATGAGGGTTCCCCATGGTGCGTGTGGATCTCAATAGGCTTGAAGTGGATGAAGCCGAGTTACCTGCAAGGAAGTCCCGGGGTGGTTGTGCCACCGAGGACCCTCTGACGATCAAGTTAGACGGGCTAAATAGGCAGAGTAGCGGCCTATTGGGGTGAAAATTGCGTTACCTGAGTTGTCTGAGAGAGGGGTTTATATAGTGGCAGCCGTAGGCTAGCGGGCGCGAGGTTCACGCCGTCTGTTATGCCCCTAGCGTTATACCTGCGTGAAAGGAGGGATTTCCCATTAACGACGAGATGCGTTCGTCAATGGGGGAACGGGATGGCGTGGAACGCGGGATCGTGGGCAGCGGATATCTCGCGTCAGGTGAGATTCACGGAGTCGTGGCGGAGACGCATGTGATCGGTGCTATGGGTCTGTCGATGAGACCGAGGGAAATAAGCTCGGCGGGAGGCTCGGAGGCGAGCGGAAGGCCGAGTAGGCTTGGTTCATGTGATATCTCGGAGGCGAGCTAGGAGGGCTGAGGGAACTCAGCGTGCGGGAGGGCTCGGAGGCGAGTCGTTTGGCAGGCCACTGAAGGTCGGGAACATTCTCGGGTCGAAGGCCCGGGGCATTCTTCCAATGTACCGTTCCTGCTCCTTTCCCGTAAGCCCTGTGACACGTCATCTGCCACGTGTCATGACCTGTGGAGTGCTCAGTACCGAGCATCATCACATATTTTTTAAAATTTCATATAATAACCTCTTCACGTAAATTTTCACACGTAATCCGTTAAAGGTGAAATATGATAAGAGGTTTCCAATCAAATTTCCTGTTTAGTAGAAAATGCATTGATTGAAACTTACGAAAAGAAATTGAATCCAACTTGAAACTTAAAATACATGCAAGCCACATGGATTCAGCTATATCTAATCTAAATAAAAAAAGCTGGCCGACGCTGGACAAATAATAACGAATGCAGCATGAGAGCCTCTTATAAAACTATTATTTTTATGGGGTTTTTACTTAAAGCCATCCAAAACCTAGGTAATTATTAAACCTCAAAACTTGGTAATTAATTATTACCAAAAAATTTCAAGTTGTTTCATTTAACCCTCCTCAAATTATCCGTCCAAAGAATACATGGCAGTTAGCTAATTTATAACATTCTCACCCACTGCACTTATAACCCCACGACTTCATTCGACAAAACCAACATTTTTCTCTTGTTCTTCATCTTCCACTTTTTCTTAATCTGGACTCTTGTATCTTGGATAACCGAAGAACTTTTCCCGTGTCCTTTTCAATTTTCCACTTACCGAAGGCTGTAATTAAGCCCATCTTCACATTCCACTGTTTTATAACTAGAGAAGGTTGACAAAAAATAAAAAAAACATATTTAATTGCGAATTGTAAAAGTTGAAGAGCAATTCTTAAACCCTAATTTTGAATTAGGACTCTAAATAAGAATTTTATATAAGGAAGAGTGAAGACAGATGATTTGGGTTTTTTTTAATAATTCTAACCCGACTTTCTCCGTTAATTGGTTAATGGAGTGAGGGAAAATGGCTGGTGGAGGGTTTTCAGAGCAATTTCAAAGTTTTGGGGGTTAATAAGTAATTACTAAGTTTGAGGGTTTTAAGTAAGAAACCCTATTTTCATAAATAAGACTTTAAATAATTTTTAGATGCATTTATAACACGATTCCCACCTCGATTTAGCTTGAAAAATAAGCTACTAAATAAGATAAGTGCGAACTTAGTTTATAAATCGCATCTAACTCTAAAACAGACTTGATTTGAACTTAAAAAAAGATAGATAAATTCGACTCAAAATTATATTTTGGATAAATTACACTAAAGTGCCCTCAATTGTCATGATTTTTCTATAAAATATCTTCAAGGTTTTTTATTACAGAAAAATACCTTGAAGTATAGTTTCTAAGGAGGGTTTCACCAAAATACCTCAAAAAGCATCACTTGGGGTAAAAGAACTCCAAGGTGTTTTGGTTAAAACTGTGATCGTTTAGGGTATTTTAGTGTAATTCAGACTAATATTCTTTCTGGCATTCTTTCTAAGTTCATCACCTTAAGTATACTTTTCAATCAATTTGCGATCGTTAGAGGGTTGTCAGTTAATGGCAGTATATGCAAATTTGTAATTGCCTCAGTTCAGAATTTTGTAGCAATGTCGAAGGTATCAGGGGTTGTAATGTAGATCATACCATTCTAGATTGAAGATTAGTTTAGTTTCTTACATTTTAAATTGATTAGGTTCTGATGATGCTCTGTATTGGCGATCTCCCAGATCAGGACACGTGGCAGATGACGTGTCCCAGAACTCAGAAGAAAGGGCCCACCAGGACCGACCAGGCCACCCTTGTGCCCGACCTGCAAGCACAAGCTGGCTCACCTCAGAGCCCCCTACAAATCGGCCTCCTCGGCCTCTCAGCACGCCCCCGAGCTACCACTGGACCAAGATACCTCGGCCCTCCCGCTCGTTCCCGAGCTCTCCCACCGAGGCCATCTTCCTCGGTCCCTCCGACCGACCAACTCCACCACTCACAGGCGCAACCGCCGCTCCGCAAATCTCGCCATGTGCGGATTCTCCGCTGGCAACATCCCGCGTTCCACGCCATCATGATCCCCATCAACGGGCGATCCGCTTATTACGCGGGTGTGACGTCGGGAGCGTAACTGCCGGCGAGATTCTCGCGCCTGCTACTGCGTGCTGCCGCCACTATATAAACCCCCATCACAGAGGGGTCAAGTAAGCTTTTTTCACCCCACTTAGCCGTTACTCTGCTCGGATCTTGTGCTAACTTGATCGTCGTAGGGTCCTTGGTGGTACCAAACCACCCCGGGACTTCCTTGCAAGTACTCGGCGCAAACTCTTCAAAACCACCAATCTCCTCAAAACCCATTGAGACCCACACGCAACAGGAGATCACCTCCAAGATCCACCGGAAGATCGACGGAAGACAACATCTGACGGAGACCCGAAAAGGACCTCCATCAGTTGGCGCCATCTGTGGGAAAGAAACTCCACAAAAAACAAAGTTGGCATTCCGATCTCCATCCATATGGCAAGCGATCACCCTGAAGATTCAGGTACTAGCCGCCGCCTCCCCCTCACTGGAGGCGTGGAAGCACCTCCTCCGGCGACCGTCATCAACGCCCTTGCCGGCTGAATAGACCGACTACAGTCCATCGTGGAGGCGCTCATTCGCGTCCAAACGGGCGGGCCAGGGCCCCAGATCGCCGCTCCTTCGCTTCCAGAAGACTCTACCCTCGTCTACGCGGCTGACCACCGGCAGGCTACGTCCCATGGCCACATATCTCACGGGTCGATACTCTCTGAGACCCGCTAGGCGCCGCATATCTCCACACCGAGATCCGCCGCCAGAGCGCCTCGCCTCGAGCCTCTTCGCGACCCTCACCCCCTTGAGGAGATGTCGGTCACCTTGCCTGTCCCCAGAGATGACCGACACCCCCCCTCGACGGGGTCACGCAGAAGGGGCTCGCCACGGTGGCTCGAGGGCCACCTCACCTGGGGATCTGAGGAACCTCATCAAGAGGAACCGGGGCCGCGCCCAGACACAGATCTCCAATAGCAGATGCCAGGGATCACAAGGCGCCGAATCCTCAGGGTACCACGGCCGACTCGACGCCCTCGAGAAGAAGATCGAGGGCATACGCCGAGAAGGTCACCTCTCGGGCGACGGGGCTAAGTACACCGCCGACTCGCTCACCAAGCCATTTACCGAGGGACTGCTCGCTGTTCACGTCTCCTCGCGCAACAAGCCCCCGAAGGTCTCTCTGTTCGACGGGAAAACCGACCCGAAAGACCATTTGGATGCTTTCACCGCGGGGATGAGCTTCCAGGACCATTCCGATGCCGCCCAGTGCAGAGCCTTCCCAGCCACCCTTATTCGCTCTGGTCGGGACTGGTTCTGAGGACTCGAGCCTCGCTCAATCTCGACCTTTGACGAGCTGGCCACTCAGTTCCTCGGTCACTTCGTCGGGAACCGTCGGCAGAAGCGCACGGTCGACTACCTCTTTACAATTAAGAGTGGAGACAAGGAGACGTTCAAAACTTACGTCACCCGCTTCTACAACGCCCTCCTCGAGGTCCCCGAGCACCGGGACGAGACCGTAATCATGGTGCTCAGATCTGGTCTTAGGCATAAGGAGTGGTTGCGCTCCTTTGCATTGGCGCAGCCTAAGACCATGGCCGAGGTCAAGACGTGGAACGAGCGCGAGGTCCAGCTCGAGTCCGAGGTGAACGCGAACCTCCCTCGAGCAAAACGGTCCGACCAGAAGAAGAGGGCTCGGGAAGAGAGGCCGGAGCGTCTGCAGCCCTATCACCCGAAGTTCCAGGAGTACACTCCGCTCAACGTCTCCCTCGCAGTGTTACTAGAGAAGGCCCAGGGCGAGGGGTTCTTCAGGTTCCCTCCAATCCCGCGTCAGGCCTTGAAGCGAACCCGGGGCCCCTACTGCACCTTCCACCGGACGCTAAGCCACGCCACGGAGGATTGTAAGCAAC
Source organism: Agapanthus africanus (assembly GCA_030015575.1). NCBI lineage: Eukaryota > Viridiplantae > Streptophyta > Magnoliopsida > Asparagales > Amaryllidaceae > Agapanthus > Agapanthus africanus. The sequence goes on along the minus strand of JASDDO010000024.1, from coordinate 793,526,536 downwards.
TCCGGGACTACATCGAGGACCTCATCCGATCAGGGAACCTCGCCGCCTACTTGTAGGACAAGCGGCAGGCCGACCGCGAGCAGGAGCAGCGTCCCCCTTCCGCCGAGCTGACCATCGGCCAGATCATGCTCGTTTCGGTAGAGGACCAGTCCGGCGCCCAGGGAGCCCCGTACCCGGCGCCGAGCACGGAGACCAACAAGCCTCCGGGGAGCTCGGGCTGCGTTAATAAGGTCATCTATTAGCATGTACTTTTTTTAGGGCAATGTAAACTCTTCCTAGGGTCTGTTGTTAATTTAATAAAAGATCAATGGAACATTGCGAAAAAGAAGGAAATGTCTTTTTTATTCAAAAAGGTATTATGGGCTCCTCAGCCATACATACAAAAAGAAAAAGAAAATTACAGCAGCAGGGGAAGGGGGTGCAGAGAGCACTGCTCATGGTACTCAGTAAAGATCTCCGCCAGCCGAGGCCTCACGAGATCCATCCTATGCTCTCGATTCCCCCCGCGCACGTTGACCTCGAGCCTCAGTTCGTAGCACTCACGGACGAGTGCCACCGAGCGAGCCAGCCAACCTGCGGAGATCAGGCCGAAGCGCCTCAGAGACCGCAGCTGGCCCACGGCCTCATCGTAGAGCTGCTCGGACAAGGGGTTGTAAAGCCCGGCGACGCCCTCCAGATGGAGTACATCAGCAGCTGCAGCAGAGGAGAGCAGCCGGCCGAAGTGGTCTTTGATGCTCCCATAGACCAACTGCACCGTGTCCTCGGTGCAGTTTTGGTTGTAGAGGTATACGTCTTCTATGTGGATGATGTCGGGGATGGTAAAGGGGAAGTCTTCCATTCTCAACGATCTGTTTGTGAAGAAAGGAAGGACCAGCGCTCCCTCAGCTTTATATAGCCCACTGTACCCCAACGGAACCCAACAGTCGCCCGTTTTCGCCCACAAAGTCACCGCCACGCTGCGATCATTGAGCCTTCTCTGGCGGAATCGAAACGACGCGACTCTGGAGCTTCGCCTCCCCGCACATTCAATGCGCATGCTACGCGCACATTCGCCGCGACCGTCCCTGTTCCCCATACCTGCAACGGGATGGACGGGCGAATCCTTATGAAGAATCGGCCAAGTATCTACCATGCTCGGCTATCCCTTGCCGGTAGCTTCCCTACTCATAACGCCAGGGATCAAAGCCCTCGCCAAGAGGCAACCGCGCAGCTTCATTGCCCAGTTATCCTTAGCAGGCCTCCTATGGCCCTTCCAATGCTAAGGATCAAAGCCCTCCTTAGAGGCAGCTCAGCAGCTATCCTGCTCGGCTATCCCTGGACAATAGCTTCCCTACTCGCAACGCCATGGATCAAAAAGTCCTCCCAGAGGCAATCGAGCCCAACCCCCGCTCGGCTATCCCCGGCTGGTAGCTTCCTACCACAACCGACAGGGATCCAAAGCCCTCCCAGAGGCAGTCGAGCCCGACCCTCGCTCGGCTATTCTTCAGGACAAAAGCCCTCGCCAAGAGGCACTGAGCAGTAACCCTACCCGGCCAAGGGTCCTTGGTAGGCTTCTTACAGCCCCTCCCGCGTTAAGGACCAAAGTCCTCCTTTGAGGCAGTCGAGCTCGACCCTTGCTTGGCTATCCCCGGCTGGTAGCTTTCTACCATAACTGACAGGGATCAAAGTCCTCGCCAAGAGGCACTGGGCAGTAACCCTGCTCGGTCCCCGTCCTGAAGGATCAAAGTCCTTGCAAGAGGCAACCGAGCGGCTACCTGCTCGGTCATCTCCGGCTGGTAGCTCCCTACCCATGGCGCCAGGGATCAAAGCCCTCGCAAGAGGCATCTGAGCGGCAACCCCGCTCGGTCATCCCCGGCTGGTGGTTGCCTACCCACGACACCAGAGATCAAAGCCCTCGCCAAGAGGCAACCGCGCAGCTTCACTTCCCGGTTATCCTTAGTAGGCTTCTTACAGCCCCTCCAACGCTAAGGATTAAAGTCCTCCCAGGGGAAGCCGAGCGGCTTCCCTGCTCGGCTATCCCTGGCCGGTAGCTTCCCTACTCGCAACGCCAGGGATCAAGGCCCTCGCCAAGAGGCAACCGCGCAGCTTCACTGCCCGGTTATCCTTAGCAGGCCTCCTACGGCCCCTCCAACGCTAAGGATCAAAGTCCTCCCAGAGGAAGTCAAGCCTAACCCTTGCTCGGCTATCCCCGGTTGGTAGCTTCTTACCACAACCGATAGGGATCAAGGCACTCGCCAGGATCAACCGAGCCGCTTCCCTGCTCGGTCATCCCCACCAGGCATCCTCCTGCCCAACAGACGCTGCGGGTTTGTAGCCCTCATAACGAGACCACTAAGCCCCTTTATGCTCGGCACAACTACGGCGGACATCCCTCTGCCCATCACATGCAGCGGATCCGAAGCCCCAACAAGAGACATCAGGTCTATCCAAGTCTGAGCGATCCCCCTTCGACTTCGAGGACATGGAGATGCCTCCTTCTCAGCAGCGCTTGGCACACTTAGCAAGTGATCGAAATCAACTCGACGAACGATCGCTAGACAGATAGCCGACCTAACATGGAAGCCCAACAGTGCAAGCAAGGATATTTTACGAGCATTCTTCACAAACAGAATATAAAGTGCAAGCCGATGAAATAAAAAGTTTTACTACCAAAAGCGAAGTCTTTACAAAGGGTATTTTGGGCTCCCCAGCCTTACAGACTGCCCGGAGGCTTACAAAATTCCAGAAGCGGCAAAATAAAAGGAGAAGGAAGACGGGGGCTTTAGGCCTCGGGGCCAGGCACGACCTCGGGGTCCTCGATATCTACTACGAGTTGAGCAGGGTCCTCGGCCACCTCCTCGTCAGGAATCTCTTCCCCCTGTTCATCGGCGTCCGCGAGAGGGTATTCGGTCTGGAGCTCTTCATCAGCGAACTCCGGCATCCGGACCTTAACGGCGTCGAGGGCCTCGTGCCAGATGCGGGTGGTATCCATGGCTAAGTCATTATAAAAGTCCTTCGACTTCTTGTAGCCCTCCACCGCCTTCGCCGCCGAGAGGTCGGCCCGCTTCACCGCCTCGACCGTCGCCCCCAGCTCCTTTCGGAGGGTCCTCACCGTCTTCTTCATGTTGCCGACGAGCGCCTGAGCGTCCTCAAGCCTGACCTCGGCAGCCACGGCGGCCTCACGGTGCCGGGCAACCTCCCGTTTCCCGGCCTCCACCTCGCCCTCCAGGGCGGAAACCCTCGCCATCGCCGCCTACAGCTCCCGCTTGAAGCTCTCTTCCAGCGAGGTAAGCTGGTCCGCGGCCTTCATCGCCGGGGCTATCACCTCGGCCTCCATCCGTAAGGCAAGGGTGACGTGCTGGAGGACCTGAAAAATAAGAAAGAGGTCAGGAAGACGAAGAAAGTACCGAATCTCACAAACAACCGAGCACTTACCTGCACGGCCTCCTGGGCAATGGACGCCATCTGGGCCCTGAAGGTCCCCCCGGGGACCCTACCCCCTGCCGACTTCTCTATTTCGTGCAGCAGGCTATCCGCGACAGATAGCCCCGAGGGCACCGCGAACTGGAGGCCCCCCTCCACCATGATCGGCGAGGGCGGGCCCCGAGGAGACCTCCGGGAACCCTTCTTGAGTGGCTCTGATGGAGAGCCGGTCTCCTCCTCCGAGACCGGGTCCTCCAGAATTCGAGCCCGCTTTCGCCCCCGAACGCTCAAGGGATGCGGCCACCGGAGGCACTGGGACGGAGGCCGAAGGAGCCGGGGCAGGCTTCGAGCGGGAAGAGCTGGCGCCTCCAGCCTTCGTGACCTTCTTCGGCTGGCGCATGGAGGCTCGGAGCTCGTTCATGTCCATGGGTCCTGCACAAAACCAAATGCAAAGGAGTCAGCGACACATGCAATATAAAAGCCAAAAAGCAAGCCTGACTTACCGACGAACTCGACGGGGCTGAGCCCGGCCCAACTCAGGACCCTCTCAGACAGCGGCACGTCAAATAGAGGGACGGCTCCCACGATGCCACTCTCACCGCGGCGGGGTCATTGGACTGGTTCCCTGGCAAGAATTTTCCCTCGACCACTTGGTGGGCACGGGCCAGTCCTCGCCTTCGGGCGGTGCGACGAAGAAAAATTTCTTCTTCCAGTCGTGAATGGAAGAAGGCAGGACTACAACCTCTGTCCCGGCGGCGCCCCCCTGTCGCTTTCTGAAAGAGAGGTAGACCCACCTCGGGTCGCCCGCTCGACCCACAGGGTGATTTTTGAAAACAAGGGAAGAATCAAGGATGGAGAGGCTGAAGGGAACCACCTGTAGCTTCAGATGGATCAGGAACCCAAGGAGAATTCTCCATGAGTTCGGCACTAACTGGCCGGGGGCTAACCCGAAGAAGTTCAGCGCTTCGACGACCTCGGAAGAAAAGGGCAGGCGCGTTCCACCCCAAAAAGCTTCCAAGTACAGAGCGATCTCCCTACCCCGTACTTGGTCTGCCCTCTCTCCCTCCTTGGCCAGAAGAAGCGTATAACGTGAGGGGATGTGGAAGCAAGCCCGAGCATTGGCAAGCTCGTCCTCATGCCTCACCCAACACGACGCGCCGGGGGCAGCGTCTACCGCCTCCTCCCTGGGGGCTGCCCCCGCCGCACGATCCCGGGAAGAGGATCCGATCCCTGCTCCCCGGGAAGACGCAGACTCAACTAGAGGGTCCCTAGAACCTACTCCTACGACATCTACAGACTCTACGAAAGAAGACATCTAACCTGGAGAAGAGGGATCCTCGGGAAACGAAAGCAGAAGAAAGAAGACGAGCGCCGAGCAACCAGGACTTAGAGCGAGGAAATATAAAGGCGTAGGGGCCCTGGAGTGGTCCCCACCCCTATTTATCACCGCAATCGCCCTCATCCAACGACGCCCTTCATCTCCCGCCAAAGCGCCTCCTCGCGTCCAACGGCTCCGATCGCTCCACATGTCGTTCCTACACTGGGCCGCATCCCATCAGACGCCGCAGGTCTGCACACGTCATGTCAGCCAACCGACGCTTGACATGCGGACCGTTGCTTCAGTGACAGGATGCACGAACCAGCGCACCTTCCTTAAATGCAGAGATCTCGCACTGATTCGCTGGCAGAAAAGACAGCCGACAGCCCGGAGACACGTCCCGACGAAATCTTAGGAGGGGCTCACCCCGGACGGCCCGACAGTCCACTCTTGAGCCGACCCGCCAGCTGGTTGGGACAAGAGTGGGGGGCTAATGATGATGCTCTGTATTGGCGATCTCCCAGATCAGGACACGTGGTAGATGACGTGTCCCAGAACTCAGAAGAAAGAGCCCACCGGGGCCGACCAGGCCACCCCTGTGCCCGACCTGCAAGCACAAGCTGGCTCACCTCAGAGCCTCCTGCAAATTGGCCTCCTCGGCCTCTCAGCTCTCCCCCGAGCTACCACAGGACCAAGATACCTCGGCCCTCCCGCTCGATCCCGAGCTCTCCCGCTGAGGCCATCTTTTTCGGTCCCTCCGACCGACCAACTCCACTACTCACAGGCGTAACCGCCGCTCCGCAAATCTCGCCATGCGCGGATTCTCCGCCGGCAACATCCCGCGTTCCACGCCATCACGATCCCAATCAACGGGCGATTCGCTTATTACGCGGGCGTGACGTCGGGAGTGTAACTGGCGGCGAGATTCTCGCGCCTGCTACTGCGTGCTGCCGCCACTATATAAACCCCCATCACAGAGGGGTCAAGTAAGCTTTTTTCACCCCACTTAGCCGTTACTCTGCTCGGATCTTGTGCTAACTTGATCGTCGGGGGGTCCTCGGCGGTACCAAACCATCTCGGGACTTCCTTGCAGGTACTCGGCGCAAACTCATCAAAACCACCAATCTTCTCAAAACCCATTGAGACCCACACGCAACAGAAGATCACCTCCAAGATCCACCGGAAGATCGACGGAAGACAACATCTGACGGAGACCCGAAAAGGACCTCCATCAGGTTCTATTGTTTACTTTCTTGGGCTTTATATTTAATGTCTGTTTGACTCCAATGGTTTTTCTTTAAATTAACAGTTAGTTTAGCATGAATTGATCAACTTTATATTGTGATGAGATTGTACTTGCTAGAAATGTCAACTGCTCATGTTTCATTTCCCCAAATTGGAATTTGTTTCCAGATTCCTAAGTCTTGTTTACAATTGTGTAGATCATGGATCCAGAGGAGTCGACACAGCTAGTCGGTACTGCGGTTGGGCATGGACAGTTTTATTTTACATTCAGCTGGCGTCGTTGATCAGCCTTGGGCTCTGTATGTTCCCTACTAGCTAGCTAGATTCTTGAAGATGCGCGACTCGCTCTCTATTTTTTTCTTCCTCTTATCATCTCGACTCTACTTTCTGCGGCCCTCTCTCTCTTCTGGACTTTTTTCAGTTTGCGCCGCATAGATTTAGCACTTCGATACATTCGCTTCCTGTCACCATCGTTTGTTCTTATTCTCGCTGTATCCCTTTTACTGTGGGGTCGCCAGACGCCTGGATTTGGCGTCATCATACTCGTTGTAACAATTTTTGTTGTTCCGGTGGCCTGTCCTGTTCGTACATGCGATATTGTTGAAAACTCTCTTTTCAGATACGAGAGGATTCTGCCCTTGTGCATGAGCAACATATGGCCATCGAGAGATATATTCATCCGAGTGATTTATATCATGCTCTATGAGACGGCATGATGTGGATTCTGGATCATGGGTGTATCAGGCATTACTGTAATTTCAGTTGACACCACAAGAAAAAATAATGTAGTATAAATTATAAAAAAATATTTATGAGAATTAAGGAAAAAGTAGAATTCTAATTACAATTGATTATAGATATTAGAAAAAATGTAGTTAACCCAAAATTAGGGATACATGTTTTTTAATGTTTTTTAATGCAGATAGACATCAGAAAAGGTTCGAGGTTAAAATCATCGACCGCTACTTCTGCACCGAGCTCTTATCACCAGTTATTTACCACAATACTCGAGTATCAAATGCTCGAATTTCAGAAAAGGTTCGAGATTATCAAACCTTCGATCGCTGCTTCTGCTTGGTCTCTAGCGCTCGTGCAGCGGAAGCTCGTCTCGAAGGTGGAATACAAAATAAAAAATTTCGTAGTGAGCGATAGCAACCACAACCATAGAATCATTCCAAAACACTAAACTAGCTATCTAAACTACAAGAGCCATACACAGTTGCGAGATTACAACCTTTGTAGCGTGTCCATCCAATTGTGGAAGACCCCTCCAAGCTCTGTAGCCGTCGGGAACGTGCTTGAGAGACGACCGCCTTTGCCGAAGATTATGCATCCGAGGGAAACTGATCCAAACTTCAGTTTCATTTAGAGAACTTTAGTGAAGCAACTAACCATCCAAATTTACTAGAAGTGAAGTGTTAGGGATGTATAAATTGTCACTTATCATTTACTCTTTCTTTTTGCCTCTCACGAGAGCAAGGAAGCTGAAGAGAAGGAGGCGAAGGGACGGGAGAGGAGAGAGAAGCTCAACATTCAAAATGAACTAAGTGCAATAGAGAATAGAATGAGAGGGCGATGCTAATCTTTTTTCTAACCATTAAAAATTGTGACATAACAATTTCCATATAAAAAAATAGAGCCCATCCCTCTCAAGCAATCCCTCCTCATTATGCTCATGCCGCCTCACTCTCCACCATATTACCTAATTTCCAAAAAAGAAAATATTTATATGAGGTGTCATCCTTTTAGAATTTCTATGTATGAATACATAATACCCAGTATATGTATCGAAATATATATACGCGCATCCGTACAAAAACACGGATAGCCAAGAGAGGGAAAATGAATAGTGAACATAATACTAGAATATATATATATATATATATATATATATATATATATATAAATTATTAAATCAAAACTTGATTTAATAATTCGGCTTAATCCTAAGCCGACTAATATTATCAACCGTCCGAATAAAATCCATATAGCCTGTCACGCCCCGCTTTCCAAAAGAGCGGTAACAACACATGACCAGACCCGTGACGTATTTATTCTGAGAAGGTCATTTCTCACAATAAATACGCTAAGCGTATAAAAGCAATATAAAATAACAAGAATAAAAAAAATAATGAAATCCAACTCTGATTTATTACATTCAAGATTCATAGTTGACAAAATATCTAAATACAAAATACAATAACATGACAGGATTTAACAAGGAGGCATACATAAATAAGTTGAAATGAAATGAAAAGCTGAATAGAATTAGACGTCCAGTTATGTTGTGAACTGGTTGTACTCCTCTTCGACTGCTTCTATCTCCTCTGTCTCAATATCACCTGATGAACATTCTAAGGATAGAAAGAAGTAGGTGGAATGTCCGTCAGCGAACTAGTACTTGGTAAGTCCCCAAAAAGGATAAGTGTAGATATGATAATAACAAGTGTATAAATTAGGAACTACTATCATTAAGCTGCGAACGAGTAACACTAATAATTAAGCATGGCAATTCAATGTAAGATGACAGTTCTATACAACATGCAGTGTAACATGAACATGGAGAACAAGTATATAAACTTGACAATGTATATAAGCATGTCAAGGTATATAGGTATGGCAATTCTATTTTAACGTGGTTATTTGTAGTTTGATAAGGAAGGTATACGTATAAACGAGAGTAGTCCAGCTTACCCCGCAGACCAAAGGCACAGGAAGTACAAGGCCCCGTCATAACCCACGGGACAACGGCACTCGATATTCAGGTTAGGTGTCATTTAAAGTGACCTCTCGTGCCACGACATACGTTCTTTACCAATCTACCCTTTATCCTAGCGTATTTTATTGTATAGATCAAGTTTACAGGTCTTGACCGAATCCATGAATATAGAGAGTATAAGTTCAGGTTCAAGTTGTGTTCAAGTATTCATGTTAAGTTCAAGAATTCGTGTTAAGTTGTATTCATGGTTCGGGTCCAGTCAAGTCTATCATGTGATAGGTTTAAGTAAAATATATAATATCTAATTGTATGTCTTCATGTACATGCAACAATTCAGAGATCAATAAAAACAACGTCTACATGTTCGAATAGCATGTAATGAGGCAAGTATATTATTAAACAATGCTGTAAAGAAGCATTATATACGACTAATTACTAAAGTCAATCGAATTCGAAATATAAACAGAAATATAGCTCTAAGTGTTTATACACATAAGTTCCAGTCGCGCCTAAATACGACTAACGGTTTGGGAGATATACTCGTTTTCATTTCGTCATGCAGAACAGATCAGAATCTGTCCAGCACCGTCACATATTTTAAAAACACAGTTTGAGTTATTTTATGTCAGTTTTCATGGTTCAAAGATTATTAGAAACTTATAGGTCTTTCGATATAGTTATCCAAAACACTAAGTTCCGTGCGATTTGGATTCCTGAAACTCTAGTATTGGTCATTTTAATACCAGGGTTTAAAACAGAAATTTGGATTTCTGGACAATAACTATAAGGTGTATCGTTGGACATATATTGGGTCATTCTATGCATTTTTGGGTCATCAGGTATATATTAAATTCTAGGTCTATCAATTATGCATCTATGAATATAAAGTTTGCCACAAACGGACATCGGGAATTCAAGTTATGTCTAATTTAACAACAGTGTGCGAATCAAAACGGATTCTGTTCAGATTCGTCACTTATTCTTGTAATGTAGTTTTCTATATTTTAAGTAGATTTACAGAAAATTAGTATAAATAATAAAAGTTAAGTATTTAGATCTAAATATCTAAAACATCCGAGTTTTCTCAATTTGAATATCGGTAGACCAAGTTATGTGTCCTAAAAGTTGACTAATAAACGCAGTTTTTTGCTTTGAAAAAACAGTGAATAAAAACAATATAATTCATAAACCGTTAAGCGATTCGATCTGAATATTTTTTATATAACGCGTGTGAAAAATCTATCTATTACTCTATCTATTTTTCTCAGAATTTTATATAAAGGAAAACATAAGTTTACACTTATATGATACTCGATACAAACACGTGGTGAGGTATTGCACAAAAATCCCACCAATTATAAAACTCGATCTTGGTTCTTGTTTTAAAATAAGATGCCTATATTTATTTCGAGTATAAACTATAGCGAAAGACTATGACATCAATAAATACGGTAAACAAAAAAAAATTATCTAACAAGTGGCAAATGCACAAAATGGTTCAAAAACTTATCCTTATGCATCATCTATATTTTATTTGCTTTGAATTATATTTTTTTTCCATATAATGTTTTATGATATGATTCTTGTGTCCTCGCAGTTACTAGTAATAAGCATTCATTTATAAAAATGAAACAAGACCATTTCAATTCATACGCAATTACGAACCAATTATGGATTAGATATTATTTCATTATATATATATATAAAATTTAGACATGAAATTTACTGATGGAGGACACAAAACACGCATGACGTCATGGTAAAGGAAGAGAGATTCAATCAAAGAGGGATGAGAAGAGGGGGGGGGGGAGAGAGAGAGAGAGAGAGATGGAGGGAACTTACATGCACAAGCCGGTATCGTCATCGGGCTTGTCTATCCAATGATAGCCTCACGTTACTAGCGAGACCTTTTTATTGGGAGCTTCTTCGTGTTCTTCTTCGAGAACTCTAAATAAAAAGGGAGAAGGAAATGAATGATTTTTGTGAGCAAGAAAGGAAAGAGAGAAGTTGTTCTTCTCTCTCATTTTTTTAAAAGGAATAAGAAGGAAAGAGTAAGATGAATATATAAAAGTTATGTCATATTAATTCAAATTAATATGAATTCATAATGGGAGTTAAGCAGAAATTGAAAAGGTCAGCATTCATTTGAGAGTTAAAGAAAATAAAAGGTCTCATTTATAGGTTATGAGAGGTTTAAAAAAATGATAAAAATAATTGCAAGTACTGGGATTTGAACATGCAGCCTATGGAACAACAAATCAAGGACTTAACCAATGGGCTGCAAGGTAACTTTTGCATAGAATTAAATAGAAATATATATATATATATATATATATATATATATATTCAGAGATTCAAAAGAGAATAATTTAAAAGTTAAATGAAATAAATTATTTTCTTAAACTAATTTTTTCCTTTCAAACAAAACAAATTCTCTTTCTAAAATCTTCTTTTCAAAACAAAATAGAATAAATTCTTTATATTAAAGAGATCGAACTAAATCTTTTAAAAATCTTTCAAAACCTTTTCTTTTTATAAAACATGTCATTTCGAAATAAGTATATTTTTACTTATTAAAAAAGTATTATAGTAAAAATAGGGTCGTTACATAGCCAGTACACGTATTTAATCGGAACCCTGTATGTATCAACACACGTCATCTACATCATATCGCCTGAACTAGAAAAACTCTCTGTGTGGGACTCTAAAAACTCGACAATACGCTGGCAGCGAGTCATTGAATAAATCCATAACTATAAGCACGTCAGCGGCACTAGTTGTACGTAACGGCTATCCAGGTATATGCCGAAAAGGAAGTCGACAATCAAGTCCGTCCGTACCTTACTGAGTCTGAATGTGAAAATCTCCGTATAATCCGGTCTCTTCGTCTAAGAGTATCGCATACCAGATCTAGACGGTGGAAAACGTTAGACCCCTAATAACCCGATAAGTCGTGCCGGTGTTAAGCTCATCACCAACCGAGAAACTATTGATCTCCCATTAGTAAATATCATCCGCCATGGCTATGGACTTATGGTGATAGCCAACCGAATACAGCGCAACACCGACTTCCAATACCGTGAGAGACGAATCCTCGACAATCGCTTACTGCCTCTATTTCGCACGGGACTATACCTAACTAAAATCTGTTTGCCCGACTCCTTTGAGCCATGGTAGGGTAGTAATCTAAGTACAGTGGGAACTCACACGAGACAAATGAAGATCTCAGGTCAAAGGACTAACTACTCATGTCACTAGAGAAATACTATCTGACGATAGGTATAATACCATCTAGAAGTTCTCGGTGAGTCCGTCCGGTGTACCCACCTCTAGTGAGCACCTGTATACTATCTTAGGTAACAAAACACCAATGTCTTGTAAGACCGGCCATCGCCCCTTACCGGGGGTCTAAAAACGTATACACTAGTCTGCTCCAGAATATCAGTGCCCAGTCTCGATACTCTCTCGACTAGGGACATTTAAGGATGTTCTTATGGACTACCCAGCTCTCATGCATATGATCTCCATCATAATGCTGGTAGTCAAGCAAGAATCCTATGAGTTTTATCATTATATATTAGCACGTAATAGCAAGTAAAACGTATACATATAATGATAAAGACAAATCGGATAGCATACTATCATCTCGAGTAAGACTGTTCTACCTATATAGGTCCTGATTCAATTATCATAATCACCTACTTGCAATTATAATAATTGCCTTGATAGCACTATAGCTAACAATCTTCCACTTGCACTTAAGGCTAATTATTGTGGTATTGCATACCTACAGCTCGTCTGCTACTGAATACCCAACTTCTCTACTAATCAGTTTTGCAAATCGTGTTTGAGAAACATCCATATTCGAGAAATAGGCTCAGTGAGTGGATCTACTGCAAGGTTTCTAACTGTATCTCTCTATATCTCAACTTTGTAAAGATGAACTATCTCCCGAAATGAGCGATACCTGCCTTAGAATTTGTCTGGATACCTGAAGGGACCAAGTTCACAAATGAACAACTTTATCCAACAAGCTTCTTGGGCTGTATCCTCCACTGAATTTAATCAGCATCCTGCGCCATGCCTACCTCAGTATTTTTCTTGGAAACCTATCCAACATATTGCCCCTCCAAAGAGGGTAAACTTATAACTCCGACAGTCATTCTATCATCCAGGTCATCTTGGAAGCCTGAACTGATAACCGTCTCCTACAGGAGGCTGCCATTACCATATACCAAGAATATCTTCTTATGTTCTTAATTGCTTCCCTTTGTTTCTTCAGGATTGGATTAATATCTGCTTACTGCAGCTAGTACAAAATCAATATCTGGTATGGTACATGATATCGCATAGTTGACTCAATTTCCTGAGCAAATGATATGTTATTCAAGCGTGTCCCTCTCCTCATCAGTGCAGAAGACATCCCTTTAGAGAGAGTGACTCTATCACCTGCAGGTAAACTGCCATGCCAGGAGTTGTCCATTCTAAATCACTTTAGAATGACGTGCCCAAATTTTTTCTGTGCTTCTAAAAAAGCCTGCACGGATTTTTAAGGCTCTGGAAATAATTTTTGAACATTTTGAAAAATCGGCAGAACTTGAAATATTGGAATCGTGATTTCGGGAATTTTGCTTGATCGATCTTTTGAGCACGTAAAAGCAAGCTAGTTTAGGGTTTAAGGGTTGTCTCTGATATCATGTTGGGTTATGCAAGCGTCCTGACCATCAAACCGTGGCCGATTGGGGAACACAAATTTCAAAACTGGCGCTAACACAACCCGCTGCCTGGATCTACCATGAACCCTAAACTAGCAAACTAAATATATAGGAGTTAAGAATGGTTATACCGAATTGATCCGCGTCTTTCGGTCTTCAACCATCTTCCCAAGCTCCTACAGGCCACCATGATCTAGCTTGATCTCCGGTCTCCCTCCATTGAAGATGATCCACCTGAGGATTTGCATTCCGAGCTCCTACCTTAATAGCCGAGGTAACTAGGGTACCTAGTTCGCTAAACTGGATAGCCTAGAGGATGTAGAGTGTAGTGATGGATTAATTTGTCTCCAAACACCCTAGGTTTCTCAACACATGAGACTTGAAGGGTGGAGGTAGAAGAAGAAGCTTGAGGATGAGAGAGTGAGAGGCAACTCAAGAAAAATGGCTAAGTCCAAAAAAGGATAAGTGTTGTGAGCTATTATGAAGCCATCCAAAATATCTCAAGTCTCCAAAATATCTTAAGTCAACCCAAAATATCTCAAGTCTCCAAAATATCTCACAACAAATAAAAAACCAAGCATGTTAGAATAGTAACCATGAGTCACTACAAAGCCATGCCATAAAAAATGCAATAAACACCCCATCCTCTCCACCTCATTAACCATTTAATTCTAAATGGTTAAAACTAAATGAGGTGGCATCTTCTAGAAGCACCTTGTAATAAATTACAAGAATACCCCTCATCCGTATATACATACCCGTATCCGTATTCCAAAAAATACGAATACAACGAGACGAAAAATAATCCAACAATATAATACTAGAATCCGGCTTAAACCAAAGCTACCAGTATTATCCGTCCGAATCCTGATACATGCACAAGTGCACGTATATGATCGAACACTGCCGTAAAACCATACGGCCTCTACACCGTTTCGCCTGAAGTAGGGAAACCCTATGTGTGGGACTCTAAAGACTCATCAATACACTAGCAGTGAGCTTAACCACAAGCACGTCAGCGGTACTAGCTGTACGTAACGGCTATCCAGGTATTGAGCGAAAGGGAGGCCGACGAGCAAACTCTTCCGAACCCCTACTAACTGAGAAACTGTTGGATATATGTAAGCCCTAGAGGCCATTATATGATAGTGTATATACTGGTGTATGTATGTGTGTGTGTGTGTATATATATATATATATATATATATATTCAGAGGACAGTCTTGCTCGACATGATAGTATGCTATCTGGTTACTCTTTATCTTGACATGTTCACTTGATCATGCTTTTACTCATTTGATACATGTTGATAAAGCCCTTAGGATATTTGCTTGACTACTGAGATTATGATGTGGATCATACTAGTGGGACATCTGTAGTTTATAGGCATATCCTTGAAATGTTCCTAGTCGTGGGTGTATCGAGACGGGGCATCGATATTCCAGTGTAGACTAGCGTATACCATTCTTGTCCCATATGATGGGCGATGGATGATCTCATATCCATCTGGTGTGGTGACACCAAAGATTGTATACGAGTGCTCAGTGTGACTGGGTACACTGAACGGACTCGCCGAGAACTCCTATGTGGTATTATATCTCACGTCAGATAGCAGTTCTCAGGTGACACTGATACAGGTTAGTCTGTAGACCCGAGATCGTCATAGAGTCTTGTGTGTCCTCCCACTGTACTTTGATCTCCACCCTACCACGACTCTACTGAGTCATGCAAACAGGTGGATTTTGGGTACAGTCCCGAGGCATATGGAGGCAATGAGCGATAGGAGGGGTTTCGTCTCTCCCGTATTGGGAGTTGATGTTGCGCCATGCTCGATTGGCTATAACAGGAAGTCCCTGGCTAGGGCTGCTGAGATTTACTGATAAGTGTTATCAGTAGTTTCTCGATCTGTTATAAGCTATACAGCGACATGACTTATTGAGTTATTGTGGTCGACGTTACCATCCCTAGACTCGATATGCAACATATATGACGAAGAGACTGGACTGTACGGTAAGTATTACCAGTTGGCTCGACGGGAGTTTTGACAGGTTTGCTTGTTCTTCTTCTGATCGTTCAATACCCGGGTGGCCGTTACGTATAGCTGACCGCTTGCGGCTTGTGGATGTTTGATATGATCATCACCTACTGTAGGCGTATTGACGAGTCTTAGAGTCCCACACAGGAGTTTCCTAGCTCAGGCGAAACGATGTGGTGTGCATATGAGATATGCGCGGGAGCTCGATTAAATGCGAGTATATGATACCGTATTTTAATCGGGCGTTTTCTATTGGTCGGGTCGTATCAGATATGACCGGTTTATTAAATCATGTGTTGATTTAACAATTGACCTTTATCTCATTTATATAAACCTTTTCTTTATGATGTATGCACGGATATATGTACATGTTGATGTGCATGCACACATACATACATACATTTGTATCATGGTTGTTGATACATAGAAGATGGCAATACAAGACTCACATGGTATATAAATATCTTTATATTTATTAGATATTGAGAAAAAGGAAAATGATTTAAATCATGGTTGACTATTCTTTACATAACCTTAGTTGAACCATGGTTTCATTTCATTTGTTCTTTAACTCATACACAAAAATATCTAGATATTTATTAACCATAGTTTGGCATGAGATATTTATCTTGTATATTTATTTTTCTATGCTTATTTTTATCATTATCTCTTTTGAGCTCAAGGTTGCCATCTTCTTCTTCCTCATCTCTCATGCTCTCTTGATTATTCTAGTGAGTGAGTGAGTTAAAAAGAAAGGGTTTTGAAGTGAGAAAACAAACCACACAATCATTCTATACTAGTTTAGCCTATTATTTTAGAGTGTTATCTTCACTTCCTCATTGATCAAGTGAAGTAAGGAGCTTTGAGCAAAGGGACTTCGGTTGGATAATCGTGGACTTGGAAGGAGCTTGAGCAAGCCGGTTCAAACTCGAGGAGATCCAAGGAGTGAAGGAGGGAAGTCTACAAAGGTTGTATCACTTAACTCTTAGTGTAGATTTTATCTAGTATGTGATGCTAGTTAGTTGTTACCATAAAATTCTAGTTCGATTCCTAGGTTAGTTTGTTTAGCACCTCATAAAATTTTAATATGGCATGTGTGATACTTCTAAACCCTAGGCAAGGTGCTAAGAAAACCCTATAGTGGTATCAGATCCAAGCTAGAGCTTTAGAATAACCTAGACGACGTTAAAAACCTCGAACGAACGAAACTCGATACCCGAAGCATGCTCACTGGAATTTTTTTTAAAAAGTTGGTTTTTTTCACATTAAAAATACTCAGAAAATCGTGCAGGGTATTGTATGGGCCCACAAGAAGAACGAAGCCCTAACTCGACTTAACGACCGCGGAACCGCGGCCTAAAGGATCTTTTTGCGGCGGTTCCGCGGCGCCGTTGGTAAGGCTTGGACCGTGCCTTCTTGTGCTGGCCCGTATGTACTAATAGCAGTATCTGGTATATTTTAAATCTGTTCAAGTGTTGAACTTTCTGAGAATTATTTGGGTGATTGATCGTTCGATCGAACGTTTTAACTGCGCCTAGTATATGAGAATGTGATACAATAATTGGAATCTACAAATTTGTTTGTTGCGTGTAAATCTAACATTTCGGTCTCGGGTGTAATCGGAAATCTTGTTGAATTATCCGACTTATTTTGAAAAAGTTGTTTTCATATATGAGACCTAAATGCGAGTTTTACATTGTTGGGCATGAAATCTTGGATATGTGATATCCCGGGTTTGTGTTGTCTAAGGGCAGTTACGATTCCAATTGTTGTAGTTTTTCACTTTTTTTTCTGCGACCGTAAGTGTAGTATGTGATGTATCGCCGGTTTCGTTACTATACATCAACGACAATCGGGGTACGCATACTTACTTACGTTGATGATATGTGATATTATGTGTTGCTGAGATATGATGTGCAGAATTGTCGTGATTGAATAGCCGGGGGTTTTATGTGAGATGAGAGTTTTTGTTTTCATTCATGTAAAATTAATTGTATGTAATATTCTTTTATTTAGGGCACTTCCGGGTTGAGGATGATGTCACCATTATTGTATATTATTTACTTTTCCGCATTAGGATAGACCCAAGGAGGGGAGCACAAGTGACCGGGTTCTAGGGTTCAGTGGGAGGCCATCTCGAGGAGTCGAGACCGGGTCTCTTAAACTCTAGAATTGGTAGGGTCACTTGCCGCTCTCGTAGGGGTCTAGGGGTGTGGGCTTGGCTATTTATCGCGACCGTGGAATCCGTATTTCTATTGATGGCTAAATACAAAATATAGACCTCCTAGATATCCTATATTATATGTGCTTCTGCTGCTGATATTCTGTGTTGTGATAACTTTATATGTTGAGACGAATGGTATTATATATATGATATATAATAAACGTTGCTTATGTTTTACATCCGTGCTAGTCCCGCCCCGCTATGTCGTTAGTTAAGTAACCTAACGGTGCATAACGGGACATCGTGACGAATGCGAATGGCATAAGCGTACGTTCTTCTTTCGTTTCTTTTCTGTGATGGCTTAAGGACTTAAATGATGGGACTACATTAATGAGATTAATGTAAAGAAAAATGAACCTAAAAGATGTTGTAGAATCGAATTTAAAACCCACTCGTTTTTGAATGAAAAAGCAAGTTTTCAAAGTGCGGAGCTTAAACCACTCCTTTTAAACCCATTTGATTCTGCAACGATATCAAGTTCAAAGCGTTAAAGGTTTTCTTAAAAACTACCCGCAACCCTCCGTCATTTTAGGAAGTAGAGTACTTAGTATTCGTGCTACGTATGTTAACTTTAGTCAAGGCGCAGTGTACGGTAGTTAAGTGATGTCTTCCCACACCACATATGATGAGATTAATTAGGACAAACACATGATTATGTTGACTATAGCCAAGGGTCATGTGGGTGGGTCTAATTAATTATGAAATGATGGGTAGAACTTGACTAGTGCTTATGATATGTTGACTATAGCCAAGGTCATAAGTACTGGGGGTAAAAACAATATCGGGAGTTTCAAGAGTTGAAATTTGCAATGAGATTGCATACCTTCTATGTGATAGTAGGATCTTGATCCCACTGTAAGCAAGAGTTGCTCCCGGGAAAGTTTTGCACCATACAATTAGCTAACCCATTAGGTGTCTAGAAAGGTGTCAACGGGGCTACGCCTCTGGGAAAACGAGGTTTATTCTAATTAGGTCCGTGCGACAGCACGGGGAACCTCCCTCAAAGTACCGGCACTGGCCTGGTTGAACGGTTAGCGAAGTTGTAGAATGTAATTAATCCCGGCTAATTTTTTTTTTAAAGGTTTTAAGGAAAAATTTGATAAAAGCAGTGGGAGACATCGATTAGATAAGATAATAAACCAATCTGATCTTTACAAGAGCTTTTCGCTGAGTGTATTCTTTTCTCTCTCTTAATGGCAGATACCAATGATAGGCCTTAAGCTTTTACTAGATAAAAACAAGCTGACCGGACCAAACCATAAAGACTGGCTGAGGAACATTAACATTGCTCTCACATATGATAAGGTATCATATGTCCTCACTGCCAAAGCCCCGCCCAGCCCAGGACTTGAATCTTCTACTGCGGATTGGGAAATCCGCAAAACGTGGGATATTGACTGTGCTACTGCCAAATGCCTCGCTCTTGCATCGATGGACAATACACATCAAAAGCAATACGAGCAGATGGATGTTCAATCTATCTTTCTCCATACAAAAGATATGTATGGGGAGCAATCTCGGAACCTGAGATACGAAGTATCTCGAAAGTTGTTTCAGATGCGGATGGCTCCTGGCACACCAGTAGGCGATCACGTTTTGAAAATGATAGCTCTTATAGAAGAGCTTGAGGACCTCGGATGGACAATGGATAACGAACAGTATACTGATATTGTTCTACAGTCTCTTCCCTCTGCCTTTGCTCCATTCATAGTGAACTTCAACAAGCATGACATGGAGAAATCACTACCCGAACTTCTCAATATGTTGAGAAGTGCGGAGAGCACGCTTAAGGCGAAGTCTCCCTCTCTGCTTATTGGACAATCTTTCTCTTCCGTCCCAAAAGCCAAGGCCAAGGGAAAGAATAAGAAGAAATTCACTAAACCGAGAGGAGGAATCAAGAAGGCGAAGGGGAAAGACAAATCCAAAGCTGCGGAGTCGGGCTAAGGAGAATGTTTTTACTGCAAGAATACGGGACACTGGAAGCGGAACTGCACTGAGTACCTTGATCTCAAGAAAAAGAAGCATGTTCAGTTTCAGGTGTGTTCGTGACTGAAAACTGTTTTTCTATAAACTCTGCTTCCTGGATATTAGATACCGGTTCAGGTTCTCATATTTTCAATTCTGTGCAGGCGTTGAGAAATAGCAGAGTTTTGAAGACTGGTGATCATACTCTCCGAGTTGAAAATGGTTGCAATGTACATGCAGTTTCAGTGGGAGAGTATCACCTAGGGTTGCCGTCGGGTTGTATATTGGCTTTGAACCCATGTTATTTTGTACCAAGTATGCTTTGTAATATTTTATCCGTTTCTTTGTTAGACAATGAAGGATATCATTTTGCTGTGCAGCACAATGTTATGAATATTAAACTAAATCAAGAGTTGATTGGTTGTGGTACACTTAATAACGGGATATACGTCCTTAATCAACACACAGTTTTCAACATTCAACACACAAGTAAAAGAAAATTTTCAGATATAAATGAAGCTTTTCTTTGGTATTGTAGAGTTGGTCATATTAATGAAACAAGACTAAACAAGCTTCATAAAGATGGATATTTAAATCCTTTTGAGTATAAATCTTATGCGACTTGCCAGTCTTGTATCAAAGGTAAAATGATCAAAACTCCGTTTACTGGACACGGAGAAAGAGCTACTGAGCTCTTAGGCCTCATACACAGTGATGTATGTGGGAAAATGTCTACACATGCAAGAGACGGTTTTTCTTACTTCATAACTTTTACTGATGATTTCTCAAGATTCGGTCATGTGTTTTTGATAAAGCATAAGTCTGAAGCTTTCGAGAAATTCAAGGAGTACAAACTTGAAGTAGAAAACCAAATAGGAATGAGTATCAAGATACTTCGATCAGATCGAGGTGGAGAGTACCTTAGTACCGAGTTCTTGGACTTCCTAAAAGAGAATGAGATTCTCTCTCAGCTCACTCCTCCTTACACACCACAGCACAACGGTGTGTCAGAGCGGCGGAATCGTACCCTATTGATATGGTACGATCCATGATGAGTGATGCTGAGTTACCTCTCTTCTTTTGGGGGCATGCATTGGAGATTGCAGCTTTTCTGTTGAACAAAGTTCCAACCAAGACCGTGTCTACCACTCCATATGAGATATGTATGGGAAGAGACCATCTCTTAAGCGAGTTAAGATTTGGGGTTGTCCGGCTTTTGTCAAAAAGAAGAATCCAGACAAACTCGAGACACGATCGGTCAAATGTATATTTGTGGGATATCCAAAACATTCGTTTGGATATCTATTTTACCACAAGGAGGAACAAAAGGCGTTTGTTTCTCAACATGCCACATTTTTAGAAAATGAGATTTTTCCAAATGATGCTGATGGCAATATGGTAGATCTAGAAGAGGTTCTAGAGACACAAATTACAAATGACGACTTGGTTGAACCTGATGTTGCAACAGAATCTTATGAACCTCAGCCACTCCGTAGATTTGGTAGGACTTCTCGCCCACCGGAGAGATACTACGGTTTTCTCATTGATGGTGATAGAGAAGATTGCATCATAGATGATTATGACCCTGCCAGTTTTCAGCAAGCTATCACGAGTGGTAACTCTGTGAAGTGGCTGGATGCCATGAGATCTGAAATGGAGTCTATGTACACCAACAAAGTATAGACTTTGGAGGATGTACCCTTTGGGATAAAACCCGTAGGCTGCAAATGGATCTTTAAAAGAAAGATCGGTGTAGATGGGCAGGTGGAAACCTATAAGGCAAGCTTGGTAGCGAAAGGTTTTCGTCAAAGACTAGGACTGGACTATGACGAGACTTTCTCTCCGGTAGCCATGCTTAAATCCATTCGGATACTACTTGCTATTGCTGCTCACTACGACTATGAAATATGGCAGATGGACGTTAAAACTGCATTTCTAAATGGTGATTTAGAAGAATGCGTTTATTTGGATCAGCCAGAGGGCTTCATTGACAGTGGGAGCAGCAGAAAAACATGTAGGTTGCTTAAATCCATTTATAGATTAAAGCAGGCATCACGGAGTTGGAACATCTGTTTTGATGATATTATCAAAGAGTTTGATTTCGTCTAAAATCCAGATGAACTTTGTGTTTATAAGAAGACTGTAGGGAGAACTGTCACATTCCTCGTATTGTACGTGGATGACATTCTTCTGATAGGAAATGACATTCCTATGCTACAGTCGGTCAAATAATTCTTATCACAAAAGTTCTCTATGAAGGACCTGGGTGATGCCACGTACATATTAGGCATACGGATCTATAGGGATAGATCAAAACGGTTATTGGGATTGTCCCAAACCAAGTACATCAACACCATCCTAAAAAGGTTTAGTACGGAAGACTCCAAGCGGGGTGCCTTACCCGCTTGCCATGAAGTGACTCTCTCCAAGGACTTTTGCCCAAAGTCTGATGAAGAGAGAGCTCGCATGAGCATTATTCCCTACGCTTCAGCCGTAGGATCAATAATGTATGCGATGTTGTGTACACACCCTAATGTAGTTTATGCACTAGGTGTAGTAAGCAGGTATCAGTCAATCCCAGGGGAGAATCACTGGACTGCTGTGAAGAACATTCTTAAGTACTTACGAAGGACTAAAGAATTGTTCTTGGTGTATGGTAACGGGGATCTCCAAAATGGAGGCCTTTACCGATTCGAGCTTCCAGAGTGATAAGGATGACAACAAGTCTATCCCAGGGTTCGCATTTACCCTCAACGGAGGGACGGTGAGTTGGAAGAGTTCCAAACAGGATACCGTTGCAGACTCTACGATGGAAGCTGAGTACATTGCTGCAAATGATGCTGCCAAGGAAGCCGTCTGGATGAGGAGGTTCTTCTCGGAGCTAGGAGTAGTTCCAACCATTATTGATCTAATACCTTTGTATTATGACAATAATGGGGCTATGACGTTGGCCAAAGAGCCCAGGTCCCATCAGAAGTCCAGACACATCCTGAGGCGATATCATTTGATCCGGGAGATAGTTGATCGCCACGAGATCAAGATTAAGAGAGTAGATACAAAGGACAACACTGCGGATCCATTCACCAAGGCCCTCCCTCAGACGCAACATGAGCGAATTTTTGAGATGTTGGGTATGAGATATGCTAATAATTGGCCTTAGTGCAAGTGGGAGTTTGTTGGATATATGTATGCCCTAGAGGCCATTATATGATAGTGTATGTACTGGTATGTATGTATATATATATATATTCAGAGGACAGTCTTGCTCGACATGATAGTATGCTATCTGGTTACTCTTTATCTTGACATGTTCACTTGATCATGCTTTTACTCATTTGATACATGTTGATAAAGCCTTATGATATTTGCTTGACTACTGAGATTATGATGTGGATCATACTAGTGGGACATCTGTAGTTTATAGGCATATCCTTGAAATGTTCCTAGTCGTGGGTGTATCGAGACGGGGCATCGATATTCCAGTGTAGACTAGCGTATACCATTCTTGTCCCATATGATGGGCGATGGATGATCTCATATCCATCTGGTGTGGTGACACCAAAGATTGTATACGAGTGCTCGGTGTGACTGGGTACACTGAACGGACTCGCCGAGAACTCCTATATGGTATTATATCTCACGTCGGATAGCAGTTCTCAGGTGACACTGGTACAGGTTAGTCTGTAGACCCGAGATCGTCATAGATTCTTGTGTGTCCTCCCACTGTACTTTGATCTCCACCCTACCACGGCTCTACTGAGTCGTGCAAACAGGTGGATTTTAGGTACAGTCCCGAGGCACATGGAGGCAATGAGCGATAGGAGGGGTTTCGTCTCTCCCGGTATTGGAAGTTGATGTTGCGCCTGTTAGATATAGTGCCCTCGGAGTCAATTATTGGATCACAGGTACGTGATTGCAATGATTGCGGAGGACCTATACCGGTAAGACAATCTTACTTGAGATGATAGTATGCTATCTGGTTTGCCTTTATCAGCCGTGTACAGGTTCAGGTGACTGATCACTGTTTCACTTTGATAGAGCCCTTAGGATCTTGCTTTACTACCAACAGTATGATGGCGATCATATACGTGAGAGTTGGGTGGTTTATAAGCATATCCTTAATTGTGGTCCCTAGTCGTGGGAGTTTCGAGATAGGGCATCGATACTTCGGAGTAGACTAGTGTATACAGTCGAGACCCCGACGAGGGGCGGTGGCCGGTCTCACAAGCCACTGGTGTCAGTTGGATCACCTATGATGTATACAGGTGCTCATTGGGCTATGTGTACACCGGACAGGACTCGCCGGGAACCTGCTAGTTGGTATTGTACATATCGTCAGATAGCAGTTCCCTGGTGACATGTGTACAGGTTAGTTCATTGACCTGAGGTCGTCATTTGTCTCGAGTGAGTTCCCACTGTGCTTTGATTTCTACAAGACCACGGCTCAAAGGAGTCGTGCAAACAGGTAGTTTTTGGGTACAGTCCCGAGCCACATGGAGGCACGTGAGCGGATCGGCAGGGGATTCGTCTCTCCCGGTATTGGGGGTAAGATCGCGCTGTGTCTAGGAGAGCCATTACACAAAGCCCACGGCCGTGGCAGGAGATTTACTGGTATGTACTCCAGTAGTATCTCAGGGTGTTTTTAGGCTACACTCCGACACGACTTATACTGCTATTGGGGGTCTGACGTTACCAGTCCCCTAAGCAGATATGCGATACTTATAGATGAACGGACCGGACTGTATATACATTGTCACTGTTAGGCTCAGTAGGGTTTTCGGATGAGTTCTTTCATCGGCCTTCCTTGAGGTCAGTACATGGGCAGCCGTTACGCACAGCTTGTGCCGCTGACGGCTTGTGGTTAAACCCACTGCCAGGGTACTGACGAGTCATTAGAGTCCCCCACAGACAGTTTCCCAAGTTCGGGCGAAACGTTGTAGAGGCCGTATGGTTTTATGGCAGGGTTCGGAAAATGCACGTGCGTTTACGCATGTGTCATATTTCGGGCAGATAATACTGGTGGGCTTTGGTTTAAGCCGGATCCGAGTATTATACTGTGTAGATATAATATCTTTGTCTCTGTTGCATTTGTATTCGGTCGTAATACAAATGCGGGTATGTTTATACTGTTACGGGGTTATCCTGAAATTCGTTTCAGGATCACTTTTGGAAGTTGCCAGTTTCCAGTTTCCAGTTTCCGTATTTGACATTCGGTTAAATGCGGATTTATCTTTCCGTCACTCGGGTGAGTCATGAGGGTGAGTCGTGCTTCTAGAAGTTTCTAGATAATGACTAGGATTAGTGACTCATGGTTGCATTAATTGTTCCATTAATGTTTTGGTGACTAAGGGTGATGATTCATTAGTTCATTAATGGAGTTTTGTAAAGCTTAGGATATTTTCTTCAAGATCTTTATTCCTTATTGTCACCTCCGCCTTATTGGATATATGTATGCCCTAGAGGCCATTATATGATAGTGGATGTATCTATACATGTATATATATTCAGTATACATTCTTGCTCGACATGATAGTATGCTATCTGGTTCTTCTTTATCTGACATGTTGATTTGATCATGCTTTTATTCATTCATACATGCAGATAAAGCCCTGAGGATATCAGCTTGACTGCTGTGATTATGATGGAGATCATACTAGTGGGACATCTGTAGTCTATAAGCATATCCTGGAAAGTCCCTAGTCGTAGGTATATCGAGATGGGGCATTGATATACCAGAGTAGACTAGCGTGTATATGATACTGGACCCATACGATGGGCGATGAATGTTCCCACATTCATCGATGTTTGATATCAAGATCATATACGGGTGCTCAGTGGTGACTGGGTACACTGGACGGACTCACCGAGAACTCCTATATGGAATTATATCTATCGTCGGATAGCAGTTCTCAGGTGACACTGGTACAGGTTAGTCTGTAGACCCGAGATCGTCATAGAGTCTTGTGTGTTCTCCCACTGTACTTTGATTGCCATCCTACCACGGCTCTACTGAGTCGTGCAAACAGGTGGCCGTTGGGTACAGTCCCGAGACACACGAAGGCAATGAGCGATAGGAGGGGTTTCGTCTCTCCCGGTATTGGGAGTTGATGCTGTGCTGTGCCCGACTGGTTATATCAGTAAGTCCCTGGCCAGGGCTGCTGAGATTTGCTGATAAGTGTTATCAGTAGTTTCTCGATCTGTTATAGACCATTCACAGGCACGACTTATTGAGTTATTGGGGTCGACGTGACCATCCCTAGGCTCGATATGCAGCATATCTGACGAAGAGACCGGACTATACGGTAGAGTTGCCGGTTGGCTCGACGGGAGTTGTAGCAGATTCGCTTGTTTTCTTCTGATCGCTCAATACCCGGGTGGCCGTTACGTTTAGCTGACCGCTTGCGGCTTGGGGGTGCTTGATATGATCATCACGCACTGCCGGCGTATTGACGAGTCTTAGAGTCCCACAATGGAGTTACCTAGTCCAGGCGAAACGTTGTGGTGCGCGTATGCGATATGCGCATGGACCCGATTAAAATGCGCGTATGGGATACCGAACATTGATCGGGCGTCTTGCTTTTGGTGGGGTCATATGTGATATGGCCGGATTGATAAATCAACTGTTGATTTATCATTTAACCATTAGTTTTCTCACTTAAAACCTTTTCTTGTATATGATGGATGTATGCATGCATGTATGTTTTTCTATCTTTCTTTTAGTTTCATGCACATATGGATGTGCATACATACATACATACACCATCTATCATGGTTGATTACACATGGAAAATGGTGGCAATATAAGACTCACACCATGGATAAATAGATGGATTATTATTTGATTTTGTGTTTAAAACAAAATAGAAAAGGAAAGGATAATTCTTGACTTGCTTCTACATTCTTCTTTAACCTAACCATCCTCACCTACCCTTAACCTTGGATTAAACTTTCCTTCTATGTTTTGAACCCTAATTAAATAATAACTCAAACATTTAACCATGGTTTGAGATAAGAAGAAATAAAATATATATAGATATATTTCATTTCTTTTCAATGGTTAATTTTTTTCTTCTTCAAAAGAAAAGCCATCATCTTCCTCCTCCTTCTTCCTTTGCTCTCTAATTTCTTCTAGTGAGCAAAACACACATCAAGAAAGGTTTTTGAAGTGAGAATCATAACCACAACATCATTCTACACAAGTTTAGCCAACTTGTTTAGAGTGTTCTCTTCATTTCTCATCTTGAAAAGTGAAGTTGCAAGTTTGGACTAGGAACTTCGGATGGATCGTCGTGGACGCGAGAAGACTTCAAGAGGACCTTCCTCCAACACCCAAGAGGCCAAAGAGTCTAGCGAAGGGAGCTACAAAAGTTGTAGTCTCGAAACCCTAGTCTTTATTGCCTTTAACATTTAGAAACCCTAATTTTCTAGGATCGATCCCATGTATGCTTGCTTAGCACCATAAAAAACTTGAACTTTGTGACATGTGATGCTTCCAAACTCTATATAGGGTGCTAGGTAAACCTAACATTGGTATCAGAGCTACTAGACATTGGATGTCGACCTATGGGGGGTTCTCACTGTGTGGCAGTGTGGCGAAGCATAGGCTCTTACCCCCAGGGTGTCCCGAGACCGGAAGGTGTTCCGGCGGGTTGTAGTCCTCGTGAGGGAGCATGCGTAAAAAGTAGCCGCTGAGGGACCCGTTGGTGCCACGGTGACCCCATTGGATGGGGTTGCTGCCTGACTAACATTGGTATCAGAGCCGACCTAGAATATTAGGCGACACTTTTACGAAGTAAAAATCCCGATCGGATCAAAATACGATTTTTCGAGACCTTCTCTGGTCAAATTTTAAAATCTGACATTTTTCAGAATTAAAAATACTTAAAAAATAGAGCAGGAAAATATATGACATACTGTGAAAAACGAACCAATGATCCATACAAATGGCCGCGGAACCGCGGCAATTACTTGCTTAGGCCGCGATTCCGCGGCCGTATAGAGGGTTCATTGCTTCATTTTTGCATAGTAATTCATAACACTGCTTGTATATTGTTTTAGGTATGTTTAATCTGAATTGAGTACTGTAAATTCTGGAGATGGTTTTGGACTCGTCGATTCGATCGGAATTTTCATTTCGTTGCTTTTCCGGGTAAATTAGAAAGTATTGAAGTGTTTGAACGAGTATCATTTGCTCACTATTCACGGGGTTTAAATATTTTGGAGGTACGTGCAAGTCTTTTTGTGGTAGACCCTCTAGAAGACAACAAACTTTAACTCGATTATGTGACCGTCTTGAACTGCCCTTTGAACCTTAGGGTTTGGGGCAGTACGGCGTGCCACATGTGAGGCGTTGGCTTGACTTTTCTACGGCTGGACCGCTACTACCGTGTCACACTCCGGATTTTTGAACCCTGCTCAAGTGTTGAGCTTTAGTGAATCTTGGGTACTTGATCGTTCGTTTGAAAACTTTAATACTGTCTGTTTATCTGGAATGTGATGCAATGTATGGAATTCATATTACTGGACATGAAATACGAAGTATGTGATATTTCGCATTTGCGATGTCAAAAGAGAATGTGGATTCCAGATATTGCAGTTTTACACTTTCTTTTCTGTGACCATAAGTGTAGTATGTAGTGGTATTGCCGATTGTCGTTGCTATACGTCGACGACAATCGGTGTATGCATACTTACTTACGTTGATGATATGAGATATTATGTGTTGCTGAGATATGATGTGCAGGATTGTCGCGATTGAATAGCCGGGGGGTTTTATGTGAGATGAGAGTTTTATATTTTCATTCATGTAAATTCAAATGTAATGTAATATTCTTTTATTTGGGGCACTTCCGGGTTGAGGTTGCTGCCACCAGTGTTGTATATTATTTACTTTTCCGCATTAGGAAGGACCAAGGAGGGGAGCACAGGTGACCGGATTCTGGGGTTCAGTGGGAGGACATCTCGAGGAGTCGAGACCGGGTCTCCTAAACTCCAGAATTGGTAGGGTCACTTGCCGCTCTCGTAGGGGTCCAGGGTGTGGGCTTGGCTATTCATCGCGACTGTGGAATCCGTATTTTCTATTCTGGCTAAATACTAGATACGGACGTCCTAGTATATCCCACATTATATCTATGTTTCTGCTGCCTGTGATCTGTGATATCTGAGACGAATGACATATTATATATATGATATATAGTAGACGTTGCTTATGTTTTACACCCGCGCTAGTCCCGTCCCGGTATGCCGTTAGTTAAGTAACCTAACGGTGCATAACGGAACATTGCGGCGAATGCGGATGGCATAAGCGTACGTGTTATTTTTGTTTCTTTTCTGTGATTGGCTTAAGGACTTAAATGATGGGATTACATTAATGTGATTAATGTAAAGAAAATAAACCTAAAAAGATGTTGTAGAATCGGATTTGAAAACCACTCGGCTATTTAT
The DNA here is from genome assembly GCA_030015575.1 of Agapanthus africanus. Taxonomy (NCBI): domain Eukaryota; kingdom Viridiplantae; phylum Streptophyta; class Magnoliopsida; order Asparagales; family Amaryllidaceae; genus Agapanthus; species Agapanthus africanus. The sequence continues at coordinate 793,497,469 of JASDDO010000024.1, read as the reverse complement.
GAAAAAGCTATATTTCAAAACTGCGGAGCTTAAGCCACTCCTTTTGAAAACCATTTGATTCTACAACGATATCAAGTTCAAAGCGTTAAAGATTTTCTTAAAAATCATCTGCAACCCTCCGTCATTTTAGGAAGTAGAGTACTTAGTATTCGTGCTACGTTTGTTGACTATAGTTAAGGCGTAGTGTACGGTAGCTAAGTGATGTCTTCTTACATTGCATATGATGCAGATTAATTAGGACATTCTTATGACTTTGTTGACCATAGTTAAGGGTCATATGAGTGGGTCTAATTAATCAAGAAATGACGGGTAGAACTTGACTGGTACTTATGATTTGTTGACCTTAGTTAAGGTCATAAGTACTAGGGGTAAAAAATAACATCGGGAATTTCAATAGTTGAAATTTGCAATGAGATTGCATACCTTCCATGTGATGGTTGGATCCCGATCCCACTGTGGGCAATAGTTGCTCCTAGGAGAGTTTTACAGCTTACAATTAGCTAACTCATTAGGTGTCTAGAAAGGTGTTAACGGGGCTCCGCCTCTGGGAAAACGAGGTTTACTCTAATTAGGTCCGTGCGAAAGCACGGGGAACTTCCCTCAAGTACCGACACTGGCCTGACTGAACGGTTAGCGAAGTTGTAGACTGTAATTAATCCTCGCTAGTTTTTCTTTTTAAGGTTTGAAAGAAAAACTCGATAAAAGCAGTGGGAAACATCGATTAGACAAGATAATAACCAATCTGATCTATGCAAAAGCTTTCGCTGAGTGTATTCTTTTCTCTCTCTTAATGGCAGATACCTATGACCGGACTCAAGCTTCTACTAGATAAAAACAAACTGAATGGGACCAATTATAAAGACTGGCTGAGGAATCTGAAAATATCCTTGACTTATGATAAAGTATCATATGTCCTCACGGCTTCAGCCCCGCCCGTCCCAGGTCCAAAATCCTCAGTTGCAGACGTTGAAGTCCGCAAGACATGGGACGCTGACTGTGCCACGGCCAAATGCCTCACACTTGCATCGATGGATAACACACATCAAAAGCAGCACGAGAATATGGACATTCAAACCATATTGCTCCATACAAAGGAGTTGTATGGAGAGCAATCCCGCGTATTGCGATACGAAGCATCAAAGAAATTGTTTCAGATGCGAATGGCCCCCGGCACACCAATAGGAGACCATGTTCTGAAGATGATAGCTCTTATAGAAGAGCTTGAGGACCTTGGGTGGACTATGGACAATGAACAATATATAGATATTATTCTGCAGTCCCTCCCCTCCACCTTTGCTCAATTCATAGTTAACTTCAATATGCATAGCATGGAGAAGGAGCTGCCTGAACTCCTTAATATGTTAAGGAGTGCAGAGAGCACTATGAAGTCAGCAAAAACTCCCGTTATGACTGTTGGACAGTCTTCCTCTTCTCGCCCGAAAGCTAAGGCCAAGGGAAAGAAAAAGAAGAAGCCCACCAATCCTAAGGGTGGAGTTAAGAAGGTGAAGGGAAAGGAAAAGTCCAAAGCTGGAGACTCGGGGAAAGGCGAATGTTTTCATTGCCACAAGACAGGACATTGGAAGCGCAACTGCACAGAGTACTTAAATCTCAAGAAGAAGCATGGGGATGCTTCTACTTCAGGTGCGTTTGTGACAGAAAACTGTTTTTCAATAAACTCTGCTTCCTGGGTATTGGATACCGGTTCAGGTTCTCACATTTGCAATTCTATGCAGGGGCTGAGAATAGCAAAGTTTTGAAGACAGGTGACCATACTCTCCGCGTTGGAAATGGTTCCAATGTACATACAGTCGCAGTGGGAGAGTATCACTTGGGGTTGCCATCTGGATGTATTTTGGTTTTGAATCCATGTTATTTTGTACCAAGTATGCTTTGTAATATAATATCCGTTTCTTTGTTAGACAATGAAGGATATAATTTTGTATTGCAGAATAATGTTATGAACATTCACCTGAATCAAATATTGGTTGGGTATGGTATGCTGAATAACGGATTATATGTCCTAAATCAACACACAGTTTTCAGTGTACAACACACTAATAAAAGAAAACTTTCAGAATTAAATGAAGCTTTTTTTTTGGCACTGTAGACTTAGTCATATTAACGAAACAAGACTAAACAAGTTACACAAAGATGGATATTTAAACTCTTTTGAATATAAATCTTATGCGACTTGCCAGTCTTGTATCAAGGGTAAAATGACCAAAACTCCGTTTACCGGACACGGAGAGAGAGCTACTGAGCTCCTAGGCCTCATACATAGTGATGCGTGTGGGCCAATGTCTACACAGGCTAGAGGCGGTTTTTCATACTTCATTACATTCACTGACGATTTCTCAAGATTCGGTCATGTATTTTTATTAAAGCACAAGTCCGAAGCTTTCGAGAAGTTCATTGAATATAAACAAGAAGTAGAAAAACAAACCGGCTTGAGTATCAAGATGTTTCGATCAGATCGAGGTGGTGAGTATCTCAGTACATAATTTGTAAACTTCCTAAAAGAGAATGGGATTCTCTCTCAGCTCACTCCTCCTTACACACCACAGCACAACGGTGTGTCAGAATGACGGAATAGGACCCTATTAGATATGGTCCGGTCCATGATGAGTGATGCTGAGTTACCAGTCTCGTTTTGGGGGCATGCATTGGAGACTGCAGTGTTTCTACTAAACAGGGTTCCAACCAAAACCGTGTCTACCACGCCATATGAAATATGATACGGGAAGAGACCATCTCTTAAGAGAATTAAGATTTGGGGTTGCCCGGCCTATGTTAAAAAGAAGAATCCGGACAAACTCGAGACACGGTCAGTCATGTGTAACTTTATGGGATATCCAAAGAATTCTTATGGATATCTATTCTACCATAAAGAGGAACAAAATGTGTTTGTTTCTTAGTATGCCACATTCTTAGAAAAAGAGTTTTTCACAGATAAAAATGATGGCAAGGTGGTGGATCTAGAAGAGGTTCTAGAAACACAAACTACAAATGACGATTTGGTTGAACCGGCTGTTGCAACAGAAACTGAGGAACCTCGGCCACTCCGTAGGTCTGGTAGGACTTCTCGCCCACCGGAGAGGTACTACAGTTTCCTCATTGATGGTAACGGAGAAGACTGCATCATGAATGATGATGATCCTACCAGTTTTCAGCAGGCTATCACGAGTAGAGACTCTGTGAAGTGGCTGGATGCTATGAGATCTGAAATGGAGTCTATGTACACCAACAAAGTATGGACTTTGGACGTTGTACCCCCTGGGGTAAAACCTGTGGGGTGCAAATGGATCTTTAAAAGAAAGATTGGTGTAGATGGGCAGGTGGAGACCTATAAGGCAAGACATATGGTGAAGGGTTTTCGTCAAAGACCAGATTTGGACTATGACGAGACTTTTTCTCCCGTAGCCATGCTTAAATCCATTCGGATCCTACTTGCTATTGCTGCTCACTACGACTATGAAATCTGGCAGATGGACGTTAAAACCGCATTTCTAAATGGAAATTTAGAAGAATGCGTTTATATGGATCAGCCAGAGGGCTTCATTGACAGTGGGAGCAGCGGGAAAGCATGTAAATTGCTTAAATCCATATATGGGTTAAAGCAGGCATCATGGAGTTGGAACATCTGTTTCGATGATGTCATCAAAGAGTTTGATTTCATCAAAAATCCAGATGAACCTTGTGTTTATAAGAAGGCTGTAGGGAGAGCTGTCACATTCCTCGTATTGTACGTGGATGACATTCTTCTGATAGGAAATGATATTCCTATGCTACAGTTGGTCAAATCTTTCTTATCACTAAGGTTCTCCATGAAGGACCTGGGTGATGCCACATACATTCTGGGCATAAGGATCTATAGGGATAGATCCAAAAGGTTATTGGGATTGTCCCAAACCAGGTACATTGACACCATCCTAAAAAGGTTTAGTATGGAAGACTCCAAGCGGGGTGCCTTACCCGCTTACCATGGGGTCACTCTCTCCAAGGATTCTTGTCCAAAGACCGATGAAGAGAGAGCTCGCATGAGTGTTATATCCAATGCTTCGGCAGTAGGATCTATAATGTATGCGATGTTATGTACACGCCCAGATGTAGCTTACGCACTTAGTGTTGTAAGCAGGTATCAATCTAACCCAGGGGAGAATCACTGGACAGCTGTGAAGAACATTCTTAAGTACTTACGAAGGACTAAAGAATTGTTCTTGGTGTATGGTAATGGAGATCTCCAAATGGAGGCCTTTACCGATTCGAGCTTCCAGAGCGATAAGGACGACAGCAAATCTATCTCTGGGTTTGTATTTACCCTCAATGGAGGGACGGTGAGTTGGAAGAGTTCCAAACAAGATACCGTTGCAGACTCTACGATGGAAGCTGAGTACATTGCTGTAAATGATGCCGCCAAGGAAGCCGTCTGGATGAAGAAAATCGTCTCGGAGCTAGGAGTAGTTCCAACCATTATTGATCTAATACCTTTGTATTGTGATAATAATGGGGCTATGGCGTTAGCCAAAGAGCCCAGATCCCATCAGCGGTCCAGACACATCCTGAGGCGTTTTCATTTGATCCGGGAGATTGCAGATCGCCGCGAGATCGAGATTAGGAGAGTAGACACAAAGAATAACGCCGCGGATCCATTCACCAAGGCCCTCCCTCAGCCGCAGCATGAGCGACTTTTTGAGATGTTGGGTATGAGATATGCTAATAACTGGCCTTAGTGCAAGTGGGAGATTGTTGGATATATGTATGCCCTAGAGGCCATTATATGATAGTGGATGTATCTATACATGTATATATATTCAGTATACATTCTTGCTCGACATGAAAGTATGCTATCTGGTTCTTCTTTATCTGACATGTTGATTTGATCATACTTTTATTCATTCATACATGCTGATAAAGCCCTGAGGATATCGGCTTGACTGCTGTGATTATGATGGAGATCATACTAGTGGGACATCTGTAGTCTATAAGCATATCCTGGAAAGTCCCTAGTCGTAGGTATATCGAGATGGGGCATTGATATACCAGAGTAGACTAGCGTATATGATACTGGACCCATACGATGGGCGATGAATGTTCCCACATTCATCGATGTTTGACATCAAGATCATATACGGGTGCTCAGTGGTGACTGGGTACACTGGACGGACTCACCGAGAACTCCTATATGGAATTATATCTATCGTCGGATAGCAGTTCTCAGGTGACACTGGTACAGGTTAGTTTGTAGACCCGAGATCGTCATAGAGTCTTGTGTGTTCTCCCACTGTACTTTGATTGCCATCCTACCACGGCTCTACTGAGTCGTGCAAACAGGTGGCCGTTGGGTACAGTCCCGAGACACACGAAGGCAATGAGCGATAGGAGGGGTTTCGTCTCTCCCGGTATTGGGAGTTGATGCTGTGCTGTGCCCGACTGGTTATATCAGTAAGTCCCTGGCCAGGGCTGCTGAGATTTGCTGATAAGTGTTATCAGTAGTTTCTCGATCTGTTATAGACCATTCACAGACACGACTTATTGAGTTATTGGGGTCGACGTGACCATCCCTAGGCTCGATATGCAGCATATCTGATGAAGAGACCAGACTGTACGGTAGTGTTGCCGGTTGGCTCGACGGGAGTTGTAGCAGGTTCGCTTGTTTTCTTCTGATTGCTCAATACCCTTGTGGCCATTACGTTTAGCTGACCGCTTGCGGCTTGGGGCTGCTTGATATGATCATCACCCACTGCCGGTGTATTGACGAGTCTTAGAGTCCCATAATGGAGTTACCTAGTCCAGGCGAAACGTTGTGGTGCGCGTATGCGATATGCGCATGGACCCGATTAAAATGCGCGTATGGGATACCGAACATTGATCGGGCGGCTTGCTTTTGGTGGGGTCATATGTGATATGGCCGGATTGATAAATCAAGTGTTGATTTATCATTTAACCATTAGTTTTCTCACTTAAAACCTTTTCTTGTATATGATGTATGCATGCATGCATGTATGTTTTTCTATCTTTCTTTTAGTTTCATGCACATATGGATGTGCATACATACATACATACATACACCATCTATCATGGTTGATTACATATGGAAAATGGTGGCAATATAAGACTCACACCATGGAGAAATAGATGGATTATTATTTGATTTTGTGTTTAAAACAAAATAGAAAAGGAAAGAATAATTCTTGACTTGCTTCTACATTCTTCTTTAACCTAACCATCCTCATCTACCCTTAACCTTGGATTAAACTTTCCTTCTATGTTTTAAACCCTAATTAAATAATAACTCAAACATTTAACCATGGTTTGAGATAAGAAGAAATAAAATATATATAGATATATTTCATTTCTTTTCAAAGGTTAATTTTTTTCTTCTTCAAAAGAAAAGCCATCATCTTCCTCCTCCTTCTTCCTTTGCTCTCTAGTTTCTTCTAGTCAGCAAAACACACATCAAGAAAGGTTTTTGAAGTGAGAATCATAACCACAACATCATTCTACACAAATTTAGCCAACTTATTTAGAGTGTTCTCTTCATTTCTCATCTTGAAAAGTGAAGTTGCAAGTTTGGACTAGGAACTTCGGGTGGATCGTCGTGGACGCGAGAAGACTTCAAGAGGACCTCCCTCCAACATCCAAGAGGCTAAAGAGTCTAGCGAAGGGAGCTACAAAGGTTGTAGTCTCGAAACCCCCTTTAACATTTAGAAACCCTAATTTTCTAGGATCGATCCCATGTATGCTTGCTTAGCACCATAAAAAACTTGAACTTTGTGACATGTGATGCTTCCAAATTCTACATAGGGTGCTAGGTAAACCTAACACCCCTCTCCTACACTCACCCCCTCCACCATTTATATGGCCGGACCCCTCTTGCTAATAAGGAGATTGATTTCATTTGGAAAAAGAATAAAGTTTTGGATGTATGGAAATTAACATAGTTCATTTTCTCATTCCATTTCATTTCGAGTGGCAACTTCATTAACCGTTCGTCCATGGTTTTGGACGAAGTGAGACAAAGTATTCTACTCATTCTCTACATCAATCTTGGTCGTCTCTTTTAGCAAACTTGACGACCGAGTTGCCTCGAGTCAGAGGCGGGAGCCCGTTTAAAGAACCGTTGACATGGTGCCACCTGGACGAGCAGATCGGAGATCGACGAGATCGGAGCAGCCGCAACGGTGCGTGGGATGATGGTTAAAGAACGAAGGACTCTGATCGTTCGGTATAACCTTTCTACCCTCTTTACAGTTTGTTAGTTTAGCAATAATGGCAGATCCGGGTTATAGTATACGATAGCGCCAATTAAAAGTTTTTATTCCGCATTTGGCGTCTGTTAGACTGCCGGGGCGCTACTGTAGATTTACAGTGGTATCAGAGCCTCACCATTATGCTTTACTAACTTATGCTAATACGTTTAAAACATCGATCGAACGAATTTTCGAAAACCGCAAATTCTAAGTTCTGAGTTTCTGTCGATTTTAAAAGGGTTCTAAAAATAATTTTACATATCACAGAAAATTCAGCAGGCTTTTCTAAGCACATGGTAGAAATTTGGTCACGTGATTCTACAGGACCGTCGCGGATCTGCGGTCAAACCTAGGGTTTGACCGCGCATCCGCGGCCATTCTGTTGGACCAGTGATCCAAATTTGTACAGTTGCTTCTCTTGTGGAAATTGTGGTTTTTGGTAATGTTCTTTTGGGCCCAGATTTTGTTACTGTACAGCAGATGTACGTGGGACCCACTTCGTGATATTTAGTCGATCGAAATTTAAACATGTTAGTTTACAGTACTTACATTATATCTCCGACTGTGAATGTCATTTGATCGGTAAACCGCGTCTGATTGCTATAGTTCTTTTAGACGGGTTTGCGAACGTGACATTCGCGTTGATGTTCTGTGTTGTGCTGTGATGTTGCGGATTTGTCGTGGTGGATAGCAGTGTGCAATGGTAGTGCAGTTTGGATTTATTTGTACATTTGATATTGCGGGGCGAGCGTCCAACATGTGGACTGCCGTCACTGCCTGTTTTTATAATATTCTTTTGGGGCACGACCGGGTTGAGGTCGATGCACCCGTTGTACATATTTTTCATTTCTGTACTAGGTTTACCCCGCGGCGGGGTGCACAGATAGCCGGGTTCTGTAGGGCAACGGGTCCGCATCTCATGGCTTTGAGAGGCAGAGGGGACTTACTCTGGAATTGGCAGACTATTCGCCGCACTCGTTGGGGTACAGGTTGACCCAAGGAGGGGTGCTCAAGTTACCGGATTCCGTGAAGTGCTGGGTGGTCCATTCACTTTGCTGTAGGGGGCTGCCTCGCTTCAGGTTTTGGCGGGTAACTTGCCGCACCCGTAGGGGTCTAGGTTTCATTGCACAGGCTATCCACACGACCAGGGGAACGTCGGGTTTCAGCAGCGGCTCTGTGAAACCCCGGGATCCTAGATTATCTGTATTGTTCTGTGATGCTTATTACTTTTCTGTAATGTTACATATTATCACGCCTGAAGCGATTATTGTATATTGGTATATATACTATTAGATATTGTATATGTTTTGCACCCGCGCTAGTCCAGTCCCCGCTCTGTCGTTACTTAAGTAACCTAACGGGTAAAGACGGGATCCAGTGACGAATGCGGATGGCATATACGTACATTTTATTTTCGTTCTTTTCTGGTGTGATTGATGATGGGACCGCGTTGATTCTGATCAATGCAAAGAAAAAACAAACCTGTTTGGATGTTGTTGGAACCATTTTAAAAAGTGTTATTACAAAGACGTTTCCTTTTGTTTTGCATAGCGGTATTCGGTGTGAATATCCTGCACCTCATTCAACGAGGCAAGGGCCGATATCCCTTCACCGGGAATGACCCCTTGGGCAGAAGTTTGCGTCAGGATAATAACTTCACTATAGTTGATTACAAGTTGCTTTGCGTCACGATATTCAGTTAGAATATCTTGCACCTCATTCCACGAGGAAAGAGCCGAGATCCCTTCACCGGGAGTGACCTCTTTAGCAAAAGGTTTTCGCTACTATATTTTTATAAAAAGCTATCAGGTTCTTTCAACGAGATCAAGTTCATTACGTTAAAGGTTTTTCGCCAAAAACCAGCCGTAGCCCTCCGTCATTTCTTTTGGGTATTCAGTAGTATTTAAGCTATGTATTTTGACCTAACGCCAAGGCTTAGTGTTTGGTAGCTGCTGGGTATTCATTTGTTGCATAGATAGATGAGTTGGTTTGGGACAACCGTTCTGCCATTTTGACCTAACGCCAAGGGCATGTGCGGGTGGGTTCAAATTGACAAGATAGTGACGGGTAGAACTCGGCATGTGACTTATGACATTTTGACCTAACGCCAAGGTCATAAGAGCATGGGGCAAAAATCATATCGGGAGTTTCTAAAGAAACTGAAACTTGCCAAGTATGCGCATACCTTCTGGAGTGTGATAACGTGAGTGGATTCCGTCACGTTATCATGCGATGAGAGTTGGATCCCGATTCCCACTGATGAGTTGGTTTACTCTTCGGGTGATCCCGATTGATTCTTCTTTCAGGTTTGGAGGAGAATTTGACAGTACAGTGGGAGGTTTCCGGATTAGATAAAGTGATGACCATTCTGATCTAGGTTAGAATGCACGCAGAGTATTTCTTTTCTCTCTCTCTTTGGCAGCGACCTTTGACCGACCCTAGACTATGACTCAGTGACCAAGTTGACCGAACCTTCTTAAAATACTGGCTTTTGGATTGTCTAAGTTGCATAAGTCATTGCCGCTCCTTCTTTTACCCTTTGCATTTCTCAGAACACCCCGTATTACTACGGACATCCATTTCCATTGGATAGATCCATCGTATGGTTATATACGAACCCAAAGGACTTCTTCGAGGATGGATCAAGGTTCAGGAGAAATAGAATTGGTTTATTCAGTTGTCTTTTATTATCACCTTCTCTCAGGTTGCGAGGGCTCCTTGGTTTAGGAGGGTACACCTATTACGCTTATTGGATAGTCTTATTCCAAACCATAGGCAGGTGCCGAAAGGTAGGGAATGAAGAAAACCAATTAGCCTAAGTAGGGTGTGCAGAAGGTAATAACCAAAGACAAAATAAAGGGATTAGAAAGAGGGCAAAGTAAATTGCGACTGATATCATTCACGACCAAACCGCATGATTCATCGCCACTCCTATTTCACCTTTGCTTTTTTCCCCAATTCGGGAGAAATAGAATAAGGTATTATTCAGTTGTCTTTTATCATCACCTTCTCTCAAGTTGCGAGTACTCCTAGGATTAGGAGAGTACACCTATTATGCTTACTGGATAGTCTTCTTCCAAACCATAGGCTGGTGTCGAACGGTAGGGAAGGAAGAAAACCATTTAGCCTAACGAAGGTGTACAGAAGGTAACGACTAAAGACAAATAAACGGATTTGGAGAGATGGCAAAGAAATACACAGTTATAGTCATGAATTGGATTATGGAAGAGGCATTACTAGGAATACCAGGATACCCCTACGAAACATTTTCATGTTTCGGTGCATTGTTAAAGGAAAACTGTTTTCCCGATTAGATACTTACTCCAAGGGTATGTATTTACCAGGTTTCATTCTCATATCTGTATGGTTTTACAGATGATGAGTGGGAGTAAGTTATTGGGAATTAGGTAATTATCCTCATTATATCGGAATTCGTTGTAATTGGTGATATTTGAGGAAATCGCCTGGGTACAGTTTTCAACCTACGACGCACCGGTTTTGAGGTATTCAACTCAGCGGACTTATACAGAGTATTGCATGTTGTCCAGTGTCCATCAGGACAAAGGGGTAGGTCCTCGTACTATGTTCTTTTTACTTATGACTTCTCTAGTTATTAGACAAGTGTTTCGTAGAAATACAAGGTCTATGTTTTGAGAAGTTGTGGGTATAAGAATAAAGTAGAGAACCAGATGTCACAAGTATCGGGATTCTTCAAAGAGATCGAAGATGTAGATTCTTGTGATTGGTATTCAGATGATAGTAATGGTTTTGAGAAACTTGTTTCTCTTTCGGGTTACTCATAATTGGATGGATTCCTAAGTTGAGTAATGCTGATTAGCCTCTTTCCATTAAGTTTATTTGCACTGGAGACAGCTGCATGATTGAACATGGTTCCAATTAAATAAGTGCCAAAGTTTCTATATTGGATATAGAATAGTTCATATCTTAACGATGTTAAGGTACGGTGAGTTGTCCAGCTTATGCTTAAAACCAGACTCTGGATAACTCAAGGCACGTTTGTGTAATGGTAGTTTGTGGGTTGACCCTAGCTATGACGAGGGTTGATTTTCTACCATCTGGAAGATCAATAGTGATATTGTTCTTGACTCGCCACAGTTTTAGTAAAATGGATTTTTTCAGAAAACAATAGTGGGAGTATGGTAGAACTGGAAGTGATTCCAGAACCGCGAACGATTACGGAAAATTTAATAGGACCTATATATTCAATCAGGTTTGACATTCCATTAGCCACTCCGCAGATATGGTGGGTAACCTCAGACACCCGAGAGGTACTTCGGTAGCCTCAAGGACGGTGACAGGGAGGTTCTTGTTTACCCAAACTTGACACTACTGTTGTTCCAGACTATGAGACCCGGAAGGAGGATAAGTATAGAGTCGTTCTAAACTAGCTTTAGAAGTGCACGTATATATTATTCTGCCAGAGGGTTGTTGTGGTCAGTGGGAGCAGCGGAAGCATAGTGGGCAAGTAGCTTATGTCTATTTATAGACTAGAGCAGATATAGCGGAGATAGATCATCTATTTTTTGATGTGACAGTCATGGTTTTGACTTCATCAGAATAGGGGATGGATCTGTTAAGAAGGTAGTAGGGTGTGATGTCATGGTATTTGGATAACATACACAGAGTAGGAAGTAAAATTCCTATACTACGATTAGTTGTACTGTGGTCGTCACACAGTTGTTTCTCCAGACAGGATATGGATATAATATCTGACATTCTGGTTTCTAGATCTATGGTTTTAGATCTAGATTTGGGTAGTTTCCCAATGTGGGTACTTTGACAGTATTCTGATAGTTTTTTGGAATAGATGACCCCTGGCATGGTTGTGTACCTGCAGATGATGGAGTCACCCTCTCTAAAGGTGTCTTACAGACTAAAGGGGAGAGGGATGTGCATGATTGGCAGATCACTTGCTTAGGCAATTGAGTCAATCGTGAGATGTCAAGTATGTAAGTCCACATTACCTCTTCCGGTACTTACGGGCTTGCGGAAATGATGAAAAACGATTTTTTCGAGGGTGGTAACATTGACTCAAAATACGGATCTTTGCTAAACAACTATCTAACAAACCTAACAAGAGTTTTACCTACTCGGTTAGGGGGTTATACCTTACTTGAACTCTTTCGTCTTCAACTCTTTGCAGTGTACGGATCGGCCTCACCTCGTCGTCTCCTTGCGCCGATGATGGATCCACCTGAAAGCTTCTACCTTTGGCTTCTCTTCAAACTAGAAGAAACTAGAACACTTGGTTTGCTAAACCTTGTAAACTAGGATGAGTAGAGGAGTGTGTTGAGTTTTATCTATATGGTTCTTGCTTCTCAACACATGAGACAAGTGAACTATAGACTAGAGAGAGAGAGCAAGAGGAAGAGGGAGAGCTCAAGCAAGAGAGAGAAATTAAATGAGAGAAATGAGCAAGTCTTTTGTCAACCTCTCTCTCATAATCCAAAATCATCATAACTCATAATAGTAATTGAGTATTATGTGATGGTTCAAGTCAAAATGGCTATATCATTTCATGCACTCATTTTGCAAAAAGAAACAAGCAAGCAAAAGTCTTTGCCATGAAATGATAGCTATTGTAATGATGATGGTCAACTAGTCCAACCCAGTCAACCGGTCAACAAAGTCAACAAGTCAACAAAATCAACCCCTCAACAACCATGTCACTATAATACTTAATTAATATTATTGTTAATCATATTTCATATTCTCATTAGGGTTTTAGCAAAAGTCAACAGTCAACAACCCCAATGAGAATCCTCTGTCTCTGTCTCTCTGTCAACTGTGCATACACACCCGCATCTGCGTTCCGAGGAACACGAATACAAACGAGATAAAACCAATCCCAAAACTTACACTAGGATCTGGCTTAAACCAAAGCCCGCTAGTGTTAACTGTCCGGAAACTAAACGTGCACAAGTGCACGGATGTGACCGAACCTTGTCGCAAAACCATGCGACCTCTACTCTTTTTCCTAAAGAAGAATAGCTTTCTGTGTGGGACTCTAAAGACTCGACACTACGCTGGTAGTGGGTTTAACCACAGACCGCAAGCAGCACTAGCTGTGCGTAACGGCCCCCATGTAGATGCCGATAAGAAGACGGACGAGGTGAAACCCATCTGAACTCCTACTGAGACTGAATATGACAATCTCTGTACAGTCCGGTCTGTTCGTCTGATCATATCGCATGGCGGGCCTAGGGGGGCGGTAAACGTCAGTCCCCTAATAGCGGTACGATTCGTGTCGGAGTGTAGCCCAGAACACCCTGAGATAACACTGGAAACCTACCAGTATATCTCGCTTGCCCTGGCCAGGGACTACTCGTGTAATGGCTCTCCTAGACACAGCGCGATATCAACCCCCAATACCGGGAGAGACGAATCCTGTCTAACCGTCACTGCCTCCAAGTGCTTCGGGACTGCACCCAACTACTACCTGTTTGCACGACTCCTTTGAGCCGTGGTAGGGTAGTAATCAAAGTACAGTAGGAACACACTCGAGGCGAAGTGACAGTGTCAAGTCAGCGGACTAAGCTGTACTCATGTTACCTGGGAACTGATAACTGACGATAGGTATAATACCAACCAACAGTTCCCGACGAGTCCTGTCCAGTGTACTCGTAACCTAACGAGCACCCGCATACTATCTCAAGTACGACGTACCGACGGCTGTGAGACAGACCGTCTCCCCTGCTGGGATGAGAAGCGCATACGCTAGTCTACTCCGGAGTATCGATGCCCTGTCTCGATAGTCCTACGACTAGGGACCTGTATAAGGATGTGCTTATGGATTACCCAGCCCCCACGAGTGTGACTGCCATCACAACGCTGGTAATCAAACAAAGATCCTAAGAGCTCCACTAATGTGTAAAGGTGATATACTAAAATAAACACATGTACACATTAAAGTAGAAACAAACCAAGTAGCATACTACTATTTTGAGCAAGATTGTCTATACAAGATGAATATCCCAAGCTTCCATTAAGTAATATACAAACTAGTATGATACAGTAATGGCCTCTAGGGCATATACACTAACAAAGTACCACACCAGATGTTGTTTTTGCACTAGATGCAATAAGTTTGTATTAATCCAATCCTGGAGAAATATAAGGAAGCAGTTTTAGAACATAAGTGCATGTTCTACGGATTTGATGACGGTAGCCTCCTTCGGGAGACGATTATCATTCCAGGCTTCAAAGGTGACATGGATGACAGAGTGATTGTCAGAGTTATAGTTTTCCCTCTGACGAGGGACAGTATTATGGACAGTTGGTCTAAGAGGATACTGTGGGAGGCATGGTGCAGGATACTGATTAGGTTCAGTGATCGATACAGTCTAAGAAGTTTGGATTTGGAGTTCATTTATGAACTAGGTCCCATCAGATATCCAGACATATTCTAAGACAGGTATTACTTAATTCGGGAGATGGCTTTCTCTGCGAACTTGAGATTAAGAGAGATATAGAAAGAAACATCAGGGCAGATCCACTCACTGAGGCTATTTCTCGAACACAATAGTTTTACAAACGAGCTTTGTAAAACTGATTAGTAGAGGAGTTGGATGTTCGGTTTCACACGGGCTGTGAGTAGTCGACATCGCAATAATTAGCCTTAAGTGCAAGTGGGAGATTGTTGGATATAGTGCCCTCAGAGTAAATTATTAGATCGCAGGTACGTGATTGCAATGATTGCGGAGGACCTATACGGGTAGGACAGTCTTACTCGAGATGATAGTATGCTATCTGGTTTGCCTTTATCAGTCGTGTACAGGTTCAGGTGACTGATCACTGTTACACTTTGATAGAGCTCTTAGGATCTTGCTTTACTACCAACAGTATGATGGCGATCATATACTTGAGAGTTGGGTGGTTTATAAGCATATCATTAATTGTGGTCCCTAGTCGTGGGAGTTTCGAGACAGGGCATCGATACTCCGGAGTAGACTAGTGTATACAATCGAGACCCCGACGAGGGGCGGTGGCCGATCTCACAAGCCAATGGTGTCAGTTGGATCACCTAAGATGTATACAGGTGCTCATTGGGTTATGAGTACACCGGACATGACTTGCCGGGAACCTGCTAGTTGGTATTATACATATCGTCAGATAGCAGTTCCCTGGTGACATGTGTACAGGTTAGTTCATCGACCTGAGGTCGTCATTTGTCTCGTGTGAGTTCCCACTGTGCTTTGATTTCTACAAGACCATGGCTCAAAGGAGTCGTGCAAACAGGTAGTTTTTGGGTACAGTCCCGAGCCACATGGAGGCACGTGAGCGGATCGGCAGGGGATTCGTCTCTCCCGGTATTGGGGGTGAGATCGCGCTGTGTCTAGAAGAGCCATTACACAAAGCCCATGGCCGTGGCAGGAGATTTACAGGTAGGTACTCCAGTAGTATCTCAGGGTGTTTTTAGGCTACACTCCGACACGACTTATACTGCTATTGGGGGTCTGACGTTACCAGCCTCCTAGGCAGATATGCGATACTCATAGACGAACGGACCGGACTGTATATACATTGTCACTGTTAGGCTCAGTAGGGTTTCTGGATGAGTTCGCTCATCGACCTCCCTTGAGGTCAGTACATGGGCAGCCGTTACGCACAGCTAGTGCCGCTGACGGCTTGTGGTTAAACCCACTGCCAGGGTACTGACGAGTCATTAGAGTCCCCCACAGACAGTTTCCCAAGTTCGGGCGAAACGTTGTAGAGGCCGTATGGTTTTATGGCAGGGTTCGGAAAATGCACGTGCGTTTACGCACGTGTCATATTTCGGGCAGATAATACTGGTGGGCTTTGGTTTAAGCCGGATCCGAGTATTATACTGTGTAGATATAATATCTTTGTCTCTGTTGCATTTGTATTCGGTCGTAATACAAATGCGGGTATATTTATGATGTTACGGGGTTATCCTGAAATTCGTTTCAGGATCACTTTTGGAAGTTGCCAGTTTCCAGTTTCCAGTTTCCGTATTTGACATTCGGTTAAATGCGGATTTATCTTTCTGTCACTCGGGTGAGTCATGAGGGTGAGTCGTGCTTCTAGAAGTTTCTAGATGATGACTAGGATTGGTGACTCATGGTTGCATTAATTGTTCCATTAATGTTTTGGGGACTAAGGGTGATGATTCATTAGTTCATTAATGGAGTTTTGTAAAGCTTAGGATATTTTCTTCAAGATCTTTATTCCTTATTGTCACCTCCCCCTCTCCTACACTCATCCCCTCCACCATTTATATGGCCGGCCCCATCTTGCTAATAAGGAGATTGATTTCATTTGGAAAAAGAATAAAGTTTTGGATGTATGGAAATTAACATAGTTCATTTTCTCATTCCATTTCCTTTCGAGTGGCAACTTCATTAACCGTTCGTCCACGGCTTTGGACGAAGTGAGACAAAATATTCTACTCATTCTCTACATCAATCTTGGTCGTCTCTTTTAGCAAACTTGACGACCGAGTTGCCTCGAGTCAGAGGCGGGAGCCCATTTAAAGAACCGTTGACGTGGTGCCACCTGGACGAGTAGATCGGAGATCGACGAGATCGGAGCAGCCGCAACGGAGCGTGGGATGATGGTTAAAGAACGAAGGACTCGGATCGTTCGGTATAACCTTTCTACCCTCTTTACAGTTTGTTAGTTTACTAGTTCTAGTTTTCGCCTAAACTCTAGTCAACGATCGCATTAGGGTTTCTCGGCACCGTAATTTTTTGAAATTGGCATGGTTGATGCCTTGTGAGACCTCATTAGTGTGCCTAGGAACCCTACAGTGGTATCAGAGCCTAGCTAGAGCCTAGCTAGAGTCTTAGGCGATGCGTAGACGATGTTAGAAACCCGATCGAACCCGAAACCCCAATTTTTCAACCTCTCTGGACATTTTTTCAAAACTGGGTTTTTTCCAGATTAAAAATTCTTAAAAAATTTAGCAGTAAATTCTATGAATTACGGTGCAAAATCGACCAAAAGATATGATTAAAGCGCGGCGGAACCGCGGCAGAAGTATGGCTTCCGCGGCGGTTCCGCGGCCAAAATATCTCTTCTTGAAACACTGTTTGCACATTAATGTCTTATTTTGTTTGCTGTATTTTCTGGGAATTTTTAATATTTATTCAAGAGTTGAATATTCTGGGTTGTATTGGGAGTTCGCAGATTTGATCGGATTGTCAAACTTTGTCTATGTGTTTTTCCGGATAAATTTTAGCAAAATGTTAAAAAAGTTCGACCGGATATAAATACCCACTTTTTCCCCTGCCGGGAAATTTCCAATTGTTGGATTTTTCCGTGGTTTAATAACGTTCTAAGTAGTGCAAGTAACGCGATGGACCCTTTAGAAGACAACAAACCTTAACTCGATTATGTGACCGTCTTGAACTGCCCTTTGAACCTTCGGGTTTGGGGCAGTACAGCGTGCCACATGTGAGGCGTTGGCTTGACCCTTCTACGGCTGGACCGTCGGTACTGAGGCATGAACTGGATGTTTTTAAACTTGTTTCATGTGTTGATCTGTTTCGAGAAAACTTGGGTGTTTGATTGTTCGATCGGAAAGTTTAACATTTTCTATTTATCTGGAATGTGATAAATATTTGGAATTCACAAGTAGTTATGAGATAACTGAATGAATATTATAAACATAGCAGTTTAGTCTCACTTGATCGGTTGCCACGGAATTTTGATGCGATCAAAAGTCCGTCGCAATCACGTAGTGTACGCGGATACTCGCCGGGTAAACTTAATAGACAGCCTCGCCCCATAGCCCCGACCAAGTGACTGTAGGAGAACCCCGTCGCCGAAAGCATCCGTTCGGGTGCTCGCGGCAGCGGTGTTCCGCCTTGGTGCACTTCGTCGACGGCGTCGGGGGTGCGGACGCCTACTAAAGTTTGCGACGAGCATTCGATCAGGATGTCGGGAATCTTGTTGAATTGCCCGATTTGATATTGAAAAGTGTTTTCGATAATGGGACTAAAATGCGGGGTTTATAATTGTTAGGCATGCGATGTCTAAGGAATTCATTTGATTAGGCATGCGATGTCTATGCAGGTTGCGGATTCCAACTGTTGTAGTTTTACACTTTCTTTTCTGTGACCGTAAGTGTAGTATGTGATATCGCCGGTTTCGTTGCTATATGTCAACGACAATTGGGATGGACATATTTACTTACGTTGATGACATGTGATGTTATGTGTTGCTGGATATGTTATATTGGATCGTCGGTTTTGAATAGCCGGGTTTTTTTTATGTGAGATGTGTGTTTTTCATTTTCATTCATGTAAAAAACTTGTATGTAATATTCTTTTATTGGGGCACTTCCAGGTTGCGGTTGTTGTCACCTTTTGTATATTATTTACTTTTCCGCACTAGGATAGACCCAAGGAGGGGAGCACAAGTAACCGGGTTCTGGAGTCCAGTGGGAGACCAACTCGAGGAGTCGAGTCCGGGTCTCCTAACTCTAGAATTGGTAGGGTTGCTTGCCGCTCTCGTAGGGGTCTAGGGGTGTGGGTTTGGCTATTCATCGCGACCGTGGAATCCGTGTTTTATACTGGCTCGTATTGAAAACACGGACGTCCTAGTATATCCAATATTTCATATGTTTCTTCTGCTGCGATATCTGTGATGTGATCATGTGATGTTCTGTGATAAATACTGTATATAGTATATATGATATATTATATAGACGTTACTTATGTTTTACACCCGCGCTAGCCCTGCCCCGCTCTGCCGTTAGTTACCTAACCTAACGGTGCACGAGGGGACATCGAGGCGAATGCGGATGGCATAAGTGTACGTCGTATTTATCTGTGATGTTTAGGTACTTAAATGATGGGACTTCATTAATATGATTAATGAAAGAAAAAGAAACCTAAGATGTTGTGGAATCGAATTTCTAAATAAAATAGGTAGCTACAGTTCTTGCTTTGCACAGCGGTATATATGATATATCCTGCACCTTATTCGATGAGGAAAGGACCGAGATCCCTTCACCGGGAGTGACTCCTTTAGCAATAACTGGCAGATGCTACACACTCGGTTTGACTTTTGATAGCTTCTATAGTTTCTGCTTTGCACAGTGATATATATGATATATCCCGCACCTCATTCGACGAGGAAAGGACCGACGATCCCTTCACCGGGAGTGACTCCTTTAGCAAAACTAGAAAAGCCTCAAAGACACTCCATTTCAAAATTCATTTGATTCTATAACGATATCAAGTTCATTACGCAATAGGTTTTCAGAAAAACCTGTCGTAGCCCTCCGTCATTTCAGATAAGTGGTAGTTAGTATTCGTGCTACATTTGTTGGCTTGCGTCAAGGCGTAGTGTGCGGTAGCTAACTAGTATTTATCTGCTTATGCACATGATGCAGATTGGATTAGGGTAGTCGTGCGACTTTGTTGGCCTGCGTCAAGGGTCGTGCGGGTAGGTTTAATTCAATCAGGAAATGACGGGTTGAACTTGACTAGCGCACTATGGTTTTGTTGGCCTGCGTCAAGGTCATAGGACGCTAGGGGCAAAATTATCGGGAATTTCAAGTGTTGAAATTTGCAATGAGATTGCATACCTTCTATGAGATAGTTGGATCCCGATACCCACTGCGAGTAATTGTTACTCCTGGGAGAGTTTTACACATTACAATTAGCCGATCAAGTAGGTGTCTAGAAAGGTGTCAACGGGGTTACGCCTCTGGGAAAACGAGGTTAACATTAATTAGGTTCGTGCGAAAGCACGGGGGACCTCCCTCAAAGTACCGACACTGGCCTGGCTGAAAGATTGGTGAACTTGTAGTGTGTAATTAATCCCGGCTAGTCTTTCCTTTTAGGGTTTGAGGGAAGATTTGATAAAAACAGTAGGAGCCATCCTGATTAGATAAAACAATAACCAATTTGATCTTGTAAGAGCGCACGCTGAGTGTTTTCTTCTCTCTCTCTCCAGGTAGCGACCATATCACGCCTTAATCAAGATAATAATACGGAATTTTGACCGAACCCGCTTGTTATACTGAGCTGGGGAACGTTGGTCCCGCTCCAACTTATAATTGTTATAAGACAGAGCAGGAATTGGGGAATACCAGATTTCCCGTGCCGCCCAAACGAAGAAAGTGCATGTTGATGCATCATCTTCGGGTGTGTTCGTTATAAAGAACTGTTTCTCTGTATCCTCTACGTCCTGGGTATTTGATACCGAATCAGGATCCCAGATATGTAATCTGCTACATAGGGCTACAGAAAGGTAGAGAACTGAGAACGGGTGATAAGTTTCATGAGGCAGAAAACGGGGCAAGTGTTGCAGCCAAGTCTGTTGGTCACTGTCACCCTGTATTACCAATACATTGATTCTGAACGAATGTTATTAGATACCGAACCTGATATACAAAATCATATCACTCTCTTTATTTGTAAAGAAATGATAAAATTTTGTATTGATGGATAATGTTTTGAACATTTCCTATATCAAAAGTTGATCGGTTCAGGCACGTTATCTAAAAACATTAATGTTCTAAATCAAACTACAGTTCTGAGTATACAGAACACACACAAGAGGAAGAGTTCTTCCTTCTTGAGGTATTGTAGACTAGGTTATATCAATGCGACCCGACTAGCTTAAGTTACATAGTAGATGCATATTTAAATCAGTTTGAATTTACATCTTATGAAACTTGCGAGTCATGTCACAAAGATATAATGACCTCAGCTCTGTTTATTGGAAACAGAGAAAGAGTTAGTCAACTCTTGGGATGATACATGTTGATGTATAAAGGTCCCCTGTCTACACATGCCAAGACCGGTTCTTTGTACTTCATTACATTCTCTGATGATCTCTCAAGATTCAGACATATGTTCCTGTTGAAACACAAGTCCGAACCTTTTAAGATATTCACGGAATATAAGTTGGAAGTAGAGAACCAAAATGAGGGTATAAGTATTATGTCCTTTGATGCGATCAGGGAGGAGAATACTTGTGCATGGAATTCCTGAACTATTCTAAAGAAGAATGAGATTCTCTCTCAGCATTACTCCTCCGAATACACCACAGCACAACGTTGTATCGGGGCGGAGCAATCGCACCCCATTCGATATGGTGCGCTCTATGATGAGTAATACTGAGTTACCTGTTTCCTTTTGGGAGTTATGCGCTTGAGAAGCTGCATACCTATTGAATAGGGTTTGAATCAGATCACAGCCTACCACTCCATATGAGATATGGTATGGGAAGAGCCCATGTCTTAAGCTAGTTAAGATTTGGGGTTGTCCGGCCTATGTCTAAAAGAAAAATCCGGACAAGCTCGAGGCAAGGTTAGTTATGTAGAACTGGAAAGGTTCCAGCTATGCAAACTACAGCAGATGATTTGGTACAACCAAAGGATTCAGTAGATACCAACGAACCTCAGCCTCTCCGCCGATCTAGTAGGGTTTCTCACCCACCTGAGAGAAACTTCAGTTTCTCTATGACAGTGGGAGCGAGGATTGCATCATGAGATGATGACCCAACTAGTTTCGAGCTGGCCATCAGGAGTGAGACTCTGTAAGAATGGCTGGATGCTTAGCGATCCGAGATGGAATCCATGTACACCAACAAAGTATGGACTTTGGTTGCTATATCTGAAGGGTTAAATCCCCATCAGGAGCAAGTATATCTTGAGAAGATTACTTGGTGTAGATGGAAAAGTTGAGACTTTCAAAGCTAGACTTGTTAAAGGTTTTCGTTATCAACCAGGCGTGGATAATGATGAAACCTTTTCTGGGGCTTATGCTTAAGTCCATCCAGATCCTACTTGCCACGGCTACATACCATGACTACGATATCTGGTGGTTGTGTGTCATGACTGCTTTTCTAAATAATATTTTAGAAGAGAGAGTTTATAAGTACACAGTCAGAGGGGTTCATAGACAGTGGGAGTAGCGGAAACGTGTGCAAGATGTTTTATGTGATAAAGCAGGCATCGCGGAGTTGGAACATCTATTTTGATGGGTTAGTCAAAGAGTTTGACATCATCAAAATTGTAGATGAACCTTGTATATACAAAAAGGTAGTAGGGAGTATGGTGGCGATCCTCGTAGAGTACGTGGATGACATACTCTTGATAAGAAAGGAGTTTCCTATGCTACGCTCGCTCAATCTCCGCTTATCACAAGGATTCTCCGTATAGGATCAAAGTGATACCTCCTAAATCCTGAGTTTTGATATATGAGATAGAAGTAACTGGATGTTAGGATTCTCACTAGCTGTAGTGAGATGGTATTAATCGATCCTGGGGAAAATCGCTGGAAAGGTTCCAGAGTGATAAAGACGACTGAATGTCAGTCACAGGCATTGTCTTTACCCTTAGTAAAGGGACGGTATGTTGGAAGAGTTCCAAGCTAGATACCGTGGCATACTAGACGATAAAGGCTGGATACATCGCTACTTAAGATGCTACCAAAGAGGCTATTTGGGTGAATATTGGTTCATGAGATGAACTACGTTCCTACCATTGTGAGACAATGGAGTTGTGGCTTATGCCAAGGAACGTCCGTCCCATCAGTGATCCAGACATATTCTAAGGCAGTATCACCTGATCATGGAGATGGTTGATCTCCAGGGTGATCGAGGTTAGGAGAGTAGACTCAGAGGACAACACGGCGGATCCACTCACAAAGGCCTTTTCACAGAGAGAGACTTTTATGGGATGGTTGAGTATGAGATACTACAACCACTGCTATCAGATGGCCCTAGTGCAAGTGGGAGATTGTTAGTTATATGTATGCCCTAAAGGCCATTACTATACATAGGATGTATATTGTAGTGGATGCTTGGACATATATAGGGATGACTTTCTTGCTCGACATGATAGTATGCTATCTGGTTGATGTTTACCTTAACGTGTACACTGATTGTCTCTCTGTTACATGTTGGTAAAGCCCTTAGGATGTGTACTTGACTACCTGGACTATGATGCGGATCATACTAGTGGGGACATGGTAGTCCATAAGTACATCCTTCAAGGTCCCTAGTCGTGGGTGTATCGAGACGGGGCATCGATATACCAGAGTAGACTAGCGTATACCTTCTCGCCCCATACAGATGGGCGATGGATGATCCCATATCCATTGGTGTTTGACATCGGAGATGATATACGGGTGCTCAGTGGAGACTGGGTACACTGGACGGACTCGCCGAGAACTCCCAGATGGTATTATACCTTACGTCAGATGGCAGTTCTCTGGTGACACTGGTACAGAGTAGTCTGTTGACCCGAGATCGTCATAGAGTCTTGTGTGGTTCCCACTGTGCTTTGATTTCCACCTTACCACGTCCAAGAGGGCGTGCAAAACGGTGGTTTTTTGGTACAGCCCCGAATCACATGGAGGCAATGAGCGATAGGAGGGGATTCGTCTTTCCCGGTATAGGGAGTTGATGTTGCGCTGTGTTCGATTGGCTATAACCGGAAATCCCTGGCCAGGGTTGCTGAGATTTACTGGTAAGTGTTACCAGTAGTTTCTCGAACTGTTATAGACCTCATATCGACATGACTTATCGAGCTATTGGGGTCTGACGTTTACCACCCATAGGCGAGATATGCGACATATCAGACGACGAGACCGGACTGTACGGTAAGTGTTACTGGTTGGATTCACAGGAGTGTGAGCGGGCTTGCTCGTCGATCTTCTGATCGCTTAATACCCGGGTGGCCGTTATGTTTAGCAGACCGCTTGCGGCTTGTGGGTGTTTGATATGATCATCACCTGCTGCCGGCGTATTGACGAGTCTTTAGAGTCCTACACAGAGGTTTCCTGGCTCAAGCAAAACGAAATAGGAGCGCATATGAGATATGTGCGGGACCGAGAATAATACCAGTAAGTGATACTGTATTTGATTCTCGCGATTTGTAACATTGATCGGTTATATGCGATATAGCCGGGTTATCGAATCAAGTGTTAATTCGATAAGTTGTTACTATTGATATTAGTCGGTTATATGCGATATGACCGGATCGTTAAATCAAGTATTGATTTAATGATTTAATGCATAATTATATATTTGATATATTACTTTGCATTAACTAGTATTGGTTCACTTAAATTGGATTTTCTCACTCGAATGTGCACATTGTATATATGATATAGTTTTGTGCACTTGTTTGTATCATGTTTGATGATACATGCAAACTTGGATTTGTGTAAAGACATAAACCATGTTTAGTGAATGGTTAGGGTTTCATTACACTTATTTATTTATCTATTCATTTTTGAGAAAAAGAGAAAAGAAAACAAAATGGTTGCTTTCTTACATGAAGCTTCTTGATGTTTCATGTAACTTTGACTAAGTGACCATTCTTGTCTTCTTCTCCTAACCCTAATGTAACATTTTCAAAAATATAAAATATTAATTTTGGGAATTTTTATAATTTAATATTATTTTATTGATTATTTTAATATTAAATGCAAATAAATAGGAAAAATGTTAGAAAAAATTATGGAAAATTCTAAAATAGGGTAAATTAGTGGATTATGGCATTTTTAAGTTTTGTGATTAGTTTGACAATAATTTAGTGCTAATCGCGATTAAAATCGCTAATCGGGTTTTTTTGGCAATTTTGTGCAAAACTTGCACATATCACTTTTTCTACACTTGTGCATTTTTCTAGCCATGGTTTTCTTTTGGGATTACCATTGATGTGAGAAGGTTTGGATTTTAAAAGAAAAGGAAAAGAAAGGAAAATATAATGATGAGGGTAGGTGAGAGAGAGAGGTGGACTTTGACTTAGCATACTTAGCCATTCTCCTCGTTTTCTGTGCACAGCCCCTGTTCCTCTAGTGTTGACCCAGGGTACTTCTAGTTTTGACAGATTCTATCTAGGGTGAAATCTGGGACATATATCCTAAGTTGCTATTTTGGATTCGTGTTTCCGTATTCCGTATTTTTGATTCTGAAATGGTGGAATGTGTTTTGCCTCGACTAATTGTCGTTTATACGACGATGTAGAGGATTTATTGATGGTTTTGAAGGCGTGCCATAGGTTCTCACCTATAGGCCCCTTATCGTATCGTTTTGGATTTCATGCGCCGTTTTAGATTGGATTTGGTTTTAATACGCATATACGATATTTTGATGTGTAGGTACCCATGAAGACTTCGGGACGACAAGCAAATACGTGGTGACGTCCGCAATTGGTGATGCAAGGTGAGTAGATTATATCTACAGGGGGAAGTCGGGTGGATGGCGTATAGCACCCCCGCAGTCCGTAGATAGATTACTATGTAGTTTATTGTGATATTAGGTGTATTGTGGATAATGTAGGGTTAGAAGTGACTAGTGTAGTTCATAGTCGCGAACCCTAGGGTAGAATTACACCTACACACACCCCCTTGCTTATCGCTTGTACTTGCACTGTGATTGATGATATGTGATGACTTTGGAGATGAGTCGATGATGTGGGCTGGATGCCCTGGGATCGGTGATTTTATACGATTCATATGTGGGATATGACTTGTGATTCTTGCGGGCTTGGGATATGTGTTTACCCCCGCATGCATACTTACTGAGGTTACCGTTTTGTACTAGACATAGAGTAGTACTCCAGACTATATGATCTGACGATGGTGATATCTGTTATGTGATGAGACAGTGAGATACTGACCCCTACCCAGCTATGGGGATGCCGTACGATGATTTACCGTACGAGCCGATATTGATGATAGATCCGCACTCATAACTCGAGGATATCTTATGATATGACATTGAGGCGAGATCACCGACTATATACTTTTATACATGTATCGACTCAGATTTAGGTGGTTTCCACACCTACCCCTCCTGATTGACCGGATACTTAGATGTAGTTTGCATAGTAGATACTTCACTGTGGTGTTGACTACTAGATATCTGCATTTTCCTGCTATTCGCATTGCTGGCATATGTTCATTGTTATATTATTATCATGCTGTTAGGACACCAGCACCATTATCGATGATGCGTATGTTTCACGTACACTATTTGCCGGCTCACACACTTCATCATCGATAATTGCCATGCCACTACACTGTAGTACTGTTGCATTCATGATATGATTACTGCTTGGCATATCGTACACATGTACCTGTACACAAACATAGATGATTCTGACTTGATTGAGATTGAGGACCGCAAGATATTCTTTAAACTGATTCATTCTAAAGGAGCGGTTCCTCCCGACATATGTACATTACTATTCCATGTTGCATGATTTCCGATATGATTATCTCTCTTTACATGTCGCATACATCATGGATTGATTGCATAGCACATTACATTGGATTTACTTCTTGATGTGGATTTTCATGTGATTTCTGATTTTGAGGACCGTGGGATTATTTAAGAAAAGATGTTCTTTTATGAAAACCCGGTACCTCGTGATATGATATTTGGGTGCGTCCACCACGCGTTTTCTCGGTGCTGAGACGTGTGCTTGAAACCCGATTCGAGGAGTGATGATCCGTTTGCGGGTTCGTGGTGGGCCCGGTATGGTTCCCCTCGGCGAGATGATCGATGGGTTATGCCGATTGAGCCTGGAGGCGGGCGAGTACCTACCGGTGATTGTATTTGAGCTCGGCGGATATCCGGGGGATACCGCCTGGAGCCGAGAGATGGGCGTACTGCCGGGGGCCGACGGGCCGCTACCGCAGACGGAGCCCAGAGATGGACATGGGTTGACTCGTGCTGCCGGGGCCGAGGGCCGATACCGCAGACGGAGCCCCATATGGATGAGGATTTACGTGTCGATGCTTGGCACGGGTTTCATGATGTTTTCCATGATATTGTTTATATCCTCATACTTGCATACATGATGCTTACTGTCAGTGGGTGACAGGTGGACGGGTTCCACATATATACAGACATGGATCATATACAGACTGGATTTACACTTGTCATACTTCATTTGTATATATAACAGGGTATGAGGGCGCTGTTATATATACCCTTACACCAATATTAGTGGTATGAGACGCTAATATATGTGTATTGATATCATTGATATTTCATCATACTTACCTCATGCAGGCATACCTTACACTGATGACATGTTATTACCTGAGTACCTGGCACTACATACATGATTAGATGTTACCTTGCCACCTTATTACACTCAGATGCACTCTTGTGGATTGTATTACTGATCGTTGACTTAGGTTTATGTCTTGCATTCGGTTTCTGCTTGTAGATATTTCTATTCACGAGTTGGCAACTCACCCCCGTTGTGCCACAGTCCTTACAGGTTCTGCCGTACAGGTTTCATTGCGGCATTTCTGGCACACTACCTTCTTGTGGGTGATTTGCTTTGGTAGGTGGATTCTTTCGCATCAAGAATCACCATTTTATTCATGTATTTCATTGTATCTAGAAATTGTCCATCAACCAAAAACTTGTATATTCTTTCAGACTTAGAGACAGTGTGGTATTATTCGACCTTAGAGTCGCGCTTAGTAGTATTGCGGTTTTCTTGCTGCTTTTTGAGCTTTCCTTGATTTTGATCCTCGCCACTTGGCGTTGTATATAATCATATCATCGTGTGGTTGTGACCGTCGATTGACGAAGAGCTAGCTCCCGCTTGGGGATGCCTTTATCATTTTATATATTGTTATTCATGTTGTACCCCATTCGGGGCCAGTTTTACAAGAGAAACTCTGCCGAAAATTTTAGAAAAGACTGTACGGTTTTCAAATGCACATTCGGCTTAGTTATTTAAAAACCTTGATTTCAAACATGTTTTTCTTCACTTCTTTAAACCAGTTTTCTTTACTTATTCTCAAAAATGGTTTTAGATTTCTGGGCTTTTGGCTTACTTGGATCAGATGGAGTCCTATAGACTTCATATGGTTCAAGGGCCAGTCACGTGCTCTTTCGGGTCGTGACAAAGTTGGTATCAGAGCGCTAGGTTGACCTTGGTTCGAGTCTAAGTTTGACTATGTGGAGCCTAGGGAGTTGTTTATATACGGAACTTAGGCTTGACCTTACGGAACTTAGACTTGGTCGAGGGGGTGTAAACCCGAACTTTCGTCGTTTTAGGATGACCCTTGGTTGATGGATTTGGTGACTAGAGTAGAGTGACGTACCGTTGGTATGTTCCGCGGCATACTTACGACACGCCACTCCGCTTAAGGAACCTTAGGATGTACATACTTTCGAGATCAGTGATTCTCTTTATATCCAGGATTATTCATCCATTTGAGATCCCCGATTCTATTAGTTTCATGATCATACCTTCATTGATACTGTTCCTTCCTATGATCATGTATCCACTTTGGATCTGTTGTTTCCCTTCTTGCCACTGATGTGCTCTCTTTGATACTCGATTGAGATTCCTGTCACCGTGTTTGAGCGCAGTTTGGGCTGCTGCTAGGGTTACGGCCGGTGTGAGCTCGTTTGGTACGAGGGCCGACCTTTGTGTTTTCTGGTGACATGGGAACGTCTCGAGTTAGTGTTGGTGATTGTGACCTCTAGTGGAGGCGAGTGCTTGGTCTTGCACCGGATGATCGGGCCTTTGTTAGAGCTGCCAGTTGAGAGAGGACTGTTGATGTACAGCATACCTCAGAGATGGTGATGTCGCCTACCGTGCAGACAGATGGACCAGCTGTCGCTGAGATTGACAGGGTGTTGCTTTCGGAGCTTACGAGCTGAGATTGCCGGAGCTTTCAGGCAATTATGCGACAGATGATAGCTAGTCTACCCGATTTGAGAGACGAAGGTGATTCGTCCGATTTTGCGCCAGAGCGGGCCCAGTTGAGTTGAAGATTTCCAGTGTGGAGAGTCTTACTCAGATCTAGAGCAGGCTGATTCAGAGATGACCGCTTATGTATTGCCTTTCCTTGAGGATTGAGGCGTTGTTCGGCGTACAGGCATATGAGCCAGTTGTTGCTGCAAATGATGAGATATCGCCCAGATGATTGGAGCTACTGCAGCATGAGCATGTTCTTAAAGAGATGATAGCGAGTTGCTAGTCACCGAGGATGGATGACTAGGACGCGTGGTGAGTTCGCTTACCCCGATGCGAGGTCATCAGGTGGATTGATTCCAGCTAGAGACGACTTCACGCAGATTCGTTGAGAGTCGATTGAGACGATCGAATGTCAGGAGCCTATTTTCCAAGTTTAAAGTATACGGAAAGACATGCAGATGATTCTATGGACCCTCTAGAAGAATGAAACCCTAACTCGACTTAATGACCGTGTGACAGCCTTGGAACCTTAGGGTTTACGGCGGTTCCGCGGCGCCATTAGTGAGGCTTGGGTTTGCCCTTCTACGGCTGGACCACCGACGCTGTGGCATGTACTCGATACTATTAAACTGTACCCGAGATATGAGCTCTTGGGGGATTATGAGGATCTGACGAGTCGATCGGATGGTTCGACATCTTTCGGATATCGTGATGGGACACTGCTTGGGAGACTCCAGGTGCGAGCATAGCCGTCGGAGCGCAGTTCGTGCAGCCATGATGAGACGAGTCCGAATCAGTCGACACTGATGCAGAGTGAAGAAAAGAGTTCGCAAGATATTTCGACGAGATGACGTCCCACTCCGCCGACATCAGAGATGTTATACGCACCCAGAGGCGTGGTATATGGATATACCTTCCAGAAAGAAGCGCGATAGGTATGCAGCCGTTCCGGAATAAGCTTTAGCTTCAGCATTGGATGATGACTTCCGGGCATTTCGGCAGGATTGAGATTTGAGAAAGGAACCTCGGCAGGACCTTTCTGGAGTACGATACGAGAAGACCTAGACCAGGAGTGGTCGTGTTGCGCACACCCAGCAGGCCAGAGTTCGGCATTGTCGACGAGGTAGTTGACCAAGTTCGGATAAAAGAACTTACCCAGATGCGTTGCGAATGGATCAAGGACGGACGAGTGATGAGTATTCCTCCGATGGTTGGGACGTGTTTCCGAGGACCAGTTCGGCCTGACATCTGCTACAGAATGATGAAGCTACAGAGTACGCGATTTCGAGTCCGTGTGAGAGACTTCAGATTGACCGTGGCCGAGAGCAGTGCAGTGTATAGTAGCTTGGCGTGACGTCATAGTGGACGACGATGGAGACAAGTGGAACCAGAGGTTCGTGTGAGACACTGACGAGCTGTCATTGCTTCCCGTCGAAACTAGAGACCTGATATGCTTACAGAAACGTTGGGATGTGACCAATTTCCGAGAAATGTTGTGCTGAGGACACAGATGTCTTTCCAGCGAGAAGAGATAGTACAAGAGAGCCAGCCTCTGTACAGATCGGCATAGGCATGATTGGAAGAGACCTTGAGCAGGATTCCTTCCAGGACATTGCTGCAATGATGTTTGCACCCAGGATCAGATGTGTGACGTGCATTCAGATAGCCAGAGACCGACGTCAGTGATATGCTGCCTTACGAGTGGTCGTGAGGTTTGACCGAGAGGTGACCAGAAAAGTGCCAGAACGGAATCGTCCCCGTTAGCACACCTGACAGGGCCGATGAGCCGATTGACCGCGTGATAGGTAATCCGCAGAGAAGATAAGGACCTAGAGAGTCAGAAGACGCCAGACCGTGAGCAAGAGGTAGGTAGATATCCTGCGCTGCTAGCAGTGGATTACACTGACTCCTTCTCGACCTTGAAGGAGAAACTACCGAAGACGGTATTTATGATTTGTGATTTTGTGATTCGATTATCACGTATCCGTCATTTTGGATTTCGGTATTTTGGGCGTTCTATTTGCACGATCTAGTTTTGGTGACTGAGTTTCATGATATTGGTTTCATGCACCCACTGGATATTTATATATTTTGCGCAGAGTTTTCATGCATTTTAGTGTTAGGCTTTGATTCGTGCACGCTGATGCACACGGTTGTGAGATTTTTCTTGCGGTACCCTGATTTTGGTTTGAGCCGCATTATATCGTTGATTTTGACCCGGATTTTGATGGTTGATTTTTGCACTCCGTGCTGGCGATGTGCTTTACGCCTGTTCGGTGTTTGCTATTGGATTTCGTGATTTCCGTGCATGTTGAGTGCGCAGGGTTTAGATTTTCATTCGTGCACGATGGATGCACCGGTTTGGATTTTCGCGCATGTTGGGCGCATGTTTTTAGATACGATTTTGGTGCACGCCAGATGCGCTAAATCGGGATTCTTCGTGCATGTCACATGCACCTGATTTATTTTGCTGTCAGGCACATACGATGCCCATGACAGATGCTTCGTGCACACCCGTTGCACTTGGATGTTGTTTTGTGCACCTGTTTAGCATATATATGGATTTTTTTTTGATTTCAGTGCGCACCAGACGCACAGGATGGTGTTATGTTTAGATTGGATGTCTACATGTGTAGTTCCGATCCATATCATATCGGTTTTGTATTGGATTTGACATTGTGTTTTTTTTACATTGACTCCGATGATTGCGGGATGCTTGACGGAGTTTTGTTTTCGAGTTATCTGCTCAGTACCCTTGCGCATGCATTGCGCTGTGACGTTCTATGTGTTGATGATTTCGGAGCCCCGACGACTTTGGTTTATTACTGAGATGTTTTTGTATCTGGGGGTTTAAATTTAAAATTCGGGGACCGAATTTCTTTAAGGGGGGTAGATTGTAACATTTTCAAAAATATAAAATATTAATTTTGGGAATTTTTATAATTTAATATTATTTTATTGATTATTTTAATATTAAATGCAAATAAATAGGAAAAATGTTAGAAAAAATTATGGAAAATTCTAAAATAGGGTAAATTAGTGGATTATGGCATTTTTAAGTTTTGTGATTAGTTTGACAATAATTTAGTGCTAATCGCGATTAAAATCGCTAATCGGGTTTTTTTGGCAATTTTGTGCAAAACTTGCACATATCACTTTTTCTACACTTGTGCATTTTTCTAGCCATGGTTTTCTTTTGGGATTACCATTGATGTGAGAAGGTTTGGATTTTAAAAGAAAAGGAAAAGAAAGGAAAATATAATGATGAGGGTAGGTGAGAGAGAGAGGTGGACTTTGACTTAGCATACTTAGCCATTCTCCTCGTTTTCTGTGCACAGCCCCTGTTCCTCTAGTGTTGACCCAGGGTACTTCTAGTTTTGACAGATTCTATCTAGGGTGAAATCTGGGACATATATCCTAAGTTGCTATTTTGGATTCGTGTTTCCGTATTCCGTATTTTTGATTCTGAAATGGTGGAATGTGTTTTGCCTCGACTAATTGTCGTTTATACGACGATGTAGAGGATTTATTGATGGTTTTGAAGGCGTGCCATAGGTTCTCACCTATAGGCCCCTTATCGTATCGTTTTGGATTTCATGCGCCGTTTTAGATTGGATTTGGTTTTAATACGCATATACGATATTTTGATGTGTAGGTACCCATGAAGACTTCGGGACGACAAGCAAATACGTGGTGACGTCCGCAATTGGTGATGCAAGGTGAGTAGATTATATCTACAGGGGGAAGTCGGGTGGATGGCGTATAGCACCCCCGCAGTCCGTAGATAGATTACTATGTAGTTTATTGTGATATTAGGTGTATTGTGGATAATGTAGGGTTAGAAGTGACTAGTGTAGTTCATAGTCGCGAACCCTAGGGTAGAATTACACCTACACACACACCCTTGCTTATCGCTTGTACTTGCACTGTGATTGATGATATGTGATGACTTTGGAGATGAGTCGATGATGTGGGCTGGATGCCCTGGGATCGGTGATTTTATACGATTCATATGTGGGATATGACTTGTGATTCTTGCGGGCTTGGGATATGTGTTTACCCCCGCATGCATACTTACTGAGGTTACCGTTTTGTACTAGACATAGAGTAGTACTCCAGACTATATGATCTGACGATGGTGATATCTGTTATGTGATGAGACAGTGAGATACTGACCCCTACCCAGCTATGGGGATGCCGTACGATGATTTACCGTACGAGCCGATATTGATGATAGATCCGCACTCATAACTCGAGGATATCTTATGATATGACATTGAGGCGAGATCACCGACTATATACTTTTATACATGTATCGACTCAGATTTAGGTGGTTTCCACACCTACCCCTCCTGATTGACCGGATACTTAGATGTAGTTTGCATAGTAGATACTTCACTGTGGTGTTGACTACTAGATATCTGCATTTTCCTGCTATTCGCATTGCTGGCATATGTTCATTGTTATATTATTATCATGCTGTTAGGACACCAGCACCATTATCGATGATGCGTATGTTTCACGTACACTATTTGCCGGCTCACACACTTCATCATCGATAATTGCCATGCCACTACACTGTAGTACTGTTGCATTCATGATATGATTACTGCTTGGCATATCGTACACATGTACCTGTACACAAACATAGATGATTCTGACTTGATTGAGATTGAGGACCGCAAGATATTCTTTAAACTGATTCATTCTAAAGGAGCGGTTCCTCCCGACATATGTACATTACTATTCCATGTTGCATGATTTCCGATATGATTATCTCTCTTTACATGTCGCATACATCATGGATTGATTGCATAGCACATTACATTGGATTTACTTCTTGATGTGGATTTTCATGTGATTTCTGATTTTGAGGACCGTGGGATTATTTAAGAAAAGATGTTCTTTTATGAAAACCCGGTACCTCGTGATATGATATTTGGGTGCGTCCACCACGCGTTTTCTCGGTGCTGAGACGTGTGCTTGAAACCCGATTCGAGGAGTGATGATCCGTTTGCGGGTTCGTGGTGGGCCCGGTATGGTTCCCCTCGGCGAGATGATCGATGGGTTATGCCGATTGAGCCTGGAGGCGGGCGAGTACCTACCGGTGATTGTATTTGAGCTCGGCGGATATCCGGGGGATACCGCCTGGAGCCGAGAGATGGGCGTACTGCCGGGGGCCGACGGGCCGCTACCGCAGACGGAGCCCAGAGATGGACATGGGTTGACTCGTGCTGCCGGGGCCGAGGGCCGATACCGCAGACGGAGCCCCATATGGATGAGGATTTACGTGTCGATGCTTGGCACGGGTTTCATGATGTTTTCCATGATATTGTTTATATCCTCATACTTGCATACATGATGCTTACTGTCAGTGGGTGACAGGTGGACGGGTTCCACATATATACAGACATGGATCATATACAGACTGGATTTACACTTGTCATACTTCATTTGTATATATAACAGGGTATGAGGGCGCTGTTATATATACCCTTACACCAATATTAGTGGTATGAGACGCTAATATATGTGTATTGATATCATTGATATTTCATCATACTTACCTCATGCAGGCATACCTTACACTGATGACATGTTATTACCTGAGTACCTGGCACTACATACATGATTAGATGTTACCTTGCCACCTTATTACACTCAGATGCACTCTTGTGGATTGTATTACTGATCGTTGACTTAGGTTTATGTCTTGCATTCGGTTTCTGCTTGTAGATATTTCTATTCACGAGTTGGCAACTCACCCCCGTTGTGCCACAGTCCTTACAGGTTCTGCCGTACAGGTTTCATTGCGGCATTTCTGGCACACTACCTTCTTGTGGGTGATTTGCTTTGGTAGGTGGATTCTTTCGCATCAAGAATCACCATTTTATTCATGTATTTCATTGTATCTAGAAATTGTCCATCAACCAAAAACTTGTATATTCTTTCAGACTTAGAGACAGTGTGGTATTATTCGACCTTAGAGTCGCGCTTAGTAGTATTGCGGTTTTCTTGCTGCTTTTTGAGCTTTCCTTGATTTTGATCCTCGCCACTTGGCGTTGTATATTATCATATCATCGTGTGGTTGTGACCGTCGATTGACGAAGAGCTAGCTCCCGCTTGGGGATGCCTTTATCATTTTATATATTGTTATTCATGTTGTACCCCATTCGGGGCCAGTTTTACAAGAGAAACTCTGCCGAAAATTTTAGAAAAGACTGTACGGTTTTCAAATGCACATTCGGCTTAGTTATTTAAAAACCTTGATTTCAAACATGTTTTTCTTCACTTCTTTAAACCAGTTTTCTTTACTTATTCTCAAAAATGGTTTTAGATTTCTGGGCTTTTGGCTTACTTGGATCAGATGGAGTCCTATAGACTTCATATGGTTCAAGGGCCAGTCACGTGCTCTTTCGGGTCGTGACACCTAACCATTCATCTAACCTTAGTTAATTCTCTACACCTAACCATGGTTGATATTATGATAAGTATCATTTGGTTTTCTATTTTAAATGAACTTATCATATTCTTTTCTTCTTCTTCTTCTTCATCAACAAGAAGAAAAGCTTGCAACCTTTAATGGCAACTTGAGAAAAAGAGTGTAAAATCCAATTCTAAAGTGAACCCACTTCCTATTTCTTCATCCTCTACCACTTGCCAAGTAGTATAGGGTGTTTTCTTTACAAGTTTCATGACTTGGTGAAGTTGGAGCTTGATCTTGTGTTGCCTCGACGTAGATCATCTTCGGCATCGAAGTCGACGACCTAGCCCGCCCATTTCTCTGATGAAGCCGACGCTAGAGCTCGGGATCCGATGATCGCAGCGAGGGGACTTCATCACGGAGCTATGGAGATGGAGGACCGGACTACAAAGGTTATATTTCCGTTCACTTATTAGTAAAGCAGTTTACTAGTTCTAGTTTTCGCCTAAACTCTAGTCAACGATCGCATTAGGGTTTCTCGGCACCGTAATTTTTTGAAATTGGCATGGTTGATGCCTTGTGAGACTTCATTAGTGTGCCTAGGAACCCTACAATATGCCTATCATGCAACTCCCTCTCCTCATCAGTCTGTAAGACATCTCTTTAGAGAGGGTGACTCCATCACCTGCGGGTACACTACCACGCCAGGAGTCGTCCATTCTAAAATACCTTTAAAATAATGTCAATGTACCCAAATTGGGACACTTCCCAAATCTAGATCTAAAACCATAGATCTAGTGACCAGAATACCTGATATTTTATTCATATCCTATGTGGAGAAACACCTTGTGACAACCACAGTATATAACCGATCGTAGTATAGGAAGATCTCTCCCTATCAAGTGCATGTCATCCAAATACCTGAATATCACTCTCCACTACCTTCTTACCAGATCCATCTCCTATTCTGATGAAGTCAAAACCTATGACTGTCACATCAAAAATAGATGATCTATTTCCGCTATACCTGCTTTAGTCTATAAATAGACAGAAACTACTTATCCACTATGCTTCCGCTACTCCCACTGACTAAAACAACCTTCTGGAAGAGTCATATAAACGTGTATTTTCTAAAACTAATTTAAAACGACGTTATACCCATCCTCCTGCCAGGTCTCATAGTCTAGAACAACAGCAATGAAAAGTCTGGGTAAACAAGAACCTCCTTGTCACCGTCTCTGAGAAGACCGAAGTACCTCTCGGGTGCCTGAGGTTACCCACAAAATCTGCGGAGTGGCTAATAGAATGTCGAATCTAATTAAATCTTTAGGTTCTATTAAATTTTCAGTAATCGTTTGTGGTTCTGGAATCACTTCCAGTTCTACTATACTCCCACTAATGTTTTCTAAAAAGAATCCATTTTACTAAAACTGGTGGCGAGTCAAGAACAATATAACTATTGATCTTCCTGATGGTAGAAAGTTAACCCTCGTCAAAGCCCGGGATAACCCACAAACTGCCATTACTGAAACGTGCCTAGAGTTTATCCGGATTCTGGTTTTAAGCATCAGCCGGACAACTCCATATACCTTAACATCGTTAAGGTATTAATCCATTCTATATATCCAATATAGAAAGAAAGACACTAATTTAATTGGAACCAGATTTAAAATCATGCAGCTGTCTCCAGTGCATATCAACCAAATGGAAGGAGGCCAAGCAGCATTACTCATCTGGGAATATATCCACATATGAGTAATATGAAAGAGAAGCAAGTTATCAAAACCATTACTTACAAAGGAATACCAAGCACAAGTATCTAAATCTTCGATCACCTTGAAGAATCCTAATACTTGCAACAAATGGTTCTCTACTTTATTTTTATACCTATAACTTCTCAAAATTTGGACCCTGTATTTCAACGAAGTACTTGTCTAAAACTAGAGAAATCAAAAGTAAAGAGAATATAGTAAGAGCACCAACCCTTTGTCTTGCAACATATGGTTCTCTACTTCATTCTTATACCTATATCTTCTCAATATCTGGACCTTGTATTTTAACGAAATACGTGTCTAGAATTGGAGAAGTCATGAGTAAACAGAATATAGTACGAGTACAAACCCCTTTGTCCTTACGGACACCGGAAAACATACAATACTTTGTATAAGTCTCCTGAGTTTAATAACTCAAGCCCTGTGCGTCGTAGGTTGAAAAATTGTACTATGGTTAAGAAGAATTACACCGTTATTAAATGCACCTTACCTAATCACCAACTGATATAGATAAATGTCATAGAAATAATTTCAAAAAGTTATATCTCACTTTATAAAATAAACGCACAGATATATTAGTTTGAAATTGGTGCATAACAACGGATATTCAAAATAAAATATTTGCCGTCAGGCAAAACTCAGGTGATTTCCTCAAATATCACTAATTACAAATAATTCTGATATATATTGAGGATCTAATCACCCAATTCCCAATATCTTACTCCAACTCACCATCTGTAACGCCATACAGATGTGAGAATCAAATTTGGTAAATACATACCCTGGAGTTATAATCTAATTGGGAAAACAATTTTCACTTAATATCGCACAGTGAAACTGAAATATGAAAATGTTTCGAAGGGGTATCCGGGTATTCCTAGTAATGCCTCTTCCACTATCCTGATTCATGACAGTAACCATATACTTCCTTGCCCTCACTCCAATCCTTTTATATGTCTTTACTTATTACCTTCTGTACACCACACTTAGGCTAATTGATTTTCTTCTTTCCCTACCCTTTGGCACCAGCCTAAGCTTTGGAAGAAGACTGTCCAATAAGCCCAATAGGTGTACTCTCCTAATACCAGGAGCCCTCGCAACCTGAAAGAAGGTGAAGAGAAAAGACAACTGAATAATCCTATTCTATTTCTCCTAAACCAGAATCCATCGACTAACTGGAACAAGTTCCTTCGAGTTCGTATGTAACTATACGATGGCATATCCAAGCAATATGGATGTTCGTAGTGATACGAAGTGTTCTGGAGAAATCCAAAGTGGATGTAGAAGTGGCAAGGGTATACGTGGTTTTGTCGTGAATGATAGCGGCCGCATTTTCCTTTACCCTTACTCTAATCCCTTTATATGTCTTTACTTATTACCTTCTGCATACCACACTTAGGCTAATTGGTTTTCTTCCTTTCCCACTTTTCGGCACCTGCCTATGGTTTGGAAAAAGACTATCCAATAAGCACAATAGGTGTACTCTCCTAATCCTAGGAGCTCTCACAACCTGAGAGAAGGTAAAGGGAAAAAAGTAACCGAATAATCCTATTCAATTTCTCCTGAACCAGAATCCATCCTCGAACTGGAACAAGTTCCTTCAAGTTCGTATGTAACTATACGATGGATTCCAAAAATATGGATCTTCGTAGTGACACGGGGTGTCCTGGAGAAATGCAAAGGTGATGTAGAAGTGGCAATGATATATGCGGCTCCGTGATAATCCAAAAGCCAAAGTGTTTTAAGAAGGTTCGGTAAACTTGGTTTATGAGTTTTAGTCTAGGGTCGGGCCATGGTCGCTGCCAAAGAGAGAGAGAGAAAAGAAACACTTAGCGTACACTCTAACCTAGATTAGAATGGTTAATCACTTTAACTAATCAGGATGGCTCCCACTGTTTCCTCGAATTCTCCCTCAAACCCTAAAAGGAGAATTAGTCGGTATCATCTAAAATCACTCGAGGAGTAATCCTACTCATCAGTGGGAATCGGGATCCAACTATCATCGCATGATAACTTGATGGAAGCCACTCAAGTCACCACACTCCAGAAGGTATGCGCATGCCTAGCAAGTTTCCTGTATGTTTGAAACTCCCGATGTAGTTTTTACCCCAAGCGGCTTAGGACCTTGACAGAGGTCAATATATCATAAGTCGCAAGTCAAGTTCAACCCGTCATTGTCTTGGATTAACTTAGACCCACCCACACGAGCCCTTGACAGAGGTCAACATAACCGTACGGCTGTCCTAAATAATCGCATATCTATGCAACAAATAAGCATTACCCAGCTACCAAGCACTGTGCCTTGATAGAGATCAACATACACAGCATGAATACTAAGTAATACCTGTAAGAAACGACGGAGGGCTACGACCGGTTTTTGGCGAAAAACCTTTAACGTAATGAACTTGATATCGTTGAAGGAATCCAAGTGGGTTTTACAAAAATATAGTGGCGCAAACTTTTGCTAAAGAGGTCACTCCCGGTGAAGGGATCTCGGCTCTTTCCTCATCGAATGAGGTGCAGGATATTCCAAATTGAATACCACGATGCAAAACAAAAGAATCGACTATAGTGAAGTTATTATGATGAAGTAAACTTTTGCTCAAGAGGTCAGCCCCGATGAAGGGATCTCAGCTCTTGCCTCGTCGAATGAGGTGCTGGATATTCATAACCGAATACCACTGTGCAAAGCAAAAGAAAACGTCTGTAATGTCAGTTTTTTTAAAAAAAACTTGGTTCCAACAACATTATATAGGTTTGTTTTCCTTGCATTGATTAGAATCAACGCAGTCCCATCAATTAAATATATCACACCAGATAAAGGAACGAAAAATATAATGTACGTATATGCCATCCGCATTCGCCACTGGGCCCCGTCATCACCCGTTAGGTTACTTAACTAACGACAGAGCGGGGGCTGGACTAGCGCGGGTGCAAAACATATACAACATCTACTAGTATATATATAAATATATATAACATTCGTCCCAGGCATAATATAAATCAACATCATAGAATCTCAACCAAGCAACACAGAGTGGTGGATAATCCTGGAGCCTCGGGTTTCCCTTGAGCCGCAAATGAGACCCGACGTTCCCTGTCGTGTGGATAGCCCATGCAATGAAAACCTAGACCCCTACGAGTGCGGAAAGTTACCCGCTAATCCCAGAAGTGAGGCAACCCCAATTAGCAATGTGAATGGGCCACCCAGCACTTCATGGAATCCGGTAACTTGGGCACCCCTCCGTGGGTCAACCTATACCCCCTACGAGTGCGGCGAATAGCCTGCCAATTCTAGAGTAAGGTCTCCTCCGTCTCAATGCCATGAGATGTGGACCCGTTGCCGAATCCGGCTATTCGTGCACTCCACCGCGGGGTAATCCTAGTACAGAAAAGAAAAGAAATATGTACAAGGGTGACATCGACCTCAACCCGGTCGTGCCCCAAACAAATAATATACAAACTGGCAGAAACGGCAGTCCACATGTCGGACGCTCGCCCCGCAATACCAAATGTACAAATGAATTTAAACTGTACCACTATCATTGCACCACTGGCTATCCACCACGACGATCCAACCATAACCACAGCACAACACAGAACATCAACGTGAATGTCATGTTCGCAAACCCGTCTAAAAGATATATAGAAATTAGACGAGTTGTACTGCTCTAATGACATTCACGGTCATAGATAGTAATGTATGTACTGAAAACTTACGCATTTAAAATTTTGATCGACAAAAACTTTCTGTATTGGCCCCAAGTGCAATCCAGTACTCAAACAAATCTAGGCCAAAAACAAAATATACCAAAAATCACAATTCCATGTAATAGAATGCCAGAAAAACTTTTGTGCACACTTGCCACTAAACGACCGTGGAACCGCCGCAAATAGGCACCAAATGCGGCGGTTCCGCAGCGGATTAAAAAGATCATGCGCCCAAATTTTTTCTGTTCTTCTAAAAAAGCCTGCACGGATTTTTAAGGCTCTGGAAATAATTTTTGAACAGTTTGAAAAATCGGCATAAACTTGAAATATTAGAATCGTGATTTCGGGAATTTTGCTCGATCGATCTTTTGAGCACGTAAGAACAAGCTAGTTTAGGGTTTAAGGGTTGGTTCTGAGACCATGTTGGGTTATGCAAGCGCCCTGGCCATCAAACCGTGGCCGATTGCGGAATATTTTTTTTCAAAACTGGCACTAACACAACCCGCTGCCCGGATCTATCATGAACCCTAAACTAGCAAACTAAATATATAGGAGTTAAGAATGGTTATACCGAATTGATCAGTGTCCTTCGGTCTTCAACCACCTTCCCAAGCTCCTAGAGGCCACCATGATCTAGCTTGATCTCCGGTCTCCCTCCATCGAAGATGATCCACCTGAGGATTTGTATTCCGAGCTCCTACCTTAATAGCCGAGGTAACTAGGGTACCTAGTTCGCTAACCTGGATAGCCTAGAGGATGTAGAGTGTAGTGATGGATTAATTTGTCTCCAAACACCCTAGGTTTCTCAACAAATGAGACTTGAAGGGTAGAGGTAGAAGAAGAAGCTTGAGGATGAGAGTGAGAGGCAACTCAAGAAAAATGGCTAAGTCTAAAAAAGGATAAGTGTTGTGAGCTATTATGAAGCCATCCAAAATATCTCAAGTCTCCAAAATATCTTAAGTCAACCCAAAATATCTCAAGTCTCCAAAATATCTCACAACAAACAAAAAACCATGCATGCTAGAATAGTAACCATGAGTCACTACAAAGTCATGCCACAAAAAAATGCAATAAACACCTCATCCTCTCCACCTCATTAACCATTTAATCCTAAGTGGTTAAAACTAAATGAGATGGCATCTTCTAGAAGCACCTTTTAATAAATTACAAGAATACCCCTCATCCGTATATACATAACCGTATCCGTATTCCGAAAAATACGAATACAACGAAACGAAAATAATCCAACAATTTAATACTAGAATCCGGCTTAAACCAAAGCCACTAGTATTATCCGTCCGAATACTGATACGTGCACAAGTGCACGTATATGATCGAACCCTGCCGTAAAACCATACGGCCTCTGCACCGTTTCGCTTGAAGCAGGGAAACCCTCTGTGTGGGACTCTAAAGACTCGTCAATACGCTAGCAGTGAGTTTACCCACAAGCACGTCAGCGGTACTAGCTGTACGTAACGGCTACCCAGGTATTGAGCGAAAGGGAGGCCGACGAGCAAACTCATCCGAACCCCTACTGAGCCTGTCCGTAACAATATTCGTCCAGTCCAGTCTGTTCGTCTAAGAGTATCGCATATCGAGTCTAGGGGGTGAATAAAGTTAGACCCCTAATAACGCGACATTTCGTGTCGGTATGAAGTCCATCACCAACTAAGAAACTACTGATCCAAATCAGTAATTCTTGATTACCTTGGCCGAGGATTTCTGGTGATGGCGACCCATGCACTGCGCGATATCAACCCTCAATACCGGGAGAGACGAATCCCCGACGATCCGCTCACTGCCTCCATGTGGCTCGGGACTGTACCCAACTAAAACCTGTTTGCACGACTTCTTTGATCCGTGGTAGGGTAGTAATCAAAGCATAGTGGGAACTCAAATGAGAGAAATGACGATCTCAGGTCGACAGAATAACATGTACACATGTCACCTGGGAACTGGTATCTGACAATAGGTATACTACCAACTAGCAGGTTCCCGGTGAGTCCGTCCAGTGTACTCATAACCCAATGAGCACCTGTATACTATCTTAGGTGAACAAACTGACACCAATGGCTTGTGAGACCTGGCCACCGCCCCTCGTTGGGGTCTCAATCAGTATACACTAGTCTACTCTGGAGTATCGATGCCCCGTCTCGAAACTCCCATGACTAGGGAATTTAAGGATGTGCTTATAGACCACCCAGCTCCTACGTATATGATCACCATCATAATGCTGGTAGTCAAGCAAGAATCCTATGGGCTCTATCAACATGTAATAGTGATCTGTAATACGACATAAAGCATGTATATGATGATAAAGACAAACCAGATAGCATACTATCATTTTGAATAAGACTGTTCTATCCGTATAGGTCCTCCCTCAATCATCGCAATCGCGTGCATGCGATTCAATAATTGACTTGAGGGCACTATAGCCAACAATCTCCCACTTGCACTTAAGGCTAATTATTGCGATGACGCATACTCACAGCCCGT
Organism: Agapanthus africanus; assembly: GCA_030015575.1. Classification (NCBI taxonomy): domain Eukaryota; kingdom Viridiplantae; phylum Streptophyta; class Magnoliopsida; order Asparagales; family Amaryllidaceae; genus Agapanthus; species Agapanthus africanus. The sequence continues at coordinate 793,454,128 of JASDDO010000024.1, read as the reverse complement.
GTGATACCGAACACCCAACTTCTCTATTAATCAGTTTCACAAAGCTCGTTTGTGAAACTATTGTGTTCGAGAAATAGCCTCAGTGAGTGGATCCGCTCCAATGTTTCTTTCTATATCTCTCTATATCTCAACTTCGCGGAGAAAGACCATCTCCCGAAATGAGCAATACCTGTCTTAGAATTTGTCTAGATATCTGATGGGACCCAGTTTATAAATGAACTACAAATCCAACAAACTTCTTAGACTGTATCATCCACTGAATTTAATATATATATTATGAAGAATAATTAGTGAGCTAATGATATTAGTTAAGATATAATTATATCAAATATAATATATATCACATTATTAAATCAACTCTTAATTTAATAATCCAGTTATATCACATATAACCGGCTAATATCATTTATCTGTGTATCACATTATCAAATCAACACATTATTCGATAATCCGGTTATATCACATATAACCTGACCGACATCAGATAACTGCCAGATTACAATACGGTATCACATATACGTATTTAATCAGGCCCACGCACATATCACATATGTGCCCTACTTCGTTTTGCTTGAACCAGGAAACTTCTGTGTGAGACTTTAAAGACCCGTCAATACGCCAGCAGTAGGTGATGATCACATCAGTCACCCATAAGCCGTCAGCGGTACTAGCTGGACGTAACGGCTATCCGGGTATTGAGCGATATGAAGATCAACAAGCAAACTTGTCCATACTCTCCATGAAGCCTATCAGTAACACTACCGTACAGTCCGGTCTCTTCGTCTGATATGTCACATATTATGTCTAGGGGTGGAAATCGTCAGACCCCAGTAACGTGATAAGTCATGCCAATATCTGGACTATAACGGTTTGAGAAACTATTGATAACTCTTATCAGTAAATCTCAGCAGCAGCCCTGGCCAGGGAATTCCAGTTATAGCTAATCGAGCATAGTGCAACATCAACCCCCAATACCAGGAGAGACGAAACCCCTCCTATCACTCATTGTCTCCATGTGACTCGGGACTGTACCCAAAATCCACCTGTTTGCACATCTCCTTTGAGCGTAGTAGGGAGGAAATCAAAGCACAGTGGGAGCTACACAAGACTCTATGACGATCTCGAGTCTACAGACTAACCTGTACCAGTGTCTCCAGAGGACTGCTATCTAACGATAGGTATACTACCAACTAGGAGTCCTCAGCGAGTCCTGTTCTGTGTACCCATTCTCCAATGAGCACCTGTGTACAATCTTTGATGTCACACACCAATGGTTGTGGGATCAACCATCGCCCTCTAAGGGACAAGAAACGTACACACTAGTCTACTCTGGAATATCGATGCCTTGTCTCGATATCCCCTCGACTAGGAACAGTTAGAGGATGTACTTTTGGACCACCCTGGCCCCACTAGTATGATCTCATCATAATCCTGGTAGTTAAGTACATATCCTAAGGGCTTTATCAACATGTAAGAGAAAGACAGTATAAAAAATACCAGTCCACATGTTAAGATGAAGAGTAACCAGATAGCATACTATCATGTCGAGCAAGAAAGTCCTCTATATATATGTCCAAGCATCCATTATAATATACATCAATATACAATAATAGCCTCTAAGGCATACATATTCCTAACAGATTCTAACCCTAGGGTTTAGCTTCAAAGCTAGAAATTCTATTATCCTAAGTTAGAAATATCGAATCCTTTATTTTTCACACCTCACTTCTTATTTAACTTAAGATTCTATATATCTTTACGTGCGGTGCAAATAGCATCGTTACGTTTCAAAAAGTTCGATTAGAGTCAACATGTCATGAAATAAAGACCGGATAAAACTTCAAAAAGGATCACACAAGTTTATAAAGAATTAAGTTTTTCTCAAGTTTCGTTTTCCAGTTAGGTTTCATATTCAGAATTTCTATCTTCCTTAACAGGAAACTAGGTCTTATTCTTCACTCCACCTTTTACTTGTTTTCGTTTCATACACACCTTCGTGAACGTGCGATAGTCTTTATCATAGGATAAAACCTTCATATCTCCGGTAAAAATATTTTTATAAAAACTTGTCTTATGTAAAGATTATTCTCACATAAAGAACCGTTAGGAATTTTAACTCGGAGAGGACACTTGCTTGACTTTGTTTTAATTTGGACTTTCTAGACTTCTTAGTGAGCTTTGGGCCAATGCACCCAAACCAGTTGGTTTTAGGGCATTAAGTGTAGAGATACCCCGGCGGACTTAATTGCCCAAGTTATCTAGGCCCTAAAACAAAAAAGCTCATTTTGGCGTGAAAATCATAATAATTCAATGCGAACGGAGATATGGCTAGTTGTTCAATTCCTTTTTTTAAGATAAAAGACGTGTTTGTGTAGATAAGGTGTGCAATCACTCTAATCAAGATCCAGGTGGGTTATTTTTCAGAATTACTTCCTGCTAAGGCTTCAATAATATCCCTTCATATCCACTTCACTTTATAAACAATTCTTGATATTACTTATTTCAGAACAAACATGTTTGATCCTCAAAAAATAGTTTATCAATTTAAAAGTTTTAAGATATATCAGACATTTCATTTAATTTTCAAAACTCACGACACATGTAGTGTGATGCAAAGACGTATATTAGTTACGGTTAAACACAAAGGAGAGTTATCTTTCAGGTTTTTCAAAATATAAGAATAGAATTTAGTTGGTCCTATCTTATCAAACTAAACCGCCGGAGTTTCAAATCTAAGTTCTCACACTAGCTAACTTGACGCCAAAGATTTTTATGTTTTAGAAAATTTCATTTTTATGGGTTTTTGAATATGTATAGAAATGCAGAATATACAAATGAATGCAAAAGATAGAGATGCTTACCGAGCACACCCCCAAACATAAACTTGACAGTGCCCTCACTGTTATGCAACACCGAGAGGGTCAAAATTGTTGAGGGGTCAAAATTGTCGGTTCTCTTTTCTTTTTATAACAGAAAAAAGAAAACAAAATATATATACACAAAAATCCCCCCCAAACATAAGTGAAACAGTATTTCCACTGTTAAGCGTTGAAGTTCAAAGTTGGGGAGGGAACAGTTTCGATCTATACAAGGCCTTACACAGGCCAAAAGTTAATACTAACCATTCAAAAATATTATCGTGATTTGCCCAGGGTTGGTGGAAGAATGCGTAGAGAAAAAAATGAAGTCGATGTCGCGCACCCTGCGGGTTCGCGGGGAGGCGGAATATTAAAAAAACGATTTTTCAAAGCTCGCAACACTAACATGAACTCCAGGATCGATGCTAAACCCTATCTAGCAAACTGGTATGAGGTTAACTACTAAGATAGGAATTTATACCTCACGATACATGTCCTTTGGGTCTTCTTTGCTGTCCTCCTCCTCGCCACAAGCTCCGAGGATCGAAACGGATCAGGCAACCTCGACGGCCTCCTCGAGTCAAAGACGATCCCCCCGAGAGTTTATAGTCCGAGCTCCAACCCTAAATATGAGGTAACTACGACATCTAGTTCACTAAACTAGATGTCCTAGATGGTGTAGAGAGTGTAGATGGATTGAAGTGTCTTTATTTGCCCTAGGTTTCTTAACACATAAGACATAAGGGCAAAGGAAGAAGAAGTGAAGCTTGAGGAAAAGCTAGTGAAGAAATGAGCTTAGAATGAAGAAGGCTCAAGTCAAGAATAATGAAGCATACAAATAATTGAGGAGATAAATATCTCATCAAATATCAAGCATGCTTCAAAATATCTATTTTGTCCAAGCTATGAGTCATGCTTCATTCAACAAATATCTCCACCTCATTTCCTCCACCTCATTAAACTTTTAATCAAAAAGAATAAAACCCTAAATGAGGTGTCTTCTTCTAGAAGCAATTTTGAGCAAATTACGAAAATTTCCCTCAACTGTATATACATATCCGTATCTGCATTCCGAAGAATATGAATACAAAAGAGATGAAAATAATCCATCGGTATAATACTAGGATCTGGCTTAAACCAAAGCCCACTAGTACTATTTGTCCGAATCATCATACGTGCATAAGTACACGTATGTGTTCGAACCCTGTCCTAAAACCATACGACCTCTACACCTTTTGCCCGGTGCATGGAAACTCTGTGTGGTACTCTAAAGACTCGACACTACGTTGACAGTGGGTTTAACCACAAGCCGCAAGCGGTACCAGTTGCACGTAACGGTTATCCAGGTATCTGTCGATAAGAAGGCCGATGAGCAAACTCATCCGAACTCCTACTGAACCTATCTGTGACAATCTCCGTACAGTCCGGTCTGTTCGTCTAAGAGTATCGCATATCGGGCCTAGGGGGCGGTAATCGTCAGACCCCTAATAGCGCAATAATTCGTGTCGGAGTGTAGCCCAAAACGCCCTGAGAAACTACTGGAGTACCTACCAGTAAATCTCACTTGCCTTAGCCAAGGACTTTGTGTAATGACCTTCCAAACACAGCACGATATCAACCCCCCAATACCGGGAGGGACGAATCCTATCTAACCACCACTGCCTCCAAGTGCTTCATGACCGCACCCAACTACTACCTGTTTGCACGACTCATTTGAGCCATGGTAGGGTAGTAATCAAAGAACAGTGGGAACACACTCGAGGCGAAGTAGCAGTGTCAAGTCGATGGACTAAGCTGTACTCATGTCACCTGGGAACTGCCACCCGATGATAGGTATAGTACCCACCAGTAGTTCCCTAACGAGTCCTGTCCAGTATACTCATAATCCAATGAGCACCTGCATACTATCTCCAGTACGATGTACTAATGGCTGTGGGATAGAACATCTCCCCTGCTGGGACGAGAAGCGTATACACTAGTCTACTCTGGAGTATCGATGCCCCGTCTCGATAATCCTATGACTTGGGACCTCTATAAGGATGTGCTTATAGACTACCCAGCCCCCACTAGTGTGACTGCTATCACAATGCTGGTAATCAAGCAAAGATCTTAAGGGCTCTACCAATATTTATAAGCGATATGCTAAGAAACACATGCACATATTGAGGTAGAAACAAACCAGGTAGCATACTACCATTTCGAGTAAGACTGTTACTATATCCGTGTATATCCCAAGATTCCATTAAGTAATATACAAACCAGTATGATACAATAATGGCCTCTAGGACATATATCACTAACAATCTCCCACTTGCACTAAGGCCATGTATTGGCATATCGCAGACCTAAGATCTCGAATAGCCTCTCGAACTCTGTCTGAGGGATGGCCTGGGTGAGTGGATCTGCAGTGTTGTTCTCCGAATCTACTCTCCTCACTCCGATCTCCCGGCGATCAACGATCTCCCTGATCAGGTGGTACCGCCTCAAGATATGTCTGAATCTATGATGGGACCTAGGTTCCTTCCCTAAACTTATAGCGCCGTTGTTGTCACAATACTAAAGTATTGGATCAACAATGGAAGGAACCACCTGAAGTTTAGTTAAGAACTTCCTCATCCCGACTGCCTCTTTTGCGGCGTCACAAGCAGCGATATACTCCGCTTCCATCATCGAGTCTGCAACGGTGTCCTGCTTGGAGCTCTTCCAACAGACCGCCCCTCCATTGAGGGTAAAGACATAACTCAACATGGACTTGAAGTCATCCTTATCACTCTGGAAGCTGGAGTCATCAAAGGCCTCGATCTGGAGGTCTTATCCGCCATACACCAAGAATATCTCTTTAGTCCTTTTTAGGTACTTAAGAATGTTCTTTACTGCTATCCAGTGCTTCTCTCCTGGGTTTGACTGATACCGGCTTACCACGCTGAGTGCGTAAGCAACATCTGGTTGGTACACAACATTGCATACATTATAGAGCCTACCGTAGAAGCTGTTAGTTATATGTATGCCCTAGAGGCCATTACTGTACATGAGATGTATATTGTAGTGGAGGCTTGGACATATATAGGGAGGACTTTCTTGCTCGACATGATAGTATGCTATCTGGTTACTCTTTATCTTAACATGTACACTGATTGTCTCTCTGTTACATGTTGGTAAAGCCCTTAGGATGTGTACTTGACTACCTGGATTATGATGCAGATCATACTAGTGGGACAAAGGTAGTCGGTAAGTACATCCTTTAATGTCCCTAGTCGTAGGTGTATCGAGACAGGACATCGATATACCAGAGTAGACTAGCGTGTAGCTTCTCGACCCATGTAGATGGGCGATGGATGATCCCATATCCATTGGTGTTTGACATCAGAGATGGTATACGGGTGCTCAGTGGAGACTGGGTACACTGGACGGACTCGCCGAGAACTCCCAGATGGTATTATACCTCACGTCAGATGGCAGTTCTCTGGTGACACTGGTACAGGTTAGTCTGTCGACCCGAGATCGTCATAGAGTCTTGTGTGATTCCCACTGTACTTTGATTTCCACCTTACCAAGTTCAAGAGGACATGCAAAACGGTGGTTTTTGGGTACAGTCCCGAGTCACATGAAGGCAATGAGCGATGGGAGGGGATTCGTCTCTCCCGGTATTGGGGGTTGATGTTGCGCTGTGCTCGATTGGCTATAACATGACGTCCCTGGCCAGGGCTGATTCTGAGATTTACTGGTAAGTGTTATCAGTAGTTTCTCGACCTGTTATGAGCCTCATATCGGCACGACTTATCGAGTTACTGGGGTCTGACGTTTACTAACCCTAGACGAGATATGCGACATATCAGACGAAGAGACCGGACTGTACGGTAAGTGTTACTGATTGGATTCGCAGGAGTATGAGCAGGCTTGCTTGTTGATCTTCTGATCGCTCAATACCCGGGTGGCCGTTACGTTTAGCATGCCTCTTGCGGCTTGTGGGTATTTGATGTGATCATCACCTACTGCCGGCGTATTGACGAGTCTTTAGAGTCCTACACAGAGGTTTCCTGGCTCAGGCGAAACGGAGTAGGAGCACATATGGGATATGTGCGGGACCGAGATTAATACGTGTATGAGATACCGTATTCTATTCTCGCGATGTGTGGCATGATTGGTTATATGAGATATAACCGGGTTATCGGATCAAGTGTTGATTCGATAAGATATTACATTTGATATTAGTCGGTTATATGTGATATGACCGGATCATTAAATCAAGTGTTGATTTAATAATTTAATGTATAATTATATATTTGATATATTAATTTACATTAACTAGTATTAGCTCACTTAAGATTTCTTTTCTCACTTGTTTTGTGGATTAAGTGTATATATGATATATACTTATGTACATAGTTTGTATCATGCTTGATGATACATGCAAGCATGGGTGTGTGTGCAACTTACACCATGATAATTAAAATGTGAAGGTTTTTATTTATCTTAATAATTCAAAATTAGTGAGAATTTTGTCATGCTTGGAAGCTTGGAGAAGCTTGAAGCATCTTTGACAAAGTCCACTTGTTTTGTCTCACTTAAGATATTTATTAACCTAACCATTTTAATTAGCCATGGTTTAGTCTCTACAATGGTTAGTATATGACACTAACTCACCCATGGTTGCTATTCTCACCTCACTAGTTTTTTCATTCTTCATTTTTCATAGTGGCTTTCTTCATCTTTTTCATCTTACTTACTAGCTCCATGAAACATGAAGAAACATTGTGAGAAAATAAAATCTAAAGTGAGCCAACTTCCTACTTCATCATCCTATACACTTGCTTGGGTAGTAAAGGGTGTTCTCTTCACAAAGTTCTTGATCTAGTGAAGAGGTAGCTTGGGTTTGAGTCTCCTCGACGTAGATCATCTTCGGCCTCGAAGACTTCTTGCAAACTTGTTCATTTCTCCGATGGAACCATTATAGAGTACAGGAAATCTTCACTTACAGCGATCGCAGCGAAGGGACTTCAACACGGAGCTTTAGAAGTGAAGGACCGGTCTACAAAGGTTGTATTCCTTTCTCACTTACTTTTGCAAAGTTGTTTGCATTTTATTCCGTACGATTTCTAGTAAACGATTCTATGTTTAGGGTTAGCTAGAATGGAAATTTTTTTAATTTGGTATGGACGATGCCTCCCGAAACCTTGCTGCCGTCCTAGGTAACCCTGCAGAAGCGTAGGGTATAATCGACATGCGAGCCTTTTCCAAATCAGTTTTGGGAGACATCTCTTTGGAAAGGGTGATTCCGTGATAAGCCGGTAGACTACTGCGCTTTGAATCTTCCATACTAAAGCTTTTCAGTATGGTGTTGATGTATCCTGACTGTGAAAATCCCACCATCCTCTTTGATCTATCACGATAAATCTGGATCCCCAGAATGTAGTTGGCATCACCCAGGTCTTTCATGGAGAATTTCTGTGACAAGAATCCTTTGACTGATTGTAGCATAGGAATGTCATTTCCTATTAAGAGAATGTCATCTACGTACAAGATGAGAAATACCACAGTTCTTGCTACAATCTTACTATAAATGCATGGTTCATCTGGATTTTTGATAAAGTCGAATTCTTTGACTGTCACATCAAAACAGATGTTCCAACTCCGCAATACCTGTTTCAGTCCATAAATGGACTTAAGCAACTTGCACACTTTCCTGCTGCTCCCACTCTGAATGAAACCTTCTGGCTGATCCATATAGATGCACTCATCCAAATAACCATTTAGAAAAGGCTTCTTTACGTCCATCTGCTAGATCTCATAATCGTGGAAGGCGGCAATGGAAAGAAGGATCCGAATGGATTTGAGCATAGCCACTGGAGAAAAGGTTTCATCATAGTCCAAACCAGGTCTTTGATGAAATCCTTTTGCAACAAGTCTAGCCTTATAGGTTTCAACCTGTCTATCTACACCAATCTTCTTTATGAAGATCCATTTGCAGCCTACGGGTTTTACCTCTTCTGGAGCAAAGTCCAAAGTTCATACTTTGTTGGTGTACACGGACTCCATTTCGGTCCGCATTGCATCCAGCCATTTTACCGAGTCGCCGCTCTTAATGGCTTGCTGGAAGCTAGTTGGCTCATCATTGTTAATGATGCAATCCTCTCTATCCCTGTCTATGAGAAAACCGTAGTATCTCTCAGGCGGATGAGACTGCCTACAATTTTTTAGGAGTGGCGTGGGGATGTCCAGTTCTTCCGAAACCTCTGGTTCTACCATGCTTTCAGTAATAACTTGTGGTTCTTGAATTTCTTCCAGTTCTATTGCGCTCCCACTTATCTGATTTTCTAAAAATTCAGTTTCCAAGAAGTGGGCATGCCGAGAAACAAAGACCTTTTGTTCCTTTACGTAATAGAAAAGATACCCCCTGGAGTTCTTTGGGTATCACACAAACTTACACAGTACTGAGCGTGCCTCGATCTTGTCCGCATGCTGCTTTTTTACAAAAAACTGGACATTTCCATGTCTTAAGGTACTTAAGATAGGGTTTCTTCATACTCCACATCTGATATGGTGTGGTAGGCACAGTCTTGGTAGGAACCTTATTCAAAAGATATGTAGCTGATTCTAGTGCATAACCCCAGAAGGATCGCGGCAACTCAGCATTTACTCATCATGGAATGTACCATATCCAATAGGGTTCTGTTCCGCCTTTCCGATACACCGTTGCGTTTTTAGTGTGTATGGAGGATTAAGCTGAGAGAGAATTCCATTCTCTTTTAGGTAATCCAGGAACTCGGCAATTAAGTATTCACCGCCTTGACCAGATCTTAGTGTATTGATAGTTTTGCCAGTTTGTTTTTCCACTTCATTCTTATATTCTCGGAATTCCTCAAAGGCCTCAGATTTATGCTTCATCAAGAAGACATGTCCATATCTAGAGAAATCATCCGTAAAAGCAATGAAATAGAAATAACCACTTCTTGCATGTGTAGACATTGGACTACACACGTCGCTGTGTATGAGTCCTAAGAGCTCGCTTGCTCTTACTCCGTGTCCAGTGAACAGAGTCTTTTTCATCTTTCCTATGAGACAAGATTGACAAGTTGCATAAGACCGATATTCAAACGGATCCAAATATCCCTTTCTATGTAACTTCGACAACCGTGTTTCATTGATGTGACCCAGTCTACAATGCCATAAGAAAGCCTTGTTCAATTCTGGAGACTTTCTTTTAACTGTGTTCTGGACGTTGAAAACCTAAGCTTGATTTAACACGTATATTCTGTCCTCTACTGTACCTGACCCAATCATACTTTGATTAAGGTGGATGTGGACCACATCGCTTACAAATGTAAAATCATATCCTTCTTTAGAAAGTAAAAATACAGATATGATATTATAAGCTAGACTACGTACACATAAACAGTTACGTAAAAATAAGTATCTGCCCACTTGTCAATCCTAGGTGATATTCCCCTACGGATACAGCGTCCACGCTCATTCCGTTAGCAACCCTGAGAGCCATATCACCTGCCCTGATAACTCTACGGTTTCTTAAAGCCTGTAATGAATTACAGATTGCGATCCTGATCTGGTATCTAGTATCCAGGTAGTAGAGTTAATTGACAGACAGTTCTCAATCACAAACACACCCGAAGACGAAGCCATAACGTGCTTCAGATCCTGCATTCTGGCTTTCAAAGCTCTGCATTCCTTTTGCCAATGCCCTTTCCTGTGACAATAGGAACATCCCTCATTCCCTACTGTTAGCCCCGAAAATTTTGCCCTTCCCTTTCCTTCTACCTTACTGACACCGCCTATCGGCTTGGTGGAGGCCTTCTTCTTCTCTCCTCTGGCTTTCGCCTTGGATCCAGAAGAGGAAGATTCCCCAATAAGCAGAGAGGGTGTCTCTTTGGTTTCCTTCAGGGTGCCCTCAACTGGAAGTATAACTTTCTTCCCTTGGGCGTAAGTAGAAGGTAGGGATTATAGAATCAAGTCAGTATTTGACTCGTTCACCAACGTGGTCTCCAGGTCCGTGAGCTTTTCAATATAGGTAGTCATTGTAAGGACGTGGTCCCCTACAGATGACCCGACAGCCAACCTCGCTTGAAGCATTTCGTTTGAGGTCTCATATCTTGCGATACGAGACTGCTTTCCATATAAAACTTTGTTATGGAGGAAGATAGAAACTAAGTCCATCTTCTCGTGCTGCCTCTGGTTTACACCATCTACTGAGGCCAACACGAGGCACTTGGCATTCGCACGGTCTTTTTCTCTTGTCTTACGGATATCAACATCTGCAACGATGGAAACTAGACCTGGGACGGCGGGGGCTTCAGTAGTAATGAGGTGTTCTAGCTTGTCATAAGTAATGGACATTTGGACAAAGCTTTGCCAGTCAATATAGTATAACTCAGTAAAATTATTATCTAGCTGTAACCTATGTCTGGTCATGTGGTCGCTGCAATTAGGAGAGAGAGAAGAAAACACTCAGTATGATGCTCTTGCAAGTTTAGATTGTTTTTTAGTTTATCTAAACAGGATGACTCCCACTGTTTCTCGAATCCTTCCTCAAACCATAAAAGAAGAATTAGTCAGGATTAATCCCATCCTACAATACTTGCTTAACCTTTCAGCCAGGCTGGTGTTGGTACTTCGAGGGAGGTTTTCCAACGCTTTCATGAAGTTTCTTAATTACATAACCTCTTTTCCCTGGAGGCATAGCTACGCTAACACCATTCTAGACACCTACTTGGTTTATAGCATTGATTGTTTTAGTAAAAAAACTCCCGAGGAGTAGCATATACTCACAGTAGGATCGGGATCCAAATATCATTATGTGATAATCCTGAAGAAATCTTACCAACATTATTACATTCCAAATGATATGCAACACTAGCATGTTTCAGTTTCCTTAGAAACTCCCGATGTGGATTTTTTCCCCATGCTTTTATGACCTTGACGAAGGCCAACATATCATAAGTCACATGTTAAGTTCTACTCGTCATTGTCCAGGTTAAATTGAACCCACCCATACATACCCTTGACGAAGGCCAAAATAGCAGTACGATTGTCCTAAACCAATGCATCTATCTATTCTACAGATGAATATCTAGCAGCTACCAATCACAATGCCTTGGCGAAGGTCAAAATACATAGCTTGAATACTACTGAATATTCAACTGAAATGACGGAGGGCTACGGCTGGTTTTGGCAAAACCGTGAACGTAGTGAACTTGATATAATCGAAGGAACCTGATAGCTTTTAAAGGAGTGGTTTAAGCTCTGCATTTAAAAGTTTCTGTTTTGAAAAAGCCGAGTGGTTTTGAAATTGTTCCAACGATTCAGTTTTAGTTTGTTTGCTTTGCATTTAATCTAATGTAGTCCCATCATTTACACCTATCATTATAGAGAGAAACGAAAATATGACGTACGCTTATGCCATCCGCATTCGCCACTGGGCCCCGTCTAACACCGTTAGGTTACTTAACTAACGCCAGAGCGGGGGCTGGACTAGCGCGGGTGAAAAACATAAGCAATCTCTACTATATAGCATATATATAATAACCATTCATCTCACGCAATAATAGGCATTCCAGAACATAGATGAACATATTGGATATACTAGGAATACCGCGTTTCGTTTAAGCCTGTAACAAAAGACGGATTCCACGGCCGTGATGAATAGCCAAACCCCACCTTAGACCCCTACGGGTGCGGCAAACTACCCGCCAAATTCCCGAAGTGAAGCAACCTCCCTCAGCAAAGTGAGTAGGCTACTCGGCACTTCAAAGAATCCGGTAGTTTATGCACCCCACCTTGGGTCTATCCTAGGAGCAAAAAACAGTAAAAGAAATAATACAACGATGGCTACAACCATAACCCGGATATGCCCCGCAAAATAATATTACATCACTTTACAATTTATATCGAATGAAAGTAAACTCTCTTCTCACATCCCCGACTATTCATCCATGACGATCTAATAAAGTCCATATACACAAACTAACATCACAGATCACAAATATGTGCAACCCCCACTAATCGACGTATAGCGATTAGCGAACGTTCAACACATATATCACAACACAGAAGAAACCCCATTACCAAATAACTTAGAATTTCGATCGAAAAATATTTTCCGTGTCTACCCCAAGTGCAAACCAGCACATAGAAAAATACTGGGTAGAAACCAAATATACCAAAAGACAGAACACCCTAAATAAGAAACACTGTGGAAAAACGAGCCGACTCGGGCTCGAATCGGCCGCAGAACCACGGCGATACCCACTGTTTCGCCGTGCTTACGCGGTCTTCTTGGCGAGTCAATGACTCGTTTTTCTACAGTGATCTTATAATTCCCTGCATTGAATTTTCATGCTTCTGAAATAATTTTTTCAACAGTTTTAAAAATCGACAGAAACATAAAGGTGCGGGTGTTCCGTTTTCGTGTTTTCCAACGATCGAAGTTCTAACTACTTGGTAACAAGCCAGTAAAGGTTTAGTTAGGCTTTGATACCACTGTAAGTCGATGTCGCGCACCCCGCGGGTTCGCGGGGAGGCAGATATTTAAAAAACGATTTTTCAAAGATCGCAACACCGACTTGAACTCCAGGATCGATGCTAAACCCTAACTAGCAAACTGGTATGAGGTTAACTACTAAGATAGGAAGTTATACCTCACAATATATGTCCTTCAGGTCTTCTTTGCTGTCGGATCGGGTAACCTCGACGGCCTCCTCGGGTCAAAGACGATCCACCCGAGAGTCTATAGTCCGAGCTCCAACCTCAAATCTGAGGTAACTACGACATCTAGTTCGCTAAACTAGATGTCCTAGATGGTGTAGAGAGTGTATATGGATTGAAGTGTCTCTATTTGCCCTAGGTTTTTCAACACATGAGACATAAAGGCAAGAGGAAGAAGAAGTGAAGCTTGAGGCAAAGCTAGTGAAGAAATGAGCTTAGAATGAAGAAGGCTCAAGTCAAGAATAATGAAGAATACAAATAATTGAGGAGATAAATATCTCATCAAATATCAAGCATGCTTCAAAATATCTATTTTGTCCAAGCTATGAGTCATGCTTCATTCAACAAATATCTCCACCTCATTTCCTCCACCTCATTAAACTTTTAATCAAAAAGAATAAAACCCTAAATGAGGTGTCTTCTTCTAGAAGCAATTTCGAGCAAATTATGAAAATTCCCCTCAACCGTATATACATACCCGTATCCACATTCCGAAGAATACGAATGCAAAAGAGATGAAAATAATCCATCGGTATAATACTAGGATCCGGCTTAAACCAAAGCCTACTAGTATTATCCGTCCGAATCATCATACGTGCACAAGTACACGTACGTGTTCGAACCCTGTCGTAAAACCATACGACCTCTACACCTTTTGCACGGTGCAGGGAAACCCTCTGTGTGGGACTCTAAAGACTCGACACTACGCTGGCAGTGGGTTTAACCATAAGCCACAAGCGGTACTACCTGCACGTAATGGCTACCCATGTATCTGTTGATAAGAAGGCCGATGAGCAAACTCATCCGAATTCCTACTGAGCCTATTTGTGACAATCTCCGTACAGTCCGGTCTGTTCGTCTAAGAGTATCGCATATCGGGCCTAGGGGGCGGTAATCGTCAGACCCATAATAGCGCAATAAGTTGTGTCGGAGTGTAGCCGAAAACACCCTAAGAAACTACTGGAGTATCTACCAGTAAATCTTGCTTGCAAACACAGCGCGATATCAACCCCCCAATACCGGGAGAGACGAATCCTATCTAACCGCCACTGCCTCCAAGTGCTTCGGGACTGCACCCAACCACTACCTATTTGCACGACTCATTTGAGCCGTGGTAGGGTAGTAATCAAAGAACAGTGGGAACACACTCGAGGGGAAGTGGCAGTGTCAAGTCGACGGACTAAACTGTACTCATGTCACCTGAGAACTGCCACCCGACGATAGGTATAGTACCTACCAGCAGTTCCCTAACGAGTCCTGTCCAGTGTACTCATAACCCAATGAGCACCTGCATACTATTTCCAGTACGACATACTAATGGCTGTGGGACAGACCATCTCCCCTGCTAGGACGAGAAGCGTATACACTAGTCTACTCTAGAGTATCGATGCCCCGTCTCGATAATCCTACGACTAAGGACCTGTATAAGGATGTGCTTATAGACTACCCAGCCCCACTAGTATGACTGCCATCACAACGCTGGTAATCAAGCAAAGATCCTAAGGGCTCTACCAATATGTATAAGCGATATGCTAAGAAACACATGTACATATTGAGGTAGAAACAAACCAAGTAGCATACTACCATTTCGAGCAAGACTGTTACTATATCCATGTATATCTCAAGCTTTCATTAAGTAATATACAAACCAGTATGATACAATAATGGCCTCTAGGGCATATATCACTAACAAGAAAACAAAGAATACGCGAGACCGTGTATTGATGAAAGTGGTATACGGTCTCGGTAGATGTAGAGATGAACGGAAGGGAGAAAGAAATGGTGTTCGAACTTGAGATTGAAAATTGATTGAATAAATTAGTACAGTCTTTAGTGGTTTGAAATTAGAGTTTTCTAACTGCACTAAATTATCAATATGCCGAGATAAAGGGTCAAACCGTTCAAGATTCGCTAGAAAACATGGGCTCGAACTTGGTGAACCAGATGACGGAAATGAAGGCATCAAATGGTCTTGTGGTAGGGAAATGATGAGAATGATGGTGCGAAGTAACTGAGGAATGGCAATGATTAATTGTTCAGGAGGATGTTCACAGTCAATGGAAGGAACATGATGAGTCGAAAAATCCGATTCATCCAAGAAAACATGTTTATCCTCAAAGACATCCTCAAAATTTATCGCAAAATCAAGATCATCCATGCAATCGAACAAATCATTATCAACAACCTCAAGATATAAATGGGATTCAGGAGTAACATTTAAAGGTTCGGGATGATGTCCACATGGTTCTGAAAGAAAGTGTTGACTTGGTGAGAAAAAATCACTCAATTTTGTGGCTGCATCTTCAAAATTTTCCCCAACATCTATATCCTCAATCAAGTCAAACGTAAAGTTCTCAAATATCTCAACAAAAGTATGGTTTTCAATTGGTTGGGTTTCTATAGTGGAGATGTAGAGATCAAAGGAAGTGGCATTCGTTTCATTTGAAGGGGACCCTTTACAATCAGCTAAATCAAACACTACATTGTCGCACAACTCATCAAATATTCTATCTTCACTTAGTGAATCATTTGGTCTACTTGATAGGATGTCGGAACTGGAGTTATGGAATTCAATTGAGAATGGGTAGGCTTGATTTTGAATGGTAGATTGCACACTTTCACTACTCAAATCATCAAATTGCTCTATTGCCACATCATACATGGGAAAATTTTGAGCTAGTTGGGAACTAGCTGCTGCTTTATAAGGTTGTATGAGGGCAGACATGGATGCATTTTATTCCTCTATTTGTCGGCACGAAGCAACCCGAAATTCTACTAATGATTGTTCTAGACTAGACATGGGTTGTGAAGGGGTTTCAGGAAAAGATTCAATTTCATTCGGATACGCAAAACTCCTCATTTGATGTTCAGAAGTAATGTCTACTAAAGGCATGAAAGTCGGGTAGGATTGATAGGAATCGAATGGTTGCGTAGAATGGGTAGGATTAAGATCTGTTGGGTTATCCTAACGCCCTAGCCATCAACTCTGGCCGTTTGCGGAACAAATTTTTTTCTACCAAAGTAAAAACGGCGCAAGAATAACCCATTAAACCAGATCTTTCCATAAACCTAACTAGCTAAACTAAGAGAGCTAACTATTATGAAAAGAAGTCTCACTAAACGATCCAAGTCCTTCGGTCCTCTTTCCTCATCGTTCGCTCTAAGCAGCCACCATGATCGCGCTTGTTCTTCTTTGTTGGCTCCTTCAGTTATCCGCGATCGATCTTTCTCTTTGGTCCTCCTTTGTCATAGATGATCCATCCGAGGGATGTGATCCATGGTTCTAGCTCCACACTAAATGTCAAATGGAGCAACTAGAGAACTTGGGTTTCTAATCCAAGAAGTCTAGAATGTAGTGTGGGGTTCTAAGTGGCTTTCTATCTCTATCTTATCTCCTCTCTTATTTCTCAACACATGAGAGTGTAGAGAGGAGGAAGATGATGAAGATGGTAAAGCTCCAGAGAAGGAGAAGGAGGTGAAGCAAAATGGTGAGCACAAGAAAAAAAAATGAGCAACCATGAGCGAGAAAATTGATGGCTATGGTTTTGTAAAACAATATCCATCAATATAAAATGTCAAACATGCTTCAATAGTTGCCACAAATTAATTAATAATTCATTTGTCAACTATTGAAGTCATGGCTCTCACCATACCCCCTCTCCTTCAATTTACCTCTCATTTCCATTCATCAAATAAATGGAAAAAGACTAATGAGGTGTCCACCTTCTAGAATGTTATCCGTAATAAAATATAGATTACAGTCTACAGTATATACATACCTGCATTCTGATAAAAACACGAATACCAAAAGAGATAGAATAACATGAAGAACATAATATTAGAATATACATATCGAAATACATATATGCAAATCATCAAATCAATACCCGATTTAATAATCCGGCTCAATCCCGAGCCGGCTAGTATTATCAACTGTCCGATCGAAAGTCCGGGTACAAAGTACATCAATCGATCGGAACCCTGCACGTATCTGTAAGTCCACGTTGCGACCCCCGGTTCTTACGGGGAGGCGGAAACAGTATAAAAGTCAAATTTTGGCGCATGGGGCAACATGGACTAAACAAAGTCGGGATCTTTTCCTAAACTAAAACTAGCAAACTTGCTAAAGAGAGTTAGCTACTCGGAAAGATGGTTATACCTAAACTTGAACTCCTTCTTCTTCAAACTTTGTAGAGGTTGATGGTTCTTTCCTCGTCGCCTTCTTCCGTCGAAGATGGATCCACCTGAGGGTTCAACCTTCGGGCTCTTCCTCGAACTTTGAGTGAACTAGGATCTCCGGCTTGCTAAACCTTGAACCCTAGAGAGAGTAGAGAGTATCTATGGGGTGCTTTCTTTTTCAAGGTGAGGGATTCTCAACACATGAGAAGGAATCACCTTGAGCTTGACGAAGAAGAAGATGAAAGGAGGAGAGAGAATGATTATGATAGAATGAGCTCTTTTCTTTTGCAACCATAACTAAAAGAAAAGGAATTATCTAATTAATAATAATAATTGAAATGAGAATAGTTGATGGTTGTTTTGGAATGACCACTATCATACTTTCAATAAATGAGTGTAAGCAAGAATCAAGGAGAATCCTTGCAAAGCATGATGGTGGTCAACATTCAACCATGGTCAACAAGTCAACCATGGTCAACAAGTCAACAAAATCAACCATAACAATATTTCATTTAATTACTATTATTAATTGATATTTCATAAATCTATTAGGGTTTGGAAAATGACGACTGTCGGCTGTGCATACGCACCCGTTCCGAAACCCTAATGAAATACCTCATCCTCCGCCTCAAGCAACTGTGCATACACACCTGCATTCTCATTCCGAGGAACAAGAATACCGAGATATAAAAGCAACCCCAAAACATATACCAGTATCCGGCTCAAACCAGAGCCCGCTGGCAATATCCGTCCGGACTCCAAACGTGTACAAGTGCGCGGATGAGAACGAACCCTGTCGCAAAACCATGCGACCTCTACTCTGTTTTGCCCAGAGGCGAATACCCTCTGTGTGGGACTCTAAAGACTCGACACTACGCTGGCAGTGGGTTTAACCACAGACCGCAAGCGGCACTAGCTGTGCGTAACGGTCCCCAGGTAGACGCCGATAAGAAGGCTGACGAGGTGAACCCCATCTGAGCTCCTACTGAGTCTGAATGTGACATTCTCCGTACAGTCCGGTCTGTTCGTCTGATACATCGCATGTCGGGCCTAAGGGGCGGTAAAACGTCAGTCCCCCAATAGCGGTACAAGTCGTGTCGGAGTGAAGCCCAAAACACCCTGAGATAACACTGGAAGCCTACCAGTATATCTCGCTTGCCCTGGCCAGGGACTACTCGTGTAATGGCTCTCCTAGACACAGCGCGATGTCAACCCCCAATACCGGGAGAGACGAATCCTGTCTAACCGTCACTGCCTCCAAGTGCTTCGGGACTGCACCCAACCACTACCTGTTTGCACGACTCCTTTGAGCCGTGGTAGGGTAGTAGTCAAAGTACAGTGGGAACACACTCGAGGCGAAGTGCCAGTGTCAAGTCAGCGGACTAAGCTGTACTCATGTCACCTGGGAACTGATAACTGACAATAGGTATAATACCAACCTGTCAGTTCCCGACGAGTCCTGTCCAGTGTACTCGTAACCTAACGAGCACCCGTATACTATCTCCAGTACGACGTACTGATGGTTGTGGGACAGACCATCTCCCACACTGGGATGAGAAGCGCATACGCTAGTCTACTCCGGAGTATCGATGCCCTGTCTCGATAGTCCTGCGACTAGGGACCTGTATAAGGATGTGCTTATAGATTACCCAGCCCCCACTAGTGTGACTGCCATCACAACGCTGGTAATCAAGCAAAGATCCTAAGGGCTCCACTAATGCGTATAGGTGATATCGCAAAATAAACACATGTACACATTGAAGTAGAAACAAACCAAGTAGCATACTACTATATTGAGCAAGATTGTTTATACAAGGTGAATATCCCAAGCTTCTATTAAGTAATATACAAACTAGTATGATACAGTAATGGCCTCTAGGGCATATACACTAACAATCTCCCACTTGCACTAAGGCCATGTACTGGCGTATCGAAGACTTATCATCTCGATCAGCCGCTCGAACTGAGTCTGGGGTAGGGCCTTGGTGAATGGATCTGCAGTGTTTTCTTCTGAAGCAACCCTCCGAACCTCGATCTCCTTGCGATCCACGATCTCCCTGATCAGGTGATACCGCCTCAAGATGTGCCTGGATCTCTGATGGGACCTGGGTTCCTTCGCTAAAGCTATAGCCCCGTTGTTGTCGCAATACAGAGGTATTGGGTCAACAATGGATGGAACCACCTGAAGCTCTTTCAAGAACTTCCTCATCCAGACAGCTTCTTTTGCGGCATCAGATGCAGCGATGTATTCCGCTTCCATCGTCGAGTCTGCAACGGTTTCCTGTTTGGAACTCTTCCAACACACCGCCCCTCCATTGAGGGTAAAGACAAAACCCGACATGGACTTGGAATCATCCTTGTCACTCTGGAAGCTGGAGTCAGCAAAGGCCTCGATCTGGAGGTCTTTTCCTCCATACACCAAGAACATCTCCTTAGTCCTCCTTAGGTACTTGAGAATGTTCTTTACTGCTATCCAGTGATTCTCCCCAGGGTTTGACTAATACCGGCTTACCACACTCAGTGCATAAGCTACATCCGGTCTGATACACAACATCGCATACATTATAGAGCCTACCGCAGAAGCGTAGGGTATAATAGACATGCGATCCCTCTCCAAATCAGTCTTGGGAGACATCTCTTTAGAGAGGGTGATCCCGTGACAAGCCGGTAGGTTACCGCGCTTGGAATCTTCCATACTGAATCTTTTCAGTATAGTGTCGATGTACCTGGACTGTGAAAGTCCTAATATCCTTTTGGATCTATCACGATGGATCCGGATCCCCAGGATGTACGAAGCATCACCCAGGTCTTTCATAGAGAAGCTTTGTGACAAGAATCCCTTGACAGATTGTAGCATAGGAATGTCATTTCCTATTAAGAGAATGTCATCCACGTATAAAACGAGGAATACTACAGTTCTCGCTACAAATCTACTATAGATGCATGGTTCATCTGGATTTTTGATAAAGCCAAATTCCTTGACCGTCTCATCAAAACAGATGTTCCAACTCCGCGATGCCTGCTTTAGTCCATAGATGGACTTAAGCAACTTGCACACCTTTCCGCTGCTCCCACTCTGAATGAAACCCTCTGGCTGATCCATATAGACACACTCCTCTAAATTTCCATTTAGAAAAGCGGTTTTTACGTCCATCTGCCAAATCTCATAATCGTGGAAGGCAGCAATGGCAAGAAGGATCCGAATGGATTTCAGCATAGCCACTGGAGAAAAGGTCTCGTCATAGTCCAAACCAGGTCTTTGACGAAAACCCTTTGCTACAAGTCTAGCTTTATAGGTCTCAACCTGTCCATCTACACCAATCTTCCTTTTGAAGATCCACTTGCATCCTACGGGTTTTACCCCGTCTGGAGCAATGTCCAACGTCCATACTTTGTTGGTGTACATGGACTCCATTTCGGTCCGCATTGCATCCAGCCATTTTACCGAGTCAACGCTCTGAACGGCCTGCTGGAAGCTAGTAGGCTCATCATAATCTATGATGCAATCCTCTCTATCCCCGTCTATGAGAAAACCGTAGTATCTCTCGGGCGAATGAGACTGCCTACTACTCCTGCGGAGCGGCGTAGGAATGTCCTGTTCATTTGAACCCTCTGGTTCCACTAAGCTTTCAGTAATAGTCTGTGGTTCTGGAATTTCTTCCAGTTCTACTGCGCTCCCACCTAATTCTTTTTCTAAGAACTGGTGTTCTAGAAAGTGGGCATGACGAGAAACAAGAACTTTTTGTTCCTCCTCGTAGTAGAAGAGATATCCCTTGGAATTCTTTGGATATCCCACAAACTTACACAGTACTGAGCGCGCCTCGAGCTTGTCCGCATGCTGCTTTTTAACAAAAGCTGGACTTCCCCAAGTCTTAATGTGACTGAGATGGGGCCTCTTCCCATACCCCATCTCATATGGTGTAGTAGGCACAGTCTTAGTAGGAACTCGGTTCAAAAGGTACGCAGCTGATTCTAGTGCATACCCCCAGAAAGATCGCAGTAACTCAGCGCTACTCATCATGGACCGTACCATATCCAATAGGGTTCGGTTCCGTCTCTCCGATACACCGTTGTGTTGCGGAGTGTATGGAGGAGTAAGCTGAGAGAGAATTCCATTCTCTTTTAAGTAATTCAGGAACTCGGCACTTAAGTATTCTCCACCTCGATCCGATCTTAGAATCTTGATACTTTTGCCGGTCTGTTTTTCCACTTCATTCTTATATTCCTGGAACTTTTCAAAAGCTTCGGACTTATGTTTCATTAAGAAGACATAACCGTATCTTGAAAAATCATCCGTAAAAGTAATGAAGTAAGAATAACCGCTTCGCGCATGTGTAGACATTGGACCGCACACATCGCTGTGTACGAGTCCCAAGAGCTCGCTCGCTCTTACTCCGTGTCCAGTGAACGGAGTCTTTGTCATCTTTCCTTTGAGACAGGATTGACAAGTGGCATATGATTGATATTCGAACGGATTCAAATATCCTTCTTTATGTAACTTAGTCAACCTTCTCTCATTGATGTGACCCAGTCTACAATGCCATAAGAAAGTCTGATTGATATCTGGAGACTTTCTTTTGTGTGTATTCTGGACATTGAAAATCTGTGGTTGGTTTAATACGTATATACCATTGCTCAGTGTACCTGACCCAATCAGAACTTGATTAAGGTGAATGTTTACAACATTACTTACAAATGCAAATTCATAACCTTCTTTAGAAACCAAAGATACAGAAATGATATTACAAGTTGCGTTGGGTACAAAACAACAATTACGCAAAACCAAAACATGCCCATCTGACATTCCCAGGTGATAGTCCCCCACGGCTTTAGCATCCATGCTAGCTCCGTTCGCAACTCTGAGGGTCATGTCACCTGCCTTCAAAAACCTACGGTTTCTCAACGCCTGCAAAGAATTACAAATATGAGATCCTGATCCGGTATCCAATACCCAGGAAGTAGAGTTTATAGAAAGACAGTTCTCAATAACATACACACCGGAAGCTGAAGCCGCAACCTGCTTCAGTTCCTGTGTCCTGGCCTTCCAAGCCCTGCAATCTTTCTTCCAGTGTCCACTCTTGTGACAATAGAAGCATTCCTCTTTACCCACAAGCTTCCCCGCTATCTTTGTTGCCTTTTCCTTTCCCTTCGTACCCACTTTACTAACACCGCCTCTTGGTTTGGCGGGGGCTTTCTTCCTCTTTCCTTTGGCTTTCGCCTTGGACCTAGAGGAAGAAGATCCTCCTACAAACAAAGCGGGTGTTTCCCTACCCTTCTGTAGGGTGCCCTCTACGCTCCTCAGCATGTTGAGGAGTTCTGAAAGTTCAACTTCCTTTTCTTGTAAGTTGAAGTTCAGTATAAACTGGGCGTAAGTGGATGGAAGGGACTGGAGAATTAAATCCGTATAGAGTTCACTGTCCAACGTGGTCCCAAGTTCCGCGAGCTCCTCAGTGTAGCCAATCATCTTAAGCACGTGGTCCGCTACCGATGATCCGACGGCCAACTTTGTCGAAAATAACTTCTTCTACACTTCGTATCTTGCGATACGAGACTGCTCTCCATACAGTTCTTTTGTATGGAGAAATATGGACTCCAAGTCCATATTCTCGTGCCTCCTCTGGTGATCATTGTCCATAGAGGCAAGCACGAGGCACCTGGCCTTCGCGCAATCAATCTCCCAAGTCTTACGGATTTCCTTATCCGCGACGCTGGAGGTGGGACCTGGGACGGGGGGAGCTTTGGTGGTAAGAAGATACCCTAGCTTGTCGTAAGTGATTGCCATTTTGACATTCTTGAGCCAATGTTTGTAGTTTGGCCCTGTCAGTATGTTTTTATCTAGAAGTAACTTAAGTCCAGTCATTTCGATTTGGTCGCTGCAGGGGGAGAGAAGAAACACTTAGCACGATGCTCTTGCAAGTTTAGAATGGTTTTTAATTTGTCTAAACAGGATGGCTCCCACTGTTTCTCGAATCCCTCCTCAAACCACAAAGGAAGAATTAGCCGGGATCAATCCCACCGCACAATACTTGCTTAACCGTTCAGCCAGGCCAGTGTCGGTACTTCGAGGGAGGTTTTCCAATGCTTTCGCGAAGTTCCTTAATTTAAGAACCTCTTTTCCCTGGGGGCGTAGCCCCGCTAACACCTTTCTAGGCACCTACTAGGTTTATAGCATTGATCGTTTAGTGAGAAATTTCCCGAGGAGTAGCATATACTCACAGTAGGATCGGGATCCAAATATCATTGCGTGACGAAAATGAAGGAATCCTACCATAATCATCACACTCCAAATGGTATGCAAATCTAACAAGTTTCAGTACTTATGAAACTCCCGATGTGGATTTTTGCCCCATGCTCTTATGACCTTGACTTTGGCCAAAATATCATAAGTCACATGTCAAGTTCTACCCGTCACTTTCCAGGTTAATTTGGATCCATCCGTACATACCCTTGACTTTGGCCAAAATGGCAGCACGACTGTCCCAAATCAACGCATCTATCTATGCTACACATGAACACCCAATAGCTACCAATCACTATGCCTTGACTTTGGCCAAAATACACAGCTTGAATACTATTGCCTATTCATGCGAAACGACGGAGGGCTACGAATGGTTTTGGTAAAACCGTGAACGTAGTGAACTTGATACAATCGATGGAACGAGATAGCTTTTAGAAGGAGTGGCTCAAGCTCCGCATTTAAAAGTTAGTTTTGAAAAGAACCGAGTGGTTTTTCGAAAGTGTTCCAACGACTTTTGCTTGGTTTATTATCTTGCATTAGTTCTTTTAATGCGTGATATTCTTGCATTAGTTCTTTTAATGCGTCCTATCATTTAATCCTACCATTGCAGAAAACAACCAAAATATGACGTACGCTTATGCCATTCGCATTCGCCACGGGGTCCCGTCATCACCCGTTAGGTTACTTAACTAACGACAGAGCGGGGGCTGGGCTAGCGCGGCTGTAAAACATAAGCAACGCCTAAATATAAAGCAATGATAGACATTACAGATCACAGATGAATATATTGGATATACTAGTGATCCGCAATCCGTTCGAGCCTGCAACGAAAAGCGGATTACACGGTCGCGGTGAATAGCAAATACCCCACCCAAGACCCCTACGGGTGCGGCAAACTACCCGCCAAGTACCCGGTAGTTTGTGCACCCCTCCATGGGTCTATCCTAGGAGCAAAAACAGTAAAAAGAATTATACAATGACGGCTACAACCCCGACCCGGTTGTGCGGCCATACAAATAATATTATTACATCAATTTACATTTACAAATGAATGAAAGAAAAACAAAAGCTCATCTCACATCCACCCCGGCTATTCACCCGCGACAGTCCAACACATTCATATACACATTCCAATATCAAACACAGATCACAGAGATGTATAACCCCGACTAATCGACTTATAGCGATTAGCCGACGTTCAATACATGCAAACATCACAGATATAACCATCATAGTCAAAGTGCAGTGAAGTTCGGAAAAAAATACGGAATTATAGGACCCCAAAAGTAAATTTCTGTTCTGGAAAATCTGGGCACATATAATATATTTTAAAAATCCCAAAACCAACACAGAGACACACTGCACGAAACCCGATCACCAGAAGACTCCAAACGGCGGCGGATCCGCGGCGCTAAGAATAGGTGAGGCCGCGGATCCGCGGCGTTTTGAATGAATTAGGGGATCGTTTTTCTTGGGTGTTCACACAAAACCCTGAGCCGAATTTAGGTGTATAACAAATCTTGTTTTGACCAGAAATTTTTTTAACAGAAACTAGGGTTTTGCAAAAGTTTGGTTTTTGGATTTTTTCGGTTCCGAACTTCGTTACACTTCACTACCAAGCTAGTTTAAGTTTAGTTAGGCTCTGATACCACTGTAAGTCCACGTTGCGACCCCCGGTTCTTACGGGGAGGCGGAAACGGTATAAAAGTCAAATTTTGGCGCATGGGGCAACATGGACTAAACAAAGTCGGGATCTTTTCCTAAACTAAAACTAGCAAACTTGCTAAAGAGAGTTAGCTACTCGGAAAGATGGTTATACCTAAACTTGAACTCCTTCTTCTTCAAACTTTATAGAGGTTGATGGTTCTTTCCTCGTCGCCTTCTTCCGTCGAAGATGGATCCACCTGAGGGTTCAACCTTCGGGCTCTTCCTCGAACTTTGAGTGAACTAGGATCTCCGGCTTGCTAAACCTTGAACCCTAGAGAGAGTAGAGAGTATCTATGGGGTGCTTTCTTTTTCAAGGTGAGGGATTCTCAACACATGAGAAGGAATCACCTTGAGCTTGAGGAAGAAGAAGATGAAAGGAGGAGAGAGAATGATTATGATAGAATGAGCTCTTTTCTTTTGCAACCATAACTAAAAGAAAAGGAATTATCTAATTAATAATAATAATTGAAATGAGAATAGTTGATGGTTGTTTTGGAATGACCACTATCATACTTTCAATAAATGAGTGTAAGCAAGAATCAAGGAGAATCCTTGCAAAGCATGATGGTGGTCAACATTCAACCATGGTCAACAAGTCAACCATGGTCAACAAGTCAACAAAATCAACCATAACAATATTTCATTTAATTACTATTATTAATTGATATTTCATAAATCTATTAGGGTTTGGAAAATGACGACTGTCGGCTGTGCATACGCACCCGTTCCGAAACCCTAATGAAATACCTCATCCTCCGCCTCAAGCAACTGTGCATACACACCTGCATTCTCGTTCCGAGGAACAAGAATACCGAGATATAAAAGCAACCCCAAAACATATACCAGTATCCGGCTCAAACCAGAGCCCGCTGGCAATATCCGTCCGGACTCCAAACGTGCACAAGTGCGCGGATGAGAACGAACCCTGTCGCAAAACCATGCGACCTCTACTCTGTTTTGCCCAGAGGCGAATACCCTCTGTGTGGGACTCTAAAGACTCGACACTACGCTGGCAGTGGGTTTAACCACAGACCGCAAGCGGCACTAGCTGTGCGTAACGGTCTCCAGGTAGACGCCGATAAGAAGGCTGACGAGGTGAACCCCATCTGAACTCCTACTGAGTCTGAATGTGACATTCTCCGTACAGTCCGGTCTGTTCGTCTGATACATCGCATGTCGGGCCTAGGGGGCGGTAAAACGTCAGTCCCCCAATAGCGGTACAAGTCGTGTCGGAGTGAAGCCCAAAACACCCTGAGATAACACTGGAAGCCTACCAGTATATCTCGCTTGCCCTGGCCAGGGACTACTCGTGTAATGGCTCTCCTAGACACAACGCGATGTCAACCCCCAATACCGGGAGAGACGAATCCTGTCTAACCGTCACTGCCTCCAAGTGCTTCGGGACTGCACCCAACCACTACCTGTTTGCACGACTCCTTTGAGCCGTGGTAGGGTAGTAGTCAAAGTACAGTGGGAACACACTCGAGGCGAAGTGCCAGTGTCAAGTCAGCGGACTAAGCTGTACTCATGTCACCTGGGAACTGATAACTGACAATAGGTATAATACCAACCTGTCAGTTCCCGACGAGTCCTGTCCAGTGTACTCGTAACCTAACGAGCACCCGTATACTATCTCCAGTAAGACGTACTGATGGCTGTGGGACAGACCATCTCCCACACTGGGATGAGAAGCGCATACGCTAGTCTACTCCGGAGTATCGATGCCCTGTCTCGATAGTCCCGCGACTAGGGACCTGTATAAGGATGTGCTTATAGATTACCCAGCCCCCACTAGTGTGACTGCCATCACAACGCTGGTAATCAAGCAAAGATCCTAAGGGCTCCACTAATGCGTATAGGTGATATCGCAAAATAAACACATGTACACATTGAAGTAGAAACAAACCAAGTAGCATACTACTATATTGAGCAAGATTGTTTATACAAGGTGAATATCCCAAGCTTCCATTAAGTAATATACAAACTAGTATGATACAGTAATGGCCTCTAGGGCATATACACTAACAGTATCCAATATGGCTACTACATCATTTCGCCTGAACCAGGAAAACCCTCTGTGTAGGACTCTAAAGACTCGATCGTACGCCGGCAGCGAGTTAATGGATAAATCCATAACCACATGCACGTCAGCGGCACTAGTTGTATGTAACAGCTACCCGGGTACCTGTCGAAAAGGAAGGCCGATGAGCAAACTCATCCGGATCCCTACTGAGCCTATCCGTGACAATCTCCGTACAGTCCGGTCTCTTCGTCTGAGAGTATCGCATACCGGGTCTATCGGGTGGTCAACGTTAGACCCTAATAACCCGATAATTCGTGCTGATTTGGCTCAGGACCAATCCGGGAAACTACTGATCATCCTATCAGTAAATCTCAACTGCCTTGGCCAAGGTCTTATGGTACTGACCAATCGAACACAGTGCGATATCGACTCCCTATACCGGGAGAGACGAATCCCCAACAATCGCTCACTGCCTCCATATGGTTCGGGACTGTACCCAACCAAAACCTGTTTGCACAACTCAGTAGAGCCGTGGTAGGGCAGTGATCAAAGCACAATGGGAACTTACACGAGACAAATGACGATCTCAAGTCTAAATACTAACCTGTACTCATGTCACCTAAGAACTTCCATCTGACGATAGGTATGGTACTATCTAGAAGTTCTCGGCGAGTCCGTCCATTGTACTCACACCCAGTGTGCACCTGTATACGATCTTAGGTGCGAAAGAGCAATGGTTGCGGGACCGTACCATCGCCCCTCGTCGGGGTCTAGAAACGTATACACTAGTCTACTCCAGAATATCGATGCCCAGTCTCAATAATCCGACGACTAGGGACTTTTTAAGGATGTGCGTACCGACTACCCAGCTCCTACAAGTATGATCGCCATCACAACGCAGGTAGTCTAGCAATGATCCTACGGGCTTTAACAATATGTATGAATGATACGTAATAGCAAGTAAAACATATGCACATGTTAAGAATAAGACAAACCAGATAGCTATCTATCATATCGAGCAAGACCGTCCTGTACATATATATGTCCAAGCATCCATATGTATACATATATAATAATGGCCTTAAGGGCATACATATCCAACAATCTCCCACTTGCACTAAGGCCATATATTGGCATACCGAATACCCAACTTCTGCAATAGGGCCAGTTGTTGGCGAATTGCATACCCAACATCTTAAAAAGTCGCTCGAACTGTGCTTGAGGAAGGGCTTTCGTGAATGGATCCGCCATGTTGTCTTTTGTGTCCACTCTCAGCACCTCAATCTCCTGGTGATCAACGATCTCCCTGATCAGGTGATACCGCCTCAAAATGTGTCTGGATTTCTGATGGGACCGTGGTTCCTTCGCTAAAGTTATAGCCCCATTGTTATCGCAATACAAAGGTATCGCATTAACAATGGATGGAACCACCTCAAGTTCAGTAATGAACTTCTTAATCCAGACGACTTTTTTTGCGGCATCGCTGGCAGCAATGTATTCAGCCTCCATCGTTGAGTCTGCGACGGTGTCCTGTTTGGAGCTCTTCCAACACACCGCCCCTCTATTGAGAGTAAACACAAACCACGAGATAGACTTGCTGTCGTCCTTGTCACTCTGGAAGCTTGAATCGGTAAAGGACTCGACCTGCAGGTCTCCATTACCGTAAACCAAGAACATCTCCTTAGTCCTTCTCAGGTACTTGAGAATGTTCTTCACTGCTGTCTCGTGGTTCTCACCTGGGTCTGACTGATACCGGCTCAACACGCTAAGCGCGTAAGCTATATCTGGTCGGGTACATAGCATCGCATACATTATAGATCCTACCGACGAAGCGTGTGGTATAGTGCTCATGAGAACCCTCTCCTCATCAGTCTTGGGAGATATCTCTTTGGAGAGGGTGATTCCGTACAATGTGGGTATGTTACCGCGCTTGGATTCTTCCATACTAAATCTCTTTAATACGGTCTTTATGTACCTGGACTTTGAAAGTCCCAATAATCTCTTGGATCTATCTCTGTAGATCTTAATCCCCAGAATGTATAAGCCATCACCCAGGTCCTTCATGGAGAACCTTTGTGACAAGAACAGCTTGACCGATTGTAGCATAGGAATGTCATTTCCAATCAAAAGAATGTCGTCCACGTAGAAGACTAGGAATATGACAGTTCGTCCTACAATCTTCTTATATATACAAGGCTCATCCTCGTTCTTGATGAAGTCAAATCCCTTGACTGTTTCATCAAAACAGATGTTCCAGCTCCGTGATGCCTGCTTTAATCCATAAATGGATTTAAGCAACTTACACACCTTCCCGCTTCTCCCACTGTCTACAAAGCCTTCTGGCTGATCCATATAAACGCACTCTTCCAAACTTCCGTTTAGAAAAGTCGTTTTACGTCCATCTGCCAGATTTCATAGTCATGGAAGGCAGCAATGGCAAATAGGATCCGAACAGATTTGAGCATAGCCACTGGAGAAAAGGTTTCGTCGTAGTCCACACCGGGTCTTTGACGAAAAACTTTTGCAACAAGTTTAGCCTTATAGGTTTCCACCTGCCCATCTACACCATTCTTCTTTTTGTAGATCCATTTGCATCCAACGGGTTTTACCCCAGGTGGAGCAACATCCAAGGTCCACAATTTATTAGCGTATAAGGACTCCATTTCAGATCGCATAGCATCCAGCCACTTATCAGAGTCCCTACTGATAATGGCCTGCTTGAAACTAGTAGGACCATCTTCTTCCAAGATGCAATCCTCTTGATCCCTGTCTATGAGAAAACCGTAGTATCTCTCGGGCGGATGAGAAATCCTACTAGATCTGCGGAGTGGCTGAGATTTGTCTAGAACAACTGAATCTAGCGGTTCCACCAAATCTTCAGTTACATTTTATGGTTCAGAAATTTCTTCCAGTTCTACCGTACTCCCACTGACTTCTTTTGCAAGAAGTTCCCTTTCTAAAAATGTGGCGTGGCGAGATACAAACACCTTCTGTTCCTCGGTGTGGTAGAATAGATATCCTAGTGAATTCTTAGGATATCCCATAAATTTACATAGAACTGGCCGTGCCTCAAGTTTGTCCGGTTTCTGTGTTTTTACATAGGTCGAATAACCCCACGTCTTAATGAATTTAAGACTTGGTTTCTTACCACTCCATATTTCATATGGAGTCTCAGGCACAGATTTGGAAGGGACTTGATTCAAAAGTTATGCCGCTGTTTAAAACGCATGTCCCCGGAATGAAAGAGGCAACACAACACTACTCATCATGGAGCGAACCATATCCAAAAGGGTACGGTTTCTCCTTTCCAATACACCGTTGTGCTGTGGTGTGTAAGGAGGAGTAAGCTGAGAGAGAATTCCATTCTCTTTTAGGTAATCTAAGAATTCCGTGCTTAAGTACTCCCTTCCTCTATTAGATCAGAGGATCTTGATACTTTTTCCAGTCTGGTTCTCTACTTCGTTTCTGAATTCTTTTAATTTATCAAAAGCTTCAGATTTGTGTTTCAAAAGATACACATATCCGAACCTAGAGAGATCGTCGGTGAATGTGATGAAGTACAAGAACCCACCCCTTGCATGTATAGACATCGGACCACATACATCACTGTGTATGAGTTCCAAGAGCTTTGTTGCTCTTTCTCCGTGTCCGGTGAATGGAGATTTGGTCATCTTTCCCTTGAGATAAGACTGATAAGTTTCATAAGATGAAAATTCTAATGCATTCAAATATCCTTCTTTATGTAACTTACTTAGTCTTTTCTCTCCGATATGACCAAGTCTACAATACCACAAGTAGGATTCGTTCACTTCTGAACTCTTCCTCTTGCGTGTGTTTTGTATATTGAAAACTGTGTTTTGATTTAGAACATAGATACCATTATACAGTGTACCTTCTGCAACCAATACCTGATTAAGGTAAATGTTCATGATATTTCTATCAAGAACAAACTTATATCCATCTTTATCAAGTAAAGAAACTGATATGCTGTTGCAAACCATGGAAGGTACATAGTAGAAATTGTTCAAAATCATGGTATTGCCACTTGGCAATGCTAGGTGATATTCACCGACGGTAGAAGCATCAACTTGTGCTCTGTTCCCTACTCTGAGGGACATATCACCAGGTCCAACCATCTTAGTTTTTCTCAGTCCCTGCAATAAATTACAAATTTGAGATCCTGATCTGGTATCTAGTACCCAGAAGGTAAGACTAACCGAAAACAGTTCTCAATAACAAGAACACCTGAAGGAGATGCAACATTATGCTTCTTCTTCGTTGGGGTCATCAAGGAATTCATGCAATCCTTTTTCCTCTGCTCATACTCATGACAGTTGTCATAGTTTAGAGCCGAACCGACGTTTCCCAGCCCCGAATAAGAATTCAGATCGGTTAAGCGATACATTTTATTATCTTGATTAGGGCGTGAAATGGTTGCTACCTGGAGAGAGAGAGAAAAAGAAACACTCAGCGTACGCTCTTGCAAGATTAGATTGGTTATTAGTTTATCTAATCATGATGGTTCCTACTGTTTCCTCGAATTCTTCTTCAAACCCTAAAAGAAGAACTAGTCAGGATTAATCGTACGTCACAACTTGCTTAACCTTTTGGCCAGGCTGGTGTCGGTACTTCGAAAGAGTTTTTCCAACGCTTTAGCGAAGTTCTTTAATTACATAACCTCTTTTCCCTGGAAGCGTAGCCCCGCTAACACCGTTCTAGAAACCTACTTGGTTTATAGCATTGATTGTTAAGTGAAATAATCTCCCAAGAGTAATCCTACTCATCAGTGGGATCGGGGTCCAACTATCATTGTGTGATGACCGAGATGGAATCCACTCTAGTCACCACACTCGAGAAGGTATGCAACATTAGCAAGTTTCCTGTATATTTGAAACTCCCGATGAGGTTTTTGCCCCTAGGACCCAAGTGACCTTGATGAATAATCAGCAAATCAAAAGGTCCTAGTCAAGTTCAACCCATCGTTATGCAAGATTGCATTAGACCCAACCGCATGATCCTTGACAAATAATCAACAAAATCATGCGACTGTCCTAACCAATCGCATCTATCTATACAACAGAGAATCATTACTCAGCTACCGTTCATTGCGCCGTGACGAATAATCAATAAACGCAGCACGAATACTAAGTACTAATTATCTGAAACGACGGAGGGCTACGGCTGGGTTTTTGGCGAAAAACCCTTTAAGGTAAAGAACTTGATATCGTTGAAGGAACCGGATAGCTTTGAAAAGGAGTGGTTTAGGCTTCGCTTTTGAAAACTAGTGGTTTTGAAGAAAACCGAGTAATCTATAGTATAAACTTCCTGCTCAAGAGGTCACTCCCCGTGAAGGGATCTAGGCTCTTACCTCGTAGGATGAGGTGCTGGATGTTCATGACCGAACACCACTGTGCAAAGCGAAAGAATATTACTACAGTTTTTCGAAATTTGTTCCAACAACATCTTTTAGGTTTCTTTTCTTGCATTAATTAAGATTAATGCGGTCCCATCAATTAATACCTATCACACCAAAAAAAGAACGAAAATACGATGTACGTATATGCCATCCGCATTCGCCACGGGGCCCCGTCATACACCGTTAGGTTACTTAACTAACGGCAGAGCGGGGGCTAGACTAGTGGGGGTGCAAAACATATACAACATCTACTAGTATATATATAAATATATATAACATTCGTCCCAAGCATGATATAAACAACATCACAGATAAGTAACACAGAATGGTGGATAATCTTGGAGCCTCGGGTTTCACTTGAGCCGCAAATAAAACCTAACGTTTTCGGTCGTGTAGACAGCCCGTGCAATGAAAACCTGGACCCCTACGAGCGCGGAAAGTTACCCACAAATCTCAGAAGTGAGGAAACCCCAATCAACAACTTGAATATGCCACCCAGCACCTCACGAGATCCGGTAACTTGAGCGCCCCTCCGTGGGTCATCCTATACCCTCTACGAGTGCGGCGAATAGCCCGCCAATTCTAGAGTGAAGCCCCCTCCGTCTCAATGCCATGAGATGCGGGCTTGTTGCCCTCTAGAACCCGGCTATTCGAGCACTCCACTGTGGGGTAATCCTAGTATAGAAAAGAAAAATAATATGTACAACGGTGACATCGACCTCAACCCGGTCGTGCCCCAATCAAATAATATACAATCACGGTAGAAATGGCAGTCCACATGTCAGACGCTCGTCCGCAATAACAAATGTACCCATTTCACCACCGGCTATCCACCACGACAATCCAACCATAATATCAGCACAATCACAGAACATCAATGTGAATGTCAAGTTCGCAAACCCGTCTAAAAGGACATATAGCAGTTAGACGGGTTATACCGATCAAATGACATTCACGGTCGCAGATACTCACATATGTACTAATAAAGATCACGTATTTTAAAATTTCGATCGACTAAACTTTTCCAAATAGGCCCCAAGTGCTAATCCAGTACTCAAACAAATCTGGGCCAGAAACTAAACATCCCAGAAACCACAATTCAAAACATAAGAGCCCTAGAAGAAAACTTGTGCACAGGGGCCCCAATACAGCCATGCAACCGTGGTAAACATGCATGTTATGCCGCGGTTCCGCGGTGTTATAGTGGGCTTGTGGGCCCAATTTTCTTCTCGAGTCTTAGAAAAGCCTGCATGAATTTTTGATACACTGAAAAATATTTTTCGACCACTTTTAAAAATCAGCAGAAACCTTGATAATGGAATTGCGGTTTTGAAAATTTCGGTCGATCGATATTTCAAACACGTCAAAACTAGCTAGTACAGGTTTTATGGGGTGGCTCTAATACTATGTTGGGTTACCCCAATGCCCTAACCAGTGGCCGTTTGTGGAACAAATTTTTTTCTACCAAAGTAAAAACGGCGCTAGAAGAACCCATTAAACCGGATCTTTTTATAAACCTAACTAGCTAAACTATGAGAGCTAACTATTATGAAAAGAAGTCTCACTAAACGATCCAAGTCCTTCGGTCTTCTTTCTTCATCGTTCGCTCCAAGTAGCCACCATGATCGCACTTGTTCTTCTTTGTTGGCTCCTTCGGTTCTCCGCGACCGATCTTGCTCTTCGGTCCTCCTTTGTCGTAGATGATCCACCCGAGGGATGTGATCCATGGCTCTAGCTCCACACTAAATGTCAAGTGAAGCAACTAGAAAACTTGGGTTGCTAATCCAAGAAGTCTAGGATGTAGTGTGAAGTTCTAAATGACTTTCTATCTCTATTTTACCTTCTCTCTTTTTTCTCAACACATGAGAGTGTAGAGAGGAAGAAGATGATGAAGATGGTAAAGCTCAAGAGAAGGAGAAGGAGGTGAAGCAAAATGGTGAGCACAAGAAAAAAAATGAGCAACCATGAGAAAGAAAATTGATGGTTATGGTATTGTAAAACAATATCTATCAATATAAAATGTCAACCATGCTTCAATAGTTGCCACAAATGAATTAATAATTCATTTGTCAACTATTGAAGCCATGGCTCTCACCATACCCCCATCTCCATCAATTTACACCTCATTTCCATTTATCAAATAAATGAAAAAAGACTAATGAGTTGTCCACCTTCTAGAATATTATCCGTAATAAAATACGGATTACAGTCTACAGTATATTCATACCTGCATTCGGATAAAAACACGAATGCCCAAAGAGATAGAATAACACGAAGAACATAATACTAGAATATACATATCGAAATACATATATGCAAATTATTAAATCAATACCTGATTTAATAATTCGGCTCAATCCCGAGCCGGCTAGTATTATCAACTGTCTGATCGAAAGTCCGAGTACAAAGTACATCAATCAATCGGAACCCTGCATGTATCCAATACGGCTACTACATCATTTCTCCTGAACCAGAGAAACCCTCTGTGTGGGACTCTAAAGAATCGACAGTACGCCGGTAGTGAGTTACTGGATAAATCCATAACCACAAGCACGTCAGCGGCACTAGCTGTACGTAACGGTTACTCGGGTACCTGTCGAAAAGGAAGGCCGACGATCAAACTCATATGGATCCCTACTGAGCCTATCCGTGACAATCTCCGTACAGTCCGGTCTCTTCGTCTGAGAGTATCGCATACTGGGTCTAGGGGGTGCTAAACGTCAGACCCTAATAACTCGATAATTCGTGCGGATTTAGCTCAGGACCAATCCGGAAAACTACTGATCATCTTATCAGTAAATCCCAACTGCCTTGGCTAAGGTTTTATGGTCCTGACCAATCTAACACAGTGTGATATCGAATCCCCAACAATCGCTCACTGCTTCCATGTGGTTTGGGACTGTACCCAACCAAAACCTGTTTGCACGACTCAGTATAGCCGTGGTAGGGCAGTGATCAAAGCACAGTGGGAACTTACACGAGACAAATGACGATCTTAGGTCTAAAGACTAACCTGTACTCATGTCACCTGAGAACTTCCATCTGACGATAGGTATGGTAGCATCTAGAAGTTCTTTCTGTCCAGTGTACTCACACCCAGTGAGCACCTGTATACGATCTTAGGTGCGAGAGACCAATGGGTGCAGGACCGTACAATCGCCCCTCGTCGGGGTCTAGAAACGTATACACTAGTCTACTCCGGAATATCGATGCCCAGTCTCGATACTCCCTTGACTTGGGACCTTTTAAGGATGTGCGTACCGACTACCCAACTCGCATAAGTATGATCGCCATCACAACGCAGGTAGTCTAGCAATGATCCTACGGGCTTTATCAACATGTATGAATGATACGTAATAGCAAGTAAAACATATGCACATATTAAGAAAAAGGCAAACCAGATAGCATACTGTCATATCAAGCAAGACTGTCCTGTACATATATATGTCCAAGCATCCATATGTATACATATACAATAATGGCCTCTAGAGCATACATATCCAACATGATCAACATCTTGGTATGAAGATGGTTGGAACTGTTGTCCTAAAGAATCCAGATTGGTGAAAGGCGTGAAATATCGGCTACGGGATTGTGTAATACGTTCCGCAATAGACATCGGTTTAAGAGTCACTACATTACCTTCATAAGGGGTATCAACATAAGAAGGGGTAAAAGTTTGAAAAGGTTGATATGACATGGATTATGGTGTCCAAGTGGTGTTTCTAGAAGCGTCTATCCGATCTTTCAAAGTGATTTTTGGGATGGATGGATCATTTGACGTTCTACCAAAACAAGAGCCGTATGAAGTAATATCTGGTTGAGAATACCAAAGTTCGGCAAGAGTTGGTTGATGTGGGGTACCTATGATATAAAAAGAAGAAGAAGAAGAAGAGGGGATGAAAAGGGAGGTGAATGTTTTTTTGTTTTGTGTTAGTTATTAACAAAATAATGAAATATACATACAAAAGGTAAAGAAAAAATAATCACGACACAAATACTACACACCTAATCGGTGTAGGGTTCACCTAGGTCAACTAGATCTGCTCAAGAACTTGATTGTCAAAGTAAAACTGTGTCGAGAAACGGGCTCAAGATATAATGATCACGAAGCCAGATAAGTGTAGAGATAAGGGGAGGTTTTCCAACGCTTTCGCGAAATTCCTTAATTAGAATAACCCTTTCTCTTTTGGCGGTTGTGCCATGAACACTTTTCTAAACACCCTGTGAACGATATATCTTTAGGCGGTGTTCTAAACACAGTCAACTTCTCCTAATGAGAGCGAAATCTTTAAAGGCTTAAAGTCTAGTTTCTTTTTAAAATTTGTGCGGGTAAACGTTATGCTCAATTTCGTGATTTGTGGGCTACGGAAAAGGTGATGAAATCCTTTACCGTTCCCCGGCAACGGCGCCATTTGATCGATAGCGTCGGATTTTGCGTGTCATATCTAATTTTAAAGTTAACCGTAATCAAGAAGGCGTCGCATGTAGCTATCCGTGATGAGTACGGGTCGTCCGCAGGGAGATGGTGCGTTTTACGTTCTTATTCTCACGACTTAAGCCGAAGGTCCGAATAAGTTCAATTCTAACCTAAGTGTAACATATATATGCAACGAAACGTTTGTTAGGAATAGAGATAGGTTTGTTTAAGTTAGGAAAATCCGTACTCGTTCCTTTGTGCCTTACTTGACTTATCGAAGCTGTAGTGATCGGCAACAACGTGGATTGGGGCGCTTAAACACGGTATTTCGAGATATCTGGCTTATTGACTCTTGTCCTTCCGTTCTTGACTCTTATCCATCGCCTCCAGCCAAACCAAACGCAATTAGTCACAGTTAGGGATTACCGCTATCGTGGTAGGGTAGGGTGCCTAACGGAGCGCTTGTGTGAGGTTTGGGCAGAGTTCGATTAGCAATTCTCGGGCAAAGGAAATGAGTAAAAGAAAAAACATAACTTAAATAACCATTCTCTTTCCCTAACAAGATATACTATTCACAAACCATGATTAACATCAAAAGATAATGCAAAGGAAGAAGAGATCAAAGAAACAACATTACAAGTAAGTAAAGCAAGAGATGAAATTGCAAGAAAGTAAGTAAAGAGAAGAAATACTAAGAACCATATTGCAAAAATAAAATCTTCATTCAAGTTCAAAACAAAAGTACAAGCAATAAGTTTAATAACCAAAACCTAAACTTGCAAGCTCAATTAAGAGATTGCAAGATCAAAAGAAGGAAGGGAACTCAAGCCAACTAACTAATATATACAAAGAGTTAAACAAAAATTATAAAATGGAAATGGAATGAAGTGTCAAAGTATATCCCCTTGAGCTTGCTCTCTGTTCTGGTATTTATAGGCACAAAATCAGAATAAACAAATAATAAAATAAGGATGATGTGACAACATGGAATGACCAGAAGAAAGTTGGATCTCTTTTGAGTTGGTGGGACTGGCGGTGGCGGCCATTTGGGGAATTCTGCCGGTTTTCTTTAGAGTGTTTGGTCTCGTATTCTTGTAGTGATCTTATGTGCTCTCCATGATCTCACTGGTATTGTTTGATTTTTCTATATAAGCTTGGGTTGCACTCTGTAGATTTGGAGGGAAATACAACCTTTAAATTACATCACACCTTTTGTTTCCACTCATGACCCATGCCCACTTGCTCATCCACTTGCACAAGTCATGATTCATGTGTGCCCACTTGTTCTAGGCTATCCCACTAAGGTTCATGCATCAAAAGATCTTTGTGTTCACACTTGTATTGTTGCATTATGCTTGATAAAAAATGTGTACAGTTGTTTGTTGCAAAAAGAAACTCTTTGAATATTGATCAGTTTTCTGTTCCGGTTGCAGTGTCGACTCACAAATGTTGTATCCGTGTATTTGAGTGTGTTTTCAGTGTTTTGTCACGAATACCTGTAATCTGTATTTATTGAGCAGACACGGGTTAATAGTACCGATATATCACAAAATTGTGAGCGGTATTGAAATGCAGTTTTTTCTGATGAACAAATACCCCCAAACTTATCTTTTGCTTGTCCCGAGCAAAACAAAATACTAACCTCACTTTCACAGGGAACGCGATTGCACTGAGCTCGTGCAACAAGCCGTTAAACTTCTAGGTGTCCCTAGAAGGAGGAGTTTTGTCTTATGAGGGTTTTCAGCGGATTACACCCACAAAATCCGGTCAAGCTAGTTTTGAGAAATAACTGTTGATTCTAATCCTAGGGTTTAGCTTCAAAGCTAGAAATTCTATTATCCTAAGTTAGAAATATCGAACCCTTTATTTTTCACACCTCACTTCTTATTTAACTTAAGATTCTATACGTCTTTATGTGCGGTGCAAATAGCATCATTACGTTTCAAAAAGTTCAATTAGAGTCAACATGTCACGAAATAAAGACTGGATAAAACTTCAAAAAGGATCACGCAAGTTTATAAAGAATTAAGCTTTTCTCAAGTTTCATTTTCCAGCTAGGTTTCAAATTCAGAATTTCTATCTTTCTTAACAGGAAACTAGGTCTTATTCTTCACTCCACCTTTTACTTGTTTTCGTTTCATACACACCTTCATGAACGTGCAATAGTCTTTATCATAGGATAAAACCTTCATATCTCCGTTAAAAATATTTTTATAAAAACTTGTCTTATATCAAGATTATTCTCACACAAAGAACCGTTAGGAATTTTAACTCGGAGAGAACACTTGCTTGACTTTGTTTTAATTTGGACTTTCTAGGCTTCTTAGCGAGTTTTGAGCCAATGCACCCATAACAGTTGGTTTTAGGGCATTAGGTATAGAGATACTCCGGCGGACTTAATTGCCGAAGTTACCTAGGCCTTAAAACAAAAAGACTCATTTTGGCGTGAAAATCATAATAATTCAATATGAACGGAGATATAGTCAGTTGTTCAATTCTTTTCTTTTAAGATAAAAGATGTGTTTGTGTAGATAAGGTGTGCAATCACTCCAATCA
Organism: Agapanthus africanus; assembly: GCA_030015575.1. NCBI lineage: Eukaryota > Viridiplantae > Streptophyta > Magnoliopsida > Asparagales > Amaryllidaceae > Agapanthus > Agapanthus africanus. The sequence goes on along the minus strand of JASDDO010000024.1, from coordinate 793,414,015 downwards.
AGATCCATGTGGGTTATTTTTCAGACTTACATCCTGTTAAAGCTTCAATAATATTCCTTCATATCCACTTCACTTTATAAACTATTCATGATATTACTTATTTCAGAACAAACCTGTTTGATCCTTAAAAAATAATTTATCAATTTAAAAGTTTTAAGACATATCAGACTTTTCATCTAATTTTCAAAACTCACGACACGTGTAGTGTGATGCAAAGATGTATATTAGCTACGGTTAAACTCAAAGAAGGGTTATCTTTCAGGTTTTTCAAAATCTAAGAATAGAATTTAGTTGGTCCTATCTTATCAAACTAAACCGCCGGAGTTTTGAATCTAAGTTCTCCCACTAGCTAACTTGACGCCATAGTTATTATGTTTTAGAAATTTTCTGATTTTTATGGGTTTTTGAATATGTATGCAAATGCAGAATATACAAATGAATGCAAAAGATAGAGATGCTTACCGAGCACACCCCCAAACTTAAACCTGACAGTGCCCTCACTGTCATGCTACACCGAGAGGGTCAAAATTATTGAGGGGTCAAAATAGTCGAATCTTTTTTTTTATAACAAAAAAAAGAAAACAAAATAAATATACAAAAAAATACCCCCAAACTTAAGTGAAACGGTGTTTCCACTGTTAAGCGTTGAAGTTCAAAGTTAAGAAGGGAACAGTTTCAATCTATACAAGACCTTACACAGGCCAAAAGTTAATACCAACCATTCAAAAATGTAATCGTGATTTGCCCAGTGTTGGTGGAAGAATGCGTAAAGAAAGAAAACAAAGATTACGCGAGACCGTGTGTGGATGAGAGTGGTATACGGTCTCGGTAGATATGGAGATGAATGGAAGGGAGAAAGAAATGGTGTGCGAACTTGAGGTTGAAAATTGATTGAATAAATTAGTACAGGCTGTAGTGGTTTGAAATTAGAGTTTTCTAATTGCACTAAATTATCAATACACTGAGAAAAAGGGTCAAACCATTCAAGATTTGCTAGAAAACATGGGTTCGAACTTGGTGAACCAGATGACGGAAATGAAGGCATCAAATGGTCTTGTGGTAGGGAAACGGTGAGGATGACGGTGGGAAGTAACTGAGGAATAGCAGTAGTTAAAAGTTTAGGAGAATGTTCACAGTCAATGGAAGGGACATGATGATTCGAAAAATCCGATTCATCCAAGAAAACATGTTTATCCTCAAAGATATACTCAAATTTTTTTCACAAAATCAAGATCATCCATGCAATCGATCAAATCATTATCAACAACCTCAATATGTAAATGGGGTTCAGGAGAAACATTTAAAGGTTCGGGATGATTTCCACATGGTTCTGAAAGAAAGTGTTGACTTGGTGAGAAAAACTCACTCAATTTTGTGGCTGCGTCTTCAAAATTTTCCTCAACATCTATATCCTCAATCAAGTCAAACGTAAAGTTCTCAAATATCTCAACAAAAGCATGGTTTTCAATTGGTTGGGTTTCTAGAGTGGAGACGTGTAGGATTACTTACAACGACAGCAAGGTTTCGGGGGGCATCGTCCATGCCGTTTTCAAAATTTTGTCGTTACAAAAAACTCTACGCTAGAATCGTTAACTAGAGATTTAGTCGGAACAGAATGTAAACAACTTTTACATCTAAGAGAATAAGAATACAACCTTTGTAGACGGTCCTTCTCTTCAATATGCTCCGTGTACTAGTCCCGCGACTCTACAAGGCTTCTCTTGAGACTTTGAACAAGTTTCCTTCGTAGCCTTCGCGCCAAAGATGATCCATCTCGAAGCTCCTACTAGTTCAAGCTAACCACTACACTAAACCCTTTAGTGTATGAAACACATCACACTAATTTGCTAAAATGATATAAGATGATGAAGTAGGGGATGTTAAGAGCTCACTAATTTGTGCTCAAGCTTCATGATTCACATCACATGTGAGGGTTGAAGCTTGAGGAAAAGCAAGAAGAGGAAGAAGAAGCAAGAGCAAGCATGAGAGAAAAATGGCTAAGTCTTTTGGAATGAACATCAATGAAAATAAAATCAAGACCCCCTCACTCATTCAAGCATGGAATTATGTAATATTAAATTGCAACCATGCTTGAATAGTGAGTCAAGAATGAATAAACAATATAAAACACCATGCTTGCAACCATGCTTCAACTTTACACCTCATTTCTATTTTCACAAAATAAAAAAGAAAATGCCATGCTTCATTTTAATATATATATATATATATCATATATATTAATATATATTTAATGAAGATTAATTAGTGAGATATTAGTTAATATATAATTATATCACATATAATTTATATTACATTATTAAATCAACACTTGATCTAATAATCCGGTTATATTATATATGACCGACTAATATCATTTATCTGTACATCACATTATCGAATCAACACTTGATTCGACAATCTGGTTATATCACATATAACCGCACCGATAACAGATGACTGCCAGATTACAATACGGTATCACATACTCGTATTTAATCAGGCCCACACACATATCACATATGTGTCCTACTTCGTTTCTCTTGAACCAGGAAACTTCTGTGTGGGACTCTAAAGACTCGTCAATACGCCTGCAGTAGGTGATGATCATATCAGTCACCTACAAGCCGTCAGCGGTACTAGCTAGACGTAACGGCTACCCGGGTATTGAGCGATATGAAAATCAACAAGCAAGCCTGTCCACAGTCTCCATGAAGCCTATCAGTAACACTACCGTACAGTCCGGTCTCTTCGTCTGATATGTCGCATATCATGTCTAGGGGTGGAAATCGTCAAACCCCGGTAACGTGATAAGTCATGCCGATGTGAGGCTCATAACAGGTCGAGAAACTACTGATAACACTTATCAGTAGATCTCCATATCAGCCCTGGCCAGGGACTTCCAGTTATAGCCAATCGAGCATACCGCAACATCAACCCCCAATACCGGGATAGACGAAACCCCTCCTATCGCTCATTGCCTCCATACGACTCGGGACTGTACCCAAAATCCACCTGTTTGCACAACTCGTCTTGAGCGTGGTAGGGAGGAAATCAAAGCACAGTGGGAGCCGCAGAAGACTCTATGACGATCTCCGGTCTACAGACTAACCTGTACCAGTGTCACCAGAGGACTGCTATCTGACGATAGGTATACTACCACATAGGAGTCCTTGGAGAGTCCTGTTCAGTGTACCCAGTCTCCACTGAGCACCCATATACCATCTCTGATATCAAACACCAATGGATGTGGGATCATCCATCACCCATCATATGGGTCAAGAAGCGTATACGCTAGTCTACTCTGGAATATCGATGCCCTGTCTCGATATTCCCTCGACTAGGAATAATTGAAGGATGTACTTGTGAACTACCCAGGCCCCACTAGTATGATCTACATCATAGTCCTGGTAGTCAAGTACATATCCTAAGGGCTTTATCAACACGTGAGAGCAAGACAGTATCACAATACAAGTCTACTTGTTAAGATAAAGGTTACCAGATAGCATACTATCATGTCGAGCAAGAAAATCCTCTCTGTATATATATATATCCAAGCATCCACTATAATATACATCATATGTACAATAATGGCCTCTAGGGCATACAAATAACTAACAATCTCCCATTTGCACTAAGGCCATGCATTGTAGTATCTCATACCCAACATCCCAAAGAGTCTCTCAAATTGCGTCTGAGGGAGGGCCTTCGTGAGTGGATCCACTACGTTGTCCTTCGTGTCAACTCTCCTGACCTCGATCTCCCGGCGATCTACTATCTCCCAGATCAGGTGATACCGCCTCAGAATATGTCTGGATCTCTGATGGGACCTGGGTTCCTTGGCTAAAGCCACCGCTCCATTGTTATCACAATACACAGGTATTGGATGCTCAATGGATAGATACACACCAAGCTCAGCAATGAACTTCTTCATCCAGACAGCTTCTTTGGCAGCATCGTTGACAGCGATGTATTCAGCCTCCATCGTCGAGTCAGCAACGGTGTCTTGCTTAGAACTCTTCCAACACACCGCCGCTCCGTTGAGGGTAAAGACAAAACTCGAGACCGACTTACTGTCGTCCTTATCACTTTGGAAGCTCGAGTCGGTAAAGGACTCTACTTGGAGTTCACCATTACCGTACACCAAGAACATCTCCTTAGTCCTTCTCAAGTACTTGAGAATGTTCTTTACATCTGTCCAGTAATTCTCTCCTGGATCTGCTTGATACCTACTCACTACACTTAGTGAGTACGTTACATCAGGTCTGGTACATAACATCGCATACATGATAGAGCCTACTGCCGAAGCATAGGGTATCCCTTGCATGCGAGTTCTCTCCAAATCAGTCTTGGGAGACATCTCTTTGGAGAGAGTGAGTCCAGAGATCGTGGGTACATTCCCACGATTGGACTCTTCCATACTAAACCTCTTTAGTACGGTGTCTATGTACCTGGATTGGGACAATCCCAGTATCCGTTTAGATCTATCTCTATAGATCTTAATCCCTAAGATGTAGGAGGCATCACCTAGATCTTTCATTGAGAATCTCTGTGATAAGAAGAGCTTGACCGAGTGCAGCATAGGAACATTATTTCCTATCAAGAGTATGTCATCCACGTACAATACGAGGAAGACGACCTTACTCTCTGCAACCTTCTTGTATATACAAGGTCCATCTATATTTTTGATGAAGTCAAACTCTTTGACTACCTCATCAAAATAGATGTTCCAACTCCGCGTTGCCTGCTTTAACCCATAGATGGATTTAAGCAGCTTGCACACCTTTCTACTGCTCCCACTGTCTACGAAGCCCTCCGGCTGAGTCATGTATACGCTCTCTTCTAAATCACCATTTATAAAAGCAGTCTTAACATCCATTTGCCAGATTTCGTAGTCATGGTATGCAGCGATGGCAAGTAGGATCCGGATGGACTTAAACATAGCCACTGGAGAAATGGTTTCATCATAATCCACACCTGGTCGTTGACGAAAACCTTTTGCAACAAGTCTAGCTTTGAAAGTCTCAACTTTTCCATCTACACCAAGTTTCTTCTTAAAGATCCATTTGCTCCCAATGGGTTTTACCCCTTCGGGAGCAACTTCTAAAGTCCATACTTTGTTGGTGTACATGGATTCCATCTCAGATCGCATTGCATCCAGCCATTTCACAGAGTCCCCGCTCGTGATGGCCTGTTCGAAACTAGTTGGGTCATCATCTTCCATGATGCAATCCTCGCTCACACCATCAACGAGAAAACCGTAGTATCTCTCAGGTGGATGAGGAACCCTACTAGATCTGGGGAGAGGCTGGGGTTCGTTGGAGACTATTGGATCCTCTGGCTCCAATAAATCATCAATTATAGTTTGTGTAGCTGGAACTTCTTCCAGCTCTACCTCTTTGCCACTAATTTCTTTTACAAGAAATTCCTTTTCTAAAAAGGTGGCATGTTGAGTAACAAACACCTTTTGCTCCTCACTGTGGTAGAAAAAATATCCATATGAATTCTTTGGATATCCCAAAAACTTACAAAGAACTGATCGTGCCTCGAGTTTGTCCGGATTTTGTCTTTTGAAATAGGCTGGACAACCCCATATCTTAACTCGTTTAAGATACGGTCTCTTCCCACTCCATATCTCATATAGGGTTGTAGGCACTGATTTAGATGGAACTTGATTCAATAGGTATGCTGCTGTCTCAAGCGCACAACCCTAAAAGGAAATAGGTAACTCAGCGGTGCTCGTCATAGAGCGCACCATATCTAATAGGGTGCGATTCCTCCGCTCCGATACACCGTTGTGCTGTGGTGTATATGGAGGAGTAAGCTGAGAGATAATCCCATTCTCTTTTAGATAGTCACGGAATTCCGTGCTCAAGTATTCACCTCCCCGATCAGATCGTAGGATTTTAATACTTTTACCCATTTGGTTCTCTACTTCATGCTTATATTCTCTGAATTTCTCAAAAGCTTCAGACTTGTGTTTCAGCAGGAGCATATGTCCGTATCTTGAGAGATCGTCAGTGAATGTAATGAAGTACGAGGAACCATTCCTGGCATATGTAGACATGGGACCGCATACATCACTATGTATCAGTCCCAAGAGTTCCGTAACTCTTTCTCCGTGTCCTGTAAACGGAGTTTTGGTCATCTTGCCTTTGAGACATGACTGGCAAGTTTCATAAGATAAAAGTTCGAACGGATTCAAATATCCATCTTTATGTAACTTAGCTAGTCGTGTCGCATTGATATGACCTAGTCTACAATGCCACGAGAAGGATTCGTTCAATTCTGAACTTTTCCTCTTGTGTGTGTTTTGTACGTTAAGAACTGTGTTTTGATTCAGAACTTATAATCCGTTACATAACGCACCAAACCCAATCAACACTTGATTTAGGTAAATGTTCATAACATTATTCTCTACTACAAAGTTATATCCTTCTTTATCTAATAAAGAAATTGATATTAAATTGCATATCATAGAGGGTACGTAATAACAGTCATTCAGGATCAATGTATTCCCAGTTAGCAATACAAGGTGATATTCACCAACTGCTTTGGCTGCAACACTTGCACCATTCCCTACTTTTAGAGAATGATCACCTTTTTCCAGTTCTCTACCTTTCTTTAGCCCATGCAAAAAATTGCATATGTGGGATCCTGATCCGGTATCTAATACCCAGGACGTACAGTGTACTGAGAAACAGTTCTCTGTAACTAACACACCTGAAGAAGATGCATCAACATGCATATTCTTCGTTTGGGTGGTGTGGGAATCCGGATATGTTCCTATTTCCTGCTCGGACTTATAGCACCTATAAGTTGGAGCGGAACTAACTTTCCCCTGCACAGTATAACAAGCGGGTTCGGTCAATACATCCATATTATTATCTTGATTAAGACGTGACATTGGTTGCTTCCTGGAGAGAGAGAGAAGGTAACGCGTTAGCGTGCGCTCTTTGCAAGATTAGATTGGTTATTATCTTATCTAATCAGGACGCCTCTCACTGTTTTTATCAAATCTTCTTTCAAACCATAAAAGGTAAGACTAGCCGGGATTAATTACACCTTACAAGTTCGCCAATCTTTCAGCCAGGCCAGTGCCGGTACTTTGAGGGAGGTTCCCCGTGCTTTCGCGCGGGCCTAATTAAAGTAAACCTTGTTTTCCCAGGGGAGTGACCACGTTAACACCTTTCTAGTCACCTACTTAATTGGCTAATTGTGATGTGTAAAACTCTCCCAGGAGTAACTCTTACTCGCAGTGGGTATCGGGATCCAACTATCTCATAGAAGGTATGCAATCTCATTGCAAATTTCAACACTTGAAATTCCCGATAATATTTTGCCCCAAGCGATCTATGACCTTGACAAGGTCAACAAACCATAAATCGCAAGTCAAGTTCAACCCGTCATTTCCCGATTGAATTAAACCTACCCGCACCACCCTTGACAAGGTCAACAAGGCCGTACGACTACCATAATCCAATCACATCTCATGCTTTAGCAGATAAGCACTAATCAGCTACCGTACACTACGCCTTGACAAGGTCAACAAACGTAACACGAATACTAACTAGGACTTATCTGAAATGACGGAGGGCTACGCGGATTTTTAAGAAAACCATGAGTGCAATGAACTTGATATCGTTGCAGAATCGAGTGATTTTGAAAAGGAGTGTTTTTGAGGCTTTTACTAGTTCCGCTAAAGAAGTCTGTCACGACCCGAATATTTCGACTCGTGACCGGCACTTAACCACGATACGTCTACAGGCGTAACGCGACTAAGTAAGCCGAACCCAGAAATCAAAACCATTTAAAAGTAGTGAGTGTTGAAAACATTTAATTAAAACATTTAGAAGACCTTAAATAGTTCAATGAGGTTCTTAAAAGTTAAATTATCCTCATAATAATTTTGGCAGCATTTCCTTTGTAAAAGTAACCCCGAAAATCGGGTAAAAACAGGATATAAGTGAAAATGAGATATAATGAACAAAGCATCCCCAACCGGGAGCAATCACGCCCAACGGCGGAAACCATCACCACAAGAGTAATATACGACGCCGTAGCGAAGAATGAGCAAAAAGTAACATCCCAGAATAATAACTGCAAATATAAAGTCGGCTCCCACGAGCTCGACACCAGAATACAAAGATATACATCATCATCCTCACACTGTCTCTAAGTCAAGTACATATATGGTAGATGGAGAATACTAGATACAAAAGTGTGTACAATAAAAGTAACCAGATACCATAACCCACCTAAATAGCAAAATAGCTCTCGCTCCAACTGTAGTGGTATCTGAAGCCAAAAGATGCAAAAAGGCAGCCTGCCGCGACTACTCTGAGGGGCAACCTGCAAATACTGTGGCACAACGGGGGTGAGTTGCCAACTCGTGACCCTTGAAAAGATCCCCACGTGACCCTTGAAAAGATCCCCTGCAAAGAACTTTGAAGCATCACCCCACGTGCTCCCACGTGACTCCCAGAACGCAGAAAGAAAAAGCAAAGGGAATGAATGCTTTGGGCGCTCTCACGTGTTATCACGTGACCCCTCAGCAAATGCTTTAACAATTGGCGCACAGATCCCCATCACGTGCCAACACGTGAGGCTCTAAAATAAAAATGAAAGTGTTTAACACTTAATGGCAAAACAAAAGAAAAGAAGCTTTGGGCGCTCTCACGTGTCCCCACGTGACCCCTCAGCAAGTGCTGTAATATTCGATGCATAAACCCCCGTCACGTGCCAACACGTGATGCTCTAAAATAAAGATGAAAAGTGTTTAACACTTATTCGCAGATTTGAGGATAAAACAAAGGAGATCTGGCTTCACATTTAGGGCGCTCTCACGTGTCCCCACGTGACTCCTAACGAATCCCTTTAATATCGAATGGATGGATGCCTATCACGTGCCCGCACGTGATGGCTAGGAAATTAAAGGTGTTAAATACTTACCTGCTGAATAAAATAAGGGAAATTAAAGGTAATCACGAGCATGCACGTGCTGCGCTACGCTATCATATGCTAGCAGGTAAATCTATATGCGAAAAGCAGTAAGTGCAATAATCATGCAAATGCTCTGTCAGATAAAATAACTACAGGATGAGATACATGATAATCACTGCTGAGCATGGGACAAACAACATCTACACGAAATATCAATCGTGGAAAAATAATCGGTGCCCAAGCTGCACCCAAATCCCAAATAAGCTCAGGCGCCGGCACTCTCCTCGGCCCTCCAATCCTGTAAAACTCTGAGAATCACGAGTGCCCAACATCGGCACCCAAAATATCATAAATACTCTTGTCCAGCATCGACACGCAAATCCTCATACATCGGGCTCCGTAGGTCCGGATCAGTCCACGGGCTCCGTCTGCGGTATCGGCCCTCGGCCCCGGCAGTACGGATCATCCCGTACCCATCTCTCGACTCTGGTCAGTATCCTCCGGATAACTGCCAGGTCCAACCAATCACCAGTAGGTACTCGCCCACCTCTAGGTTCAATCGGCAAAGTCCATCAATCATCTTGCCGAGGGGAACCATACCGGGTCCACCACGAACCCGCAAACGGATCATCCACTCCTCGAATCGGGTTTCAAGCACACGTCTCAGCACCGAGAAAACGCATGGTGGACGCACCAAAATATCATATCACGAGGAACCGGGTTTTCAAATAGTGCATCTTTTCTTAAAAAATTCCACGGTCCTCAAAACCAGAAATCACATGAAAATCCAACACCAATGAGTAAATCAAATACGATATGCTATGTACATCAAGTCATCATAATATAGGTACATGGGGGAAACCGCGTTTCTTAAGATAGTTCAGTTTTTAAAGACAGCATGCGGCTTCCAGCTTCTATAAAAATCATATCGAAGCATATGTGAAACGAACTACAGTATAATGATCATGGCAATTCTACAGTGAGTGTGTCATGGCAATTACTAACGGTGTGTGTGTATCATGCAGATTGGTGCCCGTGCAACATAAACCGTTAGTAATAGTGCGGTGTTCTATAATTTCTAAGTTTTCATGCATGTAGCAGGGAATGCAGTATGCAACAACAATATCCATGAACAGTCAATGTAGGTAAATGCAATGTGTAGCTATAAAGTCCTATCAGCCCTGACGTAGAACGCCATGCGGGCGATATCCCCGTAGATGTTAAATCTACTCACCAAAATCTCGCGCTAAGTGTAGCCGACGACTTGTTTCCCCTTCTTCGCAGCGTCCGTCTCACTCGCTTGCGAACCTAGATTTACACCATATAACACACATAAGCTCAAATCTACCATAAATGAAATATTAAGGTCAAACTAGAACCCCGCGTTGCAAACCAAGCACGCGTGTGCGCGATACGCTAAAATGTGTGATCACGCTCCTGAAGCTAACCTGACACGTCGTGATACGCAGCACAACTCAAACCCACACACGTATCACGTGTGTGAGTAGATTTAAAATACGGAAAATAGGGTAATAGGTCCCAGATTTTGATACAGAAAGATATTTATAAAAATAAATATACCATACTACTCCACACAGCAGCAGACACCCATCACCCAAACCCCAACCCGCAATTCCCTCATCTGGCCGCAAATTGCGGCCAGAAGTCTTTTTCCGGCGGCCTTGGTTGGGAGGTGGGCCCTCGGGTTTGGTGTGTGCACTCCATACATATTGTGTATATCCCAGTAATTACAATTTTATTCTGAAACACCCCGGGTAGTAGCAGTTTCAACAGAACCCAATTTCAAGCTAAAAGTCACACTTTGCACTAAAATGATACTTTAGGGTATTTTTGTGAAATCTGAAATAAACCCAAGTCCAAAACCACACTAATATCTCATTACCAAGCTAATCAAGCCATAAAAAGTTAATTTTTATCACAACCTCACTAGATCCCTTTATAAAGCACAAAACATGCATAAAATGTGATATTTTGCTAGAAATACTTTAAGTTATGCAAAAGAGGTGCTAAGGGTGAGTTAATACCTTCAAAACACCTTAAGAAACACCAAAAATCCCTGTTTTTTCCTCAAGTGTGCAGATCTACCACCAAACACCTCAAAAGCTTATTTTTTTCTATGGTTTGTGAAGGAAAAGTGTTGTTTTGAGTAGGGTTTGAATGGGGGTTTAATGAGGAATGAAAAGAGAAGAGAGAAATGGAGAAAATGGTGTTGTTGCTGCCTTTATTTCTGTTGGAGCTCAGAAGTGAGGGAAAGAGAGAGAAAAGAGAGAGAAGTAAAGGTCAAACAAGGTCAAATCCCATACCTAACCACCATAGCTTCATTTCTATTTAAATTTGCATTATAAAAATGGGTTTTGACTTGTTTAAATGGGTGGGATAAATAAAACCATGCAAGAAAAGAAAAAGGGTTAACATAATACACTTTTAACCAAAGTCACAAAAATGTGCTAAGTGTGCATGTGTACACTAACAAAATTTCCAATTAGGGTAAACACAACTAGAAATAATTAACAACCCTATAAATATATATATATATATATATCCATAAAAACACTTCACACACAAAACCCGCTAGCGAAGAAGGAAAATAAGATATCCATTTTCTATGAAAAACACGCACACTAGCTAAATAACGAGAAAACATTCTAAATGAATTTTCAAGGTGTTACAAAGTCACTCTCGGTGAAGGGATCTCGGCTCTTTCCTTATCTAATAAGGTGCTGGATATTCTACAAGGAATACCGCTATGCAAAGCAAGAACTATAGAAGCAATCAAAAACTAAACCGAGTGATTTGTAGCATTTGCAAGTTTCGCTAAAGAGGTCACTCCCGGTGAAGGGATCTCGGCTCTTTCCTTATCGAATAAGGTGCTGGATATTCTACAAGGAATACCACTATGCAAAGCAAAAACTAGAGCTACCCTTTTTGAAAATTTGATTCTACAACATCTTTAGGTTTCTTTTCTTTCATTAATCTCATTAATGAAGTCCCATCAATTAAGCTTCCTAAGCATCACAGAAGAGACAAAGTACAACGTACATATAAAGTGATCACATCACAGATTATCAGCAGCAGAAGATAACATATGAAATATTGGATATACTAGGAATTCCGTGTTTTAAGTTAAGCCAGTATAAAACACGGATTCCATTGTCGCGATGAATAGCCAAACCCACATCCCTAGACCCCTACGAGAGCGGAAAGCAACCCTACCAATTCTAGAGTTAGGAGACCCGGACTCGACTCCTCGAGATGGTCTCCCTCTGGACTCTAGAACCCGGTTACTTGTGCTCCCCACCTTGGGTCTATCCTAATGCGGAAAAGTAAATAATATACAACAATGGTGACATCATCCTGAACCCGGAAGTGCCCCAATAAAAGAATCTTACATCATTGAATTTTACATGAATGAAAATAAAAACTCTCATCTCACATAAAACCTCCGGCTATTCAAAACACAAAGATCCAATATAATATATCCAAGCAACACAAAACATCACATGTTATCAAAAAGTTAGACGACGTTAAACATTCCGATCGAATCAACGAACACCCAAAGTTACCCAAAAAGCTCAACACTTGAGCGTAGTTTAAAAGTATCCATCACATGCCACAGTACCAATGGACCGGCCGTAGAAGGGTCAACCAATGCCTCACATGTGGTACCGCTGAACCACCACAAACCCGAAGGTTCAGTGGCGGTTCTGACGGTCACATAATTGAGTTAAGGTTTTGTTCTTCTAGAGGGTCCATCTATTCACTTGCACGATATTTGAATGTTTTAAACTACGGAAAAAATCCAACTCTTGAATAAATTTCCAGCGAGGGTCAAAGTGGGTATCTGATATCCATTCGAACATTTTAACACCGTCTAAAGTAACCCGAAAACAGTTAGAATTACGACTACAAAATGCTTCGAGTTGCTATTTTGGTAAATAAACATCACATGCAAATTTAGCAAAAATAAACAACACCTGAAACACCAAAATCCAGAGACCAGAACACATTACAAAATACAACCCCAAACTCCTCTAAAAATCCGGCGTCGCCGGAATTACTGCCCTAATCACCGGCCAAAATTCGAGCCTTTGGGGTGAGGTTTGTACTGTGTTCTTATATTGTCCCATACTACATTCTGCACATGTTTAAATAATTTTTTGACAACTTTTAAAAAACGACAGAAAGTGGATTTTTAGGGTTTCAAGTTTCGGAGTTTTTCGGTTTCGTAATCCTACGCAATCCGTCTAATTCTCTAGTTCGGCTCTGATACCACTGTAGGGTTCCTTACAATGATAGCAAGGTTTCGGGGGGCATCGTCCTTTTGCCGTTTTAAAAAATTTGACGTTACAAAAAACCCTACGCTAGAATCGTTAACTAGAAATTTAGTCGGAACAGAATGTAAACAACTTTTACATCTAAGAGAATAAGAATACAACCTTTGTAGATGGTCCTTCTCTTCAATATGCTCCGTGTAGTAGTCCCGCGACTCCACAAGGCTTCTCTTGAGACTTTGAACAAGCTTCCTTCATAGCCTTCGCGCCAAAGATGATCCACCTCGAAGCTCCTATTAGTTCAAGCTACCACTACACTAAACCCTTTAGTGTATGAAACACATCACACTAATTTGCTAAAATGGTGTGAGATGATGAAGTAGGGGATGTTAAGAGCTCACTAATTTGTGCTCAAGCTTCATGATTCACATCACATGTGAGGGTTGAAGCTTGAGGAAAAGCAAGAGGAGGAAGAAGAAGCAAGAGCAAGCATGAGAGAAAAATGGCTAAGTCTTTTGGAATGAACATCAATGAAAATAAAATTAAGACCCCTCACTCATTCAAGCATGGAATTATGCAATATTAAATTGCAACTATGCTTGAATAGTGAGTCAAGAATGAATAAACAATATAAAACACCATGCTTGCAACCATGCTTCAACTTTACACCTCATTTCTATTTTCACAAAATAGAAAAGAAATTGCCATGCTTCATTTTAATATATATATATATATATATCATATATATTAATATATATTTAATGAAGATTAATTAGTGACCTAATGATATTAGTTAATATATAATTATATCACATATAATTTATATTACATTATTAAATCAACACTTGATCTAATAATCCGGTTATATTATATATGACCGACTAATATAATTTATCTGTACATCACATTATCGATTCAACACTTGATTCAACAATCTGGTTATATCACATATAACCGCACCGATAACAGATGACTGCCAGATTATAATACGGTATCACATACTCGTATTTAATCAAGCCCACACGCATATCACATATGTGTCCTACTTCGTTTCTCTTGAACCAGGAAACTTCTGTGTGGGACTCTAAAGACTCGTCAATACGCCGGCAGTAGGTGATGATCATATCAGTCACCTACAAGCCGTCAGCGGTACTAGCTGGACGTAACGGCTACCCGGGTATTGAGCGATATGAAGATCAATAAGCAAGCCTGTCCACAGTCTCCATGAAGCCTATCAGTAACACTACCGTACAGTCCGGTCTCTTCGTATGATATGTCGCATATTATGTCTAGGGGTGGAAATCATCAGACCCCAGTAACGTGATAAGTCATGCCGATGTGAGGCTCATAACAGGTCGAGAAACTACTGATAACACTTATCAGTAGATCTCCATATCAGCCCTGGACAGGGACTTCCAGTTATAGCTAATCGAGCATAGCGCAACATCAACCCCCAATACCGGGATAGACGAAACCCCTCCTATCGCTCATTGCCTCCATACGACTCGGGACTGTACCCAAAATCCACCTGTTTGCACAACTCCTCTTGAGCGTGGTAGGGAGGAAATCAAAGCACAGTCGGGGCCGCACAAGACTCTATGACGATCTCGGGTCTACAGACTAACCTGTACCAGTGTCACCAGAGGACTGCAATCTGACGATAGGTATACTACCATATAGGAGTCCTCGGCGAGTCCTGTTCAGTATACCCAGTCTCCACTGAGCACCCATATACCATCTCTGATGTCAAACACCAATGGATGTGGGATCATCCATTGCCCGTCATATGGGTCAAGAAGCGTATACGCTAGTTTACTCTGGAATATCGATGCCCTGTCTCGATATTCCCTCGACTGGGAACAATTGAAGGATGTACTTGTGAACTACCCAGGCCCCACTAGTATGATCTACATCATAGTCCTGATCGTCAAGTATATATCCTAAGGGCTTTATCAACACGTGAGAGCAAGACAGTAACACAATACAAGTCTACATGTGAGATAAAGGTAACCAGATAGCATACTATCATGTCGAGCAAGAAAGTCCTCTCTGTATATATATATATCCAAGCATCCACTATAATATACATCATATGTACAATAATGGCCTCTAGGGCATACATATAACTAACAAGACGTAGAGATCAAAGGAAGTGGCATTGGTTTCACTTGAAGGGGATCCTTCACAATCGGGTAAATCAAACACTACATAATCGCACAACTCATCAAATATTCTATCTTCACTTAGTGAATCATTTGGTCTACCTGATAGGCTGTCAGAACTGGAGTTATGGAATTCAATTGGGAACGGGTAGGCTTGATTTTGAAGGGTAGAATGCGCACTTTCACTACTCAAATCATCAAATTTCTCTATTGCCACATCATATATAGGAAAATTTTGAGCTAGTTGAGAACTAGCTGCTGGTTCATAAGGTTGTATGAGGGCGGCCATGGATGCATTTAATTCCTCCATTTGTCAGCACGAAGCTACATAAAATTCTTCTAATGATTGTTCCAGACTAGACATGGGTTGTGAAGGGGTTTCAGGAAAAGATTCAAATTCATTCGGATACGCAAAACTCTCCATTTGACGTTCAAAAGTAATGTCTACTAAAGGTATGAAAGTCGGGTAGGATTGATAGGAATTGAATGGTTGCGTAGAATGGGTAGGATTAGGATCAATATCTTCGTATGAAGATGGTTAGAACTGTTTTCCTAAAGAATTCGGAGTGGTGAAAGGCGTGAAAGATCGGCTACGGGATTGTGCAATACGTTTCGCAATGGACATCAGTTTAAGAGTCACCACGTTACCCTCAGAAAGAGTATCAACATAAGAAGGGGTGAAAGTTTGAAAATGTTGATATGACGTGGATTGGTGTCCAAGTGGTGTTTCTAGAAGCGTCTATCCGATCTTTCAAAGAGATTTTTGGGATGGATGGATCATTTGACATTCTACCAAAACAAGAGCCGTATGAAGTAATATCTGATTGAGGGTACCAAAGTTCGGCAAGAGTTGGTCGATGTGGGGTACCCATGAAATGAAAAGAAGAAGAAGAAG
Organism: Agapanthus africanus; assembly: GCA_030015575.1. Classification (NCBI taxonomy): domain Eukaryota; kingdom Viridiplantae; phylum Streptophyta; class Magnoliopsida; order Asparagales; family Amaryllidaceae; genus Agapanthus; species Agapanthus africanus. The sequence continues at coordinate 793,397,726 of JASDDO010000024.1, read as the reverse complement.
AGTGGATAAAAAGGGAGGTGAATGCTTTTTTTTGTTTTGTCTTAGTTATTAACAAAAGAATGAAATATACATACAAAAGGTAAAGAAAAAATAATCACGACACAAATACCACACACCTAATCGGTGTAAGGTTCACCTAGGTCGACTAGACCTGCTCAAGAACTTGATTGTCGAAGTAAAACTGTGTCGAGAAATGGGCTCAATGTTGGGTTTCCTAGCGCAGCAGCAAGGTTTCGGGAGGTATCATCCATGCCATATTTAAATTTTTGTCGTTCTAGCTAACCCAAACCCTAGAATCGATACTAGAAAATACGACGAAACGATATGTAAACCCTTTACAACTAAGTGAGTGAGGGAATGCAACCTTTGTAGACCGGTCCTTCACTTCTAAAGCTCCATGTCGTAGTCCCTTCGCTGCAAGTTGTGAAGACCTGGACTCTAGTAAGGGTTCACATGAAAAAACGAACAAGCTTGCTCAATGTCTTCGAGGCCGAAGATGATCTACCTCGAGGAGACTCGAGCTCATGCTATCTCTTCACTAATGTGTGAAATTAGTGAAGCAAACACCCTAAACTAAATGGCTAATAGTAGAGGATGATGAAGTAAGAAGTGGGCTCACTTTAGTTTTATTTTTCTCACAAGGTTTCATCACTTAGAAAAAACTAGCAAGCTTTTTCTCAAGTGAGGAAGAAGATGATGAATGAAACTCATGAGGATAGAAATGCAACCATGGTGAGTGTATGTCATGCACTAACCATTGTAGAGACAAAACCATAGCTATGAGTTAATGGGTTTGGTTAAAAAATATCTTAAGCTCGACAAACAAGTAGACTAAGTCAATGTTCTACTAGCTTCTCCAAGCTCATCCATGACTAATTCCAAATGTTTGAATTACTTAAAACAAATAAAACCCTAGCTTTAAGCTAGCATGGTGTGAGTCTCATACTTACATGTTGCATGTGTAACCTAGCACGACACAACAATATATATCACATATATATTTTGTGTGTAAAAAGAAAAAAATACATGTAACATATATCACATATATATCAATGTATCATAAGTGAGAAAAATGAATACTTAAGTGAGCTAATATTAGTTAATGTAATATAATATATCAAATATATAATTATACATTAAATTATTAAATCAAATCTTGATTTAATAATCCGGCTATATCACATATAACCGACTTATATCAAATGTAACAACTTATCGAATCAACTCTTGATCCGATAACTTGGCTATATCACATATAACCTACGATGTCACTAATTGCGAGAATAGAATGCGGTATCACATATGCGCATTAATCTCGGTACCACACATATCTCATATGCTCTCCTACCCCGTTTCGCATGAACCAGGAAAGCTCTGTATAGGACTCTAAAGACTCGTCAATACGCCGGCAGTAGGTGATGATCATATCAAACACCCATAAGCCGCAAGCGGTCTGCTAAAAGTAACGGCCACCCGGGTATTGAGCGATCAGAAGATCAACAAGCAAGCCCACTCACACTCCTGCGAATCTAATCAGTAACACTACCGTACAGTCCGGTCTCTTCGTCAGATATGTCGCATATCACAGCCTGGGGGTAGTATAACGTCAGACCTCAATAGCCTGATAAGTCATGCCGATGCAAGGTCCATAACGGTTCGAGAAACTACTAATAACACTTACCAGTAGATCTCAGCGACCCTGGCCAGGGATTTCCTGTTATGGCCAATCGAGTATAGCACAACATCAACTCCTAATACCGGGAGAAACGAAACCCCTCCTATCGCTCATTGCCTCCATGTGACTCGGGACTGTACCCAAAAACCACCTTTTTTCACGATCTCTTGACCATGGTATGGTGGAAATCAAAGCACGGTGGGAATCACACAAGTCTCTATGATGATCTCGGGTCTACAGACTAACCTGTACCAGTGTCACCAGAGAACTGCTATCCGACGATAGGTATAATACCATCTAGGAGTTCTCGGCGAGTCCGTCCAGTGTACCCAGTCTCTACTGAGCACCCATGTACCTTCTCTGATGTCAAACACCAATGGATATGGGATCATCCATCGCCCATCATATGGGTCGAGAAGCGTATACGCTAGTCTACTCTGGAGTATCGATACCCTGTCTCGATACTCCCATGACTAGGAACAATTATAGGGTGTACCTGTGGACTACCCTTGGCCCCACTAGTATGATCTCCATCATAGTCCTGGTAGTCAAGTACACATCCTAAGGGCTTTGTCAACATGTGAGAGCAAGACAGTATCACGTATACAAGTCAACATGTTAAGACAAAAAGCAACCAGATAGCATACTATCATATCGAGCAAGAAATTCCTCCCTATATATGTCCAAGCATCCATTACAATATACATCCCATGTACAGTAATGGCCTCTAGGGCATACATATAACTAACAATCTCCCACTTGCACTAAGGCCATCTGTATTAGTATCCAATACCCAACAATTTAGCAGTGGTTGTAGTATCTCATACTCAACCATCCTAAAATCTCTCAAATAGTATTTGGGGAAGCAGACCTTGGTGAGTGGATCCACCGTGTTAACCTCAAAATCTGCTCTCCTAACCTCGATCCCTTGGAGATCAACCATTTCCCTGATCAGGTGATACTTGCCTCAGAATTTGTCTGGAACGCTGATGGGACCTGCGTTCCTAGGCGAAAGCCACAACTTCATTGTTGTCACAATAACAATCATTGGACGCTCAATGGTAGGAACCTTGTTCATCTCATGAACAAGAAATGCCTAAATAGCCACTTTGGCAGTATCATTGGTAGCAATGCATTCAGCCTTTATCGTCTAGTATGTCACGGTATCTAGCTTGGAACTTTTCCAACATACCGTCCCTCCACTGAGGGTAAAGACAATGGCTGTGACTGACTCTCAGTCAAACTTATCACTCTGGAAGCTGGAACCAAGAACTTTCTTTTAGTGCTTCTCAAGTACTTTAAGAATGTCCTACATAGCTTCCAGTGATTCTCCCAAGATCCGATTGGTTCCTGATCAATACACCTAGTGAGTCAGCTACATCTGGTCTAGTACATAACATCGCATACATGATAGAGCCTACTGCCGAAGCATAGGGTATTTCTTGCACGCGAGCTCTCTCCAAATCAGTCTTTGGAGAGAGTAATCCATGAGTAAGTGGGCGAACCACCACGCTTAGAATCTTCCATACTAAACCCTTTTAGTACGGTGTTAATGTACCTGGATTTGGGATACTCCCAACATCCACTTAGATCTATCACCATAGATCATAATCCACAAGATGTAGTAGGTATCATCCAGATCTTCTATTGAGAATCATCGTGATAAGAGGAGCTTGACCGAGTGTAGCATAAGAAACCATTTCCTATCAAGAGTGTGTTATCTACGTACAATACGTGGAAGACAACCTTACTCTCTACAACCTTCTTGTATATACAAGGTTCATCTACCATTTTGATGAAGTCAAACTCTTTGACTGTCATATTAAAACAGATGTTCCAACTCCGCGATGCTTGCATTGATCCTGATGGACTTAAGCATATCTTTTAAAGTCTCAACTTTTCCATCTACACCGAGAATCTTCTCAAGATCCAATTTGCTCCCAATGGGTTTTACCCCTTCAGGTGCAACATGCAAAGTCAAACTTTGTTGGTGTACATGGATTCCATCTTTGATCGCACAACATCCAGCCTATTCACAGAGTCGCCACTCGTGATGGCTTGCCTGAACCAAGTTGGGCCATCATCAACTATGATGCAATCCTCGCTACCACTGTCACCAAGAAGACCGTAGTATCTCTCAAGTGGATGAGAAACCCTACCAGATTTGCGGAGAGGCTGAGGTTCGTCGGAGACTATTGAATCCTTTGGTTTCACCAAATCATCAGCTGTTAATTTGTCTAGCTGGAACACCTTCCAGTTCTACCTCATGACCATAAATTTCTTCATAAGAAATTCCTTTTCTAAAAAAGGTGGCATGCTGAGAAACAAAACACCTTTTGCTCCTCAGAGTGGTAGAAGATATTCCCTCGCAAATGTTTGGGATATCCTAACAAACTTACAGAACTGACCTTACCTCGAGCTTGTCCAGATTCTGCCTTTCAACATAGGCCGGACAACCCCATATCTTAACTCGTTTAAGACATGGTCTCTTCCCATTCCATATCTCATATGTAGTGGTAGGCCCTGATTTAGATGGAACCCTATTCAATAGGTATGCAGCTTCTCAAGTGCATAACACCCAAAAGGAAATAGGTAACTCAGCAGTACTCATCATAGAGCGTGCCATATCTCATAGGGTGCGATACCTCCGCCCCGATACACCGTTGTGTTGTGGTGTATTTGAAGGAGTAAGCTGAGAGAGAATCACATTCTCCTTTAAATAATTCAGGAACTCCATGCCCAAGTATTCTCCTCCTCGATCGCATCGAAGGACTTAATACTTCTACCCGTCTGGTTCTCAACTTCAAGCTTATATTCCATGAATTTCTCAAAAGTTTCGGACTTGTGTTTCAACAGGAACATATGTCCGAATCCTGAGAGAAGATCAGTGAATATAATGAAGTACAAAGAACCAGCCTTGGCATTTGTAGACATAGGACCGTATACATCATCATGTATGCGTCCCAAGAGTTCAGTAACTCTCTCTCTGTTTCCAGTAAACGGAGTATTGGTCATATTACCTTTGAGACAAGACTGGCAAGTAGCATAAGATGAAAATTCGAACAGATTCTCATATTCATCCTTATGTAACTTAGCTAGTCGTGTCGCATTGATATGACCTAGTCTACAATGACACAAGAAGGATTCATTCATTTCTGAACTACTCTTCTTGTGTGTGTTCTACATAATCTAAACTGTGGTTTGATTTAGAATGTATATGCTATTATATAACGTGCCTGATCGAATCAACTCTTGATTCAGGAAAATGTTCACAACATTATCCTCCAATACAGAATTATATCCTTCTTTAACTCATTAAAGAAAACGATGTAATGTTGTATATCAGGTTCGGTATGTAATAACATTTGTTCAGAACCAATGTATTTAATATAAGGTGATATCTGCCAACAGACTTGGCTGCAACAATTGTATCCTTCTCTACACTTAGAGACATATCACCCATTCTCAGTTCTCTACCTTTTTGTAGCCCATGTAACTCTTACATATGTGGGATCCTGATCCAGTATCTCATACCTAGACCATAGAGGATACTGAGAAACAGTTTTTGGTAATGAACACACCCGAAGAATATGCATCATCATGTACTTTCTTCGATTGGGTGGCATGGGAATCCGAATATTCCCCTATTTCCTGCTCGGACTTATAACAGTTATAAGATAGAGCGGAATCAATGTTCCCTAGCTCAGTATAATAAGCAGGTTCGGTCAATGCATCCATATTGTTATCTTGATTAAGGCGTGACATGGTTGCTACCAGGAGAGAAAGAGAAGAAAACACTCTGCGTGCACTCTTGCAAGATTAGATTGGTTATTATTTTATCTAATCAGGATGGCTCCCGTTGTTTTAGTCAAATCTACCTTCAAACCCTAAAAGGTAAGACTAGCCGGGATTAATTACACCCTACAAGTTCGCCAATCATTCGGCCAGGCCAGTGTCCGTACTTTGAGAAAGTTTCCCCGTGCTTTCGCACGGACCTAATTAAAATAAACCTCGTTTTCCAATGGGTGTAACCCCGTTAACACCTTTCTAGACACCTACCTAATCGGATAATTGTAATGTGTAAAACTCTCCCAGGAGTAACTCTTACTCGCAGTGGGTATCGGGATCCAACTAACTCAAAGAAGGTATGCAATCTCATTGCAAATTTCAACACTTGAAATTCCCGATAATATTTTACCCCTAGCATCCTATGACCTTGACGGAGGTCAACAAACCATAGGCTGCTAGTCAAGTTCTTCCCGTACATTTCATGATTGAATTAAACCCACCCGCATGACCCTTGACGGAGGTCAACAAGGCTGCACGACTACCCTAATCCAATCGCATCGTATGCAGCAGATAATCACTAGTCAGCTACCGCACACTACGTCTTGACGGAGGTCAACAAACGTAGCATGAATACTAAGTAGTACTTATCTGAAATGACGGATGGCTACGACAGGTTTTTAAGAAAACCCTTTGCGTAATGAACTTGATATCGTTGTAGAATCGAGTGATTTTGAAAAGGAGTATTTTTGAGGTTTTTACTAGTTTTGCTAAAGAGGTCACTCCCGGTAAAGGGATCTCGGCTCTTTCCTTATCGAATAAGGTGCGGGATATTTCACAAATACCGCTATGCAAAGCAAAAACTATAGAAGCAATCAAAAGACAAATCGAGTGGGTTGTAGCATCTGCCAGTTTCACTAAAGAGGTCACTCCCGGTGAAGGGATCTCGGCTCTTTCCTTATCGAATAAGGTGCTGGATATTCTACAAGGAATACCGCTATGCAAAGCAAGAACTAGAGCTACCAGTTTTTAAACAAGTTTCTACAACATCTTTAGGTTTCTTTTTATTTCATTAATATTATTAATGAAGTCCCATCTGTTATGCTTCCTAAGCATCACATAAGAAATGAAAGCTTCAATATTTATTATATCTCATATATATTATATAGGCATTCGTCTCAGAACATATCAAGTGATCACATCACAGAATATCAGCAGCAGAAGAACATATATGAAATATTGGATATACTAGGAATTCCATGTTTTATTTAAGCCAGTAAAAACGCGGTTCCACGGTCGTGATGAATAGACAAACCCACATCCCTAGACCCCTACGAGAGCGGCAAGCAACCCTTCCAATTCTAAAGTTAGGAGACCCGGTCTCGACGCCTCGAGATGGTCTCCCACCGGACCCTAGAACCCGGTTACTTGTGCTCCCCACCTTGGGTCTATCCTAATACGGAAAAGTAAATAATATACATCAATGGTGACATCATTGTTAGTCCCGACCGCATTTGATTGATACGAAAAATTATGTGTAGTAGTTAACCGCAATCAATAACGGTGTCGCGTGTAGCTAGACCAAGATGAGTACTGGTCGTCCTCTGGGAAACGTGGAACCTTTTACTCTTACTTTAGATGTGTTGAAAAAGAAAGAGAGGAAGGATAAAGAATATTGTAGAATGGTTTCTAGATCTATGTTAAGCACTAATGCAAAATATAGATCTAGATTATTTATGAATGTAAGTTTATATAAGAAGAGGGCTTGTAGGGTTCATTAGGATTTAGTAGTTATGGATGATTAATTAAAAATTACTCTTTCTATCCTTTAATAGATTTAAAACTAGAACGACAGTGATGCATGTAGATTAGGGTTTCTGGAGGGAAAAGGGTTCCCACTCTTAACCCCTATCTCGACATGGAACTCCGTTCATGTCTAGCCTTTACCAAAACAATCATTAATCTCTAATCGCGGTCGCGGCTAACAATGAATTGATAGCACGCCCAATTAGGATGTTAATGATTCTTTTGATAAAGTTTATAAACTTTATAGGACTTAAAAAGAGTTTAGGGATTTTCATCATCTATTAGCCTATCCTAATCCTACGAACCCTAACAAGCGGAGAATTATTCGCGCATGTTGGGAGAAAAAGAGTTGGAGAGAAAATGCATAATTAAACTACGAAGAAATAGAATAAGAAAAAGAAAGCTATCTTTATTAATCAACAATATTCATTACACTTTGATTCCTTATAAAATGATTACAAATACTAGTTACTTCTCGATCTCTTCTAAGGAGGTAGACGAACCGTTGATTACCAGCCTGGATGCGTGAGCCGTCGTGGACTTCGTGATCGCGTCGACTTGATAATTTTTCCAAGAGGCTCTCGGTCTTTATTTATAGTCCCAAAGCCAGAAACTTAGCTTCCTAATTTGGAAGCAAGTAGTTATTATCCAACAGAAAAAATCCCATTTCCTAAGTCTTCAAAACCGCGGCGGATCCGCAGCCAATAGGGGGTTTGGCCGCGGATCCGCGGCCAAAAAGTGAGATCTCATGTTGATTTTTCTGGCCTTGCATCTTCATGACACGTGGTGATCAATGGAATCTTTGTAAACTGAAAATCATTTCTTTGTTTCTGCCAGATTTGATTTCTTTAGTTTGCTTTCTTAATTAGGCAGGTTTGCTTTAACAACTTTGATTCTCTTGATTTTAGCCCTGCAAATTCTGCACAATAACTCAACAAATAATATTTAGTAGAGTTTGTTATATTGAGATATTAACTTAACCATTAAGACTTTGGTCAAAGGTATTTAATAAAGTAAGCATATTTTAAATGGGCCAAATGTTACATGGATATTATATACTTACATTTTCCTACCAAATGTTAATTATAATATATAAACACATGAAAATAGTATTTTTACAGATAACCCTCATATGTATCATATATTATAATAAACACCTTTTCTAATATAGAAATAGTAGGAAAAATGTCATTTTAAATGTGCAGTTTTATCAACTGAACAATCATCCTCAACCCGGAAGTGCCCCAATAAAAGAATATTACATACAAGCTTTTACATGAATGAAAATGAAAAACTCTCATCTCGCATAAAAACCCTTGGCTATTCAGAACACGACGATCCAATATAACATATCACAGCAACACATAACATCACATGTCATCAATGTAAGTAAATATGCGTATCCCAGTTGTCGTTGACATATAGCACCGAAACCGGCGATACACCACATATTACACTTACGGTCGCAGAAAAGAAAGTGAAAAACTACAACAATTAGAATCCGCAACAACCTTAAAGATCATAAACCCAGTGTATCATATACTTTGGATTTCATGCCTAACCAAATGAATTACTTAGACATCACATGCCTAACAATTATAAACCCCGCATTTTAGTCTCGATATTGAAAACAATTTACAATAATCTGTCGGGTAATTCAACAAGATTCCCGATAACTTGATCGAATACTCGTCGGAAACTTTATTAGACGGCCGCACCCGCCGATGCCGTCGACGAAGTGCACTAAGGCGGAACACCGCTGCCGCGAGCACCCGAACGGATGCTTTTGGAGATGGGGTTCTTCTACAGTCACTTGGTCGGGGCTATGGAGCATGGCTATCTAGTAAGGTTACCCGACGAGTATCCACGTACACTACGTAATTGCGACGGACTTTTGATCAACATCAAAATCCCGTGACAACCGATCAAATGAGACTAAACTGCTAGATTTATAAAATTCAAACTAGTTATCTCATAACTACTTATGTGGATTCCAAATATTGTATCACAATCACTGATAGCTAGACGAAGTTAAACTTTTCGATCAAATAATCAAACACCCAAACTTTCCCAATGAGCTCAACACTTGAGCGGAGTTCAAAAAGTACACAGAACATGCCACAGCTCCTATGAACCATCCGTAGAAGGGCCGACCCATGCCTCACTCATGTCGCCACGGAACTGCGGAAAACCCTATGGTATCACCACGGTTCCACGATCCAAAAATTCGAGTTTGGGTATCGTTTTTCTAGAGGGTCCACAGAATCGCTTGCAAGATTTTCTGAAAATTTTAAACTTGAAAAAATCCAACACTTGGAAAATTTCCAGCGGGGAAAAATTAGGTTATTGATATCCGTTCAAACTTTTTAACATCGTCTAAATAACCTGAATACATATTAGAATTACGATTACGAAATACTCCTAGTTGCCTTTGCAGAAAGTTAACATCACATGCAAATTTAGCAAAACCAAACAACACCTGAAACACCAAAACCCAGAGACTGGAATACCATAAAATTTTGAAGCCCAAAATCCACAATTGACCCGGTGAGCTCGGTTTTAACACCATTGTGGCCGGCCAAAATTAGGTAAAAAGGCTCCAAATTTTGGTGATGTTCATGTTATATCATATATAACAATCTGCAGTTGTTTAAAAAAAATTTTGACACCTCTAAAAATTCGACAGAAACTAGATTTTGTATCGGGTGTTTCGGAGTAGTTTCGGTTTCGTAATCCTAGAAAACATCATCTAATTTTCTAGCATGGCTCTGATACCGCTGTTGGGTTTCCTAGCGCGGTAGCAAGGTTTCGGAAGGCATATCCATGCCATATTTAAATTTTTACCGTTCTAGCTAACCCTAACCCTAGAATCGATACTAGAAAATCCGACGAAACGATATGTAAACCCTTTACAACTAAGTGAATGAGAGAATACAACCTTTGTAGACCGGTCCTTCACTTCTAAAGCTCCATGTCGTAGTCCGTTCGCTGCAAATTGTGAAGACCCGGACTCTAGTAAGGGTTCACATGAAGAAACGAACAAGCTTGCTCAATGTCTTCGAGGCCGAAGATGATCTACGTCGAGAAGACTCGAGCTCATGCTACCTCTTCACTAATGTGTGAAATTAGTGAAGCAAACACCCTAAACTAAATGGATAATAGTAGAGGATGATGAAGTAGGAAGTGGGCTCACTTTAGTTTTATTTTTCTCACAAGGTTTCATCACTTAGAAAAAACTAGCAAGCTTTTTCTCAAGTGAGGAAGAAGATGATGAATGAAACTCATGAGGATAGAAATGCAACCATGGTGAGTGTATGTCATGCACTAACCATTGTAGAGACAAAACCATAGCTATGAGTTAAGGGGTTAGGTTAAAAAATATCTTAAGCTCGACAAACAAGTGGACTAAGTCAATGTTCTACTAGCTTCTCCAAGCTCATCCATGACTAATTCCAAATGTTTGAATTACTTAAAACAAATAAAACCCTAACTTTAACCTAGCATGGTGTGAGTCTCATACTTACATGTTGCATGTGTAACTTAGCATGACACAATAATATATATCACATATATATTTTGTGTGCAAAAAGAAAAAAAATACATATAACATATATCACATATATATCAATGTATTATAAGTGAGAAAAATGAATATTTTAGTGAGCTAATATTAGTTAATGTAATGTAATATATCAAATTTATAATTATACATTAAATTATTAAATCAACTCTTGATTTAATAATCCATATCACATATAACCGACTTATATCAAATGTAACAACTTATCGAATCAACTCTTGATCCGATAACTTGGCTATATCACATATAACCTACGATGTCACTAATCGCGAGAATAGAATGCGGTATCACATACGCGCATTAATCTCGGTCCCGCACATATCTCATATGTGCTCCTACCCCATTTCGCATGAACCAGGAAACCTCTGTGTAGGACTCTAAAAACTCGTCAATACGTCGGCAGTAGGTGATGATCATATCAAACACCCACAAGCCGCAAGCGGTCTGCTAAATGTAATGGCCACCCGGGTATTGAGCGATCATAAGATCAACAAGCAAGCCCACTCACACTCCTGCGAATCCAATCAGTAACACTACCGTACAGTCGAGTCTCTTCGTCAGATATGTCGCATATCACAGCCTGGGGGTGGTATAACGTCAGACCTCAATAGCCTGATAAGTCATGCCAATGCAAGGTCCATAACGGTTCGAGAAACTACTGATAACACTTACCAGTAGATCTCAGCGACCCTGGCCAGGGATTTCCTGTTATGGACAATCGAGCATAGCGCAACATCAACTCCCAATACCGGGAGAGACGAAACCCCTCTTATCGCTCATTGCCTCCATGTGACTCAGGATTGTACCTAAAAACTACTTTTTTGCATGATCTCTTGACCGTGGTATGGTGGAAATCAAAGCACAGTGGGAATCACACAAGACTCTATAACGATCTCGGGTCTACAGACTAACCTGTATCAGTGTCACCAGAGAACTGCTATCCGACGATAGGTAAAATACCATCTAGGAGTTCTCGGCGAGTCCGTCCAGTGTACCCAGTCTCCACTGAGCACCCGTATACCTTCTCTGATGTCAAACACCAATGGATATGGGATCATCCATCGCCCATCATATAGGTCGAGGAGCGTATACGCTAGTCTATTCTGGAGTATCGATGCCCTGTCTCAATACTCCCACGACTAGGAACAATTATAGGGTGTACTTATGGACTACCGTTGGCCCCACTAGTATGATCTCCATCATAGTCCTGGTAGTCAAGTACACATCCTAAGGGATTTGTCAACATGTGAGAGAAAGACAGTATCACGTATACAAGTCAATATGTTAAGACAAAGAGCAACCAGATAGCATACTATCATATCGAGCAAGACAGTCCTCCCTATATATGTCCAAGCATCCACTACAATATACATCCCATGTACAGTAATGGCCTCTAGGGCATACATATAACTAACACTCAAGATATACTGATCACGAGGCCAGGTAAGTGCAGAGATAAGGGTAGGTTTTCGAACGCTTTTGTGAAGTTCCTTAATTAGAATAACCCTTTCTCTTTAGGCGGTTGCGCTGTGAACACTTTTCTAGACACCCCATGAACGATATACCGTTAAGCGGTGTTCTAAACATATTCAACTTCTCCTAATGAGCGTGAAGTCCTTAAAGGCTTAAAATCTAGTTTCTTTTTAAAATTTGTGCGGGTAAACGTTATGCTCAATTTCGTGATTTATGGGCCACGGAAAAGGTATGACTTTCAGCTTCTCGTTTGAGGTGGGCTAAAATTATGGAATCATCGAATTTCTTATATAATGTTGAGTTGTAGCTTGATTCATGAATGTCAGATTTTCTTGAGAAAGCGGCGGGGAGCTCACCGGGCCCACCGAGCTCGCCGGCCGAATAAATGAGTTAAACAGAAGAAATGCCTTGAGCCGTTCCACTCGTTCGAGATTCAAAAAGTTTTTTTGTGCGACAAACAAGTAAGAAAATCTTAGAATAATTGGAATAATCTGAATTTCTGTGGCTCGAAGAACTTCCGATTTTGAAATATTCAAAATTCTATGTTGTAGGGTTCGCTTGCCCTTAAGTCCGTATTAAAGAATGTGTTGCGTAATTCAATGAAAAAGTTGTTCAAAATATCAAACAATTGTTTTTTTTATGTTTAAGGGCGGCGCTGCAACAAATGTGGGTTAGTTCCTTTAGCGTTTGCCAGCGAACTTGTAAAGAATCCTGCAAAGATAGAATGGTGAACGTGTCGGATTTGAGAAAGAAAGTGTTAGGAAATACGTACCGATATGTTTTTGGGTTAAGAAACCCTCGTTGAATTGAATCCGATTAGCTTGAAAGTTCGCTTGCGCGCGTCAAATTACCTGGATCTTTGGCATTGTACTTCAGTATCACCTTAGACTTTGAATGTACACTTTTCTCCGCATGATCGCAGTTCGCAATTCCTTAAAATCTGCAGATGTCGGAAAAACGGATATTTAGTGAGAAAAAGCGATATGAGTGCCCAAACTCTTGCACAGTCAAAATTATAAAAATCAAACAATAAAAATGGGATAATAATAGAACAGTGGAGGTAACCCAAAAAGAAAATTCCCAAACACCCTCAAAGTGGTCGGCGGTAGCGGGGATTTGGAAGATACCGCGGGTCTATTATAAAAATTTGGTGCTCAATTTTTGTGTGGGTTCTCTATGTTATACTAGTATACTACTATTATACTTTGATTTTTCTATTAAACCATAGAGTGTTAGCAGGCCAAATTTCCAGAGTGCAAAAAGTTAGAAATGTCAATTTTTGCTTTTGGTTTTTGAAATATTTTCTATTTTTAGTTTTGTTTTTCAGTATAGTGTTAGCGATATAAACAAGATATACAGAGATTAACCCGAAATAACAAGAATAAAAATGTTGTCGTTTCCCCAGCAACGGCGCCATTTGATCGATAGCGTCGGATTTTGCGTGTCGTATCTAAGTTTAAAGTTAACCGCAATAAAGACAGCGTCGCGTGTAGCTAGCCGTTATAAGTACGGGTCGTCCGCAAGGAGATGGTGCGTTTTACGTTCTTGTTCTCACGAGTTAAGCCAAAGGTCCGAATAAGTTCAATTCTAACCTAAGTGTAACGTATATATGCAACGAAATGTTTGTTAGGAATAGAGATAGGTTTGTTTAAGTTAGGAAAATCCGTACTCGTTCATTTGTGCCTTACTTGACTTATCGAAGCTGTGGTAATCTGCAGCAACGTGGATTGGGGTGCTTAAAAATGGTATTTCGAGAAATCCGGCTTATTGACCCTTGTCCTTTCGTTCTTGTCTCTTATCCATCGCCTCCTGCCAAACCAAATGCAACTGATCACGGTTAGGGATTACCGCTATCATGGTAGGGTAGAGTACCTAATGGAGCGCTTGTGTGAGATTTGGGCGGAGTTTGATTAGCAATTTTCGGGCAAAGGAAATGAGTAAAAGAAAAAACATAACTTAAATAACCATTCTCTTTCCCTAGCAAGATATACTATTCACAAACCATGATTAACATCAAAAGATAATGTAAAAGAAGAAGAGATCAAAGAAACAACAATGCAAGTAAGTAAAGCAAGAAATGAAATTGCAAGAAAGTAAATAAAGAGAATAAATACTAAGAACCATATTGCAAAAATAAAAGCTTCATTCAAGTTCAAAACAAAAGTACAAGAAATGGGTTCAATAACCAAAACCTAAACTTGCAAGCTCAATTAAGAGATTGCAAGATCAGGAGAAGGAAAGGAACTCAAGCCAACTAACTAATATATAAAAAGAGTTAAACAAAAATTATAAAATAGAAATGGAATGAAGTGTCAAAGTATTGCCAAAGTATATCCCCTTGAGCTTGCCCTCTGTTCTGGTATTTATAGGCACAAAATCAGAATAAACAAATAATAAAATAAGGATGATGTGATAACATGGAATGACGAGAAGAAAGTTGGATCACTTTGGATTTGGTGGGACCGGCGGTGGCGGCCATTTGGGGAATTCTGTCGGTTTTCTTTAGAGTGTTTGAGCTCGTATTCTTGTGGTGATCTTATGTGCTCTCCATGATCTCACTGGTATTGTTTGATTTTTCTATATAAGCTTGGGTTGCATTCTATAGGTTTGGAGGGAAATAAAACCTTTGAATCACATCACACCTTTTGTTTCCACTCATGACCATGCCCACTTGCTCATCCACTTGCACAAGTCATGATTCATGTGTGCCCACTTGTTCCAGGCTGTCCCACCAAGGTTCATGCATCAAAAGAGCTTTGTGTTCGCACTTGTATTGTTGCATTATGCCGTAAGTCGATGTTAGACACCCCACGAGTTGCAGGGAGGCGGAATAGGTAAAACAATCATTTTTGTTTAAACTAACATCGACTAACTTACGGATCTTTGCCAAACCCTAACTAACAACATCATAGGAGGGATTAGCTACTATGAAAGAAGATTATACCTAATGAACCAAGTCTTTCTTGTTCTCATTGACCACCTCCTCGTCGGCCTCCTCTTTGTGATAGAAGATCCACCCGAGAGCTACTACTCCAAGCTTAACCTCTAACTTGAGGTAACTAGGTAACTAAGAGTGCTAATCAAAGCAACCTATAGGATATAGAATAGGATTAGGGATCAATTAGTCTTGCTAACCCTTGATCTCAACACATGAGAGGTTAGGGTTAGGGTTTGAAGAGAGAGAGCTTGAGGAGAGAGAAGGTGAGAGTGAGTATCATAATGGAAAAATAACTCATTGTGAATATATATGAAGCATAAGATATTTATTAAATAAATAACAAATAAAAATATCTTCATGCTTCATTAACTCACCTTGTGTGATTCATCCCATGAGTCATTAAGCCATTAATGCATCATTAACTCCTACGGATGAATCACACCATGAGTCATTAAACCAATTAATGCAAAATCCACCTAAGCCTCCAAGTCATCAACTTTCTAGAAGCTTCTCGACAATTTACGAGAACGCCCCTCCTATCCGTGAAAACACGGAAATACTGAGACTGTATAAATCCAATAATCCAATACTAGAAAATGGCTTAAACTAAAGCCCTTGGTAAAAACTGTCCGAACATCGTATGTGCGTGAAAACACGTATGTGTCCGAACCCTGTCGTAAAACCATACGACCTCTATATCGTTTCGCCCGAAGCAGGGAAACTCTCTGTGTGGGACTCTAAAGACTCGACTACTACGCTGGCAGTGGGTTTAACCACAGGCCGCAAGCGGTACTAGCTGTACGTAACGGTCCCCAGGTAGATGTCGATAAGAAGGCCGATGAGGAAACCCATCCGAACTCCTACTGAGCCTGATGTGACAATCTCCGTACAGTCCGGTCTGTTCGTCTAGGACTATCGCATATCGGGCCTAGGGGGCGGCAAGCGTCAGTCCCCTAAAAGTGGTATAAGTCATGTCGGAGTGAAGCCCATTACACCTTGAGAAACTACTGGAAAACCTACCAGTAAATCTCGCTTGCCCTGGCCAGGGACTTTGCGTAATGGCTCTCCAAACACAGCGCGATATCAACTCCCAATACCGAGAGGGACAAATCCTGTCTAACCGCCACTGCCTCCAAGTGCTTCGGGACTGCACCCAACTGCTACCTATTTGCACGACTCCTTTGAGCCGTGGTAGGGTAGCAATCTAAGAACAGTGGGAACACACTCGAGGCGAAGCAGCAGTGTCAAGTCTGCGGACTATGCTGTACTCATGTCACCTGGGAACTGTTAACTGACGACGGGTATAATACCAACCAACAGTTCCCTGCGAGTCCTGTCCGGTGTACCCGTAACCTAACGAGCACCTGTATACTATCTCCAGTACGACGTACTGATGGCTGTGGGACAGACCATCTCCCCAACTGGGATGAGAAGCGTACACACTAGTCTATTCCGGAGTATCGATGCCCTGTCTCGATAATCCTACGACTAGGGGCCTGAAAAAGGATGTGCTTGTAGACTGCCCAGCCCCCACTAGTGTGACTGCCATCACAACGCTGGTAGTCAAGCAAGATCCTAAGGGCTCTATCAATACGTACACACATATTAAGATAGATACAAACCAAGTAGCATACTACCATGTTTAGCAAGACTGTTAATATAACTGTGAATATCCCAAGCTTCCATTAAGTAATATACAAGCTAGTATGATACAATAATGGCCCCTAGGGCATATACACTAACATATGCTTGATAAAAAATGTGTACACTTGTTAGTTGCAAAAAGAAACTCTTTGAATATTGATCGGTTTTCTGTTCCGGGTGCAGTGTCGGCTCACAAATGTCGTATCTATGTATTTGAGTGTGTTTCCAGTGTTTTGTCACGAATACCTGTAATATGTATTTATTGAGCAGACACGGGTTAATAGTACCGATATATCACAAAATTGATAATGAATGAGCGATATTGAAATACAGTTTTTCGTGATGAACATATCATATACTTGTATTTAATCAAGCTCCGGCACATATCTCTATATGTTCCCTATTTCGTTTCGCTTGAGCTAGAAAACCTTTATGTGGGACTCTAAAGACTCGTCAATACACTAGCAGTGGGTAATGATCATATCAGAAACCCATAAGCCGTCAGCAGTACTAGCAGGACATAATGGCTACCCAGGTATTGAATGAATAGAATATCAACAAGCAAACTTGTCCAAACTCCCATAGAGCCTATAAGCAACACTTACCATACAGTTCAGTCTCTTCGTCTGATATATCGCATATCAAGTCTTGGGGGTGGAATCGTCAGACCCTAATAACTCGATAAGTCATACCGATGTGTGGCTTATAACCTTTCGAGAAACCACTAAAAACACTTATCAGTAAATCTTATCAGCCCTGGCCAAGGGCTTGCTGTTATAGCCAATCGAGCATAGCACAACATCAACTCCCAATACTGGGAGAGACGGGATCCTATCGCTCACTGCCTCCATATGACTCGGGACTGTACCCAAAAACCACATGTTTGCATGACTCAATTGAGCTATGGTAGGGAGGAAATCAAAGCATGGTGGGAACCACACAAGACACTATGACAATCTAGGGTTTACTGACTAACCTGTATAAGTGTCACTAGAGAACTGCTATCTGATGTTAGGTATGGTACCATGTAGGAGTTCTCGACGAGTCATGTTCGGTGTACTCATTCTCTAATGAGCACCTGTGTACAATCTTTGATGTCAAACACCAATGGCTGTGGGATCAACCATCGTCCTATACAGGGTCAAGAAACGTACACACTAGTCTATTCTGGAATATCGATGCCCTGTCTCTATAATCCCTCGACTAGGAATTGTTAAGGATGTACTTGTGGACTACTCAAGCCCTACTAGTATGATCTACATCATAGTCCTAGTAGTCAAGCCAACATCCTAAGGGCTTTATCAACATGTATCAAAGAGAAAATAAACTAAAACAGGTGCACATGTTAAGATAAAGAACAACCATATAGCACACTATCATGTTGAGCAAGAAAGTCATATATATATATATATATATGTCCAAGCATTCACTATAATCTACAATAATGGCCTCTAGAGCTTACATATTCCTAACAGGGGTCACCACTGATATCCTTCATCCTAGTATACGAGTACATGATCGCTTTCTGCTGATAAATTTGATGCAAAAGGGTAGTCACACATTCTTTCAGCCTTTAGGTGATCAACCCCATCTAGTAGACCGAGTGCACCTTATCTTTGGCATTGTTGGGTGTTTGAAGCGGCGTCACTTTAGAATTCTCAGGCAAAGCATCCGAGATCGCTTTAAATATCATCCGAAGAAAAGAAGAGCGGCAACGACGCACTTGCCTAAAATGATCCTTAAAGCGGCGTAACACAGATTCGCACTAAGCATCAGTGTAACCTAGTCCATGAGAGCGAATGTCGTTGTAAGAGATAATATCCCAAATGGAGATCATGTTATGAGTCATGGTTTTCTCTATGTAAAGAAGATAGAGATTTCCACTCTATTTATAGAGTTAGAAGGCTCTTAATGAAATCATAAAAAAGTGTGATCACATTTATGTTGTCACTGAACTCCAAGAAACACACCGTTTAACAAAAACAGAAGGGACACGTCATTCCCCAAAGGCATGTGGCGGTCCAACTTCCAGAGGGGTCCCCGACATTGGACGCACCATGATAAAAAACAAGGGGTCCCGACATCGAGCACCTCAAAATTAAATGAATGGGTCTCCTGTTGGGTTACGCCGGCACCCTGACCATCTAATGCAGCCGGTGCGGAACATAAACTGGCGTTTAAAAACTTGGTGTTAACGAAACCCATCCGAAACGAACCATAAACCCTAAATTAGCAAACAAACTAATAAGCTAAACTAAGTCATAGAAGTGTTATACCGAATGATCCATGTCCTTCGGTCTTCTACCATCTTTGTAAGCTCCTAGAGGCGTCATGGATCGAGTTTGGCCTCCAGTCTCCCTCCATCGAAGATGATCCACCTGAAGATTTGTAGTTCGAGCTCCAATCTCAAAGCCGAGGTAACTAGGGTACCTAGTTCGCTAAACTAGATAACCTAGAGAATGTAGAGTCTAATGATGGATTAATATATCTCATAACACCCTAGGTTTCTCAACACATGAGACTTTTTGGGTGGAGGTAGAAGAAGAAGCTTGAGGGAGATGCGAGTGTTGTAGTGAAGCAAACATGAAAATGGCTAAGTGTTGTGAACACAAGAAAAGAATCAAGCCTAAAAAAATATCTCACAACACAACACAAATATTAAGCATGCCATAATAGTAACTCATGAGTCACACCATGAGTCACTACATGAGTCACTAAGTATCCATGCTATAATAAATGCAAATGCACAACTCATCCCTCCACCTCATTTAACCATTTAAGCAAAATGTTTAAAACTAAAATGAGGTGTCATCTTCTAGAAGCACCTTGTAATAAATTACAAGAATACCCCTCATCCGTATATACATACCCGTATCCGTATTCCGAAAAATACGAATACAAAGAGACGAAAATAATCCAACAATATAATACTAGAATCCGACTTAAACCAAAGCCCACTAATATTATCCGTCCGAATCATGATACGTGCACAAGTGCACGTATATGATCGAACCCTGCCGTAAAACCATACGGCCTCTACATCGTTTTGCCCAAAGCAGGGAAACCCTCTGTGTGGGACTCTAAATACTCGTCAATACGCTGGTAGTGGGTTTAACCATAAGCACGTCAGCGACACTAGCTGTACGTAATGGTTACCCAGGTATTGAGCGAAAGGAAGGCCGACGAGCAAACTCATCCGAACCCCTACAGAGCCTGTCTGTGACAATATTCGTATAGTCTGGTCCGTCCGTCTAAGAATATCGCATATCGGGTCTAGGGGGTGGATAAAGTCAAACCCCTAATAACGCGATATTTCATGTCGGTATGAAGCCCATCACCAACTGAGAAACTACTGATCAAAATCAGTAATTCTCGTCCACCTTGGCCAAGGATTTCTGATGATGGCCACCAGTGTACAACGCGACATCAACCCCCAATACCGGGAGAGACGAATCCCCGACGATCCTCTCACTGCCTCCATGTGGCTCGGGACTGTACCCAACTAAAACCTGTTTGCATGAATCCTTTGAGCCGTGGTAGGGTAGTAATCAAAGCACAGTGGGAACTACACGAGACAAATGACGATCTCAGGTCGACAGACTAACATGTACGTATGTCACCTGGAAATTGCTATCTGACAATAGATATAATACCAACTAGCATGTTCCTGGCGAGTCCGTCCAGTGTACTCATAACCCAATGAGCACATGTATACTATCTTAGGTGATAAACATACACCAATGGCTTGTGAGACTGGCCACCGCCCCTCGTCGGGTCTCGATAAGTATATAATAGTCTACTCCGGAGTATCGATGCCTAGTCTCTATGCTCCCGCGACTAGGGATATTTAAAGATGTGCTTATAGACCACCCAGATCCCACGTATATGATCTCCATCATAATGCTGGTAATCAAGCAAGAATTATATGGACTCTATCAACATGTATTAGTGATCTGTAATACCACATAATGCATGTACATGATGATAAAGGCAAACCAGATAGCATACTATCATTTTGAGTAAGACTGTTCTATCCGTATAGGTCCTCCCTCAATCATCATAATCACCTGCCTGTGATTACAATAATTGCCTTGAGGGCACTATAGCCACAATCTCCCACAGGCACTTAATGCTAATTATTGCAGTGTCGCATACTCACAGCCCGTGTGATACCGAACACCTAACTTCTCTACTAATCAGTCTCACAAAGCCCGTTTGTGAAACTATTATGTTCTAGAAATAACCTCAGTGAGTGGATCCGCTCTAATGCTTCTATCTTTATCTCTCTATATCTCAATTTCACGGAGAAAGACTATCTCCCGAAATGAGTAATACCTGTCTGGATATCTGATGGGACCCAGTTCACCAATGAACTCCAAATCCAACAAACTTATTGTAAGTCCATGCCACGCACCCCACGGGATCGCGGGGAGGCGGAATATTCAAAAAACTGTTTTCAAAAGCTTTGTGACATAGACTATACGCCAAGATCGTTGCTAAACCTTTACTAACAACAAGAACATGAGATTAAACTACATGTACAGAAGTTATACCACACGTTCATGTCCTTTGGGTCTCCATTCCTTGCTGTCCTCCACCTCGTCGTTGACTCCATGGATTGTATCGGATCGCCGCCTCCTCGTCGGCCTTCTCAAATCGAAGATGATCCACCCGAGAGAATGTGCATCAAGCTCCTATCTCAACCGAAGCTACTAGGGCATCATGTTCGCTACACAAGATGTCGTAGACGATGTAGAGTATGAAGATGGATTGAATGGTTTTTACTTATCCTAGATTACTCAACACATGAGTTTACTAGGATGTTGAGGAAGAAGGTGGCAATGGAGAAAAGTTAGTAAGAAAAAGATGAAGAATAGAGATAGCTCCTTTTTTTCTCTTTTGCTCTAAACTGAACCATCTCAATTATTCCCTTGATAAATTAAATGAATAATTACTAATATGGTTCAATTTACCAAAAATAAGTCATGGGCCAAAAAGCCACCATGTGTCATGAGAAGCTATGTCCAAATTCATGCATTTTCCACCTCATACTCACTATATCATAATGTATTTCCATTTAAACTAAAATGTAAAATACTAATATGACATGTCACCTTCTAGAAGCATCTTTGAACAATTTACAAAAATGCCCCTCGTCCGGATATATATACCCGTATCCGTATTCAGAAAAATACGAATACAAAAGACGAAAACAATCCATCAATACAATACTAGGATCCGGCTTAAACCAAAGCCCACCAGTATTGTCCATTCGAATCATCATCCATGCACAAGTACACGTACGCGATCGAACCCTGTCGTAAAACCATACGACCTCTACATCTTTTGCCCGATGCAGGGAAACCCTCTGTGCGGGACTCTAAACACTCGACACTACGCTGGCAGTGGGTTTAACCACAGGCCGCAAGCGGTACTAGATGTACGTAACGGACCCCAGGTATATGTCGATGAGAAGGCCGATGAGAATAACTCATACGAACTCCAACCGAGCCTATCTGTGACAATCTCTGTACAGTTCGGTCTGTTCGTCTAAGAGTATCGCATATCGGTCCTAGGGGGCGGCAAGCGTCAGACCCCTAATAGTGCAATAAGTCGTGTCGGAGCATAGCCTATTAACCCCGAGAAACTACTGGATTACCTACCAGTAAATCTCGCTTGTCCTGGCCAAGGACTTTGTGTAATGGCTCTCCAAACACAGCGCGATATCAACCCCCAATACCGGGAGAGACGAATCTTATCTAACCGCTACTGCCTCCAAGTGCTTTGGGACTGCACCCAACTATTACATGTTTGCATAACTCCTTTAAGCGTGGTAGGGTAATAATCAAAGTACAGTGGGAACACACTCGAGGCGAAGCAGCAATGTCAAGTCAACGGACTATGCTGTACTCGTGCCCCAAAAGAATAATGCAAACAGGCAGTGACGGCAGTCCACATGTCGAACGCTCGCCCCGCAATATCAAATGTACATAATACAACAAAAACTGTACTAGCATTGCATCCAGGATATCCCCCACGACCGATCCGCAACATCACAGCACAATCACAGAACATCAACGTGAATGTCACGTTCGCAAATCCGTCTAACCGGACTATAGCAGTTAGACAGGATTTACCGATCAAGTGACATTCACGGTCGCAGATATAATGTAAATACTGTGAACTAATGTGTTTAAAAATTTTCGACTGATCAAATTTACCAAGTGGGCCCCAAAGCACTACTGTAGCACATAAAGAAATTCTGGGCCCAAACAAAGTATACCAAAACCCCTATTTTCAACCCAGAAGGCAACTGCAGAAATTTGATACGGCAAGGACATCATAGTGCGGCGGAACCACGGCCCAAAGAGGGGTTTGGCCGCGGTTCCGTGCTCCCATTGTCGAGTTACTGTATCAAATTTCTTCAGAATGCTTAGAACTTCCTGCATGTCTTTCTTCAGTATACTGAAAAAAATTTCGAGCCAGAAAAAAATCGACAGAAAACTGATGCAAAGAAAACGCGGGTTTTTGGAATTTTGTTCAATCGAAAGTGTAAACACATTAGACAAAGCTAGACTAGGTTAATGGCGAGGCTCTGATACCACTGTAAGTGCACGGCGGCGCCCCGGCCGTCAATCCGACGCCGAAATGCGGAAGCGGTGATTTACTTTAACTTTTCAAACCGGCACCACCGCGCACTAAAATCCCGGATCGGGCCATTAACATAGATCTAGCTATCTAGAGAACGGGTAAAGAGATATACCGAGTGATCCGAGTCCTCCGGTCTTCTCGTCGTCGTCCCGATCTCCCGCGGAATCTCCGGTCTCCATCACGTCGCCAGAAGGGCACCACATCGCCGGCTTCTTTTACGGGCTCCCACCTCTGGTCCGAGGCAACTCAGGCACGAAGTTGGCGAGTCGACGTGCCCAAGATTTGCTGTAGAATATAGTGTGGATTACTATGTCTCTTTGGGGTTGTGGAGGTTGCCATATGGTGGAGGAAATGATATAAGCTTTTGGAGATGGTGTTATGGGATTTTTCCAAAGCCAAAAGAGAACAAAATCCCACATATCAAATTTGGACAGCCCCCATGAGCTTGGCCGGCCATGGCATGGTGGGAGTGAGAGGAGAGAGTGTATCAATCAAAAAGAATAAGAGTCTCACAAGAATTATGCAAGAGAGAGAGATCAAATGATATCATGAAAGAAAATGATCACAAACACAAACCCACACTCCACCAACCTCATCATCTCATCACAAAGTCAAGCCATCATGAAAGAAGAAGTCAAATGGTCAAGGGATGGTGCAACCATCATGATCCAACAATATGCAAAGAACACCCTCCACAAATGCTTATTTGCACAAATGCAAATAAGCCCTCCTCCACCAAACTTCAGCCAATGAAAGATACAAAGAAATATGGCCGAAACGGAAAACAAACTGGCAACTCCAAAAACCGATCCCGTAATAAATTACAGAAAAACCCCACTACTGTGTATACACACCCGCATTTGTATTCCGACCGAAATACAAATGCAATGAGACAAAATCTACACTGTACAATACTAGGATCTGGCTTAAACCAAAGCCTGCTGGTATTAACCGTCCGATCCTGATCCGTGCAATGCCGTACGTATCTAATCGAACCCTGCCATATCTCCATACGGCCTCTACAGCGTTTTGCCCGAAAACTTGAGCAACTGGTCTGTGGGGGACTCTAAAGACTCGTCAATACTATGGCTGTGGATTTAACCACTAGCACGTCAGAGGTATTAGCCATACGTGACGGGCTACCAGCTATTGACCAAAAGGGACGTCGATGAGCGAACTCATCCTGACACCCTACTGAGCCTGTCAGTGACAATATCCGTACAGTCCGGTCCGTCGTCTATGAGCATCGCATGGCGGGCTTAGGGGGTTGGTAAAAGTCAGACCCCCAAAAGCGGTATAAGTCGTGTCGGAGTGTAGCCCAGAACACCCTGAGATACTACCGGAATACCTACCAGTAAATCTCCTGCCTCGGCTGAGGGCTTCGTGTAATGGCTCTCCTAGACACAGCACGACCTCACCCCCAATACCGGGAGAGACGAACCCCTGAAGATCCGCTCACTGCCTCCATGTGGCTCGGGACTGTACCCAACTAAAACCTGTTTGCACGTCTCCTTTGAGCGTGGTAGGGTAGTAATCAAAGTACAGTGGGAACTCACATGAGACAAATGACGATCCTCAGGTCGATGAACTAAGCTGTACACATGTCACCTGGGAACTGCTATCTGACGTCTGGTATAATCCCAACTAGCAGGTTCCTGGCGAGTCCTGTCCGGTGTACTCATAACCTAATGAGCACCTGTATACATCTTAGGTGAACCAACTGACACCAGTGGCTTGTGAGACCGGCCACCGCCCCTCGTCGGGGTCTCGACTGTATACACTAGTCTACTCTGGAGTATCGATGCCCTGTCTCGAAACTCCCACGACTAGGGACCTTTTAAGGATGTGCTTGTAGACTACCAGCTCCCACGTATATGATCGCCCTCATACTGCTGGCAGTCAAGCATGAATCCTAGGGGCTTTATCAACGTGTAATAGCGACCTGTCTGGTCACCTAAAGCAGTACACGATGATATAGATAAACCAGATAGCATACTATCATCTTGAGTAAGACTGTCCTACCGGGATAGGTCCTCCCTCAATCATTGCAATCATGTGCCTGTGATCCAATAATTGACTATGAGGGCACTATCTCCAACAGTCTAAACAGGATGGCTCCCACTGTTTCTCGAATCCCTCCTGAAACCAAAAAGGAAGAATTAGTCGGGATCAATCTCACCGCACAATACTTACTTAACTGTTCAGCCAGGCCAGTGTCGGTACTTCGAGGGAGGTTTTCCAACGCTTTCGCGAAGTTCCTTAATTTAAGAACCTCTTTTCCCTGGGGGCTTAGCCCCGCTAACACCTTTCTAGACACCTACTAGGTTTATAGCATTGATCGTTTAGTGAGAAATTTCCCGAGGAGTAGCATATACTCACAATAGGATCGGGATCCAAATATCATCGCGTGACAAAACTGAAGGAATTCTACCAGAATCATCACACTCCAAATGGTATGCAGCACTAGCAAGTTTCAGTACTTATGAAACTCCCGATGTGGATATTTTCCCTATGCTCTTATGACCTTGACTTTGGCCAAAATATCATAAGTCACATGTCAAGTTTTACCCGTCATTCTCCAGGTTAATTTAGACCCATCCGTACATACCCTTGACTTTGGCCAAAATGGAAGTACGACTGTCCCAAACCAACGCATCTATCTAGGCTATACATGAATACCCAATAGCCACCAATCACTATGCCTTGACTTTGGCCAACATACATAGCTTGAATACTATTGACTATTCATGTGAAACGATGGAGGGCTACGAATGGTTTTGGCGAAACCGTGAACGTAGTGAACTTGATATAATCGATGGAACGAGATAGCTTTTAAAAAGAGTGGCTCAAGCTCCGCATTTAAAAGTTGGTTTTGAAAAGAACCGAGTGGTTTTTGAAAGTGTTCCAACGACTTTTACTTGGTTTATTTTCTTGCATTAGTTCTTTTAATGCGTCCCATCATTTAATCCTACCATTGCAGAAAACAACCAAAATATGACGTACGCTTATGCCATTCGCATTCGCCACGGGGCCCCGTCATTACCCGTTAGGTTACTTAACTAACGACAGAGCGGGGGCTGGGCTAGCGCGGCTGTAAAACATAAGCAACGCCTAAATAATATCATATATAGATATATTGCAATGATAGCCATTTCAGATCACAGATGAACACATTGGATATACTAGGAATCCGCAATTCGTACGAGCCTGTAACGAAAAGCAGATTACACGGTCGCGGTGAATAGCCAATACCCCACCCAAGACCCCTACGGGTGCGGCAAACTACCCGCCAAGTACCCGAAGCGGAGCAACCTCCCTCAACACCGTGAGTAGGCCACTCGGCACTTCGAGATACCCGGTAGTTTGTGCACCCCCTCCATGGGTCTATCCTAGGAGCAAAAACAGTAAAAAGAAATTATACAATGACGGCTACAACCCCGACCCGGTTGTGCGGCCATACAAATAATATTACATCAATTTACAAATTTACATGAATTGAAAGAAAAGAAAACTCTCATCTCACAACCCCCCGGCTATTCACCCGCGACAATCCAATGAATTCATATACACATACCAGCAACATTACAGATCACAGATTTGTATAACCCCACTATTCGACATATAGCGATTAGCAGACGTTCAATACAAATAACACATCACAGATATATACCCGTCAGCTTAAGTCATAAGAAACTCGATCAAAATACGGTTTGTAAAGCCCCAAAAACAAATTTTTCTTTCTGGAAAATCTGGGCAGAAAAAACATATCCCAAAAATCCCAAAATACCCCATAGAGTATTCTACAGTGAAGATGATCCACAGCCGAGTTAAAACGGCCGCGGAAGCGCGGCGGGAGCAAGCTCCTGCCGCGTTTCCGCGGCGCTTTGATGGGATCTGTGGATCGTTTTTCTGCAGTACACTATAAAAACCCTGAGTCGATTTTTGAAGCATGATTTATTATTTTTATAGCACTTTAAAAATCGACAGCAAGTTTGATTTTCGGGTGTATTTCGCGACTTTTTCTCCGATCGAATTTCTACTAACTTTGCTAATATGTTAGATAGTGTTTAACCTGGCTCTGATACCACTGTAAGTCCATGCTACCTCTCCCAGTACTTACGGGCTTGCGGAAATGATGAAAAACAATTTTTCTAGAGGTGGTAACATGGACTCAAACCGGATCTTTGTTAAACTATCTATCTAACAACCTAACTAGGTGTTGTTAACTACTCGGTTAGGGGGTTATACCTTTCTTGAACTCCTTCGTCTTCAACTCTTGATGGTGTACGGATCGGGCTCACCCTGTCGTCTCCTTGCGCCGAAAATTGATCCACCCGAAAGCTTCTACCTTTGGCTTCTTCTTCGAACTTTGAAGAAACTAGTTCACTCGGTTTGCTAAACCGTGTGAACTAGAGTGAGTAGAGGAGAGTGTGTTGGGATTTTTCTCTATGGTTCTTGCTTCTCAACACATGAGACAAGTGAACCATAGACAAGAGAGAGAGCAAGAGGAAGAGGGAGAGCTCAAGAGAATGAGAGAGCTCAAGCAAGAGAGAGAAAGCAAAAATGAGAGAATGAGTAAGACTTTTTCCCTCTTGGCTCTCATAATTCAAAGCCATCATAACAAATAATAGCAATCAAGTATTATGTGATGGTTTAAGTCAAAATAGCCATATCATTTCATGCACTCATTTTGCACAAGATAAACAAGCAAGCAAAAGTCTTTGCCATGAAATGATAGCCATTGTCATGATGATGGTCAACTAGTCCAACCAAGTCAACCGGTCAACAAAGTCAACAAGTCAACAAAGTCAACCCCTCAACAACCATGTCACTATAATACTTAATTAATATTATTGTTAATTATATTTCATATTCTCATTAGTGTTTAGCAAAAAATCAGTAGTCAACAGTCAACAACCCTAATGAGAATCCCCTGCCTTTGTCTCTCTGTCAACTGTGCATACACACCCGCATCCGCGTTCCGAGGAACACGAATACATACGAGATAAAACCAATCCCAAAACGTACACTAGGATCTGGCTTAAACCAAAGCTCGCTAGTGTTAACTGTCCGGACACTAAACGTGCACAAGAGCACGGATGTGACCGAACCCTATCGCAAAACCATGCGACCTGCCGCAAAACCATGCGACCTCTACTCTTTTGCCTAAAGGAGAATAGCTTTCTGTGTGGGACTCTAAACACTCGACACTACGCTGGCAGTGGGTTTAACCACAGACCGCAAGCGGCACTAGCTGTGCGTAACGGCCCCCAGGTAGATGCCGACAAGAAGACTGACGAGGTGAAACCCATCTGAACTCCTACTGAGCCTGAATGTGACAGTCGCCGTACAGTCCGGTATGTTCGTCTGATACATCGCAAGGCGGGCCTAGGGGGCGGTAAACGTCAGTCCCCTAATAGCGGTACAAGTCATGTCGGAGTGAAGCCCAGAACACCCTGAGATAACACTGGAAGCCTACCAGTATATCTCGCTTGCCCTGGCCAGGGACTACTCGTGTAATGGCTCTCCTAGACACAGCGCGATGTCAACCCCCAATACCGGGAGAGACGAATCCTGTTTAACCGTCACTGCCTCTAAGTGCTTCGGGACTGCACCCAACTACTACCTGTTTGCACGACT
Organism: Agapanthus africanus; assembly: GCA_030015575.1. NCBI lineage: Eukaryota > Viridiplantae > Streptophyta > Magnoliopsida > Asparagales > Amaryllidaceae > Agapanthus > Agapanthus africanus. Next base: position 793,368,533 of record JASDDO010000024.1, on the reverse strand, counting down.
CCTTTGAGCCGTGGTAGGGTAGTAATCAAAGTACAGTGGGAACACACTCGAGGCGAAGTGACAGTGTCAAGTCATCGGACTATGATGTACTCATGTCACCTGGAAAATGATAACTGACGATAGGTATAATACCAACCAATCAGTTCCTGACGAGTCCTGTCCAGTGTACTCGTAACCTAACGAGCACCCGCATACTATCTCAAGTATGACGTACTGACGGCTGTGGGACAGACCGTCCCCCTTGCTGGGATGAGAAGTGCATACGCTAGTCTACTCCGGAGTATCGATGCCCTGTCTCGATAGTCCTGCGACTAGGGATCTGTATAAGGATGTGCTTATGGATTACCCAGCCCCCACGAGTGTGACTGCCATCACAACGCTGGTAATCAAGCAAAGATCTTAAGGGCTCCATTAATGCGTATAGGTGATATAATAAAATAAACACATGTACACATTGAAGTAGAAACAAACCAAGTAGCATACTACCATTTTGAGCAAGATTGTCTATACAACTGTGAATATCCCAAGCTTCCATTAAGTAATATACAAACTAGTATGATACAGTAATGGCCTCTAGGGCATATACACTAACATAGATGTCATGCGAGCCCTTTCCAAATCAGTCTTGGGAGACATCTCTTTGGAGAGGGTGATTCCGTGACAAGCCGGTAGATTACCGCGCTTAGAATCTTCCATACTAAATCATTTTAGTATGGTGTCGATGTACCTGGACTATGAAAGTCCTAACATCCTTTTGGATCTATCACAATAGATTCGGATCCCTAGAATGTAGAAGGCATCACCCGGGTTTTTCATGGAGAACTTTTGTGACAAGAATCCCTTGACTAATTGTAGCATAGGAATGCCATTTCCTATCAAGAGAATGTCATCCACGTACAAGACGAGGAATACCACAGTTCTCTCTACAATCTTACTATATATACATTGTTCATTTGGATTTTTGATAAAGTCGAATTCTTTGACCGTCTCATCAAAGCAGATGTTCCAACTCCGCGATGCCTGCTTTAGTCCATAAATGGACTTAAGCAACTTGCACACTTTCCCGCTGCTCCCACTCCGAATGAAACTCTCTGGCTGATCCATATAGACACACTCTTCCAAATATCCATTTAGGAAAGCCGTCTTTACGTCCATCTGCCAGATCTCATAATCGTGGAAGGCGCAATGGCAAGAAGGATCCGAATGGATTTGAGCATAGCCACAGGAGAAAAAGTTTCATCATAGTCCAAACCAGGTCTTTGACGAAAACCTTTCGCAACAAGTCTAGCCTTATAAGTTTCAACCTGTCCGTCTACACCAATCTTCTTTTTGAAGATCCATTTGCAGCCGACGGGGTTTACCCCTTCTGGAGCAAAGTCCAAAGTCCATACTTTGTTGGTGTACATGGACTCCATCTCGGCCCGCATTGCATCTAGCCATTTTACCGAGTCGCCGCTCTGAATGGCTTGCTGGAAGCTAGTTGGCTCATCATTATCAATGATGTAATCCTCTCTATCCCCGTCTATGAGAAAACCGTAGTATCTCTCGGGCGGATGAGACTGCTTACTAATTCTGCGGAGTGGCGCTGGGGTGTCCGGTTCTTCTGAAATTTCTGGTTCCACTATGCTTTCAGTAATAGCTTGTGTTTCTGGAATTTCTTCCAGTTCTATTGCGCTCCCACTTATCTGATTTTCAAAAAATTCAGTTTCCAAGAAGCGGGCATGACGAGAAACAAAGACCTTTTGTTCCTATGCATAATAGAAAAGATATCCCTTGGAGTTCTTTAGGTATCCCACATAAGCTACTAGCCCACTATGCTTCCATTGCTCCCACTGACTACAATAACCTTCTGGCAGAGTCATATACACGTGCACTTCTAAAACTAATTTAGAACGATGTTATACTCATCCTCCTGCCAGATCTCATAGTCTAGAACATCAGTAGTGTCAAGTTTGGGTAATCAAAAACTTCCCTGTCACCGTCTTTGAGGAGACCGAAGTACCTCTCGGGTGCCTGAGGTTACCCACCAAATCTGCGGAGTGGCTAATGGATTGTCGAAACCATTTGAATTCTCAGGTTCTATTAAATTTATAGTAATCGTTTGTGGTTCTGGAATCACTTCCAGTTCTACCATACTCCCACTAATGTTTTCTGAAAAGAATCCATTTTACCTAAACTGTGGCGAGTCAAGAACAATATAACTATTAATCTTCCTGATGGTAGAATGTTAACCCTCGTCAAAGCCCGGGATAACCCACAAACTGCTTTTACTGAAACGTGCCTTGAGTTTGTCCAGATTCTGGTTTTAAGCATCAGCCGGACTACTCCATATACCTTAATATTGTTAAGATATAAATCCATTCTATATCCAGTATATAGAAACTGAGGCACTAATTTAATTGGAACCAGATTCAAAAATCATGCATCTGTTTCCAGTACATACCAACCAAATGGAAGGAGGCCAAACAGCATTACTCATCAAGGAATACATCCACGCATGAGTAACCTGAAAGAGAACAAGTTCTCAAAACTATTACTTACAACGGAATATCAAACACAAGTATCTACATTTTCGATCACCTTAAAGAATCCTGATACTTGCAATATATGGTGTTGGATATATGTATGCCCTAGAGGCCATTATTTGTATAGTGGATGCTTGGAAATGTATATATAGAAACAACTTTCTTGCTCGACATGATAGTATGCTATCAGGTTGCTCTTTATCTTAACATGTTCACTTGATTGTGTTTACTGTTCATTTGATACATGTTGATAAAACCCTTAGGACATCAGCTTGACAACCATGATTATGATACAGATCATACTAGTGGGGAATGTGTAGTCTATAAGCATATCCTTAATTGTTCCTAGTCGTGGGTGTATCGAGACGCGGCATCGATATTCCAGAGTAGACTAGTGTATACGTTTCTTGACCCAGTTGAGGGGGCGATGGATGATCCCATATTCATTGGTGTTTGACATCAGAGATTGTATATAGGTGCTCATTGGAGGCTGAGTACACGGAACGGACTCACCGAGAACTCCTATATGGTATTATAGCTATCGTCAAATAGAAGTTCTCTGGTAACACTAGTCTGTAGACCCGAGATCGTCATAGAGCCTTGTGTGTTTCCCACTGTGCTTTGATTTCCACCCTACCACGGCTCTACTGAGTCATGCAAATAGGTGGCTTTTGGGTACAGTCCTGAGACACACGGAGGCAATGAGTGCTAGGAGGAGTTTCGTCTCTCCTGGTATTGGGAGTTGATGTTGTACTATGCGCGATTGGTTATAACTGGAAGTCCCTGGCCAGGGCTGATGAGATTTACTGATAAGTGTTTTCAGTAGTTTCTCGACCTGTTATAGGCCACACACCGGCATGAATTATTAAGTTGTTGGGGCTTGACGATTCCATTCCCAGACTCAATATGCAATATATCAGACGAAAAGACCGGACTGTACGGTAATTGTTGCTGGTTGGCTCTACGGGAGTTTGAACAAGTTCGCTTGTTATTCTATTCGCTCAATATCTGGGTAGCCGTTATGTGCAGCTAGTATCGCTGACGTTTTGTGGGTATCTGATATGATCACTGCCTACTGCTAGCGTATTGACGAGTCTTAGAGTCCCACATAGGGGTTTCAGAGCTCAAGCGAAAAGAAGTGGGGCACATATGCAGATATGTGCGGGAGCTTAATTAAATACGAGTATATGATACCGTATTTTAATCTAGTGTATTTTATTAGTCGGGTTATATGTGATATGACCGGGTTATTAAATCAAGTGTTGATTTAATACAAAGATCAATTACTCATTTATAATTCCTTTCTTTATGCATGTGTGTGTGTGTGTATTTGTGTTTATATATGTGTGTGTGTGCGCGCGCGTGTGTCATGGTGGATGATACATTGGACATGGCTATACTAGACTCACATGGGCATATATTAGATATTTATTTTTGTGAAAATGGAAAATGGAAAATAGAATAATGAGTCATGGTTTCTACACTCTTCTTAAAAATATCTCAACCATGGTTGATTATTTTATTCCTCCACTCACTTACAAATATCTAAGATATTTTCTATGCTTCATGAATTGTGATTGTGATCACTCTCATTATCAAAAAGCAAAGTCATTAGTTCATCTTCTTCCTCTTAGCTCTCTAGCCTTTTCTATGTTAGTAAAAATGAAAGAAAAAGAGAGGTCTTTGAGTGAGAAAAATCCCACTTCATCAATCAATATTAGTCTAGAAAACTTGTATAGGTTGTTAGCTTCACTTCATCTTATTTTAGTGAAGCTAGAGCTTGAGTGTAAGGAACTCCGGGTGGATCATCGTGGACATCGAAGACTTCAAGCGGAATTGTTCTAAGCTTCAAGTAGAGCCAATAGGAGCCCAAGGACTTCTACACGGAGCCATTGAAGAGAAGGAGTGGTCTACAAAGGTTATAGTTCTCTTTCTTTTAGTGTTAGACACTCTTTGTATTTGATACTTACCTTAATCTCTAGTTCGATTCGTGGTTTGTGTGTTTTAGCTCTCTAATTTTTTAAAATACACCACATATTGTTGTTTAAACACTAGTAGAGGTGCTAAGACACACTTACATATGGTTCTATACTTTATTCTTATACATATATCTTCTCAATATCTGGACCTTATATTTCAACGAAATACTTATCTAGAACTGGAGAAGTCATGAGTAAACAGAATATAGTACGAGTACCAACCCTTTTATCCTAACGGATATCGGACAACATACAATACTTTATATAAGTCCACTAAGTTTAATAACTCAATCCCTATGCGTCGTAGGTTGAAAAACTGTACTATGGTTAAGAAGAATTACACCACTGTTGAATACTCCTTACCTACCATCAAATGATATAGGTAAATGTCATAGACATAATTTCAAAAACTTATATCTCACTTTATAAAATAAACATATGGATATATCAGTTTGAAATTGGTGCATAACAACGGATATTCAAAACCAAATATTTGTCGTCAAGCAAAACACAGGTGATTTACTCAAATATCACCAATTACAAAGAATTCTGATATATATTGAGGATCTCATCATCCAATTCCCAATATCTTACTCCTACTCATCATCTGTAATGCCATACAGATGTAAGAATCAAATTTGGTAAATACATATCCTGGAGTTAGAATCTAATTGGGAAAACAGTTTTCAATTAACACCGCACAGTGAAACTGAAACATGAAAATATTTCGAAAGGGTAACCGGGTATTCCTAGTAATGCCTCTTCCACTATCTAGATTCATGACAGTAACCATATACTTTCTTGCCCTCACTCCAATCCCTTTATATGTCTTTACTTATTACCTTCTGTACACCATACTTAGGCTAATTGATTTTCTTCCTCCCCTACCCTTCGGCACCAGACTAAGGTTTGAAAGAAGACTATCCAATAAGTGCAATAGGTGTACTCTTCTAATACCAGGAGCCCTTGCAACCTGAGAGAAGGTAAAGAGAAAAGACAACTGTATAATCCTATTCTATTTCTCCTGAACCAGAATTCATTCTCGAACTGGAACAAGTTCCTTCGAGTTTATATGTAACTATACGATGGCATATCCAAGCAATATGGATCTTCGTAGCGATGCGAAGTGTTCTGGAGAAATGCAAAGGTGAAGTAGGAGTGGAAGGGGTATACGCGGTTTTGTCATGAATGATAGCAGTCACAATTTCCTTTTGCGCTTACTCTAATCCCTTTATATGTCTTTACTTATTACCTTCTATACACCACACTTAGGCTAATTGGTTTTCTTCCTTCCCTACCTTTCGGCACCTGCCTATGATTTGGAAGAAGACTATCCAATAAACGCAATAGGTGTACTCTCCTAATCCTAGGAGCTCTCGCAACCTGAGAGAAGGTAAAGGAAAAAGACAACCGAATAATCCTATTCAATTTCTTCAGAACTAGAATCCATCCTCGAACTGGAACAAGTTCCTTCGATTTCGTATGTAACTATACGATGGAATATCCAAGCAATATGGATTTTCGTAGTGATACGAAGTGTTTCGGAGAAATGCAAAGGGGGTGTAGGATTGGCAATGCTATATGCGACTCCGTGACAATCCAAAAGCTAAAGTGTTTTAAGAAGCTTCGGTTAACTTGGTTCATGAGTTTTAGTTTAAGGTCAGGCCATGATCGCAGCCAAAGAGAGAGAGAAAAGAAACACTCAGCGTGCACTCTAACCTAGATCAGATTGTCTCCCACAGTTTCCTCGAATTCTCCTTCAAATCTTAAAAGGAGAGTTAGTCGGGATTATCTCAAATCACCCGAGGAGTAATCTTATTCATCAGTGGGAATCGGGATCCAACAATCATTGCATAATAACTTGATGGAAGCCACTCAAGTCACCACACTGCAGAAGGTATGCGCATGCCTGGCAAGTTTCCTGTATGTTTGAAACTCCCGATGTGGTTTTTACCCCTAGCGCTTATGACCTTGATTTTGGCCAACAAATCGTAACATGCAAGTCAAGTTCTACCCGTCATTATCCTGATTGATTTAGACCTACCCGCACACACCATTGACTTTGGCCAACAAAGTGGTACGACTATCCTAAACCAATGCATTTACTAATGCTACGGATAAGCAACACACAGGTACCATTCACGATGCCTTGACTTTGGCCAACAAACACCGCATGAATACTATGTGCTACTTATTCGAAACGAAAGAGGGCTACGGCTAATTTTTGTCTAAAAACCTTTAACATAATGAACTTGATATCGTTGAAGGAACCGAGTGGTTTTACAAAAATATAGTGGCGCAAACTTTTGCTAAAGGGGTCACTCCCTGTGAAGGGATCTTGGCTCTTTCCTCATCGAATGAGGTGCAGGATATTCCAAACCGAATACCACAATGCAAAGAAAAAGAATCGACTATAGTGAAGTTATTACACCGACGCCAACTTTTTCCCAAGAGGTCACTCCCTGTGAAGGGATCTCGGCTCCTTCCTCGTCGAATGAGGTGCTGGATATTCATAACCGAATACCGCTGTGAAAAGCAAAAAGAAACGTCTGTAATGTCAGTTTTTAAAAACTTGGTTCCAACAACATCATATAGGTTTGTTTTCCTTGCATTAATCAGAATTAATGCAGTCCCATCAATTAAACCATATCACACCAGAAAAGAACGAAAATACAATGTACGTATATGCCATCCGCATTCACCATGGGGCCCTGTCATGCACCGTTAGGTTACTTAACTAACGGCAGAGCGGGGGTTGGACTAGCACGGGTGCAAAACATATACAACATCTACTAGTATATATATAAATATATATAACATTTGTCCTAGGCATGATATAAGCAACATCACAGAATAGCGATAAGCATCACAGAATCATGGATAATCTGGGAGCCCCGGGTTTCCTTTGAGTCGCAAATGAAACCCGACGTTCTCCTGGTCGTGTGAATAGCATGTGCAATGAAAATCTGGACCACTACGGGTGCGGCAAGTTACCCGCCAATCCCAGAAGTGAGGCAACCCCAATCAACAAAGTGAATGGGCCACCCAGCACTTCACGGAATCCGGTAACTTGAGCACCCTTCCGTGGGTCACCCTGTACCCCCTACGAATGCGGCGAATAGCCCGCCAATTCTAGAGTGAGGTCCCCTCCGTCTTAACACCATGAGATGCGGGCTCGTTGCCCTCTAGAATCCGGCTATTCGAGCACTCTATCGCGGGATAATCCTAGTACATAAAAGAAATGCATATACAATGGAGACATCGACCTCAACCCGGTCGTGTCCCAATAAAAGAATATACAATCTGGCAGAGATGGCAGTCCACATGTCGGACGCTCGCCCTGTAATAACGAATATACAAATGAATTTGAACTGTACTACTATCACTGCACCATAGGCTATCCACCATGAGAAACCAATCCACAATATCAGCACATCACAAAACATCAACGTGAATATCACATTCGCAAACCTGCCTAGTCGAACAAATAGCAACTAGTCAGGTTGTACCGCTCAAATTATATTCACAGTCGCAGATATATCACATGCACGGATAAACACACATTTAAAATTTCGATCGACTAAACTATCCATAATTGGCCCCAAATGCAATCCAACACTCAAACAAATCTGGGCCAAAACCATATGTACCAAAAATCATATTTCCAAGCAATAGAGTGCCAAAAGAAATTTAGTGCACCATGGCCATAAATGTACCGTAGAACCGCGGCCAATGTGCTCATTATGCGGTGGTTCCGCGGCTATTTGTTTTGGTCACGTGCCGAAATTTCTTTAGGTTCTTTAAAATTGCCTGCATGTATTTTTAAGACCCTCTGAAAAAAATTTGAACATATTTTAAAATCGGCAGCAAACATGTCAAATTGGAAAAAGGATTTAGAAATTTGGGTCGATCGATATTTTAACCTTGTGCAAACAAGCTAGTAGGGTTTATGGGGTGGCTCTGATACCATGTTGGGTTACGCCGACGTCCTAGCCATCTAATGCGGCCGATGCGGAACATAAACTGGCGTTTAAAATCTTGGCGATAACGAAACCCGCCCGTAACGACCCATAAACCCTAAATTAGCAAACAAACTAAAGAGCTAAACTAAGTGATAGAAGCGTTATACCGAATGATCCATGTCCTTCAGTCTTCTACCATCTTTGTAAGCTTCTAGAGGCGTCATGGATCGAGTTTGGCCTCCGGTATCCTTCCATCGAAGATGATCCACATGAGAATTTGTAGTTCGAGCTCCAACCTCAAAGCCGAGGTAACTAGGGTACCTAGTTCGCTAAACTAGATAGCCTAAAGATGTATAGTCTAATGATGGATTAATATGTCTCATGACACCCAAGGTTTCTCAACACATGAGACTTTTAGGGTGGAGGTAGAAGAAGAAGCTTGAGGGAGATGAGAGTGTTGTAGTGAAGCAAACATGAAAATGGCTAAGTGTTGTGAACACGAGAAAAGAATCAAGCCTAAAAAAATATCTCACAACATAACACAAATATCAAGCATGCCACAATAGTAACTCATGAGTCACACCATGAGTCACCCCATGAGTCACTAAGTAGCCATGCTACAATAAATGCAAATGCACAACTCATCCCTCCACCTCATTTAACCATTTAAGCAAAATGATTAAAACAAAAATGAGGTGACATCTTCTAGAAGCACCTTGTAATAAATTACAAGAATACCCCTCATCCGTATATACATACCCGTATCCGTATTCCGAAAAATACGAATACAAAGAGACGAAAATAATCCAACAATATAATACTAGAATCCGGCCACTAATATTATCCGTCCGAATCATGATACGTGCATAAGTGCACGTATATGATCGAACCCTGCCGTAAGACCATACGGCCTCTATATCGTTTCGCCCGAAGCAGGGAAACCCTCTGTGTGGGACTCTAAAGACTCGTCAATACGCTGGCAGTGGGTTTAACCACAAACACTCCAGCGACACTAGCTGTACGTAACCGCTACCCAGGTATTAAGCGAAAGGAAGGTCGATGAGCAAACTCATACGAACCCCTACAGAGCTTGTCCGTGACAATATTCGTACAGTCTAGTCCGTTCGTCTAAGAATATCGCATATCGGGTCTAAAGGGTGGATAAAGTCAAACCCCTAATAACGCGATATTTCATGTCGGTATGAAGCCTATCACCAACTGAGAAACTACTGATCCAAATCAATAATTCTCATCCACTTTGGCCAAGGATTTCTGGTGATGGCCACCCGTGTACAATGCGACATCAACCCCCAATACCAGGAGAGACGAATCCCCGACGATCTGCTCACTGCCTCCATGTGGCTCGGGACTGTACCCAACTAAAATCTGTTTGCACGACTTCAAGAATATTATATTCCATGTAGGATGAGGGTGCAATATTTACGCATATGGAGGTAATTAATTAAACCAATTTAAATATGGGTCAAATTTAATTATTAGGAGGTACCACAATAAGCATGCAGAAATATTTTTAACATTATTTTAATATAAGATTGGGGATTAGGATTTGAAACTAAGATCATTTAAAAGAAAGAAGATGACAGATAAGTGGAGAAAGGCGGATCCTACCTTTGGTTTGAGTTGGATGTCGATGGGTCGAAAATGTAGACTCGTACTAAATCCCCAATAACTCCGCGCTTGGATTTTCCTCAATTCTTGGGTGGAACCACAACGTCGGCGTCGTCGATACGAAGGCCTAGGTATTTTTTTTCAGAATTTTCAGAATTCTGATGTGAGAGAAATTAGAGTTTGAAGGTCTCTATTTATAGGGACTTTTCCCCAACCATAAAATCCAAAAAATCTGTCAAAATCCCCCCAAAAATCTGCGTCCAATGATTTGCCCATGGTTCTGCCGCCGCCGCTATGATTCATAGCCGTTGGATTTGAATCCAACGGCCTAGAGGCCGCCGCCACTCGCCACGCGTCCATGAGGCGTGGTTTTGTAAGTCGACGTTAGACACCCCACGAGTTGCGGGGAGGTAGAATAGGTAAAACAATCATTTTTGTTTAAACTAACATCGACTAACTTACGGATCTTTGCCAAACCCTAACTAACAACATCATAGGAGGGATTAGCTACTATGAAAGAAGATTATACCTAATGAACCAAGTCCTTCTTGTTCTCGTTGACCACCTCCTCGTCGGCCTCCTCTTTATGATAGAAGATCCACCCGAGAGCTACTTCTCCAAGCTTAACCTCTAATCTTGAGGCAACTAAGTAACTATGAGTGCTAATCAAAGCAACCTAGAAGATATAGAAGAGGATTAGGGATTAATAAGTCTTGCTAACCCTTGATCACAACACATGAGAGGTTAGGGTTAGGGTTTGAAAAGAGAGAGCTTGAGGAGAGAGAATGTGATAATAATTATGAAATGGAAATTAACTCATTTGTGTATATATATGAAGCATAAAATATCTTGCACAAAATATAATTTGCACAAATATCTTCATGCTTCATTTAATACATAATGAATCATCTAGTGAGTCATTAAAAGCATTAATGCTTCATTAACTCTTTTGATGAATCATCTCCATTTAATACATATAACACCTAAGCTCTCCACCTCATCAACCTTCTAGAAGCTTCTCAACAATTTACGAGAACGCCCCTCCTATCCGTGAAAACACAGAAATACTGAGACTGTATAAATCCAACAATCCAATACTAGAATCTGGCTTAAACTAAAGCCCGCTAGTAAAAACTGTCCGAACATCGTATGTGCGTGAAAACACGTATGTGTCCGAACCCTGTCGTAAAACCATACGACCTCTATATCGTTTCGCCCGAAGCAGGGAAACTCTCTGTGTGGGACTCTAAAGACTCGACTACTACGCTGGCAGTGGGTTTAACCACAGGACGCAAGCGATACTAGCTGTACGTAACGGTCCCCAGGTAGATGTCGATAAGAAGGCTGATGAGGAAACCCATCCGAACTCCAACTGAGCCTGATGTGACAATCTCCGTACAGTCTGGTCTGTTCGCCTAGGACTATCGCATATCCGGCCTAGGGGGCGGCAAGCGTCAGTCCCCTAAAAGCGGTATAAGTCGTGTCGGAGCGAAGCCCATTACACCTTGAGAAACTACTGGAAAACCTAGCAGTAAATCTCGCTTGCCCTGGCCAGGGACTTTGCGTAATGGCTCTCCAAACACAGCGCGATATCAACTCCAAATACCGGGAGAGACGAATCATGTCTAACTGCCACTGCCTCCAAGTGCTTCTGGACTGCACCCAACTGCTACCTTTTGCACGACTCCTTTGAGCCGTGGTTAGGTAGCAATCTAAGAACAGTGGGAACACACTCGAGGCGAAGCAGCAATGTCAAGTCTGCGGACTATGCTGTACTCATGTCACCTGGGAACTGTTAACTGACGACGGGTATAATACCAACCAACAGTTCCCTGCGAGTCTTGTCCGGTGTACCCGTAACCCAACGAGCACCTATACTATCTCCAGTACGACGTACTGATAGATGTGGGATGGACCATCTCCCCAACTGGGATGAGAAGCGTACACACTAGTCAATCCGGAGTATCGATGCCATGTCTCGATAATCCTACGACTAGGGACCTGAAAAAGGATGTGCTTGTAGACTACCCAGCCCCTACTAGTGTAACTTCCATCACAACGCTGGTAGTCAAGCAAGATCCTAAGGGCTCTATCAATACGTACACACATATTAAGATAGATATAAACCAAGTAGCATACTACCATATTTAGCAAGACTGCTAATATAACTGTGAATATCCCAATCTTCCATTAAGTAATATACAAGCTAGTATGATACAATAATGGCCCCTAGGGCATAAAAACTAACAATCTCCCACTTGCACTAGGGCCATGTACTGGCATATCGAAGACCGATCATCTCGAGTAGCCTCTCGAACTGAATCTGAGGTAAGGCCTTTGTGAATGGATCAGCAGTGTTCTCATCTGTAGCAACTCTCCGGACCTCGATCTCCCGGCGATCTATGATCTCCCCGATCAGGTGATACCGCCTTAAGATATGTCTGTACTTCTGATGGGACCTGGGTTCCTTTGCTAAAGCTATAGCTCCGTTGTTGTCGCAATACAGCGTTATTGGATCAACAATGGTAGGAACCACCTGAAGTTCTGTTAGGAACTTCTTCATCCAGACCGCTTCTTTTGCAGCATCGCAAGCAGCAATATACTCCACTTCCATCGTCGAGTCAGCAACGGTGTCCTGCTTGGAACTCTTCCAGCACACCGCCCCTCCATTGAGGGTAAAGACATAACCTGACATGAACTTGGAGTCATCCTTGTTACTCTGGAAGCTGGAATCAGCAAAGGCCTCGATCTTGAGGTCTTTTCCGCCGTAAACCAAGAACATCTCCTTAGTCCTTCTCAGGTACTTGAGAATGTTCTTTACTGCTATCCAGTGCTTCTCCCCTGGGTCTGACTGATACCTGCTTACCAGGCTTAGTGCGTAAGCTACATCTGGTCTGGTGCACAACATCGCATACATTATAGAGCCTACCGCAGAAGCGTAGGGTATAACTGACATGCGATCCCTTTCCAAATCAATCTTGGGAGATATCTCTTTGGAGAGGGTGATTCCGTGACAAGCCGGTAAACTACCGCGCTTAGAATCTTCCATACTGAATCTTTTCAGTATAGTGTTGATATACCTGGACTGCGAAAGTCCCAACATCCTCTTGGATCTATCACGATAGATCCGGATCCCCAGAATGTAAGAGGCATCACCCAGGTCTCTCATGGAGAACCTGTGTGATAAGAATCCTTTGACAGATTGTAGCATAGGAATGTCATTTCCTATTAAGAGAATGTCATCCACGTACAAGACGAGGAATACGACAGTTCGTGCTACAATTTTACTACATATACATGGTTCATCTGGATTTTTGATAAAGCCATATTCTTTGACCGTTTCATCAAAACAGATGTTCCGACTCCGCGATGCCTGCTTCAGTCCATAAATGGACTTAAGCAACTTGCACACTTTCCCGCTGCTCCCACTCTGATTGAAACCTTCTGGCTGATCCATATAGACGCACTCTTCTAAATTACCATTTAAAAAAGTCGTCTTTACGTCCATCTGCCAGATCTCATAATCATGGAAGGCAGCAATGGCAAGAAGGATACGAATGGATTTGAGCATAGCCACTGGAGAAAAAGTTTCGTCATAGTCCAAACCAGTTCTTTGACGAAAACCCTTTGCAACAAGTCTAGCCTTATAGGTTTCCACCTGTCCATCTACACCAATCTTTTTCTTGAAAATACACTTGCATCCTATGGGTTTTACCCCATGTGGAGCAAAGTCCAAAGTCTATACTTTATTGGTGTACATGTACTCCATTTCGTTCCGCATTTCATCCAGCCATCTTACCGAGTTGCCGCTCTGGATGGCCTGCTGGAAGCTAGTAGGTTCATCATCATCAATGACGCAATCCTCTCTATCCCCATCTATGAGAAAACTGTAGTATCTCTCAGGCGGATGAGACGGTCTACTACTCCTGCGGAGAGGTGTGGGAATGTCCTGTTCTTCTTGAACTACCGGTTCTACCAAACTTTCAGTAATAGTTTGTGGTTCTGGAATTTCTTCCAGTTCTATTGCGCTCCCACTTGTTTCCTTTCCTAAAAACTGCTGTTCTAGAAAATAGGCATGACGAGAAACAAAAACCTTTTGTTCCTCTGCGTAATAGAAGAAATACCCCTTGGAGTTCTTTGGATATCCCACAAACTTACACTGTACAGATCGTGCCTCGAGTTTGTCCGCATGCTGCTTTTTTATAAAAGCTGGACATCCCCATATCTTCAGATACTGAAGATAGGGTTTCTTCCCACTCCACATCTGATATGGCATGGTTGGCACAGTCTTGGTAGGAGCCCTGTTCAAAAGATATGCCGCTGATTCTAGCGCATAACCCCAGAAAGATCGCGGTAACTCAGCATTACTCATCATGGAACGTACTATATCCAATAGGGTTCGATTCCGTCTCTCCGATACACCGTTGTACTGTGGAGTGTATGGAGGAGTAAGCTGAGAGAGAATTCCTTTCTCTTTTAGGTAACCTAGGAACTCGGCACTTAAGTATTCACCATCTCGATCAGATCTCAGTGTCTTGATACTTTTGCCGGTTTGGTTTTCTACTTCATTCTTATACTCTTGGAATTTCTCAAAGGCCTCGGATTTATGTTTCATCAAGAAAATGAATCCGTACCTAGAGTAATCATCCGTAAAAGTAATGAAATATGAAAAACCACCTCTTGCATGTGTAGACATTGGACCACATGCATCGCTGTGTATGAGTCCTAAGAGCTCGCTCGCTCTTAGGACATGTCCAGTGAATGGAGTCTTTTTCATCTTTCCTTTGAGACATGATTGACAAGTGGCATAAGATTGATATTCGAACGAATCCAAATATCCTTCTCTATGTAACTTAGTTAACCTTGTCTCATTGATGTGACCTAATCTACAATACCATAAGAAAGCCTTATTTATATCTGGAGACTTTCTTTTTAGTGTGTTCTAGACATTGAAAATCTGTAATTGGTTTAACACATATATACCGTTATCTAGTGTACCGAACCCAATCAAACTATGATTAAGGTGGATGTTAAAAACATCGCTTACAAACGTGAAATCATAACCTACTTTTGATAACAACGAAACTGATATGATATTACACGTTAAACTGGGTACACAAAAACAGTTATGCAAAACCAAAATATGTCCACTCGTCAATCCAAGGTGATAATCCCCTACGGACACAGCACCTACGCTAGCTCCGTCAGCAACCTGGAGGGTCATATCACCGACCTTCAGCATTCTACGGTTTCTCAGTGCCTGCAATGAATTGCATATATGAGATCCTGATCCAGTATCCAATACCCAGAAAGTAGAGTTGATTGACAGACAATTCTCAATTACAAACACACCTGAAGTCGAAGCCACAGCTTGCTTCGGTTCCTGGTTCTTGGCAATCCAAGCTTTGCAATCTTTCTTCCAGTGCCCTTTCCTACGACAGTGGAAGCACTCGTCCTTTGCCACTACTGGCACCGCAACCTTTGCTTTTCCCTTAACTCCCACCTTACCAACACCTCCTCTAGGTTTGGTAGCGGCCTTCTTCTTCCTTCCTTTGGCCCTAGCCTTGGACCCGGAAGAGGAAGCACCGCGAACAAACATAGCGGGCGTTTCCCTTGCCTTCTGCAAGGTGCCCTCTGCACTCCTTAACATGTTAAGGAGTTCTGGAAGATCAACTTCTTTTCCTTGAATGTTGAAATTCAGAATAAACTGGGCGTAGGTGGAAGGAAGGGACTGAAGAACCAAGTCTGTATAGAGCTCGTTCTCCAAAGTCGTCCCGAGGTCCGCGAGCTCTTCTATATAGCCAATCATCTTAAGGACATGTTTTCCTACAAATGATCCGACAGCCAGCCTCGACTGAAACAAGTTCTTCGTGGTCTCGTATCTAGCTATACGAGATTGCTCTCTATACAGATCCTTTGTATGGAGAAGTATGGATTCAAGATCCATATCCTCGTGCCTCCTCTGATGTTCATTATTCATAGAGGCAAGCACGATGCATTTGGCCTTCGCGCAATCTAACTCCCAGGTCTTGTGGATTTCCTTATCCGCAATACTGGATTTTGGACCAGGGACAGCAGGTGCCTTAGTAATAAGGACATACCCCAATTTGTCATAAGTCAAAGCCATTTTGATATTCCGCAGCCAATCTTTATAGTTTGGCCCTGTCAGTATATTTTTTTCTAATAGTAACTTAAGGCCTGTCATGTTCTGGGTCGCTGCAATTAGGAGAGAGAGGGAACACTTTAACATGATGCTCTTGCAAGTTTAGAGTGGTTTTTAGTTTATCTAAACTGGATGGCTCCCACTGTTTCTCGAATCCCTCCTCAAACCAAAAAGGAAGAACTAGCCAGGACTATTCTCACCGTACAATACTTGCTTAACCGTTCAGCCAGGCGGTGTCGGTACTTCGAGGGAGGCTTTCCAACGCTTTCACGAAGTTCCTTAATTAAATAACCTCTTTTCTCTGGGGGCGTAGCCCCGCTGACACCTTTCTCGGCACCTACTTGGTTTATAGCATTGATTGTTAAGTGACGAATCTCCTGATGAGTAGCGGATACTCACAGTAGAATCGGGATCCAAATATCATCATGTGATAAAGCTGAAGGAGTCCTACCAAAATTATCACACTCCAAATGGTATGCATCTCTTTGCAAATTTCAGTTTCTTTAGAAATTCCCGACATAAATTTCTTCCCCATGCTCTTATGACCTTGGCGTTGGTCAAAATGTTATAAGTCACATGTCAGGTTCTACCCATCATTATCTTATTAATTTGAACCCATCCGTACATACCCCTGATGTTGGTCAAATGATAATACGACTGTCCCAAACTAATTCATCTATCTATGCAACAAATGAATACCCAGCAGCTACCAAATACTATGCCTTGGCGTTGGTCAAAATACATAGCTTGAATACTACTGAATACCCAAATGAAATGACGGAGGGCTACGAATGGTTTTGGCAAAACCATGAACGTAGTGAACTTGATATGATCGAAGGAACCTGATAGCTTTTAAAAGGAGTGGTTAAAGCTCCACAATTAAAAATATCTTCTGTTTTAAAAATAACCGAGTGGTTTCTTTTAAACTGTAAGTGCACGGCGGCGCCCCGGCCGTCAATCCAACGCCGGAATGCGGTAACGGTGAATAACTTAAATTTTGCGGACTTAGCAAACCGGCACCACCGCGCACCAAACACCCGGATCGAACCATTAACAAGTCTAAGCTAACTAGAAGATGGGTTAGAGATATACCGACGATCCAAGTCCTCCGGTCTTCTCGTCATGGTCCCGATCTCCTGCGGAAAAGTCCCGTCTCCTCCTCGTCGCCGGAAGTGCACCACATCGCCTACATTGTTTACGGGCTCCCACCTCAATGCCGAGGCAACTCGGGCACGAAGCCGGCTACTCGACATGCCCAAGGATCGCTGTAGAATGTGTAGTGAGCTATATTGTCTCTATTAGGGTTGAAGGAGTTGCCATATGGTGGAGGAAAAGATACAAGCTTTTGGAGAGGAGCTAAAAAGACTTTTGCCAAACCAAAATGAGTGTAATTCCCTCATCTAAAAATTGGGACAGCCCCCAATGAGGCAAGGCCGGCCATGACAAAGAGAGGAGGGTGAGAATGGAGAGTCAAGAGAGTAACCCCAAGAGGGAGCCATTCTCATCTCATACCAAAAAGGGAGAGAGAGGAAAGCTATCATGCAAAAGAAATGATAGCAAGGAAAGTCCAACACTCCAACACCAATGATCATCCATCATCAACAACAATCCCAACACTCTACCAACAACCATGACTAAAACCATGATGATAAAGAAAGTCAAGCAATCATGAGTTTATGAAGTCAAATGATGGGACGAGAATCATGTCATGATAATAAGCAAAGAACCCCCTCCACAAACACTCATTTGCATCAATGCAAATAAGCCCTCCTCCACCAATCTTCGGCCAATGAACGGAACAATGGAAATTGGCCGAAACGGAAAGCAAACTGGCAACTCCAAAAAACTGGTCCCGTAATAAATTACAGGAAAACCCCGATACTGTGCATACACACCCGCATCTGTATTTCGACCGAAATACAAATGCAATGAGACAAAATCTACACTGTACTATACTAGGATCCGGCTTATACCAAAACCGGCTAGTAATATCCGTTCGATCCTGATCCGTGCAATACCGCACGTATCTGATCAAACCCTGCCATATATGCATACGGCCTATAGTACAGACTGTCCGATCCTGATCCGTGCAATACCGCACGTATCTGATCGGACCTTGCCATATCTCCATACGGCCTCTACAACCTTTCGTCCGAAAGCTGAGTTACTGTAAGTGTGGTGGACTCTAAAGACTCGTCAATACTATGGCTGTGGATTTAACCACTAGCACGTCAGAGGTATATGCCAATACATGACGGGCCACCAGCTATTGACCAAAAGGGACGTCGATGAGGAAGCTCACCACGACACCCAACAGAGCCTGTCAGTGACAATATCCGTGCAGTCCGGTCCGTTCGTCTATGAGTATCGCATGGCGGGCCTAGGGGGTTGGTAAAAGTCAGACCCCCAAAAGCGGTACAAGTCGTGTCGGAGTGTAGCCCAGAACACCCTGAGATACTACTGGAATACCTACCAGTAAATCTCCTTGCCTTGGCCAAGGACTTTGTGTAATGGCTCTCCTAGACACAGCACGACCTCACCCCCAATACCGAGAGAGACGAACCCCTGAAGATACGCTCACTGCCTCCATGTGGCTCGGGACTGTACCCAACTAAAACCTGTTTGCACGACTCCTTTGAGCCGTGGTAGGGTAGTAATCAAAGTACAGTGGGAACTCACACGAGACAAATGACGATCCCCAGGTCGATGAACTAACCTGCACACATGTCACCAGGGAACTGCCATCTGACGTCTGGTATATGACCAACTAGCATGTTCCCGGCGAGTCCTGTCCGGTGTACTCATAACCCAATGAGCACCTGTATACATCTTAGGTGATCCAACTGACACCAGTGGCTTGTGAGACCGGCCACCGCCTCTCGTCGGGGTCTCGACTGTATACACTAGTCTACTAATGGAGTATCGATGCCCGGTCTCGAAACTCCCACAACTAGGGACCTTTTAAGGATATGCTTGTAGACACCCAGCTCCCACTTATATGATCGCCCTCATACTGCTGGTGGTCAAGCATGAATCCTAGGGGCTCTATCAACGTGTAATAGCGACGTGTCAGGTCACCTAAAGCAGTACACGATGATAAAGGTAAACCAGATAGCATACTATCATCTCGAGTAAGACTGTCCTACCGGGATAGGTCCTCCCACAATCATTATAATCACGTACCTGTGACCTAATAATTGACTCTGAGGGCACTATCTCCAACATAAACTGTTCCAACGATTCAACTTTGGTTTATTTTCTTTGCAATAATATAATGCGTCCCATAATTAACCTATCATTGCAGAAAACAACGAAAATACAACGTCCTCTTACGCCATCCACATTCGCCACTGGGCCCCGTCATTCACCCGTTAGGTTACTTAACTAACGACAGAGCGGGGGCTGGGCTAGCGCGGGTGTAAAACATAAGTGACGTCTAATAGCTATCATATATAGATATTGTACATTCGTCAGACGCAATAATAGGCATTCCAGATCACAGATGAACATATTGGATTTTCTACGAATCCGCATTCCTTTTGAGCCTGCAAAGAAAGACGGATTACACAGTCGTGATGAATAGCCAAAATCCTACCCTAGACCCCTACGGGTACGGCAAATGTTCAGTTGATAAAACTGCACATTTGTTATTACATTTTTCCTACTATTTCTATATTAGAAAAGGTCTTTATTATAATATATCATACATATGAGGGTTTATTTGTAAAAATACTATTTTTCATGTGTTGATATATTATAATTAACATTTGGTAGGAAAATGTATGCAAAGATACCATTGACCAAATCTTCATGGTGAAATTAATATCTCAATTAAACAAAAATCCACTAATATTATTTGTTGAGATTGTGCAGAATTTTTCAGGTCTAAAAATCAAGGAAATCAAAGTTGTTAAGAGCAAACCTGCCTAATTAAGAAAGCAAACTAAGAAATCATGTCTGGCAGAAGTAAAGAAAAGATTTCCAATTTCCAAAAGTTCCAGAGATCTCCACGTGTCACAAGAAGAAAAACGCAGAAGAGAAAATCCAACGATCACTATACAAGACCGCGGATCCGCGGTCAAACCTATCCTTTGACCGCGGATCCGCCGCAGATCTGAGAGGTTGGAAGCTGCTATTTTTTGGGGGTGAATCTTTACTGTTTGCTTCCAAATTAGGAAGCTAAGTTTCTGGCTTTTGGAGTATAAATAAGGTCCGAGAGCCTCTTGGAAAAATCATCAAGCCGACGAGATTACAAAGTCCAAGACGGCTCACGCATCCAGGCTGATCATCAACGGTTCATCTATCTCCTTAGAAGAGATCGAGAAGCAAACTAGTATTTGTAATCATTTTCTAAGGGAACAAAGTGTAATTGATTATGTTGATTAATAAAGGTAGTTCTTTTTCTTATTCTATTTCTTCGTAGTTTAATTATGCATTTTCTCTCCATCTCTTTTTCTCCCAACATGCGCGAGTAATTCTCCGCTTGTTAGGGTTCGTAGGATTAGGGTATGTTAATGGATGATGAAAATACCTAAACTCTTTTTACGTCCTATAAAGTTTATAAACTTTATCAAAACAATCATTAACATCCTAATTGGGCGCGCTACCAATTCATCGTTAGTCTCGACCGCGATTAGAGATTAGATTAATGATTGTTTTGGTAAAGGCTAGATATGAACGGAGTTCCGTGTCGAGATAAGGGTTAAGAGTGGGATTCCTTTTCCCTCCAGAAACCCTAATCTACATACATCACTGTCATTCTAGTTTTAAATCTATTAAAGGATAAAAAGGGTAATTTTTAATTAATCATCTATAACTACTAAATCCTAACGAACCCTACAAGCCCCTTCTTATATTAACTACATCCATAAATAATCTAGATCTATATTTTGCATTAGTGCTTAACGTAGATCTAGAAACCATTCTACAATATTCTTTATCCCTCCTCTCTTTTTCAACACATCTAAAGTAAGAGTAAAAGATTCAACGTTTCCCAGAGGACGACCAGTACTCATCTCGGTCTAGCTACACACGACACCGTTATTGATTGCGCTTAATTACAAACAAACACAACTTTTCACAAAAATCAAATGGCGCCGTTGCCGGGGATACGTGCGTAATTTTTTATTCTTACTATTTGTGTTGAATTCTTATACGATCTGTATCATAAATAAAACAAAACTGCAAATTGTATATTTAACGATTATTGTGTGAATTTTGCGAGGGAATCTGGAGTCACAGACTTGAGAAAACAGGAGACAGATACATTCATTGAGATCCAAAGAAGTAGAGAAGGCCACAGAAAAAAATTCATCAATTGATCTCTCCCTCTTGCAGCAGAACCGCGGCCAGAAGTTCACATCGGCGGCGGAAGCGCCGCCAGTTAGGAGATCTAGGGCTTCAGTCTTCTCTGGTAAGATTCTAACCTCCTTCTCTCTCCTCTGAAATCCAATAAAATATCTTTTCTGCAGGATTCTTTGCAAAATATCGCCGCTCAAAAATCTTTTTGCAAAGTTTTGTTTTGCGGTTTGTTTTTGCATATTTTAATACGGATTTTTAAGGGGCAAGACCAAAATCCATATTAGGTAGGAATTTCATCACCCTTCCTAAGCCCCATAAATCACAAACCGAGCATCTGCATCAACCCTACATTAATTTAAAAAAATATCTAGACCAGACTCTAAGGACTGTCGCGCTCAATAAGGACAGAGAAAGGTCGTGGGTAATCTATCGCTTATCCGCATTATTTTTGTGGTGTCTAGGCAGGTGTGTCTAAGGCGAGTGGTTACTTAATTAGGACCACTACTTTCGTAGTGGGGAGCCTCCCACTCACCTGTCACTTACCTGGCTACAAGGGTAGTAAAGAGGCGGTAGAGGATTGATCCTACGGCTTGTCCTTTGGAAGTCTAGGAGCGGTCTAGAGACTGGACCTAGGTAACCATGGTTCTAGGGTTGTTTGTGCATTTTTATGTGATTTGTCTAAATCCGTCTTTTTTCAAAACAAACCAATTATTTTCTTCCCTTTTTACCCCTTCCCCCTTCTTCTCTTCTTATAATGGGTGACCTAAACAGACGAACTCTTGCCGAGCTTTGCTGTCCACAACCAGATATCTCTTGTTTTCGTAATCCCTTCGGTATACCGTCCAGCTCTTCCATGTCCTTAAGAGATCATATAGAACAAGCAGGAAGAAACAGTTGGCCACCTCAGTCTAGGTCTTATCAACCGTATCCTAATCCTACGAACCCTGTTTCAGTTCATACCCAGAGTGAGGAAGCCCCTAGACGAATGTCCATTGCTGAGCATATAGCTCGGGCTAGAGGCCAAAGTTTCAACCCGGACCAATATCAACCATCACCACCACTGTCCAGAGAAGAGTTTGATAGGCGGTTTGTAGCATATAAGATGTCTATTGAAAATAGCCAACCAACCAACCCATATCAATATTCTTCTTGTCATAATATTGATCCTACTCCTACCCAAGTTCCGCAACCATTCTATTCCTATCAATCCAATCCGACTTTTCCACCTTCTCTAGACAGTCCTTCTAATCAGTCATTTGGGAGTTTTAATCGTCCACAAGAATTTCAATCTTATCCTGAAACCCCTTATCGACCCAAGTCTAGTCTTGAGCAGACATTAGAAAAGTTTTTGGAAATGTCAAACCAAATTAGGAAGGAAACAACAGAGTGGATACAAGCAAAGAATTTCAAACCAGCCCAAATTTTTTCAGTATATGATTCAGGCATAGGACAAAATGAGAATTTGGGTAGTGAGACAGAACTGTACACCCTTCCTAATCAAACCTCCTCATTACAAATTGAAATCCACAACTCCAGTTTCATAGATTCATCAAGTACACCAAATAGAATGTCTGATAAGTTGTGTGACTTTGTAGTGTTTGATTTACCCGACTGTGAAGGGTCCATTTCAAGTGAAACCATACCCAACCCTTGTGATCTCTACACCTCCACTCTTGAACCAAAACTGATTGAAAACCATATTTTTGATGAGGAGTTTGAGAATTTTAACATTCACTTGAATGGGGTGATTGACGTTGGGGATATATTAATTGATGAACCCGAAATTTTGGATGATTTTGTCCCACCAATTCATCAGATCCTTTCACTTCCTTGTGGTCATCATCTTGAGCCTTTAATTCTTCCCGAACCCCAAATACGACTTGAAGTTGATAATAATGGTATACCCGAAGATCAGACCGAAATACAGCCTCCATCTTCCATATCTGGTACAGCAACACTCGACATACCAATTTGTTTACCCATTTCACCTTCTACTTTCTCCGGTTCTTCTTCTGTTCCTATAGTTTCAGTGAGTTTTGATGAATCACAATCCGTTAATTCAAGTTCAATAATACCAGAAATTCAACTTGATTTGGATATTTTTGAAAATGAGGTAGATGAGTTTTTCGAGTCCTCTACCTCAATGATTTTTGATGAATCAAGTAGGATAAATTCTGGCATAAAACTCTTTGACAGCAAAATATTCAATCACACCATTGATAAAAGTTTTGAAGAACTTTTCGCTGACGAACTTGAATTTTTAAACAATACGGATTTTGTGATTGATCAATCTCCACCTATAAAGGTTGAACCGCCACCATTCCTTCTTCTTAATCATTCGCATTCATGCTCATTCTTTCTTTTCTCTAATTTAAAATGCAAACCCTTTCCAGACCACCTCTTATCCCTTCCCCATTTTTTCTTGACTCGATACAACACATTCTTCCACCGACCTATAAGCTATACTGATAAAATCTTTGAATGGTTGGTGTTAACTTTTGGACTTTGTAAAGTCTTACTTTGACCAAATAACTCACCCCCTCTTAAAATGCTTCATATTGTCTAACTCATGTTTGAGGGGGGGTATATTTTTGGCTCTTGAACATAACTTTTGTCCTCAAATTTGTGAGCCAAAAATAAGTTTGGGGGAGGATTTTCACTTTCATATATTCTTGCCCCCATTAATAATATCCTCCTAAGCTTACAGGTTTTTGTGATCCAGCGGATAGCAACAGTGAGGACACTGTTGAAAACAAGTTTGGGGGAGGTTTGTGCTTATTTACACATCAATTTGCATCATATTTTGCATAAGCACAACATTTTCAAAAATTTTAAAAAAAATCTTTTATATCAAAAGAGTGGATAGTGAAAAATTACATCCAAAAGATAGGAATAGTTTAAGAAAACCGAGAAAATTAGAAGTTTTCTTAAACGGACTAGTAATAAGTAGTTATGAGCTGTTGTCCCAAGGGTTAATAAGATGAAAGAAGTTACTAATCTGAGGATAAAAATAAGTCTGAAAAATATTTCCTATTCTGGAAGCCAAACATTTGAATGTTGATACCCTACTATACGCACTTACACACGTCTTGAAACTCGGGATAGTAGAGGATACCTTGAAATGCTCTTGTCTAAAAGCCAAAGTATGAAGGAAATAATAAATGAAGAAAATATAAAAGTGGTGAAAAGAAAAATGAACACTGGTTTTGTTATAGCCAAGGCAGCAATAAAAAAATATAGCGAGGGTGCTTCATCACCTAGTGCCTTAGACCAACTGGTCTGGGAGTCATTGCTAAGCCTTAGGTGGTGCAAGACGAGAAAAATACTATCACCTAATCAGCAAGCACATAAGTAATCGGTCGGTTAGTACCTCAAGAAGTATTAACGGTCGCATGAAAATGTGTGAGCAAGTCTAAATATTCATCAAATTAAAAAGTACTGAGGTAGATGGACAAGAGTATGATAGCTTGAATTGAATTCTCCGAGTGTAGGGATGTTCTATTCACACACGTAGGGGTATATGATCGATATTTGGATGAAAGGTAGGAATGAAGAATAAAGACGATATTTTATTGAGGGATAATGTGATTTCTAACATCTTTTCATAACTATTAAGATAGGGCTCATGACAACTGAAAAGCTAGTGTAGTTGGAAACTCTAAATTTTCAAAGTATTTCTTTTACAGTTCTTATCTTTATATGTAAATTTCATCATCTCTCTTTTATTATAGGATTTTGTGGGTGTAATCCGCTGAAAACCCTCAGGAGACAACACTCCTCCTACTAGGGACACCTAGAGATTTAACGGCATGTTGCACGTGCTCAGTGCAATCGTGTTTGCCTACGAAAGTGTGCTTAGTTTCTCCTTTCTTCTTTCTCCTTCTCTTGAATAAACTAGTTTGCTCGGGATGATCAAAGATAAGTTTTGGGGTATTTGTTCAGTTGATAAAACTGCACATTTGTTATTACATTTTTCCTACTATTTCTATATTAGAAAAGGTCTTTATTATAATATATCATACATATGAGGGTTTATTTGTAAAAATACTATTTTTCATGTGTTGATATATTATAATTAACATTTGGTAGGAAAATGTATGCAAAGATACCATTGACCAAATCTTCATGGTGAAATTAATATCTCAATAAAACAAAAATCCACTAATATTATTTGTTGCGATTGTGCAGAATTTTTCAGGTCTAAAAATCAAGGAAATCAAAGTTGCTAAGAGCAAACCTGCCTAATTAAGAAAGCAAACTAAGAAATCAAGTCTGGCAGAAGTAAAGAAAAGATTTTCAATTTCCAAAAGTTCCAGAGATCTCCACGTGTCACAAGAAGAAAAACACAGAAGAGAAAATCCAACGATTACTATACAAGACCGCGGATCCACGGTCAAACCTATCCTTTGACCGTGGATCCGCCGCAGATCTGAGAGGTTGGGAGCTGCTATTTTATGGGGTGAATCTTTACTGTTTGCTTCCAAATTAGGAAGCTAAGTTTCTGGCTTTTGGAGTATAAATAAGGTCCGAGAGCCTCTTGGAAAAATCATCAAGCCGACGAGATCACGAAGTCCAAGATGGCTCACGCATCCAGGCTGATCATCAACGGTTCATCTACCTCCTTAGAAGAGATCGAGAAGCAAACTAGTATTTGTAATCATTTTCTAAGGGAACAAAGTGTAATTGATTCTGTTGATTAATAAAGGTAGTTCTTTTTCTTATTCTATTTCTTCGTAGTTTAATTATGCATTTTCTCTCCATCTCTTTTTCTCCCAACATGCGCGAGTAATTCTCCGCTTGTTAGGGTTCGTAGGATTAGGGTAGGTTAATGGATGATGAAAATACCTAAACTCTTTTTACGTCCTATAAAGTTTATAAACTTTATCAAAACAATCATTAACATCCTAATTGGGCGTGCTACCAATTCATCGTTAGTCTCGACCGCGATTAGAGAATAGATTAATGATTGTTTTGGAAAAGGCTGGATATGAACGGAGTTCCGTGTCGAGATAAGGGTTAAGAGTGGGATTCCTTTTCCCTCCAGAAACCCTAATCTACATACATCACTGTCATTCTAGTTTCAAATCTATTAAAGGATAAAAAGGGTCTTTTGTTTCTCGTACTCATCTCGGTCTAGCTACACGCGACACCGTTATTGATTGCGGTTAATTACAAACAAACACAATTTTTCAGTACAATGTAAGTTTGTGGGATATCCAAAGAACTCCAAGGGGTATTTCTTCTATTACGCAGAGGAACAAAAGGTTTTTGTTTCTCGTCATGCCCATTTTCTAGAACAGCAATTTTTAGAAAAGGAAACAAGTGGGAGCGCAATAGAACTGGAAGAAATTCCAGAACCACAAAATACTACTGAAAGTTTGGTAGAACCAGTAGTTCAAGAAGAACAGGACATTCCCGCACTCCTCCGCAGGAGTAGTAGGCCGTCTCATCCGCCTGAGAGATACTACGGTTTTCTCATAGATGGGGATGGAGAGGATTGCGTCATTGATGATGATGAACCTACTAGCTTCCAGCAGGCCATCCAGAGCGGCGGCTGGGTACGACGGCTGGATGCAATGCGGACCGAAATGGAGTCCATGTACACCAACAAAGTATGGACTTTGGACTTTGCTCCAGATGGGGTAAAACCCATAGGATGCAAATGGATCTTCAAGAAAAAGATTGGTGTAGATGGACAGGTGGAAACCTATAAGGCTAGACTTGTTTCAAAGGGTTTTTGTCAAAGACCTGGTTTGGACTATGACGAAACTTTTTCTCCAGTGGCTATGCTCAAATCCATTCGGATCCTTCTTGCCATTGCTGCCTTCCATGATTATGAGATCTGGCAGATGGGCGTAAAGACGGCTTTTCTAAATAGTAATTTAGAAGAGTGCGTCTATATGGATCAGCCAGAAGGTTTCAATCAGAGTGGAAGCAGCGGGAAAGTGTGCAAGTTGCTTAAGTCCATTTATGGACTGAAGCAGGCATCGCGGAGTCGGAACATCTGTTTTGATGAAACGGTCAAACAATATGACTTTATCAAAAATCCAGATGAACCATGTATATATAGTAAAATTGTAGCACGAACTGTCGTATTCCTCGTCTTGTACGTGGATGACATTCTCTTAATAGGAAATGACATTCCTATGCTACAATCTGTCAAAGGATTCTTGTCACACAGGTTCTCCATGAAAGACCTGGGTGATGCCTCTTACATTCTGGGGATCCGGATCTATTGTGATAGATCCAAGAGGATGTTGGGACTTTCGCAGTCCAGGTATATCAACACTATACTGAAAAGATTTAGTATGGAAGATTCTAAGCGCTGTAGTTTACCGGCTTGTCATGGAATCACCCTCTCCAAAGAGATGTCTCCCAAGACTGATTTGGAAAGGGATCGCATGTCAATTATACCCTACGCTTCTGCGGTAGGCTCTATAATGTATGCAATGTTGTGCACCAGACCAGATGTAGCTTACGCACTAAGCGTGGTAAGCAGGTATCAGTCGGACCCACGGGAGAAGCACTGGATAGCAGTAAAGAACATTCTCAAGTACCTAAGAAGGACTAAGGAGATGTTCTTGGTTTACGGCGGAAAAGACCTCAAGATCGAGGCCTTTGCTGATTCCAGCTTCCAGAGTGATAAGGATGACTCCAAGTCCATGTCAGGTTATGTCTTTACCCTCAATGGAAGGGACGTGTGCTGGAAGAGTTCTAAGCAGGACACCGTTGCTGACTCGACGATGGAAGCGGAGTATATTGCTGCTTGCGATGCCGCAAAAGAAGCGGTATGGATGAAGAAGTTCCTAACAGAACTTCATGTGGTTCCTACCATTGTTGATCCAATACCGTTGTATTGCGACAACAACGGAGCTATAGATTTAGCAAAGGAACCCAGGTCCCATCAGAAGTCCAGACACATCTTAAGGCGGTATTACCTGATCAGGGAGATCATAGATTGCCGGGAGATCGAGGTCCGGAGAGTTGCTACAGAGGAGAACACTGCTGATCCATTCACAAAAGCCTTACCTCAGATTCAGTTCGAGAGGGTACTCGAGATGATCGGTCTTCGATACGCCAGTACATGGCCCTAGTGCAAGTGGGAGATTGTTAGTGTATATGCCCTAGGGGCCATTATTGTATCATACTAGCTTGTATATTACTTAATGAAAGCTTGGGATATTCACAGTTATATTAACAGTCTTGCTAAACATGGTAGTATGCTACTTGGTTTTTATGTATCTTAATATGTGTGTACGTATTGATAGAGCCCTTAAGATCTTGCTTGACTACCAGCGTTGTGATGGCAGTCGCACTAGTGGGGGCTGGGTAGTCTACAAGCACATCCTTTTTCAGGTCCCTAGTCGTACTGGAGATAGTATAAAGGAGTCGTGCAAACCGGGAGAAACGATCCCTAATCCTGTCTAGCGCGATATCAACTCCCAATACCGGGAGAGACAAATCCTGTCTAACCGCCACTGCCTCTAAGTGCTTCGGGACAGCACCCAACTGCTACCTGTTTGCACGACTCCTTTGAGCCGTGGTAGGGTAGCAATCTAAGAACAGTGGGAACACACTCGAGGCGAAGCAGCAGTGTCAAGTCTGCGGACTATGCTGTACTCATGTCACCTGGGAAATGTTAACTGATGACGGGTATAACACCAACCAACAGTTCCCTGCGAGTCCTGTCCGGTGTACCCGTAACCTAACGAGCACCTGTATACTATCTCTCCAGTACGACGTACTGATGGCTGTGGAACAGACCATCTCCCCAACTGCGATGAGAAGCGTCCACACTAGTCTACTCTGGAGTATCGATGCCCTGTCTCGATAATCCTACGACTAGGGACCTGAAAAAGGATGTGCTTGTAGACTACCCAGCCCCCACTAGTGCGACTGCCATCACAACGCTGGTAGTCAAGCAAGATCTTAAGGGCTCTATCAATACGTACACACATATTAAGATACATAAAAACCAAGTAGCATACTACCATGTTTAGCAAGACTGTTAATATAACTGTGAATATCCCAAGCTTTCATTAAGTAATATACAAGCTAGTATGATACAATAATGGCCCCTAGGGCATATACACTAACAATCTCCCACTTGCACTAGGGCCATGTACTGGCGTATCGAAGACCGATCATCTCGAGTACCCTCTCGAACTGAATCTGAGGTAAGGCTTTTGTGAATGGATCAGCAGTGTTCTCCTCTGTAGCAACTCTCCGGACCTCGATCTCCCGGCAATCTATGATCTCCCTGATCAGGTAATACCGCCTTAAGATGTGTCTGGACTTCTGATGGGACCTGGGTTCCTTTGCTAAATCTATAGCTCCGTTGTTGTCGCAATACAACGGTATTGGATCAACAATGGTAGGAACCACATGAAGTTCTGTTAGGAACTTCTTCATCCATACCGCTTCTTTTGCGGCATCGCAAGCAGCAATATACTCCGCTTCCATCGTCGAGTCAGCAACGGTGTCCTGCTTAGAACTCTTCCAGCACACCTCCCTTCCATTGAGGGTAAAGACATAACCTGACATGGACTTGGAGTCATCCTTATCACTCTGGAAGCTGGAATCAGCAAAGGCCTCGATCTTGAGGTCTTTTCCGCCGTAAACCAAGAACATCTCCTTAGTCCTTCTCAGGTACTTGAGAATGTTCTTTACTGCTATCCAGTGCTTCTCTCCTGGGTCCGACTGATACCTGCTTACCACGCTTAGTGCGTAAGCAACATCTGGTCTGGTGCACAATATCGCATACATTATAGAGCCTACCGCAGAAGCGTAGGGTATAATTGACATGCGATCCCTTTCCAAATCAGTCTTGGGAGACATCTCTTTGGAGAGGGTGATTCCGTGACAAGCCGGTAAACTACAGCGCTTAGAATCTTCCATACTGAATCTTTTCAGTATAGTATTGATATACCTGGACTGCGAAAGTCCCAACATCCTCTTGGATCTATCACCATAGATCCGGATCCCCAGAATGTAAGGGCATCACCCAGGTCTTTCATGGAGAACCTGTGTGACAAGAATCCTTTGACAGATTGTAGCATAGGAATGTCATTTCCTATTAAGAGAATGTCATCCACGTACAAGACGAAGAATACGACAGTTCGTGCTACAATTTTACTATATATACATGGTTCATCTGGATTTTTGATAAAGTCATATTGTTTGACCGTTTCATCAAAACAGACGTTCCAACTCCGCGATGCCTGCTTCAGTCCATAAATGGACTTAAGCAACTTGCACACTTTCCCGCTGCTCCCACTCTGATTGAAACCTTCTGGCTGATCCATATAGACGCGCTCTTCTAAATTACTATTTAGAAAAGCCGTCTTTACGTCCATCTGCCAGATCTTATAATCATGGAAAGCCGCAATGGCAAGAAGGATCCGAATGGATTTGAGCATAGCCACTGGAGAAAAAGTTTCGTCATAGTCCAAACCAGGTCTTTGGCAAAAACACTTTGAAAAAAGTCTTTCCTTATAGATTTCCACCTGTCCATCTACACCAATCTTTTTCTTGAAGATCCATTTGCATCCTATGGGTTTTACCCCATCTGGAACAAAGTCCAAAGTCCATACTTTGTTGGTGTACATGGACTCCATTTCGGTCCGCATAGCATCCATCCATCGTACCCAGTCGCCGCTCTGGATGGCCTGCTGGAAGCTAGTAGGTTCATCATCATCAATGACGCAATCCTCTCCATCCCCATCTATTAGAAAACCGTAGTATCTCTCAGGCGGATGAGACGGCCTACTACTCCTGCGGAGGGGTGCGGGAATGTCCTGTTCTTCTTGAACTACTGGTTCTACCAAACTTTCAGTAGTATTTTGTGGTTCTGGAATTTCTTCCAGTTCTATTGCGCTCCCACTTGTTTCCTTTTCTAAAAATTGCTGTTCTAGAAAATGGGCATGACGAGAAACAAAAACCTTTTGTTCCACTGCGTAATAGAAGAAATACCCCTTGGAGTTCTTTGGATATCCCACAAACTTAAACCCGTACTCATCTCGGTCTAGCTACACACGACACCGTTATTGATTGCGGTTAATTACAAACAAACACAATTTTTCACAAAAATCAGCAAACTACCCGCCAAGTACCCGAAGTGAAGTGGTCTCCCTTAACAACGTGAGTGGGCCACTAAACACTTCAAAGTACTCGGTAGTTTGTGCACCCCACCTTGGGTCTATCCTAGGAGCAAAAATCAGTAAATGAAATAATACAACGGTGACTACAACCTCAACCCGGAAGTGCCCCGCAAAAGAATATTACAACAATTTACAAATTACATTTGAATGAAAGAAACGCTCGTCTCACATCCCCGGCTATCCATTCATGACAATCCAACAAGTCCACAAACACAAACAGTAAAAACCATTACAGAAATGTGCAACCCCCTGCCAACCGACATACTAGCAGTTAGGGGAGGTTTACGAACACATTAAACAAATCACAGATATAATCAAAATAGCCAAACATCGTAGAATTTTGATCAAGCAAACACAAATAATTCTACTCCAAATACTTCACTGTGCACCTGAAACTTGAGCAGAAACAAAACATCCCAGAAAATACAAAATTAACACAGAAGAGTTACTGGGGAATTTTGGGCCGACTCGGATTCGACTCGGCGGCGGATCCACGGCGGAACGCTTGGATCGGCCGCGGTTCCGCGGCGGTTTGGCCGAGTCGCAGTCCCAAATTTCTCCAGTAACCTTATAATTCCCTGCTTGTAATTTTAAGGGTCCCTGAAAAATTTTTAGACCCCGTTTTAAAAACGGCAGAAACTAGGTTCAAACGTGGTATTTTCGGGTTTGTTTTGCGATCGAATTTCTAACGACTTTGCTAACAAATTAGTTATGGTTTACCGAGACTCTGATACCACTGTAAGTTGACGTTAGACACCCCACGAGTTGCGGGGAGGTGGAATAGGTAAAACAATCATTTTTGTTTAAACTAATATCGACTAACTTACGGATCTTTGCCAAAACCTAACTAACAACATTATAGGAGGGATTAGCTACTATGAAAGAAGATTATACCTAATGAACCAAGTCCTTCTTGTTCTCGTTGACCACCTCCTCGTCGGCCTCCTCTTTGTGATAGAAGATCCACCCGAGAGCTACTTCTCTAAGCTTAACCTCTAATCTTGAGGCAACTAAGTAACTATGAGTGCTAATCAAAGCAACCTAGAGGATATAGAAGAGGATTAGGGATTAATAAGTCTTTCTAACCCTTGATCTCAACACATGAGAGGTTAGGGTTAGGGTTTGAAGAGAAAGAGCTTGAGGAGAGAGAATGTGATAATAATTATGAAATGGAAATTAACTCATTTGTGTATATATATGAAGCATAAAATATCTTGCACAAAATATCATTTGCACAAATATCTTCATGCTTCATTTAATACATAATGAATCATCTAGTGAGTCATTAAAAGCATTAATACTTCATTAACTCTCTTGATGATGTTAGTTATATGTATGCCCTAGAGGCCATTACTGTACATACGATGTATATTATAGTAGATGCTTAGACATATATAGGGAGGACTTTCTTGCTCGACATGATAGTACGCTATCTGGTTGCTTTTTATCTTAACATGTACTCTGATTGTCTCTATGTTACATGTTGATAAAGCCCTTAGGATGAGTACTTGACTACCAGGACGATGATGCAGATCATACTAGTGAGGGCAGTGTAGTCGCCAAGTACATCCTTCAAATGTTCCTAGTCGTGGGAGTACTGAGACAGGGCATCGATACTCCAGAGTAGACTAGCGTATGCGCTTCTTGACCCATATGATGGGCGATGGATGATCTCATATCCATTGGTGTTTGACATCAGAGAAGGTATACGGGTGCTCAGTGGAGACTGGGTACACTGGACGGACTCGCCGAGAACTCCCAGATGGTATTATACCTCACGTCAGATGGCAGTTCTCTGATGACACTAGTATAGGTTAGTCTGTAGACCCGAGATCGTCATAGAGTCTTGTGTGATTCCCACTGTGCTTTGATTTCCATCATACCACGTCCAAGAGAGCGTGCAAAAAGGTGGCTTTTGGGTACAACCCCGAATCACATGGAGGCAATGAGCGATAGGAGGGGTTTCGTCTCTCCCGGTATAGGGAGTTGATGTTGCGCTGTGTTTGATTGGCTATAACTAGAAATCCCTGGCCAGGGTTGCTGAGATTTACTGGTAAGTGTTATCAGTAGTTTCTTGAACTGTTATAGACCTCATATCGACACGACTTATCAAGCTACTGGAGTCTGACGTTTACCACCCCTAGGAGAGATATGCGACATATCAGACGAAGAGAACGGACTGTACGGGAGTGTTACTGATTGGATTCACAGGAGAATGTATAGGCTTGCTTGTTGATCTTCTGATCGCTCAATACCTGGGTGGCTGTTACGTTTAGCTGACCGCTTGCAGCTTGTGGGTGTTTGATATGATCATCACCTACTGCCGGCGTATTGACGATTCTTTAGAGTCCTACACAGAGGTTTCTTGACTCAGGCAAAACGGAGTAGGAGCACATATATGATATGTGTGGGACCGAGAACAATACGAGTATGTGATACCGTATTAGCTTCTCGCGATATGAGATATCGGCCGGGTATATGTGATATAACCGGGTCATCGGATCAAGTGTTGATTCAATGAACTGATACAGATTATATTAGTCGGTTATTTATGAAATAGCCGGATTATCGGATTAAGTGTTGATTCGATAATTTAATGTATAATTATATATTTGATATATTAAATTACATTAACTAATATAAGCTCACTAAAAGATTCTTTTTCTCACTCGGGTAATACATTGATATAAATGCGATATATGTTAATTGTATTATTTTATTTTGTTACAACAAATATTGTATATGTGATATATAATATTGTAACATGTTAGGGTTATTAATGTAACATGATTAGTGGACATTAAACATGATTAAGCTTTGATTTGGGTTAATTTTTCTAGAAGCTTCTAGAAGCTTTTTGTTTTGTTTTTGCAAAGATATTTTGTAAAGATATTTTGGATGATATTTAGTTAACCCAACCCAACCCTTGACCATGGTTCATTCTCTACATGGGTTAAGTTATCATACTTAACCCATGGTTGCATTTCTAACCTCACATAGATTCATTATTCATCACAAAAGAGAATGGTTCTTCTTCTTCTTCCTTCTTCTTTCATGAAAAAGCTTTCTAGCCTTTTATGAGGTGATGAAAATGAGTGAGATTAAGAAAACAAATGAGAGCCAAATTCCTACTTCATCATCCTAATCTATTCTCGCCAATTAGATTAGGGTGTTCACTTCATTTAGTGAGTGAGAGCTTGTGTTATAGAAACTTCAAGGTAGATCATCTTAGTTATCGAAGATCGGAAGCAAGCTTGCATCTTTCTCTTCATGGAGCCTCTCTAGAGTTCGGGAACTCGATGATCGCAGCGAAGGGACCTCAACACGGAACTTTAGAAGTGAAGGAATGGACTATAAAGGTTGTAATCCCTAACTCTTAGATGTAAAGTTGTTTACATGCTTTGTTTCACCTAATCTCTAGTTTAAATATCTTGGTTAGGGTTGTTCGGCACGTCTAAATTTTAAATCGGGCATGGTTGATGCCTTATAGACCCTTGTGAGAGTGCCTAGTAACCCTATAGATGAATCATCTCCATGAGTCACAAAACCATTTAATGCATATAACACATAAGCTCTCCACCTCATCAACCTTCTAGAAGCTTCTCGACAATTTACAAGAACGCCCCTCCTATCCGTGAAAACACGGAAATACTAAGACTGTATAAATCCAATAATCCAATACTAGAATCTGGCTTAAACTAAAGCCCGCTAGTAAAAACTGTCCGAACATCGTACGTGCGTGAAAACACGTATGTGTCCGAACCCTGTCGTAAAACCATACGACCTCTATATCGTTTCGCCCGAAGCAGGGAAACTCTCTGTGTGGGACTCTAAAGACTCGACTACTACGCTGGCAGTGGGTTTAACCACAGGCCGCAAGCGGTACTAGCTGTACGTAACGGTCCCCAGGTAGATGTCGATAAGAAGGCCGATGAGGAAACCCATCCGAACTCCAACTGAGCCTGATTTGACAATCTCCGTACAGTCTGGTCTGTTCGTCTAGGACTATCGCATATCGGGCCTAGGGGACGGCAAGCGTCAGTCCCCTAAAAGCAGTATAAGTCGTGTCGGAGCGAAGCCCATTACACCTTGAGAAATTACAGGAAAACCTACCAGTAAATCTCGCTTGCCCTGGCCAGGGACTTTGCGTAATGGCTCTCCAAACATAGCGCGATATCAACTCCCAATACCGGGAGAGACGAATCCTGTATAACCGCCACTGCCTCCAAGTGCTTCGGGACTGCACCTAACTGCTACCTGTTTGCACGACTCCTTTGAGCCGTGGTAGGATAGCAATCTAAGAACAGTGGGAACACACTCGAGGCGAAGCAGCAGTGTCAAGTCTGCGGACTATGCTGTACTCATGTCACCTAGGAACTGTTAACTGACGACGGGTATAATACCAACCAACAGTTCCCTACTAGTCCTGTCTGGTGTACCCGTAACCCAACGAGCACCTGTATACTATCTCCAGTACGACGTACTGATGGCTGTGGGACAGACCATCTCCCCAACTGGGATGAGAAGCGTACACACTAGTCTACTCCGGAGTATCGATGTCCTGTCTCGATAATCCTACGACTAGGGACCTGAAAAAGGATGTGCTTATAGACTACCCAGCCCCCACTAGTGTGACTGCCATCACAACGCTGGTAGTCAAGCAAAATCCTAAGGGCTCTATCAATATGTACACACATATTAAGATAGATATAAACCAAGTAGCATACTTCCATGTTTAGCAAGACTGTTAATATAACTATGAATATCCCAAGCTTCCATTAAGTAATATACAAGCTAGTATGATACAAGAATGACCCCTAGGGCATATACACTAACAGGTTTCACTCGCTTGCGGCGCAAGCGCGTGGTCCCATCCTCGTGGGCAGCCGCCATCGCTCCTGGCCCGTTGGATTTCCCATCCAACGGTCCAGATTAAAGATGGGTTATATATTTTTATTTTTTTTAAAATAAAAATCTAAATTGTTTTTTTATAAAATCGAATTTATTTTAAAAATTTGTTAAAAATATTGTAAAATACGGAGAAAATATGCGAAAAATTCCAGAAAATATATTTTATTGTTAACTTTAGTTTAAAAATAATTTTAGGCTAAAACTAAATAATATTCATATATTTATGATAATCGTTAGTTATCATAACTATTTAAAAATCTATTTTAATCTCGAAAATTTTTTAATTATGAAATAATTATTTTAATTTATAATAAAAATATGTAAATTATTTTAAGGCGTTATAAAATTTCATTAAAACATTTTAAGCCCAGAAAAATATAAATAGTTTTTAGAAAATTCCTTTAATTGTATTTAAATGCTTTACTAACATTACTTTTGAGGAAAAAAATAAAATCATAAAATATTTTTCTATCAACGAAACACGTAAATAATTACTTGATACTGGAAAATTAGATAAGAGATATTTTATTAGGTATTAGAAAATACGGTCGTTACAATCTACCCTTCTTAAAATAATTTCGTCCTCGAAATTTCAGAAGGTAGTGGTTGAGGGAAAAATCAAGAAGGGATTATCTTGGTTAAAGATTTGGGTCTCGTTCTCTCGTCCCGTTTCCTCATTTCCGTGTATGTTCTCCTGGAAGTTATTCCTCCACATAACTCTAACCAGCTGGATTGTCTTGTCCCTCATGGTCTCATCCTTCTAGTATCCCGATCGGTTGCTGCTCGTAGGTTACGCCTGCCCTTACTGTGATTTCGGAATGAGAAGGAAAAGAAAAAAATGAGACTTAGGTCGCCGGCAAACCTTTTTAATTGCGAAATATAAAATCATTAAGCACGCCCTCCAAAGAAAGTAGCAAAAGTAGGCTATACCCAATCCTACCATCTCTTTCCGGGATGTTAATCGGTCGATGAGTCACGGGCTGCTTTCTATGCTTTCTGTATTGTACCACCACCTCCATCATTTCTATAATCATCTCAATTTTACAAGTTCTCCATTTTCTGGATCGTCCTAATAGATCGCCACTTCTCCCATATAAAACTCGACCCCTCTCATCTGCTTCATGTGTTTTAACCATCTGTGTCCACACGTCCTCCTTACGGTAGTGTCTCTGTATCTTCAAGATGAATATCACAATTGCCAGTTCTAGATCGAGATAGGATAGTTGCGTTCACGAGTCTTTAGTTGTCTTGATGCATGTGCAACTATATCGCCATGCTGATACATTGTACCACCAAGTCCCTTCCCCGAAATATCGTAGTGAATGTTAAAACTTCCGGGTCTATTGAGTATGGTAAGGATGGGTGCATTAGTTATGATCTACCCTCCTTAGAACAATTTCATCTTTGAAATTTTCAAAGGGGTAGCCACTACTAGGCACGGAAATCAGTAACGCTGTCAGGAATCCTCTTTTACTACATGTGTCGCTTCCGGGAGTTGGTGTATCGCTTGATGCAAGGAAAAGTCTAGGGATTGTCTAGATATAAAGAACCAAAATGTGTAAAATCAAAGGTCGCTTCCGAATATATTGAAAAAGTTTGGAAGTTGAAGGAAGGTTAGAGGTATTTCTAAACTAATAAGAAAGTATAAGTGAATTGATGGAAAACTCGTGAGATATAAACATAAAGACAACTAGTCGAAACTACGAAATCTAGAAGAATTATGGTGAGTCTAACTAAGATTTGCATCGAAGGATAAATAAGTATGGTATCGAAAAGTAAGGTTGAAAAAGAAAAGAGTACCTTCGCTATCTTGCCCTGTAGCATCAGCCTTCTCGGCTGTCATGGTGAAGGTCTGGCGTTTGGGTCCATTCCGCTGTGCTTGCTGAAAAACACGCTCTTGTGATGGTAAGGGTAGTCCCTTTGGTGACACCCCCGGACTGGTTGGTTTAGTGGCGGAAAATGGCCGGTTTCCAGGTTGTGGTGCCCCATAGTTAGCCGGCTTGTTGACGGGGCCTAATTATCTCCTTCTCTGAGGACAGTCCCTAGTAGCATGATCCGGAGACCCACAGACTATGCAGAGTTTGTTCAAAACGCGACAGTCTCTCATGTAGTGTCCAGTTCTACCACAATGGTTGCATATAACGGCTAGTTTTCTTGAGACAGTTGGCCCTACCGGCCTCTTGAATTTCTTCCCTCCGTTGAATTGGGAAGACGATTCTCCAGAAAATTGGCTTGCCGGTCGCTTAACACCTGACAAATGGTCATTCTTCCTTATGCAGTTTTGTAGATCTTCAAAATTCCGCGATGCATCTAAGATTGCATCATAAGTCGAGAGAGTCGCAGAAGACATGGAGGACTGCGTCTTCAGGTCCAACCCTTGTCGGAACCTCTTAGCATATAGTTCTGGGGTTGCCACCAGATGATGTGCGAACTGACTTAACCTTGCGAACTCTGAAGCGTACTCGTCTACAGGCTCATCCCACAAGCTCCCTTTTTGGAGTTGTACAAATTCCCTTTCCATTTTTAGGTGTGCCACGGCTGGAAAGTACTGGGTATCAAAATGCTGTTTGAACGTTTCCCAGTCGATGGGCTCCTTCAATCTACTTTCCTCTGCCTCCCACCATATCCTGGCATTATCCGTGAGTTGTAGTTTAGTAATGTTCACCCACGCGTCCTCAGGAATTTAAGCGGCACCGAGATCATTGACTGTTCTTTTGAGCCATTCCTCATCTTTTAAGGGAGTTTCCTTCCCTGAAAAGGCCTTAGGGTGAAGTGATCTGAATTGCTTCACTCCCGCCGAATCTTGAGGAATTGGGGCTAATGCCTTATTTAAAATTTCTTCTTGTTGCTGCCAACTTTCTCGTAGCTCCTGATGAAGAGCAGCTGTCTGCTGCTGCTATTGCTCCAGTAGTCGTTGCATCATTTGTAGCATAGTTGCTTGCTGAGCAGCGGCTTCATTAACCCCATTTCCCCTTCTATTACGGTTATGGTGTTGTCCGGCCATGATGTTCTGAATCAGAAGAGGTTAGGTTATAAACAGGCTACAGGATGAGACAAGATAGTAACTTGCGTGGAAGAACAGCAATTAATGCAAGAGGAAAACTAATAAAAAAGAAGAGCAAGAGACACAAGAGAGATTTTGCTCGAAACCAATCTCAATAACGAGAGAACAATTGAAAGGAAGGACATGTCCCTACTGCTATACATCGTTTTATTCGGCCAAAAGAAAAACAAGTCTTATTAATCTCGATTAAGGGAGTTCAACAAGTTGCGGGGATAACTTCCTGAGTTTCTTTGGCCTGGAGTTCCTCCTGACTCGAAGCTTCGTCCTTCGACTCATCCTCGGCAGGAGCCTCGTTCTCGGATTCCCCCTCCATATGGACTTCTTCTTCTACAGGAGCCTCCCCATCAGGATCATGTTCCATAGGATTCCCATCTGCCATAAGAGCATCTTTTTCTGGCCCCTCCTCTATGTGCTCCTCTTCCATAGAATATTCTTCTTCGTCTTCGGAGTCACTGGCCATCGTAGGCTCCAAAGTTGCAGCATCGACTTCTTCATCCTCCGAGTCATTGTCGAAAATAACCGTCTGGGAGTCTATGACTTCGTCTTCTGAATACCCAAATGTAGCTTCAGAAGTAATGTCCGACATGTTGTCCTCATCCGAAAGATTTTCCATGACCTAAGAAGAAAGGCCATTGTCAGGATACAGAATATCAAGGAAGGGCAAGGAATATGGAAAAATTATGAAATTGATACAGGTGGATGAGATTCACAAATATAATAAGTCAGTTAACGGTTTCATTTTAGTACACTGGGAGGACCTGCATGGGCCACCACTAAAACATGTCACAGCCCGCTTTCCAAAAGAAGGTGAAGGGTGATGTGGCATGGTCTGCAACCTAACTGTATTGAAGGTGGTTTATTCAATACAGTTACGTTAAGCGTATGAATATCTATAACATGTAGGATGTGTACTAAAACAAAATAATAAAATCGAAAGGCATTTATTTCCATTAACCAAACTTTATTACATCCTAAAGAAAAGAGTAAAAGAAACTAAATAGTTTAATTACATCAAAAAAAGAAGCAAAGCCCTAAACAGGTGGCCAACAAAAAAACTAGCTAATCTTCCGTCGTCAAGTCTGCATAATCTTTATTAGTTGGCTCCACACCTTGATCCTCGTCATAATACTCATTCCTATCTGACGGATATTCCAAAGAAGGAGGGAGAAAAGGAAAGTCCATCAGCAAGTCATACTCGGGTAGGATTGCCTCATAAGGAAGTAAAGGTACAGAAACGAGCGAGTATATATAAGTATGATGCGTATGTGCAGATATGATGTATGCGGGTATGAGGGTATGAGGTGTATACAAATAAGACATGTTGACAAAGCTATATGTGAATATGAATATGTTTGTATGAGGTATATGTTAATGAGAGAATGTTGCATGAGGTATATGGGAATATGAGTATGTTTGTATGATGTATAAGTGAAGGTAAAAGTTCGCATTAGTTTGTTAAACAAGGGTCCGGATACTCACGATTATTCCGTTGTGGCCATGGAAAAACAACTGGGGAAGTGAAATGTACCGTTTCACTTTCCGGGATCATGATCGAGTCGTAGGGGAATCCGAGTTCCGCATCTCCTTGCCTAATCAAACTACCTATCCCCGATATTCAGTGTAAAGGTTTTGACGAATTAGAATTAGTGCGTATACATCTAGGCATGAAATTTCCACATTGTATGTCATCCACATATTGGATTATTTGCTCTCAAAATAGGGTTAGTATTCGTCTACACATTGGACCATTCACCATCAAGTAGGGTTAGTATTCGCCCGAATATCGGGTTAGTATTCGTCCACATTTGAACTGTTCACCCTACCTGCAGGGATCTTCATTTATAAGTATTCCATACCTAGGTCCGCGCATTCTAACCCTAACCGTATCATGTGTCATGTATGTCATAAACTTGTGTTCAAAAGTTGATCTCATTTAACATGGTCTTCCACAACCACTCATTTTATATTGTTATCCTTTAAATTTGGTAAGGTGCTTCATATCATTTTATAAAAATACTTAGTTAGAAGATAATAGTGTTTAATGATATTTATTGTTTATAAGAAAAACCCTGATGTTTAGAGTATTTATCATTTTGGAAACCCATGATATTTTAATGAGAAAATATCCTTTTAATGAAAGATTATGGTAATTATTTGAAATTGCCTTTCAATAAAAAATTTAGGTATTCTCTTTGAACAATAACATTTATAAAAGTTGTGGTTTTAATTTGGAGGTAGCATTTTAGAAATACGTCCGTATTGGCAACCGCTGCACATGGACGGCAGGATTTGTGTCCTTTTCAGGGACGATTGCCTATCAACCACGAGTTATTTACGTAAAACATTTCCCTATTATTAGGGTATTTTATTAGAGGTGATATTCTACAAGAACAACTCCGCGTTGGCAACCGCTGCACATGGGCGGCAAGATTT
The DNA here is from genome assembly GCA_030015575.1 of Agapanthus africanus. Taxonomy (NCBI): domain Eukaryota; kingdom Viridiplantae; phylum Streptophyta; class Magnoliopsida; order Asparagales; family Amaryllidaceae; genus Agapanthus; species Agapanthus africanus. The sequence continues at coordinate 793,326,406 of JASDDO010000024.1, read as the reverse complement.
GTGTCCTTTTCAAGGACGATTGTCTAGTAACCACGGGGTGTTTCATGTGAAATATTACCCTATTAGGGTATCTTATTAAACCTTAGTAAATAGACTAAGAAAGATTTTATATAAAAATAATCCCTCTAAGTGGAAGGGGGTTAAGTTGAAAACCATAGCATAATTATTTAAATTAGTATCAACCCTTTCCAAAAGGAAAAGGGATTTTAACAAAGCTAGGTTAATTGGTAAATTAAAAGTGCAAGCGCAAACACATCGTTTTAGGGTGTCTAACGTATTTGTTCAAAACATCTCATATCATAGGGGTATTTTAAATACGTACAACATTTTAATAAAATGAGGGTATTTTGTGGAAGTAACATATTTCGAGATCTTATTGGTAACATGGGTAAGTGGGTGTACACATAGGGTGGATTGATACTGTTAATTATGTATATGCCCTAGAGGCCATTGTTGTACATATGATGTATATTATAGTGGATTCTTGGATATATATAGAGAGGACTTTCTTGCTCGATATGATAGTATGCTATCAGATTGTTTTTTGTCTTAACATGTTGACTTGTATTGGGTTACTGTCTTACTCTCACATGTTGATAAAGCCCTTAGGATATGTACTTGATGTTGGAGATAGTGCCCTCATAGTCAATTATTGGATCGCAGGTACGTGATTGCAATGATTGCGGAGGACCTATACCGGTAGGACAGTCTTACTCGAGATGATAGTATGCTATCTGGTTTGCCTTTATCAGTCGTGTACATGTTCAGATGACTGATTACATGTTACACTTTGATAGAGCCCTTAGGATCTTGCTTTACTACAAACTGTATGATGGCGATCATATACGTGAGAGTTGGGTAGTTTATACGCATTTCCTTAATTGTGGTCCCTAGTCGTGGGAGTTTCGAGACAGGGTATCGATACTCCGGAGTAGACTGGTGTATACAGTCGAGACCCCGACGAGGGGCGGTGGCCGGTCTCACAAGCCATTGGTGTCAGTTGGATCACCTAAGATGTATACAGGTGCTCATTGGGTTATGAGTACACCGGACAGGACTCGCCGGGAATCTGCTAGTTGGTATTATACATATCGTCAGATAGCAGTTTCCTGGTGACATGTGTACAGGTTAGTTCATCGACCTGAGGTCGTCATTTGTCTCATGTGAGTTCCCACTGTGCTTTGATTTCTACCCTACCACGGCTCAAAGGAGTCGTGCAAACAGTAGCTTTTGGGTACAGTCCCGAGCCATATGGAGACACGTGAGCGGATCGGCAGGGGATTCGTCTCTCCCGGTATTGGGGTGAGATCGTGCTGTGTCTAGGAGAGCCATTACACAAAGCCCACGGCCGTGGCAGGAGATTTACTGGTAGGTACTCCAGTAGTATCTCAGGGTGCTATTGGGCTACACTCCGACACGACTTATACTGCTATTGGGGGTCTGACGTTACTAGCCCCCTCGGCAGATATGCGATACTCATAGACGAACGGACCGGACTGTATATACATTGTCACTGTTAGGCTCAGTAGGGTTTTCGGATGAGTTCGCTCATCGGCATCCCTTGAGGTCAGTCCATGGGCAGCCGTTACGCATTGCTAGTGCCGCTGACGGTTTGTGGTTAAACCCACTGCCAGGGTACTGACGAGTCATTAGAGTTCCCCACAGACAGTTTTCCAAGTTCGGGCGAAACGTTGTAGAGGCCGTATGGTTTTATGGCAGGGTTCGGAGAATGCACGTGCGTTTACGCACGTGTCGATTTTCGGGCAGATGATACTGGTCGGCTTTGGTTTAAGTCGGATCCGAGTATTATATTGAGTAGATATAATATCTTTGTCTCAGTTGCATTTCTATTCGGTCGTAATACAAATGCGGGTATATTTATACAGTTACAGGGTTATCCTGAAATTCGTTTCGGGATCACTTTTGGAAGTTGCCAGTTTCCAGTTTTCTATCAGCCGTCTTTTAACATTCGGTTAAAGACGGATTTATCTTTTCTCTGGAAGAGTGTGGATGCTTCTAGAAGGTTCTAGAAGCGGTGAGGTGTTATTGTTTCATTGGTTGCTTTCTTTGTGTTCACATTGTGTGTTCACACTAGATATTTATTTGTGTTCACACTAGATATTTATTTGTGTTCACACTAGATATTTATCCTTATGGTTACCTCCCCTCCTACACTCACCCCCCACCTCTATATATGGCTGGCCCCTTCCCCCTCTCTCACACACTCTCACTTGATGTTTCATTTGGTAAAAAGATTATGATAGATTTTGGGGTGTATGGAATTTCACAGCTCATTTCATTCCATCACCCGATTCCCATGGCAACTTCATTAACCGATCGTCCACGGCTTTGGACGAAGTGAGACAAAGTCTTCTACTCATCCTCTACATCATTCTTGGTCGTCTCTTTTAGCAAACTTGACGACCGAGTTGCCTCGAGTCAGAGGCGGGAGCCCGTTTAAAGAATCGTTGACGTGGTGCCACCTGGACGAGGAGATCGGAGATCGACGAGATCGGAGCAGCCGCAACGGAGCGTGGGACGATGGTTAAAGAACGAAGGACTCGGATCGTTCGGTATAACCTTTCTACACTCTTTACAGTTTGTTAGTTTAGCAATAATGGAAGATCCGGGTTATAGTATACGATAGCGCCAGTTAAAAAGTTTTTGTTCCGCATTTGGTGTCTGTAGACGGCCGGGGCACTACCGTAGACTTACAGTGGTATCAGAGCCTCACCATTTTGCTTTACTAACTTGTGCTAACGCGTTTAAAATATCGATCGAACCGGATATCGAAAACTGCAAAATCTCCATTCACAGTTTCTGTCGATTTTAAATGAAGTCCTAAAATTATTCTACATATCACAGAAAGTTGTGCAGGGTTTTAGAAGCACACCGACCAAATTTGAGCACGTGATTCCACCAAACTGCCACGGAATCGCGGCCAAACCCATGGTTTGGCCGCGCATCCGCGGCCGTTCTATTGAATCAGTGCACCAAATTTGCACAGTGTCTTCTCTGTTGGAATTTGGGGTTTTTGGTATATATCTTTTGGGCCCAGATTTTGTTACTGTTCAACAGATGTTCGTGGGGCCCACTTCGTGATATTTAGTCGATCGAAATTTAAACATGTTAGTTTACAGTACTTACATTATATCTCCGACCGGGAATGTCATTTGATCGGTAAACCGCGTCTGATTGCTGTAGGGTGTTTTTCATCACCCCATTGAGATGGAAATACGCGCACGCTTGTCAGGCATACTACAGATTCCCCCTGCCTAGGGTAGGCCGGGGTTTAATGAATGTGGGGATCCGAATCTCCGGCAGCCGCGGACAAAGCTACCGTTAATTACCCCTCGCCTTTGGGGCGAGGGAACCTCCGATTAACGGGTTAAACTGGTCATGCGAACTCAATGTGCAGTGTACGTGTGTTTTGTTTTGAAAAGGGGGGTTTGGATACATCGGGAGCCACGCAGAGTTTTTACGGGGGTCCCGCTACCCGGATAGCGGGCTGGGGGTCAAGGGGGCTAGCAGCCCCCTTGCGGGGTGCGGGGCAGCGTCCCGTTAGAAATTTTTTTCTAACAGGGACAGTGTCGTGGAGTACGTGTGTGTATAAATTTGTATACATATGTATATATATACATATATATATAAATAAAAAGGAAAAGGCATCCAAAGGATGCGTGGGGCAGCACCTTGGGCGCTGTGCGCTTAGGTGCTGTGCGCTCAGGCGCAAGCGCGCCACGTGTCGGCACGTGGGCGCTTTGCGCATGAGCACTGCGCGCTGGAGCGCAAGCGCGTAGGAGCGCAAGCGCGCGCGCCACGTGTCGGCACGTGGGCGCTTTGCGCATCGCGCTGGTGCGCAAGCGCGCATGCCACGTGTCGGCACATTGGCGCTTTGCGCACGAGCGCTGCGCGCTGGAGCGCAAGCGCGTAGGTGCGCAAGTGCGCGCGCCACGTGTCGGCACGTGGGCGCTTTGCGCATCGCGCTGGTGCGCTGGCGCGCGCGCCACGTGTCGGCACGTGCGCGCTTTGCGCACGAGCGCGCTTTGCGCATCGCGCTGGCGCGCGCGCCACGTGTCGGCACGTGGGCGCTTTGCGCACGAGCGCTGCACGCTGGAGCGCAAGCGCGCAGGAGCGCAAGCGCGTGCTCCACGTGTCGGCATGTGGGCGCTTTGCGCTCGAGCGCTAGCGCGCCGGCGAGGAAAGGAGGGCTTTTAGCCCCAGAAACCCTCGAAAGAGAAATTGGTGGAGTTAAACTCCTGAAAAAAGGGAAAATGTTTTGGTTGGGGAAATGTGTTCTTCTTCTTCCTCCTCCGTTGGCTGGCTCAAGGGATGTGAGATCTAAAAATCTCTTCTTTTTGAGATTTAATGGAAGATCTGAGTTCCCCTTTATGGGTTTTGTGGTGGAAAACTATTTAGTTTTGAAAAAGAAAGAGTAAAACTCTTGATTTAATTCAAAGGAAAGAAGAAGGTTTTGGAACCTTGAAGAGGGAAGAAAGATCTCAGATCTAAAACTTTTTCGAAGAGAGAAAAAAGTTGTTTAGATATTTCATTATCTTTGCCTTTATAGGCCATACACTTTACACATAGCCCTTTGGGCTTCACAAAATGGCATTTTGCCTATCCCATGGCTCATGTGCCATTTCTTTTTGCACATAAACCATGGGCTTTACAAAAAAATTGGCTTTATGCCTAATTTTCTTACATTTGTCCATAAAATAAAAATAAAAGAAATACAACAAAATTGTTTATTACAAAATTTTTATCTTGGCGCGGTGGGAGGCAGGCCGCTTCATGTTCGGGCTCGACCCGGGCGTGTGCCCACTGGATCTGGGCTTGGGCCCACTTGACTTGGGGTTGGCTTTGATTTTGACTTGGTCAACCGGGGTGTAATTTTTACCCCAACAAATTGCCCCCCATCAATAAATGCACACCACATATATGGGTCGTGTGCATGAAATTGATGGATCTTCTTTCACGTGGAGGCGACTTGATTCGGTTCCCACCTTTCGGGAAACTGGCACTGCCCTTTTTACGACATGGACGGTCGATGCGGCCCTTTTTGCGACTTGGACGGTCGATGCTGCCCTTTTTGCGACGTGGACGGTCGATTGTGCCCTTTTTGCGACGTGGACGGTCGATGCTGCCCTTTTTGCGACTTGGACGGTCGATGCTGCCCTTTTAACGACTTGGACGGTCGGTTCTGCCCTTTTTGCGACGTGGACGGTCGATGGTGCCCTTTTTGCGACTTGGACGGTCGATGCTCCCTTTTAGCGACTTGGACGGTCGGTGCTTGATTTGACTTGCTCTGCTTCTTACAGTGTCAGGGGTAGACTTGACTTGCTCCGCTTCTTGCGGTGTCGAGATTGGATTCTGACTTGCTCCGCTTTTTTGCGGTGTCGGAGTGAAAGTTGACTTGTTGATTTTGATTTAGGTTGACATCAGCATCACTATACTGGAATATGGTACCAGGAGCGAATCATCATCTGTCATTTAGAGGATTTTGGGATTTTGGTTTTTGTTTGGCATCTGCATTGCTGCACTGGTATAATGCCAGGAGCAACTCATCATTTGCCCCGAGAGGATTTGGGATTTTTTTTTTTGGGACTTTGAATGTGGTCTCACCGGTAGGACTTGGGAGAGGTTGGAATTGTTTTACGCCCGTGGATTGTATACGGTTTTGCAGGATGTATGATCCAGACCGTAGGGCCGGAAAATTTCGGGACTTTGCCGGCGTCTGCATCGCTGCACTGGAATATGGTACCAGGAGCGACTCATCATTCGCCGTTGGGGTATGGGATTTAGAATTTGGTTGGCGTCTGCATCGCTGCACTAGAATATGATACCAGGAGCGACTCATCATTCGCCGTTTGGGGATTGGGGAGCGATGGCTTAGGAGACAGGTTTAGATCCCTATCGCCTAAGGCTTTTCAATTTTATGGGCCGTGAGGGTCCCATAAAAGCATTTTCTCCCTACGAGTCGTAAGGATCCCGCAGGTGTATTTTCTCCTTAAGAGTCGTGAGGGCTCCTAAGTGTGTTTTTCCTTTATGAGTCGTAAGGATCCCACAAAGGTTTGTTCTCCTCATATATCGTGAGGACACATGAGTGGGTCTTCTTAATGGAGCATAATTCCAAAGGCGGAGACCAGCCGCGTAACTGGTAATTGTGGTGGGGCATGCGTATGACGAGAATTATTTGAGCCCGTGGATTGTATACGGTAGTCAACTTAGGGACCAACCGTAGGGCTGGGAGAATTTTGAGAAATTGGATTTTGGTTGGCGTCTGCATCGCTGCACTGGAATATGGTACCAGGAGCGACTCATCATTCGCCGTTTGGGGACTTAGAATTTGGATCTTGTTTGGCATCAGCATTGCTGCACTGGAATAATGCCAGGAGCAACTCATCATTTGCCATGGGAGGACTTGGGATTTGGGTTTTGGTCGGCATCAGCACCGCTAACACTGAAGCGAAATGCCAGGAGCGACTCATCATTTGCCATTGCCCGTTGGGGAACGATGGCTTAGGAGACAGGTTTGGGTCCCTATCACCTAAGGCTTTTCAATTTTACGGGCCGTGAGGGTCCCATAAAAGCATTTTCTCCCTACGAGTCGTAAGGATCCCGCAGGTGTATTTTCTCCTTAGGAATCGTGAGGATTCCTAAGTGTGTTGCTCCTTTGTGAGTCGTAAGGATCTCACGCAGGGGTTTTCTCCTCACAAGGTCGAGAGGACTTTGCGAGTGTATTTCATCTCTTTTCACGAGTTTGCGCCCCTTTCGGGTTTTCACAGACTCGCCGGTAGTCCTGCTGTTTTTACTCACGGAGCCCTTTCGGGTTTTCATCCGTGCCCATTTTGCTTGTGGACATACCATTTATTTCTTCTTCTTTTTTTTTTATTTTTTTTCTATTACAAAATTTTGCCGCTGGTGGGACTTTAAAGTAGTCTTACCGGCAGGATTCGGGAGAAATAGGGGTCATTTACGCCCGTGGATTGTATACGGTTTTGCAGGATGTCTGATCCAGATCGTAAGGCTGATGTGCTCAATTCGCCTGCGACTTGGAGCATTCACGTGTAGTATTTCTTGAGATATCGGCCATTGATGGGTGGCATGGGCCTTTCTCCCTCGGCACTTATTAGTTGGTAGGATCCTCCGTCGAACACTTTCTCAATGACGTATGGTCCTTCCCAGTTTGGCTCGAATTTTCCCTTGGCATGTCGATTGAGGATGATCGGTCTTTTAAGGACCAACACCAATTCACCTTTCTTGAAAGCGCGGAGACGAGTTATCTTGTCATTGGCCCGTGACATTTGGGCTCGGTATAGCTCCAGATTTTGCTGCATCGCGAGCCTCTTTTCTTCGAGGGCATCGAGCTCTTCAAGTCGAAGGAGCACGTTTTCCTCTTCTGTCAACTCGTGCTGAACGGCCATTCTTAAGCTTGGAACTTCGACTTCGAGGGGGAGGACCGCCTCCACTCCGAAGAGCAGTGAGTATGGAGTGGACTGAGTTGGAGTACGGTGCGTGATACGATATGCCCACAACGCCTCGTGAAGCTTGAGATTCCAGTCTCTCTTGTTGGCTGAAGCATTTTTCCTGAGGAACTTGCATAGAGTCTTATTGAAGGCTTCGGCTAGCCTATTGGCCCTTGGATTATAGATGGAGGAATATCTCCAGTCTATCTTATGCTGGGTAGCGAACCTTGAGACATTGAAGCTCTTGAAAGAAGGCCCGTTGTCAGAAATGATTCTTCTTGGTGTACCGAAGCGGTATAGAATATTATGCTGGAAGAATGCCAGAATATCTTTTGTCTTGACTTCTTTTAGTGGGACAGCTTCAGCCCATCTGGAGAAGTAATCAGTTGCGGCCAGTATGAACCGGTGGCCTTTGGATGACGGAGGATCAATTGGGCCAACAATGTCGGTGCCCCAGACTTCGAATGGCCACGACGCCACTGTAGGATGCAATGGGTTGGGATGCTTGTGAATAAAATCACCGTGAATTTGGCAGATATAACATTTCTTTGCATGTTCTCCGCAATCCCGTATCATGGTGGGCCAGTAATACCCAAGCCGTTTGATTTGCAGTCGCATCTTGGGGCCAGATTGGTGAGCACCGCAAACGCCTGAGTGAACTTCTTTCATGACTTTTTGGGCTTCGGCCGATGACAGGCACCTGAGCTAGAGTTGGTTATATGACCTGCGGTATAGCGTATCATTTACAAACACGTATCGGAGAGCTCTCTTCTTCAGCTGAATCCTCGCAGGTTTTTCTTCGGGCAGCTTGTCGTATCGGAGGTACTCTATGAAGGGTTCTCTCCAATCGGGCTCGTCTTGGATGATCGAAGCTTCTTCCGCAGGACCGCTCTTCTGTTCCGCGCTTTCCTCTTCTCGTAGAGAGACTGGGGGTAGAATTTGCCGGCTCCTAACTGTGATCAGAATTTCATCCATGTCAGGATCGGCTAGCTCCTTGGCTAAGCGAGCGAGTACGTCAGCCTTTCCATTCAACGCTCTAGGGACTTTCATTAGTTCAATGTGAGTGAACCGTTTCATGAGTTCCACCACTCGGCCTCTGTACCGAGCTAACTCGGGTTTGTATATTTTATAATCGCCGCTTACTTGGTTGACGACAAGCTAGGAGTCACCGTAAACCCGTAGCCGAAGGATTTCCATTTCTATGGCGAGCTCCAAACCAGCTATCAGAGCTTCATACTCAGCTTCATTGTTTGTCCGAGGCTCGGTGAGAGCAAAAGAACGCCGTAGGGTTCCCATTGATGGTGTAATGAACACCAATCCTATCCCTGCTTTTATCTCCGGGACACATGATTTACTGGAGGTCCTTATTGACGAGGCTCCATCGAAGTAGAGCTCCCAACATGGCTCATCTTCCTCGAGGTGCAGCACTTGTTCGTCGGGTAACTCACAATTTAGCGGCGACCCTTCTGGCATGGGATGAGCAGCGAGAAAGTCTGCTAGAGCTTGCCCTTTTACTGCTTTCTGAGGAGTATAAACTATGTCAAACTCGAGTAGCATAACAACCCATCTTGCCATTCTGCCGGCTAGGCTCGCTCTGGTAATCAAGTGTTTGAGCGGGTCGACCTTGGAGATCAGCATAACCCGATGAGCAAGCAGATAGTGCCTCAGCTTCTTCACAGCAAATATCAGAGCCAGGCATTGCTTCTCGATTAGGGAATAGTTGTGTTCCGCCCCGACTAGAGTTCGACTGAGGTAGTAGAGGGCATTTTCTTTTCCCTCCTCATTATTCTGGGCAAGGAGCGCACCGAGTGACTCATCTAGCGCGGCAGTGTAGAGAATCAGCGGTTTATTTGGAATGGGAGCGGCCAGCACTGGAGGGTGCAACAAGTATTGTTTGATGCTTTCGAACGCTGCTTGACATTCGGCATCCCAGATAAAAAGAGCTCCTTTCTTCATGAGCTTTGAGAAGGGCCTACATCTCCCCGATAAATTTGAGATAAACCTCTGTATATAAGCAAGCTTGCCTTGAAAAGATCTTATCTGCGTCAGACTTTTCGGAGGGGGCATCTCCATGATGGCCTTTATCTTTGATGGGTCAACTTCGATCCCTCGATGCCGGACTATAAAACCCAGGAATTTTCCCGATGACACTCCAAAAGCGCACTTCAGAGGATTCATCTTCAGATCGTATTCCCTCAGTCTGGTGAGAACGGTCCTGAGATCTTGGATATGATCGGCCTTGGCTTTAGTCTTGACGACCAGATCATCAACATAACATTCGACGACTTTATGGATTAGGTCATCAAAGATATTAGTCATTGCCTTTTGATATGTAGCACCTGCGTTCTTCAGTCCGAATGGCATTACCTTATAGCAATATATTCCGATCGGGGTTCGAAATGCTGTGTGCTTCGCATCCTCAGGCGACATCTTGATCTGATTATATCCAGACGAGCCATCCATAAAGGTGAACAGTTCATAATTTGACGTGTCATCGACCATCATTTCCATGACCGGTAGCGGGAAGTCGTCTTTAGGACATGCCTTATTGAGGTCCCTGAAATCGACACAAACTCGGATCTGTCCATTTTTCTTCTTCACTGGGACTATGCATGCGATCCAGTCTGCATATTTCTCTTCCCTAATGAAGCCGGCATCGATGAGTTTCTTGGTTTCCTCGATGAACTTTTCTTCCAACTCCCTTCTCATTCTTCGAGGAGCTTGTTTGACTGGCTTAGCATCAGGAGATATAGCCAACTTATGTACGGCCACTTCAGGGGAAAGGCCAGGCATTTCTTTGTATGTCCACGCGAAGCAGTCGACGAACTCATGCAGCAGAGCAATTATCTGCGCTTTCATTTCCTCTGACAAGAGCGAGCTAATATAGGTCGGCCTTGGATTATCGGGCGTTCCTAAGTCGATCTCGGTTAGCTCGTCAAAGGTTGCTTGTCCGCCATCTTCGAGCTCTTGAGGAGCTTCTTCTGGCTCGGCTATCTCGTCGTCATCATTTGATCTTTCGCTGGCCTCACCAACATGGATCATGTAGCACGCTTTGGAATTAGGTTGAATGTAGCCTATGCCCCGTCTATCTGGAATTCGTCCATCGATGAGTGCTCGGACCTGGGGCGGATGCCATAGCCCTTCGTAAAACTTTGCTTCGGACTCCGTTTGATATAACCGGCATCCGCACTTCTTAAAGTATTCCCGCATCTCGGGCGCATAGTATCTGGGATTGAGGACGGCTCTTATGCCTCTCTCATATGGAAGGCATGCGACAGACAAATCATCCGGGTGCGCAACGGGGTTTGACCCATAAAACAAGATGCCCTTCTGTCCACTTTTCCTCCCGGGAACGTAGAAAGTTTTCAGCTGGTCCACGGTGGAGATTGATAATGCATCGAGCTCTTTGCACATTTGCTCTGGTACCCTTGTAACGGCTAGGGACCCTTCTGCAACTTCGAAGGTCTCTCGTAGTTTCTCTTGTTGCGTAGGGGTCCAATCTGCACCGCTGTTGCACGACAGGACCTCCTCCTCTGACTCTTCAGTGTCGCTGCCAAGATGAGGGCGGACTTTACTGCTAGATGTGGCTTCAGTGACGGATTCATCCGTATCGCTGCCGAAACGAGGGTGAGTTTTATGGAAGGACGGGCTTCCAGCGTCGGACTCATCAGTGTCGCTACCGAAATGCGGGCGCACTTGGGCATTTTTGCTTTTGAAAGTGACAGCCGGCGCGGATTTGCTTTTGAGCCTTGGGGCCGGTCTATCCTCAGTCAGTTGTGGCTTAGCATTTTGGTGGTTCATAAAGTACCGAGAATCTTCATAGCGGACTTCATGCACACCGAACGGCTGGATGTCTCCGTCAATGCGTCTTTCTTCGCCATTTTTAGTATACTTCATGCATTGATGGAGAGTTGACGGAATGATGCCATAATCGTGGAGCCATGGCCGCCCCAAGAGAATCTTATAAGACGTGTCGGCGTCGATCACGTATATCTTAGCTTCAGTTTGCAGATCCCCGAATTTGATTGGCAAAGCTATAGACCCCAGAACTTGCTGGCAATTTTGGTTGAAGCCTTGAATGACAATCCTTTCCCTTGACAGGTGTCGGACGTCCATTGACAAACTCTTCAGAGTTCTCAAGTTCATGATGTTCACTGAGGACCCCGGATCAATCAATATGCGATTAATTCGATCTCCGTCGCTGTACCCGGTCACGTAAAGCGGCCGATTATGCTCAGCCGTTCCCAGTAGCAAGTCTTCATCCTTAAATGTGACTGCGGCGGCATGCAGAGCATGCTGGGCTTCTTTCATATTAATTTCCGCAAAGTGAGCCTGATACCGCTCGGGGTTTTGTAGAGCGTGGATGAGAACATCTCTAAGCTCCTTAGATAGGACCAAGGCGTCGTAGATGCTCAGGAGAGACGGAAGCTTCCGGAGATGTGCCAAGACATTATAGTCCACCGAGGAAGGACTTATATTTTCATCAATCGGTTCTCTGCCGTCTTCTTCATTAGCGACTTGTTTTTCCTTCCCTTTTGGGGCGTTGCCCTGATTTGGCGGTAGAGCCCTGCCGCTTCTAAGCTGGATTTGATTGGCCGTTGTGGCGAGCTCCTCATCCTCTTCAGGAAAACAGAGCTCATCATCGGAGTCACTGCCAAGATGGATGGCGTAGCAGGTCACTACTGGGATTTCTTCATTGGAGTCTTCTTCTAACTCCTCCAGAATTTCAGCCGCTTGCACAGGGAAGAACTACTTCAATTGTACCAATGTTCTTTCCCTTTGTTCATATTCTTCGAGGGAATCGATATATTTTTGAATGGTCGATCTCCCTGCAGACTCTTTTTTGCGCCGAGATGCACTTTTCTTCTTCTTGAGCTTCTTGGATTTTGAGCCTGATGGAGCCGCATTGGCAGCTGGACTGGTAGGCTTCTTCTGTCCTTCCCATTCCATCCTGGGCTCTTTCCGAAGTAGCTTTATCATCTTCTTCGTCTTATTAGATATGTGCGTACTCCACGGAGGCCGCGATGAGTCAGTTTCGTTTGTCAGGGCAGCGGGTTCGGCTGTCTGCTCCCAGAAGGCTTCAGCTTCCATCTGTATAAAGTTAGCGGTTGCAACTTGATTGTCCACCAACATGCTTTTGGACAGCTCGATCTCTCCCGCCTTGTACTGCTTCTCGACCCAGTCCTTGAAGATATAGCAATCCTCGATCGCATGGCTCACTACTCGGTGGTACGGGCAATACAGAGGATTGTCGGTCATTTTTGCTTCTTGGGGTCTTTTCGACTCCGGCAATTGTAGGCCGTTGTTCAAGGCATCTTTAAATATCTTGCGAACCTTGTCCCTTCTGAAAGAGTAAACCTTGTTCTTTTTCTCCTCTAGGGAAGGCCCATCTCCTCCCAGCAATGGCTTTCGAGACCGGTTAGTTTTGGATTCGGCCGCCCTTCGCTTTTCTTCATTGTCGGACGCATTGAAGACATTGGTACTGCTGGAACTCCCACTTCTACGGTTGTCGTCCCGTTTGCTTTTCCAGGTTTTGTCTCTCTGAGAGTCCGGCGGGGACTCTTGCTTCGAGCGTTCCAGCATTTGGACTTTCTTGGTTAGCTCCTGAAATGTCTTGAGGCCCGCTGTACACAAGAATGGGACCATCCAATTGCTGAGGTTCCCAATGAGAAGGCTGACGGACTGGTCCTGCTCCAGCGGCGGTTCGCACTTGACCGTGAGATTACGCCATCGGGCGATAAAGTCAGTGTTGCTTTCATTCCTCCCCGGCTTGGTCCTCACGAGGTCGGCAATGGAGATTTTATCACTGACGCTCATGAACCTTTGCCGGAACAGAGACTCCATTTGGGCAAAGGTAATGATGGACCCGTCTGGTATGCTCGCGTACCAGTCGAAAGCGACACCGGTCAGGCTGTTGACAAACTGACGAAGGAGGAGCGCGTCATTGCCCCCTGTATTTCCGCACGATGCTTTGAAGTGGGCAACGTGCTGATTTGCATTCCCCGTTCCATCAAATCTTTCGAACTTAGGAATGACGTAGCCGCTTAGGAACTCGATTAGATCGTACTGCGCGGGATATGGCCGCCCACTACTGCCGATTTCTTTCTGAGCTTCAGCTTCGGCCACCAATGTTTTAACCTTGCTGGTGACCAAATCCATTATACGATCCTGTTTTAGCGGGATAGTGCTATCTGGGGCCAAGGCGTCCCCAGAAGCGGAGTGTGGCCGGCTTTCATGTGGCTCGACCAGTCTTGGACCCGAAGGAACAGGCATTGGCTGCCTCGGGTTGTCATCACCCGGCTGATTAGTAGCGGCTTGTGCTTGATCAGGAGGCGCTCGAGCAATTTGAGCCGTAAGCTGCATCACCACGTTCGTTAAATCATCAATTTTCGAATAGAGCTTGGCCATCTCTTTGTCTTTGCTCCTGAGCTGTTTTCGAAGCTCTTGAAGCAGCTCTTGCTCCGCAGTCCTGGGGCGGAAAGTCGGCTCTTCCTCGCTGTCCGAGCTTGACTCTGCATGGACCGAGGGGTCTTTCTGCCTATCATCCTCATCGAGAGGGTTTTCTTCATCTAGCGGGGGTGGCTGTTCTTGGACGGCGGCAACCACATTCAGGCTAGATTGGGCTTGGGATGTGGTGGCCCCATCCTTGCTTTTGCTGCGAAGGTTGTCGCTGGGGCGCCCGCCCGCAATATAGACCGTATGGATGATATATCCGGCCGTCTTTCTATCATTGGCGGCTGATTTCACGGCTCGTTGTCTTGACCCCCTTGCTTCGGTAGCTGGTAGTCGATTGAAGGCGGCTGGCCTAACCAGGTTCTTGAATGGTGCTGGCGCTTCTTTTCTGGGTTTGCCCCGCTGCTTTCGCGCGGCACAGAGTGCTTGATAGACTCTTGAAGAGACAGTGTCATACTTTTTCTGTTGGGGCTGGGACACGTCTCTTTGTGGCACTGTTCGGACCGCTGTCTTCTTGATTCTGGCGGTCATGGCGTTTTTCTGAACCCACTTCAGAGGCTCGAAGGAATTGCTGATTCTTACGTCCGACTCAGTCGTCATCGCGGGGCAACCCTGCACTTGGAACTTCACACGATTCCATTTGGCTGAAGCCTTGGCCCTCTTATTGGCTCGATACCTGAGCCGCTTCTGCCTTAACTTTTCTGTTCTAAGCACCCGGCAGACCTCGGCTCTTTGGGAAGACGCCGCAGACCAGTCGATGGAGGGCCTTGGAGATACGCTCGATTGTGCATTTGTTGGAGTCATCGCCCGAGCTCGTCCGCAACATTTGATGTTGCCCTTTGTACCGAAGTTCTTGCCCCCAGCTGGAGCACCAGAGAATCGTTCAGATACCGTCTTAAGTTTCGGTTGTGGTGCCTTGGCGATCACGACATTTGGCCTCCTACCCCTTGAGACCGGCTTGGCCACCTGTTCCGCCGGGATCTCTGCTAGATGAGCGCTTTCGGCAGGGTAGATGATGACGGAGCCAAACTGGCGGGGCGGTTCCTCCCACTGTCGACTGAGGCTTGCGGGGAGAACCACACGAGCGTTGATCTTGACCACGTACGGAATCGGGGTCACGTTGGAAGCTGAATTCGTCTGGGGAGACATTGTCGTTGAAGGTTGATTGCTGCACGGAAAAAAGAACATCATTTCAGTATAGGCAATCAATATGTATATTGAATGAGTTCGCATGAACGTTTAACCCGAAATATGGAAGGAGAGATTGGTCCCACCGGGCGTGCCAGAATCTGTAGGGTGTTTTTCATCACCCCATTGAGATGGGAATACGCGCACGCTTGTCAGGCGTACTACAGATTCCCCCTGCCTAGGGTAGGCCGGGGTTTAATGAATGTGGGGATCCGAATCTCCGGCAGCCGCGGACTAAGCTACCGTTAATTACCCCTCGCCTTTGGGGCGAGGGAACCTCCGATTAACGGGTTAAACTGGTCATGCGAACTCAATGTGCAGTGTACGTGTGTTTTGTTTTGAAAAAGGGGGTTTGGATACATCGGGAGCCACGCAGAGTTTTTACGGGGGTCCCGCTACCCGGATAGCGGGCTGGGGGTCAAGGGGGCTAGCAGCCCCCTTGCGGGGTGCGGGGCAGCGTCCCGTTAGAAATTTTTTTCTAACAGGGACAGTGTCGTGGAGTACGTGTGTGTATAAATTTGTATACATATGTATATATATACATATATATATAAATAAAGGGGAAAAGGCATCCAAAGGATGCGTGGGGCAGCACCTTGGGCGCTGTGCGCTTAGGTGCTGTGCGCTCAGGCGCAAGCGCGCCACGTGTCGGCACGTGGGCGCTTTGCGCATGAGCGCTGCGCGCTGGAGCGCAAGCGCTGGTGCGCAAGCGCGCGCGCCACGTGTCGGCACGTGGGCGCTTTGCGCATCGCGCTGGTGCGCAAGCGCGCGCGCCACGTGTCGGCACGTGGGCGCTTTGCGCACGAGCGCTGCGCGCGCGTAGGTGCGCGTGTCGGCACGTGGGCGCTTTGCGCATCGCGCTGGTGCGCAAGCGCGCGCGCCACGTGTCGGCACGTGGGCGCTTTGCGCACGAGCGCTGCGCGCTGGAGCGCAAGCGCGCGCGCCACGTGTCGGCACGTGGGCGCTTTGCGCTCGAGCGCTAGCGCGCCGGCGAGGAAAGGAGGGCTTTTAGCCCCAGAAACCCTCGAAAGAGAAATTGGTGGAGTTAAACTCCTGAAAAAAGGGAAAATGTTTTGGTTGGGGAAATGGGTTCTTCTTCTTCCTCCTCCGTTGGCTGGCTCAAGAGATGTGAGATCTAAAAATCTCTTCTTTTTGAGATTTAATGGAAGATCTGAGTTCCCCTTTATGGGTTTTGTGGTGGAAAACTATTTAGTTTTGAAAAAGGAAGAGTAAAACTCTTGATTTAATTCAAAGGAAAGAAGAAGGTTTTGGAACCTTGAAGAGAGAAGAAAGATCTCAGATCTAAAACTTTTTCGGAGAGAGAAAAAAGTTGTTTAGATATTTCATTATCTTTGCCTTTATAGGCCATACACTTTACACATAGCCCCTTGGGCTTCACAAAATGGCATTTTGCCTATCCCATGGCTCATGTGCCATTTCTTTTTGCACATAAACCATGGGCTTTACAAAAAAATTGGCTTTATGCCTATTTTTCTTACATTTGTCCATAAAATAAAAATAAAAGAAATACAACAAAATTGTTTATTACAAAATTTTTATCTTGGCGCGGTGGGAGGCCGGCCGCTTCATGTTCGGGCTCGACCCGGGCGTGTGCCCACTGGATCTGGGCTTGGGCCCACTTGGCTTGGGGTTGACTTTGATTTTGACTTGGTCAACCGGGGTGTAAATTTTTACCCCAACAATTGCTATAGTTCTTTTAGACGGGTTTGCGAACGTGACATTCGCGTTGATGTTCTGTGTTGTGCTGTGATGTTGCGGATTTGTCGTGGTGGATAGCAGTGTGCAATGGTAGTGCAGTTTGGATTTATTTGTACATTTGATATTGCGGGGCGAGCATCCAACATGTGGACTGCCGTCACTGCCTGTTGTATAATATTCTTTTGGGGCACGACCAGGTTGCGGTCGATGTACCTGTTGTACTATTTTTCATTACTGTATTAGGTTTTGCTCCACGACGGAGTGCACGGATAGCCGGGTTCTGGAGGGCAACGGGTCCGCATCTCATGGCTTTGAGAGGCAGAGGGGCCCCACTCTAAAATTGGCAGACTATCCGCCGCACTCGTAGGGGGTACAGGTTGACCCAAGGAGGGGTGCTCAAGTTACCGGATTCCGTGAAGTGCTGGGTGGTCCATTCACTATGCTGTAGGGGGCTGCCTCGCTTCAGGTTTTGGCGGGTAACTTGCCGCACCCGTAGGGGTCTAGGTTTCATTGCACAGGCTATCCACACGACAGGGGAACGTCGGGTTTCAGCAGCGGCTCTGTGAAACTCGGGGATCCCAGATTATCTGTATTGTTCTGTGATGCTTATTACTTTTCTGTAATGTTGCATATTATCACGCCTGGAGCGATTATTGTATATTGGTATATATACTATTAGATGTTGTATATGTTTTACACCCGCGCTAGTCCAGTCCCCGCTCTGTCGTTAGTTAAGTAACCTAACGGGTGATGACGGGACCCAGTGACGAATGCGGATGGCATATACGTACATTTTATTTTCGTTCTTTTCTGGTGTGATTGATTAATAGGACTGCGTTGATTCTGATCAATGCAAAGTAAAACAAACCTGTTTGCAGTTGTTGGAACAAATTTAAAAGTGTTATTGCAAAGACGTTTCCTTTTGTTATGCATAGCGGTATTCAGTGGAATATCCTGCACCTCATTCGACGGGGCAAGGGCCGATATCCCTTCACCGGGACTGACCCCTTGGGCAGAAGTTTGCGCCACGGTAATAACTTCACTATAGTCGATTACAAGTTGCTTTGCATCGCGGTATTCAGTGGAATATCCTGCACTTCATTTCACGAGGAAAGAGCCGAGATCCCTTCACCGGGAGTGACCTCTTTAGCAAAAGGTTTTCGCCACTATATTTTAAAAAAAGCTATCAGGTTCCTTCAGCGATATCAAGTTCACTACGTTAAAGGTTTTTCGCTAAAAACCAGTCGTAGCCCTCCGTCACTTCTTTTGGGTATTCAGTAGTATTCAAGCTATGCATTTTAGCCAAAGTTAAGGTATAGTGTTTGGTAGCTGCTGGGTATTCATTTGCTGCATAGATAGATGAGTTGGTTTGGGACAGTCGTTCTGCCATTTGGCCAAAACCAGGGGTATGTACGGGTGGGTTCAAATTGACAAGACAGTGACGGGTAGAACTTGGCATGTGACTTATGACATTTTGACCAAAGCCAAGGTTATAAGAGCATGGGGCAAAAATCTTATCGGGAGTTTCTAAAGAAACTGAAACTTGCCAAGTATGCGCATACCTTCTGGAGTATGAGTAACGTGGATGCATTCCATCACGTTATCATGCGATGAGAGTTGGATCCCGATTCCCACTGATGAGTTGGTTTACTCTTCGGGTGATCCCGATTGATTCTTCTTTCAGGTTTGGAGGAGAATTTGACAGGACAGTGGGAGGTTTCCGGATTAGATAAAGTGATAACCATTCTGATCTTGGTTAGAGTGCACGCAGAGTGTTTCTTTTCTCTCTCTCTTTGGCAGCGACCTTTGACCGACCCTAGACTATGACTCCGTGACCAAGTTGACCGAACCTTCTTAAAATACTGGCTTTTAGATTGTCCGAGTTGCATAAGTCATTGCCACTCCTTCTTCTACCCTTTGAATTTCTCAGAACACCCGTATTACTACGGACATCCACTTCCATTGGATAGATCCATAGTATGGTTATATACGAACTCAAAGGGACTTCTTCGAGGATGGATCCAGGTTCAGGAGAAATAGAATTGGTTTATTCAGTTGTCTTTTATTATCACCTTCTCTCAGGTTGCGAGGGCTCCTTGGTTTAGGAGAGTACACCTATTACGCTTATTGGATAGTCTTATTCCAAACCATAGGCAGGTGCCGAAAGGTAGGGAATGAAGAAAACCAATTAGCCTAAATAGGGTGTGCAGAAGGTAATATGTAAAGACAAAATAAAGGGATTAGAAAGAGGGCAAAGTAAATTGCGACTGATATCATTCACGACCAAACCGCGTGCTTCATCGCCACTCCTATTTCACCTTTAATAGAATAAGGTATTATTCAGTTGTCTTTTATCATCACCTTCTCTCAAGATGTGAGTACTCCTTGGTTTAGGAAAGTACACCTATTATGCTTACTGGATAGTCTTCTTCCAAACCATAGGCTGGTGCCGAACGGTAGGGAAGGAAGAAAACCATTTAGCCTAACGAAGGTGTACAGAAGGTAACGACTAAAGACAAATAAAGGGATTTGGAGAGAAGGCAAAGAAATATACGGTTAAAGTCATGAATTGGATTATGGAAGAGGCATTGCTAGAAATACCAGGATACCCCTACGAAACATTTTCATGTTTCAGTGCATTGTTAAAAGAAAACTGTTTTCCCGATTAGATACTTACTCCAAGGGTATGTATTTACCAGGTTTCATTCTCATATCTGTATGGTTTTATAGATGATGAGTGGGAGTAAGTTATTGGGAATTAGGTAATTATCCTCATTATATCGGAACTCGTTGTAATTGGTGATATTTGAGGAAATCGCCAGGATACAGTTTTCAACCTACGAAGCACAGGTTTTGAGTTATTCAACTCAGCGGACTTATACAGAGTATTGTATGTTGTCCAGTGTCCATCAGAACAAAGGGGTAGGTCCTCATACTTTGTTCTATTTACTTATGACTTCTCTAGTTTTTAGACAAGTGTTTCGTAGAAATACAAGGTCTAAGTTTTGAGAAGTTGTGGGTATAAGAATAAAGTAGAGAACCAGGTGTCACAAGTATCGGGATTCTTCAAAGAGATCGAAGATGTAGATTCTTGTGACTGGTATTCAGATGATAGTAATGGCTTTGAGAAACTTGTTTCTCTTTCAGGTTACTCATAATTGGATGGATTCCTAAGTTGAGTAATGCTGATAAGTCTCTTTCCATTAAGTTGATATGCACTGGAGACAGCTGCATGATTGAATATGGTTCCAATTAAATAAGTGCCAAAGTTTCTATATTGGATATAGAATAGTTCGTACCTTAAAAGATGTTAAGGTAAGGGGAGTTGTCCAGCTTATGCTTAAAACCAGACACTGGATAACTCAGGGCACGTTTCTGTAATGGCTGTTTGTGGGTTGACCCTGGCTATGACGAGAGTTGATATTCTACCATTTGGAAGATCAATAGTAATATTGTTCTTGACTCGCCACAGTTTTAGTAAAATGTTTTTTTTTTCAGAAAACAGTAGTGGGAGTATGGTAGAACTGGAAGTGATTCCAGAACCGCGAACGATTACAAAAAATTTAATAGGACCTATATATTCAATCAGGTTTGATATTCCATTAGCCACTCCGCAGATATGGTGGGTTACCTCAGACACCCGAGAGGTACTTCGGTAGCCTCAAGGACGGTGACAGGGAGGTTCTTATCTACCCAGACTTGACACTACTGTTGTTCCAGACTATGAGACCAGGCAGGAGGATATGTATAGCGTCGTTCTAAACTAGCTTTAGAAGTGCACGTGTATATTATTCTGCCAGAGGGTTGTCGTAGTCAGTGGGAGCAGCGGAAGCATAGTGGGCAAGTAGCTTATGTCTATTTATAGACTAGAGCAGTTATAGTGGAGATAGATCATCTAATTTTGATGTGACAGTCATAGGTTTGACTTCATCAGAATAGGGGATGGATCTGTTAAGAATGTAGTAGGGTGTGATGTCATGGTATCTGGATGACATACACAGAGTAGGAAGTAAAATTCCTATACTACGAACGGTTGTACTGTGGTCGTCACACAGTTGTTTCTCCAGACAGGATATGGATATAATATTTGACATTCTGGTTTCTGGATCTATGGTTTTTAGATCTAGATTTGGGTAGTTTCCCAATGTGGGTACTTTGACAGATATTCTAATGGTTTTTAGAATAGTTGACTCCTAGCATGGTGGTGTACCTGCAGGTGATGGAGTCACCCTCTCTAAAGGTGTCGTATAGACTAAAGGAGAGAGGGCTGTGCATGATTGGCAGATCACTTGCTTAGGCAATTGAGTCAATCGTGAGGTGTCAAGTACCACACCAGATGTTGTTTTTGCACTAGATGCGATAAGTTTGTATTAATCCAATCCTGGAGAGACATAAGGAAGCAGTTTTAGGTGACTGATTACATGTTATACTTTGATAGAGCCCTTAGGATCTTGCTTTACTACAAACTGTATGATGGCGATCATATACGTAAGAGTTGGGTAATTTATATGCATATCCTTAATTGTGGTCCCTAGTTGTGGGAGTTTCGAGACAGGGCATCGATACTCCGGAGTAGACTAGTGTATACAGTCGAGACCCCGATGAGGGGCGGTGGCCGGTCTTACAAGCCACTGGTGTCAGTTGGATCACCTAAGATGTATACAGGTGCTCATTGGGTTATGAGTACACCGAACAGGACTCGCCGGGAATCTGCTAGTTGGTATTACACATATCGTCAGATAGCAGTTCCCTGGTGACATGTGTACAGGTTAGTTCATCGACCTGAGGTCGTCATTTGTCTCATGTGAGTTCCCACTGTGCTTTGATTTCTACCCTACCACGGCTCAAAGGAGTCGTGCAAACATGTAGCTTTTGGGTACAGTCCCGAGCCATATGGAGGCACGTGAGCGGATCGGCAGGGGATTCGTCTCTCCCGGTATTGGGGGTGAGATCGTGCTGTGTCTACGAGAGCCATTACACAAAGCCTACGGCCGTGGCAGGAGATTTACTGGTAGGTACTCCAGTAGTATCTCAGGGTGTTATTGGGCTACACTCCGACACGACTTATACTGCTATTGGGGGTCTGACGTTACTAGCCCCCTAGGCAGATATGCGATACTCATAGACGAACGGACCGGACTGTATATACATTGTCACTGTTAGGCTCAGTAGGGTTTCCGGATGAGTTCGCTCATCGGCATCCCTTGAGGTCAGTCCATGGGCAGTCGTTACGCATTGCTAGTGCCGCTGACGGTTTGTGGTTAAACCCACTGCCGGGGTACTGACGAGTCATTAGAGTTCCCCACAGATAGTTTCCCAAGTTCGGGCGAAACGTTGTAGAGGCCGTATGGTTTTATGGCAGGGTTCGGAGAATGCACGTGCGTTTACGCACGTGTCGATTTTCGGGCAGATGATACTGGTCGCTTTGGTTTAAGCCGGATCCGAGTATTATATTGAGTAGATATAATATCTTTGTCTCAGTTGCATTTGTATTCGGTCGTAATACAAATGCGGGTATATTTATAGAGTTACGGGGTTATCCTGAAATTCGTTTCGGGATCACTTTTGGAAGTTGCCAGTTTCCAGTTTTCTATCAGCCGTCTTTTAACATTCGGTTAAAGACGGATTTATCTTTTCTTTGGAAGAGTGTGGATGCTTCTAGAAGGTTTTAGAAGTGGTGAGGTGTTATTGTTTCATTGGTTGCTTTCTTTGTGTTCACACTGTGTGTTCACACTAGATATTTATTTGTGTTCACACTAGTTATTTATTTGTGTTCACACTAGATATTTATCCTTGTGGTTACCTCTCCTCTCCTACACTCACCCCCCACCTCTATATATGGCCGGCCCCTTCCCCCTCTCTCACACACTCTCACTTGATGTTTCATTTGGTAAAAAGATTATGATAGATTTTGGGGTGTATGGAATTTCACAGCTCATTTCATTCCATCACCCGATTCCCATGGCAACTTCACTAACCGATCGTCCACGGCTTTGGACGAAGTGAGACAAAGTCTTCTACTCATTCTCTACATCATTCTTGGTCGTCTCTTTTAGCAAACTTGACGACCGAGTTGCCTCGAGTCAGAGGCGGGAGCCCGTTTAAAGAATCGTTGACGTGGTGCCACCTGGACGAGGAGATCGGAGATCGACGAGATCGGAGCAACCGCAACGGAGCGTGGGATGATGGTTAAAGAACGAAGGACTCGGATTGTTCGGTATAACCATTCTACACTCTTTACAGTTTGTTAGTTTAGCAATAATGGAAGATCCGGGTTATAGTTTACGATAGCGCCAGTTAAAAAGTTTTTGTTCCGCATTTGGCGTCTGTAGACGGCCGGGGCGCTACCGTAGACTTACACTTGACTACTAGGACTATGATGCAGATCATACTAGTGGGGTCAGGGTAGTCTACGAGTACATCCTATAATTGTTCCTAGTCGAGGGTGTATCGAGACAGGGCATCGATACTCCAGAGTAGACTAGCGTATACGCATCTTGACCCATATGATGGGCGATGGATGATCCCACATCCATTGGTGTTTGACATCAGAGATGGTGTACGGGTGCTCAGTGGAGACTGGGTACACTGAACGGACTCGCCGAGAACTTTTAGATGGTATTATACCTATCGTCAGATAGCAGTTCTCTGGTGACACTGGTACAGGTTAGTCTGTAGACCCGAGATCGTCATAGAGTCTTGTGTGATGCCCACTGTGCTTTGATTTCCACCTTACCACGTTCAAGAGAACGTGCAAAACGGTGGCTTTTGGGTACAGTCCTGAATCATATGGAGGCAATGAGCGATAGGAGGGGTTTCGTCTCTCCCGGTATTGGGGGTTGATGTTGCGCTGTGTTCGATTGGCTATAACTGGAAGTCGCTGGCCAGGGCTGCTATGGAGATCTACTGGTATGTGTTACCAGTAGTTTCTCGACCCGTTATGAGCCTCACATCGACACGACTTATCGGTTACTGGGGTCTGACGATTACCACCCCTAGACTGGATATGCAACATATCAGACGAAGAGACCGGACTGTACGGTAGTGTTACTGATTGGATTCACAGGAGTGTGTGCAGGTTTGCTTGTTGATCTTCTGATTGCTCAATACCCGGGTGGCTGTTACGTTTAGCTAACCGCTTGCAGCTTATGGGTGTTTGATATGATCATCACCTACTGCCGGTGTATTGACGGGTCTTTAGAGTCCTACATAGAGGTTTCCTGGCTCAGGCGAAACGAGTAGGAGAACATATGTGATATGTGCGGGACCGAGAATAATACTTGTATGTGATACCGTATTCTATTCTCGCGATATATGATATCGGCCGGGTATATGTGATATAGCCGGATTATCGGATCAAGTGTTGATTCGATAAATTGATACATATTATATTAGTCAGTTATATGTAATATAGCCGGATTATTAAATCAAGTGTTGATTTAATAATTTAATGTAGAATTATATATTTGATATATTAAAATACATTAAATAATATATTGCTCACTTAAGTATTTCATTTTCTCACATATGGATA
This sequence comes from Agapanthus africanus, assembly GCA_030015575.1. Lineage (NCBI taxonomy): Eukaryota > Viridiplantae > Streptophyta > Magnoliopsida > Asparagales > Amaryllidaceae > Agapanthus > Agapanthus africanus. Next base: position 793,302,043 of record JASDDO010000024.1, on the reverse strand, counting down.
CATTTAACATATATGTGATATATGTTTAATGTATTCTTTTCTTTTGTTACAAAATATTATATATGTGATATGTGATATTGTAACATGCTAGGGTTACACATGCAACTAAGGTTTATGAGATTAAACCATGCTTGGGTTTATGGTTGGATTTATATTTATTTTGGTAATTCAAATTGAATGGATTAAGTCATGGATGAGCTTTGTAGAAACTTCATGATGCTTTGACTAAGTCCACCCCTTTGGATAATTCTAAGATATTTATTAACCTAACCCTAACCCTAGCTCATGGTTAAGTCTCTACAAGGGTTAAGCATGTCATGCTTAACCCATGGTTGCATTTCTAACCTCAATAATTATTCATTCATCACTTTTCTTCTTCTTCTTCTTCAAAAAAAGGAGTTTGCTTGATTTTTCCAAGTGATGAAAGATTGTGAGAAATAGAAAACAAAACAGAGCAAAATTCCTACTTCATCAACCTCTTCTATACTAGCCATATAGATTAGTGTGTTAGCTTCACCAGTTCCTAATTAGTGAAGTAATAGCTTGGGTTTGTGATTCCTCAAGGTAAATCATCTTTGATTGTGAATATTTCAAGCTAGCATGGATCATTCACCTCATGGAGCCTCTCTAGAGTCCGGGAGCATGATGATCGCAGCGAAGGGACCACAAATCAGAGCATATAAAGCGAAGGAATGGACTACAAAGGTTGTAATCCCTATCACTTAGTAGTATAGATGTTTACTTGTTTTAGTTTGATTCTCAAGTTAACGATCTAGTTTAGGGTTGTTTAAGCATGACAAATTTGAAATTGGCATGGACGATGCCGCCCGAAACCTTGCTGTCGTGCTATACAACCTTACAGTGGTATCAGAGCCTAGCTAGAGAATTAGACGGATAGTGTAAGATTACAAAACCGAAACTACTCCGAAACATCCGAATACGAACCCTAGTTTCTTTTGAAATTTTCTGAGAGTCAAAATTTTTTTTAAACAACTGCAGAATGTTGTAAGAGATACAATATGAACATTGTACTAAATTCACCCCCACTCACCTTTTTTGGGCCAGCCACAATGCTAGGGAAACCGGTGTGCTCGGCCATATTATGAGCTTTTGGGTTGAATTTTGTAGTGTGTTCCAGTCTCTGGGGTTTGGTATTTCAGGTGTTGTTTGTTTTTGTTAAATTTGCATGTGTTGTTATCTTTTTATAGAGGCAATTCAAAGTGTTTCATATTCGTAATTCTAGTTTGTTTTCGGGTTATTTAGACGGTGTTAAAAAGTTCGAACGGATATCAATAACTCATTTTTTCCCTTGCTGGAAATTTTTCCAAGTGTTGGATTTTTCCTTAATTTAAAACTTTCAGAAAATCATGCAAGAGATTCTGTGGACCCTCTAGAAGAACGAAACCTTAACACGATTATGTGACCGTCAGAACCTCCACTAAACCCTAGGGTTTGTGGTAGTTCATCGGTGCCACATGTGAGGCATTGGTTGACCCTTCTACGGCTGGTTCATAGAAGCTGTGGCATGTTCTGGGACCTTTTGAACTCCGCTCAAGTGTTGAGCTATTTTGGAAATTTTGGGTGTTTGCTTATTCGATCGGAAAGTTTAACATTGTCTAGTTATCTGGAATGTGATACAATATGTGAAATTCATATAGTTAGGCATGAAATCCGTAATATGTGATATTTTGGGTTTATGATGTCTAAGATGATTGTGGATTCAAAATGTTGCATTTTTTCACTTTCTTTTCTGCGACCGTAAGTGTAATATGTGGTGTATCGCCGGTTTCGTTGCTATACATCAACGACAATTGGGACACGCATATTTATTTACGTTGATGACATGTGATGTTATGTGTTGCTGTGATATGTTATATTGGATTGTCGTGTTTTGAATAGCCGGGGGTTTTATGTGAGATGAGGATTTTTATTTTCATTCATGTAAAATTCATTGTATGTAATATTATTTTATTGGGGCACTTCCGGGTTGAGAATGATGTCACCATTGTATATTATTTACTTTTCCGCATTAGGATAGACCTAAGGTGGGGAGCACAAGTAACCGGGTTCTAGGGTCCAGTGGGAGCCATCTCGAGGAGTCGAGACCGGGTCTCCTAACCCTAGAATTGGGAGGGTTACTTGCCGCTCTCATAGGGGTCTAGGGATGTGGGTTTGGCTATTCATCGCGACCGTGGAATCTGTGTTTTTTGCAGGCTCAAAATAAAACACGGACCTACTAATATATCCAATATTTCATATGTTATCTTCTGCTGCTGATATTCTGTGATGTGATCATTTTATATGCGTGAGACGAATGGTTTATTATTTTATATATATGATATATAATAAACGTTGCTTATGTTTTACACCCGCGCTAATCCCGTCCCGGTATGCCGTTAGTTAAGTAACCTAACGGTGCATAACGGGACATTGTGGCGAATGGGGATGGCATAAGCGTACATTGTATTTACGTTTCTTCTGTAATGCTTAGGAAGCATAATTGATGGGACTTCATTAATGAGATTAATAAAAGAAAAAGAAACCTAAAAGATGTTGTAGAATCAAATTTATAAAAAGGGTAGCTCTAGTTTTTACTTTGCATAGTGGTATTCCTTGTAGAATATCCAGCACCTTATTCGATAAGAAAAGAGCCGAGATTCCTTCACCGGGAGTGACCTATTTAGAGATACTAGAAGATGCTACAACTCGATGGAACATGACCAAAAGATGAGATTGGATTAGGGTAGTCGTACGACTTTGTTGGCCTCCGTCAAGGGTCATGTGGGTGGGTTTGATTCAATCATGAAATGTACGGGTTGAACTTGACTAGCAGCCTATGGTTTGTTGGCCTCCGTCAAGGTCATAGGACGCTAGGGGTAAAAGTAATATCGGGAATTTCAAGTGTTGAAATTTGCAATGAGATTGCATACCTTCTATGAGATAGTTGGATCATGATACCCACTGCGAGTAAGAGTTACTCCTGGGAGAGTTTTACACATGACAATTAGCCGATCAAGTAGGTGTCTAGAAAGGTGTTAACGGGGTTATGCCTCTGGGAAAATGAGGTTTATTCTAATTAGGTCCGTGCGAAAGCACGGGGAACCTCCCTCAAAGTACCAACACTAGCCTGGCCGAAAGATTGGCGAACTTGTAAGGTGTAATTAATCCCGGCTAGTCTTACCTTTTAGAGTTTGAAGGAATATTTGATGAAAACAGTGGGAGCCATCCTGATTAGATAAGATAATAACCAATCTAATATTGCATGAGCATACGCTAAAGTGTTTTCTTCTCTCTCTCTCCAGGTAGCGACCATGTCAGGCCTTAATCAAGATAATAATATGGATGTATTGACCGAACCCGCTTGTTATACTGAGCAGGGGAACGTTGGTCCCGTTCTTTCTTATAAATGTTATAAGACTGAGCAATGAATAGTGATATATCCGGATTCTCACGTTACCCAAACGAAGAATAAGTATATTGATGCATCTTCTTCGGGTGTGTTACTTATCGAGAACTGTTTCTCAGTTCACTCTACGTCCTGGGTATTGGATACCGGATCGGGATCCCACATATGTAATATGTTACATGGGCTACGGAAAAGTAGGGAACTGGAAGAGGGTGATCATTCCGTAAGAGTAGGGAATTGTGCAAATGTTGCTGCCAAAGTAGTTGGCGAATATCACCTTGTGTTACCAAATGGTAACACAATGATTCTGAACGAATGCTATTACATTCCGACACTGATATGCAATCTTATATCAGTTTCTTTATTGAGTAAAGAAGGATATAATTTTGTAGTACAGGATAATATTATGAACATCTTCCTGAATCAAAAGTTGATTGGATCAGGCTTGTTAAATAATGGCATATACGTTCTAAATCAAACTACAGTTCTTAATGTACAGAACACACACAAGAGGAAGAGTTTAGAAATGAACGAATCCTTCTTGTGGCATTGTAGACTAGGTCATATCAATGCGACACGACTAGCTAAGTTACATAAAGATGGATATTTGAATACGTTCGAATTATCATCTTATGAAACTTGTCATTCATGTCTCAAAGGAAAAATGACCAAAACTCCGTTTAGTGGACACGGACAAAGAGTTACAGAACTCTTGGGACTGATACATAGTGATGTATGCGGTCCTATGTCTACAAATGCCAGGAATAGTTCCTCGTACTTCATTGCATTCACTGACGATCTCTCAAGATACGGACATGTGTTCCTGTTGAAACACAAGTTTGAAGCTTTTGAGAAATTCAAAGAATATAAACACGAAGTCGAGAACCAAACGGATAAAAGTATTAAGATCCTTCGATCTAATCGAGGAGGAGAATACTTGAGCAATGAGTTCCTGGACTATCTAAAATAGAATGGGATTCTCTCTCAGCTTACTCCTCCATATACACCACAGCACAACGGTATATCGGAGCGGAGGAATCGCACCCTATTAGATATGGTGTGCTCTATGATGAGCACTGTTGAGTTGTCTATTTCCTTTTGGGGGTATGCGCTTGAGACAGCCATATACCTATTGAATAGAGTTCCAACCAAATCAGTGCCTACCACTCCATATGAGAAATGGGAGGGGAAGAGACCGTGTCTTAATTTTGTTAAGATATGAGGTTTCCCGGCCTATGTTAAAAAGCAAAATCCGGACAAACTTGAGGCAAGGTCGTTTCTTTGTAAGTTTATAGGATATCCCAAGCATTCGCGAGGGAATATCTTCTACCACCCTGAGGAACAAAAGGTATTCGTTTCTTGACATGCCATCTTTTTAGAAAAGGGATTTCTTGAAAAAGAAATTAGTGGCAATGAGGTAGAACTGGAAGAAGTTCCAGCTACACAAACTACAGAAGAAGATTTGGTAGAACCGGAGGATTCGATGGTTCCCAACGAACCTCAGCCTCTCCGCCGATCTAGTAGGGTTCCTCATCCACCTGAGAGATACTACGGTTTTCTCATTGATGGTGGGAGCGAGGACTGCATCATGGAAGATGATGACCCGACTAGCTTCGAGCATGCCATCATGAGTAGGGACTCTGTGAAATGGTTGGATGCAATGCGATCTGAGATGGAATCCATGTACACCAACAAAGTATGGACTTTGGAAGTTGCTCCTGAAGGGGTAAAACCCATTGGGAGCAAATGGATCTTTAAAAAGAAACTTGTTGTAGATGGAAAAGTAGAGACTTTCAAAGCTAGACTTGTTGCAAAGGGTTTTCGTCAACGACCAGGTGTGGATTATGACGAAACCTTTTCTCCAGTGGCTATGCTTAAGTCCATCCGGATCCTACTTGCCATTGCTGCATACCATGACTACGAAATCTGGCAAATGAATGTTAAGACCGCCTTTCTAAATGGTGATTTAGAGGAGTGCGTGTACATGACTCAGCCAAAGGGCTTCATAGACAGTGGTAGCAGCGGAAAGGTGTGCAAGCTGCTTAAATCCATCTATGGGTTAAAGCAGGCATCGCGGAGTTGGAACATCTGCTTTGATGTGGTAGTCAAAGAGTTTAACTTCATCAAGAACGTAAATGAACCTTGTATTTACAAGAAGGTTGCAGAGAGTAAGGTTGTCTTCCTCGTATTGTACGTGGATAACATACTCTTGATAGAAAATGATGTTCCTATGCTGCACTCGGTCAAGCTCTTCTTATCACATAGATTCTCAATGAAACATCTAGGTGATGCCTCCTGTATTTTGGGAATTAAGATTTATAGGGATAGATCTAAGCGGATATTAGGATTGTCCCAATCCAAGTACATTGAAACCATACTAAAGAGGTTTAGTATGGAAGAATCTAAGCGTGGGAATTTACCCACGATCTCTTGACTCACTCTCTCCAAAGAGATGTCTCCCAAGACTTATTTGGAGAGAGCTCGCATGCAAGGATACCCTATGCTTCAGCAGTAGGCTCTATCATGTACGCAATGCTATGTACCAGACCCGATGTAGCATACTCACTAAGTGTAGTGAGTAGGTATCAAGCAGATCCAGGAGAGAGACACTGGACAGCTATGAAGAACATTCTCAAGTACTTGAGAAGAACTAAAGAGATGTTCTTGGTGTATGGTAACGGAGAACTCCAAGTGGAGTCCTTTACCGATTCGAGCTTCCAAAGTGATAAGGACGACTCTAAGTCACACTCGAGATTTGTCTTCACCCTCAATGGAGGGGCGGTGTGTTGGAAGAGTTCCAAACAGGAAATCGTGGCAGACTCGACGATGGAGGCCGAATACATCGCTGCCAACGATGCTGCCAAAGAGGCTGTCTGGATAAAGAAGTTCATAACTGAACTTGGTGTGGTTCCGTCCATTGAGCATCCAATACCTTTGTATTGTGATAACAATGGAGCTGTGGCTTTAGCCAAGGAACCCAGATCCCATCAGAGATCCAGGCATATTCTGAGGCAGTATCACCTGATCCGAAAGATAGTAGATCACCGAGAGATCGAGGTCAGGAGAGTTGACACGAAGGACAATAATGTGGATCCACTCACGAAGGCCATATCCAAGATACAATTTGAGAGACTCTTCGGGATGTTGGGTATGAGATACTACAACAGCTGGCCTTAGTGCAAGTGGGAGATTGTTAGTTATGTATATGCCCTAGAGGCCATTGTTGTACATATGATGTATATTATAGTGGATGCTTGGATATATATAGAGAGGACTTTCTTGCTCGATATGATAGTATGCTATCAGATTGTTCTTTGTCTTAACATGTTGACTTGTATTGGGTTACTGTCTTACTCTCACATGTTGATAAAGCCCTTAGGATATGTACTTGACTAATAGGACTATGATGCAGATCATACTAGTGGGGTCAGGGTAGTCTACGAGTACATCCTATAATTGTTCCTAGTCGAGGGTGTATCGAAATAGGGCATCGATACTCCAGAGTAGACTAGCGTATACGCATCTTGACCCATATGATGGGCGATGGATGATCCCACATCCATTGGTGTTTGACATCAGAGATGGTGTACGGGTGCTCAGTGGAGACTGGGTACACTGAACGGACTCGCCGAGAACTTTTAGATGGTATTATACCTATCGTCAGATAGCAGTTCTCTGGTGACACTGGTACAGGTTAGTCTGTAGACCCGAGATCGTCATAGAGTCTTGTGTGATGCCCACTGTGCTTTGATTTCCACCTTACCACGTTCAAGAGAACGTGCAAAACGGTGGCTTTTGGGTACAGTCCTGAATCATATGGAGGCAATGAGCGATAGGAGGGGTTTCGTCTCTCCCGGTATTGGGGGTTGATGTTGCGCTGTGTTCGATTGGCTATAACTGGAAGTCGCTGGCCAGGGCTGCTATGGAGATCTACTGGTAAGTGTTATCAGTAGTTTCTCGACCCGTTATGAGCCTCACATCGACATGGCTTATCGGTTACTGGGGTCTGACGATTACCACCCCTAGACTGGATATGCGACATATCAGACGAAGAGACCGGACTGTACGGTAGTGTTACTGATTGGATTCACAGGAGTGTGTGCAGGTTTGCTTGTTGATCTTCTGATTGCTCAATACCCGGGTGGCTGTTACGTTTAGCTGACCGCTTGCAGCTTATGGGTGTTTGATATGATCATCACCTACTGCCGGCGTATTGACGGGTCTTTAGAGTCCTACATAGAGGTTTCCTGGCTCAGGCGAAACGAGTAGGAGAACATATGTGATATGTGCGGGACCGAGAATAATACTTGTATGTGATACCGTATTCTATTCTCGCGATATATGTATCGGCCGGGTATATGTGATATAGCCGGATTATCGGATCAAGTGTTGATTCGATAAATTGATACATATTATATTAGTCAGTTATATGTAATATAGCCGGATTATTAAATCAAGTGTTGATTTAATAATTTAATGTAAAATTATATATTTGATATATTAAAATACATTAAATAATATATTGCTCACTTAAGTATTTCATTTTCTCACATATGGATACATTTAACATATATGTGATATATGTTTAATGTATTCTTTTCTTTTGTTACAAAATATTATATATATGATATGTGATATTGTAACATGCTAGGGTTACACATGCAACTAGGGTTTATGAGATTAAACCATGCTTGGGTTTATGGTTGGATTTATATTTATTTTGGTAATTCAAATTGAATGGATTAAGGCATGGATGAGCTTTGTAGAAACTTCATGATGCTTTGACTAAGTCCACCCCTTTGGATATTTCTAAGATATTTATTAACCTAACCCTAACCCTAGCTCATGGTTAAGTCTCTACAAGGGTTAAGCATGTCATGCTTAACCCATGGTTGCATTTCTAACCTCAATAATTATTCATTCATCACTTTTCTTCTTCTTCTTCTTCAAAAAAAGGAGCTTGCTTGATTTTTCCAAGTGATGAAAGATTGTGAGAAATAGAAAAAAAAAAGAGAGCAAAATTCCTACTTCATCATCCTCTTCGATACTAGCCATATAGATTAGTGTGTTAGCTTCACTAGTTCCTAATTAGTGAATTAATAGCTTGGGTTTGTGATTCCTCAAGGTAGATCATCTTTGATTGTGAAGACTTCAAGCTAGCATGGATCATTCACCTCATGGAGGTTCTCTAGAGTCCGGGAGCATGATGATCGCAGCGAAGGGACCACAACTCGGAGCTTATGAAGCGAAGGAACGGACTACAAAGGTTGTAATCCCTATCACTTAGTAGTAAAGATGTTTACTTGTTGTTTTAGTTTGATTCTCTAGTTAACGATCTAGTTTAGGGTTGTTTAAGCATTACAAATTTGAAATTAGCATGGACGATACCTCCCGAAACCTTGCTGCCGTGCTATACAACCCTATAGATACCCCATGAGTTATAACGTCAAGCATATCATATTCCATGTAGGATGAGGGTGCAATATTTACGCATATGGAGGTAATTAATTAAACCATTTTAAACATGGGTCAAATTTAATTATTAGGAGGTACCACAATAGGCATGCAGAAGTATTTTTAACATTATTTTCATATAAGGTTGGGGATTAGAATTTGAAACTAAGATCGTTTAAAAGAAAGAAGATGATAGACAAGTGGAGAAAAGCGGATCCCACCTTTGGTTTGAGTTGGATGTCGATGGGTCGAAAATGTAAACTCGTTCTAAATCCTCAATAACTCTGTGCTTGGATTTTTCCTCAATTCTTGGGTGTAACCACAGCGTCGGCGTCGGCGATACAAATGCCTGGGTATTTTTTTCAGAAATTTCGGAGTTCTGAGGTGTGAGAAATTAGAGTTTGAAAGTATCTAATTATAGGGTCTTTTCCCCAACCATAAAATCCATAAAATCTATCAAAATCCCCCTAAAAATCCATGTCCAATGATTTTCCCATGATTCTGCTGCCGCCGCCATGATTCGTGGCCGTTGGATTTGAATCCAAAGGCCAGAGGCCGCCGCCGCCCACCACGTGTCCACGAGGCGTGGTTTCACACGCTTGCGGCGCAAGCGCGTGGTCCCATCCTTATGGGCAGCCGCCATCACTCCTGGCCCGTTGGATCTCCCATCCAACGGTCCAGGTTAATGATGGGGTATATATTTTTATTTTTTTATATAAATAAAAATCTAAACTGTTTTTTTATAAAATCGAATTTGTTTTAAAAAAAATTGTTAAAAATATTATAAAATATGGGGGAAATATGAGAAAATTTTAGAAAATATATTTTATTGTTAACTTCAGTTTAAAAATGAATTTGGGCTAAAACTAAATAATATTCCTATATTTATTATAATTGTTAGTTATCATAACTATTTAAAAATCTATTTTATTCTCGAAAATATTTTAATTATGAAATAATTATTTTAATTTATAATAAAAATATTTAAATTATTTTAAGGCATTATAAAATTTTATTAAAACATTTTAAGCCCAGAAAAATATAAATAGTTTGTAGAAAATTCCTTTAATTATATTTAAATTCTTTACTAACATTACTTTTGAGAAAAAAAAATAAAATCATAAAATATTTTTCTATCAATGAAACACGTAAATAATTACTTGATACTGGAAAATTAGATAAGAGATATTTTATTAGGTATTAGATACGGTTGTTACAATTAGTGATCTGTAATACCACATAATGCATGTACATGATGATAAAGTCAAACCAGATAGCATACTATCATTTTGAGTAAGACCGTTCTATCCGTATAGGTCCTCCCTCAATCATCATAATCACCTGCCTGTGATTACAATAATTGCCTTGAGAGCACTATAGCCAACACCTCCGATGTGGAAAACCCCTCTCTACCTAAACAATGGGTGCCCCCAACGGCGGGGACCCCTGTCTGTTCACCATCAACACTGCACTTGTCAAATAAATGAAAGGCTACAAACATGAGACAATTACAGGAAATAAAAGAAAAAAATTTATTCATTCATTCAGACATTTACAAAGTAAAGGCATAGAAGTGTGAGGATTGGTAAAATAAAATTCAAAATACTTAAGCTTGTGCACAACTATTGGCTATAGTACACTCAAAAAAATTATTATAATTGCAGATAGGCGATTATGATAATTGAAGGAGGACCTATACAGATAGAACAGTCTTACTCAAGATGATAATATGGTATCTGGTTTGTTTTCATCATTGATGTGTACACGTTTTGCTTGGTTATTACGTGTCATGATTGTTAGGGATTTATCATGTTGTACTAAGTTTAAAGATACCACAATCAAGATGGTGTCACGTATAGCTAGCCGTAATGAGTATGGGTCATCCGCAGGGAGAAGGTACGTTTTTGATTCTTGTTTTCACGAGTTAAGTCAAAAAGGTCTGAGTTTGTTCGATTCTAACCTATATGTTTTGTATATGTTCTAAAGCGAGCTTGTTAGGGATAGAGTTAGGTTAGTTCAAGTTAGGAAAATTTGTACTTATTCCTTTGTGCCTCACTTAATCATTGACGCTAGGGTAATCGGCAACAACATGGATTAGGGTGCTTAAGTATGGTATTTGTGATTGTGCGCGAAATCCGACTTATTGACCCTTACCCTTTCGTTCTTGTCTCTTAACGCTTGCTTCTAACCAAACCAAACGCAACCGGTCATGATTAGAAATCACCGCTATCATGGTAGGATAGGGTGCCTAATGGAGCGATTGCGTGAAGTTGTACGGAGTTCAATTGACAAGGTATTGGGCAAAGGAAGATATAAAGAAAATCTTAACTTAAACAATAACACTTCTCATTCCCTAACAAGAAGGTACACTATTCACAAACCATCACAACATGAAAAGAAAACACAAGAGAGAAGATATAAAATAAAAAATTGCAAGTAATTAAAGAACATCAAAAGAAAATTGCAAGTAAATGCAAGATCCTAGGAACCAAATGAACTAATTGCAAAATAAACTAAAACTTCATTGATCTTCAAATTCAAGGTACAAGTTTTGAGTTCAATAACCAAAATCTAAACTTTCAAGCTCAATGAAGAGGTTGCAAGATCAGGAGAAGGCAAGGAACTCAAGTTAACTAACTACTATGTACAAACTTAGAACTAATGTTACAAAATGTAGAATTAAAATGGCATGACGTAGGCTTCCAAGCTTGTTCACTGAGCTGGTACTTATAGGGAATTCATCACCAAAAACAAACAATATAAATGAGATGATGTGACAGAGAGGAGGGCCCAGAAGAAAAATTGAGGCAAATGGAGCATGATCGGCTGCTGGTTTTGGCATTTCGGCGGCCATCTGGCGGTTAGTGGGCCCTGTCCTCTTAGTGTTGTCTTCATGTATCAATAGCATCTCTCTGATATTGTTTGTTTCTTTTATAACTCAATGGATTTTTCTCTGGAGATTTTGGATGGAAATGCAAGTTTTTAATCATATCAACACTTTTTTAGCACTCATCACATGCCCACTTGCTCATCCATTTGCACAAACCATGATTTTGTAGCCAACTTGTGTGCCCACTTATGCACCCCACTTGCCATGGCTGTCCCCTTGAGCCAAAATATGTGTTCATACTTGTAATTAACTATGTCATGTTGGACTATTCTTGATAAAAATGTTGAACACATTTGTTTTGGTGCAAAATCTTCTTGAATAAAGATCAGCTTTCTGTTCCAGTTGCAGTGTCGGCTCACAAATGTCGCATCCGTTCATTTTGAGTGTGTTTCCAGTATTTTGTCACGAATACCTGTATTATGTATTTATTGAGCAGACACGGGTTAATAGTACCGATATTCACAAAAATGATAACGAATGAGCGGTATTAAAATGCAGTTTTTCGTGATGAACAAATACTCCTAAACTTATTTTTTGCTCGTCCCGAGCAAAATAAAATCCTAACCACACTTTTGCTGGGAATGCGATTGCACTGAGCCTGTGCAACAAGCTGTTAAATCTCTAGGTGTCCCGAGTAGGATGAGTGTTATCTTCTGAGGATTTTCAGCGGATTACATCCGGAAAATCCTGTAAAGCTAATTTCATGAAATAACGGTCGATTCTAACCCTAAGATATAGTATCTAAGCTAGAAATTCTATCACCCTAAGTCAGAAACTTTGAACCCTTATTTTTGACACCTCATTTATTGTTTAAGTTAAGATTCTATACGTCTTTACTTGCGGTGTAAATAGCGTTGTTACATTTCAGAAACTTCGATTAGAGTCATCATGTCACAGAATATGGACCGGATAAAACTTCAAAAGGATCACACGAGTTTGTAAAGAGTTAAGCATTTCTCAAGTTTTGTTCTTCGGCTAGGTTTCAAATTCAGAATTTATATCGTCTTTAACAGAAAACTAAACCTTATTCTTCACTCTATCTTTTACTTGTTTTTGTTCATACACACCTTCGTGAACGTTCAATAGTCTTTATCATCGAGTAAAACCTTCATCTCTATTAAAAATATTTTTATAAAAACTTTTCTTTAGTTAAGATTATTCTCACACAAAGATCCGTGAGGAATTTTAACTCGAAGAGAACACTTGGTTGACTTTGTTTGAAATTGCACTTTCTAGGGTTTTTAGCGAGCTTTGGGCCAATGCACCTAAACCAGTTGGTTTTAGGGCATTACGTGTAGAAACACCCCAGCGGACTTAATTGCCCAAGTCACCTAGGCCCTAGAACAAAAAGACTTATTTTAGTGTGGAAATATAACAATTCAATGTGAACGGAGATATAACCAGTTGTTCAATTATTTTTAAGATAAAAGACGTCTTTATATAGATAAGGTGTGTAATCATTATAATCAAGTTCCAGATGGGATATTTTTCAGACATAGTTTTCATTAAAGCTTCAATAATATCGCTTCATATCCACTTCACATTATAAACTATTCTTGATATTACTTATTTCAAAACAAACATGTTTGATCCTAAAAAAGCTTATCAAATTTAAAAGTTTTAAGACATATCAAACTTGTCATCTAATTTTCAAAACTCACGACACGTGTAGTGTGATAAAAAGACGTATATTAGCTACGGTTAAATTCAAAAGAGGGTTATTTTTCAGGTTTTCAGTATCTAAAAATAGGATTTAGTTGTTCTTATCTTATCAGACTAAACCGTCGGTATTATGAATCTATGCTTTCCCACTAGCTAACTTGACGACAAAGTTTTTCTGTTTTGTTTATTTTTATGGGGTTTTCAAATATGTTTGCAAATACAGAATATACACATGAATGCAAAGATAGAAATGCTTACCGAACACACCCCCAAACTTAAACTTGACAGTGCCCTCACTGTCATGCCATACAAAGAGGGTCATTGTTGAGGGGTCAAAATTTATCGGTTCCCTTTTTTATACAAGAAAAAGCAAACAAAATATATACATAAAAAGGTCCCTCCAAACTTAAGTGAAACATCGTTTCCACTGTTAAGTATTAAAGTTCAAAGTGAGGGGGAGGGAATATCATCAATCTATACAAGTCCTTACACAGACCAGAAATTAACATCAACCATTCAAAAAATTTATCATGATTCGCCTGGGTTGGTGAAAGAATGTGTAGAGAAAAAATGAAGGATACGCGAGACCGTGTGTGGATGGAAGTGTTATACGGTCTTGGTAGACGAAAATGATAAGATGAACGAAAGGGAGAAAGAAATGGAGCACGAATTTAAGGTTAAAAATTGATTGAGTAAATTAGTACAGTCTGTAATGCTTTGAAACTGGAGTTTTCTAACCATACTAATTTATCAATACGTTGAGAATTGGGGTCAAACCTTTCAAGACTCGCAAGAAAACATGGGCCAACCAAACTTGGGGAACCAGATGTGAGAGATGAAAGCGAGAATTCGTCTTGCAATTTGGAAACGATGGAAAAGATGGAAGGGACTGATTGAGGAATGGTATTGGTTAAGTGTTCAAGAGGATGTTCACAGTCAATGAAAGGGACATAATGAATCGAAAAATCCGGCTCATCCAATAAAATATGTTTATCCTCAAAGATATCCTCAAAATTCACCTCAAAATTAAGCTCATCCATGCAATCGATCAAATCATCATCAATAATCTCAAGAAGCAAATGAGGTTCGGAAAAAACAGTTAACGGTTCGGGATGATGTCCATACAGATCTGAAGGAAAGTGTTGAATTGGTGAGAAAAACTCAACCAAAATTGTGGGTTCATCATCAAAATTGTCCCTAATATCTATATCCTCAGTTAAATCAAACTTAAAGTTCTTAAACACCATAACAAAAGCATAGTTTTCAATCGATTGTTTTTCTAGAGTGGGGATATAGAGATCAAAGGTGGTGGCATCGGTTTCACTTGAAAAGTTTCCTTCACAATAGGATAAATCAAACATAACGTAGTCGCACAACTCATTAAAAATGCTATCTTCAATTGGTGAATCATTTAGTTTACTCGCTAGACTTTCAGAATCGGAGTTGTGGAATTCAATTAGAAATGGGTAGGTTTGATTTTGAAGGGTACACTGCACACTTTCACTACTCAAATCATCAATCTTTCCTACCACCACATCATACATGGTAAAATCTTGAGCTAGTTGGGAACTAGCCGATGGTTCATAAGGTTGTATGAGTGTGGTCATAGATGCATTTATTCCTCTATCTGTCGGTGCAAAACTACAGAAATTCTTCTAATGTAAGTTCAAGACTAGACATGGGTTGTGAAGGGGTTTCAATAAAAGATTCAAATTCGTTTGGATACGTGAAACTCCCAAATTGATCTTCAGAAGCAATGTCTAGTGAGGGTGTGAAAGTCGGGTAGGATTGATGTGAATTGAATGGTTGTGTAGACTGTGTAGGATTAGGATCAACATTTTGATAGGAAGATGATTGGAGTTGTTGTCCTAAATAATTCGGAGTGATAAAAGGCGTGAAAAATCGGCTACGAGATTGTTCAATATGTTCGGCAATGGACATGGGTTTAAGAGTCTCCACATTACCCTTAGAAGGGGTATCAATGTAGGGTTGCTAGGCACGCGCAAAAGGGTCTACGAGGCATCAACCATGCCCGATTAAAAAATTAGCCATGCCGAACAACCCGAATACGGAACTTTAAACTAGAGATTAGGCGAAAACTAACACGTTAACAACTTTAACACTAAGTGAGAGGGATTACAACCTTTGTAGATCCGGTCATTCACTTCATATGCTCCGTGTTGTGGTCCCTTCGCTGCGATCATCGGGATCCGGACTCTCGAGAGGTTCCACGAAGAGAAAGATGCAACCTTTGCTTCCGATCTTCGATACTAAGATGATCTACCTTGAAATTCCGTTAACACAAGCTAACACTCATGAAATGATGTGAACACCCTCATCTAAATGGCAAGGGAAGATGAGGATGATGAAGTAGGATTTTTGCTCTCTTTATTTATCTTTTTCTCATATTTATTCATCACTTTGGAAAAATCTAGCAAGCTTTTTCATGAAAGAATGAAGGAAGAAGAAGAATAGTGATCCATTTTCTTTTGTGATGAATAAGAAAGGATTAATATAAAGAATAATGCAACCATGGTTGACTTAACCATTGTATAGAATTGACTAGGGTTAGGGTTTGGGTTGGGTTAAAGCATGAGTCACTTGTAAATATCTTTATCATGACAAAAAGAAAACCTTCTAGAAACATCTAGAAAGCTTAACCCTAATCCAAACCCTAATCATGTTTAAACTCCACTAAACAAGTTGCATTAGTTATCATATCATGTTACAATATTATATATCACATATATAATATTTATCGTAACCAAATAAAATAATACAATTAACATATATCGCATATATATCAATGTATTACCCGAGTGAGAAAAAGAATCTTTTAGTGAGCAAATATTAGTTAATGTAATTTAATATATCATATATATTATTATACATTAAATTATTGAATCAACACTTGATCCGACAATCCGGCTATATCGCATATAACCGACTAATATTTATCCGTACCGATTCATCGAATCAACACTTGATCCGATGACCCGGCTGATATCAAATATCGCGAGAATAGAATACGGTATCATATATCGCATTATCCTCGGTCCCGCACATATCACATATGTGCTCCTACTCCGTTTTGCCTGAGTCAAGAAACCTCTGTGTAGGACTCTAAAGAATCGTCAATACGCCGGCAGTAGGTGATGATCATATCAAACACCCACAAGCTGCAAGCGGTCAGCTAAACGTAACAGCTACCCAGGTATTGAGCGCTCAGAAGATCAACAAGCAAGCCTGCACATTCTCCTGTGAATCCAAACAGTAACACTCCCGTACAGTCCGGTCTCGTCGTCTGATATGTTGCATATCTCGCCTAGGGGTGGTAAACGTCAGACCCCAGTAGCTCGATAAGTCGTGTCGATATGAGGTCTATAACAGTTCGAGAAACTACTGATAACACTTACCAGTAAATCTCAACAACCCTGACCAGGGATTTCCGGTTATAGCCAATCGAACACAGCACAACATCAACTCCCTATACCGGGAGAGACGAATCCCCTCCTATCGCTCATTGCCTCCATGTGATTCGGGACTGTACCCAAAAGCCACCTTTTTGCACGCCCTCTTGGACGTGGTATGATGGAAATCAAAGAACAGTGGGAATCACACAAGACTCTATGACGATCTCGGGTCAACAGACTACTCTATACCAGTGTCACCGGAGAACTGCCATCTGACGTATGGTATAATACCATCTGGGAGTTCTCGGCGAGTTCGTCCAGTGTACCCAGTCTCCACTGAGCACCCGTATACCATCCTTGATGTCAAACACCGATGGATATGGGATCATCCATCGCCCATCATATGGGTCAAGATGCGTATACCCTAGTCTACTCTGGTGCATCGATGCCCTGTCTCGACACACCCTCGACTAGGAACAGTTATAGGATGTACTCGTCGACTACCGTGGCCCCACTAGTATGATCTCATCATAGTCCCAGTAGTCGAGTACATATCCTAAGGGCTTTATCAACATGTAATATAGAGACAATCAGAGTACATGTTAAGATAAAGTACAACCAGATAGCATACTATCATGTCGAGCAAGAAAGTCCTCTCTATATATGTCCCAGCATCCACTACAATATACATCGTATGTACAGTAATGGCCTCTAGGGCATACATATAACTAACAATCAACATAGAAAGGTGTGAATGTTTGAAACGATTGATAGGAAGTGGATTGTGGTGTCCAATTGGTTTTTTAAGAAGCGTCTATTCGATCTTTCAAAGAAATTTTGGGCATAGATAGATTATTTGAAGTTCTTCCAAAACAAGAACTGTATGATGAAATATCTGGTTGAGAGTACCAAAGTTCGGCAAGAGTAGGTCAGTTAGGGGTACTCATGAGATGAAAATGTGAAAAGACGAGTGGACGGAAAAAGAGGTGAAAAAGTTGTTTTTTTGCTGTTAGTTATTAACAAAAGAACGAATAGAAATTATACACACAAAAATGTAAAATAAAAATAATCATGACACAAATACCACACATCTATATAGTTTAAGGTTCACCTAGGTTAACTAGACCTGCTCCAGAATTTGATTGTCGAAGTAAAACTATGTCGAGAAACGGGCTCAAGATATACTAATCACGAGGCCAGGTAAATGCAGAGGTAAGGGGAGGTTTTCCAACGTTTTCGTGAAGTTCCTTAATTAGAATAACCCTTTCGCCGTGAACATTTTTCCTAGACATCCCGTGAACAATATGCCGTTAAGTGGTCTTCTAAACACAGTTAACTTCTCTTAACGAGCGCGAAGTCCTTAAAGATTTAAAGTCTAATTTCTTTTAAAATTTGTGCGAGTAAGATATGCTTGATTTCATGATTTTTGGACCACAGAAAAGGTGATGAAATTCTTTACAGTATGTTGTTGGGTTCGCTTGCCTTTAAGTCCATATTAATGGATGTAATGCATAATCAATGAAAAAGTTGTTCAAATCATTAAACAATCGATTTTTAAGTTTAAGCGTGGTGCTGCAATAAATACGGGTTAGTTCTTTTTAGCGTTTGGCGGCGAAATTGCAAGGAATCCTGCAAAGATAGAATATTGGATGCGTCAGATTTTAGAAAGAATGTATTAGAAAATACATACCGATATGTTTTGGGTTAAGAAACTCCCGTTGAATTGGATCCGAGAGTATTTGGATGTTCGCTTGTGCGGATCAAACTATCCGAATCTTTGACACTGTACTTCACTATCGCCTTAGATTTGAATGTACACATTTCTCTGCACGATCGCAGTTCGCAATTTCTTAAAATCTGCAAATGTCGGAAAAACGGATATTATTGGCGAAAAAGCAATATATGTGGCCAATCTTCTACAAACATAAAATTATGAAATTTAACCTATAAAATGAGATAATAATAGAACAATGGAGCCAACGACAAAAATTTGGAGAAAACAGAGAAGGGATGGCCGCAACTGGCGGTAAAATGGTGGCCAGAATGAGGAATTTTGGCTCCAAGTTTCTTGAGTGTACTCCCTATTCTTGTGTTCCAATTTTATAGTTTAAATTTTCTAATTAGTCTCAGAATGATAAGATCAAAATATCAGAGAACAAATGTAAAAAATGCTAAATTTTTTGTTTCGCTTTTTGAAATTTTTTCAAGTTTTTCTAAAAGTTAGTTAGATCTATACACAAGATATATAAAATTAACCTGAGATCACAAGAATAAAAGCGTTACTGTCTCCCCGGAAACGGCGCCATTTGATTGTTAGGGATTTATCGTGTCGTACTAAGTTTAAAGATACCGTAATCAAGACGGTGTCGCATGTAGCTAGCCGTGATGAGTACGGGTCATCCGCAGGGAGATTGTATGTTTTCGATTCTTGTTTTCACGAGTTAAGTCAAAAAGGTCCGAGTTTGTTCGATTCTAATCTATGTGTTTTGTATATGTTCAAAAGCGATGTTGTTAGGGATAGAGTTAGGTTAGTTCAAGTTAGGAAAATCTATACTTATTCCTTTGTGCCTCATTTGACCATTAACGCTAGGGTAATCGGCAACAATGTGGATTAGGGTGCTTAAGTATAGTATTTGAGATTATACGCAAAATCTGACTTATTAACCCTTGTCCTTCCGTTCTTGTCTCTTAACCCTTGTCCTTCCGTTCTTGTCTCTTAACCCTTGCCTCCGGCCAAACCAAACTCAACCGGTCACGATTAGGAATCACCGCTGTCATGGTAAGATACGGTGCTTAACGGAGCAATTGCGTGAAGTTTGTACGGAGTCAATTGACAAGGTATTTGGCAAATGAAGATGTAAAGAAAATCTTGACTTAAACAATAACCCTTCTCATTCCCTAACAAGAAGGTACACTATTCGCAAACCATCACAAAATGAAAAGAAAACACAAAAGAAGATAACAAAGAAAACATTGCAAGTAATTAAAGAACATCAAAAGAAAATTGCAAGTAAAGTAAAGGCAAGATACTAAGAACCAAATGAACCAATTGCAAAATAAACTAAAGCTTCATTGATCTTCAAATTCAAGGTACAAGCTTTGAGTTCAATAACCAAAACCTAAACTTGAAAGCTCAATGAAGAGATTGCAAGATCAGGAGAAGGCAAGGAACTCAAGTTAACTAACTATTATGTACAAACCACGAACTAATGTTACAAAATGTAGAATTAAAATGGCATGAAGTAGGCTTCCAAGCTTGCTCGCTGATCTGGTACTTATAGGGAATTCATCACCAAAAACAAACAATATAAATGAAGTGATGTGACAGAGAGGAGGGCCCAGAAGAAAAATGGAGGCGAATGGAGCATGATGGGCCGCTAGTTTTGGCATTTCGGCGTCCATCTGGCGGCTAGTAGGCCCCATCTTCTTGGTGTTGTCTTCTTGTATCAATAGCATCTCTCTGATATAGTCTATTTCTTTTATAACTCAATGGATTTTTCTTTGGAAATTTTGGAGGGAAATGCAACCTTTTAATCACATCAACACTTTTCTAACACTCATCACATGCTCACTTGCTCATCTATTTGCACGAACCATGATTTTGTAGCCAACTTGTGTGCCAACTTGTGCACCCCACTTGCCATGGTTGTCCCTTTGAGCCAAAATATGTGTTCACACTCGTAATTAATCATGTCATGTTGGACCATTCTTGATGAAAATGTTGTACACATTTGTTTTGTTGAAAAATCTTCTTGAATAAAGATCGGTTTTCCATTCCGGTTGCAGTGACGGCTCACAAATGTTGTATCCGTGCATTTTGAGTGTGTTTCTAGTGTTTTGTAATGAACACCTGTATCCTGTACTTATTGAGCAGACACGGATTAATAGTACCGATTTTCACAAAAATGATAACGAATGAGTGGTATTAAATGCAGTTTTTTGTGATGAACATATCGCTAATACATAATGATAAAGCCCATAGGATCTTTACTTGACTACCAGAGTTATGATGGCGATCATACTTATGAGAGATGGGTATTCCATAAGCACATCCTTAAATTTCCCTAGTTGTGGGAGTATCGAGACTGGGCATCGACATCGATATTCCAGAGTAGACTAGTGTATACGTGTCTAGACCCCGAAGAGGGGCAGTGGCAGGTCTCATAGCCATTGGTGTGATGCATCTAAGATTGTATACCGGTGCTCGCTGGAGGTGTGTACACCGGACAAACTAACCGAAAACTTCTAGATGGTACTATACCTATCGTTAGATAGCAGTTCTCTGGTGACATGAGTATAGGTAGTCTGTTGATCCGAGATCATCATTTGTCTTGTGTGAGCTCCCACTGTATTTAGATTACTACCCTACCATGGCTCTACTGAGTCATGCAAACAGGTTTTAGTTGGATACAATCCCGAGCCACATGGAGGCGGTGAGCGATTGGAAGGGATTTTTCTCTTCTGGTATAAGGAGTCGATATCGCACAGTGTTCAATTAGCTATCACCATAAATCCCTGGTCAAGATGGATGAGATTTACTGATAGGAGATCAGTAGTTTCTCGGTAGGTGATGAGCTTAACATGTACACAATTTATCGGGTTATTAGGGGTCTGACGTTATCCACTATCTAGACCCAGTATGCGACAATCTTAGACAAAGAGACCAGACTATACGGTGAGTATCACTTACAGGCTCAGTAGGGATACGGACGAGCTTGCTTATCGACCTTTCGTTCGTTCAATACCTGGGTAGACTTTACGTATAGTTAGTGCCGCTGACGTGCTTGTAGTTAAACCCACTGCCAGCATATTGTTGGGTCTTTAGAGTCCCACAAAGAGAGTTTCCCGGTTCAAGTGAAAAGATGTAGTGTGAGTATTTTGGTATGTATGGGGTTCGATTAAATACGTATACTTGATACACGTACTTTAATCGAACATTTTGATAATACTAGATGGTTTGAAAGATGGCCGGATTTGTTTATGAGCCAGTATTATATTTCTAATTTTCTCTCTTTAGGTATTCGTATTTTTATATGAATACGGTATTTGTATTTTTATATGAATACGCTATTTATACGAATACGGGGATTTATATAAATACAGGTATTTGTATCTTAATACGAATACAGGTATTTTTTATCTCGATACAAATACAGGTATTCATATTTTTATACGAATATGGTATTCGTATTTTGATATGAATACAGATGTATGCATTTGTTACATATTGAGTGTATGAATATATGTATGTATGTATATGTGTGTGTGTGTGTGTGTTTATGTGTGTGCACGCGCGCGCATATTCGTACTTGTTTTTTTCTTGAAGAGCCGAGAAGGTTGTGGGTTTGTGTGGGCTTGTGAGTCATGGGATGAATCATTTTTCCACCCACTCTCCACAATTTAAATAAGGGGAAAGAGAAAAGAGGAAGAGCTTGGTTTCACTCTCATCCTTTTTCTTCCTCTTATTCTTCTTCTAGTTTTTCCTCATGTCTTCAAAAGAGAAAAGAAAACAGAAGAAAAAGAGAGGGTTCATCACTACATCTCTTAACACCATATTCCTGGCAAGCTTATAGTGTTAGTTGCTTCACTTTGACACTTAAGTGTAAGGCTAAAGATTGATTCGGATTCTCTCAGGTGGATCATCTTCGGCAAGGAAGATCGGCGTGCAAGCTAGTTCCCGATGACTTCGGAGCCAAGCTAAAGTCCATGGAGCGGGGTAGCAGTCTTCCGCAATTGTGCGAACACACTACAAAGATAGCTAGCTTCCTAATCTTGTAAGTTATGATTGACAGTTAAGTATTTAGAATCGATTCTAGGGTTTTGGTCGCTAGCTTGCTTTAAAAAAAAATTCGCTTCCGCCTTCGCCGCGAGTCTTGCGGCGCATGCACCAGGGACATTACAGTGGTATCAGAGCCGTGACAAACAATTTAACTAGTTTTAGATGATGTTTACGTTTCGAAACCGAAAGTTTAACCGTATTAAGTTTCATAAATCAAGTTTTTGTCCATTTTTGAAAATGGTATCTGAAATTTTTTTAAAGTATGTCAGAGAGCAAGTCTGAAGTATGAAAACATGGCACGAATCCCAAGGACCTCAATCAAAATTTTGGCCACCGTAATATTATTTTTGGCTGCTATTTACGCCTTAAAATTTGAATTAGTTCCCTGGGTTTTTACAGGGGCTTGGTTGTTAGGAAAATTGATTTTTAGTGATATTTATTTTTGCCCAGATTTCAGTTAGTTTTATCTTTGTATTCTAGCAAGTTCGGAAAACTTTTCAGTCGAAACTAATGCATCGTTTATGATTTGTATCTTTATTTGTGTGTTAGATAACGTAGTCTAATTGCTATATGTTCGATTAGATGGGGTTGCACACTGGTTACTTGTTATGTTGGTTTGGATATATATATATATATATATATATATATATATCTTGTGATGGTTTAGCCGGATTGTCATGACGGATAGTCCCTCGTGTTATATGCTTGTACAGTTTTGATATTTTTATTAGTTTATTCGGGATGAGCGGCCAGATTGTGAACGTCGTTGTCACTTGATGTATATTTTTTTTGGGACACGTCCAGGTTGCAGTCGTTGTCACCGTTGTATATATTTCTTTTCTGTACTAGGATAAACCCTGGAGAAGTGCTCGAGTAGCCGGGTTCTAGAGTGTGGAAGGCGATAGTCTCTGTTGGCTATAGTGCCCTCAAGTCAATTATTGGATCGCAGGCACGCGATTGCGAAGATTGAAGGAGGACCTATACCGGTAGAACAGTCTTACTCGAGATGATAGTATGCTATCTGGTTTTTCTTTATCATCACGTATCTGCTTTAGATAGCTTTACCGATCAATATTACATGTTGATAGAGCCCATAGGATTCTTGCTTGACTAGCAGCATTATGATGGCGATCATATATGTGGGAGCTGGGTGGTCTATAGGCACATCCTTAAATGTCCATAGTCGTGGGAGTTTTGAGACTGGGCATCGATACTTCAGAGTAGACTAGTGTATACTGATCGAGACCCCGATGAGGGGCGGTGGCCGGTCTCACAAGCCATTGGTGTTAGTTTGTTCACCTAAGATGTATACAGGTGCTCATTGGGTTATGAGTACACCGGACGGACTCGCCGGGAACCTGCTAGCTGGTATTATACCTATTGTCAGATAGCAGTTCCTTGGTGACATGTGTACAGATTAGTCTATCGACTTGAGATCGTCCTTTGTCTCGTGTGAGTTCCTACTGTGCTTTGATTACTACCCTACCATGGCTCAAAGGAGTTATGCAAACAGGTTTTAGTTGGGTACAGTCCCGAGCCACATGGAGGCAGTGAGCTGATCGTCAGGGGATTCGTCTCTCCCGGTATTGGGGGTTGATGTTGCGTTGTGCATGGGTGGCCATCACCAGAAATCCTTGGCCAAGGTAGTCGAGAATTACTGATCTAGGATCAGTAGTTTCTCAGGTGGTGATGGGCTTCATACCGACACTAAATATCGTGTTATTAGAGGTCTGATTTTATCCACCCCCTAGACTCGATATACGATACTCATAGACGAACGGACCGGACTATACGGATATTCTCACTATCAGGCTCGGTAGGGTTTTCAGGATGAGTTTGCTCGTCGGCCTCCCTTTCGCTCAATACCTGGGTAGCCGTTACGTACAGCTAGTGCCGCTGACGTGCTTGTGGTTAAACCCACTGCCAGCATATTGACGAGTCTTTAGAGTCCCACACAGAGGGTTTCCCTGCTTCGGGCGCAACGATGTAGAGGCCGTATGGTTTTACGGTAGGGTTCGATCACATACGTGTACTTGTGCACGCATGATGTTCGGACGGATAATACTAGTGGGTTTTGGTTTAAGCCGGATCCTAGTATTATATTTGTTGGATTATTTTCGTCTCTTTGTATTCGTATTCTTCAGAATAGGGATGCGGGTATGTATATACGATTGAGGGGTATTCTTGTAATTTATTACAAGATTACTTTTAGAAGATTACACCTCATCATGGTTTAGACCTTTTTGGATTAAAAGGTTATTGAGGTGTAGGATGATGTGTTTATTGCATTTTTGTGACATGGCTAATTGTGACCCATGGTTACTATTCTAGCATGCTTAGGGTTTTTGTTTGTTGTGAGATTATGTTGACTTGAGATATTTTTTGTTGACTAAGATATTTTGGAGACATGGAAATTTATGTGATGGCTCCATTATTTCTTATCACACTCACACAACAAACAAAAACACAAGCCATTTGTCGTGCCATAGAAGGCTTTCTTCAAATTAGGATATGCCGGTTTTGTTAGTGAAAATAGTGCACGACATGAATCTCGAGTTCTAAAAAAATACTGCAAGTGCACGGTACGTTTATGCAAACGGGCAAGTACGGGTCGAACCACAGGGAGTGGATATCACGACATCATTTTGAGTTATGAAACAATGGGTTGTAAATGGATTTTGTCATGTTTTAACAACAATTAAATGAAGAAAGGTTTAGGATTGTTTAGAGAAAACTTAAGCTAAGGTTTGGTATGGTTGAAATACGGCTTTTACCCCCAACTCTCCGTCTTGATTCAAGGTCATTTTTAGAATGAAATGAATACGGAATTAGTTAAATGAATACGTAATATGTTCTATGCTTGTATGCTATATATCCTATCTAGCTAGTTTGCAACACTTAACTTAATTTCATATTCGTTTCAACTTCAAATCATAATATAGCAACAATAAAATGTAAAAAAGGAATAAGATATATGTTAAAGGTTGATTTGCAACCATTCAAAACAATATATCTTATCAAGGAAAACATAATAAAATTGCATAATTAAGAAAGGAAGTGTAAAATGCAAGAATCAAAAGGGGAGGGGTTGGAAGAAAAGCCATTCCACAACCTACCTCACCATAGCCCAAGAACAAACTACTCACACATCATATATTGAAAAAACAATAAAGAAGAAAATGTAAAAATGAGAAGAGATGCAAGAATCAACTTGATATAAATGAAGCCTTTATTGCAATGGTTCCAAGTACAAACAAGTGAATTCAACTACCAAAATCTAATCTTGCAAGCTCAAGAAAAGAGGAAGGCAAGGAATTCACACTAAAGGGTTATAAGATCACTATTTACAATTTCTACAAACTTCTCTCTCACAAAAAGTAGTGCCCTCTAACTTGCCCAAAGGCCTGGTATTTATAGGTTCAAAACAAAATTAAACAAATAATAAAAACGAGATAATGTGACAGCAAGGGGGGACAGAAGAAATATGGGGACCATTGGACAATGTGGGGCCGGCGAGATCGGATTTATTGGGCATGTTGCCGGCCCAAATCCGAGCAACTTGGCTCGTATTGGTGCTGTGGTCTTGTGTTCTCTCTACAAGTCCACTGGTGCTGCTTGATTTGCCTATATGAACCTGGTTTGCACTCAGGGATTTGGAAGGAAAACTTGGTGCTTTATATCACATCACACCTTTTAGAATTTAATGGATATCAGCCTCATTTGTGCTCATTTTTTGCCAAGGCAGCCCCCCATCATGGTCTAGTGCACATGCATTGTGTAGGACCAAAAATTGTATATGCAATATTGTTTACACAAGATCTCATTGGATATTGATCGGTTTTCTGTTCCGTTTGCAGTGTGAGCTCCCACACGTTATATCCATGATTTTGAGTATGTTTCCAGTCTTTTATCACGAACACCTGTAATCTGTAATTTCTGAGCAGACACTGGTTAATAGTATCGATATGTACAAAATAGATAACGAATGAGTGGTATTAAAATGCAGTTTTCTGTGATGAACACCATTATTCATTTTCTTTCTCTCTCTCTTGAGTTGCTCTCAACACCTCATTCTCATGGCGTCTTCTTCTTCCTCTAGCTCCACCCAAACCCTCTCATGAGTTGAGAATCCTTGGGTGTGTTGAGACAAAATAATCATTCATCACTCGCTACTTCATCTACGGTATCTAGAGTAGCGATCTAGGTGCCCTAGTTGCCTCGGATATGAGCTTGGAGCTCGTTGCATAGACTCTCGGGTCGATCATCTTCGATGGAGGGAGACCGGAGATCAAGCTTGATCAAGGAAGCCCCTAGGAGCTTGGGATGATGGTTGAAGACCGAAGGACTCGGATCTATTCGGTATAACCATTCTAACTCCTTTGCATGTTTTGTTATCTAGGGCTTATGGGTAGATCCGGGTAATTGGTTGTGGTAGCGCCAAGTTTTCTAAATTTTTGTTCCGCATTTGGTTACGGATTGATTTCTGGGGCGCTTGCATAACCCAACATGGTATCAGAGCCACTCCATAAGCCTTAGTTAACTTTTTGCGACATTAG
The DNA here is from genome assembly GCA_030015575.1 of Agapanthus africanus. Lineage (NCBI taxonomy): Eukaryota > Viridiplantae > Streptophyta > Magnoliopsida > Asparagales > Amaryllidaceae > Agapanthus > Agapanthus africanus. The sequence goes on along the minus strand of JASDDO010000024.1, from coordinate 793,274,883 downwards.
AAATCCACTATTTTTATCGTGCAAAAACTGCCGACAAAAACAGTTCCGAAAACTGAAAGTTTGAAATGTTTGCACACCCCGTGGGCTCACGGTTTGAAATGAGAAGCCACGGGGTGGTGCATGGGCCAGAGAATCCCCGGGGGGGACCGAATGGCTGGGCCTACTCCTCAATACCACCACAAGGTGGTCTTGGTAGTGCGGACCCGAAACTGCCCCACCCTGGGCAGTTTCGGGTCTGCCTCACCCCCTGGCCACCTCGTGGTGGCCGCTGAAAGGTTCCTAGGCACCCTAGTGGGTTCTCACAAGGCATCGAACATGCCAAATTAAAATTTTTAGTGCCGAGAAACCCTAGACTACGGATCTTTAACTAGATGTTTAGGCGAAAAAGAAAGCTAGTTAACAGTTAACTACTATGATACGGATATACAACCTTTGTAGATCCGGATTTCCACCTCCACGGCTCCGCAACGTCATGTCCTCGCTGTCCATCATGAATCCTCGACTCGATCATCGGCTTCATCGGGAAAGCAAGCGGAATAGCTCGTCGGCTTTGTGTCAAAGACGATCTACGTCGAGGTTGCACAAACTCAAGCTCCGACTTCACAAACTTGTGAAACTTGTGAAGTAAACACCCAAAACAACTTGGCAAGAGGTAGAGGGTGAAGAAATAGGAGGTGGGTTCACTTTGGATTTGGATTTAACTCACTAAAGCTCAAGTTGCCATTGGAGTAGCAAGCTTGAAGAAGAAGAAGAAGATGAGCTCTAGAAAAATTATGATAAGTATTATCTTAAAAATAAATATAAAACAAATACTTATCATAACTTGAACTAGGGTTAAGTGTAGAGAATTAACCATGGTCACTTTGATGGGTTAGGGTTAAGCATGAAGATAAGGATGGTTAGTAAAGTCAAAGCTTCATGAAGCTTCAATAAAATGACAAAGAAAGCCACCATACTCATCTTATTCTTTTCCAAATAAATAAATAAACAAATAAATAAATAAATGAAAATGCAAAACCCTAATTATCATATTAACCATGGATTAATTTTATACACTTAACTAAATGATTAAGTATCATCAAACATGATACATAAAGTGCACAAAAGTATATCACATATACAATGTGCAATCCAAGTGAGAAAAATCCGTTTAAAGTGAACCAATACTAGTTAATGCAAAGTAATATATCAAATATATAATTATACATTAAATCATTAAATCAACACTTGATTCAATGATCCGGTCATGTCGCACATAACCGACTAGTATTCAATGCATCGATTTATCGAATCAATGATTCGATAACTAGGTCATATCGAATATAACCATTCGAAACATATATCGCGAGAATGAAATGCGGTATCACATACACGCATTATTCTCGGTCCTGCACATATCTCATATGCGCTCCTATTTCGTTTCGCTTGAGCCAGGAAACCTCTGTGTAGGACTCTAAAGACTCGTCAATACGCCGGTAGCAGATGATGATCATATCAAGCACCCACAAGCCGCAAGCGGTCTGCTAAACGTAACGGCCACCCGGGTATTGAGCGATCAGAAGATCGACGAGCTAGCCCGCTCACACTCCTGCGAATCCGACCAGTAACACTTACCATACAGTCAAGTCTCTTCGTCAGATACGTCGCATATCAAGTCTAGGGGTGGTATACGTCAGACCCCAATAACCCGATAAGTCGTGCTGATATGAGGCTCGTAACGGGTCGAGAAACTACTGGTAACACTTACCAGCAAATCTCTGATCAGCCCTGGCCAGGGACTTCCCTGTTACGGCCAATCGAGCACTGCGCAACATCAACTCCCAATACCGGGAGAGACGAAACCCCTCCTATCGCTCATTGCCTCCATGTGATTCGGGACTGTACCCAAAGACCACCGTTTTGCACGCCCTCATGGACGTGGTAAGGTGGAGATCAAAGCACAGTGGGAATCACACAAGACTCTATGACGATCTCGGGTCTACAGACTAATCTGTAAAAGTGTCACCTGAGAACTGCCATCTGACGTGAGGTATAATACCATCTGGGAGTTCTCGGCGAGTCCGTCCAGTGTACCCAGTTTCCACTGAGCACCCGTATACCATCTCTGATGTCAAACACCAATGGATATGGGATCATCCATCGCCCATCACATGGGTCGAGAAGCGTATACGCTAGTCTACTCTGGTAAATCGATGCCCCGTCTCGAGATACCCACGACTAGGGACCTTGAAGGATGTACTTATGGACTACCATGTTCCCACTAGTATGATCTGCATCATAGTCTAGGTAGTCAAGTACAAATCCTAAGGGCTTTACCAACATGTAACTATAAGACAGTATAAAGAGACTAGTGTACATGTTAAGATAAATGGCAACCAGATAGCATACTATCATGTCGAGCAAGAAAGTCATCTCTATATATGTCCAAGCATCCAATATAATATACATCATCTGTACAATACTGGCCTCTAGGGCATACATACAACTAACAATCTCCCACTTGCACTAGGGCCAGCTGCTGTAGTATCTCATACCGAGCATCCCGAAGAGTCTCTCAAACTGTATCTGGGGAATGGCCTTCGTGAGTGGATCCGCCGTGTTGTTCTTCGTGTCAACTCTCCTGACCTCGATCTCCCGGCGATCAACTATCTCCCGGATCAGGTGATACCGCCTCAGAATATGCCTGGACCGCTGATGGGACCTGGGTTCCTTGGCCAAAGCCACCGCTCCATTGTTATCGCAATACAAAGGTATTGGATGCTCAATGGATGGAACCACTCCAAGTTCAGTAATGAACTTCTTGACCCAGACAGCTTCTTTAGCAGCATCGTTGGCAGCGATGTATTCAGCCTCCATCGTCGAGTCTGCCACGGTTTCCTGCTTGGAACTCTTCCAGCTAACCGCCCCTCCGTAAAGGGTAAAGACAAAACCCGACTGCGACTTAGAGTCGTCCTTATCACTTTGGAAGCTGGAATCGGTAAAGGACTCCACTTGGAGTTCTCCGTTACCATACACCAAGAACATATCTCTAGTCCTTCGCAAGTACTTGAGAATGCTCTTCACAGCTGTCCAGTGACTCTCTCCAGGATCAGCTTGATACCTGCTCACTACACTTAGTGAGTATGCTACATCGGGTCTGGTACATAGCATCGCATACATGATAGAGCCTACTGCCGAAGCATAGGGTATCCCTTGCATGCGAGCTCTCTCCAAATCAGTCTTGGGAGACATCTCTTTGGAGAGAGTGACTCCAGAGATCGTGGGTAAGTTCCCACGCTTGGACTCTTCCATACTAAACCTCTTTAGTATGGTGTCAATGTACCTGGATTGGGACAATCCCAAAATCCGTTTGGATCTATCTCTATAGATCCTGATCCCCAATATGCAGGAGGCATCACCAAGATCTTTCATTGAGAATCTTTGTGATAAGAAGAGCTTGACCGATTGCAGCATAGGAATGTCATTTCCTATCAAGAGTATGTCGTCCACGTACAATACGAGGAAGACAACCTTACTCTCTGCCACCTTCTTGTAGATACAAGGTTCATCTGGATTTTTGACGAAATCAAACTCTTTGATAACGACGTCAAAGCAGATGTTCCAACTCCGTGATGCTTGCTTTAATCCATAAATGGATTTAAGCAGCTTGCACACCTTCCCGCTGCTCCCACTGTCTACGAAGCCCTCTGGCTGAGTCATGTACACGCACTCTTCTAAATCACCATTTAGAAAGGCGGTCTTAACATCCATTTGCCAGATTTCGTAGTCATGAAAGGCAGCAATGGCAAGCATGATTCGGATGGATTTAAGCATAGCCACTGGAGAAAAGGTCTCGTCATAGTCCACACCTGGTCTTTGACGAAAACCCTTTGCTACAAGTCTAGCTTTGAAAGTCTCCACTTTCCCATCTACACCAAGTTTCTTCTTAAAGATCCACTTGCTCCCAATGGGTTTTACCCCTTCAGGAGCAACTTCCAAAGTCCATACTTTGTTGGTGTACATGGAATCCATCTCGGACCGCATAGCATCCAGCCATTTCACTGAGTCCCCACTAGTGATGGCCTGCTCGAAGCTAGTTGGGTCATCATCCTCCATGATGCAATCCTCACTGCCACCATCAATGAGAAAACCGTAGTATCTCTCAGGTTGGCGAGGAACCCTACTAGATCGGCGGAGAGGCTGAGGTTCGTCGGGAACTACAGAATCCTCTGGTTCCACCAGATCTTCTGTTGTAGCTTCTGCAGCTGGAACCTCTTCCAGTTCTACCTCATGACCACTAATCTCTTTTTCAAGAAATTCCTTTTCTAAAAAGGTGGCATGCCGAGAAACAAACACTCTTTGTTCCTCAGGGTGGTAGAAGATATACCCTTGAGAATTCTTGGGATATCCTACAAATTTGCATAGAACAGACCGTGCCTCGAGTTTGTCCGGATTTTGTCGTTTGACATAGGCTGGACAACCCCATATCTTAACATAGTTAAGACATGGTCTCTTCCCTTTCCATATCTCATATGGAGTGGTAGGCACAGATTTGGTGGGGACCATATTCAATAGATGTATGGCTGTCTCAAGCGCATACCCCCAGAAGGAAATAGGTAACTCAGCTGTGCTCATCATAGAGCGCACCATATCTAATAGGGTGCGGTTCCTCCGTTCTGATACACCGTTGTGCTGTGGTGTATATGGAGGAGTCAGCTGAGAGAGAATCCCATTCTCTTTTAGGAATTCCAGGAATTCATTGCTCAAGTATTCACCTCCTCGATCAGATCGAAGGATTTTAATACTTTTTCCGGTTTGGTTTTCGACTTCTTGTTTATATTCTCTAAATTTCTCAAAAGCTTCAGACTTGTGTCTTATCAAGTACACATGTCCGTATCTTGAGAGATCGTCAGTGAATGTAATGAAGTACGAAGAACCATCCCTGGCATGTGTAGACATGGGACCACATACATCACTATGTATCAGTCCTAAGAGTTCGGTAACTCTTTCTCCGTGTCCCGAAAACGGAGTCTTGGTCATCTTGCCTTTGAGACATGACTGGCAAGTGTCATAAGATGAAAATTCGAAAGGTTTCAAATATCCATCTTTATGCAACTTAGCCAGTCGTGTCACATTGATGTGACCCAGTCTACAATGCCACAAAAAGGATTCGTTGAGTTCAGAACTCTTCCTCTTGTGTGTGTTTGTTATGCTCAGGACTGTTGATTGGTTTAGAACATAAATGCCATTGCACAACGTGCCTGATCCAACCAACTTTTGGTTATGAAAAATGTTCATAACATTGTCCTGTAATACAAAATTATATCCTTCTTTACTTAGCAAAGAAACCGATATAATGTTGCATATCAGGTTCGGCATGTAATAGCATTCGTTCAGAACCAATGTATTACCAGTTGGTAATACTAGGTGATATTCCCCGACAGTCTTAGCTGCAACAATTGCACCATTTCCAACTCTAATGTCTTTATCACCTTCTCCAAGTTCTCTACCTTTCCTAAGCCCATGTAACTGATTACATATATGGGATCCTGACCCGGTATCCAATACCCAGGACGTAGAGCAAATGGAGAAACAGTTCTCAGTAACGAACACACCCGAAGAAAATGCATCATCATGTACTTTCTTCATTCGGGTGGCATGGGAATCCTGGTATTCCCCTATATCCTGTTCAGTCCTATAACTCTTATAGGAAAGAACGGAACCAACGTTCCCCAGCACAGTATAACATGCGGGTTCGGTCAATACATCCATTTTATTATCTTTATTAAGGCATGAAATGGTCGCTACCTGGAGAGAGAGAGAAGAAAACACTTTAGCGTATGCTCGTGCAAGATCAGATTGGTTATTATCTTATCTAATCAGGATGGCTCCCACTGCTTTTTATCAAATCTTCCTCCAAACCCTAAAAGGAAAGACTAGCCGGGATTAATTACACACTACAAGTTCGCCAATCTTTCAGCCAGGCCAGTGTCGGTACTTTGAGGGAGGTCCCCCGTGCTTTCGCACGAACCTAATTACTGTAAACCTCGTTTTCCCAGAGGCATAACCTCGTTAACACCTTTCTAGACACCTACTTGATCGGCTAATTGTAATGTGTAAAACTCTCCCAGGAGTAACTCTTACTCGCAGCGGGTATCGGGATCCAACTATCTCATAGAAGGTATGCAATCTCATTGCAAATTTCAACACTTGAAATTCCCGATAATATTTTGCCCCTAGCGTGCTATGACCTTGACGAAAGCCAACAAACCACAGCCCGCTAGTCAAGTTCAACCCGTACATTTCTTGACCGAATTAAACCCACCCGCACGACCCTTGACGAAAGCCAACAAAGCCGTACGACTACCCTAATCCAGTCGCATCATATGCAGCAGATAAACAGCACATAGCTACCGCACACTACACCTTGACGAAAGCCAACAAATGTAGCACGAATACTATATGTAATTTATCTGAAATGACGGAGGGCTACGCAGGTTTTTCATAAAAACCATGAGCGTAATGAACTTGATATCGTTGTAGAATCAAATGATGTTTTGAAATGGAGTGATTTTGAGGCTTTTCTAGTTTTGCTAAAGGAGTCACTCCCGGCGAAGGGATCTCGGTCCTTTCCTCGTCGAATGAGGTGCGGGATATATCATATATATCACTGTGCATCGCAAAAACTCTTAAAAGCAATCAAAGCCAAACCGAGTGTGCAGCATCTGCCAGTTATTGCTAAAGGAGTCACTCCCGGTGAAGGGATCTCGGTCCTTTCCTCGTCGAATGAGGTGCGGGGTATATCATATATACCGCTATGCAAAGCAAGAACTGTAGCTACCTTTTTTTTTATTTTAAAATTCGATTCTACAACATCTTAGGTTTCTTATCTTTCATTAATCACATTAATGAAGTCCCATCATTTAAATACCTAAACATCACAGATAGATATGACGTACACTTATGCCATCCGCATTCGCCTCGATGTCCCCTCGTGCACCGTTAGGTTAGGTAACTAACGACAGAGCAGGGCAGGGCTAGCGCGGGTGTAAAACATAAGTAACGTCTATATAATATATCATATATACTATATACTATATCCATCTCAGAATCACAACACAGATATCGCAGCAGAATAAACATATGAAATATTGGATATACTAGGACGTCCGTGTTTTCAATACGAGCCAGTATAAAACACGGATTCCACGGTCGTGATGAATAGCCAATCCCACACCCCCAGACCCCTACGAAAGCGGCAAGCAACCCTGCCAATTCTAGGGTTAGGAGACCCGGACTCGACTCCTCGAGTTGGTCTCCCACTGGACCCCAGAACCCGGTTACTTGTGCTCCCCTCCTTGGGTCTATCCTAGTGCAGAAAAGTAAATAATATACAAAGGGTGACAACTCCCGCATCCTGGAAGTGCCCCGAATAAAAGAATATTACATACAAGTTTTTACATGAATGAAAATGAAAAACACTCATCTCACATAAAAACCCCCGGCTATTCGAATACGACGATCCAATATAACATATCCAGCAACACATAACATCACATGTCATCAACGTAAGTAAGTATGCATACCCCAATTGTCGTTGACGTATAGCAACGAAACCGGCGATATGAACATACTACACTTACGGTCACTGAAAAGAAAGTGTAAAACTACAACAATTGGAATCCGCAATCTCTTTAGACATCACATGCCTAACAGTTATAAACCCCGCATTTTAGTCCCATCATCGAAAACTCTTTTCGATATCTTGTGAAACTAAACTGCTAGATCTATAACATTCATCCAGTTATCTCATAACTGTTTGTGAATTCCAATTATTGTATCCAATTCCGGATAAATAGAATATATTAAACTTTCCGATCGAACATTCGAACACCCAAGTTTTCCCGACACCGATCAACACATGAAATAGGTTTAAAGACATTCACTTCATGCCTCAGTACCAACGGTCCAGCCGTAGAAGGGTCAAGCCAACGCCTCACATGTGGCACGCCGTACTGCCCCAAACCCGAAGGTTCAAAGGGCAGTTCAAGACGGTCACATAATCGAGTTAAGGTTTGTGTCTTCTAGAGGGACCATCGCGTTACTTGCACTACTTAGAACGTCTTTTAACCACAGAAAAATCCAACACTTGGAATTTTCCGGCAGGGGAAAACCTGGGTATTTATATCCGGTCGAACTCTTTAACATATTCTACAGATATCTGGAAAAACACAAAAGACGAAATTTGATAATCCGATCGAAATACTGATTCCCAATAGTACCCCAAAATACTCTTCTGTAAAGTCACAATAAAAATATCCCAGAAAACATAGCATTATATTACAAGAGTTACTGTGCAGAAAATATTAAACAAGGCTACAGTACTGCCGCGGAAGCGCCGCACATGCCTAGCATGTGCCGCGCTTACGCGGTGTAAAAGTCGAATTAGCCCCTCGTATTTCACAGTAATTCTAATAACACCCTGCTTGATTTTCTACATATTTTTAATTGACAAAAATCCGAATTTTTAGAAAAAGTCCAGAGAGCATTTTACGGTTTTGGATTTCGGTTCGATCGGGTTTCAAACGTCGTCGGGACTTCGCCTAAGGCTCTAGCTTGGCTCTGATACCAGTGAAAGGTTCCTAGGCACCCTAGTGGGTTCTCACAAGGCATCGAACATGCCAAATTAAAATTTTTAGTGCCGAGAAACCCTAGACTACGGATCTTTAACTAGATGTTTAGGCGAAAAAGAAAGCTAGTTAACAGTTAACTACTATGATACGGATATACAACCTTTGTAGATCCGGATTTCCACCTCCACGGCTCCGCAACGTCATGTCCTCGCTGTCCATCATGAATCCTCGACTCGATCATCGGCTTCATCGGGAAAGCAAGCGGAATAGCTCGTCGGCTTTGTGTCAAAGACGATCTACGTCGAGGTTGCACAAACTCAAGCTCCGACTTCACAAACTTGTGAAACTTGTGAAGTAAACACCCAAAACAACTTGGCAAGAGGTAGAGGGTGAAGAAATAGGAGGTGGGTTCACTTTGGATTTGGATTTAACTCACTAAAGCTCAAGTTGCCATTGGAGTAGCAAGCTTGAAGAAGAAGAAGAAGATGAGCTCTAGAAAAATTATGATAAGTATTATCTTAAAAATAAATATAAAACAAATACTTATCATAACTTGAACTAGGGTTAAGTGTAGAGAATTAACCATGGTCACTTTGATGGGTTAGGGTTAAGCATGAAGATAAGGATGGTTAGTAAAGTCAAAGCTTCATGAAGCTTCAATAAAATGACAAAGAAAGCCACCATACTCATCTTATTCTTTTCCAAATAAATAAATAAACAAATAAATAAATAAATGAAAATGCAAAACCCTAATTATCATATTAACCATGGATTAATTTTATACACTTAACTAAATGATTAAGTATCATCAAACATGATACATAAAGTGCACAAAAGTATATCACATATACAATGTGCAATCCAAGTGAGAAAAATCCGTTTAAAGTGAACCAATACTAGTTAATGCAAAGTAATATATCAAATATATAATTATACATTAAATCATTAAATCAACACTTGATTCAATGATCCGGTCATGTCGCACATAACCGACTAGTATTCAATGCATCGATTTATCGAATCAATGATTCGATAACTAGGTCATATCGAATATAACCATTCGAAACATATATCGCGAGAATGAAATGCGGTATCACATACACGCATTATTCTCGGTCCTGCACATATCTCATATGCGCTCCTATTTCGTTTCGCTTGAGCCAGGAAACCTCTGTGTAGGACTCTAAAGACTCGTCAATACGCCGGTAGCAGATGATGATCATATCAAGCACCCACAAGCCGCAAGCGGTCTGCTAAACGTAACGGCCACCCGGGTATTGAGCGATCAGAAGATCGACGAGCTAGCCCGCTCACACTCCTGCGAATCCGACCAGTAACACTTACCATACAGTCAAGTCTCTTCGTCAGATACGTCGCATATCAAGTCTAGGGGTGGTATACGTCAGACCCCAATAACCCGATAAGTCGTGCTGATATGAGGCTCGTAACGGGTCGAGAAACTACTGGTAACACTTACCAGCAAATCTCTGATCAGCCCTGGCCAGGGACTTCCCTGTTACGGCCAATCGAGCACTGCGCAACATCAACTCCCAATACCGGGAGAGACGAAACCCCTCCTATCGCTCATTGCCTCCATGTGATTCGGGACTGTACCCAAAGACCACCGTTTTGCACGCCCTCATGGACGTGGTAAGGTGGAGATCAAAGCACAGTGGGAATCACACAAGACTCTATGACGATCTCGGGTCTACAGACTAATCTGTAAAAGTGTCACCTGAGAACTGCCATCTGACGTGAGGTATAATACCATCTGGGAGTTCTCGGCGAGTCCGTCCAGTGTACCCAGTTTCCACTGAGCACCCGTATACCATCTCTGATGTCAAACACCAATGGATATGGGATCATCCATCGCCCATCACATGGGTCGAGAAGCGTATACGCTAGTCTACTCTGGTAAATCGATGCCCCGTCTCGAGATACCCACGACTAGGGACCTTGAAGGATGTACTTATGGACTACCATGTTCCCACTAGTATGATCTGCATCATAGTCTAGGTAGTCAAGTACAAATCCTAAGGGCTTTACCAACATGTAACTATAAGACAGTATAAAGAGACTAGTGTACATGTTAAGATAAATGGCAACCAGATAGCATACTATCATGTCGAGCAAGAAAGTCATCTCTATATATGTCCAAGCATCCAATATAATATACATCATCTGTACAATACTGGCCTCTAGGGCATACATACAACTAACAGCCGCGGGGGTAGGGTACCCCCTCTAGGCCCCCTCGACTCGAATTTAATTTCGTTCTCTAACTCCACGCGAAGGTTCGGGCGCGTTTCGTTTTGATTCGGACTTCCGAATTGGCTTTAAACGGTCGGTTCTTGGAACTTTAGCTCACTGTTTTTCATGGTTTTGGAAATTGGTTTAGTTTGCTAATCGCGTGCGGAATTCTAATGTCGTAGTTTTCAGTACATACATTACTATCTGTGACCGTGAATGTCATTCGAGCGGGACAATTCGTCTAACTGCTATATGTTCTTTTAGACGGGTTTGCGAACGTGACATTCACGTTGATGTTCTGTGTTGTGCTGTGTTGTGGTTGGATCGTCGTGGTGGATAGCTTGGGTGCAATGGTAGTACAGTTTGGGTTTATTTGTACATTTGATATTGCGGGGTGAGCGTCCGACATGTGGACTTCCGTCACTGCCCATTTGTATATTATTTGCTTGGGGCACGACCGGGTTGAGGTCGATGTCACCCTTATACTTATTTTCTTCTCTGTACTGGGATTACCCCACGGTGGAGTGCAAGAATAGCTGAGTTCTAGAGGGCAACGGACCCGCATCTCATGGCGGTGAGACGGAAGGGGCCTCACTCTAGAATTAGCGGGCTATTCGCCGCACTCGTAGGGGGTACAGGTTGACCCAAAGAGGGGTGCTCAAGTTACCGGATTCCGTGAAGTGTCGGGTGGCCCATTCACGTTGTTGATTGGGGTTGCCTCACTTCTGGGATTGGCGGGTAACTTGCCGCGCTCGTAGGGGTCTATGTTTTCATTGCACAGGTTATCCCCATGACAAGGGGAACGTCGGGTTTCACTTGCGGCTCAAAGGAAATCCGGGGCTCCCAGATTATCAGTATTGTTCTGTGATGCTTATCGCTTATCTGTGATGTTGCATTTTGTTAGTTATATGTATACCCTAGAGGCCATTACTGTACATATGATGTATATTGTAGTGGATGCTTAGACATATATAGGGAGGACTTTCTTGCTCGATATGATAGTATGCTATCCGGTTGCTCTTTGTCTTAACATGTTGACTTGTATACGTGATATTGTTAGTGTATATGCCCTAGAGGCCATTACTGTATCATACTAGTTTGTATATTACTTAATGGAAGCTTGGGATATTCACCATTGTATAGACAATCTTGCTCAAAATAGTAGTATGCTACTTGGTTTGTCTCTACTTCAATGTGTGTACATGTGTTTCTTTTAGCATATTGCTTATACATATTAGTAGAGCCCTTAGGATCATTGCTTGATTACCAGCGTTGTGATGGCAGTCACACTTGTGGGGGCTGAGTAATCTATAAGGACATCCTTATACAGGTCCCTAGTCGTAGGACTATCGAGACAGGGCATCGATACTCCGGAGTAGACTAGCGTATGCGCTTCTCATCCCAGCAGAGGAGACGGTCTGTCCCACAGTCGTCAGTACGTCGTACTTGAGATAGTATGCGGGTGCTCGTTAGGTTATGAGTACACTGGACAGGACTCGTCGGGAACTGTTGGTTGGTACTATACCTATCATCAGTTATCAGTTCCCAGGTGACATGGGTACAGCTTAGTCCGCTGAATTGACACTGTCGCTTCGCCTCGAGTATGTTCCCACTGTACTTCGATTACTACCCTACCACGGCTCAAAGGAGTCATGCAAATAGGTAGTAGTTGGGTGCAGTCCCGAAGCACTTGGAGGCAGTGACAATTATACAGGATTCGTCTCTCCCGGTATTGGGAGTTGATATCGCGCTGTGTCAAGGAGAGCCATTACACATAGTCGTCCCTGGCCAGGGCAAGCGAGATATACTGGTAGGTTTCCAGTGTTATCTCAGGGTGTTGTGGGCTACACTCCGACACGACTTGTACCGCTATTAAGGGACTGACGTTTACCGTCCCCTAGGCCCGCCATGCGATATTCTCAGACGAACAGACCGGACTGTACGGAGATTGTCACATTCAGGCTCAGCAGGAGTTCGGATGGGTTTCACCTCATCAGTCTTCTTATCGGCATCTACCTGGGGGCCGTTACGCACAGCTAGTGCCGCTTGCGGTCTGTGGTTAAACCCACTGCCAGCGTAGTGTCGAGTCTTTAGAGTCCCACACAGAGAGCTATTCGCCTTTGGGAAAAAGAGTAGAGGTCGCATTGTTTTGCGACAGGGTTCGGTCACATCCGCGCACTTGTGCACATTTGGTGTCCGGGCAGTTATTACTAGCGGGCTTTGGTTTAAGCCAGATCCTAGTATACGTTTTGGAATTGGTTTTATCTCGTTTGTATTCGTGTTCCTCGGAACACGGATGCGGGTGTGTATGCACAGTTGACAGAGACAGAGCCAGAGGATCTCTTTGTATTCGTGTTCCTCAGAATACGGATGCGGGTGTGTATGCACAGTTGACAGAGGCAGAGGATTCTCATTAATGTTCTTGACTGTTGACTTTTTCTAAACCCTAATGAGAATAGGAAATATGATTAATAATAATATTAATTATGTATTATTATGCCATGGTTGGATTGAAAGTTTGACTTTGTTGACTTGTTGACTTTGTTGACCGGTTGACTAGTTTGGACTTGTTGACCATCATCATTGCATGGCTATCATTTCATGGCTATGACTTTTGGCTTGCTTGTTGTTCTTTACAAAAGAGTACATGAAATGATAATGCCATTGACATGAACCATCACAAAATACTTAATTATTAAATGATGATGATTATTTTTCCTTTTGGGAGATGGTTGTAAAAAGTCTTGCTCATATCTATCATATTGATTCTCTCTCATCCAAAAAGCTCTCCTCTTCCTCTTGCTCTCTCTAGCTCATGGTTCTATTGTCTCATGAGTTGAGAAACAAGAACCATAGAGATGAACCCAAAACACTTCTCTACTCATCCTAGTGTACAAGGTCTAGCAAGCCAAGTATTCTAGTTTCCTCTAGATTGAGATTGGAGCCAAAGGTAGAAGCTTTCGGGTGGATCCATCTTCGGCACAAGGAGACGACGAGGTGAGGCCGATCCGACCACCACAAGGAGTTGAAGAGAAGGAGTTCAAGTTTAGGTATAACCCCTAACCTAGTAGCTAAACTCTTAGTAAGGTTGTTAGATAGTTTGTTTAACAAAGATCCGTTTCTAGAGTCCATGTTACCCCCACCGAAAAATCGTTTTTCACCATTTCCACAACCCCAAAGAACCGGGGACGGGTAACGTGGACTTACAGTGGTATCAGAGCCTGGTTAAACACTATCTAACATGTTAGCAAAGTAACTAGAAGTTCGATCGGAGAAAAAATCACAAAACATGCCCGAACTTTAAACTTTCTGTCGATTTTTATTCTGCTCTAAAAATAATTTAACACATCTGAAAAATCGTCTCAGGGTTTTTAGTGAACACTGCAGAAAAATGATCCACCGAGCCGACCAACTCACCGTGGAAACGCGGCAAGAAGAGCTTCTTGCCGCGGATCCGCGGCCGAGTTGACTCGGCCGTGGATCGGTTTTGCTGCAGTGTGTTTCTTGGTGTGTTTTGGGATTTTTGGAATATGATTTTTCTACCCAGATTTTCCAGAAAGCAAAATTTATTTTTGGGGTGGTTAAAAATCCGTATTTTGATCGAACTTCTAAAGACTTTAGCTAACGGGTTATATCTGTGATGTGATATATGTATTGAACGTCTGCTAATCACTATACGTCGATTAGTGGGGGTTATACATATCTGTGATCTGTAATGTTGATGGTATGTGTATATGATTTCATTGGATTGTCGCGGATGAATAGCCGGGGGGTTGTGAGATGAGAGTTTTCTTTATCTTTCAATTCATGTAATTTGTAATTGATGTATTGTATGGCCGCACATCCGGGATGAGGTTGTAGCCGCCATTGTATAATTTCTTTTACTGTTTTTGCTCCTAGGATAGACCCAAGGAGGGGGTGCACAAACTATCGGGTACCTCGAAGTGCCGAGTGGCCTACTCACGTTGTTGAGAGAGGTTGCTTCACTTCGGGTATTTGGCGGGTAGTTTGCCGCACCTGTAGGGGTTTAGGGTGGGGTATTGGCTATTCACCGCGACCATGTAATCCGCTTTTCGTTACAAGCTCGTTCGGAATGCGGATTCCTAGTATATCCAATATGTTCATCTGTGATCTGGAATGGCTATCATTGCATCTGACGAATGTATATATCTATATATGATATCTATTTAGGCTTTGCTTATGTTTTGCATCCGCGCTAGTCCAGCCCCCGCTCTGTCGTTAGTTAAGTAACCTAATGGGTAATGATGGGGCCCCGTGGCGAATGCGGATGGCATAAGCGTACGTCATATTTTCGTTGTTTTCTGCAATGGTAGAATTAAATGATGGGACGCATTAAATTAGTGCAAGAAAATAAACCAAAGTAAAGTCGTTGGAACAATTTCAAAACCATTCGGTTTCTTTTCAAAAACAACTTTTAAACGCGGAGCTTAAGCCACTCCTTTTAAAAGCTGTCAAGGTTCCTTCGATTATATCAAGTTCATTACGTACACGGTTTCGCCAAAACCATTCGTAGCCCTCTGTCATTTCATATGAATATTCAATAGTATTCAAGCTATGTTTGTTGACCTTCGTCAAGGCATAGTGATTGGTAGCTGTTGGGTGTTCATATGTAGCATAGATAGATGTGTTGGTTTGGGACAGTCGTATTACCTTGTTGACCTTCGTCAAGGGCATATACGGATGGGTTCAAATTAACCTGGACAATGACGGGTAGAACTTGACATGTGACTTATGATTTGTTGTCCTTCGTCAAGGTCATAAGAGCATGGGGCAAAAATCGACATCGGGAGTTTCTAAAGAAACTGAAACTTGCTAGCGCTGCATACCATTTGGAGTGTGATGATTCTGGTAGGATTCCTTCAGTTTTATCACACGATGATATTTGGATCCAGATCCTACTGTGAGTATATGCTACTCCTCGGGAACTTTCTCACTTAACGATCAATGCTATAAACTAAGTAGGTGTCTAGAAAGGTGTTAGCGGGGCTACGCCCCCAGGGAAAAGAGGTTATTTAATTAAGAAACTTCGCGAAAGCGTTGGAAAACCTCCCTCGAAGTACCAACACTAGCCTGGCTGAACGGTTAAGCAAGTATTGTACGGTGAGATTAATCCCGACTAATTCTTCCTTTTTGGTTTTAGGAGGGATTCGAGAAACAGTGGGAGCCATCCTGTTTAGATAAATTAAAAACCAATCTAAACTTGCAAGAGCATCATGCTGAGTGTTTTCTTCTCTCTCTCTTAATTGCAGCGACCCAGTGACCACACATAGATTACATCTAGATAATAAAATGACTGAATCTGACTGTTATGATTGGCAAAGGTCTGTCCAGATGTCCATTGCCCATGACAAGCTGGAACACCTCTTAACTAATCAAACCCCTGCCGTCTCAGGACCAGTTTCCCCTGTCACGGATAATGATATCCATAAGACATCGGAAAAAGACTGTGCGAAAGCCAAGTGCCTCATGTTATCCTCAGTTGATGGTGCAAACCAGAGGCAGCACGAGAAGATGCACTTAGTTTCTATCTTCCTCCATAACAAAAATTTATATGGAGAGCAATCTCGTATCGCAAGATATGAGACCTCGAACGAATTGCTTCAAGCGAGGTTGGCTATCAGGTCATCTGTAGGGGGCAACGTTCTTACAGAGACCAGCTATCTTGAGCTCACGGACCTGAAGACCACGTTGAAGAACGGGTCAAATACTGACTTGATTCTACGGTCTCTGCCCTCTGCTTATATCCTGAAGGAAACCGGGGAAGTAGAAGGAAAGGGAAGGGCAAAAGTTTCGGGACTGGATGTAGTAAAAGAGGGATGTTCCTATTGTTACAGGAATGAACATTGGCAGAAGGATTGCAGGGCTAGCAAAGCCAGTAGCCAGGATTCGAAGCATGTTGTGGCTTCGGCTTCGGGTGTGTTTGTAGTAGAGAACTGTATGTCAGTTAACCCTACTTCCTGGGTATTGGATACCGGATCAGGATCTCATATCTGTAATTCGTTACAGGCTCTGAGAAATAGTAGGGTTATCAGGAAAGGTGATATGACACTCAGGGTTGCTAACGGAATGAGCATGGACGCTGAATCCGTAGGGGAATATCATCTTGGACTGACAACTGGGCAGATATTGATTCTGCGTAACTGTTTGTATGTACCAGGTGCGACTTGTAATATCATATCTGTATCCTTACTTTCTAAGGAAGGATATGATTTTACTTTTGTAAGCGATGTGGTCCACATCCACCTAAATCAAGTTCTGATTGGGTCAGGTACATTAGAAAACGGGATATACGTACTAAATCAAGCTCAGATTTTCAGTGTCCAGAACACACTTAAAAGAAAGTCTCCGGAAACAAATCAGGCTTTCTTATGGCATTGTAGACTGGGTCACATTAGTGAGACACGGTTAACAAAGTTACATAAAGAGGGATACTTGAATCCGTTCGAGTATCAGTCTTATGCCACTTTTGAATCTTGTCTCATGGGAAAGATGACAAAGACTCCGTTCACTGGACACGGAGAAAGAGCGAGCGAGCTCTTGGGACTCATACACAGTGACGTGTGTGGTCCAATGTCTACACATGCACGAAGTGGTTATTCATACTTCACTACCTTTACAGATGATTTCTCTAGGTATGGACATGTCTTCCTGATGAAGCATAAATCTGAAGCCTTTGAGAAATTTCAGGAATACAAGAATGAAGTTGAAAAACAAACAGGCAAAAGGATAAAGACACTGAGATCTGATCGAGGTGGTGAATACTTGAGTGCCGAGTTTCTGGACTACTTAAAAGAGAATGGAATTCTCTCTCAGCGCACTCCTCCATACACTCCACAACACAACGGTGTATCTGAAAGGAGGAATCGAACCCTATTGGATATGGTTCGTTCCATGATGAGTAAGGCTGAGTTACCGCGATCTTTATGGGGTTATACACTAGAAACAGCTGGATATCTCTTGAACAAAGCTCCAACCAAGACTTTGCCTACCACCCCATATCAGATATGGAGTGGGAAGAAACCCTATCTTAAGTATCTTAAGACATGGGGATGTCCAGCTTTTGTAAAGAAGCAGCATGCGGACAAGCTCGAGGCACGCTCGGTACTGTGTAAGTTTGTGGGATACCCCAAGAACTCCAGGGGGTATCTTTTCTATTCCGCAGAGGAACAAAAGGTTTTTGTTTCTCAGCATGCCCACTTCTTGGAAATTGAATTTTTAGAAAGTCAGATAAGTGGGAGCGCAATAGAACTGGAAGAAATTCCAGAACCATAAGCTATTACTGAAAGCTTGAAAGAACCAGAAGTTTCAGAAGAACCGGACATTCCTGCGCCGCTCCGCAGGAGTAGTAGGCAGTCTCATCCGCTCGAGAGATACTACGGTTTTCTCATAGACGAGGATAGAAAGGATTGCACCGTTGATAATGATGTGCCTACTAGCTTCCAGCAAGCCATTCAGAGCGGTGACTCAGTAAAATGGCTGGATGCAATGTGGACCGAGATGGAGTCCATGTACACCAACAAAGTTTGGACTTTGGACTTTGCTCCAGAAGGGGTGAAACCCGTAGGCTGCAAATGGATCTTCAGAAAGAAGATTGGTGTAGATGAGCAGGTTGAAACCTATAAAGCTAGACTTGTTGCAAAGGGTTTTCGTCAAAGACCTGATTTGGACTATGACGAGACCTTTTCTCCAGTGGCTATGCTCAAATCCATTCGGATCCTTCTTGCCATTGCTGCCTTCCACGATTATGAGATCTGGCAAATGGACGTAAAGACGGCTTTCCTAAATGGAAATTTAGAAGAGTGCGTCTATATGGATCAGCCGAAGGGATTCAATCAGAGTGGGAGCAGCGGTAAAGTGTGCAAGTTGCTCAAGTCCATCTATGGACTGAAGCAGGTATCGCGGAGTTGGAACATCTGGTTTGATGATACTGTCAAAGAATTCGACTTTATCAAAAACCCAGATGAACCATGCATTTACAGTAAGATTGTAGGGAGAACTGTGGTATTCCTCGTCTTGTACGTGGATGACATTCTCCTAATAGAAAATGATATTCATATGCTACAGTCAGTCAAAGGATTCTTGTCACAGAGGTTCTCCATGAAGGACCTGGGCGATGCCAACTACATTCTGGGAATCCAGATCTATCGTGATAGACCTAAGAGGATGTTGGGACTTTCACAGTCCAGGTACATAGACACCATACTGAAACGATTCAGTATAGAAGATTCCAAGCGCGGTAAACTACCGGCTTGTCACGGGATCACCCTCTCCAATGAGATGTCTCCCAAGACTGATTTGGAAAGGGCTCGCATGTCATCTATACCCTACGCTTCTGCGGTAGGCTCTATAATGTATGCGATGTTATGTACCAGACCAGATGTAGCATACGCATTGAGCGTTGTAAGCCAGTATCAGTCGGATCCAGGGGAGAAACACTGGATAGCAGTAAAGAACATTCTCAAGTACCTGAGAAGGACTAAGGAGATGTTCTTGGTGTATGGCGGAAAAGACCTCCAGATCGAGGCCTTTACTGACTCCAGCTTCCAGAGTGACAAGGATGACTCTAAGTCCATGTCAGGTTATGTCTTTACCCTCAATGGAGGGGCGGTTTGCTGGAAGAGTTCCAAGCAGGAGACCGTTGCTGACTCAACTATGGAAGCGGAGTACATAGCTGCTTGCGATGCCGCAAAGGAAGCTGTCTGGATGAAGAAGTTCCTTACGGAGCTTCAGGTGGTTCCTACCATTGTTGATCCAATACCGCTGTATTGTGACAACAACGGCGCTATAGCTTTAGCGAAAGAACCCAGGTCCCATCAGAAGTCCAGGCACATTTTGAGGCGGTACCACCTGATCAGGGAGATCGTAGATCGCCATGAGATCGAGGTGAAGAGAGTAAATTCAGAAGATAACACTGCAGATCCACTCACGAAGGCCTTACCCCAGACTCAGTTTGAGCGGCCGATCGAGATGATAGGTCTCTGATACGCCAGTACATGGCCTTAGTGCAAGTGGGAGATTGTTAGTGTATATGCCCTAGAGGCCATTACTGTATCATACTAGTTTGTATATTACTTAATGGAAGCTTGGGATATTCACCATTGTATAGACAATCTTGCTCAAAATAGTAGTATGCTACTTGGTTTGTCACTACTTCAATGTGTGTACATGTGTTTCTTTTAGCATATTGCTTATATATATTAGTAGAGCCCTTAGGATCTTTGCTTGATTACCAGCGTTGTGATGGCAGTCACAGTTGTGGGGGCTGGGTAATCAATAAGCACATCCTTATACAGGTCCCTAGTCGTAGGACTATCGAGACAAGGCATCGATACTCCGGAGTAGACTAGCGTATGCGCTTCTCATCCCAGCAGGGGAGACGGTCTGTCCCACAGCCGTCAGTACGTCGTACTTAAGATAGTATGCGGGTGCTCGTTAGGTTACGAGTACACTGGACAGGACTCGTCGGAAACTGTTGGTTGGTACTATACCTATCATCAGTTATCAGTTCCCAGGTGACATGGGTACAGCTTAGTCCGCTGACTTGACACTGTCGCTTTGCCTCGAGTGTGTTCCCACTGTACTTCGATTACTACCCTACCACGGCTCAAAGGAGTCGTGCAAACAGGTAGTAGTTGGGTGCAGTCCCGAAGCACTTGGAGGCAGTGACAATTAGACAGGATTCGTCTCTCCCGGTATTGGGAGTTGATATCGCGTTGTGTCAAGGAGAGCCATTACACATAGTCGTCCCTGGCCAGGGCAAGCGAGATATACTGGTAGGTTTCCAGTGTTATCTCAGGGTGTTCTGGGCTACACTCCGACACAACTTGTACCGCTATTAGGGGACTGACGTTTACCGCCCCCTAGGCCCGCCATGCGATATTCTCAGACGAATAGACCGGACTGTACGGAGATTGTCACATTCAGGCTCAGTAGGAGTTCGGATGGGTTTCACCTCATCAGTCTTCTTATCGGCATCTACCTGGGGGCCGTTACGTACAGCTAGTGCCGCTTGCGGTCTGTGGTTAAACCTACTGCCAGCGTAGTGTCGAGTCTTTAGAGTCCCACACAGAGAGCTATTCGCCTTTGGGAAAAAGAGTAGAGGTCGCATTGTTTTGCGACAGGGTTCGGTCACATCCGCGCACTTGTGCACATTTGGTGTCCGGGCAGTTATTACTAGCGGGCTTTGGTTTAAGCCAGATCCTAGTATACGTTTTGGGATTGGTTTTATCTCGTTTGTATTCGTGTTCCTCGGAACACGGATGCGGGTGTGTATGCACAGTTGACAAAGACAGAGCCAGAGGATCTCTTTGTATTCGTGTTCCTCGGAATACGGATGCGGGTGTGTATGCACAGTTGACAGAGGCAGAGGATTCTCATTAGGGTTCTTGACTGTTGACTTTTTCTAAAACCTAATGAAAATAGGAAATATGATTAATAATAATATTAATTAAGTATTATTGTGCCATGGTTGGGTTGAAAGTTTGACTTTGTTGACTTGTTGACTTTGTTGACCGGTTGACTAGTTTGGACTTGTTGACCATCATCATTGCATGGCTATCATTTCATGGCTATGACTTTTGGCTTGCTTGTTGTTCTTTACAAAATGAGTGCATAAAATGATAATGCCATTGACATGAACCATCACAAAATACTTAATTATTATTATGATGATGATTATTTTTCCTTTTGGGAGATGGTTGTAAAAAGTCTTGCTCATTTCTATCATATTGATTCTCTCTCATCCAAAAAGCTCTCCTCTTTCTCTTGCTCTCTCTAGCTCATGGTTCTATTGTCTCATGAGTTGAGAAACAAGAACCATAGAGATAAAACCCAAAACACTTCTCTACTCATCGTAGTGTACAAGGTCTAGCAAGCCAAGTATTCTAGTTTCCTCTAGATCGAGGTTGGAGCCAAAGGTAGAAGCTTTCGGGTGGATCCACCTACGGCACAAGGAGACGACGAGGTGAGGCCGATCTGACCACCACAAGGAGTTGAAGAGAAGGAGTTCAAGTTTAGGTATTACCCCTAACCTAGTAGCTAAACTCTTAGTTAGGTTGTTAGATAGTTTGTTTAACAAAGATCCGTTTCTAGAGTCCATGTTACCCCCACCGAAAAAATCGTTTTTCACCATTTCCGCAACCCCAAAGAACCGGGGACGGGTAACGTGGACTTACAGATATTTTCTTGCTCTCACATGTTGACAAAGCCCTTTGGATGTGTACTTGACTACCAGGACTATGATGGAGATCATGCTAGTAGGGCCAGGGGTAGTCCACAAGTACACCCTATAATTGTTTCTAGTCGAGGGTGTATTGAGACGGGGCATCGATACTCCAAAGTAGACTAGCGTATACGCTTCTCGACCTATATAATGGGCGATGGATGATCCCATATCCATTGGTGTTTGACATCAGAGAAGGTATACGCGTGCTCAGTGGAGACTGGGTACACTGAACGGACTCGCCGAGAACTCCTAGATGGTATTATACCTATCGTCGGATAGCAGTTCTCTGGTGACACTGGTACAGGTTAGTCTGTAGACCTGAGACCGTCATAGAGTCTTGTATGATTCCCATTATGCTTTGATTTCCACCATACCACGGTCAAGAGATCATGCAAAAAGGTGGTTTTTGGGTACAGTCCCGAGTCACGTGGAGGCAATGATCGATAGGAGGGGTTTCGTCTCTCCCGGTATTGGGAGTTGATGTTGCGCTATGCTCGATTGGCCATAACAGGAAATCCCTGGCCAGGGTTGCTGAGATCTACTGGTAAGTGTTATCAGTAGTTTCTCGAACCATTATGGACCTTGCATCGGCATGACTTATCAGGCTATTGGGGTCTGACGTTATACCACCCCCAGGCTCTGATATGCGACATATCAGACGAAGAGACCGGACTGTACGGTGGTGTTACTGATTGGATTCGCAGGAGTTTGAGCAGGCTTGCTTGTTGATCTTCTGATCGCTCAATACCCGGGTGGCCGTTACGTTTAGCAGACCGCTTGCGGCTTATGGGTGTTTGATATGATCATCACCTACTGCCGGCGTATTGACGAGTCTTTAGAGTCCTACACAGAGATTTCCTGGTTCATGCGAAACGGAGTAGGAGCACATATGTGATATGTGCAGGACCGAGATTAATGCGCGTATGTGATACCACATTCTATTCTCACGATATGTGATATTGGTCAGCTATATGTAATATAGCCGGATTATCGGATCAAGTGTCGATTCGATAGATTG
This sequence comes from Agapanthus africanus, assembly GCA_030015575.1. Taxonomy (NCBI): domain Eukaryota; kingdom Viridiplantae; phylum Streptophyta; class Magnoliopsida; order Asparagales; family Amaryllidaceae; genus Agapanthus; species Agapanthus africanus. The sequence continues at coordinate 793,251,758 of JASDDO010000024.1, read as the reverse complement.
TTACATTTGATATTAGTCGGTTGTATGTGATATAGCCAGATTATTAAATCAAGTGTTGATTTGATAATTTAATGTATAATTATATATATTTGATATATTAACTTACATTAACTAATATTTGCTCACTAAGTATTCTTTTTCTCATTTTGTGCATATAGTATATATGTGATATATATTAATGTACATTTTATTGTGTCATCCTTGATGATACATGATACATGGGTGTATGAGACTTACACCATGCTTGATATAATGTAGTGTTTATATTTATCTAAGTAATTCAAAAATTGGATGGATATTTGACATGGCTACAAGCTTGTAGAAGCTTGTAGAAACATTGACCAAGTCCACCATTTTTGTTTCACTTGAAGATATTTATTAACCCAACCATTATACTAACCATGGTAAACTCTCTACATGAGTTAGTGTATGACACCAACTCACCCATGGTTCATATTCTCACCTCATGAGTTCATTCTCTCATTCTTCTTCACTTGAGCTTCTTCTTCCTCATGAAAAGCTTACTAGCTTTTGAAAATGGAAAGAAAATATTGTGAGAAAAGGAAAACTAAAGAGAGCCCATTTCCTACTTCATCATCCTCTACTATTAGCCATTTAATTTAGGGTGTTTTCTTCACTAAACCCTAATTTAGTGATGAGGTAGCATGAGCTTGAGTCTCCTCGACATAGATCATCTTCGGCCTCGAAGACTTCGAGCAAGTTTGCATCTTTCGCCTTGTGGAGCCTCTCAAGAGTTCGGGAGATCATACTTGCAGCGAAGGGACATCTACATGGAGCATTTGAAGTGAAGGACCGGTCTACAAAGTTTGTATTCCTTCTTCCCTTTAGTTTGTAAAGTGTTTACAATCTAGAAAACCCTAAGTCTCTAGTTCGATCCTCGTTCGGGTTCTTTAGCTCTCTAGAAAATTTTGAAATGGCATGGTCGATGCCCTAGTAAACACTGTGAGGGTGCTAAGGAACCCTACAGTGGTATCAAAGCCTAGCTAGAGCATTAGGTATTGCGTAAGTGAAATTAAAAGTCTGATCGAACTCCGAAAACCTTAATTTTCCCACTTTCTGGAAATTTTTCAAAAAGTTGAAATTTTCCATGTTAAAAATATTCAGAAAATCTTGCAGGTAATTCTATGGACACACCTGAAGAACGAAACCCTAACTCGTCTAAGTGACCGCGGATCCACGGTCAAAACATGGTTTTGGCGGCGGATCCGCGGCGCCACTTAAGAGGCTTGGGTCGGGCCCTTCAGCTGTTGGTCCGTAGGTACTGGGGCATGCTTCTGGGAATTTTGGGAATTCGTTGATTCGATCGAAATATTTAACGTCGCCTAGCTTCTGTGATTGTGATACAATATTTGGAATCCGCTATAATTCAGTTATGAGATAACTAGTTTGAATTTTGTAAATCTAGCGGTTTAGTCTCATTTGATCGGTTGCCACGGAATTTTTGATGTTGATCAAAAGTCCATCGCAATCACGTAGTGTACGCAGATACTCACCGGGTAACCTTACTAGATAACCACGCCCCATAGCGCCGACCAAGTGACTGTAGGAGAATCCCGTCGCCAAAAGCATCTGTTCGGGTGCTCGCGGCAGCGGTGTTCCGCCTTAGTGCACTTCGTCGACGGCATCGGGGGGTGCGGCCGTCTAATAAAGTTTCCGACGAGCATTCGATCACTTTATCGGGAATCTTGTTGAATTACCCGACAGGCTATTAGAAAGTGTTTTAAATATCAAGACTAAAATGCAGGGTTTATAATTGTTACGCATGTGATGTCTAAGGAATTCATTTGGTTAAGCATGAAATCCAAAGTATGTGATACATTGGGTTTATGATGTCTAAGTTGGTTGCAGATTCCAACTGTTGTAGTTTTTCACTTTCTTTTCTGCGACCGTAAGTGTAATATATAGCGTATCGCCGGTTTCGGTGCTATATGTCAACGACAATTGGGATACGCATATTTACTTACATTGATGACATGTGATGTTATGTGTTGCTGTGATATGTTATATTGGATCGTCGTGTTTTGAATAGCCAGGTTTTTTTATGTGAGATAAGAGTTTTTCATTTTCATTCATGTAAAATCTTGTATGTAATATTCTTTTATTGGGGCACTTCCGGGTTGAGGATGATGTCACCATTGATGTATATTATTTACTTTTCCGCATTAGGATAGACCCAAGGCGGGGAGCACAAGTAACCGGGTTCTAGGGTCCAGTGGGAGACCATCTCGAGGAGTCGAGACCGGGTCTCCTAACTCTAGAATTGGTGGGGTTACTTGCCGCTCTCGTAGGGGTCTAGGGATGTTGGTTTGGCTATTCATCGCGACCGTGGAATTCGTGTTTTATACTGGCTTAAATAAAACACGGAATTCCTAGTATATCCAAATTTCATATGTGATTCTTCTGCTGCTGATATTCTGTGATGTGATCACTTGATATGTTCTGAGACGAATGCCTATATTATATATATGAGATATAATAAATATTGCTGCTTTCGTTTCTTATGTGTTGCTTGGGAAGCATAACAGATGGGACTTCATTAATGAGATTAATGAAAGAAAAAGAAATCTAAAGATGTTGTAGAAACTTGTTTTAAAAACTGGTAGCTCTAGTTCTTGCTTTGCATAGCAGTATTCCTTGTAGAATATCCAGCACCTTATTCGATAAGGAAAGAGTCGAGATCCCTTCACCGGGAGTGACCTCTTTAGCGAAACTAGCAGATGCTACAACCCACTCGGTTTGTCTTTTGATTGCTTCTATAGTTTTTTGCTTTGCATGGTGGTATTTTTGAAATATCCTGCACCTTATTCGATAAGGAAAGAGCCGAGATCCCTTCACCAGGAGTGACCTCTTTAGCAAAACTAGTAAAAGTCTCAAAAACACTCCTTTTTAAAATTCACTCGATTGTACAACGATATCAAGTTCATTACGCAAACGGTTTTCATAAAAACCTGTCGTAGCCCTCCGTCATTTCAGATAAGTAGTATTTAGTATTCGTGCTGCGTTTGTTGACCTTGTCAAGGCGTAGTGTGTGGTAGCTGATTAGTGCTTATCTGCTAGCATATGATGCGATTGGATTAGGGTAGTCGTGCGACATTGTTGACCTTGTCAAGGGTCGTGCGGGTGGGTTTAATTCAATCAGGAAATGATGGGTTGAACTTGACTTGCGGTCTATGGTTTGTTGACCTTATCAAGGTCATAGATCGCTTGGGGCGGAATATTATTGGGAATTTTAAGTGTTGAAATTTGCAATGAGATTGCATACCTTCTATGAGATAGTTGGATCCCGATACCCACTGCGAGTAAGAGTTACTCCTGGGAGAGTTTTACACATCACAATTAGCCGATCAAGTAAGTGTTTAGAAAGATGTTAACGGGGTTACACCCCTGGGAAAACGAGGTTTATTTTAATTAGGTCCGTGCGGAAGCACGGGAAGCCTCCCTCAAAGTACCGACACTGGCCTGCCCGAAAGATTGGCGAACTTGTAGGGTGTAATTAATCCCGGCTAGTCTTAACTTTTAGGGTTTGAAGGCAGATTTGACTAAAACAGTGGGAGCCATCCTGATTAGATAAACTAATAACCAATCTAATCCTGCAAGAGCGCACGCAGAGTGTTTTCTTCTCTCTCTCTCCTGGTAGCCACCATGTCACGCCTTAATCAAGATAATAATATGGATGCATTAACCGAACCTGCTTATTATACTGAGCTAGGGAATGTTGGTTCCGCTCTATCTTATAATTGTTATAAGTCCAAGCAGGAAATAGGAGAATATCCGGATTCCCATGCTACCCAATCGAAGAAAGTGCATGTTGATGCATCTTCTTCGGGTGTGTTCATTACCGAAAACTGTTTCTCAGTATCCTCTACGTTCTAGGTATGAGATACCGGATTAGGATCCCACATATGTAATTTGTTACATGGGCTACAGAAAGGTAGAGAACTGAGAATGGGTGATATGTTTCTAAGTGTTAGAGAATGGTGCAATTGTTGCAGCCAAGTCTGTTGGCAAATATCACCTTGCACTAATACATTGATTCTAAACAAATGTTATTACATACCGAACCTGATATACAACATTACATCAGTTTCTTTATTAAGTTAAAGAAGGATATAATTCTGTATTGGAGGATAATGTTGTGAACATTTTCCTGAATCAAGAGTTGATTCGATCAGGCACATTATATAATAGCATATATGTTCTAAATCAAACCACAGTTCAAAGTATAGAACACACACAAGAGGAATAGTTCAGAAATGAAGGAATCCTTCTTGTAGCATTGTAGACTAGGTCATATCAATGCGACACGACCGGCTAAGTTACATAACGATGAATATAAGAATCTGTTCGAATTTTCATCTTATGCTACTTGCCAGTCTTGTCTCAAAGGTAAAGTGACCAATACTCCGTTTACTGGAAATAGAGAAAGAGTTACTTAACTCTTGGGACGGATACATGATGATGTATATAGTCCTATGTCTACAAATGCCAAAGTTGGTTCTTCATACTTCATTATATTCACTGTTCTTCTCTCAGGATTCAGACATATGTTCCTGTTGAAACACAAGTCTGAAACTTTTGAGAAATTTAAGGAATATAAGCTTGAAGTTGAAAACCAAAACGGGTAAAAGTATTATAGTTCTACGATGTGATCGAGAAAGAGAATACTTGGGCATGGAGAACCTGGATTATTTAAAAGGAGAATGCAATTTTCTCTCAGCTTACTCCTTCGAGTACACCACAGCACAACGGTGTATCGGGATGGAGGTATCGCACCCTATGAGATATGGCGCGCTCTATGATGAGTATTGCTGAGTTACCTGTTTTTCTTTTAGAGTTATGCACTTGAGAAGCTGCATACCTATTGAATGGGGTTCCGTCCAAATCAGTGCCTACCACTACATATGAGATATGGAATGGGAAGAGACCATATCTTAAACGAGTTAAGATATGGGGTTGTCCGGCCTATGTTTAAAAGCAAAATCCGGACAAGCTCGAGGCAAGGTCAGTTCTGTAAGTTTGTTAGGATATCCCAAACATTTACGAAGGAATATCTTCTACCACTCTGAGGAGCAAAAGGTGTTTTGTTTCTCAGCATGCCACCTTTTTAAAAAAATGAATTTCCTGTGAAGAAATTTGTGGTCATGAGGTAGAACTGGAAGGAGTTCCAGCTAGAAAAACTAACATCTGATGTTTTGGTGAAACCAAAGGATTCAATAATCTTTGATGAACCTCAGCCTCTCCGTGAATCTGGTAGGGTTCCTCATCCACTTGAGAGATACTATGGTCTTCTCGGTGACAGTGGGAGCAAGGATTGCATCATGGTTGATGATGGCCCAACTAGGTTCAGGCAGACCATCACGAGTGGTGACTTTGTGAAATGGTTGGATGCTATGTGATCAAAGATGGAATCCATGTACACAACCAAAGTATGACTTTGAATGTTGCACCTGAAGGGGTAAAACCCATTGGGAGCAAATGGATCTTGTGAAGATTCTTGGTATAGATGGAAAAGTTAAGACTTTCAAATCTATGCTTAAGTCCATCAGGATCAATGCGAGCATCGCGGAGTTCGAACGTCTATTTTTGATGTGATAGTCAAAGAGTTTGACTTCATCAAACTAGTAGATGAACCTTGTATATACAAGAAGGTTGTAGAGAGTAAGGTTGTCTTCCACGTATTGTACGTAGATGGCATACTCTTGATAGGAAATGGTTTCCTCTGCTACACTCGGTCAAGCTCCTCTTATCACAAAAATTATCCATAGAAGATCTGGATGATACCTACTACATCTTGTGGATTATGATCTATGATGATAGATCTAAGTGGATGTTGGGAGTGTCCCAAATCCAGGTACATTAACACCATACTAAAGGGGTTTAGTTTGGAGGATTCTAAACGTGGTGGTTCGCCCACTTACTCATGGATCACTCGCGTGCAATGGATACCCTATACTTCGGCGGTAGGCTCTATCACGTATGCGATGTTATATACCAAACCAGATGTAGATGGATCACTAGGTGTAGTGATCAGGAATCAATCGGATCTTGGGAGAATCACTGGACAGCTGTGGAGGACATTCTTAAGTACTTGAGAAGCACTAAAAGAAAGTTCTTGGTTCCATCTTCCAGAGTGATAAGGATGACTGAAAGTCGGTCACAGGCATTGTCTTTACCCTCAGTGAAGGGACGGTATGTTGGAAGAGTTCCAAGCTAGATACCGTGACATACTAGACGATAAAGGCTGAATACATTGCTACCAACGATACTACCAAAGTGGCTGTCTGGACATTTCTTTTTCATGAGATGAACAAGGTTTCTACCATTGAGCGTCCAATAACTGTTATTGGGACAACAATGGAGTAGTGGCTTTGGCCTAGGAACACAGGTCCCATCAGCGTTCCAGACATATTCTTAGGCAAGTATCGCCTGATCAAGGAGATGGTTGATCTCCAACGGATCGAGATAAGGAGAGTTGACACGAAGGATAACACGGTGGATCCACTCACCAAGGCATGCTTCCCCAAAAACTATTTGAGAGATTTTTTGGATGGTTGAGTATAGGATACTACAACCACTGCTATATTGTTGGGTATTGGATACTACCACAGATGGCCTTAATGCAAGTGGGAGATTGTTAGTTATATGTATGCCCTAGAGGCCATTACTGTACATGTGATGTATATTATAGTGGATGCTTGGACATATATAGGGAGGACTTTCTTTCTCGATATGATAGTAGGCTATCTGGTTGCTCTTTGTCTTAACAGGGTGACTTGTAAATGTGATACTATCTTGCTCTCACATGTTGACAAAGCCCTTAGGATGTATACTTGACTACCAGGACTATGATGGAGATCATACTAGTGGGGTCAGGGGTAGTCCATAAGTACACCCTATAATTGTTCCTAGTCGAGGGTGTATCAAGAGTAGACTAGCGTATACGCTTCTCGACCAATATGATGGGCGATGGATGATCCCATATCCATTGGTGTTTGACATCAGAGAAGGAATACGGGTGCTCAGTGGAGACTGGGTATACTGAACGGACTCGTCGAGAACTCTTAGATGGTATTATACCTATCGTCGGATAGCAGTTCTCTGATGACACTGGTACAGGTTAGTCTGTAGACTCGAGATCGTCATAGAGTCTTGTGTGATTCCCACTGTGCTTTGATTTCCACCATACCACGGTCAAGATATCGTGCAAAAAGGTGGTTTTAGGGTACAGTCCCGAGTCACATGGAGGCAATGAGCGATATGAGGGGTTTCGTCTCTCCCGGTATTGGGAGTTGATGTTGCGCTATGCTCGATTGGCAATAACAGGAAATCCCTGGCCAGGGTTGCTGAGATCTACTTGTAAGTGTTATCAGTAGTTTCTCGAACCGTTATGGACTTTGCATCGGCATGACTTATCAGGCTATTGGGGTCTGACGTTATACCACCCCTGTAGGGTTACTAGGCACACTAATGAGGCTCTATAAAGCATCGACCATGCCAGATTAAAAAAATTTAGGTGCTTAACAACCCTAAGCAAGATCGTTAACTAGAGATTAGGCGAAATAAAAAGCTAGAAGATAACAATTATCACTAAAGGAAGGGACTACAACCTTTGTAGATCCGGTCCTCCACTTCCAAAGCTCCGTGACGACGTCCCTTCGCTGCGATCACGTGCTCCCGGACTCTCGGACGGCTCCATGAGAAAGTTGCAACGGGATCGCTTGAAGTCTTCGATGCCGAAGATGATCTACGTCGAGGGAATACGGACTCAAGCTTCTACCTCACTAACCATAGAATTACTGAAGCAAACACTCTAAACTAAAGTGCTAGTCTAGTAGAGGATGGTGAGATCGGAAATGGGTACTCTTTAGATTTTGATTTCTCACACTTAATCTTCACTTGATAATTTTCTAGCAAGCTTTTCCTTTTCTTCAAGAAGAAGAAGAAGAAAAGAAAAGAATAAGAATAATCATGAAAATGAATTATCAAGTGATGTCTATCATAATGCAACCATGGGTGAGTTAAACCATTGTAGAGACTAAACTAGAGTTTAGGTGAATGGTTAGGTTAATGAAAATGTGATGCAAAACAAAAATGGTGGACTTTGTCAAAGATGCTTGAAAGCTTCATGAAGCTTCAAGCAAATTCAAAAATGAGCACCATTTTTTGAATTACAAAATGAATTAAAAACCTTTACCATTAACCTAAATATAGTGTAAGTCACACACACACCCAAGTTTGCATGTATCATCAAACATGATACAAACTTGTGCACAAAAATATATCACATATACAACTTGTGCACATCAAGTGAGAAAATAAATCTTAAGTGAACCAATACTAGTTAATGTAAAGTAATATATCAAATATATAATTATACATTAAATCATTAAATCAACACTTGATTTAACGATCCGGTCATATCGCATATAACCGACTAATATCTAATGTATCGACTTATCGAATCAATCCTTGATTCGATAACTAGGTTATATCGCATACAACCAATCGATACAATCATCGCGAGAATAGAATACGGTATCACATACTCGTATCATTCACGGTCCCGCACATATCACATATGCGCTCCTATCTCGTTTTGCCTGAGCCAGTACAACCTCTATGTAGGACTCTAAAGACCCGTCAATACGCCGGCAGTAGGTGATGATCATATCAAACACCCACAAGCCATCAGCGGTACTAGCTGGACGTAACGGCTACCCGGGTATTGAGCGATCAGAAGATCAGCAAGCAAGCCCGCTCCAACTCCTGCAAAAAGCCTGACAGTGACACTACCGTACAGTCCGGTCTCCTCGTCTGATATGTCGCATATCAAGTCTAGGGGTGGTAAACGTCAGACCCCAATAACCGATAAGTCATGCCGATATGAGGCGCATAACGGGTCGAGAAACTACTGGTAACACTTACCAGTATATCTCTAAACCAGCCCTGGCCAGGGACTTCCCTGTTATGGCCAATCGAGCACAGCGCAACATCAACCCCCAATACCGGGAGAGACGAAACCCCTCCTATCGCTCATTGCCTCCATGTGACTCGGGACTGTACCCAAAAATCACCGTTTTGCACGCCCTCTTGGACGTGGTAAGGTGGAAATCAAAGCACGGTGGGAATCGCACAAGACTCTATGACGATCTCGGGTCTACAGACTACCCTGTACCAGTGTCACCAGAGAACTGCCATCTGACGTAAGGTATAATACCATCTGGGAGTTCTCGGCGAGTCCTTCCAGTGTACCCAGTCTCCACTGAGCACCCGTATATCATCTCCGATGTCAAACACCAATGGATATGGGATCATCCATCGCCCATCTATATGGGTCGAGAAGGTATACGCTAGTCTACTCTGGTATATCGATGCCCCGTCTCGATACACCCACGACTAGGGACCTTGAAGGATGTACTTATGGACTACCAAGTCCCCACTAGTATGATCCACATCATAGTCCAGGTAGTCAAGTACACATCCTAAGGGCTTTACAAACATGTAACAGAGAGACAATCAGTATACACGTTAAGGTAAAGAGTAACCAGATAGCATACTATCATGTCAAGCAAGAAAGTCCTCCCTATATATGTCCAAGCATCCACTACAATATACAACACATGTATAGTAATGGCCACTCTCTCACTTGCACTAGGGCCATCTGATAACATTGGTTGTAGTATCTCATACTCAACCATCCCATAATAGTCTCTCTTCGGGAAAAAGCCTTTGTGAGTGGATCCGCCGTGTTGCCCTCTGTGTCTACTCTCCTGAACTCGATCCCCTAGAGATCAACCATCTCCAAGATCAGGTGACACTGCCTTAGAATATGTCTGGATCACTAATGGGACGAGCGTTCCCAGGCATAAGCCACAACTCCATTGTCACACGATGGTAGGAACGAAGTTCATCTCATGAACTAATATACACCCAGACTGCCTCTTTGGTAGTATCTTTGGTAACGATGTATTTTTCCTTTAATCGTCTAGTATGTCACGGTATCTAGCTTGGAACTCTTCCAATATACCGTCCCTCCACTGAGGGTAAAGACAATGCCTGTGACTGACATTCAGTCGTCCTTATCACCCTGGAACCCTTCCAGTGATTCTCCCCAGGATCAATTGATACCATCTCACTACAGCTAGTGAGAATCCTAACATTCAAATATATCTATCTCATAGATCCAAAATCTAGGATTTAGTAGGTATCACTTTGATCCTATATGGAGAATCCTTATGATAGGTGGAGATTGACCAAGCGCAGCATAGGAAACTCTTTCCCCATCAAGAGTATGCCATCCACGTACTCTACGAGGATCACCACCATACTCCCTACTACCTTTTTGTATATACAAGGTTCATCTACCATTTTGATGAAGTCAAACTCTTTGACTACCACATCAAAACAGGCATTCCAACTCCGCGATGCCTGCTTTATTCTATAAAGCATCTTGTACACGTTTCCGCTGCTCCCACTGTCTACGAAACCCTCTGGCTGTGTACTTATAGACGCTTTCTTCTAAAATATCATTTTAGAAAAGCAGTCATGACACCCAACCACCAGATATCGTAGTCATGGTATGTAGCCGTGGCAAGTAGGATCTGGATGGACTTAAGCATAGCTACTTAGAAAAGGTTTCAACATAATCCATACCTGGTCAATGATGCAAACCTTTAACAAGTCTAGCTTTGAAAGTCTCAACTTTTCCATGTACACCAAGTAATCTTCTCAAGATATACTTGCTCCTGATGGGAATTTAACCCTTCAGATAAAGCAACCAAAGTCCATACTTTGTTGGTGTATAAGGATTTCATCTCAGATCACTAAGCATCCAGCCATTCTTACAGAGTCCCACTCCTGATGGCCAGCTCGAAACTAGTTGGGTCATCATCTCATGATGCAATCCTCGCTCCCACTATTATAGAGAAACCGAAGTATCTCTCAGGTGGGTGAGGAACCCTACTAGATCGGCGGAGAGGCTGAGGTTCGTTGGAATCTACTGAATCCTTTGGTTCTACCAAATCATCTTCTGTAGTTTGTATAGCTGGAACTCTTTCCAGTTCTACCTCATGACCACTAATTTCTTCACAAGAAATTCCCTTTCACAAAGGTGGCATATTGAGAAACAAAACATTTTTTTTCCTCGGTTAGGTAGAAGATATTCCCTTGCTAATGCTTGGGATATCTGTTTGTCACGATCTAACTGTGTCGTGTTTAAAAAGAATTCTGAAATTACCGCAATCAAAACGGTGTCGCTTGCGAGCCGCGATGAATACGGGTCGTCCGCAGGGAGATGGTAAGTTTCTTATTGCTTGTTTTAACGAGTTAATACCGTGTTTTGATTTGTTGGTTAACTAATTGTCATAACAAAGATATGAATAAAAAGGACTTGTTAAGGGTAGTAATAAGTTAGATTGTATGAAGGTGATGTTTGCCAATTCCTTATAGCCCCGACTTGGTATTGATACTAAAGCAATAGGTAACAACGCGGATTAGGGAACTTGAAATACGGTATTTGCGGTATTTCGCTAAATCCGTTTTCCTTGTCCCTTGTCCTTCTGTTGTTATCTCTTGATTTTAGCCTTCGGCAAACCACAGGCAATCCGGTCATGATTAGGAATCATCATTATCGGGGTAGGATAGGATGCCTAGTGAGCGGAGTTGCGGGTGATTTGCACGAAGTTTCAATAGGCAAGTTTTAGGTTTTAAAGTTTGGACAAAGAAAATCTTCGAATACGATCTAACATATTACACCCTTAACAAGTGAAAAGATTACTCACACATATTTACAAATTAACAAGAAATAAAAGAGAAGATACATAAAAACATGCAATGAAATAAAGAGGAAAAGAGAACCGATGAGTTCAAGCGTTTTATCTCCCAGTGTTCAATCCCCGGCAACGTGTGAGATCCAAATATCAAGCTTTAAGGTTGTAAGCTCACTTAAGAGGTTGCAAGATCAAAGCAAAGCATGAATTTCACAATTGAAATCATATAAAGTGGAACAAGACATGTAATAAAAATACGAAATTTTATTGAAGAACAAACTTGTTACAAGAGATCTTGAAGTCAAGAACCTAAACCTTAAGCTTGTAAGTTCTAAATGAGAAGTTGCAAGGTCAAGACAAAGGGGCAAGAGCTCAAGAATGAAAAGAAAAATTACAAGAATTCTAAGATAGAACTAAAGAAAAAGCTCATCTTTCCTCTTGCCTCTGGTCTCTATTTATAGGCTCAGAAAGAAATATTCATATCTACCCCATTATGGCTCATGCTGATTTGTTTGATTGCCTTTGATTTGAACACATGCTTTTTAGTCTTGAATGCATATAATATCATATGCATATAAAATCATATCCTTGATTGCATATAAAATCATATCCTTGATGATTGCATATAGAATCATATCCTTGATTGCATATAGAATCATATCCTTGATTGCATATAAAATCATATCCACATGTGCTTAAAAGTCTTGTGTACACACTTGTTGTGTTGGACCATTTAGAAAAAAAATGTGTACACAACTTGTTGCGTAAAGGAACTCCTGAAGTATCGGTCGGTTAGCGTTTCTGGTCGCAGTGTCTTCCCTCAAGTGATATATCCGTGCTGTTGGATGCATTTCCAGTATTTTGTCATGGATACCTGTAATCTGTAATGCTGAGCAGACACTGGTCAATAATACCGATAAATACAACAATTAGATAATGAATGAGCGGTATTAGAATGCAATTTTCTGATATGAACAAATACCCCCAAACTTATCTATTGCTCGTCCCGAGCAAAACCATTTATTCACAAACGAAAATCCTAACCGCACTTTCGCAGGGAACGCGATTGCACTGAGCATGTGCAACAAGCCGTTTAACCTCTAGGTGTCCCTAGTAGGAGGAGTGTTGTCTCCTGAGGGTTTTCAGCGGATACTACCCACAAAATCCCGTCAATTTGGCTTATCGACTTTTATTCTCCAATTAGGTTTTCTAACAAGGAAATCTATTATCTTTTACTTGTAAATTATCCACCCACATTCTTCACGCTTCCTCATCATTTAACTTAAGATTATATATGTTCTATAGACTTACTTAGCTTTTGGCATTTCTTAAGTTTTCCTTCAAAGGTTCCATCTCCACTTAGGAATTTTTATCAACTCTACTAAAGATACAAGTTCTATTCTTCATTCCTTTCTCTTATCTAAACTCTAATCACATATCCCCATGTATGTGTATAAATCACCCCTACACTTGGAAATTCAAATCAAGCAATCAAATCAAGCAATCATACCCTTGTCCGTTGTCCAAAGCACTTATTAATTGGTGAGTTTTGCTTACACATCCTTCACGCGACCGTTAATACTTTTTGAGGTACCAACGACCGATTACAAGATGCGTTTGCACTTTTAAAGCGTACTTCCTAGTCTTGTAACACCCAAGGCTTTTAGCAGTGTCTCCCAAACCAGTTGGTCTAAGGCACTAGGTGATGAAGCACCCTCGCTAAATATTTTTCTATTTTTTGCCTTAAGTAATCACAAAACCAGTGTTCATTTTTTTTTATTCCCTTTTGTATTTTTCATTTTCTTCGTACTAAGGACTTTTAGACAAGAGCATTTCAAGGTCTCCTCTACTATTCCAAGCTTCAAGGTGCGTGATTGTGCAATTTTGTAGGGTATACATTTTCAGAATCTATACTTAAACAAGGAATTATTTTTCAAACTTATACTCTAATAATAATCAATAATTTTTCCTTTATTTCAACTTAGCCCAAGAAGTGAACCAAAAATTTGTCTATTTCTAAATAAACTACAAAGACATATACTTTCTACCGATAAACTTTAAGGAAGGTTATTTTTAGGGTTTTTAATTTACTAAGTCTAAGATCTAGTTGTTCGTAGTCAGTTAACCTATTTGTCAAACTCAAGTTAAATATGGCCAAAATTGAATACAATAATTTTTATAATTTTTGAAAATTTTTAATTTTTATGAGTTTTTAAAATAAGTATGCAAATGCAAAAATATGTACAAATGAATGCGAAGGAAGAAGACGTACCGAGCATACCCCCAAACTTAAACTTGACAGTGTCCTCACTGTCATGTTATACCAAGAAGCTTAAAATGCCGGCACTTTCCTGTTTATTTATTTATTTTTTTATTTTATTGTTAAAACAAAAATATATACAGAAAGCCCCTCCCCCCAAACTTCATTTAAACAATGTTAGACATTACTGCCAAACTTTGCATAGACCAAATGTCAACATCAACCAGTTGAAAAATTTATCTGTAAAGAGTATCGGTTGGTGGAAGAATATGTTGTACCAATCCAAAAAGAATTGGGGAAGATAGAAGAGGTGGTATGGAAAGTGTGGAAGTGAATAGACAGGAGGTGGTGATGAATCAAAACGAGAATGCGAATGATCAGCAATCAGTGGAGTATTGGCATTCTCGTAACTTATTAAAAGAAATGGGGGTGGTTCAACTTCCAAAGAAGAAGGTTGACTAACTACACTATCCCCAAGATATCTCTGTGGATCCTTCATCGACTTGGCATCATCCATCATATGCATATGATATTCAATTATGAGGGAACTAATCTCCTCGATGTCCGTCATATTCCAGCCGAGAGCTTGCCGCCTATCTTGTAAGAGCATTAAAATGGCGTTCTTTTGCTCAAGGGCTAGAGAGGCCGATATGATAACGGAAAAGGTCTCATTCTCACCTATGTAAGCATATTTAATGTAAGACGGCAAGGGCATGAGTTCGAGTTTCGGAGGCAAAAGAATCATAGGCAAATTTGGGGAATCTACCTCGAACTCAAAGGACTCCAACACAGGTTCGAAATCACTACAAACAACCGATTCGGATGGTTCAACTAAGTCATCCAAAAATTCAAAAGACTTATATTCGGGTTGTGAGTCGTCGTCATCCGAAAAAGTGAAACAATCATAATCCATATCGGTTGTGTCAACGGTGGTAGGTCAAGGAGGGACGCACTAGTGGCGTCAAAACTGTTCTCATCAAACAAGAATCTTTCAAACTCGCAGTCCTCCTGCGTGATTTCGTGAATAGAGCAAACTTCTCGTGTACTAGTATTAGGCACGGGGGGAAGACTTCCTAACTTGTAAATATTGAACTCACTAGACGTCTTCCCGAAGGATAGAGTCATGGAGCCATTGCGACAGTTTATTACGGCATTGGAAGTGGCCAAAAATGGTCGACCGAGAATCACCGGAACTTGGTTCTGTGAGTTAGCAACAGGTTGTGTGTCTATAACAATAAAATCAACTGGGAATATGAACTCCCCAACTTTGATCAACACATCCTCTAGCTCACCCCTTGGATGGGTGATTGATCGATCAGCCATTTGGAGAGTACAGTGAGTGGGCTTAAGCTCTCCAATGCCTAATTGCTCGTACACAGAATAAGGTAGCAAATTGACACTAGCACCAAGATCTAGTAGTGCTCTATTGATGTTCTTGTCCCCAATTGTTATCGAAATAGTAGGACAACCGGGGTCCTTTTGCTTTTGGGGTAAAGAATTGACAAGAGCATCGCTAATAGCACTAGCCACAAAAACTTTCTTTGGTACTTGTGACTTCCTCTTTTTGGTGCATAAGTCCTTTAAGATTTTTGCATATGAAGGAACTTGTTGGATTGCATCCAAAAGAGGGATATTTATGCTAACCTGTTTGAACTGCTCAACAATCTTCTCCATTTGTGGGGTTGGTTTATTGGATCTCAACCGGTTTGGAAAAGGAGCATTTTGAAATGTTGTTGAGTCCAATTTTTGCGGATCAGATTGTTGAGTTGGAACGGAACCCCGTGTAGATGTGTTCGTGTTGTGAGAAGTGGGTCCGCTTGAGCTAGAAGGAGAAGAGCCTTGTGAATGATGGAGAACATGCTCTAACGAAGAAGAAGAAGGTGAAGAAGAACCACCGGCAGGGGTGTCATCGTGAATACCCACATTGTTTTGCAACATTTTTCCCGATCTCAACGTGGTCACAGCGTTTACGTTATGAGTTTTCTGTTGATATGCAGCATGTGCGTGACCAGGATTGGGCAGTGGTTGAGATGGGAGCTTTCATTTTTCTCGCTCGCTCAATGCTGTATTGAGTTGTGCAATTTGTGCCTCAATAGATTTGATGCTTTGATCGTGTGAGGCACTGTTTTGCACCAAAAATTGAATAGAAGTCTCTAATCTTGCTGTAGATTGTGTAGATTGCTTAAGGAACGCATCTAGACTTCTTTCGAGGGAGTTAACCTTGTCATTATTAGGTTGAACAAAATTGTTTGGCGCGTAAGAATTGTTAGGCACAAAATTGTTCACTTGATTAGGATAAGGTTGCTGTTGGAAAGATTGTTTAAATTGAGTTTGTGGGGGTGCTTGTTGTTCTTGTGGAGGCCCTTGAAAATTGTTATTTCCTTAGAATTGTTGATTTTGGTTCCAAGCGAAATTTGGGTGACTCCTCCAACCCGGATTATATGTAGTAGAGTATGGATCGTTTCTTTGTCGTTGCTGAAAAGCAGCATTGACTTGATCATGTCCTTGAGTAGATGCATTGTAAGGACACTCTTCGGTTCAGTGTGATGGAGCCGAACAACAAGCACACACAGTTCGTGGAGGCATAACAGGGGCAGGAGAAGGCGACGAGATTTTGGTCTCAAGCGCTTCTAGCTTTTTCGTAAGAGCGGCCATCTCGGCCTTCATAGCAATTGACATCTCTACTTGATGTATGCCTGCCCTAGATTGACCACTAGAAGAAGATGATGTGGTCTTGGAGCTCTCCCACTGAATTGTTTGTTCACTAAGATCCTCAAGAAACTGCCACGCTTTCTCACTAGATTTGGATAGAAAGTGACCTTGACAAATGGTTTCTAGCAACTGCTTCGTTGACGGGTTCAATCCTTCGTATAATGTTTGGCAAAGTTGCCAACTTTCGATCCCATGGTGAGGGCATTGAACGAGTAGGTCTTTGATGTTAGTGTATATGCCCTAGAGGCCATTACTGTATCATACTAGTTTGTATATTACTTAATGGAAGCTCGGGATATTCACCTTGTAAATACAATCTTGCTCAAAATAGTAGTATGCAACTTGGTTTGTTTCTACTTCAATGTGTACATGTGTTTATTTTATTATATCACCTACACGCATTAGTGGAGCCCTTAGGATCTTTGCTTGATTACCAGCGTTGTGATGGCAGTCATACTAGTGGGGGCTGGGTAATCTATAAGCACATCCTTATGCAGGTCCCTAGTCGCAGGACTATCGAGACAGGGCATCGATACTCCGGAGTAGACTAGCGCATGCGCTTCTCATCCCAGAGTGGGAGATGGTCTGTCCCACAGCCATCAGTACGTCGTACTGGAGATAGTATGCGGGTGCTCATTAGGTTACGAGTACACTGGACAGGACTCGTCGGGAACTGACCGGTTGGTATTATACCTATCGTCAGTTATCAGTTCCCAGGTGACATGAGTACAGCTTAGTCCGCTGACTTGACACTGTCACTTCGCCTCGAGTGTGTTCCCACTGTACTTAGATTACTACCCTACCACGGCTCAGAGGAGTCGTGCAAACAGGTAGTAGTTGGGTGCAGTCCCGAAGCACTTGGAGGCAGTGACGGTTAGACAGGATTCATCTCTCCCGGTATTGGGGGTTGACATCGCGCTGTGTCTAGGAGAGCCATTACACGAGTAGTCCCTGGCCAGGGCAAGCGAGATATACTGGTAGGCTTCCAGTGTTATCTCAGGGTGTTTTGGGCTTCACTCCGACACGACTTGTACCGCTATTAGGGGACTGACGTTTACCGCCCCCTAGGCCTTCCATGCGATGTATCAGACGAACAGACCGGACTGTATGGAGACTGTCACATTCAGGCTCAGTAGGAGTTCAGATGGGTTTCACCTCGTCAGTCTTCTTGTCGGCGTCTACCTGGGGACCGTTACGCACAGCTAGTGCCGCTTGCGGTCTGTGGTTAAACCCACTGCCAGCGTAGTGTCGAGTCTTTAGAGTCCCACACAGAAAGTTATTCGCCTTTAGGCAAAATAGAAGAGGTCGCATGGTTTTGCGACAGGGTTCGGTCACATCCGTGCACTTGTGCACGTACAGTGTCCGGACAGTTAACACTAGCGGGCTTTGGTTTAAGCCAGATCCTAGTGTACGTTTTGGGATTGATTTTATCTCGTTTGTATTCGTGTTCCTCGGAACGCGAATGCGGGTGTGTATGCACAGTTGACGGAGAGACAGAGGCAGAGGATTCTCATTAGGGTTGTTGACCGTTGACTATTGACTTTTTGCTCAACCCTAATGAGAATATGATATATGATTAACATTAATATTAATTAAGTATTATAGTGACATGGTTGTTGAGGGGTTGACTTTGTTGACTTGTTGACTTTGTTGACCGGTTGACTAGGTTGGACTAGTTGACCATCATCATGACAATGGCTATCATTCCATGGCAAAGACTTTTGCTTGCTTGTTTATTTATGCAAAATGAGTGCATGAAATGATATAGCCATTTTGACTTAAACCATTTACACAATACTTGATTGCTATTTTTGTTATGATGGCTTTTGGATTATGAGAGGTGAGAATGAGATGAGTATGGTTCATTCTATCATTTTGCTTTCTCTCTCTTGAGCTCTCTCATTCTCAAGCTCTCCCTCTTCCTCTTGCTCTCTCTACCTCAAGGCAAACCATTCTCATGTGTTGAGACTCATTGCCTTAGAGATAAAAAGACACCAAAACATTCCTCTACTCATTCTAGTTCACAAGGCCTAGCAAGCCAAGTGATCTAGTTTCTTCAAAGTTCGAAGAAGAAGCCAAAGGTAGAAGCTTTCGGGTGGATCCATCTTCGGCGTAAGGAGACGACGAGGTGAGGCCGATCCGTACACCGGAAGGAGTCGAAGACGAAGGAGTTCAAGAAAGAAAGGTATAACCCCTAACCGAGTAGTTAACAACTCCTAGTTAGGTTGTTAGTTAGAAGTTTAACAAAGATCCGGTTTTGAGTCCATGTTACCGCCTCTAGAAAATTGTTTTTCATCAAATTCCGCATGCCCGAAAGTACCGGGAGAGGTAGCATGGACTTACAGTGGTATCAGAGCCTAGTTAAACTCTATCTAACATGTTAGCATAGTAGCTAGAAGATCGATCAAAGAAAAAGTCGCGAAATACACCCCGATGTCTAACTTGCTGTCGTTTTTCAAAGTACTGTAAAAGTAATAAATCATGTTTCAAAAATCGACTCAGGGTTTTTATAGTCTACTGTTGAAAAACGGTCCAGAGATCTCACCAAACCACCGCGGAAACGCGGCAATAGCTTGCTATTGCCGCGGTTCCGCGGTCGATTAAGCTCCTCTCTGGATCGTCTTTACTGCAGTTTGTTCTATGGGGTATTTTGGGATTTTTGGTATATGTTTTTTCAGCCCAGATTTTCCAGAAAGAAAAATTTGTTTTGGGGGCTTTAAAAACCGTATTTTGATCGAATTTCTAAAGACTTAAGCTGAAGGGTATTTCTGTGATGTGATATTTGTATTGAACGTCTGCTAATCGCTATATGTCGATTAGTGGGGGTTATACAAATCTGTGATCTGTAATGTCTTTGGAATGTGTATATGAATTCATTGGATTGTCGCGGGTGAATAGCCGGGGGTTGTGAGACGAGAGTTTTCTTTTCTTTCAATTCATGTAAATTTGTAAATTGATATAATAATTATTTGTATGGCCGCACAACCGGGTCGGGGTTGTAGCCGTCATTGTATAATTTCTTTTTACTGTTTTTGCTTCTAGGATAGACCCATGGAGGGGGTGCACAAACTACCGGGTATGCCGAAGTGCCGAGTGGCCTACTCACGGAGTTGAGGGAGGTTGCTTTGCTTCGGGTACTTGACGGGTAGTTTGCCACACCCGTAGGGGTCTTGGGTGGGGTATTGGCTATTCACCGCGACCGTGTAATCTGCTTTTCGTTACAGGCTTGTACGAATTGCGGGTTCCTAGTATATCCAATGTGTTCATCTGTGATCTGAAATGGCTATCATTGCAATATATATATATATATGATATTATTTAGGCGTTGCTTATGTTTTACAGCCGCGCTAGCCCAGCCCCCGCTCTGTCGTTAGTTAAGTAACCTAACGGGTAATGACGGGGCCCCGTGGCGAATGCGAATGGCATAAGCGTACGTCATATTTTGGTTGTTTTCTGCAATGGTAGGATTAAATGATGGGACGCATTAAAAGAACTAATGCAAGAATATCACGCATTAAAAGAACTAATGCAAGAAAAATAAACCAAGTAAAAGTCGTTGGAACACTTTCGAAAAACCACTCGGTTCTTTTCAAAACCAACTTTTAAATGCGGAGCTTGAGCCACTCCTTTTAAAAGCTATCTCGCTCCATCGATTATATCAAGTTCACTACGTTCACGGTTTCGCCAAAACCATTCGTAGCCCTCCGTCGTTTCACATGAATAGTCAATAGTATTCAAGCTATGTTTGTTGGCCAAAGTCAAGGCATAGTGATTGGTAGCTATTGGGTATTCATGTGCAGCATAGATAGATGCGTTGGTTTGGAACAGTCGTACTGCCTTGTTGGACAAAGTCAAGGGTAGGTGCGGGTGGATTCAAATTAACCTGGAGAACGACGGGTAGAACTTGACATGTGACTTATGATTTGTTGGCCAAAGTCAAGGTCATAAGAGCATGGGGCAAAAATCCACATCGGGAGTTTCAAAAGAACTGAAACTTGCTAGTGTTGCATACCATTTGGAGTGTGATGATTCTGGTAGGATTCCTTCAGTTTCGTCACGCGATAATATTTGGATCCCGATCCTACTGTGAGTATATACTACTCCTCGGGAAATTTCTCACTTAACGATCAATGCTATAAACCTAGTAGGTGTCTAGAAAGGTGTTAGCGGGGCTACGCCCCCAGGGAAAAGAGGTTATTTAATTAAGGAACTTCGCGAAAGCGTTGGAAAACCTCCCTCGAAGTACCGACACTGGCCTGGCTGAACGGTTAAGCAAGTATTGTGCGGTGAGATTGATCCCGACTAATTCTTGCTTTTTGGTTTGAGGAGGGATTCGAGAGACAGTGGGAGCCATCCTGTTTACATAAACTAAAAACCACTCTAAACTTGCTAGAGCATCATGCTGAGTGTTTCTTCTCTCTCCTAATTGCAGCGACCCATCGACATGACTGGACTTAAGTTACTTCTAGATAAAAACATATTGACAGGGCCAAACTACAAAGATTGGCTCAGGAATGTCAAGATGGCAATCACTTACGACAAGCTGGGGTATCTTCTTACCACCAAAGCTCCCCCTGTCCCAGGTCCCAAAACCAGCGTCGCGGATAAGGAAATCCGTAAGACCTGGGAAATCGATTGCGCGAAGGCCAAATGCCTCGTGCTTGCCTCTATGGACAACGAACATCAGAGGAGGCACGAGAATATGGACCTCGAGTCCATATTTCTCCATACAAAAGAACTGTATGGAGAGCAGTCTCGTATCGCAAGATACGAAGTGTCGAAGAAGTTATTTTCGGCAAGGTTGGCCGTCGGATCATCGGTAGCGGAACGCGTGCTTAAGATGATTGGCTACATAGAAGAGCTCGCGGACCTTGGGACCACGTTGGAGAATGAGCTCTATACGGACTTGATTCTCCAGTCCCTTCCTTCCACTTACGCCCAGTTTATACTGAACTTCAACTTACAAGAAAAGGAAGTTGAACTTTCAGAACTCCTCAACATGCTGAGGAGCGCAGAGGACACCCTACAGAAAGGTAGGGAAACATCCACTTTGTTTGTAGGAGGATCTTCTTATTCTAGGTCCAAGGCGAAAGCCAAGGGAAAGAAGAAGAAAGCCCCCGCCAAACCAAGGGGCGGTGTTAGTAAAGTGGATACGAAGGAAAAGGCAAAAGCAACAAAGAAAGTGGGAAAGCTTATGGATAAAGAAGAATGCTTCTATTGTCATAAGAAGGGACATTGGAAGAATGATTGCAGGGCTTGGAAAGCCAGAACACAGGAACTGAAGCAGGTTGCGGCTTCAGCTTCAGGTGTGTATGTTATTGATAACTGTCTTTCAATAAACTCTACTTCCTGGGTATTGGATACCGGATCAGGATCTCATATCTGTAATTCTTTGCAGGAGTTGAGAAACCGTAGGTTTTTGAAGGCAGGTGACATGACCCTCAAAGTTGCAAACGGAGCTAGCATGGATGCTAAGGCCGTGGGGGACTATCACCTGGGAATGTCAGATGGACATGTTTTGGTTTTGCGTAATTGCTTTTTTGTACCCAACGCAACTTGTAATATCATTTCTGTATCTTTGGTTTCTAAAGAAGGTTATGAATTTGCGTTTGTAAGCAATGTTGTAAACATTCACCTTAATCAAGTTATGATTGGGTCAGGTACATTGAGCAATGGTATATACGTATTAAACCAACCACAGATTTTCAATGTCCAGAATACACACAAAAGAAAGTCTCCAGAAATCAGTCAGACTTTCTTATGGCATTGTAGACTGGGTCACATCAATGAGAGAAGGTTGACGAAGTTACATACAGAAGGATATTTGGATTCGTTCGAATATCAATCGTATGCCACTTGTCAATCCTGTCTCAAAGGAAAGATGACAAAGACTCCGTTCACTGGACACGGAGTAAGAGCGGGCGAGCTCTTAGGACTCGTACACAGCGACGTGTGCGGTCCAATGTCTACACATGCGCGAAGCGGTTTTTCATACTTCATTACTTTTACGGATGACTTTTCAAGGTACGGTTATGTCTTCTTAATGAAACATAAGTCCGAAGCCTTTGGAAAGTTCCAGGAATATAAGAATGAAGTAGAAAAACAAACCGGCAAAAGTATCAAGATTCTAAGATCGGATCGAGGTGGTGAATACTTGAGTGCCGAGTTCCTGGACTATTTAAAAGAGAACGGAATTCTCTCTCAGCTTACTCCTCCATACACTCCGCAACATAACAGTGTATCGGAGAGACGGAACCGGACCCTATTGGATATGGTACGGTCCATGATGAGTAACGCTGAGTTACCGCGATCATTCTGGGGGTATGCGCTAGAATCAGCTGCATACCTTTTGAACCGAGTTCCCACTAAGACTGTGCCTACCACACCATATGAGATGTGGTGTGGGAAGAAACCCTATCTTAAGCACATTAAGACATGGGGATGTCCAGCTTTTGTCAAAAAGCAGCATGCGGACAAACTCGAGGCACGCTCAGTACTGTGCAAGTTCGTGGGATATCCAAAGAACTCCAAGGGATATTTCTTCTACTGCGAAGAGGAACAAAAGGTTTTTGTTTCTCGTCATGCCTACTTCTTGGAAACTGAGTTTTTGGAAAACCAGATAAGTGGGAGCACAGTAGAACTGGAAGAAATTCCAGAACCACGAGCTATTACTGAAACCTTAGTGGAACCAGAGAGTTCAAAAGAACAGGACATTCCTACGCCGCTCCGCAGGAGTAGTAGGCAGTCTCATCCGCCCAAGAGATACTGCGGTTTTCTCATAGACGAGGATAGAGAGGATTGCATCATAGATTATGATGAGCCTACTAGCTTCCAGCAGGCCGTTCAGAGCGTTGACTCGGTAAAATGGCTGGATGCAATGCGGACCGAAATGGAGTCCATGTACACCAACAAAGTATGGACGTTGGACATTGCTCCAGACGGGGTAAAACCCGTAGGATGCAAGTGGATCTTCAAAAGGAAGATTGGTGTAGATGGACAGGTTGAGACCTATAAAGATAGACTTGTTGCAAAGGGTTTTCGTCAAAGACCTGGTTTGGACTATGACGAGACCTTTTCTCCAGTAGCTATGCTGAAATCCATTCGGATCCTTCTTGCCATTGCTGCCTTCCACGATTATGAGATTTGGCAGATGGACGTAAAGACCGCTTTTCTAAATGGAAATTTAGAGGAGTGTGTCTATATGGACCAGCCAGAGGGTTTCATTCAGAGTGGGAGCAGCGGAAAAGTGTGCAAGTTGCTTAAGTCCATCTACGGACTAAAGCAGGCATCGCGGAGTTGGAACATCTGTTTTGATGAGACGGTCAAAGAATTTGGCTTTATCAAAAATCCAGATGAACCATGCATCTATAGTAGATTTGTAGCGAGAACTGTAGTATTCCTCGTTTTATACGTGGATGACATTCTCTTGATAGGAAATGACATTCCTATGCTACAATCTGTCAAGGGGTTCTTGTCACACAGGTTCTCCATGAAAGACCTGGGTGATGCCTCATACATCCTGGAGATCTGGATCCATCGTGATAGATCCAAGAGAATATTAGGACTTTCACAGTCCAGGTACATCGACACCATACTGAAAAGATTCAGTATGGAAGATTCCAAGCGCGGTAACCTACCGGCTTGTCACGGGATCACCCTCTCTAAAGAGATGTCTCCCAAGACTGATTTGGAGAGGGATCGCATGTCTATTATACCCTACGCTTCTGCGGTAGGCTCTATAATGTATGCGATGTTGTGTACCAGACCAGATGTAGCTTATGCACTGAGTGTGGTAAGCAGGTATCAGTCAAACCCCGGGGAGAAACACTGGATAGCGGTAAAGAACATTCTCAAGTACCTAAGAAGGACTAAGGAGATGTTCTTGGTGTATGGCGGAAAAGACCTCCAGATCGAGGCCTTTGCTGACTCCAGCTTCCAGAATGACAAGGATGATTCCAAGTCCATGTCGGATTTTGTCTTTACCCTCAATGGATCGGCGGTGTGTTGGAAGAGTTCCAAACAGGAAACCGTTGCAGACTCGACGATGGAAGCAGAATACATCGCTGCATCTGATGCCGCAAAAGAAGCTGTCTGGATGAGGAAGTTCTTGAAAGAACTTCAGGTGGTTCCGTCCATTGTTGATCCAATACCTCTGTATTGCGACAACAACGGGGATATAGCTTTAGCGAAGGAACCCAGGTCCCACCAGAGATCCAGACACATCTTGAGGCGGTATCACCTGATCAGGGAGATCGTGGATCGCCAGGAGATCGAGGTTCGGAGGGTTGCTTCAGAAGATAACACTGCAGATCCATTCACCAAGGCCTTGCCCCAGACTCAGTTTGACCGGTTGACTAGGTTGGACTAGTTGACCATCATCATGACAATGGCTATCATTCCATGGCAAAGACTTTTGCTTGCTTGTTTATTTATGCAAAATGAGTGCATGAAATGATATAGCCATTTTGACTTAAACCATTTACACAATACTTGATTGCTATTTTTGTTATGATGGCTTTTGGATTATGAGAGGTGAGAATGAGATAAGTATGGTTCATTCTATCATTTTGCTTTCTCTCTCTTGAGCTCTCTCATTCTCAAGCTCTCCCTCTTCCTCTTGCTCTCTCTAACTCAAGGCAAACCATTCTCATGTGTTGAGACTCATTGCCTTAGAGATAAAAAGACACCAAAACATTCCTCTACTCATTCTAGTTCACAAGGCCTAGCAAGCCAAGTGATCTAGTTTCTTCAAAGTTCGAAGAAGAAGCCAAAGGTAGAAGCTTTCGGGTGGATCCATCTTCGGCGTAAGGAGACGACGAGGTGAGGCCGATCCGTACACCGGAAGGAGTCGAAGACGAAAGAGTTCAAGAAAGAAAGGTATAACCCCCTAACCGAGTAGTTAACAACTCCTAGTTAGGTTGTTAGTTAGAAGTTTAACAAAGATCCGGTTTTGAGTCCATGTTACCGCCTCTAGAAAATTGTTTTTCATCAAATTCCGCATGCCCGAAAGTACCGGGAGAGGTAGCATGGATTTACATTTGAATCTTTCAAAACACTTCCAAAATGGTTCGGAAGGAAGCTGTGAAAATTGTGTAATCTCATTACGGATTCTAGCAGTTTTGTGATGAGGATAGAACTTTTTAAGAAAAGCTTTCACAAACTCGTCCCAATTTCTAATTGAATGTGATGCGATGCTGTATAGCCACTTCTCGACTAGGTCACATAAGGTGAAAGGAATGACCCTTAGCCTTATAGCGTCATCACTTAATTGGGTCGTTTTCATCATAGCGCAAACGCTTTGGAATTTATTGATAAAAATATACGCATCTTCTGATTCCAGTCCATGAAATTTTGGCAGCATATTGATGAAGTGGGGTTTTATTTCAAAATTGTCCCCATTTGCCGGTGGGGGTGAAAGACAGGTAGGTAGAGAGGTGCGGACAGGGTAGAAGAGATCCTGGAGCGCGACTCGTGTGGGCGCTTCAACAAGCAGTTGATTCGGGTTATTCGCACCCAGATTAGGTGGAGTCAGTCCCTGGGCAGGTGGATGTATGTTAGGATTAAATCCTGACATCTCAGAAGAAGAATTTGGTGATAAAGAAGGTGAAGATATATGAACAGAATCTCGGTCAACGTCGGAGTTGACCGGCAAAGGTAAAGGTGATAAAAGGGTGGAGGGATTTTCGGCGTTGGAGTCGATCGCGTAGTCTGTAGGGACTAACGAAACGCGGACTAAACGGAAACTAGGGTCCCTAGTCCAAGCGGACATACACTAAACGAGTTTAGTGTAGTCAAAGCGTAGAATGTGAGGGTAAGAAAACGAAAGTGGAGAAAAATTGGGTAATGGTGGTAAAAATGGCAATTTTTTTTTGTTTCAAAAGAATGGGAAAATGAAACAACTGTTCAACAAACACAATCACAAATGCACAGTCACAAATGCACAATCAATACCTAGACTAGGGTCCTCTAAGTCTACTAGACCTGCTCCTAACTGTTCCAAAGCGACAAATTATGAGATAACCCTCAGATCGCCTCTTCACAGCCAGTTGTGGCCAGGTAAGCACAAGTGAGGTATGGAGGGATCCGCTCACGAATCACCATGAGACGGGCCTTTTAATGTTACCTCCTCACTTGTCTTGCCTAGGCACCACAAGAGTCATGTTTAGATAAACGATTGAATGCCCACAATCTTCCTTTGTCCTATTGAGCGCGACAAGTCCTTAGTGGGCTGAGTCTAGATATTTTTTATTAAATTTGAGGTGACACTTATGCAATTAGTGATTTCCGGGGTCTTAGGAACGGTGATGAAATCCCCACCCAATCTGGATTGGTGTTAGAGCCCCTTAAGTCCGTATTAAATGATGCAATGCGCAAAATTCAACCAAGTTTTGTTTTCAAGCAATCAGTTATCGTTTTTTACTTTTAATGCAGCGCTGCAACAAATACGGTTAGTTTTTTTTTTGGATTTTTGCTGCGATTTTTGCTGCGATTTTTGCTAAGAATCCTGCAAAGACAAGAATATTGGAGCGTCGGGTTTGAGAGGGGAAGTTTAGAAAAATACGT
This sequence comes from Agapanthus africanus, assembly GCA_030015575.1. Lineage (NCBI taxonomy): Eukaryota > Viridiplantae > Streptophyta > Magnoliopsida > Asparagales > Amaryllidaceae > Agapanthus > Agapanthus africanus. The sequence continues at coordinate 793,224,434 of JASDDO010000024.1, read as the reverse complement.
ACCAAAAAGTATCGAGTTTCAGAAACTCATTGAGATATTGCCTCCGAGTGGTCGAATGGTTCGCTTGCGCGGGTCTAACTACCCGGATCTTTGGCACTGAGTGTTCACCCTCCTTTGCACTTGAAAATGCCCCTTTGTTCCGTATGATCGCTGCTCAAAATCCGTCAAATCTGCATATATTGGAAAAATACGGATATTTGAGCCAAAAAGCGATATTAACAACCACAATTCTGAACACAAATAAATAAGAAAATCAAATAATAAAAATGGAATTTATATCAAAACACTGGAAGCAACACAGAAAAACAAAAGTGAAAAGGCCACACCAAGGCCGGCGAGCTCGGTTTTTCAGGGTATGTCGCCGGTTTTTGTGTGAGGAAATTGGCTCAAATTTTGTGTGTTGTCTCAATGAAGAAATGCCATTCCAATTTTATAACTTGATTTATTTCTTTAGCATCAGAGTGTTAGCAGAATTCAAATCCAGAGAAGAAAAGAATTTTATTTGTGTTTGTGGTTGGTTTCAAAAAGAATGGTTATTTGTTTGAATGTGTTAGAAATTAGTTTTATACAGAATATGCACAAATTTAACCCGAGAATACAAGTATAAAAAGCGTTACCGTCTCCCCGGCAACGGCGCCAATTGTTTGTCACGATCTAACTGTGTCGTGTTTAAAAAGAATTCTGAAATTACCGCAATCAAAACGGTGTCGCTTGTAGCGAGCCGCGATGAATACGGGTCGTCCGCAGGGAGATGGTAAGTTTCTTATTGCTTATTTTAACAAGTTAATACCGTGTTTTGATTTGTTGGTTAACTAATTGTCGTAACAAAGATATGAATAAAAAGGACTTGTTAAGGATAGTAATAAGTTAGATTGTATGAAGGTGATGTTTGCCAATTCCTTATAGCCCCAACTTGGTATTGATACTAAAGCAATAGGTAACAACGCGGATTAGGGAACTTGAAATACGGTATTTGCGGTATTTCGCTAAATCCGTTTTCCTTGTCCCTTGTCCTTCCGTTGTTATCTCTTGATTTTAGCCTTCGGCAAACCACGGGCAATCCGGTCATGATTAGGAATCATCACTATCGGGGTAGGATAGGATGCCTAGTGAGCGGAGTTGCGGGTGATTTGCACGAAGTTTCAATAGGCAAGTTTTAGGTTTTAAAGTTTGGACAAAGAAAATCTTCGAATACGATCTAACATATTACACCCTTAACAAGTGAAAAGATTACTCACACATATTTACAAATTAACAAGAAAGAAAAGAGAAGATACATAAAAACATTCAATGAAATAAAGAGGAAAAGAGAACCGATGAGTTCAAGCGTTTTATCTCCCAGTGTTCAATCCCCGGCAACGTGTGAGATCCAAATATCAAGCTTTAAGGTTGCAAGCTCACTTAAGAGGTTGCAAGATCAAAGCAAAGCATGAATTTCACAATTGAAATCATGTAAAGTGGAACAAGACATGTAATAAAAATACGAAAAGAACAAACTTGTTACAAGAGATCTTGAAATCAAGAACCTAAGCCTTAAGTTTGCAAGTTCTAAATGAGAAGTTGCAAGTCAAGACAAAGGGGCAAGAGCTCAAGAATGAAAAGAAAAATTACAAGAATTCTAAGATAGAACTAAAGAAAAAGCTCCTCTTTCCTCTTGCCTCTGGTCTCTATTTATAGGCTCAGAAAGAAATATTCATATCTGCCCCATTATGGCTCATGCTGATTTGTTTGATTGCCTTTGATTTGAACACATGCTTTTTAGTCTTGAATGCATATAATATCATATGCATATAAAATCATATCCTTGATTGCATATAAAATCATATCCTTGATGATTGCATATAGAATCATATCCTTGATTGCATATAGAATCATATCCTTGATTGCATATAAAATCATATCCACATGTGCTTAAAAGTCTTATGTACACACTTGTTGTGTTGGACCGTTTAGAAAAAAAATGTGTACACAACTTGTTGGGTAAAGGAACTCCTAAAGTATCGGTCGGTTAGCGTTTCTGGTCGCAGTGTCTTCCCTCAAGTGATATATCTGTGCTGTTGGATGCATTTCCAGTATTTTGTCATGGATACCTGTAATCTGTAATGCTGAGCAGACACTGGTCAATAATACCGATAAATACAACAATTAGATAATGAATGAGCGGTATTAGAATGCAATTTTCTGATATGAACAATATCCAACAAACTTCCACAGATCTGACTTTGCCTCGAGCTTGTCCGGATTATGCTTTTAGACATAGGCTGGACAACCCCAAATCTTAACTGACTTAAGAGATGGGCTCTTCCCTTACCATATCTCATATGGAGTGGTAGGCAACCGATTTGATTTGAACCCTATTCAATAGGTATGCAACTTCATAAGTGCATAACTCCCAAAAAAGAAATAGGTAACTCAGTAGTACTCATCATAGAGCACACCTTATTATATAGGGTGTGATTGCTCCGCCCCGATACACCGACATACTGTGGTGTATACGGAGGTGTAATGCTGAGAGAGAATCTCATTCTCCTTTAGAATAATTCAGGAATTCCGTGCTCAAGTATTCTCCTCCTTCATCACATCAAAGGACATAATACTTATACCCGTCTTTTGGTTCTCTACTTCTAACTTATATTCTGTGAATATCTCAAAAGGTTCGGACTTGTGTTTCAACAGGAACATATGTCTGAATCTTGAGAGATCAACAGAGAATGTAATGAAGTACAAAGAACCGGTCTTGGCATGTGTAGACAGGGGACCTTCATACATCAACATATTTTATCCCAAGAGTTTACTAACTCTTTCTCTGTTTCTAATAAACGGAGCTATGGTCATCTTATCTCTGTGACATGACCGGCAAGTTTCACAAGATGTAAATTCAAACTGATTTAAATATGCATCTATATGTAACTTCAGCTAGTCGGGTCGCATTGATATGACCTAGTCTACAATACCTCAAGAAGAAGTCGTTCATTTCTGAACTCTTCCTCTTGTGTGTGTTCTGTATACTAAGAACTGTAGTTTGATTTAGAGCGTCAATGCTTTTAGATAACGTACCTGAACCGATCAACTTTTGATATAGGAAATGTTCAAAACATTATCCAACAATATAAAATTATATGCTTTCTTTACTGATAAAGAGACTGATATGATTTTGTATATCAGGTTCGGTATCTAATAACATTTGTTCAGAATCAATGTATTCTGGTAATATAGGGTGATAGTGACCAACAGACTTGGCTGCAACATTTGCACCGTTTTCTATCTCAGGAAACTTATCACCCGTTCTCAGTTCTTTACCTATCTGTAGCCCATGTAACAGATTACATATGCGGGATCCTGATCCGGTATCATATACCCAGGACGTAAAGGACATTGAGAAACAGTTCTTTGTAATGAACATACCCGAAGATGATGCATCAGTATGCACTTTCTTCGTTTGGGCGGCACGGGAATTCTGGTAATCCCCAATTTCCTGCTCTGTCTTATAACAATTATAAGCTGGAGCGGGACCAACGTTCCCCAGCTCAGTATAACAAGCGGGTTCAGTCAAATATCCGTATTATTATCTTGATTAAGGCGTGATATGGTCGCTACCTGGAGAGAGAGAGAAGAAAACACTCAGCGTATGCTCTTGCAAGATCAGATTGGTTATTATTTTATCTAATCAGGATGGCTCCCACTGTTTTTATCAAATCTTCCTTCAAACCCTAAAAGGAAAGACTAGCCGGGATTAATTACACGCTACAAGTTCGCCAATCTTTCAGCCAGGCCAGTATCGGTACTTTGAGGGAGGTCACCCGTGCTTTCGCACAAACCTAATTAATGAAAACCTCGTTTTCCCATAGGCGTAACCCCGTTAACACCTTTCTAGACACCTACTTGATCGACTAATTGTAATGTGTAAAACTCTCCCAGGAGTAACAATTACTCGCAGTAGGTATCGGGATCCAACTATCTCATAGAAGGTATGCAATCTCATTGCAAATTTCAACACTTGAAATTCCCGATAATTTTGCCCCTAACGTGCTATGACCTTGACGAAAGCCAACAAACCATAGCCCGCTAGTCAAGTTCAACCCGTATATTTCTTGACTGAATTAAACCCACCCGCACGACCCTTGACGAAAGCCAACAAAGCCGTACGACTACCCTAATCCAATCGCATCGTATGCAGCAGATAAGCAGCACATAGCTACCGCACACTACACCTTGACGAAAGCCAACAAATGTAGCACGAATACTATATACGACTTATCTGAAATGACGGAGGGCTACGACAGGTTTTTCTGAAAACCTATTGCGTAATGAACTTGTATCGCTGTAGAATCAAATGATTTTAAAATGGAGTGTTTTTTAGGCTTTTCTAGTTTTGCTAAAGGGGTCACTCCCGGTGAAGGGATCGTCGGCCCTTTCCTCGTCGAATGAGGTGCGGGATATATCATATATACCACTATGCAAAGCAAGAACTATAGAAGCAATCAAAAGACAAACCGAGTGTGTAGCATCTGCCAGTTATTGCTAAAGGGGTCACTCCCGGTGAAGGGATCTCGGCCCTTTCCTCATCGAATAAAGTGCAGGATGTTCTACAAGGAACATCGCGATGCAAAGTAAGAACTGTAGCTACCTGTTTTTGAAAATTCGATTCCACAACATCTTTTAGGTTTCTTTTTCTTTCATTAATCATATTAATGAAGTCCCATCATTTAAGTCACCTAAACATCACAGATAAATATGACGTACACTTATGCCATCCGCATTCGCCTCGATGTCCCCTCGTGCACCGTTAGGTTAGGTAACTAACGGCAGAGTGGGGAAGGGCTAGCATGGGTGTAAAACATAAGTAACGTCTATATAATATATCTTATATACTATATACAGCATCTATCACAACACATCACATGATCACATCACAGATATCGCAGCAGAAGAAACATATGAAATATTGGATATACTAGGACGTCCGTGTTTTATTTTGAGCCTCTATAAAACACGGATTCCACGGTCGCGATGAATAGCCAAACCCACACCCCTAGACCCCTACGAGAGCGGCAAGCAACCCTACCAATTCTAGAGTTAGGAGACCCGGACTCGACTCCTCGAGTTGGTCTCCCACTGGACCCTAGAACCCGGTTACTTGTGCTATCCTCCTTAGGTCTATCCTAGTGCGGAAAAGTAAATAATATACATCGACGGTGACATCTTCCGCAACCTGGAAGTGCCCCAATAAAAGAATATTACATACAAGTTTTTACATGAATGAAAATAAAAACTCTCATCTCACATAAAACCCCCGGCTATTCAAAACGCGACGATCCAATATAACATATCCAGCAACACATAACATCACATGTCATCAACGTAAGTAAATATACACATCCCAATTGTCGTTGACATATAGCAACGAAACCGGCGATATCGCATATTACACTTACGGTCACAGAAAAGAAAGTGTAAAACTACAACAGTTAGAATCCGCAACCTCCTCAAATATCGCATGCCTAACTGTTATAAACCCCACATTTTAGTCTCCATATCGAAAACACTTTTCAATATCAAGTCGGGCAATTCAACAAGATTCCCGATAAGTGATCGAATGCTCGTCGCAAACTTTAGTAGACGGCCGCACCCCCGGATGCCGTCGACGAAGTGCACTAAAGCAGAACACCGCTGCCGCGAGCACCCGAACGGATGCTTTTGGCGACGAGGTTCTCCTACAGTCACTTGGTCGGGGCTATGGGGCATGGCTGTCTATTAAGTTTACCCGGCGAGTATCCGCGTACGCTACGTGATTGCGACGGACTTTTGATCGCATCAAAATTCCATGGCAACCGATCAATCGAGACTAAACTGCTATGTTTATAATATCCAAATTAGTTATCTCATAACTACTTATGGATTCCAAATATTGTATCAAATTCCAGATAAACAGAAAATGTTAAACTTTCCGATCGAACAGTCAAACACCCAAGTTTTCCCGAAACAGCTCAACACATGAAATAAGTTTAAAAACATTCACTTCATGCCACAGTACCAACGGTCCAGCCGTAGAAGGGTCAAGCCAACTCCTCACATGTGGCACACCGTACTGCCCCAAACCCTAAGGTTCAAAGGGCAGTTCAAGACAGTCACATAATCAAGTTAAGGTTTGTTGTATTCTAGAGAGTCCATCGCGTTACTTGCACTACTTCGAATTTTCTTAAACCACGGAAAGATCCAACACTTGGAAATTTCCCGTCAGGGGAAAAAGTGGGTATTTATATCCGGTCGAACTTTTTAACATGTTCTAAAATACCCCGAAAAACATAACAAAATTAAATTCTCCGATCGAATCGACGATTACAAAATAAACCCCAAAATACTCAACACTTGAGTCAGGTTAAAAATATCCATAAATTATAAAACATAGAAATAGAAACTTTGGTGCAAAAACGAGTTGCTCATTCCTCATAACTGCCGCGGATCCGCGGCCCAAGGGCAGTACGGCCGCGGTTCCGCGGCAGGTTGTAAGGAACAATGTCTCGTTTTTCACCACAATTCCTATTTTCACCTGCTGAATTTTTTAGATATTTTTAATTATGGAAACTCCCAGATTTTAAAAAATGTACAGAAAGGGGTATAATTTGAGGTTTCTCGGTTCGTTCGGAGTTTTAACTTCATTAATGCATCGCCTAATGCTCTAGCCAGGCTCTGATACCACTGTAGGGTTACTAGGCACACTAATGAGGCTCTACAAGGCATCGACCATGCCGGATTAAAAAAATTTAGGTGCTTAACAACCCTAAGAAAGATCATTAACTAGAGATTAGGCGAAACAAAAAGCTAGAAGATAACAATTATCACTAAGGGAAGGGACTACAACCTTTGTAGATCCGGTCCTCCACTTCTAAAGCTCCGTGACGACGTCCCTTCGCTGCAATCACGTGCTCCCGGACTCTCGGACGGCTCCATGAGAAAGTTGCAACGGGATCGCTTGAAGTCTTCGATGCCGAAGATGATCTACGTCGAGGGAATACGGACTCAAGCTTCTACCTCACTAACCATAGAATTACTGAAGCAAACACTCTAAACTAAAGTGCTAGTCTAGTAGAGGATGGTGAGATAGGAAATGGATACTCTTTAGATTTTGATTTCTCACACTTAATCTTCACTTGATAATTTTCTAGCAAGCTTTTCCTTTTCTTCAAGAAGAAGAAGAAGAAAAGAAAAGAATAAGAATAATCATGAAAATGAATTATCAAGTGATGTCTATCATAATGCAACCATGGGTGAGTTAAACCATTGTAGAGACTAAACTAGAGTTTAGGTGAATGGTTAGGTTAATGAAAATGTGATGCAAAACAAAAATGGTGGACTTTGTCAAAGATGCTTGAAAGCTTCATGAAGCTTCAAGCAAATTCAAAAATGAGCACCATTTTTGAATTACAAAATGAATTAAAAACCTTTACCATTAACCTAAATATAGTGTAAGTCACACACACACCTAAGTTTGCATGTATCATCAAACATGATACAAACTTGTGCACAAAAATATATCACATATACAACTTGTGCACATCAAGTGAGAAAATCAATCTTAAGTGAACCAATACTAGTTAATGTATAGTAATATATCAAATTATAATTATACATTAAATCATTAAATCAACACTTGATTTAACGATCCGGTCATACCGCATATAACCGACTAATATCCAATGTATCGACTTATCAAATCAATCCTTGATTCGATAACTAGGTTATATCGCATACAACCAATCGATACAATCATCGTGAGAATAGAATACGGTATCACATACTCGTATCATTCTCGGTCCCGCACATATCACATATGCGCTCCTATCTCGTTTTGCCTGAGCCAGTACAACCTCTATGTAGGACTCTAAAGACTCGTCAATACGCCGGCAGTAGGTGATGATCATATCAAACACCCACAAGCCGTCAGCGGTACTAGCTGGACGTAACGGCTACCCGGGTATTGAGCGATCAGAAGATCAGCAAGCAAGCCCGCTCCAACTCCTGCAAAAAGCCTGACAGTGACACTACCGTACAGTCCGGTCTCCTCGTCTGATTTGCCGCATATCAAGTCTAGGGGTGGTAAACGTCAGACCCCAATAACCGATAAGTCGTGCCGATATGAGGCGCATAACGGGTCGAGAAACTACTGGTAACACTTACCAGTATATCTCTAAACCAGCCCTGGCCAGGGACTTCCCTGTTATGGCCAATCGAGCACAGCGCAACATCAACTCCCAATACCGGGAGAGACGAAACCCCTCCTATCGCTCATTGCCTCCATATGACTCGGGGCTCTACGTAAAAACCACCGTTTTGCATGCCCTCTTAGACGTGGTAAGGTGGAAATCAAAGCTCGGTGGGAATCACACAAGACTCTATGACGATCTCGGGTCTACAGACTACCCTGTACCAGTGTCACCAGAGAACTGCCATCTGACGTAAGGTATAATACCATCTGGGAGTTCTCGGCGATTCCGTCCAGTGTACCCAGTCTCCACTGAGCACCCTTATATCATGTCCGATGTCAAACACCAATGGATATGGGATCATCCATCGCCCATCTATATGGGTCGAGAAGGTATACGCTAGTCTACTCTGGTATATCGATGCCCCGTCTCGATACACCCATGACTAGGGACCTTGAAGGATGTACTTATGGACTACCAAGTCCCCACTAGTATGATCCGCATCATAGTCCAGGTATTCAAGTACACATCCTAAGGGCTTTACCAACATGTAACAGAGAGATAATCAGTATACACGTTAAGGTAAAGAGTAACCAGATAGCATACTATCATGTCGAGCAAGAAAGTCCTCCCTATATATGTCCAAGCATCCACTACAATATACAACACATGTATAGTAATGGCCTCTAGGGCATACATATAACTAACAACCCCTAGGCTCTGATATGCGACATATCAGACGAAGAGACCGGACTGTACGGTAGTGTTACTGATTGGATTCACAGGAGTTTGAGCACTCTTGCTTGTTGATCTTCTGATCGCTCAATATCCGGGTGGCCGTTACGTTTAGCAGACCACTTGCGGCTTGTGGGTGTTTGATATGATCATCACCTACTGCCGGCGTATTGACGAGTCTTTAGAGTTCTACACAGAGGTTTCCTGGTTCATGCGAAACGGAGTAGGAGCACATATGTGATATGTGCGGGACCGAGATTAATGCGCGTATGTGATACCGCATTCTATACTCACGATATGTGATATCGGTCGGTTATATGTAATATAGCCGGGTTATCGGATCAAGTGTTGATTCGATAGATTGTTACATTTGATATTAGTCGGTTGTATGTGATATAGCCAGATTATTAAATCAAGTGTTGATTTGATAATTTAATGTATAATTATATATATTTGATATATTAACTTACATTAACTAATATTTTCTCACTAAGTATTCTTTTTCTCATTTTGTGCATATAGTATATATGTGATATATATTAATGTACATTTTATTGTGTCATGCTTGATGATACATGATACATGGGTGTATGAGACTTACACCATACTTGATATAATGTAGGGTTTATATTTATCTAAGTAATTCAAAAATTGGATGGATATTTGACATGGCTACAAGCTTGTAGAAGCTTGTAGAAATATTGACCAAGTCCACCATTTTTGTTTCACTTGTAGATATTTATTAACCCAACCATTATACTAACCATGGTAAACTCTCTACATGAGTTAGTGTATGACACCAACTCACCCATGGTTCATATTCTCACCTCATGAGTTCATTCTCTCATTCTTCTTCACTTGAGCTTCTTCTTCCTCATGAAAAGCTTACTAGCTTTCGAAAATTGTGAGAAAATATTGTGAGAAAAAGAAAACTAAAGAGAGCTCATTTCCTACTTCATCATCCTCTACTATTAGCCATTTAGTTTAGGGTATTTGCTTCACTAAATCCTAATTTAATGAAGAGATAGAATGAGCTTGAGTCTCCTCGACGTAGATCATATTCGGCCTCGAAGACTTCGAGCAAGTTTGCATCTTTCACCTTGTGGAGCCTCTCAAGAGTTCGGGAGATCATACTCGCAGCGAAGGGATATCTACACGGAGCATTTGAAGTGAAGGACCGGTCTAGAAAAGTTGTATTCCTTCTTCCCTTTAGTTTGTAAAGTGTTTACAATCTAGAAAACCCTAAGTCTCTAGTTCGATCCTCGTTCGGGTTCTTTAGCTCTCTAGAAAATTTTGAAATGGCATGTTTGATGCCCTAGTAAACACCATGAGGGTGCTATGGAACCCTACACATTTATCATGCCTGGAACGATTATTATATATTGTTATATATATACTAGTATATGTTATATATGTTTTGCACCCGCGCTAGTCCAGCCCCCGCTCTGTCGTTAGTTAAGTTACCTAATGGGTGATGACGGGGCTCAGTGGCGAATGCGGATGGTATATACATACATCATATTTTCGTTCTTTTCCGGTGTTATTAATTGATGGGACTGTGTTGATTCTGATCAATGCAAAGATAAAACAAACCTATATTTGATGTTGTTGGAATAATTTTCAAAAGCTGTTATTACAAGGACGTTTTTTTTTTGTTTTGCACAGCGGTATTCAGTTATGAATATCCAGCACCTCATTCGACGAGGCAAGAGCCGAGATCCCTTCACCGGGAGTGACCTCTTGGGCAGAAGTTTACGTCAGGGTAATAACTTCACTATAGTCAATTACTTTTTTGCTTTGCATCGAGATATTCAGTTTGGAATATCCTGCACCTCATTCTATGAGGAAAGAGCCGAGATCCCTTCACCGGGAGTGATCTCTTTAGCAAAAGTTTTCGCCTCTATATATTTGTAAAGCTATCCGGTTCCTTCGACGATATCAAGTTCATTACGTTAAAGGTTTTTCGCCAAAAACCATTCGTAGCCCTCCGTCATTTCAGACGGGTAGCACTTAGTATTCATGCTATGTTTGTTGGCCTTAGTCGAGGCATAGTGTATGGTAGCTGTTTGTTACTTTTCTGTTGCATAAATAGATGCGTTGGTTTGGGACAGTCATACAGCCTTGTTGGCCTTAGTCAAGGGCGAGTACGTGTGGGTTCAAATTAACCTGGACAATGACGGGTAGAACTTGACATGTGACTTATGATTTGTTGGCCTTAGTCAAGGTCATAAGAGCATGAGGTAAAAATCACATCGGGAGTTTCTAAAGAAACTGAAACTTGCCAAGCATGCGCATACCTTCTGGAGTGTGATAACTTGAGTGGATTCCATCAAGTTATCATGCGATGATAGTTGGATCTTGATTCCCACTGATGAGTTGGTTTACTCCTCGGATGATTTTAGATGATCCCGACTAATTCTCCTTTGGGTTTGGAGAAGAATTCGAGAAAACAGTGGGAGCCATCCTGATTAGATAAAGTGATTAACCATTCTAATCTAGGTTAGAGTGCACGCTGAGTGTTTCTTTTCTCTCTCTCTCTTTGGCAGCGACCATGGCTGGACCCTAGACTAAAACTCATGAACCAAGTTAACCGAACCTTCTTAAAACACAATGGCTTTTGGATTGTCAGAGTTGCATACTTCATTGCCACTCCTACTTTTACCCTTTGCTTTTCTCCGGAACATTCCGTATCACTACGAAGATCCACAGTTATTGGATATGACTATCATATAGTTACATACGAACTCGAAGAAACTTGTTTCAGATTCGAGAATGGTTTCCGGTTCTGGAGAAATTGAATAGGTCTATTCAGTTATCTTTTCCTTTTACATTCTCTCAGGTTGTGAAGGCTCCTAGGATTAGGAGAGGGTACACCTATTGTGCTTATTGGATAGTCTTCTTCCAAACCTTAGGCTAGTGCCAAAGGATGGGGAAGGAAGAAAACCAATTAGCCAAAATGTGGTGTACAGGAGGTAATAAGTAAAGACAAATAAAGAGATTAGAAAGAGGGCAAAGTAAAATGCGACTGCTATCATTCACGACAAAACCGCGTATATCATCGCCACTCCTACTTCACCTTTGCATTTCTCCTGAACATTCTGTATCACTACGAAGATCCACATTTATTGGATAAGCCATCGTATAGTTACATACGAACTCGAAGGAACTTATTCCAGTTCGAGGATGGTTTCTGGTTCAGGAGAAATAGAATAAGGATTATTCAGTTGTCTTTTATCTTTACCTTCTCTCAAGTTTCGATGGCTCCTAGGATTAGGAGAGTACACCTATTACGCTTATTGGATAGTCTTCTTCCAAACCATAGGCTGGTGCCGAATGGTAGGGAAGGAAGAAAACCATTTAGCCTAAGGGTGGTGTACAGAAGGTTATGAGCAAAGGAAAATAAAGGGATTTGGAGAGATGGCAAGGAAATATATGGTTACAGTCATGAATCTGGACAGTGGAAGATGCATTACTAGGAATACTCGGATACCCCTTCGAAATATTTTCATGTTTCAGTTTCACTGTGAGTTGTTAATTGAAAACCGATTTCCCAATTAGATTATTACTCCTGGGTATGTATTTACCAGGTTTGATTCTCACATCTGTATAGTATTACAAATGATGAATGGGAGTAAGATATTAGGAATTAGGTGATTATATCCTCATTATATCGGAATTCGTTGTAATTGGTGATATTTGAGGAAATCACCTGGGTTTTTTGCCGGACGACAAATATTTGGTTTTGAATATCCGTAGTTATGTACCAGTTTCAAACTAATATATCTGTACGTTTATTTTATAAAGTGAGATATAACTTTTTGAAATTATGTTTATTACATTTACCTATATTAGTTGGTGATTGGGTAAGGAGCATTCAACAACGGTGTAATTATTCTTAACCATAGTACAGTTTTCAACTTACGACGCACAGGGTTTGAGTTATTGAACTCAGGGGACTTATACAAAGTATTGTATATTTTCCAGTGTCCATTAGGACAAAGGGGTTGGTACACGTACTATATTCTGTTTAATTGTGACTTCTTTAGTTTTAGACAAGTATTTCATAGAAATAAAAGGTCCAAGTTTTGAGAAGTTATAGGTACAAGAATAAAGTAGAGAACCATGTGTTGCAAGTATCGGGATTCTTCAAGGTGATCGAAGATGTAGATACTTGTGTTTGGTATTCAGTTGATAGTAATGGTTTTGAGAACTTGCTTCTCTTTCAGATTACTCATATCTGGATGCACTCCTAGTTGAGTAATGTTGATTGGCCTCTCTCCATTTAGTTGACATGTGTAGGGTTCCTAGGCATACTTAAGAGGTTCCACAAGGCATCAACCATGCCAAAATCAAAATTTTATGTGCCTAACAACTCTATGCAAGATCGTTAACTAGAGATTAGGCGAAACTACAAATAAGCAAACTACTTTGCTACTAGGTGAATGGAAATACAACCTTTGTAGATTTGGTCCTCCACTTCTTTAGCTCCGTGATGACGTCCCTCCTCTGCGATCATCGGGATCCTGGACTCTAGCGATGGTTTCGTCGGAGAAATGATCGGGCTAGGTCGTTGACTTCGATGCCGAAGATGATCTACGTCGAGACGACTCAAACTCAAGCTCCATCTTCACTAGGTCATGAAACTTGTGAAGATAACACACTCTACTACATGGCAAGTGATAGAGGATGAAGAAATAGGAAGTGGGTTCACTTTGGATTTGGATTTCTCACTTGGATTCATCACTTGGAATTTTCTAGCAATGGTTTTCTTTCTTCATGAAGAAGAAGAAGAAGAAAGAAAAGAATTAATAATAATAATAGAAAATCAAGTGAAGTTTATCATGTTGCAACCATGGGTGAGATTAACTCATGTAGAGAGCAAACCATAGTTTAGGTGATGGTTAGGTCAAAGCATAAAGATAAAATGGTTAAGACTTTTAAAAATGCTAAGAAGCTTCATGAAGCTTATAGCAAAGAAAGAAAAAAGCCACCATTTTGTTTTTACAAAATAAATAAAGAAAATAAAACCCTAACCATTAACTAAATATGGTTTAAAGCATACACACCCAAGTTTGCATGTATCATCAAATATGATACAAACTAGTGCACAAAAATATATCATATATACAATGTGCACAATCTAGTGAAAAAAATAATCTTAAGTGAACCAATACTAGTTAATGTAAAGTAATATATCAAATATATAATTATATATTAAATCATTAAATCAACACTTGATTTAATGATCCGGTCATACTGCATATAACTGACTAATATCAATTGTATCAATATATCGAATCAACATTTGATTCGGTAACCCGGCTATATCTTATATAACCGTCTGATGATACAAATCGCGAGAATAGAATACAGTATCACATACTGTTATTATTCTCGGTCCCGCACATATCTCATATGCGCTCCTATTTCGTTTCGCTTGAGCCAGGAAACCTCTGTGTAGGACTCTAAAGACTCGTCAATACGCCGGCAGTAGGAGATGATCATATCAAACACCCACAAGCCGCAAGCGGTCTGTTAAACGTAACGGCCACCCGGGTATTGAGCGATCAGAAGATCAACGAGCAAGCCCGCTCACACTCCTGTGAATCCAACCAGTAACACTTACCGTACAGTCCGGTCTCGTCGTCTGATATGTCGCATATCTCGCCTAGGGGTGGTAAACGTCAGACCCCAGTAGCTCGATAAGTCGTGTCGATATGAGGTCTATAACAGTTCGAGAAACTACTGGTAATACTTACCAGTAAATCTTAGCAACCCTGGCCAGGGATTTTCGGTTATAGCCAATCGAACACAGCGCAACGTCAACTCCCTATACCGGGAGAGACGAATCCCCTCCTATCGCTCATTGCCTCCATGTGATTCGGGACTGTACCCAAAAACCACCGTTTTGCACGCCCTCTTGGACATGGTAAGGTGGAAATCAAAGCACAGTGGGAATCACACAAGACTCTATGACGATCTCGGGTCTACAGACTAACCTGTACGAGTGTCACCAGAGAACTGCCATCTGACGTAAGGTATAATATCATCTGGGAGTTCTCGGCGAGTCCGTTCAGTGTACCCAGTCTCCACTGAGCACCCGTACACCATTCTTGATGTCAAACACCAATGGATATGGGATCATCCATCGCCCATTTTATGGGTCAAGATGCGTATACGCTAGTCTACTCTGGTGCATCGATGCCCTGTCTCGATACACTCTCGACTAGGAACAGTTATAGGATGTACTCGTCGACTACCGTAGCCCCACTAGTATGATCTCATCATAGTCCCAGTAGTCAAGTACATATCCTAAGGGCTTTATCAACATGTATTAGAGACAATCAGAGTACATGTTAAGATAAAGAGCAACCAGATAGCATACTATCATGTCGAGCAAGAAAGTCCTCCCTATATACGTCCCAGCATCCACTACAATATACATCGTATGTGCAGTAATGGCCTCTAGGGCATACATATAACTAACAATCTCCCACTTGCACTAGGGCCATCTGTTGTGGTATCACATACCCAACAATTAGCTATGGTTGAAGTATCTCATACTCAACCATCCCATAAAAGTCTCTACTGGGGAAAAGGCCTTTGTGAGTGGATCCGCGTTGTTGTCCTCTACGTTCTGCTCTCCTAAGCTCGATCTGCCTGGAGATCAACCATCTCCATGATCAGGTGATACTGCCTAAGAATTATGCCTGGATTTCTGATGTAACGGTAGTTCCTTGGCTAAACCCACAACTCCATTGTCACACAATGGTAGGAACGAAGTTCATCTCATGAACTTATATATATATCCAGACTGCCTCTTTGGTAGCATCCTTGGTAATGATGTATCTTGCCTTTAATCGTCTAGTAAGTCACGGTATCTAGCTTGGAACTCTTCCAACATACCGTCGTAAAGACAATGCCTGCGACTGACATTCAGTCGTCCTTATCACCCTGGAACCTTTCCAGTGATTCTCCCCAGGATCTATTGATACCTTCTCACTACAACTAGTGAGTATCCTAACATCCAATTAGATCTATCTCATAGATCCAAAACCCAGGATTTAGGAGGTATCATGTTGATCCTATATGGAGAATCCTTGTGATAAGCGGAGATTGACGGAGCGTAGCATAGGAAACCCTTCCCTATCAAGAGTATGTCATCCACGTACTCTACGAGGATCACCACCATACTCCCTACTACCTTTTTGTATATACAAGGTTCATCTACCATTTTGATGAAGTCAAACTCTTTGACTACCACATCAAAACAGACGTTCCAACTCCGCGATGCCCGCTTTATCACATAAAACATCGTGCACACGTTTCCGCTGCTCCCACTGTCTACGAAACCCTCTGGCTGTGTACTTATAGACGCTCTCTTCTAAAACATCATTTAGAAAAGCAGTCATGACACCCAACCGCCAGATATCGTAGTCATGGTGTGTAGCCGTGGCAAGTAGGATCTGGATGGACTTAAGCATAGCTACTTAGAAAAGGTTTCAACATAATCCATATCTGGTCAATGATGCAAACCTTTAACAATTCTAGCTTTGAAAGTCTCAACTTTTCCATGTACACCAAGTAATCTTCTCAAGATATACTTGCTCCTGATGGGGATTTAACCCTTCAGATAAAGCAACCAAAGTCCATACTTTGTTGGTGTATAAGGATTCCATCTCAGATCGCTAAGCATCCAGCCATTCTTACAGAGTCCCACTCCTGATGGCCAGCTCGAAACTAGTTGGGTCATCATCTCATGATGCAATCCTCGCTCCCACTGTCATGGAGAAACTGAAGTAGCTCTTAGGTGGGTGAGGAACCCTACTAGATCGGCGGAGAGGCTGAGGGTCGTTGGAATCTACTGAATCCTTTGGTTCTACCAAATCATTTGCTGTAGTTTGTATAGCTGGAACCTTTCCAGTTCTACATAACAGATCTTGCCTTGAGCTTGTCCAGATTTTTCTTTTAGACATAGGCCGGACAACCCCAAATCTTAACTAACTTAAGAAATGGGCTCTTCCCTTTCCATATCACATATGAAGTGGTAGGCAACTGATTTGATTTGAACCTTATTCAATAGGTATGCAACTTCTCAAGTGCATAACTCCCAAAAGGAAATAGGAAACTCAGTAGTACTCATCATAGAGCACACCATATCACATAGGGTGCTATTGCTCCGCCTCGATATACCATCGTGCTATGGTGTATACGGAGGAGTAATGCTGAGAGAGAATCTCATTCTCCTTTAGAATAGACCAGGATTTCCGTGCTTAAGTATTCTCCTCCTTGATCTCATCAAAGGACATAATACTTATACCCGTATTTTGGTTCTCTACTTCTAACTTATATTCTGTGAATATCTCAAAAGGTTCGGACTTGTGTTTCAACAGGAACATATGTCTGATTCTTGAGAGATCATCAGAGAATGTAATGAAGTAAAAAGAACCGGTCTTGGCATGTGTAGACAGGGGACCTTCATACATCAGCATGTATTAATCCCAAAAGTTCACTAACTCTTTCTCTGTTTCCAATAAACAGAGCTATGCTCATCTTATCTTTGTGACATGACCGGCAAGTTTCACAAGATGTAAATTCAAACTAATTTAAATATGCATCTGTATGTAACTTCAGCTAGCCGGGTCGCATTGATATGACCCAGTCTACAATGCCTCAAGAAGGATTCGTTCATTTCTAAACTCTTCCTCTTGTGTGTGTTCTGTATACTAAGAACTGTAGTTTGATTTAGAACGTCAATACTTTTAGATAACGTGCCTGAACCGATCAACTCTTGATATAGGAAATGTTCGAAATATTATCCAACAATACAAAATTATATCCTTTCTTTACAAAATAAAGAGATTGATATGATTTTGTATATCAGGTTCGGTATCTAATAGCATTTGTTCAGAATCAATGTATTTGTAATACAGGGTGATAGTGACCAACAGACTTGGCTGCAACACTTGCACCGTTTTCTGTCTCATGAAACTTATCACCCGTTCTCAGTTCTCTACCTTTCTGTAGCCCTTGTAACGGATTACATATATCTGGGATCCTGATCCGGTATCTAATACCCAGGACGTAGAGGATACTGAGAAACAATTCTTTGTAATGAACACACCCGAAGTTGATGCATCAGTATGCACTTTCTTCGTTTGGGCGGTACGGGAATTCTGGTAATCCCCAATTTCCTTCTCTGTCTTATAACAATTATAAGTTGGAGCGGGACCAACGTTCCCCAGCTCAGTATAACAAGTGGGTTCGGTCAATACATCCATATTATTATCTTGATTAAGGCGTGATATGGTCGTTACCTGGAGAGAGAGAGAAGAAAACACTCAGCGTATGCTCTTGCAAGATCTTGGTTATTATTTTTTCTAATCAGGATGGCTCCCACTGTTTTTATCAAATCTTCCTTCAAACCCTAAAAGGAAAGACTAGCCGGGATTAATTACACGCTACAAGTTCGCCAATCTTTCAGCCAGGCCAGTGTCGGTACTTTAAGGGAGGTGCCCCATGCTTTCGCACGGACCTAATTAATGTAAACCTCGTTTTCCCATAGGCGTAACCCCGTTAACACCTTTCTAGACACCTACTTGATCGGCTAATAGTAATGTGTAAAACTCTCCCAGGAGTAACTCTTACTCGCAGCAGGTATCAGGATCCAACTATCTCATAGAAGGTATGCAATCTCATTGCAAATTTCAACACTTGAAATTCCCGATAATATTTTACCCCTAGCATCCTATGACCTTGACTGAGATCAACAAACCATAGGCTTCTAGTCAAGTTCTACCCGTCATTTCCTGATTGAATTAAACCCACCCGCACGACCCTTGACGGAGGTCAACAAGGCCGTACGACTACCCTAATCCAATCTGCATCATATGCATAAGCAGATAAATACTAGTTAGCTACCGCACACTACGCCTTGACGAAGGTCAACAAACACAGCACGAATACTAAACAGTCCTTATCTGAAATGACGGAGGGCTAAGACAGGTTTTTCTGAAAACCTATTGCGTAATGAACTTGATATCGTTGTAGAATCAAATGATTTTAAAATGGAGTGTCTTTGAGGCTTTTCTAGTTTTGCTAAAGGGGTCACTCCCGGTGAAGGGATCGTCGACCCTTTCCTCGTCGAATGAGGTGCGGGATATATCATATATATCACTGTACAAAGCAAGAACTATAGAAGCAATCAAAAGACAAACCGAGGGTTGTAGCATCTGCCAGTTATTGCTAAAGGGGTCACTCCCGGTGAAGGGATCTCGGCCCTTTCCTCATCGAATAAGGTGCAGGATGTTCTACAAGGAACACCGCAATGCAAAGCAAGAACTGTAGCTACCTGTTTTTGAAAATTCGATTCCACAACATCTTTAGGTTTCTTTTCTTTCATTAATCATATTAATGAAGTCCCATCATTCAAGTACCTAAACATCACAGATAAATACGACGTACACTTATGCCATCCGCATTCGCCTCGATGTCCCCTCGTGCACCGTTAGGTTAGGTAACTAACGGCAGAGCGGGGCAGTGCTAGCGCAGGTGTAAAACATAAGTAACGTCTATATAATATATCATATATACTATATACAGTATCTATCACAGAACATCAAATGATCACATCACAGATTACGCAGCAGAAGTAACATATGAAACATTGGAAATACTAGGACGTCCGTGTTTTATTTTGAGCCTCTATAAAACACGGATTCCACGGTCGCGATGAATAGCCAAACCCACACTCCTAGACCCCTACGAGAGCGGCAAGCAACCCTACCAATTCTAGAGTTAGGAAACCCGGACTCGACTCCTCGAGTTGGTCTCCCACTGGACTCCAGAACCCGGTTACTTGTGCTCTCCTCCTTGGGTCTATCCTAGTGCGGAAAAGTAAATAATATACATCAACGGTGACATCTTCCGCAACCTGGAAGTGCCCTAATAAAAGAATATTACATACAAGTTTATACATGAATGAAAATGAAAAAACACTCATCTCACATAAAAAAAACCCGGCTATTCAAACACGACGATCCAATATAACATATCCAGCAACACATAACATCACATGTCATCAACGTAAGTAAACATGCGTATCCCAATTGTCGTTGACATATAGCAACGAAACCAGCGATATCACATATTACACTTACGTTCACAGAAAAAAAGTGTAAAACTACAACAGTTGGAATCCGCAAACTCTTTAGACATCGCATGCCTAACCAAATGAATTCCTTAGACATCGCATGCCTAACAATTATAAACCCCGCATTTTAGTCTCATTATCGAAAACACTTTTCAATATCAAGTCGGGCAATTCAACAAGATTCCCGACATCCTGATCGAATGCTCGTCGCAAACTTTAGTAGACGGCCGCACCCCCGATACCGTCGACGAAGTGCACCAAGGCGGAACACCGCTGCCGCGAGCACCTGAACGGATGCTTTCGGCGACGGGATTCTCCTACAGTCACTTGGTCGGGGCTATGGGGCGTGGTTGTCTATTAAGTTTATCCGGCGAGTATCCGCGTACGCTATGTGATTGCAACGGACTTTTGATCGCATCAAAATTCCGTGGCAACCGATCAAGTGAGACTAAACTGCTATGTTTATAACATTCATTCAGTTATCTCATAACTACATGTGGATTCCAAATATTGTATCACATTCCAGATAATAGAAAATGTTAAACTTTCTGATCGAACAATCAAACACCCAAGTTTTCCCGAAACAGCTCAACACATGAAATAAGTTTAAGAACATTCACTTCATACCACAGTACCGACGGTCCAGCCGTAGAAGGGTCAAGCTAACGCCTCACATATGGCACGCCGTACTCCCCCAAACCCTAAGGTTCAAAGGGCAGTTCAAGACGGTCACATAATCGAGTTAAGGTTTGTTGTCTTCTATAGGGTCCATCGCGTTACTTGCACTACTTAGAACGTTCTTAAACTACGGAAAAATCCAACACTTGGAAATTTCCCGGCAGGGGAAAAAGTGGGTATTTATATCCGGTCTAACTTTTTAACATGTTCTAAAAATATCCGGAAAAACATAAACGAGGTTAGAATATACGATCGAATTAACGAGTCCCCAATACACCTCAGAAAACTCAACTCTTGAGTAGAAATTAAAACTTCCTAGAAAATACAGGAAACACTATGAGCAATTACTGTGCAAATAAAAACAAAAGTTACCATAGTACGGCCTCGGAACCGCCGCGTGAGCCAAGCTATGGCCGCGGTTCCGCGGCACATTAGACGATGTACGGTCACGTGATGCACAGTAATTCTATATTTTCCCTGCTGATTTTTTTGAGAATTTTGAATAAGGAAAAATCCACGGTTTGTAAAAATGTACAGAAAGGGGTATCGATTAGGGTTTCGGGGTTCGATCGGGTTTCTAACATCGTCTACACATCGTCTAAAGCTCTAGCT
Source organism: Agapanthus africanus (assembly GCA_030015575.1). Lineage (NCBI taxonomy): Eukaryota > Viridiplantae > Streptophyta > Magnoliopsida > Asparagales > Amaryllidaceae > Agapanthus > Agapanthus africanus. Next base: position 793,203,053 of record JASDDO010000024.1, on the reverse strand, counting down.
AGGCTCTGATACCACTGTAGAGTTCCTAAGCACACTCAAGAGGTTCCACAAAGCATCAACCATACCAAAATCAAAATTTTATGTGCCTAACAACTCTATGCAAGATCGTTAACTAGAGATTAGGCGAAACTACAAGTAAGCAAACTACTTTGCTACTAGGTGAATGGAAATACAATCTTTGTAGATCCGGTCCTCCACTTCTTTAGCTCCGTGATGACGTCCCTCCGCTGCGATCATCGGGATCCCGGACTCTAGCGATGGTTTCGTCGGAGAAATGATCGGGCTAGGTCGTTGACTTCGATGCCGAAGATGATCTACGTCGAGGCGACTCAAACTCAAGCTCCATCTTCACTAGGTCATGAAACTTGTGAAGATAACACACTCTACTACATGGCAAGTGATAGAGGATGAAGAAATAGGAAGTGGGTTTACTTTGGATTTGGATTTCTCACTTGGATTCATCACTTGGAATTTTCTAGCAATGGTTTTCTTTCTTCATGAAGAAGAAGAAGAAGAAAGAAAAGAATTAATAATAATAATAGAAAATCAAGTGAAGTTTATCATGTTGCAACCATGGGTGAGATTAACTCATGTAGAGAGCAAACCATAGTTTAGGTGATGGTTAGGTCAAAGCATAAAGACAAAATGGTTAAGACTTTTAAAAATGCTAAGAAACTTCATGAAGCTTAAAGCAAAGAAAGAAAAAAGCCACCATTTTGTTTTTACAAAATAAATAAAGAAAATAAAACCCTAACCATTAACTAAATATGGTTTAAAGCATACACACCCAAGTTTGCATGTATCATCAAACATGATACAAACTAGTGCACAAAAATATATCATATATACAATGTGCACAATCAAGTGAGAAAAATAATCTTAAGTGAACCAATACTAGTTAATGTAAAGTAATATATCAAATATATAATTATACATTAAATCATTAGATCAACACTTGATTTAATGATCCGGTCATACTGCATATAACCGACTAATATCAAGTGTATAAATATATCGAATCAACATTTGATTTGGTAACCCGGCTATATCTTATATAACCGTCTGATGATACAAATCGCGAGAATAGAATACAGTATCACATACTGTTATTATTCTCGGTCCCTCACATATCTCATATGCGCTCCTATTTCGTTTCGCTTGAGCCAGGAAACCTCTGTGTAGGACTCTAAAGACTCGTCAATACGCCGGCAGTAGGTGATGATCATATCAAACACCCACAAGCCGCAAGCGGTCTGCTAAACGTAACGGCCACCCGGGTATTGAACGACCAGAAGATCAACGAGCAGGCTCGCTCACACTCCTGTGAATCCAACCAGTAACACTTACTGTACAGTCTGGTCTCGTCATCTGATATGTCGCATATCTCGCCTAGGGGTGGTAAACGTCAGACCCTAGTAGCTCGATAAGTCATGTCGATATGAGGTCTATAACAGTTCGAGAAACTACTGGTAACACTTACCAGTAAATCTCAGCAACCCTGGCCAGGGATTTCCGGTTATAGCCAATCGAACACAGCGCAACATCAACTCCCTATACCGGGAGAGACGAATCCCCTCCTATCGCTCATTGCCTCCATGTGATTCGGGACTGTACCCAAAAACCATGTTTTGCACGTCCTCTTGGACGTGGTAAGGTGGAAATCAAAGCACAGTGGGAATCACACAAGACTCTATGACGATCTCGGGTCTACAGACTAACCTGTACCAGTGTCACCAGAGAACTGCCATCTGACGTAAAGTATAATACCATCTGGGAGTTCTTGGCGAGTCCGTTCAGAGTACCCAGTCTCCACTGAGCACCCGTACACCATCCTTGATGTCAAACACCAATGGATATGGGATCATCCATCGCCCATCATATGAGTCAAGATGCGTATACGCTAGTCTACTCTGGTTCATCGATGCCCTGTCTCGATACACCCTCGACTAGGAACAGTTATAGGATGTACTCGTCGACTACCGTGGCCCCACTAGTATGATCTCATCATAGTCCCAGTAGTCGAGTACATATCCTAAGGGCTTTATCAACATGTATTAGAGACAATCAGAGTACATGTTAAGATAAAGAGCAACCAGATAGCATACTATCATGTCGAGCAAGAAAGTCCTCCCTATATACGTCCCAGCATCCACTACAATATACATCGTATGTGCAGTAATGGCCTCTAGGGCATACATATAACTAACAACATGCACTGGAAACAGCTGCATGATTTGAATCTGGTTCCAATTAAATTAGTGTCTATGTTTCTATATTGTATATAGAATGGTTCATATCTTAATGATGTTGAGGTATATGGAGTTGTCCGGCTTATACTTAAAACCAGACTCTGGACATACTCAAGGCACGTTTCCGTAATAGCAGTTTTTGGGTTATCCCGGGCTATGACGAGGGGTAACTTTCTACCATCTAGAAGATCAATAATGATATTGTTCTTGACTCGCCACGGTTTTAGCAAAATGGACTTTTTCAGAAAACAGTAGTGGAAGTATGGTAGAACTGGAAGTGATTTCAGAACCACAAACAGTTATTGAAAATTTAATTGAACCTAAACATTCAATCGGGTTTGACATTCCATTAGCCACTCCGCAGATATGGTGGGTAATCTCAGGCGCCCGAGAAGTACTTCGGTATCCTCAAAGACGGTGACAGGGAGGTTCTTGTTTACCCAGACTTGCTATTACTGCTGTTCTAGACTATAAGACCCGCAAGGAGGATGAGTATAGCGTCGTTCTAAACTAGCTTTAGAAGTACACGTGTATGTGACTCTGCCAGAGGTTTGTCATAGTCAGTGGTGCAGCGAAAGCATAGTAGACAAGTAGCTTGTGTCTATTTATAGACTAAAGCAGGTATAGCGGAGATAGATCATCTATTTTTTATGTGACAGTCATAGGCTTTGACTTCATCAGAATAGGAGATGGATCTGTTCAGAAGGTAATAGGGTGTGATGTCCTGGTATTTGGATGACATGCACTTTATAGGAAGTGAAATTCCTATACTACGATCGGTTATACTGTGGTTGTCACACAGTGGTTTCTCCACATCGGATATGGATATTATATCAGGCATTCTGGTAACTAGATCTATAGTTTTAGATCTAGATTTGGGTAGTTTTCCAATCTGGGTACTTTGACACTATTCTAAAGGTGTTTTAGAATGGACGACTCCTGGCATGTTGGTGTACCTGCAGGTGATGGAGTCACCCTCTCTAAAGGTGTCTTACAGACTAAAGGGGAGAGGGATGTGCATGATTGGCATATCACTTGCTTAGGCAGTTGAGTCAATCATGAGATGTCAAGTACCACACCAGATGTTGTTTTTGCACTAGTTGCAATAAGTTTATATTGATCCAATCCTGGAGAAACGTTCGGAAACAGTTTATGAACATAAGTGGATGTTCTAGGGATATGGTAACAGCAGCCTCCTTTGGGAGACGGTTATCATTCCAGGCTTCCAAGGTGACCTGGATGACAGAGTGACTATCAGAGTTATAGTTTTCCCTCTTCTGAGGGGATAGCAGATTGACCAGGTGGTCCAAGCAGATACTGAGGAAGGCATGGCCTAGGATACTGATTAAATTCAGTGGACGATACTGTAAGTCGATGTGCAACACCCCACGAGTTGCGGGGAGGCGGAAATATGAAAAACAATCTTGTTTATTAAGCGAACATCGACTAACCGAAGATCTTTGCTAAACGATAATTAACAATAAGCATAGAGTTCTAAGCTACTGTGTTAAAAGATTATACCAAACGATTCTAGTCCTTCGTCTTTACGATCTCTATGGCCTCCTTGGATCTCCACGTCCTCCTCGGCTTCCTTTCCGTGATAGACGATCCACCCGAGAACCCTAATCCAAGCTATAACCTCTAAACTTGAGGTTACTTAGTTTCTCTAGTTGCTAATAAAGGAACTAAGATGGTGTAGAGATTGGTTATGGAGTGTTTAGTCTTTCTTAATCCTTGTTCTCAACTCATAAGTGGTAGGATTAGGGTTTGGTGAAGGAGAGAGAGCTTGAGGAGAGAGAAGGTGGAGATGATAATGATATGAGAAAAGCTTCTCACTTGAATATATAAAACATAATGAAATATCAAATAATATCAATTAAATGATTATTCACCATGCTTCATTTATTCAAGAAGAGTGATTCATCATGTGAGTCATTAGATCATTAATGATGCATTAATGATGCATTTAATGATATGATGAATCATATGAATGAGTCACTAAAGCAATTAATGTAAATGCCACCTTAACCCCTCATGTCACATCCTTCTAGAAGCTTCTCGGAAATTACGAGAAGGCCCTCGCATCCGTGAAAACACGGAAAAACTTTAGACTGTATAAATCCAATAACCTGATACTAGAATCTGGCTTAAACCAAAGCCGGCTAGTAAAAAATGTCCGAATGTCGTACGTGCGATTAAACACATATGCATCCGAACCTTTGTCGTAAAACCATACGACCTCTATATCTTTTCGCCTGAAGTTGGGAAATCTCTGTGTGGGACTCTAAAGACTCGACTACTACGCTGGCAGTGGGTTTAACCACAGACCGCAAGCGGCACTAGCTGTACGTAACGGTCCCCAGGTAGTTGTCGATAAGAAAGCCGATGAGGTAACCCATCCGAAATCCTACTGAGCCTGTCCGTGACAATATCCGCGCAGTCCGGTCTGTTCGTCTAAGAGTATCGCATGTATGGTCTAGGGAGGTGGTGGACGTCAGACCCCTAATAACCGTACAAGTCGTGTCGGCATGGCTCAAGACTATCCGAGAATCTACTGATCAGTCCATCAGTAATTCTCAATCAGCCCTGGCCAGGGACTTATGGTAATGACCAACCGATCACCGTGCGATATCAACTCCCTATACCGGGAGAGACGAATCCCAAACAGTCACTCACTGCCTCCACATGGCTCGGGACTGTGCCCAACTAAAACCTGTTTGCATGACTCCTTTGAGCCGTGGTAGGGTAATAATCAAAGCACAGTGGGAACTCACACAAGACAAATGATGACTTTAAGTCAACGGACTATCTGCACACATGTCACCTGAGAACTTCTATCTGACGTTAGGTATAATACCATCCAGTCAGTTCTCGGCGAGTCCTGTCCGGTGTACTCACATCCAGTGAGCATCTGTATACAATCTTAGGTGCACTCCACCAATGGCTGCGGGACCAATCCATCGCCCCTCCTCAGGGTCTAGATATGTATACACTAGTCTACTCCGGAGTATCAATGCCCGGTCTCGATACTCCTACGACCAGGGACATCTAAGGGTGTGCCTATTGACTATCCAGCTCCCACTAGTATGACTGCCATCACAACGCCGGTAGTCAGACAAACACCTTATGGGCTTTATCAACATATATATATATATAAACACCAAATAAAATATATCATACGTTAAGATAAAGACAAACCAAATAGCGTACTATCATATCAAGCAAGACTGTCATGTACATACATATCCCAAGCATCCTATACAATGTAGGCCTCCAGGGCATATATATCCAACAATCTCCCACTTGCACTGAGGCCTATAATTGGTGCAATGAGTACCCACTATCTCTACCAGATCCAGTTGCTGGCGTACCGCATGCCCAACATCTCAAACAGCCTCTCGAACTGCACTTGAGGGATGGCCTTGGTAAATGGATCTGCCGTGTTGTCTTTTGTGTCCACTCTCCGTATCTCGATCTCCCGACGATCCACGATCTCCCTGATCAGGTGAAACCGCCTTAAGATATGCCTGGATTTCTGATGGGACCTTGGTTCCTTCGCTAAAGCTACAGCGCCATTTTTATCGCAATACAAAGGTATTGGATTGGCAATGGACGGAACCACCTGAAGTTCAAAAATGAACTTCCTTATCCAGACAGCCTCTTTTGCGGCTTCACTAGCAGCTATATACTCAGCCTCCATAGTTGAGTCTGCGACGGTATCCTGTTTGGAACTCTTCCAACATACCGCCCCTCCATTGAGGGTAAACACAAAACCCGAAATGGATTTAGAATCATCTTTGTCACTTTGGAAGCCGGAGTCGGTAAAAGCCTCTACCTGGAGGTCTTTATTACCGTAAATTAAGAACATCTCCTTAGTCCTTCTCAGGTACTTGAGAATGTTCTTCACCGCTATCCAATGTTTCTCACCTGGGTCAGACTGATACCTGCTTACCACACTAAGTGCATAAGCTACATCCGGTCCGGTACATAACATCGCATACATTATTGATCCTACCGCCGAAGCGTAGGGTATAATGCTCATGCGAGCCCTCTCTTCATCAGTCTTTGGAGACATCTCTTTGGAGAGGGTGATTCCGTGACAAGCGGGCATATTGCCACACTTGGAATCTTCCATACTAAATCTCTTTAGTATAGTGTCTATATACCTGGACTGTAAAAGTCCCAACATTCTATTAGATCTATCACGATAGATCTTAATGCCCAGAATGTATGATGCATCTCCCAAGTCTTTCATAGAGAATTTCTGTGACAAGAAGAGCTTTGCTGATTGTAGCATAGGGATATCATTCCCTATCAGTAGTATGTCGTCGACGTATAAAACGAGGAAGACTACTGCTCCTTCTACAATCTTCATATAAATACATGGTTCATCTACATTTTAGATAAAGTTAAATTCTTTGACTGTCTCATCAAAGCAGATGTTCCAACTCCGCGATGCTTGCTTTAATCCATAAATGGATTTAAGCAACTTGCAGACTCTTCTGCTGCTCCCACTGTCTAAGAAACCTTCTGGTTGATCCATGTAAACACTCTCTTCTAAATGTCCATTTAGAAAAGCTGTTTTTCCGTCCATCTGCCAGATTTCATAGTCATGGAAGGCAGCAATCGCAAGCAGGATCCGAATGGATATAAGCATAGCTACAGGTGAAAAGGTTTCATCATAGTCCAATCCTGGTCTTTGACGAAAACCTTTTACTACGAGTCTAGCTTTGTAGGTTTCCACTTGTCCAAATGCACCAATCTTCTTTTTGAAGATCCATTTGCATCCAACTGGTTTTACTCCAGGAGGAGCAACTTCTAAAGTCCATACTTTATTGGTGTACATGGATTCCATTTCGGATCTCATAGCATCCAGCCATTTTACCGAGTCACTACTCGTAATAGCCTGCTAAAAACTAGTAGGCTCATCATCATCGATGATGCAATCCTCTCGATCCCCATCTAGAAGAAAACCATAGTATCTTTCAGGAGGATGAGAAAGCCTGCTAGATCTGCGGAGTGGCGTTGGTTCGTCATGTTCTATTGAAATCTGAGGTTCTACTAAGTCCTCGGTAGCAGTTTGAGGTTCTGGAATTTCTTCCAACTCTACTGCGCTCCCACTAATTTCTTTTACAAGAAATTCGCTTTCTAAGAAGACAATGTGACGAGCGACAAACACCTTTTGTTCTTCAGTGTGGTGGACCATATACCCCCTTGAATGCTTGGGGTATCCTACAAACTTGCATAAAACCGATCGTGCCTCGAGCTTGTCCGGTTTATGCTTTTTAACATATACCGGACATCCCCATATCTTGATATACTTGAGATATGGTCTCTTTCCGCTCCACATTTCATATGGAGTGGTAGGCACAGACTTAGTCGGAACTCTATTTAATAGGTATGCTGCTGATTCTAGAGAAAATCCCCAGAAGGAAAGTGGCAACTCAGCACTACTCATCATTGAACGCACCATGTCTAATAGAATGCGATTCCTCCTTTCTGATACACCATTATGTTGAGGTGTATAAGGCGGAGTAAGCTAAGAGAGAATTCCATTCTCTTTTAAGCATTCAAGGAAACCGGTACTTAAGTATTCTCCACCTCGATCAGATCGAAGTGTCTTGATGCTTTTACCAGTTTGTTTCTCTACTTCATATTTATACTCCTTAAACTTCTCAAAAGCCTCGGATTTATGCTTCATTAAGAACACATGTCCATACCTAGAGAAGTCATCAGTAAAAGTGATGAAGTAGGAGTGACCACTTCGCGCATGCGTAGACATCGGACCACATACATCACTGTGTACAAGTCCCAAGAGTTCAGTGGCTCTTTCTCCGTGTCCGGTGAACGGAGATTTGGTCATTTTTCCTTTGATACATGATTGACAAGTTGCATATGATGAATATTCAAACGGATCTAAATATCCATCTTTATGTAACTTAGTCAACCTTGTTTCTTTTATATGACCAAGTCTACAATGCCATAGGAAGGCTTGATTCGAATCTGGAGCCTTTCTTTTACGTGTGTTTTGAATATTGAAAATTTGAGGTTGATTAAGTATGTATATGCCGTTTTCCAGTGTGCCATACCCAATCAGTTCTTGATTTAGGTGAATGTTCATAACATTTCTTTCAAGTGCGAAACTATATCCTTCATTCGATAACAAAGATACTGATATAATATTACACAACATACTGGGAATACAAAAACAGCTGTACAACACCAAAATGTGTCCACTAGTCAACCCTAGGTGATATTCCCCTATTGCAATTGCATATACATGCATTCCATTGCCCATCCGGAGAGTCATATCACCTGTCCTCGGCACTCTACTATTTCTCAGATCCTGCAATGAATTACAGATATGAGAACCAGTACCGGTATCAAGTACCCAGGATGTAGAGTTAACTGAAAAACAATTTTCGATTACAAACACACCTGAAATAGAAGCAACTGCTTGCTTCATGTCCTTGGCTTTGAAGGCCTGACAATCCTTCTTCCAGTGCCCTTGCTTGTGACAATAGAAGCACTCGTTCTTTTCTGTCTTTACCCTTCTTGCCTTGTTCGTTCCCTGCACCTTCTTGACCCCACCTTTCGGTTTGGTGGCTTTCATCTTCTTCTTCCTTTTAGCTTTCGCTTTAGATTTAGAAGAAGATGATTGGCCAACATACAGAACGGGGGTCTTCTCCTTTTTCAAGGAGGTCTCTGCTACCCTCAACATATTGAGGAGCTTTGGAAGATCAGCTTCTATTTCGTGCATGTTGAAGTTCAGCACGAACTGAGAGAAGGTGTGGGGAAGGGACTGCAAAATCAAGTCGATATACAAATCGTTCTCTAGCACGCATCCCAGGTTTGCGAGTTCCTCAATGAGGATGATCATTTTGAGGACGTGCTCTCCTACAGGCGATCCTGGAGCTAACCTCATCTGGAAGAGTTTCCTTGAGGTTTCGTACCTCGCGATACGGGAGTGCTCCCCATACAATTCTTTGTCATGGAGAAAGATGGATACTATATCCATACTCTCGTGCTGTTTCTGGAGTTCATTGTTCATGGATGCCAGCACGATACACTTAGCTCGCTCACAATCTAGATCCCAGGTTTTGCGGACTTCCCTGTCCACAACTGAGGAATCTGGTCTTGGGATAAAGGGAGGAACAGCGGTGGTAACATATGCTACTTTGTCATAAGTCAGTGCAATATTGACGTTCCTTAGCCAATTTTTATAGTTCTGCCCGGTCAGTATATTTTTTTCAAGTAATAGTTTTAGTCCAGTCATGGTAGCTGCCAGAGAGAGAGAAAAGAAAACACTCAGCATATGCTTCTTGCAAGTTTAGATTGGTTTATTAATTTATCTAAACAGGATGGCTCCCACTGTTTCCTCAAATCCTTCTTCAAAACCTAAAAGAAGAACTAGTCAGGTTTTAATCACACGTCACAATACTTGCTTAACCTTTCGGCCAGGCTAGTGTTGGTACTTCGAGGGAGGTTTTCCAATGCTTTCGCGAAGTTCCTTAATTAAATAACCTCTTTTCCCTGGAGGCGTAGCCGCTCTAACACTTTTCTAGTCACCTACTTGGTTTATAGCATTGATTGTTAAGTGAGAAAAATTCCCGAGAGTAATCCTACTCATCAGTGGGATTGGGATCCAACTATCATTGCATGATGCCCTAGATGGAAGCCACTCTAGTCACCACACTCCAGAAGGTATGCTAAATCTGCAAGTTTCCTTTATGTTTGAAACTCCCGATGTGATTTTTACCCCAAGCTTTTATAGACCTTGACGTAGGCCAACAAGTCATAAGACGCAAGTCAAGTTCTACCCGTTGTTGTCCTGATCAATTTAAGTACATCGTATAAGCCCTTGACGTAGGACAACAAGGTGTACGTCTGTCTTAAACTAATGCATCTATCTATGCAACAAATAGGCACACACACTGCTACCATACACTATGCCTTGACATAGGCCAACAAGCATAGCATGAATACGATGTGCTGTCTATCTGAAACGACGGAGGGTTACGACTGGTTTTTGGCAAAAAACCGTTAACGTAATGAACATGATATGATCGAAGGAACAGAGATAGCTTTTATTTAAAAGGAGTGGTTTAAGCTCCGCATTTAAAATTTGCTTTTTCAAGAAAACCGAGTGGTTTTAGAAATTGTTCCAACGATTCAGTTTAGGTTTTATTTTCTTTGCATTAATAATAATGCGTCCCATCAATTAACCTATCATTACAGATAACAACGAAAATACAACGTCCTCTTATGCCATCCGCATTCGCCACTGGGTCCCGTCATCACTCATTAGGTTACTTAACTAACGACAGAGCGGGGGCTGGGCTAGCGCGGGTGTAAAGCATAAGTGACGTCTAAATAACTATCATATATAGATATTGTATATTCGTCAGACACAATAATAGGCATTCCAGATCACAGATAAACAATATTGGATTTGCAAGCAATCCGCGTTTCTTTTGAGCCTGCAACGAAATACGGATTACACAGTTGTGATGAATAGCCATTACCCCACCCCAGACCCCTACGGGTACGGCAAACTACCCGCCAAGTACCAGAAGTGAAGCGGTCTACCTCAACACTTCAAAATACCCGCTAGTTTGTGCACCCCACCTTGGGTCTATCCTAGGAGCAAAAACAGTAAAAAGAAATAATACAACGGTGGATACAACCGCAACCTGGATGTGCCCCGTGAAATAATATTACAACTTATTACATTTACATCGAATGAATTAATAAAATAACACATCACAAAACCCGGCTAATCATCACAACAGTCCAATACAGTTCATATCCACAAACAGTTATAAATAACATCACAGATATGTGCAACCTCCTGCCAACCGACATACTAGCAGTTAGGGGAGGTTTACGAACACATAATACATTTCACAGATATAATCAAACAAGCAAACATCGTATAATTTCGATCGATTAAACACATTAAATTTTGCTCCAATACTTCTCTGTAAACTTGAAACCTGAGCAGAAAATAAATATACCAGAAAATACAAAATATCACAAAAGATGCACAGAAGAAAACTGGGCTGAATCGGCCCCAACTCGGCCGCGGATCCACGGCGGATCGGTGGGATCGGCAGCGGTTCCGCGGCTCTTTGGCCGATTCAGGAGCCCATTTTTCTTGTGTGTTCTTATATTTTCATGCAGGTCATTCTGGAGGTCCCTGAAAAAATTTTGGACCTCATTTAAAATTCGACAGAAACTATGTAATATCGGTGTATTTTCCGGTTTGTTTCGCGTTCGAAATTCATACGACTTTCCAAGTGAGTTAATTATTGTTTAGTGAGGCTCTGATACCACTGTAAGTCGATGTGCAACACCCCACGAGTTGCGGGGAGGCGGAAATATGAAAAACGATCTTGTTTATTAAGCGAACATCGACTAACCGAAGATCTTTGCTAAACGATAATTAACAATAAGCATAGAGTTCTAAGCTACTATGTTAAAAGATTATACCAAACGATTCTAGTCCTTCATCTTTACGATCTCTATGGCCTCCTTGGATCTCCACGTCCTCCTCGGCTTCCTTTCCGTGATAGACGATCCACCCGAGAACCCTAATCCAAGCTATAACCTCTAAACTTGAGGTTAGTTAGTTTCTCTAGTTGCTAATAAAGGAACTAAGATGATGTAGAGATTGGTTATGGAGTGTTTAGTCTTTCCTAATCCTTGTTCTCAACTCATGAGTGGTAGGATTAGGGTTTGGTGAAGGAGAGAGAGCTTGAGGAGAGAGAAGGTGGAGATGATAATGATATGAGAAAAGCTTCTCACTTGAATATATAAAACATAATGAAATATCAAATAATATCAATTAAATGATTATTCACCATGCTTCATTTATTCAAGAAGAGTGATTCATCATGTGAGTCATTAGATCATTAATGATGCATTTAATGATATGATGAATCATATGAATAAGTCACTAAAGCAATTAATGTAAATGCCACCTTAACCCCTCATGTCACATCCTTCTAGAAACTTCTCGGAAATTACGAGAACGCCCCTCGCATCCGTGAAAACACGGAAAAACTTTAGACTGTATAAATCCAATAACCTGATACTGGAACCTGGCTTAAACCAAAGCCGGCTAGTAAAAACTGTCCGAATGTCGTACGTGCGATTAAACACGTATGCGTCCGAACCTTTGTCGTAAAACCATACGACCTCTATATCTTTTCGCCTGGAGTTGGGAAATATCTGTGTGGGACTCTAAAGTCTCGACTACTACGCTGGTAGTGGGTTTAACCACAGACCGCAAGCGGCACTAGCTGTACGTAACGGTCCCCAGGTAGTTGTCGATAAGAAAGCCGATGAGGTAACCCATCCGAAATCCTACTGAGCCTGTCCGTGACAATATCCGCGCAGTCCGGTCTGTTCGTCTAAGAGTATCGCATGTATGGTCTAGGGAGGTGGTGGACGTCAGACCCCTAATAACCGTACAAGTCGTGTCGGTATGGCTTAAGACCATCCGAGAATCTACTGATCAGTCCATCAGTAATTCTCAATCAGCCCTGGCCAGGGACTTATGGTAATGACCAACCGATCACCGTGCGATCTCAACTCCCTATACCGGGAGAGACGAATCCCTAACAGTCACTCACTGCCTCCACATGGCTCGGGACTGTGCCCAACTAAAACCTGTTTGCACGACTCCTTTGAGCCGTGGTAGGGTAATAATCAAAGTACAGTAGGAACTCACACAAGACAAATGATGACTTTAAGTCAACGGACTATCTGCACACATGTCACCTGAGAACTGCTATCTGACGTTAGGTATAATACCATCCAGTCAGTTCTCGGTGAGTCCTGTCCGGTGTACTCACATCCAGTGAGCATCTGTATACAATCTTAGGTGCACTCCACCAATGGCTGCGAGACCAATACATCGCCCCTCCTCAGGGTCTAGATATGTATACACTAGTCTACTCCGGAGTATCAATGCCCAGTCTCGATACTCCTACGACCAGGGACATCTAAGGGTGTGCCTATTAACTATCCAGCTCCCACTAGTATGACCGCCATCACAACGCCGGTAGTCAGACAAACACCCTATGAGCTTTATCAACATATATATATATATAAACACCAAGTAAAATATATCATACGTTAAGATAAAGACAAACCAAATAGCGTACTATCATACCAAGTAAGACTGTCATGTACATACATATCCCAAGCATCCTATACAATGTAGGCCTCTAGGGTATATATATCCAACAGATACAGTCTTAGAAGTTTGCTGGATTTGGAGTTCATTTGTGAATAGGGTCCCATCAGATATCCAGACATATTCTAAGACAGGTATTGCTCATTTCGGGAGATAGCTTTCTCCGCGAAGTTGAGATATAGAGAGATACAGAAAGAAACATTGCAGCGGATCCACTCACTGAGACTATTTCTCGAACGCGATAGTTTCACAATAGAGCTTTGTGAAACTGATTAGTAGAGAAGTTGGGTGTTCGGTATCACACGGGCCGTGAGTATACGACACCACAATAATTAGCCTTAAGTGAAAGTGGGAGAATGTTGGCTATAGTGCCCTCAAGTCAATTATTGGATCGCAGGCACGCGATTGCGATGATTGAAGGAGGACCTATACCGGTAGAACAGTCTTAATCGAGATGATAGTATGCTATCTGGTTTTTCTTTATCATCATGTATCTGCTTTAGGTAGCTTTACCGATCACTATTACATGTTGATAGAGCCCATAGGATTCTTGCTTGACTACCAGCATTATGATGGAGATCATATACGTGGGAGCTAGGTGGTCTATAGGCACATCCTTAAATTTTCCTAGTCGTGGGAGTTTTGAGACTGGGCATCGATACTCCAGAGTAGACCAGTGTATACTGATCGAGACCCCGACAAGGGACGGTGGCCGGTCTCACAAGCCATTGGTGTTAGTTTGTTCACCTAAGATGTATACAGGTGCTCATTGAGTTATGAGTACTGATTGAATGAATTTCCGGTGTGTATATAGAAAATGTATAGAAATCACAACCAAAGAAATTTTTGACCGCAATCAATAACGGTGTTGATTGTAGCGCGTTAGAGAGTGCGGATCGTCCATAGGGAAAGTGAGATCCGTTCAAATTTGAATTAGATGAGTCGAAGATTAAAAAGAAAAGAAAGGACAATTCAATACAAGATTTGAAAGTGAATTCAAGAATTATCTAGATCTAAATCTAATTAACAAGAAAACATTAAAAATCAAGAAGCAAGAATTGATGATATCCAATCCAATAATCAAGAATCGAAGTGAGGCTCGTAGGAATCGATCGAATCTATAGACGTGATGAAATCTATTGATTACGTATTCTTATCCATCGATGAATTGATACTAGATCGATAATGATCAACGAGAATTAGGGATTTCTTGCGGAAACTAAAGTTTCATCATCTATCCCTTGTCCTTTCGTTGATTTCATTCACATTTTAGCCTCTAGTAAATTCAAGAATCGATCGTGGATCCCTAATTTCGAGCGAACACAATCAAGAAAGCATCGCATCGAAACTAGGTCGTCGATTATTCAATTTGCTAGGGTTTACAAACTCATAGGAGTTAAGAATCATTTCAAGATTTGTAACATCATTATCTATTGATTCTCTCGACTCCTTCACGAGCGGAGTTTTACTCAAACATCATAACAAGAAACACAATCAAGAATTGAGATCGAATCATGATGCAAGAATGTAAAGAAAGCAAGATATAGAAATTTCACCTTTATTTATCAACAATTTTGTTACAACTCTCTCAAGATCTACAAGAGGAAAGAACTTGATCGTTGATTTCGGCTTCACTCGTCTCCTTGAGTCGCGGATCTCCTTGGATCACTTGCTCCGATGAAGTCCGGCATTGCTTTCTAAAGGATCGAAGGCTTCATGCTTGATTTGGTACTCGGAGTTCTTGATTTTTGGCTTGGATTTTGAATTGGGGATTAGGGTTTACAAGTTGTGTCACTCAACTTGTGTTGGGGAATTGGAGAACCAATTATTGAACAACCCTAGAAGTGAAGCCTTAGGGTCCCTTTTATAGCCTTCATTAACTTTGGCTTCCTTTAGAAGCTAGGTTTAGTTTAGCTTCCCTTGTAAGCTAGGTAGTTAGGTAGAAGCTTCTAGAGCTAGTTAGTTAGGCTTAGCTTCCTTCATAAGCTTGGAGGTTAGGGAGAAGCTTCTAGGCTTAGGTTATTAAGTAGTTTGCTTTGGAAGCTTGAACATGATTAGCTTAACAAAGGGCCTTGCTGTTCTGGCAGATGATTCTGGAGAATTCTAGACTTTGAGTGGCTGAAATGAGTGTACACCTTGAGATCACAAGCCTGCAACTGAGCTGCGCTGACATCACATCCACGTGGCCGCGGATCCGCCGCTCAAGCCCTGCTCCGGCCGCGGATCCGCGGCCGTTTAGTTGCCTCTCTGTGTGAAAATTCCTGTACTGCTGGATGTTGGCTTTAGTGATGTTTACTGATATGTGGAATCTTTTAATTATTTCTTGATCACTGCCAGATTTCAAGTCTTGGACTTGGCGTATTTTTCTCGGCACTTTTATCAGTTTTGGCTCTTCTCCTGGAATTTCCTGCACAGATTCTCGAAACAAGTGTTGCGTTATACAAAAATGATGTGATGCCATGATAAACACTCAATTTCCCTCAAAATGCCGGTTTTAGTATACAACACAGGTAATTTGGTATTTTACGGCTGTTTTGCTAATATGTGCTATATTAATACCGAACACCTCTAGATGAGTGCAAATGGTAGGGAAATTGACGTGTTAAAAATGCAATATTTTCGACTGATCAAATTCCCCTAAACTTATTTTCGTTCGTCTCGAGCGAACTGTTTTATTAAAAAGAGAAGGAGAAAATAAAGAAAAAAAGAAAAAATAACTAGCACACTTTCGTAGGCAACACGATTGCACTGAGCACGTGCAACAAGCCTTTAAACCTCTAGGTGTCCCTAGTAGGAGGAGTGTTGTCTCCTGAGGGTTTTCAGCGGATTGCACCCACAAAATCCCATAATAAAAGGAAGACCGTGAAAGTTACATATAAAGATACGAATTGTAAAAGAAAGACTTTGAAAATTAGAGTTTCCAACTGCACTAGCTTTTCGGTTGTCATGAGCCCTATCTTAATAGTCATGAAAATATGTCATCACATCATCCCTCAATAAAACATCGCCTTTATTCTTCATTCCTATCTTTCTTCCAAACATCGATCATATAACCCTACGTGTGTGTAAAGAACATCCCTACACCCGGAGAATTCAATTCAAGCTATCATACTCTTGTCCATCTGCCTCAGTACTTTTTAATTAATGAATATTTAGATGAATTTGCTCACACGCTTTCATGCGACCGTTAATACTTCTTGAGGTACTAACCGACCGATTACTCATGTGCTTGCTTATACGGTGTTTTCCCTCGTCTTGCACCACCTAAGGCTTAGCAGTGACTCCCAGACCAGTTGGTCTAAGGCACTAGGTGAAGAGGCACCCTCGTTATATTTTTTTATTGCTGCCTTGGCGATAACAAAACCAGTGTTCATTTTTCTCACCACTTTATATTTTATTCATTTTTTATTTTTTTATTTCCTTTATACTTTGGCTTTTAGACAAGAGCATTTCAAGGTATCCTCTACTATCCCGAGTTTCAAGACGTGTGTAAGTGCGTATAGTAGGGTATCAACGTTCAAAATGTTTGGCTTCCAGAATAGGAACTATTTTTCAGACTTATTTTTATCCTCAGATTAGTGACTTCCTTCATCTTACTAACTCTTGGGACAACGGCTCATAACTACTTATTACTAGTTCGTATAAGAAAACTTCTAATTTTCTTAGTTTTCTTAAATTCTTCCAATCTTTTGGATATAATTTTTCACTATCTAATCTTTTATTATCTTATTTATGTACAAAAAAAATATTTTTTTTTTGAAATTTTTTTAAAAATTTTTATAGGTTTTTCAAAAAATGTTTTGTGCTTATGCAAAGAATGATGCAAATGATGCGAAAATAAGCACAAACCTCCCCCAAACTTGTTTTCAACAGTGTCCTCACTGTTGCCATCCGCTAAATCTCGAAAAACCTGTAAGCTTGGGAGGAAATTTATTAATGGGGGCAAAATATTTAAGTGAAAATCCTCCCCCAAACTTATTTTTGGCTCATCATTTTTTGTAAAAATTTTCTTTTCAGGAGCCAGATTATACCCCTCCCCAAACTTGAGTTAAACATGTTAATCTTTGAAAATCACAAGAGGGGGTCAAGAATCATTGGTCGATGCCAAGCTTTGCAAAGACCGTACGTCAACACCAACCATTCAAAGATTTTATCAATGTAGTGCTCAGGTTGGTGGAAGAAGAAGTGGGGAAAGGGTAAGTGGTGGAATAGAATGTGTGTGCGTCTCATTTTGGAGAGACGATGCAGTGAATGTGATGGATTACTCGCATCCTTTTTACAGGCTAGAAGAAGGGGTGGAGGTTCAATTTCATTGTTTAGGAGATGATTCATCTCAACACCCGGGTCATTCAAAAATGCGAGTTCATCAGCGAAGATCTCCTCAAAAGTCCCATCAATACCCCGAAGAATAATGTCATCACAAAGTGCGGGGTGATCTTCAGACTCCAGAAACGGTTCATAATAGGTGTTAGTTGTTGACCCGGACATCTCGGTGGAAGAGTCCGTATGTGTATGATACATAGTTGGGTCAAACAACAATATATGAAAAGAGTCTAGATCGGTATCATGAGGATCATCAAATTCTCTGCTGTCGACATCCATTAAGTCGACAGAACATGCTTGAGCTGTAGGTTCGGAGGGTACACTTCCCAACTTGTAAATGTTCAGCTCAATTGTGTTAGTGTATATGCCCTAGAGGCCATTACTGTATCATACTAGTTTGTATATTACTTAATGGAAGCTTGGGATATTCACCTTGTATATACAATCTTGCTCAAAATAGTAGTATGCTACTTGGTTTGTTTCTACTTCAATGTGTACATGTGTTTATTCTAGTATATCACCTATACACATTAGTGGAGCCCTTAGGATCTTTGCTTGATTACCAGCGATGTGATGGCAGTCACACTAGTGGGGCTGGGTAATCTATAAGCACATCCTTATGCAGGTCCCTGGTCGCAGGACTATCGAGACAGGGCATCGATACTCCGGAGTAGACTAGCGCATGCGCTTCTCATCCCAGTGTGGGAGACGGTCTGTCCCACAGCCGTCAGTACGTCGTACTTGAGATAGTATGCGGGTGCTCGTTAGGTTACGGGTACACTGGACAGGACTCGTCGGGAACTGACTAGTTGGTATTATGCCTATCGTCAGTTATCAGTTCCCAGGTGACATGAGTACAGCTTAGTCCGCTGACTTGACACTGTCACTTCGCCTCGAGTGTGTTCCCACTGCACTTTGATTACTACCCTACCACGGCTCAAAGGAGTCGTGCAAACAGGTAGTAGTTGGGTGCAGTCCCGAAGCACTTGGAGGCAGTGACGGTTAGACAGGATTCGTCTCTCCCGGTATTGGGGGTTGACATCGCGCTGTGTCTAGGAGAGCCATTACACGAGTAGTCCCTGGCCAGGGCAAATGAGATATACTGGTAGGCTTCCAGTGTTATCTCAGGGTGTTTTGGGCTTCGCTCCGACACGACTTGTACCGCTATTGGGGGACTGACGTTTACCGCCCCCTAGGCCCGCCATGCGATGTATCAGACGAACAGACCGGACTGTACGGAGAATGTCATATTCAGGCTCAGTAGGAGTTCAGATGGGTTTCGCCTCGTCGGTCTTCTTGTCGGCATTACCTGGGGACCGTTACGCACAGCTAGTGCCGCTTGCGGTCTGTGGTTAAACCCACTGCCAGCGTAGTGTCGAGTCTTTAGAGTCCCACACAGAAAGCTTTTCGCCTTTAGGCAAAAGAGTAGAGGTCGCATGGTTTTGCGACAGAGTTCGGTCACATCCGTGCACTTGTGCACGTACAGTGTCCGGACAGTTTACACTAGCGGGCTTTGGTTTAAGCCAGATCCTAGTGTACCTTTTGGGATTGGATTTATCCAGTATGCATTCGTGTTCCTCGGAACGCGGATGCGGGTGTGTATGCACAGATGACGGGGAGACAGAGGCAGCGGATTCTCATTAGGGTTGTTGACAGTTGACCGTTGACTATTTGACTTTTTGCTCAACCCTAATGAGAATATGATATGTGATTAACTATTATATTAATTAAGTATTATGGTGACATGGTTGTTGACTTTGTTGACTTGTTGACTTTTGTTGACTTGTTGACTTTGTTGACCGGTTGACTAGGCTTGACTAGTTGACCATCATGATAACCATAGCCATCATTTCATGGCAAAGACTTTTGCTTGCTTGCTCATTTGTGAAAAATGAGTACATGAAATGATATGGTTATGGTTGCTTCAACCATCACATAACACTTGATTTGGTATAATGAGTTATCATTGTTTTGGATTATGAGAGGGTGAAAGACAAAAGAAAGGCTCATTCTCACTTGCTCATTCTCTCTCTTGTTCTTGAGCTCTCTTGCTCTTGCTTTCACCCTCTTCCTCTTGCTCCCTCTCTTGACTCTATGGTTCACATATCTCATGAGTTGAGAATCAAGAACCATAGATAAAATCCCATACAAACTCTTCTCTACTCATTCTAGTTCACAAGGTTTAGCAAACCGAGTGAACTAGTTTCTTCAAAGTTCGAAGAAGGAGCCAAAGGTTGGAGCTTTCAGGTGGATCTATCTTCGGCGTACGGAGACGACGGGAAGAAGCCAATCCGGACCACCATCGGAGCTTGAAGACGAAGGAGTTCAAGACAAGCAAGGTATAACCCCCTAACCGAGTAGTTAGAAACTCGTAGTTAGGTTGTTAGTTAGATGTTTAACAAAGATCCGGGTTATAAGTCCATGTTACCACCTCTATAAAAATCGTTTTTTATCAAATTCCGCATGCCCGAAAGTACCGGGAGAGGTAGCATGGACTTACAAATTGACCTATTCCCGAAAGATAGGGTCATAGAGCCATTACGACAGTTGATGATAGCGTTGGAAGTGGCCAAAAAGGGGCGGCCTAAAATCACCGGAATTTGGTTCCGTGGGTTAGCTACAGACTGTGTATCAAGTACAATAAAGTCCACAGGGAATACAAATTCCCCGATTTTTATTAACACATCCTCCAGTTCACCCCTAGGTTTGGTGATTGATCGGTCAGCCATCTGGAGAGTTATGCTCGAGGGCTTTAACACTCCGATACCTAACTGCTCGTAAACCGAGTATGGAAGCAAGTTAACACTAGAGCCAAGGTCTAGTGGAGCACGGTTGATGTGTTTTTCCCCAATAGAAATAGAAATAGTAGGACAGCCAGGGTCCTTTCGTTTCCTTGGTAATTGTTGGGGGAAAGCCGTGTCTACAGTCTTTGCCATGAATATCTTCTTGGGCACTTGAGTCTTCCTCTTCCTGGTGCACAAGTTATTAAGAGTTTTCGCATAGGACGGAACTTGTTGGATAGCATCTAGGAGAGGGATGTTGATGTTAACTTGCTTAAACATGTCCACAAGCTTATCCATTTGGGCATTGGGTTTGTTGGGCCTCAACCTATTTGGAAATGGAGATCTATCAATAAGTGTTGGGTCCAACATTTGTGGAGAAGGTTGTGGGGGTGGGAAGGATGAAGTGGGTGAAGGGTTCGAGCCTTTGGGAAAACGGAGAATAGGCTCGGAAGAAGACGGTAAATTAGACGAAATAGGGTAAGAAGTAGAAGTGGAAGTGGAAGTGGAAGTGGAAGCCTGGGGTTCACTTGATTCCTCAACATCAATCTGTTCACCCACATGATTGTCTAGCACTCTTCCAGATCTCAACGTGGTAAGTGCATTCACATTTGTGTAATGTGAAGGTCCAGGATCAGGTAGGGGTTGAGCTGGAAGATTCCTTTTTTCTCTTGCACTCATTTCGGCTTTTAATTGTGCAATTTGAGCTTCCATCGATTTAATACTCTCACTTTGGGAGTCAGAGTTTTTCTGGATTTTATCGACGGAAGACTGAATTGTCAAAAGCAAGTTCATGAATGGAGAGGATTCATCAGTACCGGTCAACTGCAAAGGGTTAGACGGTGCAGGTGTGTTGAACGGATTTTGAAAGTTTTGTGTTTGGAATGGGTGCTGAATCAATTGGAGTGGTTGCTGTTGTGGTGGAAGAGCCCTTTGGAAATTGTTTTGGGTTGGAACCGTGTTTTGAGTTTGTGATTGGTTCCAAGCAAAAGGACATTCTTCCGTCAAATGTGAAGGGTTTGAACAGCAGCCACACAAGGTTTTGGGAAGTGTGTATTGGTTTGGGGAGGCTGAAGAGATTTTGTTTTCTATAGCGTCGAGTTTCCTTTGTATTGTGGCCATTTCGGCTCTCATTATGACGGAAACATCAAGCTGATTGACATCTTCCCTAGGCGGTGGTGGTCTAACACTTTCCCATTGTAACGTGTTTTGAGCTAAATCTTCTAGGTATTTCCAAGCTTCACCATCATCTTTGGTCATGAAAGTGCCTTGACATATGGTTTCAAGCATCTGTCTAGTAAAAAGATCAACACCCTCATAGATAATTCGACACAAATCCCATCTGGAGATTCCGTGATGAGGGCATTGGATAAGAAGATCCTTGAACCGTTCAAAGCATTTCTAAAATGGTTCATTGGGAAGTTGGGTAAATTTGAAGATTTCGCTCCGAACACGGCTGGTCTTGTGATTGGGATAAAATTTCTTTAGGAATGCTTTTACAAATTCATCCCATTTTGAAATAGAATGTGCGGTTGTATTGTAAAGCCACTTCTCGGCTAAATCGCACAAAGTGAATGGGAGAAAACGTAGACGCGGAGCATCCACAGACAGTTGTGACGTTCCAATCATTGCGCATACATTTTCAAATTTGGAGATAAAAGCGTATGCATCTTCGGAATCAAGACCGTGAAATTTAGGTAACAGTTCGATGAATTGGGGGTTGATTTCAAAATTTTCCCCGTTGGCAGGTGGTATAGAAAGACAGGTGGAAAGGGGAACACGTGAAGGATAGCATCTCTCTTGGAGAGAAATGCGTGGAGGATTCTGCGCACCTGCGGGCGGTGGCAGAGTGGTGTAAAAGTTTGATGGATAACCATCCATCGCGGTGGTGGTGGGAAAAAGAAAAGGTAGAAATACCGACTTTGGGGTCGATAGGGGAAAACGCGGACAAGACGGGCACTAGAATCCCGTGTCCAGCCGAGCTTGCACTGAAGGGTTTAGCATAAGTGGCAACGTTGTTATAATTAGGGGAAAGATGAAGTGGTTGGTGTTTGTTTTGAAAAAGATATACGGATTTTTGAAAAAATGATGCAAATCACAACAAATGCAACAAGCAACCCTAAGTCTAGTGGTCACCTAGGTCAAGGCTCTAGACCGCTCCTAACTGCCAAAAGACAAGTCGCAGGATCAATCCTCCACTGCCTCTTTGTCCCTCCTGTGGCCAGGTAAGTGCCAGGTAAGTGGGAGGTTCTCCACTACGTAAGTAGTGGGCCTAATTAAGTAACCACTTGCCTTAGACACACTTGCCTTAGACACCATAAAAGAAACGCGGATAAACAATGGATTACCCACGGCCTTCTCTTGTCCTAAGTGAGCGCGACGGTCCTTAGAGTCAAGTCTAGATTAATTTTAGTTAATGAGGGTAATGCGGATGCAAGTTTGTGATTTTCGGGGCTTAGGAAGGGTAATGAACTCCCCACCTAATCTGAATTTGGTCTTTGCTCCTTAATTTCCGCATTAATATGCAAACAACCAAGATCAAACACGCACAATTTTTTTTTATTTTTGCGGCGCTGCGAATTTTTGCAAAGAAACCTGCACAAAATTGTTATTGGAGCAGACAGAGAAGGAGATAAGAAAGTAAAGGAGTCACCTGAGAAAATTAGAACAGCAAACAGCTATTCCCACCGCGGTTCCGCCGCGGGAAGCTCCTTATGCCGCGGATCCACCGCGTGTATGATGAGTCACTGCACAAAAAATTTTGCAGAAGCTTCTGTTCACTCCCTCAGCTCTCTGGAATATTCAGAAAAATTTTCCACAAGCTCCACAGATTCCAGATTTCCTCGCAACAAATCACAACGAATCGTTTAGTGTTTTGCGCGAATTTTGATCTAAAAATATAAATGGAATAAATTTTTCAACTCAAATTTCAAAAACAAACGAATTAGCGCACTATCCCCGGCAACGGCGCCATTTGATTGAATGAATTTCCGATGTGTATATAGAAAATGTATAGAAATCACAACCAAAGAAATTTTTGACCGCAATCAATAACGGTGTCGATTGTAGCGCGTTAGAGAGTGCGGATCGTCCACAGGGAAAGTGAGATCCGTTCGAATTTGAATTAGATGAGTCGAAGATTAAAAAGAAAAGAAAGGACAATTCAATTCAAGATTTGAAAGTGAATTCAAGAATTATCTAGATCTAAATCTAATTAACAAGAAAACATTAAAAATCAAGAATGAAGAATTGATGATATCCAATCCAATAATCAAGAATCGAAGTGAGGCTCGTAGGAATCGATCGAATCTATAGACGTGATGAAATCTATTGATTACGTATTCTTATCCATCGATGAATTGATACTAGATCGATGATGATCAACGAGAATTAGGGATTTCTTGCGGAAACTAAAGTTTTATCATCTATCCCTTGTCCTTTCGTTGATTTCATTCACATTCTAGCCTCTAGTAAATTCAAGAATCGATCGTGGATCCCTAATTTCGAGCGAACACAATCAAGAAAGCATCGCATCGAAACTAGGTCGTCGATTATTCAATTTGCTAGGGTTTACAAACTCATAGGACTTAAGAATCGTTTCAAGATTTATAACAGCATCATCTATTGATTCTCTCGACTCCTTCACGAGCGGAGTTTTACTCAAACATCATAACAAGAAACACAATCAAAAATTGAGATCGAATCATGATGCAAGAATGTAAAGAAAGCAAGATATAGAAATTTCACCTTTATTTATCAACAATTTTGTTACAACTCTCTCAAGATCTACAAGAGGAAAGAACTTGATCGTTGATTTCGGCTTCGCTCGTCTCCTTGAGTCGCGGATCTCCTTGGATCACTTGCTCCGAGGAAGTCCGGCGTTGCTTTCTAAAGGATCGAAGGCTTCATGCTTGATTTGGTACTCGGAGTTCTTGATTTTTGGCTTGGATTTTGAATTGGGGATTATGGTTTACAAGTTGTGTCACTCAACTTGTGTTGGGGAATTGGAGAACCAATTATTGAACAACCCTAGAAGTGAAGCCTTAGGGTCCCTTTTATAGCCTTCATTAGCTTTGGCTTCCTTTAGAAGCTAGGTTTAGTTTAGCTTCCCTTGTAAGCTAGGTAGTTAGGTAGAAGCTTCTGGAGGTAGTTAGTTAGGCTTAGCTTCCTTCATAAGCTTGGAGGTTAGGAAGAAGCTTCTAGGCTTAGGTTGTTAAGTAGCTTGCTTTGGAAGCTTGAACATGATTAGCTTAACAAAGGGCCTTGCTGTTCTGGCAGATGGTTCTGGAGAATTCTGGACTTTAAGTGGCTAAAATGAGTGTACACCTTGAGATCACAAGCCTGCAACTGAGCTGCGCTGACATCACATCCACGTGGCCGCGGATCCGCCGCTCAAGCCCTGCTCCGGCCGCGGATCCGCGGCCGTTTGGTTGCCTCTCTGTGTGAAAATTCATGTACTGCTGGATGTTGGATTTAGTGATGTTTACTGATATGTGGAATCTTTTAATTATTTCTTGATCACTGCCAGATTTCAAGTCTTGGACTTGGCCTATTTTTCTCGGCACTTTTATCAGTTTTGGCTCTTCTCCTGGAATTTCCTGCACAGATTCTCGAAACAAGTGTTGCGCTATACAAAGATGATGCGATGCCATGATAAACACTCAATTTCCCTCAAAATGCCGGTTTTAGTATACACCACAGGTAATTTGGTATTTTACTGTTGTTTTGCTAATATGTGCTATATTAATACCGAACACCTCTAGATGAGTGCAAATGGTAGGGAAATTGACGTGTTAAAAATGCAATATTTTCGACTAATCAAATACACCGGACGGACTCGCCGGGAACCTGCTAGCTGGTATTATACCTATTGTCAGATAGCAGTTCCCTGGTGACATGTGTACAGGTTAGTCTATCGACCTGAGATCGTCATTTGTCTCGTGTGAGTTCCCACTGTTCTTTGATTACTACCCTACCACGGCTCAAAGGAGTCATGCAAACAGGTTTTAGTTGGGTACAGTCTCGAGCCACATGGAGGCAGTGAGCGGATCGTCAGGGGATTCGTCTCTCCCGGTATTGGGGGTTGATGTCGCGTTGTGCACGGTTGGCCATCACCAGAAATCCTTGGCCAAGATAGTCGAGAATTACTGATCTAGGATCAGTAGTTTCTCAGGTGGTGATGGGCTTCATACCGACACTAAATGTCGTGTTATTAGGGGTCTGACTTTATCCACCCCCTAGACTCGATATACGATACTCATAGACGAACGGACTGGACTGTACGGATATTGTCACTATCAGGCTCAGTAGGGGTTTCAGGATGAGTTTGCTTGTCGACCTCCCTTTCGCTCAATACCTGGGTATCCGTTACGTACAGCTAGTGCAGCTGACGTGCTTGTGGTTAAACCCGCTGCCAGCGTATTGACGAGTTTTTAGAGTCTCACACAGAGGGTTTCCCTGCTTCGGGCGAAACGATGTAGAGGCCGTATGGTTTTACGGCAGGGTTCGATCACATACGTGTACTTGTGCACGCATGATGTTCGGACGGATAATACTAGTTGGATTTGGTTTAAACCGGATCCTAGTATTATATTTGTTGGATTATTTCCTTCTCTTTGTATTCGTATTCTTCGGAATACGGATGCGGGTATGTATATACGATTGAGGGGTATTCTTGTAATTTATTACAAGATTACTTTTAGAAGATTACACTTCATCATGGTTTAGACCTTTCTGGATCAAAATGTTATTGAGGTGTAGGATGAGGTGTTTATTGCATTTTTGTGGCATGGCTAATTAGTGACCCATAGTTACTATTCTAGCATGCTTATGGTTTTTGTTTATTATGAGATTATGTTGACTTGAGATATATTTTGTTGACTAAGATATTTTGGAGACATGGATATTTATGTGATGGCTCTATTATTTCTTATCACTTACACAACAAACAAAAACACAAGCCATTATTCATTTTCTTTCTCTCTCTCTTGAGTTGCTCTCAACACCTCATTCTCATGGCATCTTCTTCTTACTCTAGCTCCACCCAAACCCTCTCATGAGTTGAGAATCCTTGGGTGTCTTGAGACAAACTAATCCTTCATCACTCTCTACTTCATCTACGATATCTAGAGTAGCTATCTAGGTGCCCTAGTTGCTTCGGATATGAGGTTGGAGCTCGTTTCATAGACTCTCAGGTGGATCATCTTCGATGGAGGGAGACCGGAGATCAAGCTTGATCAAGGAAGCCCCTAGGAGCTTGGGATGATGGTTGAAGACCGAAGGACTCGGATCTATTCGGTATAACTATTCTAACTCCTTTGCATGTTTTGTTATCTAGGGCTTATGGGTAGATCCGGGTAATTGGTTGTGGTAGCGCCGAGTTTTATAAATTTTTGTTCCGCATTTGGTCACGGATTGATGGCCGGGGTGCTTGCATAACCCAACAGTCTCATGGTGATGAGTTCGAGCTGCCTCACTCTAGAATTGCAGGTTTCTCGCTGCACTTGTAAAGGTTTTAGGATGACCCACAGAGGAGTGCTTAAGTTATCGGATTCTAAGAAATGTCGGGTGACCCACTTATGATATTGAGTGTAGGTTGCCTCACTTCTAGAATTGGCGGGCAACTTGTCATACCCTTAGAGGTCTTGGTTCGATTTTGTATGAGCTATCAACACGATCGGGGAACGTTGTTTTTCGTATGCGGCTCAAACGAAAAACGAGGCTCCTAGCTTATCCTCTATTTCATCTTGTTTGTTGTTTATCGCATGCTTGTGATTTTTATTACTTTCTTGTGATATTGATATGTGTGTGTGTGTGTGTGTTAGATACTTCTATATGTTTTGCATCCGCACTAGCCCTATCCCCGCCATGCCGTAAGTTATGTAACCTTACAGTGAAGACCCGGGATCCCGTGGCCAATGCGGATGGCATATAAAGCATACTATTTTTGTTGTTTCTGTTGTGGCTAGAAACTAAAATGATGGGATCACATTATATGTTTAATACAAGGAAAACAAACCTAATTGATGTTGTCAGAACCAAATTTTAAAACTATATGGTTTTCTTCAAAACCATTCGTTTTAAAAGTGGAGCCTAAACCACTCCTTTTCAAAGCTACTCGAGTTCCTTCAATGATATCAAGTTCATTACATTCAAGGTTTTTACCAAAAATCATTCGTAGCCCTCCGTAATTTCATATTAGTATTGCTTAGTATTTGTGCTACGTTTCTCGACTTTTGCCGAAGCGTAGTGTTCGGTAGCTCCATAGTGCTTTTCTGCTGCATGGTGATGTGATTGGTTAGGACAGTTGTGTGACTTTGTTGACCTTTGCCATGGGTCACACGGGTTGGTCTAATGCAATCAAGGATAATGACGGGTTGAACTTGACTTGCGACTTATAATTTGTTGTTCTTTGCCAAGGTCATTGTTGGATATAGTGCCCTCAGAGTCAATTATTGGATCGCAGGTACGTGATTGCAATGATTGCGGAGGATCTATACCGGTAGGACAGTCTTACTCGAGATGATAGTATACTATTTGGTTTGCCTTTATCAGTCGTGTACAGGTTCAGGTGACTGATCACTGCTACACTTTGATAGAGCCCTTAGGATCTTGCTTTACTACCAACAGTATGATGGCGATCATATACGTGACAGTTGGGTGGTTTATAAGCATATCCTTAATTGTGGTCCCTAATCGTGGGAGTTTCGAGACAGGGCATCGATACTCCGGAGTAGACAAATGTATACAGTCGAGACCCCGACGAGGGGCGGTGGCCGGTCTCACAAGCCACTGGTGTCAGTTGGATCACCTAAGATGTATACAGGTGCTCATTGGGTTATGAGTACACCGGACAGGACTCGCCGGGAATCTGCTAGTTGGTATTATACATATCGTCAGTTAGCAGTTCCCTGGTGACATGTGTACAGGTTAGTTCATCGACCTGAGGTCGTCATTTGTCTTGTGTGAGTTCCCACTGTGCTTTGATTTCTACCCTACCACGGCTCAAAGGAGTCATGCAAATAGGTAGTTTTTGGGTACAGTCCCGAGCCACATGGAGGCACATGAGCGGATCGGCAGGGGATTCATCTCTCCCGGTATTGGGGGTGAGATCGTGCTGTGTCTAGGAGAGCCATTAAACAAAGCCCACGGCCGTGGCAGGAGATTTACTGGTAGGTACTCCAGTAGTATCTCAGGGTGTTATTAGGCTACACTCCGACACGACTTATACTGCTATTGGGGGTCTGACGTTACTAGCCCCCTAGGCAGGTATGCGATACTCATAGACGAACGGACCGGACTGTATATACATTGTCACTGTTAGGCTCAGTAGGGTTTCCGGATGAGTTCGCTCATCGGCCTCCCTTGAGGTCAGTCCATGGGCAGCCGTTACGCACAGCTAGTGCCGCTGACGGCTTGTGGTTAAACCCACTGCCAGGGTACTGACGAGTCATTAGAGTCCCCCACAGACAGTTTCCCAAGTTCGGACGAAACGTTGTAGAGGCCGTATGGTTTTATGGCAGGGTTCGGAAAATGCACGTGCGTTTACGCACGTGTCATATTTCGGGCAGATGATACTGGTCGGCTTTGGTTTAAGCCGGATCCGAGTATTATATTGAGTAGATATAATATCTTTGTCTCAGTTGCATTTGTATTCGGTCGTAATACAAATGCGGGTATGTTTATACTGTTACGGGGTTATCCTGATATTCGTTTCGGGATCGCTTTTGGAAGTTGCCAGTTTCCAGTTTTCTATCGCCCGTCTTTTAATATTCGGTTAAAGACGGATTTATCTTTTCTTGAGATGAGTGTGGAAGATTCTAGAAGTTTCTAGAAGAGGTGACTAGGTTAGAGTGGTGTTGATGTTTCATTGGGTGCATTTAATGATTCATTAATGCTAGGATGACTAGGTTAGTGAATCATTGTTTTGCATTTATTGTCTTAGTGAGTCATTGTTATGATAAGCTTTCTCTTGTTGTCACCTCTCCCTCTCCTACACTCACCCCCCTCCTATATGATAGCCGGCCCCTCCCCTCCTCTCAACTCACTCTCTCTCACTTGTTGATAAAAGGATTATGATAGTTTGGATTCATGAAAATTAACATATTCATATCTCATTTTCATATCGATCCAAATAGCAACTTCATTAACCGTTCGTCCATAGATTTGGAGGTAACGAGACAAAGTATTCTACTCATTCTCTACATCAATCTTGGTCGTCTCTTTTAGCAAACTTGACGACCGAGTTGCCTCGGGTCAGAGGCGGGAGCCCGTTTAAAGAATCGTTGACGTGGTGCCATATGGACGAGCAGATCGGAGATCGACGAGATCGGAGCAGCCGCAACGGAGCGTGGGATGATGGTTAAAGAACGAAGGACTCGGATCGTTCGGTATAACCTTTCTACTCTCTTTACAGTTTGTTAGTTTAGCAATAATGGCAGATCCGGGTTATAGTATACGATAGCGCCAGTTAAAAGTTTTTGTTCCGCCTTTGGCGTCTGTTAGACGGCCGGGGCGCTACCGTAGACTTACAGTGGTATCAGAGCCTCACCATTATGCTTTACTAACTTGTGCTAACGCGTTTGAAACATCGATCGGACCGTATATCAAAAACTACAATATTTCCATTCACAGTTTCTGTCGATTTTAAATCAAGTCCTAAAATTATTTTGCATATCACAGAAAGTTGTGCAGGGTTTTCTAAGCACGTGGTACAAATTTGGGCACGTGACTCAACAAGACCGTCGCGGAATCGCGGTCAAACCTAGGGTTTGACCGCGCATCCGCGGCCAGTATGTTGGATCAGTGATCCAAATTTATACAGTTGCTTGTCTTGGTTAAATTGTGGTTTTTGGTAATATTCTTTTGGGCCCAGTTTTTGTTACTGTACAACAGATGTTCGTGGAGCCCACTTCATGATATTTAGTCGATCGAAATTTAAACATGTTAGTTTACAGTACTTACATTATATCTCCGACCGTGAATGTCATTTGATCGGTAAACCGCATCTGATTGTTATAGTTCTTTTAGACGGGTTTGCGAACGTGACATTAGCGTCGATGTTCTGTGTTGTGCTGTGATGTTGCGGATTTGTCATGGTGGATAGCAGTGTGCAATGGTAGTGCAGTTTGGATTTATTTGTACATTTGATATTGCGGGGCAAGCGTCCAACATGTGGACTATCGTCACTGCCTGTTGTATAATATTCTTTTGGGGCACGACCGGGTTGAGGTCGATGTACCCGTTGTACATATTTTTCATTACTGTACTAGGTTTTACCCCGCGATGGGGTGCATGGATAGCCGGGTTCTGGGGGGCAACGGGTCCGCATCTCATGGCTTTGAGAGGCAGAGGGGCCTCACTCTAGAATTGGCAGACTATTCGCCGCACTTATAGGGGGTACAGGTTGACCCAAGGAGGGGTGCTCAAGTTACCGGATTCCGTGAAGTGTTGGGTGGTCCATTCACTTTGCTGTAGGGGGCTGCCTAGCTTCACGTTTTGGCGGGTAACTTGCCGCACCCGTAGGGGTCTAGGTTTCATTGCACAGGCTATCCACACGACCAGGGGAACGTCGGGTTTCAGCAGCGGCTCCGTGAAACCTGGGGATCCCAGATTATCTGTATTGTTCTGTGATACTTATTACTTTTCTGTAATGTTGCATATTATCACGCCCGGAGCGATTATCGTATATTGGTATATATACTATTAGATGTTGTATATATTTTGCACCCGCGTTAGTCCAGTCCCCGCTCTGTCGTTAGTTAAGTAACCTAATGGGTGATGACGGGACTCAGTGACGAATGCGGATGGCATATACGTACATATTTTCGTTCTTTTCTGGTGTGATTTATTGATGGGACCGCGTTGATATTGATCAATGCAAAGGAAAACAAACCTGTTTGGATGTTGTTGGAACAGTTTTAAAATGTGTTATTACAAAGACGTTTCCTTTTGTTTTGCATAGCGGTATTCGGTGTGAATATCCTGCACCTCATTCGACGAGGCAAGGGCCGATATCCCTTCACCGGGAATGACCCCTTGGGCAGAAGTTTGCGTCAGGGTAATAACTTCACTATAGTCGATTACAAGTTGCTTTGCATCGCGGTATTCAGTTGGAATATCCTGCACCTCATTCCACGAGGAAAGAGCCGAGATCCCTTCACCGGGAGTGACCTCTTCAGCAAAAGGTTTTCGCCACTATATTTTTATAAAAAGCTATCAGGTTCCTTCAACGAGATCAAGTTCATTACGTTAAAGGTTTTTTCGCCAAAAACCAGCCGTAGCCCTCCGTCGTTTCTTATGGATGGTCGGTAGTATTCAAGCTATGTTTGTTGGCCTTCGTCAAGGCATAGTGTTTGGTAGCTGCTGGGGTATTCATTTGTTGCATAGATAGATGAGTTGGTTTGGGACAGTCGTATTATCTTGTTGGCCTTCATCAAGGGTATGTACGGGTGGGTTCAAATTAACAAGATAATGACGGACAGAACTTGACATATGACTTATGATTTTTTGGCCTTCGTCAAGGTCATAAGAACATGGGGTAAAAATCATATCGGGAGTTTCTAAAGAAACTGAAACTTGCCAGGCATGCGCATACCTTCTGGAGTGTGATAACGTGAGTGGATTCCGTCACGTTATCATGCGATGAGAGTTGGATCCCGATTCCCACTGATGAGTTGGTTTACTCTTCGGGTGATCCCGATTGATTCTTCTTTTAGGTTTGGAGGAGAATTTGACAGGACAGTGGGAGGTTTCCGGATTAGATAAAGTGATAACCATTCTGATCTAGGTTAGAGTGCACGCAGAGTGTTTCTTTTCTCTCTCTTTGGCAGCGACCTTTGACCGACCCTAGACTATGACTCAGTAACCAAGTTGACCGAACCTTCTTAAAATACTGGCTTTTGGATTGTCTGAGTTGCATAAGTCATTGCCGCTCCTTCTTTTACCCTTTGCATTTCTCAGAACACCCCGTATTACTACGGACATCCACTTCCATTGGATAGATCCATCGTATGGTTATATACGAACTCGGAGGGATTTCTTCGAGGATGGATCAAGGTTCAGGAGAAAAGGAATTGGTTTATTCGGTTGTCTTTTATTATCACCTTCTCTCAGGTTGCGAGGGCTCCTTAGTTTAGGAGAGTACACCTATTACGCTTATTGGATAGTCTTATTCCAAACCATAGGCAAGTGCCAAAAGGTAGGGAATGAA
Source organism: Agapanthus africanus (assembly GCA_030015575.1). Lineage (NCBI taxonomy): Eukaryota > Viridiplantae > Streptophyta > Magnoliopsida > Asparagales > Amaryllidaceae > Agapanthus > Agapanthus africanus. Next base: position 793,170,287 of record JASDDO010000024.1, on the reverse strand, counting down.
GAAAACCAATTAGCCTAAGTAGGGTGTACAGAAGGAAATAACTAAAGACAAAATAAAAGGATTAGAAAGAGGGCAAAGTAAATTGCGACTGTTATCATTCACGACCAAACCGCGTACTTCATCGCCACTCCTATACCTTTGCTTTTTTTTCCCAGTTCGGGAGAAATAAGAATAAGGTATTATTCAGTTGTCTTTTATCATCACCTTCTCTCAAGTTGTGAGTACTCCTTGGTTTAGGAGGGTACACCTATTATGCTTACTGGATAGTCTTCTTCCAAACCATAGGCTGGTGCCGAACGGTAGGGAAGGAAGAAAACCATTTAGCCTAACGATGGTGTACAGAAGGTAACGACTAAAGACAAAATAAAGGGATTTGGTGATATGGCAAAGAAATATACGGTTATAGTCATGAATTGGATTATGGAAGAGGCATTACTAGGAATACCAGGATACCCCTACGAAACATTTTCATGTTTCAGTGCATTGTTAAAGGAAAATTGTTTTCCCGATTAGATACTTACTCCAAGGGTATGTATTTACCAGGTTTCATTCTCATATCTGTATGGTTTTACAGATGATGAGTGGGAGTAAGTTATTGGGAATTAGGTGATCATCCTCATTATATCGGAATTCGTTGTAATTGGTGATATTTGAGGAAATCGCCAGAGTACAGTTTTCAACCTACGATGCACAGGTTTTGAGTTATTCAACTCAGCGGACTTATACAGAGTATTGTATGCTGTCCAGTGTCCATCAGGATAAAGGGGTAGGTCCTCGTACTATATTCTGTTTACTTATGACTTCTCTAGTTTTTAGACAAGTGTTTCGTAGAAATACAAGGTTTAAGTTTTGAGAAGTTGTGGGTATAAGAATAAAGTAGAGAATCAGGTGTCACAAGTATCGGGATTCTTCAAAGAGATCGAAGATGTAGATTCTTGTGAATGGTATTCAGATGATAGTAATAGTTTTGAGAAACTTGTTTCTCTTTCGGGTTACTCATAATTGGATGGATTCCTAAGTTGAGTAATGCTGATTAGCCTCTTTCCATTAAGTTGATATGCACTGGAGACAGCTGCATGATTGAATCTGGTTCCAATTAAATAAGTGCCAAAGTTTCTATATTGGATATAGAATGGTTCATATCTTAACGATGTTAAGGTACGGGGAGTTGTCCAGCTTATGCTTAAAACCAGAATCTGGATAACTCAGGGCACGTTTCTGTAATGGCAGTTTGTGGGTTGGCCCGGGCTATGTCGAGGGTTGATTTTCTACCATCTGGAAGATCAATAGTGATATTATTCTTGACTCGCCACAAGTTTTAGTAAAATGGATTTTTTCAGAAAACAGTAGTGGGAGTATGGTAGAACTGGAAGTGATTCCAGAACCGCAAACGATTACGGAAAATTTAATAGGACCTAAACATTCAATCACGTTTGACATTCCAATAGCCACTCCGCAGATATGGTGGGTAACCTCAGACACCCGAGAGGTACTCCGGTAGCCTCAAGGACGGTGACAGGGAGGTTCTTGCTTACCCAGACTTGACACTACTGTTGTTCCAGACTATGAGACCAGGCAGGAGGATAAGTATAGCGTCGTTCTAAACTAGCTTTAGAAGTGCACGTATATATTATTCTGCCAGAGGGTTGTTGTGGTCAGTGGGAGCAGCGGAAGCATAGTTGGCAAGTAGCTTATGTCTATTTATAGACTAGAGCGGTTATAGCGGAGAAAGATCATCTAATTTTGATGTGACAGTCATGGGTTTGACTTCATCAGAATAGGGGATGGATCTGTTAAGAAGGTAGTAGGGTGTGATGTCTTGTATTTGGATGACATACACAGAGTAGGAAGTAAAATTCCTACACTACGATCGGTTGTACTGCGGTCGTCACACAGTTGTTTCTCCAGACAGGATATGGATATAATATCTGACATTCTGGTTTCTAGATCTATGGTTTTAGATCTAGATTTGGGTAGTTTCCCAATGTGGGTACTTTGACAGTATTCTGATAGTTTTTGGAATAGATGACCCCTGGCATGGTGGTGTACCTGCAGGTGATGGAGTCACCCTCTCTAAAGAAGTCTTACAGACTAAAGGGGAGAGGGATGTGCATGATTGGCAGATCACTTGCTTAGGCAATTGAGTCAATCGTGAGATGTCAAGTACCACACCAAATGTTGTTTTTGCACTAGATGCTATAAGTTTGTATTAATCCAATCCTGTAGAATCATAAGGAGGCAGTTTTAGAACATAAGTGGATGTTCAACGGATTTGATGACGGCAGCCTCCTTCGGGAGACGGTTATCATTCCAGGCTTCAAAGGTGACATGGTTGACAGAGTGATTGTCAGAGTTATAGTTTTCCCTCTGACGAGAGACAGTATTATGGACAGGTGGTCCAAGAGGATACTGTGGGAGGCATGGTGCCGGATACTGATTTGGTTCAGTGATCGATACAGTCTAAGAAGTTTGGATTTAGAGTTCATTTATGAACTAGGTCCCATCAGATATCCAAACATATTCTAAGACAGGTATTACTCAATTCGGGAGATAGCTTTCTCCGCGAACTTGAGATTAAGAGAGATATAGAAAGAAACATCAGGGCGGATCCACTCACTGAGGCTATTTCTCGAACACAATAGTTTTACAAATGGGCTTTGTGAAACTGATTAGTAGAGGAGTTGGATGTTCGGTTTCACACGGGCTGTGAGTAGTCGACATCGCAATAATTAGCCTTAAGTGCAAGTGGGAGATTGTTGGATATAGTGCCCTCATAGTCAATTATTGGATCGCAGGTACGTGATTGCAATGATTGCGGAGGACCTATACCGGTTAGGACAGTCTTACTCGAGATGATAGTATGCTATCTGGTTTGCCTTTATCAGTCGTGTACAGGTTCAGGTGACTGATCACTGCTACACTTTGATATAGCCCTTAGGATCTTGCTTTACTACCAACAGTATGATGGCGATCATATACGTGAGAGTTGGGTGGTTTATAAGCATATCCTTAATTGTGGTCCCTAGTCATGGGAGTTTCGAAACAGGGCATCGATACTCCGGAGTGGACTAGTGTATACAGTCGAGACCCCGACGAGGGGCGGTGCCCGGTCTCATAAGCCACTGGTGTCAGTTGGATCACCTAAGATGTATACAGGTGCTCATTGGGTTATGAGTACACCAGACAGGACTCGCCGGGAACCTGCTAGTTGGTATTATACATATCGTCAGATAGCAGTTCCCTGGTGACATGTGTACAGGTTAGTTCATCGACCTGAGGTCGTCATTTATCTCGTGTGAGTTCCCACTGTGCTTTGATTTCTACCCTACCACGGCTCAAAGGAGTCGTGCAAACAGGTAGTTTTTGGGTACAGTCCCGAGCCACATGGAAGCAGGTGAGCGGATCGGCAGGGGATTCGTCTCTCCCGGTATTGGGGGTGAGATCGTGCTGTGTCTAGGAGAGCCATTACACAAAGCCCACGGCCATGGCAGGAGATTTACTGGTAGATACTCCAGTAGTATCTCAGGGTGTTATTAGGCTACACTCCGACACGACTTATACTGCTATTGGGGGTCTGACGTTACTAGCCCCCTAGGCAGGTATGCGATACTCATAGACGAACAGACCAGACTGTATATACATTGTCACTGTTAGGCTCAGTAGGGTTTCCGGATGAGTTCGCTCATCGGCCTCCCTTGAGGTCAGTCCATAGGCAGCCGTTACGCACAGCTAGTGCCGCTGACGGCTTGTGGTTAAACCCACTGCCAGGGTACTAACGAGTCATTAGAGTCCCCCACAAACAGTTTCTCAAGTTCGGGCGAAACGTTGTAGAGGCCGTATGGTTTTATGGCAGGGTTCGGAAAATGCACGTGCGTTTAAGCACGTGTCATATTTCGGGCAGATGATACTGGTCGGCTTTGGTTTAAGCCGGATCCGAGTATTAAATTGAGTAGATATAATATCTTTGTCTCAGTTGCATTTGTATTCGGTCGTAATACAAATGCGGGTATGTTTATACTGTTACGGGGTTATCCTGAAATTCGTTTCAGGATCGCTTTTGGAAGTTGCCAGTTTCCAGTTTTCTATCGCCCGTCTTTTAACATTCGGTTAAAGACGGATTTATCTTTTCTTGAGATGAGTGTGGAAGGTTCTAGAAGTTTCTAGATGAGGTGACTAGGTTAGAGTGGTGTTGATGTTTCATTGGGTGCATTTAATGATTCATTAATGCTAGGATGACTAGGTTAGTGAATCATTGTTTTGCATTTATTATCTTAGTGAGTCATTGTTATGATAAGCTTTCTCTTGTTGTCACCTCCCCCTCTCCTACACTCACCCCCCTCCTATATGATGGCCGGCCCCTCCCCTCCTCTCAACTCACTCTCTCTCACTTGTTGATAAAAGGATTATGATAGTTTGGATTCATGAAAATTAACATATTCATATCTTATTTTCATATCGATCCAAATGGCAACTTCATTAACCGTTCGTCCATAGCTTTGGATGTAACAAGACAAAGTATTCTACTCATTCTCTATATCAATCTTGGTCGTCTCTTTTAGCAAACTTGACGACCGAGTTGCCTCGGGTCAGAGGCGGGAGCCCGTTTAAAGAATCGTTGACGTGGTGCCACCTGGACGAGCAGATCGGAGATCGACGAGATCGGAGCAGCCGCAACAGAGCGTGGGATGATGGTTAAAGAACGAAGGACTCGGATCGTTCGGTATAACCTTTCTACTCTCTTTACAGTTTCTTAGTTTAGCAATAATGGCAGATCCGGGTTATAGTATACGATAGCGCCAGTTAAAAGTTTTTGTTCCGCATTTGGCGTCTGTTAGACGGCCGGGGCGCTACCGTAGACTTACAGTCATAAGCCGCTTGGGGAAAAAACCATATCGGGAGTTTCAAATATAAGGGAAAATTGCCAAGTTTGCGCATACCTTCTGGAGTGTGGTGATTTTAGTCAGTTTCTATCAAAGTTATCACATAATGATAGTTTGGCCCCGATTCCTACTGATAAGTAGGTATTACTCCTGAGAGATTTTCACTTCACGACTTGCTAACCCATTAAGTGTTTAGAAAGGTGTTAACGGGGTTATGCCTTTATGGAAACATGGTTGAATATGATCCCGACTTGATAGATTTTCACTTCACGACTTGGTGAAAGTATGGAGAGCCTCCTTCAGAGTACCAACACTAACCTGACTGAATGGTTAGCAAACTTATAATGTGTATATGATCCCGACTAGTTCTCCTTTTAGGGTTTGAAGGAGAATTCGAGGAAACAATGGGAGTCATCCTGATTTGATAAAGTAATTAACCAATCTAATCTTGATAGAGTGCACGCAGAGTGTTTCTTTTCTCTTTCTCTCTGGTTTGCGACTATGACTGATCTTAAACTAAAACTCGTAAACCAAATTAACCGAACCTTTTTGCAAACTCTGGTTTTGAATTGTTATGATTCACGATAAAATCGCATATATCCCTGCCACTCCTCCTTTATCCTTTCCCTTCTCTAGAACACTTCGTATCACTGTGGATATCCATATTGCTTGGAATGGCCATCTCGTATAGTTATATACGAATTCGAAGAAATTTATTTCAGTTCGAGGATGGACACTAGTTCTGAAGAAATTGAATTTCATAATTCGGTTGTCTCCCTTTTTTTCACCTTCTCTCAAGCTGAGAGCTCCTTATATAAGGAGAGTACACCAGTTGCGCATGTTAGATAGTCTTCTTCCAAACCTTATGCTGGTGCTAAAAGGTAGGGAAGGAAAAAACCAACTAGCCCAAATATGGTGTACAGAAGGTAAGATGTAGAGACATATAAAGGGATTGAAGTGAGGGAAAAGAAAATTGCAACTACTGTCATAAATCTGGGCATTTGAAAAGGATTTACTAGGAATACTTAGCCACCCCTTGAAATATTATATGTTTCGGTTTTTCTGTATGGTTGTAATTGAAAACTGTTTCCCAATTAATTAAGACTCTTGGGTATGCATATACTGGATTGGGATATCACATCTGTATGTCGTTACAGAAGCTGAGGAGTAGAATATTGGGAAATAGTTGATTTGATCCTCAATATTGGAATTCGTAGCAATTGGTGATATTGGATTAAATCACATGGTTTTGCCTAACAGCAAATATTTGGTTTTGAATAATTATTGTTATGCACCAATTTTTAAAATAATATATCTGTATCTTTATTTTATAAAGTGGGATATAATTTTTGAAAATTGTGTCCTGGATATTTACCTTTATCATTTTAGGATAAGGTAAGGTGCATTAAATAACGGTATAGACGTTCTTAACAAAAATACAGTTCTCAACTCACAACACACGGAGTTTGAGTTAGTATACTCTTGGGACTTATACATGATAATGTATGTTGTACGGTGTCCTTTAGGACAAGGGGATGGTACTCTTACTTCATTTCGTTTTATCTATGATTTCTTTGGTTTTAGACACACATTCGTTGAAATACTGAGTCCAAAAATTTTGAGAAGTTCATAAGTATATGAATAAAGTAGAGAACCATACGTTGGAAGTATCAAGATTTTTCAAAGTGATAAAAAATGTAGATAGTTATGCTAGGTATTCCGTCATGGTAATATTGAGAATTTGATTCTCTCATAGGTTACTCATTCGTGGGTGCGCTCCTTGATGAGTAATGTTGTATGGCCTTTTTCCATTTGGGGATATTTACTGGACACAGTTGCATAACATTTTGAATCTGTTTCCATCTAAATTAGTGCCTTAGATTCTATATGGAAATAAAATGGTAGCATATCTTAAGATTATTAAGATATGGAGTTATTCTATTTTTTTGTTCAAAGGCAGAATCTGGATAAACTCAAGTCACGTTTCAGTAATGACAGTTTGTAGAGCTGGAAGTGATTCCAGAACCACAAACGGTTACCGAAGATTTAGTAGAACCTAAGAATTCAATTGGACCCAATAAATCTTAGCCACTCCGTTGATTTTAATAGGTAACCTCAGCCACCCAATAGGTACTTCGGTTTCCTTGTAGATGGCGACAGGGAGGTTTGCATCATGGTTATGATGGTCCTATTAGTTATCAGCTGGCTATTGGGAAGTGGTGACTTCCCGATGATGGCCAGATGCCAGACATCCAAGTTGGACTTCACGCACTCCAGCAAATTATGGAATTTGCTGGGTGCTCCTGAAGAGGTAAAACTCATTAAAAGTAAGTAGATCTTTCGATATCAGTATGGGTGGAAAGGTATTAAACAAATAAGGCTAGACTTATAATAAAGAGTTTTCATCAAATACCCGCTATGGATTGTGATGAAACTTTTTCTTCAATGTCTGTGATGAAGTTCATGTTATTTATATGTATGCCCTAGTGTAACGCCTTGAAAATTCGTTTAAGTTAATTTCGTGTTAATTAGCGATAATGCGTGTTTTTCATAAAATCTCGTTAATAGCTATTTCCACATAGACTGGAATAAATCTATTTTTAATTGTGAAAATATATAATTATATATATAATTGTGTTTTTTTTAATTAGCATTTAATTTATTGTTCACGTATTTATCAAAATTTCTTAACTATTGTTTTCTAAGCAAAAATTTTAGTTTAGCATGCACAATCCAATATTTACCCAAGGTTAATATTGTAGCATGCCTTTCATTTTAAATCTTTTGGTTCTCTAATTCCTTTTTAAAACCAAAACAAATAAAGAAAAATAGAAAAGAAATGGAAAAGGAGAGGCATGGGGCATTAATTAGGCATGGGAACCTTGACTTTTGCACTCACACCCTCTCTCTATCTCTCTCTCTCTCTCATTCCAGCAGCAGCCCCCTCCCCTTTCCTCTTCTTCTTCTTCTTCTCTTCATTCAAGCCTCATCTCCATTAAAAATCTCTCTTTTCATCACAAAACCTCATGTTAAACACTCCAAAACACTTCCTTGTTGGTTCTTGAGGCAAGTCTTTGCTTTTGAAGGCAAGGTCAGCAAATTTGAACCCTCCTAAGACCAACTTGAGGTATAAAGCTTACCTTAATTACCTTTTTGCTAAACTTTTAGTTTATTTAGCTTAAAGTAGTGTTTAAGTGGGATTTAGTGCTAATGATGTGGTTTAAGTGAAGATTAGGTCAAGTTAGGGTTATTATAGCTTGATTAGCTTAACTAAGTGTTGTTAGTGTCGTTTAATCCAACAAAGTCTTTTCACCTGGTTTCACTAAAACACCATATTGTATTAAATTAGTGTTAATTAGTGTTTTAGTTAAGATTTATGTTCGTTTTGGGTTCTGCTTTTAAACCAGATGCTTCAGGCAAAAGTTGCAATTACTGGAGCTTAGTTACTGGGCTAGGACCACACACCCGAAGCACGAGACCCCTATTCCCCTAAGTGGACGCAAATTTAAGTGTTCTAGCCGCAAATTGTGGCCAGAGGGTGGATCTGGGTGTCGGGTGATGGAGCTCCTTTTCGGGCCTCCGTCAGATGTTGTCTTCCGTTGATCTCGCGGTGAACTTAGCTGATTATTCTTCATTGCGTGTGGATCTCAATGGGTTTTTGGAGGAAGAGGTGAGGTGAGGAAGTTGTTGTCGAGTACCTGCAAAGAAGTCCCGGGGTGGTTTGGTACCATCAAGGACCCTCCGACGCTCAAGTTAGTGATGAGATCCGAGCAGAGTAACGGCTTAAAGGTGTAAAAAATGGCTTACTTAACCCCTCTGTGATGGGGTTTATATAGCGGTGGTGGCATGCAGCAGCAGGCGCGAGAATCTCGCCGGCAGTTACGCTCCCGACGTCACGCCCGCGTAAAGAGCGGATCGCCCGTTAATGGGGATCGTGATGGCGTGGAACGTGGGATGTTGCCGGCGGAGAATCTGCGCATGGTGAGATTTGCGGAGCGGCAGTTACGCCTGTGAGTGGTGGAGTTGGTCAGTCGGAGGGACCGAGGAAGATGGTCTCGGCGGGAGAGCTCGGGAACGAGCGAGAGGGCCGAGGTATCTTGGTCCTGCGGTAGCTCGGAGGCGAACTGAGAGACCGAGGAAGCCAATTTGCAAGGGCCCTGAGGTGAGCCAACTTTGTGCTTGTAGGTCGGGCCTGGTCGGCCCCTGTGGGCCCTCTCTTCTGAGTTCTGGGACACGTCATCTGCCACGTGTCCTGATCTGAAAGGTCACCAAAATTGAGCATCATCATTATCCCCCCACTCTTGTCCTGACCAGCTAGTGGGTCGGGTCAAGAGTGGACTGCCGGGCCTTCTGGGGTAAGCTCCCTCCTAAGGTTTCGTCGGGACGCGTCCCCGGACTGTCAGCTGTCTTTTCTGCCAGCTTATCGGGGCGAGATCTCTGCATTTAGGGAAGGTGTGCCGGTTTGAGCGTCCTGCCACTGAAGTGACGGTCCACGTGTCGAGCGCCAGTTGGCCGACGCGACGTGTGCAGACCCGTGGACTGATGGGGCGCAACCCAGTGTGGAGCGATCGGTCGTCAAGTTGATTTCGATCACTTGCCGAGTGTGCCAAGCGCTGCTGAGAAGGAGGCATCTCCATGGCCCCGAAGTCGAGGGGGGATTACTCAGACTTGGATAGACCTGATGTCTCTTGTTGGGGCTTCGGATCCGCTGCATGTGATGGGCTCAGTGGCCTCGTTATGAGGGCTACAAACCCGCAGCGTCTGTTGGGCAGGAGGATGCCTGCTGGGGATGACCGAGTAGGGAAGCTTCTCGGTTGATCTTGGCGAGGGTCTTGACTCCTGGCGTTGCGAGTAGGGAAGCTACCGGCCAGGGATAGTCAAGTCTGGAAGGACTTTGATCCTTGTCTTTGTTGGGTGGGAAGCTACCCGCCGGGATGCGCAGAGCAGGAAGGAACTCGGAGGCCTCGCGATGAGGGCTTCAGACCATCAGCGTCTGATGGGCAGGAGGATGCCCGCTGGGATGCACCGAGCAGGAAGGAAATCGGCGACCTCACGATGAGGGCTTGAGATCCTCAGCATCTGATGGGCAGGAGGATGCCCGCTGGGGATGCGCCGAGCAGGAAGGAACTCGGCGGCCTCGTGGTGAGGGCTTGAGATCCTCAGCGTCTGATGGGCAGGAGGGTGCCCGCTGGGGATGCGCCGAGCAGAAGGAACTCGGCGGCCTCGCGGTGAGGGCTTGAGATCCTCAGTGTCTGATGGGCAGGAGGATGTCCGCTGGGGATGCGCCGAGCAGGAAGGAACTCGGCGGCCTCACGATAAGGGCTTGAGATCCTCAGCATCTGATGGGCAGGAGGATGCCCGTTGGGGATGCGCCGATCAGGAAGGAACTCGGCGGCCTCACGATGAGGGCTTTGATCCTTGACGCTGGAGGGGCCATGAGAGGCCTGCGAAGGATGGCCAAGCAGGGTAGCTGCTCGGTGCCTCTTGGCGAGGGCTTTGATCCTTGACGCTGGAGGGTCCCTGAGAGGCCTGCGAAGGATGGCCGAGCAGGGTAGCTGCTCGGTGCCTCTTGGCGAGGGCATTAATCCTTGACGCTGGAGGGGCCCTGAGGGGCCTGCGAAGGATGGCCGAGCAGGGTAGCTGCTCGGTGCCTCTTGGTGAGGGCTTCGATCCTTAACGCTGGAGGGTCCCTGAGAGGCCTGCGAAGGATGGCCGAGCAGGGTAGCTGCTCGGTGCCTCTTGGCGAGGGCTTTCTGATCCCCGGCGTTGCGGTAGGGAAGCTACCTGCCGGGGATAGCCGAGCAAAGGATCCTCGGGCTCGACTGCCTCTGGGAGGACTTTCTGATCCTTTAGGATGGGGACCGAGCAGGGTTACTTCCCAGTGCCTCTTGGCGAGGACTTTGATCCCTGTCGGTTGTGGTAGGAAGCTACCAGCCGGGGATAGCCGAGCAAGGACCCGACTGCCTCTGGGAGGACTTTTGTTCTTGGTGCGGGAAGAGCTATAGGGCTGTAAGAAGCCTACCAAGGACCCTTGGCTGGGCAGGGTTACTGCCCGGTGCCTCTTGGCGAGGGCTTTTGTCCTGAAGGATAGCCGAGCGAGGGATCCTCGGGCTCGACTGCCTCTGGGAGGGCTTTCTGATCCATGGCGTTGCGGTAGGGAAGCTACCCGCCAGGGATAGCCGAGCGAGGGATCCTCGGGCTCGACTGCCTCTGGGAGGAATTTCTGATCCCTGGCGTTGCGGTAGGGAAGCTACCCGCCAGGGATAGCTGAGTGAGGGATCCTCGGGCTCGACTGCCTCTGGGAGGACTTTCTGATCCCTGGCGTTGCGGTAGGGAAGCTACCCGCCAGGGATAGCCGAGCGAGGGATCCTCGGGCTCGACTGCCTCTAGGAAGACTTTCTGATCCCTAGCGTTGCGGTAGGGAAGCTACCCGCCAGGGATAGCCGAGCGAGGGATCCTCGGGCTCGACTGCCTCTGGGAGGACTTTCTGATCCCTGGCGTTGCGGTAGGGAAGCTACCCGCCACGGATAGCCGAGCAGGATAGCTGCTGGGCTGCCTCTTAGTGAGGGCTTAGATCCTTGGGCGAGGTGGCCCTCGAGCCGCCGTGGCGAGCCCCCTCTGTGCGACCCCATTAAGGGAGGGGGTGTCGGTCTATTCGGCCGCGAGGGCGTTGATGACGGTCGCCGGAGGAGGTTCACCCGCGCCTCCGGTGAGGGGAAGGTGGCGGCTGGTATCTGGATCTTCAGGGTGATCGCTTGCCATGGGGATGGAGATCGGAAGGCCAACTTTGTTTTTTCTTGTGGAGTTTCGTTTCCCACAGACGGCGCCAACTGATGGAGCTCCTTTTCGGGCCTCCGTCAGATGTTGTCTTCCGTTGATCTCGCGGTGAACTTAGCTGATTATTCTTCGTTGCGTGTGGGTCTCAATGGGTTTTTGGAGGAAGAGGTGAGGTGAGGAAGTTGTTGCCGAGTACCTGCAAAGAAGTCCCGGGGTGGTTTGGTACCACCAAGGACCCTCCGACGCTCAAGTTAGTGATGAGATCCGAGCAAAGTAACGGCTTAAAGGTGTAAAAAATGGCTTACTTGACCCCTCTGTGATGGGGGTTTATATAGCGGTGGTGGCATGCAGCAGCAGGCGCGAGAATCTCGCCGGCAGTTACGCTCCCGACGTCACGCCCGCATAAAGAGCGGATCGCCCATTAATGGGGATCGTGATGGCGTGGAACGTGGGATGTTGCCGGCGGAGAATCTGCGCATGGCGAGATTTGCGGAGCGGCGGTTACGCCTGTAAGTGGTGGAGTTGGTCGGTCGGAGGGACCGAGGAAGATGGTCTCGGCGGGAGAGCTCGGGAACGAGCGAGAGGGCCGAGGTATCTTGGTCCTGCGGTAGCTCGGAGGCGAGCTGAGAGACCGAGGAGGCCAATTTGCAAGGGCCCTGAGGTGAGCCAGCTTTATGCTTGTAAGTCGGACCTGATCGGCCCCTGTGGGCCCTCTCTTCTGAGTTCTGGGACACGTCATCTGCCACGTGTCCTGATCTGAAAGGTCGCCAATATTGAGCATCATCATTCGGGGGTTCTTCTGTAGATGTCTGCTATATATTGTAGGTCTTTGGTACATGCAACTTTTCCTATTTCCACTCGTATCAAAATCTGGGACCATTTACCTTGTTTTTAGTACTTTTAGACTTGCGCGACACGTACGTTACGAATTTGGGTTTGGTGTTTGTTGTGTATCACAGCATGTCGGGGTGGTTTCAGACGTTAGCACACACGTTTTGGTGTTTCGAGTGCACACGCGTTAGCTTGCGACGCTGGTTTTCTCGTATGGTCTTGTTATCGCGTTTTGCAGGATTTTAGCCTTATGTGTGTTGCTTTGTGTAAATTCTAGGATCGGTCGCGGAGACATCGGACGCGGCGCGGAAAGAAAAGGCGGTGATTGGACCAGACTAGCGGAGGCGTTCCGGTGAGTAGATGTACACATCTACGGGGGAAATCGTATGGACGGCGCAAGACGCCCGATAATTAGAATTTCGTTTAGTACTTACACTTATGCATAGTTCCTAGTTAATCATCCCGTTGCATTGCATCATTTATCATATGTATATGTACTGTGATAGTACCTCATAGGACACTCGCACTATTACCATTGGTTTATGCTGCACGGGCACTATTCATGGGGACACGCGCACCTTGGTAATTGCTATGCCACGAACACTTTATAACTTGTTTAAATCCGAATCTTATCACTTGCGCAATTATGTTTAATAAACCTACATTTGATATATTTAATTCATCAGGACAGATATGTAGGATTGCTAGTCACATGCACATATCTTATTGCATCATCGTTCATGCATAATTTTCTAGTTCCGCATCGCATTTCATATTGTTAATATCATAGACATTCATGTATTATGATTTGTATCGAGGATTTCCGTATTTATGAGATTTATGGATTTGGAGAAACCGCAAGGATTTGAAAACATATTACCATTTTAAAATGTAAGTTGGGGTTTTCTCGTGATATGATGTATATATCGTCCACCATGAGATTTCTCGGTGCTTGAGCAGTATCATACACCCGATTCGAGGAGGAGGAGGAACCATTTGTGGGTGCATGGTGGACCCGGTGCGGTATCCCGGGACAAGATGGTCGCAGATGATGGCGTTGAGCCCGGCAGGGGAGTACTACCGACCGGTTATTTATGACGCGGCGAATATCCGGAGGATACCGACGTAGTCTTGAGTTATGATGATATGGGCCAGTCCGGATTGCCAGAGCCCGAGATCAGATTTATGGGCCAGTCCGGATTGCCGGAGCCCGGGATAATTGAGATATTCATATTTGGTGTCGATACTTGACACAGATTTATATTGATTTCATTGATGAAACTATAGATAAATTACAGAAGTTTAATAAGACAAGAATACAGATTCCCATGTTAATCATATTTAAATCTCGTGTTGTTTACTGCATTCATGTTGCATACATACTAGTGCATCGCATCATATTAGTATATGTAGGCTGTGACATCATTGTGTACATGCTTACGATAGCCTTATTAGATATTACTTATTACTCACGAGTTGGCAACTTACCCCCGTCGTGCCACAGTGTTTTACAGGTCTGACCCGTCAGCACAGTAGCGGCGGGCGCTCCTCCTCTTTTGCTCCTTTTGCTTGGACTCGCAACATTGTTCATAGGTGGGTTCTGGATTATTTTGTCTCCACCTTGTATCAGTATTGTATCTAGTGTACACCATCTACCGTATCTACCACTTGTATTATTGTATTTGTGACCTAGAGACGAGACAGTGAGATTTGTGTACATATATGTTGTTTCTCTGGGGTCGGGCTCACTTGAGCCGACATGATGCTTTATTAGTTTATGCCTTTATATGCTTATTTTGCACAGTGATGATTTATATTGCGTATGATTTTGAGTCCGCCTTTGGCGAAGAGCTAGCTCCCGATTGGGGATGCCTTATTTCATGTTATTCATATATTCCTGTTTTGTACCCGTTTGGGGCCAGTATTTACACAGAAGACTCTGCCGAAATTTTCGGAAAAATGGATGTTGCTTTTAAAAACCTTGATGTAACTTATTTGATTAAAATCGCTTTCAATAAATTGGTTTTCCTTCACTCTACTGTTTATTTGGTTTTGATTTCTGGGTTTTGGCTTACTTAGATTATGTAAGTGCACGGCGGCGCCCCGGCCGTCAACCCGACGGCCAAACGCGGAAACGGTGAATAACTTAAATTTTTTTTGTGGACTTGGCAAAACGGCACCACCGCGCACTAAAACCAGATCGGGCCATTAAACTAAATCTAGCTAACTACAAAGAGAAGAGATGTATACCATACGATCCGAGTCCTCCGGTCTTCATCTCCACTCCGATCTCCTCGCGGGATCTCCGTCCGTCTCCTCATCGTCGGAAAGGGCACCACGAAGCCGGGTACTTTTACGGGCTCCCACCTCAATACCGAGGCAACTCGGGCGCGAAGCTGGCGAATCGACGCGTCCAAGATTTGCTGTAGGAATATAGTGTAGAGTGTATGTCTCACTTTGGGGTTGGTTGCCATTTGTGGATGATGGAGGAAACAAGGATAAGAAAAATGGTGCTTGCATTTTTCTTGGCATGGAATGAGATCAAGAATGAAAACCTCTCTCAAAGATGAAGCTCTCTCTTCTTCTCTTTTCTTCTTCTCACTTTTCCTTCTCTCTTTTCTAAAATGAAAAACCCTCATCCATAGAAAAATGGTGGAGCAAGGATTATGAAGCAACAAGGGAGGTGAGTGTAGGAGAAAAGAAAGGGTGACCACAACCATAAACATAATCATCACAAAACTTTCCATCAACCTCAAATCCATCCTAATCACATAATTACATGAAAAGCAAAGATGCTTATCATATCAAACCTTATGCAATAAAACCCTCCACAATGTGTTATTTGCAAACTTGCAAATAACACCCTCCATCGGAAAAGTCCGGCCGGGAAAAAACAAAGGAAAACCGGCCGGAACGGAAAGCAAACTGGCAACTCCAGAAAACTGGTCCCGTAATAAATTACAGGAAAACCCCATACTGTGCATACACACCCGCATCTGTATTCCGTCCGGATACAAATGCAAAAAGACAAAATCTACACTGTACTAAACTAGGACCGGCTTAAAACAAAGCCGGCTAGTAATATCCGTCCGATCCTGATCCGTGCAATACCGCACGTATCTGATCGAACGCTGCCATATAACTATACGGCCACTAGTACAAAACCGTCCGATCCTGATCCGTGCAATACCGCACGTATCTGATCGGACCCTGCCATATCTCCATACGGCCTCTACAGCGTTTCGCCCGAAAGCTGAGTAACTGTAAGTGGGGGACTCTAAAGACTCGTCAACACCTTGGTTGTGGATTTAACCACTAGCACGTCAGAGGTATAAGCCAATACGTGACGGGCTACCAGGTACTGACCAAATGGGACGTCGATGAGGAAGCTCACCCCGACACCCAACTGAGCCTGTCAGTGACAATATCCGTGCAGTCCGGTCCGTTCGTCTATGAGTATCGCATGGCGGGCCTAGGGGGTTGGTAAAAGTCAGACCCCCAAAAGCGGTACAAGTCGTGTCGGAGTGTAGCCCAGAACACCCTGAGATACTACTGGAATACCTACCGGTAAATCTCCTTGCCTTGGCCAAGGACTTTGTGTAATGGCTCTCCTAGACACAGCACGACCTCACCCCCAATACCGGGAGAGACGAACCCCTGAAGATACGCTCACTGCCCCCATGTGGCTCGGGACTGTACCCAACTAAAACCTGTTTGCACGACTCCTTTGAGCCGTGGTAGGGTAGTAATCAAAGTACAGTGGGAACTCACACGAGACAAATGACGATCCCCAGGTCGATGAACTAACCTGCACACATGTCACCAGGGAACTGCCATCTGACGTCTGGTATATGACCAACTAGCATGTTCCCGGCGAGTCCTGTCCGGTGTACTCATAACCCAATGAGCACCTGTATACATCTTAGGTGATCCAACTGACACCAGTGGCTTGTGAGACCGGCCACCGCCCCTCGTCGGGGTCTCGACTGTATACACTAGTCTACTAATGGAGTATCGATGCCCGGTCTCGAAACTCCCACGACTAGGGACCTTTTAAGGATATGCTTGTAGACCCCCAGCTCCCACTTATATGATCGCCCTCATACTGCTGGTGGTCAAGCAAGAATCCTAGGGGCTCTATCAACGTGTAATAGCGACGTGTCAGGTCACCTAAAACAGTACACGATGATAAAGGTAAACCAGATAGCATACTATCATCTCGAGTAAGACTGTCCTACCGGGATAGGTCCTCCCTCAATCATTACAATCACGTACCTGTGACCTAATAATTGACTCTGAGGGCACTATCTCCAACAATCTCCCACTTGCACTCAAGGCTAATTATTGCGATGTCGCCTACTCACAGCCCGTGTGATACCGAACATCCAACTCCTCTACTAGTCAGTCTCACAAAGCTCGTTTGCGGAACTATTGCGTTCGAGAAATAGCCTCAGTGAGTGGATCCGCTTAGTTGTTTCTTTCTATGTCTCTCTCAAACTCTCAAGTTCGCGGAGAAAACCATCTCCCGAAAAGAGCAATACCTGTCTTAGAATGTGTCTGGATGTCTGATGGGACATAGCTCATAAATGAACTCCAAATCCAAACTTCTTAGACTGTATCGTTAACTGAACTTAATCAGTAACCTGCGCGCCATGCCTCCCTCAGTATTGCCTTGGACCACCTGTCCAAAATACTGCCCCTCATCAGAAGGAAAACTATAACTCTGACAACCTCCTTGTCGTCCATGTCACCTTAGAAGCCTGGAATGATAACTGTCTCCCGAATGAGGCTGTCGTTATCATATCCCTAGAACATCCTCTTATGTTCTAAAACTGCTTCCGACTGTTCCTCCAGGATTGGATCAATATCAACTTATTGCATTTCGTGCAAGAACAACATCTGGTGTGGTACTTGACATCTCACGATTGACTCAATTGCCTGAGCAAGTGATCTGCCAATCATGCACGTCCCTCTCCCCTTTAGTCTGTAAGACACCTTTGGAGAGGGTGACTCCATCTTCTGCAGGTACACTACCGTGCATGGAGTCGTCCATCCTAAATACTCTTAGAATGCTGTCAAGTACCCTGATTGGGAAACCACCCAAATCTAGATCTAAAAACATAGATCCAGTAACCTGTATGTCTGATATAAAATCCATTTCCTTTGTGGAGAAACCACTGTGTGACGACCAAAGTATAACCGATCGTAGCATAGGAATATCACTTCCTACTAACTTCTCAACAGATCCATCCCCTATTCTGATGACGTCAAACCTATGACTGTCTCATCAGAAATAGATGATCTATCTCCGCTATATCTGCTATAGTCTATAAATAGACATGAGCCTGATGTCCACCAATGCTTCCGCTGCTCCCACTGACTACGACAACCCTCTGGCAGAGTCATATAGACGTGCACTTCTAAAGCTAGTTTAGAACGACGCTATACTCATCCTCCTGCCGGGTCTCGCAGTCTGGAACAACAACAATGGCAAGTGTGGGTAAACAAGAACTTCCCTGTCACCGTCCTTGAGGTTACCGGAGTACCTCTCGGGTGCCTGAAGTTACCCACCTTATCTGCGGAGTGGCCAATGGAATGTCAAACCAGATTGAATCTTTAGGTTCCTTATCAAATCTTCAGTAATCGTTTGTGGTTCTGGAATCACTTCCAGTTCTACCATACTCCCACTACTGTTTTCTGAAAAAATCCATTTTTATTAAAACTGTGGCGAGTCTAGAACAATATCGCTATTGTTCATCCAGATGGTAGAAAGTCAACCCTCTTCATAGCTTGGGTCAACCCACAAACAGCCATTACAGAAACGTGCCTTGAGTTGTCCAGTGTCTGGTTTTAATCATAAACCGGACAACTCCCCGTACCTTAACATCGTTAAGATATGAACTGTTCTATATCCCATATAGGAGCAGAGGCACTGATTTAATTGAACCAGATCCAAATCATGCAACTGTCTCCAGTGCATGTCAACTAAATAGAAGGAGGCCAGATCAGCGTTACTCAACTTAGGAATACTTCCAATTATGAGTAACCTGAAAGAGAAGCAATTTCTCTTAATCATTACTATCAACTGAACACCATACACAAGTATCTACATCTTCGATCTCTTTGAAAAATCCCGATACTTGCTATACCTGGTTCTCTACTCTATTCAAATACATATAACTTCTCCAAATTCGGACCCTGTGTTTCCACGAAACACCTGTCTAAAAATTAGAGGAGTCATAAGTAAACCGAATATAGTACGAGGACCATCCCCTCTGTCCAGATGGACTCTGGACAACATACAATACTCTGTAAAAGTCCCTTGAGTCTGATTACTCATTCACTGTGTGTCGTAGGTTGAAAACTGTACTTATGGTTAAGAAGAATTACACCGCTGTTTAATGCTCCTTACCTAACCATCCACTGATATAGGTAAATGTCGTAGACATAATTTCAGAAAGGTATATCTCACTCTATGAAAATAGACGTACAGATATATCAATTTGAAATTGGTGCATAACAGCGGATATTCAAAACCAAATATTTGCCGACCGGCAAACAACCCAGGTGATTTCCTCAAATATCACCGATTACAACGAATCCCGATATAATGAGGATAATCACCCAATTCCCAATAACTTACTCCCACTCATCATCTGTAAAACCATACAGATGTGAGAATCGTATCTGGTAAATACATACACTGGAGTAAGTATCTAATCGGGAAATCAGTTTTCTATTAACAGTACACAGTGAAACTGAAACATTGAAATGTTTCGATGGGGTATCCTGGTATTCCTAGTAATGCCTCTTCCAGATTCACGACTGTAACCGTATAGTTCTTTGCCACCTCTCCAAATCCCTTCATATGTCTTTAGTCTTTACCTTCTGCACACCCCTTTAGGCCAAATGGTTTTCTTCCTTCCCTACCGTTCGGCACCAGCCTATGGTTTGGAAGAAGACTATCCAATAAGCATAATGGGTGTACTGTCCCAATCCTAGGAACACTCGCAACACGAGAGAAGGTGAAGATAAAAGACACATGAATGTACTTTATTCCTATTTCTCCTGAACCAGGATCCATCCCCGAACTGGAACAAGTTCCTTTCGAGTTCGTATATAACCATACGATGGAATATCCAAATAAACTGTGGATTTTCGTAGTGATACGGAGTGTCCTGGAGAAATACAAAGGTGATGTGGGAGTGGTAACGAAATATTTGGTTTGGTCGTGAATATCTGTTGCAATTTACTTTGCCCTCCTACTAATCCCTTGCTTTGTCTGAACTTAATACCTTCTGCACACCATCGTTATGCTAATTGGTTTTCTTCATTCCCTACCGGTCGGCACCAGCCTAAGGTTTGGAAGAAGACAATCCAATTTGCGTAATAGGTGTACTACCCCTAAACCAAAGAGTACTCGTAACCTGAGAGAGGGTAAAAGGAAAAGACAACTGAATAATCCTATCCGTTTTCTCCAGAACCGGAAACCATCCTCGAATCCCTTCGAGTTCGTATCTAACCATACGATGGTTTTGTCCAATGGAAGTGGACGTTCGCAGTAATACGGGGTGTCCTGGAGAAAAGGGTAAAAGTAGGAGTGGCAATGAGGTCTGCAACTCTGACAATCCAAAAGCCAGTGTTAAGTAAGTTCGGTCAACTTGGTCACGGAGTCATAGTCTAGGGTCGGGTCAATGGTCGCTGCCAGAGAGAGAGAAAAGAAACACTCAGCGTGCACTCTAACCTAGATCAGAATGGTTACCAATTTATCTAATCTGGAAACCTCCCACTGTACCTCAAACTCTCCTCCAAACCTGAAAGAAGAATTAGTCGGGGTGACCCGAGGAGTAAACCAACTCATCAGTAGGAATCGGGATCCAACTATCATCGTATGACAACATGACGGAATCCGCTCACGGTATCACACTCCAGAAGGTATGCGCATATCTGGCAAGTTTCAGTTCTTTTGAAACTCCCGATGTGATTTCTGCCCCATGCTCTTATGACCTTGACTAAGGCCAACAAATCATAAGTCACATGTCAAGTTCTACCCGTCATTGTCCAGGTTGATTTGAACCCACCCGTACAAGCCCTTGACTAAGGCCAACAAGGCTATACGACTGTCCCAAACCAACGCATCTATCTATGCAGCATATGAATACCCAATAGCTACCAAACACTGTGCCTTGACTAAGGCCAACAAACACAGCTTGAATACTATTGACTACCCATATGAAACGACGGAGGGCTACGAATGGTTTCTGGCGAAAACCTTTAACGTAGTGAACTTGATATCGTTGAAGGAACTGATAGCTTTTTAGAAAATATAGTGACGACAACCTTTGCTAAAGAGGTCACTCCCGGTGAAGGGATCTCGGCTCTTTCCCCGTAGAATGAGGTGCAGGATATTCCAACTGAATACCACGGTGCAAAGCAAAAGCAATCGGCTATAGTGAAGTTAATGCCCTGACGTAAACTTTTGTCCAAGGGGTCACTCCCGGTGAAGGGATCTCGGCCCTTGCCTCGTCGACTGAGGAGCAGGATATTCCAAATGAATACCACGATGCAAAACAAAAGTGAACGTCCTTGCAATAACAGCTTTTTGAAAAGTGTTCCAACAACATCATATTAGGTTTGTTTTAACTTGCATTGATCCGAATCAATGAAGTCCCATCAATTGATCACACCACAAAGAACGAAAATATACTGATGTACGTATATGCCATCCGCATTCGCCACTGGGTCCCGTCATTACCCGTTAGGTTAGTTAACTAACGACAGAGCGGGGACTGGACTAGCGCGGATGCAAAACATATACAACATCTACTAATATATATACCAATATATTATATTCGCTCAAGGCGTGAATAAAATGCAACATCACAGAGAATGAACAGTATCACAGAACAATACAGATATCTGGGATCCCCGGGTTTCACAGAGCCACTACTGAAACCCGACGTTCCCCTGGTCGTGTGGATAGCCTGTGCAATGAAAACCTAGACCCCTACGGGCGCGGCAAGTCACCCGCCAAAACCTGAAGCGAGGCAGCCCCCTTCAGCACCGTGAATGGACCACCCAGCACTTCACGGAATCCGGTAACTTGGGCACCCCTCCTGGGTCAACCTGTACCCCCTACGAGTGCGGCGAATAGCCCGCCAATTCCAGACTGAAGCCCCTCCGTCTCAATGCCCTGAGATGCGGGCCCGTTGCCCTCTAGAACCCGGCTATCCGTGCACCCCTCCACGGGGTAACCCTAGTACAGAAAGTAAAATATACATACACTGGGTACATCGACCGCAACCAGGTCGTGCCCCAAAATAATAATACAAACTGGCAGTGACGGCAGTCCACATGTCGGACGCTCGCCCCGCAATATCAAATGTACATAATACAACAGCACAGTACTAGTATTGCATCCAGGCTATCCCCCACGACCGATCCGCAACAACACAGCAAATACATAGAACATCAACGTGAAAGTCACGTTCGCAAATCCGTCTAACCGGGCTATAGCAGTTAGACCGGATTTACCGATCAAGTGACATTCACGGTCGCAGATATAATGTAAATACTGTGAAAAATGTGTTTAAAATTTTTCGATTGATCAAACAATTAACAAGTGGGCCCCAAAGAAAACTGTAGCACTCACAGAAATAATTGGCCCAAATTTAATATTCCAAAACCCATATTTTAAGCCCAAAAGGCCTCTGTAAAAAATTGGTGAAGTGACGTGAATAGTGCGCGGCGGAAGGGCCGCACAAATGGGGTTTTCGCGGCGGTTCCGCGCTCCAACTGTGGAGTTACTTCGTCAAATTTTTACAGAACTCTTAGATTTTCCAGTACATCAATATTTTACAACCTGAAAAAATTTTGGACTTCAAAAAATTTCGACAGAAACTGATGTGAAGGGAAAAATACGGTTTTTGGAATTTTGGTCGATCGGAACTTAAAAACACATTAAACCAAGCTAGACGAAGTTAATGGCGAGGCTCTGATACCACTGTAAGTGCACGGCGGCGCCCCGGCCGTCAACCCGACGGCCAAACGCGGAAACGGTGAATAACTTAAATTTTTTTTGCGGACTTGGCAAAACGGCACCACCGCGCACTAAAACCGGATCGGGCCATTAAACTAAATCTAGCTAACTACAAAGAGAAGAGATGTATACCATACGATCCGAGTCCTCCGGTCTTCATCTCCACTCCGATCTCCTCGCGGGATCTCCGTCCGTCTCCTCATCGTCGGAAAGGGCACCACGAAGCCGGGTACTTTTACGGGCTCCCACCTCAATACCGAGGCAACTCGGGCGCGAAGCTGGCGAATCGACGCGTCCAAGATTTGCTGTAGGAATATAGTGTAGAGTGTATGTCTCACTTTGGGGTTGGTTGCCATTTGTGGATGATGGAGGAAACAAGGATAAGAAAAATGGTGCTTGCATTTTTCTTGGCATGGAATGAGATCAAGAATGAAAACCTCTCTCAAAGATGAAGCTCTCTCTTCTTCTCTTTTCTTCTTCTCACTTTTCCTTCTCTCTTTTCTAAAATGAAAAACCCTCATCCATAGAAAAATGGTGGAGCAAGGATTATGAAGCAACAAGGGAGGTGAGTGTAGGAGAAAAGAAAGGGTGACCACAACCATAAACATAATCATCACAAAACTTTCCATCAACCTCAAATCCATCCTAATCACATAATTACATGAAAAGCAAAGATGCTTATCATATCAAACCTTATGCAATAAAACCCTCCACAATGTGTTATTTGCAAACTTGCAAATAACACCCTCCATCGGAAAAGTCCGGCCGGGAAAGAACAAAGGAAAACCGGCCGGAACGGAAAGCAAACTGGCAACTCCAGAAAACTGGTCCCGTAATAAATTACAGGAAAACCCCATACTGTGCATACACACCCGCATCTGTATTCCGTCCGGATACAAATGCAAAAAGACAAAATCTACACTGTACTAAACTAGGACCGGCTTAAAACAAAGCCGGCTAGTAATATCCGTCCGATCCTGATCCGTGCAATACCGCACGTATCTGATCGAACGCTGCCATATAACTATACGGCCACTAGTACAAAACCGTCCGATCCTGATCCGTGCAATACCGCACGTATCTGATCGGACCCTGCCATATCTCCATACGGCCTCTACAGCGTTTCGCCCGAAAGCTGAGTAACTGTAAGTGGGGGACTCTAAAGACTCGTCAACACCTTGGTTGTGGATTTAACCACTAGCACGTCAGAGGTATAAGCCAATACGTGACGGGCTACCAGGTACTGACCAAATGGGACGTCGATGAGGAAGCTCACCCCGACACCCAACTGAGCCTGTCAGTGACAATATCCGTGCAGTCCGGTCCGTTCGTCTATGAGTATCGCATGGCGGGCCTAGGGGGTTGGTAAAAGTCAGACCCCCAAAAGCGGTACAAGTCGTGTCGGAGTGTAGCCCAGAACACCCTGAGATACTACTGGAATACCTACCAGTAAATCTCCTTGCCTTGGCCAAGGACTTTGTGTAATGGCTCTCCTAGACACAGCACGACCTCACCCCCAATACCGGGAGAGACGAACCCCTGAAGATACGCTCACTGCCCCCATGTGGCTCGGGACTGTACCCAACTAAAACCTGTTTGCACGACTCCTTTGAGCCGTGGTAGGGTAGTAATCAAAGTACAGTGGGAACTCACACGAGACAAATGACGATCCCCAGGTCGATGAACTAACCTGCACACATGTCACCAGGGAACTGCCATCTGACGTCTGGTATATGACCAACTAGCATGTTCCCGGCGAGTCCTGTCCGGTGTACTCATAACCCAATGAGCACCTGTATACATCTTAGGTGATCCAACTGACACCAGTGGCTTGTGAGACCGGCCACCGCCCCTCGTCGGGGTCTCGACTGTATACACTAGTCTACTAATGGAGTATCGATGCCCGGTCTCGAAACTCCCACGACTAGGGACCTTTTAAGGATATGCTTGTAGACCCCCAGCTCCCACTTATATGATCGCCCTCATACTGCTGGTGGTCAAGCAAGAATCCTAGGGGCTCTATCAACGTGTAATAGCGACGTGTCAGGTCACCTAAAACAGTACACGATGATAAAGGTAAACCAGATAGCATACTATCATCTCGAGTAAGACTGTCCTACCGGGATAGGTCCTCCCTCAATCATTACAATCACGTACCTGTGACCTAATAATTGACTCTGAGGGCACTATCTCCAACAGATTACGCACGCCTCGAGACGTTTCGTAATTTAAGTGCCAGTCACGCTCCGTACTTTTCGGGTCGTGACAAAGTTGGTATCAGAGCGTTAGGTTTTACCTTTCTGAGTATAGGATGACCCTTGGTAGAAGGAGTAGGTGACTTAAGCAGAGTGACGTAGCGTGTGTATGTTCCGCGGCATACTTACGATACGGTACTCCGCCTAAGTGACCTTAGCATATAAATTGCTTGCAATTCCTTTTTCGATTCCTTATATCCTATGATACCATTGCACTGTTCTTATCCTGTTTCCTATACCAGCCACTATGCCGCCGAAGGCTACGAGGGCTCAGAGGGTTGCCGCCAGAGATAAGATTCGAGCGGGCTCGTCCGAGACGAGGACCGATCAGGACGGCGTGCCTACCCCTCAGAGACAGATTGATCCACCTTCCCCAGGCCGCATTGACAGGCTAGAGTCAGGTATGCAGGAGTTACGTCAGATGATGGGATCTTTAGTCGAAGCCAGTCGGGCACAGAGATCTGAGGATGTACCTACCACTACACAGACCACGATTGTACCTGCTGCCCAGAAAGTTGTTCCTGCTGCTACCGAAACCATTCCCGTATCATTGCAGGAGTTTATGAGGCTGAGACCTCCAGTCTTTACCGGCACAAATGCAGCGGAGGATCCGCAGACATTCCTCAACAGGTTGTGCCACGCCCCGCTTCCCAGTATACGGGCAGAAGATGCGACGAGGCCGCTACGTATTTACTGTGAAGTAAATACGCTAAACGTATCTAAGCAATATAAAAGTAAATGCATAAGAGACAAGATGTAATAAAACAGCAACTTTATTTATTCACATTTTTTTGCACAATTCATGGAAAGTAAATACATCTGGTAGAAAGCAATGCCTAAACAGTGGCATAACAGTAAAGGAAAAGTACTGAAATAAAAAGTGTACAATGAACTAGAGCTCGGGGTCTTCACTGAAATGGTCCAAGTCTTCAGCTGTGGGCTCGATCTCTGACGTGTCCAGATCACCTGACGACATTTAAAGAAGAAAGAAAGAGAATGTCGTCAGCGAACAAATCGCTCGGTAAGTCCCAAAGATAAGAGAGAAAGAGAATAGATAGAAAGAGAGAGTGTGTAGCTTTTAAAGTTGTATTATATTGTTATAATGTTGTGTTAACGTTGTTATTTGTAGCTTGGTACAGAAGATACCAGTGTATACGAGAGGAATCCCACTTACACCGGAGACTTTGGTAACCCGTAGTACAAGGCTCCGTCGATAATACCACGGAACAACGGTATGGATGTAATTACGTCTTAAGTGACCACCTCGTGCCACTTTTAACATATTCCGTACCAGTCTACCCCTTAAACCCCGTGTTATCTTGATTGTATTGTTGTATTATATTGTAAACTGTATAGATTGTATGTTTGGATGACTGACCGAAACCATGATATCAGTAAATGGATGTAACTGGAGAATCATGTATGTAACTGTAGAATCATGGATTTAACTGTATAATCATGTAAATGGAATGTATATCCATGATTCGGTTCAGTCAAGTTGATAGATTGAATATATTGAATATATGGAATAAATGGATTCATGGATTCATGTTGAATTGTGATATTGTAAATTGTAGATTGTAGATTGTAGATTGTAGATTGTACTTGAATCATATTCAAGTCATATTATAACGAGACTCAATCTGAGTCAGACAATTAGAAAAGTAAATTGAAGCCCTGATTGTTTTGATGTTATCGGTAACCGCTGCACATGGACGGTGGGATTTGTGTCTTTTTCAAAGACGATTACCGTGTTGATAACACCGTTTGTTAAGTTGTCTACCTTAGATAGGCAAGCACCCATATCTCCGGCTCCCTGAGGCTCAAGAGACTGGTCCCGCTTAAACCTATATTTACTAGGGTCCTTAGGGTAATTTATAGAACTTCAGGGGGTTTTATGTAAAAATACTTTTATATACTTTTCAAAATACACCCCAAGTATTTATTATTCGTCTTTAGAGTTGTAATGAATGTAGATTTTATATTTGTGACAATTCTAGTGAGAATATCCTAAATTCATAATAAAAGGTATTTATTTG
This sequence comes from Agapanthus africanus, assembly GCA_030015575.1. Lineage (NCBI taxonomy): Eukaryota > Viridiplantae > Streptophyta > Magnoliopsida > Asparagales > Amaryllidaceae > Agapanthus > Agapanthus africanus. The sequence continues at coordinate 793,143,466 of JASDDO010000024.1, read as the reverse complement.
CAATATTGATTTGTATGGAATTCATGGTATTTTAGTGTAAAATGATCCTTGTGACATTTTTAGAAAAAAATGGAATATTTATAATAATTCAAAATTGATATTTTTATATGAAAATAATTTTTTGTATATATCTATAATATTCTAGAAATCTCGTTTTCTTAAGATGTCGTAATTTAAATCTTTCGAGACCGAATGCTTCTTGCGAAGGTCTGAATCTCGCACTACTAAGCCCGAGAATGTGCGATAATCCGCACCATCCCAAACGGGTTCCCTAAAATGGGTTGTAGCGGCGCTTTGCAAAGATTGTATAAATACTAAATCCTTTAGAAAACGGTTTTATTAAGTAAATGATATTTATATGAAAATGTGTCGTTTTCCCGTATTCTATGTTCCCAAGGGTATTGTGGTATGTTGCATATGAGTGTGTGGGGAGATAGGTCGTTACCTCTGTAAGCCCGCGGGGGCGCCCCGGCCGTCGATCCGACGCCGGAAATGCGGAAAACAAAAACTTTGCGAACTTTGCAAAACGGCACCGCCGCGGACTTTTCACCCGGATCGGGCCATTAACCTAGCTAGCTAGCAAAATAGAAAAGAGTAGAGATGCTATACCAAGCGATCCGTGTCCTTCGGTCTTCGTCTCCACTCCGATCTCATGCGGAATCTTCGTCACCTCCTCGCTCGTCGGAAAGGGCACCACGTAGCCGGAATCTTTTACGGGCTCCCGCCTCTTGACCGAGGCAACTCGGGCGCGAAGTTGGCTAGCCGGCGCGTCCAAGGCTTGCTATAGAAATAGTGTAGAAGCTTGTCTCCTTGGGGTTTCATGAAGTTGCCATGATGGAGGGATTTGAGGAGGAGAATGAATGAAGGAGAGAAGCTTGGGATTTTGCAAGCATAAAAGCATGAAATGAGATGAAGAATAAAATTATCACCAATCAACCTCTCTCTTTTTTTTTTTTCAAACAAGTGGCCGGCCCACCCAAAGAAAGAATGAGATTGGAGAGAGAAAAAAGCAAGAAAGAATATATCAACAATATGGAAAATGGTCACACTCATTTCTCATTTCAATCCCTTCACAACCTATCACAAGAAAAGCAAGTGATGAGATTAAAAAAGAATCTCATCATGAAGCAAGTCTCATCATGCCACAAATAAGCAAGAAAGCCCCTCCACTAAGTGTTAATTGCAAACTTGCAATTAACACCCTCCATCATGAAAGTCCGACCGAGAAGGAATGAAGGAAAATCGGCCGGAACGGAATGCAAACTGGCAACTTCAGAAAACCGATCCCGTAATAAATTACAGGAAAACCCCACTACTGCAAATACATGCCCGCATTTGTATTCGCACTGGACACAAATGCAAAGAGACAAAACTACACTATCTTATACTAGGATCCGGCTTAAGCCAAAGCCGGCTAGTAAAAACTGTCCGATCACGATCCGTGCAATACCGCACGTATCTGATCGAACCCTGCCATATCTCCATACGGCCTCTACAGCGTTTCGCCCGAAACTTGAGTAACTGTCTGTGTGGTGGACTCTAAAGACTCGGCAATACTGTGGCTGTGGATTTAACCACTAGCACGTCAGAGGTATAAGCCAATACGTGACGGGCCACCAGGTATTGACCATAAGGGACGTCGATGAGCGAACTCATCCTGACACCCTACTGAGCCTGTCAGTGACAATATCCGTACAGTCCGGTCCGTTCGTCTATGAGCATCGCATGGCGGGCCTAGGGGGTTGGTAAAAGTCAGACCCCCAAAAGCGGTACAAGTCGTGTCGGAGTGTAGCCCAGAACACCCTGAGATACTACTGGAATACCTACCAGCAAATCTCCTGCCTTGGCCAAGGACTTTTCATGTTCTGGCTCTCCTAGACACAGCACGACCTCACCCCCAATACCGGGAGAGACGAACCCCTGCAGATCCGCTCACTGCCTCCATGTGGCTCGGGACTGTACCCAACTAAAACCTGTTTGCACGACTCCTTTGAGCCGTGGTAGGGTAGTAATCAAAGTACAGTGGGAACTCACACGAGACAAATGACGATCCCAGGTCGATGAACTAACCTGTACACATGTCACCTGGGAACTGCTATCTGACGTCTGGTATATGCCCAACTAGCAGGTTCCCGGCGAGTCCTGTCCGGTGTACTCATAACCCAATGAGCACCTGTATACATCTTAGGTGAACCAACTGACACCAGTGGCTTGTGAGACCGGCCACCGCCCCTCGTCGGGGTCTCGACTGTATACACTAGTCTACTCTGGAGAAACGATGCCCTGTCTCGAATCTCCCACGACTAGGGACCTTTTAAGGATATGCTTGTAGACTCCCAGCTCCCACTTATATGATCGCCCTCATACTGCTGGTGGTCAAGCAAGAATCCAAGGGGCTTTATCAACGTGTAATAGCGACTCGAAAGGTCACCTAAAGCAGTACACGATGATAAAGATAAACCAGATAGCATACTATCATCTCGAGTAAGACTGTCCTACCGGGATAGGTCCTCCCCTCAATCATTGCAATCACGTGCCTGTGACCCAATAATTGACTCTGAGGGCACCATCTCCAACAATCTCCCACTTGCACTCAAGGCTAATTATTGCGATGTCGCATACTCACAGCCCGTGTGATACCGAACACCCAACTCCTCTACTAGTCAGTTTCACAAAGCTCGTATGCGAAACTATTGCGTTCGAGGAATAGCCTCAGTGAGTGGATCCGCTTTGATGTTTCTTTCTATGTCTCTCTATATCTCAAGTTCGCGGAGAAAGCCATCTCCCGAAATGAGCAATACCTGTCTTAGAATGTCTGGATGTCTGATGGGACCTAGCTCATACGTGAACTCCAAATCCAAACTTCTTAGACTGTATCGTCAACTGAACTTATTCAGTATCCTGCGCCATGCCTTCCCTCAGTTTCCACCTGGACCACCTGTCCAAAATACTGCCCCTCGTTAGAGGGAAAACTATAACTCTGACAGCCACTCTGCCATCCAGGTCACCTTGGAAGCCTGGAATGATAACTGTCTCCCGAAGAAGACTGCCGTTATCATATCCCTAGAACATTCACTTATGTTCTAAAACTGCTTCCGACTGTTTCTCCAGGATTGGATCAATATCAACTTATTGCACCTACTGCAAGAACAACATCTGGTGTGGTACTTGACATCTCATGATTGAATCAATTGCCTAAGCAAGTGATCTGCCAATCATGCATATCCCTCTCCCCTTTAGTCTGTAAGACACCTTTAGAGAGGGTGACTCCATTACCTGCAGGTACACTACCGTGCCAGGAGTCGTTCATTCTAAATACTCATAGAATGCTGTCTAAGTACCCTGATTGGGAAACCACCCAAATCTAGATCTAAAACCATAGATCTAGTAACCAGAATGTCTGATATAATATCCAAGTCCTATGTGGAGAAACCACTGTGTGACGACCAAAGTATAACCGATCGTAGTATAGGAATATCACTTCCTACTTTGTGTATGTCATCAAATACCAGGACATCACACCCTACTACCTTCTTAACAGACCCATCCCCTATTCTGATGAAGTCATACCTATGACTGTCACATCAGAAATAGATGATCTATCTCCGCTATATCTGCTTTAGTCTATAAATAGACATAAGCCTGATATCCACCAATGCTTCCGCTGCTCCCACTGACTACGACAACCCTCTGGCAGAGTCATATAGACGTGCACTTCTAAAGCCAGTTTAGAACGACGTTATACTCATCCTCCCGCCGGGTCTCGTAGCCTGGAACAACAGCAATGGCAAGTCTGGGTAAACAAGAACCTCCCTGCCACCGTTCTTGAGCATACCGAAGTACCTCTCGGGTGCCTGAGGTTACCCACCTTATCTGCGGAGTGGCCAATGGATTGTCAAACCAGATTGAATCTTTAGGTTCTTATGAAATCTTCAGTAATCGTTTGTGGTTCTGGAATCACTTCCAGTTCTACCATACTCCCACTACTGTTTTCTGAAAAAATCCATTTTTGATAAAACTGTGGCGAGTTAAGAACAATATCACTATTGATCTTCCAGATGGTAGAAAATCAACCCTCGTCATAGCCCGGGTCAACCCACAAACAGCCACTACTGAAACGTGCCTTGAGTTGTCCAGAGTCTGGTTTTAAGCATAAGCCGGACAACTCCCCGTATCTTAACAATGTCAAGATATGAACTGTTCTATATCCAAGAAACAGAGGCACTGATTTAATTGAACCAGATTCAAATCATGCAGCTGTCTCCAGTGCATGTCAACTAAATGGAAGGAGGCCGATCAGCGTTACTCAACTTAGGAACACTTCCAATTATGAGTAACCTGAAAGAGAAACAAGATCTCTTAATCATTACTATCAACTGAATACCATTCACAAGTATCTACATCTTCGATCTCCTTGAAGAATCCCGATACTTGCAACACTTGGTTCTCTACTTTACTCTTATACCTATAACTCCTCAAAACTTAGACCCTGTGTTTCTACGAAACACATGTCTAAGAACTAGAGAAGTTAAAAGTAAACAGAATATAGTACGAGGACCAACCCCTCTGTCCTAATGGACACTGGACAACATACAATACTCTGTATAAGTCCCTTGAGTCTAATAACTCATTCACTGTGTGTCGTAGATTGAAAACTGTACTTTTGGTTAAGAAGAATTACACCGCTGTTCAATGCTCCTTACCTAACCATCCACTGGTATAGGTAAATGTCATAGACATAATTTCAAAAAGGTATGTCTCACTCTATAAAAATAGACGTACAGATATATCAATTTGAAATTGGTGCATAACAACGGATATTCAAAACCAAATATTTGCCGACCGGCAAACAACCCAGGTGACTTCCTCAAATATCACCGATTACAACGAATCCCGATATAATGAGGATGGTCACCTAATTCCCAATAACTTACTCCCACTCATCGTCTGTAAAACCATACAGATGTGAGAATCCAACCTGGTAAATACATACCCTGGAGTAAGTGTCTAATCGGGAAATCAGTTTTCTTTTAACAGTACACAGTGAAACTGAAACATTGAAATGTTTCGATGGGGTATGCTGGTATTCCTAGTAATGCCTCTTCCATTATCCAGATTCACAACTATAACCGTATAATTCTTTGCCACCTCTCCAAATCCCTTTATATGTCTTTAGTCATTACCTTCTGTACACCCCTTTAGGCCAAATGGTTTTCTTCCTTCCCTACCGTTCGGCACCAGCCTATGGTTTGGAAGAAGACTATCCAATAAGCATAATGGGTGTACTGTCCTAGTCCTAGGAGCACTCGCAATGCGAGAGAAGGTGAGGATAAAAGACAACCGAATGAACTTAATTCATAGGTGATTTAGGATTGACAAAGAAGTACATGGTTTGGTCGCGAATAGCAGTCGCAATTTGCTTTGCCCTCTTACTAATCCCTTGCTTTGTCTGAACTTAATACATTCTGTACACCGTTTAGGCTAATTGGCTTTCTTCATTCCCTACCGGTCGGCACCAGCCTAGGGTCTGGAAGAAGACTATCCAATTTGCGTAATAGGTGTACTACTCCTAAACCAAGGAGTACTCGCAACCTGAGAGAAGGTAAAAGGAAAAGACAACTGAATAGTCCTATTCGTTTTCTCCAGAACCGGAAACCATCCTCGAAGTCCTTCGAGTTCGTATATAACCATACGATGGTTTTGTCCAATGGAAGTGGACGTTCATAGTAATACAGGGTGTCCCGGAGAAAAGAGTAAAAGTAGGAGTGGCAAAGAGGTCTGCAACTCTGACAATCCAAAAGCCAGTGTTAAGAAGGTTCGGTCAACTTGGTCACTGAGTCATAGTCTAGGGTCGGGTCAATGGTCGCTGCCAGAGAGAGAGAGAAAAGAAACACTCAGCGTGCACTCTAACCTAGATCAGAATGGTTATCACTTTATCTAATCTGGAAACCTCCCACTGTAACGTCAAATTCTTCCCCAAACCTGAAAGAAGAATTAGCCGGGATCACCCGAGGAGTAAACCAACTCATCAGTGGGAATCGGGATCCAACTCTCATCGCATGATAACGTGACGGAATCCGCTCACGTTATCACACTCCAGAAGGTATGCGCATATCTGGCAAGTTTCAGTTCTTTTGAAACTCCCGATGTGGATTTCTGCCCCATGCTCTTATGACCTTGACTTTGGCCAACATATCATAAGTCACATGTCAAGTTCTACCCGTCATTTTCCTGGTTAATTTGAACCCACCCGTACCAACCCTTGACTTTGGCCAAAATGGCAGTACGACTGTCCCAAACCAACGCATCTATCTATGCTGCATATGAATACCCAACAGCTACCAAACACTGTGCCTTGACTTTGGCCAACATACACAGCTTGAATACTATTGACCATCCATATGAAACGACGGAGGGCTACGAATGGTTTCTGGCGAAAACCTTTAACGTAACGAACTTGATATCGTTGAAGGAACTGATAGCTTTAGAAAATATAGTTACGAAAACCCTTGCTAAAGAGGTCACTCCCGGTGAAGGGATCTCGGCTCTTTCCCCGTAGAATGAGGTGCAGGATATTCCAAATGAATACCACGATGCAAAGCAAAAGTAATCGGCTATAGTGAAGTTACTGCCCTGACGCAAACTTTTGTCCAAGGGGTCACTCCCGGTGAAGGGATCTCGGCCCTTGCCTCGTCGACTGAGGAGCAGGATATTCCAACTGAATACCACGATGCAAAACAAAAGAGAACGCCCTTGCAATAACAGCTTTTTGAAAAAGTGTTCCAACAACATCAGAATAGGTTTGTTTAACTTGCAATGATCCGAATCAATGCAGTCCCATCAATTGATCACACCACAAAGAACGAAAATATACTGACGTACGTATATGCCATCCGCATTCGCCACTGGGTCCCGTCATCACCCGTTAGGTTAGCTAACTAACGACAGAGCGGGGACTGGACTAGCGCGGATGAAAAACATATACAACATCTACTATAATATATACCAATATATAGTATTCGCTCAAGGCGTGATAAAAGCAACACAGAAATGTATAGCAACACAGATCAATACAGATATCTGGGATCCCCGGGTTTCACAGAGCCGCTGCTGAAACCCGACGTTCCCCTGGTCGTGTGGATAGCCTGTGCAATGAAATCCTAGACCCCTACGGGCGCGGCAAGTTACCCTCCAAAACCTGAAGCGAGGCAGCCCCCTTCAACGACGTGAATGGACCACCCAGCACTTCACGGAATCCGGTAACTTGGGCACCCCTCCTGGGTCAATCCTATACCCCCTACGAGTGCGGCGAACAGCCCTCCAATTCTAGAGTAAAGCCCCCTCCGTCTCAACGCCATGAGATGCGGGCTTGTTGCCCTCTAGAACCCGGCTATCCGTGCACCCCTCCGCGGGGTAATCCTAGTACAGAAAGTAAAATATACATACAACGGGTACATCGACCGCAACCAGGTCGTGCCCCAAAATAATAATACAAACAGGCAGTGACGGCAGTCCACATGTCGGACGCTCGCCCCGCAAAATCAAATGTACATAACAAAACTGTACTACCACTGCAACTAGGCTATCCCCCACGACCGATCCGCAACAACACAGTACAATCACAGAACATCAACGTGAAAGTCACGTTCGCAAATCCGTCTAACCGGGCTATAGCAGTTAGACGGGATTTACCGATCAAGTGACATTCACGGTCGCAGATATAATGTAAAAACTGTGAACTAGCATGTTTAAAATATCCGATCGAACAAATTTATCAAAGTGGGCCCCCAAAAAGAACTGTAGCAATTACAGAAAACCTGGGCCCAAATAAAATATCCCAAAACCCCTATTTCCAAGTATAAGACTTACTGGGAAAATAGGGTGCCAAGATTCCTCCTATCCGCCGCGGAAGCGCGGCCAAAACGAGGGTTTGGCCGCCCTTCCGCGGTCTAACTGAAGAATCATTGGATCGTATTTTCCCATAATTCTTATAATTGCTTGTACATGCCTCTGCAACAACCTGAAAAATTTTTGGAGCTCAAAAAATTTCAACAGAGAACATATGTGCACAAAAATACGGTTTTTGGGGATTTTGTTCGATCGGGTTCTAAACGCGCTAGAGCAAGCTAGGCAAGGTTAATGGCGTGGCTCTGATACCATTGTAAGCCCGCGGGGGCGCCCCGGCCGTCGATCCGACGCCGGAAATGCGGAAAACAAAAACTTTGCGAACTTTGCAAAACGGCACCGCCGCGGACTTTTCACCCGGATCGGGCCATTAACCTAGCTAGCTAGCAAAATAGAAAAGAGTAGAGATGCTATACCAAGCGATCCGTGTCCTTCGGTCTTCGTCTCCACTCCGATCTCATGCGGAATCTTCGTCACCTCCTCGCTCGTCGGAAAGGGCACCACGTAGCCGGAATCTTTTACGGGCTCCCGCCTCTTGACCGAGGCAACTCGGGCGCGAAGTTGGCTAGCCGACGCGTCCAAGGCTTGCTATAGAAATAGTGTAGAAGCTTGTCTCCTTGGGGTTTCATGAAGTTGCCATGATGGAGGGATTTGAGGAGGAGAATGAATGAAGGAGAGAAGCTTGGGATTTTGCAAGCATAAAAGCATGAAATGAGATGAAGAATAAAATTATCACCAATCAACCTCTCTCTTTTTTTTTTTTTCAAACAAGTGGCCGGCCCACCCAAAGAAAGAATGAGATTGGAGAGAGAAAAAAGCAAGAAAGAATATATCAACAATATGGAAAATGGTCACACTCATTTCTCATTTCAATCCCTTCACAACCTATCACAAGAAAAGCAAGTGATGAGATTAAAAAAGAATCTCATCATGAAGCAAGTCTCATCATGCCACAAATAAGCAAGAAAGCCCCTCCACTAAGTGTTAATTGCAAACTTGCAATTAACACCCTCCATCATGAAAGTCCGACCGAGAAGGAATGAAGGAAAATCGGCCGGAACGGAATGCAAACTGGCAACTTCAGAAAACCGATCCCGTAATAAATTACAGGAAAACCCCACTACTGCAAATACATGCCCGCATTTATATTCGCACTGGACACAAATGCAAAGAGACAAAACTACACTATCTTATACTAGGATCCGGCTTAAGCCAAAGCCGGCTAGTAAAAACTGTCCGATCACGATCCGTGCAATACCGCACGTATCTGATCGAACCCTGCCATATCTCCATACGGCCTCTACAGCGTTTCGCCCGAAACTTGAGTAACTGTCTGTGTGGTGGACTCTAAAGACTCGGCAATACTGTGGCTGTGGATTTAACCACTAGCACGTCAGAGGTATAAGCCAATACGTGACGGGCCACCAGGTATTGACCATAAGGGACGTCGATGAGCGAACTCATCCTGACACCCTACTGAGCCTGTCAGTGACAATATCCGTACAGTCCGGTCCGTTCGTCTATGAGCATCGCATGGCGGGCCTAGGGGGTTGGTAAAAGTCAGACCCCCAAAAGCGGTACAAGTCGTGTCGGAGTGTAGCCCAGAACACCCTGAGATACTACTGGAATACCTACCAGCAAATCTCCTGCCTTGGCCAAGGACTTTTCATGTTCTGGCTCTCCTAGACACAGCACGACCTCACCCCCAATACCGGGAGAGACGAACCCCTGCAGATCCGCTCACTGCCTCCATGTGGCTCGGGACTGTACCCAACTAAAACCTGTTTGCACGACTCCTTTGAGCCGTGGTAGGGTAGTAATCAAAGTACAGTGGGAACTCACACGAGACAAATGACGATCCCAGGTCGATGAACTAACCTGTACACATGTCACCTGGGAACTGCTATCTGACGTCTGGTATATGCCCAACTAGCAGGTTCCCGGCGAGTCCTGTCCGGTGTACTCATAACCCAATGAGCACCTGTATACATCTTAGGTGAACCAACTGACACCAGTGGCTTGTGAGACCGGCCACCGCCCCTCGTCGGGGTCTCGACTGTATACACTAGTCTACTCTGGAGAAACGATGCCCTGTCTCGAATCTCCCACGACTAGGGACCTTTTAAGGATATGCTTGTAGACTCCCAGCTCCCACTTATATGATCGCCCTCATACTGCTGGTGGTCAAGCAAGAATCCAAGGGGCTTTATCAACGTGTAATAGCGACTCGAAAGGTCACCTAAAGCAGTACACGATGATAAAGATAAACCAGATAGCATACTATCATCTCGAGTAAGACTGTCCTACCGGGATAGGTTCTCCCCTCAATCATTACAATCACGTGCCTGTGACCCAATAATTGACTCTGAGGGCACCATCTCCAACAACCTCGTGATCTACTTAAAGGGATAGCAAGTTTTGTGATGTTATATGTAGAATTGAAACTATATGGTATTTAAATGAAAATACGGTAAAATGAAATAACAATTACTTTTGATTTGAAACTTGATCAATATAGTTGATTAATGTTTAATAGTCAACATGAATTGGTTTAAGTATAATTTTATTAAAGAAAAGTGAAGTTTTATAAAGAAACCGAATAAGAAATCGGATTTGTTCCGATTCCGTCGGGTTTTGTAATTCCGTATTTTTTAGAAAGAAAAGAAAGATAGAAATAGGGACTTACGGGTTTAGGACAACCAGAAGAGGGAGAAGGATCGGGAGGAGTCTCCGGTGCGTCGTTTCGTCGCCGGGAGTTCCTAGAGTCATCGTCGAAATTTCCGCCGGAGAATTTGCCAGAGCTTCGCCTTTCGCTCACTTAGATTGCACACAAGGATTTCTAGTGATTTCTTGAGAGTTGACTCAGAGTTTTGGGGTGAGGAGGCAGTGTGTAGGGTTGGTATTTATAGGGTTATGCTAGGGTTGGGGTAGGTGAAGAGTTTAAATTAAAAAAAATGTAAAAATACATTAAAAATAGAGTAAATGGGGAATTCAACAGTCTCTGGAACTGATCCAAATAAATGGAGTGTGCATGGGGGTATGGGATTTGAACTCTGGTGGCTTGGTTCAACAGTGCAAGGTATTACCAATGAGCCACAAACTCCTTCTTGTAATTAAATAGCTAATTAATTACTTATGTCTTGTGCTCAGGCAATAAATACCTCTTTATGGATTTTGAAAAAAAAATTGTAAAGAAAGTTGTATAGGAAAATTAGGATTGTTACATTAAAAGTATTTTTACATAAAACCCCCTCAAGTTCTATAAATTACCCTAAGGACCCTAGTAAACATAGGTTTAAGCGGGACCAATCTCTTGAGCCTCAAGGAGCCGGAGAAGTGGGTGCTTACCTATCTAAGGTAGACAATTAACAAACGGTGTTATCAACACGGTAAACGTCTTTGAAAAAGAAACAAATCCTGCCGTCCATGTGCAGCGGTTACCGATAATATCAAAACAATCAGGACTTCAATTTACTTTTCTAATTGTCTGACTCAGATTGAGTCTCTTTATAATCTGACTTGAATATGATTCAAGTAAAATCTACAATTTATAATCTACAATTTACAATATTACAATTCAACATGAATATATGAATCCATTATTCAATCTATCAACTTGACTGAACCGAACCATGGATATACATTCCATTTACATGATTATACAGTTACATCCATGATTCTACAGTTACATCCGTTTACTGATATCATGGTTTCGGTCAGTCATCCAAACATACAATCTATACAGTTTACAATACAATACAACAATACAATCAAGATAACACGGGGTTTAAGGGGTAGACTGGTATGGAATATGTTAAAGGTGGCATGAGGTGGTCACTTAAGACGTAATTACATCCATGCCGTTGTTCCTTGGTATTATCGACGGAGCCTTGTACTACGGGTTACCAAAGTCTCCGGTGTAAGTGGGACTCCTCTCGTATACACTGGCATCTTCTATACCAAGCTACAAACAACAGTATTAACACAACATTTCAACAATATAATACAACTTTAAAAGTTACCTTCTTATTCTGTCTATCCTACTTCTCTCTTATCTTTGGGACTTACCGAGCGATTTATTCGCTGACGACATTCTATTTCTTTCTTTTTTGAATGTCGTCAGGTGATCTGGACATTCCTGAGATCGAGCCCTCTGCTGAAGACTTGGACCAGTTCAATGAAGACCCCGAGCTCTAGTTCATTGTACGCTTTTTATTCAGTACTTTTTCATTTCTGTTATGCCATTGTTTAGGCATTGTTTTTTTTATCAGTTGTATTTACTTTCCATGTATTGTACAGAAAAAATATGAATAAATAAAGTTGTTGTTTTATTATATCTTGTCTCTTGTGATTTTACTTTTATATTGCTTAGATACGCTTAGCGTATTTACATCACAGTAAATACGTAGCGGCCTGGTCGCGTCCTCTGTCCGTATACTGGGAAGCGGGGCATGACAGGTTTTGTTGGTGGCCCATGCAGGTCAGAGTTGTATAGAACACTGCCATGCAATTCTGTTCTGCGTGAACAACCTAAGCAATATAACACAAGAACCAGCAACTAAAACATTCTTTACAATCATGTTCCTTGAATCTTATCATTTCATATTCTTTGAATCATATACTTTGAATCTGTCCTAACCTAAGTTTTTCATTCAAGATTATGGATTCCCCAAACAACACCAGCACCAACTTCAACAACACTCCACCTCCACTACCAATCACACCTGTCGTTCCTGCTCCACCCAACGAGCAAACGGTTCTGCTTGAGGCAATACGCAGCCTCCTAGAGGGACAGCAGCAGCTCTTGAACCGTCCCGAGGCTGAAGCACCTGGGATGAAGCAATTCAGAGCTTTACATCCCAAACAGTTCTCAGGAAAGGGGAGCCCACTGGAAGCTGAGGAATGGGCTCAGAGTATAGAGGATGATCTGGCAGCGGCACAAGTGCCAGATATAGCTTGGGTTCGTGTGGCAAAATTACAGCTCACGGACAATGCCCGGAACTGGTGGAAGGCGGAAGAAAACCGTCTTGAACAGCCCATTGAATGGAAGACTTTTCGCGATAGGTTCGACGCGAAGTACTTCCCTGAGACTGCCAGGTTCGACATGGAACAGCGGTTCATACATTTGCAACAAGGTTCGATGTAGACCAAGTCAGTAGATGAATATGACGCCGAGTTCACCATGCTCAGTCGGTAAGATATGTCTCAAGGTTCGATGTTATATCACATACTACACAGCTAACACAATACTTTAAACAGTTTTGCGGCACACTTGATACCGACGGACGAGATCAGAGCCCGTCGATTTCAACAAGGTTTAGACACGGAAATCCAGGCTGCACTAGCCACAGGGAAATTTCCAACTCATGAAGAAGCTCTGACAGCTGCCCGCCGTTATGAAGCAGTGGTAAAGGCGAGAGGAAGCCCTCAGTCTGCTGGATTTAAGCGCCCTGCCAATCAGATGGCAGGAGGAGCCACTTCAAGGCCAGCTGTTGAACTCAGAAGACTGGAAGAAGCCATTGATCAGCCAAGTCCCAATTTTTGCTTTTATTGCAAGAGGGAAGGGCACTTGTGGAAGGACTGTAGGCGCGCTAAAGGCTTATGTTTAGTTTGTGGTGCGTCCAATCACGGAATTGGAAACTGTCCTTATAGACGCAACCCAGCTCACACACCCATCAACCACCCACAGCAGCCAGCCATCCAGGCTCCTGCAACTCGTCCTGTACTCCCAGCACCACCTCCACGTGGATTTCCTGCACAGCCAAATCGCCAATTCCATCAGGCATTGAGAAACATGCCTCGAGTACAGGGGAATATGCCTCCAGCTAGGAGGAACGTGCTACAGCGACAGGCTTACACCTTAGCATCCATAGAAGCCAAGACAGTTGACCAAGGTAACACTAGTAAGACTCTTTAACATTTTTTTTAAAACCCTTGCATCACTTTATTATTTTTCATACACTATCAGTACTTCAGTCACCAAACTTTCCTTGAATCCGTAACACTTTCCTTTTTCAAATTTCGAGGACGAAATTTTTATAAGGAGGGTAGAATGTAACAACCCCAAATTTCCTATACAACTTTTGTACTCATTTTTTTTCAAAAATCCATAAAGGGGTATTTATTGCCTGAGCACAAGACATAAGTAATTAATTAGCTATTTAAATACAAGAAGGAGCTTGTAGCTCATTGGTAATACCTTGCACTGCTGAACCAAGCCGCCAGAGTTCAAATCCCATACCCTACATTATTTTTAATATTATTTTCTTTTTAAATTTTTAGAAGTTCAAGAGTCAACACGTGCTAATTCCCAAAAACCCCACTACCCATGAAAAAGTGACTGTACCAGGGGGATCACCAACCGTCGCCTCGGATTCCGACCGCCTGACTCGGCCGGAATCGACCGACTCGGCCGGCGGACAGGCCGACTCGGGCCGCCGCCGCCGGCCGAAGCCGCCGCCGGCCGGAATCGCCGATTCGGCCGAGTCCCCAACAGTGAAGTTGTGCCTCTTGAGCTCCCCTACCCCCCTGTACACTTTATTTCTGCAGACCATTTCCAGAGACCCTTTAAATCCCATTAAACCCTATTTTTAATACAATTTATTAAATTTTTCAATACACCCCTTCACCTAACCCTAACCCTAGCCTTACCCTATAAATACTATCCTAAACACCACCCCCCTCACTCACATTTCTGTCCAAACTCTCAAAAAAATATCCTAGAAACTGTAGTGTACTTTGGAAGAAGCAAAGAGGCGAAGCTCCGGCGAATTTTCCGGCAAAAACCTTAGGAGATCCCGGCGACGGAATGACGCACCAGAAGATACGTCCACTCCCTATTCCTCTCCTTTAAGTCCTAAACCCGTAAGTCCCAATTCCCTCTTCTTTATTCTTATTCTAAAATACGAAATTTCAAAACCCGACGGAATCGGAGAAAAATCCGATTTCCGATTCGGTTCTTCTTAAAACCTCACTTTTCTTTAATACAATCATGCTACAACTACTACATGTTGATTATTAATCACTACTAAATATGTTGAACAAGTTTCATGACAATCTAATTCCATTTGTAACTTTTAACGTATTTTTTCATCAAAATACCATATAGTTTCTTTTCTACATTTAAACCATCAAAACCTTGCTATACTTTTAAGTAGATCACGAGATAATGACCTACCTCCTCACACACTCATATGCAACATAGCACAATACCCTCGGGAATATAGAATATGGGAAAACGACACATTTTCATTTAAATACCTTTTAATAATAAAACCATTTTCTAAACGATTTAGTATTTATACAAATCTTTGCAAAGAGACGCTACAACCCATTTGGGGAACCCGTTCAGGATGGTGCGGATTATCGCACATTCTCGGGCTTAGTAGTGCGAGATGCAGACCTCCGCAAGGAGCATTCGGTCTCGAAAGATTTAAAATACGAAAATCTAAAGAAAATGAGATTTCTAGAAATATTATATATATTAAAAATTATTTTCATATAAATATATGTATATATATCCTTAAAATATCTATTTTGTAATAATATAAATATTCCACCTTTTTCTAAAAATATCACAAGAATCATTTTACACTAAATTACCATGAATTCCCTACAAATCAATATTACAAGTTAATACCATATATTATGGAAATTAGGTCATTCTTACTAGAAATGTCACATGTATAAAATCTACATTCATGATAACTTCAAAGACGATAACTAAATACTTGGGGAGTATTTTGAAAGGTATATAAAAGTATTTTTACATAAAACCCCCTCAAGTTCTATAAATTACCCTAAGAACCCTAGTAAACATAGGTTTAAGCGGGACCAATCTCTTGAGCCTCAGGGAGCCGGAGAAGTGGGTTCTTGCCTATCTAAGGTAGACAATTAACAAACGGTGTTATCAACACAGTAATCGTCTTTGAAAAAGGTACAAATCCTGCCGCCCATGTGCAGCGGTTACCGATAACATCAAAACAATCAGGACTTCAATTTACTTTTCTAATTGTCTGACTCAGATTGAGTCTCTTAATAATCTGACTTGAATATGATTCAAGTACAATCTACAATTTACAATATACAATCTACAATTTACAATATTACAATTCAATATGAATTCATGAATCCATTTATTCCATATATTCAATCTATCAATCTATACAACTTGACTGAACCGAACCATGGATATACTTCCATTTACATGATTATCCAGCTACATCCATTTACATGATTATCCAGTTACATCCATTTACATGATTCTCCAGTTACATCCGTTTACGGATATCATGGTTTCGGTAAGTCAATCAATTATACAATCTATATTACAAGACAATACAAGTTGCAATACAACACAATATATTTCAATACATTCAATACAATAAACACTATGGGGTTATAAAGGGGTAGACTGGTACGGAATATGCTAAAGGTGGCACAAGGTGGTCACTTAAAACGTAATTACATCCATGTCGTTGTTCCGTGGTATTATCGACGGAACCTTGTACTGCGGGTTACCAAAGTCTCCGGTGTAAGTGGGGCTCCTCTCGTATACACTGGCATCTTCTGTACCAAACTACAAACAACAGCGTTAACCATATAATACAACTTTAAAAACTACCTTCTCTTTCTGTCTATTCTATTTCTCCCCTATCTTTGGGACTTACCGAGCGATTTGTTCGCTGACGACATTCTCTTTCTTTCTTCTTTGAATGTCGTCAGGTGTTTCAGATCTTCCAGAGATTGAGCCCAGCGCTGAAGACTTGGATCAGTTTGCTGAAGACCCAGAGCTTTAGTTTCATTGTACACATTTTCTTTCAGTACTTTACATTTCTGTTATGCCACTGTTTAGGCATCGCTTTATTCCATGTATTTACTTTTCCATGTATTGTAAAAAGAATGTGAATAAATAAAGTTGTTTTATTATAACTTGTCTCTCGTGCATTTACTTTTATATTGCTTAGATACGCTTAGCGTATTTACTTTACAGTAAATACGTAGCGGCCTCGTCGCGTTCTCTGCCCGTATACTGGAAAGCGGGGCATGACACTATCAGTGATAGTCACCGTACAATCCAGTCTATTCGTCAGAAAGTGTCGTATACCGAATCTGGAGGGTGGAAACTATCAGACCCTCAATAACCCAATAAGTCAAATAGATATTGGACTCATAACCATCAGAGATACAACTGATAATACTTATCAGTTTATCTCAATTATCATGGCCATGGACTTCTGATTATAGTCATGTCCTGCACAACGCACTATCATCTTCTTATACGAGGAGAGACGAATCCCTTTGACCGCTCACTGCTTTCATGTGTTTCGGGACTGTACCCAACTAAAATCTGTTTACATGACTCTTTAAGGCCGTGGTAGGGTAATTAAAGTATAGTGGGAACACACATAAGACACTATAACGATCGTAGTTCAAAAGACTACCCTATACTCATGTCACCAGAAAACTGCTATCTGACAATAGCTATAATACCATCTAAGAGTTCTCGGTGAGTCCGTTCAGTGTACTCATTTTCCAATGAGTACATGTATACAATCTCGGTGTCAAACACCAATAGCTATGGAACCAGCCATCGCCCCGGTCGGGATCAAGAAACGTATATACTAGTCTAATCGGGAGTATTGATGTCGAGTCTCGATACTCCTATGACTAGAAATATTTAAGGATGTGCTTATGGACTATCCAGTCCCCACAAGCATGAACCATATCATAATCCTTGTAATCAAGCAAAGATCATATGGGTTTTATCATTATGTAGCGATACGTAATAACAAGTAAAACGTATATACAAAAATGATAAAGGCAAACCAGATAGTATATTATCATCTCGAGCAAGAGTATGTGGGTCCATGTATTTAGCACTATTATTTAGCTGTTGTGAGTCCCATCATTTTACTTCTTGAGTATTAGATAAATAAACTAGTATCGGCAGTGATGACTAATCGACTATAAACCGGCGGAGGCGGAATCATTCAGTGTTGGAGAACGATCAACGGTTGGACGGAGGTGGCGACAGCTGATCGACAGGATGTGACACAGTTAGAGACGGCAGCACTCTTCGGTGGCAATGACTAGTAGGAGAAGCGGGTAGGCAACGGTGGCGGTAGTCAATTGACAGTCATGGCACTAGAGACGACGACAATACAGTCGATGGCTACGGCCAGATGATGGTTGAGGCAAGGAGCAGGTATAGAAATCCTGAAAATATGTTTTGATTTTGTGATTCATTAATTTTCTCACTTTTGTATTATAAGCCTAATGATGGACTTCAAAATTTTATTTCTAGCAATGTAAGATTTTGGTGTTGACTAATGTTAGTAAATAATGAAAATGCTTGACCTATCGGGCTTAAAATCATACCACAATCCAAGCGCGACTAATGAAGCGAAGCAGGATGATTCCTTTTGTGAATCGCCCGCCTCGTTGAGCACAACGAGGCGAGTTGGACTCGCCTCGCCAGCTAAGCGAAATGAAGCGAAGCGAGTCCAACAGTACTGGAGTTGGAACCTGCTCACCTCGCCGTCTTGCCCAAACGAATCGCGATATGAGGCAAGGAGAATCTCACGAGTCAGATGAGCCAACCCGCCTAGCTTTAGTTAAGTTTTTTTAAATTAAAATAATTGAAAAATTAAGAAAAGAATGAAAATTGAACCAAAAATTTTATTAAAACAAATCGAATTATAATTTCATAATCAATTTATTGTGTTTTTACATTAGAGACCGAACTCACTTAGGCTGTCTACGTATCCCTCCTAAATATTAAACTCAATGAGAAGGAATCATGTCTACGTAGTTGTTTTTCTATTATTACAGATCCTACTCACTACTCATCGGCGCTGGTTATGGTTCATCCTTCGGTGTTGGTCTCGTCCAATCATGGAAACTCCTCAGGTAGATAATCCGAGTGCAAAGTGATTGCATTTTGTTTTCTGACAACTATCGCTTCCTAATCTTGCGAGTAAATCATGCACTCTATTGTGTCGTGCGCAAACTGCATCTTTTCTCGCTTAATATCCTATATCACCTGTACTAAAAGTACTTCCGACGCTGCTGTAGACACTAGAATGGTCAGTAAATCACGGGCCATAGTAAAAAGCACCGGATACAAATGTCCGTGGTTTTTCCAACAGGCTAAAATATCAAGCTCATCTATGGTATAATTTACATCTGACTCGGTTTATAAATATATTGTTAACTCGTTTAAAGATGACGATGATGAGGCCATGGGGCCTCATGCCTTTTTCTTCTGTTGAATAACTGCTAGGATTTTGTAATTTGGTTTTTCAGCGAGCAACTCTTGTAATGCAATAGTTAATCAATAAAAGGTAGTTCTTTTTTTAATTTTGTCGTATTTTACTTTCCGCATTTACTTTCCGCATTATATTCTGCATTTATTTTCTGCGTTTTTAATTTTAATTATGGGTTCTATTTTCTTCAATCTTTCTTCTACTTCACTGGTCTCCATGAGCGAGTAAATTCTTGCTTGTAAGAATTTGTAGGATATGATAGAATAATGGATGAACAATATCATTTAAGTTCTTTTTAAAGCTTTAATTTTTATAAACTTTAGAAAAATGAATGTTAACCCTCTTATCGGGCGTGCTATCAATTCATGATAATCACGACCACGATTTGAGAATCGTTAATAATCGTTTTGTTAAGGGTTTGAGACTAATTGAGATCAATAGAAGGACAAGGGTCGGTAGAGAGAAATCCAAATTCCCTCCAAGAATCATAATCCACATTCATCGCTATTTCTCTAGTATTAAATAATTAAAAGATAAAAAGAATTAATTTTAAAACTCCATCCATTAACTACTGAATTCTATAAACTCTACAAGTCCTATTATAAATTTTTCAAATCTTCTTAATAATAAACGATAACAATCCCACTTTTCTTCTATCAACTCGTCTAAAATAAGAAAAACAGTTCACCGTTTCTCTGTGAACGACCCATACTCATCGCGGCTAGCTATTGCGACACCGTTATTAATTACGGTATTTAGAACACACATAGACACACTTTTCACGATCAATCAGGATCCCAAGATGACGGGTGGCAAGATCCAACCGTTGGTAGGCAAATTCGAAGCGAGGCGGTGCGATGCGAAGCAATTCGTCTGGATTCCAACCGTTGGACACGGGGCTCGAGGCGAGTCGACGAACAAGGCGAGGCAAGTCAACGATTCATGACAAGTTTGGACAATTCGACGAGGCGATGTGAGGCAATTTACTATTTAGCCGAGGCAAACTCAAACAAGGCAACAACGAGAATTTCCAAAATCCGCTCGACTCGTTAGACTCACCACGACGAGGCGAGCCAACTCTTCGATTCATCTCCTTCAACGACGATGCGATTCGCGGTTCCCTCGTCTCATTAGCCAAGCTTACTGCAATCTATCTAAGAAACAAATATCATGGTCCAATAGTTTGGCACTAGTATCTGGTTGTTGTGGGTATCACCATTTTGTTTATTGGGTTGATTGTGGTGGAATTTAAAGCCCGTAGGTAGTTAAAATATTGCTCTTAAATAATTGTCAATTCAAATAGCATGAGATCAACACGGTATTTCAAATTCAGAATTTATATTATAAAATGATTTGTGACTGACACACCTCCAGGCTCCACCAAAAAAGTTATTGGTGCCTACAGAAATTGTTTCCTAAACAAGAAGAATGCAGCAAAATTATGAACCCAGCCAACTCCAGTGAAAAGTAACCATGCAAAGACCCGCTCAAAACTGCAGTGACCTCTCATGTAAGTCAGTGGATATAAAAAATTAACAGTAAAATAGTCAGTGGGCCCTACTGAACCATGTGATATGACTCTGCATTTGGGGCGGGTCCCTGCAGAGCCCGTTCCCTCATATTATTTTTACACCACAAACTCAGAGAGTTATTTTTCGAAGGCACAAAAGCACTTATTTGTGTTTCCATTTTTCTTCCGGGGGTAAAACCTTGCACCCATCCAAATAATCTATTGGAGGGAGGGGAAAAAATTAAAGCCAACACTGCAAGCATAAATTTTTACCACCATTCTAAGAAAACCTAAAGACAAACAGATGCAAAAAGCTTGTTGGTTAAAGATAGAAGGTTGATAAGAGGCGAGCGATAGTAATATATTTTGGGTTCAATTGTGGAGGATATCATAAGTAGAGGGATACGCAGCCAGCTTTAAATGAGAGATTCAAGTACCCTCCTTTTTTAAATTTGAATTTTTGCCCAGTGTGTAATACAAGAACAACATTTGTTTGGGTTAGGAAAGGGTCCGATAAGACCGAATACAATTACGTACATCAACTTGACTCGAATCCAATCTGTTCAAATACATGGGTTAAATAGTGTTATCGAAACAATACCATAAATTGCCTTGAGAAAGTAGCCAGCAGCTGTGTAGAAGTTGTGGCCTTAAACGTCTTGGATGCAAAAAGTCGAGGAATTTTTCGTCTATATCAGATGGAGTGGACCCTATGAGAAGCGAGAAAGCTTGACCAGGTTTCGGGGCACCCTTCAAGAAAATTTGTAGGACGTACCTTCAGTTCTATAGTTCTTTCTCATGACCAGATGACGGAACAACACCGTATTCTGTTACTATTGTTGTCAACTGTGGGTGGATTCTAACTAATACACAATGGTGTTAAGGAGTGATTTAAACACCCCCTCATTGATAGAGTTGTTGAGCCTACACAAATTATGAAGTCTTGCATGTGAGTCAATTATGATGAGATCCACATGATCCAATAGAAATAGTAAGACAAGCTAAGGGAAAGTAGACCAATATATGGGTCTCAAATTCAATCCAACCAATGAGCAATAGCTCAGCTGGTATGGGCACTTCCCCTCTCGGGAAGAGTACGGGGTTCAGACCCAAGAACCCTAAGAGCGGAAGTGACCACAAATTAATGCTTGGCAAATTCGTGGGTCCCCTGGGTGCGTGTGTATTGGCTCTATTTGCGAGATCCTATCTATTATTTTAAAATTTTATAATTCTTCGGCTGGATGGAATTTCAACTAGTTAGGTTAGAACTATGAAGCCCTAGTTTTTCAAGGAAAAAAATTACTTAAGAGCAGGATTTATAGACTATTCTGGTAGTTCGACTATGGGATTTCCTTTTTTGTGTGCTTGTGTGTGGTATGCATGGGTGTGTTGTGTGCTAGCTTAGGGCTTACGGACCAAAAATAAATAAAAAATAAAATTCAATCCAAGGACTGCTGCTTTTAATATTTCTACCTAATAAAGTTACGGGATTACCTTATTTGCTATATGAGAATACTGTGGTCCTATGATTTTAATTTAGTTCAAAAATGGGAAGACTAAAAAAATAGGGATTAGGGTAAGGTCCCATTTATTCAGTATATTGAAATTTTGAAATATGTCTGGAAAAAAGATTGCGATGAAAAGGGTGCATGCATGATTCTTCAAACAAATGAGTCCTTACAAAAGAAGTACATTTGAAGAGCCATCCGTCTATGACTCAACCCATCTCTTCTTTCATGTTACAATGCTATGCATACATAGAGTTGGGTTCTGCAGCAAGGCGGTTTCAATCAAAAACCAGTCTGCATTTGATAGGTAAAAAATAATTATGTCCATCCAAAACTTGAGCTCTTTTATATCGGACAGATTTCTAACAAAATGTTGTTGATGGTTATTACGACATAAAACAGACAAAAGTCAAAACTTGGGAACAGAAATTTGTAAATGTGTACGTTCTAGCATTATTGTTCAGAATCCGTCGTCCCCTAATCCGAACGGGCACCTACACCCCTATCAAAATTTGACACATGCCCCTCCAAAGAACCATAATTTTGAATAAAAATATGATAAATTCTACTAAACTCCCATAAACTTTGAACAGTTTTGAGAAGAAAACCACAAACTTCATAAATAACCATAACATGATATTGCTCTGCTTGTTGCACCAAATTACCATCCATCACTGCAGTAAATTATAGACATTGTAGGCTATACAAGCTTATTTAGCTAAGCATTGTCCAACGATCCTCAAATATCAACATTTTATCAGTCATCTTACTAATGATTATTGGTAACATTCAAACATCATGACAATTAAATCAAAAAAACACTGAAAAGAAAATGTTTTTATGGAAGCACCCTTGCACATCAGCAGTTCCACTGAGGTTTAACAAGTCCATGCACACATTTATAAACACAATACAACAATAATAAAGTCCATTAGTGTCTTCTATTGCCAACTCCAACATCCATTCTAACAGATTCATGAGACAGAAAAGCTCATAATCTGTTTGTTCCAAATTAGTATCTCGTATTTACATTTGGAAGTTTCGCATCAGGAAAAACAGCAACATTGAAAATCATTCCCCGCAAACCACTCAACGAAATTATCTGCAAACAAATATTACATATATTAGAAAATATAACATTTACTTTTAAAAAAATGATTTAAAAACAAATCTACCCAAAAGATTTGGGCAGAAAAGCTAATTTTGTTGAATCCAGCCAAGCAAAGAAAAATTTACATAGAAGAGACTGAGACATGATAAAGTCCATCAATTCTCCAGAAAAAAGTTTCACGATTAGATTTCCTTCCGTGAGTTTATATACTCCAGATTCTTGAGCATCTCTCTCTGCACTACACCGGTCATTCAACAATCTTTCTTCATCCTGTTCACAAAGGACTTTATCTTCTAAATATGTTGATGGTCATTTATTCATGTCCATGGTTTTAGATTTTAGATTTAAAATTGTCTGAAATTTATCCTCTATATATTATACATAACTATTTTAGTTATTAGTTTAGATATCAGCTTATATCTGAAACTATACTATAGCTCGTTGGCAGTTAAAATTTTGAGTTTAGTTTAGATATCAGCTTATATTTAGTTATTTAGTTATTTAGTTTAGATATCAGCTTTATCTGAAACTATTCTTTAGCTCAGTTAAAATTTTGAGTTAAGTATTTTAAATTTATTTGGATTAGTCTTTTATAAACATCATTTAATATGGGTGTTTAGATAGCCTTTAATTAAATCGGTACATACTTTAGATGACTGTTGTAACTATAAATTTAAACTAGCAAAGGGAAGCCCCGTGCGGACCTAGGCTAGAGAAAATGTTACGGATTTTTTTTGATATTTTACGTGAATTTTTTGAAGATTTTTCCTAAGAATTTTTGAGATATTTCGAAAGTTTTTCAAGATTCTAGATCAATTGAAAAAAAATCCCAAGATTCTCAAGATTTCTCCCCATATTTTCAAGATTTTTCAAGATTTGGAAGGGCCAAATAGAAATTTACAAGGACTCCTGTGGCTGATTGTAAATTTACTTGCATTTTTTATTTTTCCCAGAATATTTCGAGATATTTCGAAAGATTTTCAAGGTTCTAGATCTTTTGAAGATTTTTTTCAAGATTCTCAAGATTTGCCCCAAGATTTTCAAGAATTTTCAAGATTTGAAAGGGCCAAATAAAAATTTACTTGGACTTCAGAGAGCTGGTTGGAAATTTCCTTGCATTTTCCAGACGTATTATAAGGTTGAGAGGCCAATGCGAATTATGTTGAAATACAGGGGGTAGTGGATAAATTTCCATAGGAGAAATTCGGCTTCATAATTGAGGGGCTTTTTTGCAATTACGAAAAAACTAAGGGGCCTTCACGCATTTTTCCCGGTAGAAGACGAAATCTGGCTAGGAAATTGAGAGGTCCTTTTGCAATTAATAAAAAATTATGGTCTCTTTTTGCAGTTTTCCGCATGATGACAAAAGGCTATATAGCTTTATAATATAATAATAAATAATATAATTGGAACTACATAATCTGTAAAGGTTTCAAAATGTGTTTTAAAATTTATTTGGATTAGATTATATATAAGTTTGAGAATTTATTGACCTTCATTTAAATCTGAGGATAATTTAGGTAGGCACCATAAATTCAAATTTAGACTGAAACTGAATTTCCTAAAATGTTTCAAGATAAATGTTGACAAGCTATCAAGCCTTAACTGATTCTTCATAACCATAATCCACGGCTGAAGCCAGAGCTGAGTTGTCAATAGGAGAACAAAACAATGTTATTCATGATTATACTGTTAGACTAATATTCCATATTATTAGGATTTTTCTTTTTCATTTTTTTTTTTTGATATTTGGCTAGCTTAGTGATTTTGGTATATGATTTTTAAATTATAATTTATTGTGCCTCGGGTAGGAATGGTATAGCATTTTCAAATTATTTGACTATATACTTATACGTAGAATTAATAAGATCTGTTTTATGGCTAAACTGCAGGAAACCCCCTTGTTTTCAACTGAATAAGGGGAGATCCCCTTAATTTCAAAAAGTTGCATTATGTAAACCCTACCGGGGGTTAGTTTTTCAATCCATGAGGTTTTTTATGCCAAAAATCCCCTGTATCAATTCTATTGACTTTAACCCAATAGCTTTCTTATTCTTTTTCTTTAAGTCTATTACTTTTTTGAATCCATGATCACCCGTTGGAGAAAAGGATACGAGGTGCGTGAAATGTGGAATTGAATTAGAAATTTTTGGGAAGAAAGAAAGGGGGAATTTTGGAAGTAAAAATTTAGGAAAGAAATTTGGAAAGAAAGATGGAAGTACATTATCGGGAGAATACACCAAAAAAATTAACGATGTCGATTTTGTGAAATAAAGGCAGGATTTTTAAGTCAAGGAGAGTTTCCTGCTTTTCGTTCAGAAGTGAGGGTGTTTCCTGTATTTTAGCCATAATTAAAACTGATCTAGTTTTATGAGTTTGATTACTTTGAATTATATTGTCTTATTTTTTCTGGTTTTCTGAATATCACTCATGTATCAAGATTCAAGAAAAACTAGATTTGATTATTCACCACCTATGCTTTTCTTCACACACAAATACAAACAGAAAACAAAAACTTGGCCTAGTTTTTATGTTTCTTTATTTATCTTTTAATAGTACAGCAATAATCATTAATGTGACTTTCTACCCTTTTCTATATATTTATTCTACTATTTTCAGCTTAAGGTGATGGATACAAGCATAAAAGGGTTGCTGCATAAAAGGATTGCTGCAAACTAAATAGAACAGCAACTTTAATTGTCCAAGTTACACAAGCTCTATAAATATTCATGATTCTTTCGCGTATGAATAAAATGGAATAGACAACTTCGATAAAAATCAAGAAAGCTCAGTAACGGAAAAAATATGCATCTCTCGTACCACTGCTGACTTTTTCTGAATTCTGTAAGAACTGGATATATGTTCTCAAAGGCAGCATAAGTCTCATCTCTCACCTGAACAAAAAAACAATAAAAAAGGGGGATTGCAAGGTGTGAAAAAAAAAGCTCAGGCCACAAATAATTTTCACCTTAGCACCTGTGAGAACAATTTTGCCGGAAACAAAAATGAGAAGGACGATCTTTGGTTGTTTCATACGATATATCAGACCAGGGAAGAGTTCTGGTTCATACTGTTTAGAATAATTAATTAGTCAGGAAAAAACCACTCAAAAACCTATGAAAATATTTGGCTATAAAAGGAGAACATTGAGAGAATAAAATGCACAGCTATCTGCACTGTCAACCACTAAAAATACCAACCAGTATTTTTTGCAAATTAAATAGAAGTAATAACAGATAGCAAGATAGTAGGATGTTTACAAGCTTTAGATAAACTTACACTAGAGAAAGCACCATGGGAATAAGCAAGTCCCTCAAGCCTTATCGGGAATTTAACATCACAAGACCCAACAATATTTTGAATTTTAAAATCCTACATAACACATCAAATATCAAATGTTAATTTACTGGGTAAAATGTTTATTACAGCATAGGTCACGGTCAATAATTCTGTAAACCCCCAAACATACCTTGAATTTAGCATTGAATCCAAGCTTCTGAATTATTCGAGCATACTGAAAACAAAAGCACTATGTAAGAGGATAGCCTTCGACCGGAAATAGAAGCTACATTTTGTAGTTTGTATACTCAAGCATATCATAAAGCTACCAATGCAATTAAGAACTTCTCTGGTTGAACCTAACAAGGGTAGATATTTCTTTACGCCCACAAAGCCTCCTTGGAATCTTCAGTTAGTTTATCCATTTATTGACTTAGATGGGATGAATTTATATTTAGATTCAAATATAATAAAAATAATTAGACATTATTTAGATACATCTTGTATCCTCCTCTATTTCTCTTTTTCTAGTTCTCCAAATGTCATGAACAATAACCAGATGATTTGTCCAAACAGACAAAAAAAAAGATGAAGCTTGAGAGAAAAGGCATAAGATGAAAATTGATCCATAGTTTTCACAAAAGATTCATTTTCCTTCAATATATTGTACTTGTATGAAACTAAAACGGATTAGATTGAATCTAATTCAAATTAAAACCTTATCTAACCCGACTCAAATTCAAATAAAATTTATCCAACTTTGCAAAATCATATTCAAAAATAAAAATTCTATCTAAAAAGATTATCCTGATAATTTATAATTTAAAAATTCTATTGTATCTTTAGTGAAGATTCATTTTCCTTGGATACATTGTACTTGTATGACACTATAAACGGATTAGATTGAATCCAATTTAAATTAAAACCCTATCCAACCCGACTCAAATTCAAATTAAATTTATCCAACTATGCAAACTCATACCCACAAAAAAATATCTTGAAAGATAAAGATAAATCCTGATAATTAATAATTTTTAAAAAATACTATTATACTTTCGTGAAACTCTAATTCAAATTCAAAATAACACTCCAATCTGAACCAAATATCTGAAATAAATGATATTATGTAACTGAATAAAATTCCTCGGAGGCCTTTGTGAGCCTTCAAAGATCTTCCATTGCATTATGGAAACTCAGTTTTGCTTTTCCATCCATTACCTTCCGAGCTGCAAGTTTTGATTGTTGCTCACTCTTTGCTCCGGTACAAACCTGACAACAATGTTTTAAAATAGTAAATTCATAACGCTGTACAGCTGCAACAACTGGAACTTTAAATAGGCTATGAGAAACAGAATAGTTGAGCTTTTGAACAGTAACTCCAGCACATATATACCAAACTGAAGACAATGGATGAGATTTCGTGTGCTTGTTCAATGATGCAGATATAGATTCGCCAACTAAGAAGCACTCGTAGCATCACTATAATATTGTACACGTAATGCAACTAACAGTAACATATATAATTCGGTTATTAGCGTGTCCTTACAACTTGCTATCATTTTATCAGTCGGTCTTCCCCTCTAGGTTATAGGTTATCGTTATGTTTCGAAGTTCATTTCCCTTTAAACTAGTTTCCGCTTTTGACTAAAGATTGATTTTTGTATCTCAGAGACATCTAGATTTATAATCATATCCAATAAATGCTTCAAAATAAAATCAGCAACAGATATGGATAAAAGATATCTGCTTTTTTAGAATCCAAAAAAACTGGCAGATTTGAAAAAACTTCCTTTTACTGGCCACGCACTCCCTCTAGGGTGGAATTTTTGACGCAACAAACTAGACAAGGAGTGAGTTTAACAAATTGTCGGTCAGTAAATGGAAAGTATTATCCATTAACAAGTTGGCCTTAGGTGCATGGCTAGTGATATATTATAACAGAAATTGAAATCGATAGTTACAATCCTTTCCAACACTCGAGATATCACAAATCAGGGAATACCAAACTAGTGGAAAAAACAAAATTCACTGTGCATATTCTGTCAACTTCTGATTTGCCAAAAAAAGCATGAAGTGAACCTAATGATAGAGCAAGATTTTTTTAAATTTAAAACCTGCCTGGTGTGTGATCTTATCTTGTGATACAACATGGCGTGATTGCATGTAGAACTCCATGGAGCTAAACACCTCTTCTCATATGGGTGAAGTAAACTTTTATGGCATTTTCCTTCGTCTTTGATTTTCCCAGAAAAAATTCTGCAACACTAATATAATTTGACAAGGAATGGGTATCCCAAGCAACCAACCAACAGTTAAGAAACTCGACCTGATAACTAAAAGCAATCTTTATACCCTTTGCATGGTTGATAATCCGTACACAGTCGACAAAGAAATCCCACTATTTATTCAGCCATTCATGTTTATATAGCAGGTAAATTAATACAATATACGAAAGATGAAACACATCACATGCCTTAGCACTACATATGATATATAGTTACATCAAATCATCAATGACTGTTCTGAATATCCTATCCGAGAAAAAATACACATTCCTTTGAATTACAATAAAACAAATTAGTCAAATAAATAAAATGTACCGCGAGTCATTTTATTTTCCAATATATTCACTGTTGATAACTAGCTATCATGTTCTTTACAAATAAAATAGTTACTTCAAACGATAATTGATCTGGTATTATTTCCATCACTCGTTTCCTTTGTACATTAGGTAATGCACATAAATGCATTCAGATAAGCTACACCCTGTTATTCTTTACAGAAAACACATCATTTATATTCATGACAGGAATAACTTATAAACACCAAAAACTGTTCAGAAAGGAAGAGTAAACACATGAAGGAAAAAAATTCACATGTACTACAGAAGCATGGCTTTCTTGGCATATGATGAGTTAAGACAAACTTCCAGCATACTTTGGATTTCTCATGTATATCAAAACTCACCATTTTTCCTGACGCAAAAATCAGTGCAGTAGTTTTTGGCTCTCTTATTCTCATGATAACTGCAGCAAAACGCTGGCAAAGAAAGAAGAATGCACAAGTCAATAAGATGCCTTCTAACGTCCAATTGTCCAGTATCATTCAACCACATCATATATCAATATTACTTCTCTTTTTCCATAAAAATTTAAATATTCTAGTGTACTTTTAGAATAACAAATCACAATGAACTGCTGAGCAAATACTATAGAATAAATAAAAGGGATAATCAGATGGTAAAAAATACAGAGAATGCATAAGCACACACGCTGGCTTTCCATGCATTTTGCCGCATATTCTTTCTCTTGTCAGCATCATCTTCAACTATGCCTCTCTTTATTGTGATTTTGCTTCCCTTGCTGCAGATGTTATGGTAAAGAATAGGGTCGAAAGAGAAAGGAGTTTAATAGTTTATGGCCAGGTTTAAGAAATAGCTATCGGATCATGTCAGAATGACAACCATCTCCAAACTACCAAAACCTAAACAGCCTTTCAAGTTCAAAATTTGGTTGCAATGCCCACTACCTTAAAACATTTAACCATAGCCATCCCCTTTTCACCTGAGCAACCATTATTTTCTTCTGATTTCATGTGCAGACAGCATAGGGTGGCAGGGCTGCCTCTAGAGGTAATTTGCAAATATAAACTTTTCCCTATGTTCTTCTTGACCATCTTCTCTACTTCCCTTTCTTTCCGTTTTACTCTTCTTTTCCTTTTTCAATTCTCCCCCTTAAGGTCTCCACCGCAACTGCAGTCCATTTGGTATGCGGCTAGTCACCTTGGATTGGAGCCAACCAAATTAAAGAACATTGGTATAATAACAAGATCATGATTGATTTCAGTATAGAAGTCATGCCTCATACCTTAGGATTGTATTCTGCATTACGTGCTTGTAAAGCGATGGATTTAAGGTCTAACTTGCAGTCCAAATTTACAGTTGAAACGATATTCCTGCACATTTAGACAGCACTCCCATCAGAATAACATCAAAGCTAAGTAAGATCTAAATTAACTTTTTGAATTTCTTAATCTCTTGGAATAATTGACAAGAGAAAAATTCTTGCAACATTTAGTGATGCTCAGCAGCTACTTCACCACATTTGTCATCGACACTGCTTACCCGACTTATACCGATACTTGCAAAAAATCAAAAGAAGAATAATAACATTCTATATTTGGATTTTTATATGTATGAGAATTAATAAAAAGCTATTAGCACTCTTTCAATCCTCTAAACAAATAAACTCTAATTGGCACCTAGCAGTTATAACACAACACTGCAAAAAGTTTAATTAGTGGTAACCACGGGATGCTAGCTAGACCTGATGACGGCCTTCTATATTTTGCACCATTTTCTGAAACTTAAAAATACAAGCATTTGGAAAAAGAATAATAAATGTATTTCCTTAAAACATAGTCTACAAAAATATACGGTAGTTGGTTTTTTTTAAATCGCCATTCCCGGCATTTGAAGATAATAACAGAAACATGACCACAAGTTTGGACTTCTAATGTAGTGCCAAGATCTTTACGAAAATTGATCTGTACAAAATTGCTACTTAAATGCACATGAGAACAAGTTACCTGCAAAATATGAATGGATGCTTATCATAAGTTTCATCAAGGGGCATATGACAGGGGGGGAAATACTTGATAATTGAATGCCAACCGCATTTGAAGACGAAAAAAAGGTTCTTAGCATCAATTAAGTTATTCCTCGATATACAAAAAAAAACACCTCTCTATCCATCTGCTCTGCCCCCAATCACAATGAACTTTTAGTGTACTTTTGCCTCCCTTGCTGCAGATGTGATTACATGATATTCACAATGTGATTATATTACACTATCTTTATACCCAAAAATCAATTTTTTTTCCCTCTGCTCATCTCATTTGGCTAATATTACACAATGCGATTACATGATATATTCTGAATCCACACCAATACCCATTATATTAGCCAGTAAAATATAAAAATAAAAGTTGGGGAGATTAACTCACTGAAGAGTTGGAACAATTCCCGATGGATGCTTCGAAAGATCTACAGGCTGGCTCCCCTCCAACACTTGATCAGCCATTTCCCTCAACAAAATGAAGCTTTTACCTCAAAAATCCCCAATTTATAACTTTAACTCCAAAGTAACCCCCTTTCTTCAAATTTTCTCCTCGATCTCTAGGGTTTGGATCACAAAAATCAGAGATCGGAACAAAAAGGAGCTCAGATCTAGGGATTTCGCTCGAAATAG
Organism: Agapanthus africanus; assembly: GCA_030015575.1. Lineage (NCBI taxonomy): Eukaryota > Viridiplantae > Streptophyta > Magnoliopsida > Asparagales > Amaryllidaceae > Agapanthus > Agapanthus africanus. The sequence continues at coordinate 793,111,637 of JASDDO010000024.1, read as the reverse complement.
AACCAAATGAGATCGAATCTTAGAGTTTTAGAGCGATCGGAAGAGAAAGAGCGGGAAATTGAAAAGGGAATTGGATTTATAGAGAGGAAATTTTGAAAAAGCGAAGTTTTTTATAGAGAAGATGAGGGATTTTAGCGTTTCGTTTCGTCTGGTTGAGGAGAGAGATATATGTCGTGATGAGAGAGAGAGAGAGAGGATAAGGAATCAGTGTTGGAATCATCCAGTAACGCTGAGAGCTGACCGGGTATCGCCGGTTGCATTGAAGGGTATTTGTGTCTTTTTGGTTGGGCCTAGAATTCTTCGGAGGGGGCGCCAGGCTGCTGGCACTGCGCTTGCGATTACTTTCAAGGGTTGAAATGACACGCGTGCCCTTGGCGAGTGAGGTATGTATGCATATATATATAGATGTGTGAACCAGAAATCTGCAGGTGCGTCGCAGATGTGTATCCTTAATTTATGGCACTCCATTGAGAGAAAAAATGTAGAAATGGCATAATTTTGTGCGTGTGCATGTTTTTTGTCCAAAGACGAAATTCTTCTTGATAGTTGATTATATTCACCAATTTTCACAATAATAGATTCCTTCAGAGCAGGATTAACCGCATTTTATATGTTTTGAATGTAATTATGTTTGATAGACATTGTAGAGTTTTTTTTCGCTACCCTATTGAGATAGGAACGCGCTTACTTGTCAGACGTGTACAGATCCCCTCGCCAGGTTAGAATGGGGTTTATTGAGCTGCCGTTAATTAACTTTCGCTTTGAAGCGAGAGAACTTCCGATTAATGGCTCGAACGGGTCATGTGAACTCAATGTGCAGTATGTATTCATTGCGTTTTGAGTGTAAATTCAAGGGCGTCGAAGGGTTTCCAAAGGGGGAAGGGACAAGAAATGCTTATGCCGGTGCATAGAGTTGCACCTGGAACGAACTACGTCTGGCGTGGGGGCTGCACCCGCACGAGCTGAGCGCACGGGATGCGCCCGCAGGCATCATGCGCACGTGGGCGGCGCATGAAATGCGCGCATGGGCGACGCATGTGAGATGCACGCGTGGGCAGCACCAGCGGAAAGGGGCTGAAGCCCGGATTGTGGAGCTTGAGCTCGAAAAGGGTCTCCCTTTGATAGGGTCATCCCAAACCTTTTCCTATTTTTATCCAAAGATACTCTCTTGAATCTTCAAATTTTTGGGTTTGAATCTTGAATGATGAAAAGGGAGACCTTTTTCTCTTTTGCAAGCCTAAGGTTTTGGGTTTTTGGAGGTACGTTCTCCTTCTTCTTTCTCTTTCCTTTTTGGATCTTGAGGAGGAGAAAGAAGGGAGGATGCAAAAATCTCTCTTTTTTGGGATTTGGTAAAAGATTCACTCTCTTTTCAATAGGTTTATGGCTAAAATCTATTTAGTTTTGAAAAAAGAGAGGTTTTTCTCTTGATTTAATTAAAAAATGAAGTAGAAAAAAAATCTTGAGGGGAGAGAGGGGGCTCAAAACCCTAGGATGACTATGGGGAATAAAAATTAGTTATCATTCTTATCATGATAGCCTTCTATAGGCTTTACATCTTACATTTTGACTCTTGGACTTTACAAAATGGCACTTTGCCTCTCTTATGCCCATGCGCTCATTTCTTTTTATATATAAGGCATGGATTTTACATAATTTGGCTTTTTGCCCACATTCTTTTACATTTATTCCCTACTCATTACATATTGCATCTATTTATTACATTTTTCTTTTCTTTTATTGGTACGAGGGCTGGCCTCGCTTGAGCTTAAAGCGTTTTGGGCATGAACCCAGTTGTTTGGGGTCGGACCCGAGTCCACTTGGACGTTGACCTTGACTCGTTGACTTTGACTTTTTTGGTAAAGGAGTGTAAAATTTAACCCCAACAAAATACCCCCATCAACGAACGCACACCGCGTGTATGGGTCATGTGCATGAAATCGATCGATTTTCTTTCATAGATTTGATTTTGGGATGCTTGACTTGATTTTCTCTTAGTTGCGTGGAGGTTAATGCTTTAAGGCGGAGCTTGATTTCGGTAGCGGAGCATAATTCCGAGATGGAGCATAATTCCGGGAGCGGAGCATGATTCCGAGGACGGAGCATGATTCCGAGAACAAGCATGATTCCTAGGATGGAGCATAGTTCCGAGATGGAGCATGATTCCGAGATGGAGCATGATTCTGGGGATGGAGCATCATTCCGAGATGGAGCATGATTCCGGGGACGGAGCATGATTCCGGGGACGGTTGTTGATTGGCTTGTTTGATTGGATTTGGTTTGATTTGATTTGATTTGGTTTGATTTGATTTGGGAATTTCCCATCTGTCCAGCAGGACTTTCTGAACTTGAAAGTACTTCCAGGTAAGACTTTAATTTGATTTGTTTAATTCTTGTCTTATTCGGCAGGACCTTCTTTAAACTTGGAAGCACATGTCGAGTCGCACTTGGACCCCCTTGTTTGGAACGAGTTTGCGTCCTTGCGGGTTTTCACAAGCTCACGGGTGGTCTCACTGTTTTTTCTCGCGGAGCCCTTTCAGGTTTTCATCTGTACCCTTTTTGCTTATGGACTACCCATTTTTCTTAACTGGACTTGGGTTTGGATTTTGGACTCCAGGCTGGTATTAGCGTTGCTAACATTGGAGCACGAATGACAGGAGCAATTCATCATCTGCCATGGAAGAATTTGGAATTTTGATTTTGGTTTGGCATTAGCACTCTAACACTGAAGTATAGTGCCATAAGCAACTCATCATTTGCCATTGGGGGATTTGGGATTTGGATTTCGATTGGCGTCAGCATTGCTACACTGGAATAATGTCAGGAGCAACTCATCATTTTCCATTGGAGAATTTGGGGGATTGGATTTTGGTTGGCGTCAGCATCGCTATACTGGAATGGTGCCAAGAGCGACTTATCATTCGCCGGTAGAGGATTTCATTTGTTCTCAGTTTAACGACTTAGGGGTCATATATTTCCAATTTAACGATGTAGGGGTCATTTTTTTTACTGCAATTGCTTTATCATTTTAGTTTTTCTTATCGCGAATGTCGCGATTGCTCTATCATTTCGGCTATTTATTTTTATTTTTACTCGTTGATTTTTATTGCGAGTTGTCCCATCATTTCGGCTTTTTATTTTTATTTTTACTCGTTGATTTTTATTGTGGGTTGCCCCATCATTTCGGATTTTTTTTACATTCCCGGTTTAACGACTTAGGGATCGAAGTTGTGCGCTTAATCATTCGCCAACACGCTAGGGGACAGTTCTATTTCTCTCGCCTTGTATTGTTTCTCGATCCAATCCCTGAAAACAAAGCAGTGTTCGATGGAATGACCCATCACTCTATAATATGGGTAATATTTGGGATCGTCGGTCATATTTGCTTCTTGCGGTCTTTTCGATTCTGGCAATTGTAGGCCATTTCTTAAGGCATTCATGAATATCTTATGAATTTTGTCTCTTCTGAAGAAATAAACCTTAGTCAGCTTCTCCTCTAGGGTGAATCGCCATCCCCTCCCAACACTAGCTTACGAGGCTGGTTGACATTAAACCCGCCTGTCTTTCGCTTATTTCGGTCATCAGACGTGTTAAAGGATTCTGTGTCGTCGGAGTTTCCGCTTTTACGGTTGTCATCTTTTGTCGGGACCCGGTTCTTACTCACGGAACAAAGTGCCACGCCAAGTGTCATGCTGTTAGTGGATGTTGCACACTCTCATAACACTTGTGAGGAGGCGGAAGCGATAAACAAAAAATTCTTGCATGCATCACCCATATAAACCAAGATCTTGTGCTTAAACCTTAACTAGCAAAACTATCTAGAGATCTAATCTATTATGATAGTGTTATACCTAGGAACCGGTCCTTCGGATCTTTGTTTGGATGTGACTCCTAGGCTCCTTGTGGTCGCAAAGAGCTCGATCTCCGGCCGCCTCAAGATCCAAGATGATACACCCGAGAGCTATCGAACAAGCTACAAACTCTTCACAAGAGTTTAACTAAGATATCAAGTTTGCTAGAAGAGATCACTTAGATGATATAAAGATCAAGTATTGGATTATCTTTTTACTCTAAGCTTTTGATTCACAACTCATGTAAAGGTTAAAGAAAAGAGGAGGAAGAAGGAGATAATGAGGAGAGAGAATGTGAATGTGATGAATGAAAAAATCAAGTATGGAAAAATGATATGGCTCAAATGAAAAATAATTGAAGCATGCAATAAAAAAATTGCACCATGTTTCAACAGTAACTCCAAATGAATAAAAAAAGAAACAAGCCATTCCTTCATCCATGCTTAGACTTTCTCCAAATTCCACCTCATTTATTTATTTTCACAAAATAAATATCCATTTATGAGGTGTCTCCTTCTAGAAGGTATTCTTGTAATAATTGCAAGAATACCCCTCCACCGTATACCGTATAAGTATACCCGTATCCGAATTCCGAAAAATACGAATACAAATAATCCAATAATATAATACCGGTATCCGGCTTAAACCAAAGCCTACCAGTATTATCCTTCCAATCATTATTCCTGTAACAATTACACGAACATGATTGAAACCCTGTCGTAACAACTTACGGCCTCTACATCTTTTGCCTGAACCAGGGAACCCTCTGTGTGGGACTCTAAAGACTCGACAGCACGCTGGTAGTAGGTTTAACCACAAGCACGTCAGCAGCACTAGCTGTGCGTAACAGCTACCCAGGTACATGACGAAAAGGTGGCCGACGAGCGAACTCATCACAACCCTAACGAGCCTGTAAGCAACACTTACCGTACAGTCCGGTCTCTTCGTCTGATACGTCGCATATGAAGTCTAGGGATGGTAAATGTCAGACCCCAGTAACTCTATAAGTTTACGGCCCATAACGGTTCGAGAAACTACTGATAATTCTTATCAGTAAATCTCGAGAACCCTGGCCAGGGATTTGCTGTCTTGGCCGATCAAGTATAGCACGACATCAACTCCCTATACCGGGAGAGACGAAACCCCTCCTATCGCTCACTGCCTCCATATGATTCGGGACTGTACCCAAAATCCACCTGTTTGCACGACTCGGTAGAGCAGTGGTAGGGAGGAAATCAAAGTACAGTGGGAATCACACAAGACACTATGACGATCTCGGGTCTACAGACTAACATGTATAAGTGTCACCAGAGAACTGCTATCTGACAATAGATATATATACCATCTAGGAGTTCTCGGTGAGTCCTGTTCGGTGTACTCATTCTCCAATGAGCACCTGTGTACAATATTTGATGTCAAACACCAATGGTTATGGGATCAACATCGCCCCCAGGGTCAAGAAACGTACACACTAGTCTACTCTGGTAATATCGACGCCTTGTCTCGATATACCCTCGACTAGAAACTATTAAAGGATATGCTTATAGACTGCCTAGGCCCCACCAGTATGATCTACATCATAATCCCGGTAGTCAAGCATAATCCTAAGGGCTTCATCAACATGTATACAAAGATATGAAATACAACACATCACACGTTAAGATGAAGATAAACCAGATAGCATACTATCATTTCGAGCAAAAATTGTTTCTGTACATATACATGCCTAGCATCCTATACAATACAGGCCTCCAGGGCATACATATCTAACACATGCCAAGGGGGTGGGGGCCACCTCTTGAATCCGTGGGGGCTACTTCTTGAATCCGTGGGACCCACTGTAGAAAACGGGGAATAATACATTCCGAAAGAGGGCAGATCCGGAACTATAAATGAAATGATACCACTCTTCAATACAGATGCGTCTTTTATGTGAATTGGCACTACAGGAGCTTGAGAACTCCGTAGTTAAGCATGCTCGGGTCAGGGAAGTCTTGGGATGGGTGACCTCCTGGGAAATGGCCCCTGGTCGGATCTGGTTCGCTCTAAAGGGCAAAACCGTGTGGTTTCGGCCAGAGCGGACAATACTCTCTGTATTGGGGGTGGGGCGTGACAGAATGGTATCAGAGCTGGTCCCTCAATAGTAAGTCTGTGGTTCGAGGACGAACCATTGTTCAAAGGTGGGGAGAATGTCGGTACCCGGTTCTTGCTCACGGAACAAAGTGACACGCTAAGATCTTTACTTGACTACCATATTTATGATGACGATAGTCAAGCCCCCTGCTGCCGACATAGGGATCATAGTTGTGAGAGATGGGTGGTCCAAAGCACATCCTTAAATGTTCCTAGTCGTGGGAGTATCGAGACTGGACATCAATATTCCAGAATAGACTAGTTTATATGTTTCTAGACCACGACGAAGGACGGTGGCAGGTCTCATAGCCATTGGTGTATTGCACCTAAGATTGTATACAAGTGCTCACTAGAAATGAGTACACCGGACGGACTCACCGAGAACTTCTACATGGTACTATACCTATCGTCAGATAGCAGTTCTCAGTTGACATGAGTACATGTACTCTGTTGACCTGAGATCGTCATTTGTCTTGTGTGAGTTCACACTGTACTTAGATTACTTCGCAACCACGGCTCTACTGAGTCATGCAAATAGGTTTTAGTTGGGTACAGTACCGAGCCACATGTAGACAGTAAGCGATCGTCAGGGATTCTTTTCTCCTGGTATAGGAAGTTGATGCTGCGCTGTATTCGGTTAGCCATCACCATAAGTCCCTGGTCAGGGCAAATGAGATTTACTGATTGTAAATCAGTAATTTCTCGGTTTAGTAATGGGCTTGATACCGACACGACTTATCCGGTTATTATGGGTCTGATGTTATCCAACCCCTAGACCCGGTTTGCAATACTCTTAGACGAAGAGACCGGACTGTACTGAGATTGTCACTTACAGGCTCAGTAGTGGTTAAGACGAGTTTACTCTTCGACCTTCTTTTCGTTCAATACCTGGATAGCCGTTACGTACAGCTAGTGCCGCTGACGTACTTGTGGTTAAACCCACTGCCAGTATATTATCGAGTCTTTAGAATCCCACGCGGAGGGTTTCCCGGTTCAGGCAAAACGATGTAGTATGTGCGTATTTTAATACACACTCAAGTTCGATTAAATACGTGTATTTAGTGCACGCACTTTAATCGAGTGTTTTGATAATACTGGCAGGTTTGAAAGATAGCCAGATTATTGTAAGCTAGTATTATATATCTCATTATCTCTCTTTTGGGTATTCGTATTTTTATACGAATACGGGTATTTGTATTTTGATACAAATACGTTATTTATATAAATACGAGTATTTGTATAAATACAGGTATTTGTATCTTAATACGAATACGGGTATTTTTATCTCAATACGAATACGGTATTCGTATTTTGATACGAATATGGATATATGTATTTGTGCATATACGGTTATATGTATGTGTGTGTACTTGTGTGTGTATTGATACACACATCTTTTTCTTCTGCACATGGAAGCTTGGAGATTTGTTTAGGCTCATGACTCATGTCATGAGTCATTGTGCGACTCATGCTTTGAGTTCACAATCTCTATTAGGATAAGAGCAAGAAAAGAGAGAGAAATGGCTAAGGAATTTATTCCACGCATATATTTTTCTTCTCTCTTCTTGTTCTATTTTAAGTTTTCATTTTGAGAGGAAAATTAGCAAAGGAGAAAAACCAAGAGATTCACCACTATATCATTCTCACCATCACTTCCTAGCAAGCTGTGATCATGAGTTGCTTCACTAAATCATTTGGTATGAGGCTAAAACTTGATTCGGATTCTCTCGGGTGGATCTTCTTCGATGAGGAAGATTGGCGTGCAAGCTCGTTCTAGACGACTTCGGAGCCGAGCTAGAATTGAGCGGTGTAAGGGTCTTCTGCAATTGCGCGGACATGTTACAAAGGTATCTAGCACCTAACCTTGTATGTTTAGATATCTAGTTTAATGTTTGGAATCAATTCTAAGGTATATGTCATTGGTGCCTGCTTTAAATTTTTTGTTTTCGCTTCCGCTTTCTTCACGAGTCTTGCGGAGCGAGCACTAGGGTCCTTACAGTCCCATCATTTAGCTCTTAGTCACACCAGAAACAACGAAAATAGAGCACTTTATATGCCATCCGCATTTGCCATGGGGTCCCGAATCTTCACCGTAAGGTTACTTAACTTACGGCAGAGCAGAGACAGAGCTAGCGTGGATGCAAATCATATAGAAGTATTTATTTATATATCATATATATAGTCATCTCGGGCATGATAATCAGCAACATCACAGAACATGGAATAAACTGATATACTAGGAATTTTGCATTTCATTTTAGCCGCCAATGAAAACACAAACTTCCACGGTCGTGTGAATAGCCCAAATGTGATCGATCCTAGACCCCTACGAGTGCGACAAGCTACCCACAAATCCTAGAATTGGGTGACCTAGATCTCAACTCCTTTAGATGGCCACCCACTGAATTCTAGGAGACGGTAATTTGAGCACCCCTCCACGGGTCAATCCTAGTACATGAAAGGAAAAATATATACAACGGCAGCAATGACCGCAGCCTGGCCGTGCCCCAATAAAAGAATATACATTTATCCTCAAATGAATACATAAATATACATCAAAAGAATCATCTACAATCAAACGTGGCTATTCATCGCGACGATACATCCAATCCATCACAAGCTCAACAACAACACAAATATCAAATGTGCAATCTCGACTAATAGAACGTAGAGCAATTAGCGAAATTCACCAATGCATTCCATAAACCATGCTCGAGTCGACTTAATCAAACGCTTTGATTGAATCGCTTTGAACCGCGACATTAGAATTCATAACCCGCTAGGTGATTACTTGAAAATTCCAAACAACAAAAAATCAAGAATCCCCAGCACACCAAAAACCATTTCTTTTTGCCTCAAAAGAAGTTCCGAAAAATCCGGAACGACCCCATACCTACGCCACATTCTTGGTCCTTATTCAGCCCCGAATCGTGGCAGAATTAGCGCCGATAAATTCCCCGGTTCGGGGATGAACAGCCCCGAAATCGGGGCTGAATCTGGGCAGATTCAGCCCCCGATTTAAGGCTGATTCGGCCTCGGTTGAGCCCTAAATTTGGGGTGAACCGGCCAAATAAGGCACTGTTCTAGTGCGTCCCGAGCCCTCTCGAAATCCTTGGTCCAAACCAAGAATCCGGGGGTCGGATTGAAGCTAAAATGAGAGGTTTTTAATGCAATTTTCAAAACTAGTTTTTGAAAAAATTGCATTTTTATGAATTCTAATGTCACAAACACAAGTTGTAATCTTTGCACCGGCTCTAATACCACTGTAGGCACGCTTTAGCACTCTATACATGATATTATAGCAAACGGAAACGATATTTTAAAAATTCAAAAGAGCTAAATTTTGCTAACAATGAAAAATTTCATAAAGATGGCAACTTGTACAAAACAAGAAAGCTAAACTACCAAGTTTGAGACTACAACCTTTGTAGCGCGTTAACCTTCTCTTCTTGGAATCCGGCTTCGCTCCTAAACTCCGGGATCGAGCTTGAGTGTGGTCCTCCTTATCAAAGATGATCCACCTTGAAGTTTTTCCAACACAAGCTCCCACTTCACAAACTAAAATTGTATGTGAAGAACTATCAACACTAATTTGCTGGGTTAGTGAAAATGGAAATGATGTAGAATTTGTTTGCCCACTAAATTTTTCTCTTTTTTCTTTTTCTTTCTTCTTTCCTCAAAACTCAAGAGACACAAACAGAGAGAGAGAGAGAGTGAGAGGATAAGAATCAGAGATGAGAACAAAAATCAAGCCATTCTTATTTCAAAGTCAAGAAAAAAAGATAAGTCTAAAGAATTCTGTAGAATATTACAAGTTTCTCTAAAAAATGACACATTTCTTTTATTTAAAAAATAAATGAATGATTTTGTTCTCATTCCATTCTGCGTTAGTCACATATACACAACAAGCATGTATCAACATATATGACAAAGTGTATATAAATATATTTATATCATATATAAATAAAGAGAAGAAATGATAAAGAGAGCATGATATTAATGAATATATATATATATATATATATATATATATATATATATAATTATTAAATTAACAATTGATTTAATAATCCGATTTGTCCCTTTCTCTGCATATTGCGAGTAATTAAATTCTCTATGACAATGGGTTTCCACTAGGTTGCAACTCACTATGATTATCTTCTTTTGTGTTAATAATGCATTAGATGACATAAGGGATTGGCAACCTCAGTACACATTAAGCTTCTAAAAAGGTGCAGTAAAAGTTAATCCGAGGTTGGCAATCCCAGATTCACATTAGCGCTAATTAAAAAGTTAGTCTGGTGTCAATTGTGACAGATTGTCTTTGAGATCGATTTTCACAACTAAAAAAAAATGCCGGTTTTAATAATTAAATTTTAAATGGAGATTTTTCTTGAAGAAAATTGTCATGAGATTTAAGGGTGAAGTATGAAGATATTTAAACTTAAAAGGTATTTCTCGAAATGGAAGAGAATTATAGTTGAAGGGCAATATAGAAAGCCCCATTTTATAAATAAAAATTTGGCAAGGCATAAATCCAGGTAAAGTCTCTGCGCCTCGTTTTCTGCGGTGAGTAGATTCTCTTGTTCTTCATTCCAATCTCAGTGGAGAAGAAATTAAACTACAAAACGAAATTTTGATGCATGTGATCGGTCTTGAGGAAAAAACAAGTGGAAGTTTAAACACATCCAAGCAACCACCACGAGGAACCGTCTTGTGGTTCAAATTCATCACGAAAGATTCCTAAACTTTCATTTCATTGTACAAATTAAAACCCCTTGTCGTTTGAGTTGTAAAGTTTTTTGGTGATTAACGGGTCATGTGACCCGTTAATCGATTCTTATAGTTTTACCGTAAATTATATATCTATACTACTCCTATTATATCATCTCTCTTTTCTTTAAATTTCGATTCAATTTAAAACTGAGGCTTCTTTTTCAAATCCTCAAATCCAAAGCATTGATCTTCAAATTAAGGCAAATTTCCCACTAAACGGCACTAGGTAAATGATTTAATTTCAATGCATCTAGAAGATCCATAGTTTTTATTAAAATAAGAGGTTAGTTTGGTCAATTTTTGTAATAAATAACCGTAGGGGGTTTCTATGTAATGGAATAAAAGCTCGGGGGTTTTCGAGATGATTTTAAACTATATGAAACTCCAGAAAACCATAAGGTGGGTTTTATGAAATAAGTCTTCATTCTAATCACAAATGGACCATCTTCGCATCTCGATCTTTAATCATTGTTAGATTATGAGATATTTGAATATAACTATATTAGATATTTTGGTTATCATAAATCAGAGAAGTTCTGATTTATTTTGTTGAGATTATGATTAGTATGTTAGAATGTTAGGAGTATTTAGTTATCACTTAGTTATGTTATGTGGTATATAAATTGAGATGATTTATATGTTAATAAGATTGATTGAGTTTATTGTTTTTTTCCATAGTATCAGAGTCAATGGCTTGATCCAAAATTTATCTTCATTATTGTTTTTAGTTTATTATTCCAAAATAAATAAAGTTGCGTCAATAATATCTAATTCAGAAATGAGTTCTCTCAGTTTAATCCTAAGCAGTTGGCTCCATCAATATCAAGTTTAAGCAGCTATTCTTTTTTTTCTTTTGACGTTTTCTGGCTGTATGATCTTCTTCAGTCCAAGCAGCTATACTTTTCTTATAACGTCTTTTAGCAGCATGATCTTCTTCTTATAACATGAGATATTTGAATATAACTGTATTAGATATTATGGTTATCATAAATCAGATAAGTTTTGATTTATGTTGTTTAGATTATGATTAGTATATTAGATTGTTAGGATTATTAGTCATCGGTTAGTTATGTTATGAGGTGTATAAATTATAATAACTGGTATCTGTGGTGAGAAGTATTTCGTGTTTTAATAAAGTTTCTTTAAATAATTTTCCTACATTATTTTCCTTATTATTGTCATAAACTAAGTTGAGTTTAATTGGTATTGATTTTCATTAAATAGGTTTAATTTGTTTAATTGGTATTAATTTTTAGTAATTATTAATTTAGAAATTGTTATTAATTTGTGTTAACTGGGCATTAGTTGTCATGCAAATGTATTTTAAAACCTACCATTATTTTTTCCTTAAGCCCACCCCAACACCCAAGGCCCACACCCATTTCTCTCTCTCTCTCTTTTCCTTATCCCTCGTTCCATCCCCCGAGCCCCATCACCTCCTTCTTCGCAACTCCTCCCTCGAAAACCGCTCCATGACGACGCCCCCACACCAACAAACTCCCTGTGATCTCCTCAACCGTTTCCCCTTCTCTCTTAACACACCCGAGCTCGCCGCTTCTCCAGCTCCCTCTAAAACTCTCTCTCTTTCTCTACCTCTCTCATTTTTCTTTCCCCTCATGTCCAACGCCGACGAGCTCCCCACTGCCCCTGAACCGCCATGTCAACCAGATCACCACTGCCGTCACCTCCTTGCCCACCGCCGCCGCCAAAACACGCGGCTACTAGCTCCAACCGATCCCCTTTCTAAAAACCCATCACCTCCACCATCGACCACCACCTCTCTGAACCGTCGGGGCCTCAACCCCTGAGCCACCGCAATGCTACACCAGCTTCTAATCCTCACCGGCCACCACCCTGAGCCGCTTCCTCCGCAGTCAAGGTTACCCCAGCGTCTCCGACCTCCCTTCAACATTCTACTCGACCACCCCCATCTCCACAACACCACCAGTTCACCTCCTGCCACCCTAAACCCTTGCACCACCGCCTGAGCCACCGCCGGAGCTCCAAGCCACCACCATAGGGACCATCGCAGACGAGTCATCGAGCCCAAGCCCCTCTCTGCTGACTCGACCCACTCCTTAGCTGAACGTAACTCTTAAACCATAATGACTATTGATATGAAACCAATTTTACTGCTTAGCTAATCAAGTATACTCCATATGCCTTTTATATTGTTTTGTCTGATTCTGCACGGATAATTTATTGTGAATTTAGCAAACTACATGACCCTGGCTGTCTCTAATTTAGTGAAGATTTATTTAGTGCATTCCTACCTTATTCTATGATTGTTTTATACCCATTGTTTAGTGATTGTTTATACTGAAATCCTAACGACCGTTTTGCATTGTGAAATGATAAGTGTTAGTGAATGGGTTGTAACAAGTATGATAACGAACCGGTGATTGAAAGTGATAGTGATAAGCGTGAAAGTGTGATTGAAATGACACGTACTTGTATACAATCGACGGAACCATGTTTAGAATTCACCTGCATTGAAATTGTAACACTCTAGCACGATTGTACGTTATTTAATTATATTAAATAGTGCATTGGTTTTTGTTTTAATTATTATTGTTTGAATTATAATTGTGTTTGAATAGTATGCATGATTATTATGTTTGTACCCGACCCGCTTGCGTGAAATCCGTCATGGTTGATATTTAGATAGAGTACATTTTTTATTAATATTTATCCATAAAATATAAATTTATATGAATCTCAAAAAATATATATACAATATTTAAATTGGAATATATTTTTGTAGCCATACAATATTTTTATATAAGTTGGTTATTAAAGATAATTGGTATCTAACAACTGTTTGCTAATATACTATTTTTTTATTTAAAGATTTTATGATATTTTCTTTATATTTATCTATTGTTTGTAAATGTATTTGCATCTTAAATAATGTGCATATAATATACTGTCTAGGATATTTTCGTAGCAATAAGACTATGGTATAGCATGTTGTGTAAGAATATGTATATAAATTAGTTATTTGATAATCCCCTAAATATATCTTTGAGATTCTAGTAACAGGTTGATGGGGTTTTACAATATCTTTTATAGTATTATATTTACCTAACTATAATAATAATAATAATAATAATAATAATAATAATAATACTTTTATACAAAACCAAACTAAATAAAAGAAAAGAAAAGAAAATAGACAAACACATCTCCTTCTCTCTCATCCTCTCTTTCTCTCGTCTTCAGCCGAGACCACGTCGCCACCATTGCCTTCCATCCTCGCTATCGTTTTCTTTCACCTGAGCACTCGACTTCAACCAACTCCGGTCATCTCCACCGCCTCTATTGCTTCCATCACCTTCTCCTTCTTTCTCCATCTCGAGAACCCCATCGTCGCTAAGAAAGCCCAGCACACCAATCCACCATTACTGTCTCCTTCACCTCGCTGGCGCAACCATCTCCTTCCCTCTACCCAACCACCAGCCGATACCCCATCACCGATCACCACCACTACTGTAGACCTCGCCGATCTCCCTCGACTCCTTTAACCGAAATACATCTCCACACCCAACTCAAAACCTAGTCGAGCAGAGTTCGTTTGACGAGATCAAGTCTTGATCTTGCTCCGTTCGTGTTCGTGTCCACATTCGTCGAGTCCGAGGCAAGTTTCTAACTTGCTACATGCTATAGTTATGCATTATACACATATATTGTCATAATATTATTATTCTGTTATTTTATACTATTATATATATTTACAATTCATATTTCGTTAAATAGTTTAACAATAATAAGTTTTATAATTTTAGTTTATAATGGTTTACGCAAATATATCTAAATAACAATACCTAATAACAAAACTATTCTAATACGATCATATTGATAAATTGAACTTGCAGGAATTGATATGATCATTTTCTATACATCATATATCGCACCTAGATAACAGTTACAACTATAGTCATCACGACTTGTTTACACGATGTTATTGCGAGATAAATGCTTCACCTGATTTAGTACACTATCTCTGACATGCTTGTAACCCGCCATCTTGTTACTGTTATTGCTATCATACTAGTACCTATTTGCATGTAGTACTTACTGATACCAACAATTCTGAGTTGTTGTCCTGATGGACGTAACATGTTGTCTTGATAGACATAACTAGTAATTGCTTGTTCCTGCGTTGGCATTAGATAGATATTATCTTGATACTTGACTTGGAAAATGAAACCTGGGGAAATGCGGAAATCAAAAGTGTAACTCAAAAGGATATTACATGTTTCCGTGGTTCCGGGTGTTAACGAAACAAATCATTCTTGATTCATACATCTTGCGTTCGTAGTCCCGGGGGTAATGGGATATATCTTGCGTCCGTAGTCCCGGGAGGTAACGGGATATATGCTGTTGAGTTACATGGAGGAGTACATTAATTGGTTTCAAATACATGTAGAATAGATAACCTAGAAATATAGACCCATAGAATACACGCGACATATTTAACTATCTATATCCTGCTTGTTATATCACCCGTGACTGCTTTTGTTTATACTCGTGACATCTCACTCTTACACATGGTATCATATATAGCATATTGTTCATATTATTATTATGATATCTTTGACGCACCGACGTCTGGATTTTGCATAGCCCAAATTCTTTGACCTTATCACAAAAGGTTCGAGAATATTTTGACAGGATTGCCGAGTGGTGAAGAGCTTTCATCCTATTTAGTTTAGTGATGCTTTAGATTTATTTTCTAGTTCTAAATTTATCGTTTTATCGTTGTGATCCCATAAGGGATAAGCCTAGGATATTGTTCCTTTTATTATCTTGGATCTTTTATTACTTCTGCTACCTTTCTCATTATTATTTATTGTGGCAGTTTGGACATGAGATAGATAGATGTTTATTTTCTGTTTCTGATATCATTGACAGCCGTAATGTGACTATGGAAGTATATTTCCTCATCATTGGTAGCATGGTTGGCTTTGTTACGTTCCGTATTTATGTAATTTGGGAAGTGGGCCGTGATAAGGTTTTTTTGGTATCAGAGCCTAGGGTTTAGGTTAGCTGGGCTTGGTTTAATTTGTAGTTTGGTATTATACCCAATACATTGACCTTAACACCCGGAATAAGGAACGTGTCCTTCCACATTATTGCCTTGCCATTCTTGAATCTATAGTTTATTGATTCCTTGTTTTATTAAATCGTGTTTCCGTTGCTAATTCTCTTCAATTGTTCTTGACTTCGGAATCATGGCGGGAAAAAAGTTATGGGCGTATCAGAGGTGCGTCGATGACACCGCACAACTTAGGGTCATACGTGGTATGTTGGAGAACCAGAAATGTCAGACAGAGCTAAACCTGTAACAAGCTGAGACTTTCAAAGAGGGCTTGATGACGACCCAACAGACTGTTATCACGGCAGCTGAGAGGGTGGCATTTCCTAGACCGGCTTAGCATGAGGGTATTGTGGCAGACTTCAGGAAGCTCAGTCCAGCAATGTTTAAAGAATTAGAGCAGCCATTACCGGCGGAGCAGTGGCTAGTGGATACGAAAAATCTTCTAGTTACTGCACAAATCCCGGACGAGAAAAGGATGGATGTGGTACGCATCCAGTTGGTGGATTATGCTCGCGAATGGTGGCTTGTTGAGGAGACACGTTTGGCAAATACGATCGGCTGAGCGACTTTTACACGGAGTTTCTTATAGAAATTCTTTCCGCAGTCTGCTGGAGAGGAAATGGAAGAGAAGTTTATTGGCCTAAAGCAGAATGACGAATTTGTGGATGCATATGTGGCTGAGTGGACCCGGCTCAGTCGATTTGCAGGGCCCTTGGTTGCCAACGAGGCGGATAGGGCAAGACGGTTCATGCATTGTCTGGATGTGGAGATTCAGAGGCATATCACATCTGTCACGCCCCGCTTCCCGGTGTACGGCGAAGGGGACGCGACTGGTCCGCTGCGTATTTACTGTGAAGTAAATACGCTAAGCCTATCTAAGCAATATAAAAGTAAATGCATAAGAGACAAGATAAAATAAAACAACAACTTTATTTATTAACATTCTTTCTGTACAATGCATGAAAAGTAAATACAACTGGAATAAAAGCGATGCCTAAATAATGGCATAACAGGAAATGAAAAATACTGAATAGAAAAGGTACAATGTCTAGAGCTCGGGGTCTTCGAGAAACTGATCCAAGTCTTCACTAGTGGGCTCGATCTCTGCTGTGTCCAGATCACCTGACGACATTCAAAAAAGAAAGAAATAGAATGTCGTCAGCGAACAGGTCGCTCGGTAAGTCCCAAAGATAAGGGAGAAATAGAATAGACAGAATAAGAAGGTATCTTTTAAAGTTGTATTATATTGTAGTAATGTTGTGTTAACGATGTTGTTTGTAGCTTGGTACAGAAGGATGCCAGTGTATACGAGAGGGGTCCCTGTATGCTAGAGACCAGGGTAAATGGAAGTACAAGGCTCCGTTATACAACCCGGAACAACGGCAATTGGATTCAGGTTAGGTGTCTTAATCTTGCAGTCTCGTGCCACTTTTAACACCTTCCGTACCAATCTACCCCTTAAAACCCCGCAGTGTTTTGATTGTATTGTTGTATTATAAGTTGTATTGCAATTTGTATTGTCGTGTAATAAAGATTGTATAATTGGATGACTGACCGAAACCATGATATCAGTAAACGGATGTAACCGTAGAATCATGTAAATGGAATAACTGGAGAACCATATAAATGGAATGTATATCCATGGTTCGGTTCAGTCAAGTTGTATAGATTGATAATTGGATTCATGAATTCATGTTGAATTGTAATATTGAAGATTGTACTTTAATCATATTCAAGTCAGATTATACTGAGACTCAAACTGAGTCAGGTGATTAGCAAGTAAATTGTCGTCCTGATTGTTTTTATTAATTTGTCTACCTTAGATAGGCAAGCACCCAATTCTCCGGCTCCCTGGAGCTCAAGAGATTGGTTCTGCTTAAAGCTATGTTTACTAGAGTCCTTAAGGTAATTTATAGAACTTGAGGGGGTTTTATGTAAAAATACTTTTATATACTTTTCAAAATACACCTCAAGTATTTATTATTCGTCTTTAGGGTTGTAATGAATGTGGATTTTATATTGTGATATTTCTAGTGAAAATATCCTAATTTCATAAATAAAGGCATTTATCTGTAATATTGATTTATTTGGAATTCATGGTATTTTAGTGAAAAATTTATTCTTATGATTTTTTAGAAAAAGTGGAATATTTATATCATAACAAAATAGGTATTTTAATGATAAATATACATATATTTATACGAAAATAATTTTAATATATTTACTATACTCTAAAAATCTCATTTTCTTAAGATGTACTTTAAATCTTTCGAGACCGAATGCTCTTTGCGGAGGTCTGAATCTCGCACTACTAAGCCCGAGGATGTGCGATAATCCGCACCATCCCAAACGGGATCCCCAAAGTGGGTTGTAGCGGCGCTTTGCAAAGATTGTAAAGTACTAAATCCTTTAGAAAACGGTTTTATGAAGTAATTGGTATTTATTTGTAAAGATGTCAATTTTCCGTATTCTATGTTTTAGGGTCTCCTAAGTCAACTAGACTATTCCTAACTGGTCCAATGACAAGTTGTGAGATGCCTCAAATTGCCTCTTCACCGCCAATTGTGGCCAGATAAGTACAAGTGAAGAAAGGAGGGATCAGCTCACGAATCACCGTGAGACGGGCCTTTTAAAGTTACCTTTCTCACTTGCCTAGCCTAGACACCACAAAGTCAGGTTTAGATAAACGACTGATGTCCACAACTTATCGTATTTTCATATTATGTGGTAGTTATTTAAAAGTGTATCAATACTAAATCTTTTAGAAATGGTTTTATTAAGTAAAGGGTATTTAAATGAAAATGTTTGTTTTCTCGTATTCTAAGCTTTCGATGGTATCGTGTTAAGTTATATATGAGTGTGTGAGGAGGTAGGTCGTTACCTTGTGATCTACTTTAAATGTATAACAAGTTTGATGGAGTTAAATGAAGGATTGAAACAATGTGGTATTTTAGTGAAAAATACAAAAAATTGAAATAGCTATCATTACATATGATGAAACTTGATCAAATTGTTTGATTAGTGTTTAATAGTCAACATGAGAAAGTTTAAGTATGATTGTATTAGTGAGAAGTGGAATTTTATAGAAAACCGAGTCGGGAATCGGATTTTGTTCCGATTCCGTCGGGTCTTGTAATTTCGTATTTTTAGAATAGGAAAGAGAGATAGAAAAGGGACTTACGGGTTTTAGATTACACAAGAGAGTGAGAGGGAACTAGAGAGATCGCCGATGTGTTGCGTCGTCGCCGGTAATTCCTAAAACGATCGCCGGAAATTCCGCCGGGAATTCGTCGGAGCTTCGCCTCGAGCTTGTTTTCAAAGTACACGATTCTTGGAAATTTTTTGAGAGAGTGGGCTCAGGATTTTGTGGTGAGATGGTAGAGGGTAGGGGGTGTATTTATAAGGTTAGGCTAGGGTTAGGGTAGATGAAGAGTTAAATTGAAAAAATGTAAAAATAATATGATAAATTGTAATAAAATGGAGTAAATGGGGTATTAAGAGCTCTCTGGAAACGATCTGGAAAATTGAAGTGTGCAGGGGGGTAGAGAATGCCAAGAGACAACTTTTTGGTGTTGACGACTCGGCCGACCGACCAAGTCCAGCCGGCGGCGCCGTGCCGAGTTGGCCGGTCCACCGTCCGAGTCGGCCGAGTCGGCCGAGTCGGTCCGAGTCGGAGGTCAGGGAGGTGGGGGGTCGTCTGTTGTAGCCTCTGGTATATTTAGTTTTTCATGTGTAGTGGAAAATTTGGGAGTTATCACGTGTTGACTGTTGGACTTCTAAAAAATTTAAAACAAAATAATATTAAAAATAATGCGGGGTATGGGATTTGAACTCTGGTGGCTTGGTTCAGCAGTGCAAGGTATTACCAATGAGCTACAAGCTCTTTCTTGTAATTATGGAGTTATTTAATTACTTAAACTAGTCACAGAAAATGTAAATACCCTAAGTATATATTAATTTTAAAGCAAATTTTGTACACTAAAAATGGAGTTGTTACATTCTTTTAACTTGTAATTAAAAAGCAAAATAATTACTTATATCTTGTGCTCAGGCTAAAATACCCCTTTATGGATTTTGAAAAAAATCTGTATAGGAAATTTAGGGTTGTTACAACATCGTTGGGGTTGACCACTTTTTCTCAAGTTCTCACAGCGGCTAGAGAACAACAGAGATTTTCAAAGAGAAAAACGGGTACTCATCAGCAGGTGGTTATGGCGCGGAAGACCTTGCATGCACCAACCAGAGCTTCTGGACATAAGAGCATTTCGGACAGGAGACAGTGCCTATGAAATGGCCTTTCGTGTCAAATCAGAAAAGGAACGTGGTTTGTGATTGCTGCCATCTACCCGGCCATATGCAAAAGGATTGTCGGAGGAAATATGGACTCTACTTAGTTTGTCGATCAGCTGACCATTCGATTGGTATGTGCCCTTCGAAGCTATAGTTGAAGGGTGATGTCGAGAAAACACCACAGAAGCAGATTACTCAGAGGCCTAATTAAGAACAGGCCTTCACTCTAACGGCCGAGGAGGCCAAAACTTCAGACGATATTGTTTCAGGTATCCTACTTGTCTATAATTTTTCCGTATTGGCATTATTTGATTCTAGTGCATGCTATTGCTTCATGTCGTCCAAATTTATTGGTGCACATTCTATTCTACACATGGCCCTATCTAGTAGTTGGGATATACACACTGAGAATTAGAGAATTATATCTAGTAATGAAAGCAAGGGTTGCCCTATTGTTATTTGCGGACGGGAGTTGTTCGCAGATTTCTTGGTGATAGATACATGCAGTTATGACGTTGTCTTGAGAATGGACTTTCTTGGCATTTTCCACGCTCACATAGACTGTAGAGCAAAAAAGGCGATTTTCTAAATTCCCAGACATTCGGAGTTCGAATTCTTGGGAGGCAGCAAATCAGTCGGGCCAGTCGAATTTAGTGCTAAGACGAAAAATGCCGTTTTTTCGTCGATGGAAGTGATCAAGGAGGAAGCACCAATAATAGTTCAGGATTTCATGGATGTGTTCAACGACATCTCGGGTTTACCACTAAAACGAGATGTGGAGTTCGCGATTGATCTCATTCCTGGAGCAACGCCAATTTCGAGGGCTTATTATCTGATAGCACCGGTGGAACTGGAAGAAGTGAAGAGACAAGTTTCAGAATTATTAGCGAAGGGTTGGATTCGTAGCAGTGGTTCACCTTGGAGAGCTTCGATTCTTTTGGTCAAGAAGAAAGATGGCACGCGGAGAATGTGCATCGACAATCGAGAGCTAAATCAGGTGACTATCAAGAACAAATACCCAATTCCTCGCATAGGCGATTTATTCGATCAACTCAGTGGCGCGAGAGTATTTTCGAAGTTGGATTTGCGATCGGGTTATCACCAAGTTCGGATGAAGACAGAAGATATTTGCAAGACGGCTTTCCGAACTCGACATAGGCATTATGAGTATTTAGTTATGCCATTTGGAGTTACTAAGGCACTGGCGATATTTATGAACTTGATGAACCGGATCTTTTCACTATATCTGGATCAATTCGTGGTGGTATTCATCGATGATATTCTGGTTTACTCAAGGAGCAAAAAAGAGCATGAAGAACACTTAAGGGTTGCACTGCAAACATTAAGACAAGAGAAGTTATATGCTAAGATAAGCAAGTGCGAGTTTTGGCTCGATGAAGTGAAGTTCTTGGGTTATGTTGTATCCAGAGATGGAATCGCAGTTGACCCTGAAAAGATTGCAGCTGTTCACGATTGACCGACTCCAAAGACTGTAGCGGAGATCAGAAGTTTCCTTCGGTTTGCTGGTTACTATCGAAGATTTGTGGAGAACTTCGCTCGGATAGCAGAGCTATTAACCAAGTTAACACGGAAGGAGCTACCGCTTGTTTGGTCTGAGAAGTATGCGCAAGCTTTTGAGGCGCTGAAGCAAAGGTTGACAACCACTCATATTTTAACCGTGCCAGATAGTTCCGGAGGATTAGTTATTCACAACGACGCATTTGGGAAAAGCTTGAGATGTGTTTTAACGCAGCATGGAAAAGTTGTAGCTTATGCGTCGAGACAGTTGAAGACTCATGAAAAGAACTACCCAACTTACGACTTGGAGCAAGCAGCTGTTATCTTTGCACTAAAGATTTAGAAACACTACCTATTGGATGAGAAGGTCGAGATATTTACCAATCATAAAAGCCTAAAATATATGTTCACGCGGAAAGAGCTCAACATGAGGTAGCGTAAATGGTTGGAGCTGATAGCTGACTATGATCTTGATCTAAAGTACCATCTGGAGAAAGTTAATGTAGTACCGGATGCTTTAAGTCGGTTGCCAGCAATAAGGATGTTGACTTTGTAGAAAGAGATTATTGCGGATTTTTAGAGATTCGAGTTGGAGCTCGTACTACCGGATTCTTCGGGACAGTTGATGCAATTACGAGTACAGTTATTATTGATTGATAGCATTAAGGTAGCGCAGTTGCACGATCCTAGATTGCAGAAATTTCGAGGACAAGAAGAGGCAGGTCTTCGAACGGATTTGTTGATTCATGAAGATGGTTCTTTGAGGTATGGAAGTCGATTGTGTATGCCTAAAGGAGAAGTTCGTGAATAAGTCATAAAGGAGGCTCATAGTTCTGCATATTCGGTGCATCCGGGTGGCACGAAAATGTATAGAGATCCGCGACAATACTTTTTATGGGAAGGCATGAAAAGAGAGATCGCTCAATTCATGTCGAGATGCTTGGTATGTCAGCAAGTGAAGGCTGAACATCAAAGGGTCACCGGTTTATTATAACCACTTCCGATTCCCCAATGGAAGTGGGAACATATAACCATAGATTTCGTGACAGCGTTACCATGGAGTCTAAAGGGCAATAACGCAGTATGGGTGATCGTCGATCGAAAGACCAAGGCAGCTCATTTTATACCATTTCGAGTTGGTCAGTCGACGGAGGCTTTAGCAGAGAGATACATGCAGAAGATTGTGAAATTTTATGGAGTACCTGAGTATCGTTTCTGATCGTGACACCCAGTTCCTATCACATTTTTAGAGGAGTCTACAAGGATGTTTGGGAACTCGCTTGAAGTTTAGTACGGCCTATTACCCTCAGACAGATGGACAGTCCGAGAGAACGATCCATACTCTTGAAGAAATGTTGAGAGCTTGCATGTTAGACTTCAAGGGTTCATGGGAGGATCATTTACATTTAGTGGATTTTCGTACAATAACAGTTTTCAGGAGACTATACAGATGGATCCATTTGAAACATTGTACGGTCGTAAGTGTCGCTCGTCAGTATGTTGGGACGATATTGGAGAAAGAAAACTGTTGGGACCGGAACTGATTGTGTAAACTGTGGAGAAAGTTAACTTGATTCATGATCATATGAAGGTGGCACAAGATCGACAGAAAAGTTGGGCAGATACTAGAAGAAGGCCATTGGAGTTTGCTTAGTTACGCTTAGCGTGTCTACTTCTGAGTAAATACGTAGCGGGCTTCGTCGCATCTTCTTACCCGTACACTGGAAAGCAGGACATGACAGATGTGGATGACATCGCTTACAAATGTAAAATCATAACCTTTTTTAGAAAGTAAAGATACATAGATGATATACAAGCCAGACTAGGTACACACAAACGGTTACACAAAATCAAAATCTGCCCACTTGTCAATCCTATGTGATATTCCCCTACGGATACAGCATCCATGCTCATTCCGTTAGCATCCCTGAGAGTCATATCACCTGCCTTGATAACTCTACGGTTTCTCAGAGCCTGTAATGAATTACAGATATGAGATCCTGATCCGGTATCTAGTACCCAGGAAGTAAAGTTAATTGACAGACAGTTTCCAATCATAAACACACCTGAAGCCGAAACCATAACGTGCTTCGAATCTTGGTTTCTGGCTTTCCAAGCCCTGCAGTCTTTCTGCCAATGCCCTTTCTCGTGACAATAGAAACATTCCTCCTTCCCTACTGTTATCCCCGAAACTTTTGCCCTGCCCTTTCTCTCTACCTTACTGACACCGCCTATCGTCTCAGTGGAGGCATCCTTCTTCTCTCTCTTGGCTTTCGCCTTGGATCTAGAAGAGGAAGATTCCCCAATAAGCGGAACGGGTGTCTCCCTGGATTTCTGCATGGTGCCCTCAGTGCTCCTCAACATGTTGAGGAGTTCTGGAAGTGAAACTTTCTTCCCTTGAATGTTGAAATTCATGATAAACTGGGCATAGGTGGAGAGGAGGGACTGTAGAATCAAGTCAGTATATAACTCGTTCTCCAACGTGGTCCCAAGGTTCGCGAGCTCTTTAATAAAGCTAATCATCGTAAGGACGTGGTCCCCTGCAGATGACCCGACAGCCAACCTCGCCTGAAATAATTTCTTCGATGTCTCATATTTTACGATACGAGATTGTTCTCCATATAAATCCTTGGTATGGAGGAAGATGGAAACTAAGTCCATCTTCTCATGCCGCCTCTTGTGTTCATAATCCGTTGAGGCTAACACGAGGCACTTGGCTCTCGCACTGTCTTTTTCCTATGTCTTACGGATTTCAACATCCGCGACGGTAAAATCTGGACCTAGGATGGCGAGGGCTTTGGTAGTAAGGAGGTAGCCCAGCTTGTCATAGGTAATGGCCATCTGGACATTTCTTAACCAATCTTTATAGTTTGGCCCAGTCAATTTATTATTATCTAGCAGTAATTTAAGCCCGGTCATTTTGGTCGCTGCTGTCAGGAGAGAGAGAGAAAAAATACTTAGCATTATGCTCTTGTAAGTTTGGATTGGTTATTAATTTATTTAAACATGATCACTCCCACTGTTGCTCAAATCCCCTTCAAATCATAAAAGAAGAATTAGTCAGGATTAATCTCACCCTACAATTCTTGCTTAACCTTTCGGCCAGGCTAGTGTTGGTACTTTGAGGGAGGTTTTTCAACGCTTTCGCAAAATTCCTTAATTACATAACTTCTTTTCCCTGGAGGCGTAGCCCCGCTAACACCGTTCTAGGCACCTACTTGGTTTATAGCATTGATTGTCTAGTGAAAAATCTTCCGAAAGTAGCGAATACTCACAGTAGGTTCGGGATCCAAATATCATTGTGTGACAACTGTTCCCGCCAAAAATTTCTCCACAAAAGAGCCTAAAGTATCAAATGGCAGTGATACGCTTAAGAAAATACGAACCAGTATTTTCCGGTCTGTATTTTGACAGACTCTCGAATGAGAAATAGCTAAATTCTGATGGTATTGAAAGCGTCTCGAAAAATCCTTCGATTTGATATATTATGAGTCTCATAATTCATCCGGGATCAAAAGTTATGAGGCATCGCGTGCCCACACATGACCATTTACAGGCAAAACCTGTAGGCACTGAATAAAATAAATAATTAAATGGGGTCACGTGCCCACACGTGATAGGCCTTTAAGCCAACTGAAGTATAATAAAACAGCAAGAAAAACCCCAATGGGGCATCATGTGCCCACACGTGACCAAGAGTCACGTGCTGACACGTGATAAGTTCCCGAATGCTTGAAAATAATAGAATTAAATTCTGGTTAAAAGCTTAATCAGTGGGTCATGTGCCACCACGTGATTGGGTTGTAAAAATTCTCCGAGTTAAAGGAAAGAAAACCCTAAACGGGGCATCACGTGCCCACACGTGACAGGGGGTCACGTGCCAACACGTGATGGGTTCCTAAGATCTCTGAACTAATAGAATTAAATTCTAATTAAATGGTCAATCAGTGGGGTCACATGCCAACACGTGACAGGCTCTTAAGCCTTCTGAACTAATAGAATTAAAGTCTAATTAAGAGGGAAACGAGTACCCTAACTGGAAAAATATTTCTTTAAATCTTTCCAAACAAAAAAGATGGTGCTCTGTAAAATGTAGCACCGTTGGATTAAAAATCCAATGGTGATTAAAAATCACCAATTTATGGAAAGATTTTATACAAGGAAAGATTTCCCTGAAATTTAGAATATCTTTTGAATTAAAAATCCAATGGTGAATAAAATTCACCGAGTAATCTAAAAGATTATGTTGGTTACAAAATCAATTAAAAATCTTTCAATGAAAGATTGACTAAACAAATTGATTCTTTTCTTTCTCCTATAAATAGGAGCCGAGAAGAGAAGAGCGGGATCGATTTTCTGATTTTTAGAGAGAAGCAACAACAGAGAGAAAAAAGAGAGGAGAATTTAATTCTCAAGAGAGAAAAGAAGATCTTTTCAAAGAAAAGAAACCCTATATGAGAAAGGGAAAGAGATCTAAATTCCATAAAACAAAAAGAGAATTCAATTCTCAAATTAAGAGTTTAACTCTTCTGAATAAGAACTTAGTTCTTCTTTTAGTTGAAGATCTGCAGAAGCAGATCTCCCCACAAGTTGAGAATTTAATTCTCATCGGGGAGATTCTGCCATGCAGATCCAAAACTTAAAGGGAGAATTTAAGTTTAAGGAATTTAATTCCCCCAAATTAACAGGAATTTAATTCCTCCAGATAAAACTAGGGTTTAACCCTACATAAGAATTTAATTCTTCCAAATTCATAAGAATTTAATTCCTCCAAATGAAACTAGGGTTTAACCCTATATAAGAATTTAATTCTTCCAAATACATAGGAATTTAATTCCTCTAAATGAAACTAGGGTTTAACCCTACACAAGAATTTAATTCTTAAGTAAGGGACTTAGACTTTTCATGCACGTAAAAGAAGTCAGCACCCAACTTGATCGCGTACTCCCACGTGACCCTTGGATAAATTCCTCAAGATAAACAGAACAAGGCCAAGTCAGAACATATTTTGGGCGCCCTCACGTGTCCCCACGTGACCCCTAACAAATACTCTTAATATCCAATGCATGGATACCCATCACGTGCCCACAAGTGATGGCCGCAAAGATCAAGTGTTTAACACTTATTTAAAAGGGAACCATTAAAAACAATAAAGACAGTTTCTCTTTTGGGGTATATCACGTGTTCCCACGTGCTCCTTAAAAAGCTCCTCAGCACAAAGGGGAATAGAGCCAGGACATTTCTCTTTTGGGGTATCACGTGCTCCCACGTGACCCTTAATAAATACTTCAATATCCAAATCATGGATACCCATCACGTGCCCACACGTGATGGTCATAAAGGCTAAGTGTTTAACACTTATTGGTCGTCTCATATGACATTCAAAGTAGAACCCAGAGCCTTTCAGACAACTATGGTTCAAGGGCACATCTCTTCACACCTCTGATACATATCGTTGTAATTCTTCAACGTCTTCAGAGAGGTGGTGGGTCCCAATGACCAATAACTATCTGGTGCATTTCCAAACTCATGTTTGCATCTGAACTTAGACCGCAATGTCCCTAAACTAAACAACAGAGCCCAAATACTCTTTTGTTAGATCTAAATGATCCTGTTGAGTAGATCTTAGTCTAAAATAAGACTAACGTATCCTTAACAAACATTTAAGTTGATCTTAATCTCAAACGAGATTAACGATCCTTAAATCAATCCAATTGCAGATCCCAACCAATATCGGTTCAAGGGTACATCTCTTCACTCCTCTGATATTTGTCGTTGTAATCCTTCAACGTCTTCAGAGAGGTGACGGGTCCCGACAACCATACATTCCATAGACTATGACGTCTTTAAAATGGACTGTGGGGTCCTTAAACTCATGGACGATGATGTCCTTAAACTTTATAGACTATGACGTCTTTAAACCGAGGACTGTGGGTCCTTTAAACCCATGGACTATGATGTCCTTAACCTCGGACTGTGGAGTCCTTTAAACCCATGGACCGTAATGTCCTTAAACTAATGTTGGACCGTAATGTCCTTAAACTAATGTTGGACCGTGATGTCCTTAAACTAAACAATAGAGTCCAAATGCTCTTTTGTTGGATCTAAACGATCCCGTTAAGTTGATCTTAGTCTAAAATTAGACTAACGTATCCTTAACAAACGTTTAAGTTGATCTTAGTCTCAGATGAGACTAACGTATCCTTAATCACAACCCCCAAACCCAAATCTAAGAAAATACGGATTTGGACTAATCCACGTCCTACGGGCGACAACATAAATTAGTCCACGTATACAATCCACGGGCAACCAAAAACAAAACAAACACCCACGATACGAAGTGACCATCTGGAGAAGGAGAAAGTGGTTACCGCGATGCGGTAGCGTAATTAACTGTAGGGGCTTGCGCCTGCAGGGAAGAGTATCCCCACAATCAAAAACCTCTCAATGAGGGGGGATCTGACGAAGTCTGCTATATCGGCCGCATCCATTTAAACCTTCGATACATGGTGCCATAAATCAACTTGGCATCTTCGGAGAGGTGGACGGATAACACCAATTAGCATCTGCCCCCAGATTCAGGAAAGACGCAAGTCTTCCCGGTTTCCGGCGGTAAATAGATTCTGGCACGCCCGGTGGGACCTTTTCCTCTTTCCACTCCACACTTCGTGTGTCGTGTTCGCGAACGAATCGCGGTTTTATATGGTTGTCCTGGAGTTCGAGGTACTAAGATTTGGTTTTTCTCCCGTGCAGAAAGAAGAACATCAATGGCTTCCAATTGCTCCAGCTGCAACTGCAATTCC
Source organism: Agapanthus africanus (assembly GCA_030015575.1). Taxonomy (NCBI): domain Eukaryota; kingdom Viridiplantae; phylum Streptophyta; class Magnoliopsida; order Asparagales; family Amaryllidaceae; genus Agapanthus; species Agapanthus africanus. The sequence goes on along the minus strand of JASDDO010000024.1, from coordinate 793,083,168 downwards.
CGTTCCGCCTCATCTGGAGGCGTAACTTACGGGCCCCAAGTGGCCTCCATCTTCGCCATGCCGGTGGAACAAGTGACCCACGTCATCATTGGGCTATTCTTCGGGACCATGCTCCCGCCAACGAGCTTCAGTGCTCCTATACCATTGCAAGAAGCTCCGAAGAAGTCGGTCTTTGATCGGCTTGCAACTACTGCGGCCCCTCTCAACGGGTCGCCTAAATCCAGTGCCTCGGTTTTCAATAGACTGGACCAAAGCTCCAACGGGCCCATGAAGAAGCCCGTAATACCAGAAGGTGCTATTCCTAAGCGGATAACCATTCCTGCTCCTGAAGTCGTCAAGGTTGCTTCTCCTGCCAAAAGGTCGATCTTCACAAGACTGACTGTTTTAGTTCCTGTTCCAGGCGAAATCGTCAAGGCTACTTCCCCTGCTCGGAAGTCTGTCTTCGATAGGTTGGCTATCCCCACTCAGCGGACATCAGTCTTCAATAGGCTGACAACGACAACTTCTGACCAACACAGGGGACATGAGGAAGTCACCCCTACAGCTGAGATAATCCCAACGGCTCGACACGCTCGACGTCGCTACTGGCGCCAAGTAAGGAAGGCTGGGGGCAACTCTCCTTCTGGACTGACTCCGCCGGCTCCAACGGTGGAAATCGATGCTGCTGTTCCAACTGGGAACAACTTTGAACCACTAAGGAGAGTGCGCAAAAACTCTCCAACTGCCGTGCTGAAGAGATCTCCTCCACCCATGGAGAATGCCCTAAAGGCGAAGCTAGAGCGGCCCCTTCAGCGGCCGTCCTCTAAAATTTACAAAGTCTGGCGTCAAGTCCAGGACTCCGTGGTAGACTATCCCCGCCAACAGAAAAAGATGAAGGTGCGACAAGAAAAGGACCACCCTGTCAAGCCACAGAAGGCGACAGCTACTTGGGTACCCACTGCAACGGCCCCCTCAACCTCAACCGCTCACAAGAGGAGAAAGCTGGAGAAAATCCCGGTGTCTGCGACGAATCGCAAGAACACTGAATATAAATGCCCCAAGTCTGGGGGCATGGTGGTGCACACTGTCTATATGGCATCCAGAAAAGAGGATAGCCATATCTCCACAGGTCATCGACCGCTTACGCGATCTGTAACAAAGGCCCAGGAGCAATAACAGATGCTCCAGGAAATGTTGACACAGATGGCCGTACTCACAGGGCTAAAAGAAAGCCCGTAAACGTCATCAGAGCAACGTCAAGAATAAGAAATTGATGCTGAGTTCCTTCGCAGAATCCTCGAAAAGAAGGACAAAGAGGCCGCGGAACGGGCGGCCAATATAAAACAAATGGCCCTTTTATTCCAAGACATGGTCGGGATGATATTACAGCCGGATCCTCCAGCTGAGGATCCTCCTATTATCCTCGAAGACGACCGAGCGGAGATGTCAAACCCTCTTCCGGCTTGTTCAGCAGCCAAAGAGGAGACCATCTCAAAAGCTGCCCTGGATGATTACATCGCTCAGCAGATATGAGTTCATCAAGCGAGCGAAGTGGCCGGGCAAATTGTTAAAACTGGACGACCCTACCCGGGTTGGTATGACCAAATAAGATACCCGCCAGGATATACAATTCCTAAATTCCATGTGTACAAGGGGACAGGCAATCTCCACCAACATGTGGCTCAGTTCAGGGCTCTCTGCGGCAACACTGGAGGGGATGATAAGCTACTGCTTCGCCAATTCATCGGCAGCTTGGCGGAAACGGCGTTCGAATGGTACTCAGAGCTTCCCAACGACTCCGTCAAAACTTTTACGGAGATCGAGCTGCTATTCACCCAACGTTTCGCAAGCGATAGCGAACATACCCCAATCACGGCGCTAATTAACGCCAGAGTGAAGCCGGGAGAGACATGGGTTCAGTATGCAATATGGTGGCGGAACCTATGGTCGAAATGCGAACAGCGCATAGAAGAGGCTCCTGCCGTGGGCATGTTCGTGGGAACCCTCGATCCGCAGGCAACCATCTCCCAATTCATGATGTTCTTCAAGCTGACCACTTTCTAGGCCTTGATTGACAAGCTGGCCCAAATGGACCAGATGGGCCATAGACCGTCCTCCTCAAAGACAGATCCTCGGAATGAGAAGGGGAAAGGGAAAACAACTTTCGTCGCCAACGCTCAACAACAACCGAGTGTCCCGAGACCGGTTGTTTGCCAAAGCAACAAGCGGCAATCCCTCGATGAGAATTTGAGACGTCCTTACTCGTTTCCCCGGGATAAAACAAGGAAACTGTTTGAACTGGCAGTGCGCAATGGGCTCATCACTCTACCGGAGTCGAGACACCCACTGCGACCGAACAACGTCAACGATCCTAATTACTACCTCTACCACCGAGTATTGGGCTATCCGATCGAAGACTGCTACGTCTTCAAAAACTGGGTTGAAGACCTATACCAACATGGCAAGTTCGCGCTATCTGAAAACTGGAAGGTGAACCCGCCACAACCACATGCTCCAAAAAAGATGGACATGCCGGGGGCATCGTGCTCATTCATAGAGAAAGCCCCATGGACCGAAAAGTCCGTAAACTAGAAATTCGCCTCAAATATGGCAACAAAGGACCGAAAAATCCGTAAACTACAAATTTGCCTCAAATATGGCAACGATGGACCACTATGTGCTAAAACTGGCTGTTGACCGAAACGTCGTTAAACCACTACCGACCTGCGGTATCCTCAGGCTGACGTGGTAAAGAAAATTGGTACGTCCATAAGCAAGATGGGCACGGATGAAAACCCGAAAGGGCTCCGTGAGTAAAAATAGAAGGGCTACCGGCGAGTTTTGTGAAAACCCGAAAGGGCGCAATCTCGTTAAAAGACACTTGCAAGGTCCTCTCGACCCTGTAAAGAGAAAATACCTGCGTGAGATCCTTACGACTCACAAGGGAGCAACACACTTAGGGATCCCCACGATTCCTAAGGAGAAATTACACTTACGAGATCCTCACGACTCGTAAGGAGAATTCCCTTTTGAGACCCTCACGGCTTATATGGTTCAAAAGCCTTAAGCTACAGGGATCTGAACCTGTTCTTAAGCCATCACAATCTCCGATTCTGCCCTACAAGCAGTTCAATATTGACCCTTGTATACAATCCACGGGCGCGAATAAACATTTCCCTAACAAAGTCCCACCCGCGACTAGGGATATGTTTACACAGTGGACAGCCCTTGTAAGTCCTCTCGACTTATAAGGAGAAAACACTCTTATAAGATCCTTACGACTTATTAGGAATCCTCACAATTCTTAAGAAGAAAACGCACCTACGAGATCCTCATGACTCGTAGGGAGAAATACCTTTATGAGACCCTTACGGCTCATGAAGTCAAAAGCCTTAGTCGACAGGATCTTAACCATGTTTACTAAGCCACCTTTGTTCAAACCGACAGAGGCAAATGATGATTTGCTCCTGGCAATATCCCAGTTGTAGCGATGCTGATGCCTAAATCGGTATCAGATCCTAAGACCCTAACTCGCAGCGAAAAGTCAGGGAGCCACAAATGCATATGAAATAGCCGAAATGATAGGGCAACTTGCAACAAAATCAGCAAGTAAAAATGTATGCATACAAAATAGCCGAAATGGTTAGGCAACTCGCAATAAAAAGCAGCTAGTAAATAAAACAAATAGCCGAAATGATTGGGCACCGCGAAAAATAGCCGAAATGATTGGGCAATCGCGACTTTCGCGATATAAAAGCTGAAATGATAGAGCATCGCGGAAAGAAAAATATATAAAATGAAACTTTTTGCCCTACAGGTGAGATCACATAGATCCCTGTATACAATCCAGGGGCACAAATAAAGAGGGAACCATATCATCCCACCAGGCTCAATCAGAAAGAAAGCCAAGTCTCGATGGCAACATCTGCATCTTAAGAGATCACCAATGGCGTTTCTCCTTACTCCAACAGGATGCAGATGCGACGTCAACAAATGACCCCAGGGTCAAAACAACGGAACCATGGCAAAGTTCCTAATTCCAAATCTCGATGGTTCACAGAAAGCCAAGAGATCACCAATGGCGTTCTTCCCCCAGCAGGATACAAACGCGACACCAACAACGGAGCCATGGCAAAGTCTCTAGTTCCAGGTCCCAACGGTTCACCAACAACCTAGAGACCATCTCGACGTTCGTCTCGATACAGCAGACGCGATGTCACCCTAGCGTTCTTCCCCCAGCAGGATGCGGACGCGACCTCAATAAAGTGGAGCCATGGCAAAGTCCCTAGTTCCAAGACTCTACGGTCCACAGATAACCTAGAGTTAACCAATGACCTCCCCGCCGGATTAATGCTCCATCGCGGAAACAAGTCAACCAACCTCGAGGAAATCAGTGTCCTTGGAAAAAACCTCGATTCAGGGAAATCAGCGTCCTCAATGAGAGCACCTCGATTCGCGTCGATCCGCAGAGAAATTAGTGTCTTTGCAGGAATACCTCGATTCGTCTCAACTCCGAGGAAATCAGTGTCCTTGGCAAAAACCTCGATTCAGGGAAATCAGCGTCCTCGATGAGAGCACCTCGATTCACGTCGACCCGCAGAGAAATCAATGTCTTTGCAGGAATACCTCGATCCGTCTCAACTCCGAGGAAATCAGTGTCCTTGGCAAAACCTCGATTCAGGGAAATCAGCGTCCTTGATGAGAGCATCTCAATTCGCGTCGACCAGCAGAGAAATCAGTGTCTTTGCAGGAATACCTCGACTCGTCTCAACCCCAGGAAAATCAGTGTCCTTGGTAGTACCTCGATTCAGGGAAATCAGCGTCCTTGACGAGAGCATCCTGATTCGCGTCGACCCGCAGAGAAATCAGTGTCTGTCACGCCCCGCTTCCCAAAATACGGAATACGAGGGGTTGACAAGGCCAGCCATACTCCTACGGTCAAGAAAATATCCTGCCGTAGTCATACTTCTGCTTCTAGCTTTACGTGGTAATCAGTAAACAACACACAGGTAATGAGAAATGCAGTAACTGAAACAAAGCAAGTACAAAGGAACTAACCAGAAGGAGATCAAGGGGTATAGCGCTGAGTAGCTCATCAATATGTCCGCGATGTCTTCGAGGTTCGTCTGGTTCTGATCCAAGCTAGATCCACTTCTCACTCTGAGCATGCATACTCAGGTCGTCAGAGCGACACAATAGCAATATATACATAGGTGCAAGTGGTAACTCGTAGAGTAATAATGGATGTATAACAGTAAACCAAGACAGTAAATATATGAACATGGAGTAACCAATGCAGTGTCTAGCAGATCAGATGAACAGTAAGCAGTAATATAGTATGCCAGGTATGTCAACACAGTAAGAAATGTATATAAATGCCATTATCCCTATCAGTCTCTAAGTCTCACTGTATAGGTCACTAAGCCTATCGTCAGTCCAAGTGTGAGAGTCAACCACTCGCGAGTGTCCTTCACCCAAGGGTAGGACCCAAGGGCAAGGGACCACGGGCCCAAAATATAACTCACGGTAATAATCATGTACCCTGTAAATCTCCATATATCTCCATATATATAAGCCGGCATGGGACTCCCGAGATTCTGTTGAACTCACACTCAAACTACCCCACACCCCGTGGTTTACATCAAACACCAACCATAACCTCAAATACCGGTCGGTCCATGACAAGTCTGCACGAGAACTGGAGACAGGATCTCCATCAAGCACGTCCCGACTAATACCCAAGATAAATGGGCAGTGTCTGGTGCCTTATCTGTGACACCCATGCAAGAGCTTCCATAAGTGTCCCATACCACTTATAGTCACACTTACATGCGTCCCACAGACGTCGACAATGCAATAGAATAATAAGGTTCACTGATTGTGTACAAGTACGTGTCACTTTCCCTTATTCACTCATGCACGAACACTAACGTACTTGCCACAATCATCACTAGTACCTAACTCCAGGTAATGCACATGATCACTAGGTTATCAATGCAGTGACATATGTATGATATGATGAGAAAGCAATATATAAAGCATGATTAAAATGTCATAAATCGGTATTCTACTAATTGCATAATTTATCATAAATCATACGTGCACAGTTTAGCAAAACGATGAACGGGGGATGAGTAGTATGTTTGATTTTCCATTCAGAAAATTTGGTTTCACGTCAATCAGGTTTCGGGATCACTAGATACGGCCATTTCATTTTAAGCGTTCACTGCTGGAAATCCGGTTTCAGAATCGGAAGTCCGTTTCGCAACGCATTTTAATCCTAGTTGGGATCAGATTTTAGCAACGCTACAGTTGAATTAAATCTAGGGTTTTCAGTAAAGTTTTCAACGCAATAGACGGATCCTCAATCGTGTCCGTACGTCGAAAGTTATACACTATTTAACATTAGTATGTGACATCTGAATCTGTTCTGGACTGTTATACGTCCTGACCCTTTAAATTGCATTTTAAATAGTAAACGATGATGAAACATGGTGAAATCACTTGCTTTATCTAGCTAAAGGATTCACCTTTAATAAACAGTAGAGTTCCGCAACACACGAGTTCAGTAAACCAAGTGACACACATTACGGAAAAGTAAACAGTAATCAGAGTAGTTCTGGACTGCAGTCCAGAGTCGCACTCCGACCCAAATATCGTCACAACAACAGTACAGAAACCAATAAAATTTTGTATAGAATTACAGGTTGTCGAGTCAGCTTCGATTTGAGCCTTTGAACGCAACATTCCAGTATGTACATAATTTATGGCGATTTTAACAATTTTCAGATACCGGAAAAATTCTAGTTTTACGGGTATATTTGGGGGCATTCATTTTAGTCACTAACAGTCGTATTTTCCAGTGAAATTTATACATAGTATTCATCATTACATGGGCCAACATAAACAATCCAATTCCGTCAAATTAGGTGAGTATTTTCATTGGGATCACACATCGAACAGGTATGGCATATAATCGATCTGAAATTGTAAATTTGTAATCTATACAATTTAAGTTTGTAACACGAATATATTAGCATGTAGCAAGTAAAATACTTGCCTGGACACGTGTCGACGAGGGTCCGGCAGCGGAAGCAGCACGATCGCGTCATGGCGCAGCACAGTTCGGCCTTTTGGAATCAGACAATTGTATCCACTCCAGTTACTCTCCGTGCGACCGTTTTCATCACCGCCCGAGTTGTTTCTGGTGTTGATCTGCGAGAGGGAGAGAGAAAAATTTTGAGAATAGAGGGAGATTTAGAGAAATAGAGCGAGTTAGAGAGAGAGAGAGTGATAGGGACACACACAGAGAGAGAGAGAGTTGTAGAGAGAGAGAGAGTGAGAGGGACACACAGAGAGAGAGTTGTAGAGGGAGAGAGAGAGAAGGAATTGAGAGAGAGAGAGAGAGAGGGAAACAGAGAGAGAGATAGAGTTTAGAGAGAGAGAGACAGGGATTAGAGAGAGGAGTTGCAGAGGGTGATGTTACCGTGAGAGAGAGAGAGAGAGAGTGAGACGTTGCCGAGGAAGGGGGGGTGAGGGGGACGTCAACGGTGGGGAGAGCTCCGGCGAAGGGCGATGGGGCTCGGGTTTGCAGGGAATGGATGAGCAGGGGTTTGAGAAGGAGGCGAGGGCGTTGGTGATAGGAGGTGGGATAGTCGAGGACGAGGGTGCTGCGAAGAGGTGAGGTGAGGAGGGAGTGGGTGAGGCGATGAAGGTGATCGGGGGATGATCGACGACGGCCAGGGGTGATGGTGTTCGAATGTTGAGAGGGAGAACGGGAGTGAAGGGGACTCGGTGGCGAGGAGGGTGGTGAAGAGGAGAGAAGGAGGAGCGAACCGTTGGGGGAGCGGGTCGCAGGGGAAACGTGCGCGTCGTGGGCATGGGCGCAGGCATGGGCGTGGGCGCGAGATGAGGCGAAGGAAGTGGAATGGGGAGGTTACCGTTGGGGAAGAAGGAGCGAAGCGGGTCGGGTAGGGTGCTGCGGTCGTGGGCTTAGGGGGTTTGGGCGCGGGCTGAAGGGCTGGGCCGGCTTGGAGAAATTAATTCATTGGGGAAAAAAATAGTAGGCCGGGAAAGGGAAAATAGGGAAAAAGAAAATGATTGTGATAGAAAGGGGGAAAGAGTAGTGGGCCGGGTTTAGAGAAAAAAAATAGGAAAAGTAAAAAAAAAAATAAATGGGTCTAGGGTTGGTTTGGGCTGGGGAAAAATTATTTGCTAAATCTAAATAAATTTTGTATTGGGCTTGAGGAAAAGGAAACTATAAAAGAAATAGGTAATCGGGTTTTGGTCCAGTTTAGGGAAAAGTAGTGAAGGGGAAGATGGAAGTGTGATTAGGGTTTCTCTTTGGAAAAATACCAGGTAGAAAATGAAAGGGTTTTAGAATTCTAAAAATAATAATAATAAAATAAATAACTTTTGAGGGGAACAAAATACGAGTATTGGTATACAAAAGGGGCTGGGTATTATATCATACCACCCTTACAAAAATTTCGTCCTCGAAATTTACGATAAACGATAAGCTATAAAGATAATATGCGAAAAGCTATGACTTCGAACACTCACATATAGTGGTTTACTTAAAACAGGTGAATAAAATTTTGAAGGTCTATATATGTAAGAATAACATACAAAAAGGATAGGTCTAAATAAGTATAAGGCAGGAACAGCTATAAGGACAAACTACATGTATACGAGAATATAAATAACAATAACGAACAATACTATTCAAGTCGTGTTCGATAAAATAAAAACCCAAATATGTGCACATATAAGTTTATCAAAAGTAGTACAGCAGAAATAATAAGTATAAGGCATAATTATAATGAAGCAGTGAAGGACTTGTCCGTGGTTTAAAACATTTTTAGAATAACGTATCAATCAAACCATTTTAACATAACTTAGGAAACCACATGGTTAAAATAAAAGCATAGCACCAAAATAATATGTGTAATGAGAAGAATAGTAGTGTACGTAAAATACATAAAACGGAGTAGTCAATAACACGTACTCTTCGATAAATACAAAATAATGAAAAATAAATTTTCGAATAATGATGTCCCTAAATATAGTTAGGATAACAGGGAAAAGCACAAAATGTATAGGGTTAGCTAGGGTAGGGATTACAATGGAGTGTGGCTCATTCAAAAGGTCGGAGTGTGACGGCTTTAAACTGAAGGTCGAAGCAATTGGGGTCAGGTCAGCCCAGGGTGTAAGGGTGAACAGTAATGAATCTCAGGAGGGGAGGGAAAGTATAGGAAGGAATCGGTCGACACATGAAGCGAATCAAAAATCCGAAGGGTTAGCGAACTCGGAATTTCACTATCAATTCCCCCCCCAGAAGGATCTCAAACTAGGCATATACGAAGGATGAAGGGCGGTCCATTCAAAAGATCAAGGTGCGGTACTTGTCAAGCTAAGTGAGGGTCGAAACAGCACAGGGTATAGGGGTGGACAGTCAGGGTCTCAGGAGGAAATAACGGTATAAGGAAAAATCAAAGCATCAAGTGAAACAATAATCAAAAGATTTGCGAACTCAGAAAGTTTATTTCATTCTAGAAAATTCGAAACGATGCATTCTCGAAAAGTAACAGATGGCCCTAAACTATACATAAGTTTATTTGGCCAGCAAAGACAACAGCTAAAAATCTCGTCAGTCGCGGTTGTGGAGGTTCAGCAGGTTGCGGTAGGCTCGCGCGCTCAGGTGGGGGCGTCCATTCCCATAGTGCCTCGCAGAGGCCACCATTGGGAGTTCTCCCGTTACCGGGTCTTGTTCTTCCGGTCCTTCTTCCTCGGCTAGAGCTTCTTCATCGAGGTCTGCTTCCATGTGATTCTCTTCTTCTGGATCCTCTCCCATGGGATTTTCCCCCACTGGATTTTCTTCTATCAGGTCTTCCTCGGGATCTTCCTCTATCGGGTTCTCTTCAGGGTCTCCTTCCTCCTCGTCGGAATCGCCTATCATGTCAATCTCTGGGGCGGCGGCTCCTTCGTCCTCGGAATCGCCGTTTTCGAAAATGACCTGGGGGCCGTTGATCTCATCGTCAGAATTCGCCTGCATGCGGTCTAAGGAAACGCATGACTGTGCATCCTCATCTAGATGCGGCGCTGCTCCAGGGTGGGCCATGGCCTGAAAAGAAAAGGTCATGATTAGACAGTGGAACACATCAAGAAAATAGCTAAGGGTACGGAGTATAGGGAAGTATGCGGTGGGCAGGAACTGAAAAATCAGAATTAAAAATGCTGTGGTAATGAATAGTATAAATAAGAGGGGAAAGCAAGAGAATGATACATATATTACGATTCAAAGTTTTTTATTGCATTCAACTAAAAGTTCGACGGACACAAGATTTCAAACGAAAAAAAATATTTACAAGAGGATGACAACATTATTACTGAAAGTAGAAAACGTGAAAATTCTTCTTTGACTGCTAGACCGCTGCATTCTCATCACGCGAGTTGAATCCTACGCTGGGTCCGCCCTATCCTCGAGGTTCGAACTACTCAATAATCATCACTTGGCAGAAGTGCAGAGTGTGGACGGGTCTCCTCCTTGTAGCTCCTTCTTTTTTGGGCAACCGTTGATAAGATGTTCGCTGGATCCGCAAATCAGACATTTTCCTTGGGCGCGGCGATAATCCCTCTGAAGATGTCCTGGCCTCTTATAGTACCCACAACATTGGGTCTTCTGCTGCTTCTGTCGCGGGGAAACAAATGGGCGCTTCATCTTTTTCTCTTTTCCTTGTCTAACAGGGATCCCTTTACGATTGGAGACTCCCGCTGGTGCCTGATTCACCTGCCTTCTCAGTCCTTCAGCTAATAAGTCGTTTGTTCGCTCCTGGGTTTCCTTCAGACCTTGCAGTACACTCAGAATCTCAACGGTCTGATTCTGGGGAGTGGAGATAGAGGAAGAGTCGTTGAAAGACATGGTCCTGAAACGACAATTTTGAGAACGATATAAGGCACAAGCAATAAGAATTAAAATATAATATGGATTGGGCAAGGAATCAAGAACATCGGGTGTGATGAAATTCATTACAAGTGGAAAATCAACTGTAGGGCTCTAAGTCACTTAAACCGAGTACAGTATTGTAACTATGAGGTAGTTCACAATTACAACCACGTCACTCTGCCAAGTCGCCCGAAACCTTAGCGGATGGATAGCAGAATACACAATGTGAATAAGGATTAAGAATAACAAGTTTACAACCTAGACCGAGGGATGTCTTAGATTGTCAAGCTCTACATGGAAAACTGCAATCCCAATCGAAGAAAAACCTGTCTCTGATACCAACAAAACCATGTCACGCCCCGCTTCCCAAAATACGGAATACGAGGGGTTGACAAGGCCAGCCATGCTCCTACGGTCAAGGAAATATCCTGCCGTAGTCACACTTCGGCTTCTAGTTTTACGTGGTAATCAGTAAACAACGCACAGGTAATGAGAAATGCAGTAACTGAAACAAAGCAAGTACAAAGGAACTAACCAGAAGGAGATCAAGGGGGTATAGCGCTGAGTAGCTCATCAATATGTCCGCGATGTCTTCGAGGTTCGTCTGGTCCTGATCCAAGCTAGATCCACTTCTCACTCTGAGCATGCATACTCAGATCGTCAGAGCGACACAATAGCAATATATACATAGGTGCAAGTGGTAACTCGTAGAGTAATAATGGATGTATAACAGTAAACCAAGACAGTAAATATATGAACATGGAGTAACCAATGCAGTGTCCAGCAGATCAGATGAACAGTAAGCAGTAATATAGTATGCCAGGTATGTCAACACAGTAAGAAATGTATATCAATGCCATTATCCCTATCAGTCTTTAAGTCTCACTGTACAGGTCACTAAGCCTATCGTCAGTCCAAGTGTGAGAGTCAACCACTCGCGAGTTTCCTCCACCCAAGGGTAGGACTCAAGGGCAAGGGACCACGGGCCCAAAATATAACTCACGGTAATAATCATGTACCCTGTAAATCTCCATATATCTCCATATATATAAGCCGGCATGGGACTCCCGAGATTCTGTTGAACTCACACTCAAACTACCCCACACTCCGTGGTCTACATCAAACGCCAACCATAACCTCAAATACCGGTCGGTCCATGACAAGTCGGCGCGAGAACTGGAGACAGGATCTCCATCAAGCACGTCCCGACTAATACCCAAGATAAATGGGCAGTGTCTGGTGCCTTATCTGTGACACCCATGCAAGAGCTTCCATAAGTGTCCCATACCACTTATAGTCACACTTACACGCGTCCCACAGACGTCGACAATGCAATAGAATAATAAGGTTCACTGATTGTGTACAAGTACGTGTCACTTTCCCTTATTCACTCATGCACGAACACTAACGTACTTGCCACAATCATCACTAGTACCTAACTCCGGGTAATGCACATGATCATTAGGTTATCAATGCAGTGACATATGTATAATATGATGAGAAAGCAGTATATAAAGCTTGATTAAAATGTCATAAATCGGTATTCTACTAATTGCATAATTTATCATAAATCATACGTGCACAGTTTAGCAAAACGATGAACGGGGGATGAGTAGTATGTTTGATTGTCCATTCAGAAAATTTGGTTTCACGTCAATCAGGTTTCGGGATCACTAGATACGGCCATTTCATTTTAAGCGTTCACTGCTGGAAATCCGGTTTCAGAATCGGAAGTCCGTTTCGCAACGCATTTTAATCCCAGTTGGGATCAGATTTTAGTGATGCTACAGTTGAATGAAATCTAGGGTTTTTAGTAAGGTTTTCAACTCAACAGACGGATCCTCAATCGTATCTGTACGTCGAAAGTTATACACTATTTAACATTAGTATGTGACATCTGAATCTGTTCTGGACTGTTATACGTCCTGACCCTTTAAATTGTATTTTAAATAGTAAACGATGATAAAACATGGTGAAATCACTTGAGTTATCTAGATAATGGATTCACCTTTAATAAACAGTAGAGTTCCGCAACACACGAGTTCAGTAAACCAAGTGACACACATTACGGAACAGTAAACAGTAATCAGAGTCGTTCTGGACTGCAGTCCAAAGTCGCACTCCGACCCAAATATCGTCACAACAACAGTACAGAAACCAATAAAATTTTGCATAGAATTACAGTTCGTCGAGTCGGCTTCTATTTGAGACCTTGAACGCAACATTCCAGTATGTACATAATTTATGGCGATTTTAACAATTTTCAGATACCGGAAAAATTCTAGTTTTACGGGTATATTTGGGGGCATTCATTTTAGTCACTAACAATCGTATTTTCCAATGAAATTTATACATAGTATTCATCATTACATGGGCCAACATAAACAATCCAATTCCGTCAAATTAGGTGAGTATTTTCATTGGGATCACACATCGAACAGGTATGGCACATAATCGATCTGAAATTGTAAATTTGTAATCTATACAATTTAAGTTTGTAACACGAATATATTAGCATGTAGCAGGTAAAATACTTGCCTGGACACGTGTCGACGAGGGTCCGGCATCGGCAGCAGCACGATCGCGTCACGGCGCAGCACAGTTCGGCCTTTTGGAATCAGACAATTGTATCCACTCCAGTTACTCTCCGTGCGACCGTTTTCATCACCGCCCGAGTTGTTTCTGGTGTTGATCTGCGAGAGGGAGAGAGAAAAATTTTGAGAATAGAGGGAGATTTAGAGAAATAGAGAGAGTTAGAGAGAGAGTTAGAGAGAGAGAGAGTGAGAGGGACACAGAGAGAGAGAGTTGTAGAGGGAGAGAGAGACAGAGATTTGTGAGAGAGAGAGAGAGAGGGAAACAGAGAGAGACAGAGTTTAGAGAGAGAGAGACAGGGATTAGAGAGAGGAGTTGCAGAGGGTGATGTTACCGTGAGAGAGAGAGAGAGTGAGACGTTGCCAAGGAAGAGGGGTGAGGTGGACGTCGACGGTGAGGAGAGCTCCGGCGAAGGGTGATGGGGCTCGGGTTTGCAGGGAATGGATGAGTGGGGGTTTGAGAAGGAGGAGAGGGCGTTGGTGATAGGAGGTGGGATAGTCGAGGATGAGGGTGCTGCGAAGAGATGAGGTGAGGAGGGAGTGGGTGAGGCGATGAAGGTGATCGGGGGATGATCGACGACGGCCAGGGGCGATGGTGTTCGAATGTTGATAGGGAGAACGGGAGTGAGGGGGACTCGGTGGCGAGGAGGGTGGTGAAGAGGAGAGAAGGAGGAGCGAACCGTTGGGGGAGCGGGTCGCAGGGGAAACGTGCGCGTTGTGGACAAGGGCGCGGGCGTGGGCGTAGGCGCGAGATGAGGCGAAAGAAGTGGAATGGGGAGGTTACCGTTGGGGAAGAAGGAGCGAAGCGGGTCGGGTAGGGTGCTGCGGTCGTGGGCTTAGGGGGTTTGGGCGCGGGCTGAAGGGCTTGGTCGGCTTGGAGAAATTAATTCATTGGGAAAAAAAATAGTGGGCCGGGAAAGGGAAAATAGGGAAAAAGAAAATGATTGTGAAAAAAAGGGGGAAAGAGAAGGGGGGAAAGAGTAGTGGGCCGGGTTTAGAGAAAAAAAATAGGAAAAGTAAAAAAATAAATAAATGGGTCTAGGGTTGGTTTGGGCTGGGGAAAAATTATTTGCTAAATCTAAATAAATTTTGTGTTGGGCTTGAGGAAAAGGAAACTATAAAAGAAATAGGTAATCGGCTTCTGGTCCAGTTTAGGGAAAAGTAGCGAAGGGGAAAATGGAAGTGTGATTAGGGTTTCTCTTTGGAAAAATACCAGGTAGAAAATGAAAGGGTTTTAGAATTCTAAAAATAATAATAATAAAATAAATAACTTTTGAGGGGAACAAAATACGAGTATTGGTATACAAAAGGGGCTGGGTATTACAGTGTCTTTGCAGGAATAGCTCGATTCGTCTCAACTCCGAGGAAATCGGTGTCCTTGGCAAAACCTCGATTCAGGGAAATTAGCGTCCTTAACGAGAGCATCTTTATTCGCGTCGACCCGCAGAGAAATCAGTGTTTTTGCAGGAATACCTCGATTCGTTTCAACCCCCGGGGAAATCAGTGTCCTTGGCAATACCTTGATTCAGGGAAATCAGCGTCCTTAACGAGAGCTTCTTGACTCGCGTCGACCCGCAGGGAAATCGGTGTCTTTGCAGGAATACCTCGATTCGTCTCAACCCCCAGGGAAATCAGTGTCCTTGGTCATATCTCGATTCAGGGAAATCAGCGTCCTTGACGAGAGCATCTTGATTCGCGTCGACCCGCAGGGAAATCAGTGTCTTTACAGGAATACCTCGATTCGTCTCAACCCCAGGGAAATCAGTGTCCTTGGCCATACCTCGATTCAGGGAAATCAGCGTCCTTGACGAGAGCATCTTAATTCGTGTCGACCCGCAGAGAAATCAGTGTTTTTGCAGGAATACCTCGATTCGTTTCAACTCCGAGGAAATCAGTGTCCTTGGCAATACCTCGATTCAGGGAAATCAGCGTCCTTGACGAGAGTATCCCGATTCGCGTCGACCCGCAGAGAAATCACTGTCTTTGCAGGAATACCTCGATTCGTCTCAACTCCGAGGAAATCAATGTCCTTGGTCACCTCCTCGATTCAGAGAAATCAGCGTCCTTGACGAGAGCATCTCGATTCACGTCGACCCGCAAGGAAATCAGTGTCTTTGCAGGAATACCTCGACTCGTCTCAACCCCAGGGAAATCAGTGTCCTTGGCAAAAACCTCGATTCAGGGAAATCAGCATCCTTGACGAGAGCATCTCGATTCGCGCCCACCAGCAGAGAAATTAGTGTCTCTACAGGAATATACGACGTCAGCCCAACGGAGCCATGGCAAAGTCCCTAGTTCCAGGTCCCGACGGTTCACCAACAACCTAGAGACCAGCTCAACATTCGTCTCGTTACAGCAGACGCAACGTCATCCAATGACCCCGTCGCGGAAATACGTCATCCGATGACCCCGTCGCGCATAAAGTCAACTCTTGACTTCGTGAAATGCGGATAAAATCAAGCGGATCCTTGTCCTTGCGGAACACGGCTTATGTCAATCCTGACCCCGTGGGAAGCATCCAAAGCGGATCCTGGTCCTTGCGGAACACGACTTATGTCAATCCTGACCCCGTGGGAAGCGTCCAGAGCAAATCCTGGTCACGTGGAACACGGCTTATGTCAATTCTGACCCCGTGGAAAGCGTCCAGAGCGGATCCTGGTCCTTGCGGAACACGGCTTACGTCAATCTTGACCCCGTGGGAAGCATCCAGAGCATATCCTGGTCACGTAGAACACGGCTTATGTCAATCCTGACCCCGTGGGAAACGCCCAGAGCAACCCCTGACTCCGTGAAATGCGGATAGTCAACCCCTGACACCGTGAAATGCGGGTAATGTCAACCTCTGACCTCATGAAATGCGGAAAATGTCAACCTCATCAATCACTTACGGGTCCTCTCGACTTGTAAAGAGAAAAATTCTCTTGTGAGGTCCTTACGACTCTCAAGAGAAAACGCACTTAGGAATCCTCACTATTCCTAAGGAGAAAAAAATACACCTACGAGATCCTCTCGACTCGTAGGGAAAAAAGTCTTTATGAGACCCTCATGGCTCATAAAGTTGAAAAGTCTTAGGTGGCAGATCCTAACCCTATCTCCTAAGCCATCATTGCCTTGCAGGGAGGTCAAGATAGACTATCTACGGGCCACACTCTCCGAAGTCGAACATCGACAAGGAGGGAAACAATCACTTATGAGTCTCTCGACTTGTAATGGAGAAAATTCTCTTGTGAGATCCTTACGACTCTCAAGAGAAAACGCACTTAGGAGTCCTCACGACCCCTAAGGAGAAAATACACCTGCGGGATCCTCTCGACCTGTAGGGAGAAAAGTCTTTATGAGACCCTCATGGCTCATATAGTTGAAAAGTCTTAGGTGGCAGATCCTAACCCTGTCTCCTAAGCCATACCCTATAAAGAGTTCAAGATGAACTGTTATCTACCATCTATATGCCACACTTGCCAAAGCTACATGCCACTGAAATGGAGAAGTTACTCATGAGCATATAAACTGCTTCACGCCAGAGTAATACCTAAAGAAATAGAAGGGTGCGGCTCATGGGGCTGAAGTTTTGGAACTATATCCCTTAAGAGTCGAGATCTGAGTCAATGATAAATGACGACGCTTGTGTCCGCTCGTTATCTTCTCAGATCAAGATTCTGAAAGTTATATACCAACCCGAAACTGGTCATACGCCATGCATAACTTTGCACTACTTCACCCACGTACATACTTACGTGGGCAAAGTAGTGGAGGGCATTTGTTCCCGCTAAAAATTTCTGCGCAAAAGAGCCTAAGGTATCAAATGGCAGCGATAAGCTTAAGAAAACACGAACCAGTATTTTCCGGGCTGTATTTTGACAGACTCCCGAATGAGAAACAGCTAAATTCTGATGGTATTGAAAGCGTCTCGAAAACCCCCTCGATTTGATATATCATGGGCCTTAAAATTCATCCGGGATCAAAAGTTATGAGGCATCACGTGCCCACGCGTGCCCATTTACAGGCAAAGCCTGTAGGCACTGAATAAAATAAATAATTAAATGGGGTCACGTGCCCGCACGTGATAGGCCTTTAAGCCCACTGAAGTATAATAAAACAGCAAGAAAAACCCCATTGGGGCATCACGTGCCTACACGTGACCAAGAGTCACGTGCTGACACGTGATAAGTTCCCGAATGCTTTAAAATAATAGAATTAAATTATGGTTAAAAGATTAATCAGTGGGTCACGTGCCACCACGTGATGGGGTCTTAAAAATTCTCTGAGTTAAAGGAAAGAAAACCCTAAACGGGGCATTACGTGCCCACATGTGACAGGGGGTCACGTGCCAACACGTGATGGGTTCCTAAGATCTCTGAACTAATAGAATTAAATTCTAATTAAATGGTCAATCAGTGGGGTCACATGCCAACACGTGACAGGCTCTTAAGCCTTCTGAACTAATAGAATTAAAGTCTAATTAAGAGGGAATCGAGAACCCTAACTGGAAAAATATTTCTTTAAATCATTCCAAACAAAAAAGATGGTGCTTTGTAAAATGGAGCACCGTTGGATTAAAAATCCAATGGTGATTAAAAATCACCAATTTATGGAAAGATTTTATACAAGGAAAAATTTCCCTGAAATTTAGAATATCTTTTGGATTAAAAATCCAATGGTGAATAAAATTCACTGAGTAATCTAAAAGATTATGTTGGTTACAAAATCAATTAAAAATCTTTCAATGAAAGATTGACTAAACAAATTGATTCTTTTCTTTCTCCTATAAATAGGAACCGAGAAGAGAAGAGGGGGATCGATTTTCTGATTTTTAGAGAGAAGCAACAACGGAGAGAAAAAAGAGAGGAGAATTTAATTCTCAAGAGAGAAAAGAAGATCTTTTCAAAGAAAAGAAACCCTAGGTGAGAAAAAGGAAAGAGATCTAAATTCCATAAAATAAAAAGAGAATTTAATTCTCAAATTAAAAGTTTAACTCTTCTGAATAAGAACTTAGTTTTTCTTTTGGTTGAAGATCTGCAGAAGCAGATCTCCCCACAGGTTGAGAATTTAATTCTCATCGGGAAGATTCTGCCATGCAGATCCAAAACTTAGAGGGAGAATTTAAGTTTAAGGAATTTAATTCCCCCAAATTCACAGGAATTTAATTCCTCCAGATAAAACTAGGGTTTAACCCTACATAAGAGTTTAATTCTTTCAAATTCATAGGAATTTAATTCCTCCAAATGAAACTAGGGTTTAACCCTATATAAGAATTTAATTCTTCCAAATACATAGGAATTTAATTACTCTAAATGAAACTAGGGTTTAACCCTACACAAGAATTTAATTCTTAAGCAAGGGACTTAGACTTTTCATGCACGTAAAAGAAGTCAGTACCCAACTTGATCACGTGCTCCCACGTGACCCTTGGATAAATTCCTCAAGATAAACAGAACAAGGCCAAGTCAGAACATATTTTGGGCGCCCTCATGTGTCCCTACGTGACCCCTAACAAATACTCTTAATATCCAATGCATGGGCACGTGATGGCCGTAAAGATCAAGAATTAACACTTATTTAAAAGGGAACCCTTAAAAACAATAAAGACAGTTTCTCTTTTGGGGTATATCACGTGCTCCCACGTGATCCTTAAAACGCTCCTCAGCACAAAGGAGAATAGAGCCAGGACAGTTTCTCTTTTGGGGTATCACGTGCTCCCACGTAACCCCTAATAAACACTTCAATATCCAAATCATGGATACCCATCACGTGCCCACACGTGATGGTCATAAAGGCTAAGTGTTTAACACTTATTTGCAGATTCTAAGAATAAATAAAGGCAGGGCCCAATCACCAGGCGCCTCACATGTCCCCACGTGAGCGCTTCAATCTTAACACTATATTTTTTATGCATCACGTGGGAGCACGTGATAGCCGAATATGCTTTAGTGTTTAACACTATATCCAAGCCAATCTTAGCTTGAATTAGCCAAGTTTTCCAGAGACAAGACTCCCCTTTTCACTGAACCTTAAACACACTTTTGTCTTCCAAAATTGGTTGTCTCATTTGACATTCAAAGTAGAACCCAGAGCCTTTCAGACAACTATGGTTCAAGGGTACATCTCTTCACACCTCTGATACATATCGTTGTAATTCTTCAGCGTCTTCAGAGAGGTGGTGGGTCCCAATGACCAATAATTATCTGGTGCATTTCCAAACTCATGTTTGCATCTGAACTTGGACCGCAATGTCCCAAAACTAAACAACAGAGCCCAAATGCTCTTTTGTTAGATCTAAATGATCATGTTAAGTAGATCTTAGTCTAAAATAAGACTAACGTATCCTTAACAAATATTTAAGTTGATCTTAATCTCAAACGAGATTAACGATCCTTAAATCAATCCAATTGCAGATCCCAACCAATATCGGTTCAAGGGTACATCTCTTCACTCCTCTGATATTTGTCGTTGTAATCCTTCAACGTCTTCAGAGAGGTGACGGGTCCCGACAACCATACATACCATAGACTACGACGTTTTTAAAATGGACTGCGGGGTCCTTAAACTCATGGACTATGATGTCCTTAAACTTTATAGACTATGACGTCTTTAAACTGAGGACTGTGGGGTCCTTTAAACCCATAGACTATGATGTCCTTAACCTCGGACTGTGGAGTCCTTTAAACCCATGGACCGTAATGTCCTTAAACTAATGTCGGACCGAGATGTCCTTAAACTAACATTGGACCGTGATGTCCTTAAACTAATCGACCGCAATGTCCTTAAACTAAACAATAGAGTCCAAATACTCTTTTGTTGGATCTAAACGATCCCGTTAAGTTGATCTTAGTCTAAAATTAGACTAACGTATCCTTAACAAACGTTTAAGTTGATCTTAGTCTCAGATGAGACTAACGTATCCTTAATCACAACCCCCAAACCCAAATCTAAGAAAATACGGATTTGGACTAATCCACGTCCTACGGGCGACAACATAAATTAGTCCACGTATACAATCCACGGGCAACCAAAAACAAAACAAACACCCACGATACGAAGTGACCATCTGGAGAAGGAGAAAGTGGTTACCGCGATACGGTAGCGTAATTAACTGCAGGGGCTTGCGCCTGCAGGGAAGAGCGTTCCCACAATCAAAAATCCCTCAATGAGGGGGAATCTGACGAAGTCTGCTACATCGGCCGCATCCGTTTAAATCTTCGATACATGGTGCCATAAATCAACTTGGCATCTTCGGAGAGGTGGACGGATAGCACCAATTAGTATCTGCCCCCAGATTCAGGAAAACGCCAGTCTTCCCGGTTTCCGGCGGTAAACAACAACTTTGAAGGAATCCTACCAAAATCATCGCACTCCAAATGGTATGCAACACTAGCAAGTTTCATTTTCCTTAGAAACTCCCGATGTGGATTTTTTCCTTAGGCGTTTATGACCTTCACGAAGGCCAACATATCATAAGACGCAAGTCAAGTTATACCCATCATTATCCAGGTTAATTTGAACCCACCCGTACAAACCCGTGACGAAGGCCAAAATAGTTGTACGACTGTCCCAAATCAACGCATCTATCTATACTACAGATGAATACCCAGTAGCTACCAATCACTATGCCTTGGCGAAGGTCAAAATACATAGCTTGAATACTACTGAATACCCATCTGAAATGATGGAGGGCTACGGATAGTTTTGGCGAAACCGTGAACGTAATGAACTTGATATAGTCGAAGGAACCATGATAGCTTTTAAAAGGAGTGGTTTAGGCTCCGCATTTAAAAGTTGTTTTCCAAGAAAACCGAGTGGTTTTGAAATTGTTCCAATGATTTAAACTTTGGTTTGTTTTCCTTGCATTAATCAATGTTAATGCGGTCCCATCATTTAACCCTATCATTGCAGAAAATAAACGAAAATAGAACGTACGCTTATGCCATCCGCATTCGCCATGGGACCCCGTATTGCACTGTTAGGTTACTTAACTAACGGCAGAGCGGGGGCTGGACTAGCGCGGGTGCAAAACATAAGCAATGTTTATTATATATAATATATATATAGACATTCGTCTCACGCAATAATAGGCATTTCAGATCACAGATCACAGATGAATATATTGGATATACTAGGAATTCCTTGTTTCGTTTTAGCCTAGAACGAAAGACGGATTCCACGGTCATGATGAATAGCCAAACCCCACCCTAGACCCCTACGGATGCGGCAAACTACCCGCCAAATTCCCGAAGTGAAGCAACCTCCCTCAATAAAATGAGTAGGCCACTCGGCACTTCAAGAACCTGGTAGTTTGTGCACCCCACCTGAGGTCTATCTTAGGTGCAAGAAAAAGTAAATGAAATAATACAACGGTGGCTACAACCTCAACCCGGATGTGCCCTGCAAAAATAATATTATATCAATTTACAAATTTACATAAATGAAAGAAAAGAAAACACTCTTCTCACATCCCCCGGCTATTCATCCACGACGATCCAATACTTCATATACACAAACCATCATCACAAAATACTAGATATGTGCAACCCCTACCAATTGACATATAACAATTAGTTGACGTTTCGTAACACATATACAAACTGAAACGAATAAACGATGTTAAAATCGTGACTTCGAAACACTCCGAATTTCCCCAACACAAAGATAACATAATATGAAATTTGGGCAAAAATAAACAACACCTGAAACCCTAAATCCAAGAGTACAGAACACCACCAAAAACACAAAACCCAAATTCTTATTTGGACCGGCCAGGCCGGGAATATTGCACATTTGGCCGGCCAAACTTTGGTCTTTGGGGCTCGTTTTTCTATGGTGTTCTAGTTACTACAAGAAGAGCAATATGCAATTATTTAAATAATTTTTAAAGCCTCTTTGAAAATCAACAGAAACTTGGATTTCGTTTCGACCGTTTCGGAATTATTTCGGTTTCGTAATTTTAAATATCGTCTAACGAACTAGTTAAGGTCTGAGTAGGCTCTGATACCACTGTAAATCGATGTCGCGCACCCCGCGGGTTCGTGGGGAGGCGGAATTTATAAAAAACGGTTTTTCTTAATTCGCAACACCGACTAAACTCCAGGATCTTAACAGAAACCTTAACTGGCTAAATATACTAGGAGATTTAACTACTCGGTAAGAGTTTTATATCTCCTTATTTACAAGTCCTTCGGGTCTTCTTCTTCTCCTCCTCTTCTTGAGCTCCTCGAAGATCGGATCGCGCTTGATCATCGTCCTCCTCGTGTCGAAGATGATCCACCCAAGAGTCTATACTTCAAGCTCCAACCTCTAAACCGAGATAACTAGGGTACGCAATTCGCTAAGCTAGATAGCCTAGAAGATGTAGAGTATCTAAAGGAGTATTTTATCTCATGAGACCCTAGGGTTCACAACTCATGTGAGGGTTAGGGTCTTGAGGAAGAAGGAGAGGAAAGTATGGAGAGAGAAAGAGAATGAACAAACGAGCAAAGGTTATGGAAAGTGAAGAATGGCTAACACACTTCACTCATTCAAGCATGCAATATTTTCCGATAGAAAATATCAACCATTCTTGAATAGTGAGTCCAAACTAATAAACAAATACAAAGAGCCATGCTTCACCCCATGCCATGGATGTCTCCAATTTCCACCTTATTAATCTATTTCTCAAAATAGATAAACCATATAATGAGGTGTCCCCTTCTAGAAGCATCTCTTATGAAATTACAAGAATGCCCTCACCGTATATACATACCCTATTCGTATTCTGAAAAATATGAATACAATGAGATAATAATAATCCAATAATATAATACTGGGATCCGGCTAAACCAAAGCCCACTAGTATTATCCGTCCGAACAACATCCGTGTAGACAGTACACGTATGTGATCGGAACCCTGCCGTAAAACCATACAACATCTACATCGTTTTGCCCGAAGAAGGGAAACCCTCTCTGTGGACTTTAAAGACTCGAAAGTACGCTAGCAGTGGGTTTAACCACAAGTTTGTTAGCGGTACTAGCTGCACGTAACGGCTACCCAGGTATCTGTCGATAAGAAGGCGATAAGAAACTCATCCGAACTCCTACATGAGCCTATCTGTGACAATCTCCATACAGTCCGGTCTGTTCATCTAAGATACTCGCATATCGGGCCTAGGGGGATGGTAAACGTCAGACCCCTAACAGTGCAATAAGTCGTGCCGGAGTAGAGCCCAATACACCCTAAGAAACTACTGGAGTACCTACCAGTAAATCTCGCTTGCCCTGAATAGGGACTGTGTAATGGCTTTCCGAACACAGCGCGATATCAACCCCAATACTGGGAGAGACGAATCATATCTAACCGCTACTGCCTCCAAGTGCTTCGGGACTGCACCCAACTACTAATTGTTTGCACGACTCCTTATGAGCTGTGGTAGGGTAGTAATCTATGTGCAGTGGAACACACTTGAGACGAATAGTGATATCAAGTTTACGAACTTAACCTGTACTCATGCCACCCGGGAACTTCTACCTGACGATAGGTATTGTTGGAGATAGTGCCCTCAGAGTCAATTATTGGATCACAGGCACGTGATTGCAATGATTGAGGGAGGACTTGTCCTAGTAGGACAGTCTTACTCAAGATGATAGTATGCTATCTGGTTTATCTTTATCATCGTGTACTGCTTTAGGTGACCTTACGAGTCGCTATTACACGTTGATAGAGCCCCTAGGATTCTTGCTTGACTACCAGCAGTATGAGGGCGATCATATACGTGAGAGCTGGAGTCTATAAGCACATCCTTAAAAGGTCCCTAGTCGTGGAGTTTCGAGACAGGGCATCGATACTCCGGAGCAGACTAGTGTATACAGTCGAGACCCCGACGAGGGGCGGTGGCCAGTCTCACAAACCACTGGTGTCAGTTGGTTCACCTAAGATTGTATACAGGTGCTCATTGGGTTATGAGTACACCGGACATGACTCGCCGGGAACCTGCTAGTTGGTATTATACCTGACGTCAGATAGCAGTTCCCTGGTGACATGTGTACAGGTTAGTCATCGACCTGAGATCGTCATTTGTCTTGTGTGAGTTCCCACTGTGCTTTAATTACTACCCTACCACGGCTCAAAGGAGTCGTGCAAACAGGTTTTAGTTGGGACAGTCCCGAGCCACATGGAGGCAAGTGAGCGGATCTGCAGGGGTTCGTCTCTCCCGGTATTGGGGGTGAGGTCGCGCTGTGTCTAGGAGAGCCAGTACATGAAAAGTCCTTGGCCAAGGCAGGAGATTTGCTGGTAGGTATTCCAGTAGTATCTCAGGATGTTCTGGGCTACACTCCGACACGACTGTATCGCTTTTAGGGGTCTGATTTTTACCAACCCCCTAGGCCCGCCATGCGATGCTCATAGACGAACGGACCGGACTGTACGGATATTGTCACTGACAGGCTCAGTAGGGTGTCAGGATGAGTTCGCTCATCGACGTCCCTTTTGGTCAATAGCTGGTGGCCCATCATGTATGACTGATACCTCTGACGTGCTAGTGGTTAAATCCACAGCCATAGTATTGACGAGTCTTTAGAGTCCACCACACACACAGTTACTCAGGTTTCGGGCGGAAACGGCTGTAGAGGCCGTATGGAGATATGGCAGGGTTCGATCAGATACGTGCGGTATTGCACGGATCGTGATCGGACGGATTTTACTAGCCGGCTTTGGCTTAAGCCGGATCCTAGTATTAGATAGTGTAGTTTTGTCTCTTTGCATTTGTGTTCAGTGGGAATACAAATGCGGCATGTATATGCAGTAGCGGGGTTTTCCTATAATTTATTACGGGATCAGTCTTCTGAAGTTGCCAGTTTGCATTCCGTTCGGCCGGTTTTCCTTTGTTCTTTCGCAGCCGGACTTTCGATGGAGGGGGTTATTTGCAGTTTGCAAATAACTTATTTGTGGAGGGGTTTATTGTGATTGTGGCTTCTATCATGATGAGATTCCTTTTGAATCAATCCTAGCATTTATGAGATTAGAAATGGAAAGGATGAGGAGTTGATTTGGATTAGAAATGTGGTGACCATTTTCTTTTGATTAATCTCTTTTTCTTCTATTGATTAAGATTCCTTTTGATCCTCCACATTTCCATATATGGCCGGCCACTTTGAGGGGGTGAAAAAGGGGAGGTTCATTTTTGGTGTAGCATTTTCTTCATCTCATTTCCTTGCTAAAAATTATGAGCACCATTTTCCTCCAATGCACTTTTCTCTCTTCTCCATCATGGCAACTTCTATAACCTCAAGAGACAAAGTGTTCTACACTAGCCTACAGCAAACCTTGGACGCGTCGGCTAGCCAACTTCGCGCCCGAGTTACCTCGGTCCAGAGGTGGGAGCCCTTAAAAGAACTCGGCTACGTGGTGCCCTTTCCGATGAGGAGGTGACGGACGGAGATTCCGCGGGAGATCGGAGTGGAGACGAAGACCGAAGGACACGGATCGCTTGGTATACTTCTCTACCCATCTTGTATTTTGCTAGTAGCTAGGTTAATGGCCCGATCCGGGTTAAAAGTGCGCGGTGGTGCCGGTTTGCAAGTTTCGCAAAGTTTTTTTCGTTTCCGCGTTTCCGGCGTCGGATCGACGGCCGGGGCGCCGCCGCGGACTTACAGGTATAATACCAACCAGCAGTTCTCAACGAGTCCGTCAGTATACTCATAACCCAATGAGCACATGTATACTATCTCCGGTACGACGTACCAATAGCTGTGGGACAGACCATCTCCTGCTGGGATGAGAAGCATATACACTAGTCTACTCTGAAGTATCGATGCCCCGTTCTCGATAATCTTACGACTAGGGACCTGTATAAGGATGTGCTTATAGACTACCCAGCCCCCACTAGTGTGACTGTCATCACAACGCTGGAAGTCAAACAAAGATCTTAAGGGATCTACCAATATGTATAAGCAATATGCTAAAAGAAACACAAGCACAAATTGAGGTAGAATCAAACCAAGTAGCATACTACCATTTTGAGCAAGACTGTTATTATAACTGTGAATATCCCAAGCTTTCAAAATGTAATATACAATCCAGTATGATACAATAATGGGCTCTAAGGCATATATCATTAACAACACAAATCTCCATCATTAATTTTGAATCTTATTAAAGACTGGGAAATATCCATATTTTTCTTCATTAAAACAAAACACATTATAAGTGACATTGCAAATTAATAGAAAAGAAAACATTACATATCAATCAAGCCATACTTTAAAACACACACTACAAACACCGAAACAAATATACTTAAAACATGCTTATAGAATATTAGAAATAGTTTCAGTTATCTTGGATCATCTCATTACCAACTAAATGGTCAATTCTTTCTTCCGGATTTTCAAAGAGATCTGCCGTATCCAAAGGTGTTATATCAAAAGGATCATTGTCGAAATTGCCATTTTGAGTTGCAAAATTTGCTTCCATATTTTTCCCTTTTGTTTCAGTGATGCTTGATAAAATTCAACAAGATATTTCGGCGTACGACAGAAACGAGACCAATGTCCTTTCATCCCACACTTGTTGCATATATTATCCGAATTCTTATTTTGTCCACCTTTATCTTTTTCTTTATTTTCATTATTATCCCACTTATGGTGGTGATATTTGTTCTTATGATTAGCAAAGTTAGGATTATAACCATCGCGGCAACGATAATCATTTCGGCCTTGGCCACGTCCACATCCATGGCCACGACTATAATCTCGTCCAAGTCCAAAAGTTTTAGACTGTTGGGTTATTATGCAAGCGCCCCGGCCATCAATCCATGGCCAAATGCGGAACAAAAATTTTCAAAAACCGACGCTAACACAACTCTATAACCCAGATCGACCCATAAGCGCTAGATAGCAAAACATGCAAAGGAGTTAGAATGGTTATACCGAATAGATCCGTGTTCTTCGGTCTTCAACCATCATCCCAAGTTCCTAGGGGCTTCCTTGATCAAGCTTGATCTCCGGTCTCCCTCCATCAAAGATGACCCGAGAGTCTATGCAACGAGCTCCAAACTCATATCCGAGACAACTAGGTCACCTAGATCGCTACTCTAGATACCGTAGATGAAGTAAAGAGTGATGAAGGATTAATTTGTCTCAAGACACCCAAAGATTCTCAACTCATGAGAGGGTTTAGGTGGAGTTAGAGGAAGAAGAAGATGCCATGAGAATGAGGTGTTGAGAGCAACTCAAGAGAGAGAAAAAGAAAATGAATAATGGCTTGTGTTTTTCTTTGTTGTGTGAGTGTGATAAGAAATAATGGAGCCATCACATAAATGTCCATGTCTCCAAAATATCTTAGTCAACAAAAAAAGTCAACATTATCTCACAACAAACAAAAACCCTAAGAATGCTAGAATAGTAATCATGGGTCACTAATTAGCCATGCCACAAAAATGCAATAAACACCTCATCCTATACCTCAATAACCTTTTAATCCAAAAAGGTTTAAACCATGATGAGGTGTAATCTTCTAAAAGTAATCTTGTAATAAATTACAAGAATACCTCTCAACCATATATACATACCCGCATCCGTATTCCGAAGAATACGAATACAAAGAGACGAAAATAATCCAACAAATATAATACTAGGATCCGGCTTAAACCAAAGCCCACTAGCATTATCCGTCCTGACATCATCCGTGCACAAGTACACATATGTGATCGAACCCTGCCGTAAAACCATACGGCCTCTACATCGTATCGCCCAAAGTAGGGAAACCCTCTGTGTGGGACTCTAAAGACTCGTCAATACGCTGGCAGTGGGTTTAACCACAAGCACGTCAGCGGCACTAGATGTACGTAACGGCCACCCAGGTATTGAGCGAAAGGGAGGCCGATAAGCAAACTTATTCTGAAACCCCTACCGAGCCTGACAGTGACAATATCCGTACAGTGCGGTCCGTTCGTCTATGAGTATCGCATATCGAGTCTAGGGGGTGGATAAAGTCAGACCCCTAATAACGCGACATTTAGTGCCGGTATGAAGCCCATCACCACATGAGAAACTACCGATCCTAGATCAGTAATTCTCGATTACCTTGGCCAAGGATTTCTGGTGATGGCCGCCCGTGCACAACCGCGACATCAACCCCTAATATCGGGAGAGACGAATCTCCTGACGATTCGCTCACTGCCACCATGTGGCTCGGGACTGTACCCAACTAAAACCTGTTTGCACGACTCCTTTGAGCCATGGTAGGGTAGTAATCAAAGCACAGTGGGAACTCACACGAGACAAACAACGATCTCAGGTCGATAGACTAACATGTACACATGTCACCAGGGAACTGCTATCTGACAATAGGTATAATACCAACTAGCATGTTCCCGACGAGTCCGTCTGGTGTACTCATAACCCAATGAGCACCTGTATACATCTTAGGTGAACAAACTGACACCAATGGCTTGTGAGACCGGCCACCGCCCCTCGTCGGGGTCTCGATCAGTATACACTAGTCTACTCTGGAGTATCGATGCCCAGTCTCGAAACTCCCACGACTAGGGACATTTTAAGGATGTGCTTATAGACCCCCAGCTCCCATGTATATGATCGCCATCATACTGCTAGTAGCCAAGCATGAATCCTATGGGCACTATCAACATGTAATAGTGATCTTTAAAGCCACCTATAACAAGTACAAGATGATAAAGACAAACCATATTGCATACTATCATATTGAGTAAAACTGTTCTACCGGTATAGGTCCTCCTTCAATCATCGCAATCGCGTGCCTGCGATCCAATAATTGACTTGAGGGCACTATAGCCAACATAGACATTGTCACATTCAATTCAGGGAATGGAGCAAAGCCAGTTAAACGAGATTCATGATTTTTCATCAATAGCTCGTTATTTTGTTCAGCCACAAGAAGACATTAAATTAATTCAAAGTATTTTTTGAAACCTTTTTTCTCGATATTGTTGCTGCAGGAGCACATTCGAGACATGAAAAATAGAGAATGTTTTTTCTCGCATATCTTGATCAGTAATATTTTCTCCGTATAATTTTTATTGAGAGCCAATTCTAAATGTTACAGAGTTACTCACTTACTGATTTAAAATATTGTAGGCGTAAATTCATCCATTCATAGCGAGCTTTTGGAAGAATTGCAGTTTTTTGATGGTCATACCTTTCTTTCAAATTTTTCCAAAGTTGAAGTGGATATTTTACTGTAAGATGTTCAAATTTTAATGTTTCGTGAAGAAGATGGCGAAGGAAAATCATTGCTTTGGCTTGGGATTGTATTGATTCTTCATTTTCTTCTTTGATTGTATTTCCCAGTCATTTAGATGAATTTCAACATCCAACATCCATGATTAATAATTCTTGTCCGTAATGTCAAGGGCCACAAATTCAAGCTTTGTAAGGTTCGACATTATAATTAGTACTTCACTTACACATGAAGAAGAAATGCTAGCTCGAAAAATTAAGAATAATCGTGCTGATAATGTGTTATGAAATTTACTAAAACTTAAGATAAGAAAATTATAGGGAGAAGAGAAAAGAGATGTTTATTTCATTTCTTGTTGTTCACCTGATACAAGTGTTACACAAATTCTCTATTTATAAGCTCATGAAAGTAATACCAAAGAACATAAGTTACAATAACTCAAAGGTCATAAGTTAGAAGTATTGAATTCACAAAATAAAGAGTGCACATAAATTTTGAGAGTTTATAAAAATCAAAAGATAAGAAGTGGAGGAGAGAAAATGACATGTTCATCAATTATTCATAATAGAAGTTTGTTATTTGTGAATTGTTCAAGGCCAGTAGGTTATTCAAATACTTATTCAACATTATGAAAAATAAAAATGTAAAATAGCAATAATTAATGCTAGCATCTCCATCTCCATCACAATTTCAATATTATCACAATTTCCTTTGGAGATGAGTTCATTTAACGTGAAAGAGGGAGCCAGGTTGGTTAAGGCCCCGTTCGGGAGAACGGTGAGGGCCGCTGTGGTGCATATTGAGCGGCGTCCGCAGCTCAACGCTCGATCGCTTCCTGTTAGGGGAAGCGGTGAGGCGATTCCCACCGCTCGATTCAAGCGGTGGAAAAAGCTATCTCAGGATAACTTTTCCTACCGCGTGGTGAGCGGTAGGAGCCTCACGCCCCCTCCTTCCCTCCTCTCCCAACACACCAATTTTTTTTAAATTCAAAGGCAACGGTCAATTTTTTAAATTTATTTTTGGTAATTTACACTTAAAATTATGGTCACAAAATCATGATTTAGATTATCCAAATACCATATAATTACAAAACTATGGTTTCACACCGCTCCTCTAAACATACCTATGTGATTATAAAACTATGATTTCACATCAATAATTTCACACCCGCGTATCCGAAGGTAGCCAAAATTGTGGGCTTAAATTTGGGATTTTATCTCTAGACAAAGAGCTGTCAAATCGATTTTTTGAACATGGTTGAAAAAAGGAATATCCATCTCTATCACCATTTGCCTTATTTGGAAAAAAGAATGCCTCCGTTTCCAGAATCACCATCATCTAATTCTTATTGGTAAAGCTCAATTGTCCCTTTCTTCTTCTTCTTTTTGAGAAATACTTAATAGTCCACTTCATGAGCTCGAATTACTGTTGACTTATTCTAGAGATGAGAAAGTTAGAACTAAATAAGACACATTTATAGTTTGAGAATAATGGAGGAAAGATGCCATAGGAGGGAATTTCCTCGCGTCGAAAAAATACACCTCCCATCGTGTTTTCCGATGATCGGAACCCATCATCTTCATCGTTATCATCTAAGATGTGGGTACACCAAATTTCATGTGATTCTACAACTTTTTCACCGTTGATGTAGCAATGTAAAAAGTTCTATTGTCGGTAAACCGTTAATTTTGAACCCACTAATTCAACGGTGAAAATGTTATAGAATCACATGAAATTTGGTGTACCCATATCTTATATGATAACGATGAAGATGATGGGTTCCGATCATCGAAAAACACGATGCATGTTGTATTTTTTCGACGCCAAAGGAGGAAATTCTCTCTTATGACATCTTTCCTCCATTATTCTCTTATAGTTTATAAGCTGCATGCTATGTATGTCTGGTTAGTTTAGGATATTGTTGGCCATTTTATAATTGCTCCCATGGCTAAAAGAGCAAACATACTCTCTCCCTAAAATTGGATCACGTGGAAGGGAAAAAATTGTCTTCCATAAAAAGAAAGGGTTTTTACTTATAGCCCCCTCCTCCTCTATTTACATTTGTACCTTCCAAAACTAATAAAATTCATCATTTTATCCCCTTTATGATTTCCATCAACTTTTAACCGCATAACATCATGTTTTTATTTAAAATATCCGAACCTCTTATTAATTTTTAACAGCCTAACATCATGTTTTTATTTAAAATATCCCAACATCTCTTCTTATTTGGAAATACGTAATTTCTTTCCCAAATCAAAATTAAGATTTAGGGTTTTGCTGCACCTTTCTCAAAATCGGCCATAAGATCAGGAGCATCTTCAGCATTCTTTTCTAGGTATGAAAAGGTTGAATGCTTCCGCGGTTTTACTTATTGTTTTCGGATAAATGATAAATCTAAAATATATGGAAAAAATTAAATTTAAAGTTAATGAGGTTTTTTTAGACGGAAATCGTAAAAGGGGTAAAATAATGTATCTTATTAGTTTAGGGGGTAAAAAGTAAATTCCAAGTTTGGGGGGGTTAGAAAGGAATTTGCTATGTTTTAGAGGGCCTACAAGTAAAAAACCCTTTAAAAAATATGGTCCCCACATATAATTTATAAACATAGTGTCACAATCCACCCCAAACACAGACGGTATTGTTCGCTCTGACCGAAAACGCACAGTTTTGCCATTCAGAGCGAATCGGACTCGAGAAAGGGCCGCTTCCTAGGAGACCACACATCCTAAGATTTTCCTAACCCGAGCACGCTTAACCACAGAGTTCTTCAACCTCTGAAGTTCCGGTTCACCCAAAAGACGACTCCGTGTTATAGGAGTGTATCATTCAATTTATAGTTCGGATCTACCCTCTTTTGGAATGTGTTCCGAAAATCCCCTATTGTTCTACAGTGGGTATCCGTATCGGTCACTCTCCCCTACCTCAACACCGGATAACACCTCATAATTCCGGACCTATTATAATTTTTAAAAAAACCTTTAAAAAAGACGGTCCCCATATATAATTTATAAATATGGTGTCACAATCCACCCAACACAGATGGTATTGTCCGCTCTGACTGAAACTGCACATTTTTTCCCTTCGGAGCGAAATGAACTCGAGAAAGGGCTATTTCCCAGGAGGCCACACATCATAGGATTTCCCTAGCCCGAACTACAGAGTTCAACCTCTTGAGTTCTGGTTCACCCAAAAGACGCCACAGGGTTATAGGAGTGTATCATTCAATTTATAGTTCGGATCTATCCTCTTTTGGAATGTGTTCCGAAGATCCCCTATTGTTCTAGGGTGGGTATCCGTGTATCCGTATCGGTCTCTCTCTCCCCTAGCTCAATACCAGATAATACCTCACATTTCCGGACCTACTATAGAGAGACCAGCTCTGATACCATATTTGTCACGATTCACCCCCAAACACAGATGGTATTGTCCGCTCTGACCGCAACCGCACTGTTTTTTCCTTCGGAGTGAACCGGACTCGAGAAGGGACCACTTCTCAGGAGGTCACCCATTCTAAGATTTCCCTAACCCGAGCATGCTTAACTACGGAGTTCTTCAAACTCTGGAGTTCCAGTTCATCCAAAAGGCGCCTCCGTGTTATAAGAGTGGAATCATTCAATTTATAGTTCAGATCTACCCTATTTTGGAATGTGTTCCGAAGATCCCCATTGTTCTACAGTGGGTCTCCGTGTATCCGTATCGGGCTCTCTCCTCTATCTCGATACCGGATAACACTTCACATTTCGGGATATTACACATAGAGACAACTATGAAATAACATAAAAACTAGCATTGATCACATTAAAATAAAAAAAATACTAAATTAAACTTGATGCTACCGATTTACAACATAAACGGCTCATAACTTGATTCTCAGCCAAAGGGTCAATTCTTTTTTAAAATATTTGCATATTAAAATATTTGAAGCAAAGCAAACAAATATATCGTTACATCACATTCCCCGCCTTCATCGATCATCAACCGAGACTCAATCTAAAGACCGCACGTACACGCAGAACTGGACATTTAAGTCGCATGCGACACAAGCCTCAAACCGAGTTAGGGAGCCAGCTCAGTTCGCTCGATCTATCTTCGTTAGTTTAGTCACAAGACCGCGCATCTGAGTCACAAGGCCGACGCAGGACATGATATCTGAGTTGTTCGGCCTAAGAGTTCCTACCGAGCGAAGCCGACTATCTCATCTTAATCGAGATTTGATCTAAACCCGTTGAGGAACGAACGCAGGGCTTGACATCTGAGTCATTCGTGCGGACGACCTTAAACCAGAGCTTGTCATAGGCACCATCAACCATATTCTGATCAGCACAACTCAGTATTGAATATTTGCGTGCTGATAGGAGGCCGATGACCGTCCCCTCTCTAATATTCTTTCGCTTTTATTGGAGAAAACGACTAAGGCATACCCGCCGAGGAGAACCGGACTTCTCAGTCTTGACAAGGCCTTTATGGATGCTGATGAAGATCCCCCGGAGTCCTAAGTTACCATTAACCATGATAAGTAGTTGTGAGAGTTCTAAAATGAAGCTGTGATAATTTTTTATTGATTGAAAAGAGACCCTTTTGTTCGTATTAAACTCCGACATTTATAAGACTAGGGTTTGTTAAAGAGAAGTTCAAAATCATAGATTTTCCTTAACCCGAGTATCAATTATGCGCTTGTTTGATGGTTAAGTCGTGCAATTATTGAATTTTTTCTTTAAGGCCTTTATCAGAAAATATACATGAATATTCTTAATTAATTATATCTTCATTTGGGACGAGAAAACCTGGGCCATAAAGTATGTTTTCAGCCCACATCTTATAGGCTGATTTATTGTTTTGGGGCAAAAAATGAATCTGCTTATATTATGGACTAATTATGAAGCCTTTTCAACGGACGCTGCAAAATGAACATTTGAGAAGAAAAAGATCAATGCTATTGCTTGAAGGGTTCTTTTTTTTTTCTTGAGATTTTTACATATTCCGGAAAGGAAAACTCG
The DNA here is from genome assembly GCA_030015575.1 of Agapanthus africanus. NCBI lineage: Eukaryota > Viridiplantae > Streptophyta > Magnoliopsida > Asparagales > Amaryllidaceae > Agapanthus > Agapanthus africanus. Next base: position 793,048,470 of record JASDDO010000024.1, on the reverse strand, counting down.
AGGCGGAAATTTTAGAAAAGGCTAACCGATTGAGTAATGATCGTTGGGTTTGTTTGACAGGGTTATAGTTACAGAGCTTACTATGTATGGTACCCAATGACTATGAGTTTCGCCTTTTTATCAAATCATAAGAAGTGTATTCTATATTTTTATCAGTTTTTTTTTTGAATTTTAAATATTGCTTCTCAATTATTTTTTATTTAAAGAAACCATATTTACTCTGAAAAATATCTCCTTAATTTCTCAAGTTACTCCATTTGTCCCTTCTAACATTTTCCACTCAATATTTAACTTGTCGGTAAATGTCCAACTCCTTGGCTATAGGAGCGAAGGAGCCAGGCAGAATGACCGCTAAAGATCAGAACCAACAAAGTTAGTTTTTATCGATGATATAATATTGTCTTTATATCGGTCATTTGATTGTTTCTAAATTACAATTGTTAAATTGGGTATAAATTAAACTATCTTGACAGTATATAAGAACTTGATGGTTTCTCTACACATTGCGAGTAATTAAATTCTCTATGACAATGGGTTTCCACTAGGTTGCAACTCACCATGATAGTGTTAATAATGCATTAGATGACATAAGGGATTGGCAACCTTAGTACACATTAAGCTTCTAAAAAGGTGCCCTAAAAGTTAATCCGAGGTTGGCAATCCCAGGTTCACATTAGCGCTGATTAAAAAGCCAGTCTGGTGTTGATGGAGGTCCTTTTTGGGTCTCCGTCAGATGTGTCTCCCGTCGATCTCCCGGTGGATTTTGGAGGTGGTCTCCTGTTGCGTGTGGGTCTCAATGGGTTTGAGGAGATTGGTGATTTGAAGAGTTTGGCGCCGAGTACCTGCAAAGAAGTCCCGGGGTGGTTTGGTACCACCGAGGACCCTCCGACGATCAAGTTAGCACTAGATCCGAGCAGAATAACGACTAAGTGGGGTCAAAATGGCTTACTTGCCCCCTCTGTGATGGGTTTTTTTTATAGCGGCGATAGCATGCAGCAGTAGGCGCGCAGACCTCGCCGGCAGCTACGCCCCTGATATCACGCCCGCGCAGAGGGCGGATCGCCTATTAATGGCGATCGTGATGGCGTGGAACGTGGGGTGTTGTTGGCAAAGAATCTGCGCGTGGCGAGATTCGCGGGACGGCGGTTACGCCTGCGGGTGGTGGGGTCGGTCGGAGGACCGAGGAAGACGGCCTCGGTAGGGGAGCTCGGGACGAGCGAAATGGCCGAGGAGTCTTGGTCTTGTGGCGGCTCGGGACAAGCAGAGTGGCCGAGGAGGACAATTCCAAAGGGGGCTATGAGGAGAGCCGGCTAGGGCTTGTAGGTCGGGTACATGGGTGACCGGATCGGTCTCTGTGGGCCCTTTCTTCTGGGTTCTTGGACACGTCATCTGCCACGTGTCGTGATCCCGGAGACCCCCAATATCGAGCATCATCATTAGCCCCCCACTCTTGTCCCGACCAGCTAGCGGGTCGGGTCAGGAGTGGACTGCCGGGCCGCCCGGGTGAGCTCCCTCCCAAGGTTTCGTCATTACGCGTCCCCGGGCCATCAGCTGTCTTTTCTGCCAGCGAATCAGGGTGAGATCCCTGCATTTAAGGAAGGTACGCCGGTTCGTGCACCCTGCCACTGAAGCGACGGTCCACATGTCAAGCATCGGTTGGCCGATGCGACGTGTGCAGACCTGCGGCGTCTGATGGGGTGCGGCCCAATGTGGGAACGACAAGTGGATCAATCGGAGCCGCTGGACACGAGGAGGCGTTTTGACGGGAGATGACGGGCGTCGTTGGATGAGGTTACTTGTAGCAATAAGTGGGAGTGGGGCCCATCCCTGGGGCCCTACTCCTTCATACTTCCCGCTTCTAAGTCCTGGTTGCTCGGCGCTCGTCTTCTTTCTCTCGTTTTCATTTCCCGAGGATCCCCTTTCTCAAGGTTAGATGTTTTCCTTTGTAGAGTCAGTGGATATCGTAGGAGTAGGTTCTAAGGACCCCTTAGTTGTGTCCGAGTCCTCCCGGGGAGCAGGGGTCGGATCCTCTCCCCGGGATCGTGCGGTGGGGGCAGCCCCCAGGGAGGGGGTGGCAGATGCGGCCCCCGACACCTCGTGTTGGGTGAGGCATGAGGACGAGCTCGCCAACGCTCAGGCTCGCTTCCACATCCCCTCGCACTACACGCTCTGACTGGCCAAGGAGGGAGAGAGGGCGGACCAAGTACGGGATAGGGAGATCGCCCTGTATTTGGAAGCTTTTTGGGGAGGAATGCGCCTGCCCTTCTCTCCTGAGGTCATCACAGCGCCGAACTTTTTCGGTTTGGCCCCTGGCCAGTTAGTGCCGAACTCGTTGAGGATCCTCCTTGGGTTCCTGATCCGCCTGAAGTTACAGGCGGTTCCCTTCAGCTTCTCCCTTCTCGATTTTTCTCTCGTCTTCAAAAATCACCCCGGTGGTCGAGCGGGCGACCCGAGGTGGGTCTATCTCTCCTTCAGGAAGCGGCCGGGAGGCGCTGCGGGGACATGGGTCGTGGCCCTGCCCTCTTCCATTCACGATTGGAAGAAGAAATTTTTCTTCGTTTCCCCTCCCAAGGGCGAGGACTGGTCCGTGCTTACAAAGTGGTCGAGGGAGAAATGCTTGCCGGGGAACCAGTCCAATGACCCCGTCGTGGTGAGAGCGGCGTCGTGGGAGCCCATCCCCCGATCCGACGTGCTGCTGTCCGAGAGGGTCTTGAGTTGGGCCGGGCTCAGTCCTGTTGAGTTCGTCGGTAAGTTAGGCTTGCTATTTGGCTTGTGTATTGCTTGTGTTGCTGACTTCTTCGCATTTGTTTTGCGCGGGACTCATGGACTTCGACTCGCTCAAAGCCTCCATGCGCCAGCCGAGGAAGGTTATGAAGGCTGGGGACGCCAGCTCTTCCCGCGCGAAGCCTGCCCCGGCTCCTCCTTCTCCGGTGGTTGTGCCTCAAGAGCGTTCCGGGGCAGATCCCGCCCCGGGTCCCAGCAGAGTGTCGGGCCGGAAGTGGGCCCTGGTTCTAGAGGACCTGGTCTCTGAGGAGAAGATCGGCTCTCCCTCGGAGCCGCTCAAAAGGAGCTCCCAGAGGTCTTCCCGGGGCCGGTCCTCGCCGATCATGGTGAAGGAAGGGGGCCTTCGGTTCGCCGTGCCATCGGGGCTATCCGTCGCGGATAGCCTTCTGCATGAGATAGATGCATCGGCCGGGGGTAGAGTCCCCGGGGGGACCTTTAGGGCTCAGCTGGCGTCCATTGCCCAGGAGTCCGTGCAGATAAGTGTTTGATTCTTTGTGAGATTCGGCGCCTCCTTCATCTCTCTGACCTCTTTCCTATTTCTCAGGTTCTCCAGCACGTTGCCCTCGCCTTGTGTCGGGACCCGGTTCTTGTTCACGGAGCAAAGTGCCACACAGAACAAAATGCCACGCCAATTGTCATACCAAGGGGGCGGGGGCCACCTCTTGAATCTGTGGGGGCCACCTCTAGAGTCCGTGGGACCTACTGTAGAACAATGGGGAATCTTCGGAACACATTCCGAAAGAGGACCGGACTGCATTATAAATATAATGATACCACCCTCAATTACAGAAGCGCCTTTTAAGTGAACCGGAACTACAGGAGCTTGAGAACTCCGTAGTTAAGCGTGCTCGGGCCAGGGAAGTCTTGGGATGGGTGACCTCCTGGGAAGTGGCCTCTGGTCGGGTCCGGTTCTCTCTAAAGGGAAAAACAGTGCGGTTTTGGCCAGAGCGGAAAATACCATCTGTACTGGGGCGTGGGGTGTTACATTTATGGTGGCCCATGCACGTCCCTCGGTAGTAGGTTTGTGGTTCGAGGACGAACCATTGTTCAAAGGTGGGGAGAATGTCGGGACCCGGTTCTTGTTCACGGAGTAAAGTGCCACACAGAACAAAGTGCCACGCCAATTGTCATACCAAAAGGGCGGGGTCACCTCTTGAATCTGTGGGGGCCACCTTTAGAGTCCGTGGGACCCACTGTGGAACATGGGGAATCTTCGGAACACATTCCGAAAGAGGACCGGACTGCATTATAAATATAATGATACCACCCTCAATTACAGAGGCGCCTTTTAAGTGAACCGGAACTACAGGAGCTTGAGAACTCCGTAGTTAAGCATGCTCGGTCCAGGGAAGTCTTGGGATGGGTGACCTCCTGGGAAGTGGCCTCTGGTCGGGTCCGGTTCGCTCTAAAGGGAAAAACCGTGCGGTTTCGGCCAGATCGGACAATACCATTTGTACTGGGGCGTGGGGTGTTACACCTTGCGCATGGAGGCCGAGGTGGTAGCCCCCGGCAATGGAGGCTGCGGGCCAGCTCGCCTCGCTGGAAGAGAGCTCCAAGCGGGAGCTGGAGGCAGTGACGGCGAGGGTTGCCGCCTTGGAAGGCGAGGTGGAGGCCGGGAAACGGGAGGTAGCCCGGTACCGCGAGGCCGCTGTGACTGCCGCGGCCAAGTTTGGGGACGCTCAGGTGCTCGCCGGCAACCTGAAGAAGACGGTGAAGACCCTCCGGAAGGAGCTGGGGGCGGCGGCCAAGGCGGCTAAGTTGCCCGACCTGAAAGCGGCGAAATGGGCCGACCTCTCGGCGGCCAAGGCGGTGGAGGGCTACAAGAAGTCGAATGACTTGTATGATGACCTGGCCGTGGCCACGACCCGCATCTGGCACGAGGCCCTTGACGCCGGTTTCGGCCAGAGCGGACAATACCATTTATACTGGGGCGTGGGGTGTTACACCTTGCGCATGGAGGCCGAGGTGGTATCCCCCGGCAATGGAGGCTGCGGGCCAGCTCGCCTCGCTGGAAGAGAGCTCCAAGCGGGAGCTGGAAGCAGTGACGGCGAGGGTTGCCGCCTTGGAAGGCGAGGTGGAGGCCGGGAAACTGGAGGTAGCCTGGTACCGCGAGGCCGCCGTGACTGCCGAGGCCAAGTTTGGGGACGCTCAGGTGCTCGCCGGCAACCTGAAGAAGACGGTGAAGACCCTCCGGAAGGAGCTGGGGGCGGCGGCCGAGGCGGCTAAGTTGCCCGACCTGAAAGCGGCAAAATGGGCCGACCTCTCGGCGGCCAAGGCGGTGGAGGGCTACAAGAAGTCGAATGACTTGTATGATGACCTGGCCGTGGCCACGACCCGCATCTGGCACGAGGCCCTTGACGCCGTTAAGGCCCGGATGCCGGGGTTCGCCGATGAAGACCTCCGGGCTGAATACTCCCTCGCGGACGCCGATGAGCAGGGGGAAGAGATTCCTGACGAGGAAGCCGCCGAGGACCCTGCACGTCGCGTGGTGGTCGTCGAGGACCCCGAGGTCGCATCCGGCCCCGAGGCCTAAAGCCCCCATCTTCCTCCTTTAATTTTTTGTTTTTGGAATTCTTGTAAGCCTCCGGGCATTTTGTAAGTCCGGGGGGCCCAAAAAATACCTTTTGTAAAGACTTTGTCTTTGGTAGTAATAAAACTTTTTCTTTGGTTTCATCGATTCGCATTTTATCATCTGTTTGTGAAGAATGCTTGTAAAATATCTCTGCTCGCACCGTTGTGTTTCCATGTCAGGTTGGCCATCTGTCTAGCGAGATCCTCTGCATGTGAATGGGAAGCTGCTCGGTGGCCCCTCGGTAGGCGCCATCTTTTGACTTTTGGCGATGCGAGCAATGACCACTAGCCGGGGATGGTCGAGCGAGGCTCGGGCTCGACTGCCTTTGGGAGGACTTTCGGGTCCTTAGCGCTGGAGGGGCTGTAAGAAGCCCACTAAGGATGACTGGGCAGTGAAGCTGCGCGGTCGCCTTTTGGCGAGGGCTTTGAACTCTGGCGTCATAGGTAGGCTACTACCAGCCTGGGATGACCGAGCGGGGCAGCTGCTCAGATGCCTCTTGTGAGGGCTTCGACCCCTGGCGTCATGGGTAGGGAGCTACCGACCGGAGATAACCGAGCAGGGTAGCTGCTCGGTTGCCTCTTGCGAGGGCTTTGATCCTTAGTGTTGGAGGGGCTGTTAAGAAGCCCACTAAGGATGACCGGGCAGTGAAGATGCGCGGTCGCCTCTTGGCGAGGGCTTTGATCTCTGGCGTCGTGGGTAGGCGCTTACCAGCCTGGGATGATCGAGAGGGGTAGCTGCTCGGGTGCCTTTTGCGAGGGCTTCGATCCCTAGCGTCGAGGGTAGGGAGCTACCAGCCGGAGATGACCGAGCAGGGTAGCTGCTCGGTTGCCTCTTACGAGGGATTTGATCCTTCAGGACGAGGACCGAGCAGGGTTACTGCCCAGTGCCTCTTGGCGAGGACTTTGATCCCTGTCGGTTGTGGTAGGAAGCTACCAGCCGGGGATAGCCGAGCAAGGACTCGATTGCCTCTGGGAGGACTTTGGTCCTTAGCGCCGGAGGGGCTGTAAGAAGCCTACCAAGGACCCTAGGCTGGGTAGGGTTACTTCCCGGTGCCTCTTGGCGAGGGCTTTTGTCCTGAAGGATAGCCGAGCGAGGGATCCTCGGGCTCGACCGCCTCTGGGAGGGCTTTCTGATCCCTGGCGTTGCGGTAGGGAAGCTACCCGTCTGGGATAGCCGAGCGAGGGATTCTCGGGCTCGACTGCCTCTGGGAGGGCTTTCTGATCCCTGGTGTTGCTGTAGGAAAGCTACCCGCCAGGGATAGCCGAGCGAGGGTTGGGCTCGACTGCCTCTGGGAGGACTTTCTGATTCCTGGCGTTGCGGTAGGGAAGCTACCCGCCAGGGATAACCGAGCAGGGTAGCTGCTGGGCTGCCTCTTAGTGAGGGCTTAGATCCTTAGCGGTGGAGGGGCCGTGGGCTTTTGATCCCCAGTGCTGCGAGTAGGGAAGCCACCGGCCCATTATATCCGAGCAGGGTAGCCGCTCGGCTAATTCTTCATGAGGTTTTGCCCGACCATCCCGTTGCATGTACCGGGAACAGGAAAGGCCGCGACGACCGTGCGCGCAACATGCACATTGAATGCCGGGGGAGGCGAAGCGCTAGGGTCACGTCGTTTCGATTCCGTCGAATGCGTGCGACTGTTGAGCTCCATTGGGGTGCAGTGGGCTATATAAGGCTGAAGGAGCGCTGGTTCTTCTTCCTTCGTATACAAATCGTTGAGAATGCAGGACTTCCCCTTCACCCTCCCCGACATCATTCACTTCGAATATGTGTACCTTTATGACCAGAACTGCACCGAGGACACGGTGCAGTTGGTCTATGGGAGCATCGAAGACCACTTCGGCTGGTTTCTCACCCGGCGCTCCTCCCTGTTGCAGCTGTTGATGTACTCCATCTGGAGGGCGTCGCCGGGGCTTTACAACCCCTTGTCTGAGTAGCTCTATGATGAGGCCGTGGGTAAGTTGCGGTCTCTGAGGCGCTTCGGCCTGATCTCCGCGAACCGGCTGGCTCGCTCAGAGGCACTCGTCCGCGAGTGCTACGAACTGAGGCTCGGGGTCAACGCGCGCGGTGGGAATCGAGGGCAGAGGCTGGATCTCGCGAGGCCTCGGCTGGCGGAGATCTTCACCGAGTACCATGAGCAGTGCTCTCTGCACCCCCTCCCCCCACTGTTGTAATTTTCTTTTTCCTTTTTGCATGTATGGCTGAGGAGACCATAATACCATTTGAATAAACAAGACTTTTTCCTTCTTTTTCGCAATGTTCCATTGATCTTTATTAAATTAACAACATACCCTAGGAAGAGTTTACATTGCCTTAAAAGAAAAATACATGCTAGTAGATTACCTTATTAGCTCGGCCCGAGCTCCCTGGAGGAGTGTTGGCCTCCGTTCTCGGCACCGGGTATGGGGCTCCCCGAGTTCCGTGCAGGTCGTCTGCCGAAACGAGCATGATCTGGACGATGGTCAATTCGGCGGGAGGGTGACGCTGCTCCTGCTCGCAGTCGGCCTGCCGTTTGTCCCTCAAGTAGGCGGCGGTGCCCCGATCGGATGAGCTCTTCGATATAGTCCCGGAGTTGCTTACAATCCTCCGTGGCGTGGCCCAGCGTCCAGTGGAAGGCGCAGTAAGGGCTTCGGGTTCGCTTCGCGGCCTGACGCGGGATTGGAGGGAACTTGAAGAACCCCTCGCTCTGGGCCTCCTCCAGCAACACTGCGAGGGAGACGTTGAGTGGGGTATACTCCTGGAATTTCGGGTGATAGGGCTGCTGACGCTCCGGCCTTTCTTCCCGGGCCCTCTTCTTCTGGTCGGGCCGGTCTGCTCGCGTTCACCTTGGGATCCAGTTGAACCTCGCGCTCGGTCCATGCCTTGACTTCAGCCATGGTCTTAGGCTGCGCCAATGCAAAGGAGCGCAGCCACTCTTTGTGCCTCAGACCAGATCCGAGCGCCGTGACGACGGTCTCGTCCCGGTGCTCGGGGACTTCGAGGAGGGCATTGTAGAAGCGGGAGATGTAAACTTTGAACGTCTCTTTGTCCCCGCTCTTAATTGTGAAGAGGCGGTCGACCGTACGCCTCTGCCGACGGTTCCCGACGAAATGACCGAGGAACTGAGTAGCCAGCTCGTCAAAGGTCGAGATTGAGCGAGGCTCGAGTCCTCGAAACCAGTCCCGACCAGAGCGGGTGAGGGTGGCTGGGAAGGCCCTGCACTGGGCGGCGTCAGAATGGTCCTGGAAGCTCATCCCCGCGGTGAAGGCGTCCAGATAGTCTTTCGGGTCGGTTTTCCCGTTGAACAGAGAGACCTTCGGGGGCTTGTTGCGCGAGGAGACGTGGATAGCGAGCAGTTTCTCGGTAAACGGCTTGGTGAGCGAGTCGGCGGCGTACTTAGCCCCGTCGCTTGGGAGGTGTCCTTCCTGACGCATGTTCTCGATCTTCTTCTCGAGGGCGTCGAGACGGCCGTGGTACCCGAGGATCTGGCTCCTGGCGACCCCTGGCTTCTTCTGGGGGAGACCTACGTCTGGGCGCGGCCTCGGTTCTTCTCGATGAGGTTCCTTAGATCCTCGGACGAGGTGGCCCTCGTGCCATCGTGGCGAGCCCCTTCCGTGTGACATCGTCGAGGGAGGGGGTGTCGATCATGCCTGTGGATAGGCAAGGTGATGGACATCTCCTCAGGGGGGTAAGGATCGTGCGGAGGCTCGAGGCGAGGCGCTCCGGCGGCGGATCTCGGGGTGGAGCCTTGGGGCACCCAACGGGTCTCAGGGAGTATCGGCCCATGGGATCTGTGGCCGGGGGTCGTAGCCTGCCGGTGGTCAGCCGTGCCGACGAGGGCAGAGCCTTCTGGAGGCGGAGGAGCGGCGACCTGGGTCCCTGGTCCGGCCGTTTGGACGCGGACGAGCTCCTCCACGAGGGACTGTAGTCGATCTATTTGGCTGGCGAGGGTGTTGATGATGGTTGCCAGAGGGGACTCGTCCGAGCCTCCGTTGAGGGGAAAGCGGCGGCTGGTACCTGGATCTTCAGGGTGATCGCTTGCCATTTGTATGGAGATCGGAAGGCCAACTTTGTGTTTTGTGGAGTCGTTTCCCACAGACGGCGCCAACTGATGGAGGTCCTTTTTGGGTCTCCGTCAGATGTTGTCTCCCGTCGATCTCCCGGTGGATTTTGGAGGTGGTCTCCTGTTGCGTGTGGGTCTCAATGGGTTTGAGGAGATTGGTGATTTGAAGAGTTTGGCGCTGAGTACCTGCAAAGAAGTCCCGAGGTGGTTTGGTACCACCGAGGACCCTCCGACGATCAACTTAGCACTAGATCCGAGCAGAATAATGGCTAAGTGGGGTCAAAATGGCTTACTTTCCCCCTCTGTGATGGTTTTTTTTATAGCGGCGATAGCATGCAGCAGTAGGCGCACAGATCTCGCCGGCAGTTACGCCCCTAACGTCACGCCCGGGTAGAGGGCGGATCGCCCATTAATGGGGATCGTGATGGCGTGGAACGTGGGGCGTTGTTGGCGGAGAATCTGCGCGTGGCGAGATTCATGGGGCGGCGATTACGCCTGCGGGTGGTGGAGTCGGTCGGAGGACCGAGGAAGACGGCTCGGCAGGGGAGCTCGGGACGAGCGAAAGGGCCGAGGAGTCTTGGTCTTGTGGCGGCTCGGGACAAGCAGAGTGGCCGAGGAGGACAATTCCAAAGGGGGCTCTGAGGAGAGCCGGCTAAGGCTTGTAGGTCGGGTACGCGGGTGACCGGGTCGGTCCCTGTGGGCCCTTTCTTCTGGGTTCTTGGACACGTCATCTGCCACGTGTCGTGATCCCGGAGACCCGCAATATCGAGCATCATCATGTGTCAATTGTGACAGATTGGTTTTGAGATCCATTTTCACAACTAAAAAATAAAGGCCGGTTTTAATAATTAAATTTTAAGCGGAGATTTTTCTTCAAGAAAATTGTCATAAGATTTAAGGGTGAAATATGAAGATATTTAGACTTAAAGGGTATTTCTCGAAATGGAAGAGAATTATAGTTGAGGGGCAATATAGAAAGCCCCTTTTTATAAGTAAAAATTTGATAAGGGATAAATCCAGCTAAAGTCTCTGCGCCTCGTTTTCTGCGGTGAGTAGATCGCTTGTTCTTCATTCCAATCTCAGTAGAGAAGAACTTAAACTACAAAATGAAATTTTGATGCATGTGATCGGTCTTGAGGAAAAAACAAGTGGAAGTTTAAACACATCCAAGCAGCCCCAGAACTTTCAAATCTTTCTCTCTCTTATGCCCAGAGTTATTGTCACTAGCAAAACTAATAATTTCTCCACCATAAGTTAATTTAATTAGAACATCCACACAATTAATTCTCGGATTATATCACAGAAACCACCACGAGGAACCATCTTGTGGTTCAAATTCATCACGAAAGACACCTGAACTTTCATTTCATTATACAAATTAAAACCCCTTGTTGTTTGAGTTGTAAAGTTTTTTGGTGATTAACGGGTCATGTGACCTACATTTGACCGATTCTTACAGTTTTACCGTAAATTATATATCTATCCTACTCCCATTATATCATCTCTCTTTTCTTTAAATTTCGATTCAATTTAAAACCGAGGCTTCTTTTTCAAATCATCAAATCCAAAGTATTGATCTTCAAATTAAGGCAAATTTTCCACTAAACGGCACCAGGTAAATGATTTAATTTCAATGCATCTAGAAGATCCATAGATTTTATTAAAATAAGAGGTTAGTTTGGTCAATTTTTGTAATAAATAACAGTAGGGGGTTTCTATGTAATGGAATAAAAGCTCGGGGGTTTTCGAGATGATTTTAAACTATATGATGGTTTTGGAAAACTCCAGAAAACCATAAGGTGGTTTTTATGAAATAAGTCTTCATTCTAATCACAAATGGACCATCTTTGCATCTCATCTTTATTCATGGTTAGATTATAAGATATTTGAATATAATTATATTAGATATTATGGTTATCATAAATCAGAGAAGTTTTGATTTATGTTGTTTAGATTATGATTAGTGTATTAGATTGTTAGAATTATTAGTCATTTGTTAGTTATGTTATGAGGTGTATGAATTATAATAACCGGTATCTGTCATGAGAAGTATTTCGTGTTTTAATATAGTTTCTTTAAATAATTTTCCAACATTTTCCTTATTATTGTCATTAACTGAGTTGAGTTTAATTGGTATTGATTGTCATTAAATATGTTTAATTTGTTTAATTGGTATTAATTTTTAGTAATTATTAATTTAACAATTGTTATTATTTATTGTTATTAATTTGTGTTAACCGCCATTAATTGTCATGCAAATGTATTTTAAAACCTACCATTATTTTTCCCTTAAGCCCACCCCAACATCCAAGGCCCACACCCATTTCTCTCTCTCTCTCTCTTTTCCTTATCCCTCGTTCCATCCCCCGAGTCCCATCACCTCCTTCTTCGCAACTCCTCCCTCGAAAACCGCTCCACGACGACGCCACCACACCAACAAACTCCCTGTGATCTCCTCAACCGTTTCCCCTCTCTCTTAACACACCCGAGCTCGCCCCTTCTCTAGCTCACTCTAAAGCTCTCTCTCTACCTCTCTCAATTTTCTTTCCCCTCAAACTACCCAACACCGATGAGCTCCCCACTGCCCCTGAACCGCCTTGTTGACCCGAGCACCGCTGTCGTCATCTCCTTGCCCACTACCGCCGCCGACAAACGCGGCCACCAGTTCCAACCGATCCCCTTTCTAAAAACCCATCACCTCCACCATCGACCACCACCTCCCTGAACCGTCGGGGCTTCAACCCCTGAGCCACCGCAATGCCACACCAGCTTCCCATCGTCATCGGCCACCACCCTGAGCCGCTGCCTCCGCAGTCAAGGCTACCCCAGCGTCTCCGACCTCCCTTCAGCATTCTATTCGGCCACCCCCATCTCCACAACACCACCAGTTCACCTCTTGCCACCCTAAACCCTTGCACCACCGCTTGAGCCATTGCCGGAGCTCCAAGCCACCACCATAGGGACCACCGTAGACGAGTCATCGAGCCCAAGCCCCTCTCTGTAGACCTGAACCACTCCTTTGTTGAGCCCCAAGCTTCAAGCCAAGTCCGAGCTTTCATCTCACACTCGATCTCATCACTGTTGCTGCCCTTAGCGCCGTTGCCCATGCCTTCATCTTCATCGCTGTCATCACCGCCGACCATCGCCAGGCAAGCGAAAACCCTTCACTTGCTACTCAATGTTAAATGAAATCTTGTGTGTGTGTGTGTGTCGAGAAATTAGAATCGAATCATTTTTCTAGTGAACTCTCGTTATTGATTGTATTGAATGGAACCCGGCTCAGGTCTACTATCCCGTAATAATATCATTTAGATGTATATGAATTAAATCTCGTTTAAATCGGTTAAATAAAACCGAGATTTCGTTGTTGCAAATGTAAATGTTAATTTTTCGATGACATGTTCTATCCAAAACTTTACTAAAAATACTCAAATCTCTTATAAATAGTTTCATCTGCTCGTTAACTAATATCTTTTATAATTTAAGATCAAAATAATGATGTTTTAGATCATGAAATTACGACCTTAATTGACATCGTAAAATCTGGAAATTACCGCATAGTTTGTATTGTAAAATTCATAGTTAATTGTATATAAATCGAATCATGGCGTTACAAGGCTTTTATCGAAGCCAACGGAATAAAATACAGCCCTATTCAATTGTTTACTGAATATTAATTGGTTACGATAATAACAATGGGAGAGAATATAGCTCTGGACTGCAGTCCAGAGCAGTATCTTCCATCAATACCTGTTTTGAAACACCTATATATCCCTGTACACATATGAAAATATGCGGAGACCCACACTGTTACGTAGATAATCGAGTTAGCTAACTGATGGTGTTGGTTTCATCCAATTTGAGTGTTATTTGAAATTTTAAAGATATTTTATATTGTCAACATGTCCTGCAGTTTTTTGCAGTGACGATTTATACAGACCGACTTTAAACTGAACTTATCTCCCTGTATATAGTGTCTATTACTGATCCGTCTATTGTGTTGGAAACTTGACTGATAGAGATAGATTTTATTCAACGGTAGAAATCTTTGATTCCGATTATAACCTATAGTAAACTGCGGTTGAAGTTGGATTTTCAGCTCGGGAACTGGAATTCCAGCAGCACATCCCTGGTTTAAAATGAACGCAACTCCTAAACCAGAATGACTATTGATATGAAACCAATTTTACTGCTTAGCTAATCAAGTATACTCCATATGCCTTTTATATTGTTTTGTTTGATTTTGAGCGGATAATCTATTGTGAATTTAGCAAACTACATGACACTGGCTGTCTCTAATTTAGTGAAGATTTATTTAGTGCATTCCTACCTTATTCTTTGATTGTTTTATACCCATTGCTTAGTGATTGTTTATAATGAAACCCTAACGACTGTTTTGCATTGTGAAATGATAAGTATTAGTGACTGGATTGTAACAAGTACGATAACGAACCGGTGATTGAAAGTGATATTGATAAGCGTGAAAGTGTGATTGAAGTGACGCATACTTGTATAAAATCGACGGAACCATGTTTAGAATTCACCTGCATTGAAATTGTAACACCGTAGCACGATCATACGTTATTTAATTATATTAAATAGTGCATTGGTTTTTGTCTTAATTATTATTGTATGAATTATAATTGTGTTTGAATAGTATGCATGATTATTATGTTTGTACCCGACCCGTTTGCATGAAATCCGTCATGGTTGATATTTAGATAGAGTACATTTTTTTATTAATATTTATCCATAAAATATAAATCTATATGAATCTCAAATAATATATATACAATATTTAAATTGGAATATATTTTTGTAGCCATACATTATGGTTATATAAGTTGGTTATTAAAGATAATTGGTATCTAACAACTGTTTGCTAATGTACTATTATCTTATTTAAAGATTTTATGATATTTTATCGATATTTATCTGTTGTTTGTAAATGTATTTGCATCTTAAATAATGTGCATATAATATACTGTCTAGGATATTTTTGTAGCAATGAGACTATGGTTTAGCATGTTGTGAAAGAATATGTATATAAATTAGTTATTTGATAATCCCCTAAATATATATTTGAGATTCTAGTAACAGGTTGATGGGGTTTTACAATATCTTTTATAGTATTATATTTACCTAACTAATATATATATATATATATATATATATATATATATATATATATATATATATATATAAAATACTTTTATACAAAACCAAACCAAACCAAACCAAATAAAAGAAAAGAAAATAATAATACACAAACACATCTCCTTCTCTCTCATCCTCTCTTTCTCTCGTCTTCAGTCGAGACCACGTCGCCATCCTCGCCTTCCATCTTCGCCATTGTTTTCCTTCACCTGAGCACTCGACTTCAACCAACTCCGGCCATCTCCACCGTCTCTATTGCTTCCATCGCTTTCTCCTTCTTTCTCCATCTCGAGTACCCTATCGTCGGCGAGAAAGCCCAGCACACCGATCCACCATTGCCGTCTCCTTCACCTCGCTGGCGTAACCATCTCCTTCACTCGACCCAACCACCAGCCGATATCTCATCACCGATCACCACCACCACCACTGTAGACCTCCCCGATTTCCCTCAACTCTTTTACACTACTACAATAAGGGTTTGCCCCTACGGCTACAGGAATCCGTAGGGGCAACCTTTTATTGCCCCTACGGATTAATTCGTAGGGCCATTCGGTTGTCCCTACGGTGTCCTACGGATTAATTTAAAAATATTAAAATGTAATATTTTATTTGGTCCTACGGAGTCGCAAAAGAAGACACTGCGGATCAATCTGTAGGGGCAACTAAGGGTTATTTATAAAAAAAGTAAATAAAGCTCAGAAATTCCTCACCCTCAATTTTTCCCACCAACTTCCCCGCGCATCGTCACTTCAGTCTTGTCACCCGCCCGACCCACTTCTCGTCGCCAAAACTTCCCGCCGTCGTCGTCACCTCAATCTCCGCCACCACCTCGTCGAGCTCCTCCACCTCAGTCTCGCCACAGTCTCGCCAAAATTTCCCGCTCGTCGCCATCTTGCCGCCACCACCTCGTCGAGCTCCATCCCCGGCCTCCTCCACTTCGTCGAGCTCCATCTGCCGGCAAAACTACAAGTGAGGTGAGTTAATTTCCATTTTGAACTATTAATTATTCTTAATTTTTGTGTTATTGTTGATTTTAGGGTTAGGGTTAGTTCCAGGTTAATTGGGGGTTAATTAGGGTTAAGGTGAGGGTTAGGGTTAATTAGGTAGGTTAGGGTTAGGGTTAGGTTTCGGTTTAGGGTTAGGGTTTGGTTTAGGGTTAGGGTTAATTAGGTAGGGTTAGGGTTAGTTAGGGTTAATTAGGTAAAATTGGGTTGGTGATGATTAGGGTTAGGGTTAATTAGGGTTAATTTTGGTTTGGGCTAGAGTTAATTTGGGTTGGGGTTTGGGTGAAGATTAGGATTAGGTTGATTTGGGTTAGGGTTTGGGCTAGGGTTAATTTGGGCTAATTAGGTAAAATAGAATGTATTTGTGTTAGGGTGATGATTAGGGTTTATTTGGGTTAATTTTGGGTTGATAAGGGTTTATTTGGGTTAGGGTGATGATTAGGGTTAATTTGGTTAATTTTGGGTTAATTAGGGATAATTTGAGTTTGGTTGATGATTAGGATTTAATTTTGGGTTAATTAGGGATAATTTGGGTTAATTAGGATTAGGGTTTAGGGTGCACTAGTTCCTTCAGTAGGATACTATAATGTAAACGCACAACTTTACCGTAAACTTAACCCTTCATATATGAACTTAGTTCTTCCTCTGGTTGAGATTTGCAGAAGCAAATCTCCCCACAAGTTGAGAATTTAATTCTCATCGGGGAGATTTTGTTCTGCAGATTCAAAACTTAGGGGAAAAGAACTAACCTAAAAAGAAATAACAGGAACATATGAGAATTTAATTCCTCCAAAAATTAAAGTTAGGGTTTATGGTAGACTAGTTGCTTCAGTAGATTACTCGATGATAATGTAAACTCACAACTTTACCGTAAACTTAACCCTTTATATAAGAACTTAGTTTTTTCTCTGGTTGAGATTTGCAGAAGCAAATCTCAACACAAGTTGAGAATTTAATTCTCATCGGGGAGATTTTGTTCTGCAGATTCATAACTTAGGAAAAAAGAACTAAGTTAAAAAAAGATAACAGGAACATATGGGAATTTAATTCCTCCAAAAATTAGGGTTAGGGTCTAGGGCGCACTAGTTCCTTCAGTAAGATACTCGATGATAACGTAAACACACAACTTTACCGTAAACTTAACCCTTCATATAAGAACTTAGTTTTTTCTCTGGTTGAGATTTGCAGAAGCAAATCTCCCCACAAGTTGAGAATTTAATTCTTATCGGGGAGATTTTGTTCTGCAGATTCAAAACTTAGGGAAAAAGAACTAAGTTAATGTAACAACCCTAATTTTCCTATACACTTTCTACACAAAATTTTAAATTTTTTCAAAAATCCACAAAGGGGTATTTTAGCCTGAGCACAAGATATAGGTAATTATTTTGTTTTTAATTACAAGTTACAAGAATGTAATAACTCCATTTTTAGTGTACAAGAAATTACTTTAAATTTAATGTATACTTGGAGTATTTACTCTTGCTGCTATCATTTTAAGTAATTAAATAACTCCATAATTACAAGAAAGAGCTTGTAGCTCATTGGTAATACCTTGCACTGCTGAACCAAGCCACCAGAGTTCAAATCCCATACCCCACATTATTTTTAATATTGATTTTTTTTAAAACCTTTAGAATACCAAGAGTTTACACGTGCATATCACAAAAACCCCACTACACCCAAACATGTAACACTTGCAGGAGTTAGATGAACCGTCGGGGGGGATCCAGGCCACCGGACTCGGCCGGGAATCGGCCAACTCGGCCTTGACTCGGCCGACTCAGTGCTCCGACCGAGTCACGGCCGAGTCACCCCCAATTCGGCCGATTCCGGCGATGGTCACAACATGAAAGTTGCGTCTTTTCATATTCCCTATGCACCTGCAAAGTTTCAGCCTCATACCACTTCCAGAACTCTTTAAAACCCCCAATTACTCCACTTTTAATACATTTTTATTACATTTTATCACATTTTTATTTTTAACTTTTCATCTACCCTAACCCTAGCCTAACCCTATAAATACCAACCCTACACACTACCCTCTCACCCCCCAAAATCTTGAGCCACTCTCTCAAAAGTTTTCCAAGAAGTGTGTGCTTTGAAAACAAGTTCGCGGCGAAGCTCCGACGAGATTCCGGCGGGAATTCGGGCAACGTTTTTAGAAACAACCGGAGACGAAGCAACGCCTCGGCAACTTCTTTAGTTCCCCTATGCTCTTTAGTATAGATCGAAACCCGTAAGTCCCGTTCTTTTCTTCTTTCTACTTCTCAAAAATACGGAATTACGAAACCCGACGGAAATCGGAACAAACCGATTTCCGATTCGGTTTTTCTATAAAATCTCACTTGTCACCAATTCCATAATACCTAAACTTATCCATGTTGACTATTAATCACATAACAACTAATTTGGACAAAGTTTCTCACATGAAATGATAGCTTTTGCAATATCGTATTCTTTTTCGCTTTAATACCATGATGTTTATTTTTCTTCTTCTAATCAATTCCATCACTCATAAACATCTCTATCTTGACCATTAAACTTGTAAAAGTCAATTTGAATAAGTTTTCACACATGAAATGATAACCTTTTCAATTTACCGTATTTTTACACTTTAATACCATCATGTTTCAAATTCACATTTAACCCTTAACTTGCTATATAATTAAAGTAGAGCACGAGATAACGACCTACCTCCACCCACACGTAAATATAAACCCTAAAATGGTATCATCAAAATTTAGAATACGATAAAACGAAATTTTCATTAAAATACCATAATCTTCATAACACCATTCTTAAAGGTTTAGATTTGTTACACTTTTAAGTAAATACTTCTTACTAGGAAAATACGATAAGTTGTGGACATCGATCGTTTATCTAAACCTGACTTTGTGGTGTCTAGGCTAGGCAAGTGAGCTTGGGTAACTTTAAAAGGCCCGCCTCACGATTCGTGAGCGGATCCCTCCCTCCTCACTTGTACTTACCTGGCCACAATTGGCGGTGAAGAGGCGATTTGAGGTTTCTAACGACTTGTCGTTTAGACCATTTAGAAATAGGCTAGTTGGCTTAGGAAACCCTAGAATCTAAAATACGGAAAATTACACTTTTCAAGAAAATACCTTTTACTTTATAAAACCGTTTTCTAAAGAATTAGTATTTTACAATATTTGCAAAGCGCCGCTACAACCCATCTTTGGGGAACCCGTTCGGGATCGTGCGGTTTATCGCGCACCCTCGGGCTAGTAGTGCGAGATTCAGACCTCCGCAAGGGGCATTCGGTCTCGAAAAGTTTAAAATACGACATCTTAAGAAAATGAGATTTTTGGAATATAAAATATTTATTAAAAAATACTTTTGTATAAATATATGTATATTTATCATTTAAATATCTATTTTATTATAATATAAAATTTTCCACCTTTTCCTAAAAATCACAAAGAATATATTTTACACTAAAATACCATGAACTTCAAATAAACAATATTACAACTAGGATATTCTCACTAGAAATGTCACAATATAAAATCCACCCTCATTACAACTCTAAAGACGAATAATAAATACTTGAGGTTTATTTTGAAAAGTATATAAAAGTATTTTTACATAAAAACCCCTCAAGCTTATAAATTACCCTAAGGACCCTAGCAGTTATAAGACTTCGTTTCACATTTCTGATTGTCTGACTCGGGTTTGAGTCTGATCAATCTGACTTGAATACGATTCAAGTCAATTTACAATCTACAATATTCCAATTCAAAATGAACACATGAATCCATGAATACAATTATCAATTTACACAATTTGGCTGAACCGAACCATGGATATATTCCTTTTACATGATTCACAGTATTCCATTTACATGACTCTACGGTTATAACCGTTTCCTGATATCATGGTTTCGGTCAGTCAGTCAATCACTCATACAATTAATACAATTTTACAAGATAACAATACAAACAAGACATCGCGGGGTTTAAGGGGTAGACTGGTACGGAATATGTTAAAGGTGGCACGAGGTGATCACTTAAGACGTAATTACATCCATGCCGTTGTTCCGTGGTATTATCGACGGAGCCTTGTACTACAGGTTACCAAAGTCCCCGGTGTAAGTGGGACTCCCCTCGTATACACTGGTATCTTCTGTACCAGGCTACAAACAACAGCGTTAATACAACATTACAATATTATAATACAACATTAAAAGCTACTTTCTCTCTCTCTTACTCTCTGTCTATTTCTCCCTTATCTTTGGGACTTACCGAGCGACCTATTCGCTGACGACATTCTGTTTCTCTCTTCTTTGAATGTCGTCAGGTGATTTGGACCCGGCAGAGGTTGATCCATTGCAAGAAGACTTGGAGCAGTTTACTGAAGACCCTGCACTGTAGTTTCATTGTACACTTTTCCTTTCTGTACTTTTCATTTCCTGTTATGCCATTGTTTAGGCATCTTTTATTTCAGTTGTATTTCCTTTCATGTATTGTACAAAGAATGTTAATAAATAAAAGTTGCTGTTCTTTTTTATTTCTTGTCTCTTATGTATTTGTTTTATATTGCTTAGATACGCTTAGCGTATGTACTTCTGAGTATATACGTAGCGGACCTCGTCGCGCCCACTTCACCGTACACTGGGAAGCGGGACGTGACAGGTTTTGTTGGTGGCCCATGCAGGTCAGAGCTGTATGAATCCCTATCATGCAGTTCTGGTCTGCGTGAACAACCTAAGCAATATAACACAAGAACCAGCAACTAAAACATTCTTTACAATTCATGTTTCTTGAATCTTACAAATTTCTATTCCTTGAATCTTATCATTTCATGTACTTGAATCTGTCCTAACCCAAATTTTTCTTCAGGGTTATGGATTCCCCGAACAACACCAGCACCAACGTTAACAACACACCTCCAGCACTACCTCTCACACCAGCTGCTCCTGCGCCACCTACCGAGCAAACAGTACTACTTGAGGCAATCCGAAGCCTTCTCGAGGGACAGCAACAACTCTTGAACCGTCCCGAGACTGACGCTCTGGGGGTAAAGCAATTCAGAGCTTTACATCCAAAGCAGTTCTCAGGAAAGGGGAGCCCACTGGAAGCTGAGGAATGGGCTCAAAGTATCGAGGATGATCTGGCCGCAGCACAAGTGCCAGATATCGCTTGGGTTCGTGTAGCGAAACTACAGCTCACGGATAACGCTCGCAACTGGTGGAAGGCGGAAGAAAGCCGTCTTGCACAGCCTATTGAATGGAAGACTTTTCGCAAGAAGTTCGATGCGAAGTACTTCCCTGTGACTGCCAGGTTTGCCATGGAACAACAGTTCATTCATCTACAATAAGGTTCGATGTGGGACAAGTCAGTAGATGAGTATGACGCTGAATTCACCATGCTCAGTCGGTAAGATATGTCACAGTATTTCAAATTTTTGATATCACATACTACATAACTAACACAAGACCATAACAGATTTGCGGCACACCTAATACCGACGGATGAGATCAGAGCCCGTCGATTTCAACAAGGTTTGGATACGGAAATCCAGGCTGCACTAGCCACAGGGAAATTTCCAACTCATGAAGATGCTCTGGAAGCTGCCTGCAGTTATGATGCAGTGATAAAGGCAAGGGGCAGACCTCAGTCTGCAGGAGTGAAACACCCTGCCACTCAAATGGCAGGAGGGGCCTCTTCAAGGCCAGCTGTCGAACTCAGAAGACTGGAAGAAACCAAGGATCGGCTAAGACCTGATTTTTGCTTTTATTGCAAGAGGGAAGGACACTTGTGGAAGGACTGTAGGCGCGCAAAAGGCCTATGCTTGGTTTGTGGCGCGTCCAATCACGGAATTGGAAACTGTCCTTATAGACGCAACCCAGCACACCCACCCATCAACTACCCGTAGCAGCCAGCTATCCAGGCTCCTGCAACTCGTCCTACACTCCCAGCACCACCTCCACGTGGAAGACCTTGCACTGTAGTTTCATTGTACACTTTTCCTTTCTGTACTTTTCATTTCCTGTTATGCCACTGTTTAGGCATCTTTTATTTCAGTTGTATTTCCTTTCATGTATTGTACAAAGAATGTTAATAAATAAAAGTTGATGTTCTTTTTTATTTCTTGTCTCTTATGTATTTATTTTATATTGCTTAGATACGCTTAGCGTATGTACTTCTGAGTATATACGTAGCGGACCTCGTCGCGCCCACTTCACCGTACACTGGGAAGCGGGGCGTAACAGTTAAAAAGAAATAACATGAACATATGGGAATTTAATTCCTCCAAAAATTAGGGTTAGGGTTTAGGGTGCACTAGTTCCTTCTGTAGGATACTCGATGATAACGTAAACGCATAATTTTACCGTAAACTTAACCCTTCATATAAGAACTTAGTTCTTCCTCTGGTTGAGATTTGCAGAAGCAAATCTTCCTACAAGTTGAGAATTTAATTCTCATCGAGGAGATTTTGTTCTGCAGATTCAAAATTTAGGGGAAAAGAACTAACTTAAAAAGACATAACAGAAACATATGGGAATTTAATTCCTCCAAAAATTACGGTTAGGGTTTAGGGTGCACTGGTTCCTTCAGTAGGATACTCGATGATAATATAAACGTACAACTTTACCGTAAACTTAACCCATCATATAAGAACTTAGTTCTTCCTCTGGTTGAGATTTGCAGAAGCAAATTTCCCAACAAGTTGAGAATTTAATTCTCATCGGGGAGATTTTGTTCTGCAGATTCAAAACTTAGAGGAAAAGAACCAACTTAAAAAGAAAAAACATGAACATATGGGAATTTAATTTCTCCAAAAATTAGAGTTTAACCCTATATAAAGAACTTAGTTCTTCAAAAAAATGATGATGATCCAAGATCCTCAAAACCGAAATCTTGATGATCATCAATGACTAAAAATGTCATTAACAGGAGATCAATATCTCTAAGAACATACAAGAATAGCTTGGTGACTCGTTAGTGCTTAGCACTATTTTGAAGCCTCACGTGTTTCCCACGTAAGTGCTTCAAACGAACAAAAAGAAATAACATGAATATATGGAATTTAATTCCTCCAATAATTAGGGTTTAACTCTATATAAAGAACTTAGTTCTTCAAAAAAATGATGATTTATTCTTTTCAACCCTACACAAAGCACATACACACTAACAACCCTAAATTTAAGCGAAATCATAAATTGAAACACAGATACACAGAATACAACTCATACTTGGGTATCTTCAAATCTAACTTTGTTTATCGATAATTTATTCTTTTCAACGGCAAACTTGTATCTACGGATTTTTTTCTTTGTCAGTAACCATCCCGTTCTTAGATAGTAACCATCCCGTTCTTAGATTTCTCAATATAGTCATCATAACCTATAATTTATATGTTATACAGTCTAACATGGCCCATGAGTACATCATAGTTAAGGACTGGATGTACGTGGATTGGAAACAACGTATGCAACCTAAGTTTGTCGCAGGAGTTGTTGCTTTCATTGAATTTGCACGCGCACATAATAAGATCGTGTTAGAGAAGATTCTCTGCCCGTGCATAGATGTGGGAATAAGTACTGGCAGAAGGTAGAATTCGTAGAGCTTCATATCGTTAAACATGGTTTTACAAGACTTTATACAACTTGGGTATATCACGGGGAATGACAAGAAGAAGACGGTAATGCGGCAGAAGAAGAAGGAGAAGACGGTAATGCGGCATAAGAAGAACACAATAACTTCTTTTCAGGAGAAGAAATGGAGGATATGGTAGAGGCTGCCCTACGTGATAGTATTGCAACCGAAGATGACATTCCTTCCGGCCAAGGACCGCGTACGGATAAGTATGAAAAGTTCATGAATGATGCTAGAAGACCAATTTATGAGAATGCAAAGTATTCCACCCTATCATGGTTCGTCCAACTTTTCCAGATTAAATGCCTAAATGGATGGAGCAACAATTCATTCACGATGCTTCTGAAGTTCTTGAAAGATTCTATGCTTCCGGAAATAACGTGCCCGGCAGCTGGTACGGAGCCCAGAAGATGATGTCTAATTTGGGTCTGAAGTGTGCGAAGATTCAAGCATGTCCCAAAAATTGCATGTTGTACCGAAAAGAGAATTCAGATTTGAAAGAGTGTCCAACATGCGGAGAGGCCAGGTATAAGCCGAAAGATTCTGATAAGAAATCCGATATACATGTCAAGATAGCACGATACTTTCCCATAACACAGAGGCTGCAGAGGCTATTCAGGTGCAAGAAAACAGCCGAGGCAATGATTTGGCATCACCGTGCTCCTTCAAGTGAAGATGGAAAAATGAGTCATCCAAGAGATTCACCGGCATGGGAGGATTTTGATAGGAGGCATAAATATTCAGTAATGATCCTCGTAATGTCAGGCTCGGACTCGCTAGTGGTGGCTTCTGCCCATTCAACTATATGGCTGGAAGCCACAACACATGGCCCGTTGTAATAATAGTTTATAATCTGTTGCCTTGGTTGGCATGGATCAATCCTAGTTTATGATGTCTCTTCTTATCGACGGACCAAACTCACCGGGAAACAATATCGACGTCTATCTCCGATCTCTGATCGATGAGTTAAAATCTTTATTCATTGATGGTGTAGAGACTTACGATGCAAACACAGATACAACCTTCACACTGCGTGCGGCTTTAATGTGGACAATTAATGACTTTCCTACGTATGGAATGCTATTAGGTTGGTCCGTACATGGTCACAAAGTATGCCCTTATTGCTATGAATATACAATATCGAAATTCTTGAATTTTAGCAGGAATGTTTGTTATTGCGGTCATCGGCGTTTCCTGCCACTAGATCATCCCTACATGTTAGACGCTGCTCACTTTGATGGTCATCAGGAGCTTCTTGGGCCTTCAGCCTCATTGTCTGGAGAGGACGTGACTGCTCAGTGGGATGGTTACAATGTGACCTTCGGGATAGATCTGGCAAAACATGTCAAACCACTATACTGGAACAAGTTAAGCATCTTCTTCGAGCTTCCGTACTGGTCAACAAATTTAGTACGTCATTGTCTGGACGTTATGTACATAAAGAATGGAGTATTCGAGCACGTACTCAACTTGCTTATTTGTAAAGACGGAAAATCGAAAGACAACCTTCGTGCTTAGATATATCTTCAGGACTGGGAAATTAGAAGTGAATTGCATCTTAAACCGATAGCGGATAAACCAGACAGGTTTGTACTTCCCAATGCCGTGTATCATATGTCACAACCGGAGAAGAAAAGATTCTTGCAGGTATTGCATGATTTGAAAGGTCCCACAGGCTTCTCAGAATCATTTAGCAAGAAGATAAAAAATTATGAAAGGCAAGATCGATGGGCTGAAAAGTCACGATCACCATGTTATTATGGAGCACCTTCTCCCATTAGCTCTCAAGACTTCCCTTCCCGAATCGGTTGGTCTAGTAATCAATGACCTTTGTTGATTTTTTAGAGAATTGTGTGCTAAAACCTTGGATGTTGTGACGCTGGAGAATCTAGAAAATTTTATTTCGTTGATACTTTGCAAGCTTGAGCGTATTTTCCCACCATCATTCTTCAATATCATAATACACCTGACGGTTCATCTTGCAACCGAGGCTAAGTTATCCGGACTGGTATAATATCGATGGATGTATCCCGTTGAAAGGTACGTAGAATTTTTCGTTTCACGCAATTTGTAAAATTATTGTTGTCCTATATGCCCGTATTTATTTATTTAACATATTTTTCTTTACGTACCTCTACACTTTAAAAAAGTATATATGTAATAGAAATCGACCAGAGGGTTCTATCATGCAAGGTTATCTTCTAGATGAAGCAACCACATTTTGTTCCCGCTATCTGGACGAGAATATTGAGACGAAACTTAACCGGCCTCGGAGAATTCAGGACGGGCCATATGGTAAAACTGATTATAAGAGAGTAGACACTATGTTTGTCAACAAGATATATCGGTTTATCCTCATCAATAGCGCATGTCTTGAAGAAATTAGAGAGTAAGTTTTTTTTGGATTAATTGTTATATTTGTGTTTGTGCGTGTATGAAATGATATAATATTAATGTTATAATTTATTGTTGAGAACAAAAATCATTTTAACGAGGTATGTGAGGGGCATCCTGATTGGAATGATGAACGATTGGAAAAATATCATTAGGATAATTTTTGCGATTGGGTTACAGATCATATAAGTTATTTGAATAATATGTTATTGCTACCAGTCTTAATCTAAACTTATATCGTTATGTATTTGTCATAGAATTTGTTTTGTCATATCCACAATCCGAACTTGTCTGCATCATTAGAGAGTGATTCAAGATATTTAGCTCAAATCCATAGTATGGAGGTTGCATATTATAAAGAATTCGGTGTTCTTGGATACAAATTTGAAGTTAAGAACATAAAAATATCTTGAACCACTCAGAATAGTGGGATTGCGATGGTAGGATCGGATGGTGTGATTTATTATGGATACTTAAATTGCATACTTGGTATCCAATATCCCGGACGATCAGAACCGTTTTATATATTTCAATGTACTTGGTACGATATACGAACCAATACGGATAAGTAGAGAAATAATCTCGGGACTTGGAAAGATGAATATGGATTGATTAGTGTGAACACACTTCGATTTTACGGTCATGACGATCCATATATCTTTCCGAACCAATCATTCCAAGTATACTACTCACAGTGCTTGAAGCATCCGGGATGGAGTGTCGTA
Organism: Agapanthus africanus; assembly: GCA_030015575.1. Lineage (NCBI taxonomy): Eukaryota > Viridiplantae > Streptophyta > Magnoliopsida > Asparagales > Amaryllidaceae > Agapanthus > Agapanthus africanus. The sequence goes on along the minus strand of JASDDO010000024.1, from coordinate 793,022,176 downwards.
TGCCGTTGGAAACCTAGGGATGTTTACGATGTCCCAGAATTCGAGGATCGTATGGAGGACAGCGATGAGGACGAAGAAGAGAGAGGACTTAGAGTGCTCCGACCGCCTGTTTCAAAAGATGGGTTGTCTTCGGTTGATCGTGAAGTTACGTGGGTTAGAAATGATATCGATGATGAAATCCAAGTAGATATGTCTAATGCGTACACGAAACGAAAAAGGTTATCAGTAATGTTATATTATTACTTCACATTTTTACGATCTATAAATATATAACATGCATATGTAATGATTATACTCTTATCTAGATTTGATGATGATGACCGGAGCAGCGAGAGGCGGCAGGAGCACCAGCCGCGGCAGAGGCAGAGCGGTTCTGCCCCACGGAGAGCTACGTAGGGAGCTTCAGAGGGCCGGTCTTGCACCCCGATCGGAGACCCCTTCGGATGACTCCTTCCATGTGGACTTTTCCACACCTCCAGGTATTTTGCACGCATATTCATTTTGAATGTAATATTATAGATATACACGCATATTCATTTCAAAATTGCTTATATAGTCAATGTTTGATTGTCTAGCTGTTGGTGGTACGTCCACATCAGTGGCAGAGGCCACTCCCGCACCTCCAGGTATGTTTATATATCCTATAGTTCATGCATATTGATTTAGAATGTTATATCATAAATATACACACATTCTTTTTGCTCTTACTTAGATATTCATTTTTTTTATTGTCCAGCTGTAGGTGGTGCCTCCACATCTCGGGCAGAGGCCACCACCGCACCTGCGGGTATGTTTATATATCCTATAGTGCATGCATATTGATTTAGAATGTTATATTATTTATCTACACATTCATTTTTCAATTACTTATATAATCTATTTTTAATTGTCTAATTATAGGTGGTGCGTCCACATCTGGCGCAGGGGCCACTCCCGCCACTTCCGTACCCTCCGCTCAGTCTGCAGGTTAGTATGAATAAATATAAAATATTTATTCATTTTCCATATCCTCTAAGAATAAACATGAAGTTCATAGAAATTTAGCGTCAATGTTTATTTTTGGAGGGGATGCGTCCATATCCGGATCACCGGTTGTTCCTCACTAGAAGAACTATCGTCCCGCTCGTGCTGCTGCTCGGGCCCAGGCTCATGCTGCTGTCGCCGGAGGTATATATCGCATATTAATACCACTTTGTCTTAATATTGATTGTCTTGATATTTCTTGTAGATGCAGGGCAGCCCCATCCCGAGAGGGGGACTTGAGGGCCGAATCAGTCCTACAGGCTGAGGCCTGACAGAGCTAGGGGGATGCAGCATTCCCCCTCTTCTTTACTCCCGATTATCGCTATACCGGCGATTATGCCGAGAGGTTCGACCGGTATATGGGGGATGAGAGCCGCCTCGTGAAGAAGTATCCACTTCACGTTGAGTGGGGCGATCAACACTGGCGCTCATTTGCCCTCTTCTGAGATCAGGCTCGGGTATTAATATATATTTTCATTTGACTTATCCAATATATTTATTATTATTTAACACTTGCAATTTAAATACATTGTTTTTTTGTATTTGCAGTTGGATTACGACTTTCAGCCTGTACCCGACCCTGATCACCCAGAGAGAGTGCTCGATCTTCACGCTCTGTACAATGGCCTGATGAAGAACATGCAATCAAAGGTCCGATACAATAAGAACGAGCTGAAGATCGACTGCTATTCCCTGTGGATGGAGACCCCCGAGGCAGAGAGAGTGGCTGTCCTACATACTCCGGCCTTTGCGAGAGTCGACATAGATACATGGCCTCTCTTGTGCCAATATTTCGACTCTCAGCGCAAACAGGTTTGTAATTTAAATGTAATTCATTGTTTAGTATATAATTTATTTTTTTGTGTTGCTTAATTAGAAAACTAAATCTGAATGTGTTGTGCAGAAACATGCTGATCAAAATAAAGAGAATAGGAAGTCGGCGAAGAGGGGTTGCCCCACCTATACAGGTGGCTCGAGGAACATTACTCATGCCATGGAGGCATCGGTAAATTACAATAGATCTATTTTGATATAATGTAAAATTAAGAATTATTTTATAATATATGTAAATTTTTTTCGAATTGCAGAGAGCTCAGACGCAGGGTGGTACACCGAGCGTGCTGACCACGTATCTTGCCATCCACGACACCTCGACAGATCCCTCCATGGGCGAGCTTCGATTCCCCGACACCACTACCCAGGAGTATTACGTAAGTGTTAATATTTATTCTAATAAGTTTGAAATTTTGTTTTGAAAAGTTCAAATTTAAATGATATACTTAAATTTTAATGGTTAATGTGGGTGTAGGAGCGGGTGGTGGAGCAGGCGGAGTCATCGGGGAACGATTTTACTGGACAGACCGATCCGATGCTGCTGACCCCAGTCCTAGACGTCGCACATGGAGGGCACCACGGAGGTTGGGAAAGAGGCCAGGGACTGGGTCCTAGCAGGGCCCATATGAGGTTGGACTCCACTCCGGCGGTTACTTCCCCTACCCCCGTGAGCGACGTCTAGAGCATGATATTGCCGCCTTGAAGACCACCGTCGAGGAGTTGAAAAAGATGGTACGTATACTACCTAATAGGAAAATATTATATCACATTATAGATAATAACATATGCAATATTAGTAGCCTGAGCTTATTTGGTTGTAGACTTAGCTTTGATTAATCATACTTACATAAAACTATCTAATTAAAATAAACTACGGCTTTCCAAACTAGATACCCAAACGAGGCCTAAGTCCCTAAGTATTCTTAGATTGGGGTTTCGCAATAACCTGATAATGATACGAATTCGATTAAAATCTAATACACCGTTCTTACTCGTTTATTACACACAAAATTTAACAGATGCGACAGGCTATTTCGGCTGCGGCTCCACATGAATCTCCTTCGGCTGCGGCTCCGCAAGCCACTACCTCGGCTACGGTTGCGCAGACCACTCCTGCAGTTCCACAGCCCGCTCAGACTCTCGCACAGTTCGCTCCTTCATTAGTCGAGTTTTTGACGACTCAGGGCTGCACCGAGGATCAGATGCGCCAGATTACGGCGATTATCAGAGGTAGAGGAGCTGGACCGAGGTAGGGTAGCTTTATTTATATTTTTGAGGATGTATGTACTTATCTGATACATACTGTATAAATTTTGGACGATATTGGTGGTTTCTGTAGGAGCTGGACCGAGTTTGTTCACGATGATTTAGTTTGATATCGTATTCTGTTTGTTTATTTCTTTTATATATTATGCGTGAGATGTTGGTTATGAATATTTCTGTATTTAATTATATGATGTATATATTATTGTGCACAGGGCGAGGAAAAAACAGGAAGCCCTTTTTTTATAAAAAAAACCCTGATATTTTGTCCTTACGGATTAATCCGTAAGGCCACCTGTTGCACCTACGGATTAACCCGTAGGTGCAAAGTTTACCCCTACACAATTCACCGTAGGGAAAAAACATCAGGATACATGATATTTTGTCCCTGTGGACTCAGTAACATGGGGTAAAACTTGCCCCTACGCATTTATCCGTAGGGGCATTCATCCGGACCTACGGATTTATCCGTAGGGGCAAGTAATTTATTTTATAAAACAATAAATTAAATAAATATTATGTCCCTACGGAGTAATCTGTAGGGGTAACTATCCTTACGGAGTAAGGCGTAGGGGCAATTATTACTCCGTAGGGGCATGTTCAGGGCGAAGACTTGCACCTGCGGCCTTTACACCTACAGGTTAATTTCGTGTCCCTACGGCTATATCCGTAGGGGCAGTGGTTTGCCCTTACGGCTAAATCCGTAGGGACAACCCATTATTGTAGTAGTGTTAACCGAAACACATCTCCACACCTAACTCAAAACCTAGCCGAGCAGAGTTTGTTTGACGAGATCAAGTCTTGACCTTGCTCCGTTCGTGTTCGTGTCCACAATCGTCGAGTCCGAGGCAAGTTTCTAACTTGCTACATGCTATAGTTACACAATATACACATATATTGTCATAATATTATTATTCTGTTATTTTATACTATTATATATATTTACTATTCATATGTCGTTAAATAGTTTAACAATAATAAGTTTTATAATTTTAGTTTATAATGTTTTACGCAAATATATCTAAATAATAATACCTAATGACAAAACTATTCTAATACAATCACATAAATTGAACTTGCAGGAATTGATATGATCATTTTCTTTACATCATATATCACACCTAGATAACGGTTACAACTATAGTCATCATAACTTGTTTACGCGATGTTATTACGAGATAAACGCTTCACCTGATTTAGTACACTATCTCTGACATGCTTGTAACCTGCCATCTTGTTGCTGTTATTGCTATCATGCTAGTACCTATTTGCATGTAGTACTTACTGATACCAACAATTCTGAGTTGTTGTTCTGATGGACGTAACCTGTTGTCTTGATAGACATAACTTGTGACTGCTTGTTCCTACGTTGGCATTAGATAGATATTATCTTGATACCTGACTTGGAAAATGAAACCTGGGGAAATGCGGAAATCAAAAGTGTAACTGAAGTATAACTCAAAAGGATATTACATGTTTCCGTGGTTCCGGGTGTTAACGAAACAAATCATTCTTGATTCATACATCTTGCGTTCGTGGTCTCGGGGTAACGGGATATATCTTGCGTCCGTGGTCTCGGGGGTAATGGGATATATGCTGTTGAGTTACATGGAGGAGTACATTAATTGGTTTCAAATACATACATGTAGAATAGATAACTTAGAAACATAGACCCATAGGATACATGTGACATGTTTAACTATCTATATCTTGCTTGTTATATCACCTGTGACTGCTTTTGTTTATACTCGTGACATTTCACACTTACACATGGTATCATATATAGCATATTGTTCATATTATTATTATGATATCTTTGACGCACTAACGTCTGGGTTTTGCATGGCCCAGATCCTTTGACCTTATCACAAGAGGTTCAGGAATATTTTGACAGGATTGCCGAGCGGTGAAGAGCTTTCATCCTATTTAGTTTAGTGATACTTTAGATTTATTTTCTAGTTTTGGATTTATCGTTTTATCGTTGTGATCCCATAAGGGATAATCCTAGGATATTGTTCCTTTTATTATCTTGGATCTTTTATTACTTCTGCTACCTTTCTCGTTATTATTTATTGTGGCAGTTTGGACATGAGATAGATATATGTTTATTTTTTGTTTCTGATATCTGATTGACAGCCGTAATGTGACTATGGAAGGATATTTCCCTATCATTGATAGCATGGTTGGCTTTTTTACGTTCCATATTTATGTAATTTGGAAAGCGGGCCGTGACAAGGTTTTGTTGGTATCAGTGTCAGTGTACGGTAGCGCCCCGGCCGTCCTTCCGAGGCCAAAATGCGGAAACGAAACTTTTTCTTTAACTTTAAACTGGCGCTACCGCATACTATAAACCCGGATCGGACCATTAACCTACTACTAGCTAACTAGAGAAAGGGTAGAGAGCTATACCGAGCGATCCGTGTCCTTCGGTCTTCGGCCACCATCCCGATATCCCCGTGGCATTTCCAGTCTCGATCTCCTCGTCGGAAAGGGCACCACATCACTGAGTCTTTTTACGGGCTCCCACCTCTGAACTGAGGCAACTCGGACACAAAGTTGGCAAGCCGACGTGTCCAAGATTGCAGTAGACTGAGTGTAGAACGCTATGTCTCAACGGTTAATGAAGTTGCCATTTTTGGAGTGGAGGTGAAGGAGATGAGCTTTGAAATGGAGCTATATCATTTTGTGCAAGCAAATGAGATACAAATCCCAACCCAAAATTTTGGACAGCCCCCCCATCCCTTGTGGCCGGCCATGCTTCCAAAAAGAGAGAGGGAGTGAGCAATAATGCAAGAAAGAGAAAAGGGTGATGATGAGGAATAATGATCACCACAAAGTCTCATCCTAATCCCATCATATAAAGCAAGTAATGATGCAAATGGAGTCAACCTCAATCTAAAACCATCATGAAGCAACCACTTACAAAAAACACCCTCCACTTTGCTAATTTGCACATTTGCAAATAAGCCCCTCCCATCAAAGGAATTTCAGCCAAGAAGGAACAAAGGAAAAATGGCCGAAACGGAATGCAAACTGGCAACTTCAAAAAAGCGATCCCGTAATAAATTACAGGAAAACCCTGCGACTGTATATACATACCCGCATTTGTATTCCGACCGAATATAAATGCAATGAGACAAAATCTACACTGTATAATACTAGGATCCGGCTTAAACCAAAGCCCGCTAGTATTATCCGTCCGATCATGATCCGTGCAATACCGCACGTATAAGATCGAACCCTGCCATATATCCATACGGCCTCTACAGCGTTTCGCCCGAAACTTGAGAAACTGTCTGTGGGGGACTCTAAAGACTCGTCAATACTTTGGCTGTGGATTTAACCACTAGCACGTCAGAGCTATTAGCCATACGTAACGGTCCTCCAAGTATTGACCAAATGGGACGTCGATGAGCGAACTCATCCTGACACCCTACTGAGCCTGTCAGTGACAATATCCGTACAGTCCGGTCCATTCGTCTATGAGTATCGCATGGCGGGCCTAGGGGGTTGGTAAAATTCAGACCCCAAAAGCGGTACAAGTCGTGTCGGAGTGTAGCCCAGAACACCCTGAGATACTACTGGAATACTTACCAGTAAATCTCCTGTCTTGGCCAAGGACTTCGTGTAATGGCTCTCCTAGACACAGCGCGATCTCACCTCCAATACCGGGAGAGACGAACCCCTGCAGATCCGCTCACTGCCTCCATGTGGCTCGGGACTGTACCCAACCAAAACCTGTTTGTACGACTCCTTTGAGCCGTGGTAGGGTAGTAATCAAAGTACAGTGGGAACTCACACGAGATAAATGACGATCTCAGGTTGATGAACTAACCTGTACACATGTCACCAGGGAACTGCTATCTGACATCAGGTATAAAACCAACTAGTATGTTCCCGGCGAGTCCTGTCCGGTGTACTCATAACCCAATGAGCACCTGTATACATCTTAGGTGAACCAACTGACACCAGTGGCTTGTGAGACCGGCCACCGCCCCTCGTCGGGGTCTCGACTGTATACAATAGTCTACTCTGGAGTATCGATGCCCTGTCTCGAAAACTCCCACGACTAGGGACCTTTTAAGGATGTGCTTATAGACCCCAGCTCCCACGTATATGATCGCCATCATACTGCTGGCCGTCAAGCAAGAATCCTAAGGGCTCTATCAACGCGCAATAGTGACCTGTAAGGTCACCTTAAACAGTACATGATGATAAAGATAAACCAGATAGCATACTATCATCTTGAGTAAGACTGTTCTACCGGCATAGGTCCTCCCTCAATCATTGCAATCACGTGCCTGTGATCTAATAATTGACTCTGAGGGCACTATATCTAACAATCAGAACCTAGGGTTTAGTTTAGCTGGGCTTGGTTTAATTTGTAGTTTGGTATTATACCCAATACATTGACCTTAACACCCGGAATAAGGAACGTGTCCTTCCACATTACCGCCTTGCCATTCTTGAATCTATAGTTTATTGATTCCTTGTTTTATTAAATCGTGTTTCCGTTGCTAATTCTCTTCAATTGTTCTTGACTTTAGAATCATGGCGGGAAAAATGTTACGGGCGTATCAGAGGTGCGTCGACGACACCGCACTACTTGGGGTCATACGCGGTATGTTGGAGAACCAGAAACGTCAGACAGAGCTAAACCTGCAACAAGCTGAGACTTTCCAAGAGGGATTGATGACGACCCAACAGACTGTTATCATGGCAGCTGAAAGGGTGACATTTCCTAGACCAGCTTAGCATGTGGGTATTGTGGCGGACTTCAGGAAGCTCAGTCCGGCAACGTTTACAGAATTGGAGCAACCATTACCAGCGGAGCAGTGGCTGGTGGATACAAAAAATCTTCTAGTTACTGCACAAATCTAGGACAAGAAAAGGATGGATGTGGTACGCATCAAGTTGGTGGATTATGCTCGCGAATGGTGGCTTGTTGAGGAGACACGTTTGGCAAAGCCGATCAGCTGAGCAACTTTTACACGGAGTTTCTTGGAGAAATTTTTTCCACGGTCTGCTGGAGAGGAAATGGAAGAGAAGTTTATTGGCCTAAAGCAGAATGGCGGATTTGTGGATGCATATGTGGCTGAGTGGACCCGGCTCAGTCGATTTGCAGGGCCCTTGGTTGCCAACGAGGCGGATTGGGCAAGGCGGTTCATGCATTGTCTGGATGTGGAGATTCAGAAGCATATCACATTGTTGGGGTTGACCACTTTTTCTCAAGTTCTCACGGCGGATAGAGAACAGCAGAGATTATCAGAGAGAAAAACAGGTACTCATCAACAGGAGGTTATGGTGCGGAAGACCTTGCATGCACCAACTAGAGCTGCTGGACGTAAGAGCATTTTGGTCAGGAGACAGGAGACAGTGCCTATGAAATGGCCTTTCATATCAAATCAGAAAAGGAACGTGGTTTGTGATTACTGCCATCTACCCGGCCATATGCAAAAGGATTGTCGGAGGAAATATGGACTCTACTTAGTTTGTGGATCAGCTGACCATTCGATTGGTATGTGCCCTTCGAAGCTACAATTGAAGGGTGATGTCGAGAAAACACCACTGAAGCAGATTACTCAGAGGCCTAATTAAGAACAGGCCTTCACTCTAACGGCCGAGGAGGCCAAAACTTCAGACGATATTGTTTCACGTATCCTACTTGTCCATAATTTTTCCGTATTGGCATTATTTGATTCTGGTGCATCCCATTGCTTCATGTCGTCCAAATTTATTGGGGCACATTCTATTCCACACATGGCCCTATCTAGTAGTTGGGATATACACACTGGAAATTAGAGAATTATATCTAGTAATGAATGCAAGGGTTGCCCTATTGTTATTTGCGGACGGGAGTTGTTCGCAGATTTCTCGGTGATAGATACAAGCAGTTATGACGTTGTCTTGAGAATGGACTTTCTTGGGATTTTCCACGCTCACATAGACTGTAGAGAAAAAAGGCGATTTTCTAAATTCCCAGACATCCGGAGTTCGAATTCTTGGGAGGCAGCAAATCAGTCGAGCTAGTCGAATTTAGGGCTAAGCCGAAAAATGCCGTTTTTTCGTCGATGGAAGTGTAACATTTTGGAAAATTATAAATATTAATTTATAATTCTAAATATGAAAATAAGTTTACAAAAATGATATCGCTTATGAAATTGGGTATCGGAATTATATCCGTAAAAATGTAAGTATTTTGGTAAATACAAAGAAAAGTGTGCGATATCATAAAAATGAGATATTAATTATTTTAACATGATATGAAATTAGATATTAAGATAATGGTATTTAAATATTATGATAAACATTTCATTTTTCATGGATTTAGATTTGTAATATGAAAGTTTTTCTTTATTTGTTGGATTTCTTTTAATCATGGTTGGTATAAGATATCCTAGGCTAAACCCTCACAACACCCCACCCTCACCCATGCTCAACTCCCTCCATCTCCTCCTTCACATTTTACACCTCCTCCTTCTCACTTTACATCATCACCTCACAACACTACACCTCACCCCTCACCCCTCATGGTTGACACCTCCTCCTTTCTCTACACACATCCTCACCCTATTATTTTCTTCTAACACTTATGCACAATCTCAACTGAAACCATAGGTCATTGATGCTTTCCCCCTAAATATTTCTAAGTGTTCACTACCACAAGAGAAAATCCATAAATTCCTTCACCAATTTTGCTCACACCATCAACCTAGAAGCTACTACAATCCCTAAAGGTCTCCATCATACCATCCTTGAGCTGGAATCCTTTGTGCATTATTCCAATAGGTATATCTTCTTCTTTCTTTACCAAATCAATTCTGTTCAAATATCAGTTTTCATATGCAGTATAGAAAAACATGAACTTGTGTGATATTTAGCCTACTGTAATTGAATCTGGAACCAATAGGTGTAACCACTAGAAAAAATAGCAATACCATAAGTATCATAAGACCACTAGGAGACTTCACTTAAAGCCCGAGCCCCTAACTCCATGATTGATCCGGCGACATTCATCAAATTTCCGGCGACGCCGGCCCCCCTAGGCTTGTTGGTGTTGGTTTTTCTTCTGTGGCTTTGTTTGGGTATTTTATGATTTATAGTATTGTTTGATTTGTCCCAATATGCATACAGAGAAATCTAGGAATGTTTTAGTAAAGGTTTTATCAAGTTTCCGATATTTTGATACGGGTTTTTCGTATTTTGTACTGCAACTGAAACATCGACGTTCGTACGTTAATTTCAGTGGCATATTGTCATTTTTAGGTTAAGTATACTGTAGGTTCTAACCTATGGGTGCCTATCTTGTTGTTTTGAGTTTTGATATGATATTTACGTCGATATGATATAACTACGATTATAGGTACGATCGCGAAGGTTTCCGAGATGGAGTTGACAGACATAGCAATCGTGGAATCTACGAGCTCGACAAGTTGGTGAGTAGATTTATATTTACGGGGGAAGTCGGGTGGATGGCGTATAGCACCCCCGCAACCTTATAAATAGTAGTATGATATATAGTTAGTTTTAGTATTTATTCAAGATATTGGTATTGGAGTTAGTTTGCATTTAGCATGATATTCATTTACATGTAGTTTATTTATGGTTTGGTAAATTGGTACGAAGGATCATGCCGTACTAGAGATGATTTAGACATACTGATAATGTGAGGTATTATATGAGGAGTTTGTAGGGTTCCTAGGCACTCTTGTGAAGGTTCAAAAGACATCAAACATGCCCGGATAAAAATTTAGACGTGCCGAACAACCCAAAGCCGGGATCTTTGCTAGATTATTAGGGTTTAACATGCAAGATGATAACTTTTATCTAAGTGTGAGGGATTACAACCTTTGTAGTCCGCTCCTTCACTTCACAAGCTCCGAGTAGAAGTCCTTTTGCCGCGATCCACGATCTCCCGGACTCATGAGAGGCTCCACGACTCGAACGATCCATGCTAGCTCGAAATATTCCAAATCTCCGATGATCTACCTCAAAGTTGCAAAGACTCAAGCTTTCTCACTCAAAAGAGATGAACACACTAATCCCATGGGCTAGATGAGATGAGGATGAGAGAGTAGTAATTTTGCTTTCTTTTTATATCATTTTCTCATATTTATTCATCACTTAAGGATTTTCTAGCAAGCTTTTCAAGAGAGAAGAAGATGATAATGGAAAAGATAATGATAAAAATCCTTTTGTGATGAATAGAAATAAAAGTATATGATTGAAGTATTAACCATGGTCAAGGATGAGTGGCTAATAATGTGTAGAGAAACAACTAGAGTTAGGGTTTGGTTGGGTTAAAATGTGTCATCACAAAATATCTTAACCATGACAAAAGAAGTTGCTTCTAGAAGGTGCATGAAGCAACTAACCCTAATCAAACCCTAACCTCAATTAATCATCCTTAAACATGTTTAACAATTAATCATATCATGTCACAATAATATATATCACATATATATTATATATTTGCAACAAAAGAAAATAATACAATTAACATATATCGCATATATATCAATGTATCATCCAGTGAGAAAATGAAATAATAAAGCGAGCCAATATTAGATAATGTAATAATATATCATATATATATTATTATACACTAAATCATCGAATCAACACTTGATCCGACGATCCGGCTATATCGAATATTACCGACTAATATATCATGTACCGATTCATCGAATCAACACTTGATCCGATGACCCGGTTCATATCTAAATATCGCAAGAATATAATACGGTATCCCATATCGCATTATCCTCGTTCCTGCACATATCACATATGTGCCTCTACTCCGTTTCGCCTGAGCCAAGAAACCTCTGTGTAGGACTCTAAAGAATCGTCAATACGCCGGTAGCAGGTGATGATCATATCAAAACACCCACAAGCTGCAAGCGGTCAGCTAAACGTAACAGCCACCCAGGTATTGAGCGATCAGAAGATCAACAAGCTAGCCTGTGCGTTCTCCTGTGAATCCAACCAGTAACACTCCCGTACAGTCCGGTCTGTTCGTCTGATATGTCGCATATCAAGTCTAGGGGTGGTATACGTCAGACCCCAGTAACCGATAAGTTGTGTCGATGTGTGGCTTATAACGGGTCGAGAAACTACTAGTAACACTTACCAGTAAATCTCCATATCAGCCCTGGCCAGGGACTTCCAGTTATAGCCAATCGAACACAGCACAACATCAACTCCCTATACCGGGAGAGACGAATCCCCTCCTATCGCTCATTGCCTCCATGTGATTCGGGACTGTACCCAAAAGCCACCGTTTTGCACGCCCTCTTGGACGTGGTAAGGTGGAAATCAAAGCACAGTGGGAATCACACAAGACTCCATGACGATCTCGGGTCTACAGACTACCCTGTACCAGTGTCACCGGAGAACTGCCATCTGACGTGTGGTATAACACCATCTGGGAGTTCTCGGCAAGTCCGTCCAGTGTACCCAGTCTCCACTGAGCACCCGTACACCATCTCTGATGTCTAACACCGATGGATATGGGATCATCCATCGCCCATCATATGGGTCAAGATGCGTATACGCTAGTCTACTCTGGTGTATCGATGCCCTGTCTCGATATACCCTCGACTAGGAACAGTTATAGGATGTACTCATCGACTACCGCGGCCCCACTAGTATGATCTCATCATAGTCCCAGTAGTCGAGTACAGATCCTAAGGGCTTTATCAACATGTGAGAGTAAAACAGTAAACCAATACAAGTCAACATGTTAAGATAAAGTGAAACCAAATAGCATACTATCATGACGAGAAAGAAAGTCATCTCTATATATAACCAAGCATCCATTATAATATACATCATATGTACAACAATGGCCTCTAGGGCATATACATAACTAACAGAGTTATCCCGTATTGGTGATGATGAGATTCGTATGCCGCATAACGGCCAAGTTTCCTTTAGACTCGTAAATTAATGTTTTATTTCATTTTAGAACGTAATACTTGAGTGGGCTATACTCTTTTAAAAACTAACGATTCGTTTCCCTTTTTAATGATAAAAGACAAGGATGCGGTGCCAATTTCCAAAACGAATATATGTTTTTAACCTAAGGCAGATTTCTTATTTCAAAACCGACGTTTCGTTCCATTTCCAAAGATAATGGTATAGCTCATAGTAAGTAGTTACATTTATTAGTTACGCTTAGATTTAATTTACATGTTCGCGTTATAATTATTGATATTATACGTTTCCGTAATACGAACATTCTGATAGAACACTGCACAACTACCAATGAGTACCATGTTGCACAAGCACGTACACCTCATTGGTACTGCCATTTCACTGTAGGACCATTATGTTATGTAATGCGTATGTAGATGTTGAAATGAGTAGGCTTTATACACTTATAGAACACTCGCACAAATATTAATGATTATCATGTTGCACAAGCATAAACGCGTATGCTACACTACACATCATTAGTATTGCCATGACACAGTAGAATTGATACGTTTATTTGCTTGTATGACTTATTTATGTACTTTACCTTATTATCTGTTAAGTATTGTGAATACCAGTACCATGGGTATTCATAGTTGATTCTTATGAGTTTTCAGGATGTTTTACTTTTGATGATGTATATCAGTGATATGTGACGCTGTTATATATGTATATATATAATATATCATCAGAATGATCTATGCAAGTATTCTTATTCTTTACTCGATATTTCTGGATATGATGAGTTGACGTCCACCATGAGCTTGATGTTTTCTGATTGTTTTATCCCGAACCGAGTGGGGGAGATATACGGTTTCGGAATTGCTACTTATCCAGACTGAGTGGGGGAGCTATACAGTCGGATACATGGTGGACCTGGTCAAGACCGAGGGGCATGATAGCCGCATTAGAAGCGGGAAGCCTAGCGAGGACACTCGATTCCAGAGATAGAAATGAGCACGGCAGATATCCAGGGGATACTGACCGGGGTTCGATTGGGCACGACGGATATCCAGGGGATACCGATCGGGGCCAGGGATATCGGGTGTCGATCATCTGTAGAGATGGTGTCGACGGTATCTGCATTTGCGTGTTGATGATGGACATGAGAGATTTGAGGATTTGCGTGTCGGTGATGGACACGAGAGAATTCTGATTTCGGGTGTCGATGCTGGACATCCATATATATTGATATGCTGCTATCATGAGGTACACAGTTATATTATAGGTTTTGTAGTCGACCAGGACTGATCCGGGGGGGATAGTACCTGCATATCTTTTTACGGGTTATTACTGTTCATATCATAATTTTGCATTATTATATTCCCCATTCTTATTCATTTTACAAATAAACAGGTGCTTTTGATCCATGTCTGCTACATAGTTGCAGGTTACAGGTTCTCGGAACAAAACAGTGAAAATGATGAAAAGACGATACAAAAGTGAGACTACGACCAACAAATGGAAGAATCTTGATAATGCTTACAGTTTGAGGGACAAATGAAGATCAATGAACAAGTTCACAAAAGTACAAAGGCAGCGCAAGATCTTTCATCGAGAATCTCTGTGATAAGAAGAGCTTGACTGATTGCAGCATAGGAATATCATTTCCTATCAAGAGTATGTCATCCACGTACAATACGAGGAAGACAACTTTACCCTCTGCTACCTTCTTATAGATACAAGGTTCATCTATATTCTTGATGAAGTCAAACTCTTTGACTACAACATCAAAACAGATGTTCCAACTCCGCGATGCTTGCTTTAACCCATAAATGGATTTAAGCAGCTTGCACACCTTTCCGCTGCTCCCACTATCTATGAAGCCCTCTGGCTGAGTCATGTACACGCACTCTTCTAAATCACCGTTTAGAAAGGCGGTCTTAACATCCATTTGCCAGATTTCGTAGTCATGGTATGCAGCAATGGCAAGTAAGATCCGGATGGACTTAAGCATAGCCACTGGAGAAAAGGTTTCGTCATAGTCCACACCTGGTCGTTGACGAAAACCCTTTGCTATAAGTCTAGCTTTGAAAGTCTCAACTTTTCCATCTACACCAAATTTCCTTTTAAAAATCCACTTGCTCCCAATGGGTTTTACCCCTTCAGGAGCATTTTCCAAAATCCATACTTTATTGGTGTACATGGATTCCATCTCAGATCGCATTGCATCCAGCCATTTCACAGAGTCACCACTCGTGATGGCCTGCTCGAAACTAGTGGGGTCATCATCATCCATGATGCAATCCTCGCTTCCACCATCAATGAGAAAACCGTAGTATCTCTCAGGTGGACGAGAAACCCTACTAGATCGGCGGAGAGGCTGGGGTTCGTCGGGTACTACTGAATCCTCTGGTTCCAATAAATCATCAGTTGTAGTTTGTTCTGCTGGAACTTCTTCCAGTTCTACCTCAGAGCCACTAATTTCTTTAGCAAGAAATTCCTTTTCTAAAAAGGTGGCGTGTTGAGCAACAAACACCCTTTGTTCCTCACTGTGGTAGAAAATATACCCTCGCGAATGCTTGGGATATCCAATAAACTTACATAAAACAGATCTTGCCTCGAGTTTGTCCGGGTTTTGTCTTTTGACATAAGCCGGGCAACCCCATATCTTAACAAAATTAAGATATGGTCTCTTCCCTTCCCATATCTCATATGGGGTGGTAGGCACTGATTTGGTAGGAACTTTATTCAGTATGTATGTCGCTGTCTCAAGTGCATACCCCCAGAAGGAAATAGGTAACTCAGCTGTACTCATCATAGAGCGCACCATATCTAATAGGGTGCGATTCCTTCGTTCCGATACACCGTTGTGCTGTGGTGTATAAGGAGGAGTAAGCTGAGAGAGAATCCCATTCTCTTTTAGATAATCTAGGAACTCACTGCTTAAGTATTCACCTCCTCGATCAGATCGAAGAATCTTAATACTTTTTCCCGTTTGGTTCTTTACTTCGTGCTTATATTCTCTGAATTTCTCAAAAGCTTCAGACTTGTGTTTCATCAGGAATACATGTCCGAATCTAGAGAGATCGTCAGTGAATGTAATGAAGTAGGAAGAACCGTTCCTGGCATGCGTAGACATGGGACCGCATACATCACTATGTATCAGTCCTAAGAGTTCAGTAACTCTTTCTCCGTGTCCACTAAACGGAGCTTTGATCATTTTTCCTTTGAGACATGAATGGCAAGTATCATAAGATGATAATTCGAACGGATTCAAATAACCATCTTTATGTAACTTAGCCAGTCGTGTCGCATTGATATGACCAAGTCTACAATGCCACAAGTAGGATTCGTTCATATCCGAATTTTTCCTCTTGTGTGTGTTTTGTATATTCAGGACTGTATTCTGATTTAGAATGAATATGCCATTATGTAACGAGCCTGATGCAATCAACTTTTGATCTAGGAATATGTTCATAACATTATCCTGTACTACAAAATTATATCCTCCTTTACTTAATAAGGAGACTGATATAATGTTGCACATCATGTTCGGTATATAATAGCACTCATTTAGAATCAGTGTATTACGACTTGGTAATACAAGGTGATATTCGCCAACTGCTTTGGCTACAATACTTGCACCGTTCCCTACTTGAACGGAATGATCACCTTTTCCCAGTTCTCTACCTTTACGTAGCCCATGTAACTGTTTACATATGTGGGATCCTGATCCGGTATCTAATACCCAGGACGTAGGGTGAACTGAGAAACAGTTCTCAATAACTAACACACCCGAAGAAGATGCATCAACATGCATGTTCTTTTGGGCGGCTTGAGAATCCAGATATTCTACTGTTTCCTGTTCAGTCTTATAACTCTTATAAGAAAGAACGGGTCCAACATTCCCTAGCTCAGTACAATAATTGGGTTCAGTCAATACATCCATATTATTATCTTGATTATGGCCTGACATGGTCGCTACCTGGAGAGAGAGAGAGAAGAAAACACTTTAGCGTATGCTCTTGCAAGATTAGATTGGTTATTATCTTATCTAATCAGGATGTCTCCCACTGGTTTTATCAAATCTACCTTAAAACCCTAAAAGGTAAGATTAGCCGGGATTAATTACACCTTACAATTTCGTCAATCTTTCAGCCAGATCAGTGTCGGTACTTTGAGGGAGGTTCCCCGTGCTGTCGCACGGACCTAATTAATGTAAACCTCATTTTCCCAGAGGCGTAACCTCGTTAACACTTTTCTAGACACCTACTTGATCGGCTAATTGTCCTGTGTAAAACTCTCCCAGGAGTAACACTTACTCGCAGTGGGTATCGGGATCCAACTATCTCATAGGAGGTATGCAATCTCATTGCAAATTTCAACACTTGAAATTCCCGATAATATTTTTGCCCCTAGTGTCCTATGACCTTGACGGAGGTCAACAAACCATAGGCTACTAGTCAAGTTCAACCTGTCATTTCTTGATTGAATTAAACCCACCCGCACGACCCTTGACGGAGGTCAACAAGGCCGTACGACTGCCCTAATCCAATCTGCATCAAATGCATAAGCAGATAAAAAACTAGTCATCTACCGTACACTACGCCTTGACGGAGGTCAACAAACGTAGCACGAATACTAAATAGGACTTATCTGAAATAACGGAGGGCTACGTCAGGTTTTTCAGAAAACCCTGAGCGTAATGAACTTGATATCGTTGTAGAATCATGTAGTTTTTGAAAAGGAGTGTTTTTGAGGCTTTTCTTAGTTTCGCTAAAGGGGTCACTCCCGGTGAAGGGATCGTCGGCCCTTTCCTCATCGAATAAGGTGCAGGATATATCATATATATCGCTGTGCAAAGCAAAATTCTAAAAACAATCAAAAGACAAACCGAGTGTTGTAGCATCTGCCAGTTTCGCTAAAGGAGTCACTCCCGATGAAGGGATCTCGGTCCTTTCCTCATCGAATAAGGTGCAGGATATATAATATATATCACTGTGCAAAACAAAACTGTAGCTACCCCTTTTTATAAAGTTTTTGATTCTACAACATCTTTAGGTTTCTTTTCTTTTATTAATCTCATTAATAAAAATCCCATCAGCTTATGCTTCCTAAGCATCACAGAAGAAACGAAAGCAGTAATATTTATATATCAGCATATATATATAGTATAAGCATTCGTCTCAGGCAGTAATATGAACTCATCACAGAACATTGCAGCAGAAGAACATATATGAAATATTGGATATACTAGGACGTCCGTGTTTTCAATACGAGCCTGTATAAAACACGGATTCCACGGTCGCGACAAATAGCCAAACCCACATCCCAAGACCCCTACGAGAGCGGCAAGTAACATTGCCAATTCTAGGGTTAGAAGACCCGGTCTCGACTCCTCGAGATGGCCTCCCACTGGACCCTAGAACCCGGTTACTTGTGCTCCCCTCCTTGGGTCTACCTAATGCGGAAAAGTAAATAATATACACTGGTGACAGCAACCGCAACCTGGAAGTGCCCCAAATAAAAGAATATTACATTACAAATGAATTTTACATGAATGAAAATAAAAACCCTCATCTCAGATAAAACCCCCGGCTATTCTGAACGCGACGATCCAATATAACATATCACAGCAACACATAATATCTCATATCATCAACGTAAGTAAATATGTGCATCCCAATTGTCGTTGACATATAGCAACGAAACCGGCGATATCACATATTACACTTACGGTCACAGAAAAGAAAGTGTAAAACTACAACATTTGGAATCCACAATCACTTTAGACATCGTAAATCCGAAATGTCACATACTTCGCATTTCATGCCTAACTCTATGAATTCCACATATTGTATCACATTCCAGATAAATAGACAGTATTAAACTTTCCGAACAGATAATCAAATACCCAAAATTTCCCAAAGTGCTCAACACTTGAGCGGAGTTCAAATAATCCCAGAATATGTCACAGTACCGGTGATCCAGCCGTAGAAGGGTCAAGCCAACGCCTCACATGTGGCACGCCGTACTGCCCCAAACCCGAAGGTTCAAAAGGCAGTTCAAGACGGTCACATAATCGAGTTAAGGTTTGTTGTCTTCTAGAGGGTCCACCGCTTAACTTGTACTATTTTTCCGAAACATTTAAACCCGATAAAAATTCAACACTTGAAAGTTTTACGTGCCGGGAAACAGTAAGTTAATGATATCCGTTCAAATAGTTTAACAGTTTCTAAATATCCGGAAAGAAATACGAATTTAAAATTTCCGATCGAGTCTACTATTACAAAACAAACCCCAGAATTTTCAACACCTGAAACAGATTAAAAATACCCAGAAGCATCAACAAGCACCTACGGATATTACCATAAAAGCCACGTGTCACAATCCTATCAATCCGCCGCGGAACCGCCGCGCAAGGCATGCTTGCGCCGCGGTTCCGCCGCCGTTTGATCGAATTGGGGGCTCGGGTTTTATGGTAATTCTTAGAATTCCCTGCTGATTTTTTACATATTTTTAATTCAGAAAAATCCCAAAATTTAGAAAATTTCCAGAGAGGGGTCTAGTTTCGTCGTTTCGGGTTCGATCGGAGTTTTAACTTCGTAAACACATCGCCTAATGCTCTAGCTAGTCTCTGATACCACTGTAGGGTTCCTAGGCACTCTTGTGAAGGTTCAAAAGGCATCAAACATGCCCGGATAAAAATTTAGACGTGCCGAACAACCCAAAGCCGGGATCTTTGCTAGATTATTAGGGTTTAACATGCAATATGATAACTTTTATCTAAGTGTGAGGGATTACAACCTTTGTAGTCCGCTCCTTCACTTCACAAGCTCCGAGTAGAAGTCCCTTTGCCGCGATCCATGATCTCCCAGACTCATGAGAGGCTCCACGACTCGAACGATCCATGCTAGCTCGAAGTATTCCAAATCTCCGATGATCTACCTCAAAGTTGCAAAGACTCAAGCTTTCTCACTCAAAAGAGATGAACACACTAATCCCATGGGCTAGATGAGATGAGGATGAGAGAGTAGTAATTTTGCTTTCTTTTTATATCATTTTCTCATATTTATTCATCACTTAAGGATTTTCTAGCAAGCTTTTCAAGAGAGAAGAAGATGATAATGGAAAAGATAATGATAAAAATCCTTTTGTGATGAATAGAAATAAAAGTATATGATTGAAGTATTAACCATGGTCAAGGATGAGTGGCTAATAATGTGTAGAGAAACAACTAGAGTTAGGGTTTGGTTGGGTTAAAATGTGTCATCACAAAATATCTTAACCATGACAAAAGAAGTTGCTTCTAGAAGGTGCATGAAGCAACTAACCCTAATCAAACCCTAACCTCAATTAATCATCCTTAAACATGTTTAACAATTAATCATATCATGTCACAATAATATATATCACATATATATTATATATTTGCAACAAAAGAAAATAATACAATTAACATATATCGCATATATATCAATGTATCATCCAGTGAGAAAATGAAATAATAAAGCGAGCCAATATTAGATAATGTAATAATATATCATATATATATTATTATACACTAAATCATCGAATCAACACTTGATCCGACGATCCGGCTATATCGAATATTACCGACTAATATATCATGTACCGATTCATCGAATCAACACTTGATCCGATGACCCGGTTCATATCTAAATATCGCAAGAATATAATACGGTATCCCATATCGCATTATCCTCGTTCCTGCACATATCACATATGTGCCTCTACTCCGTTTCGCCTGAGCCAAGAAACCTCTGTGTAGGACTCTAAAGAATCGTCAATACGCCGGTAGCAGGTGATGATCATATCAAAACACCCACAAGCTGCAAGCGGTCAGCTAAACGTAACAGCCACCCAGGTATTGAGCGATCAGAAGATCAACAAGCTAGCCTGTGCGTTCTCCTGTGAATCCAACCAGTAACACTCCCGTACAGTCCGGTCTGTTCGTCTGATATGTCGCATATCAAGTCTAGGGGTGGTATACGTCAGACCCCAGTAACCGATAAGCCGTGTCGATGTGTGGCTTATAACGGGTCGAGAAACTACTAGTAACACTTACCAGTAAATCTCCATATCAGCCCTGGCCAGGGACTTCCAGTTATAGCCAATCGAACACAGCACAACATCAACTCCCTATACCGGGAGAGACGAATCCCCTCCTATCGCTCATTGCCTCCATGTGATTCGGGACTGTACCCAAAAGCCACCGTTTTTCACGCCCTCTTGGACGTGGTAAGGTGGAAATCAAAGCACAGTGGGAATCACACAAGACTCCATGACGATCTCGGGTCTACAGACTACCCTGTACCAGTGTCACCGGAGAACTGCCATCTGACGTGTGGTATAACACCATCTGGGAGTTCTCGGCGAGTCCGTCCAGTGTACCCAGTCTCCACTGAGAACCCGTACACCATCTCTGATGTCTAACACCGATGGATATGGGATCATCCATCGCCCATCATATGGGTCAAGATGCGTATACGCTAGTCTACTCTGGTGTATCGATGCCCTGTCTCGATATACCCTCGACTAGGAACAGTTATAGGATGTACTCATCGACTACCGCGGCCCCACTAGTATGATCTCATCATAGTCCCAGTAGTCGAGTACAGATCCTAAGGGCTTTATCAACATGTGAGAGTAAAACAGTAAACCAATACAAGTCAACATGTTAAGATAAAGTGAAACCAAATAGCATACTATCATGACGAGCAAGAAAGTCATCGCTATATATAACCAAGCATCCATTATAATATACATCATATGTACAACAATGGCCTCTAGGGCATATACATAACTAACAGAGTTATCCCGTATTGGTGATAATGAGATTCGTATGCCGCATAACGGCCAAGTTTCCTTTAGACTCGTAAATTAATGTTTTATTTCGTTTTAGAACGTAATACTTGAGTGGGCTATACTCTTTTAAAAACTAACGATTCGTTTCCCTTTTTAATGATAAAAGACAAGAATGCGGTGCCAATTTCCAAAACGAATATATGTTTTTAACCTAAGGCAGATTTCTTATTTCAAAACCGACGTTTCGTTCCATTTCCAAAGATAATGGTATAGCTCATAGTAAGTAGTTACATTTATTAGTTACGCTTAGATTTAATTTACATGTTCGCGTTATAATTATTGATATTATACGTTTCCGTAATACGAACATTCTGATAGAACACTGCACAACTACCAATGAGTACCATGTTGCACAAGCACGTACACCTCATTGGTACTGCCATTTCACTGTAGGACCATTATGTTATGTAATGCGTATGTAGATGTTGAAATGAGTAGCTTTATACACTTATAGAACACTCGCACAAATATTAATGATTATCATGTTGCACAAGCATAAACGCGTATGCTACACTACACATCATTAGTATTGCCATGACACAGTAGAATTGATACGTTTATTTGCTTGTATGACTTATTTATGTACTTTACCATATTATCTGTTAAGTATTGTGAATACCAGTACCATGGGTATTCATAGTTGATTCTTATGAGTTTTCAGGATGTTTTACTTTTGATGATGTATATCAGTGGTATGCGACGCTGTTATATATGTATATATATAATATATCATCAGAATGATCTATGCAAGTATTCTTATTCTTTACTCGATATTTCTGGATATGATGAGTTGACATCCACCATGAGCTTGATGTTTTCTAATTGTTTTATCCCGAACCGAGTGGGGGAGATATACGGTTTCGGAATTGCTACTTATCCAGACTGAGTGGGGGAGCTATACAGTCGGATACATGGTGGACCTGGTCAAGACCGAGGGGCATGATAGCCGCATTAGAAGCGGGAAGCCTAGCGAGGACACTCGATTCCGGAGATAGAAATGAGCACGGCAGATATCCAGGGGATACTGACCGGGGTTCGATTGGGCACGACGGATATCCAGGGGATACCGATCGGGGCCAGGGATATCGGGTGTCGATCATCTGTAGAGATGGTGTCGACGGTATCTGCATTTGCGTGTTGATGATGGACATGAGAGATTTGAGGATTTGCGTGTCGGTGATGGACACGAGAGAATTCTGATTTCGGGTGTCGATGCTGGACATCCATATATATTGATATGCTGCTATCATGAGGTACACAGTTATATTATAGGTTTTGTAGCCGACCAGGACTGATCCGGGGGGGATAGTACCTGCATATCTTTTTACGGGTTATTACTGTTCATATCATAATTTTGCATTATTATATTCCCCATTCTTATTCATTTTACAAATAAACAGGTGCTTTTGATCCATGTCTGCTACATAGTTGCAGGTTACAGGTTCTCGGAACAAAACAGTGAAAATGATGAAAAGACGATACAAAAGTGAGACTACGACCAACAAATGGAAGAATCTTGATAATGCTTACAGTTTGAGGGACAAATGAAGATCAATGAACAAGTTCACAAAAGTACAAAGGCAGCGCAAGATTCAAGACTTCGACACGAAGCAAAGGGTAAAAGTCCATGACATTCTGCACTGTGGAAATCTGGAAGAAACTAGAAGACATTCTGAAGAACCAAATGAAGAAAATAGATGTGTAAATCAACTTGAAGCATCAGAAGAAAACAGAGCCCAAGACCCCTCTATATGGTCGCGGATCCGCGGCCAAACATGGCTTTTGGCCGCGGTTCCGCGGCCATGGTAAGCACGTGTCGGTGCAAAAATCAAATGTCGGTGGGTGGCGGTGCGTTGACTAGGCTTCTTCGGGTAGTTTTTTAAATGCAGATAGGGATCAAATGTAACCCTAGGGTTTCTATAATCTATAAATAGAAACCCTAAAGCTTTTTTTGGAGCATGCCTCTTCCTATGCCTCTTTTTATTGCTCAAAATTCAGAATTCTATGTAATGTTTTGAAGAATGCATCGAATAAAAGTAAGTAGCTTTTTTTTACCTTGCCCTAGTTAATTTCTTTTCTTCCGTAGTTTAGAAATTTATTTATCTGCCCTAGTTAGATTTTATTTATCTGCCGCAGTTTAGATAATTAGTCTTTTAAAAACAATCATAAAAAAATGTCTTTTATCAATTCCCTAATGAGTGAGTAGTTCCTCACTTGTTCGGGTTAGGAATAGGAAAGGTTTGAGAGATGAAAATCTCTCTCCCCTTTCTTGCCCGTCATACATTTTAATAGGACTCTATGCATACATACACACACCGCTCACTACGGCACCCTATCCCACGAGGTAGCGGTGATACCGTAGTTAAAGACCGGTTGTGTATGTTTTCCATGGAGGTTAGGGTAAGAGTTAAGAAAGGACGGACAAGAACCTAGAGGAAGAAACCTAGTTTCTTCCCGATGGTACTAATCCACTTTGTTAACCATTACCTTAAGACCTAAAAGATCTTAATTAGGGCATAGAAAGCGGTGGGAAATATTGAATTTCCAAATTTAACCTAAACCTAACCCTAGCAAGATTTTAATCAAACTCATTTCAGTTTTTAGTGATAATCAATCCAACCCCAATTGGAATTAACTCGTTAGAACAAATAGAAAATACACAACATCCCTGTGGACCGACCCGTACTCACCGGCTAGCTACCAAGCGACACCGTTCTTGATTGCGGTAAATATTCTTTGATCTAAAAAGCACGTAAGCTAAATTCCCTACTAATCAAATGGCGCCGTTGCCGGGGATGGCGTAGTTATTTTCTTTTTGTAATTTCGGGTTAATATAAAAATAGAAAAATCATAAAAACTGAAAAATTAAAAAATATAAAAAGTTTATCATCTTGTTATTTTGTGAAGGGTGTTTTGTTTGAATTGTGCAGGATCGACGAACAGATTTAGATCTGGAAAAATCCAGTAAGCAAAACAGCAAACAGAAGATCTGAACCAACAGAGGAGAACCACAACAGAGAAACAGAAGAAATTGGAGATCTGAACCAACAAATCCACCGCGGAACCGCCGCAATATCCCTCTTTTGACCGCGGAACCGCGGCTTGGTGGTGACGTCAGCAGGTGGAAACCACTCTGTAAGCCTTCTTTTCTTCTTCTGAACACCCTAATATCCTCTGAAAAATTTTCCTGCAGGGTTCTTTGCGCAAAAACTTCTCTCCCTTCTCCAATAACTTGATTTTGTGCAGGATTCTTTGCGCCGTAAAAAAAATAAATTTGGCAAGTGTGTTTTGTGTGTTTTACTGCTTTGCATCTTTAAAATTGACTTTAAGGGGATTTAACACCAATCCAGATTGGGTGGGGATTTCATTACCCTTCCTAGGACCCCAAAAATCACAAAAAGCATATTGTATTGACCATCGAGTTAATTAAAAAAGATTAGACTCTGCCTATAAGGACTGTCGCGCTAATAGGACAAAGGAATAGTTGTAGGCATTGATCGTTTATCTAAACCGGACTTTGTGGTGCCTAGGCTAGACAAGTGGGGAAAGGTAATTTTAAAAGGCCCGTCTCACGGTGATTCGTGAGCGGATCCCTCCTTTCTTTACTTGTGCTTACCACAATTGGCGGTGAAGAGACGATTTGAGATCCTCACAACTTGCCCTTTGGAACAGTTAGGAGTAGTCTAGTTGACCTAGGTGACCCTAGATCTAGGCTTGATTGTGCATATTGTGATTGATTGAACGTGTGTCTAAGTTTCTTATTAAAAATCTTTTTGCAAAAAGCTCCTTATAAAAAAAAACACAAAACGGAATTTTTTTTTACAAAAACTTGCCACTTGTCGCTAAGAAATCCATTGCACCCCACTTGCACCCACATTCTTTTTCTTCTCCTTCTTACATCATGGGTACCCCACCTCCTAAAACTCTTGCCGAACTTTGGTACCCTCATCCAAACATTGCTTCCTACGCGAATTGTTTTGGTCGAATTACGGACGACCCCTCCATGCCCAAAATTTCTTTGAAAGATCGAATAGAAGCATTTAGGAGAAACAGTTTGACTCCGCAATCCACTCTGTATCAACCATTTCAACCTTCACCACCTTCGTACGTTGATACTACTTTTTCGAGTTCTGTTGTAACTCCGAAACCCATGTCTATTGCTGAACATATTGAACAATCTCGTAACCGATCTTTCACTCCTTTCAACACTTCCAGTTCCGGGGATCAACAAGTCCATTCACCTTTTTATCCAAATGTTGATCCTACTCCTGTCCAACCATTCAATTCCTACCAGTCCTACCCGACTTTCGCACCTTCCCTAGACATTGCTTCTACACAACCATTTGGGAGTTTTACGTATCCAAACAACTTTGAATCTTTTACTGAAACCCCTTCAAAATCCATGTGATGGGCGATGGATGATCCCATATCCATTGGTGTTTGACATCAGAGATGGTATACGGGTGCTCAGTGGAGACTGGGTACACTGGACGGACTCGCCGAGAACTCCCAGATGGTATTATACCTCACGTCAGATGGCAGTTCTCAGGTGACACTTGTACAGGTTAGTCTGTAGACCCGAGATCGTCATAGAGTCTTGTGTGATTCCCACTGTGCTTTGATCTCCACCTTACCACGTCCATGAGGGCGTGCAAAACGGTGGTCTTTGGGTACAGTCCCGAGTCACATGAAGGCAATGAGCGATAGGAGGGGTTTCGTCTCTCCCGGTATTGGGGGTTGATGTTGCGCTGTGCTCGATTGGCCGTAACAGGGAAGTCCCTGGCCAGGGCTGATCAGAGATTTGCTGGTAAGTGTTACCAGTAGTTTCTCGACCCGTTATGAGCCTCACATCGACACGACTTATCGGTTATTGGGGTCTGACGTTTACCACCCCTAGACTTGATATGCGACATATCAGACGAACAAACCGGACTGTACGGTAAGTGTTACTGGTTGGATTCACAGGAGTGTGAGCGGGCTAGCTCGTCGATCTTCTGATCGCTCAATACCTGGATGGCCGTTACGTTTAGCAGACCGCTTGCGGCTTGTGGGTGCTTGATATGATCATCATCTGCTACCGGCGTATTGACGAGTCTTTAGAGTCCTACACAGAGGTTTCCTGGCTCAAGCGAAACGAAATAGGAGCGCATATGAGATATGTGCAGGACCGAGAATAATGCGTGTATGTGATACCGTATTCCATTCTCGCGATGGATGTATCGATTGGTTATATTCGATATAACCTAGATATCGAATCAACGATTGATTCGATAAGCCGATACATAGGATACTAGTCGGTTATATGCGATATGACCGGATCATTAAATCAAGTGTTGATTTAATGATTTAATGTATAATTATATATTTGATATATTACTTTGCATTAACTAGTATTGGTTCATTTTAAATGGATTTTCTCACTTGATGTGCAAGGTGTATATATGATATACTTTTGTGCACATGTTTGTATCATGTTTGATGATACTTGATCATTTGGTTAAGTGTGAAGAATTAAACCATGGTTAAATGATAATTAGGGTTTTGCCTTATCATTTATTTATTCATTTCTTTATTTATTTTATTGGATAAATGAAAATAAAATGGTTTGTTTTTGTCATGAAGCTTGTTGAAGCTTCATGAAGCTTTGACCAAAGAGACCATTTTGTCTTCATGCTTAACCCTAACCCATCCACTTACCATGGTTTATTCTCTACACTTAACCCTTGTTAGATTATGATAAGTATGAATTTTCTTTTCATTTTAAAACACTTATCATAATACTAGCTTCATCTTCTCCTTCTTCTTCAAGATAGAAACCTTGATGCCATCAATGGCAACTTGAGTTCTAGTGAGAGAAATCCAATTCTAAAGTGAACCCATCTCCTATTTCTTCACCCTCTACCTCTTGCCAAGTTGTTTTGGGTGTTTTCTTCATAAGTTTCACAACTTTGTGAAGTCGGAGCTTGAACTTGTGATGCCTCGACGTAGATCGTCTTTGACACGAAGCCGACGACCTAGCTCGCCCGTTTCTCCGATGAAGCCGACGATTGAGTTCGGGATTCATGATGGACAGCGAGAGGACACCCACGTGGAGCTAAGGAAGTGGAGAACCGGATCTACAAAGGTTGTAGCATCTAACTTTTAGTTAAGTAGTTAACTAGATTATCTTTTCGCCTAGAATTCTAGCCGACGATCCGTATTAGGGTTTCTCGGCACCCATAAAATTTTATATTGGCATGGTTGATGCCTTGTGTGACCTCTATAATATGCCTAGGAACCCTACAGTGGTATCAGAGCCTAGCTAGAGCCTTAGGCGAAGTCTAGACGGAGTTTGAAGTCCGAACGAACCGAAACCCTAACTCACAAAATGCTCTCTGTACATTTTCTAAAATCTGGGATTTTTCCAAATTAAAAATATGCAGAAAAATCAGCAGGTGATTCTAAGAGTTACTGTGAAATTCGACAGCCCAAATCCACCAAACCGCCGCGGTTTCGCGGCATGAGCATGGCTCATGCGGCTGTTCCGCGGCCGTACGACCTCATTAAACAAAGAATTCTGCACAGTAATTCTTATTTTCCAGTGCTGGTTTTCCTGGGAATTTTTAAAATTTATTCAAGAGTTGCATTTTCTGGGGTTGTTTTGGAGCTTCGGTGTTTCGACCGGATTATCAAACTTCGTCTTTGTGTATTTCCGGATAATTTTTGAATTTGTTAAAAAGTTCGACCGGATATAAATACCCAACTTTTCCCCTGTCGGGAAATTTCCAAGTGTTGGATTTTTCCGTAGTTTAACGACGTTCTAAGTAGTGCAAGTAACGCGATGGACCCTCTAGAAGACAACAAACCTTAACTCGATTATGTGACCGTCTTGAACTGCCCTTTGAACCTTCGGGTTTGGGGCAGTACGGCGTGCCACATGTGAGGCGTTGGCTTGACCCTTCTACGGCTGGACCGTTGGTACTGAGGCACGAACTGAATGTTGTTAGACTTATTTCATGTGTTGAGCTGTATCGGGAAAACTTGGGTATTCGACTGTTCGATCGGAAAGTTTAACATTTTCTGTTTATCTGGAATGTGATACAATAATTGGAATTCACAAACAGTTATGAGATAACTGGATGAATGTTATAAATCTAGCGATTTAGTCTCACTTCATATTGAAAAGAGTTTTCGATAATGGGACTAAAATGCGGGGTTTATAAGTGTTAGGCATGCGATGTCTAAAGAGGTTGCGGATTCCAACTGTTGTAGTTTTACACTTTCTTTTCTGTGACCGTAAGTGTAATATGTGATATCACCGGTTTCGTTGCTATATGTCAACGACAATTGGGATGCGCATATTTACTTACGTTGATGACATGTGATGTTATGTGTTGCTGGATATGTTATATTGGATCGTCGTGTTTGAATAGCCGGGGGTTTTTATGTGAGATGAGTGTTTTTCATTTTCATTCATGTAAAAACTTGTATGTAATATTCTGATTATTTGGGGCACTTCCAGGTTGCGGAAGTTGTCACCTTTTGTATATTATTTACTTTTCCGCATTAGGATAGACCCAAGGAGGGGAGCACAAGTAACCGGGTTCTGGGGTCCAGTGGGAGACCAACTCGAGGAGTCGAGTCCGGGTCTCCTAACCCTAGAATTGGTAGGGTTGCTTGCCGCTCTCGTAGGGGTCTAGGGGTGTGGGATTGGCTATTCATCACGACCGTGGAATCCGTGTTTTATACTGGCTCGTATTGAAAACACGGACGTCCTAGTATATCCAATATTTCATATGTTTCTTCTGCTGCGATATCTGTGATGTGATCATGTGATGTTCTGTGATAGATACTTTATATAGTATATATGATATATTATATAGACGTTACTTATGTTTTGCACCCGCACTAGCCCTGCCCTGCTCTGTCGTTAGTTACCTAACCTAACGGTGCACGATGGGACATCAAGGCGAATGCGGATGGCATAAGTGTACGTCATATCTATCTGTGATGTTTAGGTATTTAAATGATGGGACTTCATTAATGTGATTAATGAAAGAAAAGAAACCTAAGATGTTGTAGAATCAAATTTTAAAACAAAACAGGTAGCTACAGTTCTTGCTTTGCATAGCGGTATATATGATATACCCTGCACCTTATTCGATGAGGAAAGGACCGAGATCCCTTCACCGGGAGTGACTCCTTTAGCAATAACTGGCAGATGCTACACACTCGGTTTGCTTTTGATTGTTTTTGAGTTTTGCTTTGCACAGTGATATATATGATATATCCCGCACCTCATTCGACGAGGAAAGGGCCGACGATCCCTTCACCGGGAGTGACCCCTTTAGCAAAACTAGAAAAGCTTCAAAATCACTCCATTTCAAAACTTCATTTGATTCTACAACGATATCAAGTTCATTACGCAATAGGTTTTCAGAAAAACCTGACGTAGCCCTCCGTCATTTCAGATAAATCCTACTTAGTATTCGTGCTACGTTTGTTGACCTCCGTCAAGGCGTAGTGTGCGGTAGCTAACTAGTATTTATCTGTTTATGCATATGATGCAGATTGGATTAGGGTAGTCGTACGACCTTGTTGACCTCCGTCAAGGGTCGTGCGGGTGGGTTTGATTCAATCAAGAAATGGCGGGTTGAACTTGACTTGCACCCTGTGGTTTGTTGACCTCCGTCAAGGTCATAGGATGCTTGGGGCAAAATATTATCGGGAATTTCAAGTGTTGAAATTTGCAATGAGATTGCATACCTTCTATGAGATAGTTGGATCCCGATACCCACTGCGAGTAAGAGTTACTCCTGGGAGAGTTTTACACATTACAATTAGCCGATCAAGTAGGTGTCTAGAAAGGTGTTAACGAGGTTACGCTTCTGGGAAAACGAGGTTTACATTAATTAGGTTCGTGCGAAAGCACGGGGGACCTCCCTCAAAGTACCGACACTGGCCTGGCTGAAAGATTGGTGAACTTGTAGTGTGTAATTAATCCCGGCTAGTCTTTCCTTTTAGGGTTTGAAGGAAGATTTGATAAAAACAGTGGGAGCCATCCTGATTAGATAAGATAATAACCAATCTGATCTTGCACGAGCATACGCTAAAGTGTTTTCTTCTCTCTCTCTCCAGGTAGCGACCATTTCATGCCCTAATAAAGATAATAATATGGATGTATAGACCGAACCCGCATGTTATACTGTGCTGGGGAACGTTGGTTCCGTTCTTTCTTATAAGAGTTATAGGAATGAACAGGAAATTGGGGAATACCAGGATTCCCATGCCACCCGATTGAAGAAAGTACATGTTGATGCATTTTTTTCGGGTGTGTTCGTTACAGAGAACTGTTTCTCCATTTGCCCTACGTCCTAGGTATTAGATACCGGGTCAGGATCCCATATATGTAATCAGTTACATGGGCTTAGAAAAGGTAGAGAACTTGGAGAAGGTGATAAAGACATTAGAGTTGGAAATGGTGCAATTGTTGCAGCTAAGACTGTCGGGGAATATCACCTTACATTACCAACTGGTAATACATTGGTTCTGAACGAATGCTATTACATGCCGAACCTGATATGCAACATTATATCGGTTTCTTTATTAAGTAAAGAGGGATATAATTTTGTATTACAGGATAATGTTATGAACATTTTCCGTAACCAAAAGTTGGTTGGATCAGGCACGTTGTGCAATGGCATTTATGTTCTAAACCAATCAACAGTTCTGAGCATAACAAACACACACAAGAGGAAGAGTTCAGAGCTGAACGAATCCTTCTTGTGGCATTGTAGACTGGGTCACATCAATGCGACACGACTAGATAAGTTGCATAAAGATGGATATTTAAATCCGTTTGAATTTTCATCCTATGACACTTGCCAGTCATGTCTCAAAGGCAAGATGACCAAAACTCCGTTTACGGGACACGGAGAAAGAGTTACCGAACTCTTGGGACTGATACATAGTGATGTATGCGGTCCCATGTCTACACATGCCAGGGATGGTTCTTCGTACTTCATTACATTCACTGACGATCTCTCTAGATTCGGATATGTGTTCCTGATGAAACATAATTCAGAAGCTTTTGAGAAATTTAGAGAATATAAACAAGAAGTCGAGAACCAAACCGGAAAAAGTATTAAAATCCTACGATCTGATCGAGGAGGTGAATACTTGAGCATTGAATTCCTGGACTTCCTAAAAGAGAATGGGATTCTCTCTCAGCTAACTCCTCCATATACACCACAGCACAACGGTGTATCGGAGCGGAGAAATCGCACCCTATTAGATATGGTGCGCTCTATAATGAGTGTAGCTGAGTTACCTGTTTCCTTCTGGGGATATGCACTGGAAACAGCAGCATACCTACTGAATAGGGTTCCCACCAAATCTGTGCCTACCACACCATATGAGATATGGGAAGGGAAGAGACCATATCTTAATTTTATTAAGATATGGGGTTGCCCGGCCTATGTCAAAAGAAAAAAACCGGACAAACTCGAGGCAAGGTCTGTTTTGTGTAAATTTGTTGGATATCCCAAACATTCGCGAGGGTATATCTTCTACCACAGTGAGGAACAAAGAGTATTTGTTGCTCAACATGCCACCTTTTTAGAAAAGGAATTTCTTGCTAAAGAGATTAGTGGCTCTGAGGTAGAACTGGAAGAGGTTCCAGCTGAACAAAACACACCAGAAGATTTAGTGGAACCAGAGGATTCAGTAGCTCCCAATGAACCTCAGCCACTCCGCCGATCTAGTAGGGTTCCTCGCCAACCTGAGAGATACTACGGTTTTCTCATGGATGGAGGGAGCGAGGATTGCATCATGGAGGATGATGACCCAACTAGCTTCGAGCAGGCCATCACGAGTAGGGACTCAGTGAAATGGCTGGATGCTATGCGGTCCGAGATGGAATCCATGTACACCAACAAAGTATGGACTTTGGAAGTTGCTCCTGAAGGGGTAAAACCCATCGGGAGCAAGTGGATCTTCAAGAAGAAACTTGGTGTAGATGGGAAAGTGGAGATTTTCAAAGCTAGACTTGTAGCAAAGGGTTTTCGTCAAAGACCAGGTGTGGACTATGACGAAACCTTTTCTCCAGTGGCTATGCTTAAATCCATCCGGATCATGCTTGCCATCGCTGCATATCATGATTACGAAATCTGGCAAATGGATGTTAAGACCGCCTTTCTAAATGGTGATTTAGAAGAGTGCGTGTACATGACTCAGCCAGAGGGCTTCGTAGACAGTGGGAGCAGCGGCAAGGTGTGCAAGCTGCTTAAATCCATTTATGGATTAAAGCAAGCATCGCGGAGTTGGAACATCTGCTTTGATGTCGTTACCAAAGAGTTTGATTTCGTCAAAAACCCAGATGAACCTTGTATTTACAAGAAGGTGGCAGGGAGTAAGGTTGTCTTCCTCGTATTGTACGTAGACGACATACTCTTGATAGGAAATGATATTCCTATGCTGCAATCGGTCAAGCTCTTCTTATCACAAAGATTCTCAATGAAAGATCTTGGTGATGCCTCCTGCATATTGGGAATCAGGATTTATAGAGATAGATCCAAACGGATATTGGGATTGTCCCAATCCAGGTACATTGACACCATACTAAAGAGGTTTAGTATGGAAGAATCCAAGCGTGGGAACTTGCCCACGATCTATGGAGTCACTCTCTCCAAAGAGATGTCTCCCAAGACTGATTTGGAGAGAGCTCGCATGCAAGGGATACCCTATGCTTCAGCTGTAGGCTCTATCATGTATGCGATGCTATGTACCAGACCCGATGTTGCATACTCACTAAGTGTAGTGAGCAGGTATCAAGCTGATCCTGGAGAGAGTCACTGGACAGCTGTGAAGAGCATTCTCAAGTACTTACGAAGGACTAAAGAGATGCTCTTAGTGTATGGTAACGGAGAACTCCAAGTGGAGTCCTTTACCGATTCGAGCTTCCAGAGTGATAAGGACGACTCTAAGTCGCAGTCGGGCTTTGTCTTTACCCTTTACGGAGGGGCGGTTAGCTGGAAAAGTTCCAAGCAGGAAACCGTGGCAGACTCGACGATGGAGGCTGAATACATCGCTGCCAACGATGCTGCCAAAGAGGCTGTCTGGATCAAGAAGTTCATTACAGAACTTGGAGTGGTTCCATCCATTGAGCATCCAATACCTTTGTATTGCGATAACAATGGAGCGGTGGCTTTGGCCAAGGAACCCAGGTCCCATCAGCGATCCAGGCATATTCTGAGGCGGTATCACCTGATCCGGGAGATAGTTGATCGCCGGGAGATCGAGGTCAGGAGAGTTGACACGAAGAACAACACGGCGGATCCACTCACGAAGGCCATTCCCCAGATACAGTTTGAGAGACTCTTCGGGATGCTCGGTATGCGATACTACAGCAGCTGGCCCTAGTGCAAGTGGGAGATTGTTAGTTGTATGTATGCCCTAGAGGACAGTATTGTACAGATGATGTATATTATATTGGATGCTTGGACATATATAGAGATGACTTTCTTGCTCGACATGATAGTATGCTATCTGGTTACTCTTTATCTTAACATGTTCACTTGTCTCTTTATACTGTCTTATAGTTACATGTTGATAAAGCCCTTAGGATGTGTACTTGACTACCTGGACTATGATACAGATCATACTAGTGGGGACATGGTAGTCCATAGGTACATCCTTCAAGGTCCCTAGTCGTAGGTGTATCGAGACGGGGCATCGATATACCAGTGTAGACTGGCATATACGCTTCTCGACCCATGTGATGGGCGATGGATGATCCCATATCCATTGGTGTTTGACATCAGAGATGGTGTACGGGTGCTCAGTGGAGACTGGGTACACTGGACGGACTCACCGAGAACTTCCAGATGGTATTATACCTCACGTCAGATGGCAGTTCTCAGGTGACACTTGTACAGGTTAGTCTGTAGACCCGAGATCGTCATAGAGTCTTGTGTGATTCCCACTGTGCTTTGATCTCCACCTTACCACGTCCATGAGGGCGTGCAAAACGGTGGTCTTTGGGTACAGTCCCGAGTCACATGGAGGCAATGAGCGATAGGAGGGGTTTCGTCTCTCCCGGTATTGGGGGTTGATGTTGCGCTGTGCTCGATTGGCCGTAACAGGGAAGTCCCTGGCCAGGGCTGATCAGAGATTTGCTGGTAAGTGTTACCAGTAGTTTCTTGACCCGTTATGAGCCTCACATCGGCACGACTTATCGGTTATTGGGGTCTGACGTTTACCACCCCTAGACTTGATATGCGACGTATCAGACGAACAGACCGGACTGTACGGTAAGTGTTACTGGTTGGATTCACAGGAGTGTGAGCGGGCTAGCTCGTCGATCTTCTGATCGCTCAATACCTGGATGGCCGTTACGTTTAGCAGACCGCTTGCGGCTTGTGGGTGCTTGATATGATCATCATCTGCTACCGGCGTATTGACGAGTCTTTAGAGTCCTACACAGAGGTTTCCTGGCTCAAGCGAAACGAAATAGGAGCGCATATGAGATATGTGCATGACCGAGAATAATGCGTGTATGTGATACCGTATTCCATTCTCGCGATGGATGTATCGATTGGTTATATTCGATATAACCTAGATATCGAATCAACGATTGATTCGATAAGCCGATACATAGGATACTAGTCAGTTATATGCGATATGACCGGATCATTAAATCAAGTGTTGATTTAATGATTTAATGTATAATTATATATTTGATATATTACTTTGCATTAACTAGTATTGGTTCATTTTAAATGGATTTTCTCACTTGATGTGCAAGGTGTATATATGATATACTTTTGTGCACATGTTTGTATCATGTTTGATGATACTTGATCATTTGGTTAAGTGTGAAGAATTAAACCATGGTTAAATGATAATTAGGGTTTTGCCTTATCATTTATTTATTCATTTCTTTATTTATTTTATTGGATAAATGAAAATAAAATGGTTTGTTTTTGTCATGAAGCTTGTTGAAGCTTCATGAAGCTTTGACCAAAGAGACCATTTTGTCTTCATGCTTAACCCTAACCCATCCACTTACCATGGTTTATTCTCTACACTTAACCCTTGTTAGATTATGATAAGTATGAATTTTCTTTTCATTTTAAAACACTTATCATAATACTAGCTTCATCTTCTCCTTCTTCTTCAAGATAGAAACCTTGATGCCATCAATGGCAACTTGAGTTCTAGTGAGAGAAATCCAATTCTAAAGTGAACCCATCTCCTATTTCTTCACCCTCTACCTCTTGCCAAGTTGTTTTGGGTGTTTTCTTCACAAGTTTCACAACTTTGTGAAGTCGGAGCTTGAACTTGTGATGCCTCGACGTAGATCGTCTTTGACACGAAGCCGACGACCTAGCTCGCCCGTTTCTCCGATGAAGCCGACGATTGAGTTCGGGATTCATGATGGACAGCGAGAGGACACCCACGTGGAGCTAAGGAAGTGGAGAACCGGATCTACAAAGGTTGTAGCATCTAACTTTTAGTTAAGTAGTTAACTAGATTATCTTTTCGCCTAGAATTTTAGCCGACGATCCGTATTAGGGTTTCTCGGCACCCATAAAATTTTATATTGGCATGGTTGATGCCTTGTGTGACCTCTATAATGTGTCTAGGAACCCTACACCTCCCTTATGCAACCTAGTGACCCGGTAGCTAGTTTCCAACTAGCCCCAAAATTTCCAATGTATGATGAGGCGGTTGGACAGATTGAGAATTTGAGTGGAGAAAGTGAGCTGTGCACCCTTCCAAATCAAACCTACCCATCACCAATTGAATCCCACAACTCCGGTTTTGAATATCTATCAAGTGTCCCAAATGATTCACCAGTTGAAAATAAAACGTTTAATGAGTTATGCGACTTTGTAGTGCTTGATTTGCCAGATTATGAAGGGCCCCTTTCAAGTGAAACCATCACCAATCCTTTCAACCTCTACACCTCCAATCTAGAACCTGAATTGATAAATATCCATGCTTTTGATGAGGTGTCCGAAAAAATTGATTTTCACTTGATTGAGGATATTGACGCATGGAATACTTTGGATGATGAACCCGCAGATTTGACTGAATTTTTCTCTTCAATTCATCATCCCGAGTCATTAAATGTTTTTCCCGAACTTCATATGCGTCTTGATTTTGATGATAATTGCATGGATGAGATAACTTTTGAGGAGAATTATGAGAATAGTATTGAGGATAGTATTGAGGATGAACCAGTTTTGTTTGATGAGTCGGATTTTCCATTTCATCCTCCTGAACCTTTAACTGTTATACTTCCTAAATCACCCCCTTCATCCTTTCCATCGTTCCGACCACGCAAGAGATCACGCAGGAGGACTGTGAGCTTGAAAAATTTCTGTTCGATCACAACAGTTTTAACGCCACTAGTGCATTCCTCCTTGAATCTGACACAGTTCTCACAACCGATAACGATTATGAGTGTTTCACTTTTTCGAACGATTTTGAAGACTCACTGCCCGAGTTTGAGTCATTTGAATTTTCAGATGAGTTAGTTGAACCATCAGACTCGGTTGCTTACAGTCATTTCGAACCATTAATGGAATCCTTCGAGTTCGAGACAGTTTCACCAATTTCACCTCTGAAACTCGAACTCAAGCTGTTGCCGTCTCACCTTACATACGCTTACTTAGGTGAGAATGAGACCCTTCCTAAATCACTCCCCTTCGTCCTTTCCATCGTTTCGACCGCGCAAGAATCCGTCACGCTTCCATTTTCAATGGATGGTTTACTAGGTTCAACGTACCCATGTTTTCTTGCGAATCTTGAGGGATTTAACCCCATTTCTCAACGGGTTGATAGATTAGCACAATCGCTTTTAACACATCGGTCATTACAATTTGTGCTAATTTATTCACTCAATTTACACCCTCAAGTCGTACTACACTTCATTCTCTTTTCCGCCATTCTACTCCTCCACCGAGACCGTATACTGCTTCTATTTCCACACGGTCTCGTGTGCTTCTCATTTCTTTCCTCTACACTCCATTCTTTCACCAACCACACCATTATAACGATAAAATTTTTGAATGGTTGGTGCTAATCTTTGTCCTGTGTAAGGCCTTGTATAGCTTGATACTGTGTTTTTCTCCCCCCTAACTCTAAACTTTAACGCTTCAACAGTGGAAACATTGTTTCACTTAAGTTTGGGGGGAATCTATTTTTGTATATATATTTTGTTTTCTTTTTCTGTTATTAATAAAAAAAAATAAAAAAAAAATAAACAAGTGGGTACCGACAATTTTGACTCTCTTGGTGTAGCCTGACAGTGAGGACACTATCAAGTTTAAGTTTGGGGGTGTACTCGGTAAGCCTTCTTCCTTCGCATTCATATGTATATTTTTTGCATTTGCATACTTATTTTAAAACCCATAAAAATTGAAAATTTTAAAAATTAAAAAAAATTGAAAATTTCAATTTTGGCCATATTTGAATTAAGTTCAACATGGCGGTTGAATAGTTAGGAAAAACTAGATCCTAAACTTAGTAAATTAAAAACCTTAAAAATAACCTTTCTTAAAATTTAACGGTAGAAAATATATATCCTTGTGGTTTACTTAGAAATAGGCAAATTTTGAGTTCAGTTCTTGGACTAAGTTAAAATAAAGGAAGAGTATTGATATTTTTATTAAAGTGTAAGTCTGAAAAATAATCTCTAAGCTTAAGTCTAAATTCTTAAAATATATACCCTACAACTTGCACAAACAAGAACCTTGAAACTTGGAATAGTAGAGGAGACCTTGAAATGATCTTGTCTAAAGTCCTTAGTATGAAGGAAAATAAAATAAAAATAAAAAGTGTGAATAAAGAG
This sequence comes from Agapanthus africanus, assembly GCA_030015575.1. Lineage (NCBI taxonomy): Eukaryota > Viridiplantae > Streptophyta > Magnoliopsida > Asparagales > Amaryllidaceae > Agapanthus > Agapanthus africanus. The sequence continues at coordinate 792,983,412 of JASDDO010000024.1, read as the reverse complement.
ATAAAAAAATAAACACTGGTTTTTGTAATTACCTAAGGTTGTATAAAATAAAAAATATTTAGCGAGGGTGCTTTATCACCTAGTGCCTTAGACCAACTGGTTTGGGAGTCACTGCTAAAGCCTTAGGTATTACAAGACGAGGAATTACGCATTAATGCGCAAACACATTTTGTAATCGGTCGTTAGTATCTTAAGAAGTATTAACGGTCGCATGAAGGATGTGTGAGCAATTTCATCTAAAAATTCACCAAATAAAAGTACGTTGGATGATGGACAAGAGTATAAGAGCTTGAATTGAATTTCCAAGTGTAGGGATGATATATACACACACGTAGGGGTATATGATTGGGGTTTGGATGAAAGATAGGAATGAAAAATAGGACTTATATTTTTAGTAGAGATGATAAAAATTCCTAAGTTGAGATGGAAACTTAGAAGGAAAACTCAAAAGATGCTAAAAGCTAAATAAATTTACAAAACATATACAATCTTAAGTTAAATGATAAGGAAGCGTGAAAAATATGGGTTGATAATTTCTGAGTTGAAGATCATAAAATTTCTTGCTAGAAAACTGAATTGGAGAATAAAAGTCAATAGGCCAAATTGATAGGATTTTGTGGGTTGTATCCGCTGAAAACCCTCAGGAGACAACACTCCTCCTACTAGGGACACCTAGAGGTTTAACGGCTTGTTGCACGAGCTCAGTGCAATCGCGTTTCCCTGCGAAAGTGAGGGTAGGTCTTTTTCGAGAATAAACTAGTTTTGCTCGAGGACGAGCAAAAGATAAGTTTGGGGGTATTTGTTCATATCATAATTTTGCATTATTATATTCCCCATTCTTATTCATTTTACAAATAAACAGGTGCTTTTGATCCATGTCTGCTACATAGTTGCAGGTTACAGGTTCTCGGAAGAAAACAATGAAAATGATGAAAAGACGATACAAAAGTGAGACTACGACTAACAAATGGAAGAATCTTGATCATGCTTACAGTTTGAGGGACAAATGAAGATCAATGAACAAGTTCACAAAGTACAAAGGCAGCGCAAGGTTCAAGACTTCGACACGAAGCAAAGGGTAAAAGTCCACGACATTCTGCACTGTGGAAATTTGGAAGAAACTAGAAGACATTATGAAGAACCAAAAGAAGAAAACAGATGTGTAAAGCAACTTGAAGCATCAGAAGAAAACAGAGCCCAAGACCCCTCTATATGGCCGCGGATCCGCGGCCAAACATGGATTTTGGCCGCGGTTCCGTGGCCATGGTAAGCACGTGTCGGTGCAAAAATCAAATGTCGGTGGGTGGCGGTGCGTTGACTAGGCTTCTTAGGGTAGTTTTGTAAATGCAGATAGGGATCAAATGTAACCCTAGGGTTTCTATAATCTATAAATAGAAACCCTAAAGCTTTTTTTGGAGCATGTCTATTCCTATGCCTCTTTTTATTGATCAAAATTCAAAATTCTATGTAATGTTTTGAAGAGTGCATCGAATAAAAGTAAGTAGCTTTTTTTTACCTTGCCCTGGTTAATTTCTTTTCTGCCGTAGTTTAGAAATTTATTTATCTGCCCTAGTTAGATTTTATTTATCTGCCGCAGTTTAGATAATTAGTCTTTTAAAAACAATCATAAAAAAATGTCTTTTATCAATTCCCTAATGAGTGAGTAGTTCCTCACTTGTTAGGGTTAGGAATAGGAAAGGTTTGAGAGATGAAAATCTCTCTCCCCTTTCTTGCCCGTCATACATTTTAATAGGACTCTATGCATATATACACACACCGCTCACTACGACACCCTATCCCATGAGGTAGCGGTGATACCGTAGTTAAAGACCGGTTGTGTATGTTTTCCATGGAGGTTAGGGTAAGAGTTAAGAAAGGACGGACAAGGACCTAGAGGAAGAAACCTAGTTTCTTCCCAATGGTACTAATCCACTTTGTTAACCATTACCTTAACATCTACAAGATCTTAATTAGGGCATAGAAAGCAGTGAGAAATATTGAATTTCCAAATTTAACCTAAACCTAACCGTAGCAAGATTTTAATCAAACTCATTTCAGTTTTTAGTGATAATCAATCCAACCCCAATTGGAATTAACTCGTTAGAACAAATAGAAAATACACAACATCCCTATGAATCGACCCGTACTCACCGGCTAGCTACCAAGCGACGCCGTTCTTGATTGCGGTAAATATTCTTTGATCTAAAAAGCACGTAAGCTAAATTCCCTACCAATCAATTACATATAAAAAGGATTTCAAAATTGAGCTATAGCCTCACTATTTTGACGTGTCTGATATGACACTGGGCTCTTTTAAATTGTAAACCTCTTAACACTCTTCACTAAAATAGCAGGACGTATATCTTAAATAAGATACCTATTTTATTTCATACTATCACGTCTGCTTTTATGCCGTGGAATATCTATCCCGCGGCTATTTTAAAGAAGAGCTTTATATATATATTTTCGGCTACCTTTGGGCTTATACCTAGATACCAGTCATTTATATTTGATATGTTCTACTTTGGGATCGCATGATAGATAGTGTTGCATTTACGATACATATGCATATCATATATTATATTAGTACATGATATGATAGTATTATATTTATGACCTAGGTGTCATTGTGCATTTCGATTTCTACCTTGTGATGTACTTTTATTCACTGAGTTGGCAACTCACCCCCGTTGTGCCACAGTTTCTTGCAGGTGTTACCGCTTGGATGATCAGCGGCTTGGGGCACACATTCCTTTCGGTGATTTCTTTGGCAGGTGGGTTACTGTTGTATCGTACTCACACTTGTATATTCATGTCTTCTTATATCTAGTAACACTCCATCGACATAGAACTGGTATATTGTGGACTTAGAAGCGAGACTTAGAATTGTGTGTTGTGGACGTCGTACTCTTTGGAGTCGACCTTTTTATATTGTTGATTTTGTTTCGCTTTTCTTTTCTTCGCCATTGTGCGTAGTATATGGTTTGCTTGGTTGCTCCGCCGTTTGGGCGTGGAAGCTAACTCCCGTTGGGATGCTATTTATATTTTTATGTTGTAGCGGGTTTATTCAAATTACAAAGGAGGTTCTGTTGAATTTCAAAACGTCATAGATGCTTTTCAAACATACTTAGTTAAACTAAATGTTTATTTTAAACCGATCCCATCTGATGACTATTTTAAACCTCACCTCCAATATTTTCAAAAAGGGTTTAGATTCCGGGTTTCGGCTTACTTGGACCGCGTCGACGTCTTTAGATGTCACGTGATTTAAGTGCCGGTCACGTGCCACATTTGGGTCGTGACAGGAAGTGATCAAGGAGGAAGCACCAGTAATAGTTCGGGATTTCATGGATGTGTTCAAGGACATCTCGGGTTTACCACCAAAACGAGATGTGGAGTTCGCGATTGATCTCATTCTTGAAGCAGCACCAATTTCGAGGGCTTATTATCTGATGGCACCGGTGGAACTGGAAGAAGTGAAGAGACAAGTTTCAGAATTATTAGCGAAGGGTTGGATTCGTAGTAGTGGTTCACCTTGGAGAGCTCCAGTTCTTTTGGTCAAGAAGAAAGATGGCACACGGAGAATGTGCATCGACTATCGAGAGCTAAATCGGGTGACCATCAAGAACAAGTACCCAATTCCTCGCATAGGCGATTTATTCGATCAACTCAGTGGTGCGAGAGTATTTTCGAAGTTGGATTTGGGATCGGGTTATCACCAAGTTCAGATGAAGACAGAAGATATTTGCAAGACGGCGTTCCGAACTCGATATAGGCATTATGAGTATTTAGTTATGTCATTTGGAGTTACAAACGCACTGGAGATATTTATGGACTTAATGAACCGGATCTTTTCACTATATCTGGGTCAATTCGTGGTGGTATTCATTGTTGATATTCTGGTTTACTCGAGGAGCAAAAAAGAGCATGAAGAACACTTAAGGGTTGCACTGCAAACATTAAGACAAGAGAAGTTATATGCTACGATGAGCAAGTGCGAGTTTTGGCTCGATGAAGTGAAGTTCTTGGGTCATGTTGTATCCAGAGATGGAATCATAGTTGACCCTGAAAAGATTGCAGCTGTTTACGATTGACCGACTCCAAAGACTGTAGCGGAGATCAAAAGTTTCCTTGGGTTTGCTGGTTACTATCGAAGGTTTGTGGAGAACTTTGCTCGGATAGCAGAGCTATTAACGAAGTTAACACGGAAGGAGGTACCGCTTGCTTGGTCTGAGAAGTTTGCGCAAGCTTTTGAGGCGCTAAAGCAAAGGTTGACAACCGCTCATATTTTAACTGTGCCAGATAGTTTCGGAGGATTAGTTATTCATAGCGACGCATCTGGGAAAAGCTTGAGATGTGTTTTAATGCAGCATGGAAAAGTTGTAGCTTATGCATCGAGACGGTTGAAGACTCATGAAAAGAACTACCCGACTTATGACTTGGAGCAAGCAGCTGTTATCTTTGCGCTAAAGATTTAGAGATAATACTTATTAGATGAGAAGGTCGAGATATTTACCGATCATAAAAGCCTAAAATATGTGTTCACGCAGAAAGAGCTCAACATGAGGCAGCGTAGATGGTTCGAGCTGATAGCCGACTATGATCTTGATCTAAAGTACTATATGGAGAAAGTTAATGTAGTACCGGATGCTTTAACTCGGTTGCCAGCAATAAGGATGTTGACTTTGTAGAAAGAGATTATTGCGGATTTTTAGAGATTCGAGTTGGAACTCGTACTACCGGATTCTTCAAAACAGTTGATGCAATTACGAGTATAGTCATTATTGATTGATAGCATTAAGGCAGCGCAGTTGCACGATCCTAGATTGCAGAAATTTCGAGGACAAGTAGAGGCAGGTCTTCGAACGGATTTGTTGATTCATGAAGATGGTTCTTTGAGATATGGAAGTCGATTGTGTTTGCCTAAAGGAGAAGTTCATGAATAATTCATGAAGGAGGCTCATAGTTCTGCATATTCGGTGCTCCGGGAGGCATGAAAATGTATAGAGATCCGCGACAACACTTTTTGTGGGAAGGCATGAAAAGAGAGATCGCTCGATTCGTGTCGAGATGCTTGGTATGTCAGCAAGTGAAGGCTGAACATCAAAGGGTCGCCGGTTTGTTGTAACCACTTCCGATTCCCCAGTGGAAGTGGGAACATATAACCATAGATTTCGTGACAGCGTTACCATGGAGTCTAAAGGGCAATAACGCAGTATGGATGATCGTCGATCGACTGACCAAGGCAGCTCATTTTATACCATTTCGAGTTGGTCTGTCGACGAAGGCTTTAACAGAAAGATACATGCAGGAGATTGTGAAATTGTATGGAGTACCAGTGAGTATCGTTTCTGATCGTGACACCCAGTTCCTATCACATTTTTAGAGGAGTCTACAAGGAAGTTTGGGAACTCGCTTGAAGTTTAGTACGGCCTATTACCCTTAGACAGATGGACAGTCCGAGAGAACGATCCATACTCTTGAAGAAATGTTGAGAGCTTGCATGTTAGACTTCAAGGGTTCGTGGGAGGATCATTTACATTTAGTGGATTTTCATACAATAACAGTTTTCAGGAGATTATACAGATCGCTCCATTTGAAACATTGTATGGTCGTAAGTGTCGCTCGTCAGGATGTTGGAACGATATTGGAGAAAGAAAATTGTTGGGACCGGAACTGATTGTGTAAACTGTGGAGAAAGTTAACTTGATTCGTGATCATATGAAGGTGGCACAAGATCGACAGAAAAGTTGGGCGGATACTGGAAGAAAGCTATTGGAGTTTGCTTTTGGTGTTCATGTGTTCTTAAAGATATCACTGACTAGGGAAGTAATCCAGTTTGGTAGTCGAGGCAAGCTTAGTTCTCGATTCGTGGGGTCTTTCGATATTATTGACCGTATTAGAGAAGTGGCGTATCAATTAGCTTTACCACCATCCTTGGCGGTTATGCATAACGTGTTTCATATATCTCAACCTCGCAAGTATTTTCGAGATGAGACGCACGTCCGAGACAACTCGGAATTGACAGTTTGACTTATGAAGAGCAACCGATGGCTATTGTGGATAGACGAGAAAAGGTTCTAAAGAATATAGTGATCCATTTAGTTCTTGTTTCATGGGAAAATCGTTCGTATGGAGAATCTACATGGTAACGTGAAGAGGAAATTCGACAAAAGTTTCGACATCTGTTTCCTTCAATCCATATTTCCTTGTTCTTGTATTTTCCATGTTTCTGCGAATTTCGAAGACGAAATTCTTTTTGTAGTTGGGTATAATATAACATCCTAGTACGATCGTATGTTATTTAATGATATTAAATAGTGCATTTCGTTTTCTTATAATTATAATTATTTGGGTTATAATTGTGTTTGGATAGTATGTGTGATTATTATGTTTGTACTCGACCTGCTTGCGTGAAATCTGTTATGGTGATTAGTCAAAAATATTGCACATTTTATAGACATTTTCCCTACTACTATTAGTTACTAAAAGGTGTTAATTGTAAATAAAGAACATATGTGAGTTTATTTGTAAAAAGATTATTATCATATGTTTCTTCATTTATAATTAATATAATTAGGGAAAATATATGCATATAATATTTAAATAAAATATTCATATTAAAATATGCATATCATATCAAATATTCCTACCCAATATTCTTAAGATATTATATCATATAAATGGTTGGAATAATATCTCAAAAATAACAAATGCTACTAATAAGATGATTTGAGATATTGTGCATGTATTATAAAAAATTAGTTCAGGTCTGAACTATGAGTAGGAGATCCACATCAAATTGGATTACAAAACCGAATCTGCCAAAATATTAGAAGCAAATCGAAGAATCCAGCAACGGCAGATACTAAGAGCAATATTTTCAGAATCTTTGTATCAAGAGGATTTCCAAATATCGAGAGAAAAAACCAGAAAAAATCCCAAGTCAGAAACCCACAAAGGGGCGGCGGATCCGCGGTCTAGATGGGGTTTGGGCGGCGGTTCCGCTGTCGGTTATGGGCCGTAGGATCTGAGATTTTAAGGTCTTGATCGTAATTTCACCTACTCCAATATGACATCTAGGGTTTCTAATTTCAGAGACTATATAAAGGACCGAGAGCTGTCTATCAAAGCCATTCAATATTCCAAATTCAAAATTTCAATTCAAGAGAGAGATCTACGAGCAAAACTAGGGTTCTTGTAATCTACATTTTTAAGGAGAAATTTTGTAATGCAATAGTTGATAAATAAAGTATTTCTTTGTTTTAATTCTTTTCGCATTTACATTTCGCATTACTTTTCTGCATTACTTTCAGCATTACTTTTCTGCATTACATTCAGCATTACTTTTTGATTTTAAATTTGGTTTCATTCATCTTCCACCTCTCTTTTAAATCGCTAATAACCATGAGCGAGTAAATTCTTTCTTGCTAGGGTTTGTAGGATAGGGTAGAATAATGGATGAAAAATCCCTTAACTTCTTTTAACTTTTTAATTTTTATAAATTTTAGCAAAATAAATGTTAACCCTCTTATCGGGCGCGCTATCAATTAATGATAGTCACGACCACGATTTGAGATTCGTTAATACTTGTTTTGTTAAGGGCTTGAGATAAATAAAGATCAATGGAAGGACAAGGGGCAGTAGTGCGAAACCCTAATTCCCTCCAAGAATCCTAATCCACATTCATCGCTATCTCTCTAGTATTAAACAAATAAAAGATAACAAGAATTAATTTTTACTTCATCCATTAACTACTAAGTCCGATAAACCCTACAAGTCTTTTTATTATAAACTTTTCATCCCTTCTTAATAGAAACGACAACAATCCCTCCTCTCTTTTATCAACTCGTCTAAAGCAAGATAAGAAATTCACCGTTTCCCTACAGACGACCCGTACTCATCGCGGCTAGCTATTTACGAAACCATCTTAATTGCGGTTATTTACAACATACATATACACACTTTTTCGCACCAATCAAATGGCGCCGTTGCCGGGGAAACGACAGTAATTATTTTTCTTGTTATTCGAGTTGATTTCTTATAAAAGCCAGAAACAAAGAGAACCAAAACCGCATATTGTGTTTTTAACAATTCTTGTGCGAGTTTTGTAAGGACATCTGGAGTAATTGGAGCAAGTCAACAGAGATTCAGAGACATTCAATTTGGATCAGAGGAGCATTGGGGTGCTCTGAAGAAATTTGAAGAGAAGAACTTGTCAAGAGGCGGCGGAACCTCGGCCCAGAGGTGCATTTGGCGATGGAAGCGCGGCCGTATTGAGGAGTTGGGCCCCCAAACTTCTCTGGTATTCTCCTATCGTCTTCCTCTCTCCTCTAAAGCTCCAATAAACTGTTTTTACCTGCATGATTCTTTGCAAACAACGCCGCTAAAAAATCTTTTTGCGTATTTGGATTTCGGGTTGTTTTGCCTAATTAAAACGGACATTAAGGGGCAATAAACCCAAATTCAGATTAGGTGGGGATTTCATCACCCTTCCTAGGCCTCACAAATCACAAACGAGCATACTATCACCCTATATTAGTAAAAAAATATATAGACCAAGCCTATAAGGACATTCGCGCTTAATTAAGACAAAGGAGGGTCGTGGGTAATCTATTGCTTATCCGCATTTCTCTTGTGTTGTTTTAGACAAGTATGACTAAGGAAAGTGGTTACTTAATTAGGCCTGCTATTTCAGTGATTCGTATAGCGGATATCTCCCACTTACCTGGCACTTACTTGGCCGCAAGATTGATAAGGAGGTTGTAGAGGATTGATCTTACGTCTTGTCCTTTGGAAGTCTAGGAGCGGTCTAGTGACTTGATCTAGGTGACCCTAGCTCTAGGGAATGATTGTGCATTTTTGTGATTGGTTGAGTCAAGCCTTGTGTCCGTCACTCTTTTTTCAAAACAAGCCTTCTTAAAATCGTTCTCACACATATCACATGCTACCACGTGCGCTAAACCCGCTTAGTGCATGATCAGCTGGACACGGGATTATAGTGTCCGTCTAATCCACATTTTTGCTGTCGACTCCGAAGTCGATATTTCTTCATCTTCTATTTCTCCTCTGCCTACTACATCTCCCGAGATGAACGGATCTCCACCGGGTTTTAACAACACCACATTGCCGGCACCCGCAGGTGCGCAAATTCAAAATCCACTACGCATCACTCTACAAGACCGAACTACCCCGTACGCGGACCCCTTCTTACGTGTCCGTCTCTTCCACCAGCCAATGGGGATAATTTCGAAATTAAACCCCACTTCATCAACTTGTTGCCCAAATTTAACGGGCTTGAATCTGAAGATGCATACGTTTTTATAACCAAATTCGAAAACGTATGTGCAATGATGAGCACCACCCAAATTTCAGGGGATACTATGCGATTACGTCTTCTTCCTTTTACCTTGTGCGTTATTGCAGAGAAGTGGCTTTATAGCACCGCCTCACATTCTATGACTAAATGGGATGAATTCGTTAATGCATTCCTTATGAAATTTTATCCTAATCACAAGGCTGCCCGTATTCGGAGCGAGATTAACCAGTTTGCCCAACATCCCAACGAACCCTTTTGAAAATGTTTTGAACGGTTTAAAGATCTCCTTGTCCAATGCCCTCATCACGGAATCGAAATATGGCAACTTTACCAAATTATGTATGAGGGTATCAATCCAGCGACAAAACAAATGCTAGAAACCATTTGTCAATGTCATTTCATGTCAAAATGCGATGACGAAGCGTGGCAATTTCTGGAAGATCTCGCCGAATAAATATTTCAGTAGGAGAGCACTAGACCAACAACATCGCCTTCATCTAGGGCAGGTATCCATCAGCTCGACGCTTCCATCGCAATGAAAGCCGAAATAGCTGCAATACAAAAGAAACTCGAAGCTATGGAAGGCAAGTTCTCTTCAGCCTCCCTAAACCAAGTTACGCTCCCCAAAACCGTGTGTGATTGCTATTTTGACTCATCACATTTAACGGAAGAATGTCCTTTGAATTCTCCGTCTCAAGGTCAAGAACAAACTAATGCTTCTTTTCAACGACCTAGAAACGATCCTTATTCATCCACATATAATAAGGGATGGAGGAATCATCCTAATTTTTCTTGGAACCAAAACCAAACTCAAACTCAAAATCAGTTCCCAAGCCAAAATAACTATCAAAGGCTTCCCCTACAGTAACAACAACCACTACAACAAATTCAGCAACCCTTTCAACCGCAATCTTTCCAAAATTCGGCTAACAACTTTGCCCCTTATAATAATTCTTTCCAACCACAGACTAATATTCCAACGACCGGTATCGATAAAATCTCTGTACTCAAAAGAAGCTTAGAAACATTTATTAAACAATCCGCGCAAACGTCGGCTAATTTAACATCTTCTATCCAAACGCTAGTGCAACACACTGCTTCCCACGGTGAAAGCATAAAATCAATCGAAACACAAATTGCACAGTTAAATGCTGCGATGAGTGAGAGAGAGAAAGGAAAACTTCCATCTCAACCTCTACCAAATACCGGCCACTCACAAAGCGCAAACATCGTCCTTAACCAACAAAATCATAACGTGAGTGCCGTAACTACGTTGAGATCGGGAAGAGTGCTGAACAACCATATTGGTGAACAAGTTGATGATTTCGATGATACTCCGTCTATTACTTCTACTCCTACTTCATCTAATCCAATATCTTCTTCCAAGCCTATTCTCCGTTCTCCACTGGGCTTAAACCCTCAGTCCACTTTCTTGAATGAATTACCATCGAAGACTACCGCAAATACAATTTTGGGATCCATTCTATCCCCACAAACTTCTCCACAAGTGTTGGACCCAACCCCCGTTGATAAAGCTCTTTTTCCAAACCGGTTGAGGCCCAAAAAACCAAGTCCACAAATGGAGAAGATTGTGGAAATGTTTAAGCAAGTTAACATTAATATTCCTCTCTTAGATGCTATCCAACAAGTTCCATTCTATATGAAAATCCTAAAGGACTTGTGCACTAAGAAAAGGAAAACTCAAGTACCTAAAAAAGTTTTCTTAGCGAGCAATGTGATCGATTCTCTTACCTAACATTTGCCTAAGAAATATAAGGACCCCGGTTGTCCTACAATTTCTATAACTATCGGGGGTAAAAATATCAATCGCGCTCTACTCGATCTAGGTGCTAGTGTTAACTTGCTCTCGTATTCTGTTTATAAGCAATTAGGCATAGGAGAGTTGAAACCTACGCACTGCACTCTCCAGATGGCCGATCGATCTATTGCCCACCTTAGGGGTGAGCTAAAGGACGTATTGATCAAAGTCGGGGAATTTATATTCCCTGTGGACTTTATAGTTTTAGATACATAGCTTGTGGCGAACCCACAAAACCAAATTCCGGTGATTCTTGGTCGACCTTTTCTAGCAACTTCCAATGCAGTTATCAATTGTCGTAACGGTTCCATGAACCTGTCCTTTGGGAAGATGACAATTGAACTTAACATCTTTAGAGTAGGAAGTCAACCCTCCGAACCTTCTGCTCATATGATTGATATATGTTTCGTCAACGAGATAGCTTCCGACGGTGAATTTGAGGAATTTTTCTCCACGATAATGATCTCGACGCCACTAGTGCGTTATTGTTTGATCTAGCTATTTATTATACGAGTAGGGACCCTTCTGTCAACAAGTCCACCCCTGAGTCCGAATTCTTTGACTTGTCGCTTAAGTTAGCTGAGTTATCCGAGTCAGTCTCTTACGCTAGCTATGAACCTCTTATGGAGTCCGAGTATCATTCCCTTACCCTACCTTCTATCGTCTCTCTGCCGACGCTAGATCTAAAGCCGCTGCCGTCTCATCTTTAATATGCATGTTTAGGTGAAAATGAGTCTTTGCCCGTTATCATATCAGCTTCTTTAGCTTTAGAGAAAGAGAGAGAGCTCTTCTGTCTGTCTTGAGATCGAATCGGCAAGTTTTTGGTTGGACAATGGCGGACATCAAAGGGATTAGTCCCTTGATTGTTAAATATCATATACACTTGATGGATGAAGCCAAACCAGCCCGAGACCCACAAAGATGGTTAAATCTTGTCATGAAAGAGGTGGTGAAGAAAGAAATTGTCAAATGCCTAGATAATGGTATAATTTACCCAATATCTGATAGCCAATGGGTAAGTCCTATTCATGTGGTCTCTAAAAATTCTGGCATCACGGTCATAACCAATGAGGCTAATGAGTTAATTCAAATACGCACCCAAACCGGATGATGGGTATATATTGATTATAGAAAACTCAATGCCGCGACGAGAAAAGATCACTTCCCTCTACCCTTCATTGACCAGATGTTAGAACGATTAGCCGGGCACGAGTACTACTGATTCTTGGATGGATACTTCGGCTATAACCAGATTCCCATCACCAAAAAGGATCAAGATAAGCAACTTTACTTGTCATTTCAGTACTTTCGCTTATAGACGCATGCTCTTTGGTTTATGCAATGTTCCCGCTACATTTCAGCGGTGTATGATGGGGATATTCTCGGACATGGTCGAGAATTTTCTGGAGATATTTATGGACGATTTCTCCATATATGGGAACTCCTTTGAGGAATGCTTATGTCATCTTGACGTTGTTCTTACCCACTGTAAGGATAAGAATTTAACTTTGAATTCAGAAAATGTCATTTCATGGTTCAAGAAGATATTGTCTTAGGGCATATCATTTCACGAAAAAGCATTGAGGTAGACAAAACTAAAATAGATGTCATTTCCAACCTTCCTCCTCCTAAATGCGTCACGATCCTTTCTTGGTCATGCCGGGTTTTATAGATGATTCATTAAGGACTTTAGTAAGATTGCTAGATTCTTAACTCTTCTCTTGGCCAAGGATACAACATTTAACTTCGACTCGGATTGCGTGGCTGCTTTTGAATCGCTTAAACGTTCCCTCACTACAGCCCCCGTTCTATCATCTCCGGACTGGAATCGCCCTTTTGAGCTTATGTGTGATGCATCCGATTTTGCTATAGGTGCAGTCTTGAGATAGCACATCTATAAGATACCATATGTGATTTATTATGCGAGTAGGACCCTGAACGATACCCAAATGAATTATACAACCACTGAGAAAGAACCCTTGGCAGTTGTATTTGCATTAGAAAAATTCAGGCCCTACTTAATTGGCTCTTTGGTCGTAGTTTACACCGATCGTTCCATCTTAAGATATCTTATATCAAAGAAGGATGCTAAGTCTAGGTTAATACGTTGGATTCTTTTGTTACAAGAATTTGACCTTGTCATAAGAGACAAAAGTGGATGTGAAAACGTCGTAGCCGACCATCTTTCACGACTTTCTTCTTCGCCAACGTTGACCTTGCCAATAAACGATTCCTTTCCGGACGAACAACTCTTGAACATATCTTGCGAACCTTGGTTCGCTGATATTGTAAATTATTTAGCAACGGGACTTCTACCCAGCGAATGGTCAAATCAAGACAATCACAGATTTTTATATCAGGTGAAACACTTCTACTAGGACGAACCTTATTTGTTTAAGTATTGTCCCGGTCAGATCATTCGCCGATGTGTCCCTAATAATGAGTTCAAGAGTGTATTGTCTTTCTGCCATGATCAAGCATGTGGCGGTCACTTTGTTCCAAGGAAAATGGTGGAGAAAGCTTTGCAATGTGGCTTTTATTGGCCAACGTTATTTAAAAATGCATATGATTATTGCAAAACTTGTTCACGGTGTCAACACATGGGTCGGATTTTACCGAGAAACGAGATGCCGCTACAACCAATCTTGGTTGTGGAGATATTTGATGTATGGGGAATCGATTTCATGAGCCCGTTTCCCAACTCTTTTTGGAACTTATACATTTTATTAGCGGTTGATTATTTCTCTAAATGGGTGGTAGCAATACCGTGCCGTACTAATGACAACAAGGTTGTTGCTAAGTTCCTTAAAAAAATATCTTTTCGCTGTTCGGGCACCCTCGTGCTATAATTAGTGACAATGTGACGCATTTCTGTAATCGGTATTTCGAGCCTTTGATGCGAAAATATTCAATCAACCACAAGCTTTCTACACCCTATCATCCCCAAACGAGCGGGCAAGCTGAAGTCTCCAATAGACAGATCAAGCAAATTTTGAAGAAAACGGTTTCTAAGAACCGTAAAGATTAGTCCACTAAATTGAAGGATGCTCTTTGGGCATTTCGTACCGCTTATAAAACCAATCTTGGTATGTCTCCATACCGATTAGTGTTTGGGAAGGCTTGCCATCTTCCTGTCAAGATCGAACATAAAACAATGTGGGCTATTAAAGAACTTAATTTTGATTTTGATCATGCCGGCAGCTATCGGATGCTGCAATTGAATAAGCTAAGCGAACTTCGTGATGAAGCCTATGATAATGCGGTTATAGTAAAGAACCGAACAAAGGTATTCCACGACAAACATCTTTAGAGAAAAACATTCACACCGGGACAACAAATACTTCTTTACGATTCCGGTCTTCATCTTCATCCGGATAAGCTAAGATCTCGTTGGAAAGGACCTTTTGTGGTGCGGTATGTGTACCCGCACGGTGCAGTGGATGTAGAAAATGTTGAAAACGGTTCTATTTTTGAAGTAAATGGGCATAGATTAAAACCATACTTTTCTGCTGACCCGTCAAAGGAGCTCTTATTCTTGCAGGAGCCGTTTTATCATGACTAACTTTTCTCCGCCCACCTCCATGTTTCGGTAACATTGTTTCATCATCTAAGAATGGAGGTGTGTGTAAAAAAAATTTAATATCTGTGCGTGCCAAAGAACAAATTTGGGGGTGGTTTTTCATTTGACTATCTTTTGCCCCTATTATTCTCCAGCCAAGTCTACAGGCTTATGCGCTCAAAGAACAGTATCAGTGAGGACACTGTTGCAAACAGGTTTTGGGAAGATTTGTATTTACTGAAATATCATTTGGCAGAAAGTACTAAAAAAATAACAGTTTTTTTGAAAAAAAAATTCTGTTTGAAAATAAAAGTTAAAATGTAAAAAATACATATGAAAGAGAGGAAGAGATTTAAAAATGTAAGAAAATTAGACATTTTAAAACGAAACTAGCAGTACGTGGTCATTAGCTGTTGTCCCAAAGGTTAGTAAGATGAAGGAATTACTAGTCTGCGGATAGAAATAAGTCTGAAAAATAGTTTCTATTCTTGAGTCTAAACTTCTGAATGTTGACACCTTACTATACGCACTTGCACAGATCTTGAAACTTGGGATAATAGAGGATACCTTGAAATGCACTTGTCTAAAAGCCTTAGTATGAAGGAAAAAACGTAAATCAACAAAATATAAATGATATAAAATATACATGGTGAAGAAAAATGAACACTGGTTTTGTAATTATTCAAGGCAGCAAAAAAAATATAGCGAGGGGGCCATATCACCTAGTGTCTTAGACCAACTGGTTTGGGAGTCACTGCTAAGCCTTAGGTGTTGGAAGACTAGGATATTGCTAATTACGTCTTAATAAGTGAGCACATTCGATAATCGGTTAGTTAGTACCTCAAGAAGTATTATCGACTGCATGAAGAATGTGTGAGCAAATCTATCTAAAAACATTCACCGACTAAAAAGTACTAAGGAATATAGAAAAAGGTATGATAGTTTGAATTGAATTCTCTAAGTGTAGGGTTGTTTTTTACACACAAGTAGGGGTATATGATCGATATTTGGAAGAAAGGTGGGGAGAAAGACTAAAGACGATGTTTTATTAAAAGTGATGTGATTTCTGACATCTTTTCAAGACTATTAAGATAGGGCTCATGACAACTAAAAAGCTAGTGTAGTTTGAAATTTCAAATTCTTTCTTTTATATGTTCCTTATCTTTGCATGTAATTTTTATATTCTTTCTTTTATTTTGGGATTTTGTGGGTGTAATCCACTGAAAACCCTCAGGAGACAACACTCCTCCTATTAGGGACACTTACAGGTTTAAAGACTTGTTGCACGAGCTAAGTGCAACCGTGTTGCTTACAAAAGTGTGCTAGGTTTTTCATTTTCTTCTTAATAAATAGTTTGCTCGGGACAATCAAAGATAAGTTTGGGGGTATTTGATTAGTCAAAAATATTGCACATTTTTATGGACATTTTCTCTACTATTATTAGTTACTAAAATGTGTTAATTGTAAATAAAGAACATATATGGGTTTATTTGTAAAAATATTATTATCATATGTTTCTTCATTTATAATTAATATAATTAGGGAAAATATATGCATATAATATTTAAATAAAATATTCATATTAAAATATGTATATCATATCAAATATTCCGACCCAATATTCTTAAGATATTATATCATATAAATGGTTGGAATAATATCTCAAAAATAACAAATGCTACTAATAAGATGATTTGAGATATTGTGCAGGTATTATAAAAGATTAGCTTAGGTCTGAACTATGAGTAGGAGATCCACATAAAATCGGATTATAAAACCGAGTCTGTCAAATATTAGAAGCAAATCGAAGAATCTAGCAATAGCAGAGACTAAGAGCAATATTTTCAGAATCTTTGTATCAAGAAGATCTCCAAATATCGAGAGAAAAAGCCAGAAAAAATCCCATGTCAAAAACCCACAAAGGGGCGGTGGATCCGCGGTCAAGATGGGGTTTGGGCGGCGGTTGCGCGGTCGGATATGGGCCGTAGGATCTGAGATTTTAAGGTCTTGATCGTAATTTCACCTACTCCAATATGACATCTAGGGTTTCTAATTTCAGAGACTATATAAAGGACCAAGAGTTGTCTATTAAAGGCATTCAATATTCTAAATTCAAAATTTCAAATCAAGAGAGAGATCTACGAGCAAAACTAGGGTTCTTGTAATCTATCTTTTTAAGGTGAAATTTTGTAATGCAATAGTTGATCAATAAATGTAGTTATTTGTTTTAATTCTTTTCGCATTTACATTCCGCATTACTTTTCTGTATTACTTTCCACATTACCTTTCTGCATTACTTTTCTGCATTACATTCAGTATTACTTTTTGATTTTAAATATGGTTTCATTCATTTTCCACCTCTCTTAAATCGCTAATAACCATGAGCGAGTAAATTCTTACTTGCTAGGGTTTGTAGGATAGGGTAGAATAATGAATGAAAAATCTCTTAACTTCTTTTGACGTTTTAATTTTTATAAATTTTAGCAAAATAAATATTAACTCTCTTATCGGGCGCGCTATCAATTAATGATAGTCACGACCACGATTGGGATTCGTTAATACTTGTTTTGTTAAGAACTTGAGATAAATATAGATCAATGGTAGGATAAAGAGCAATAAAGGGAAACCCTAATTCCCTCCATGAACTCTAATCCACATTCATCACTATCTCACTAGTATTAAACAAATAAAAGATAAAAAGAATTAATTTTTACTTCATCCATTAACTACTAAGTTCTATAAACCCTACAAGCCTTTCTATTATAAACTTTTCATCCTTTCTTAATAGAAACGACAACAATCCCTCCTCTCTTTTATCAACTTGTCTAAAGCAAGATATGAAATTCACCGTTTCCCTGCGGACGACCCGTACTCATCGCGGCTAGCTATTTGCGACACTGTCTTAATTGCGGTTATTTACAACATACATATTCACACTAATCATATGGGTTGATATTTAGATAGAGTATATTTTTTATTGATATTTATCCATAAAATATGAATCTCAAATAATATATGTACAATATTTAAACTGGAATATATTTTTGTAGCCATACATTATGATTATACAAGTTGGTTATTAAAGATAATTAGTATCTAACAACTGTTTGCTAATGTACTATTATCTTATTTAAAGATTTTATGATATTTTATTGATATTTATCTAATGTTTGTAAATCTATTTACATCTTAAATAATGTGCATATAATATACTGTTTAGGATTTTTTTGTAGGAATGTGATTATGGTTTAGCATGTTGTGAAAGAATATGTATATAAATTAGTTGTTTGATAATCCCCTAAATATATCTTTGAGATTCTAATAACAGGTTGATGGGGTCTTACAATATCTTTTATAGTATTATATTTACCTAATATATATATATATATATATATATATATATATATATATATATATATATATATATAAGACTTTTATACAAAAACAAACCAAATAAAAGAAGAAGAAAGAATAATACACAAACCCATCTCTTTCTTTCTCATACTCTCTCTCGTCTTCAGCCGAGACTACTTTGCCACCCTCACCATCGTTTTCCTTCACCTGAGCACTCGACGTAACCCAACTCCGGCCATCTCCACCGCCTCCATAGCTTCCACCGCCTTCTCCTTCTTTCTCCATCTCGAGCACCCCATCATCGTCGAGAAAGCCCAGTACACCGAGCCGCCATTGCCATCTCCTTCACGTCACCGGCACAACCATCTCCTTCCCTCGACCTAACCACCAGCCGATACCCCATCACCAATCACCACCACTGCTGTAGACCTCGCCGATCTCTCTCGACTCCTTTAACCGAAACACATCTCCACACCCAACTCAAAACCTAGCCGAGCAGAGTTCGTTTGACGAGATCAAGTCTTGATCTTGCTCCGTTCGTGTTCATGCCTGCATTAATCGAGTCTGAGGCAAGTTTCTAATTTGCTACATGTTATAGTTACACAATATACATATATATTGCCGTAATATTATTATTCTGTTATTTTATACTATTATATATATATATTTACAATTCGTACGTCTTTAACATTAATAAGTTTTATAATTTTAGTTTATAATGTTTTACGAAAATATATCTAAATAATCATACCTAATGACAAAACTATTCTAATACGGTCACATTGATAAATTGAACTTATAGGAATTGATATGATCATTTTCTTTACATCATATATCTCACCTAGATAACGGTTACAACTATAGTCATCATCACTTATTTAATCGATGTTATTACGAGATAAACGCTTTACTTGATTTAGCACACTATCTCTGACATGCTTGTAACCCGCCATCTTGTGACTGTTTTTGCTATCATGCTAGTACCTATTTGCATGTAGTACTTACTGATGCCAACACTCCTGACTTGTTGTCCTGATGGACGTAACATGTTGTCTTGATAGACATAACATGTACTTGATTGTTCCTATGTTGACATTATCTTGATACTAAATTAGAAAATGAAATCTAGGGAAATGAGGAAATCAAAAGTGTAACTGAAGTGTAACTCAAAAAGATATTACATGTTTCCGTGGTCCCGGTGGGTTTAATTCAATCAGGAAATGTACGGGTTGAACTTGACTAGCGGACTATGGGTTGTTTGGCATTCGTCAAGGTCATAGCACGTTAGGGGTAAAATATTATCGGGAATTTAAAGTGTTGAAATTTGCAATGAGATTGCATACTTCCTATGAGATTGTTGGATCCCGATACCCACTGCGAGTAAGAGTTACTCCTGGGAGAGTTTTACACATTACAATTAGCCGATCAAGTAGGTGTCTAGAAAGGTGTTAACGGGGTTACGCCCATGGGAAAATGAGGTTTATTTTAATTAGGTCCGTGCGAAAGCAAGGGGAACCTCCCTCAAAGTACCGACACTGGCCTGGTCGAAAGATTAGCGAACTTGTAGGGTGAAATTAATCCCGGCTAGTCTTTCCTTTTAGGGTTTGAAAGAAGATTTGACTAAAACAGTGGGAGCCATCCTGATTAGATAAAATAATAACCAATCTAATCTTGCAAGAGCATACGCTGAGTATTTTCTTCTCTCTCTCTCCAGGTAGCGACCATGTCATGCCTTAATCAAGATAATAATACGGATGTATTGACCGAACCCGCTTGTTATACTGAGCTGGGGAACGTTGGTCCCGCTCCAACTTATAATTGTTATAAGACCGAGCAGGAAATAGGGGATTACCAGGATTCCTGTACCGCCCAAACGAAGAAAGTGCATGATGATGCATCTTCTTTGGGTGTGTTCATTACAGAGAACTGTTTCTCAGTTTCCTTTACGTCCTGAGTATGAGATACTGGATCAGGATCCCACAAATGTAATCTGTTACATGGGCTACAGATAGGTAGAGAACTGAGAACGGGTGATAAGTTTTAAGAGTTGGAAACGGTGCAAGTGTTGCAGCCAAGTATGTTGGCAGTTATCACCCTGTATTACCAAATACATTGATTCCGAACGAATGTTATTAGATACCGAACCTGATATACAATATCATATCAGTCTTTTTATTTAGTAAAGAAGGATATAATTTTGTATTGATGGATAATGTTTTGAACATTTCCTATATCAAGAGTTGATATGTTCAGGCACGTTATGTAAAAGCATATACGTTCTAAATCAAACCACAGTTCTTAACGTACAGAACACACACAAGAGGAAGAGTTCAGAAATGAACGAATCCTTCTTGAGGTATTGTAGACTAGGTCATATCAATGCGACCCGACTAGCTATGTTACATTTAGATGCATTTTTAAATCAGTTTGAACTTACATCTTGTGAAACTTGTCAGTCATGTCACAAAAATAAGATGACCATAGCTCTGTTTATTGGAAACAGAGAAAGAGTTAGTGAACTCTTGGGATTGATACATGCTGATGTATGTAAGGTCCCCTGTTTACACATGCCAGGACCGGTTCTTTGTACTTCATTACATTCACTGATAATCTCTCAAGATTCAGACATATGTTCCTGTTGAAACACAAATCTGAACCTTTTGAGAAATTCAAAGAATATAAGTCAGAAGTAGAGAACCGCAATGGGTATAAGTATTATGTCCTTTGATGTGATCAGGAAGGAGAATACTTGAGCACGGAGATCCTGGACTATTCTAAAGGAGAATGAAATTCTCTCTCAGCATTACTTCTCCGTATACACCACAGCACGTCGGTGTATCGGGGCGGAGCAACCGCACCCTATGTGATATGGTGTGCTCTATGATGAGTACTACTGAGTTGCCTATTTCCTTTTGGGGGGTTATGCACTTGTGAAGTTGCATACCTATTGAATAGGGTTCCAATCAAATCAGGTGCCTACCACTCCATATGTGATATGGTATGGGAAGAGCCCATCTCTTAAGGATGTTAAGATTTGGAGTTGTCCGGTCTATGTCTAAAAGCAAAATCCGGACAAGCTCGAGGCAAGGTCAGTTCTGTGGAAGTTTGTTGGATATCCCAAGCATTCGCAAGGGAATATCTTCTATCGCACTGAGGAGCAAAAGGTGTTTTATTGTTAGTTATATGTATGCCCTAGAGGCCATTACTGTATATTGGATGTATATTGTAGTGGATGCTGGGACATATATAGGACTTTCTTGCTCGACATGATAGTACGCTATCTAGTTGCTCTTTATCTTAACATGTATACTTTCTGTCTCTCTGTTACATGTTGATAAAGCCCTTAGGATGAGTACTCGACTTCCAGGACTATGATGTAGATCATACTAGTGGGGCCTGGGTAGTCCATGAGTACATCCTTCAATGATCCTAGTCGTGGGAATATCGAGACGGGGCATCGATACTCCAGAGTAGACTAGCGCATATCTTCTCGACCCATGTGATGGGCGATGGATGATCCCATATCCATTGGTGTTTGACATCAGAGATAGTATGCGGGTGCTCGGTGGAGACTGGGTACACTGAACGGACTCGCCGAGAACTCCCAGATGGTATTATACCTCACGTCAGATGGCAGTTCTCTGGTGACATTGGTACAGCTTAGTCTGTTGACCTGAGATCGTCATAGAGTCTTGTGTGTCTCCCACTGTGCTTTGATTTCCACCCTACCACGGCTCTACTGAGTCGTGCAAACAGGTGGTTTTTGGGTACAGTCCCGATTCACATTGAGGCAATGAGCGATAGGAGGGGATTCGTCTCTCCCGGTATTGGGGGTTGATGTTGCGCTATGCTCGACTGGCCATAACTGGAAATCCCTGGCCAGGGTTGCAGTGATATACTGGTAAGAGTTATAAGTAGTTTCACGATTGTTATGGACCTCACGTCGAAATGACTTATCAAGCTATTGGGGTCTGACGTTTACCACCCCTAGGCGAGATATGCGACATATCAGACGAACAGACCGGACTGTACGGTAAGTGTTACTGGTTGGATTCACAGGAGTGTGAGCGGGCTTGCTTGTCGATCTTCTGATCGCTCAATACCCGGGTGGCCGTTACGTTTAGCAGACCGCTTGCGGCTTGTGGGTGTTTGATATGATCATCACCTGCTGCCGGCGTATTGACGAGTCTTTAGAGTCCTACACAGAGGTTTCCTGGCTCAAGCAAAACGAAATAGGAGCACATATGAGATATGTGCGGGACCGAGAATAATGCGTGTATGTGATACCGTATTCTATTCTCGCGATGAATGTATCGATTGGTTGTATGCGATATAACCTAGTTATCGAATCGAGGATTGATTCGATAAGTCGATACATTGGATATTAGTCGGTCATATGCGATATGACCAGATCGTTAAATCAAGTGTTGATTTAATGATTTAATGTATAATTATATATTTGATATATTACTTTGCATTAACTAGTATTGGTTCACTCAAGATTGATTTTCTCACTTGAAATGCACAAGTTGTATATGTGATATATTTTTGTGCACTTGTTTGTATCATGTTTGATGATACATGCAAACTTGGGTTTGTGTTTACTTTAAACCATGTTTAAGTGAATGGTTAGAGTTTTATTATCTTCTCTTGATTATTTATTTTATTTATTTATTCTTTATAGCAAGAAAAGAAATGGTTGCTTCTTTTGGATTTACTTTGAAGCTTCATGAAGCTTTGAAAAGTTCAACCATTTTTGTTTCTTTTGCTTAACCTAACCATTCACCTAACCCTAGTTTATTCTCTACACTTAACCATGGTTGCATTATGATAACCATCACTTGTTTTTCTATTATTGATAATTCCTTTTTCATTCTTCTTCTTCATCTTCTTCATGAAGAGAAAAATAAAAACCTTTGCTTGAAATTTCTAAGTGATGATTCCAAGTGAGAAATCCAAATCAAAAGTGAACCCACTTCTTATTTCTTCATCCTCCACCACTTGCCATGTAGTATAGGGTGTTTTCTTCACAAGTTTCATGACTTGGTGAAGGTGGAGCTTAATCTTGAGTTGCCTCGACGTAGATCATCTTCGGCATCGAAGTCGACGACCTAGCCTGATCATTTCTCCGACGAAACCATCGCCAGAGTCCGGGATCCGATGATCGCAGTGGAGGGACGTCAACACGGAGCTATGGAGGTGGAGGACCGGATCTACAAAGGTTGTATTTTCCGTTCACTCTTAGTTAAGTTGTTAACTTATATTGTTTCGCCTATACCTCTAGTTACGATCTTGCTTAGGGTTACTTGGCACAAGAAATTTTTGAATTGGCCATGTTTGATCTGTTGTGGAACATCATGGGTGTGCCTAGGAACCCTACAGTGGTATCAGAGCCTAGCTAGAGCCTTAGGCGATGTGTAGACGAAGTTAGAAACCCGATCGAATCTGAAACCCTAATTCAAAACCATTCTCTGTACATTTTTTGAAATCGGGGATTTTTGTGAATTAAAAATATGCAGAAAAATCAGCAGGGTTTTCTAGGAGTTACTGTGAAAAACGAGATCCCAATTCAATCAAACCGCCGCGGAACCGCGGCACGAGCATGGCTCGTGCGGCGGTTCCGCGGCCGTACGGCAGCATCCTTCATTGAATTTTGCACAGTAATTCCTATATTGTAGTGCTGGTATTTCTGGGAATTTTTAATATTTACTCAAGAGTTGAGTTTTCTGGGTTGTATTGGGGACTCGGAGTTTCGATCGGGAAATTTAATTTCGTCTGGGTTTTTCCGGATAATTTTAGAAAATGTTGAATAGTTCGACCGGATATGAATACCCAATTTTTCCCCTGTCGGGAAATTTCCAAATGTTGGATTTTTCCGTGGTTTAAGAACGTTCTAAGTAGTGCAAGTAACGCGATGGACCCTCTAGAAGACAACAAACCTTAACTCGATTATGTGACCGTTTTGAACTGCCCTTTGAACCTTAGAGTTTGGGGCAGTACGGCGTGCCACATGTGAGGCGTTGGCTTGACCCTTCTATGGCTGGACTGTTGGTACTGTAGCATGAAGTGAATGTTTTTAAACTTGTTTCAAGTGTTGAGCTGTTTCGGGAAAACTTGGGTGTTTGAATGTTCGATCGGAAAGTTTAACATTTTCTATTTATCCGGAATGTGATACAATATTTGGAATCCACAAAGAGTTATGAGATAACTGATTTGAATGTTATAAACATAGCACTTTAGTCTCACTTGATCGGTTGCCACGGAATTTTGATGTGATCAAAAGTCCGTCGCAATCACGTAGCGTACGCGGATACTCGCCGGGTAAACTTAATAGACGGCCTCACCCCATAGTCCCGACCAAGTGACTGTAGGAGAACCCCGTCGCCGAAAGCATCCGTTCGGGTGCTCGCGTCAGCGGTGTTCCGCCTTGGTGCACTTCGTCGACGGCGTCGGGGGTGCGGCCGCCTACTAAAGTTTGCGACGAGCATTCGATCAGAATGCCGGGAATCTTGTTGAATTGCCCGACTTGATATTGAAATGTGTTTTCGATAATGAGACTAAAATGCGGGGTTTATAATTGTTAGGCATGTGATGTCTAAGGAATTCAGATGGTTAGGCATGCGATGTCTAAGGAGGTTACGGATTCCAACTGTTGTAGTTTTACACTTTCTTTTCTGTGACCGTAAGTGTAATATGTGATATCGCCGGTTTCTGTCACGACCCGAAAGTACGGAACGTGACTGGCACTTAGATTACGAGACGTCTAAAGGCGTACCGTAACCTAAGTGAGCCAAAGCCCAGAAATCTAACCCAAAATCAAAAGAGAGTGAAGGAAAACCTTAAATGAAAACGGTTTTGAAATCAATTAAGTTGCATAGAATCCAAAAAAAAAACATCAAAAATTCCCGAAAATTTCGGCAGAGTCTCCCCTGTATTTTCTATCCCCCAAAATGGGTACAACAAGATAATAAACCTGTGATTATAAAAATGGCATCCCCAAGCGGGAGCTAGCTCTTCGCCCAAGGCGGATCACAACCACATGCAATATAATAGTAATATCAAGGAAAAGAGCATAAAAGAGATGCAAATACCAGAAAACACACGTCGGCTCAAGTGAGCTCGACCCAAAAGAAACCACAAATATACAAATCTCTCAGTCTCATCACTAGGTCGCATATACAATAAAAGTGGTAGATGGAGAATACTAGATACAATGATAAAGCAAAAAGGAATAAAGTATACTCGCAACCCACCTACGGGCGATGTCGCGAGTCTGAGCAAAAGAAACTGATGACAAGATAGCCCGCCGCTACGAGACTGACGGGTCCGACCTGCAAGACACTGTGGCACAACGGGGGTGAGTTGCCAGCTCGTGAGTAAATATAACATCTAATAAGGCAATCGTAAGAATGCACGCAATGCACCACAACATGTATGTCCATATGTGATATAATAACTCTAGTATGCATGCACAGGTATGCAATATCTTTTCTAACTCTTTAAGTGTTTAGAATGTTAAAGTTACTGCATTCTTAACTTTTAGAAAATGAATGTCTGTATAATAGCTAAATATCATCAAGAAATCATCTGGAAACCCGTGTCAAGCATCGACACCAAATAGGAATCATATCTGTCTCAATATCGGGCTCCGTCAGTCCGGATCGGCCCATATCATAAATCTCACGACAACGGTCGGTATCCTCCGGATATCCGCCGCGCCAGACATCACCGGTAGGTAGTCTTCCCCTGCCAGGCTCATCGTCTACATCTCGATCTTCTTGCCCCGGGGCACCATACCGGGCCCACCATGTACCCGAGACGGTTCATCCACTCCTCGAATCGGGTCTCGAAATCCAACAGAAAACATGAAAACTCATGGTGGACGACACATACATCACAAGAAAACCGCAACTTTGTTTTGAAAATGATAAATATAAGGTTTTGTTAAATTCTTGCGGTTTTCCCCAAAAATCCAGAAATCGCAGCAATACTGAAATCCTCAAGAAAATCATAATGTCCACATGTTATATATGATAAATGTCTATGATATCAATGCATACGATGTGAATTTTGCTAGAAATCTATATAAATATGATGATGATGCGAGGTATACGTATGCTATGCAATTTCATATATCAAGTATGAATGCAAGTGGCGATATTATGATAAACAGGTTCTATAGTGCACGTGGCATGGCAATTACCAAAGACGTGCGTGTCACATGAATAGTGCGCGTGCAACAGATGCCAATGGTAATGGTGTTCGTGTCCTACAAAGTGATATCGCATAAGTATGGATGAATGTCCATGCAATCTAATATACTGTTCGCTATAAGGGTATGCAATGTCAATGAAGGGGTAAGCTAGCTAACAATATAAATCTTGCATAAAGTAGGGTAATCCTAACTAGGGGTGCGCCTCGAGCCATTCAGACGATTCCCCCATAGATGAATACATCTACTCACCTGAAATCTCCGCTAATCTGATCCGGCCACCGCCTTGCCTTTTCGCGCCGTGTCTGATGTTTCCCCGATCGATCCTATATTTGCACAATATCAAGCATAAGATTACAAAACCTAACACAATGCTAGTCACAACATACAATTATCCACGCCCTCGCATTAAACATAGCATGCACTCGGTGCGCGGAAAAACGCACGAAAATCGCTAACCTTTAACTAGAATTGTCATTTCGGGAAAATCGACTAAACTACAACCCGACTAGACGAAACCCCGCGTTCGCGCACTCTAATAGTCCTATACGAAGCTAATTATATTGCTAACATAACGCATTTTGATCGCATTCTAATTTTCGTAAAAATCTAGCAAGCAATTTCAATACCGATTCGATGCAAACATCGAAATTTAACGATATCGCGATCAGAATCCAACTATAACATCCAATTTAAACTACTAGATGGACACAACACAATTTTAACCCAATTATCATACTTCAAACCCAATCTAGAACTTCATCCCTTTCTTGAAATTTCATAAACAATAATTTATAACTAAAATTAAACTTTCTAATCTAGCATAATTAAACTACAATTAAACAACTAGATTAGAATTTTACCTTACAAGTGTTGATTCTCTTGCACTAAACCTCTAAAGTGGCCTCTTTTCTCCTTACTTTAAACCAATTTGGGGTTGAGAAGGGATGGCTTAAGGTTTTGGGTTGAATTAGAGAAGGATTTAGTGAATTTCGGTGGATTTTTTGTGGATTTTTCAAGAGTTTTAAGCTAAAAAAAAATGGGGAAAATGGGGGAAAAACCTGAAGCATTTCGGCCAGCAGGTGAGGGAGGGAGTTGTGGGGAAATTTTGAGAAGTTTCTAGGTCAATAAATATCATATGTTATCATTTAATGCTTTCATGTCAACCTTTTTACAAAAAAAACCCATTTTTACTTCATTTTTTTTCACAAATTTTCCCACCCTAAAACCAAAAGTTTGCAAGACATGATATAATTTTATTAACACCATATTTTAGCTTATAAAGACTCCTAATTATGAAATTTACCTAATTAAATTTGTATTTATCACTAATTTAATGTATTTAAAAAGGCTTAAAATAATAAAAAAATAATTAATTACGATTTTTTTTTATTTAACTAGATAATTATAAGTGACATTTTAGTGACAAAATTATGGTAATATCTTATCTAAATTTTGTATAATTAGGTCTACAATGAAAAATACCTATTTTGACTTTTTACGGAAAAAGCCGAAAAATTAGCCAATTACCGAAAAACTGCCTAAACGATTTTCGAAGGGTTACAATCTTCCCCCCTTAAAGAAATTCGGTCCCTGAATTTAAAATTTAACTACGCGTACCTTCAAAAAGATGGGGATATCTCTTCCTCATCTCGACCTCGGTCTCCCAGGTGACCTCCTCGCTGTTCGGGCCACGCCAAAGGACCTTGACGGACGGTATAACCTTCGACCTCAATTTTTTTCACCTGCCGATCCAGAATGACCACCGGCTGCTCGGTGAAAGAAAGATCACGCTCTAGCTGGATCGTCTGGTGCTGAATCGCCTGGGAAGAAAAATGAAGGTACTTGCGGAGCATCGAGACATGGAATACGGGGTGAACATCGGGGAAGCTGGGCGGAAGAGCTAACCGATAAGCGACTGGACCAACACGCTCTAGGATCTCGAAAGGCCCAACATATCTAGGACTCAGCTTTCCTTTCCGCCCAAATCTCATCACACCTTTCATCGGAGAGACCTTCAGGAAAACATGATCGCCAACAGCGAACTCGAGTCGGCGACGGCGCCTGTCAGCATATGATTTCTGCCTGCTCTGTGCCGCTCTCATCCTGTCCCGAATCAGCTGTATTTTCTCGGTCGTCTCCTGGACGATCTGAGGCCCCAAAATACTGCTCTCCCTGAGCTCTGTCCAACATACAGGCGATCGACATCTCCTCCCATATAAAGCCTCGAAAGGTGCCATCTGTATCGTCTCCTGGAAGCTATTATTGTAGGAAAACTCGATCAAAGGCAAATGACGATCCCAGCTACCACCGAAATCCAAAACACAAGCTCTGAGCATGTCCTCAAGAGTCTGAATAGTACGCTCCGACTGACCGTCAGTCTGCGGATGAAAGGCTGTGCTAAAACTCAAACGGGTGCCCAAAGCTTCCTGGAGTTTCTGCCACAATCGGTTGGTAAACTGGGTGCCACGGTCGGACACGATGCAAGTCGGAACACCATGCAGTCGCACTATCTCATCAATATAAACCTGGGCGTACTGAGAAAATCCAAAAGTGGTCTTTACTGGCAGAAAGTGAGCTGCTTTCGTCAGTCGATCCACAATCACCCAAATAGAGTCATACCCTCGACTGGTCCTGGGTAGACCCACAACGAAGTCCATGGAGACCTGCTCCCACTTCCACTCAGGGATGGGCAAAGGCTGTAACTCGCCGGCTGGCCTCTGATGCTCAGCCTTGACTTGCTGACAAGTCAGGCATCTCGACACAAAGTCTGTAATATCCTTCTTCATCCCGTCCCACCAGTAAACCTCTCTCAAATCACGGTACATCTTGGTGGAACCTGGATGCACACTGTATACTGATCTATGTGCCTCCTCGAGAATACCATGCCTCAGTCCCTCTGAATCTGGCACACACAGTCGAGTCCCAAATCGAAGTATCCCCTGATCATCAATCACGAACTCAGAAACTCTGCCCTGCCGAATCTGCTCAATAATCTCTAAGATACGGGCATCGCCGGACTGTGCCTCACAGATACGGTCAAGTAACTGTGGGCGTGCTCTGAAATGGGCCAGATGTCCCCCTGTAGGAGTAAACTCGAACTGCACTCTGCTGTCACATAACACTTGCCAATCCGCCGACGACTGCATCTGTACTGCGCTCAAACAAGATAAGCTACCTCCGGGCCTCCTACTCAAAGCATCTGCCACCACATTCGCCTTGCCCGGATGGTATAGAATCTCGCAGTCATAATCCTTCACCAGCTCCATCCAACGGCGCTGTCTCAGGTTCAGATCTCGCTGCTGGAAAATATACTTCAAACTCTTGTGGTCAGTGAATATCTGGCACGACTCACCGTATAGGTAATGTCTCCAGATCTTAAGTGCAAATACCACTGCAGCCATCTCTAAATCATGGGTGGGGTAGTTCTGCTCGTGTTTCCTCAGCTGCCGAGAAGCATACGCGATAACTCTGTCGTGCTGCATCAACACACATCCTAGCCCCACTCTAGAAGCATCACAATATACCACGAACCCCCTGATCCTGAAGGCAATGCTAACACTGGTGTAGTAGTCAGACGAGTCTTCAACTGCTGGAAACTATCCTCACATGCCTGGGTCCAATCAAAAGGAACGGGTCAACCCGGTCAAAGGTGCAGCAATGCGGGAGAAATCCTGGACGAAACGTCGATAATAGTCGGCCAGACCTAGAAAGCTGCGAACCTCTGTAACTGATACTGGTCTAGGCCAACGCTGAACTGCATCGATCTTCTTCGGGTCCACGCAAATACCGTCTCTCGTCACCACATGACCTAAGAAGTCGACACTGTCTAACCAGAATGCGCACTTGGAAAATTTGGCGAACAGCTGATGCTCCCTCAAAGTCTGCAATGTGATACGTAAGTGCTGCTCATGCTCCTCCCGGCTCCGAGAATAAACCAAGATGTCGTCAATGAACACAATGATGAACTGATCGAGATACGGCCTGAATACGCGGTTCATCAAATCCATAAATGCTGCTGGGGCATTGGTGAGCCCGAACGACATCACCAAGAACTCATAATGACCATATCGAGTACGGAAGGCGGTCTTCGGAATATCCTCCTTCCGAACTCGCAACTGGTGATAACCTGACCGTAAATCAACCTTCGAGAAGAACCCTGCACCCTGGAGCTGATCAAATAAGTCATCAATGCGGGGTAGGGGATACCTGTTCCGCACAGTAACCCGGTTCAGCTGACGATAATCAATGCATAAGCGCATACTTCCGTCCTTCTTCTTAACAAACAAGACGGGAGCGCCCCAAGGTGACACACTCGGTCGGATAAGCCCTTTGTCCAGCAAGTCCTGTAACTGATCCTTTAGCTCTCTCAGCTCCGCCGGGGCCATCCGATAAGGAGGTATAGAAATAGGCCCCGTGCCGGGGATCAAGTCAATACAGAACTCAATCTCGCGCTCTGGTGGCAGACCAGGCAGCTCGTCAGGGAATACATCAGGAAACTCTCTCACAACAGGGACCTGGTTCAACGGAACCTCTGTGGAGCTAGTATCACAAACATAGGCTAAGAATCCCTGACACCCTTTCCTTAAGAGCTGACCAGCGCGAAGAGAAGAAATCAAGCTGGGAAGGGTAGCGCTACGATCTCCCTGAATAATAAGAACCGGCTCACCAGGAAAACTGAATCTGACTGCCTTTTCACGGCAGTCCACAGATGCATAACAGGTGGCTAGCCAGTCCATACCAAGAAGAACGTCAAAGTCTAGCATATCGAGGAGAATCAAATCTACTGAAGAATCTCTCTCCCCGATACGAACGGAACAAGATCGGTATACAAAACGGGCAACAAAAGACTCGCCTACCGGGGTAATAACGACAAGCGGCTGATCTAACGGACAAGACTCTCGGCCCAACCTCGGTGCAAAATACGTGGAAACATAGGAATGTGTGGAGCCTGGATCAAATAATACCCGTGCATTAAAAGAACATACTGGCAGAGTACCTGTCACGACGGCATTGGATGCCTGTGCATCCTGAGGAGTCAACGCGAACACTCGGGCCTGTCCACCACTAATAGCTGGCTGTCCTCTGCCTCTACCTCGGCCTCTGCCTCTGCCTCTGTCGCCTCGTCCTCTCTGAACCGGACCGCCACGCCCACGGCCTCTAGAAGCATCTGGCTGGCGTGAAGCATCATCAGAAGGAGGAAGTAAAGCTCTCTGCGAAGGTGGTGAAGGTGGTAAAGTCACATGCGGGACTGTCGCCGCGCCTGGACGTCCCATGGTACAGTCTCTGACACGGTGATACTGACTCCCACACCGAAAACATCCTGGAGACGACTGCTGGGTCTGTGGATATGAACCAAATAACTGACCTCGTCTCAATCCTCTGCCTCCGCCATCTCCCGGAAATAATCTATCACGATGTCTGCCCATCTGCCGCTGAGCTGGCGTATCAGTACGGATCCTCTTCGGCCCAGAAGCGACCGGAGTCTCAGAAATACGCTCCTCCAAAAGTAAGGCTGCGTCCATCGCGGCTGCGTATGTATCAAAGTGCTGGGTGCCGATGGCAAGGAATAGCTGTGTATCAAGCCCTCGTACAAACCTCTTTATCCTCTTCTCTTCTGTGTCGACTAGGTACGGTGCATATCGAGACAACTGGGTAAACTGTATATCATACTCCGACACTGTCATCCCAGGAGTCTTGCGCAAAGACTCAAAACTACGGGCTCGAGCATCTCGAACACTTTCCGGAAGAAAACGGGCAAGAAATGCAGCTGTAAACTCATCCCAGGTCATAGAAGGCAGACCTGCAGCTCGGCCTCTCTCTACTGAATCGTACCATGTCTGGGCAAGACCCTCCAGACGAAAACTCGCAAACTCCACCAATCTATCCTCAGAACACCTCAACGAACGGCCAATCCGTGCCATCCTATCGAGAAATGTCTGTGGGTCCTCTGTCGCATCTGTACCGGTAAAAGATGGAGGTCTCAATCTCATAAACTCCTGTAGTGAAACAGGGATAGTCTCCGTAGTAGCAGCAGGAGTGACCATCTGTGCAGCAGGTACAATCGTGGTCTGTGCGGTGGAAGGAATGTCCTC
Source organism: Agapanthus africanus (assembly GCA_030015575.1). NCBI lineage: Eukaryota > Viridiplantae > Streptophyta > Magnoliopsida > Asparagales > Amaryllidaceae > Agapanthus > Agapanthus africanus. Next base: position 792,951,054 of record JASDDO010000024.1, on the reverse strand, counting down.
GGATCTCTGAGCCCGACTGGACTCAACTAAAGATCCCATCATCTGTCGCAACTCTAGCATGCCGGCCTCTAATCTGGCAATACGGTCTGGATAAGGCGGATCAGTAGGACCCTGAGGGGTAGGAGTATCCTCCCGCTCGATCCTCGCCTCAGACAGGCCCGCCCGAATCTCATCCCTAGCGGCAGCCCGCTGAGCTCTCGTAGTCTTTGGCGGCATCGAAGCTGGAATAAGAAATAGAACTGATAAGGACATTGCAATTGAATCAAGGAATGCAAGGAATCAAGAAAGGAAATACAAGCAATTATGTCCTAAGGTTACTTAGGCGGAGTACCGTATCGTAAGTATGCCGCGGATCATACCCACGCTACGCCACTCTGCTTAAGTCACCTACTCCATCTACCAAGGTCGTCCTACACTCAGAAAGGTAAAACCTACGCTCTGATACCAACTTTGTCACGACCCGAAAGTACGGAACGTGACTGGCACTTAGATTACGAGACGTCTAAAGGCGTACCGTAACCTAAGTGAGCCAAAGCCCAGAAATCTAACCCAAAATCAAAAGAGAGTGAAGGAAAACCTTAAATGAAAACGGTTTTGAAATCAATTAAGTTGCATAGAATCCAAAAAAAAAACATCAAAAATTCCCGAAAATTTCGGCAGAGTCTCCCCTGTATTTTCTATCCCCCAAAATGGGTACAACAAGATAATAAACCTGTGATTATAAAAATGGCATCCCCAAGCGAGAGCTAGCTCTTCGCCCAAGGCGGATCACAACCACATGCAATATAATAGTAATATCAAGGAAAAGAGCATAAAAGAGATGCAAATACCAGAAAACACACGTCGGCTCAAGTGAGCTCGACCCAAAAGAAACCACAAACATACAAATCTCTCAGTCTCATCACTAGGTCGCATATACAATACAAGTGGTAGATGGAGAATACTAGATACAATGATAAAGCAAAAAGGAATAAAGTATACTCGCAACCCACCTACGGGCGATGTCGCGAGTCTGAGCAAAAGAAACTGATGACAAGATAGCCCGCCGCTACGAGACTGACGGGTCCGACCTGCAAGACACTGTGGCACAACGGGGGTGAGTTGCCAGCTCGTGAGTAAATATAACATCTAATAAGGCAATCGTAAGAATGCACGCAATGCACCACAACATGTATGTCCATATGTGATATAATAACTCTAGTATGCATGCACAGGTATGCAATATCTTTTCTAACTCTTTAAGTGTTTAGAATGTTAAAGTTACTGCATTCTTAACTTTTAGAAAATGAATGTCTGTATAATAGCTAAATATCATCAAGAAATCATCTGGAAACCCGTGTCAAGCATCGACACCAAATAGGAATCATATCTGTCTCAATATCGGGCTCCGTCAGTCCGGATCGGCCCATATCATAAATCTCACGACAACGGTCGGTATCCTCCGGATATCCGCCGCGCCAGACATCACCGGTAGGTAGTCTTCCCCTGCCAGGCTCATCGTCTACATCTCGATCTTCTTGCCCCGGGGCACCATACCGGGCCCACCATGTACCCGAGACGGTTCATCCACTCCTCGAATCGGGTCTCGAAATCCAACAGAAAACATGAAAACTCATGGTGGACGACACATACATCACAAGAAAACCGCAACTTTGTTTTGAAAATGATAAATATAAGGTTTTGTTAAATTCTTGCGGTTTTCCCCAAAAATCCAGAAATCGCAGCAATACTGAAATCCTCAAGAAAATCATAATGTCCACATGTTATATATGATAAATGTCTATGATATCAATGCATACGATGTGAATTTTGCTAGAAATCTATATAAATATGATGATGATGCGAGGTATACGTATGCTATGCAATTTCATATATCAAGTATGAATGCAAGTGGCGATATTATGATAAACAGGTTCTATAGTGCACGTGGCATGGCAATTACCAAAGACGTGCGTGTCACATGAATAGTGCGCGTGCAACAGATGCCAATGGTAATGGTGTTCGTGTCCTACAAAGTGATATCGCATAAGTATGGATGAATGTCCATGCAATCTAATATACTGTTCGCTATAAGGGTATGCAATGTCAATGAAGGGGTAAGCTAGCTAACAATATAAATCTTGCATAAAGTAGGGTAATCCTAACTAGGGGTGCGCCTCGAGCCATTCAGACGATTCCCCCATAGATGAATACATCTACTCACCTGAAATCTCCGCTAATCTGATCCGGCCACCGCCTTGCCTTTTCGCGCCGTGTCTGATGTTTCCCCGATCGATCCTATATTTGCACAATATCAAGCATAAGATTACAAAACCTAACACAATGCTAGTCACAACATACAATTATCCACGCCCTCGCATTAAACATAGCATGCACTCGGTGCGCGGAAAAACGCACGAAAATCGCTAACCTTTAACTAGAATTGTCATTTCGGGAAAATCGACTAAACTACAACCCGACTAGACGAAACCCCGCGTTCGCGCACTCTAATAGTCCTATACGAAGCTAATTATATTGCTAACATAACGCATTTTGATCGCATTCTAATTTTCGTAAAAATCTAGCAAGCAATTTCAATACCGATTCGATGCAAACATCGAAATTTAACGATATCGCGATCAGAATCCAACTATAACATCCAATTTAAACTACTAGATGGCCACAACACAATTTTAACCCAATTATCATACTTCAAACCCAATCTAGAACTTCATCCCTTTCTTGAAATTTCATAAACAATAATTTATAACTAAAATTCACACTTAAACTTTCTAATCTAGCATAATTAAACTACAATTAAACAACTAGATTAGAATTTTACCTTACAAGTGTTGATTCTCTTGCACTAAACCTCTAAAGTGGCCTCTTTTCTCCTTACTTTAAACCAATTTGGGGTTGAGAAGGGATGGCTTAAGGTTTTGGGTTGAATTAGAGAAGGATTTAGTGAATTTCGGTGGATTTTTTGTGGATTTTTCAAGAGTTTTAAGCTAAAAAAAAATAGGGAAAATGGGGGGAAAAACCTGAAGCATTTCGGCCAGCAGGTGAGGGAGGGAGTTGTGGGGAAATTTTGAGAAGTTTCTAGGTCAATAAATATCATATGTTATCATTTAATGCTTTCATGTCAACCTTTTTACAAAAAAAACCCATTTTTACTTCATTTTTTTTCACAAATTTTCCCACCCTAAAACCAAAAGTTTGCAAGACATGATATAATTTTATTAACACCATATTTTAGCTTATAAAGACTCCTAATTATGAAATTTACCTAATTAAATTTGTATTTATCACTAATTTAATGTATTTAAAAAGGCTTAAAATAATAAAAAAATAATTAATTACGATTTTTTTTTTATTTAACTAGATAATTATAAGTGACATTTTAGTGACAAAATTATGGTAATATCTTATCTAAATTTTGTATAATTAGGTCTACAATGAAAAATACCTATTTTGACTTTTTACGGAAAAAGCCGAAAAATTAGCCAATTACCGAAAAACTGCCTAAACGATTTTCGAAGGGTTACAGTTTCGTTGCTATATGACAACGACAATTGGGATACGCATGTTTACTTACGTTGATGACATGTGATGTTATGTGTTGCTGGATATGTTATATTGGATCGTCGTGTTTGAATAGCCGGGGGTTTTTATGTGAGATGAGTGTTTTTCATTTTAATTCATGTAAAAACTTGTATGTAATATTCTTTTATTGGGGCACTTCCAGGTTGCGGAAGATGTCATCTTTTTGTATATTATTTACTTTTCCGCATTAGGATAGACCCAAGGAGGGGAGCACAAGTAACCGGGTTCTAGGGTCCAGTGGGAGACCATCTCGAGGAGTCGAGTCCGGGTCTCCTAACCGTAGAATTGGTAGGGTTGCTTGCCGCTCTCGTAGGGGTCTAGGGGTGTGGGATTGGCTATTCATCGCGATCGTGGAATCCGTGTTTTATACTGGCTCGTATTAAAAACACGGACGTCCTAGTATATCCTTCATATGATATTTTCTGCTGCGTTATCTGTGATGTGATCATGTGATTTGTTCAGATAGATATAGTATATAGTATATATGATATATTATATAGACGTTGCTTATGTTTTACACCCGCGCTAGCCCTGCCTCGCTCTGGCGTTAGTTACCTACCCTAACGGTGCATACGGGACATCGAGGCGAATGCGGATGGCATAAGCGTACGTTATATTTATCTGTGATGTTTAGGTAGACTTAAATGATGGGACATTCATTAATGAGATTAATGAAAGAAAATAAACCTAAAAGATGTTGTGGAATCGAATTTCAAAATAAAACAGGTAGCTACAGTTCTTGCTTTGCACAGCGGTATATATGATATATCCTGCACCTTATTCGATGAGGAAAGGGCCGACGATCCCTTCACTGGGAGTGACCCCTTTAGCAATAACTGGCAGATGCTATAACCCTCGGTTTGTCTTTTGATTGCTTCTATAGTTTCTGCTTTGCACAGCGGTATATATAATATATCCTGCACCTTATTCGATGAGGAAAGGGCCGACGATCCCTTCACCGGGAGTGACCCCTTTAGCAAAACTAGAAAAGCCTCAAAAACATTCCATTTAAAAACCATTTGATTCCGCAACGAGATCAAGTTCAAAGCGTTAAAGGTTTTCTTAAAAACCATTCGCAACCCTCCGTCATTTTAGGAAGTAGAGTACTTAGTATTCGTGCTGTGTTTGTTGACCATAGTCAAGGCACAGTGTACGATAGCTAAGTGATGTCTTCCTACACCGCATATGATGCGATTAGTTAGGACAGTCGCGTGACTTTGTTGACCTTAGTTAAGGGTCATATGGGTGGGTCTAATTAATCATGAAATGACGGGTAGAACTTGACTAGTACTTATGATTTGTTGACCATAGTTAAGGTCATAAGTGCTAGGGGTAAAAATCTTTATCGGGAGTTTCAAGTGTTGAAATTTGTAATGAGATTGCATACTTTCTATGTGATATTTGGATCCCGATACCCACTGCGAGTAATTGTTACTCCTGGGAGAGTTTTGCACTTTGCAATTAGCCGATCAAGTAGGTGTCTAGAAAGGTGTCAACGGGGTTACGCCTCTGGGAAAACGAGGTTTACTGTAATTAGGTCCGTGTGAAAGCACGTGGAACCTCCCTCAAAGTACTGACACTGGCCTGGCTGAAAGATTGGCGAACTTGTAGAGTGTAATTAATCCCGGCTAGTCTTTCCTTTTAGGGTTTGAAGGAAGATTTGATAAAAACAGTGGGAGCCATCCTGATTAGATAAAATAAATAACCAATCTAATCTTGCAAGAGCGCACGCAGAGTGTTTTCTTCTCTCTCTCTCCAGGTAGCGACCATATCACGCCTTAATCAAGATAATAACATGGATGTATTGACCGAACCCGCTTGTTATACTGAGCTGGGGAACGTTGGTCCCGCTCCAACTTATAATTGTTATAAGGCAGAGCAGGAAATAGAGGAATACCAGAATTCCTATGCCGCCCAAACGAAGAAAGTGCATATGATGCATCTCCTTCGGGTGTGTTCATTATAAAGAACTGTTTCTCAGTGTCCTCTACGTCCTAGGTATTAGATACCGGATCAGGATCCCAGATATGTAATCTGTTACATAGGGCTACAGAAAGGCAGAGAACTGAGAACGGGTGATAAGTTTCATGAGACAGAAAACGGTGCAAGTGTTGCAGCCAAGTCTGTTGGTCACTGTCACCATGTATTACCAATACATTGATTCTGAACAAATGCTATTAGATACCGAACCTGATATACAAAATCATATCAATCTCTTTATTTAGTAAAGAAATGATAAAATTTTGTATTGTTGGATAATGTTTTGAACATTTCAAAAGCTGATCGGTTCAGGCACGTTATCTAAAAGCATTGACGTTCTAAATCAAACTACAGTTCCTAGTATACAGAACACACACAAGAGGAAGAGTTCAGAAATGAACGATTCTTTCTTGAGGTATTGTAGACCAGGTCATATCAATGTGACCTGACTAGCTTAAGTTACATTTTAGATGCATATTTAAACCAGTTTGAATTTACATCTTGTGAAACTTGCCGGTCATGTCATAAAGATTAGATGACCATAGCTCTGTTTATTGGAAACAGAGAAAGAGTTAGTAAACTCTTGGGACTGATACATGATGATGTATGTAAGGTCTCCTATCTACATATGCCAGGACCGGTTTTTTGTACTTCATTACATTCTCTGATAGTCTCTCAAGATTCAGCCATATGTTCCTGTTGAAACATAGGTCCGAAGCTTTTGAGATATTCACAGAATATAAGTTAGAAGTAGAGAACCAAAACCGGGTATAAGTATTGTGTCCTATCAGGGAGGAGAATACTTGTGCATGGAATTCTTGGACTATTCTAAAAGAAAATGAGATTCTCTCTCAGTATTACTCCTCTGAATACACCACAACACAACGGTGTATCAGGGCGGAGCAATCGCACCGTATTAGATATGGTGTGCTCTATGATGAGTACTACTGAGTTACCTATTTCCTTTTGGGGTTGTGCACTTGAGAAGCTGCATACCTATTGAATTAGGTTCGAATCAGATCATTGCCTACCACTCCATATAAGATATGGTATGGGAAGAGCCTATCTCTTAAGTAAGTTAAGATTTGGGGTTGTCCGGCCTATGTCAAAAGCAAAATCCGGACAAGATCGAGGCAAGGTCAGTTCTGTAGAACTGGAAAGGTTCCAGCTATACAAAACTGCAGCTGATGATTTGTCAGAACCAAAGGATTCAATAGTCCCCGACGAAACTCAGCCTATCCGTCGATCTGGTAGGGTTCCTCATCCTCCTGAGAGATACTTCGGTTTCTCGATGACAGTGGGAGCGAGGATTACATCATGAGATGATGACCTAACTAGTTTCGAGCAGGCTATCGAGAGTAGGGACTCTGTAAGAATGGCTGGATACTTAGCGATCTGAGATGGAATCCATATACACCAACAAAGTATGGACTTTGGTTGCTATATCTGAAGGGTTAAATCCCCATCAAGAGCAAGTATATCTTGAGAAGATTACTTGGTGTAGATGGAAAAGTTGAGACTTTCAAAGCTAGACTCGTTAAAGGTTTTCGTCATCGACCAGGCGTGGATAATCATGAAACCTTTTCCAGGGACTATGCTTAAGTCCATCCAGATCCTACTTGCCACTGCTACATACCATGACTACGATATCTGGTGGTTGGATGCCATGACTGCTTTTCTAAAATGATTTAGAAGAGAACGTCTATAAGAACACAGCCAGAGGGCTTCGTAAACAGTGGGAGCAGCGGAAACGTGTGCAAGTTGCTTTACAGAATAAAGCAGGCATCGCGGAGTTGGAACGTCTGTTTTGATGTGGTAGTCGAAGTGTTTGACTTCATCAAAATAGTAGATGAACCTTGTATATAAAAAACGGTAGTAAAGAGTAAGGTGGTCATCCTCGTATTGTACATGGACAACATACTCTTGATAGGAAAAGAGTTTCTTATGCTACGAACAGTCAATCTCCTCTTATCACAAGGATTCTCCAAATAGGATAAAGGTGAATCACTGGAAAGGTTCCAGGGTGATAAGGACGACTGAATGTCAGTCGCAGGCATTGCCTTTACCCTCAGTCGAGGGACAGTATGTTGGAAGAGTTCCAAGCTAGATACCGTGGCAAACTAGACGATAAAGGCTGGTAACATCGCTATTAAAGATACTACCAAAGAGGCAGTTTGGGTGTATATTGGTTCATGAGATGAACTAGGTTCCCACCATTGTGTGACAATGGAAGAGTGGATTTGGCCCAGGAACCCCGGTCCCATCAGTGACCCAGACATATTCTGAGGCAGCATCACCTGATCATGGAGATAGTTGATCTCCAGGGTGATCGAGGTTAGGAGAGTAGACTCAGAGGACAACACAGCGGATCCACTCACAAAGGCTTTTTCCCAGAGAGAGACTTATATGGGATGGTTGAGTATTAGATACTACAACCACTACTACAGATGGCCCTAGTGCAAGTGGGAGATTGTTAGTTATATGTATGCCCTAGAGGCCATTACTGTACATTGGATGTATATTGTAGTGGATGCTGAGACATATATAGGTAGGACTTTCTTGCTCGACATGATAGTACGCTATCTGGTTGCTCTTTATCTTAACGTGTATACTTTCTGTCTCTCTGTTACATATTGATAAAGACCTTAGGATGAGTACTCGACTTCCAGGACTATGATGTAGATCATACTAGTAGGGCCTGGGTAGTCCATGAGTACATCCTTCAATGTTCCTAGTCATGGGAATATCGAGACGGGGCATTGATATTCCAGAGTAGACTAGCGCATATCTTCTCGACCCATGTGATGGGCGATGGATGATCTCATATCCATTGGTGTTTGACATCAGAGATGGTATGCGGGTGCTCAGTGGAAATTGGGTACACTGAACGGACTCGCCGAGAACTCCCAGATGGTATTATACCTCACGTCAGATGGCAGTTCTCTGGTGACACTGGTACAGCTTAGTCTGTTAACCCGAGATCGTCATAGAGTCTTGTGTGTCTCCCACTGTGCTTTGATTTCCACCCTACCACGGCTCTACAGAGTCGTGCAAACAGGTGGTTTTTTGGTACAGTCCCGATTCATATGGAGGCAATGAGCGATAGGAGGGGATTCGTCTCTCCCGGTATTGGGGGTTGATGTTGCGCTATGCTCGACTGTCCATAACTGGAAATCCCTGGCCAGGGTTGCAGTGATATACTGGTAAGAGTTATAAGTAGTTTCATGATTGTTATGGACCTCACGTCGGCATGACTTATCAAGCTATTGGGGTCTGACGTTTACCACCCCTAGGCGAGATATGCGACATATCAAACGAACAGACCGGACTGTACGGTAAGTGTTACTGGTTGGATTCACAGGAGTGTGAGCGGGTTTGCTCGTCGATCTTCTGATCGCTCAATACCCGGGTGGCCGTTACGTTTAGCAGACCGCTTGCGGCTTGTGGGTGTTTGATATGATCATCACCTGCTGCCGGCGTATTGACGAGTCTTTAGAGTCCTACACAGAGGTTTCCTGGCTCAAGCAAAACGAAATAGGAGCGCATATGAGATATGTGCGGGACCGAGAATAATGCGTGTATGTGATACCGTATTCTATTCTCGCGATGAATGTATCGATTGGTTGTATGCGATATAACCTAGTTATCGAATCGAGGATTGATTCGATAAGTCGATACATTGGATATTAGTCGGTCATATGCGATATGACCAGATCGTTAAATCAAGTGTTGATTTAATGATTTAATGTATAATTATATATTTGATATATTACTTTGCATTAACTAGTATTGGTTCACTCAAGATTGATTTTCTCACTTGAAATGCACAAGTTGTATATGTGATATATTTTTGTGCACTTGTTTGTATCATGTTTAATGATACATGCAAACTTGGGTTTGTGTTTACTTTAAACCATGTTTAAGTGAATGGTTAGGGTTTTATTATCTTCTCTTGATTATTTATTTTATTTATTTATTCTTTATAGCAAGAAAAGAAATGGTTGCTTCTTTTTGATTTACTTTGAAGCTTTATGAAGCTTTGAAAAGTTCAACCATTTTTGTTTCTTTTGCTTAACCTAACCATTCACCTAACCCTAGTTTATTCTCTACACTTAACCATGGTTGCATTATGATAACCATCACTTGTTTTTCTATTATTGATAATTCCTTTTTCATTCTTCCTCTTCATCTTCTTCATGAAGAGAAAAAGAAAAACCTTTGCTTGAAATTTCTAAGTGATGATTCCAAGTGAGAAATCCAAATCAAAAGTGAACCCACTTCCTATTTCTTCATCCTCTACCACTTGCCATGTAGTATAGGGTGTTTTCTTCACAAGTTTCATGACTTGGTGAAGGTGGAGCTGGATCTTGAGTTGCCTCGACGTAGATCATCTTCGGCATCGAAGTCGACGACCTAGCCCGATCATTTCTCCGACGAAACCATCGTCAGAGTCCGGGATCCGATGATCGCAGCGGAGGGACGTCAACACGGAGCTATGGAGGTGGAGGACCGGATCTACAAAGGTTGTATTTTCCGTTCACTCTTAGTTAAGTTGTTAACTTATATTGTTTCGCCTATACCTCTAGTTACGATCTTGCTTAGGGTTACTTGGCACAAGAAATTTTTGAATTGGCCATGTTTGATCTATTGTGGAACATTATGGGTGTGCCTTGGAACCCTACATTTTTTTCTCAGCATGCCACCTTTGGGAAAGGGAATTTCTTGTGAAGAAATTAGTGGTCATGAGGTAGAACTGGAAGGTGTTCCAGCTATACAAACTGCAGCTGATGATTTGGTAGAACCGAAGGATTCACTAGCTCCCGACGAATCTCAGCCTCTCCACCGATCTAGTAGGGTTCCTTACCCACCTGAGAGATACTTCGGTTTTCTCTATGACAGTGGGAGCAAGGATTGCATCATGAGATGATGACCCGACTAGTTTCATGCAGGCCATCAGGAGTGGGGACTCTGTGAGAATGGCTGGATGCTAAGCGATCTGAGATGGAATCTATGTACACCAACAAAGTATATACTTTGGTTGCTTTATCTGAAGGGTTAAATCCCCATCAGGAGCAAGTATATCTTGATAAGATGACTTGGTGTACATGGAAAATTTATGACTTTCAAAGCTAAGACTTGTTGCAAAAGGTTCTCGTCATCCACCAGGTGTGGATAATGATGAAACCATTTCTAGTGTCCATGCTTAAGTCCATCCGGATGCTACTTGCCATTGCTATATACCATGACTACGATATATAGCGGTTGGGTGTCATGACTGCTTTTTTAAATAATGATTTAGAAGAGAGCGTCTATAAGTACACAGCCAGAGGGCGTCGTAGACAGTGGGAGCAGCGGAAACGTGTGCAAGTTGCTTTATGAGTTAAAGCAGGCATCGCGGAGTTGGAACATCTGTTTTGATGTGGTAGTCAAAGAGTTTGACTTAATCAAAATGGTAGATGAACCTTGTATATACAAAAAGATAGTAGGGAGTATAGTGGTGATCCTCGTATAGTACGTGGATGACATACTCTTGATAGGAAAGGAGTTTTCTATGCTACGCTCGGTCAATCTCCTCTTATCACAAAGGATTCTCCATATAGGATCAAGGTGATACCTCCTAAATCCTGGGTTTTGGATCTATGAGATAGATCTAAGTGGATGTTAGGATTCTCACTAGGTGTAGTGAGATGGTATCAATCGATCCTGGGGAGAATCACTGGATAGCTTCCAGGGTGGTAAGGTCGACTGAATGTCAGTCACATGCATTGTCTTTACCCTCAGTGGAGGGACGGTATGTTGGAAGAGTTCCAAGCTAGATACCGTGGCAAACTAGACGATAAAGGCTGGATACAATGCTACCAAGGATACTACCAAAGATGTAGTCTGGATGTATATTAGTTCATGAGATGAACTTCGTTCCTACCATTGTATGACAATGGAGTTGTGGCTTTGGCCTAGGAACCCTCGTCCCATTAGTTATCCATACATATTCTGAGGCAATATCACCTGATCATGGAGATGGTTGATCTCTAGGGAGATCGAGGTTTAGGAGAGTAGACACAGAGGAGAACAGGACGGATCCACTCCCAAAGGCCTATTCCCAGGAGAGACTTTTATGGGATGGTTGAGTATGGGATACTTCAACTACTGCTGACTGTTGGGTATGGGATACTACAAAAGATGGCCCTAGTGCAAGTGGGAGATTGTTAGTTATATGTATGCCCTAAAGGCTATTACTGTACATACGATGTATATTATAGTTGATGCTTGGACATATACATGGAGGACTTTCTTGCTCGACATGATAGTATGCTATCTGGTTGCACTTTATCTTAACATGTATACTGATTGTCTCTATATTACATGTTGATAAAGCCCTTAGGATGAGTACTTGACTACCATGACTATGATGCAGATCATACTTGTGGGGACAGAGTAGTCGCTAAGTACATCCTTCAAATGTTCCTAGTCGTGGGTGTATCGAGACAGGGCATCGATATACCAGAGTAGACTAGCGTATAGCTTCTCGACCTATGTAGATGGGCGATGGATGATCCCATATCCATTGGTGTTTGATATCAGAGATAGTATACGGGTGCTCAGTGGAGACTGGGTACACTGGACGAACTCGCCGAGAACTTCCAAATGGTATTATACCTAACGTCAGATGGCAGTTCTCTGGTGACACTGGTACAGGTTAGTCTGTAGACCCGAGATCGTCATAGAGTCTTGTGTGATTCCCATTGTGCTTTGATTTCCACCTTATCACGTTCAAGAGAACATGCAAAACGGTGGTTTTTAGGTACAGTCCCGAATCACATGGAGGCAATGAGCGATAGGAGGGGTTTCGTCTCTCCCGGTATTGGGAGTTGATGTTGCGTTGTGCTCGATTGGCTATAACAGGAAGTCCTTGGCCAAGGCTGCTTCAGAGATATACTGGTAAGTGTTATCATTAGTTTCTCGACCCGTTATGAGCCTCATATCGACACGACTTATCGAGTTACTGGGGTCTGACGTTTACCACCCCTAGACGAGATATGCGACATATCAGACGAAGAGACCGGACTGTACGGTAGTGTTACTGATTGGATTCGCAGGAGTACGAGCAGGCTTGCTTGTTGATCTTCTGATCGTTCAATACCCGGGTGGCCGTTACGTTTAGCAGACCACTTGCGGCTTGTGGGTGTTTGATATGATCATCACCTACTGCCGGCGTATTGACGAATCTTTAGAGTCCTACACAGGGGTTTCCTGGCTCAAGGGAAACGGAGTAGGAGCACATATGTGATATGTGCGGGACCGAGATTGATTCGATATGAGATACCGTATTGTATTCTCGCGATTTGTGACATTGGTCGGTTATATGCGATATAGCCGGGTTATCGGATCAAGTGTTGATTCGATAAGTTGTTACATTTGATATTAGTCGGTTATATGTGATATAGCCGGATTATTAAATCAAGAGTTGATTTAATAATTTAATGTTTAATTATATATTTGATATATTACATTACATTAACTAATATTAAGCTCACTTATGATTTCTTTTTCTCATTTTGTGCACATTGAATATATGCGATATATTTTTGTGTACATGTATTGTGTCATGCTTGATGATATATGCAACAAAGGTGTGTGTATGGCTTACACCATACTTGGTTTAATTGCTAGGGTTTTATTTATTTTGGTAATTACAAAAGATGGCATTTTGTCATGGAAGAAAGCTTGTAGAAGCTTGTAGTCTTCATTGACCAAGTCCACTCTTTTGTTTTGGCTAAAATATTTGTTAACCCAACCAATTAAACCTAGCCATGGTTAACTCTCTACAAAGGTTAATATATGATATTAACTCACCATGGTTTCCATTCTCACTTGAATAATTATCATATGAGATATTTCTTCATCTTCTTCTTCTTCCTCAAAGCTTTCTACCTTCAATGGAGATGTGAGAAAATGAGTGAGAAAATCAAATCTAAAGTGAGCCCACTTCCTACTTCATCATGCTCTACTATTTGCCATTTAGTATAGGGTGTTTGCTTCACTAATTCCATAATTAGTGAAGAGATAGCTTGGGTTAGTATCTCCTCGACGTAGATCATCTCCGGCCTCGAAGTCTTCGAAGCAAGCATGTTCGTTTCTTCAAGGGAGCCTCTCTAGAGTCCGGAGTTCACGATCGCAGCGAAGGGACTACTACACAGAGTTAATGAAGTGAAGGACCGATCTACAAAGGTTGTATTCCTTGTTCACTTTTAGTTGCAAAGTGTTTGCATTTCATTTCCGTCGGATTTCTAGTTAACGATTCAATGTTTAGGGTTAGCTAGAACGGCAAAATTTTAATTTGGTATGGACGATGCCTCCCGAAACCTTGCTGCCGTGCTAGGGAACCCTGCAGCCTATGGGACTTATATAAGTGTAACTATAACTGGTATGGGATAAGTATGGAATCACTTATATTAGTGTCATTGATAAGATATCGAGGACTATCCACTAGTCTCAGATACCGGTCAAGACATGCTTAATGGAGACACTGTCTCCAATTCTCGCGTAGACTTATCATCGAGTGACTAGTATTTAGATTCGTGGTCGGATCTTGATTTAGACCGCGGGGTGTTGGGGTAGTTTGAGTGTGAGTTCGATCAACGGAATCTCGGAGTCCCATTGCTAGCACAATCATTTCGTTTTGCTGGGGAGACCGGGCTCGGAACGATACCAATCATTTCGTTTTGCTGGGGAGACTGGGCGCGGAATGGCTCCAATCATTTCATTTTGCTGGGGAGACCGGGCGTGGAATGGTCCCAATCATTTCGTTTTGCTGGGGAAATCGGGCACGGAACGGTACCAATCTTTTCATACATGACATTTGGGCCTGTGTTTCTTTTCCCCAGGGGCTTACCTTTGGGTTGGGAATACTCCTGCAATGGTTGACGCTCACGCTCGAACTGACTATAGGTTAGTGACATCGAAATTGAGACTCAGAGACTGATAGGTTTTGTGACATGGACATTGCATTGATTACTGAACTGATGCATATGCTACTGCTTACGTTTACCTGTTATTTCCTGCTCTTGTTATTATCCTATGCTTGCTACTTCATATTTATTATTAATGCACATACTATATATATATATTGTGTCGCCCTGACGACCTGAGTATGCTTTCTCAGAGTGAGAAATGGACTTAACTCAGATCAGAATCTACCCTACTTCAAGAATATTGCAGACATCTAGATCAGCGATATCAGAGCTATCTTTTCCTTTATCACTATCTAGTTAGTGTTTTTTGCTTATATCTGTTGCACTCTGATTCGTTTAAATATGATAGATTTAGTAACTGTATATCTCGTTTTCTATGTTAGGTTACTGCTTACCATGTACTGCTAGAAACCGAAGTATGATGTCACGATCCGAAATGGCACGTGACTGACACTTGAATCATGTGACGTCTATAGGACCCTACCTAATTCAAGTAAGACAAAAGCCCAGAAATCTAAACCATATAAAAGTTAACATATAAATTCACTTTGAAAGTCGTAGTAAACATTTTTAAAAGCAACAAGTCTTTCCCGAAAATTTCGGCA
Organism: Agapanthus africanus; assembly: GCA_030015575.1. NCBI lineage: Eukaryota > Viridiplantae > Streptophyta > Magnoliopsida > Asparagales > Amaryllidaceae > Agapanthus > Agapanthus africanus. The sequence continues at coordinate 792,935,915 of JASDDO010000024.1, read as the reverse complement.
GAGTTTCCTTTGTAAATACTGGCCCCAAATGGGTACAAACAGGAATATACATAATGAATAAAGGCATCCCTAAACGGGAGCTAGCACTTCGCCAATTGGCGAAAACAACTACGCAAGCAATATAATATACAACGCCGAAGAGCGAGGATCAAAACTCATAAAGAAAACCAACATCCTCAAGAAACCCAGAGAAGAACCATAATAATACAAGCGCGCGACTCTAAGGTCGAAAGAATATACAATTGGTCTTCTAAGTCTATCAAATAATACAAGTCTGGTTGATGGAGTTTACTAGATACAACTGAAATAAATACAAGTACTACGGTGGTCACGATACAAGTGATCCCACCTACCCAAGCAATCACCCGGAACGAAGTGGTGTGCCAGCAAAGCCGCCAAGGGAAACCTGTACGGCAAAACCTGCAAGAAACTATGGCACAACGGGGATGAGTTGCCAACTCGTGAGCAGGAAACATCACCGACCAGAAATCGCATGTATGACTCTCTCCTAGGTCATACAATAATATCCTAATAATAAAACCTGAAATATCTAATAATGGCAAGGTAATCATCTAAACATAAGTATGATACCAAGTGCTCGTGTCAGTGCCTCAGGTAGCAACATGTCAATATATGATGTACGAATGTATTAAGAATGAAAGTAAAATACATCTTGTACAAGAAAACTGTTTTCTTTTCTCAGTGAGATTTTTGTATAAAAACCGAAGTATCATCAATGAAATCAACAGAGAATCCATGTCAAGCATCGACACAAAATATATATCTCAATATCTCGGGCTCCGGCAATCCGAACTGGCCCATATCATCAAATCTCAATATCTCGGGCTTCGGCAATCCGGACTGGCCCAAATCATCAAATCTCACGACTACGTCGGTATCCTCCGGATATCCGCCGCGTCACAAATAACCGGTCGGTAGTGCTCCCCTGCCGGGCTCAACGCCATCATCTGCGACCATCTTGCCACGGGATACCGCACCGGGTCTACCATGCGCCGGCAGACGGTTCCTCCTCCTCCTCGAATCGGGTGTATGATACCGCTCAAGAGCCGAGAAAACTCATGGTGGACACCTCTCACATCATATCACGAGAAAACCACAAATTTCTATTTTTAGAATGATAATGAGTTTATAAAATCCTTGTGGTTTCTCCAAATTCAGAAATCTCATGGAAAAATCGAAATCTCAAAATCGAGAGTCAATAAACTGTGAATTACCGACATAAAGCCCCATAATATTGCATGACAACGAATATACACATGCATGGGTATCTAAGTAAAGAATGCAATATCTAAACTAGCATAGAAATCGTATATTGGAACTATCAGCTAGCAATTATATCCATGAAGTAATATTCTCTAAAGTGTACAAGACATGGCAATTACCGATGATGATGTGTGTGAGCCGGCAAGCAAGTGTTCGTGGATATACGCATCATCGGTAATGGTGCTGGTGTCCTAACAATCGATATCATAATAGTTAAGGAAACACATATAAACATGCAATGCAATGAGAACATGAATAGTAAATGCAACATTGAAGAATATACATTTCTATATACGAGTCATATAGTTTTTGGTGTTTGAAATCGCACGAATCGTGGTTTTAGAAAAAATAGAGCTACGGGGTCTTTGAGAAAAGATACGTCCTTTGGAAAATCTGTAGTATCCCTCGGCCTGTCTTTAAAATACTCACGATTCGTTAGTTTTGAAAATAAGTATGACTCGAGCCCAGTCTAACATCTACCTGATAAACTACAATACTAAACTAAGAGACTAATCGAAAGGGCAAGGAAAACCACCTAAAGTACGAGTCGATATATTTAGTAGTCCGCGATCCCGCCTCAGTAGCGTCACGTACGGTAAAATATATAATACGACATCCTCGAGTCAAGAGTGCGGATCAATCATCATATCTATGTTAGTGATATGTATGCCCTAGAGGCCATTACTGTACATATGATGTATATTGTTGTGGATGCTTGGACATATATATGGAGGACTTTCTTGCTCGACATGATAGTATGCTATCTGGTTGCTTTTTATCTAAACATGTACACTGATTGTCTCTATGTTACATGTTGATAAAGCCCTTAGGATGAGTACCTGACTACCAGGACTATGATGCAGATCATACTAGTGGGGATAGAGTAGTCGCTAAGTACATCCTTCAAATGTTCTTAGTCGTGGGTGTATCGAGACAGGGCATCGATATACCAGAGTAGACTAGCGTATAGCTTCTTGACCCATGTAGATGGGCGATGGATGATCCCATATCCATTGGTGTTTGACATCAGAGACAGTATACGGGTGCTCAGTGGGGACAGGGTACACTGGACGGACTCGTCGAGAACTCCCAGATGGTACTATACCTCACGTCAGATGGCAGTTCTCTGGTGACACTGGTACAAGTTAGTCTGTAGACCCCAGATCGTCATAGAGTCTTGTGTGATTCCCACTGTGCTTTGATTTCCACCTTACCACGTTCAAGAGAACGTGCAAAATGGTGGCTTTTGGGTACAGTCCCGAGTCATACGGAGGCAATGAGCGATAGGATGGGTTTCGTCTCTCCCGGTATAGGGAGTTGATGTTGCGCTGTGCTCGATTGGCTATAATAGGAAGTCCTTGGCCAAGGCTGCTTCAGAGATATACTGGTAAGTGTTATCAGTAGTTTCTCGACCCGTTATGAGCCTCATATCGACACGACTTATCGAGTTACTGGGGTCTGACGTTTACCACCCCTAGACGAGATAGGCGACATATCAGACGAAGAGACCGGACTGTACGGTAGTGTTACTGATTGGATTCACAGGAGTACAAGCAGGCTTGCTTGTTGATCTTCTGATCGCTCAATACCCGGGTGGCCGTTACGTTTAGAAGACCGCTTGCGTCTTGTGGGTGTTTGATATGATCATCACCTACTGCCGGCGTATTGACGAGTCTTTAGAGTCCCACACAAGGGTTTCCTGGCTCAAGCGAAACGGAGTAGGAGCATATATGTGATATGTGCGGGACCGAGATTGATACGATATGAGATACCGTATTGTATTCTCGCGATTTTTGGCATGGATGGTTATATGCGATATAGCCGGGTTATCGGATCAAGTGTTGATTCGATAAAATGTTACATTATGATATTAGTCGGTTATATGTGATATAGCCGGATTATTAAATCAAGAGTTGATTTAATAATTTAATATATAATTATATATTTGATATATTACATTATATTAACTAGTATTAGCTCACTTATGATTTCTTTTCTCACTAAATTGTGCATAAGTGTATATGTGATATATGCAAGTGTACAAGTTTGTGTCATACTTGATGATACATACATGATAGGTGTATGAGATATAAACCATATTAAGGTTAAATTAGGGTTTTGTTTATTTCTTAAGGTTTAACAAAAGAGAAAGACTTAGTCAAAGTTATCAAACTTGGAGAAGCTTGTAGAAATATTGACAAAGTTAACTCTTTTGTCATTCCTTAAGATATTATTTAACCCAACCCTTAACCTTACACCTTGGTTAATTCTCTACATGAGTTAAGCATGATGACTTAACTCACCCATGGTTACATAATTCATTTGGATGAATTATTGACTAGAGTTCATCTTCTTCTTCTTCTTCCACCTCAAAAGCTTACTAGCTCTAATGGAGTTATGAGAAAAAGTATGAGAAAATCAATTCTAAAGTGAGCCCACTTCCTACTGCATCATCCTCTACTACTTTCCATGTAGTATAGGGTGCTCTCTTCACAAAGTTTATGACCTAGTGAAGGAATAGCTTGGGTTAGTGTCTCCTCGACATATATCATCTTCGGCCTCGAAGTCATCGAAGCAAGCATGTTCGTTTCTTCGTGGAGCCTCTCTAGAGTCCGGAGTTTACGATTGCATCGAAATGGACTACTACACGGAGCTATTAAAGTGAAGGACCGGTCTACAAAGGTTGTATTCCTTGTTCACTTAGATGTAAAGAGTTTACATATCTTGTTTAACCCTAATTCTCTAGTAAGATTACTTGGTTGGTTGGTTTAGCACCCCAAAAATTTCGATATAGCATGTTTGATGCTTGCCAAAACCTTGCTAAGGTGCTAAGCTAACCCCACAGTGGCATCAGAGCCAAGCTAGAGCATTAGGCGTTGTCTAGACGAAATTTGAAGTCCGATCGAACTCCGAAACCCCGATAAATTCCACTTTTTGGAAAATTTTTCAAAAGTTGAAAATTTTCTTATTAAAAATACTTAGAAAATCATGCAGGGAATTCTATGGACCCACCTGAAGAACGAGTCCCTAACTCGCTACAGTGACCGCATAACCGCGGCTAGAACTTGGTTTTGGCGGCGGTTCCACGGCGCCACTGTGGAGGCTTGGGACGAGACCTTCAGCGACGGTCCGTAGGTGCTGGGGCATATTTCTTGGAATTTTTAATTATGCTCAAGTGTTAAGCTCTCTGGGAATTTTTGGGAATTCGTTGCATCGATCGAATTATCTAACTTCGCCTAACTATCTGTGATTGTGATATAATATTTGGAATCCACTATAATTAGTTATGTGATAACTAGTTTGAATTTTGTAAATCTAGCGGTTTAGTCACATTTGATCGGTTGTCACGGAATTTTGATGTTGATCAAAAGTCCGTCGCAATCACGTAGTGTGCGCGGATACTCGCCGGGTAAACTTAATAGATAGCCACGCCCCATAGCCCAGACCAAGTGACTGTACGAGAACCCCGTCGCCAAAAGCATCTGTTCGGGTGCTCGCGGCAGCGGTGTTCCGCCTTAGTGCACTTCGTCGACGGTATCGGGGGGTGCGGCCGTCTACTAAAGTTTCCGACAAGCATTCGATCAAGATGTCGGGAATCTTGTTGAATTGCCCGACTAGATATTGAAAAGGTTTTTCGAGATCGAGACTAAAATGCGGGGTTTATAATTGTTAGGCATGCGATGTCTAAGGAATTCATTTGGTTAGGCATGAAATCCAAAGTATGTGATACGTTGGGTTTATGATGTCTAAGGTGGTTGCGGATTCCAACTGTTGTAATTTTTCACTTTCTTTTCTGCGACCGTAAGTGTAATATGTGGTGTATCGCCGGTTTCGGTGCTATATGTCAACGACAACTGGGATACGCATATTTATTTACGTTGATGACATGCGATGTTATGTGTTGCTGTGATATGTTATATTGGATCGTCGTGATTGAATAGCCGGGGGTTTTATGTGAGATGAGAGTTTTTCATTTTCATTCATGTAAAATTCATTGTATGTAATATTCTTTTATTGGGGCACTTCCGGGTTGAGGATGATGTCACCATTGTATATTATTTACTTTTCCGCACTAGGATAGACCCAAGACGGGGAGCACAAGTAACCGGGTTCTAGGGTCCAGTGGGAGACCATCTCGAGGAGTCGAGACCGGGTCTCCTAACTATAGAATTGGTAGGGTTGCTTGCCGCTCTCGTAGGGGTCTAGGGGTGTGGGATTGGCTATTCATCACTACCGTAGAATTCGTGTTTTATACAAGCTTAAAATAAAACACGGAAATCCTAGTATATCCAATATTTCATATGTTGTTTTCTGCTGCGATATATGTGATGTGATCATTTGATATATGATGAGATGAATACAGGATATAGTATATGTGATATATTATATAGACGTTGCTTATGTTTTACACCCGCGCTAGCACTGCCCCGCTCTGCCGTTAGTTACCTAACCTAACGGTGCACGAGGGGACATCGAGGCGAATGCGGATGTCATAAGCGTACGTTGTATTTATCTGTGATGTTTAGATAACTTAAAATGATGGGACTTCATTAATGAGATTAATGAAATAAAATAAACCTAAAGATATTGTAGAAATTTGTCTCGATAACTGGTAGCTCTAGTTCTTGCTTTGTATAGCGGCGTTCCTTGAAGAACATCCAGCACCTTATTCGATAAGGAAAGAGCCGAGATCCCTTCATCGGAAGTGACCTCTTTAGCGAAAGTAGCAGATGCTACATACTCGGTCTGTCTTTTGATTGGCTTTATAGTTTTTGCTTTGCATAGTGGTATTTGTGAAATATCCTGCACCTTATTCGATAAGAAAAGAGCCGACGATCCCTTCACCGGGAGTGATCTCTTTAGCAAAACTAGTAAAAGCCTAAAAAACACTCCATTTAAAATCACTCGATTCTACGACGATATCAAGTTCATTACGCAAAGGTTTTTCTTAAAAACCTGTCGTAGCCCTCCGTCATTTCAGATAAATACTAGTTAGTATTCGTGCTACGTTTGTTGACCTTAGCCAAGGCGTTGTATGCGGTAGCTGATTAGTGCTTATCTGCATAAGCATATGATGCGATTGAGTTTGGGTAGTCGTGCGACTTTGTTGACCTTAGCCAAGGGTCGTGCGGGTGCATTTAATTCAATCGGGAAATGACGGGTTGAACTTGGCTAGCGCTTATGATCTGTTGACCTTAGCCAAGGTCATAAGTTGCTAGGGGCAAAATATTATCGGGAATTTCAAGTGTTGAAATTTGCAATGAGATTGCATACCTCCTATGAGATAGTTGGATCCCGATACCCACTGCGAGTAAGAGTTACTCATGGGTGAGTTTTCCACATTACAATTAGCCGATCAAATAGGTGTCTAGAAAGGTGTCAACGGGGTTACGCCGCTGGAAAAACGAGGTTTATTTTAATTAGGTCCATACGAAAGCACGGGGAACCTCCCTCAAAGTACCGGCACTGGTCTGGCTGAAAGATTGACGAACTTGTAGGGTGTAATTAATCCCGGCTAGTCTTTCCTTTTAGGGTTTGAAGGAAGATTTGACTAAAACAGTAGGAGCCATCCTGATTAGATAAAATTAATAACCAATCTAATCTTGCAAGAGCATACGCTGAGTGTTTTTTCTCTCTCTCTCCAGGTAGCGACCATATCACGCCTTAATCAAGATAATAATACGGATGTATTGACCGAACCCGCTTGTTATACCGAGCTAGGGAACGTTGGTCCCGCTCCAACTTATAATTGTTATAAGTCCGATCAGGATATAGCGGATTACCAGGATTCCCGTGCCACCCAAACGAAGAAAGTGTATGTTGATACATCATCTTCGGGTGTGTTAATTACCGAGAAATGTTTCTCAGTATCCTTTACGTCTTGGGTATGAGATACCGCATCAGGATCCCACATATGTAATCTGTTATATGGGCTACAGATAGGTTGAGAACTGAGAACGGGTAATAAGTTTCATGAGATGGAAATGGTGCAAGTGTTGCAGCCAAGTCTGTTGGAAGTTATCACCTTGTATTACCAAATATAATGATTCTGAACGAATGTTATTGGATACCGAACCTGATATACAACATCATATCAGTCTCTTTATTGAGATAAAGAAGGATATAATTTTGTATTGTTGGATAATGTTTTGAACATTTTCTATATCAAGAGTTGATCAGTTCAGGCACGTTATGTAAAAGCATATACGTTCTAAATCAAACCACAGTTCTTAACGTACAGAACACACACAAGAGGAAGAGTTCAGAAATGAACGAATCCTTCTTGAGGCATTGTAAACTAGGTTATATCAATGCGACCTGACTAGCCGAAGTTACATAAAGATGTATATTTAAATCAGTTTGAACTTACATCTTGTGAAACTTGCCAGTCATATCACAAAGATAAGATGACCATAGCTCCGTTTATTGGAAACGGAGAAAGAGTTAGATGAACTCTTGGGATTGATACATGATGATGTATGAAAGTCTCCTGTCTACACATGCCAGGACCGGTTCTTTATACTTCATTACACTCACTGATAATCTCTTAAGATTAGCACATGTGTTCCTGTTGAAACACAAGTCTGAGCCTTTTGAGATATTCAAAGAATATAAGTTAGAAGTAGAGAACCAAAAATGGGTATAAGTATTATGTCCTTTGATGTGATCAGGGAGGAGAATACTTGAGCACGGAATTCCTGGACTATTCTAAAGGAGAATGAGATTCTCTCTCAGCATTATTCCTCCGTATGCACCACAGCACGTCGGTGTATCGGGGCAGAGCAATCACACCCTATGTGATATGGTGTGCTCTATGATGAGTACTACTGAGTTTCCTATTTCCTTTTGGGGGTTATGCACTTGAGAAACTGCATACCTATTGAATAGGGTTCCAATGAAATCAGGTGCGTACCAATCCATATGTGATATGGTATGGGAAGAGACCATCTCTTAAGGATGTTAAGATTTGGGTTGTCCGGCTTATGTCTAAAAGCAAAATCTGGACAAGCTCGAGGCAAGGTCAGTTCTGTGGAAGTTTGTTGGATATCCCAAGCATTCGCAAAGGAATATCTTCTACCACACTGAGGAGCAAAAGGTGTTTTGTTTCTCAGCATTCCACCTTTGGGAAAGGGAATTTCTTGTGAAGAAATTAGTGGTCGTGAGGTAGAACTGGAAGGAGTTCCAGCTATACAAACTACAGCTGATGATTTGGTAGAACCGGAGGATTCAATAGTTTTCAACGAATCTCAGCCTCTCCGCCGATCTGGTAGGGTTCCTCATCCACCTGAGAGATACTTCGGTTTTCTCTATGACAGTGGAAGATAGGATTGAATCATGAGATGATGACCCAACTAGTTTCGAGCAGGACATCAAGAGTAAGGACTCTGTAAGAATGGCTAGATGCTAAGCGATCTGAGATGGAATCCATATACACCAACAATGTATGGACTTTGGTTGCTTTATCTGAAGGGTTAAATCCCCATCAGGAGCAAGTAAATTTTAAGAAGATTACTTGGTGTACATGGAAAAGTTAAGACTTTCAAAGCTAAGGCTTGTATTAAAAGGTTCTCGTCATCGACCAGGTGTGGATAATGATGAAACCTTTTCTAGTGCCTATGCTTAAGTCCATCCGGAACCTACTTGCCATTGCTACATACCATGACTACGATATCTGACGGTTGGGTGTCATGACTGCTTTTCTAAATAGTGATTCAGAAGAGAGGGTCTATAAGTACACAGCCAGAGGGCTTCGTAGACAGTGGGAGCAGCGGAAACGTGTGCAAGTTGCTTTATGGGATAAAACAGGCATCGCGGAGTTGGAACATCTGTTCTGATGTGGTAGTCAAAGAGTTTGACTTCATCAAAATGGTAGATGAACCTTGTATATACAAAAAGTTAGTAGGCAGTATGGTGGTGATCCTCGTATTGTACGTGGATGACGTACTCTTGATAGGAAAGGAGTTTCCTATGCTACGCTCGATCAATCTCCTCTTATCACAAGGATTCTCCATATAGGATCATGGTGATACCACCTAAATCCTGGGTTTTAGATCTATGAGATAAATCTAAATGGATGTTAGGATTCTCACTAGGTGTAGTGAGATGGTATCAATCGATCCTGGGGAGAATCACTGGATAGCTTCTAGGGTGGTAAGGTCGACTGAATGTCAGTCACAGGCATTGTCTTTACCCTCAGTGGAGGGACGGTATATTGGAAGGGTTCCAAGCTAGATATCGTGGCATACTAGACGATAAAGGCTGGAAACATGGCTACCAAGGATGCTACCAAAGAGGTAGTATGGATGTATATAAGTTCATGAGATGAACTTCGTTCCTACCATTGTGTGACAATGGAGTTGTGGCTTAGGCCTAGGAACCCCGGTCGCATCAGAGATCCAGACATATTCTTAGGCAGTATCACCTGATCATGGAGATGGATAATCTCCAGGGAGATCGAGGTTAGGAGAGTAGACACAGAAAAGAACATGGCGGATCCACTCACAAAGGCCTTTTCCCAGTAGAGACTTTTATGGGATGGTTGAGTATGAGATACTTCAACCACTGCTAATTGTTGCGTATGAGATACTACAACAGATGGCCCTAGTGCAAGTGAAAGATTGTTAGTGATATGTATGCCCTAGAGGCCATTACTTGTAACGCCTTGAAAGTCGTTGAGGTATTTTCCTGATAATCGGTAAATAATTGGAATTTTTCCGTAAATTGTAATTATAATTATTTTTCAATATAGGCCTAATTATACCTAATTTAGATAGGTAATTGCTAGTATTTGGTAATTAATTAGTCACTTATAAATTTCTAGTCATTTAAATAATTTATTATTTTTAATATTATTTTAAGCTGTTAAAAATACATTAAATTAGTGATAAATACAAATTTGAATGGGCTTATTACATACTTAAGAACCATGACAACTAAAATCTAGTTTGTAATATAAATTTTTGGTATATTATTTCCAAGTTCTAATTGGTTATAATCAAAGGAAAATAAAAATTTAAATAAACTAAACTAAAACTTGCTATTATGAACTTGTGGGGGGTCTTTTTGCATGGAATTTTTTTGTGCAATCACTCATACACATCCTCACTCCTATGGTCGGCCCCACCACCTGCAGCAGCCCACTTTTCCCCTCAAAATTTTCTTCAACTCATTTGAATGAAACATTGTGAAAAGGGAATAAAATATATTAATTAGAGTATGGGTTTTAGGTGATTGGTATGGGTTTTGACTTTGAAATTTTTCCACACAACACTCCCTCACTCTTCCCTATCACCCTTGGCCAAGAGCCAACAGCAGCAGCTCCCATTCTTTTCCCCCAAATCCTCCTTCTCATTATGCTTCTAAATTCCATCAAAATCCATTAGAAATCCACAAAATCCTTCACTAATTCAAAGCAAATCCCTATTCTACCTCTTCTCACACCTAAATTTGTTTAAAACATGGAGAAAGGATGTGTCTTGGAGGCTAGTGCAAGCTAGGGTTCACTACTTCTGAGGTATAATTCTAATCAATTGGTTAATTTGTAGTTTAAGTGTGCTAAAATAGAACTTTGAAGTGTTAATTTTAGTGCTAATCTAAATTCTAGGTTTTTAAAGAGGATGGTTTGAATTGAACTAGAGTTTTAGAACACCATTACTAGGTTAATTAAATTTATTTTGCTATCTAGATGTTATACTAACCTAATCTAAGAGGTTACTTTGCTTAAGTGGGTTTCAAATTATGCTAATTTAGGTTTTTCAAGTGTGGAATGGATTTAAATTGCTGGTTATAAAAATCAAGAAAGGGTTTGATGTTGGAAATAGGATTTGAAGCATTGTAAATGGGTTAAATTAAGTGTAGTGGCTTGCTAGTTGTGTGGTTGGTTGATTAATTGTGAATGTGGCCATTTGTCGTTAATCCGTGATGTTTGCACCGAATTTGGAATGCTAGTGCTTACTAGGTTTCTTATATAATTATGTGGTGAATTAATTGTGATATCTTAGCGATATTATTAGCTTCTACTACGGTAATAAGGGTGTGTGAATGCGAATTGGGTTGATCGGGTCTTAGTTTTGACGGTTGTTCCGAACGACGATTTTAGTTAAGGTTATAGTGGTTGTCGTGTGTGTTCCGCGCACCAAGTGCACAATGTGCCTAACTTGTAGACGTGGATCCTTTCATTTTGTGACTTGGCGTCGTTTCAGGATATGTAATCTTATGTTTTGTGTTGTGCAAATTCCAGGATCGGTCGCGGAGACTTCGGACGCGGCACGAAAAGGGAAAGCGGTGATTGGACCAAGTTAGCTGGGGATTTCCGGTGAGTAGATGTATACATCTACGGGGGAAATCGTTTGGATGGAGCGAGGCGCCCGATAGTTTAGAATTTCTAGTAATACCAGCTTGTTGCATGCAGTTCCTAGTTACCTATTTTACTGCATTGCATGGACTTTATATCCATATATGTGTTAATTCATCGTATAGAAACCATTAAAATGAGTTATGCGACACAAGTAATATTTGGCTTGCTTAGTTCATCATATATATAACTGTGTAACTTCATCTCATAGGACACTTGCACCATTACCATGCTTTTATGCAGCACGAGCACTATTCATGCGCACACACCCACGCCTTGGTAATTGGTATGCCACAAACACTAGATAACTTGTTTAAATCGGAATCTAGAATAATTTCATCATACAGGACGTGTAAAACAGTACTAATACATTAAATGCATCAAGATGAACATGTAGGATGGCTAGCCACATATACATACATCATAGCATCATACTTCATATATAGTTTCTGTTCGTACATTGCATAGTATATACTATCATATTATAGACATCCATTATCATCGATATGCTTACACATTGTGATTTCTTCTTGAGAATTCAGTATTTATGAGATTTCTGGATTTTAGGGAAAACCGCAAGAACTTATAAACTTATTATCCCTCTTTTTAAAAATGCAAGTTGTGGTTTTCTCGTGATGTATGAGTCGTCCACCATGAGTTTTCATGATTGCTGTTGGATTTCGAGACCCGTTGCGAGGAGAGGATGAACCGTCTCGGGTACATGGTGGACCCGGTAAGGTACTCCAGGGCAAGAAGCTCGAGTAGTAGACGATGAGCCTGACAGGGGCAGACTACCTACCGGTGATTGTTGGCGCGGAGGATATCCAGAGGATACCGACCGTGGTCGTGAGATATTGAGATATTGATACTCGAGATGGACCAGCCGGACGGCTGGGGCTCGAGATATTGGGATACCGATACTCTGGGACACTGAGATATTCATTTGAGGTGTCGATACTTGACACGGAATTCTGTTAATTTCATTGATATTTCTTCAGATATTTCACAGGAGTTTTTCTAAGATGAAATTAATGACTTTCTCATATCAAACGTACTGGATTACGTGTTAAATTGCATTCATGTCGCATACATGCTAGTACATCATACCATATCAATATTGTAGAATTGTGATACTTTGCGTACATGCTTACGATAGTCTTTATAGATGTTACATATTACTCACGAATTGGCAACTCACCCCCGTTGTGCCACAACCTTTTTGCAGGTCCGATCCATCAACACGGTAGCGGCGGACGCACTTCCTCGTTTTGCTTGGATTTGAGGCTTTTGCTCGTAGGTGGGTTGTGTGATTATTTTGTTTCCACCTTGTATATTCATTGTATCTAGTGTACTCCATCTATTTTATCTGCTACTTGTACTTATGTATATTGACCTAGAGATGAGCCAGTGAGATTTGTGGGCATGTATGTTGTTTCTTTGGGTCGAGCTCACTTGAGCCGACGTGTTGCTTATTACTTGAGCCTTTTATGCTTATTTTGCACATTGATGATTTATATTGCATGAGATTTGAGTCCGCCTTGGGGCGAAGAGCTAGCTCCCGCTTGGGGATGCCTTATTTCATATTATTCATATATTCCTGTTTTGTACCCGTTTGGGGCCAGTATTTACAAAGGAGACTCTGCCGAAATTTTCGAAAAAATGGATGTTGCTTTTAAAAAAGCTTGATATGACTTATTTGATTAAATTTGCTTTCAATAAATTGGTTTTCCTTCACTCTATTTCTTAATTGGGTTTGATTTCTGGGTTTTGGCTTACTTAGATTACGTACGCCTCGAGACGTTTCGTAATTTAAGTGCCAGTCATGCTCCGTACTTTTCGGGTCGTGACATTACTGTACATACGATGTATATTGTAGTGGATGCTTGGACATATATTTGTAGGACTTTCTTGCTCGACATGATAGTATGCTATCTGGTTGCTCTTTATCTAAACATGTACACTGATTGTCTCTATGTTACATGTTGATAAAGCCCTTAGGATGGGTACTTGACTACCAGGACTATGATGCAGATCATACTAGTGGGGACAGAGTAGTCGCTAAGTACATCCTTCAAATGTTCCTAGTCGTGGGTGTCTCGAGACAGGACATCGATATATCAGAGTAGACTAGCGTATAGCTTCTCGACCGATGTAAATGGGTGATGGATGTGTTGGATATGGTGCCCTCAAAGTCAATTATTGGATCGCAGGCACGTGATTGTAATGATTGAGGGAGGACCTATACCGATATGACAGTCTTGCTCGAGATGATAGTATGCTATCTGGTTTGTCTTTATCATCGTATACATGCTTTAGTTCACTATTGCATGTTGATAGAGCCCATATGATTCTTTCTTGACTGCCAGCAGTATGATGGCGATCATATACGTGGGAGCTGGGGTCTGTAAGCACATCCTTAAAGTGTCCCTAGTCATGGGAGTTTCGAGACAGGGCATCGATACTCCAGAGTAGACTAGTGTATACAGTCGAGACCCCGACGAGGGGCGGTGGCCGGTCTCACGAGCCACTGGTGTCAGTTAGATCACCTAAGATGTATACAGGTGCTCATTGGGTTATGAGTACACCGGACAGGACTCGCCGGGAACATGCTAGTTGGTATTATACATATCGTCAGATAGCAGTTCCCTGATGACATGTGTACAGGTTAGTTTGTCGACCTGAGATCGTCATTTGCCTCGTGTGAGTTCCTACCGTGCTTTGATTTCTACCCTACCACGGCTCAAAGGAGTCGTGCAAACAGGTATTTTTTTGGTACAGTCCCGAGCCACATGGAGGCAGTGAGCGGGTCGTCGGGGATTCGTCTCTCCCGGTATTGGGGGTTGATGTCGCACAGTGCACGGATGGCCATCACTAGAAATCCTCGGCCGAGGTAGTGGAGAATTACTGATTTGGATCAGTAGTTTCTCAGGTGGTGATGGGCTTCATACCGACACGAATTATCGCGTTATTAGGGGTCTGACTTTATCCACCCCCTAGACTCGATATGCGATATTCTTAGACGAACGGACCGGACTGTACAGATATTGTCACTGTCAGGCTCAGTAGGGTTTTTTGGATGAGTTCGCTCGTCAGCTTCCCTTTCGATCAATACACAGGCAACCGTTACGTACAGCTTGTACCTCTGACGTGCTAGAGGTTATACCCAGTGCCAGTGTGTTGATGAGTCATTAGAGTCCCCCACAGATATTTTCCCAAGTTCGGGCGAAACGTTGTAGAGGCCGTATGGTTTTATGGCAGGGTTCGGAAAATGCACGTGCGTTTTCGCACGTGTCATATTTCGGGCAGATAATACTGGTAGGCTTTGGTTTAAGCCGGATCCGAGTATTATACTGTGTAGATATAATATCTTTGTCTCAGTTGCATTTGTATTCAGTCGTAATACAAATGCGGGTATGTTTATACTGATACGGGGTTATCCTGAAATTCGTTTCAGGATCGCTTTTGGAAGTTGCCAGTTTCCAGTTTTCTATCACCCGTATTTAACATTCGGTTAAATGCAAATTTATCTTTTCATTGGATGAGTGCGGAAGCTTCTAGAAGTGGTGACTAGGGTTGTGACTCATTCATGGCATTAAATGGTTGATGACTAGATTAGTGACTCATTTGTAAGCATTTATTGTTTAGGTGAGGTGTTAAAATGAGTCACCCTTTTCCATTAAACCTTTTTGTTCATGCTTAAGATATTATTCCTTGTGGTCACCTTCCCCCTCCTACACTCACCTCCCCCTCATCTATAAGTTGCCGGCCCCCTCTCATGTGAGAGTTATGGTTGTTGTTTTGAAAAGATTATTGTTTTGAATTCATGGAAATTAGATAGCCTCATTTCTCATTCCACCCGATCCAAAAAAGGCAACTTCATTAACCGTTCGTCCATAGCTTTGGACGTAACGAGACAAAGTGTTCTACTCATTCTCTACATCAATCTTGGTCATCTCTTTTAGCAAACTTGATGATCGAGTTGCCTCGGTTCAGAGGCGGGAGCCCGTTTAAAGATCCGTCGACGTGGTGCCACCTGGACGAGAAGACTGGAGATTCAGGAGATCGGAGCAGCCGCAACAAAGCGTGGGATGATGGTTGAAGACCGAAGGACTCGGATCGTTCGGTATAACATTTCTACCCACTTTTTAATTTGTTAGTTTAGCTTTAATGGCAGATCCGGGTTATAGTATACGATAGCGCCAGTTGTAAAAGTTTTTGTTCCGCATTTGGCGTCTGTTAGACTGCCGGGGCGCTACCGTGGACTTAAAGTGGTATCAGAGCCTCACCATTAAGCTATACTAAGTTGTGCTAACGCGTTTAAAATATCGATCGAACGGATTTTCGAAAACCGCAAAATTCCATGTTAAAGTTTCTGTCGATTTTTAAAGAGGTCTAAAAATTATTTTGCATATACCAGAAAATTAAGCATGCTTTTTTAAGGAACCAGAAAAAAACGACCCACTGAGTAGACCAAACCGCCGCGGAACTGCGGTCAAAGCCTTGCTTTGACCGCAGAACCACGGCCGTTTTGGTGACTTAGTGGACTATGTTTCTTCTGTTGTTTCTACATGATAAATTGTGGTTTCTGGTACTGTTCATTTGGGCCCAGATTTTGTTACTGTACACCAGATGTACGTGGGGCCCACTTCGGGAAATTTTATCGATCGAAATTTTAAACTTGTTAGTATACAATACTTATATTATATCTCCGACCGGGAATGTCATTTGAGCGGTAAACCGCATCTAATTGCTATAGTTCTTTTAGACGGGTTTGCGAACGTGACATTCGCGTTGATGTTCTGTGTTGTGCTGTAATGTTGCGGATTTGTCGTGGTGGATAGCAGGATGCAATGACAGTGCAGTTTGGATTTATTTGTAAATTTGATATTGCGGGGCGAGCGTCCAACATGTGGACTGCCGTCACTGCCTGTTTGTATATTATTCTTTTGGGGCACGACCGGGTTGAGGTCAATGTACCCGTTGAACATATTTTTTATTTCTGTACTAGGTTTACCCCGTGACGGAGTGCACGGATAGCCGGGTTCTGGAGGGCAACGGGTCCGTATCTCATGGTTTTGAGAGGCAAAGGGGCATCACTCTGGAATTGGCAGACTATTCGCCGCACTCGTAGGGGGTACAGGTTGATCCAAGGAGGGGTGCTCAATTTACCGGATTCCGTGAAGTGCCGGGTGTTCCATTCACTATGCTGTGGGGGACTACCTCGCTTCAGGTTTTGGCGGGTAACTTGCCGCACCTGTAGGGGTCTAGGTTTCATTGCACAGGCTATCCACACGACCAGGGGAATGTCGGGTTTCAGTAGCGGTTCTGTGAAACCCGGGGATCCCAGATTATCTGTATTGTTCTGTGATGCTTATTACTTTTCTGTAATTTTGCATATTATCACGCCTGGAGCGATTACTGTATATTGGTATATATACTATTAGATGTTGTATATGTTTTACACTCGCGCTAGTCCAGTCCCCGCTCTGTCGTTAGTTAAGTAACCTAACGGGTGATGACGGGACCCAGTGGCGAATGCGGATGGCATATACGTACATTATATTTTCGTTCTTTTCTGGTATGATTGATTGATGGGACTGTATTGATTCTTATCAATGCAAGGATAAAACGAACCTATATTTGATGTTGTTGGAACAAATTTAAAAAGGTGGTATTACAAAGATGTTTCCTTTTGTTTTGCATAGCGGTATTCAGTTAGAATATCCTACAACTCATTCGACGAGGCAAGGGCCGAGATCCCTTCACCGGGAGTGACCCCTTGGGCAGAAGTTTACGTCAGGGTAATAACTTCACTATAGTCGATTACAAGTTGCTTTGTATCGCGGTATTCAGTTGGAATATCCTGCACCTCATTCCACGAGGAAAGAGCCGAGATCCCTTCACCGGGAGTGACCTCTTTAGCAAAAGGTTTTCGCCACTATATTTTTATAAAAAGCTATCAGGTTCCTTCAACGAGATCAAGTTCATTACGTTAAAGGTTTTTCGCCAAAAAACCAGCCGTAACCCTCCGTCATTTCTTTTGGGTATTTAGTAGTATTCAAGCTATGTATTTTGACCTAACGCCAAGACATAGTGTTTGGTAGTTGCTGGGTATTCACATATTGCATAGATAGATGCGTCGGTTTGGGACAGTCGTTCTGCCTTGTTGGCCAAAGTCAAGGGCATATGCGGGTGGGTTAAAATTAACCTGGATAATGATGGATAGAACTTGACATGTGACTTATGATATTTTGACCTAACGCCAAGATCATAAGAGCATGGGGCAAAAATTAACATCGGGAGTTTCAAACATACAGGAAACTTGTCAGGCATGCACATACCTTCTGGAGTGTGATAACTTGAGTGGCTTCCTTCAAATTATCATGCGATGATAGTTGGATCCCGATTCTCACTGATGAGTTGGTTTACTCTTCGGGTGATCCCGACTAATTCTTCTTTCAGGTTTGGAGGAGAATTTGAGATTACAGTGGGAGGTTTCCTGATTAGATAAAGTGATAACCATTCTGATCTAGGTTAGAGTACACGCAGAGTGTTTCTTTTCTTTCTCTCTTTGGCAGCGACCTTTGACCGACCCTAGACTATGACTCAGTGACCAAGTTGACCGAACCTTCTTAAAATACTGGCTTTTGGATTGTCTATAGTTGCATAAGTCATTGCCGCTCCTTGTTTTACCCTTTGTATTTATCAGAACACCCCATATTACTACAGACATCCACTTCCATTGGATAGATCCATCGTATGGTTATATACGAACTCGAAGGGATTTTTTCGAGGATGGATCCAGGTTCAGGAGAAATAGAATTGGTTTATTCTGTTGTCTTTTATTATCACCTTCTCTCAGGTTGCGAGGGCTCCTTAGTTTAGGAGAGTACACCTATTACGCTTATTGGATAGTCTTATTCCAAACATAGGCAGGTGCCGAAAGGTAAGGAATGAAGAAAACCAATTAGCCTAAGTAGGGTGCGCAGAAGGTAATATGTGAAGACAAGATAAAGGGATTAGAAAGTGGGCAAAGCAAATTGCGACTGTTATCATTCACGACCAAACCGCGTACTTCATCGCCACTCCTATTTCACCTTTAATAGAATAAGGTATTATTCAGTTGTCTTTTATCATCACCTTCTCTCAAGTAGCGAGTACTCCTTGGTTTAGGAGAGTACACCTATTATGCTTACTGGATAGTCTTCTTCCAAACCATAGGCTGGTGCCGAACGGTAGGGAAGGATGAAAACCATTTAGCCTAACGAAGGCGTACAGAAGGAAATGAATAAAGACAGATAAAGGGATTTGGAGAGATAGCAAAGAAATATACGGTTATAGTTATAAATTGGATTATGGAAGAGGCATTACCAGGAATACCAGGATACCCCTACGAAACATTTTCATGTTTCAGTGCATTGTTGAAGCAAAACTAATTTCCCGATTAGATATTTACTCCAGGGTATGTATTTACCAGGTATGATTCTCACATCTGTATGGTTTTTCAGATGATGAGTGGGAGTAAGTTATTGGGAATTAGGTGATCATCCTCATTATATCGGAATTCGTTGTAATTGGTGATATTTGAGGAAATCGCCTGGATACAGTTTTCAACCTACAACGCACTGGTTTTGAGTTATTCAACTCAGCGGACTTATACAGAGTATTGCATGTTGTCCAGAGTCCGTCAGGACAAAGGGGTTGGTCCTCGTACTATGTTCTGTTTACTTATGACTTCTCTAGATTTTAGACAAGTGTTTCGTAGAAATACAAGGTCTAAGTTTTAAGAAGTTGTGGGTATAAGAATAAAGTAGAGAACCAGGTGTCGCAAGTATCGGGATTCTTCAAAGAAATCGAAGATGTAGATTCTTGTGATTGGTATTCAGTTAATGGTTTTGAGAAACTTGTTTCTCTTTCAGGTTACTCATAATTGGATGGATTCCTAAATTGAGTAATCCTGATTAGCCTCTCTCCATTAAGTTGATATGCACTGGAGACAGCTGCATGATTTGAATCTGGTTCCAATTAAATAAGTGCCAAATGTTTCTATATTGGATATAGAATGGTCAATATCTTAACGATGTTAAGGTATGGTGAGTTGTCCAGCTTATGCTTAAAACCAGACACTGGATAACTCAAGGCACATTTCTGTAATGGCAGTTTGTGGGTTGACCCTGGCTTTGACGAGGGTTGACTTTCTACCATCTGGAAGAGCAATAGTGATATTGTTCTTGACTCGCCACAGTTTTAGTAAAATGGATTTTTTCAGAAAATAGTAATGGGAGTATGGTAGAACTGGAAGTGATTCCAGAACCGCAAACGATTACGGAAAATTTAATAGGACCTATATATTCAATCAGGTTTGACATTCTAATAACCACTCCGCAGATATGGTGGGTAACCTCAGACACCCGAGAGGTACTCCGGTAGCCTCAGGGACGGTGACAGGGAGGTTCTTGTTTACCCAGACTTGACATTACTGTTGTTTCAAACTATGAGACCCGGCAGGAGGATATGTATAGCGTCGTTCTAAACTAGCTTTAGAAGTGTACGTATATATTATTCTGCCAGAGGGTTGTCGTAGTTAGTGGGAGCAGCGGAAGCATAGTGGGCAAGTAGCTTATGCCTATTTATAGACTTGAGCAAATATAGCGGAGAAAGATCATCTATTTTTGATGTGACAGTCATGGGTTTGACTTCATCAGAATAGGGGATGGATCTGTTAAGAAGGTAGTAGGGTGTGATGTCCTGGTATTTGGATGACATACACAGAGTAGGAAGTAAAATTTCTATACTACGATCGGTTATACTGTGGTCGTCACACAGTTATTTCTTCACACAGGATAGGGATATAATATCAGACATTCTGGTTACTAAATCTATAGTTTTAGATCTAGATTTGGGTAGTTTCCCAATATGGGTACTTTGACAGTATTCTAAAGGTATTTAGAATAAATGACTCCTGGCATGGTGGTGTACCTGCAGGTGATGAAGTCACCCTCTCTAAAGATGTCTTACAGACTAAAGGGGAGAGGGATGTGCATGATTGACAGATCACTTGCTTAGGCAATTGAGTCAATTGTGAGATGTCAAGTACCACACCAGATGTTGTTTTTGCACTAGATGCAATAAGTTTATATTAATCCAATCCTGAAGAAACATAAGGAAGCATTTTTAGAACATAAGTGCATGTTCTACGGATTTGATGACGGCAGCCTCCTTCGGGAGACGGTTATCATTCCAGGCTTCAAAGGTGACCTGAATGACAGAGTGATTGTCAGAGTTATAGTTTTCCCTATGATGAGGGACAGTATTATGGACAGGTGGTCTAAGAGGATACTGTGGGAGGCATGGTGTTGGATACTGATTAAGTTCAGTTTTCGATGCAGTCTAAGAAGTTTGGATTTGAAGTTCATTTATGAACTAGGTCCCATCACATATCCAGACATATTCTAAGACAGATATTACTCGATTTGGGAGATGCCTTTCTCCGCGAACTTGAGATTAAGAGAGACATAGAAAGAAACATCAGGGCGGATCCACTCACTGAAGCTATTTCTCGAACACAATAGTTTTACAAACGAGCTTTGTGAAACTGATTAGTAGAGGAGTTGGATGTTCGGTATCACATGGGCTGTGAGTATGCGACATCGCAATAATTAGCCTTAAGTGCAAGTGGGAGATTGTTGGATATGGTGCCCTCAAAGTCAATTATTGGATCACAGGCACGTGATTGCAATGATTGAGGGAGGACCTATACCGATATGACAGTCTTGCTCGAGATGATAGTATGCTATCTGGTTTGTTTTTATCATCGTATACATGCTTTAGTTCACTATTGCATGTTGATAGAGCCCATATGATTCTTGCTTGACTGCCAGCAGTATGATGGAGATCATATACGTGGGAGCTGGGGTCTTTAAGCACATCCTTAAAGTGTCCCTAGTCGTGGGAGTTTCGAGACAGGGCATCGATACTCCAGAGTAGACTAGTGTATACAGTCGAGACTCCGACGAGGGGCGGTAGCCAGTCTCACAAGCCACTGGTGTCAGTTGGATCACCTAAGATGTATACAGGTGCTCATTGGGCTATGAGTACACCGGACAGGACTCGCCGGGAACATGCTAGTTGGTATTATACATATCGTCAGATAGCAGTTCCCTGGTGGCAGGTGTACAGGTTAGTTTGTCGACCTGAGATCGTCATTTGTCTCATGTGAGTTCCCACTGTGCTTTGATTTCTACCCTACCATGGCTCAAAGGAGTCATGCAAACAGGTATTTTTTGGGTACAGTCCCGAGCCACATGGAGGCAGTGAGCGGATCGTCGGGGATTCGTCTCTCCCGGTATTGGGGGTTGATGTCGCACAGTGCACGGATGGCCATCACTAGAAATCCTCGGCCGAGGTAGTGGAGAATTACTGATTTGGATCAGTAGTTTCTCAGGTGGTGATGGAATTCATACCGACCCGAATTATCGCGTTATTAGGGGTCTGACTTTATCCACCCCCTAGACTCGATATGCGATATTCTTAGACGAACGGACCGGACTGTACAGATATTGTCACTGTCAGGCTCAGTAGGGTTTTCTGGATGAGTTCGCTCGTCAGCTTCCCTTTCGATCAATACATAGGCAATCGTTACGTACAGCTTGTACCTCTGACGTGCTAGAGGTTATACCCAGTGCCAGTGTGTTGATGAGTCATTAGAGTCCCCCACAGACATTTTCCCAAGTTCGGGCGAAACGTTGTAGAGGCCATATGGTTTTATGGCAGGGTTCGGAAAATGCACGTGCGTTTTCGCATGTGTCATATTTCAGGCAGATAATACTGGTAGGCTTTGGTTTAAGCCGGATCCGAGTATTATACTGTGTAGATATAATATCTTTGTCTCAGTTGCATTTGTATTCGGTCGTAATACAAATGCGGGTATGTTTATACTGATACGGGGTTATCCTGAAATTCGTTTCAGGATCGCTTTTGGAAGTTGCCAGTTTCCAGTTTTCTATCACTCGTATTTAACATTCGGTTAAATGCGGATTTATCTTTTCATTGGATGAGTGCAAAAGCTTCTAGAAGTGGTGACTAAGGTTGTGACTCATTCATGGCATTAAATGGTTGATAACTAGATTAGTGACTCATTTGTAAGCATTTATTGTTTAGGTGAGGTGTTAAAATGAGTCACCCTTTTCCATTAAACCTTTTTGTTCATGCTTAAGATATTATTCCTTGTGGTCACCTTCCCCCTCCTACACTCACCTCCCCATTATCTATAAGTGGCTGGCCCTCTCTCATGTGAGAGTTATGGTTGTTGTTTTGAAAAGATTATTGTTTTGGATTCATGGAAATTAGATAACCTCATTTCTCAATCCACCCGATCCAAAAAAGGCAACTTCATTAACCGTTCGTCCATAGCTTTGGACGTAACGAGACAAAGTGTTCTACTCATTCTCTACATCAATCTTGGTCATCTCTTTTAGCAAACTTGATGATCGAGTTGCCTCGGTTCAGAGGCGGGAGCCCGTTTAAAGATCCGTCGACGTGGTGCCACCTGGATGAGAAGACTGGAGATTCAGGAGATCGGAGCAGCCGTAACGAAGCGTGGGGTGATGGTTGAAGACCGAAGGACTCGGATCGTTCGGTATAACATTTCTACCGACTTTGTAATTTGTTAGTTTAGCTTTAATGGCAGATCCGGGTTATAGTATACGATAGCGCCAGTTGTAAAAGTTTTTGTTCCGCATTTGGCGTCTGTTAGACGGCCGGGGCGCTACCGTGGACTTACAGGATGATCCCATATCCATTGGTGTTTGACATCAGAGAAAGTATACGGGTGCTCAGTGGAGACTGGGTAGACTGGACGGACTCGCCGAGAACTCCCAAATGGTATTATACCACACGTCAGATGGCAGTTCTCTGGTGACACTGGTACAGGTTAGTCTGTAGACCCGAGATCGTCATAGAGTCTTGTGTGATTCCCACTGTGCTTTGATTTCCATCTTACCACGTTTAAGAGAACATGCAAAACGGTGGCTTTTGGGTACAGTCCCGATTCACATGAAGGCAATGAGCGATAGGAGGGTTTTCTTCTCTCCCGGTATAGGGAATTGATATTGCGCTGTGCTCGATTGGCTATAACAGGAAGTCCTTGGCCAAGGCTGCTACAGAGATATACTGGTAAGTGTTATCAGTAGTTTCTCGACCCGTTATGAGCCTCATATCGACACGACTTATCGAGTTACTAGGGTCTGACGTTTACCACCCCTAGACGAGATATGCGACATATCAGACGAAGAGACCGGACTGTACAGTAGTGTTACTGATTGGATTCATAGGAGTACTAGCAGGCTTGCTTGTTGATCTTCTGATCGCTCAATACCCGGCTGACCGTTACGTTTAGCAGACCGCTTGCGGCTTGTGGGTGTTTGATATGATCATCACCAATTACCGGCGTATTGACGAGTCTTTAAAGTCCTACACAGGGGTTTCCTGGCTCAAGCGAAATGGAGTAGGAGCATATATGTGATATATACGAGACCGAGATTGATACGATATGAGATACCGTATTGTATTCTCGTGATTTTTACCATGGATGGTTATATGCGATATAGTCGGGTTATCGGATCAAGTGTTGATTCGATAAAATGTTATATTATGATATTAGTCGGTTATATGTGATATAGCCGGATTATTAAATCAAGAGTTGATTTAATAATTTAATGTATAATTATATATTTGATATATTACATTATATTAATTAGTATGAGCTCACTTATGAATTCTTTTCTCACTAAATTGTGCATAAGTGTATATGTGATATATGCAAGTGTACAAGTTTGTGTCATGTTTGATGATACATACATGATGGGTGTATGAGATATAAACCATATTAAGGTTAAATTAGGGTTTTGTTTATTTCTTAAGATTTAACAAAAGAGAAAGACTTAGTCAAAGTTATCAAGCTTGGAGAAGCTTGTAGAAACATTGACAAAGTCAACTCTTTTGTCATTCCTTAAGATATTATTTAACCCAACCCTTAACCTTACACCTTGGTTAATTCTCTACATGAGTTAAGCATGATGACTTAACTCACCCATGGTTACATAATTCATTTGGATGAATTATAGACTAGAGTTCATCTTCTTTTTCTTCTTCCTCCTCAAAAGCTTATTAGCTTTAATGGAGTTATGAGAAAAAGTGTGAGAAAATCAATTATAAAGTGAGCCCACTTCCTACTTCATCATCCTCTACTACTTGCCATGTAGTATAGGGTGTTCTCTTCACAAAGTTCATGACCTAGTGAAGGAATAGCTTGGGTTAGTGTCTCCTCGACGTAGATCATCTTCGGCCTTGAAGTCATCGAAGCAAGCATGTTCGTTTCTTCATGGAGCCTCTCTAGAGTCCGGAGTTTACGATCGCAGCGAAGGGGACAACTACACGGAGCTATTGAAGTGAAGGTCCGGTTTACAAAGGTTGTATTCCTTGTTCACTTAGATGTAAAGAGTTTATATATCTTGTTTAGCCTTAATTCTCTAGTTCGATTACTTGGTTGGTTGGTTTAGCACCCCAAAAATTTCGATATAGCATGTTTGATGCTTGCCAAAACCTTGATAAGGTGCTAAGCTAACCCTACAGTCTATACCTCGTACGGTAAAATCCATCGTACGGCATCCCAAATCGGTGTACTAGTCAAATATCGCATATACCTCATTATTCATGTGGTATCATTATCACAACATCCTGAATTAGGGGTACTATTCTACAGCCTATTACATACCAATATCACCAAACATATATTCTCGTGTGTATGAAAACACATCGCCCATCGATCCGCAATAATATCATGTCGTATCTCATAACACGACCCAAGTCACATAATCTCACGATATCATGCCCGATCATATCAACTCACCTCCAAGTATCATGTACTATCTGTTGGGGTAAAAATTTACACCCCGGTTGACCGAGTCAAAGTCAAGGTCAACCCCAAGCTAGGTGGGCCCAAGCCTAGGTCAAGCGGGCCCATGCCCAAGTCGAGCCCGCGGCCAGCCTCCTCCATGCTAAAATATAGATTATGTAATAAATAATTTTTATGTAATTTTTTATACATGAATGTATGCAAAATGGGCATAAAACCAATATTTTGTAAGCCCATGGCTTATGTGCAAAAAAGAAATGGCACATGAACCATAGGATGGGCAAAATACCATTTTGTAAAGCCCAAGGGGCTATATGTAAATATGTAAGCCTATATTAGGCAACATGATGATGAATAAAGCAATATACTTTTCATTCTCTAAAAAAAACCTAGGGTTTGTGCCTCTTTCCCTTTTTCTGAAGGTTCCAAACCTTCTTTTTTCTTTTGAATTAAATCAAGAGTTTTACTCTTCTTTTTTCAAAACTAAATAGTTTTTCACCATAAAACCCACAAAGGGGAACTCAGATCTTCCATTAGATCTCAAAAAGAAGAGATTTTTAAAATCTCATATCTCTTGATCTTCAAGATCCAGCAACCAGAGGAGAAAGAAGAAGAACCCCTTTCATCAACCCCAAAACATCTTAGGAGTTTAACTCTACTCTGATTTCTCTTTCGAGAATTTCTAGGGCTAAAAGCCTCTTTTTCTCGCCGGCGTCCAAGCGCTCAAGCGTCCAGCGCTCAAGCGCTAAGCGCCCACACGCCAACACGTGGCGCGCGCTCGAGCGCTCGGCGCTCAAAGCACCCAGCGCTCAAGCGCCAAGCGCCCACGTGCCAACACGTGGCGTGCTAGCGCTCGAGCGTTTAGTGCTCAAGTGCCCAGTGCTCAAGCGCAAAGCGCCCACGTGCCGACACGTGGCGCGCCTACGCTCCAGCGCCCTGCGCTCAAGCGCAAATAGCCCATGTGCCGACACGTGGCGCGCCTACGCTCAAGCGCCCAGCGCTCAAGCGCAAAGCGCCCACGTGCCGACACGTGGCGCGGTTACGCTCAAGCGCCCAGTGCTCAAGCGCAAAGCGCCCACGTGCCGACACGTGGCGCGGTTGCGCTCAAGCGCAAAGTGCCCACGTGCCGACTCATGGCGCGCTTGCGCTCAAGCGTAAAGCGCCCATGTGCCGACACGTGGCGGGCTTGCGCTTAAGCGCCCAGCGTTCAAGCGCAAAGCGCCCACGGGCCGACACGTGGCGCGCTAGCGCCTAAGCCCACAGCACCTAAGCGCACAGTGCTTAAGGCGCTAGCCCCACGCGTCCTTTGGGAGCTTTTTCCCTCTTTTTATATATGTATACATGTATATATATGTACAGATACACACACACTCCACAACACTGCCCCGCACCCTGCAAGGGAGATGCTAGCCCCCTTGACCCCCAGCCCGCTATCCGGGTAGCGGGACCCCCGTAGAAACTTTGCGTGGCTCCCGATATATCTAAACCCCCTCCAGAACAAACACACGTACACTGCACATTGAGTTCGCATGACCTGTTTTGACCCGTCAATCAGAGGTTCTCTCGCTCCAAAGGCGAGGGGTAATTAACGGCAGCTTAGTCCGCGGCTACCAGAGATTCGGATCCCCACGATCAATAAACCCCGGCCTACCCTAGGCAGGGGGAATCTGTAGTACGCCTGACAAGCGCGCGCTTATTCCCATCTCAATGGGGTGACGAAAAACACCCTAAAGATTCTGGCACGCCCGGTGGGACCAATCTCTCCTCCCATATTTCGGGTTAAACGTTCATGCGAACTCAATCAATATACATACCTATATTTATACTAAAATAATGCTCTTTCATGCAGGTTTTCAAGCAATCACTTTTCAACAATTTCTCCTATGATGAACTCAGCTACCATCTTCTACACGATGAAATTGGACGCCAGGACGGTCCTCCCGGCCAGTCTCGGGCGACAATGGGAGGAGCCGCCGCGACCATTCGGCTCCATCCTGTTCGTGTCAGCTAACGCCATCCCAGCTCTTCAAGCTCCGGTAACCGACAAACCGGCCTCGAAAGGCAAGAGGCCAAATGTGCTGGTCTCGAAAGCGTCCCAACCCAAACGCAAATCGGTGTCTGGACAGCTTTCCATGGCCCCAACTGGGGGCAAAGCCATCAAAACAAAAGAAGTTGCCAGACGTCGTGGGCAAGCCCAGGCAATACCTTCGACGGACACGCGGGAAAATGTCTTCTCAAGCATCCCTATCACTCGGCCTATGGCGGCTTCCCAAAGAGCAGAAGCCTGCCAAGCGCTTAAGGCAGAGAAGCAGAGGCAGAAGCGGCTCAGATATAGAGCCAACAAAAGGGCTAGGGCTCTGGCCATGTTAAAATTTATGAATTTCCAAAGCCCGGACCGCTCCGCGAAACCAGCTGCCAGTTATGAAAGAATGGTTGAATGTGTTATCCACACTGTCTACATGGCCGGACATGAAGAAAGGAACCCTTTGTAAGTGCACGGCGGCGCCCCGGCCGTCTGAACGAGGCCAAAATACGGAAACGATAATTTACTTTAACTTTTGAACCGGCACCACCGCGCACGAAAGTCCCGGATCGGGCCATTAATCTAATTCTAGCTAACTAAAGAACGGGTAGAGAGATATACCGAGCGATCCATGTCCTTCGGTCTTCTTGTCGTCGTCCCGATCTCCCCGCGGAATCTCCGGTCTTCACCTCCTCGCCGGAAGGGCACCACATTGCCGGCTTCTTTTACAGGCTCCCACCTCTGGACCGAGGCAACTCGGGCACGAAGTTGGCGAGCCGACGTGCTCAAGGTTGCTGTAGGTTAACTGTAGAATGCTTTGTCTCTTGGGGTTTGTAGGAAGTTGCCTTTTGGGTGGAGGAATGAGATGCAAGCTTTTTGTGGAGCTAGGGGATTTTGTGCAAGCTAAAAGAGATCAAAATCCCCACTCAAAATTTTGGACAGCCCTTCCTCTAATGTGGCCGGCCTCTTTTCATCAAGGGAGAGAAAAATGAGAGGAGAGAGTTTCAAATAATGCAAGAGAGAGAGAGAGAGAAGAGTCATGATGAGAAGAGACGATCACTAATCAAAACCAACACTTAAACAACCATCATGACTCCAAAGGTCAAGCCATCATCAACAAAAGAAAGTCAAGCAATGATTATCCAAGGAAAGTCAAATGAGGGTGCAACCATCATGAAGCAATAATATGCAAAGACCACCCTCCAAAATGCTTATTTGCACAAATGCAAATAAGCCTTCCTCCACCAATATTCAGCCAATGAAAGATACAAAGAAAATTGGCCGAAACAGAAAACAAACTGGAAACTCCAAAAAACTGATCCCGTAATAAATTACAGGAAAACCCCGCGACTGTATATACATACCCGCATTTGTATTCCGACCGAATACAAATGCAAAGAGACAAAATCTACACTGTGCAATACTAGGATCCGGCTTAAACCAAAGCCCGCTAGTATTTTCCGTCCGATCATGATCCGTGCAATACCGCACGTATCTGATCGAACCCTGCCATATCTCCATACGGCCTCTAAAGCGTTTCGCCCGAAACTGGAGAAACTGTTTTGTGGGGGACTCTAAAGACTCGTCAATACTATGGCTGTGGATTTAACCACTAGCACGTCAGAGGTATTAGCCATACGTGACGGGCTACCAGCTATTGACCAAAAGGGACGTCGATGAGCGAACTCATCCTGACACCCTACTGAGCCTGTCAGTGACAATATCCGTACAGTCCGGTCCGTTCGTCTATGAGCATCGCATGGCGGGCCTAGGGGGTTAGTAAAAGTCAGACCCCCAAAAGCGGTACAAGTCGTGTCGGAGTGTAGCCCAGAACACCCTGAGATACTACTGGAATACCTACCAGTAAATCTCCTGCCTTGGCCAAGGACTTCGTGTAATGGCTCTCCTAGACACAGCGCGACCTCACCCCCAATACCGGGGGAGAAGAACCCCTGCAGATCCGCTCACTGCCTCCATGTGGCTCGGGACTGTACCCAACTAAAACCTGTTTGCACGTCTCCATTGAGCGTGGTAGGGTAGTAATCAAAGTACAGTGGGAACTCACATGAGACAAATGACGATCTCAGGTCGATGAACTAACCTGTACACATGTCACCAGGGAACTGCTATCTGACGTCAGGTATAAGACCAACTAGTATGTTCCCGGCGAGTCCTGTCCGGTGTACTCATAACCCAATGAGCACCTGTATACATCTTAGGTGAACCAACTGACACCAGTGGCTTGTGAGACCGGCCACCGCCCTCGTCAGTGTCTCGACTGTATACATTAGTCTACTCTGGAGAATCGATGCCCTATCTTGAAACTCCCACGACTAGGGACCTTTTAAAGATGTGCTTATAGACCCCAGCTCCCACGTATATGATCGCCCTCATACTGCTGGCAGTCAAGCAAGAATCCTAGGGGCTTTATCAACGTGCAATAGTGACCTATAAGGCCACCTAAAGCAGTACACGATGATAAAGATAAACCAGATCGCATACTATCATCTTGAGTAAGACTGTCCTACCGAGATAGGTCCTCTCTCAATCATTGTAATCATGTGCTTGTGATCCAATAATTGACTCTGATGGCACTATCTCCAACACCCTCCTCTTCTTCACAGCCATGGTGATGATATGGTTGAAGCTACCCAGCATCGGCTCGATCTAAATAATGAAGAGCCTGCTCAGTCCGATAAGCCAGGGGAGCCCGTGGTTCTTGCGGAATTGAGCTCAGGCAATAAGGATGACCCGGTTGTCATAACCGGAACTACAGAACAAGCATTATTCCGATGGCTTCAGAGGCAGCTTCAGGACAGGGATGAGAAGTTAGCCAGGGTACAGTCCAAGGTCGATGAATTGGCAAATGTCGCGGCAGATCTCGCGACCCAAGTCGCCCGATTGCAATTACAGCAGAATCAAATTGTGGTTCATGAGCCAGGGATTGATACCCGGAGGCAGCCAACTGATACCCCCTTCAATCTAAGAGCGGAGTGCCTTCACGAAAAACGGCCGCAATCAGCCTCCAGTCCCTCCGATACATACGCCGGGGAGGGGGGGAATCGCCTCTGAAAGAGAAACTGGAAAAAGTCTATTCCTTCAAAAGGGAAAAAGTCCACAAGATATTCAGGGACGCCCTAAGAAACGGTCTACAACTGCCAGAATCAAAGAGACCGCAAGAAGCGAATATGACCGACGACCCCAAATACTGCCCCTATCACAGAGTGATAGGTCATGCCATTGAGGACTGCTTCGTCTTCAAAGATTGGGTCGAAAAGCAATACAAGGCAGGAGAGATAGAACTGTCTAAAGGCGTGTTAACAAACAGTCCAGCCGCGACCGCCAATTTCATACAAACGGAGACCGAAGTTCTTCGTGAAACTCATTCTCTCAGACATCTGCCATTCTTTGAAAACAGTCGACCACCACGTCATTAAACTGGGAACAGTCGACCTTTAAGTCGTTAAACTGGGAATGTAAAAAAAAATGTAAATAAACAAAAAATGTGTAAGTAAAAGAAAAATAAAGAAAATCCGAAATGATGGGGCAACTCGCAATAAAAATCAGCGAGTAAAATAAAGATGAAAATAAAGCCGAAATGATGGGGCAACCGCGAATAAAAGCCGAAATGATAGGGCAATCGCGATCTTCGCGATAAGAAAAGCTGAAATGATAGAGCAATCACGGTAAAATAAAAAAAAAAAAACAAAAACAAAAACAAAAACAAAACAACGGCGAATGATGAGTCGCTCCTGGTACCATATTCCAGTGCAGCGATGCAGACGCCAACCAAAATCCAATTTCTCAAAATTCTCCCGGCCCTACGGCCAGTCCCCAAATTGACTACCGTATACAATCCACGGGCTCAAATAATTCTCATCATACCCATGGCCCACCGCAATCACCAGTTACGCGGCTGGTCTCCGCTTTTGGAATTATGCTCCATTGAGAAGACCCACTCATGTGTCCTCACGATATATGAAGAGAACAAACCTTTATGGGATCCTTACGACTCATAAAGGAAAAACACACTTGGGGGCCTCACGACTCCTAAGGAGAAAATGCACCTACGGGATCCTTACGACTCGTAGGGAGAAAATACTTTATGGGACCCTTACGGCCCATAAAATTGAAAAGCCTTAGATGATAGGGATCCAAACCTGTCTCCTAAGCCATCGCTCCCTAATCCCCAAGTGGCGAATGATGAGTCGCTCCTGGTACCATATTCCAGTGCAGCGATGCAGACGCCAACCAAATTCCAAATCCCATACCCCAATGGCGAATAATGAGTCACTCCTGGTACCATATTCCAGTGCAGCGATGCAGATGCCAACCAAATTCTAAATCCCATACCCCAATGGCGAATGATGAGTCGCTCCTGATACCGTATTCCAGTACAGCGGTGCAGATGCCAGCCAAAATCCAAACCCCCAAGTGGCGAATGATGAGTCGCTCCTGGTACCATATTCCAGCGCAGCGATACAGACGCCAGCCAAATTCTAAATCCCAACGGCGAATGATGAGTCGCTCCTGGTACCATATTCCAGTGCAGCGATGCAGACGCCAACAAAGTCCCAAAATGTTTTTGGCCCTACGGTCTGGATCATACATCCCTCAAAACCGTATACAATCCACGGGCGTAAAACAATCCCAGTCTCTCCCAAGTCCTACCGGTGAGACCACATTCAAAGTCCCACCAAAAAAAATATATATATAAAAAAATAAATAAAAAATAATAATAATAATAATAAAAAATGGTATGTCCACATGCAAAATGGGCACGGATGAAAACCCGAAAGGGCTCCGTGAGTAAAAACAGCAGGACTGCCGGCGAGTTTGTGAAAACCCGAAAGGGCGCAAACTTGTGAAAAAGAGATGAAATGCACTTGCAAAGTCCTCTCGACTTTGTGAGGAGAAAATTCCCGTGTGAGATCCTTACGACTCACAAAGGAGAAACACACTTAGGAGTTCTCACGACTCCTAAGGAGAAAACACACCTACGGGGTCCTTACGACCCGTAGGGAGAAAATGATTCGTGAGACCCTTACGGCTCACAAAATTGAAAAGCCTTAGGTGATAGGGATCTAAATCTGTCTCCTAAGCCACCAATTTCCAAATCTTCCCGGGGCAAATGATGAGTTGCTCCTGGCATTATTCCAGTGCAGCAATGCAGATGCCAAACAAAAAAACCAATCCCCAAATCCTCTCATGGCAAATGATGATTCGCTCCTGGTACCATATTCCAGTATAGCGATGCTGATGTCAATCCAAATCACAATCAACAAGTCAACTTCAACTCCGACACCGCAGAAAGCGGAGCAAGTCAGAATCCAATCTCGACACCGCAAGAAGCGGAGCAAGTCAAGTTCACCCCTGACACTGCAGGAAGCAGAGCAAGTCAAATAGAGCGTGCAGTGCAGGCTTCCTACAAAGCAGGGATCCAAATCGCTCCGGATCAGAGCATCGACCGTCCATGTCGCAAAACGGGCAGTGCAGGCTTCCCACAAATTGGGAACCAAATCGCTCCGGATCAGAGCGTCGACCGTCAATGTCGCAAAAATGGCAGTGCAGGCTTCCTACAAAGCAGGGAACCAAATCGCTCTGGAATAGAGCGTCGACCGTCCATGTCGCAAAACGGGCAGTGCAGGCTTCCCTCAAATCGGGAACCAAATCGCTCCAGATCAGAGCGTCGACCGTTCATGTCGCAAAACGGGCAGTGCAGGCTTCACACAAATCGGGAACCAAATCGCTCCGGATCAGAGCGTCGACCATCCATGTCGCAAAACGGGTAGTGCAGGCTTCCCACAAATTGGGAACCAAATCGCTCCGGGTCAGAGCGTCGACCGTCCATGTCACAAAACGGGCAGTGCAGGCTTCCCACAAATCGGGAACCAAATCGCTCCGGATCAGAGCGTCGACCGTCCGTGTCTCAAAACGGGCAGTGCAGGCTTCCTATAAATCGGGAACCAATCGCTCCGGATCAAAGCGTCGACCGTCCATGTCGCAAAACGGGTAGTGCAGGCTTCCCTCAAATCGAGAACCAAATCGCTCCGGATCAGAGCGTCGACCGTCCATGTCGCAAAACGGGCAGTGCAGGCTTCCCACAAATTGGGAACCAAATCGCTCCGGGTCAGAGCGCCGACCGTCCATGTCGCAAAACGGGAAGTGCAGGCTTCCCACAAATCGGGAACCAAATCGCTCCGGATCAGAGCGTCGACCGTCCATGTCGCAAAACGGGCAGTGCAGGCTTCCCTCAAATCGGGAACCAAATCGCTCCGGATCAGAGGGTCATCCGTCCATGTCGCAAAAAGGGCAGTGCAGGCTTCCTACAAAGCAGGGAACCAAATCGCTCCGGATCAGAGCGTCGACCGTCCATGTCGCAAAAAGGGCAGTGCAGGCTTCCAACAAATCGGGAGCCAAACCGCTCCGGATCAGAGCGTCGACCGTCCATGTCGCAAAAAGGGCAGTGCAGGCTTCCCACAAATCGGGAACCAAATCGCTCCGGATCAGAGCGTCGACCGTCCATGTCGCAAAAAGGGCAGCGCAGGCTTCCTACAAATCGAGAACCAAATCGCTCCGGATCAGAGCGTCGACCGTCCATGTCGTAAAAAGGGGCAGTGCAGGCTTCCTATAAAGCAGGGAACCAAATCGCTCCGGATCAGAGCGTCGACCGTCCATGTCGCAAAAATGGCAGTGCAGGCTTCCTACAAAGCAGGGAACCAAATCGCTCCGGATCAGAGCGTCGATCGTCCATGTCGCAAAAAGGGCAGTGCAGGCTTCCCACAAATCGGGAGCCAAACCGCTCCGGATCTGAGTGTCGACCGTCCATGTCGCAAAAAGGGCAGTGCAGGCTTCCCACAAATCGGGAACCAAATTGCTCCGGATCAGAGCGTCGACCGTCCATGTCACAAAAAAGGCAGCGCAGGCTTCCCACAAATCGAGAACCAAATCGCTCCGGATCAGAGCGTCGACCGTCCATGTCGCAAAAAGGGGCAGTGCAGGCTTCCTACAAAGCAGGGAACCAAATCTCTCCGGATCAGAGCGTCGACCGTCCATGTTGCAAAAATGGCAGTGCAGGCTTCCTACAAAGCAGGGAACCAAATCGCTCCGGATCAGAGCGTCGACCGTCCATGTCGCAAAAATAGCAGTGCAGCCTTCCTACAAAGCAGGGATCCAAATTGCTCCGGATCAGAGCGCCGACCGTCCAAGTCATAAAAAGGGCAGAATCGACCGCCCATGTCGTAAAAAGGGCAGTGCGTCCCAAAAAGTGGGAACCAAAGCAAGTCGCCTCCACGCAAAAGGAGATCCATCAATTTCATGCACACGACCCACATGTGCGGTGTGCATTCATTGATGAGGGGCAATTTTTTGGGGTAAAAATTTACACCCGGGTTGACCGAGTCAAAGTCAAGGTCAACCCCCAAGCTAGGTGGGCCCAAGCCCAGGTCAAGCGGGCCCATGCCCAAGTCGAGCCCGCAGCCAGCCTCCTCCATGCCAAAATATAGATCATGTAATAAATAATTTTTATGTAATTTTTTATACATGAATGTATGCAAAATGGGCATAAAGCCAATATTTTGTAAGCCCATGGCTTATGTGCAAAAAAGAAATGGCACATGAGCCATGGGATGGGCAAAATGCTATTTTGTAAAGCCCAAGGAGCTATATGTAAATATGTAAGCCTATATAAGGCAACATTATGATGAATAAAGCAATATTCTTTTCATTCTCTAAAAAAAACCTAGGGTTTGTGCCTCTTTCCCTTTTTCTGAAGGTTCCAAACCTTTTTCTTTCTTTTGAATTAAATCAAGAGTTTTACTCTTCTTTTTTCAAAACTAAATAGTTTTTCACTATAAAACCCACAAAGGGGAACTCAGATCTTCCATTAAATCTCAAAAAGAAGATATTTTTAAAATCTCATATCTCTTGATCTTCAAGATCCGGCAACCAGAGGAGAAAGAAGAAGAACCCTTTTCATCTACCCCAAAACATCTTATGAGTTTAACTCCACTCTGATTTCTCTTTCGAGAATTTCTGGGGCTAAAAGCCTCTTTTTCTCGCCGGCGCCCAAGCGCTAAAGCGCCCAGCGCTAAAGCGCCCAGCGCTCATGCGCCAAGCGCCCACGCGCCGACACGTGGCGTGCTAGCGCTCGAGCGCTCGGCGCTCAAAGCGCCCAGCGCTCAAGTGCCAAGCGCCCAAGTGCCGACACGTGGCGCACTAGCGCACGAGCGCCCAACGCTCAAGCGCAAAGCGCCTACGTGCCGACATGTGGCGCGCCTACGCTCCAGCGCTCTGCGCTCAAGTGCAAAGCGCCCACGTGCCGACACGTGGCGCTCTTGCGCTCAAGCGCCCTGCGCTCAAGCACCCAGCGCTCAAGCGCAAAGCGCCCACGTGCCGACACGTGGCGCGCCTGCTCTCCAGCTCCCTGCGCTCAAGCGCAAAGCGCCCACGTGCTGACACGTGGCGCGTTTGCGCTCAAGTGCCCAGCGCTCAAGCGCAAAACGCCCACTTGCCGATACGTGGTGCGCCTGCGCTCCAGCGCAAAGCGCCCACGTGCCGACACGTGGCGCGCCTGCGCTCCAGCGCCCGGCGCTCCAGCGCCCAGCGCTCCAGCGCAAAGCGCCCACGTGGCGCGCTAGCGCCTAAGCGCACATCACCTAAGCGCACAGTGCTCAAGGCGCTGGCCCCACGTGTCCTTTGGGCGCTTTTTCCCCTTTTTATATATGTATACATGTATATATATGTACAGATACACACACACTCCACAACACTGTCCCCCTCAAAAAAAATTTTGGGCCGGGGCGCTGCCCCGCACCCCGCAAGGGGGATGCTAGCCCCCTTGACCCCTAGCCCGCTATCCGGGTAGCGGGACCCCCGTAGAAACTCTGCGTGGCTCCCGATATATCCAAACCCCCTCCAGAACAAAACACACGTACACTGCACATTGAGTTCGCATGACCTGTTTTGACCCGTCAATCGGAGGTTCTCTCGCTCCAAAGGCGAGGGGTAATTAACGACAGCTTAGTTCGCGGCTGCCGGAGATTCGGATCCCCACGATCAATAAACCCCGGCCTACCCTAGGCAGGGAGAATCTGTAGTACGCCTGACAAGCGCGCGCGTATTCCCATCTCAATGGGGTGACGAAAAACACCCTACACTATCCTCATCATCCGTGTGTGTGTGTATATATATATATATATATATATATATATGCACCAACGCATCCACACACATATATATATATACATATAAATATATACACCCAAACATATCACGTGTGTGTGTGTGTGTCAACCTTAACTCTAGGGTTTCGCAACTAAGAAACTAAACTAACATACTTTCTTCTGTATTACGCTAAAACTAACCCATAATCTCCTAAAGCCTTTCTTGCTAATATTTCACGTCTCACAATACACATATTATATATATATATAAACATAATCTCATGCTACACTACGAAACTGCGGGGGTGCTATACGCCATCCACCCGACTTCCCCCGTAGATATACATCTACTCACCTTGATCCTTGTTTGCCGAAGTCGATGTCGCCATGCTCTTCCCTTGTCGTTCAAAGTCCACATGGGGGTACCTACATATATACACACATAACATCGTAAACAGAAATCGTGCACGAAAACCAAAATGGCACACGAATCACACATAGGTTAAAACCTATGGTCTACTCATGCAAAAGAACCAAATAACCCTCGACATTGACGTACAAACGCCAATCGATCGAGATAAAACACAATATCCAAAATTTCAAGTCACTAAAAGTCATAAATCAAAACAGCAACTCAAGAAAATGATTCCAGATTTAGTCTCAGGTAAAATTGGGCTAAACAAGCAATACAGTGGGGTAGTATATGGGGTATATGTGTTACAGGACCAATTCTAACACCAAAATCCACAAATGACCCGGTGACACACCCCCAGAATCCGGCCTGCTCGGTTTTGGTTTCTCTGATTGGGTTCGTATTTTCAGGGTGGTCTTCTAGTGGTCCATCTAGGTCTCTAGGGTTGCTAGTTTTTCTCGTAAATGTCTCAGGTCACTCCAGATTCCCTGTAGGCACAATTTATACACAAAACCGACATTTCAAATTTCTAACTCAAGTTTCAGTCTAGGCTCTGTTTGATCTAGGTTTTTAACACTAAGGGGTGGTTTGTAGTCACCAATTATACTCACTTGCACCATCACAACTCAAGAATCCCCTAAACCTCATTTTGGAATTTTCTAAGACCACTAAACCTCGCTAAATCACTTCTAAACTAAAATAGATGCTAAAGTAAATCAATTACTACTCTAATGGTGAAAGAATTACCTCATTTGGCAACTCAAGAAAATTCTTGAGTTGCCCCAAGTGCTCAAAATCTCAACTTGTTTAGTCCTCCATGCTTGTAGTGAGCTTGTGCATGAATTTTGTGAAGGGGATGTAATGTTTTGGTGTGGATTTGAGGTTCTAGTGAGGAGGTAGAGGTGGTGGAGGGAAGAGGGCAGCCATGGGAGAGAAAAGGAGAAGGAAAAGATGAAGATGATGAAGTGAAGACCAAATGAGCCATGGTCAAATGACCCCTACCCCCCCTCTCTCTCTCATTGCCCATACCTCAAGCCATGCCACAATTCTTTATTGTTTTCTTTTTCTTTTCCGTTTATTTTCAAATCACAAACAATAAAAACTAAGTAATAAAAGAATGAAGCATGGTTTTCAAACAATTAACAAAATGTAACAAGTATGTAACATGACGTGGTGCATGTCATAAGCATAAACGATTTAATGCCAAATTAGTAAACACTAATCGAGTTTAGTAAATAACCCCTTTAAATTTAATTGTATAAAAATTCATAGAATGTCTAAATCACATAAGCACCTTCAAATCAGTAATTCTTATTAGTTTTCAGAATATTTTCCAAATTATCGGTATATAGCTATACCCTTTCATCAAAACAAATCCTTGTGCTTAATAATATTCCTGAAACTTATTATTTTAATTATTTAAATTATAAAATAATATTTTATTTTCCTGAAATGTTACATATAACTATGGCAGAATCTTTTCTTAACCGTAGGAGCTTGGCTGGTCTAGTCACCCATTTTATTCCGTATTTTGGAAAGCGTGGCGTGACATAAATTGAGATAATTTATCTCTTAATAAGATTGATCAGATTTATTGCTTTCTTATCAATATCGGGTTAAAATCAAACCTCTTGGCATCACCAATCCGATCTAATCTGATTTAATAAAGCTTGTAGTTGTAAGAAAATATAACATATAGTAGAAAATATAGATTTGTGTGCAACCTTGAACCAAATCTGGTTAGAGGTACCCTCGACCAAATTTCTGTTGGATATAATTTCCCTCAAGGCAATTATCGTAGTTGCGGGAATGCAATTACTGAATTCGAAGAGGACCTATACCGAGAATAGTCTTACTCGAGATGATAGTGTGCTATCCGGTTTGTCTTTATATGTCATGTGAATACATGTTACTAGTTATCGCGTATCGCTAATACATGAGATAAAGCCCATAGAATCTTTGCTTGACTACCAGGATTATGATAAGGATCATACTAGTGGGGCCTGGTAGTTTATAAGCACGTCCTTAAATGTCCCTAGTCGTAGGAATATCGAGACTGGGCATCGGTACTTCAGTTTAGAGTAGTGTATACATTTCATGACCCTATACGGGGCGATGGCTGATCCCATAGCCATTAATGTTTGACACTGATGATTGTATACAGGTGCTCATTGGATGAGTTACACTGTACGGACTTGCCGAGAACTCCTAGATGGTATTATACCAATGTCAGATAACAGTTCTCTGATGACATGAGTATAGGGTAGTCCTTAGACCTGAAATCACCACAGTGTCTCGTATGTGTTCCCAATGTACTTAGATTACTACCCTACTACGGCTCTACTGAGTCATGCAAACGGGTTTTAGTTGGGTACAGTCCTGAAGCACATGGAGGCAGTGAGCGGTCGAGAGAATTCGTCACTCCCGGTATTGGGAGTCGATATCGCACTGTACAGGACAAGACTATAGCCATAAGTCCGTGGCCACGGCAGTAGAGATAAACCGGTAAGTGTTACCAGTTGTATCTCTTTGGTTATGGGTCCTTTGTTAGCATGACTTATCGGGTTATTGAGGACCTGATAGATTCCACCCTCCAGACCTGGTATGCGATACTCTTTGACGAAGAGACCAGACTGTACGGTGACTGTCACTTATAAACTTTGTTGGGTCCGGATGAGTTCGCTCGTCGACCTACTTTTATCTTCCTTATACCTGGGTAGCCGTTACGTACAGCTAGTGCCACTGACGAGCTTGTGGGTGAAAGTGTTTCAGATTTAATCGGATATGATCTTGTATAACCTACTGCTAGCGTATTGACAAGTATTTAGAGTCCTGCAACGAAAGTGTCTGCCCGGGCAAAACGCGATGTGGCGTACTTATAGGGATACGTACATGAGTTCGGTAAAACAAGTATATTGGATATACACGTTTAATCGGACGACTGTTATATTAGTCAGTTTAAAAGCCGGAATATCAAGTCAAGTGTTGAGTTGATAACCGTATTAATGATACGGTTTCTAGTATTGTGTATATGATACACACACTCTCTACAGTATGTGATACTGAGAAGATATTGATGGCATTTCGTGTATGTGATACATGAAGTGTACGTGTATAGGATACATGTACTAACACTTATTTAATATATATATATATATATATATATATATATATTTGATATGTATATTAAATCCCACCATTCTAAATTATGTATAAATAAATATACATATAAATATATATATGTAAATGTATATATATCTTTATATATCTTTATTATTTATTTTATATGCTTAATTAAATGGTGGGGCCCACCCTCTCTCTTGTGTGTTAACACACACATAAGAGAGAGAGAGAGTGTGGGAAGGGGTATGTGTCATGTTTAAACATGACATGGTTAAAAATGAGAAGAGACACAATTCTTTTGGAAACAATAGCTATCATTTCTTCTATTTTCTTCTTCCTCACAAAAGGAGTTTGAGCTCTCTAGGTTAATGGCAAATGTTGCCATGGTGAGGTAGTGTAAAAAGTAGAGAGTACTCATCGCTCGCATCGCCTTCCTTCACACCCAGCAAGTCTCTGGAGGAAGTCACTCCATCCGGTGACGGAGATGGAGCTCGGGTAGCCCGCTTTCAACGTGGATCATTAACGGCGAGGCGGTCGGTGTTCAGATGCATTCAGGAGCTCACGAAATTTAGACGGGGTCTTCCGGGATCAGCCGGATACGCTACAAAAGTTGTAGAACCTCTTCACTCTTCTTTTTGCTCTTTATATTTAGCTAGAAACTAGTGCTTGGACGATTTTTAGCGTACGGATCGATCGCGCTCCTACGGAATTTTTGCTTTCCGTCCATTCCCGCTTCCGCTACGTGCACGCATGGAGCGCTCCCGGCCTTACAGTGGTATCAGAGCTAACCAAGCACTAGGACTAGCTTAGACGGTGTTTTAGTTTCGATCGACAATTTTCCGATTCCAATTTCTTAGTTTAAACCCCTTCTCTGTTCGAAATTGTAAAGTCTTTTAAAAAAAATTTAAAGTGCTGCATAATATCATTTTGAACATGAAAATGAAGTGGGAGAAAACCGAGGGGTTTTGTGCAAATTGGACGGGTGGTAGCGGAAAATCGGCAGCAATTTTCCTTCAAAATGTCCCCAATTTTCTCTGGGGGCTTAAACTTGTAGAAATAGGATTTTTGGTATTGCTTGTTTTTCCCAGTTTTGAGATTTGGTCTCGTATTTCTTAGGAAAGTTATTGATCGAACCTGTAACATCGTAGCGTTTCCGTATTGATGATGTTAAAGTGTTTAACTCAGTTAATACGATAATACACACTTGTTGATATGTATTTGTGAGTCTGTGATGTTCTATGTTAATATTATTTGGTGTGGATTGGATCGTCGCGAAATGAATAACCCTCTGCATAGTTGGATGTTGTGTGATATATGTTTCTTTTCATTCATGTTGTAGCCAAAATGAATATTCTTTTATTCGGGACGAGCGGTAGATATGTGGCCATCGTTTCCGCTTATTATATTATTATTTGTCGGGACTCGATCAGGTTGCGATCGATGTTACCGTTGTATTAATACAGGTATTTGGCTTACCCCACGGAGAAGCGCACTGGCAATCAGGTTCTAGATTGCAGCGGGTGGCCATCTCAAGGAGCTGAGACCGGACCACTCGATTCTAGGATTGGCGGGCTGCTTGCCGCGCTTGTAGGGGTTAGGATAGACCCACGGAGGAGTGCTCTCGTCGGATTCGAGAAAATGCTGGGTGGCCCCATCATGGTGATGATGCCGGGTTACCCCGTTTCTCAGGTTAGCGGATGACTTGCCGCACTCGTAGGGGTCTGCTTTTGGCTACGCACGGGCTATTCATGCGACCGGGGTATTTCGTGCTTCATTTGTGGCTCGAACGAAACGCGGGATTCCTAGGTGATCCGACCATTCCAAGTCCGTGATGTTGTATTTCCTCATGCAGTAATGTGATTATTTGTGTGTCATAATATATTTATATATGTGATATATAGTATATATATTAATACTATATACATTTTGCATCCGCGCTAGCCCTGCCCCCACTCTGCCGTTAGTTAAGTAACTTAACGGTGCATGACGGGGCCCCGTGGCGAATGCGGATGGCTTACATGTGCATTATATTTTTCCTTTTCATACTTTTCTGTAATGTTTGTGTGAGAAGGATAATGCTAGATAATGAGATTATCTAAATGATGGGATTGTATTAATTGCATTAATACAAAGTTAAATAAACCTATACGTTGTAGGAACCAACTTATTATAAAGGGGAAATTTTAGTCGATTCTTT
This sequence comes from Agapanthus africanus, assembly GCA_030015575.1. Taxonomy (NCBI): domain Eukaryota; kingdom Viridiplantae; phylum Streptophyta; class Magnoliopsida; order Asparagales; family Amaryllidaceae; genus Agapanthus; species Agapanthus africanus. The sequence goes on along the minus strand of JASDDO010000024.1, from coordinate 792,893,443 downwards.
TGCTTTGCATCATGACATTCGGTTAGGAATGTCCTGCACCTCATTCGATGAGGAAAGAGCCTTGATCCCGTCACCGGGAGTTCGCTCTTGGGTAAAAGTTTGTATTACTAAATTTTTTTTATAGCCGTATTCTTTTGCTTTGCGTCATGATATTCGGTTATTAATATCCTGCGTTTCATTCCATGAGGACAGAGTCTAGATCCCATCACGGGGAGTTCACTCTTGTGCAAAAGTCTACGCGGCTATAAACATTCAAAACCACTCGGTTCCTTCAATGAGATCAAGTTCATTACGTTAAGAGTTTTCTTCAAAACCAGTCGTAGCCCACCGCGTTTGTTTATTTTTAGTCAAGGCGTAGTGTACGGCAGCCAAGTGACGTCTTCATGCTTGCATATGATGCGATTAGTTCGGACATTCGTACGACTTTGTTGATCTTTAATCAAGGGTCGTACGGGTAGGTATAAATTAATCACGAAATGACGGGCTGAACTTGACTAGGACTCTTTGATTTGTTGATCTTTAGTCAAGGTCATAGAGTCCTAGGGGCAAAAACGACATCGGGATTTTCAAGTGTTGAAACTTGCAATGAGATTGCATACATTCTATGGAGTGGGGTAATTTGTTGATCTTTAGTCAAGGTTACTATGCCATGATAGATTGGGTCCCGATTCCTACTGTGAGTAATAGTTACTCCCGGGAGATTTTCTATATAAAATCCCGGCTAGTTCTCCTTTTAGGGTTTGAAGGAGAATTTGACAGAACAGTGCGAGCCATCCTGATTAGATAAATATACCAATCTAATTTAGGTTAGAATGCACGCTGAGTGTTTCTTTTCTCTCTCTGGCGGCGACCCTAGACTCACCTTAAACCAAGACTCATTAACCAGATTGACCGACCTTTTTACAATCAGCAGCTTTGGAATGTCTGGATTGCCCTAATCCACGACATAGTCACATATGTCCTCATATATCCTACTTCCCCTTCTGCTAACTCCAGAACCCTCTATATTCGGTATAGAAATCCAAATTTTTTTGAAGGTCATCGTATAGTTAGATACGAAATCGATGAAACTGTTTCAGTCAGAGAATGGCCACTGGTTCTGGGTTAAATAAATTGTTCATTTGTCCCTTCCTCTTACCATATCTCAATTTCGAGAGCTCCTTATAATAAGGAGTGTATACCAGTTATGCTCATTGGATAGTTTTCTTCCAATCCCGAAACTGGTGCTAAAGAAATGGTAAAAAGAAAACAACCTAGCATAAGTTTGGTTTACAGGGAGGTAAAATGGAGAGACATCAAAAGGGGTTGAAGTATAAGAAAAGGAAATTGCGACTACTGTCATGAGCCTGGGCAATGAAAAAGCAATACTGAGAATACCCGACTAACCACACTGAAACAATTTTTTTATGTTTCAGATTTCCCATGCGTCTGTGTTTTGAGAAACTATTTCTCAATAAACTCTAACTCCAGAGTATATAGATACCGGATTAGAATCCCACATCTGTAGGGCGTTACAGATGCCTAGAAGGAGCAGAGAATTGAAAATGGATGATTTTTTTTCCTCGATACTGGTTTTCGGAGCAATTGTTGCTATTGAGGAAAATCATTAGGTTTTTCCTAAACAACAAACTTTTGGTTTTTTTTTTAACCAAAAGAACGTTTTTCAATTAACAGCATACGGAAAAGGAGTTAGTGAACTCTAGGAACTTATACATATTGATATATGTCGTCCGATATCCATACAGACATGGGGTTGGTACTAGGTATTCTGTAATGAGAATGCGATACTCTCTCAGATTTCTCATCCGTTGGTGCACTCCAAGATTAGTAATGTTAGGTTGCCTTCTTCAATTTTGGGGATGCATTAGAAATAGATGCATATCAATTGATACTGGTTCCATCTAAATAAGTGCCTCTTTTCTATATATGATATTTAGAATAGTGTTCATCTTAAAGTTATTAAGATATGGGGTTATTCGGTTTATGTCTAAAACCATAACCCGGATAAACTCAAGGCACGTCTCGGTAATAATAGTTTGTGGGCTATCCTAAGATTTCGCGAGGGACAGTTTCTACCATTTTCAAGTCCAAAAGTGTTTTGTTCGTGACTCGCCACCTCCTTGGTAAAGGAATTTCTTGCAAAAGAAATTAGTGGGAGTATAGTAGAATTGGATATGATTCCGGAACCACGAATGGTTACCAAAAGTTTGGTAGAACCTGAAAATTCAATTGACCCTGACAGACCATAGCTACTCCGCAGATTTAGTAGGTGACCTCAGCCATCAGAGAGATCCTTCGGTTTTCTCATAGACGGTGATGGGGAAGCTTGCATCTTGTGATGATGACCCTTGATTGATACGAAAAATTGTGTTTGTAGTGTAACCGCAATCAATAACGGTGTCGCGTGTAGCTAGACCGAGATGAGTACGGGTCGTCCTCTGGGAAACGTTGAATCTTTTACTCTTACTTTAGATGTGTTGAAAAAGAGAGGAGGGATAAAGAATTTTGTGGAAAGGTTTCTAGATCTATATTAAGCACTAATGCAAAAATATAGATCTAGATTATTTTAGAGATGTAGTTAATATAATAAGGGGGCTTGTAGGGTTCGTTAGGATTTAGTAGTTATGGACGATTAATTAAACGTTACCCTTTTTATCCTTTAATAGATTTAAAACTAGAACGACGGTGATGCGTGTAGATTAGGATTTCTGGAAGGAAAAGGAATCCCACTCTTAACCCTTATCTCGACACGGAACTCCGTTCAAATCTAGCCTTTACCAAAGCAATTATTAATCTAATCTCTAATCGCGGTCGGAACTAACAAAGAATTGTTAGCGTGCCCGATTAGGATGTTAATGATTCTTTTGATAAAGTTCATAAACTTTATAGGACTTAAAAAGGGTTTAGGGATTTTCATCATCCATTAGCCTACCCTAATCCTACGAACCCTAACAAGCGGAGAATTACTCGCGCATGTTGGGAGAAAAAGAGATGGAAAGAAGTTGCATAATTAAACTATGAAGAAATAGAATAAGAAAAAGAAAGCTACCTTTATTAATCAACAATTTTCATTACACTTGAATCCTTAGAAAATGATTACAAATCTAGTTGCTTCTCGATCTCTTCCAAGGAGGTAGATGAACTGTTGATGACCAGCCTGGATACGTGAGCCGTCTTGGACTTCGTGATCGCGTCGGCTTTGATGATTTTTCCAAGAGGCTCTCGGTCTCTATTTATAGTCCCAAAGCCAGAAAGTTAGATGCCTAAATTAGGGAATAGCAGTTAGGATTCCACCAGATAAATGCCAGACTTTAACTCCATATCCACGCGGCGGATCCGCGGCACAAAGGGGCTAGGGCCGCGGATCCGCGGTCTCATAATCTCCTCCGTTTATCAAACTTCTGTGTATGGCTCCTTGTGACATGTGGCGATCCTTGGAACCTTCAGAATTTGGAAATCTTTTCTTTTCTTCTGCCAGAATTGATTTCTTAATTTTGATTTCTTAATTAGGCATGTTAGCTTTAACAACTTGATTTCCTTGATTTTAGACCTGAAAATTCTGCACAACAACTCAACAAATAATATTTAGTAGACTTAGTTCTACTAGGATTAGGTCAATAATATTATATACATTTTCCTACCAAATGCTAATTATAAAATATCAACACATGGAAAATAGTATTTTTACAAATAAACCCTCATATGTATGATATATTATAATAAAGACCTTTTTAAATATGGAAATAGTAGGAAAATGTAATAATAAATGTGCAGTTTAATCAACTGAACAAATACGCCCAAACTTATCTTTGATCGTCCCGAGCAAACTAGTTTATTCAAGAGAAGGAGAGAAAGAAGAAAACTAAGCACACTTTCGTAGGCAAACACAATTGCACTGAGTACGTGCAACAAGCCGTTAAACCTCTAGGTGTCCCTAGTAGGAGGAGTGTTGTCTCCTGAGGGTTTTCAGCGGATTACATCCACAAAATCCAATAACAAAAGAGAGATGGTAAAATTTACATATAAAGATAAGAACCATAAAAGAAGGACTTTGAAAATAAGAGTTTCCAACTACACTAGCTTTTCAGTTGTCATGAGCCCTATCTTAATAGTCATGAAAAGATGTTAGAAATCACATTATCCCTCAATAAAACATCGTCTTTATTCTTCATTCCTACCTTTCGTCCAAACATTGATCATATACCCTTACGTGTGTGAAATGACATCCCTACACTCGGAGAATTCAATTCAAGCTATCATACTCCTGTCCATCTAGCTCAGTACTTTTTAATTTGATGAATATTTAGATTGCTCACACATTTTCATGCGACCGTTAATACTTCTTGAGGTACTAACCGACCGATTACTCATGTGCTTGCTGATTAGGTGATAATATTTTCCTCGTCTTGCACCACCTAAGGCTTAGTAGTGACTCCCAGACCAGTTGACCTTAGGGCACTAGGTGAAGAGGCACCCTCGCTATATTTTTTTATTGCTTCCTTGGCGATAACAAAACCAGTGTTCATTTTTTTCTTTTCACCATTTATATTTTCTTCATTTTTTTATTTTTTATTTCCTTCATATTTTGGCTTTTAGACAAGAGCATTTCAAGGTATCCTCTACTATCCCGAGTTTCAAGATGTGTGTAAGTGCATATAGTAGGGTATCAACATTCAAATGTTTGGCTTCCAGAATAGAAATTATTTTTCAGACTTATTTTTATTCTCAGATTAGTGACTTCTTTTATCTTACTAACCCTTGGGACAACAGCTCATAACTACTTATTACTAGTTCGTTTAAGAAAACTTCTAATTTTCTTGGTTTTCTTAAACTATTCCTATCTTTCATATATAATTTTTCACTTTTTACTCTTTTGTTATCAAAAAAATTTTTTTTTTAATTCCCAGTGCCAAAGATAATTCAGTGAATACAAACCTCCCTTCCAAACCTGTTTTCAGCAGTGTCCTCACTGATGTAGCCTTTTAAGAACATGGACCTGTATACTAGGGGAGAGATACAAGGGGTAAAATAATAGTTAAATGAAAAATTCCCCCAAACTTGTTCTTTGGCACGCACAGATATTCAATTAAATCCATTTTCACTCACCTCCATTCTTAAAATGAGAAAATGTTACAGAAACATGGAGGTGAGGCGGAGGAATTTTAGTTTTGATAAAGCGGCTCCTGTAAAAACAGGAGCTCCTCCGCTGGGTCAGCAGAAAAATACGGTTTTAATCTATGCCCATTTACTTTAAAAATTGAACCGTTTTTCAAATTTTCGACTTCAACTGCCCCGTGCGGGTGTACATACCGCACCACAAAAGGTCCTTTCCAATGAGATTTAAGCTTACCCGGATGAAGATGAAGACGGGAATCGTAAAGAAGGACTTGTTGACCCGATGTGAAAGTTTTTCTAAAAAGATTTTTATCGTGGAACACTTTAGTCCTGTTCTTTACAATCACCGCATTATCGTAAGCTTCATCGCGGAGTTCGCTTAGCTCATTTAACTGCAGCTTCTGATAGCTGCCTGCATGATCAAGATCAAAATTAAGCTCTTTAATAGCCCACATTGCCATATGTTCAATCTCGACAGGAAGGTGGCATGCCTTCCCAAACACAAGGCGGTATGGAGACATACCAAGATCGTTCTTATAAGCGGTGCGGAATGCCCAAAGAGCATCCGTCAATTTGGTTGACCAATCCTTACGGTTCTTAGAAACCGTCTTCTCCAATATTTGTTTGATCTGCCTATTTGAGATCTCAGCCTGCCCGCTCGTTTGGGGATGATAGGGCGTAGAAAGCTTGTGAGTGATTGAATATTTCCGCATTAATGTCTCGAATGACCGATTACAGAAATGTGTCCCGTTGTCGCTAATTATAGCGCGAGGGTGTCCGAATCGCAAAAAGATGTTTTCTTTAAGGAACTTAATGACAACTTTGTTGTCATTAATGCGACATGGTATAGCTTCCACCCATTTCGAGACATAATCAACCGCTAACAAGATATATAGATTCCCAAAGGAGTTGGGATAAGGGCCCATAAAATCAATACCCCACACATCGAATATTTCCACAACCAATATAGGTTGGAGCGGCATCTCGTTCCTTCGTGAAATCTGACCCAAATGCTGACATCGCGGACAAGTTTTGCAATGTTCAAATGCATTTTTAAATAATGTTGGCCAATAAAAGCCACATTGCAAAACTTTCTTCGCCGTTTTTCGAGGTCCAAAATGACCGCCGCATGCCTGATCATGACAAAATGATAACACGCTCTTGAATTCATCGTTAGGGACACACCTGCGAATGATTTGATCGGAACAATACTTGAATAGATAAGGTTCATCCCCGTAAAAATATTTTACTTGGGATAGAAATCGAAGTTTGTCTTGTTTCGACCAATCACTAGGAATAAGTCCCGTCGCAAGATAGTTCACGATATCCACGAACCAAGGTTCGTAGGATACAGTCAAGAGCTGTTCGTCAGGAAATGAGTCATTTATCGGCACGGTCAAAGTTGGCGAAGAAGTGATGCGTGAAAGATGGTCGGCTACAACGTTTTCACATCCACTTTTGTCTCGGATGACAAGATCAAATTCTTGTAACAATAGGATCCAACGTATTAGCCTGGCCTTCGCATCCTTCTTCGATAAAAGATATCGTAGGGCGGAGTGATCTGTGTAAACCACAATAGGCGAGCCAATCAAGTAGGGCTTGAATTTCTCTAATGCAAATATAACTGCCAAGAGTTCTTTCTCGGTAGTTGTGTAATTTATTTGTACATCATTCAAGGTTCTACTTGTATAGTAAATTACATGTGGCATCTTATCAATGTGTTGTCCTTAGACAGCACCAATAGCAAAATCTGATGCATCACACATAAGCTCGAACGGGTGGTTCCAATCCGGAGATGATAGAACGGGGGCTGTAGTGAGCGATCTTTTAAGTGATTCAAAAGCAGCCTCACAATCCGAATCGAAGTGAAATGTAGTATCCTTGGCCAATAGAAGGGTTAAGGGTCTAGCAATTTTGCTAAAGTCCTTAATGAATCTCCTATAAAATCCTGCATGGCCAAGGAAGGATCGTATATCTTTGACGCATTTGGGACGAGGGAGGTTATGAATGAGATCTATTTTAGCTCTGTCAACCTCAATGCCTTTTCGTGAAATTATATGTCCAAGTATAATACCTTCTTGGACCATAAAATGGCATTTTCCCCAATTCAAAGTCAAGTTCTTATCCTTACAATGGGTAAGAACCGCGTCAAGATTACGAAGGCAGTTCTCAAAGGAGTCCCCAAAAATGGAGAAATCGTCCATAAAAATTTCCAGAAAATTTTCCACCATATCTGAAAATATCCCCATCATGCACCGCTGAAATGTAGCGGGAGCGTTGCATAACCCAAAGGGCATGCGTCTATAAGCAAAAGTTCCGAAAGGACAAGTAAAAGTGGTTTTATCTTGATCCTTTTCGGCGATGGGGACCTGATTATAGCCAGAGTATCCGTCCAAGAAACAGTAGTAATCGTGTCCAGCTAATCGTTCTAACATCTGGTCAATAAAAGGTAGAGGGAAGTGACTTTCCTCGTCGCGGCATTGAATTTCCTGTAATCAATACATACACGCCACCCAGTTTGGGTGCGTGTTTGGATTAACTCATTAGCCTTATTAGTGATGACCGTGATGCCGGACTTTTTAGGGACCACATGAATTGGACTTACCCATTGGCTATCAGATATGGGGTAAATTATTCCACTATCAAGGCACTTGACGATTTCTTTCTTTACCGTCTCCTTCATAACGGGATTTAACCGTCTTTGTGGGTCTCAGGTTGGTTTGGCTTCATCCATCAAATGTATGTGATGTTCAACAATTAAGGGACTAATCCCTTTGATGTCAGTCATTGTCCAACCAAATGCTTGCCGATTCGATCTCAACACTGCCAAAAGTGCGTTCTCTTGCTCAAAGGCAAGAGAAGCGGATATAATCACTGGCAAAGTCTCATTCTCTCCTAAATATGCATATTTAAGATGAGAAGGTAGCGGTTTGAGATCAAGAATTGGCGGAGAGACAATAGAAGGTGGGGTAAGGGAATGATATTCGGACTCCCAAAGAGGTTCAAAACTTGCATACGATATTGACTCGGAAAGTGCTGCTGACTTTTGCAACGAGTCAACGGGTTCAGTCTCAAGGACGGACTCATTGAACATATCCTCACTATGAAGTGGTGCAAAATCAAATGATGTCTCATTAGTGTTGTCGAGAACATCAAAGCAAAGTTCCTCATCCATGCAGCTTTCGGAAGCTATCTTATGGATGGAACAAACATCCAGCAAATGAGCAGAAGGTTCTGATGGCTGACTTCCTAGCTTGTAAATATTAAGCTCAATTGTCATTTTCCCGAAGGATAAGTTCATAGAACCGTTACGACAATTAATTACAGCGTTAGAAGTTGCTAGAAAGGGTCGACCAAGTATCACCGGTATTTGATTGCGTGGATTTGCCACAGGCTGTGTATCTAAAACAATGAAGTCCACGGGAAATATGAATTCCCCGACTTTAATTAACACATCCTCTAGTTCACCCCGAGGTTTGGTGATAGATCGGTCTGCCATCTGGAGAGTACAATGGGCGGGTTTTAATTCTCCAATTCCTAACTGCTCGTATACTGAATAAGGAAGCAAGTTAACGCTAGCTCCTAGATCGAGTAAAGCACGATTAATATTTATACCCCCAATAGAAATAGAGATTGTAGGACAACCGGGGTCTTTACGTTTCTTTGGTATTTGTTGGGTAAAAGCTGTGCTAACATTACTCGTCATGAAAACCTTCTTAGGCACTTGAGTTTTTCTTTTCCTAGTGCACAAGTCTTTAAGGATTCTTGTATAAGATGGGACTTGTTAAATAGCATATAGAAGAGGAATATTCACGCTAACTTGCTTAAACATTTCCACAATTTTCTCCATTTGCGGGTTAGGTCTGTTGGCCCTTAATCTGTTTGGAAATGGAGCTCGATCAATAAGTTTTGGGTCCAACGTTTGTGGAGAAGACTGTGGGGACGGATTCGATCCCAAAATTGGAGTGGGAATCGACTTAGATAGATTTGGCGAAATGTTCGAGCCTTGGGAAAAACGGAGAATAGGCTCGGATGAAGGTGGGGGACTAGACGAATTAGGGGAAGAAGAAGAAGAAGCTGGGGTATCAATGGTGTCACTAACATCAAATTGCTCACCCACTCGGTTATTCAGCACTCTCCCCGATCTCAACGTAGTAATGGCATTCACATTATGACTTTGTGAATGGCTAGGATTCGGTAGGGGTTGAGATGGGAGTTTCCTTTTTTCTTTCGCACTCATTGCGGCGTTTAACTGTGCGATTTGGTTTTCTAATGATTTAATACTCTCACGATGGGAGGCGGAGTTTTTCGTTACGGTATCAATAGAAGACTTCATCTCAGCCGACAATTGCATAGAATGTTTCATGAACATATCCAAAGTTTGTGCAAGTGAAGAGTTGTCAGTACTGGCCACTTATGAAGTAGAAGTGTTGGCCGGATTTTGGAAATTTTGTGACTGAAAGGGGAGCTGATTCTGTGGTTGTGGCTGCTGTGGAGGAGGTCTTTGATAATTGCTTTGTTGGTTTTGATTCCAAGCAAAGTTAGGATGATTCCTCCATCCTTGATTGTACGTGGAAGAATAAGGGTCGTTTATAGGTCACTGCTGAAAAGCAGCATTAGCTTGAAACGATGCATTCATAGGACATTCTTCCGTTAAGTGTGAAGGATCCAAACAGCAACCACAGACGGTCTTAGGAAGCGTAACCTGATTTAGGGAGAATGATGAGAACTTGTTCTCAATAGCATCGAGTTTCTTCTGTATCGCTGCCATTTCGGCTTTTACTGCGATAGAAACATCGAGCTGATGAATACTTCCCTTAGATGAAGGTGGTCTTACGCTTTCCCACTGCAAAGTGTGTTCAGCAAGGTCTTCCAGATATTTCCAAGCTTCACCATCGTCTTTAGACATGAAATTGCATTGACAATTTGTTTCAAGCATCTGCTTTGTCGCTGGATTAATACCCTCATATATAATTCGGTATAAATCCCATCTATTGATTCCATGATGAGGACATTGGACAAGAAGATCTTTGAAACGTTCAAAGCACTTCCAAAATGGTTCATTGGGAACCTGGGTGAACTGGTTGATCTCGCTTCTAACACGGGCAGTCTTATGGTTTGGGTAAAACTTCTTAAGAAATGCTATAATGAATTCATCCCAATTAGTGATAGAGTGTGCGGCGGTATTATAAAGCCATTTTTCTGCCAAGTCGCACAGTGTGAATGGGAGAAGACGCAAGCGCATAGCATCGGCAGTCAATTGTGAAGTACCCATCATTGCGCATACGTTTTCGAATTTGGTGATGAAAACGTACGCGTCTTCCGACTCAAGCCCATGAAATTTGGGCAGCAGATTGATGTAGTGGGGTTTAATTTCGAAATTATTCACAGAAGTTTGCAAAAAGATTTTTTGAGCAGCGCTATTTTGCAAAGAATCCTGCAGAAAATATATTTTATTGGATTTGAGAGGAGAGAGAAGGAGTTGAAAAAGATACCAGAGAATTTTGAACCCTAGATCCCCTTGTCATGCCGCGGTTCCGCCGCAGGAGGGAAGGATCGGGTGATGAAATTTTTTCTTTGGCCCTCTGTGTTCCTCTGGATCTCGATGAATGTCTCTGTCTTCTGTTTTCCTCAATTCTGTGACTCCAGATCTCCTTGCAAAATTCACGCACAAATCGTTAAATATGCAATTTGCAGTTTTGTGTTAATAATGATATGATTCGTCTAAGAATTCAACACAAATAGTAAGAATAAAAAATTACGCACGTATCCCCGGCAACGGCGCCATTTGATTGATACGAAAAATTGTGTTTGTAGTGTAACCGCAATCAATAACGGTGTCGCGTGTAGCTAGACCGAGATGAGTACGGGTCGTCCTCTGGGAAACGTTGAATCTTTTACTCTTACTTTAGATGTGTTGAAAAAGAGAGGAGGGATAAAGAATTTTGTGGAAAGGTTTCTAGATCTATGTTAAGTACTAATGCAAAAATATAGATCTAGATTATTTTAGGGATGTAGTTAATATAATAAGGGGGCTTGTAGGGTTCGTTAGGATTTAGTAGTTATGGACGATTAATTAAAAGTTACCCTTTTTATCCTTTAATAGATTTAAAACGAGAACGACGGTGATGCGTGTAGATTAGGGTTTCTGGAGGGAAAAGGAATCCTACTCTTAACCCTTATCTCGACACGGAACTCCGTTCAAATCTAGCCTTTACCAAAGCAATTATTATTCTAATCTATAATCGCGGTCGGAACTAACAAAGAATTGTTAGCGCGCCCGATTAGGATGTTAGTGATTCTTTTGATAAAGTTCATAAACTTTATAGGACTTAAAAAGGGTTTAGGGTTTTTCATCATCCATTAGCCTACCCTAATCCTACGAATCCTAACAAGCGGAGAATTACTCGCGCATGTTGGGAGAAAAAGAGATGGAAAGAAGTTGCATAATTAAACTGCGAAGAAATAGAATAAGAAAAAGAAAGCTACCTTTATTAATCAACAATTTTCATTACACTTGAATCCTTAGAAAATTATTACAAATCTAGTTGCTTCTCGATCTCTTCCAAGGAGGTAGATGAACTGTTGATGACCAGCCTGGATGCGTGAGCCGTCTTGGACTTCGTGATCGCGTCGGCTTTGATGATTTTTCCAAGAGGCTCTCGGTCTCTATTTATAGTCCCAAAGCCAGAAAGTTAGATACCTAAATTGAGGAATAGCAGTTAGGATTCCACCAGAGAAATGCCAGACTTTAACTCCATATCCACGCGGCGGATCCGCGGCACAAAGGGGCTAGGGCCGCGGATCCGCGGCCTTATAATCTCCTCCGTTTATCAAACTTCTGTGTATGGCTCCTTGTGACTTGTGGCGATCCTTGGAACCTTCAGAATTTGGAAATCTTTTCTTTTCTTCTGCCAGAATTGATTTCTTAATTTTGATTTCTTAATTAGGCAGGTTAGCTTTAACAACTTGATTTCCTTGATTTTAGACCTGAAAATTCTGCACAACAACTCAACAAATAATATTTAGTAGACTTAGTTCTACTAGGATTAGGTCAATAATATTATATACATTTTCCTACCAAATGCTAATTATAATATATCAACACATGAAAAATAGTATTTTTACAAATAAACCCTCATATGTATGATATATTATAATAAAGACCTTTTTAAATATGGAAATAGTAGGAAAATGTAATAATAAATGTGCAGTTTAATCAACTGAACAACCCTACTAATTATCAGAAGGTCATAGGAAGTGGTGACTTTTGACTGATGGCTGGATGCCCACATTATCCAAGTTGGATTCCATGCAATACAACAAATTATAGACTTTGTTGTGTGCTCCTGAGAGGGAGTAAAACCCAAAAAGAGCAAGCAGATTTTTCGAGATCAATGCAAATGGAAAGGTATTAATTTAATAAAGCTAGACTAGTAGTTAACATGTATTCATCAAATACGCTATAGGGATTATGATGATACTGTTACTTCAAAGTCTTTGCTGAAATCCATACGGATAAAATTTGCCACTGTTGTTTTCATGACTATGATATCTGGTATAACTATGATTATAACGTCTTTCTAAATTTGATTTAGAAGTGTACGTGTATATGACTCTACCAGATAATTGCCTTGGTCAGTGGGAACAGTGGATAGTGTGCAAATTGCTTAAGTCTATTTGTAGACTAAAGCAGGCATAGCGGAGGTGGATCGTCTATTTTTGATGCAATGGTCAAAGTGTTTGACTTCATCAAAATAAGAGATGAATCAGGTATTTGTAAGAAAGCTGTAGAAGGTACTATCAGATTCTGCATACTAATGTGGATAACGTACTTTTGATAGGAAGTGATGTTCCTATACTACGATTCGGTAAAACGTTGGTTGTCACTATTTCTCCTTTAATGGATTATTTATACATCATTGATTCTGGAAACTAGGTCTATAAGTTTAGATCTAGTAAAGGATTTAGGATTATCCCAATTCAGGTATAATGACACCATTCTAAAGTGGTTTAGAATGGATGACTCCTAGTGAGGTTAATCATGTGATGTCATATACCAGACCAGATATTGCTTTCACATTTGGTGTAGTAAGCAGACATTAATCCAATCCTGGAGAAACAAAGGAAGAAGTGAAGAACATATGAGATGTTCTATGATGTATGGTAATGGCAGACTCCTTCGGGTGGCAATTACCGATTTCAGATTCCGTAGTGACAAAGGTGACAGAGTATCTATCGTGAGTCATTAGTTTACCCTCTTATGAGGAGTAGTATGTTGGAACAATTCCAAGCAGGATACTGGGGTAGTGAAGGCGCTTGATGCTGATTATGAATCAGCAGAGGATACATCCTATGTATTTGTTTGGATAAATATGTTCATTTGTGAACAAGGTCCCATCAGCTATCCAAACAATATTCTAAGGTAAGTATCGCTCATTTCGGGAGCTAGTTGTTCTCCGCGAAGTTGAGATTCAGAGAGATACAGTTAGAAAAATATTAGCGGATCCACTCTCTGAGGCTATTCCTTGAACACAGTTTGCGAAACTGTTAGTACAGAAGTTGGGTATGCAGTAGCACATGAGATGTGTGTATACGACACCGCAATAATTGGCCTTGAGTGCAAGTGGGAGATTGTTGGATATAGGTGCCCTCAAGGCAATTATCGTAGTTGTGGGAATGCAATTACTGAATTCGAGGAGGGCCTATACCAAGAACAGTCTTACTAGAGATGATAGTGTGCTATCCGGTTTGTCTTTATCTGTCATATGAATACGTGTAACTAGTTATCGCGTATCCCTAATACATGAGATAAAGCCCATATGATCTTTGCTTGATTTCCAGGATTATGATAAGGATCATACTAGTGGGCCCTGGTAGTTTATAAGCACATCCTTAAATGCCCCTAGTCGTAGGAGTATCAAGACTGGGTATCGGTACTCCAGTTTAGACAAGTGTAAACATTTCATGCTGTACGGGGCAATGGCCGATCCCATAGCCATTAGTGTTTGACATTGATGATTGTACACAGGTGCTCATTGGATGAGTTACACTGGACGGACTCGCCAAAAACTCCTAGATTGTATTATACGAATGTTAGATAGCAGTTCTCTGGTGACATGAGTACAGGGTAGTCCCTAGACCTGAAATCGCCATAGTGTTTCGTGTGTATTCCCATGGTACTTAGATTACTACCCTACCACAGCTCTACTGAGTCATGTAAACAGGTTTAAGTTGGGTACTGTTCTGAAGCACATCGAGGCAGTGAGCGGTCGAGACAATCCGTCACTCCTAGTATTGGGAGTCAATATCGCACTGTGCAGGACAAGACTATAGACATAAGTCTGTGGCCACGGTAGTAGAGATAAACTGGTAAGTGTTACGAGTTGTATCTCTTTGGTTATGGGTCCTCTGTCAGCACGACTTATCGGGTTATTGGGGGTCAGATAGATTCCACTCCCCAGACCCGGTATGTGATACTCTTTGACGTAGAGACCGGACTGTATGGTGACTGTCACTTATAGAATTTGTTGGGTCCGGATGAGTTCGCTCGTCGACCTGCCTTTATCTTGCTCATACCTGGGTAGCCGTTACGTATAGCTAGCTCCACTAAAGAGAATGTGGGTTAACCCGAAAAGGGGTTGAATCTGAAAGTGTTTCAGATCCAATCAGATATGAAGTTGTATAACCTACTGCCAGCGTATTTACAGGTCTTTAGAGTCCCGCAACGAAAGTGCCTGCCCGGGCAAAACACGATGTGACGTACGTATAGGGATACATACATGAGTTCGGTAAAACATGTTGTAACAACTCCAATTTCTATGTACATAAAATTCATTTAAAGTTAATGTACAGTTGGGGTATTTACAATTCTTGTTAGTACTATAAGTATTTGATTAAATTTAGAACAGCAAGAAGGAGCTTGTAGCTCACTGGTAAGACCTTGCACTGCTGAACCAAAGTAACAGAGTTCAAAACCCATCAGCCGCATAATCCTTTTATTTAATTTTCTTTTAACCTTTTAGAAGCCCAAGAGTCTACACGTGCAACACACATAATAGGGTTAGTTACAGAATAATCAAACATGTGAACTGTAGAATACCAAACGACCCCGACCCAATACCCCAACACCAACCACACCCGTCGGCATTGGGCCGGCGACACGCCCATAAAATCCAGCAAGGTCGGTTATATCCATCCTAAATGCTATCAAACTTCACCCCTGCACCTCTTCAGCTACCCCACTACTCCCTTATTGCTTGTTTACTCTGAATTAATCTAGAGAGCAATAAAATGCCCATTTAACCTCATTTTAATGCATAATTTTAATGCATTTTTCTTCACCCCTAAACCATAATTTTCCCAATAAATACCACCCTCAATTCACACCTCCTCACTCATAATTCCCTGCCAAAACACTCAAGAAAATTCCAAGTTCCTATAGTGTGCAAGTGGAGTTAACAAAGGGCGAAGCTCCGATGAATTTCCGACGACAAAACGACGCAACGGCACCTCCCACCTTTTCCTCCTTCTCCCCTCTTGACTCCAAGCCAGTAAGTCCCCCTTCTCTCTCTCTTTTGCTATTCCCAAACTCTTCATTCTTAAAACGTGTCGGAAGCGGAGTTATCCGACTTCCGATTCTCTTTTCTTTTAAAAAATACAACTTTTTCTTAATAACAAACCTACAACTTTTGATATATTGTTTAATAATCATTAAAAAAGACAATAGAACAAGTTTGACATCAAAATAATAACCGTAGCAAGTTTTATTCCACTTTTATATTAAAATACATTCATGTTTCATTTCAACATGCTTAAACTTTTTAAACCGTATTACCTTAGAAAACTCACGAGGTAATGACCTACCTCCTCACAACACACATATTTAACATAGCACGATGGAATTTGGGAACATTGATTTGGGAAAATACGACTTTATATATAACCACCTCCAACTTATAAAACCTTTTTCTACAAGAAGTGTATTTAAGAAATCTTTGCAATTGTGCCTCTACAACCCATTTTGGGAAACCCTTTGTAGGGTTGCTAGGCACGCGCACAAGGGTCTACGAGGTATCAACCATGCCCGATTAAAAATTTAGCCGTGCCGAACAACCCGAATACGGAACTTTAAACTAGAGATTAGGCGAAAACAAGCATGCTAAATATTTTAACACTAAGTGAGAGGGATTACAACCTTTGTAGATCCGGTCCTTCACTTCATATGCTCCGTGTTGTGGTCCCTTCGCTGCGATCATCGGGATCCGGACTCTCGAGAGGTTCCACGAAGAGAAAGACGCAACCTTTGCTTCCGATCTTCGATACTAAGATGATCTACCTGGAAGTTTCTTTAACACAAGCTAACACTCATGAAATGATGTGAACACCCTCATCTAAATGGCAAGGGAATATGAGGATGATGAAGTAGGATTTTTGCTCTATTTATTTATCTTTTTCTCACTATTATTCATCACCTTTGAAAAATCAAGCAAGCTTTTTCCATGAAAGAAAAATGAAGAAGAAGATGAACAATAATGTTTTATCCTTTTGTGATGAATAGGAAATCAAATAATATGATAGATAATGCAACCATGGTCAAGCTAACTCTTGTAGAGAATTAACTAGGGTTAGGGTTTGGGTTTGGTTAAAGCATGAGTCATTTGAAAATATCTTTCACAAAACAAAATGAAAAGCTTCTAGAAACATCTAGAAAGCTTAACCCTAATCCAAACCCTAATCATGTTTAAACTCCACTAAACAAGTTGCATTAGTTATCATATCATGTTACAATATTATATATCACATATATAATATTTATCGTAACAAAATAAAATAATACATTTAACATATATCGCATATATATCAATGTATTACCCGAGTGAGAAAAAGAATCTTTTAGTGAGCAAATATTAGTTAATGTAATTTAATATATCAAATATATTATTATACATTAAATTATCGAATCAACACTTGATCCGACAATCCGGCTATATCGCATATAACCGGCTAATATTTATCCGTACCGATTCACCGAATCAACACTTGATCCGATGACCCGGCTGATATCAAATATCGCGAGAATAGAATACGGTATCACATATCGCATTATCCTCGGTCCCGCACATATCACATATGTACCCCTACTCCGTTTTTCCTGAGTCAAGAAACCTCTGTGTAGGACTCTAAAGAATCGTCAATACGCCGGCAGTAGGTGATGATCATATCAAACACCCACAAGCTGCAAGCGGTCAGCTAAACGTAACAGCTACCCAGGTATTGAGCGCTCAGAAGATCAACAAGCAAGCCTGTAACTTCTCCAGTGAATCCAAATAGTAACACTCCCGTACAGTCCGGTCTCGTCGTCTGATATGTCGCATATCTCGCCTAGGGGTGGTAAACGTCAGACCCCAGTAGCTCGATAAGTCGTGTCGATATGAGGTCTATAACAGTTCGAGAAACTACTGATAACACTTACCAGTAAATCTCAGCAACCCTGGCCAGGGATTTCCGGTTATTAGCCAATCGAACACAGCACAACATCAACTCCCTATACCGGGAGAGACGAATCCCCTCCTATCGCTCATTGCCTCCATGTGATTCGGGACTGTACCCAAAAGCCACCTTTTTGCACGCCCTCTTGGACGTGGTATGATGGAAATCAAAGCACAGTGGGAACCACACAAGACTCTATGACGATCTCGGGTCAACAGACTACTCTGTACCAGTGTCACCGGAGAACTGCCATCTGACGTATGGTATAATACCATCTGGGAGTTCTCGGCGAGTCCGTCCAGTGTACCCAGTCTCTACTGAGCACCCGTACACCATCCTTGATGTCAAACACCGATGGATATGGGATCATCCATCGCCCATCATATGGGTCAAGATGCGTATACGCTAGTCTACTCTGGTGCATCGATGCCCTGTCTCGACACACCCTCGACTAGGAACAGTTATAGGATGTACTCGTCGACTACCGTGGCCCCACTAGTATGATCACATCATAGTCCCAGTAGTCGAGTACATATCCTAAGGGCTTTATCAACATGTAATATAGAGACAATCAGAGTACATGTTAAGATAAAGTACAACCAGATAGCATACTATCATGTCGAGCAAGAAAGTCATCCCTATATATGTCCTAGCATCCACTACAATATACATCGTATGTACAGTAATGGCCTCTAGGGCATACATATAACTAACACCCTTTTGGTATAGTATGGATTATCGCACATCCTCAGGCCTTGTAGAGTGAGATGCATACCTCCGTAATGAGCATACGATCTCGAAAGATTTTTAAAACATTTTCTTTAGAAAATGTGATTCCTATTATCAATAAAACTTATATTTTTAATAAATAAATATATATTTAATTAATATCAAGATATCTATTTTTAATATTTATAATATTCCACATTTCCAAAATTCATGAAAACCATTCCATTTACAAGAAAATACCATACAATTCCAATATTTCAAATAAATACCTTATACTTTAAAACAAGGTCATATTCACTAGAAATTTCACATTTAATAAAAGAAACATCTGTGAAAACTCTAAAGACGATAATTAAATACTTGAGATAAATTTTGAAAGTATAACAAAAACTATTTTACATAAAACCTCATCAAGTTATACTAAATTATAATAAGGACCCTAGTAAACATAGGTTTAAGCGGGACCAGTCTCTTGAGCCTCAGGGAGCCGGAGATATGGGTGCTTGCCTATTTAAGGTAGACAACTTAACAAACGGTGTTATCAACACGGTAATTGTCTTTGAAAAAGACACAAATCCTGCCGTCCATGTGCAGCAGTTACCGATAGCACCAAAACATAATTCAGGACTTCAATTTCTTTTCCAATTGTCTGACTCAGACTGAGTCTCAATATATATAATCAATCTGACTTGAATATGATTCAAGTATAAACTACAATTCAACATGAATCCATGAATCCATATATTCAATCTGTTAAATCTATTCAATCTATATTGACTGAACCGAACCATGGATATATTCCATTTACAAAATCATCCATTATATCCGTTCCATTACTGATATCATGGTTTCGGTAAGTCATCCATCTATATTTAATATACAATACAAACAATACAACCAAGACATCGCGGGGTTTTATAAGGGGTAGATTGGTACGGAAGGTGTTAGAAGTGGCACAAGACTCCAACCATAAGACACCTAATCTGAATCTCCATTGCCATTGTACCGTGGCTGAACGGTTCCTTGTACTCCGTATACCGTAGTCTCTGGTATAGTGAGACTCCTCTCGTATACACTGGCCTCTTCTGTGCCAAGCTACAAACAACATCATTAACAATATAATACAACTTTAAAAGTTGCACTCTCTCTCTCCGTTTATTCTATTTCTCCCTCATCTTTGGGACTTACCGAGCGATTGTTCGCTGACGACATTCCTTTTCTTTTTTCTTTAGAATGTTGTCATGCGGATCGGACCTTCAGGAGATCGAGCCCACCAGCGAGGACTTGGACCAGCTAGCTTTCGACCCAGAGCTTTAGATTCCTTGTACATATTTACATTTCTGTATTTTTCATTTCTGTTATACCACTATTTAGGCATTGCATTTCATTCCATGTATTTACTTTTCAGATGTATTGTAAAAAGAATGTTAATAAATAAAGTTGCTGTTTATTTACATCTCGTCTCTTGTGTACATTTCATTTTATATTGCTTAGATACGCTTAGCGTGTTTACTTTTGGGTAAATATTTAGCGGCCCGTCGCGTCCTCTGCCCGTACACTGGGAAGCGGGGCCTGACAGGTTTTGTTGGTAGCCCATGCAGGTCAGCTCTGCGTGGACAACCTAAGCAAAATAACATTAGAACCGGCAACTGAAAATAATCTTTACAATTCATATTCCTTGAATCTTATAATTTCATATACTTTCAATCTGTCCTAACCCAAATTTTTCTTTCAAGGTTATGGATTCCCCAAACAATACCAGCACGAATGTCAACAACACTCCCCCACCACTACCACTTAAACCTGCCGTCGCTGCTCCGATCAATGAGCAGACAGTTTTGCTTAAGGCGATCCGCGGCCTCCTGGAAAGACAGCAGCAGCAGACTGCTATTCTAATGATCCGTCCCGAGGCAGAAGCACCTGGGGTGAAGCAATTCAGGGCCTTACACCCCAAACAGTTTGCAGGAAAAGAGAGCCCTCTAGAAGCTGAGAAATGGGCTCAAAGTATTGAAGATGAGCTGGCAGCGGCATAAGTGCATAGCTTGGGTTCGTGTTGCGAAGTTGCAGCTCACGGACAATGCACGGGTTTGGTGGAAGGCGGAAGAAAGCCGTCTCACCCAGCCGATCGAATGGAGGACTTTCCGTGATATGTTCGACGCAAAGTACTTCCCTGAGACTGTCCGCTTTGATATGGAACAACAGTTCATCTATCTGCAACAAGGTTCAATGTGGACCAAGTCAGTAGATGAATATGACGCTGAGTTCACCATGCTCAGTCAGTTAGATATGTCTCAATATTTCGATTTTTAAATATCATAAATTACACAGCTAACACAATACCTTAACAGATTTGCGGCACACCTGATACCGACGGATGAGATCAGAGCCCGACGATTCCAACAAGGGTTAGATCCGGAGATCTAGGCTGCCGTAGCCACAGGAGATTTTCCGACCCATGAATCGGCTCTGAAAGCTGCCCGCCGTTATGAGGCAGTGGTAAAGATGAGGGGCAGATCTCAATCTGCTGGAGTTAAGCGCCTTGCTAACCAGATGGAAGGAGGAGCCTCTTCAAGGACACCATTTGTGCCAAGGAGACCGGGAGTACCAACCAACCAGCCCAGCCTAGCCTTTTGTACCTACTGCAGGAGAGATGGACATCTGATGAAAGACTGCCGACATGTAAATCGCCTTTGCTTAGTCTGTGGCTCAGCTACTTACAATATTGGGTCTTGTCCTCGTAGACAAAACCCATATGCTGCACCCAGGCCAAATCACATACCCGCAGCGCCCAGCCATACATGCACCTGCTCCGAGACTTTCACTACCTGCTCCACCTCCTCGAGGACCGACTGCACCTCCTCCCCGTCAGTACCATCAAGCTCAAAGGAACCCACCTTAAGGACCAAGGAACGGACAGAGGAATGCTCCTCCAGCAAGGAAGAATGTGCAGAGGCGACAGGCTTTCACGATGACTGTAGAAGAGGCTGAAGCCACCGGCAAAGTCATCACTGGTAATACTTCCCTTTCAAATTCTCTTTCAGTTCATAGACATGCCTATATATCTTTTCCCTTATACCTAAAACATATCCCATATACCTTAGGTACAATCTTAGTAGCCTCACTTCCTGCACTCGCACTGTTCGATACTGGAGCATCTCATTGCTTTATGTCGCAACGGTTCATCCGAACTCATGCGATTCCAGTCACACCACTTGTATCCAGCTGGAATGTCAGTTCAGGAAATGGCGTTCTAAAGGCAACAATGGGATACAACCTGTGTCCAGTGGTCGTCTGCAGCAGAGAATTCTATGCTGACTTCAAGGTGCTGGACATACCGAACTTCGATGTGGTTCTAGGTATGGACTGGCTCAGAACATTCTATGCTACCATTGACTGTCGTCAAAGGAGGGTAGTATTCGAGATTCCAGACCATCCGGTCTTCTATTTCAAAAGTGGAGATCGTACCCTGGAGCCAAGTACATACAAGGCAAAACCAAAGAAGGTAGTGATTGCGGCAATTCAAGCGGAGGAAGGATCAAATTCAGAAGTAGTTCGAGAGTTCGACGATGTGTTTCCTGACGATATATCAGGTTTGCCTCCCGATTGAGCTCTTGAATTCAGCATTGATTTAGTACCAGGAGCACAAATAGTGATCAAAGCACCGTATCGATTAAGTCCGGAAGGTTTGAAGGAAGTCCGAACTCAGTTGGACGAATTATTGGCGAAAGGATGGATTCGTCCCAGCACTTCAAGTTGGGGATCACCAGTACTGCTTGTGAAGAAGAAAGAAGGTTCATACAGAATGTGCATTGATTATAGAGCATACGATCTCGAAAGATTTTTAAAACATTTTTCTTTAGAAAATGTGATTCCTATTATCAATAAAACTTATATTTTTAATAAATAAATATATATGTAATTAATATCAAGATATCTATTTTTAATATTTATAATATTCCACATTTCCAAAATTCATGAAAAACATTCCATTTACAAGAACATACCATACAATTCCAATATTTCAAATAAATACCTTATACTTTAAAACTAGGTCATATTCACTAGAAATTTCACATTTAAAAAAAGAAACATCTGTGAAAACTCTAAAGACGATAATTAAATACTTGAGCTATATTTTGAAAGTATAACAAAAACTATTTTACATAAAAACCCCTCAAGTAATACTAAATTACAATAAGGACCCTAATAAACATAGGTTTAAGCGGGACCAGTCTCTTAAGCCTCAGGGAGCCGGAGATATAGGTGCTGTTCACCGCCGAAAGACGCGACCGGGATGTTGGGACGTCCGGCATGAATTTTGGGGGCAGATGCTATTTGGTTTTATCTGTCCACCTCTCCGAAAATACCAAGTTGATTTGTGGCACCATGTATCGGAGGTTTAGGCAAATGCTGCCGTTGTAGCAGACATCGCCAGATTCTCCTTCGTTTGCAAAGTGTTTTTGATTGTGGGGACGCTCTTCCATGCAGGAGCAAGCCCCTGCAGTTAATTACGCTACCGCATCGCGGTAACCACTTTCTCCTTCTCCAGATGTTCACTTCGTGTCGTGTGTGTTTGTCTTATTTTTTGGTTGCACGTGGATTGTATACGGAGACTAATTTATGTTGTCTCCCATAGGGCGTGGATTACACCAAATCCGTATTTTCTAAGATTTGGGTTTGTTTGATTTAAGGATCGTTAACCTCGTTTAAGATTAAGAAAAACTTAAATATTTGTTAATGATACGTTAGTCTAATTTTAGACTAAGATCTACTTGACGGGGTTTTTTAGTTTGAGGACATCATAGTCCGGGGTTTAAGGACATCATAGTTCGTAGTTTAAAAATATCATAGTCAATAGAGTTTAGTTTAGGGGCGTTGCGGTCCATTGGGTTTAAGGACATCATAGTCCATGGAGATTAAGGACATCATAGTCCATCATTAGTTTAAGGACATTGCGGTCCATAGAGTTTAGTTTAAGGACGTTGCGGTCCATTGGGTTCAAGGACATCAAAGTCCATAAATATTAGTTTAAGGGCATTACGGTCCATAGTTAGTTTAAGGACATTACGGTCCACATATCACCATTTTTGAGGTGAGGGTCTAGTTTAAGGACGTTGCGGTCCATCATTAGTTTAAAGACATTTCGGTCTATAGTTAGTTTAAGGACATTACGGTCCATAGTTTAGTCTCATTGGTTTGGGGGTGTGCCAAGAGTTATTGGTTATTGGGACCCTTCACCTCTCTGAAGATATTGAAGGATTAAAACGACATGTATCAGAGGTGTGGAGAGATGTACCCTTGAACCGGATTTCAAATTGAGGAACCATCAGTCATGAGCATGGAGGCTCGGTTTATTTAGAGATTTAATCTCAGAAAAGACTTAGCCAATTTGGAGTTGGAGTTGGCTTTCTATAGTGTTAAATACTAATGTATCTTCAGCGCTCACGTGTTCCCACTTGATACTTTAAAGCGGTATTAAACACTGAAAGTTGAGGGCGCTCACGTGTGGCACGTGAGGCTCTAAAGCAGTGTTAAACACTTCTTAAAGGTTGGTACTGTTTGATTGGTTTTATTCCCTTTTCTTTTTATAAGTGTTAAACACTTTCTTCTCGTGGCCATCACGTGTGAGCACGTGAGGCGCCTCATAATTAGACATTGCCTCCTTGGTTTTATTCTCTTTTCTTTTATTATAAGTGCTGAGCACTTCTCAGGGGTCACGTGGAGTCACGTGAGGCGCCCCAAAAATAGGGTTTTCTCCCTTTTCTCTTTCATAAGTGCTGAGCACTTCTCAGGGGTCACGTGAGGCGCTCTAAAAATAGAGTTTATTCCCTTTTTCTCTTTTATAAGTGCTGAGCACTTCTCAGGGGTCACATGGGGGTCACGTGGCTAGATCTCATTCTTTCCTTTTTTGTTCCTCAAAGGTGCTCACGTGGGAACACGTGAGCTTTTATTGTGTAGCATTGAACACTAATATGCATGGAGTTCTAGTTTTGAGAATTTCAGGTCCCTTGTTTTTATAAGAATTTAATTCTTTAGACTTAGTTTTTCTCTTAGGTTTTGGATCTGCATGGCAGAATCTCCCCGATGAGAATTAAATTCTCAACTTGTGGGGAGATCTGCTTCTGCAGATCTTCCACCATAAGGAAGAACTAAGTTCTTATATGAAGGGTTAAACCCTTGTTTTATCAGAGGAATTAAATTCCTATATATTTTTTGGGAGAATTAAATTCTCTGAACTTAGATCTTCCCCTAGGTTTCGGATCTGCATGGCAGAATCTCCCCGATGAGAATTAAATTCTCAACTTGTGGGGAGATCTGCTTCTGCAGATCCTTTGCCAGAAGAAAGAACTAAGTTTTTTGGAAGAGTTAAACTCTTATGGAGACGAAGAAGAAGTAAGATGTTCTCTGTGTTTTTGTTCCTTCTTACCTAGGGTTTCTTCTTTTCTTTTGAACTTGCAGTTTATGGGGAGGTTCTTCTTTTTTTTGTCTCCCTCTACGTCTACCCCTCCCTCTTCAGTCTCGAGTCCTTTATATAGCAGAGGCAAGCTTTTTGATTTTTGTTAAGGAAATCTCTCATTGAGAGATTTATGATTAATTCGAGAATTTTATCCACCGTTGGATCTTTGATCCAGGGACTCCTGTTTTTACAGAAGACATTTTCTTGTTCTTAACAAGATTGGGGAAAATATTTTCCCATACATAACTTATTCTGTATCTTGGCGATTTTTAATCACCATTGGATCTTTGATCCAACGGTGCTTTGATTTACAGAGCACAAACTTTCTTGTTCAGAAAGATTCGAGGAGTATTTCCTCAATCAGAATTTAATTCTGCACCTTGGTGATTTTTAATCACCATTGGATTTTTGATCCAACGGTGCTCTGATTTACAGAGCACAATCTTTCTTGTTTAGAAAGATTGGGGAAAATATTTCCAAAATAGGGTTCTGATCCCTTTTATATAGAATTTAATTCTATCGGGTCAGAAGATACTAGGAATCCTCACGTGTAGCACGTGACCCAATGGCATTAGGTCGGTTTGCCTATATGCAGCAGTCCCAGAGAAGAGCATCACGTGTTGGCACGTGATGCGCCTTCTGGCCTGCTAGTTGTTTCATGAAGGCGCCTATATATTCTGTATGTAGGTGATCACGTGTGGCACGTGAGCCCCAACTTCAATCCCATTTGTTAAGTGTAATGCTTGTAATTTTGGCTCCAAGGCGCATCACATGTGGGCACGTGATGCTCCCTTTAGGGAATTTTCCCATTGCTTTTGATTTATTATTATTTATTTTTCCATAGGGAACAAATGCCCTCACAGCGTTGTTCTCACGTGACTTGCACGTGAGTGCAACGCTGTCACCTTTACAGCCGTCGGATTGCCTAGGGGAACGGGTAGGTGAACCACCCTTGTCACGTCTTATAAATGCTAAGGTTTGGTCCTTAGGAAGACACTGTTCTTTCATCTTCTTCCTTAGTTATTTTCTTGAGAATTTAATTCTCCTCTTCAGAGCTTAGTTCTCTGCTTACTGGAATCGTAGAGTTAAAACTTTCTCCTTGGTAAGGATCATGAATGGAACCACCCCTTTTTGTTCTCTTCACCGTGGATTTTAAATCCGGGACAGAGCGTTGCTCTTCTCTTGGATTGGTTTCTTGAAGATCCAAATCACACACATTTTTTCTAGATTCTAAGATCTTGAATCAATGGGGATCGTTGATCCTCCTCTTGGAATTTAATTCCATTGTTTAAAAGGAATTTAATTCCTCATTACAGAGCTTAGCTCTAAAAGATCTAGAGGCCCTTTGGGAAATTTATTCCCTGGCGTTCTTGAGGATCTTTTCAAGGAATTTTTCCTTCATTTTTTGTATCCATTTGACAGAGTTTGTAATGGGTGTTCTTTTCTGAGGATGTCCCAAGTCGTTTAAACTCCAATGTGCATTTATTGAGAATCTTTTTTTTATTCTCATAATGATATCCCTGCCTCGTGATTGGCGAGCCGTCATACTGATTGTGTGGGGTCCATTATTTTTGCAGTCAATGGTCCCATGGAATAAACTTCTTATCGTTTTCTTCTGCTGTTTATACATACACACACACACACGTATAAGTTGCATTAATAGTTTTTTCCTCCCTTTATTTCAGGAACAATGGCTTCTCTTCCCTACTTTCCTTTTACTCACTCAGACGCTGCTTTTCTACAATTGCTGTCAGACGAAGAAGCAATGGCGATGATCAGGGCCCAAGACAGGGACTGTACCAATTTGCTCTTGTGGGGAACTTGGTATGGGCATATCATCCGGGGCCACCGCAGCTTTCTTTCCGAAGTGCCGACAGAGCCTCTTCGCCCAATTTTGCCGATGGAGCGTCCGCAGACTGCTTTTGCAGTGGAGGCGGCTGATTGGACTCTATGGGCCGGCTTGAGCCGTCGACAGCTGGGATACCCAAACAGCCTTTGCCGGCCATAGACATTTTGGGGCGTCGCATTTGTCAGGGTGAAGCCCAACCCTGGGGAAAAATTTATAAGATAGGGCTTACCCCTCGCCACCCAACGAGCTATCTTCCATGGGCTCGATATGTCCTGTCCGCCCATCACGCGTGATTGCAGAAGGTCGGGCTCTACCAGGCGGTGTATGCGTCCCTTTTTCATTATCAGTCTCCTCATGTCTGGTGGGTTAAGGCTTTTGTGAACCAGTGGAATCTTCCCACCAATACCTTCTTGCTAGGGGATTGCGAGGTCTCTATTTCATTGGAAGAGTTTCGCGAGGTTTCGGGACAACCAATCAGGGGAGAGCATTATGAAGAGTTGCTGCCTCCCGATGAGTATGTGTTTGAGACGATGCCGGCTTCGCTTGACGGCCTGACGACTGAAAACGCCGTCCGCCATAAGCACCCTAGCTTAATCAAGGTTTTGGTTATTTTTGAGAAACTGTTCGCGACGTCGGAAGGTCATGGCATCACTTTTGAGAGCTTCATTTCCTGTTTTATCCGCGAAGATGCTTTGTCCAAGACGGCTCCAAAGTTTGCGAACATTAACGACCCTTTTGGGTTTGGGCTAAATAAACTGCCGGCCAATGAAGAAGATTTACCGCAGTTTTACATCCCGATCTTGTCGATTGCGTCCTTTGATTCGATTGCGGCTCCCGGCATGGACGAAGAGACCTTCTTTGTCGGTTTTATCATCCTTTGGCTTAGCTGGTTTGCCATTCCAACGCATCGTCGCTTCATGAGAGCTTCGATCATCTATCCTGCTCATCGCGTGGCTGAAGGGACACGACTGGCCGTGGGTATCGCGGGGGTATCACACTTATACCATGGGCTGAGTGCTGCGGCCAATACTTCGACTCCGGGTGTAGATGTTGTGAGTTTCTCCCACCACTACTTTACGTCGTGGATCGAGATGCATGTATTGGGGGCATTCGCAGCGCATCAGAGGCCAGATTTCTATGACGCTTACACCTTCCCGCGGCTCATGAGGTTGTTGGATGCTTCTACTTCTGATCAAACTCAGCTAGGGGCCCTTCGTGTGTTGCTTAACCCATATACCAACGAAGACGGGATGGTATGCAATGACCGAGTCCTCTCTGCTCCATCGGGACCTGTTCAACAGCTATTCGATTTATCGAAAGGGGGAGCACCATCCTTAAAGCCTAAAGAAATTATGCACTTGTATTCGATTAGGCCTGGTTATTTGGTGTTCCGCCGAAATGATACGGCTCTTTTCAGGCGGTATAATCCGCACCGCTTTGCTCGGCAATTGGGTTATAACCAAGGCGTTCCCTTCGTGGCATTTTTGGTGGAGCCCAGCTCGTCTCTGGGAGTTGTTCGTGACATCATCCATCACTTTATGCGGCTGAACACCGGCTCTCGTTTCGTGATCCCCGAGGCCAACTATATTCCAAGGTGTGTGGGGTCTTTTACTGGTTGGTACCGTCATCGAGTTGGTCCCATCATGGCCGAGGAGAAGCGGATACTCATCGGATATAGAGCTCCCGTTCTGTCCCAAGTCACGGGCGTTCCGCCGCGACCGCAGACAGTGGTTCGCCCTCCATTGAGGGGTAACGGTGCCTTACTTATCCCTGAGGCGGCGGATGCGGAATCGACTCCTCCCACAGTTAGTATGCCAATGCGCACTTGAGCCCAGGAAATGGCTTCCGATAATACGCCAGCGGTAGTTTCACCAGTTGCGGCGTCATCAATGGCAGTGTCATCACCGGTAGTACCGCCAAAAGAAGATATTGGAGGTGAGGTTGGGCAGTGCCGTATCAAAGCACCAAAGGGGAGGAAACAATCTTCTTCCAGTGTTAGCTCCAGTTCAAAAAGGAGGAAGAAAACGGTTACCGGTCTGCTCGACCTCTTGCTCGAATCTGAGACTGTTGTCCAAGACGAACCCATATCCATGCAAGAGCCGGATGATGGTCTTCTCTTTCCGGGTTCGTCTGCCAAGGAAGCCGCACAATTGGCTGAGGCTATAAGGCGCTCACAAGACGAAACTGAGAACGTGGGTGTCCCGAAAAAACCTTATCCTCCCGTCATATTCTACGAAGATCCCCCATCACTACGGAGGGTACATATGGGTCCCCTGTGACGGGAAGACGAGATAGCCCTCAAGCAGCCTATTTCAGCCGCTTTCGAAGATGAGCTGGCATTGAAGACCGGTGGCCATGAATCTGCATTTGAACCCCGGCGAGCACACTTCCTCAGGAAGGAACGACGGCTTGAAAAAGCCATACTAGAAGCATCCTGGCGCATCGGTTTATGTGCTTTCCGTATTTTTTCTTTCGGCAACTAATTTGTCTTGCTTTTTATATCTCCTTATCCTTGCGAAAACTTTGCAGGGACTTCAGCAATGACAGAGGATTTGAGCTCAAGTCGCGTCCTGACTGTGGATTCTGTAAATGTCTCCGATGAGGCACTAGTGGGTGCGGAGGAGGTCGTTACAGCTGCTATTCCTGCTGTGGAGCTTCCACTGGTAGCCTCTGTTCCCCCGTTGCCTGTTCTTCCAGAAGAGGTGCTCTTATCGGCCGTAGATTTAATGGATCTTTCTGGTGACGGCCTGGAGATTGTGGAAAGGGTAGTTGAGACTGCCATCCCTTCATTGGAGCCTGAAGTGGCGGCCGTTTCCCCTCAATCGGAAGCTGTCACACCAGCAAATGTCTCCGGTGATTTTCTCGATTGCATGGAGGAGGCTGCCGAGGCTGCTATCCCCCCGGTTCAAGGCAGGAAGAGTATCGAAGGTAGTCTTCTATACTTTGTTTTTAATAGTCTTTCCATTATCTGAACCTTTCCTTCTTTTCAGAACTATAGGAATTGACGGCTTCTATTGTGGACCTATCTCCCAGGAAGTCCTTCCAGCGCTTACTTTACATAGGTGCCCTACAGGCGATATCCCCGCAAAGTATCGTCCTTTCTTCCGAGCAAGGTTTATGTTCTTTGACCTTTTTTTCTTTATTATTATTCTTTACAATGACACTAATATCCGCTCTACAGTTCTGGAAGCCGATGACGAGGTCGAGATCCTCGATAGGCCTGGGGATCTCTCAAACCCCCATTGCATGAGTGTGGGTAAGTAAGGTTTTATCTTTGCCATTGCTTTTTCTGTTCCATGTTTGTGACTCTCACTGACCGTTCATAAATCTTGACAGCTCTGTCAACCCTAACTCCGTGGGAATCTCGGATCTTCATGCCACCGGGTCCCTATGCCCGGCGTGCGTTTGAAAGGATGGCGAGACAAAGCATCTATTCCCTGGCGACTCTCATTGAAGATCTTCGTGCTGGAAATTCTGTTACGGCCGAAGAATTTGCTGCCGAAGCCAATACTTCTTTGCCCTTCCTTACTACTTATCATGATGAGGCATTGGTGCATATTTGGGTTGAGTATTGTCGTAGGTTGGAGGCTTGCTTACATAATCATGAGTGTATACGCCTTCCTTCCGAGCACTTAACTGCGAAGGTGAGCCTGCGGGGGTGGATTGAGCGGTGCGCCGCTAATCTTCAGTCTTGCGAAAAGAGGCTCAACCGGAAATTTTCGGAGAGAGAATTAGCTTCAAATGCTCTGGGGGAACTTCAAGCTCAACTCACTGCTAAGACCACTTGTGCATACGATCTTTGGTGGGTGCTCCAAGAAGCTATCACGGAGATGATGGCTATTGATAAAGCCTTTATCTTTACCCGCGAGAAAGTCGAAGCTCATAAAGTTGTTGAAAAGGAGCTTGAAAGTCGGCTCGCCTCGTATCAGGCTCAACAGTCTCAGGCGGAGACCCGTCTCTTGGCAATAACAAAACTTGAAGCCGAGGCCCAGCGGAAGAAGGATGAACTGACGAACCTATTACACCGTCCGCCGGCTTAAAGATTTTTTGTATATTCTCCTTTCTTGTATTCATTCCTGAATGAGAGAATATTTTGTACCCATTTTGATTCATTTTATGACATGTATCTTGTATTCATTTTGAATTCATGAATAAAAGTCATATATATTTTTTTATATCATGTTTTCCTTTAACTCCGGTGAATGTAGCCCATATGTAGTTTATCTTGATCTTCTTATAGGACAGCGATGGCTTAGGAAACAGGTTCAGGTGTGCTGCCTAAGACTTTTCAACTTTATGTGCCATGAGGGTCTCATAAAGAATTTTCTCCCTACGAGTCGAGAGGATCCCGTAGGTGTATTTTCTCCTTAGGAATCGTGAGGATTCCTAAGTACGTTTTCTCTTGAGAGTCGTAAGGATCTCACAAGAGAATTTTCTTCCCCTTACAAGTCGAGAGGACTCGTAAGTGGTTGGTGGGCTGACTTGTTTCCAAGACGGAGGTCATTGGCTGACGTGTTTCCGAGACGGAGGTCATTGGCTGACTTGTTTCCGAAGCGGAGGTCACTGGCTGACGTGTTTCCGAGACGGAGGTCATTGGCTGACGTGTTTTCGAGACGGAGGATATTGGCTGACTTGTTTCCGAGACGGAGGTCACTGGCTGACTTGTTTCCGAGACGGAGGTCACTAGCTGACGTGTTTCCGAGACGGAGGTCATTGGCTGACTTGTTTCCGAGGGGGAGGTCATTGGCTGACTTGTTTCCAAGGCGGAGGTCATTGGCTGACTTGTTTCCGAGACGGAGGTCATTGGCTGACGTGTTTCCGAGACGGAGGTCATTGGCTGACGTGTTTCCGAGACGGAGGTCATTGGCTGACGTGTTTCCGAGACGGAGGTCATTGGCTGACGTGTTTCCGAGATGGAGGTCATTGGCTGGCGTGTTTCCGAGACGGAGGTCACTGGCTGACTTGTTTCCGAGACGGAGGTCATTGGCTGACGTGTTTCCGAGACGGAGGTCATTAGCTGACGCTAGGTTATCTGTGAACCGTAGAGTCTTGGAACTGGGGACTTTGCCGTGGCTCCAATTGGTAGTGTCGCGTCTGTATCCTGCAGGAATGAGGAGGAATGCCGTTGTTGGTCTCCAGGCTGTAGCTGTGGTCGTCGAGATCTGATTTCCCTTTGACGCAGCCCGGTGGGGAAATGTAGTTCCCTTTTTGCTTATGCCCATGGATTGTATACATGGGTCACTATGGACTTACCTGCAGGGCAAAAGTTTTATTCTTTCATCATTTTTTGATTTCTTTCCGCGATGTTCTATCATTTCAGCTTTTTATATCGCGAAAGTCGCGATTGTTCAATCATTTCGGCTATTTTTCGCGGTGCCCAATCATTTCGGCTATTTTTCTTTTTACTCGCTGCTTTTTATTGCGAGTTGCCCAATCATTTCGGCTATTTTTCTTTTTACTCGCTGCTTTTTATTGCGAATTGCCCAATCATTTCGGCTATTTATATATATATTTTTTTGGCCCGCTGATTTTATTGCGAGCATGGACTTGAGATCTGATACTGATCTTAGTATCAGCATCGCCGCGACTGGAATATTGCCAGGAGCGAATCATCACTTGCCGTGAAAAGACTTGGAATTTGATACCGATTTAGGCATCAGCATTGCTACAACTGGGATATTGCCAGGAGCGAATCATCATTTGCCTTTGTCGATTCGAACAAAGGTGGCTTAGCAAACAGGGTTAGGATCCTGTCGACTAAGGCTTTTGACTTCATGAGCCATAAGGGTCTCATAAAGGTGTTTCTCCCTACAAGTCGTGAGGATCTCGTAGGTGTATTTTATCCTTAGGAGTCATGGGGATCCCTAAGTGTGTGTTCTCTTATAAGTCGTAAGGATCTCATAAGAGTATTTTCTCCTTATAAGACGAGAGGACTTACAAGTGTCGTTCACCACATGAGGACATTCCTCGTCGTTGGTGGGACTTGGTGGGGAAAAACGTTTATTTGCGCCCGTGGATTGTATACAAGGGTCAATATTGAACCGCTTGTAGGGCAAATTGGGGGTGTGTGACGGCTTAAGAACAGGTTTAGATCCCTGTAGCTTAAGGCTTTCGAATCCTATGAGCCATGAGGGTCTTATAGAGGAATTCTCCTTACGAGTCGTGTGGATCTCGTAAGTGCATTTTCTCCATAGGAGTCGTGGGGATTCCTATGTGTGTTGCTTCTTCGTGAGTCGTAAGGATCCCACTTAGGTATTTTCTCCTCATAAAGTCGAGAGGACCTTGTGAGTGCTCATGACCATTTTTTTTACGAGATTGCGCTCTTTCGGGTTTTCACAAACTCGCCGGTAGTCCTGCTGTTTTTACTCACGGCGCCCTTTCGGGTTTTCATACGTGCCCATTCCGCTTGTGGACGTACCTTTTTTTGGCGCGTTAGCCTAAGGATGCTGCGGTTCGTAGTAGTTTAAGGACGTTTCGGTCCGTAGCTAGTTTTAGGACATTACGGTCCGTCGTTAGTTTACGGACATCTCGGTCCGATGTTAGTTTAAGGACATTACGGTCCGAAGCTAGTTTACGGACATCTCGGTCCGATGTTAGTTTAAGGACATCTCGGTCCGATATTAGTTTAAGGACATTACGGTCCGTCGCTAGTTTAAGGACATCTCGGTCTGATGTTTTGGAGGCGAGGTTTTGCTGGATACTACTTATAGAGTTCAGACTCAGGAACATAGTGAGCGGACATAGGCGCCGTCATCTATCATTGACCTGGGCCGTGACTCGTTAGGCGTAGTATTTTTTCAGGAATCGGCCGTTTATTGGCCGAAAGGGTCTTTCGCCATGCATATCTATGAGCAAGTAAGCCCCACCTTGGTAGACTTTGTCTATGATGTATGGGCCTTCATAGTTTGGCTCGAATTTCCCTCGTTTGGCACGATTAGGGATCATAGGTCTTTTGACAACTAGCACGAGTTCGCCTTGGCGGAATGTTCTCGGCCTAATTAATCTTTCGTATGAGCGTGTCATCCTTGTTTTGTAAGCCTCCAAGTTTTGCTGCGTCATGAGACGAGTTTCATCGAGGGCGTCTAGCCCTTCAAGCCGAAGATGAGCATTTTCTTCATCTGTTAGTTCTTACCAAACCGCCACTCGTAGAGAGGATAGCTCTAT
Organism: Agapanthus africanus; assembly: GCA_030015575.1. Lineage (NCBI taxonomy): Eukaryota > Viridiplantae > Streptophyta > Magnoliopsida > Asparagales > Amaryllidaceae > Agapanthus > Agapanthus africanus. The sequence goes on along the minus strand of JASDDO010000024.1, from coordinate 792,859,637 downwards.
CTCCAGGGGGAGTACCAATTCTGTGCCGAATACCAATGCATACGGCATTGTATTTGTGGTTGTTTTGAACGTGGTCCAATAAGCCCAGAGAGCTTCATGCAATCTCCCGTGCCTATCTTTTCTGTTTCTGGACGCCGTCTTCTTTATGATCTTAGTCAAGGTCTTGTTGAAAGTTTCAGCCAGACCATTAGCTCGGGGATTATAGACCGAAGAGTATCTCCAGTCTATATTATGCTGCTGTGCGAAGCGGCTGATTTTGTGACTTCTGTAGGCCGGACCGTTATCGAAGACAATCCGTCGCGGAGTGCCGAACCGATAGATGACGTGTGTCTTGAAGAAATGGAGGATATTCTCCGTCTTGACTTCTCTTAACGGTATTGCTTCTGCCCACTTAGAGAAGTAATCAGTTGTCGCCAATATGAACCGATGTCCTTTGGATGATGCTGGTTCGATGGGCCCGATTATATCGGTTTCCCACATTTCGAATGGCCAGCTAACAAGCGTTGGGTGTAGCGGATTTGGATGCTGTTGGATGAAGTCTCCATGAATTTGGCACGAGTGGCACTGCTTCGCGTATTCGAGGTAGTCCTGAATCATCGTGGGCTAATAGTAGCCCATCCTCTTGATCTTCAGCTTCATCTTTGGCCCGGCTTGGTGAGAACCGCAGAGTCCTTCATGAGTTTCTTGGACGACTCTCCTTGCTTCTTCCAGCCCCAAGCATCTCAACCATAGGGAGTCGAATGATCTTTTATACAGAGTATCATTGATGAAGGCGAAGGTCGGAGCTCGTTTCACGAGCTGATGTGTTGAGGATGCATCTTCAGGTGTTCGACGGAATTTGAAGCAGTCTATGAAAACTTCTCTCTAATCCTTAGCCCCTTCTTGGTCCTCCATTCGTAGGGTTGTTTGCTTGGTTGCTTTCTTTTCTTCAGACAACTCTGGAGATATTTTTGCTGGTGCAAGAACCCGACGGCTTTGCATAACGATTCTTACATCATCGAGGTTTTCGTCAGCCAGTTCTTTAGCGAGTTTGGCTAGTGCGTCCGCTTTGCTATTTTCTGTACGCGGTATGCTTTCTAGGGCGTAGGAAGGGATTTGAGTCAGCAACTGTTGCACTCTCTCGCCGTACTTTACCAACTCTGATTTGCACGTTTGATAGTCGCCGTTTACTTGACTAACGACCAGCTGGGAGTCTCCGTATATAAGGAGATTTTCGATTCCCATATCGACAGCGATCTCAAGACCTGCTATCAAAGCCTCATATTCTGCTTCGTTGTTTGTTCTTGGCTCCGTTAAGGAAAAGGAAAAGCGCATTATCCCTCCTTGTGGAGTAACGAAGATGATGCCTACCCCAGATTTGATTATGGGGGAGCTGTGCTTTCGCCTCTTCATGGAAGATGCCCCATCGAAGTAGAGTTCCCATCGGGTATCACTCTCTCCTCTCTCCCTATTGATCGTGTCAAACGTGTGCTCGTTTGGCAATTCGCAATTTAGGGGTGAATCGGCAGGTATCGGATGCTCGGCGAGGAAGTCGGCGATGGCTTGTCCTTTCACTGCCTTGAGGGGTCGATAGATTATCGAGAACTCTATCAAGAGGAGGGCCTATTTAGCGAGTCGTCCTGTTAATATGGCTCTTGACATCAAATATTTGAGAGGATCCACCTTTGAAATGAGATGGACCTCATGTGCCAGGGCATAATGTTGAAGCTTCGTTATCACGAAGATTAACGCCAGGCAGTGTCTTTCGATAGGGGAGTAGTTGTTTTCTGCCCCCAGTAGAACTCGACTCAAGTAGTAGAGAGCTCTCTCCTTTCCTTTTTCATTCTCTTGTGCCCATAATGCTCCTAAAGAACCTTCCAAGGCTGTTGTGTATAGGATGAGAGGCTTTCCCTTGGCCGGAGCGGTCAGTACCGGTGGATTCTGCAGGTACTGCTTGATTTCGTCTAGTGCACCATGGCATTTACGATCCCAAATGAACGGGGTCCCCTTCTTCATTAGGTGACTGTAGGGACGGCATTTTCCGGAAAGATTGGCTATGAACCGCCGGATATACACGAGCTTTCCTTGTAGAGATCGCAACTGTTTTAAAGTTCTTGGAATGGGAATTTCCATAATTGCTTTGATCTTCGATGGATCTATTTCGATGCCCCGGTGTCGTATGATGAACCCTAGGAATTTGCCCGAGGAAACTCCAAATGCACATTTCAAAGGGTTCATCTTTAGGTTGTATTTCCGAATACGCTAGAACGCTATCTTCAGATGCTTCCAGTGTTCTTCGTATGATTTGCTTTTCACCACGAGGTCATCTATATAGAATTAGACGATTTCATGTATGAGGTCATCGAAAATCTTTGTCATGGCCCTCTGATAGGTAGCGCCGGCGTTCTTCAGACCGAAAGGCATCATTTTGTAGCAGAATATGCCCAGAGGAGTCCGGAAAGCGGTATGCTTCTGGTCTCCGGGATGCATCTTTATTTGATTGTACCCTGATGAGCCGTCCATGAAGGAGAAGACTTCGTGAGTGGACGTGTTGTCTATCATCAGCTCGGTAACCGGTACGGGGAAATCATCTTTCGGACAGGCTTTGTTAAGGTCCTGAAAGTCCACGAAGATGCACATCGTCCCATTTTTCTTCATCACTGGGACAATGTTGGCGATCCAGTCGGGGTATTGAACTTCTTGGATGAAGCCGGAGCCGATTATCTTCTTGATTTCGGCGTTGATACTCATTTCAATTTCGAGCCACATTCTTCTGGGCGCTTGCTTGACTGGCTTGACGTCCGGAGATTTCGCTAATTTATGCACAGCTATTTCTGGATCTAGCCCCGGCATCTCGGAATAGTTCCATGCGAAGCAGACTTTATACTGCATGAGCACGTCTTTTAGCGTAGTCGCCTGTTCTTTAGACAGCAGCTCACTGACGAACGTAGGCCGCGGGTCGTTTGCCGTCCCCAGGTCGATTTTCCTTAGGTTGTCCGCAGTAGTATGTATTCCATCTTCCAACTCTTTCAGCGCTGGTGGAAATTCTGAGATCAATTCCTCTTCATCCTCATTTTCAAAGCACCAGAAGAAGTCATCCATATTCTCGCGCTCTCCATCTTCTGACAGCGTTATTACGTGACATATACGAGATCGTTTCCAAGACCGATGTTGATCTGGCTCTACTCTCGCTATATTCGTTACTTTTGGCACATGCTTTTGTGGCGGGGCTACCCTCCAACTGTTGGATAGAGCGAATCTGCCGAGTTGATATTGGTCTTCGACCCAGTTTTTGAAGGTGATGTAGTCTTCAAGAGGATGTCCTATCGCTTGGAGATACGAGCAATAATCCGGGTGATGAACCTCGTTTTCTTGCTTGGGATGCCGAGACTCCGGGAGTGTCATAATCTGGTGTTTCATGGCAAGGTCAAAGATTCCCTTTGTCTTGTCTCGAGGGAAAGAATATGCTCAACCCATCTTTTCCATAAGAGACGGATTCCGGCTGACCCTTTCTTGATCGCGCGGCCTTTTGGATCCGCTTTGCCGTTGCCGAACGTTTTTTCCGTTCTTTAACTTGTTTTTGCCTCTGCATCGGGCCTTTTTCTTGTCTTGGGAATGCATGGCGAGCTGACGGAGTAGGGCATTGTCATCCTCCGTAGCATGTTGAAGGAGGCGTTGCGTCTTGGCTCTCTCGTAAATGGTCGTTTCGCGGCTGTGGTCGTCCCGAACCTTTTGACTCGCTTCCCTTATTAGCTTGTCCATCTGTTCTTCAAACGATGGACTCGGCACTTGTATGGCAGGACTTCGTTCTGGTTCAGCGTCTTTTAACAGAGCATCTCCTTCTTCATCGAGGTCATTTATGACATGGCAGCCATAGAATTGCTCCCATTTCTTGGGCTGGACATATCCAAGCCCGATCGTTTCCATCTTTCCGTTAGGAAATTTTCGCTGAGTTCCGGGGACGTTCCAAATCCTGTTGTAGAACTGAGCTTGTCGAGCAATTTGTTTGAAAGGCACGCCTTGGCATCTTAATAACCTTCTCAATCCCTCCGTGCAGTATCTGGGAAGACGGATAGGTTGGAGGCTGTCGAGCGCAAAATCACCACCGTGCCAGACTTCTTTTTCGACTTTAGTCTCCGTGGATCAATAAAATAGGATCGCCTTTTCACCTCTTCGTCTGGGAGGGACGTAGAATGTCTGCAGCTCTTGCACACTATATGTCTCAAGCGCATCTAGCTCTCTGTAGTGCTACCACGGAACCATGGCGATTTGCAGACTCTGGTCATCTCCAGTGAGAGCCTGTATTAATGGACGGACCGAGAACACTGCGTTGACTTCGTCTTCAGAGTCACTGCCAAAGACCAGAATAGGGGTAGATGGTCCCGGCCTGTTGCTTTGGGGCGGCTCTGAATAGACTATTTCTTCTTCTTCCTCGGTATCGCTCCCGAAGACCGGGATAGTAGTGATAGCTTTTTGCTTATTCTCCGGTTTATGGTATCTTTCCATGTCTTCAAAGTCTGGTAGGAAGTACTTTGCGTCTTCGTACTTTCGGACTTCATTTACGGAGAATGGGTTTAGTTCCCCCGTCACGGTATACTCGAGACCATCTTTGAAATACTTTATGCACTGATGTTGTGTAGAAGGGATGATGTTGTACTCGTGTAACCAAGGCCTTCCGAGTAAAGCGTTGTAACAGGTCTTGTCGTCAATGACATGAAATTTGATGTCAGTGACGAGCAGCCCAAAGCGTAATGTCAGAATCACAGACCCGAGCGTCCGTGATGACTGGGAGTCGAACCCGGAGATGGTGATTTTATCCCGAGCGAGGTGCTGAACACTCATGCAGATTTTTTTTAGTACCCTCACATTTAGGAGGTTGACAGAGGACTCGTTGTCAACTAAGATCTTCTCTATTTTGATGTCATGGCAGTACCCGGTGACATACAGGGGACGGTTGTGCTCGTATGTTCCGAGGAGGAGATCTTCATCGCCGAAAGTGATGTCAGCTGTGTGCACTTCTTCCAGCTCGTCCATCATCTTTTCTTTGGCAAGGAAAGCTTGAAACTGCTCGGGCTCTTGTAGTGCCCTGATCAGGGAATCTCTCGCCTCTTTAGACAGGAGAAGGGCATCCAAGATACTCAATTGTGAGGGTATCTTCCTCAGATGTGCCAGGACATTGTAATCCACCTTGTTCTTCTTGAGCGGGTCCTTGGCCGTGAGCTCTTCGACGACTCGATCATCGAGGGCGATATCCTCAGGGAATTTTTCCTTCCCCTTATCTTTTTTGTTCGATCCTTTGTTTGTAGGTCCGGCATTCTTTTCTGGCAACGTACGGTTGCGTAGCTAAATATTCTCACAGTTCTTCATCTCTTCCTCTTTTCCTGAGGTGGATTCCTTGAAGAGCGGGCCGAGAGCTATTTCTTCATCGAAGTCGCTTCCGAAGATGAGAACTTGTGATCCCCTGGTATCAACCATGTGACAATTGTCGGCAGTTCTTTTGCGCTCATCCGTCGTATTTCTCTGCTCCCGACGAGTTTTGCGCTTCATCCGCCTGAAATGTTGTCAGTGAGCAACGTATCCCTGCCACCATTTCTTGAAGGCATTGCATTCTTCGGTAGGGTGTGCAATCCTTTGATGGTATAAGCAGTAGTTAGGATGAACGCCCGCTTCATCAAGGTATATACTGCCAGGAGTTTCTCCTTTGAAAGGTGGCAGCTTCATTCCCATTGACAGGGCTTTAGCGAACCGTTTCCTCATTTTAAGCATGCTTTTGTATGCCGTGGGCGTGCTTTGATCTGGTTGGAGTGCTTCAACCTTTTCATCCTGTCGCCGACATTTGGCCCTTTCGAATATGGCCATTTCGTGCTCTCGATCAGCTTTGCTCCTCTGACGGGCTTCGTTCAGCAGCATGTCAATCCTCTCGTCTGACGGTCCCAAGGATTCCGATTCTGGATCTGCCCCCAGTTTCTCTGCGTCAGGAGCTTCTTTTTCATTTATAGATGAGTGAGGGATCATGTGGCAACTTTCCACGTAATTCTCGGGCTCTTCTGAAGAGTCGTCTCTTTCATCAGCGTCATCGTCTTCATTCTCAAGAACATGCTTGAAGAATTCGTCCAATGTAATTGGGGTCTGTGCCTTCTGGTTATATTCTTCCAGTGCATCGATGTATTTCTGCAAACCTGTACGGTTGTCGTCGGGTTGGACTGGCTTCTTGGCCTTCTTCTTTTTCTTTGAAGACTTCGGAGGCTTGGCCTGAAGGTTTTGTCCACCGTCACCAACTTTCAGCGTTGGGCGCGGCTTCAGCATCCCATCAATAATCTCAGGCTCCAGTGTGTTCTTCCACCTAATCGCCGGACATGCTTGAAGGTCCCTCAGCATTCTTTTAGTCTTAGCTGAAAGGGCCACCTCCCACGGAGCTTCTTCTACAAATGAGAATGATTCCCCCGGCGTATCCGTCATTTTAGAAGCGTGCTGCTGCGGCGGGTTTACCTTTCAGTTTTCAGACAGCACGAAGTTGCCCTGTTGGTACTGGTCTTCGATCCAATTTTTGAAGATGTAACAATCTTCGATTGGGATACCCAATATTCGGTGGTAAGGGCAGTAATTGGGATTATTAACGTTGCCTGATTGCGTTGGGCATCTCGTTTCTGGCAGAGTGATGAGCCTGTTGCGCAACGCTAGCTCGAATAGTCTCTTCGTCTTATCCCGAGGGAACGAGTAAGGACGTCTCATCTTTTCTCCAAAGGATTTTTGTTTATTGTCTTGGTGAGAAACCGGCTTCGGGCCACTTAGTTGTTGTTGGGCGTTGGCGACGAAGGTCGCTTTCCTTTTCGCCTTTTCGTTCATCCGTTTTCGAAGAGGACGGCTTATGGCCCATCTGATCCATCTGGGCCAGCTTGTCAATCAAGGCCTGGAAGGTGGTAGGCTTGAAGAACATCATAAATTGGGAAATGGTTGCCTGAAGGTCAAGGGTCCCCACGAACATGCCCACGGCAGGAGCTTCCTCTATGCGTTGTTCGCATCTCGACCATAGGTTCCGCCATCGAATTGCATACTGAATCCATGTCTCTCCTGGCTTCACTCTGGCATTGATCAACGCCGTGATGGGGGTGCGTTCGATGGCGCTTGCGAAATGCTGGGTGAATCGCAGCTCCATTTCTGTAAACGTTTTGATGAAGTCGTTCGGAAGCTCCGAGTACCATTCAAAAGCCGTCTCCGCTAAACTGGCGACGAACTGGCGAAGTAGCAATTTGTCGTCGCCCACGGTATTGCCGCATAGAGCCCTAAACTGAGCGACGTACTATGGGGGTTGCCTGTCCCCTTATACACGTGAAATTTAGGGATCGTATATCCTGGCGGGTATTTAATTTGATCGTACCAGCCTGGATAGGATCGCCCAGTTATGACAATTTGGCCAGCGGCTTCGTTTGTCTGATGAGCTCGTATTGTCTTAGCTATGTAGTCATCAAGCGCAACTTTCGAGATCGTCTCCTCCCTGGCTGTTGATAGAGCCGGAAGAGGGTTTGATGTCTCCCCCCTGTCGTCCTCAATGATTATTGGGGATCTTCGGCTGGAGGGTCCGGCTGGATCATCATGCCCACCATATCTTAGAACAGAAGCGCCATTTGTTTTATATTAGCCGCTTGTTCCGCGGCTTCTTTATCTTTCTTCTCGAGCATCCTTCGGAGGAATTCGGCGTCGGTTTCCTGTTCCTGGCGTTGCTCCGATATTTCCGGGCTTTCTTTTTGCCCAGTCAGTGCTGACATCTTCATTAGCATTTCTTAGAGCTTTTGCTGCTGCCCTTGAGCTTTTGTCAACGATCGAGTGAGTGGTCGATGACCCCCAGAAGTATGGCTTTTCTCTTTTCTGGAAGCCATGTAAATGGTATGCACCACCATGCCCTCAGACTTGGGACGTTTAGGTTCAGTGCCCTTGTGATTCGTCGTAGACACGGGGATCTTCTCCGGCCTTCTCCTTTTATGGGCGGTCAAAGTTGAGGGGGCTGTTGTAGATGATACTTTCCATGGTTCGACGGCGGGATGATTCTCCTCTTGCCGGACCTTCCTTTCTTCGATCAGCGGGAGTATTCTTTGTCAATTACAAAGTGTTGGACTCTTCGCCAGACCCTGTGGATTTTGGAGGACAACCGCTGAGGGGGCTGCTCCGGCTTCGCCTTTGTGACATTTTCAGCGGGCAGAGGAGACCTTTTCAACACGGCAATTGGAGAGTTCTTGCGTACCCTCCTGAGTGGCTCAAAGTTGTTCCCAGTTGGAACGGCAGCATCAACTTCCACCGTTGGAGCTGTTGGGGTAAGTCCGGAAGGGGAACTGCCCCCAGCTTTCGTCACTCGGCGCCAGTGGCGACGTCAAGCATGCCGTGCGGCCGGGATCACCTCCGTCGTCGAGGTAGCTTCGTCATGCCCCCTGCTTTGAGGAGAGGCTGTTGTTGGTGCCGGCCTGTCGAAGACTGACGTCCGTTGAGAGGGAACGTCTAATCTGTTGAAGACCGACTTTCGAGTAGGGGAAGTAGTTCAAATGACTCCACCCGCAGCGGGAGTTGGAACGACCAGTCTTGCGAAGACCTCCCCCTTAGCAGGAGAAGCCCCTATGATGACTTCGTTCACCGGAGCTGGAATGGCTATCCGCTTCAGGATAACTCCTTCGGATATTGCAGGCTTCTTCACGGGCCCACTTGAACTTTGGCCCAGTCTGTTAAAGACCGAGGCGTTGGACTTGGACGACCCGTTGAGAGGGGCCGTGGTAGTGGTAAGCCGATCAAAGACCGACTTCTTTGGATCTTCCTGTGACGGCATTGGAGCGTTGAAGCTCATTGGCGGGATCATGGTCCCGAAGAACAATCCAGTGGTGGCCTGTGTCTCCTGTTCCACCGGCATTGCGAAGATGGAGGCCGCTTGGGGCCCATAAGTTACAACTCCAGATGGGGCGGAGCGAGAGTTGCTGTTGCAATTAGTGCAGTTGAAAGCCATTGACGTCATCTTCACTTCTGCACGGAGCAAGACACCAAATCTTAGTACCTCGAATTCAGGGGTAACCATATTAAACCGTGATTCGTACGCGAACACGACACACGAAGTGTGGAGTGGAAAGAGGAAAAGGACCCACCGGGCGTGCCAGAATCTGTTCACTGCCGAAAGACGCGACCAGGACGTTGGGACGTCCGGCCTGAATTTTGGGGCAGATGCTATTTGGTTTTATCTATCCACCTCTCCGAAGATGCCAAGTTGATTTCTGGCACCATGTATCGGAGGTTTAGACAAATGCGGCCGTTGTAGCAGACTTCGTTAGATCCTCCCTCGTTTGCGAAGGGTTTTTGATTGTGGGGACGCTCTTCCCTGCAGGCGCAAGCCCCTACAGTTAATTACGCTACCGCATCGCGGTAACCACTTTCTCCTTCTCCAGATGTTCACTTCGTGTCGTGTGTGTTTGTTTTATTTTTTTGTTGCCCGTGAATTGTATACGGAGACTAATTTATGTTGTCGCCCGTAGGGCGTGGATTAGTCCAAATCCGTATTTTCTTAGATTTGGGTTTGGTTGATTTAAGGATCGTTAACCTCGTTTGAGATTAAGATCAACTTAAATATTTGTTAAGGATACGTTAGTCTAATTTTAGACTAAGATCTACTTAACAGGGGTTTTTAGTTTAAGGACATCATAGTCTGGGGTTTAAGGACATCATAGTCTGTAGTTTAAAGACATCATAGTCTATAGAGTTTAATTTAGGGACGTTGCGGTCCATTGAGTTTAAGGACATCATAGTCCATGGAGTTTAAGGACATCATAGTCCATCATTAGTTTAAAGATATTGCGGTCCATAGAGTTTAGTTTAGGGACGTTGCGGTCCATTGGGTTGAAGGACATCATAGTCCATAAACATTAGTTTAAGGACATTACGGTCCATAGTTAGTTTAAGGACATTACGGTCTGCAGATCACCATTTTTGAGGTGAGGGTCTAGTTTAAAGACGTTGCGGTCCATCATTAGTTTAAGGACATTACGGTCCATAGTTTAGTCTCATTGGTTTGGGGGTGTGCCAAGAGTTATTGGTTATTGGGACCCTCCACCTCTCTGAATACGTTGAAGGATTACAACGACATGTATCAGAGGTGTGGAGAGATGTACCCTTGAACCAGATTTCAAATTGAGGAACCATCAGTCATGAGCATGGAGGCTCGGTTTATTTAGAGATTTAATCTCAGAAAAGACTTAGCCAATTTGGAGTTGGAGTTGGCTTCCTATAGTGTTAAACACTAATGTATCTTCAACGCTCACGTGTTACCACTTGATACTTTAAGGCAGTGTTAAACACTGAAAGTTGAGGGCGCTCCCGTGTGGCACGCGAGGCTCTAAAGCAGTGTTAAACACTTCTTAAAGGTTGGTGCTGTTCGATTGGTTTTATTCCCTTTTCTTTTTATAAGTGTTAAACACTTTCTTCTCGTGGCCATCACGTGTGAGCACGTGAGGCGCCTCATAATTAGACATTGCCTCCTTGGTTTTATTCCCTTTTCTTTTGTTATAAGTGCTGAGCACTTCTCATGGGTCACGTGGGGTCATGTGAGGCGCCCCAAAAATAGGGTTTATTCCCTTTTCTCTTTCATAAGTGTTGAGCACTTCTCAGGGGTCACATGAGGCGCCCCAAAAATAGGGTTTATTTCTTTTTTCTCTTTTATAAGTGCTGAGCACTTCTCAGGGGTCACGTAGGGTCACGTAGCTAGATCTCAGTCTTTCCTTTTTTTGTTCCTCAAAGGTGCTCACGTGGGAACACATGAGCTTTTATTGTGTAGCATTGAACGCTAATATGCATGGAGTTCTAGTTTTGAGAATTTCAGGTCCCTTGTTTTTAGAAGAATTTAATTCTTTAGACTTAGTTTTTCTCTTAGGTTTTGGATCTGCATGGCAGAATCTCCCCGATGAGAATTAAATTCTCAACTTGTGGGGAGATCTGCTTCTGCAGATCTTCCACCATAAGGAAGAACTAAGTTCTTATATGAAGGGTTAAACCCTTGTTTTAACAGAGGAATTAAATTCATATATATTTTTTGGGAGAATTAAATTCTCTGAACTTAGATCTTCCCCTAGGTTTCGGATCTACATGGCAGAATCTCCCTGATGAGAATTAAATTCTCAACTTGTGGGGAGATCTGCTTCTGCAGATCCTTTGCCAGAAGAAAAAACTAAGTTCTTTGGAAGAGTTAAACTCTTGTGGAGACGAAGAAGAAGTAAGATGTTCTCTGTGTTTTTGTTCTTTCTTACCTAGGGTTTCTTCTTTTCTTTTGAACTCGCAGTTTATGGGGAGGTTCTTCTTTTTTTTGTCTCCCTCTACGTCTATCCCCTCCCTCTTCAGTCTCGAGTCCTTTATATAGCAGAGGCAAGTTTGTTGGTTTTTGTTAAGGAAATCTCTCATTAAGAGATTTTTGATTAATTCGAGGATTTTATCCACCGTTGGATCTTTGATCCAGGGACTCCTGTTCTTACAGAAGACATTTTCTTGTTCTTAACAAGATTGGGGAAAATATTTTCCATACACCTGTATCTTGGTGATTTTTAATCACTATTGGATCTTTGATCCAACGGTGCTCTGATTTACAGAGCACAATCTTTCTTGTTTAGAAAGATTCGAGGAGTATTTCCTCAATCAGAATTTAATTCTGCACCTTGGTGATTTTTAATCACAATTGGATCTTTGATCCAACGTTGCTATGATTTACAGAGCACAATCTTTCTTGTTTAGAAAGATTGGGGAAAATATTTCCAAAATAGGGTTCTGATCCCTTTTATATAGAATTTAATTCTATCGGGTCAGAAGATACTAGGAATCCTCACGTGTAGCACGTGACCCAATGGCATTAGGTCGGTTTGCCTATATGCAGCAGCCCCAGAGAAGAGCATCACGTGTTGGCACGTGATGCGCCTTCTAGCCTGCTAGTTGTTTCATGAAGGCGCCTATAAATTCTGTATATAGGTGCTCACGTGTGGCTCGTAAGCCCCAACTTCAGTCCTATTTGTTAAGTGTAATGCTTGTAATTTTGGCTCCAAGGCGCATCACGTGTGGGCACGTGATGCTCCCTTTGGGGAATTTTCCCATTGCTTTTTATTTACTATTATTTATTTTTCCATAGCGAACAGGTGCTTGCCTATTTATGGTAGACAACTTAACAAACGATGTTATCAACACGGTAATTGTCTATGAAAAAGACACAAATCCTGACGTCCATGTGCAGCAGTTACCGATAGCACCAAAACATAATTCAGGACATCAATTTCTTTTCTAATTGTCTGACTCAGACTGAGTCTCAATATATATAATCAATCTGACTTGAATATGATTCAAGTAAAAACTACAATTCAACATGAATCCATGAATCCATATATTCAATCTATTCAATCTATTCAATCTATATTGACTGAACCGAACCATGAATATATTCCATTTACATGATTATCCATTATATCCATTCCATTACTGATATCATGGTTCCGGTAAGTCATCCATCTATATTCAATAGACAATACAAACAATACAACCAAGACATCGCGGGGTTTTATAAGGGGTGGATTGGTACGGAAGGTGTTAGAAGTGGCACGAGACTGTAACCATAATACACCTAACCTGAATCTCCATTGCCGTTGTACCATGGCTGAACGGTTCCTTGTACTCCGTATACCATAGTCTCTGGTATAGTGAGACTCCTCTCGTATACACTGGCCTCTTCTGTACCAAGCTACAAACAACATCATTAACAATATAATACAACTTTAAAAGTTGCACACTCTCTCTATTTATTCTATATCGCCCTCATCTTTGGGACTTACCGAGTGATTGCTCGCTGACGACATTCCTTTTCTTTCTTCTTTGGAATGTTGTCAGGTGGATCGGACCTTCTGGAGATCGAGCCCACCAGCGAGGACTTGGACCAGCTAGCTTTCGACCCAGAGCTTTAGATTCCTTGTACATGTTTACATTTCTGTATTTTTCATTTCTGCTATGTCACTGTTTAGGCATTGCATTCCATTCCATGTATTTACTTTTCAGATGTATTGTAAAAAGAATGTTAATAAATAAAGTTGATATTTATTTACATCTCGTCTCTTGTGTAAATTTCATTTTATATTGCTTAGATACGCTTAGCATATTTATTTCTGAGTAAATACGTAGCGGCCTGTCGTGTCCTCTGCCCGTACACTGGGAAGCGGGGCGTGACACATGTATATTGGATATACGCGTTTAATCGGACGACTGTTATACTAGCCAGTTTAAAAGCCGGAATATCAAATCAAATGTTGACTTGATAACCGTATTAATGATACGGTTTCTAGTATTGTATATATGATACACACACTCTCTACAGTATATGATACTGAGAAGATATTGACGGCATTTCGTGTATGTGATACATGAAGTGTACGTGTATAGGATACATGTACTAACACTTATTTAATATATATATATATATATATATATATATTTGATATGTGATTAAATCCCACCATTCTAAATTATGTATATTTATATATGTAAATGTATGTATATCTTTATATATATATATATATACACACTATATATTTTATATGCTTAATTAAATGGTGGGGCCCACCCTATCTCTTATGTGTTGACACACACATGAGAGAGAGAGTGGGAAGGAGTATGTATCATGATTAAATATGACATGGTTAAAAATGAGAAAAGACACAATTCTTTTGGAAACAACAGCCATCATTTCTTCTATCTTCTTCTTCCTCACAAAAGGAGCTTGAGCTCTCTAGGATAATGGCAAATGTTGCCATGGTGAGGTTAGTGCAAAACGTAGAGAGTACCCATCATTCGTATCGCCTTCATCCACGCCCAGCAAGCCTCTGGAGGAAGTCTCTCCGTTCGGTTACGGAGATGGAGCTCGGGCAGCTCGCTTTCAACACGGATCATCTACGGCGACGCGGTCGGTGTTCAGACACGTTCAGGAGCTCACGAAGTTTAGACGGGGTTTTTCGGGATCAGCCGGACACGCTACAAAAGTTATAGAACCACTTCACTCTTCTTTTTGCTCTTTACAATTAGTTAGAAACTAGTGCTTGGACAATTTTTGGCATACGGTCGATCGCGCTCCTACGGAATTTTTGTTTTCCGTCCATTCCCGCTTCCGCTGCCCGGCCTTACAATTTCTACTGGCACTGCACATCATTGAAGATTTGCGCGCGGATAGTGAGACCAAGGACCAAATTAAGTTATTTGAATATATATATATATATATATATATATATATATGATCTTATGAGGTCCCACCATTCTAAATTATGCATAAATAAATATACATATAAATATATATATGTAAATGTATGTGTATATATATATTATTTATTTTATATACTTAATTAAATGGTGGGGCCCACCCTCTCTCTTGTGTGTTGATACACACATGAGAGAGAAAGAGTGGGAATGGGTATGTGTCATGTTTAAACATGACATGGTTAAAAATGAAAAGAGACACAATTCTTTTGGAAACAATAGCCATCATTTTTTCGATCTTCTTCTTCCTCACAAAAGTAGCTTGAGCTCCCTAGGTTAATGGCAAATATTGCTATGGTGAGATAGTGTAAAAAATAGAGAGTATCCATTATTCGCATCGCCTTTCTCCATGCCCAGCCAGCCTCTGGAAGAAATCTCTCAATCCGGTGACGGAGATGGAGTTCAGACAGCCCGCTTTCAATGCGGATCATCTACGGCGAGGCGGTCGATATTCAGACGCGTTCAGGAGCTCACAAAGTTTAGACGGGGTCTTCCGGGATCAGCCGGACACGCTACAAAGGTTGTAGAACCTCTTCACTCTTCTTTTTGCTCTTCACATTTAGCTAGAAATTAGTACTTTGACGATTTTTGGCATATGGTCGATCGCTCTCTTACGAAATTTTTGTTTTCCGTCCATTCCCGCTTTCGTTGTGCGCACGCGCGGAGCGCGCTCGGCCTTACAATTTCCACTGGAACTGCACATCATTGATGATTTGTGCGCGGATGGTGAGATCAAGGACCAAATTAAGTTATTTGAATATATATATATATATATATATCTGATCTTATGAGGTCTGGCTTCATTTCTCATTTTGAGGTCCACTTTTCAAACACACAATTCTTCATGTTTTTTATCGATCCGCACCATTCATCGTGATCTAAACATTTTAGATAAGTTATGTATCAAATTTTATGAGATTTAAAGATCTATAACTAATCCGTCAAATAGAAAAAAAATCGACGGCTTTATGATGCATGAAAAACAAGATTGCTTGAGGGATATGTTGGAAGTCTCCAAATCTATAGAAACTTTATACATAATCTATCTAATACAAGTAGATCAAAATGACAAGCACAGATCGATGAAAAACACGGTCGGTTGTGTGATTAAAAGTTTGGCATCAAAATAAAAAATGAGAGCCGGCCACATAGGATCCTCCTCCTATATATATATTGTTGGGGTCAAAATTTACACCATTTAGCCAAAAAGTCTGTTCTCCGCCGAAAGACGCGATCGGGACGTTGGGACATCCGGCCTGGATTTTGGGGGCAGATACTATTTGGGTTTTATCTGTCCACCTCTCCGAAGATGCCATGTTGATTTATGGCACCTTGTATCGGAGGTTTAGACAGATGCGCCCGTTGTAGCAGATTTCGTCAGATTCCACCTCGTTTGAGGGGTTTTTGATTGTGGGGACGCTCTTCCCTGCAGGCGCAAGCCCCTGCAGTTAATTACGCTACCGCATCGCGGTAATCACTTTCTCCTTCTCCAGATGGTCACTTCGTGTTGTGTATGTCTGTTTTATTTTTGTTGCCCGTGGATTGCACACGGAGACTAATTTATGCTGTCGCCCGTAGGGCGTGGATTAGTCCAAATCCGTATTTTCTTAGATTTGGGTTTTAGGTTGGGTTTAAGGATAATTAATCTTATTTGAGAATAAGATCAACTTAAACGTTTGTTAAGGATACGTTAGCCTAATTTTAGACTAAGATCTACTTAATCATTTGTTAAGGATACGTTAGTCTAATTTTAGACTAAGATCAACTTAACAGTTTGTTAACGATACGTTAGTCTAATTTTAGACTAAGATCAACTTAACAGGATCATTTAGATCCAACAAAAGAGCATTTGTGCTCTATTGTATTAGTTTAGGGACATTGCGATCCAGTTTAAAGACATCATAGTCTGTAAAGTTTTTGGTTGTCGGGATCCACCACCTCTCTGAAGACGTTGAAGAATTACAACGACACATATCATAGGTGTGAAGAGATGTACCCTTGAATCAATGTCAGTTGAGGGATCTGTAGTTGGATTGATTTAAGGATCGTTAATCTCATTTGAGATTAAGATCAACTTAAGTGGTTGTTAAAGATACGTTAGCCTAATTTTTGACTAAGATCTACTTAACCATTTGTTAAGGATACGTTAGTCTGATTTTAGACTAAGATCAACTTAACAGGATCATTTAGATCCAACAAAAGAGCATTTGTGCTCTATTGTTTTAGTTTAGGGACATTACGGTCCAGTTTAAAGACATCATAGTCTGTACAGTTTAAAGACATCATAGTCTATGAGTTTAAGGACCTCACAGTCCATAGAAGTTTAGAGACATCATAGTCTGTAAAGTTTAAGTACATCATAGTCCATGAGTTTAAGGACCCCACAGTCCATGGTAGTTTAGAGACATCATAGTCTGTAAAGTTTAAGGACATCACAGTCCATGAGTTTAAGGACCCCACAGTCCATGGTAGTTTAGAGACATCATAGTCTGTAAAGTTTAAGGACATCATAGTCCACGAGTTTAAGGAGCCCACAGTCCATGGAATGCCTGGTTGTTGGGACCCGTCACCTCTCTGAAAACGTTGAATAATTACAACGACATATATCAGAGATATGAAGAGATGTACCCTTGAACCAATGTTGATTGGAAGGCTCTGGAAATCACTTTGAATGCCATATGAGATGATCAGTTTTGGAAGACAAGAGTATAATTGGGGTTCGGTCTTGCCTCTGGAAGACTTAGCTAATTTGGGCTAAGATTGGCTCGAATATAGTGTTAAACAATAGAGTACATTCGGCGCTCACGTACTCCCACGTGAGGAGCTTAAAGTAGTGTCAAACACTAAAACTGAAGCACTCACGTGGGGTCACGTGAGGCGCCTGAAGATTGGGCCTTGCCTCTTTTATTTTACTCTCAGAATATGCATATAAGTGTTAAACACTTGGCCTTGATGCGTTGGATATTAATCCTTCAGTTTTACCCCATTTTCTCTTTAAAATGGTGTTTGTCAGGGGTCACGTGGGGACACGTGAGGCATCCTTTAGATAGGCATTGCCTTTGGGTAGAATCCTCTTTTGTTTGATAATTGCTAGGGGTCACGTGGGAACACGTGAGACGCCCAAAAAGTGAAACTGCCTTGGCTTTACTCCCTTTTGTTTTGAAGAGCTTTTTAAGGGTCACGTAGGAGCACGTGATACACCCTAAAAGAGAAACTGTCTTTATTGTTTTTCCTTTTCCCTTTTAAATGAGTGTTTAAACACTTTGGGAAATCTCTTTTTCTGGTTCAAAGAAAGGGGGTCACGTGTTACCACATGATCATGTTGGGAACTGATCTCATTTACGTGCACGGAGAGTTAAATCCCTTGTTTAAGAATTAAATTCTTTTGATAGAGTTAAACCCTAATTTTATTTGGAGGAATTAAATTCCAATATGTTTGAAAGAATTAAATTCTTTAAACCCAATTCTCCCTCTAAGTTTTGGATCTGCATGGCAGAATATCCCCGATGAGAATTAAATTCTCAACTTATGGGGAGATCTGCTTCTGCAGATCTTCAACCAGAGGAAGAACTGAGTTCTTATTCAGAAGAGTTAAACTCTTGGTTTGAGAATTAAATTCTCTTTTGTTTTGTGGGAGCTTATAGAATGATCTCCTTCCTTCTCTTACCTAGAGTTTCTTTTTTCTCTGAAGAGATCTTCTTCTCTATTTCTCTCTGTTGTTGTCTCTTCTTTTTTCTCATTTTTTTTATTCCTCTTGGCTCTTATTTATAGGAGAAAGAAAATAATCATTTTGTTCAGCCGATCTCTCATTGAGAGATTTTTATTGATTTTGTACCCAACATGATCTTTTAGATCACTCGGTGAATTTTATTCACCATTGGATTTTTAATCAAAAAGATATTTTATTTGTTGTTCCTGGCAAATTTTAGAAAAATATTTCTTTGTATAGAATCTTTTTATAAATTGGTGATTTTTAATCACCATTGGATTTTTAATCCAACGGTGCTCCACTTTACAGAGTGCAATCTTTTCTGTTTGGAAAGATCTAGGGAAATATTTTTCCAATTAGGGCTTTTGATTTCCTTTTAATTAGAATTTGATTCTATTTGTTCAAAGGGTTTAAGAGTCTATCGCGTGTCAGCACGTGACCTTATCAATTGGTTCAGACTTCAGAGGGATCAGGAACCCATCACGTGTTGGTACGTGACCCCACTGCTGAAGAATTTAATTAGAATTTTAATTCTATTAGTTTAGATGGTTTAAGAGCCCATCACGTGTTGGCCCGTAACCCTATCAATTAGGCATTCAGGCGCGGATAGACTTTGCTCATAAAAGGTCACGTGTGTCGGGTGAGGCCCGGTCACGTGTGGACACGTGACCTTACCAATTAGGCATTCAGGCGCAGATAGACTTTGCTCATAAAAGGTCACGTGTCTGCACGTGAGGCCTCGTCACGTGTGAGCACGTGATGCCCCATTTGGGGGGTTTTCTTGCTGCTTTAATTGTATTTTATTCAGTTCCCATGAGGGAACAAATGCACCCACAGCGTTGTTCTCACGTGTTTGCACGTGAGTGCAACGCTGTAACCTTCATGGCCGTTGGATTCGCCTAGGGAACGGGGAAGATGAACCATTTCCTATCACATCCTATAAATGCAGCGGTCTCATCATCAACGCCTCCATTCCTTCATCTTCTTCCTTTTTCAACTTCTTGCCTTGAGAATTTAATTCTCTTTCTCAGAGCTCAGTTCTCTGTTTAACGAAACAAAATCCCGAGTTTAACTCTGTCAAAAAAAAGAATCCTTTTTCAGGTAAGGATCTTGAAGAGCCGAGGAACTTTTCTTCTCCTTTTATAAAATTCTTTTTGGATTTTAAATCCACACCAGGGGTTTTTTCCTTTAATAAGAACTCATCTTTCCAAGCTCTAAGAATGTACGATCTTTATGTAGTAAACCCCCAATGTTAGGCGTTTTTCTGATCTTAGGGGATTGATATTGGTACTTGTTTTCTTTTGGAATTTAATTACATTCCAAAGAGCTTAGCTCTGAAAAATTTTCTAGGAATTTAATTCCCCTGTTCAGAAGGAATTTAATTCCCTCAGAGAACTTAGTTCTAACAAGAAGACGTCTTGGGATTTTTATCCTCAGTTGTTCTTGATAAAAAATTTTAGGAGAGATTCTGTTTGATTTGTACAGAGTTCATGATGGGCTTTTCCCTGGGGGAATCTGCAGAGATGTTTGAACTCTACTATTCATTTATTGAGAATCTCCCTTTTGTTCTGATAATGATTACCATGCCTCATCATTAGTGAGCCGCCATATTAATTTTGTGGGGCCTATGTGTTTTGCAATCAATGGTCCCATGGAATAAGCTGCTTTTCGTTTTTCTTCCATTGTCAATATATATATATATATATATATATATATATATATATATTATTTATTTATAGATATATATATATATATGCACGTGCGGGTTTCATCAACAGTTTTCCGTTCCTTTATTTCAGGAACAATGGCTTCTCTTCCATACTTTCCTTTTACCCGCTCAGAGGCTGCTTTTCCTCAGTCACCGTCTGACGAAGAAGTGATGGCAATGATTAGGGCCCATGACCCGAATCGCACCAATCTACTTTTGTGGGGAACCTGGTACGGTCATATCATCCGGGGTCGCCGAAGTTTTATTTGCGGGGAGCCGATGGAAGCTCTTCGTCCTATATTGCCGATGGAACGCCCACAGACTGCTTATGCAGTAGAAATGACCAATCGAACTCTTTCGGGCCGGTTGGAGCCCTCTACCTCTGGGATACCTAACCAGCCCCTGCCAGCTATAGACATCTTGGGGCGTCGGATTTGCCAAGGTGAAGCTCGACCTTGGGGGCAGGTTTATAAAGTGGGTATCACCCCCCGGCACCCAGTGGGCTACCTTATTTGGGCTCGCTATATTCTTTCTGCCCACCGCGCAAGACTGAAGAAGGTTGGACTATATCAGGCGGTATATGCATCGTTATTTCATTATCATGCTCCCCACGTCTGGTGGATCAAAGCCTTCTTGAACCAGTGGAATCAGCCCACCAACACCTTCCTGCTAGGGGATCGAGAGGTGTCTATCTCATTGGATGAATTCCGTGAGATTTCAGGACTGCCCATTAGGGGGGAGCATTACGAGGAACTGCTGCCTCCAGATGAATATGTTTTCTCCACCATGCCGGGTATGCTCGATGGTCTGACAGCCGAAAACGCCGTTCGTCATAGGTATCCCAGTTTGATCAAGGCCCTGGGAATTTTCGACAAATTGTTTGCGAAGTCAGAAGGGCAGGGTGTCACTTTCGAGAGCTTTATCGCTTGTTTCATTCGGGGAGATATTTTATCCAAGGAAGCCCCGAAGTTTGCGAGCATTGATGACCCTTTTGGGTTTGGGTTGAATAAACTGCCGGCCAAAGAAGAAGATCTACCGCAGTTCTACATCCTGATCATGTCAGCCGTGTCTTTTGATGCAATTGCAGCCCCTGGCATAGACAAAGAGACCTTCTTCGTCGGCTTTATTAGCCTTTGGCTCCGCTGGTTTGTGATACCGTCACACCGACGCTTCATGAGAGCTTCCGTCTTCTATCCCGCCCATCGTGTAGCTGAAGGGGCAAAGTTGGCCATCGGCATCGCGGAACTGTCGCATCTTTATCACGGGTTAAGTGTTGCGGCCAACACTTCGGCTCCAGGTGTAGATATTGTGAATCTCCCCCTTCATTACTTCACATCTTGGATTTAAATGCACGTGCTGGGGGCATTCGCGGCACATCAACGGCCGAACTTCTATGACTCCTACACCTTCCCCCGAGTTATGAGATTGGTGGATGCCTCTGCTCCCAATCCGACTTAATTAGGGACCCTCCGTGTTCTGCTCAATACATATACCCATGAGGGAAGAATGGCGTTTATTGATCGCGTTCTTTCTGCTCCGGCGGGGCCTGTCCAGCAGTTATTCGACTTGTCGAAAGGGGGAGCACCCTCTTTAAAGCCTAGGGAGATCTTGCATCTGTACTCGATCAGGCCGGGCTATTTGGTGTTCCGCCAGAATGATACGGCTCTCCTTATGCGGTATAATCCGCACCGCTTTGTCCGGCAACTGGGCTATGATCAGGGCGTCCCCTTTGAAGCGTTCTTGGTTGAGCCTACTTCATCGTTAGGAGTTATTCGTGACGTTATTCATCATTTTATGCGGCTGAATACTGGCTCCGTGTTCTTGATCCCAGAACCTGACTATCTTCCCAGGTCTGTGGGCTCCTTTATGGGCTGGTATCGCCACCGGGTTGGTCCTATCATTGCCGAGGAAAGGAGGGTGCTCTTCGAATATAAAACTCCTGCCCCAACTCAAGCTGCTCACGTTCCGTTGCGACCACGGTCAGTTGTTCGCCCTCTTTTGAGGGATGGTGGTGCGGTCGTCATCTCGCAGACCCCAGAAACCGAGTCGATTCCTCCCACTGCAGAGATGCTGATGCGTACTAGAGCTCGAGCAAAGGCTTCCGCCGAGGCGCCAGCGGCAGTTCCATCAGTTGCGGCGTCATCAATGGCAGTGTCATCATCGGTAGCACCGCCAAAAGAGGATACTGGAGGTGAGGTTGGGGAACGTCGCACCAAAGCGCCGAAGGGAAGGAAGCGATCATCTTCCAGCGCTAGTTCCGGGACGAAGCGGAGGAAGAAGACAATCACCGATCTGCTTGACTTTTTAATGGAATCCGAGCCTATCGTTCAAGATGAACCAATATCTAGGCAAGGGCCAGATGATGATCTCCTTTTTCCAGGTTCATCTGCCGCGGAAGCCGCACAATTGGCCGAGGCTATAAGGCGTTCCCAGGATGAGACCGAGAACGTGCGCATCTCGAAGAGTTCCTATCCCGCCGTAATATTCTACGAAGATCCTCCATCTATACGGCGAGTATTTATAGGTCCTCTAGAGCAAGGAGGCGAGATAGCCCTCAAAAAGCCCATCTCGGCCGTTTCTGAAGATGAGTTGTCGTTGTGGACCGGCGGCCATGAATCAACACTTGAGCCCCGGCGAGCATACCTTCTCAGGAAGGAACGCCGGCTTGAAAAAGCAATACTATAGGCATCTTGGCGTATCGGTATGCATGTTTTCTGTATTTTTC
Organism: Agapanthus africanus; assembly: GCA_030015575.1. NCBI lineage: Eukaryota > Viridiplantae > Streptophyta > Magnoliopsida > Asparagales > Amaryllidaceae > Agapanthus > Agapanthus africanus. The sequence goes on along the minus strand of JASDDO010000024.1, from coordinate 792,837,218 downwards.
CTTCGGCAAGTAATTTGTTTCGCTTTCTATGTCTTCTCATCTTCGTAAAACTTTGCAGGGACTTCGGCCATGGCAGAGAATCTGAGCTCGAGTAGGGTCTTGACCGTGGACTCTGTAAATATCACCGATGAGACACCAGTAGATGTGGAGGGGGGCACTACAGTTGCTATTCCTGCTGCAGAGTTTCCATTAGCGGCTTCTGTTCCCCTTGTGCCCGTTCACCCTGAAGAGGTGTCCCTTTCGGCCGTGGATTTAATGGGCCTTTCTGGTGATGGCCTGGAGATGGTGGAACAGGTAATTGAGATCGACGTCCCTGAAGTGGTGGCCGCTGCTCCTCAACTGATAGCCATCACACCAGAAAATGTCTCCGATGATGTGCCTAAGGGTATGGAGGAGGCTGCCGAAGCTGCTATCCCTCCTGTTCAAAGTGGGAGGAGTATCGAAGGTATTCTTCTATCTTCTGTTTTAATGATCTCTTCATTATCTGAATCCTTCCGTCTTTTCAGAATTACGCGGATTGGCGGCGTCTATCACGGATCTATCCCCCAAAAATTCTTTCCAGCGTTTGCTCAAGATGGCCGCTCCGCAGGAAATATCCCCGCAACGCATTGTCCTCTCTTCCGGGCAAGGTTAGTGTTATTTGCCCCTCCTAAATGGCATTATTATTATTTCGTATAACAATGCTAATGCCTTCTGTAGTTCTGGAAGCTGACGACGATGTTGAGATCCTTAACGGGCCTGGAGATCTTTTAAACCCTTCTTGCATGACTGTGGGTGAGTAAAGTTTTGACGTTGTTCCATCTACTCTTTGTCTGCAAATCTCGCTGATTGTTTATGAATCTTAACAGCTTTGCCCATTCTTACCCCGCTGGAGTCTTGCATCATTATGCCACGTGGCCCATATGCCCTACGTACATCTGAACGGATGGCGAAGCAAAGCCTTCACTCTTTGTCGGATCTCATCGAAAATCTTTGTGCTGGTAGCTCGATCACGGCCGAAGAATTTGCTGCTGAATCCAACATTTCTCTTCCCATTCTTGCTGCTTACCATGATGAGACATTGGTGCATGTCTGGTTGAGTTTTGTCGTCGGGTGGAGGCTTGCTTACATAATCTTGAGTGCACGCGCCTTCCTTCAGAGGTCGTGGCTGCAAAGGTGAGCTTGCGGGGGCTGGTTGAACGGTGCGCCGCAAATCTGCAGTCATGTGAGAAGAGGCTCAACCGAAAGTTTTCGGAGAGGGAGCTGGCTTCCAATACGCTGGGGGAACTTCAAGCTGAACTCACGTCCAAGACCACTCGTGCGTATGAACTTTGGCGGGTGCTTCATGAAGCTATCAGGGGGTGGTAGCTATTGATAAAGCCGTCAATTTTACTCGCGAGATGGTTGAAGCTCACAAAGTTACCGAAAAGGAGCTTGAAAGTCGGCTCGCCTCATACCAGGCCCAACAGTCTCAAGCGGAGGCCCGTCTCATAGCAATAACAAATTATGAAGCCGAGACCCAGCGAAAGAAGGATGAACTGACAAATCTATTAAACCGTCCGTCGGCTTAAAAAAATGTATATGTTTCTTTTTACTCTCCTTTTGTACTTACTCCAGAATGAGAGTAATTTTTTGATTCTTTTATAGATTGTACTTTGTATTTGTTTTGATTCATGAATAAAAGACATATTTTGTTTCATGGTGGTGTGTCCCTTTTAGCAAATGCACTTCGTAGATAACCTATTTTGATATCTTTGTAGGACAGCGATGGCTTAGGAGTCGGTTCAGATCTGCCTCCTAAGGCTTTCCAACTTTATGAGCCGTGAGGGTCTCATAAAGATTTTTCTCCCTACGAGTCGAGAGGATCTCGTAGGTGTATTTTCTTCTTAAGAATCGTGAGGATTCCTAAGTGTGTTTTTCTCTTGAGAGTCGTAAGGATCTCACAAGAGAATTTTGTTCCTTACAAGTCGTGAGGACTCGTAAGTGATTGATGAGTTGACCTGCTCCCGAATCAAAGCATTGCTTTGACGGGGAGGTCGAGGGTTGACTTTGGCCATTTTTCACGGGGTCAGTGGCTGACGTGTTTCCGTGACGGGGTCATTTGCTGACGTATTTCCGCGACGGGGTCATTGGCTGACGTATTTCCGCGACGGGGTCATTTGTTGACGTATTTCCGTGACGGGGTCATTGGCTGACGTATTTCCGCGACGGGGTCATGTGCTGACGTATTTTCGCGACAGGGTCATTTGGATGACGTATTTCCGCGACGGGGTCATTTGGATGACGTATTTCCGCGACGGGGTCATTGGCTGACGTGTTTCTGCGACGGGGTCATTTAATGACGTGTTTCCGCGATGGGGTCATTTGATGGCGTGTTTCCGAGATGGGGTCATTTGCTGACGTGTTTCCGAGATGGGGTCATTGGATGACGTATTTCCGAAATGGGGTCATTTGATGACGTATTTCTAAGACAGGGTCATTTGCTGACGTGATTCCGCGACGAGGTCATTTGATGACGTATTTCCGAGACGGGGTCATTTGCTGACGTGTTTCCGCGACGGGGTCATTTGATGACGTATTTCCGAGATGGGGTCATTTGATAACGTATTTCCGCGACGGGGTCATTGGATGACGTGTTTCCGCGACGGGGTCATTGGCTGACGTATTTCCGAAACGGGGTCATTGAAATGACGTGTTTCCGCGACGGGGTCATTTGATGACGTATTTCCGAGATGGGGTCATTGGATGACGTATTTCCGAGACGGGGTCATTGGATGACGTGTTTCCGCGACGGGGTCATTTGATAACGTATTTCCGAGATGGGGTCATTTGATGAAGTATTTCCGAGACGGGGTCATTTGCTGACGTATTTCCGAGACGGGGTCATTGGCTGACGTTGCGTCTGCTGTAAAGAGACGAATGTCGAGGTGGTCTCTAGGTTGTCTGTGAACCGTCAAGATTTGGAACTAGGGACTTTGCCATGGCTCCGAGGTTGATTGTTGCGTCTGAATCCTGCTGGAATGAGGAGGAACGTTGTTGTGGGTCTCCAAGCTATAGATGTGGCCGTCGAGACTTGGCTCTCTTTCTGATGGAGTCCGGTGGGATGATATGGTTCCCTCTTTGTTTGTACCCCTGGATTGTATACAGGGATCGATGTGATCTCACCTGTAGGACAAAAGTTTCATTCTTTCATCAATTTTTTATTTCTTTCCGCGATACTCTATCATTTCAGCTTTTTATATCGCGAAAGTCGCGATTGCCTAATCATTTCGGCTATTTTTCACGGTGCCCAATCATTTTGGCTATTTTTGTTTTTACTCACTGCTTTTTATTGCGAGTTGCCCAATCATTTCGGCTATTTTTGTATGCATATCTTTTACTTGCTGATTTTGTCACAAGTTGCCCCATCATTTCGGCTATTTCATATGCATTTCTTTTACTTGTTGATTTTGTTGCAAGTATGGAACTTGGAACCTGATGCCAATCTTAGCATCAGCATCGCTGCGTCTGGAATATTGCCAGGAGCGAATCATCATTTTCCATGAAAGGACTTAGAATTTGATATCGTTTTAGGCATCAGTATCGCTACCACTGGGACATTGCCAGGATGAATCATCATTTGCCTCTGTCGATATCGAACAAAGGTGGCTTAGCAAACAGGGTTAGGATCCTGTCGACTAAGGCTTTTAACTTCATGAGCCGTAAAGGTTTCATTAAGGTGTTTCTCCCTACGAGTCGTGAGGATCTCGTAAGTGCGTTTTCTCCTTAAAAATCGTGAGGATTCTTAAGTGTATGTTCTCTTATAAGTCGTAATGATCTTACAAGAGTGTTTTCTCCATATAAGTCGAGAGGACTTACAAGGGTCGTTCACCGTGTGAGCATATCCCTAGTCGCTGGTGGGACTTTGTTAGGGAAATGTTTATTCGTGCCCGTGGATTGTATACAATGGTCAATATTGAAATGCTTGTAGGGCAAAATCGGGGTGTATGACGGCTTAAGAACAGGTTCAGATCCCTGTAGCTTAAGGCTTTTGAATCCTATGAGTTGTGAGGGTCTCAAAGGGGAATTCTCCTTACGAGTCGTGAGGATCTCGTAAGTGTGATTTCTCCTTAGGAATTATGGGGATTCCTAAGTGTGTTGCTCCTTTGTGAGTCCTAAGGATCTCACGCAGGTAGTTTTCTCCTTACAAGGTCGAGAGGACTTTGCAAGCGTTTTTTAACGAGATTGCGCCCTTTCGAGTTTTCACAAACTCGCCGATAGTCCTGCTGTTTTTACTCACGGAGCCCTTTCGGGTTTTCATCCGTGCCCATCTCGCTTGCGGACATACCTTTTTTGTGTCAGCCTTGGGATGTTGCGGTCCGTAGTAGTTTATAGACGTCTCGGTCAGGTGTAGTATTTCTTCAAGAAATGGCCGTTTATTGGCCTGAAGGGTCTTTCTCCATGCATATCCATGAGCAAGTAAGCCCCACCCTGGTAAACTTTGTCTATGATGTACGGGCCTTCATAGTTCGGCTCGAATTTCCCCCGTTTGGCAAGATTGGGGATCATAGGTCTCTTGACCACTAGCACGAGTTCGCCTTGGCGGAATTTTCTCGGCCTACTCAATCTCTCGTATGAGCGCGTCATCTTTGCTTTGTAATCTTCCAAGTTTTGCTACGCCATGAGCTGGATTTCATCAAGGGCGTCGAGCTCCTCAAGCCGAAGATGCGCATTGTCTTCGTTCGTTAGTTCGTAATGAACCGCTACTCGTAGAGAGGGTAACTCTATCTCGAGGGGGAGTACCGCTTCTGTGCCGAATACCAATGCATACGGCATTGTGTTTGTGGCCGTTTTGAACGTAGTTCGATGTGCCCAGAGAGCTTCATGCAGTCTCTCATGCCAATCCTTTTTATTTTTGGACACCGTCTTTTTCACGATCTTCGTCAAGGTCTTGTTGAAAGCCTCAGCCAGACCGTTAGCTCGGGGATTATAGACCGAAGAGTATCTCCAGTCTATATTATGTTGCTGCGCGAAGCGGCTGATTTTGTGACTTTTGTAGGCCGGCCCGTTATCGGAGATAATCCGTCGCGGAGTGCCGAACCGATAGATGACGTGTGTCTTGAAGAAATGGTGGATATTCTCCGTCTTCACTTCTCTTAGTGGTACTGCTTCTGCCCACTTAGAAAAGTAATCAGTTGTCGCCAGTATGAACCGATGTCCTCTGGACGATGCTGGTTCAATAAGCCCGATTATGTCAGTTCCCCACATTTCGAACGGCCAGCTAGCCACCGTTGGGTGTAGCGGATTTGGATGCTGGTGGATGAAGTTTCTTGGATTGAACATATCCAAGCCCGATCGTTTCCATTCTCCCGTTGGGCAATTTTCGCTGAGTTCCAGGGACGTTCTAGATCCTGTTGTAGAACTGAGCTTGTCGAGCAGTCTATTTGAAGGGTATGCCTTGGCGCCTCAATAGCCTTTTTAATCGTTCTGTATAGTATATGGGCAGATGGATGGGCTGGAGCCTGTCAAGCGTAGAATCGGCGCCATGCCAGATTTCCTTCTCCACCTTGGTTTCCGAGGATTGATAAAAGAGGATCGCATTTTCATCTTTTCGCCTGGGAGGGACGTAGAACGTCTGCAATTCTTGCACACTGTAGGTATCAAGTGCGTCGAGCTCTTTGTAGTGCTGCCGTGGAACCATAGCGATTTGTAAACTCCGTTCATTTCCAATGAAGGCTTGCACTGATGGACGAGCCGAGAATACTGCGTTGTCTTCATCTTCAGAGTCGCTGCCGAAGATCAACATAGGGGTAGACGGTCCGGGTTTGTTGTATCGGGGAGGTCCCGAATAAACTATCTCTTCCTCCTCTTCGGTATAGCTTCCAAAGACCGGAATAGTGGTGATAGCTTTCTGCTTATTCTCCGGCTTATTGCACCTTTCCGTATCTTCGAAGTCTGGCAAGAAGTGTAAGTGCACGGTGATTTATAGAGGTTTTGTCGATCAAAAATAATTACCGCAATCAAGAACGGCGTCGCATGAAGCTAGCCGGTGAGTACGGGTCGGTCCACAGGGATGTGTAAATCTTCTTTAAGTTCTTACGAGTTAATTCCAAAAGGTGTTTGGAAGTTTTAATTAAATCTAAAAATCGAAGTTGTATGAAGGTAGAATTAGAAACTTGCTAGGATTAGGTTTAGGGAAAATTTGGTAAATAAAGATTTACATCTCTTTCCATTGCCATCAATTAAATCAATCATATTAGAGTTATGGTAAATATTAACAAAGGTGATTAGGATGATTGGGAAGATTGATTCTTCCTCTAGATCCTTGTCCTCCCTTTCTTAATCTTCACCCTAACCTCCATGGAAAACCTTAAGATCCGGGCCTTTAGACTACGGAGTTCACCGTTACCTTGAAGGTAAAAGTGCCGTAGGGAGCGGAATCAAAAGGTATGCATGGAGTTCTAATGTTCATAAAAGTTTAGCGATGAAAAGAGATGAGAGATCTTCATCTCTCAAATCCTTCCCTATTCCTAACCCTAACAAGCGAGGAAATTACTCGCTCATTGAGGGGATGAAAGAAAACAAGAATTTATCGAAGAAAGAAAACATCGATTGCAATTTAATAAAAGCTAGACTAAATTAAATTAAAGCGAGAAAATAAGAACAGATAAAAAACTACAATTATTGCAAAGAAATTAACCTACTTACTTTTGATGCACTCTTAGAAAAAAACAGAATTTTATTTCATGAAAAGAGGCATGAGAAATTACAATGTCTTGGGTTCTATTTATAGGACATAGAAACCCTAGGGTTTACAATTGCACCGCATGTCTAAAGTTACAAATATACCCCTAGAAAATCTTTCCATAGCCGTCAAGAAAAATTGGTAAAATTTAGATGCACTAGGGCTTCTTTCCGCCGCGGAAGCGCCGCGTATATGGGCTTTGGGCCGCGCTTCCGCGGCGCAATGATGATGTCAGCTTCTGGATTTTTCTGGGCTGCTTGGTATGCTTCTGGGCTTCTTGTTTATGTATTCAGATACTCATTTGGGATTATACAGTGATACCAGATTTTCAACGAACACTTTGCAATGATTCTTGTAACCGTCTTTCTTGCAAATTTGGATCTTGCGTCGCCTTGTTAATTGTGAACCGTTCTTCTGCTGAGCTTTACTAAGATCTTCCTATTTGCTGGTCAAAATCCTTCTTTTGTGTCGTCTTTTGTGTTTTTCACTGTTTTCGTGCCAAGAACCTGTAACCTGTAACATGTAGCAGACATGGGTCAAAAGCACCTGTTTTTATGCATAAGAATGGGGCATACAAAAATGCAATATTATGTGATAAACAAATACCCCCAAACTTATCTTTTGCTCGCCCTCGAGCAAACTTATTATTTAAAAATCTAACCTAGCCACACTTTCGCAGGGAAAATGCGATTGCACTGAGCTCGTGCAACAAGCCGTTAAACCTCTAGGTGTCCCTAGTAGGAGGAGTGTTGTCTCCTGAGGGTTTTCAGCGGATACTACCCACAAAATCCTATCAACTTGGTTTCTCGACTTTTGTTCTCCATTTAGGTTTTCTAACAAGGAATTCTATTATCGTCGACCCGCAAATTATCCACCCATATTCTTCACACTTCCTCATTATTTAACTTAAGATTACATATATCCTGTAGAATTACCTAGCTTTCGGCATTTCTTAAGTTTTCCTTCTAGAGTTCCATCTCCGCTTAGGAATTTCTATCAACTCTATTAAAGACACAAGTTCTATTTTTCATTCCTTTCTCTTATCTAAACTCTAATCACATATCCCCACGTGTGTGTAAATATCACCCCTACACTTGGAAATTCAAATCAAGCAATCGTACTCCCGCCCATTGTCCAAAGCACTTGTGAGACTTCGCTTTCACATCCTTCATGCGACTGTTAATACTTCTTGAGGTACCAACAACCGATTACAAGATGCGTTAGCGTTTTTAAAGCGTACTTCCTAGTTTTGCAACACCCAAGGCTTTTAGCAGTGGCTCCCAAACCAGTTGGTCTAAGGCACTAGGTGATGAAGCACCCTTGCTAATTATTTTTCTATTTTTACAGCCTTAAGTAATCACAAAAACCAGTGTCCATTTTTTTTTTATCCACCTTTTTTTTTTTTTTTCGTTGTGCTAATGATTTTAGACAAGAGTATTTCAAGGTCTCTTCTACTAATCCAAGTTTCAAGGTGCGTGATCGTGCAAATTGTAGGGTATACGTTTTCAGAATCTAGACTTAAGCTAGGAACTATTTTTCAAACTTATACTCTAATAAAAGTTTTAATACTTTTCCTTCGTTTCGACTTAGCCCAAGAACTGAACCCAAAATTTGCCTATTTCTAAATAACCTACAAAGACATATGCTTTCCACAGTTAAACTCTAAGGAAGGTTATTTTTAGGGTTTTTAATTTGCTAAGTCTAAGATTTAGTGTTTCCTAGCCAGTTAACCTATCTATCAAACTCAAGTCAATTAACCAGAATTGAATACATTAATTTTTATAATTTTTGAAATTTTTCAATTTTTATGGGTTTTTCTGTTTCCTAATTTTTTTTATTTTTCAAATTTTTCAAATTTTTATGATTTTTATATAAAGATGCAATGCAGAAATATACATATGAATGCAAAAGGAAAACTTACCGAACATACCCCCAAACTTATAATGGACAGTGTCCTCACTGTCATGCTGCACCAAATGGGTTGATAATATCGGCGAGTTCCTGCTTATTATTATATTTACATAGTATACACACCCCCAAACTTATTTGAAAATAAAGTTTTGGAAAAGAAATTCGAGGGTGAAGGTGGAGGAAATCAGTCGGTGTATATCGGCTCCTGCAAGAACAGGAGCTCCTCCGAAGGGTCCGCTGAGAAGAACGGTTTCAAACGATGTCCATTAACTTTGAATAAAGTACCGTCTTCAGGATTCTCAAGATCAACCGCACCGTGCGGATAAACGGTGCGGACTACAAAAGGTCCTCTCCATCTAGAACGGAGCTTGCCGGGATGAAAGTGTAACCGAGTATCATATAATAAAACCTGTTGACCCGGTTTGAATGTCTTTCGCAAAAGGTTTTTATCATGAAATACCTTAACTCGGTTCTTAGCAATCACGGCATTATCATATGCCTCATCCCGCAGCTCCTCCAATTCATTCAACTGCAGCTTTCGATTGCTGCCCGCATCGCCTAAAGATAGATTCAGCTCCTTAATGGCCCAAAATGCCTTGTGCTCAATTTCTACTGGAAGGTGGCAAGCCTTCCCGTAAACAAGCCGGTATGGAGACATGCCAAGATCGGTCTTGTATGCAGTACGGAAAGCCCATAGTGCATCGATCAATTTTAGTGACCAATCTTTACGGTTTTTAGAAACCGTTTTCTCCAAGATTTGTTTAATTTGTCGATTCGAGATCTCGGCTTGCCCACATGTTTGGGGATGGTATGGCGTTGACAGCTTATGAGTGATAGAGTATTTGCGCATTAAGGACTCAAAAGTCCTATTGCAAAAGTGAGAACCATTATCACTTATTATTGCGCGAGGGTGCCCAAATCGAGAAAAGATGTGTTCTTTAAGAAATCGAACGACGACCTTGTTGTCATTCGTTCGACTAGGCACAGCCTCGACCCATTTTGAAACATAGTCAACAGCCAAAAGAATGTACACATTTCCAAAAGAGTTAGGAAATGGTCCCATGAAGTCTATACCCCAAACATCAAAAATGTCTACAACCAAAATTGGTTGGAGCGGCATTTCATTTCTCCGCGATATCCGGCCCAAGTGTTGGCACCGGGAGCAAGTTTTGCAGTATTCGAATGCATCTTTGAAGAGTCGTGGCCAATAGAAACCACACTGCAAAACTTTCTCGGCTGTCTTCTTTGGGCCAAAGTGCCCGCCACATGCTTGATCGTGGCAAAAAGACAGCACACTCTTGACCTCATTTTCAGGTACACACCGGCGAATGATTTGGTCGGAACAATATTTAAAAAGATAAGGTTCATCCCAGTAAAAATGCTTTACTTGGGACAAAAATCGTAGTTTGTCTTGTTTCGACCAATCGTTAGGTATCAAGCCGGTGGCTAAGTAGTTTACAATATCGGCGAACCATGGTTCGCAAGAAACAGTCAAGAGTTGCTCATCGGGGAAAGCATCAGTGATAGGCAGTTCAAGCGTGGGCGACGAAGGAAGTCGTGAAAGGTGATCGGCCACTACGTTTTCACATCCCTTCTTGTCCCGTATGATAAGGTCAAATTCTTGGAGCAAGAGGATCCAACGTATGAGCCTAGACTTAGCATCCTTCTTCGCAAAAAGGTGGCGAAGAGCTGAGTGATCCGTGTATACTATAACTGGAGAGCCGATTAAATAAGGCCGAAATTTTTCAAGTGCAAACACAACCGCTAAAAACTCTTTTTCTGTTGTTGTGTAGTTTAATTGGGCCTCATTTAATGTTCGGCTAGCGTAGTAAATTACATGCGGCATTTTGTTAATGTGCTGTCCAAGAACAGCACCAATGGCAAAATCTGATGCGTCGCACATAATTTCAAAAGGGTGCGTCCAGTCTGGAGATGAAAGAATGGGCGCAGAAATGAGTGAGTGTTTCAAAGACTCGAACGCTTTCATGCAAGTTGAGTCGAAGACAAAAGTAGTGTCCTTGGCCAACAAGAGAGTCAAGGGTCTAGCAATCTTGCTAAAGTCCTTGATGAACCGTCTATAAAAACCGGCATGGCCAAGGAAAGCTCGGATATCTTTGACGCATTTAGGAGGAGGAAGATTAGAAATGACTTCGATTTTAGCTCTATCAACCTCTATGCCGTTTTGCGAGATTACATGTCCTAAAACAATGCCTTCTCGTACCATAAAGTGGCACTTCTCCCAGTTCAAGGTCAAGTTCTTTTCCCTACAGCGGGTGAGAACCGCGTCAAGATGCCGTAAACACTCATCGAAGGAGTCACCAAAGATGGAGAAATCATCCATAAAGATTTCTAAAAACTTCTCCACCATGTCCGAAAAGATCCCCATCATACACCGCTGAAATGTAGCGGGTGCATTGCACAACCCAAAGGGCATGCGACGATAAGCAAAAGTGCCAAAGGGACAAGTAAATGTAGTCTTGTCTTGATCCTCTTTGGCTATGGGGACTTGATTATAACCGGAATAGCCATCTAAAAAGCAGTAGAATTCGTGCCCCGCTAATCGTTCTAGCATTTGGTCAATGAATGGTAAAGGAAAGTGATCCTTCCTTGTCGCGGCATTGAGTTTCCGGTAGTCGATGCAAACTCGCCACCCGGTTTGGGTGCGAGTAGGAATTAACTCATTTGCCTCATTGGTGATGACCGTGATGCCCGATTTCTTTGGCACGACATGAATGGGGCTAACCCATTGGCTATCCGAGATAGGGTAAATGATACCGCTATCAAGACACTTAACAATCTCCTTCTTAACCGCCTCTTTCATGATGGGGTTGAGGCGTCTTTGTGGATCCCTTGCTGGTTTGGCATCATCCATCAAGTGTATATGATGTTCGACTATGAGGGGACTAATCCCCTTGATGTCCGCCATAGACCAGCCGAAAGCTTGCCGATTATTGTATAAGACCGTTAAAAGAGCCTTCTCTTGCTCAAGAGCTAGAGAGGCCGATATGATAACGGGTAAGGTCTCATCTTCACCTAGATAAGCATATTTTAGGTGTGACGGCAAAAGCTTTAGTTCGAGTTTTGGTGGTGAAACAATAGATGGTAACAATGGAGTAACTGTTTCAAACTCGAAGGATTCCATCAAAGGTTCAAATTGAGTGTACGCTACCGAGTCGGATGGTTCAACTAACTCATCCGAAAAAGCAAAAGACTCAAACTCGGGTGGAGAGTCTTCAAGATCATCGACAAAGGTGAAACACTCATAATCTTTGTCCGACGTGAAAGCTGTGTCGGATTCTAGGAGGAACGCACTAGTGGCGTCAATATTACTGTGATCAAACATGAAATTCTCGAACTCACAGTCCTCCTCCGCGATCTCATCGATCGAGCACACATCAAGTACGCTAGAATTAGGCTCGCAAGGCTGACTTCCTAACTTGAAAATGTTAAGTTCAACTGTCATCTTGCCAAAAGATAGATTCATGGAACCATTACGACAGTTGATTACTGCGTTAGAAGTCGCGAGGAATGGTCGACCAAGTATCACCGGAATTTGATTACGGGGGTTAGCGACAGGCTGTGTATCCATAACAATAAAGTCAACGGGAAAAATGAAATCCCCAACTTTAATTAACACATCCTCCAACTCTCCCCTAGGATGGGTGATTGATCGGTCGGCCATTTGGAGAGTGCAATGAGTAGGCTTGAGCTCTCCAACACCTAATTGTTCGTACACCGAATAAGGTAGCAAATTGACACTAGCACCAAGATCTAATAGTGCTCTATTGATGGTCTTGTTCCCAATTGTGATCGAAATAGTAGGACAACCGGGGTCCTTGTGCTTTGGGGGTAAAGAATTGACAAGAGCATCACTAACAGCACTAGCTACAAAAACTTTCTTTGGTACTTGTGATTTCCTCTTTTTGGTGCATAAGTCCTTTAAGATTTTTGCATATGAAGGAACTTGTTGGATTGCATCCAAAAGAGGGATATTTATGCTAACCTGTTTGAATAACTCTACAATCTTCTCCATCTGTGGAGTTGGTTTATTGGATCTCAACCGATTTGGAAAAGGAACATTTTGAAAAGTTGTTGAGTCCAATTTTTGTGGATCAGATTGTTGAGTTGGAACGGAACCCCGTGTAGATGTGTTCGTGTTGTGAGGAGAGGGTCCATTCGAGCTAGAAGAAGTAGAGCCATGTGAAGGATGAAGAATAGGCTCTAACGAAGAAGAAGAGGAAGATGAAGAAGGTGAAGAAGATGAAGAACCACCGGCCGAGGTGTCATGGTTAATACCCACATTGTTTTGCAGCACTCTTCCGGATCTCAACGTGGTCACAGCATTCACGTTATGATTCTGCTGTTCATGTGCAACATGTGCGTGACCGGGATTTGGGAGTGGTTGAGACGGAAGCTTTCCTTTCTCTCGCTCTTTCAATGCTGCGTTGAGTTGTGCAATTTGTGCCTCAATAGCCTTGATGCTTTGATCGTGTGAGGCACTGTTTTGCACCAAAGATTGAACAGAAGTCTCTATCCTAGCTGTGGATTGTTGTGATTGCACCAAAGTTTGTGCAGATTGCTTTAGGAATGCTTCTAGACTTCTTTCGAGCGAGCTAACAGCATTTTGAGGGGGAACAAAATTGTTGGGAACAAAATTGTTCATCTGATTAGGGTAAGGTTGCTGTTGGGGAGGCTGCTGAAATTGAGTTTGTGGAGGTGCTTGTTGTTGTTGTGGAGGAGGAGCTCTTTGAAAATTGTTGTTTCCTTGGACTTGTTGATTTTGGTTCCAAGCGAAATTAGGGTGGCTCTTCCAACCCGGATTGTATGTTGAAGAGTATGGATCATTTCTTTGTCGTTGCTGAAAGGCAGCATTGACTTGATCTTGTCCTTGAGTGGATGCAGTGTAAGGACACTCTTCAGTGAGATGTGATGGATCCGAACAACACGCACAAATAGTTCGTGGAGGCACAGTAGGAGCAGGAGAAGGTGCTGAGATTTTGGTCTCAAGCGCCTCTATCTTTTTCATAAGAGCGGCCATCTCGGCCTTCATAGCAATTGACATCTCTATTTGATGTATGTCTGCCCTAGGTTGACCAATAGAAGAAGAAGAAGATGTGGTCTTGGTGCTCTCCCACTGAATCGTTTGCTCACTAAGATCCTCAAGAAACTGCCACGCTTCATCACTAGATTTGGACAGAAAGTGACCTTGACTAAGGGTTTCTAGCAACTGCTTCGTTGCCGGGTTCAATCCCTCGTATAATGTTTGGCAAAGTTGCCATCTTTCGATTCCATGGTGAGGGCATTGAACGAGAAGGTCTTTGAATCTTTCAAAACATTTCCAAAATGGTTCGGCAGGAAGCTGTGAAAATTGAATGATTTCATTACGGATTTTTGCAGTTTTGTGATGAGGATAGAACTTTTTAAGAAAAGCTTTCACAAACTCGTCCCAATTTCTGATTGAGTGTGATGCGGTGCTGTATAGCCACTTCTCGGCTAGGTCACATAAGGTGAAAGGAATGACCCTTAGCCTTATAGCGTCATCACTTAATTGGGTAGTTTTCATCATGGCGCAAACGTTTTGGAATTTGTTGATAAAGATATATGCATCTTCGGATTCCAAACCATGAAACTTAGGCAGCATGTTGATGAAGTGGGGTTTGATCTCAAAGTTGTCCCCATTAGCCGGTGGAAGGGAAAGACAAGTGGGAAGGGCGGTGCGGATGGGGTAGAAAAGATCCTGGAGCGCGACTCGTGCGGGCGCTTCGACAGGCGGAAGATTCGGGTTATTCGCACCTAACGGAGGCGGAATCATTCCCGTCGGCAAGGTATAGTTGGGGTCGTGTCCCGACATACCTTCGAAAGAATGTGATGGTGAAAGTGAAGAAGTGGACAAGATTTCGACTTCGGAGTCGAAAGGTTCGTCGGTCGGTACCAACGAAACACGGACTAATCGGGCGCTAGGGTCCCTAGTCCAACCGGACATACACTAAAAGGGTTAGTGTAGTCGAGACAGAATGTGAGTGCAAAGATTCTTTAGCGACAAGTTGCAAGTTTTGAAAAGATTATCTTTTTTCTTTTTTTTAAGTGTGCTTTTGCAAAAAGATTTTGAAAAGAGACTAGTGACACAACTGCAATTAACCACACATGCACAATCAGGCCTAAGTCTAGGGTTGCCTAGGTCAGCTAGACAGCTCCTAACTGTTCCAAAGGGCTAGATATAGAACCTCAAACCGCCTCTTCACGGACAAGTACGGCCAGGTAAGTGGGAAGGAACCACCACTACAGTGGGCCTAATTAAAAACCACTAGCCTAGTCACCGCAATGTCGGTTAGGATAAACGGCCGATGCCTATACTAGTCCTCTGTCCTATTGAGCTCGACGTCCTTAGGGCTGAGTCTAATATTTTTTTTTAGATTAAAAGTGGTCAATGCAGATGCTTTAAGTGATTTCTGGGGTCCTGGGAAGGGTAATGAAATCCCCACCCAATCTGAATTGGTCAATAGCCCCTTAAAGTCAGATTAAAGTATGCAAAGCAGTAAATCACTTGCAATCAATTTGCTTTTAAGCGCGGCGCAAAGAATCCTGCAGAAAATCAATTATTGGAAGGGGGAAGAAGATTTTTAGCGCGAAGAATCCTGCAGAAGATTTGACAGAGATTTATGGAGATTTGAAGAGGGGAAGAATAAGGAAACAAACAGTGCAAAAATCTCGCAGAGAAGGCTCCAAGCTGCGGCGGAAGCGCGGCACGAACTAGGGTTATGCGGCGGAAGCGCGGCGCTATGGAGGCTTCAGGTCTCCAACTTTCTTCAGCTGCTCTGGAATTCCAATATCCTCCTTTTCTGATGTATAGTTCTCTGTTTCCCTTTCAGTGTTGCTTCAGATCCGTCAAGCCTGCAAAGATTCACAAAGAAACCCTTCAAACAATAAAAGATGATATATTTTTTTATTTTTATTATTTTTTTTATTTTTTCAGATTTTTATGATTTTTTATGTTTTAGATTAACCCGAAATTACAAAAAGAAAATTTTACGCCATCCCCGGCAACGGCGCCATTTGATTTATAGAGGTTTTGTCGATCAAAAATAATTACCGCAATCAAGAACGGCGTCGCATGAAGCTAGCCGGTGAGTACGGGTCGGTCCACAGGGATGTGTAAATCTTCTTTAAGTTCTTACGAGTTAATTCCAAAAGGTGTTTGGAAGTTTTAATTAAATCTAAAAATCGAAGTTGTATGAAGGTAGAATTAGAAACTTGCTAGGATTAGGTTTAGGGAAAATTTGGTAAATAAAGATTTACATCTCTTTCCATTGCCATCAATTAAATCAATCATATTAGAGTTATGGTAAATATTAACAAAGGTGATTAGGATGATTGGGAAGATTGATTCTTCCTCTAGATCCTTGTCCTCCCTTTCTTAATCTTCACCCTAACCTCCATGGAAAACCTTAAGATCCGGGCCTTTAGACTACGGAGTTCACCGTTACCTTGAAGGTAAAAGTGCCGTAGGGAGCGGAATCAAAAGGTATGCATGGAGTTCTAATGTTCATAAAAGTTTAGCGATGAAAAGAGATGAGAGATCTTCATCTCTCAAATCCTTCCCTATTCCTAACCCTAACAAGCGAGGAAATTACTCGCTCATTGAGGGGATGAAAGAAAACAAGAATTTATCGAAGAAAGAAAACATCGATTGCAATTTAATAAAAGCTAGACTAAATTAAATTAAAGCGAGAAAATAAGAACAGATAAAAAACTACAATTATTGCAAAGAAATTAACCTACTTACTTTTGATGCACTCTTAGAAAAAAACAGAATTTTATTTCATGAAAAGAGGCATGAGAAATTACAATGTCTTGGGTTCTATTTATAGGACATAGAAACCCTAGGGTTTACAATTGCACCGCATGTCTAAAGTTACAAATATACCCCTAGAAAATCTTTCCATAGCCGTCAAGAAAAATTGGTAAAATTTAGATGCACTAGGGCTTCTTTCCGCCGCGGAAGCGCCGCGTATATGGGCTTTGGGCCGCGCTTCCGCGGCGCAATGATGATGTCAGCTTCTGGATTTTTCTGGGCTGCTTGGTATGCTTCTGGGCTTCTTGTTTATGTATTCAGATACTCATTTGGGATTATACAGTGATACCAGATTTTCAACGAACACTTTGCAATGATTCTTGTAACCGTCTTTCTTGCAAATTTGGATCTTGCGTCGCCTTGTTAATTGTGAACCGTTCTTCTGCTGAGCTTTACTAAGATCTTCCTATTTGCTGGTCAAAATCCTTCTTTTGTGTCGTCTTTTGTGTTTTTCACTGTTTTCGTGCCAAGAACCTGTAACCTGTAACATGTAGCAGACATGGGTCAAAAGCACCTGTTTTTATGCATAAGAATGGGGCATACAAAAATGCAATATTATGTGATAAACACACGGCGGCGCCCCGGCAGTCAATCCGACGGCCAAATGCGGAAGCGGTGATAAACTTTAAATTTTACTTGAACTGGCAAACCGCCGCGCACTAATACCCGGATCGAACCACTAACTAGTCCTAGCTAACAATAAGATGGGAAAGAGATATACCGACGATCCAAGTCCTCCGGTCTTCTCGTCATCGTCCCGATCTCTTGCGGAATGTCCCGTCTCCTCCTCGTCGCCGGAAGTGCACCACATCGCCTACTTCTTTTACGGGCTCCCACCTCAATGCCGAGGCAACTCGGGCACGAAGCCGGCTACTCGACGTGCCCAAGATTCGCTGTAGAAAATAGCAGAACTAGTGTCTCATTTAGGGTTTATGGAGGTGCCATTTTGGTGGAGGAAATGAGGTATGAACTTTTGTGGAGGAACTCGGGGATTTTTCTAGCATCAAGAGAGCAAAAATCCCCACTACAAAAATGGGCAACCCACCCTCATGGTGGCCGGCCATCACTAGAGGAGAGGGAGTGTGAGAATGAGGGAGAGTCTCAAAAATAATGGGAGCCATTCTCAATAATACAAAGGAGAGAGAGAGAAGGCTATCATGCAAAAAAGGGAATGATCACAACCAATCCAACACTCCAAGGCAACCATCATCTCATGCATGATGGCTTCAAAAAGTCAAGCCATCATGAGAAGAAGAAGTCAAGTGATGGTGCTCATCATGAAAACCATCATGATACAAATAATATGCAAAGGACCCCCTTCCAATTACTTATTTGCAACAATGCAAATAAACCCTCCTCCACCAATCTTCGGCCAATGAACGGAACAAAGGAAATCGGCCGAAACTAAAAGCAAACTGGCAACTCCAGGAAACTGGTCCCGTAATAAATTACAGGAAAACCCCGATACTGTGCATACACACCCGCATCTGTATTTCGACCGAAATACAAAAGCAATGAGACAAAATCTACACTGTACTATACTAGGATCCGGCTTAAACCAAAGCCGGCTAGTAATATCCGTTCGATCCTGATCCGTGCAATACCGCACGTATCTGATCGAACCCTGCCATATAACCATACGGCCTATAGTACAGACTGTCCGATCCTGATCCGTGCAATACCGCACGTATCTGATCGGACCTTGCCATATCTCCATACGGCCTCTACAACCTTTCGCCCGAAAGCTGAGTAACTGAATGTGGAGGACTCTAAAGACTCGTCAACACCTTGGTTGTGGATTTAACCACTAGCACGTTAGAGGTATAAGCCAATACATAACGGGCTACCAGGTATTGATCAAAAGGGACGTCTGTGAGCGAACTCAGCCTGACTCCCTACTGAGCCTGTCAGTGACAATATCCGTACAGTCCGGTCCGTTCGTCTATGAGCATCGCATGGCGGGCCTAGGGGGTTGGTAAAAGTCAGACCCCCAAAAGCGGTACAAGTCGTGTCGGAGTGTAGCCCAGAACACCCTGAGATACTACTGGAATACCTACCAGTAAATCTCCTTGCCTCGGCCGAGGGCTTTGTGTAATGGCTCTCCTAGACACAGCGCGACCTCACCCCCAATATCGGGAGAGACGAACCCCTGAAGATACGCTCACTGCCTCCATGTGGCTCGGGACTGTACCCAACTAAAACCTGTTTGCACGACTCCTTTGAGCCGTGGTAGGGTAGTAATCAAAGTACAGTGGGAACTCACATGAGACAAATGACGATCCCCAGGTCGATGAACTAACCTGCACACATGTCACCAGGGAACTGCCATCTGACGTCAGGTATATGACCAACTAGCATGTTCCCGGCGAGTCCTGTCCGGTGTACTCATAACCCAATGAGCACCTGTATACATCTTAGGTGATCCAACTGACACCAGTGGCTTGTGAGACCGGCCACCGCCCCTCGTCGGGGTCTCGACTGTATACACTAGTCTACTATGGAGAATCGATGCCCTGTCTCGAAACTCTCACGACTAGGGACCTTTTAAGGATATGCTTATAGACCCCAGCTCCCACTTATATGATCGCCCTCATACTGCTGGTGGTCAAGCAAGAATCCTAGGGGCTCTATCAACGTGTAATAGCGACGTGTCAGGTCACTTAAAACAGTACACGATGATAAAGGTAAACCAGATAGCATACTATCATCTCGAGTAAGACTGTCCTACCGGGATAGGTCCTCTATCAATCATTACAATCACGTACCTGTGACCTAATAATTGACTCTGAGGGCACTATCTCCAACAATCTCCCACTTGCACTCAAGGCTAATTATTGCGATGTCGCATACTCACAGCCCGTGTGATACCGAACACCCAACTCCTCTACTAGTCAGTCTCACAAAGCTCGTTTGCGAAACTATTGCGTTCGAGGAATAGCCTCAGTGAGTGGATCCGCTTAGTTGTTTCTTTCTATGTCTCTCTATATCTCAAGTTCGCGGAGAAAACCATCTCCCGAAATGAGCAATACCTGTCTTAGAATGTGTCTGGATGTCTGATGGAACAAAGCTCATAAATGAACTCCAAATCCAAACTTCTTAGACTGTATCGTCAACTGAACTTAATCAGTATCCTGCGCGCCATGCCTCCTTCAGTATTGCCTTGGACCACCTGTCCAAAATACTGCCCCTCATCAGAAGGAAAACTATAACTCTGACAACCTCCTTGTCGTCCATGTCACCTTGGAAGCCTGGAATGATAACTGTCTCCTGAATGAGGCTGTCGTTATCATCTCCCTAGAACATCCACTTATGTTCTAAAACTGCTTCCGACTGTTTCTCCAGGATTGGATTAATGTCAACTTATTGCATCTAGTGCAAGAACAACATCTGGTGTGGTACTTGACATCTCATGATTGACTCAATTGCCTGAGCAAGTGATCTGCCAATCATGCACATCCCTCTCCCCTTTAGTCTGTAAGACAGCTTCAGAGAGGGTGACTCAATCACCTGCAGGTACACTACCGTGCCAGGAGTCGTCCATCCTAAATACTCTTAGAATGCTGTCAAGTACCCTGATTGGGAAACCACCCAAATCTAGATCTAATACCATAGATCCAGTAACCAGTATGTCTGATATAATGTCCAAGTCCTGTGTGGAGAAACCACTGTGTGACGACCAAAGTATAACCGGTCGTAGTATAGGAGTTTCTTTTCCTACTCTGTGTATATCATCCAAATACCAGGATATCACACCCTACTACCTTCTCAACAGATCCATCCCCTATTCTGATGAAGTCAAACCCATGACTGTCACGTCAGAAATAGATGATCTATCTCCGCTACATTTGCTCTAGTCTATAAATAGACATAAGCAACCTGTCCACCAATGCTTCCGCTGCTCCCACTGACTACGACAACCCTCTGGCAGAGTCATATAGACGTACACTTCTAAAACTAGTTTAGAACGACGCTATACTCATCCTCCTGCCGGGTCTCGCAGCCTGGAACAACAGCAATGGTAGTTGTGGGTAAACAAGAACTTCTCTGTCACCGTCCTTGAGGCTACCGTAGTACCTCTCGGGTGCCTGAAGTTACCCACCTTATCTGCGGAGTGGCCAATGGAATGTCAATCCAGATTGAATCTTTAGGTTCCTTATCAAATCTTCAGTAATCGTTTGTGGTTCTGGAATCACTTTCAGTTCTACCATACTCCCACTACTGTTTTCTGAAAAAATCCATTTTTAATAAAACTGTGGCGAGTCTAGAACAATATTGCTATTGTTCATCCAGATGGTAGAAAATCAACCCTCGTCATAGCCTGGGTCAACCCACAAACGGCCATTACAGAAACGTGCCTTGAGTTGTCCAGTGTCTGGTTTTAATCATAAACCGGACAATTCCCCGTACCTTAACATCGTTAAGATATGAACTGTTCTATATCCAATATAGAAACAGAGGCACTGATTTAATTGAACCAGATTCAAACCATGCAGCTGTCCCCAGCGCATGTCAACTAAATGGAAGGAGGCCGATCAGCGTTACTCAACTTAGGAATACTTCCAATTATGAGTAACCTGAAAGAGAAGCAAGATCTCTTTATCATTACTATCAACTGAATACCATACACAAGTATCTACATCTTCGATCTCTTTGAAGAATCCCGATACTTGCTATACCTGGTTCTCTACTCTATTCAAATACCTATAACTTCTCAAAATTTGGACCCTGTGTTTCCGCGAAACATCTGTCTAAAAACTAGAGAAGTCATAAGTAAACCGAATATAGTACGAGGACCAAGCCCTCTGTCCTGATGGACCCTGGACAACATACAATCCTTTGTATAAGTCCCTTGAGTCTGATAACTCATTCACTGTGTGTCGTAGGTTGAAAACTGTACTTATGGTTAAGAAGAATTACACCGCTGTTTAATGCTCCTTACCTAACCATCCACTGATATAGGTAAATGTCGTAGACATAATTTCAGAAAGGTATATCTCACACTATGAAAATAGACGTACAGATATATCAATTTGAAATTAGTGCATAACAGCGGATATTCAAAACCAAATATTTGCCGACCGGCAAACAGCCCAGGTGATTTCCTCAAATATCACCGATTACAACGAATCCCGATATAATGAGGATGATCACTTAATTCCCAATAACTTACTCCCACTCATCATCTGTAAAAACCATACAGATGTGAGAATCATACCTGGTAAATACATACCCTGGAGTAAGTATCTAATCGGGAAATCAGTTTTCCTTTAACATTACACAGTGAAACTGAAACATTGAAATGTTCCGATGGGGTATCCCGGTATTCCTAGTAATGCCTCTTCCAGATTCACGACTGTAACCGTATAGTTCTTTGCCACCTCTCCAAATCCCTTCATATGTCTTTAGTCTTTACCTTATGCACACCCTTTTAGGCCAAATGGTTTTCTTCCTTCCCTACCGTTCGGCACCAGCCTATGGTTTGGAAGAAGACCATCCAATAAGCATAATGGGTGTACTGTCCCAATCCTAGGAACACTCGCAATGAGAGAGGGTGAAGATAAAAGACAACCGAATAAACCTTATTCCTATTTCTCCTGAACCAGAATCCATCCCCGAACTGGAACAAGTTCCATTCGAGTTCGTATATAACCATACGATGGAGTATCCAAATAAACTGTGGATCTTCGTAGTGATACGGAGTGTCCTGGAGAAATACAAAGGTGATGTGGGAGTGGTAACGAAATATTTGGTTTGGTCGTGAATATCTGTTGCAATTTACTTTGCCCTCTTACTAATCCCTTGCTTTGTCTGAACTTAATACCTTCTGCACACCATCGTTATGCTAATTGGTTTTCTTCATTCCCTACCGGTCGGCACCAGCCTAAGGTTTGGAAGAAGACAATCCAATTTGCGTAATAGGTGTACTACCCCTAAACCAAGGAGTACTCGTAACCTGAGAGAGGGTAAAAGGAAAAGACAACTGAATAATCCTATCCGTTTTCTCCAGAACCGGAAACCATCCTCGAATAAATTCTTTCGAGTTCGTATCTAACCATACGATGGTTTTGTCCAATGGAAGTGGACGTTCGTAGTAAAACGGGGTGTCCTGGAGAAAAGGGTAAAAGTAGGAGTGGCAATGAGGTTTGCAACTCTGACAATCCAAAAGCCAGTGTTTAAGAAGGTTCGGTCAACTTGGTCACTGAGTCATAGTCTAGGGTCGGGTCAATGGTCGCTGCCAAAGAGAGAGAGAGAAAAGAAACACTCAGCGTGCACTCTAACCTAGATCAGAATGGTTACCAATTTATCTAATCTGGAAACCTCCCACTGTACCTCAAATTCTCCTCCAAACCTGAAAGAAGAATTAGTCGGGGTCACCCGAGGAGTAAACTAACTCATCAGTGGGAATCGGGATCCAACTATCATCGCATGATAACGTGACGGAATCCGCTCACGTCATCACACTCCAGAAGGTATGCGCATATCTGGCAAGTTTCAGTTCTTTTGAAACTCCCGATGTGATTTCTGCCCCATGCTCTTTTGACCTTGGCGAAGGTCAACAAATCATAAGTCACATGTCAAGTTCTACCCGTCATTATCAAGGTTAATTTGAATCCACCCGTACAAGCCCTTGACGAAGGTCAACAAGGCTATACGACTGTCCCAAACCAACGCATCTATCTATGCAGCAGAAAGGTAACAAGCAGCTACCATACACTATGCCTTGACGAAGGTCAACAAACATAGCATGAATACTACGTGCTACTCTTCTGAAACGACGGAGGGCTACGAATGGTTTCTGGCGAAAACCTTTAACGTAATGAACTTGATATCGTTGAAGGAACTGATAGCTTTTAAAAATATAGTGACGAAAACCATTGCTAAAGAGGTCACTCCCGGTGAAGGGATCTCGGCTCTTTCCCCGTAGAATGAGGTGCAGGATATTCCAACTGAATACCACGGTGCAAAGCAAAAGCAATCGGCTATAGTGAAGTTAATGTCCTGACGCAAACTTTTTGTCCAAGGGGTCACTCCCGGTGAAGGGATCTCGGCCCTTGCCTCGTCGACTGAGGAGCAGGATATTCCAACTGAATATCACGATGCAAAACAAAAGTGAACGTCCTTGCAATAACAGCTTTTTTTGAAAAGTGTTCCAACAACATCAGATTAGGTTTGTTTTAACTTGCATTGATCCGAATCAATGCAGTCCCATCAATTGATCACACCACAAAGAACGAAAATATACTGATGTACGTATATGCCATCCGCATTCGCCACTGGGTCCCGTCATTACCCGTTAGGTTAGCTAACTAACGACAGAGCGGGGACTGGACTAGCGCGGATGTAAAACATATACAACATCTACTAATATATATACCAATATATTATATTTCGCTCAAGGCGTGAATAAAATGCAACATCACAGAGAATGAACAGCATCACAGAAACAATACAGATATCTGGGATCCCCGGGTTTCACAGAGCCACTACTGAAAACCCGACGTTCTCCTGGTCGTGTGGATAGCCTGTGCAATGAAAACCTAGACCCCTACGGACGCGGCAAGTTACCCGCCAAAACCTGAACCGAGGCAGCCCCCTTCAGCAACGTGAATTGACCACCCAGCACTTCACGGAATCCGGTAACTTGGGCACCCCTCCTGGGTCAACCTGTACCCCCTACGAGTGCGGCGAATAGCCCGCCAATCCTAGAGTGAAGCCCCCTCCATCTCAATGCCATGAGATGCGGGCTTGTTGCCTTCCAGAACCCGGCTATCCGTGCACCCCTCCGCGGGGCAATCCTAGTACAGAAAGTAAAATATACATACACCGGGTACATCGACCGCAACCAGGTCGTGCCCCAAAATAATAATACAAACAGGCAGTGACGGCTGTCCACATGTCGGACGCTCGCCCTGCAATATCAAATGTACATAATACAACCACAACTGTACTAGCATTGCATCCAGGCTATCCCCCACGACCGATCCGCAACATCACAGCAAAAACAGAACATCAACGTGAAAGTCACGTTCGCAAATCCGTCTAACCGGGCTATAGCAGTTAGACCGGATTTACCGATCGAGTGACATTCACGGTCGCAGATATAATGTAAATACTGTGAAAAATGTGTTTAAAATATCCGACCGATCAAATTTTAACAAGTGGGCCCCAAAACAAAACTGTAGCACTCACAGAAAACCTAGGCCCAATTTTAATATTCCAAAACCCATATTTTAAGCCCAGAAGGCCTCTGTAAAAAATTGGTGAAGTGATCTCCACAGTGTGCGGCGGAAGGGCGGCGGGAAGGGGGTTTTCGCGGCGGTTCCGCGCTCCCACTGTGGAGTTACTTCGTCGAATTTTTACAGAGCTCTTAGATTTTCCAGTACATCAATATTTTACAACCTGAAAAATTTTTCGACACCAAAAATTTCCAACAGAAAACTGATGCTAACAAAAATGTAGTTTTGGAACATTCGATCGATCGAAACAGAAAAACACACTACACCAAGCTAGACTAAGTTAATGGCGAGGCTCTGATACCACTGTAAGTGCACGGCGGCGCCCCGGCCGTCAATCCGACGGCCAAATGCGGAAGCGGTGATAAACTTTAAATTTTACTTGAACTGGCAAACCGCCGCGCACTAATACCCGGATCGAACCACTAACTAGTCCTAGCTAACAATAAGATGGGAAAGAGATATACCGACGATCCAAGTCCTCCGGTCTTCTCGTCATCGTCCCGATCTCTTGCGGAATGTCCCGTCTCCTCCTCGTCGCCGGAAGTGCACCACATCTCCTACTTCTTTTACGGGCTCCCACCTCAATGCCGAGGCAACTCGGGCACGAAGCCGGCTACTCGACGTGCCCAAGATTCGCTGTAGAAAATAGCAGAACTAGTGTCTCATTTGGGGTTTATGGAGGTGCCATTTTGGTGGAGGAAATGAGGTATGAACTTTTGTGGAGGAACTCGGGGATTTTTCTAGCATCAAGAGAGCAAAAATCCCCACTACAAAAATGGGCAACCCACCCTCATGGTGGCCGGCCATCACTAGAGGAGAGGGAGTGTGAGAATGAGGGAGAGTCTCAAAAATAATGGGAGCCATTCTCAATAATACAAAGGAGAGAGAGAGAAGGCTATCATGCAAAAAAGGGAATGATCACAACCAATCCAACACTCCAAGGCAACCATCATCTCATGCATGATGGCTTCAAAAAGTCAAGCCATCATGAGAAGAAGAAGTCAAGTGATGGTGCTCATCATGAAAACCATCATGATACAAATAATATGCAAAGGACCCCCTTCCAATTACTTATTTGCAACAATGCAAATAAACCCTCCTCCACCAATCTTCGGCCAATGAACGGAACAAAGGAAATCGGCCGAAACTAAAAGCAAACTGGCAACTCCAGGAAACTGGTCCCGTAATAAATTACAGGAAAACCCCGATACTGTGCATACACACCCGCATCTATATTTCGACCGAAATACAAAAGCAATGAGACAAAATCTACACTGTACTATACTAGGATCCGGCTTAAACCAAAGCCGGCTAGTAATATCCGTTCGATCCTGATCCGTGCAATACCGCACGTATCTGATCGAACCCTGCCATATAACCATACGGCCTATAGTACAGACTGTCCGATCCTGATCCGTGCAATACCGCACGTATCTGATCGGACCTTGCCATATCTCCATACGGCCTCTACAACCTTTCGCCCGAAAGCTGAGTAACTGAATGTGGAGGACTCTAAAGACTCGTCAACACCTTGGTTGTGGATTTAACCACTAGCACGTTAGAGGTATAAGCCAATACATAACGGGCTACCAGGTATTGATCAAAAGGGACGTCTGTGAGCGAACTCAGCCTGACTCCCTACTGAGCCTGTCAGTGACAATATCCGTACAGTCCGGTCCGTTCGTCTATGAGCATCGCATGGCGGGCCTAGGGGGTTGGTAAAAGTCAGACCCCCAAAAGCGGTACAAGTCGTGTCGGAGTGTAGCCCAGAACACCCTGAGATACTACTGGAATACCTACCAGTAAATCTCCTTGCCTCGGCCGAGGGCTTTGTGTAATGGCTCTCCTAGACACAGCGCGACCTCACCCCCAATATCGGGAGAGACGAACCCCTGAAGATACGCTCACTGCCTCCATGTGGCTCGGGACTGTACCCAACTAAAACCTGTTTGCACGACTCCTTTGAGCCGTGGTAGGGTAGTAATCAAAGTACAGTGGGAACTCACATGAGACAAATGACGATCCCCAGGTCGATGAACTAACCTGCACACATGTCACCAGGGAACTGCCATCTGACGTCAGGTATATGACCAACTAGCATGTTCCCGGCGAGTCCTGTCCGGTGTACTCATAACCCAATGAGCACCTGTATACATCTTAGGTGATCCAACTGACACCAGTGGCTTGTGAGACCGGCCACCGCCCCTCGTCGGGGTCTCGACTGTATACACTAGTCTACTATGGAGAATCGATGCCCTGTCTCGAAACTCTCACGACTAGGGACCTTTTAAGGATATGCTTATAGACCCCAGCTCCCACTTATATGATCGCCCTCATACTGCTGGTGGTCAAGCAAGAATCCTAGGGGCTCTATCAACGTGTAATAGCGACGTGTCAGGTCACTTAAAACAGTACACGATGATAAAGGTAAACCAGATAGCATACTATCATCTCGAGTAAGACTGTCCTACCGGGATAGGTCCTCTATCAATCATTACAATCACGTACCTGTGACCTAATAATTGACTCTGAGGGCACTATCTCCAACAAAAAGTATTTTGCGTCCTCGTATTTGCGGACTTTATTCATAGAGAATGGGTTTAGCTCCCCCGTCATGGTATATTCGAGACCATCCTT
Source organism: Agapanthus africanus (assembly GCA_030015575.1). Classification (NCBI taxonomy): domain Eukaryota; kingdom Viridiplantae; phylum Streptophyta; class Magnoliopsida; order Asparagales; family Amaryllidaceae; genus Agapanthus; species Agapanthus africanus. Next base: position 792,809,878 of record JASDDO010000024.1, on the reverse strand, counting down.
GAAATACTTCATACACTGATGTTGTGTAGAAGGGATGATGTTGTACTCATGTAACCAAGGTCGGCCGAGCAAAGCGGTGTAGCAAGTTTTGGCGTCAATGACGTGGAACTTGATATCAGTGACGAGCAGCCCAAAGCGTAACGTCAGTATCACAGACCTGAGCGTTCGTGATGACTGGGAGTCGAACCCGGAGATAGTGATTTTATCCTGAGCGAGGTGTTGAACGCTCATGCAGATTTATTTTAGCACCCTCACATTTAGGAGATTGACAGAGGACCCATTGTCAACTAGTATCTTCCCTATCTTAATGTCATGGCAATACCCGGAGACATATAAGGGACGGATGTGCTCGCATGTTCTGAGGAAGAGATCTTCATCGCCGAAAGTGATGTCAGCTGTGTGAATTTCTTCCAGCTCGTCCTTCATCTTTTCCTCGGCGGGGAAAGCTTGAATATGGTCAGGCACTTGTAATGCCTTGATCAGAGAATCTCTCACCTCTTTGGATAGCAGAAGGGCGTCGAGAATGCTCAGCTGCGAGGGTATCTTCCTCAGGTGTGCCAGAACGTTGTAATCCACCTTGTTTTTCTTGGGCGGGTCCTTGGCTGCCAGCTCTTCGATGACTCGGTCATCGAGGGTGATATCCTCAGGGTCCTTTTCTTTCCCCTTATTCTTTTTGTTCGATTCCTTGTTTGCAGGTCCGAGATTCTTTTCAGGTAGCGTACGATTGCGCAGCTGAATGTTCTCACAGATCTTCATCTCTTCCGTTTCAGAGATGGATTCCTTTAAGAGAGGGCCAAGGGCTATTTCTTCGTCAGAATCGCTCCCAAAGGTGAGAACTTTCAATCCCTTACTATCAACCATGTGACAGTTGCCAGCAATTCTTTTATGCTCATCAGTTGTGCTTCTTTGCTCCCGATGAGTCTTACGCTTCAATCGCCTGACGTGTTGTCGGTGAGCCACATATCCCTGCCACTAGTTTTTAAAGGCATTGCACTCTTCGGTGGGGTGCGCAATCCTTTGATGGTATAAGCAGTAGCTAGGATGTACATCCGCTTCGTCAAGGCGTATCCCGCCAGGAGTGTTTCCTTTGGAGGGTGGCAGCTTCATTCCCATTGACAGGGCTTTAGCAAACCGTTTCCTCGCTTTAAACCTGCTTTTATCGGCAGTGGGCATGCTTCGGTCTGGTTGGAGTGCTTCAACCCCTTTGTCCATGTAGGGTGTTTTTCGTCACCCCATTGAGATGGGAATATGCGCGCGCTTTGTCAGGCGTACTACAGATTCCCCCTGCCTAGGGTAGGCCGGGGTGTAAATTTTTACCCCAACAAAGTGCCCCCCATCAATAAATGCACACCGCACATTTGAGTTGTGTGCATGAAATTGAAGGATCTTGAAGCTGAACTTCGAGGTGGAACATCATTCCAGAGGCGAAGCATCATCCCGAGGATCATGATTCCCAGGGATCGGAGCATCATTTCGATGAGCGGAGCATGATTCCAGGGTTCGGAGCATCATTCCGAAAGGCAGAGCATAATTCCAGAGATCGGAGCATCTTTCCGAAGAGCGGAGCATAATTCCAGAGATCGGAGCATCGTTCCGATGGGCGGAGCATTATTCCAGGGTTCGGAGCATCGTTCCGAAGAGCGGAGCATAATTCCAGGATTCGGAGCATCATTCCGAAGGGCGGAGCATGATTCCAGGGTTCGGAGCATCTTTCCGAAGGGCGGAGCATGATTCCAGAGTTCGGAGCATCTTTCCGAAGAGCGGAGCATAATTCCAGGGATCGGAGCATCGTTCTGATGGGCGGAGCATAATTCCAAGGATCGGAGCATCATTCCAATTTGCGGAGCATCATTCCAGGGATCGGAGCATCATTCCGATGGGCGGAGCATCATTCCAGGATTCTGAGCATCATTCCGAAGGGCGGAGCATGATTCCAGGGTTCGGAGCATCGTTCCGAAGAGCGGAGCATGGTTCCGGGGATCGGAGCATCATTCCGATGGGCGGAGCATGGTTCCGGGGATCGGAGCATCATTCCGATGAGCGGAGCATGATTCCAGGGGATCGGAGCATCATTCCGAAGAGCGGCAGACATTCTAACCGAAGCATAATTTCGATACGGAGGTTGATTCCCAGGCGAAGTATAATTCCGACAAGGGAGGCAAATATTCCGAGGCGAAGCATGATTTCGACACGGGGTATATTCTGAGACGGAGCATGATTCCGGCGCAGGGCTTGTTGGCTGACTTGATTCCGAGACGAAGCATAATTTCGACAGAGAAGGCAGGTACACCGAGGCGAAGCATCATTTCGACACGGGGTGCATTATGAGACGAAGCATAATTCCGATGCAGAGCTTGCTGGTTGACTTGATTCCGAGGTGGAGCATAATTCCGGCAGGGAAGGTAGATATCCCGAGGCGAAGCATGATTTCGACACGGGGTAAATTCTGGGACGGAGCATGATTCCGCCGTAGAGGTTGTTGGTTTGATTTGATTTGGGTTGACATCAGCATCGCTACACTGGAATATGGTACCAGGAGCGAATCATCATTTGTCCTGAGAGGATTTGGGGATTGGTTTTTTTTGTTTGGCATCTGCATTGCTGCACTGGAATAATGCCAGGAGCAACTCATCATTTGCCCCGAGAGGATTTGGGAATTGTTGGCTTAGGAGACAGGTTTAGATCCCTGTCACCCAAGGCTTTTCCATTTTGTGAGCCGTAAGGGTCTCACAAAGCATTTTCTCCCTACGGGTCGTAAGGATCCCGTAGGTGTATTTTCTCTTTAGGAGTCGTGAGGACCCCCAAGTGTGTTTCTCCTTTGTGAGTCGTAAGGATCTCACGCGGGAATTTTCTCCTCACAAAGTCGAGAGGACTTTGCGAGTGCATTTCATTTTTTTTTTTTTAACGAGTTTGCGCCCTTTCGGGTTTTCACAAACTCGCCGGCGGTCCTGCTGTTTTTACTCACGGAGCCCTTTCGGGTTTTCATCCGTGCCCGTTTTGCTTGTGGACATACCTTTTTTTTTTTTGGAGAGATTGGGATTGTTTTACGCCCGTGGATTGTATACGTTTTTGCAGGATGTATGATCCAGACCGTAGGGCCATAAAAATTTTGGGGCTTTGTTGGCGTCTGCATCGCTGCACTGGAATATGGTACCAGGAGCGACTCATCATTCGCCGTTGGGGTATGGGATTTGGAATTTGTTGGCGTCTGCATCGCTGCACTGGAATATGGTACCAGGAGCGACTCATCATTCGCCGTTGGGGTATGGGATTTGGAATTTGGTTGGCGTCTGCATCGCTGCACTGGAATATGGTACCAAGAGCGACTCATCATTCGCCGTTGGGGATTGGGGAGCGATGGCTTAGGAGACAGGTTTGGATCCCTATCACCTAAGGCTTTTCAATTTTATGGGCCGTGAGGGTCCCATAAAACCATTTTCTCCCTACGAGTCGTAAGGATCCCGCACGTGTATATTCTCCTTAGGAGTCGTGAGGACTCCTAAGTGTGGTTTTTCTTCGTGAGTCGTAAGGATCCCACAAAGATTTGTTCTCCCCATGTATCGTGAGGATGCATGAGTGGGTCTTCTTAATGGAGCATAATTCCAAAGGCGGAGACCAGCCGCGTAACTGGTGATTACGGTAGGGCATGGGTATGATGAGAATTATTTGAGCCCGTGGATTGTATACGGTAGTCAATTTGGGGACTAGCCGTAGGGCCGGAAGAATTTTGAGAAATTGGATTTTGGTTGGCGTCTGCATCGCTGCACTGGAATATGGTACCAGGAGTGACTCATCATTCGCCGTTGTATTATTTTCTTTTTGTTTTTTTTGTTTTACCGCGATTGCTCTATCATTTCAGCTTTTCTTATCGCGAAGGTCGCGATCGCCCTATCATTTCGTCTATTTATTCGCGGTTGCCCCATCATTTCGGCTTTATTTTCATTTTCATTTTTACTCGCTGATTTTTATTGCGAGTTGCCCCATCATTTCGGCTTTTCTTTATTTTTCTTTTATTTACACATTTTTTTATTTACACATTTTTTTTTACATTCCCAGTTTAACGACTTAGAGGTCGATTATTCCCAGTTTAAAGACTTGGTGGTCTGTTGTTCCCAGTTTAATGACGTGGCGGTCGATTGTTTTCAGAGAAAGGCAGATGCCTGAGAGAATCGGTTTCACGAAGAACTTCGGTCTCCGTTTGTATGAAATTGGCGGTTGCAGCTTGACTGTTTGTTAACACGCCTTTGGACAGTTCTATCTCTCCTGCCTTGTATTGCTTTTCGACCCAATCTTTGAAGACGAAGCAGTCCTCAATGGCATGGCCTATCACTCTGTGATAGGGGCAGTATTTGGGGTCGTCGGTCCTATTCGCTTCCTGCGGTCTTTTTGACTCTGGCAGTTGTAGACCGTTCTTCAGGGCGTCTTTGAATATTTTACGGATTTTGTCCTTTCTGAAGGAATAGACCTTATCCAGCTTCTCTTTCAGTGGAGATTCTCCCCCCTCTCCGAACATTGGCTTCCGAAGCTGGTTGGCATTAAGCCCGCTCAACCCTTGCTTATTTAGATTAGCCGAAGCATTGAAAGATTCAGAATCATCGGGATCTCCGCCTTTGCGATTATCGTCCTTTCGGTTTCTCCATGACCTATTGTTATTTTGGGAATCCGAGGAGGACTCCTGCTTTGAGCGCTCCAGCATCTGAACTTTCCTGGTCAGCTCTTGGAATGTTTTGAGACCCGCGGTGCATAGAAACGGGGCCATCCAATTGTTGAGATTTCCGACGAGGAGACTGACAGATTGGTCCTGCTCTATCGGTGGTTCACATTTGACGGAGAGATTGCGCCATCGAGTTATAAAATCCGTGTTGCTTTCGTTGTTCTTGGTCTTGGTCCTTACGAGCTCGGCAATGGTGATCTTATCGCTGACGCTCATGAACCTTTATCGAAACAAAGATTCCATTTGGACGAAAGTAGTAACGGAGCCATCTGGTATGCTCGCGTACCAGTCGAAAGCAACATCGGTCAGGCTATTAACGAACTGGCGGAGGAGAAGCGCATCATTGCCCCCAGTATTCCCGCAAGAGGCTTTGAAGTGGGCGATGTGTTGATTCGCATTTCCCGTCCCATCGAATCTTCCGAATTTAGGGATGACATAGCCGCTAGGAAATTCCACCATATCATACTGAGCAGGATATGGTCTCCCACTACTGCTGATATCTTTTTGCGCTTCGGCTTCGGCCACCAATGTTTTGACTTTGCTGGCAACCAAATCCATGATTTGATCTTGAGTTAGCGGGCTACTGTCATCGGTAGCCAAGACATTTCCTGAGATAGGATGCGATTGACTTTCATGAGGTCCGCCCACTTTTGGATTTGAGGGAATAGGCGTCGGTTGCTTTGGGACACCGTTTCCCGGTTCATGAGCTGAGCCCTGTGCTTGATTGGGCGGCTGAGAGGCAAGTTGGGCCGTAAGCCGTAAGACGACATTTGTCAAGTCGTCGATCTTTGAGTAGAGCTTGGCCATCTCCTTATCTTTGCTTCTGAGCTGTTTTCGGAGCTCTTGGAGAAGTTGCTGCTCTGTGGTCTTGAGACGGAAAGTTGGCTCATCTTCGCTTTCCGAGCCTGACTCCTCATGAATTGAGGGCTCTCTCTGCCTATCAGCCTCATCGAGAGGGTTTTCATCATCCAGCGGAGGCGGCTGTTCTTGGGAAGTGGCAACCACATTAAAGCCAGATTGGATTTGAGATGTGGTAGCCCCGTCCTTGCTCTTGCTGCGCGTGCCCACCACGTAGACAGTGTGGATAACACATTCAGCCATCCCCTCATCTTTGGCGGGGTAACCCTGTTCTTCGAACCTCATGAGGTTTAGCCTGGCAGTAGCCCTAGCCCTTTTGTTGGCTCTATATCTGAGCCTTTTCTCCCTCAGCTTCTCGATTTTGAAGGCTTGGCCGGCATCTGCTACCCGGGAAGCCATTGTGAGTTGATCAGAGGGGAGCTTAGAGAAGACACCCGATCGAGCAGTGGTCAAGGGCACCGCTGGAGCTTGCTCAGGACGCGTTGTAGGTTTATTGGTGTTGATGGCCTTGCCCCCAGCTGGGGCCAAGGAAAATCGTTCAGACACCGACTTGCGTTTGGGTTGGGGCGCCCTTGAGATCACCACATTTGGTCTCCTGCCTTTCGAGACCGGTTTTTCTGCCACCGGGGCTTGAGGAGCTGGGATGGCGCCAACTGGCATGAACAGAATAGAGCCGAATGGTAGCAGCGGCTCCTCCCATTGTCGCCCGAGACTGGCCGGGAGGACCGTCCTGGAGTCTATCTTCATTGTGTAGGAGACGGGAGCTGAGTTCATCTTCGGAGACATTGTTGAAAGGTGATCGCTTGAAAATCCTGCATGAAAAAAGCATTATTTTTAGTATAAATATAGGTATGTATATTGATTGAGTTCGCATGAACGCTTAACCCGAAATATGGGAGGAGAGATTGGTCCCACCGGGCGTGCCAGAATCTGTAGGGTGTTTTTCGTCACCCCATTGAGATGGGAATATGCGCGCGCTTTGTCAGGCGTACTACAGATTCCCCCTGCCTAGGGTAGGCCGGGGTGTAAATTTTTACCCCAACAGTCCAGCCGCCGACGTTTGGCTTTTTCAAATATGGCCATTTCGCGCTCTCGATCAGCTTTGCTCTTTTGACAGGCTTCGTTCAGCATCCTATCAATCAATTCGTCTGATGGCTCCAGGGATTTTGGTTTCGGTTCTGGATTTGCCCCCAGTCTCTCTGCATCAGGAACTTCTTTGCCATTTATCGAGTGAGAGATCATGTGGCAACTCGCCACATAGTCTTCATGCCTTTCTGAAGAATCATCTCCTTCATCAGCGTCATCGTCTTCATTCTCAAGAACATGCTTAAGAATTCGTCCAACGTGATTGGAGTCCGTGCCTTCTGGTTATATTCTTCCAGTGCATCGATGTATTTCTACAGACCTGTACGGCTGTCTTCGGGTTGGACGGGCCTTTTGGTCTTCTTCTTCTTTTTCGAAGACTTCAACGGCTGGGCCTGAGTATTTTGATTATCGCTACCAGCTCTTGGCGTTAGGCGCGGCTTCAGCATTCCTTCAATGACCTCAGGTTCTAGTGGACTTTTCCACCTGATCGCCGGGCATGTGTGAAGATCTTTCAGCATTCTTTTCGTCTTAGCTGAAAGAGCGACCTCCCATGGAGCTTCTTCTATAAAAGAGCATGATGCCCCCGGTGTATCCACATTTTTAAGAGTGTGCGGCTGGGGCGGGCTTACTTTGCAATTCTCGGACAGTGCGAATTTGCCCTGTTAGTATTGGTCCTCAATCCAGCCTTTGAAGACGAAGCAATCTTCGATTGGATGGCTTACTACTCGGTGGTAGGGGCAGTAATAAGGATTGTTGGCGTCGCTCGGCAGCAGTGGACATCTTGGATCTGGAAGATTGATGAGCCTGTTACGCACCGCCAGTTCGAATAGTCTACTTGTTTTCTTCCGCGGAAACGAGTAAGGACGTCTTAACTTTTCGTTGAGGAATCGCTGCCTATCATTTTGGCAATCAGCTGGCTTCAGAGTAGTCGGCTGTTGCTGGGCATTGGCGATGAAGGTCGCTTTCCCCTTTCCCTTCTCGTTTCGAGGCTCCATTTTCGAGGAAGATGGTCTATGACCCATTTGGTCCATTTGGGCCAGCTTGTCAATCAAGGTCGGAAAGGTAGTCGGCTTGAAGAACATCATGAACTGGGATATGGTCGTCTGCGGATCAAAAGTACCCACGAACATGCCTACTACGGGAGCTTCTTCGATGCGATGTTCGCACTTCGACCATAGGTTCCGCCACCGGATTGCATATTAGACCCATGTTTCTCCCGGCTTCACCCTGGCATTGATCAATGCCGTGATCGGGGTGCGTTCGCTGGCGCTTGCGAACCGCTGAGTGAATAGTAACTCCATTTCCGCAAATGTCTTAACGGAGTCGTTCGGGAGCTCGGAGTACCATTCAAAGGCTGTCTCCGACAAGCTGCCAACAAACTGGCGAAGCAGCAGTTTGTCGTCACCTCCGGTGTTGCCGCACAGAGCCCTGAATTGAGCGACGTGCTGGTGTGGATTCCCCGTCCCCTTATATACATGGAATTTAGGGATCGTATATCCTGACGGGTACTATATTTGGTCGTACCAACCCGGATATAGTCGTCCAGTCTTAACAATTTGGCCGGCCGCTTCGCTCGCCTGATGATCTCGTATCTGTTGAGCGATAGTCATCCAGGGCGGCTTTGGAAATGGTATCTTCCTTGGCTGCTGAACAAGCCGGAAGAGGGTTCGATGTCTCCCCTCAGTCGTCTTCGAGGATAATCGGAGGGTCTTCAGCTGGATGGTCCGACTGGATCATCAAGCCGACGATGTCTTGGAATAGAAGCGCCATTCGTTTTATATTGGCCGCTTGTTCCGCGACCTCTTTATCTTTCTTCTCGAGGATTCTGCGGAGGAACTCAGCATCGGTTTCTTGTTCTTGAGGCTGCTCCGGCGATGCCTCCGGGTTTTCTTTTGGCCCAGTGAGTGCAGCCATTGTTGTCAGTATCTCCTGGAGCTTTTGCTGTTGTTGCTCCTGAGCCTTTGTCACTGATCGGGTGAGCGGTCGGTGACCCGTAGAAGCACGGCTTTCCTCTTTTCCGAAAACCATAAAAACAGTGTGCACCACCATTCCCCCGGACTTGGGGCGTTTAGATTCAGTGCCTTTTAGATTCGTCGCAGACACGGGGATTTTCTCCGACCTTCTTCTTTTGTGAGCGGTCGAAGTTGAGGGAGCCGTTGCAGTGGACGACACCTTCTGTGGTGCAACAGAGTGGTCCTTCTCTTGCCGAACTTTCATCTTCTTCGGTCGACGGGATTGGTCTTGATTGATCACCGAGTCTTGGACCTGTCGCCAGACATTGTGAATTTTAGAGGACAGCCGCTGAGGGGGCTGCTCTGGCTTCACCATTGTAGCGTTCTCCATAGGTGGAGGAGATCTTTTTAGCACGGCCTTCGGAGAGTTCTTACGTACCTTCCTAAGTGGTTCAAAGTTGTTCCCAGTTGGAACAGCAGCATCAATTTCCAGCATCGGAGCTGGCGGAGTCAGTCCAGAAGGAGAGCTGCCCCCAGCCTTCCTTACTCGGCGCCAGTGACGACGGCGAGCATGTCGTGCTGACGGGACCGGCTCAGCTATGGGGGTGGTTTCTTCATGCCCCCTGCTCTGATAAGGGGTTGTTATCGTCGTTAGCCTGTCGAAAACTGACGTCCGCTGAGAGGGGATGGCCAACCTGTCGAAGGCTGTCATGTCCCGCTTCCCGGTATACGGCGAAGGGGACGCAACAAGGCCGCTACGTTTTTACTCTGAAGTAAATACGCTAAGCGTATCTAAGAAATATAAAAGAAATACACAAGAGACAAAAGGTATAATTGAACGGCAACTTAATTTATTCACATTATTTTACAGTACATGGAAAAGTAAATACATCTGAATGAAAGCAATGCCTAAACAATGGCATAACAGAAAAGGAAATACATAATGTAAAGGAAATGTACAAGTGAAACTACAGCTCGGAATTTTCAATAAACTGGTCCAAGTCTTCAGTGCTAGGCTCGATCTCTGGAAGGTCCAAAACACCTGACGACATTCTGTTCCCGCCAAAATTTTGGCTCAAAATCCACTCCTTATAAAAAAATAACAATAAAAGAAAGAAAAAATAAATAAATAATAATAATAATAAAGGAGAGAATCTCCCTTTCAGAGCAAAGCTCTGTTCAAATCCCAAGGCGGGAAATGAAGCAATGCTTCAGTTTCCCCCAATCAGAGCAAAGCTCTGTTTTAAAAAGATAATAAAATTCAAATTAAAAAAAGAAGAAACGCTTCAGCTGACTTGCGCTCTGCGCTGCGCGACACGTGTCAGCGCGGTTGCGCTAGCGCGGTTGCGCTGCGCTCTGCGCTGCGCGACACGTGTCAAGCGCAAGTGCCCTTGCGCCAACTGTGCCAGCACTAAAACAGAATTAAAATTCCAGAAAGATCTTTTTGATCTTGTGAAAACAAGAAAATTATCTTCTGTAAAACAGGAGCCATTGGATCAAAGATCCAACGGTTAGGAAAAATCCCTAAATCACTCAGAGAAAGATCTCTTTAACTGATTTAACAAATCAAATGGCACTATAAAAAGGCCCCTAGACTCCAAGTCTAAAATATACTGAAACACAGAGAATTTACAGAGCTCTTCTAAGAACTTTGAAAAGAATTCAGAAAGAAAGAAAGAAAAAGGTAAAACCTTTAGAAAAAGAAGAATTTTCTTCTAAAAAGATCAATGATCTAAGAACAAGATCAAAGATCTTCAATAAAAAATAATATAATAAAAAAGAAGTAATTTACTTCTTTACTAGATCATTTGATCTACATAAACGCATTGCCTTCTGATGAACCATTGGTTCTGGAATCTTAAAAGATTCTTCTCTTTAATCCAAAATTGGATCAAGATATTAAACAGTGCCCTGCACTTGTAAAATCTGCACTGTTGCGCTCTTGGGTTGCGCAAGCCACCAGAGAGCGCCACGTGTCAGCCCCAGAACAAACTGCGCCTTGCGCTTCACAAAAATGAGCATTGCGCTCTTGGATTGGCGCACCTCACCAGAGCGCGCCACGTGTCAGCCCCAGAACAAACTGCGCCTTGCGCTTTACAAAAAATGAGCATTGCGCTCTTGGATTGGCGCAACTCACCAGAGCGCGCCACGTGTCGCAAGCGCACTAGCGCAGCGCAATGGCGCAGCGCACTGCACTTGCGCTCACCAGAGCGTGACACGTGTCACCATTACTTGAGTTTGCGCCTTGCGCTCCTCAATTGGCGCAAAGCGCCTGACAAGCCACGTAGGGCGCTATCAGAGCATTTAATGCAATGCATTATCAAGGGCAGAGCCCAATAAAAAAGGTTTATCAGACCAAATAAAAAGTGCTGTACACTATTAAAAGGGGCAGAGCCCAATTAAAAGAAAGAAGTCTAAACAGACCAAAATAAAATGCTTTGCATTATTTTAAAAGAGGGCAAAGCCCAAACAAAGGCCTAATAGGCCAAATGCAAATAAAATGTTGAATATTCTCAACTGGACTTAGCCCAATACTGGCCATATGTCCTCAAATTAAATTTGACTGAGCACGACTGCTCTCCCAAATCAATTTACATCCGGTTCGAGGGTACATCTACGAACTTCTCTGATATCTGTCGTTGTAATCCTTCAACGTCGTTAGAGAGGTGACGGGTCCCGACAACCACACATAACACGGACTAATGCGTCCTTAAACTCACGGACTAATGCGTCCTTAAACTCAAGGACTGTGTGGCCCCTAAACTCATGGACTAATGCTTCCTTAAACTAATGCTCGTCCTCAAATGGGAATGTTGGACCACCATGTTCCTAAACTGGTAACACGGACTGTGGGGTCCTTAAACTCATGGACTAATGCGTCCTTAAACCAATGCTCGTCCCCAAATGGGAATGTTGGACCACCATGTTCCTAAACTGTTAATAACGGACTGTGGGGTCCTTAAACTCATGGACTAATGCGTCCTTAAACTAATGCTCGTTCCCAAATGGGAATGTTGGACCACCATGTCCCTAAACTGGTAATACGGACTGTGGGGTCCTTAAACTCATGGACTAATGCGTCCTTAAACTAATGCTCGTCCCCAAATAGGAATGTTGGACCACCATGTCCCTAAACTGGTAATACGGACTGCGGGGTCCTTAAACTCATGGACTAATGCGTCCTTAAACCAATGCTCGTCCCCAAATGGGAATGTTGGACCACCATGTCCCTAAACTGGTAATACGGACTGTGGGGTCCTTAAACTCATGGACTAATGCGTCCTTAAACTAATGCTCGTCCCCAAATGGGAATGTTGGACCACCATGTCCCTAAACTGGTAATAACGGACCGTGGGGTCCTTAAACTCATGGACTAATGCGTCCTTAAACTAATGCTCGTCCCCAAATGGGAATGTTGGACCGCCATATCCCTAAACTGGTAATACGGACTGTGGGGTCCTTAAACTCATGGACTAATGCGTCCTTAAACTAATGCTCGTCCCCAAATGGGAATGTTGGACCGCCATATCCCTAAACTGGTAATACGGACTGTGGGGTCCTTAAACTCATGGACTAATGCGTCCTTAAACTAATGTTCGTCCTCAAATGGGAATGTTGGACCACCATGTCCCTAAACTGGTAATACGGACTGTGGGGTCCTTAAACTCATGGACTAATGCGTCCTTAAACTAATGTTCGTCCCCAAATGGGAATGTTGGACCACCATGTCCCTAAACTGGTAATACGGACTAATGCGTCCTTAAACTCATGGACTAATGCGTCCTTAAACCAATGCTCGTCTCCAAATGGGAATGTTGGACCACCATATCCCTAAACTGGCAATGGACCACTATGTCCCTAAACTGGAACAATAGAGCAAATAGCTCTCTTGTTGGATCTAAACGATCCCGTTAAGTTGATCTTAGTCTGGAGATTAGGCTAACGTATCTTTAACAAACGTTTAAGTTGATCTTAGCCTCAAATATGGCTAACGCATCCTTAAACCAAAACTTTCAAACACACCTTAGTCCCAAATTGGACTATAGATCTCCCAACCAACTTTGGTTCAAGGGTACATCTCTGAACTCCTCTGATATCTGTCGTTGTAATCCTTCAACGTCGTCAGAGAGGTGACGGGTCCCGACGGCCATACATGCAATGGACCACTATATTCCTAAACTGGAACAATAGAGCCAATTGCTCTCTTGTTGGATCTAAACGATCCCGTTAAGTTGATCTTAGTCTGGAGATTAGGCTAACGTATCCTTAACAAACGTTTAAGTTGATCTTAGCCTCAAATATGGCTAACGTATCCTTAAACTAAAACCTAAACCCAAATCTAAGAAAATACGGATTCGGACTAATCCACGTCCTACGGGCGACGACATAAATTAGTCTCCATATACAATCCACGGGCAACCACAAACAAAACAAACACCCATGACACGAAGTGAAATTCTGGAGAAGGAGAAAGTTGTTACCGCGATGCGGTAGCGTAATTAACTGCAGGGGCTTGCGCCTGCAGGAAAGAGCTTCCCCACAATCAAAATGTTAGTTATATGTATGCCCTAGAGGCCATTACTATACATAGGATGTATATTGTAGTGGATGCTGGGACATATATAGGGAGGACTTTCTTGCTCGACATGATAGTACGCTATCTGGTTACTCTTTACCTTAACGTGTATACTGTTTGTCTCTCTGTTACATGTTGGTAAAGCCCTTAGGATGTGTACTTGACTATCTGGACTATGATGCAGATCATACTAGTAGGGACATGGTAGTCCATAAGTACATCCTTCAAAGTCCCTAGTCGTGGGTGTATCGAGACGGGGCATCGATATACCAGAGTAGACTAGCGTATACCTTCTCGACCCATACAGATGGGCGATGGATGATCCCATATCCATTGGTGTTTGACATCAGAGATGATATACGGGTGCTCAGTGGAGACTGGGTACACTGGACGGACTCGCCGAGAACTCCCAGATGGTATTATACCTTACGTCAGATGGCAGTTCTCTGGTGACACTGGTACAGAGTAGTCTGTTGACCCGAGATCGTCATAGAGTCTTGTGTGGTTCCCACTGTGCTTTGATTTCCATCTTACCACGTACAAGAGGGCGTGCAAAACGGTGGTTTTTGGGTACAATCCCGAGTCACATGGAGGCAATGAGCGATAGGAGGGGATTCGTCTCTCCCGGTATAGGGAGTTGATGTTGCGCTGTGTTCGATTGGCTATAACCGGAAATCCCTGGCCAGGGTTGCTGAGAATTACTAGTAAGTGTTACCTGTAGTTTCTCGAACTGTTATAGACCTCATATCGACACGACTTATCGAGCTATTGGGGTCTGACGTTTACCACCCCTAGGCGAGATATGCGACGTATCAGACGAACAGACCGGACTGTACGGTAAGTGTTACTGGTTGGATTCACAGGAGTATGAGCGGGCTTGCTCGTCGATCTTCTGATCGCTCAATACCCGGGTGGCCGTTACGTTTAGCAGACCGCTTGCGGCTTGTGGGTGTTTGATATGATCATCACCTGCTGCCGGCGTATTGACGAGTCTTTAGAGTCCTACACAGAGGTTTCCTGGCTCAAGCGAAACGAAATAGGAGCGCATATGAGATATGTGCGGGACCGAGAATAATGTGTGTATGTGATACCGTATTCTATTCTCGCGATGATTGTATCGAATGGTTGTATGCGATATAACCTAGTTATCGAATCGAGGATTGATTCGATAAGCCAATACATTGTATACTAGTCGGTTGTGTGCGACATGACCGGATCATTGAATCAAGTGTTGATTTAATGATTTAATGCATAATTATATATTTGATATATTACTTTGCATTAACTAGTATTGGTTCACTTTAAATGGATTTTCTCACTTGAAGTTCACAAGTTGTATATGTGATATACTTTTGTGCACTTGATTGTATCATGTTTGATGATACATGCTTACTTGAGTTTGTGTAAAGATTAAACCATGGTTGTGTAATGGTTAGGGTTTTCATTTAATTATCTATTTATTTATTCTTTATTCTTTTTAGAAAATAATTAGCATAATGAGAAAATGGTGGCTTTCTTTGTATGTATTATGAAGCTTCATGAAGCTTTGACTTAGTGACCATTTTGTCTCATGCTTAACCCTAACCATTCCGCTTAACCCTAGTCTATTCTCTACACTTTACCATGGTTGAATTATGATAAGTATTCATTTTATTTCCTTTTTGAAAACAACTTATCATAATATTCATCTTCTTCTTCTTCTTCTTCACTTGAAGAAAGCATGCCTCCATCAATGGCAACTTGATGAAATGAGTGAGAAATCCAATTCTAAAGTGAACCCACCTCCTATTTCTTCATCCTCTACCTCTTGCCAAGTAGTAGAGTGTGTTTTCTTCACAAGTTTCATGACTTGGTGAAGTGGGAGCTTGATCTTGTGATGCCTCGACGTAGATCATCTTCGGCACGAAGCCGACGACCTTGCCCGCCCATTTCTCCGATGAAGCCGACGCTAGAGCCCGGGATTTCATTTGGACAGCGGAGAGGACTTCATCACGGAGCCGTGGAGGTGGAGGACCGGATCTACAAAGGTTGTATTTCCGTACTCTTAGTTAAAAGTAGTTAACTAGTTGCTTTGTCGCCTAAACTTCTAACCAACGATCCGTATTAGGTTTTCTCGGCACCTTTAATTTTTGAAATTGGCATGGTTGATGCCTTGTGAGACCTCATTAGTGTGCCTAGGAACCCTACACAAAAAACCCTCAAGTGAGGGGGAATCTGACGAAGTCTGCTACATCGGACGCATCCGTCTAAACCTCCGATACACGTTGCCATAAATCAACTTGGAATCTTCGGAGAGGTGGACGGATAATACCAAATAGCATCTACCCCGAATCCCAGGCGAGACGCCCACGTCTGGGCCGCCATTCGGAGGGGAACAGATTCTGGCACGCCCGGTGGGACCTTTTCCTCTTTCCACTCCACATTTCGTGTGTCGTGTTTTTCCCGCGATCAAATAATCGCGGTGTATATGTTTTTGGTTGCCCTTAGGGGAGTGGATATTGAAGCCGGCATTTCGTCTCTATGAAGAATGGCATTTGCTCCCACCCCAGCAACTCAGGCTCAATCATATCCGGTGGAGTCAAGTATGGGTCATTTGCAGGCTCAAATCTCTGCAATCCGGCTCTTCAAGAAATCAACAGGATTCTTTTTGGGTCGATGCTCCCACCTCCCACCCTCGGTGCCTCAACGCCGATGGAGGAAGCCCAGAGGATGTCTGTCAAGCAGCAGCCTTGCCGACGGAATCGGTCCTCAAACAACTGGCATATGCCAAAGACCAAGGTCGACGCAGGGGGCAGAATATTCAAGCTCTTCAAGAAATCAACGGGATTCTTTTTGGGTCGATGCTCCCACCTCCCACCCTCGGTGCCTCAACGCCGATGGAGGAAGCCCAAAGGATGTCTGTCAAGCAGCAGCCTTGCCGACGGAATCGGTACTCAAATAACTGGCATATGCCAAAGACCAAGGTCGACGCAGGGGGGAAGAATATTCAAGCTCTTCAAGAAATCAACAGGCTTCGAACTGCAATAACTGCAACAGCAACTCTCGCTCTGTCCCATCTGGAGGAGTAACCTACAGTCCCCGAGAGGCCTCCATCTTCACTATGCCAGTGGAGCAGGTAACTCAAGCCACCACTGGACCATTCTTCGGGACCATGCTCTTGCCAACGAGCTTCAGCGCTCCTATACCATCGCAAGAAGCCCCCAAGAAGTCGTTTTTCAGCGCTCCTGTGCTTATTTACGCCTTACTCTGCACATATAAAAATTGAGATAAGAAAAGAGTAGAAAGTGGAAAATTATATTTAAAAGATAGGAATAGTTTAAGAAAAACAAGAAAATTAGATGTTTTCTTAAATGAAACTAGTAATAAGTAGCTATGAGCTGTTGTCCCAAGGGTTAGTAAGATGAAGGAAATTACTAATCTGAGGATAAAAATAAGCCTGAAAAATAGTTCCTATTCTGGAAGCCAGATATTTGAACGTTGATACCCTACTATACGCGCTTACACACATCTTGAAACTCGGGATAGTAGAGGATGCCTTGAAATACTCTTGTCTAAAAGCCAAAGTATGAAGGAAATAATAAATGGAAAATGAAAGATAAAATGGTGAAAAGAAAAATGAACACTGGTTTTGTTATCACCGAGGCAAAAAAATATAGCAAGGGTGCTTTATCACCTTAGTGCCTTAGACCAACTGGTTTGGGAGCCACTGCTAAGCCTTAGGTGTTGCAAGACGAGGAAAAACACCTAATTAGCAAGCACATGAGTAATCGGTCGGTTAGTACCTCAAGAAGTATTAACGGTCGCATGAAGAATGTGTGAGCAAATTCCGTCTAAATATCTATTAAAAAATACTAAGGTAGATGGACAAGAGTATGATTGCTTGAATTGAATTCTCTGAGTGAAGGGATGTCCAGTTCACACACGTAGGGGTATATGATCAATGTTTGGAAGAAAGGTAGAAATGAAAACTAAAGGCGATGTTTTATTGAGGGATAATGTGATTTCTAACATTTTCTCATGACCATTAAGATAGAGCTCATAGCAACTGAAAAGCTGGTATAATTGAAAAGTCTTATTTTCAAGTTCTTTCTTTTATAGTTCTTATCTTCATATAACTTTCACCATCTCTCTTTTATTATGGGATTATGTGGGTGTGATCCGCTGAAAACCCTCAGGAGACAACACTCCTCCTACTGGGGATATGCCACTGGCGCCGAGTAAGGAAGGTTGGGGGCAACTCTCCTTCTGGACTGACTCCGCCGACTATAACCACCCTTGAAGGTTCCTTAGGCGCATTATGGGCACAAGAGAACGACCAAGGGAAAGAAAGAGCTCTCTATTACTTAAGTCGAGTTCTTCTAGGGGCAGAAAGCAATTATTCTCCCATCGAAAAGCACTGTCTGACGTTGATCTTCGCGATAACAAAGCTCAGGCACTATGCGTTGGCGCATGAAGTCCGTCTCATATTGAAGGTGGACCCCCTTAAATACTTGATGTCAAAGGCTATATTGACAGGCCAGCTCGCTAAATGGGCCTTGCTCTTGATGGAGTTCTCAATAACTTATCAACCTCTAAAGGCAGTGAAAAGCCAGGCCATCGCCGATTTCCTCGCTGAACATCCAATACCGGCCGATTCTCCCTTGAATTGCGAACTTCCAGACGAACATGCGTTCGACACGATCGACGAAAGTAGTACCCGATGGGAGCTTTTTTCGATGGAGCATCCTCCATGAAGAAGCGCAAACAAAGCACGCCGATAATCAAATCGGGAGTGGGCCTTATCTTCGTGACCCCGCAATGAGGGATAATGCAATTCACCTTCTCCTTAACAGAGCCGAGGACGAACAATGAGGCCGAATACGAACCTTTAATAGTAGGCCTCGAGATCGCCATCGACATGGGAATTGAAAACCTCCTCATATACGGAGACTCCCAACTGGTCGTTAGTCAAGTGAATGGCGACTACCAACAAGGCAAACTCGCACTGTCCGAAAACTGGAAGGTGAGCCCGCCACAACCACATCCTCCGAGAAAGATGGATATGCCGGGGGCATCATGCTCATTCATAGAGAAAGCCCGATGGACCACTATGTCCTAAAACTAGCTATAGACCGAAAAGTCAGTAAACTAGAAATTCGTCTCAAATACGGCGACGCTAGACCGAAAAGTCAGTAAACTAGAAATCCGCCTCAAATACGGCGACGCCAGACTGAAAAGTCAGTAAACTAGAGATTCGCCTCAAATACGGCGACGGTGGACCGCTATGTCCTAAAACTGGCATTGGACCGCTATGTCCTAAAACTGGCATTGGACCGCAATGTCCTAAAACTTGCAAATGACCGAAACGTCTTTAAACTACTACCGCAGCATCCTCAGGCTGACGTGATTTTAAAAAAAACGGTATGTCCATAAGCAAAATGGGCATGGATGAAAACCCGAAAGAGCTCCGTGAGTAACAACAGCAGGACTACCGGCGAGTGTTTGTGAAAACCCAAAAGGGCGCAACCTCATTAAAAACACTTGCAGGGTCCTCACGACCTTGTGAGGAGAAACCACCTGCGTGAGATCCTTACGACTCACAAGGGAGCAACACCTTTAGGAACCCTCACGATTCCTAAGGAGAAATTACACTTGCGAGATCCTCACGACTCGTTAGGAGAATTCTCTTATGGGACCCTCACGGCTCATAAGATTTGAAAGTCTTAAGTTACAGAGACCTGAACCTGTTCTTAAGCTGCCCCCGCAACCTCCGATACTGCCCTACAAGCGGCTCAATGCTGATCCGTGTATACAATCCACGGGCGCGAATAAACATTTCCCTAACAGAGTCCCACCCGCGACTAGGGATATGTCCGCACGGTGAACAGCCCTTGTAAGTCCTCTCGACTTATAAGGAGAAAACACTCTTGTAAGATCCTTACGACTTATAAGAGAACATACACTTAGGAGTCCTCACGATTTCTAAGGAGAAAACACACCTACGAGATTCTCACGACTTGTAGGGAGAAACACCTTTATGAGACCCTTACGGCTCATGAAATCAAAAGCCTTAGTTGACAGAATCCTAACCCTGTTTACTAAGCCACTTTTGTTCGACATCGACAAAGGCAAATGATGATTCGCTCATGGCAATATTCCAGTTGTAGCGATGCTGATGCCTAAAACGGTATCAAATTCCAAGTCCTTTCATGGCAAATGATGATTCGCTCCTGGCAGTATTCCAGTCGTAGCGATGCTGATGCTAAGATTGGTGTCAAATCCCAAATTCCTTACTCGCGAGAAAAATCAGCGAGCCCAAAAAAAATGCATATGAAATAGCCGAAATGATTGGGTAACTCGCAATAAAAAAGCAGCGAGTAAAAATAAAATAAATAGCCAAAATGATTGGGCAATTCACAATAAAAAGCAGCGAGTAAAAAGAAAAATAGCCGAAATGATTGGGCACCGCGAAAAATAGCCGAAATGATTGGGCAATCGCGACCTTCGCGATATAAAAGCTGAAATGATAAAGCATCGCGGAAAGAAATAAAAAAAATGCAACTTTTTGCCTTACAGGTGAGATCACATCGATCCCTGTATACAATCCAGGGGCACAAACAAAGAGAGAACCATACCTTCCCAACAGGCTCCATCAGAAAGCGAAGCCGAATCTCGACGGTTCATAAACAACCTAGAGACAACCTCGACATTTGTCGCAATATTGCAGACACAATGTCGACAAATGAAGCAAAGGAAGATCCCTAGCTTCAGGGTCTCGACGTCAACATCAACAACTTAGAGATCACCAACGGCGTTTCTCAGCACTCCAACCAGATGCAGACGTGACGTCAACATCGACCTCAGAGTCGCAACGAAACGGAACCATGGCAAAGTCCCTAGTTCCAAATCTCAATGGCCACATCTACGGCCTGGAGACCAACAACGGTGTGCCTCCTCATTCCAACAGGACACAGATGTTACACCATCAAATTGAGCGACGGCAAAATCCCAACTCCACCTCAGCATTCGTCTCGTTACAGCAGACGCAATGTCAACAACGGCATTCCCTCGCAATCCAGCACGATGCAGATGCAACGTCAGTGAAAGACCCCATGGTCGAAACAAAGCGGAGTGACGGCAGAATCCCAGCTCCACCACGGCATTCGTCTCGATACAGCAAACGCAATGCCAGCAAACGAAGCAAAGGCCAAATTCCTAGCTTCAGGGTCTTAACGGCAAGTCATATAAAGCCAGGAAGACAATCGGAGATCATCTCACCCCAGGGCGGAGTGGTCACCACCTCGACGTTCGTCTCGATACAGCAGACGAGATGTTACGACAGCGCTCTTCCTCCAAATAGGATTCGCACATGCAAGCAAACGAAGCAAAGGCCAAATTCCTAGCTTCAGAGTCTTAACGGCAAGTCATATAAAGCCTGAAAGACAATCGGAGATCATCTCGCACCAGTGCGGAGTGGTCACCACCTCAATGTTCATCTCGACACAGCAGACGCAACATCACCAAAAGGAGCCACGGCAAAATCCCTAGTTCCAAACCTCGACGGTTCATCAGCAACCTAGAGACAACCACGACATTCGTCTCGATATAGCAGACGCAATGCCAACAAACGAAGCAAAGGCTAAATTCCTAGCTTCAGAGTCTTAACGGCAAGTCATATAAAGCCTGAAAGACAATCGGAGATCATCTCGCACCAGTGCGGAGTGGTCACCACCTCGACGTTCGTCTCGACACAGCAGACGCAACATCACCAAAAGGAGCTACGGTAAAATCCCTAGTTCCAAACCTCGACGGTTCACCAACAACCTAGAGACAACCGCGACATTCGTCTCGATATAGAGGACGCGATACCAGCAAACGAAGCAAAGGCCAAATTCCTAGCTTCAGGGTCTTAACGGCAAGTCATATAAAACCTGAAAGACTATCGGAGATCATCCCACACCAGCGCAGAGTGGTTATGACTCATCGGGGCTCTCCAAAATGAGCCTAACCTCAAGTAAAAAGTGGCATGGCAAATTCCTAACGCTTGCTCTTCCGACGGTCAAACTGCCTAAGAGGATTGCTTGAAGAC
The DNA here is from genome assembly GCA_030015575.1 of Agapanthus africanus. NCBI lineage: Eukaryota > Viridiplantae > Streptophyta > Magnoliopsida > Asparagales > Amaryllidaceae > Agapanthus > Agapanthus africanus. The sequence goes on along the minus strand of JASDDO010000024.1, from coordinate 792,788,624 downwards.
GTCTTGTCCAGCCCCTGAAGGGATCAGAGACACGGCAGTCGCAGGGCTACTCGAACAGCATAATTGCCTATCGAGGGATACATCAGCCAATGCGACGGTACGATGGACAAAATCCTAGTACCACAGACCCTAACGGACCTCTGTCGTAAAGAGCAGAGGTTAACTGTGACGTTAGGATATGCTTGCAAGAACTGCTCGATTCGTCTCGACTCATGGGGAAATTGATGTCTTTGCGAGAACTTCTCGATTCGTCTCGACTCGTGAGATAAAGCCTTAGGCAGTAGGGATTAAAAAACCTATTTCCTAAGCGCTGGGACCCTGCAAGTCGGCCCAAAACGGTCTCTTGCATACTATCCACGGGTTACACTCTCCAAAGTCGAATCTCGATAAGGAGGGAAACAACCGCTTACGGGTCCTCTCGACTCATAAGAGGGAAAAATTCTCTTATAGGATCCTTAGGACTTATAAGAGAAAACGCACTTTGGAATTCTCACGATTCCTAAGGAGAAAATACACCTACGAGATTCTCTCGATCCGTAGGGAGAAAAGTCTTTGTGAGACCCTCACGGCTCATAAAGTTGAAAAGTCTTAGGCTACAAGGACCCTAAACTTGTCTCCTAAGCCCTCGATTCCATGGCTACTCATAACTTTGCACTACTTCACCCACGTACATACTTACGTGGGCAAAGTAGTGGAGGGCATTTGTTTCCGCCAAAATTTTGGCTCAAAACCCACTCCTTATAAAATAATAACAATAAAAGAATAAATAAATAAATAATAATAATAATAAAGGAGAGAATCTCCCTTTCAGAGCAAAGCTCTGTTCAAATCCCTAGACGGGAAATGAAGCAATGCTTCTGTTTCCCCCAATCAGAGCAAAGCTCTGTTTTAAAAAGATAATAAAATTCAAATTAAAAAAAAAGAAGCAACGCTTCAGCTGACTTACGCAGCACGTGTCAGCGCGGTTGCGCTGCGCTCTGCGCTGCGCTACACGTGTCAGCGCAACCTCAGCGCGGTTGCGCTAGCGCAGTTGCGCTGCGCGACACGTGTCAGCGTGGTGCGCCAACTGTGCCAGCACTAAAACAGAATTAAAATTCCAGAAACATCTTTCTGATCTTGTTAAAACAAGAAGATTATCTTCTGTAAAACAGGAGCCATTGGATCAAAGATCCAACGGTTGGGAAAAATCCCAAAATCACTCAGAGAAAGATCTCTTTAACTGATTTAACAAATCAAATGGCACTATAAAAATGCCCCTAGACTCCAAGTCTAAAATATACTGAAACACAGAGAATTTACAGAGCTCTTCTAAGAACTTTGAGAAGAATTCAGAAAGAAAGAAAGAAAAAGGTAAAACCTTTAGAAAAAGAAGAATTTTCTTCTAAAAAGATCAATGATCTAAGAACAAGATCAAAGATCTTCAATAAAAAATAATATAATAAAAAAGAAGTAATTTACTTCTTTACTAGATCATTTGATCTACATAAAGGCATTGCCTTCTGATGAACCATTGGTTCTGGAATCTTAAAAGATTCTTCTCTTTAATCCAAAATTGGATCAAGATATTAAACAGAGCCCTGCACTTGTAAAATCTGCACTTTTGCGCTCTTGGGTTGGCGCAAGCCACCAGAGAGCGCCATGTGTCAGCCCCAGATCAAACTGCGCCTTGCGCTTTACAAAAATAAGCATTGCGCTCTTGGATTGGCGCAACTCACCATAGCGCGCCACGTGTCAGCCCCAGAACAAACTGCACCTTGCGCTTTAAAAAAAATGAGCATTGCGCTCTTGGATTGGCGCAACTCACCATAGCGCGCCACGTGTCGCAAGCGCACTAGCGCAGCGCAATGGCGCAGCGCACTGCACTTGCGCTCACCAGAGCGTGCACGTGTCACCATTACTTGAGTTTGCGACTTGAGCTCCTCAATTGGCGCAAAGCGCCTGACAAGCCACGTGGGTCGCTGTCAGAGCATTTAATGCAATGCATCATCAAGGGCAGAGCCCAATAAAAAAGGTCTATCAGACCAAATAAAAAGTGTTGTGCACTATTAAAAGGGGCAGAGCCCAATTAAAAGAAAGAAGTCTAAAGAGACCAAAATAAAATGCTTTGCATTATTTTAAAAGAGGGCAAAGCCCAAACAAAGGCCTAATAGGCCAAATGCAAATAAAATGTTGAATATTCTCAACTGGACTTAGCCCAATACTGGCCATAAGTCCTCAAATTAAATTTGACTGAGCACGACTGCTCTCCCAAATCAATTTACATCCGGTTCCAGGGTATATCTCCGAACTCCTCTGATATCTGTCGTTGTAATCCTTCAACGTCGTCAGAGAGGTGACGGGTCCCGACAACCACACATAACACGGACTAATGCGTCCTTAAACTCACGGACTGTAGGGTCCCTAAACTCATGGACTAATGCGTCCTTAAACTAATGCTCGTCCCCAAATGGGAATGTTGGACCACCATGTCCCTAAACTGGTAATACGGACTGTGGGGTCCTTAAACTCATGGACTAAGCGTCCTTAAACTAATGCTCGTCCCCAAATGGGAATGTTGGACCACCATGTCCCTAAACTGGTAATAACGGACTGTGGGGTCCTTAAACTCATGGACTAATGCGTCCTTAAACTAATGCTCGTCCCCAAATGGGAATGTTGGACCACCATGTCCCTAAACTGGTAATACGGACTGTGGGGTTCTTAAACTCATGGATTAATGCGTCCTTAAACTAATGCTCGTCCCCAAATGGGAATGTTGGACCACCATGTCCCTAAACTGGTAATACGGACTGTGGGGTCCTTAAACTCATGGACTAATACGTCCTTAAACCAATGCTCGTCTCCAAATGGGAATGTTGGACCACCATGTCCCTAAACTGGTAATACGGACTGTGGGGTCCTTAAACTCATGGACTAATGCATCCTTAAACTAGTGCTCGTCCCCAAATGGGAATGTTGGACCACCATGTCCCTAAACTGGTAATAACAGACTGTGGGGTCCTTAAACTCATGGACTAATGCGTCCTTAAACTAGTTCTCGTCCCCAAATGGGAATGTTGGACCACCATGTCCCTAAACTGGTAATACGGACTGTAGGGTCCTTAAACTCATGGACTAATGCGTCCTTAAACTAATGCTCGTCCCCAAATGGGAATGTTGGACCACCATGTCCCTAAACTGGTAATACGGACTGATGCGTCCTTAAACTCATGGACTAATGCGTCCTTAAACCAATGCTCGTCCCCAAATGGGAATGTTGGACCACCATGTTCCTAAACTGGCAATGGACCACTATGTCCCTAAACTGGAACAATAGAGCCAATAGCTCTCTTTTTGGATCTAAATGATCCCGTTAAGTTGATCTTAGTCTGGAGATTAGGCTAACGTATCCTTAACAAACGTTTAAGTTGATCTTAGCCTCAAATATGGCTAACGCATCCTTAAACCAAAACTTTCAAACACACCTTAGTCCCAAATTGGACTATAGATCTCCCAACCAACTTTGGTTCAAGGGTATATCTCTGAACTCCTCTAATATCTGTCGTTGTAATCCTTCAACGTCGTCAGAGAGGTGACGGGTCCCGACGGCCATACATGCAATGGACCACTATGTCCATAAACTGGAACAATAGAGCCAATTGCTCTCTTGTTGGATCTAAACGATCCCGTTAAGTTGATCTTAGTCTGGAGATTAGGCTAACGTATCCTTATAAACGTTTAAGTTGATCTTAGCCTCAAATATGGCTAACGTATCCTTAAACTAAAACCCAAACCCAAATCTAAGAAAATACGGATTTGGACTAATCCACGTCCTACGGGCGACGACATAAATTAGTCTCTGTATACAATCCACGGGCAACCACAAACAAAACAAACACCCACGACACGAAGTAAAATTCTGGAGAAGGAGAAAGTTGTTACCGCGATGCGGTAGCGTAATTAACTGCAGGGGCTTGCGCCTGCAGGGAAGAGCGTGCCCACAATCAAAAAACCCTCAAGCGAGGGGGAATCTGACGAAGTCTGCTACATCGGCCGCATCCGTCTAAACCTCCGATACATGGTGCCATAAATCAACTTGGCATCTTCGGAGAGGTGGACGGATAAAACCAAATAGCATATGTCCCGAATCCCAGGCGAGACGCCCACGTCTTGGCCGCCATTCGGAGGGAAACACATTCAAAGAAGAAATAAAGAGAATGTCGTCAGCGAACAAATCGCTCGGTAAGTCCTAAAGATAAGGGAGAAATAGAATAGACAGCGAGAGAAAGAGAGTGTATCTTTTAAAGTTGTATTATATTGTTATACTGTTGTGTTTAGTATTAATGTTGTTGTTATCGTAAGTTCAAGGGTGAATGTCAACCAATCTCAAGAGTGTTCTCAAACCCAACAGGCTGTAATCCAGGGATAGGGAACCACGGGCCCGAATCAAATGTTAGTAACGGGACTTCGACCGTCATCGAAGTATTCCAAACTCGACAGGCTGTAATCCAGAAGCATGGAAACACAGACCCTCATGATAGCTTGCTTGTGTTAGTAGACATGGATTCATGATCTATGAGGGCTCTTGAGATTCCGTTGGATTCATGAATGAACTACCCCAATACCCCGTGTATTTATTGTATTGATAGTAATAATTGTACTGATGGTATTGTATTGTATTGTATTGTCTTGAAAATTGAATTGTATAGATGACTTGCCAAAACCATGATATCAGTAAATGGATGTAACTGGAGAATCACGTAAATGGATGTAACTGGAGAATCATTTAAATGGAAGTATATCCATGGTTCGGTTCAGTCAAGTTGTATAGATTGATAGATTGAATATATGGATTCATGTTGAATTGTAGTTTGGATACTTGAATCATATTCTAGTCAGATTATCTTAATGAGACTCAGTCTGAGTCAGACAATTAGAAAAGAAATTGAAGTCCTGATTGTTTTGATATTATCGGTAACCGCTGCACATGGGCGGCAGGATTTGTGTCTTTTTCAAAGACGATTACCGTATTGATAACACCGTTTGTTAAGTTGTCTACTTTAAAATAGGCAAGCACCCACTTCTCCGGCTCTCTGAGGCTCAAGAGATTGGTCCCGCTTAAACCTATGTTTACTAGGGTCCTTAGGGTAATTTATAGAACTTGAGGGGGTTTTATGTAAAAATAGCTTTGTATAATTTTCAAAATACACCCCAAGTATTTATTTATCGTCTTTAGAGTTTTCATAATTGTAGATTTTATATTTATGACATTTCTAGTAATTAAACATATTTTTCATAATACATGGTATTTAATTGTGAAGTGTTGAAATTGTATGGAATTTTATGGTATTTTAATGTAAAGTGATTCTTGTGATTTTAGAAAAAAGTTGGAATATTTATATTATCACAAAATAGATATTTTAATGATACATATATACATATATATATATATATATATATATAAATAATTTAATATATATTATATTTCTAGAAATCTCATTTTCTTAAGATATTTGTATTTTAAATCTCTCGAGACCGAATGCTCGTTGCGGAGGTCTGTATCTCGCACTACTAAGCCCAGAGATGTGCGATAATCCACACCATCCCAGTCGGATTTCCCAAAATGGGTTGTAGCGGCGCTTTGCAAAGATTTGTGTAAAATACATAATCTTGTAGAAAACGGTTTTAATAGTAAATGGTATTTATTTGAAAGGTTTCGTTTTCCCGTATTCTATATTCCCGAAAAGTATTGTTCTATGTTGCATGAGTGTTGTGAGGAGGTAGATCATTACCTCATGATTTAATTAAAGGTATAGCAAGATGGTGATGTTTTAATGTCGAATTTAAACTACATGGTATTTTACTGAAAAGTACGATAAAAATTGCAATAGAAATTCTTTTGATATGGAACTTGTTCAATATGACTTGTTAATATTTAATAGTCAACATTTAATGGTTTAGTATGATTGTATTTAAAAAAAAGTGAGATTTTTAGGAAAAACCGAATCGGAAATCGGATTAACTCCGATTCCGTCGGGTTTTAGAAATACATGTTTTTAGAAAAGAATAGAGAAGAGGGAGGTGGGAATTATGGGTTTTCAGATTATAGGATAGGAAGAGGGAACGGTAGGAGGCGCCGGTGCGTCGTTTCATCGCCGGGAGCTCTTACGGTTGTCGTCGGAAAATCGCCGAAGTTTCGCCCCTTCGCTAACTCCACTTGTACACAAAAGTTCTAGGGATTTTCTTGAGAGTTTGGACAGAATTTTGAGTGAGGGTGTGTGTCTAGGGGTGGTATTTATAGGGTAAAACTAGGGTTAGGGTTAGGTGAAGGGGTGTATTGAAAATTGTATTAATTTATAATAAAAATAGGGTTTAATGGGATTTTAAAGAGCTCTGGAACCGATCCAAGGAATTAAAGTATGCAGGAGTGATGGGGAGGTGAAAAGGCATGACTTTTGTGTTGACGACTCGGCGGTCCGGCCGAGTCCGGCCGGCGGCGGCGGGCCGAGTCGACCGAGTCGCCGGCCCGAGTCGGCCGAGTCGGGCCGGGGCTCGCCACCACGTGTCCCTCGTCGCTTGGTGTAGCCCCTGGGTCAGTTTGTTTTACATGTGTAGTGGGGTTTTTACGAGTTATGCACGTGTAAACCCTTGGACTTCTAAAAATTTAAAATAAAACAATATTAAAAATAATGTGGGTGATGGGACTTGAACTCTGGTGCTTTGGTTCAGCAGTGCAAGGTCTTACCAATGAGCTACAAGCTCTTTCTTGCTATTAAAAAGCAAAACAAACTTATAACTTGTGCTCGGGCAAAAATATCCCTTTCTGTATTTTTTGAAAAATTTGTACAGAAAGTTGTACAGGAAAATTAGGGTTGTTACATTCTACCCTCCTTATAAAAATTTCGTCCTCGAAATTTGTAAAAGGAAAGTGTAACAGGTTCAAGGAAAGTTTGGTGATAGAACTATTGGTAGTGTATGAAAAATATGTGAAAGAACGAAAGAATGCGAAGCTTTTCGTAAAATTGTAAAAGAGGTGAGGGAATTTTGGGTTAGGACAAATTCAAAGTATATAAAATTGTAAGATTCAAGGAGTATGAATTGTAAAGAATATTTTAGTTGCTGGTTCTTATGTTATATTGCTTAGATTGTTCACGCAGAACAGAACTGCTTGGTAGGGTTCCATACAGCTCTGACCTGCATGGGCCGCCAACAAAACCTGTCACGCCCCGCTTCCCGGTATACGGCGAAGGGGACGCGACAAGGCCGCTACGTATTTACTCTGAAGTAAATACGCTAAGCGTATCAAAGCAATATAAAAGAAATACATAAGAGAAAAAAGGTATAATTGAACAGCAACTTTATTTATTCACATTCTTTTACTGTACATGGAAAAGTAAATACATCTGAATGAAAACAATGCCTAAACAATGGCATAACAGAAAAGGAAATACAGAATGTAAAGGAAATGTACAGGTGAAACTACAGCTCGGGATCTTCAATAAACTGGTCCAAGTCTTCAGTGCTAGGCTCGATCTCTGGAAGGTCCAAAACACCTGACGACATTCAAAGAAGAAATAAAGAGAATGTCGTCAGCGAACAAATCGCTCGGTAAGTCCCAAAGATAAGGGAGAAATAGAATAGACGGAGAGAGAAAGAGAGTGTGTAGCTTTTAAAGTTGTATTATATTGTTATACTGTTGTATTTAGTATTAATGTTGTTGTTATCGTAAGTTCAAGGGTGAATGTCAACCAATCTCAAGAGTGTTCTCAAATCCAACAGGCTGTAATCCACGGGTAGGGAACCACGGGCCCGAATCAAATGCTAGTAACGGGACTTCGACCGTCGTCGAAGTATTCCAAACTCAACAGGCTGTAATCCAGGAGCATGGAAACACGGTCCCTCATGATAGCTTGCTTGTGTTAGTAGACATGGATTCATGATCTAGGGGGCTCTTGAGATTCCGTTGGATTCACGAATGAACTACCCCAATACCCCGTGTATTTATTGTAATGATAGTAATAATTGTACTGATGGTATTGTATTGTATTGTATTCTCTTGAAAATTGAATTGTATAGATGACTTGCCGAAACCATGATATCAGTAAATAGATGTAACTGGAGAATCATGTAAATGGATGTAACTGGAGAATCATGTAAATGGAAGTATATCCATGGTTCGGTTCGGTCAAGTGGTATAGATTGATAGATTGAATATATGGATTCATGTTGAATTGTAGTTTGGATACTTGAATCATATTCAATTCAGATTATCTTAATGAGACTCAGTCTGAGTCATACAATTAGAAAAGAAATTGAAGTCCTGATTGTTTTGATGTTATCGGTAACCGCTGCACATGGGCGGCAGGATTTGTGTCTTTTTCAAAGACGATTACCGTATTGATAACACCGTTTGTTAAGTTTTCTACCTTAAAATAGGCAAGCACCCACTTCTCCGGGTCCCTGAGGCTCAAGAGATTGGTCCCGCTTAAACCTATATTTACTAGGGTCCTTAGGGTAATTTATAGAACTTGAGGGGGGTTTATGTAAAAATACTTTTGTGTAATTTTCAAAATACACCCCAAGTATTTATTTATCGTCTTTAGAGTTTTTATAATTGTAGATTTTATATTTGTGACATTTATAATAATTAAACATATTTTTCATAATAGATGGTATTTAATTGTGAAGTGTTGAAATTGTATGGAATTTCATGGTATTTTAATGTAAAGTGATTCTTGTGATTTTAGAAAAAAGTTGGAATATTTATATTATCACAAAATAGATATTTTAATGATACATATATATATATATATATATATTTATATAAAAATAATTTTAATATATATTATATTTCTAAAAATCTCATTTTCTTAAGATATTTGTATTTTAAATCTCTCGAGACCGAATGCTCCTTGCGGAGGTCTGCATCTCACACTACTAAGCCCAGAGATGTGCGATAATCCACACCATCCCAGTCGGGTTTCCCAAAATGGGTTGTAGGGGCGCTTTGCAAAAATTTGTGTAAAATACATAATCTTGTAGAAAACGGTTTTAATAGTAAATGGTATTTATTTGAAAGGTTTCGTTTTCCCGTATTCTATGTTCCCGAATAGTATTGTGCTATGTTGCATATGAGTGTTGTGAGGAGGTAGGTCATTACTTCGTGATCTAATTAAAGGTATAGTAAGTTTGTGATGTTTTAAATGTCGAATTTAAACTACATGGTATTTTACTGAAAAAGTACGATAAAAATTGAAATAGAAATTCTTTTGATATGGAACTTGTTCAATATGACTTGTTAATATTTAATAGTCAACATTTAATGGTTTAGTATGATTGTATTTAAGAAAAAGTGAGATTTTTAGGAAAAACCGAATCGGAAATCGGATTAACTCCGATTCCGTCGGGTTTTAGAAATACATGTTTTTAGAAAAGAATAGAGAAGAGGGAGGTGGGTCTTAGGGTTTTCAGATTAGAAGAAAGGAAGAGGGAACGGTAGGAGGCGTCGGTGCGTCGTTTCGTCGCCGGGAGCTCCTAGGGTCATCGTCGGAAGATCGCCGAAGTTTCGTCCCTTCGCTAACTCTACTTGTACATAAAAGTTTTAGGGATTTTCTTGAGAGTTTGGACAGAATTGTGAGTGAGGGGGTGTGTCTAGGGGTGGTATTTATAGGGTAAAGCTAGGTTTAGGGTTAGGTGAAGGGGTGTATTGAAAATTGTATTAATTTGTAATAAAAATAGGGTTTAATGGGATTTTAAAGAGCTCTAGAACCGATCCAGGGAATTAAAGTATGCAGGAGTGATGGGGAGGTGAAAGGCATGACTTTTGTGTTGACGACTCGGCGGTCCGGCCGAATCCGGCCGGCGGCGGCGGGCCGAGTCGACTGAGTCGCCAGCCCGAGTCTGCCGAGTCCGGCCGGGACTCGCCACCACGTGTCCCTCATCGCTTGGTGTAGCCCCTGGGTCAATTTGTTTTACATGTGTAGTGGGGTTTTTACGAGTTATGCACGTGTAAACCCTTGGACTTCTAAAAATTTAAAATAAAACAATATTAAAAATAATGTGGGTGATGGGACTTCAACTCTGGTGCTTTGGTTCAGCAGTGCAAGGTCTTACCAATGAGCTACAAGCTCTTTCTTGCTATTAGAAAGCAAAACAAATTTATAACTTGTGCTCAGGCAAAAATACCCCTTTCTGTATTTTTTGAAAAATTTGTACAGTAAGTTGTACAGGAAAATTAGGGTTGTTACAAAGGCAGACTTTTGGACATGGGTAGCAGCCCTGGTGACTTCACCTGGAACGGGAATTGGAGCGGCCAGTCTTGCAAAGACCGACTCCTTAGCAGGGTAAGTCGCTCTGAAGACTTCAGGAACAGGAATGGCTATCCGCTTCGGAATAACCCCTTCTGGTATTGCAGGCTTCTTCATGGGCCCATATGAGCTTCGGCTCAATCTGTCAAAGACTGAGGCGCTGGATTTGGGCGAACCGTTGAGAGGGGCCGCGGTAGTGGCAAGCCGGTCAAAAACCGACTTCTTTGGAACTTCGTACGACAGCATTGGAGCGTTGAAGCTCATGGGTGGGAGCATGGTCCCAAAGAAAAGCCCGGTGGTGGCTTGCATCACCTGGTCCACCGGCATCGTAAAAAGGGAAGCCGCTTGAGGCCCGTAGGTCACTCCCCCGGCAGGGACGGAGTGAGAGTTGTTGCAGTTTGTGCAGTTAAGAGCCATTGATCTTCTGTTTTCTGCACAGAGAAAGACACTAAATCTTAGTACCTCGAATCCAGGGGCAACCCTAGCAAACCGCGACTTGTTCGCGAAACACGACACACGAAGTGTGGGGTGGAAAGAGGAAAAGGTCCCACCGGGCGTGCCAGAATCTGTTCTCCGCCAAAAGACGCGACCGGGACGTTCGGACGTCCGGCCTAAATTTTGGGGGCAGATGCTTTTTGGGTTTTATCCGGCCACCTCTCCGAAGATGCCAAGTTGATTTATGGCACCATGTATCGGAAGTTTAGACAGATGCGGCCGTTGTAGCAGATTTCGTCAGATTCCCCCTCGTTTGAGGGGTTTTTGATTGTGGGGACGCTCTTCCCTGCAGGCGCAAGCCCCTGCAGTTAATTACGCTACCGCATCGCGGTAACCACTTTCTCCTTCTCCAGATGGTCACTTCGTGTCGTGTATGTCTGTTTTATTTTTGGTGCCCGTGGATTGTATACGGAGACTAATTTATGCTGTCGCCCGTAAGGCGTGGATTAGTCCAAATCCGTATTTTCTTAGATTTGGGTTTTGGGTTGGGTTTAAGGATCATTAATCTTATTTGAAACTAAGATCAACTTAAACGTTTGTTAAGGATGCGTTTGCCTAATTTTAGACTAAGATCTACTTAACCATTTGTTAAGGATACGTTAGTCTAATTTTAGACTAAGATCAACTTAACAGTTTGTTAACGATACGTTAGTCTAATTTTAGACTAAGATCAACTTAACAGGATCATTTAGATCCAACAAAAGAGCATTTGTGCTCTATTGTTTTAGTTTAGAGACATTGCGGTCCAGTTTAAAGACATCATAGTCTGTAAAGTTTTTGGTTGTCGGGACCCACCACCTCTCTGAAGACGTTGACGAATTACAATGACACATATCAGAGGTGTGAAGAGATGTACCCTTGAACCAATGTCAGTTGAGGGATCTGTAGTTGGATTGATTTAAGGATCGTTAATCTCCTTTGAGATTAAGATCAACTTAAATGGTTGTTAAGGATACGTTAGCATAATTTTAGACTAAGATCTTCTTAACCATTTGTTAAGGATACGTTAGTCTAATTTTAGACTAAGATCAACTTAACAGGATCATTTAGATCCAACAAAAGAGCATTTGTGCTCTATTGTTTTAGTTTAGGGACATTACGGTCCAGTTTAAAGACATCATGGTCTGTACAGTTTAAAGACATCATAATCTATGAGTTTAAGGACCTCACAGTCCATGGAAGTTTAGAGACATCATAGTCTGTAAAGTTTAAGGACATCATAGTCCATGAGTTTAAGGACCCCACAGTCTATGGTAGTTTAGAGACATCATAGTCTGTAAAGTTTAAGGACATCATAGTCCATGAGTTTAAGGACCCCACAGTCCATGGTAGTTTAGAGACATCATAGTCTGTAAAGTTTAAGGACATCATAGTCCATGAGTTTAAGGACCCCACAGTCAAAGGAATGTCTGGTTGTTGGGACTCGTCACCTCTCTGAATGTCTGGTTGTTGGGACTCGTCACCTCTCTGAAGACGTTGAAGAATTACGACATATGTCAGAGATATGAAGAGATGTACCCTTGAACCAATGTTGGTTGGAAGGCTCTGGGAATCACTTTGAATGCCATATGAGATGATCAGTTTTGGAAGACAAGAGTATAATTGGGGTTCGGTCTTGCCTCTGGAAGACTTAGCTAATTTGGGCTAAGATTGGCTCGAATATAGTGTTAAACACTAGAGTACATTCGACGCTCACGTGCTCCCACGTGAGGTGCTTAAAGTAGTGTCAAACACTAAAACTGAAGCGCTCACGTGGGGTCACGAGAGGTGCCTGAAGATTAGGCCTTGCCTCTTTTATTTTACTCTTAGAATATTCATATAAGTGTTAAACACTTGGCCTTGATGCGTTGGATATTAATCCTTCAGTTTTACCCCATTTTCTCTTTAAAATGGTGTTTGTCAGGGGTCACGTGGGGACACGTGAGGCGTCCTTTAAGCGGGCATTGCCTTTGGGTAGAATCCTCTTTTGTTTGATAATTGCTAGGGGTCACGTGGGAACACGTGAGACGTCCAAAAAGAGAAACTGCCTTGGCTTTACTCCCTTTTGTTTTGAGGAGCTCTTTAAGGGTCACGTGGGAGCACGTGATACACCCTAAAAGAGAAACTGTCTTTATTATTTTCCCTTTTCCCTTTTAAATGAGTGTTTAAAAACTTTGGGAAATCTCTTTTTCTGGTTCAAAGAAAGGGGGTCACGTGTTACCACGTGATCATGTTAGGAACTGATCTTTTTTACGTGTATGGAGAGTTAAATCTCTTGTTTAAGAATTAAATTCTTTTGATAGAGTTAAACCCTAATTTTATTTGGAGGAATTAAATTCCTATATGTTTGAAAGAATTAAATTCTTTAAACCCAATTCTCCCTCTAAGTTTTGGATCTGCATGGCAGAATCTCCCCGATGAGAATTAAATTCTCAACTTGTGGGGAGATCTGCTTCTGCAGATCTTCAACCAGAGGAAGAACTGAGTTCTTATTCAGAAGAGTTAAACTCTTGGTTTGAGAATTAAATTCTCTTTTGTTTTGTGGGAGCTTATAGAATGATCTCCTTCCTTCTCTTACCTAGAGTTTCTTTTTTCTCTGAAGAGATCTTCTTCTCTATTTCTCTCTGTTGTTGTCTCTTCTTTTTTATTCCTATTGGCTCCTATTTATAGGAAAAAGAAAAGAATCAGTTTGTTCAGCCGATCTCTCATTGAGAGATTTTGATTGATTTTGTAACCAACATGATCTTTTAGATCACTCGGTGAGTTTTATTCACCATTGGATTTTTAATCAAAAAGATATTTTATTTGTTGTTCCTGGCAAATTTTAGGAAAATATTTCTTTGTATAGAATCTTTCTATAAATTGGTGATTTTTAATCACCGTTGGATTTTTAATCCAACAGTGCTCCACTTTACAGAGTGCAATCTTTTCTGTTTGGAAAGATCTAGAGAAATATTTTTCCAATTAGGGCTTTTGATTTCCTTTTAATTAGAATTTAATTCTATTAGTTCAAAGGGTTTAAGAGTCTATCACGTGTCAGCACGTGACCTTATCAATTGGTTCAGACTTCAGAGGGATCAGGAACCCATCACGTGTTGGCACGTGACCCCACTGATGAAGCATTTAATTAGAATTTTAATTCTATTAGTTCAGAGGGTTTAAGAGCCCATCACGTGTTGGCACGTGACCCCATCAATTAGGCATTCAGGCACGGATAGACTTTGCTCATAAAAGGTCACGTGTCTGCACGTGAGGCCCGGTCACGTGTCTGCACGTGAAGCCCGGTCACGTGTGGACACGTAACCTTACCAATTAGGCATTCAGGCGCAGTTAGACTTTGCTCATAAAAGGTCACGTGTCTGCACGTGAGGCCTGATCACGTGTGAGCACGTGATGCCCCATTTAGGGGGTTTTCTTGCTGCTTTAATTGTATTTTATTCAGTTCCTATGAGGGAACAAAGTCAAACTCGGAAATTCAAAAAGTCAAAGGGTCAGGGTCAGGGCCCAAGTGCATCCGAGTCAAGTTCGAGCCCAAATGAAGCCGGCCCCATGCCAAGAAACAAAAAAAAGATTATTCGATAAATAAATTTGATATAATTTTCTTTTTTATGAATAAATGTAATAGGCAAAAAAGCCAATTGCTAAAGCCCAAAGGCCCAATAAAGTATAAAGGCTATATAAAACCAATCATATGATGAAATAAAGGACAGTTTTTCCTCTCTAAAAAATCCTAGGGTTTTGGAGCCGTCTCTTCTATATCTCCCTTTTTCCATCCTGCCACTTCAATTTTTTTCCCTCTCCTTCTCTGAATTTTTTTTTATTTTGATTAAGCCTTTCCCCTTCTAAAGAGATCAAAAATAAAAAGCAAAGTGACATTTTTTACATAAGATTCAAGATCTAAAAGAACATTTTTCTGAGACCCTAATCGGAATTGGAGGAGGGTGGCCCCACCAAAGGGAAAGTCGTTAGGCCTCTCCCTTAAGGAAACTCTAGGGAATGCGGATCGACCCGTATTTTCCTTTCGGCGGCTTGGGAATGCAAATTTCGATCCGTATTTCCCTTTTGGCGGCTTTGGAATGCGGAGCTTGGTCCGTATTTTCTTTTTGGTGGGTATGTAATTTTCCGTATTTCACCTCTCCGTACGATATATCGACAGGCGCAACGGTCGTGCTACCGAAATTCTGTCGATATACGTGTGTTCGGACCCTTTTACAAAGTTGAACAAAACAAAAAAAATATAATAAAATAAAATAAACACATGTGTTTTCTTTTCCTAAAAATTGCAACGACCTAAAATTCCTATAAACTTTTATTGATCCAATATTAATAAAAAAGTGTATTTCTGTTCTTCTTTCGAATTATAAGTTATTATTGATAACTTATGTACAAGAAATAATTTGTAGCTCACTGGTTAAGCCTCTTCACTACTGTTCTTTAGCCCGCAAGTTCGTATCCCATCAGTTCCAATTATTTTTTAATATTTTTCATTTTAACTTATCGGAAGCCCAAGAATTGCACGTGTATTACACTGAGAAACGAAGAGTTGCAAATAAATCAAACAATAAAAATGATATATAAATACCCAGATGAATGCAATGCACGAACCCCGAGACCCAACTCTTTATCTTGGCCGCCAGTTTTTCCCATATGGCCGCTACCGGCAGTTGGACTTTCCCCAATTCCCTCCATGCTTCGCCCGTACACCTCAACAGCTCCCCTCTACTCCTTTTTCCTATTTAATTTTCTTGAAATTAAACAGAGAACTCTCAACCTTTCATATACCATGCTAACAATTTTTTATATCATTTTAATGTCTCATTTTAATACACCATACCTAGACCAGTTCTACTCTTCCCCTAGGCATACCACTCTCTCAAATCTATATTCTCTCTCTAATTCTCAAGTACTCAAGTTCCCTCAAGGAGTCGAGCATGTTTCTGCCATCTCACGTTGTCGTTCCCTCAAACTCTTTCCTCCATCTCCGTTGCTCCACAACTCGCTCAAGTGACGTCAGTAGATCGAGCTCGTCCTCTAGTTGCATTCATGGCCTCAGTTCTGCAAACCGAGGCTACTTCTCTCCATTCCATCCCTCGTACGAGTACGAACGGTTGTCGAGTAAGTCTCCTTCCATATCTCCTTTCTCTTTTCTCTCTTACACCTAAATTCGTAAGTCCCAACCCTCTTGACTCAACCTTTTTTTGCCCCTTTTTACATCACCATCAAAATACGACTTTTAGTGGCTAACTTCACTTTTAAATTAATTGTTGTAAAACTTTGAATTATCCATTATAATTTCGTGTTAATATTAATAAGGAATTATCACTTACCATCATACCATCATTACATATCATGCTTCACCTACATATCATATGAATTTAAAATGAATTTTGTTATTGTTAAAACCACCCTAGAATACATGTAACGCCAAAATACCATGAACTTTGCTTATACCCTTGATATTTTATCATGAATTATAACTCTAGAAAATTCACGGCGTAACGACCTACCCCATCACATACACTATGGTTTCATAGCACGATAATTTAGATTACAAAATTTTATCCGAAATGAAACAATTTTACATTAGAATACCTTCACTTTTAAAAAATATATTTTATCGATATTTTTAATTTTTTTGCAATTACGCCTCTACAACCCTTTTAGAGAAACCCATTTACGGATGGTACGGATTATCGCACGTCCCTGAGATAGTAAAGTGAGATACAAAACTCCTCACGGAGAATTCGGTCTCGAAAGAAAAAATAAAAATACGATTTTTAAAGAATACGACTTTTTAACAAATGAAAGCATTTGAAAATTTTCATAAATCCTAAATCCATATTTTTTCTATGAAAACTAATTTTGAAAAAAATATATATTATTAAAATGAAAATTAAAATTACACAACAAAATACCATCAAGTTCCTAAAAATATAGTTTTCATAAAAATATCATAAACTTTTAAAAAGTTAGGTTTCATCACTAAAATATTATTAAAATTAAAATACATTTTTATAAAATCTCTTAATATTCTAAATTACCCTTGAGATTTATTGTTAAACAATATTAAAACATTTTTTCATAAAACCCCCTCGAGAAATGCAAACAATATAAACACAATGTAAACAAGTTGAATAAATATTTAAGGACCCTATATTAATAAAGGTTTAAGAGGTATCATTTCTTTTGAGCCTGAGAGAGCCGGAGAAAATGAGTGCTTGCCTATTCAGGTTAAACAATACTGCTAATTAACGGAGTTATTAATGACAATCGTCTTGGAAAAAGACACAAATCCTGCCGTCCATATGCAACGGTTGTCCGATTATTCCCGAACTTAAGAATTTCAAAAGTTAAATCCATTCGTAAGATATGACTCTAACCTGAACACAAACTTGAACATGACTCAGATTTGAATTTGAACTTGAACTAGAACTCGAACTTGAACTAGAAGTTAAACATGAACCTGAACTTGGCACGTGAATACCTGAACCCAATGTCTACTCTTGAACTGACTTGACTCGAACCATGAATACAACTTCACATGAATACATGAACACTTGACATGAATACTTGATCTTGATATGAACTCAATCTTGCAACTTGATGTATCCATGGATTCGAGTAAGGCTAGTAATTTTAATTGTAATCTAGAATACACGGGGTGTTAGGGTAGTTCAAGTGCAAGTCCAACGAAATCTCAGGAATCCTCCTAGATTATGAATGTATACTAACACAAGCAATCTATCATGAGAGCCCGTATTTCCTTACACCTGAATTATAGCCTGTTGAGTTTGGAATACTTCAACACTAGATTGAAATCTCGTTACTAACACTTGATTCGGGCATGTGGTTTCTTACCCCTGGATTACAGCTTGTTGGATTCGAGAACACTCTTGAGATTGGTTGACATTCGCTCTTGAACTTACGATAGATTAGTTTATCCTTGTAGAGACTTTTTGGGACACTTACATGTACTTCATGTTTACTATACCTACACTACACGACCATGCTATACTATATTCATGTTACTTTGCCATGTTATATGAACTGCCACGTTACATAGAATTGTCATACTTATATTAAATGATATGTTTAATCACCATATCCCCTAGTCCATTGCTTCATGATATCAATTTCCAATTGTCATTATACTTTTATACTTCACATCTTTCCTTGGGGACTTACTGAGTGAAAGTTCGCTGACGGGCATCTACCCATCTCTTTCTTCTTTTGGATGTTCGTCAAGTGGTATAGAGACTGAGGAGATAGAAGCGACTACAGGGGATTATGACCAGACCACTACTCAAGCTTAGCTTAACTCATCTTTTCCTTCAGTTTATATATGCCATCTGTTTAAGCATTTCTGTTGTTGTATTTCCTTTTCAGTTGAACTCGTGTATTATAAATGTATCAAGTTTGAATGTAAATAAAGTTGTTGTAGTTTAAATATCATATTAATTTCTTGTCATTTTATATTGCTTATTTTACGCTTAGCGTATTTACTCCGAGAAATGACCTTCTCGGAACAAATACGTCGCGGGCTTGTCACGTGCCTGTTTCCGTCTTCTAAGAAATGGGACGAGACAAAGATAAAACAAAATGCAAATCAAAATTGGGCTTGAACCGTCGGGGATCTCCCACAAGCGGAGAGGTCTCCGCTTCTCAAAAACAAAAAAGAAATAAAATCATTTGAAGCCTCCCGAAACGAGGGTTCCCGCCCTTGTTTTGGAGCCTCCCGCCTCACGTGAGCCCCTCCTCATTGGTAGGGGCCCGCTCACATGGATCCTCCCAATTAGGAGGCTCCCGCCAACCCCATCTGGAGGATTTCCCTTAAATCCCCACTGAAAAGTAAAAAAAAATTAAGAAAAAACACATATACATGAGAAATATATATATATAGAGAGAGAGAGAGAGAGAGATATGAAGAAAAGAGACCCTAGGAGACTTTTTCGTCAGGCGGCGTCAAAAACCTATACTCTCCACCTGATGGAGGTCCTTTTCGGGTTTCCGTAAGATGTCTTCCGTCGATCTCCCGGTGGATTTTAGAGGGTGATCTCCTGCTACGTGTGGGTTTCAATGGGTTTTGAGGAGATTGGTGATTTGAGGAGTTTAGCGCCGAGTACCTGCAAAGAAGTCCCGGGGTGGTTTGGTACTACCGAGGACCCTCCGACGATCAAGTTAGTAATAGATTCGAGCAGAGTAACGGCTAAGTGGAATCAAAATGGCTTACTTGACCCCTCTGAGATGGGGGGTTTATATAGCGGTGGCGGCACGCAGCAGCAGGCGCAGGAATCTCGCCGGCAATTATGATCCCGACGTCATGCCCGCGTAAAGAGTGGATCGCCCGTTAGTGGGGATCATGACGGCATGGAACGTGGGATGTTGCTGGCGGAGAATCTGTGCATGGCGAGATTTGCGTAGCGGCGGTTACGCCTGTGAGCGGTGGAGTTGGTCGGTCGGAGGGACCGAGGAAGATGGCCTCGGCGGGAGAGCTCGGGAACGAGCGGGAGGGCCGAGGCATCTTGGTCCTGGGGTAGCTCGGTACGAGCTGAGAGGCCGAGGAGGCCAATTTGCAGGGGGGCTCTGAGGAGAGCCAGCCTGTGCTTGCAGGACGGCTATAGGGGTGGCCTGGTCAGCCCCTGTGGGCCCTTTCTTCGGAGTTCTGGGACACGTCATCTGCCACGTGTCCTGATCTTGGAGATCGCCGATGTTGAGTATCATCATTAGCCCCCCACTCTTGTCCCGACCAGTTTGCGGGTCGGGTCAGGAGTGGACTGTCGGGCCACCCGAGGTGAGCTCTCTCCTAAGGTTTCGTCGGGACGCGTCCCCGAGCTGTCAGCTGTCTTTTCTGCTAGCGAATCAAGGCGAGATCTTCTGTATTTAAGGAAGGTACGCCGGTTTGTGCATCTTGCCACTGAAGCAACGGTCCATGTGTCAAGCGATGGTTGGCCAAAGCGACGTATGCAGGCCTGCGGCGTCTGATGGGATGCGGCCTAGCGCGGGGACGATACGTGGAGCGATCGGAGCCGTTGGACACGAGGAGGCACTCTGGTGGGAAACGGCGGGCGCCGTTGGATGTGGATGCTTGCAGCGATAAATAGGGATGGGGCCCGCTACTGGGCCCCTACTCCTCCATATTTCCTGCTTCTAAATCCCGGCTGCTCGGCGTTCTTCATCTCTTGAATACATGGTTCGTTTCCACTCTTTGGGTTGCTCGCGCCAGAGGGAGGCTAGTGGCACGGTCGAGCACTGGGTAGGGGACACGGGGAACGGCGGGGACGGGGCCTCTTTTAAGAGGAAAAGGACAATTTCTCGCGCGTCGTCGTCGAGGGTCCCTGATGGGATTTCCGTACAGGAGGGTGGCGCCGTCTTTACGGTTCCGTCTGGGCTTTCCGTGGCTGCCGGTCTGCTCACCGGGATGGAGGAGTCGGCTGGGGGAAAGCTTCCGCATGGTTCCCTGAGGGCTCAACTGGAGGCCATAGCCAAAGGAGCGGTCCAGGTATGAATTCCTCTACGCGTAGTTTTTCTAGTATTCCCTTCTTTGGGCTTGAGTGCCTCCCGGTTTCTCACCCGCTTTCCGTCAGGTCCTTCAACACTGCACCCTTGCCACTCGTATGGAGGCCGAGGGGGCGTTCCACGCACCGAGGCCGGTAGAAGCGTTTCCCTCGGAGGTTGAGGTTTTGCGGTGTGACCTGCGCTCGGAGAGGGCAAGGGCCGACGTCCTGGCGGCTCGTGCAGAGACTGCGGAACTTGCCAATTCAGCGAATCGGGGTGCCCATCGTTGCCTGAGTGCGCCCTCCGGGGCGCCGATAGGAAGCTGGGAGATCTGGCTGAACGTTTCACAGTCCTGGAAAAGGAGAGGGACGCCAGCAGGAGAGATGCTGAGGCGGCGCTTCTGGAGGCCCAGTCCACCGAGGTTCAGGCTAAAAGAGCTGTGGCCGATTATAAGGTGTCAGAGCAGTTTTACGCTGAGCTCGGGGAGTATTCTGTCGTCGTGTGGAATAAGGCCCTTGACGCCATAAAGGAGCAGCTTCCCGAGTTCGCCGATGACGATCTCCGTGCTCGGGTTCCGCTCCCGGTGGCGAAGCCTCCGGTGGAAGATGGCGAGGGGGGCGGGGCGCCACCCTGGTGGCAAAATCTCCGGTGGTAAAGCCCCTGGCAGGCCATGATGCCAGCGATGAGGAGACCGAAGTAAGCCTCCGAGCAGTTTCTAAAACCAGGGAGCCCAGAATACCCTTTGTAAAAACTTTGCCTTTGGTAATAAAAGAAAATTCTTGTTTCATCGGTTTTCATTTTATCTTCTGTGCGTAAAGAATGTTTGTGAAATATCTCTGCTTGTACTGTTGGGTCAGCTATCTGCCTAATGCTGCCGAGAAGGCGTCTCCGTGGCCCCGAAGTCGAGGGGGATTGCTTGGATTTTGATAGATTTATTACCCCTTTTTGGGGCCTCGGGCCCTCTGCGTCGGCGGGGAGGCAACTTCCAGCCTGGGATGAAGGAGCGGGGTAGCCGCTCGAGTGCCTCTGGCGAGGGCTTCGATCCCTGGCGTCATGGGTAGGGAGTACCAGCCGGCGATGACCGAGCAGGGTAGCTGCTCAGTTGCCTTTTGCCAGGGCTTCGATCCTTCAGGGCGGGGACCGAGCAGGGTTACTTCCCAGTGTCTCTTAGCGAGGACTTTGACCCCAGTCGGTCGCGGTAGGAAGCTACCAGCCTGGGATAGCCAAGCAAGGACCCGACTGCCTCTAGGAGGACTTTTGGTCCTTAGCGTTGGAGGGGCTGTAAGAAGCTAGCTAAGGATGGCCGGGCAGTGAAGCTGCGCGGTTGCCTCTTGGCGAGGGCTTGGATCTCTGGCGTCGTGGGTAGGCAACTACCAGCCTGGGATGAAGGAGCGGGACAGCCGCTCGGGTGCCTCTGGCGAGGGCTTCGATCCCTGGCGTCATGGGTAAGAGCTACCAGCCGGAGATGACTGAGCAGGGTAGCTGCTCGGTTGCCTCTTGCGAGGGCTTCGATCCTTCAGGACGGGGACCGAGCAGGGTTGTTGCCCAGTGCCTCTTGGCGAGGACTTTGATCCCTGTCGGTTGTGGTAGGAAGCTACCAGCCGGGGATAGCCGAGCATGGACTCGACTGCCTCTGGGAGGACTTTGGTCCTTAGAGCGGGAGGGACTGAAAGAAGCCTACCAAGGACCTTTGGCCGGGCAGAGTTACTGCCCGGTGCCTCTTGGCGAGAGCTTTTGTCCTGAAGGATAGCCGAGCGAGGGATCCTCGGGCTCGACTGCCTCTGGGAGGGCCTTGTGATCCTTGTCGGTCGTGGTAGGAAGCTACCAGCCGGGGATAGCCGAGCAGGGTAGCTGCTGAGCTTCCTCTAAGGAGGGCTTTGTGATCTCAGAGACAAAACTTCATTTGCAATGTTTCGACATTCCTTTATTCAAATGGAAGGGATTTTCGGAAAGCGTTTACATCGTCTTTGTGAAAGGAGGGGTACATACTTGTTGGCCTTGGCTTCATTGGTATAGCTTAAGCTTCTCGGCGTTGTAAGGCCGCGAGAGCTTGCGCCCGTCCGCATCTTGCAGGCAATAGGCCCCGCCGAGGAGCACCTCAGAGACGAGGAAGGGGCCGTCCCACTTCGGGGAGAATTTGTGTAACCTGCCTTGATCAACGAACTCGTTTCATCGTAGGACCAGATTCCCAGTCTGGAAGGAGTGGTACTTGACCCGAGCGTTGTAGTATAGGGCCGTTTGCTGCTGATAAGCGGCAGCTCTGATCTGGGCCCGGTCTCTCTTCTCCAACAAGATGTCTAGGTTGGTTCGTAGCGCCGAGGTATTCGCATCATCATCGAAGTGCTCGACCCAATGACTAGGTAGCACGATCTCCGCTGGGACCATCGCCTCGGTTCCGTAGCAGAGACTGAAGGGAGTTTCCCCGGTGGGGGTCTTCTTCGATGTGTGCAGGGCCTATAAGACCCGGGGCAATTCTTCGACCCAACTGCCTTTTCGCCCCTCCAAGCGGGTTCGGAGACCCCGGAGGACGTCTCGGTTAGCGACTTCGGCCTGCCCATTGCATTGGGGACGTGCGACCGCGGTGAACTTCATGAGGATATGGTATTCTTTGCAGAAGTCCTTCACTTTCTCGTTCTCGAAGTTCGTCCCGTGGTCGGTGATGATGCATCTCGGGATGCCGAACCGGACTATCAGATTGTTTTGCAGGAACTTGATGGTAGTGGTGGCGTCCGGTTTTCTAATGGGGACGGCCTCGATCCACTTGGTGAAGTAGTCTACTACGACGAGGACGTATTTGTGCCCGCCTGTACCGGTTGGGAACTGGCCGATCATGTCCAATCCCCACTGGGCGAACGACCATGGGGATGTTAGGGTGGTCAATTCGGTGGCGGGGAGGCGAAGGATGCTGTCGTAGAGCTGGCAACTCTTGCATCTTCTGACTCGCTTCGGGGCTTCCACATGAATGGTTGGCCAGTAATACCCCTGGAGCAACGCCTTTTGGATCAAGGTTCGGGCCCCTTGGTACACGTCGCCAACCCCTTCATGGATTTCCCGGAGGACGTAGTCGGCTTTGTGGGGGTCGACGCATCGGAGCAGTGGTTGAGTGACGGACTTTTTGTAAAGATTTCCGTTGCTCCAGATGAAGTGGCGGGCTTTGGCCCGGAGGCGGCGGGCGGCCCCCGGTCATCCGGGAGCGCACCGTCCTTCAGAAATTCCATGAGGGATTTCCTCCAATCTTGGTCGCCTTCTTGCGCCGCAAACATGCAGAGCGTGGCTGCTCCGTCTTCCACACTGGGCTGAGGCAAGGTTTCGAAGAGGATGGACGGCTTATTGTTGGCTGAGTATGATGAAGCCAGCTTTCTCAAGGCGTCGGCTTGGGCATTCAGCTGCCTTGGTATTTGTTCTACTTGGACTTCTTCGAAGTTTCTCCGGATTTTCCTCACCTCGTCTAAGTATTTCACCATCATAGGCTCCCGAGCTTCAAAGCGGCCAGTCACTTGCCCGACAATAAGGGCCGAGTCGCTGCGGATTCAAATTATTTCAGCCCCAGCCCGGCGGCCATGCGCAGTCTGGCCAAGAGGGCCTCGTATTCTGCCACGTTGTTCGAGGCCTTGAAACCGAGCTTCAGAGAGTACTCCATTTCCGCTTCGTTCGGGCCCCGGATAATGAGGCCGGCTCAACACTCTTCTTCGGTTGAAGAGCCGTCGACGTAGATGATCCACTCAGGAACCAAACCAGGCCTCCCCGCGACGGGACACTGAGTCACGGGGGGCGGCGCGGACTCCGGTTTCCTGAGGGGAATGGTGCACTCAATGATGAAGTCGGCCAGGGCCTGTGCTTTGATAGCCTGTTGGAGATAGTGCCCTCAGAGTCAATTATTGGATCACAGGCACGTGATTGCAATGATTGAGAGAGGACCTGTCCCAGTAGGACAGTCTTACTCAAGATGATAGTATGCTATCTGGTTTATCTTTATCATCGTGTACTGCTTTAGGTGACCTTACAGGTCACTATTGCACGTTGATAGAGCCCCTAGGATTCTTGCTTGACTGCCAGCAGTATGAGGGCGATCATATACGTGGGAGCTGGAGTCTATAAGCACATCCTTAAAAGGTCTCTAGTCGTAGGAGTTTCGAGACAGGGCATCGATACTCCAGAGTAGACTAGTGTATACAGTCGAGACCCCGATGAGGGGCGGTGGCCGGTCTCACAAGCCACTGGTGTCAGTTGGTTCACCTAAGATGTATACAGGTGCTCATTGGGTTATGAGTACACCGGACAAGACTCGCCGGGAACATGCTAGTTGGTCTTATACCTGACGTCAGATAGCAGTTCCCTGGTGACATGTGTACAGGTTAGTTCATCGATCTGAGATCGTCATTTGTCTCGTGTGAGTTCCCACTGTGCTTTGATTACTACCCTACCACGCTCAAAGGAGACGTGCAAACAGGTTTTAGTTGGGTACAGTCCCGAGCCACATGGAGGCAGTGAGCGGATCTGCAGGGGTTCGTTTCTCCTGGTATTGGGGGTGAGGTCGCGTTGTGTCTAGGAGATCCATTACACGAAGTCCTTGGCCAAGGCAGGAGATTTACTGGTAGGTATTCCAGTAGTATCTCAGGGTGTTCTGGGCTACTCTCCGACACGACTTGTACCGCTTTTGGGGGTCTGACTTTTACCAACCCCCTGGGCCCGCCATGCGATGCTCATAGACGAACGGACCGGACTGTATGGATATTGTCACTGACAGGCTCAGTAGGGTGTCAGGATGAGTTCGCTCATCGACGTCCCTTTTGGTCAATACCTGGTAGCCCGTTACGTATAGGCTAATACCTCTGACGTGCTAGTGGTTAAATCCACAGCCAAAGTATTGACGAGTCTTTAGAGTCCCCCACAGACCAGTTTCTCAAGTTTCGGGCGAAACGCTGTAGAGGCCGTATGGAGATATGGTAGGGTTCGATCAGACACGCGTGGTATTGCACGGATCATGATCGGACGGATAATACTAGCGGGCTTTGGTTTAAGCCGGATCCTAGTATTGTACAGTGTAGATTTTGTCTCTTTGCATTTGTATTCAGTGGGAATACAAATGCGGGTATGTATATACAGTCGCGGGGTTTTCCTGTAATTTATTACGGGATCAGTTTTCTGAAGTTGCCAATTTGCATTCTGTTTCGGCCAGTTTTCCTTTGTTCCTTCCCGGCCGGACTTTTCCGATGGAGAAGGTTATTTGCAGTTGTGCAAATTACCTTTGTGGAAGGGGGTTATTTGTATTTGTGGCTTCATGATGGTTCTTGAATCATTAGATTCTTTTTGAGTCTTCTCCTTTGCATTTATGAGATGGGATTGAGTTGGATTTATATTAGACCTTGATATGATCTTTATTCCTCTTTATCACAAATTTCCCACTTGCTTCATGATGGAATTTTTCCTCTACCATTTTGAAGAGAGGCCGGCCACTACAAGGAGAGGAGAGAGGCAAATTCATTTGTGGGTGGTTCTTATTTTTGGCTTGCTAAAATTACATTGCTGATCTCCAAAGTTGATTCTCTACTCCACATCCATACAAGGCAACTTCATACCCCATAGAGACAATACATTCTACACTTCATCTACAGCACTCCTTAGGCACGTCGGCTCGCCAACTTCGTGCCCGAGTTGCCTCGATCCAGAGGTGGGAGCCCGTAAAAGAACCCGGCGATGTGGTGCCCGTTCCGACGAGGAGCTGAAGACCGGAGATTCCGCGAGGAGATCGGAGTGGAGGCCGAAGACCGAAGGACACGGATCGCTCGGTATAGCTTCCTTCCCTTTTTCTAGTTTCCTAGAGTTAGGTTAATGGCCCGATCCGGGATTTTAGTGCACGGTGGTGCCGGTTTCTAGTTTTTAGAAAAGTTTCTTTTCTGCATTCCGGCGTCAGATTGACGGCCGGGGCGCCGCCGTGCACTTACATTGGTATCAGAGCCACGCCATTAACCTAGTCTAGCTTGCTCTAATGTGTTTAAAGCTTCGATCGAACAATTATCCCAAAACTGCGATTTCATGTGCACAAGTTTCTGTCGAATTATTTTTGGCTCGAAAAAATTTTCAGTACATTGCAGAACTACGTGCAGGCGAATTTAAGCATTCTGCAAAAATTTTGTTAGGTGTTGCTACAGTATGACCGCGGAAACGCGGCCAAAACCATGTTTTGGCCGCGGTTCCGCGGTGGACAACGGTCAATGCCGTACAGAATTTTTACAGTGGGCTTCTGGGTTTGAAATGGGGGTTTTGGGATATTCTGTTTGGGCCCAGATTTTTTTTGAGTGCTACAGTAGTGCTTGGGGCCCACTTCGGTAAATTTGATCGATCGAATATTTTAAACATGTTAGTTCACAGTATTTACATTATATCTGCGACCGTGAATGTCATTTGATCGGTAAATCCTGTCTAACTGCTATAGCCCTTTTAGACGGATTTGCGAACGTGACATTCACGTTGATATTCTGTGTTGTGCTGTGATGTTGCGGATTAGTCGTGGGGGATAGCCTGGTTGCAGTGGTAGTACAGTTTTGATTTTATATGTACATTTGATATTGCGGGGCGAGCGTCCGACATGTGGACTGCCGTCACTGCCTGTTTGTATATTATTCTTTTGGGTCACGACCGGGTTGACGTCGATGTACCCGTTGTATGTATATTTTACTTTCTGTACTAGGATTGCCCCGCGGAGGGGTGCACGGATAGCCGGATTCTAGAGAGCAACAGGCCCGCATCTCATAGCATTGAGACGGAGGGGGCTTTACTCTAGAATTGGCCGGCTATTCGCCGCACTCGTAAGGGCTACAGGTTGACCCAAGGAGGGTTGCCCAAGTTACCGGATTCCGTAAAGTGCTGGGTGGTCCATTCATGTTGCTGAAGGGGGCTGCCTCGCTTCAGGTTTTGGCGGGTAACTTGCCGCGCCCGTAGGGGTCTAGGATTTCATTGCGCAGGCTATCCACACGACCAGGGGAACGTCGGGTTTCAGTAGCGGCTCTATGAAACCCGGGGATCCCAGATATCTGTATTGTTCTGTGATGCTGGTTACATTTTTGTGATGTTGCATTTTTATCACGCCTTGAGCGAATATTATATATTGATATATATACTAGTAGATGTTGTATATGTTTTGCATCCGCGCTAGTCCAGTCCCCGCTCTGTCGTTAGTTAAGTAACCTAACGGGTGATGACGGGACCCAGTGGCGAATGCGGATGGTATATACGTACATCATTATTTTCGTTCTTTATTGGTGTGATCAATTTATGGGACTGCGTTGATTCGGATCAATGCAAGCTAAACAAACCTATTCTGATGTTGTTGGAATATTTTTCAAAAAGCTGTTATTGCAAGGACGTTCTCTTTTGTTTTGCACAGTGGTATTCGGTTATGAATATCCAGCACCTTAGTCGACGAGGCAAGGGCCGAGATCCCTTCACCGGGAGTGACCCCTTGGACAGAAGTTTGCGTCAGGGCAATAACTTCACTATAGCCGATTACTTTTGCTTTGCATCGTGGTATTCAGTTGGAATATCCTGCACCTCATTCTACGGGGAAAGAGCCGAGATCCCTTCACCAGGAGTGACCTCTTTAGCAAAGGTTTTCGTCACTATATTTTTATAAAAGCTATCCGGTTCCTTCAACGATATCAAGTTCATTACGTTAGAGGTTTTTGCCAGAAACCATTCGTAGCCCTCCGTCATTTCAGACGGGTAGCACGTAGTATTCATGCTATGTTTGTTGACCTTCGTCAAGGCATAGTGTATGGTAGCTGCTTGTTACCTTTCTGCTGCATAGATAGATGCGTTGGTTTGGGACAGTCGTATAGCCTTGTTGACCTTCGTCAAGGGCTTGTACGGGTGGGTTCAAATTAACCTGGACAATGACGGGTAGAACTTGACATGTGACTTATGATTTGTTGATCTTCGTCAAGGTCATAAGAGCAAGG
This sequence comes from Agapanthus africanus, assembly GCA_030015575.1. Taxonomy (NCBI): domain Eukaryota; kingdom Viridiplantae; phylum Streptophyta; class Magnoliopsida; order Asparagales; family Amaryllidaceae; genus Agapanthus; species Agapanthus africanus. Next base: position 792,760,411 of record JASDDO010000024.1, on the reverse strand, counting down.
GGCAAAAATCACATCGGGAGTTTCTAAAGAAACTGAAACTTGCCAGATATGCGCATACCTTCTGGAGTGTGATAACGTGAGCGGATTCCGTCACGTTATCATGCGATGATAGTTGGATCCCGATTCCCACTGATGAGTTGGTTTACTCCTCGGGTGATCCCGACTAATTGTTCTTTCAGGTTTGGGGAAGAATTTGACAGTACAGTGAGAGGTTTCCTGATTAAATAAATTGGTAACCATTCTGATCTAGGTTAGAGTGCACGCTGAGTGTTTCTTTTCTCTCTCTCTTTGGCAGCGACCATTGACCCGACCTTAGACTATGACTCAGTGACCAAGTTGACCGAACCTTCTTATAAGACTGGCTTTTGGATTTTCAGAGTTGCGTACCTCATTGCCACTCCTACTTTTACTCTTTTCTCCAGGACACCCCATATTACTACGAACGTCCACCTCCATTGGATAAAACCATCGTATGGTTATATACGAACTCGAAGGAATTTATTCGAGGATGGTTTCTGGTTCTGGAGAAAACGAATAGGACTATTCAATTGTCTTTTCCTTTTACCTTCTCTCAGGTTGCGAGTGCTCCTTAGATTAGGATAGTACACCTATTACGCAAATTGGATAGTCTTCTTCCAAACCATAGGCAGGTGCCGACCGGTAGGGAATGAAGAAAACCAGTTAGCCTAACGATGGTGTACAGAAGGTATTATGTAAAGACAAATAAAGGGATTAGTAAGAGAGCAAAGTAAATTGCGACTGATATTCACGACCAAACCAAGTATTTCATTACCACTCCCACTTCACCTTTGTATTTCTCCAGGACACTCCGTATCGCTACGAAGATCCACAGTTTATTGGATAATCCATCGTATAGTTATATACGAACTCGAAAGGAACTCGTTCCAGTTCGGGGATGGATTCTGGTTCAGGAGAAATAGGAATAAGGTTTATTCGGTTGTCTTTTATCTTCACCTTCTCTCGTATTGCGAGTGCTCCTGGGATTAGGACAGTACACCCATTATTCTTATTGGATAGTCTTCTTCCAAACCATAGGCTGGTACCGAACGGTAGGTAAGGAAGAAAACCATTTGGCCTAAAGGGGTGTACAGAAGGTAATGACTAAAGACATATAAAGGGATTTGGACAGGTGGCAAAGAAATATACGGTTACAGTTGTGAATCTGATAATGGAAGAGGTATTGCTAGGAATACCAGGATACCCCTACGAAACATTTCAGTGTTTCGGTTTCACTGTGTACTGTTAAAGGAAAACTGATTTCCCAATTAGACACTTGCTCCAGGGTATGTATTTACCAAGTATGATTCTCACATCTGTATGGTTTTACAGATGATGAGTGGGAGTAAGCTATTAGGAATTAGGTGATTATTCTCATTATATCGGAATTCGTTGCAATTGGTGATATTTGAGAAAATCACCTGGGTTGTTTGCCGGATGGCAAATATTTGGTTTTGAATATCCGTTGTTATGCACCAATTTCAAATTGATATATCTGTACGTCTATTTTCATAGAGTGAGATATAACTTTTTGAAATTATGTCGATGACATTTACCTATATCAGTGGATGGTTAGGTAAGGAGCATTAAACAGCGATGTAATTCTTCTTAACCATAAATACAGTTTTCAACCTACGATGCACAGGGAATGAGTTATTAGACTCAAGGGACTTATACAGAGTATTGTCCAGTGTCCATTAGGACAGAGGGGTTGGTCCTCGTACTATATTCGGTTTACTTATGACTTCTCTAGTTTTTAGACAAGTGTTTCGTAGAAACGCAAGGTCCGAATTTTGAAAAGTTATAGGTATATGAATAAAGTAGAGGACCAGGTATTGCAAGTATCAGGATTCTTCAAGGTGATCGAAGATGTAGATACTTGTGAATGGTATTCAGTTGATAGTAATGATTAAGAGAACTTGTTTCTCTTTCAGGTTACTCATAATTGGAAGTACTCCTAAGTTGAGTAATGCTGATCGGCCTCTCTCCATTTAGTTGACATGCACTGGAGACAGCTGCATGATTTGAATCCGGTTCAATTAAATCTGTGCCTCTATTTCTATATTGGATATAGAACAGTTCATATCTTGACATTGTTAAGATACGGGAAGTTGTCCAGCTTATGCTTAAAACCAGACTCTGGATGACTCAAGGCACGTTTCTGTGGTGGCTGTTTGTGGGTTGACCCAGGCTATGACGAGGGTTGACTTTCTACCATCTGGAAGATCAATAGTGATATTGTTCTTGACTCTCCACAGTTTTAATAAAAATGGATTTTTTCAGAAAACAGAAATGGGAGTATGGTAGAACTGGAAGTGATTCCAGAACCGCAAACGATTACTGAAAATTTGATAAGAACCTAAAGATTCAATCTGATTTGACATTCCATTGGCCACTCCGCAGATATGGTGGGTAACCTCAGGCACCCGAGAGGTACTTCGGTAGCCTCAAGGACGGTGGCAGGGAGGTTCTTGTTTACCCAGACTTGCCATTGCTGTTGTTCCAGACTGTGAGACCCGGCAGGAGGATGAGTATAGCGTCGTTCTAAGCAAGCTTTAGAAGTGCACGTGTATATGATTCTGCCAGAGGGTTGTCATAGTCAGTGGGAGCAGCGGAAGCATTGGTGGACAGGTAGCTTATGTCTATTTATGGACTAAAGCAGTAATAGCGGAGATAGATCATCTATTTCTGATGTGACAGTCATAGGTTTGACTTCATCAGAATAGGGGATGGATCTGTTAAGAAGGTAGTAGGGTGTGATGTCCTGGTATTTGGATGACATACACACGGTAGGAAGTGATATTCCTATACTACGATCGGTTATACTTCGGTTGTCACACAGTGGTTTCTCCACATAGGATTTGGATATAATATCAAGACATTCTGGTCACTAGATCTATAGATCTAGATTTGGGTGGTTTCCCAATCAGGGTACTTAGACAGCATTCTAAGAGTTTTTAGAATGGACGACTCCTGGCACGGTAGTATACCTGCAGATGATGGAGTCACCCTCTCTAAAGGAGTCTTACAGACTAAAGGGGAGAGGGATATGCATGATTGGCAGATCACTTGCTTATGCAATTGAGTTGATCATGAGATGTCAAGTACCACACCAGATGTTGTTCTTGCAGTAGATGCAATAAGTTGATATTGATCCAATCCTGGAGAAACGTTCGGAAGCAGTTTTAGAACATAAGTGGATGTTCTAGGGATATGATAACGCCAGCCTCATTCGGGAGACAGTTATCATTCCAGGCTTCCAAGGTGACATGGATGACAGAGTGACTGTCAGAGTTATAGTTTCCCTCTGACGAGGGGCAGTATTTTGGACAGGTGATCCAAGCAGATACTGAGGGAGGCATGGCGCAGGATACTGATTAAGTTCAGTTGACGATACAGTCTAAAAAGTTTGGATTTGGAGTTCATTTATGAACTAGGTCCCATCAGACATCCAGACATATTCTAAGACAGGTATTGCTCATTTCGGGAGATGGGTTTCTCCGCGAACTTGAGATAAAGAGAGACATAGAAAGAAACATCACAGCGGATCCACTCACTGAGGCTATTCCTCGAACGTAATAGTTTCGCAAACGAGCTTTGTGAGACTGACTAGTAGAGGAGTTGGGTGTTCGGTATCACACGGGCTGTGAGTATGCGACATCGCAATAATTAGCCTTGAGTGCAAGTGGGAGATTGTTGGAGATAGTGCCCTCAGAGTCAATTATTGGATCACAGGCACGTGATTGCAATGATTGAGAGAGGACCTGTCCCGGTAGGACAGTCTTACTCAAGATGATAGTATGCTATCTGTTTTATCTTTATCATCGTGTACTGCTTTAGGTGACCTTACAGGTCACTATTGCACGTTGATAGAGCCCCTAGGATTCTTACTTGACTGCCAGCAGTATGAGGGCGATCATATACGTGGGAGCTGGGGTCTATAAGCACATCCTTAAAAGGTCCCTAGTCGTGGGAGTTTCGAGACAGGGCATCGATACTCCAGAGTAGACTAGTGTATACAGTCGAGACCCCGATGAGGGGCGGTGGCCGGTCTCACAAGCCACTGGTGTCAGTTGGTTCACCTAAGATGTATACAGGTGCTCATTGGGTTATGAGTACACCGGACAGGACTCGCCGGGAACATGCTAGTTGGTCTTATACCTGACGTCAGATAGCAGTTCTCTGGTGACATGTGTACAGGTTAGTTCATCGACCTGAGATCATCATTTGTCTCGTGTGAGTTCCCACTGTGCTTTGATTACTACCCTACCATGCTCAAAGGAGACATGCAAACAGGTTTTAGTTGGGTACAGTCCCGAGCCACATGGAGGCAGTGAGCGGATCTGCAGGGGTTCGTCTCTCCCGGTATTGGGGGTGAGGTCGCGCTGTGTATAGGAGAGCCATTACACGAAGTCCTTGGCCAAGGCAGGAGATTTACTGGTAGGTATTCCAGTAGTATCTCAGGGTGTTCTGGGCTACTCTCCGACACGACTTGTACCGCTTTTGGGGGTCTGACTTTTACCAACCCCCTAGGCCCGCCATGCGATGCTCATAGACGAACGGACCGGACTGTATGGATATTATCACTAACAGGCTTAGTAGGGTGTCAGGATGAGTTCGCTCATCGACGTCCTTTTTGGTCAATACCTGGTAGCCCGTTACGTATAGGCTAATACTTCTGACGTGCTAATGGTTAAATCCACAGCCAAAGTATTGACGAGTCTTTAGAGTCCCCCACAGACCAGTTTCTCAAGTTTCGGGCGAAACGCTGTAGAGGCCGTATGGAAATATGGCAGGGTTCGATCAGACACGCGCGGTATTGCACGGATCATGATCGGACGGATAATACTAGCGGGCTTTGGTTTAAGCCGGATCCTAGTATTGTACAGTGTAGATTTTGTCTCTTTGCATTTGTATTCAATGGGAATACAAATGCGGGTATGTATATACAGTCGCGGGGTTTTCCTGTAATTTATTACGGGATCAGTTTTCTGAAGTTGCCAGTTTGCATTCCGTTTCGGCCAGTTTTCCTTTGTTCCTTCCCGGCCGGACTTTTCCGATGGAGGGGGTTATTTGCAGTTGTGCAAATTACCTTTGTGGAAGGGGGTTATTTGTATTTGTGGCTTCATGATGGTTCTTGAATCATTAGATTCTTTTTGAGTCTTCTCCTTTGCATTTATGAGATGGGATTGAGTTGGATTTATATTAGACCTTGATGTGATCTTTATTCCTCTTTATCACAAATTTCCCACTTGCTTCATGATGGAAATTTTCCTCCACCATTTTGAAGAGAGGCCGGCCACTGCAAGGAGAGGAGAGAGGAAAATTCATTTGTGGGTGGTTCTTATTTTTGGCTTGCTAAAATTACATTGCTGATCTCCAAAAAGTTGATTCTCTACTCCACATCCATACAAGGCAACTTCATACCCCATAGAGATAATACATTCTACACTTCATCTACAGCACTCCTTGGGTACGTCGGCTCGCCAACTTCGTGCCCGAGTTGTCTCGGTCCAGAGGTGGGAGCCCGTAAAAGAACCCGGCGATGTGGTGCCCGTTCCGACGAGGAGCTGAAGACCGAAGATTCCGCGAGGAGATCGGAGTGGAGGCCGAAGACCGAAGGACACGGATCGCTCGGTATAGCTTTCTTCCCTTTTTCTAGTTTGCTAGAGTTAGGTTAATGGCCCGATCCGGGATTTTAGTGTGCGATGGTGCCGGTTTCTAGTTTTTAGAAAAGTTTCGTTTCCGCATTCCGGCGTCGGATTGACGACCGGGGCGCCGCCGTGCACTTACATTGGTATTAGAGCCACGCCATTAATCTAGTCTAGCTTGCTCTAATGTGTTTAAAGCTTCGATCGAACAATTATCCCAAAACCGCGATTTCATGTGCACAAGTTTCTGTCGAATTATTTTTGGCTCGAAAAAAATTTCAGTACATTGCAGAACTACGTGCAGGCGAATTTAAGCATTCTGCAAAAATTTTGTTAGGTGTTGCTACAGTATGACCGCGGAAACGCGGCCAAAACCATGTTTTGGCCGCGGTTCCGCGGTGGACAAGGGTCAACGCCGTACAGAATTTTTACAGTGGGCTTCTGGGTTTGAAATGGGGGTTTTTGGATATTCTGTTTGGGCCCAGATTTTCTTTGAGTGCTACGGTGACGCAAGAATGGCCCCCAATGGGCGCTCGGTAAGGACGATGATGGTGTGCGCTTGGAAGTAGTGCCGCAGCTTCCTTGAGGCCACAACGAGGGCTAAGATAATCTTCTCTATGGCTGGGTACCTCGTTTCTGCGTCCTTAAATACGTGGCTCACATAGTACACCGGCTTTTGCGCTCCCTCGACCTCCCGGACGAGCACCGAGCCTGCTGCTTGATCAGATACCTCCAGGTACAGCGACAGCTCGTCTCCTTCGACGGGTCGGGTGAGCAGTGGCGGCGTCGCGAGGTGCTTCTTCAATTGGTCGAAGGCGTCTTGGCACTCCCCCGACCACTCGAACCTCGGGATCATCCTCAGGGCCCTAAAGAACGGGAGGCGTTTCTCTCCTGACCTAGACATGAAGCGGCTCAGAGCGGCAACTCGTCCTGTGAGCCACATGATCTCGACGTTGGTTTTGGGCGCGGCCATGTTGAGGATAGCGTCGATTTTCTCCGGGTTGGCTTCGATTCCACGGTGGGTGACCATGAACCCGAGGAACTTTCCCCCGGTGACTCCGAATGCACACTTGGCGGGGTTCAGCTTCATCTTGAACTTGCGAAGCACTTCGAAGGCCTCGCCCAGATCCCTGGCATGGTCCACCGCTGAGACGGATTTGACGAGCATATCGTCGACGTAGACCTCCATATTCCTGCCGATCTGTGGCTTGAACATGCGATTGACCAACCGCTGGTACGTGACCCCGGCGTTCTTAAGGCCGAAGGGCATCACCTTATAGCAATATACCCCCCGGTCCGTCGTGAATGCGGTGAGATCTTCATCTTCTGGATTCATGCGGATCTGGTTGTAGCCGGAGAAAGCATCCATGAAGCTCAACAGCTCGTGGCCGGTTGAGCTGTTGACGAGCTGATCTATCCGAGGGAGCGAATAATTGTCCTTGGGGCAGGCCTTGTTAAGATCGGTGAAGTCGACGCACATGCGCCACTTCCCGCTTGACTTCTTAACCAGAACTATGTTTTCCAGCCACTCCGAGTACGGTACATTCCGGATGAAGTTGGCGGCGAGAAGTCGATCAATCTCATCTTCGATAGCCTTCTGTTTGACTGGGGCGAAGCTCCGCTTCTTCTGTCTGACCGGTCGGGCCGTAGGATCAACTCCGAGCTTATGAGAAATGATTCTAGGGTTGATCCCGGGCATGTCGGCGGGCGCCCAGGCGAATATGTCGGAGTTATTTCTGAGGAAGCCGACCAGGTCGTCTAGCCGAGCCCCTGTCAGGAGTGATCCGACCCGGACGGATTTTTCGTTGTCTCCTTCGGTGAGGGGCACCTCGATCAGTGGTTCGACAGGCGTTCCCCGGACCTCTTTCTGCTCGTCTCGGGTATCCAAAGAACCCTTGATATCGCCTTTTCCTTCAGCGTCGTCGGCCGGTTGTTCGGGTGAAGATGTTTCGGTAAGGCATACCTTCGCGATTCGCTGGTTTCCGTAGACTCGACCTGTTCCGCCCTGATCGAGAGGGAACTTCATCGCCAGGCGGTAGGTCGATATCTGGGCCTGGAGTGAGTTGAGCGTCGGGCGGCCGAGGAGGACGTTGTAGGCAGATGGGACCTTTGCTACGATGAAGTCCACGGGCAACGTGCGGGTGCAGCCGGGCTCACCGATGTTGAACTGCAGGGTGACCACCCCTTGCGTGGGAATGGAGTGGTTGGTGATCCCTGACAGGACGTGTAAGGTTGACCTCAGGTCCGCTGGGGTAAGCCCCATGCACAGGAAGCAGTCGTGGAAGAGGATGTCTGCCGAGCTGCCCGAGTCAACAAGTATCCGATTGACCTCGTACCAGTGGATCCGGGCCGTGATCACCAGAGGGTCGTTGTGGGGCATGGAGATGCCATGAAGGTCTCCGTCGCCAAAGGTGATAGGCTCATGGCCCCTGGCCCTTTTACTTGGGCGGTTGCCGGAATCTGTGAAACGGCAGCCACCGGGGAAGCCGAAGACATTCAGTGAGGGCTCGCCCACGCCTCCGTTAAGAGGGAGGTGACGGCGGGCATTTGAATCTTCAGGGGGATCGATTGCCATGGACGGAGATCGGAAGGCCAACTTTGTGTTTTGTGGAGTTAAGTTCCCACAGACGGCGCCAACTGATGGAGGTCCTTTTCGGGTCTCCGTCAGATGTTGTCTTCCGTCGATCTCCCGTTGGATTTTGGAGGGTGATCTCCTGCTACGTGTGGGTCTCAATGGGTTTTGAGGAGATTGGTGATTTGAGGAGTTTAGCACCGAGTACCTGCAAAGAAGTCCCGGGATGGTTTGGTACCACCGAGGACCCTCCGACGATCAAGTTAGTAATAGATTCGAGCAGAGTAACGGCTAAGTGGAATCAAAATGGCTTACTTGACCCCTCTGTGATGGGAGTTTATATAGCGGTGGCGGCACGCAGCAGCAGGCGCGGGAATCTCGCCGGCAGTTATGCTCCCGACGTCACGCCCGCGTAAAGAGCGGATCGCCCATTAGTGGGGATCGTGACAGCGTGGAACGTGGGATGTTGCTGGCGGAGAACTTGCGCATGGCGAGATTTGCGGAGCGGTGGTTACGCCTGTGAGCGGTGGAGTTGGTCGGTCGGAGGGACCGAGGAAGATGGCCTCGGCAGGAGAGCTCGGGAACGAGTGGGAGGGCCGAGGCATCTTGATCCTGGGGTAGCTCGGTACGAGCTGAGAGGCCGAGGAGGCCAATTTGCAGGGGGGCTCTGAGGAGAGCCAGCCTTTGCTTGCAGATCGGGTATAGGGGTGGCCTGGTCGGCCCCTGTGGGCCCTTTCTTTGGAGTTCTGGGACACGTTATCTGCCACGTGTCCTGATCTTGGAGATCGCCGATGTTGAGTATCATCACCACCATTTTATTCGACGATCAGTATCCATCATCTCCATCTTCATCATCTAAGATGTGGAAACACCAAATTTCATGTGATTTTACCACCTTTTCACCGTCGAATTAGCAATATAGAAAGTTCTATTGTCGATAAACCGTTAATTTTGCATCTACTAAATCAATGGTGAATAAGAGATGGAATCACATGAAATTTAGTGTATCCATATCTTATATGATAAAGATAAAGATGATGGATGCCGATCGTCAAAAAAAATTATGGAGGGTGTACTTTTTCGATGTCATATGAGAAAATTCCCTCTTATGACACATTTCCTTCATTATATATATATATATATATATATATATATATATATGAAAAAGAAATAAAACATGAATAAGTGAACGAAAAATAAAATGAACATGCATACACATTTATTTTCAAACACAAACGTTCCGTACTGAGTTCGTATGATTTGTATAATCCGTCAATCGGAGGTTCTCTCGCATCGGAGTGAAGGGTAATTAACGGCAGCTTGGTCTGTGGTTTCCAGAGATTACCCACAATCAATAACCCCCGTCTATCTTTCACAGGGGGGAATCTGTATTGCGCCTGACAAGCGAGCGTATTTCTATCTCGATAAAGCGGCGAAAAACACTATCTATATATATATATATGAGAATAATGGAGGAAAGAGACCCTAGGAGGATTTTTGCATTAGACGGCGGCAAAAAATACGTCCTTCACCATTTTATTCAACGATTGGCACTTTCCAACCTGATCTCCATCCTTGAATTTGTCGATACACCAAATTTCATATGATTACAATATCATTTCAGTGTTGTTAAGCAATGTAAAAAATTCTATTGTTGGTAAACCGTTAATTTTACACCCACTAAATCAACGGGAAAACTGTGTTGGAATCATATGAAATTTGGTGTATCAGCATATTAGACGATGAAGATCAAGATGGCCGATGCCGATCGTGAATAAAATAGAGTACATGATTTTTGCCGCCACCTAACGCAAAAAGCCTTCTAGGGCCTCTTTCCTCCATTATATATATGAGAATAATGGAGGAAAGATGCCATAGGAGGGAATTTCCTTCTATGGCGTCGAAAAAGTAAGCCCTCCATCGTGTTTTCTGACGCTCGGAATCCATCATCTTCATCGTTATCATCTAAGATATCGGTACGCCAAATTTCATGTGATTCTACAACCTTTTCACCGTTGAATTAGTGGGTTCAAATTTAACGGTTTACTGACAATAGAACTTTTTACATTGCTAAATCAACGGTGAAAAAGTTGTAGAATCACATGTAATTTGGCATACCCACATCTAAGATGATAACAATGAAGTTGATGGATTCCGATCGTCGGAAAACACGATGGAGGCCTTACTCTTTCGACACCATAGGAGGAAATTCCCTCATATGGCCTCTCTCTCTCTCTCTCTCTCTCTCTATATATATATATATATATATAGAGAGAGAGAGAGAGAGAATAATGGAGGAAAGAGGTCTTAGGAGGGTTTTTTCGTTAGGTGGCGCAAAATATTTCACCCTCCGTCATTTTTTCCGACAATCGGCATTCGTCAATATCATCTTTATCATCTAAGATGTTGATACACCAAATTTCATGTGACTCCATCACTCTTTCACCGTTGATTTAGTGGGTGCAAATTTAACGGTTTACCGACAATAGAACTTTTTACATTGCAAAATCTACGGTGAAAAGGTGTTGGAATCACATGAAATTTGATGTATCCACATCTTAGATGATAAAGATGATGATGATGGGTGCCGATCGTCGAATAAAATGGTGGAGGGTGTAGTTTTTTGACGCCACCTAACGAAAAACCCTCCTAGGGCCTCTTTCCTCCATTATTCTCTCTCTCTCTCTCTCTCTCTCTCTATATATATATATATATATATATATATATATATAATGGAGGAAAGATACCATATCCTCTTATGACGTCGAAAAAATGCACCCTCCCTTATTTTTTCCGACGATCGTCACTCACCATCTTCATCGTTATCATCTAAGATGTGGGTACACCAAATTTCATGTGATTCTACAACTTTTCACCGTTGATTTAGTAGGTTCAAAATTAACGGTTTGCCGACAATAGAACTTTTTACATTGCTAAATCAATGGTGAAAAAGTTGTAGAATCACATAAAATTTGGTGTACCCACATCTTAGATGACAACGATGTAGATGGTGAGTGCCGATCGTCGGAAAAAATAAGGGAGGGTGTATTTTTTCGACGCCATAGGAGGAAATTCCCTCCTATGGCCTCTTTCCTCCATTATTCTCTATCTATCTATCTATCTATAGCCGCCGCCTAACGCAAAAAGTCTCCTAGAGTCTCTTTCCTCCATTATATATATATATATATATATAGAGAGAGAGAGAGAATAATGGAGGAAAGAGGCCATAGTAGGGAATTTCCTTCTACGGCGTCGAAAAGGTACGCTCTCCGTCGTGTTTTCCGACGATCGGAATTTATCATCTTCATCGTTATCATCTTAAGTTATGGGTACGCCAAATTTCATATGATTCTACAACTTTTTCACCGTTGATTTAGCAGTGTAAATAGTTCTATTGTCGGTAAACCGTTAATTTTGAACCGACTAATTCAATGGTGAAAAAGTTGTAAAATGACATGAAATTTGGTGTACCCATATTTTAGATGATAACGATGAAGATGATGGGTGCCGATCGTCGGAAAACACGATGGAGGGCGTACTTTTTCAACGCCATAGGAGGAAATTCCCTCCTATGGCCTCTTTCCTCCATTATTCTCATATATATATACTAGCATTTTTGTACGTGTGTTGCACGTGTTAATTAAAAATTGATTTTTTAGGAGAATAGAGAGACCCGGAGATTTCTAGATTATGTCGATGTTTATTTGATGATAATTAAAAAGTTATTTTTTTTGGGAGAAGAGAGAGAGAGAGATGTTGATGTTTCTAGATTATGTGGAGATCTCTTTGATGATGTGGAGGCTTAAGAATGTAGGATTTTTCTCCTTGTTTCTTTTTTTATAGAAAAAATGAGAGGGGTTGACATCTAACCTAAGGTATTTGCATTATATATATATATATATATATATATATATATATATATTCAGCGTCATCTTAATGAGGCCGAATCTGAAATGGATCTTACCCTTATATTCGGCCTTTCATGCTTATCCCAGGCTCACTCAAGCCGATCGATTATTTTTTGAACAAAGAAAATTTTTTGCACAAAGAAAAGGTAATTTAATTTCCTTTAGAACAATTCTAACAAACTAATAATGACAAATTCCATGAGAAACTAATGTGTCGATGTGTACTTTGAATGTTACTTATTGGTAACAGTGTAGGTGCTCTGAGCTCAAGAATCAACGAAGCTTCCGAGCTCCTTCTAAGTACCGAGTACTGAAAATGATAAGACCAAATCTGAGGCAAGAATTAAACCATCTTGTGCTTTGGCCAATCACAAGCAGCAAGAATCTTTTCTAGGGTTCTTCAATCCAAAATGGACACCAGCAAGCAAGTAGCCTTGTTCTTTGGTGCTTCCTACCTATTTTTTATCACTATGCACAAATCAAATAAGAACCATTGGATCTAACATTTAACCGGCTAAACCCATACAACCGGTTACCCTTCTCTATTTCCTCGAATCATATCAAAACAACTAGCTATGCAGCTACACCCATGTCCTAATAAGATGTCACCATCAAGCGTACTCTCTCTCTCTCTCTCTACAGAAGGTTTCTCTTCATAATTTCGTCTCTAAAAATTTTCGATCTCATGACCCTGTCCTTGTCCCTACCTCTCCCTCTCACGTCTCTCCCTCCAGATAGATTTTCCTCTCCTCTCCTCTAACTCGGGCCCTATTTCCATCTTCAAAATCATCGAATCATATCCTTTCAATGCCACCCATGACTACCATCACCGCAACCATTAACCGCCAGGAAAAAAAAACCCATCACCGCAACCACCAACCATGACCTTCTCCCACGGCCACCATCTTCAAAATCATCTTGAATCCCCCTCGGATTACGACCTCCGCCGGCAAAAAGAAAAAGGAAAAAAGAAAAAAAAAAAAGCTAGCCGAGAAGACGCAAAATGATGAATTCCAAATCTCCGGCTCTGCCGTTGGGGGTGATGAATGTGAATCCTCATGTGATTTTGCATATTATTGCCAGAGCGTTAATGGGTTTTCAATATTTGTACGTAGTCAAAAGCAATTGTGAACAAGAAAAGTAAAAATAGTTTTGGAATTTTATCAAACAGTTGGTGAGCAAACTAGCAAAACTTTTTGAAAGAAAATATAATGTAAAATAATTTAGAGAATCCAAAGTGATAGGCTTTGTTAATGATATGGGAGAGAAGCTTGCTTTTATTTTTGTGTGAGAAATATTTGAGGTTTTTTGCCTTATTTCTTTTCCATCCTAACCGAAGAGATAAAAAGTTTGCACAGTTGCTAAAATGCAGCATTTTGGTCACACTACTACAAATAAGGCTTGCCCCTACGGATTTACCCATAGGGGCAAACCACTGCCCCTACGGATATATCCGTAGGGATAATAAAATACCCTGTAGGTACAAACGCCGTAGGTGCAAGTTGAAGCCCTGAACTTGCCCCTACGGAGTTCTGTGTAGGTCCCATTTCCCCTACGGAGTAGCCCGTAGGGGCAAAAAATTATTTTATTTACGGTTTTTTTAAATATATTACTTGTATCTACGGATGCATCCGTAGGGCCAAGTAATATCCCCTACGGATACATGCGTAGGTACATATCCGTAGGGGCAAAATATCAGAAATCCGGATATTTTGACCCTACGGATAACTCCGTAGGGGCTGTTGTTTGCCCCTACGGATATAGCCGTAAGGGCACTCCCAACCCTCTGATACTGAGATCAGGGGGGAAAATATCAGTTATTCTGATATTTTGCCCCTACGGTTTAATCCGTAGGGGCAACATATGTACCTACGGATTAATCCGTAGGTACATATTATCTGTTTTTTTTAAAAATAAAAGGGCTGCCTGATTTTTGCTCGCCCTGTGCATAATAATATATACATCAATCAAATATAAAATTAATCATCACACAAAATATATCGTAGTATTCATAATCACATCTCACGCATATAATATACAAAAGAAACCAAAAAACTGAATATGATATAAATATAAACCAATATCAATATCGTCCAAAATGTTTCAAAATGTAATACAATATGTATCATATAAATAAATACATGTTTCAAAAAATAAGAATCAAAAAGCTACCCTAGCTCGGTCCAGCTCCACCTCTGATAAACGCTAGAATCCGGCGCGCCTGCTCCTCGGTCAATAAACCATGCAATTCGGCGCGTGCGGGAGTCTGAGCGGGCTGTGGAGCTGGCGATGTGGTCTGCGCAGCCGCCGTCGAGATAGTGGCTTGCGGAGCCGCGGCTGCGGGAGTCTGAGCGAGCGGTGGAGCTATAGGAGCTGTCTGCGGAACCGCAGCCGATGTAGTGGCTTGCGGAGCCGCAGCCGAAGGAGATGCATGTGGAGGCTCGGCCGATGTACCCTGTCGTGTCTGGACCTAACGTGTGTAATAAGCGTGTAAGAACTGTGTATTATTCGAATTCGTATCATTATCAAGTTATTTCGAAACCCCATTTGGATATCTAGTTTGGAAAACCGTAGTTTATTTTAATTAGATATGTATGTATGATTAATCAAACCTAAGTCTACAACCAAATAAGCTCAGGCTACGTACTAATTATGGATATGTTGATATCTATAATATGACATGATATTTTACTATAAAGTAGTATACATACCAGCATCTCCTTCAACTCCTGAACGGTGGCCCTTAAGCTCTCCAGTTCCTGCTGGACACGTCGCTCACTGGAGACGGAGGAAGTAACCGCCGGGGTGGAGTCCAACCTCATATGGGCCCTGCTAGGGCCCAGTCCCCGGCCTCTCTTCCATCCTCCGTGGTGCCCTCCGTGTGCGGCGTCCAGGACTGGGGTCAGCGGCCTCGGATCGCTCTGTCCGGTAAAATCAATCCCCGAGGTCTCGGCCTGCTCAACCACCCGCTCCTACACCCACATTAAGCAGTAAAGTATAAGTATAAAATTTAAATTTGAACCTTCCAAAACTAAAATTTCAAATATAGGTAGAATAAATATTAACACTTACGCAATACTCCTGGGTAGCGACGTCGGGACATCGAAGCTCGCCCGTGGCGGGATCTGTCGAGGTGCCGTGGACGGCAAGATATGCGGACAGCACGCTCGGTGTACCACCTTGCGCCACGGTCTGAGCTGTCTGCAATATTAGAAAATAACTCTTAATATTAGATATATTAGAAAATAACTCTTAATATTGCAGAATATCACAAAGGTCGGTCTATTGTAATTTACCGATAACTCCATGGCTCGAGTAATATTCCTCGAGCCACCTGTGTAAGTGGGGCGACCCCTCTTCGCCGACTTCCTGTTCTCTGTATTCTGAGCGGCCTGTTTCTGCACAACGCATTAATATTTAGTTTTCTAATTAAGAAACACAAAAAAATAAATTATATCCTAAACAATGAATTACATTTAAAATACATACCTGTTTGCGTTAGGAGTCGAAATATTCGCACAATATAGGCCATGTCTCTACGTCGACTCTCGCAAACGCCGGAGTAGATAGGAGGGCCGCTCTCTCTGCCTCGGGGGTCGCCATCCACAGGGAGTAGCAGTCGGCCTTCAGCTCTTTCCTGTTGTATCGAACCTTAATCTGCATGTTCTTCATCAGGCCATTGTACAGAGCATGAAGGTCGAGCACCCTCCCAGGATGATCAGGGTCGGGTACAGGCTGAAAATCGTAATCCGACTGAAAATACAAAAAAAAACATTGTTATTAGATTGCAAGTGTTAATAATAAATATATTAGATAAATCAAATGAAAATATATATTAATACGTACCCGAGTCTGATCAAAGAAGAGGGCGAATGAGCGCCGGTGCTACTCGCCCCACTCAACGTGAAGTGGATAGTTCTTCATAAGCCGGCTCTCGTCCCCCATATACCGGCCAAACCTCTCGGAATGAAGACCGGTATAGCGATAGTCAAGGGTAAAAAAGAGGGGGAATGCTGCCTCCCCCCTAGCTCTGTCAGGCCTCAGCCTATGGGACTGATTCGGGCCTCGAGTCCCCCTCTGGGGATGGAGAGGCCCTGCGTCTGCAAGAAATATCAAGACAATCAATATTAAGACAAAGTTGTATTAAGAAATCAAGCTTAAACGAAAATTGAAGTGTGATATATACCTCCAGTGACTAAAGCACGAGCCTGGGCCCGGGCAGCAGCACGAGCAGGACGATAGTTCCTCCGGTGAGGAACAGCCGGGGTCCCGGATGCGGACGCATCCCCTCCAACTAGAAAATAAACATTGACGCTAAATTTCCATGAAATTCATATTTATTCTATAGAGCATATGTAAAATGAATAAATATTTTATATTTATTCATACTAACCTGCAGACGATGCGGAGGGTATGGAAGTGGCAGGAGTGGCCCCTGCGTCAGATGTGGACGCACCACCTATAATTAGACAATTAAAAATATATTATATAAGTAATTGTAAAAAGAATGTGTAGATCAATAATATAACGTCCTAAATCAATATGCATGCACTATAGGATATATAAACATACCCGCAGGTGCGGTGGTGTCACCACCTACCATATCCTCCATTTCTTCTGATGGAAATAAATTACCGTCTTCTCCTTCTGCCGCATTACCGAATTCTTCTTCTTCTCCTGCCGCATTATCGTGTTCTCCTTCTTCTTCTGCCGCAGTACTGCATTCTTCTCCTTCCCTGTGATATTTCCAAGTTGTATAAAGTCTAGTAAACCCATGTTTTACAATATGAAGCTCTGCTAATTCTACCTTCTGTCTGTACTTATTGCCACGTCTATCGCACGAACAGAGAATCTTCTCTATTATGATCTTATTATGTGCGCGTGCAAATTCAATGAAAGCAGCAACTCCTGCGACAAACTTAGGTTGCATACGTTGTTGCCAATCCATATACATCCAGTCCTTAACTCTGACGTACTCATGGGCCATGTTAGACTGTATAACATATAAATTGTAGGTTATAGTGACTATATTGAGAAATATAAGAACGGAATAGTTACTAACAAAGGAGAAAATCCGTGTATATGCTTTGTGTGTGTGTTTGTCGTTGAAAAGAATAAATTATCGAACGTATGTTAACCGATAGACAGGGACTAAGTGGCGCTTTTAGTTTCATATATGAGTATCGATAAGAATATGAAGGTTTCATATTATCATCGAGTATCATATATTGGTTTTAACTTGAACATCTCGAATCACTCTCTAATTATGCGTTTGTTGTGTATTCTTATTGTATGTGTGTGTTTCGACTGTCGGGGGTAGGCTTCTATCCCTTTAAGAATGTATAGAGCGAACACCCATCACTTGTGCTTTCAACCGTTTCGAGTAAATTTCGGCAGCACCTCCCCGCTGTTCTCCGAGTACACTGTAATAGAATAGATAATCATTTCAAAGCTGTGAAACAACGTTGAAATGAACATCTAATCTATCTTTGTACACGGAGAACCAGCGGAAAGGTACCGACGAAATATCTCGAAACGGATGAAAACACAAGTGAATGAACGTGTTTGCTTTATACATTCTTAACTTGTCCACACGGGACAAATCTATCGGTTACCATACGATTGAATTTTCTCGTCGTGTAGACTATACGACGGTTGTTAGTATCGGGCTATACCGTCCGATATTTAACAACCTTCGTATAGTTCTATGTCACGACGAATATCGAACGTATGTTAACCGATAGACGGGGACTAAGTGGCGCTTTTAGTTTCATATATGAGTATCGATGAGAATATGAAGGTTTCATATTATCATCGAGTATCATATATTGGTTTTAACTTGAACATCTCGAATCACTCTCTAATTATGCGTTTGTTGTGTATTCTTGTTGTATGTGTGTGTTCCGGCTGTCGGGGGTAGGCTTCTATCCCATTAAGAATGTATAGAGAGAACACCCATCACTTGTGCTTTCAACCGTTTCGAGTAAATTTCGGCAGCACCTCCCCGCTGTTCTCCGAGTACACTGTAATGAATAGATAATCATTTCAAAACTGTGAAACAACGTTGAAATGAACATCTAATCTATCTTTGTACACGGAGAACCAGCGGAAAGGTACCGACGAAATATCTCGAAACGGATGAAAACACAAGTGAATGAAGGTGTTTGCTTTATACATTCTTAACTTGTCCACACGGGAAAAATCTATCGGTTACCATACGATTGAATTTTCTCGTCGCGTAGACTATACGACGGTTGTTAGTATCGAGCTATACCATCCGATATTTAACAATCTTCGTATAGTTCTATGTCACGACGAATATCGAACGTATATTAACCGATAGATGGGGACTAAGTGGCGCTTTTAGTTTCATATATGAGTATCGATGAGAATATGAAGGTTTCATATTATCATCGAGTATCATATATTGGTTTTAACTTGAACATCTCGAATCACTCTCTAATTATGCGTTTGTTGTGTATTCTTGTTGTATGTGTGTGTTCCGGCTGTCGGGGGTAGGCTTCTATCCCATTAAGAATGTATAGAGCGAACACCCATCACTTGTGCTTTCAACCGTTTCGAGTAAATTTCGGCAGCACCTCCCCGCTATTCTCCGAGTACACTGTAATAGAATAGATAATCATTTCAAAGCTGTGAAACAACGTTGAAATGAACATCTAATCTATCTTTGTACACGGAGAACCAGCGGAAAGGTACCGAAAAAATATCTCGAAACGGATGAAAACACAAGTGAATGAAGGCGTTTGCTTTATACATTCTTAACTTGTCTATATGGGACAAATCTATGGGTTACCATACGATTGAATTTTCTCGTCGCGTAGACTATACGACGGTTGTTAGTATCGAGCTATACCGTCCGATATTTAACAACCTTCGTATAGTTCTATGTCACGATGAACATCGCATGTATGTTAACCAATAGACGGGGACTAAGTGGCGCTTTTAGTTTCATATATGAGTATCGATGAGAATATGAAGGTTTATATTATCATCGAGTACATATATTGGTTTTAACTTGAATATCTTGAATCACTATCTAATTATGCGTTTGTTGTGCATTCATGTTGTATGTGTAACATGATTTTAAACCATTGAGATCAAGATTTGAGAAATTTTATAAGTGGCCGTTAACATGATAACACTCATCTCTTCTTATCAGTCCATATCTGAATTCTAAAGGGCAGTATATTTGCTATTAAAATATCATGTTCAACTCTAAAGTAAGGGAAAAACAGAGGAATATAGATTTATTAAAGTCAAGCCATAAAGTTAATCACATATTTACAACATTGCAGATACATTAACGCAAAACATAGTTATGATACTTCAAAAGAATCAATTATCAAGGATCTGGGAGTGGAGATGAACATACAGCTTCCCGTCAATAAGATCAACAGGACAGAGACGGATAAAATATAAGATTAGAATGATGAACAAGATAATATGCTTGAAAGATGCTATATTTGCTGATTGAATATAAATGAATCCACCAATAAGATTATATACATGATAATATATGTAAAGGAATTCAGGCCATGAACACAAACCACCAACTATTTCATATGCTGGCTGAAAGAAACGGGCGAAAAGATTCATAGTTTTCCTTAAACTACAAACAGATTCTGTCATTACTGAGTACAAAACAAAATGGATTATAATTTAAAGGAGAAAGAAGAGCTTGAAGCAAAATCAGATCAAATTATATTGTCCCACATGGGTTGCTCGCCCAAACATTCGATAGCATACATGTCACAAGAAAAATAACAGAAAAACAATTTCTTAAGCTTAAATACCCTCTAAATATGCCAAACAGCTTGCTTACAGTTCTACTGATACATTATTAAACATAAAGTCCCTGCAGACGCCAAATCTGGAACAACTATCACCTTATCATCGAATGTTACGTCCACAAAAGTGAAGGTAACAGAATAAATGTACCAGTACAAACTCGACCTCGAATTAGCCTAAAGCTTTGCCGGGATGGAACTAAATCAACAAGCAAAGCATATTTACACTACAAGCTTACACCTACTGCAAGGGATAAATAGGGCACTCTACAGTTCACATCTTACAGCCCAACCGAACCCTAGCCCCAGCCCCAGCCCAACCGAGCCCCAGCCCCAGCCACAACCCCAACTCCAACCGAACCCTAGCCCCAGCCCCAACCGAACCCCACAACCTAACCCTAACCCTAACCCTAACCGAACCCGATGCCGACGCCGATGTCCTCACCCCTACCCGAACCTGGCCCGATCCCTAGACTACAACGTCAAAATTAAAAATTATTTGAGATTTACTTACAAACCGTGCGCACGGTGGAGGAGACGGTAGAAATTGGTGGTCGACGACGATCGGCGAAGGTGGCGACGAGGCGCGGGAAGTCGACGAAGGTGTGGGGAAGACCGACGAAGCTGGCGACGAGGCGCGAGCGCGGTGGCGACGAAGCTCGGGAACAGGCGACGAGAGGCGCGGGAGTGAGAGAGAGAAATTTTGGGAACGATGAATATAATTTTTCTGTGTTTTTCTTTTATTAATAACCTATTTAGATGCCCCTACGGACATAACCGTAGGTCCACGGCTTGCGGCTCCGTAGGGCCAAACAAAAAATTAGAACGTAAGCACCGTAGGGACAACGATTTGGCTCTACGGATATATCCGTAGAGGCAAGAAATATTTGCCCCTACGGATTTCTGAGCCCGTAGGGGCAACCCCATATTGTAGTAGTATCAGTCGTCTCCTTTTTTGATATGCCTATGATGTGAGGGTTGAATTTAACACAGCAATCATTGTTCATCAATATTTCCAATATCAATGACATATTGCCAAATAAAGCTCCTTATTGTTGTTTATGTTGGTTTGATCATATTCTTGCCTCAATTTGGTGTAATTTGAAATGGCCTATGATTCTCGAGTTTGATATGACATGGCAATAGAAAAGAGGATTTGTTCTCCAAGTTCTGATCGAATACCATAATAAATTGGGAGTTGGTTAGGATTGTGAAATTGTGAAAGTAGTTGCATTTTTTTCAAGTATGATCTTGTGAAAATCGGATGAATTATTTAATATTGTTGTTATCGTAAGTTTTCTGTACATTATTTTGTTGTTATTTAGGATTAGCACCCCCTAGAGGATTTTAAGTTAAGATAATGGATATGGATCTTTTGTCAGGATAAAGAAGATCTGCACATGCATAAATACTAGTATAAGATAATTCAAAATTTGGGACAACGGATACATACCGCTAAAAGATATAAATCGAAAACCCAAACAATATTTTGTGACAAACTTAAGTGTTCCTGCAAACTAATACAAATCGTGTTAGAAGAAGCGAAATTTTTTTCCAAACCCGATTTGAAGAAGTGACTTGTTTCTAAACCCATGTATTTCTAAAATAGTCAAAAAAATAATTTAAAAATACAAAAGATCGATCCCCAAAATGATTTATACGTATAATAATTAAGGATAATTTTCAAAATCCCAAAATACCCTTATTCTTTTATGATAAAGTATTTTCTAAAAATTATGCATAATAAACGAGAGATCTTGTCATTTTCTTCTTCATTGCTAATACTCCTTCTTTGTCTTCCTCAAATAACAAAACGATCTTTCCTATTCAAGCTTCAATAGAAAAATTGAATGTGTATTAAAATTTGACCCTTAATTCTAATCTTCATTCTCAAATTGTATTTCTTCGTTTCTAATTTTCAGTTATCCAAATCTCAACCTTTCTTTTATAGTCAGAGCTTGAGGCCGCTACTCTCAATCTCTTCATGTTTATACTATTTATTCATCTTTTTTTGTTCGTCAACGAAGAAGTGATCTTATCCAAAAAATTTCAACGATTTCGAGTGAAATCATTAATTTATTACTTAAAATGAAAGACACGATAGCTGAAACCTTTTTTCCCTATATGATGTAGAAAGAAGATGGGTCTAAGAGAAAAAATTAGAGCAAAAAATAATAAAAAGGAAATAATAAAGAAGAATGAAGATGAGCTAAAAGAAGAAATTATGGTAAATAATAAAAAAGAAGAAATTATGGTAAATAATAAAAGACAACCATAAATCTCTCATTTTAAATTCTTGGGGAAATCATAAAACTCTCATGTTATAATATTTTGGAAAATCTTAAAAGGGATATTATAGACAATCCATATAAAATACGTGCATAAATCAAAGTTTGGGTTTAAAATAATGTTAAATTATATTTTTGGGTTTTTCTACAATTTTAAAACTTTATGGGTTTAAAAATAAATCAGATTATGAAAGTGGGTCCGGAAATAAAATATACAAAATTTCATATTACTGAAGCTCTTAATAGATCACAAATATAATGTTATATTTTCAAAGCTGTTAGTGATATTATATTTCTTACTAACATTCAAAATAAGTAATGCTAAACTTTTATCAACATAGTATCTTTTAGCATTTCTAAATGATCTTAGCCGCAGTTACTTCAACTATTGATAATAAAATTAAAATAAAAATTTACATCTTTAATTTAATCTTTTGATTTTGGGCGACTTCATCTTTTATTTATACTTGACCTTAGTATTTCAAAACTGTAAATAATTTATGGGTTAATTGCTTAATAATACCCTTTCATCTACTTTGCACATATATACTTATTGATTTTTTTGCTGCATTTAGATACCCTAAAATACAAACTGTATGGATTTTATTTAAAACAGTGATTGATTTGTTGGACAACTGAAAGGAACAAAGTATTAACGGTTTGTACTTTAGGATTATATAAGTGCAGCAAAAAAATCATAAGGTATATAAATCAAATTAAGTAGATGAAACATTTGGGTATAATGTAGCAATTAACCCATAATTTATTAGTTAAGCGGAATATGGTGAAAAAGAAACATTTTTTGAAACAAATGAAGTCTATTATTTTCCAAAATTAACATATGATTGAAACAGAAAAATATAATTTGGAACAAATGAAGTCTATTATTTTGAAACAGATGAAGTCTATTATTTTCCAAAATTAACATATGATTGAAACAAATGAAGTCTATTATTTTTGATAATCTGGTGTAATGGCGCCGATATTCATTAATCAGCTTTTAATGAACCCCAAAATTTGGGCTAAGAGATTAGCATATGATAATTAATTAAGTTTTAATTACTAAGTATTATCAATACACATTCGGTGCAACATAGATAGCAAATCTTGACTTGGGAATTAAAGAATCCGGATACTCTGCTTGTATTGCCATGCATGCAGATCCGAAAGCCGGAAATTGCGGTCTGATGGCCGATGTTTTGTGTGAGGTCAAAAAAAATTTCAATGGCTAAGAGAGGGCAAGAGCACCCTAGGCATGAAAATTCAAGCGCGGGTGATCCTTAGCCGGAATGGAATGACACACAAGTCCCAAATGTTGATTAGAGAGGGAGAGAGAGAGAGAGAATTGATTGATTGAGAGAGATGATTGACCCACCAAGTACCTGTAAGAAAGAACAGATACATGTAAGAAAGAATAGATTTTGGTGACCGACATGTGTCCATTTATAATTGGCTCTACCTACAAACGCCAATTCCTCCCCGCAGCACGATTTACGAAGCTCATGCAAGGAAGCACCAAAGAAATTCCCACGGTTACGTGCTTCACATCACCCAAGAGCCATGCAATGCAAAGCTTTGAGCCTTTGAGAGCTCGATCTCAGAGGCATGCAGGCTCATGCAGATTGCAGAGTGCAAGCAAATTAAATGCCAAGAGAAGTACTGTTTTGGATGGATTAAAGAGTTGATGAAGTTTTCTTGTTTTCTTCTTTCAGAGGGACTGATACTATATTTTAACCTGTCATAAATGCTTTTTCTTTTTATAGTTTTAAACGCATGAAGTGATTTAAGAATTTTGTGGAGTTCATTAGCGACATTGTTATCTGTGTCCCCTGTAATACATCTCGGCATTAAAAGTAACGACTTAATTAGCAAGACTTAATTTGTATGACATAGCAGGTCCATGATTGCATGTCATTCTTAATTTCTCTCGTGATTCGCTACATATATATGTGTGAGCAATCGAGATAAGTTTTCTTAAGGCCAAGCCCATAATTAATTATGACTCCAATTTCATATGCAAATGAAAGAAATTAAACCAGGCACGAAATATTTAATTAGCTTAAACGATTCATGCAATTAATCCTAGCTACAACAAACTTCAGCCGTCAAAAATTGCTTGAGCACCAACATCTACTAATAAATTATATGGATCGCATACAATTTCCCATACAAATAAATTACATACCAAAAACCTAACAAAACAACAACTCAAGGTTCACACAAACCCGAGGCTTTGAGTGAGCCTCAGAGACAAGAAGCACAAGTAAATAGCCAACAAGCCAACACCCAAAACCCTATCAAGCTTCATCTCCTTCCTTGGCAAAACCACAAGAGCCCAAAGCAAGCCCCCAATCATAAACCCTAAAATCTCAAACAGTGGTGGGTGCACAGGGATCTCAAATGGATCTGGGTGGGCCCCCCAAGCCGAAACCACCAATGACAACCCCAGCCCTGCCAACGTGTTAAAGATGGGCCCAGCATAACACCCACTGATAGCTATCTGGGCCCCATCTTGCCCCCCATTCATTGCCATTGCGACATTTGCAATCAAATCACCAATAGAATTCCCCCATGCGAGAACTGTGAGCCCTAAGATTGCAGGGTTTATCCCAAAAATGTAACCTAATGAAACCAACAGCCCTACCAACTCCTCTGCTATGATGTAAGTCCACAGCACACTCATCAAAAACCCACTTGCTAGCCAAGGGAACACATATTTTTTTGGTGGGCTAGCTATAATTGTTGTGTGAAATGCAACTAGACCTAGGATCAATCCAAATAGTGATGCATAGAGATAGATTGTTGTCCCTTCCCTAGTCCCCATCCCTCCTCTTTTTGAGTTCCAAAGGGTTGCTAGAAAGATCGGCGCGAGCGTAGCGCTTGCAATCGCGTAGTTTCTCGACCATCGCTCTTCCGATACGTCAGGGATCGTTAGCCTCCTCGGTAAATACAATGGCAAGACGATAATGTAGAGAAAATAACTAATGTAATATGATGCTGCGTCCTGCAGTCTCGTTATGCTCGAAGGTGGAAATTCCGTTTCGGATAATTCGGCAGGTGATTCTTTATCAATATATATGTGCTCGTCGAGCTCTTCTGTATCAATCAGCATCGGTGATATGAGAACGTCTTCATACTTCTCTCTACAAAAATGCGTAACCGAGACGATCGACACGTAAACAAAGTATAGAGAAGTGAAGCACATTGCGCCATAGATAGTGATTCTGCCGACAATGAAGATGGCGAGAAGAGAAGACAAGACTAGAATGAAGAAGCAAACATCCCGTATGAAGCTTGACCGATCGATTCTAATAGGATCAGGTGAAGATGCACTCACGCACACATTTATGATTCCGACCACCACACAAGAAACGAAAAACGCGCCACCAAGAACACTACTTAGCCCTACCTCACCCGATCCCGATTGGAATGAGACAATGCTAGCAAACACATCGGGCGAGCCGTTGCCTAACGATAGGAGCGTAACTCCAGCTATCGTAGGAGATAAACGAAGCACTCGAGATAAGCTTTCGACGGACGAGCAAAAGTACTGTGACGCAGTGTTTCCTAAGAGATAGAAGAGGACCAGGAGCCAAAGGGTTAGGAGCATGTAGCCGACAGACGGATGCTTTTGTAATGGGCAGTAGAAGATGTGGAGATAGTTAATATAGCCTTGAGAGACACAGGGGGAGTGTGTTTCAAGATAGTGGCATTTTGAGTGAGGGTCTAGTCCATAGTTGTTGAGGCCGATGCATTTGATTGTTTTCGGGGGGATGACATGATGATCCTGATCGTGATTAGGGTTCGACGACGCGAGAGGGATGAAGGTCGTCGGAGTTCTAATGTGGGATGTGAAGAAGAAGCATAGGAGGAGGAGGAGTGATGTGTTGATGAAGGCTTTTAGGTTTTCAGACAATACAAAACCCATTCCTTTTTTGAATTAGGTTTTAATTTGTTTCTAACAAAGTGAGGTCATTTAGAGTAGAAGTAATGAAGAAAGGTATATAGTGATATATCGAGGGGAGATTTACTAGAGAGAGACAGCTTGTTAGGGTTTTGGTGCTTAGGATACCATAAGTGTTTTTATAATGCTTCAATGTGTGGGATTTTGGTACACACTACAAATTGTTTGTGAAAGAAAAATAAATAAAATATTGTAGTGTGATATCACATTTTTCAATTTTTCGTAAATAAACTTTAGGGGACTCTGATTTTATACGTGTATATTTAAGCTCAGGGAACCCGTAACAAATGTCATTATTGTTGTACAAATAATCTCCCAAAAAGTTTCCCCAAACACTATGATTGTTGGGTTATTTGCTCAAAACATAATTCATGTATGTGTATATCCCATCCAGCATGTTACCAGTGACGCAGGCAGGAAATTTTTTTTTGAAGGGAGGGAGAGCATAAGTAAAATTTGCTCTATAGATATTTTTCATAGCTGTAATACTTATCAGTTTTTAACAATATAAACGCAATTAAAAAGATTTAAATTGAAAGAAGAGAACTATAAATAAATGTTGTGTTTCTATTACTAATCAACATAGTTGGATCCAAAATAGATGCCAACTTGAATTTATATAGAGTTACTGTTAGGATTTTTAGCTCCCAAACAATTCAGAAAATAAACACAGAATTTTTTAGAAGAAGGGATAGTAAGAAAAAAACAACCAGACACAATAAATTCTTCCAACTTTTCTGCTTTTATTCAATTTATTACGAATTACAAAATCTCTTTTTCTCTCTCTCTCAGCCTTACAACAGCTTCTTCTTCTCTTTTTCTTTCTCTTAACAAAATACCCTAATCAATCTATATTTATAGGCATAGAATCCCTAAACTTATTCCTACTGGAATACCCAATTTATCCAATTTACATAACTTTCCTAATTAAGCTTTTGAAAGATCTCTTATAAATTTTCCAATAACTCTTCAAATAATTCTCCAACAAAATTTCCTAATTAATTTCCAAAACGAATTTTCATCAAAACCAAATCCTAGAAGGACTCGGACTCCATCAATTATGCAACGAACCACTTCGCTCTTCATCGTCTACTCTTGAATACAAACCAACCGTAACAAATCTTCACCTTGGTTTGTGTTCAACGAGACATCTTCAATCTCTCTTCACAACTTCCACCCATGCCATTTTCTGAGCTTTGCACAAAGCTCCACCTTGACTAAAGTTTCCTCCATCTTGCTCTAAATTTATTCTTACATACACAAGCTTCCCCACATCTTGATATATGTCGCTTGAAGTTTTGACTTCTTTCATCACGACACAATTCTTCTGGCACAGCCGCATCACACCACCTTGAGCAATAATTCTGTAATCTTTCGTATTCAATCTCCCAAGCGAAATTAGATTCCTCTTCAAATTTGAGACATATCTGACATTTCCAAGAACTCTCTATTTCCCATCGAACATCTCCATCCTTACGGTGCCCATATCTTCCACTTGTACTTCAAAGTTAACCGCTAATGCCATTATCTCTTTTTCTCTTCAATCTCATCGAACCATTCCTTATTTGAACATATGTGAAAAGGATACACCTGAATCCATATACCACATATCTTCCTTTTTAACTTCTCCATTACTAATCATAAGCATATCATATTTTATTTTGGTATCGTGGTCCACGTCACTTGCTCTTCTTCTCTACGTCTCTTTAGATCATCTAAGTCCACCTTCAACTTGGGGGCAATCAAATTTATAGCGACTCATCTCGTTGCAGTGACGAAACCTTATTTTCGAAATATCTCTTGCAGCCACGATCTCTGATTTTTTTCATCGTTACTTTGTTCCTTCCTCCACTTCAGATTCTCTCTTGCAATAAGTGCATATGAATCAGATGGTCTACTTGATAATTTTCTTCTTAGTTCTTCATTCAAGAGACAATTTGTTACTGCGCTCATCGAAATAACTCCATCAGGAGACGAGTTGCTCAAATAAACTATCAGAGTTTTCCAACTATTCGGAAGGGAACTCAACACTATAAGTATTTACGTCTCGTCTTCAATCGGTATCTTTAATCGGTATCTTCATAGCTGCTAGCTGATTCACAATATTCTGAACTTCGTTCAAGTGCTCCGCTATCGAGAAATCTTCCTGGAATTTCAGATTCATCGATACTCTCTGATGTGGATTTTATTAGTCCTTCAATTTTTACCCGCAAGTATACAGCTTATCGCAGTTGTACTTGAGAATCGTTCCCACAGAGAGGTGTGTTAACTACTTTTAAACTAAGTTAAAGTGTTAAATTTTTTTAAAAAGTGCAAATAAAAATGGGTTTTTTATGAATATAGAAGAATCTAGGGTTTTGTATTTACTTATCTCTATTGGTTGGTTTAAAAGATAACACTTCTTTTCTAAATCTATGTTTAATATGTTTTCTATTAATCCTAGAATAGTATAGCTTAATTTAATGTTATTAAAGTTAACCTATCGATTATAAAAATATTATTTAGATAACAATATTAAAACACTTTTTCTAATTAATTAAAAATAATCTACATTTAATCTTTGATTAACAGCGGTAGGTAATCAATCTACTTCTATCATCTTATCGAATAATTTAGATCACCCTTAACTATCTAATTTTAATTTATTTTAATTAAACGCGTCTCTTACCTTCCCTCATTAGATTTTTAGGACATCAACCTATCATTTAACCTAATAAGTTTCTTGGTGTTATCATTTTCCCCTAATTTTCTTTCTATGCGACAACTATCATTAAAAAGATTAGTTTTTTAGATGATAAAGTTAATAAGAAGAATTTAAATAACAAGAGATTAATATTTAAGAACAAGAAAAGAAAGAAATATAACATCCAACCAAATAGAATAAAGAAATACAAAAACCTAGAAAAGAAATTAGTTATGCATGATATAAGAAAAAGCAGAATTTTATTCATAATAAAATAACTTACAACTTTTTCCAGATCTCTTCAAACTTGAGAACCCTAGTTCTATATCAAGAGAGAGATATGAAATCTTAAGGCTATACAAGTGCTTAGGGTTAAGGAAGATTGGAGAACAAGTAATAGAAAATACAAAAGAATCTACTTGCTAACAATTATGATAATCTAATCTAATTGCTCTGTTAAATACTGTTGCGAGCCTTCAGAATCTTCAAAAGACGAAACCCTATATCTCATATTAATTTATATGGAAAGACGATCGTGCCCATAAAAAATCTCATCGAACGACCCAAAATCGACCGCTGATCGGCCACCGTTTTACTAGATTAGCCGCTGATCCGCCGCCATTTTATGGCGTCATGGCTCCGATTTTTTTATGTGGTTTTGTCGTTGATTTAGATGATTTTTTAGTACATAAAATCTTGAATATCTCGCTGTATCTCTGTAATTGCGTAGATTTTTTAATTGTTCCCAAATTTGGTATATAATTAAGCAGGTTGATTTATTGCTTTTGATTTGATTTGGTTTCTCCTACTGATTTGTTGTTGTGATAATTGATTCACCTCTATTTATTGAAACCTTTGCTGATTTGTAATGATATTTCCAAATTTGTTCCAAATTTGCAAATTGTCTTTTGATTTTCTAAATAATTCCCTTAAGTGTCCATTATATGCACGTAATCCTCATTTTAGCACAATTTTCGGTTTTTCTGCATCCAAACCCTGTTATCTGTAATAACTCATAAAAGATACCTGAAACAATATAATATATGACAATAAAATGATAAATGGGTTAGAAAAATGTGCAATAAATTACACCTATCACTCTCATTAGAAAAATCTTGTTCGTAGCCGTCTTTATCTCGTAGAGATTTGTCAACTTCTTCCATAATGTCTCCGTTGTCTTCTCAGACGACACATGGTGGAACATCGAATCTTCTATGCATCCCCGAATGTCAAGACCCGAAAATGGCACGTGACCGGCACTCAAATCACGTGGCGTCTTTGGACGTCGACGCAATCCAAATAAGCCAAAACTAAATACTAAACCCTTTTAAAAGAATAATGGAGGTGAAGTTTTTTAAAGGGGGTATAAAACGAAATGAGGTTTGTTCCAAAAGATGGTCTATTTTTAAAAAGGTAAGTAAAGTTTGTTTAAGAATATATTTAAAAACATTTTCTCCATTTTAAAAATTGGGCGGCACCTCCCTTGTAAATTTTGAGTAAAAGCATGTACAAAGATAAATAATATAAAAGCATTCCCACAAAAGAGCTAACTCAATGCCCACATGGTGGAGTCACAACCATACAGTTAATATACGATGCTCAAGGTGAAAAATTACAAGCAGAAAACAATAAACAATATATAAATAACATCAAGTCAACTCCACTCGAGTCCGACTTCCAAAACAATACATATCTAAGTCTCGACTCAATCTTGGCCAAACAAATATACAAGTGGTAGATAGAGTGATACTAGATACAAAAAGAAATAAGTACAAGAGGTGGTTACTACACTTCTAACCCACATAGCAAAAAAGCGAACCAGCCCCAAAAGAAAATGTGCCGACGAATCCGCCTAATATCCGAGCGATTAGTGCTGCAAGAAACTATGGCACAACGGGGGTGGGTTGCCAACTCATGAGTAGAAAGATATCACGAGGTAGAAATCGAATTTATAATGATCTATTTAATAACCATAAGTATAATACTAACATGATAAGTGATAACGTAAATAGCATAAGTAAATATAAACGCATCATATCGGATCGCGCACAATAAAAAACATCATCAATTCTGTGTCAATCATCGACACACACAAATCCAAATCTCATAAGGCGCTATCCCGTAGACTAGCCCTCTTTGATCTCATCATAGAACCCCGACCATATCCACCGTGTTCCAGACTATCACCGATCAGTATCCTCCGGATATCCGCCGTGATCCAAACTATCACCGGTATTCGAGTAACCTTGCTAGGCTCCCCACCTTTCCTTTGCGGACTTCCTGCCCCTCAGTCTCTAACCGGATCCACCATGTATCCTTAACCGGATACGTCCCCCTCGATATCGGATATCATCAATCATAAAAACATAGAAAACTCATGGTGGACATCGTATCATCATTTTTAAGAGAAAACCGCATTTTCAAACATATGCAAGTTTTATAAAATCGTATCCCGCGGCTTCTCAAATCCATGAAAAATATCAAGTTCATAAGAACACAATACACAGTGCATCCACATAACCAAATCATGATAAGCAACAATTTCTACTAGCATTAATGTAAATTTAACACTAACGGCATGGCAGGTTCTACAGTGGCATGATGGTACCAATGATGTATAGTGTAGCATGCGCGTCTGTGATTGTGCAATATAGCAATCATTAATATTTTTGCTAGTGTTCTATCAAGTATGGTATGACAGTACTAATGATGTGTATTGTAGCATGCGTGTTTGTGATTATGCAACATGGTATCATTAGTATTTTTGCTAGTGTTCTATCAAGTATGTCATGACAGTACTAATGATATGTATTATAGCATGCGCGTCTGTGATTGTGCAATATGACAATCATTAGTATCTGTGCTAGTGTTCTATCAAGTGTGTGTATATAAACATGACAAGTGGAATGTAAAACATTGCAATTCTAACGAATATAGACAGCATGTCCATTGTAAACTAAATAGACGAAAACTAATGAGAACGAAGAGTATAAACGTAGTGTAAATGATAAACTAACTATAGAGTGAACGGATAATAAGTAAAGTAAACGTAGCATGTCTAAGTAGGCGCTTGTGCTCGTGCTGCTAACTTGCGATCAAGACGGAATACAAAACAAAAATTTTAATAATAAGAGCACGAACTACTACGAGCTAGAATCGATTCCAAATATTAAACTAGCAAACCATGAAAGAGTTTAACTACTCGGTTAATATTAACTACCTTTGTAGTCGTGTCCTTCGTCTTCTTTCCGCTTCTTAAGCTCTTTTGTCCACCGGGAACGAGTTCGAGAGTCAGTCTTCCTCGTCGAAGATGATCCACCCGAAGGAACCTTAAGCTAGGCTCTAACTTCACACTAAATAACAAAGTGAAGCAACTTGTGAATAAGACTTACTAGGAATTGATCACAAGGATGTAGTGGTAGTTAATCTCTATATTTTTCTCTCTTTTCTTTTTGTTTTCTCTACTTAGAAAAAAATCTAGAGAGGAGAGAAAGAAGATGAAGCAAGCATGGCTAAAATAAAATCCAATCTTATTTTCTTTTTCTATTCTTGATCTTTTAAAGGAAGTGAGTGGATTTGTGACTCACAAGTGTGAGTCACAAGTCCACATGCTTCTTAGAAGATCAAGAAGAGATGAGAGAAAAATAAGAATCTATCTCATATGCGCGCGCGCGTATGAGATGGATTCTCATTTTTCTCTCATCTCTTCTTGATCTTCTAAGAAGCATGTGGACTTGTACACACACATATACATACACTAATACAAGTATATACTACAAATACATACATCCGTATTCGTATTAAAATACGAATACCGTATTCGTATAAAATACGAATATCCGTATTTATATCAAAACACAAATACACATATTTATACAAATACCTGTATTCGTATAAATACAGTATTCTGTCAAAATATAAATACCAAAAAGAGAGATACCAAAAAGAGATATATAATATTAGCTTACATTTTATTCAAATATGATAATCTGGTTATCTTTCAAACCAGTTAGTATTAACAAAATGTCCGATTAAAAACATGTGTATAAAAACACGTATTTAATCGAAACTACGTACGTATAAAAATACGTACACTGCATCGTTTCGCCTGAGCTGGAAACCCTCTGTGTGGGACTTTAAAGACTCGACAATACGCTGGCAGTGGGTTTAACCACAAGCACGTTAGCGGCACTAGCTGTACATAACGACTGCTCAGGTATTGAACGAAAGAAAAGTCGACAAGTAAACTCGTCTGTATCCCTACTGAGCCTAAAAGTGACAATTTCCATACGGTCCGGTCTCTTCGTCTGAGAGTATCGTATATTGGATCTATGGGATGGAAAACTTCAGACCCTTAATAACCTGATAAGTCGTGTCGATGTGGCTCAAAACCATCCCAAGAAACTACTGATCTCACTATCAGTGAATTTCATCTGCCTTGGCTAAGGTCTTATGGTGATGGCCAAGGTCTTAAACACAGCGAGACATTAACTCCCTATAACGGAGAGACGAATCCCTTCTATCGCTTACTGCCCCCAAATACTTCAGGACTTTATCCAACTAAAACCTGTTTACACGATTCTTTAAAACCGTGATAGAGTAGTAAGCTAAGTACGGTGGGAACAAACTCGAGACTAATGACGATGTCAGGTCTAAAAACTAACCTGTACATATGTCACTAGAGAACCGCTATCTGACGATAGGTATATTACCATCTAGAAGTTCTCGGCGAGTCCGTCCAGTGTAACTCATAACCTAATGAGCACATGTATACAATCTTTGGTGTCAGACACCAATGGCTATAGGATAGGACACCTTCCCTCACAGGAATAAGAAACGTATACACTAGTCTATTCCGGAGGATCGATACCTTGTCTCGAAACTCCAACGATTATGGACAATTTAAGGATGTGCCTATAGACTACCTAGACCCCACGAGTATGATCGACATCATAACTCTAGTAGTCAAACAAAGTTCCTACGGGTTTTACCAACTTATATTAGAGATATGTAATATAAATAGAACATATACACAAGTTGAGGCAAAGAAAAACCAGATAGCATACTATCATATCGAGCAAGACTGTCATGTACATATATATCCCAAGCTTCCAGGTATAATATACAATCATGTACTATAGAATAATGGCATTTATGGCATATATATCCAACAGTGTGAACGAGTGTTGTAAATGAATAAGTATTTACGATTAATATAATTATAATTTAAAATAGGACAAAATGTTGTTTAGAAATAAGGAGGCTACGATATTTATAAAATAGAAACTCATTTGAAATTAGTAGCGCATCCTTTGGTTTATAATTTTTAAAATATGAAACGAATCGTCGGTTTTTAAATATGTACCTAACCTTAGCATTTCCATAATCTCTCAATCAGGGTAAATAGTAAGACACCACGAATCAAAATAAACAGCCGCATTCAGCTAATCATCACTACCTCATCCAGTACGGAATCTTACCTCATATAATGACAACCAAATATCCAACAATAATCAGTATAGACCACTAGTTACACACATAACATTCATCATAATAATAAATATATAGCATACTAATTACTAATTATAGACTAAGTATATAGATTATGTATATAAGTATTCTAACAAGATATTATATCCTAAGTATATGAGTTACGAATTATCCTAAATATGTGAGTTACAGATTATCCTAAATAATAAGTATTCTAAAGAACTTGATTATGGGGGTACCATACACCATCCACCTGACTTTCCCTGTAGATATAGATCTACTCACCGAAATGCATCTCAAGCTAGTTGAAGCCCATGACCCCTTTGCCCTTTCTCGCCGTCTCGGAAGTCCCCACGATCGAACCTACAATAAAAATAATGCAAATCGCATAAAAATCTATACCGACATCAACACTAACGAGCTAAGCATATATAGGTTAGAACCTATGATTAATGTGTGCTAGCGTAACCTACTTATGTAGAACTACCCTCCGGAATCATCGAAAACCATAAAAAGATTAAATCGAATTCAAAAAACCCGTTTAAATACTCAAAACTATAGCTGCCAATAAAAATGAACAACAGATGTCTGAACTTGTACAAGGTAGACGTCTGAAGAAGGAAATATAGGATTCCCAGAGCTTAGGCAGACGTCTGGCAATCCATGCTGCAAACGTCTATCAAAACCAAACTAGGAAACCAAAATGAACAGCAGGTGTCTGAAGAAGGGATAAACAGACGTCTGAAGAAGAAAAATCATGAAATACAGAGCATGGGAAAACGTCTGTAGCTTATGGGGACAGACTTCTGCAGAAGGATTCTGCTGGTTCAAAAATCAAAAAATGAAATTTCTTGAAAAGCTTAAAAATCGTTTCTTTTACACCAAAATACCCTCTACTTTCCAAAATAGAGTGTAATCACCAAGTAACCCATACTAGATCTACTACATCTAGTAGATCACTTCAAAAACTCTATTTTGAAAGTATAAAACCCATAAAAACACAATTTTTAAGTTGAAAATATACTTTTTCATGGTAGTAAGTGAAGAAACTTGATATAAGTAGGATCTTTACCTATTTGGGTGAAGGAAAAAGGAGATATAAGCTCTTGAGAAGGCCACTTGAAAGTCTTGAAAGTAGTGATGGTTCACTTGAAGTTTTGATGGATTTTGATGGAGAACTTGGTACCAACCTTGAATTTTGGTGGAAGAAAATCTAAGGTTTTGGTTTGGATTTAAGGAGTTAGAGATATTTTGGAAAGAGGGATATTTTATGAGATGGAGAAATGAGAAATAAGAGAATAAAGGAGAGAGGATGAGGATAAGGGTGTGGGTATATGGGTATAGGAACCCCCCCTAAATAATGCATCTAACCAAGGTAAAATCCCAACAATAGTAAAATCCCAATATATATGAAATGCTAAAATACCAATTTGCTTGCCATACCAAATTGATCCCAATTTAGACTTCAAAATATTGGTTTTCTATAGTAAATCATATAAATATACTCGGAGGTTGTTTTATGGAAACAAAATACGACTCATCATTTATAATTAACTCAAATCCATACTTGTTATCATTTTTGTAAAACACATAATACCATTGTATAATTATTTAAATCCCAAATTAATATAATAAAATTCGAAATGTTACACCGAATAAGACCCTTCGCCTTCTGATCCATCCTTAACAAATTTTCATCAAACATCTTTTCTGGTTTGGCGCTAATCCCAACAGGAGGCGCATCTAAATCGTTGAGGCATAACATGTCCTCTATCGTTGGCTTCCATATCGAATAGTTTGTGATATTCAAGCACACCATCCTTATTTTGATTTAAGTTATCTCCATCTTCGTCGTTCTTCTCTTAACCAAGCTCTGATACTAATTTGTTAGGATTTTTAGGTACTAAACAATTCAAAAAATAAACACAGAATGTTTAACAAGAAAGGATAATATGAAAAATACAATCAAACATAAGAAATTCTTCCAACTTCTCTGTTTTTATTCAACTTAATACGAATTACAAAATCTCTCTTTCAAAGCCTTGCGGCCGCTTCTTCTTTTTCTCTTCTTCTTTCTCTTAACAAAAACCCCTAATCAATCAATATTTATAGGCCTAGAACTTCTAATCCTATTCCTACTAGAATACCCAATTTACCCAATTTACAAAACTTTCCTAATCAATCTCCTGAAATTTCTCTTATAAATCTTCCAACAACTCTTCAAATAATTCTCCAACAAATTTTCATAATTAATCTTCAAAACGAATCTTCACCAAAACCAAATCTTAGAAGGATTCGGACTCCATCAACTCTACAACGAACCGTTTAGCTCTTCATCTTCGACTCTTGAATACGAACCACCTCTAACAATTGCAGTGCTTAATTTGCATTTAGGCTCAAACCAATGAGCTATTAACCAATGAGCAAAAGCTCAATTGAAATGGACATTTCTCTTAACGTGGAGAGTACGGATTCAAAACCCAGTGAGGGGCAGTGACCACAAATTAACGTTTTCTAATTCATGGATCCCTTGGGTTCATGTCTATGTTAAGAGTGATGTATGTGTGGGTGTGTTGTGTGCATATATATGTTAGGACTTACTGGCCAGTGCCACAAAAAATAATAAATACATTTAGACGCAAAAAATGAAAATCAAAAATAAATTGAAACTTTTTGGGCTTTGAACCTAAGAATTCTTAGGCCAAAGCACTATGTGATCTCTTCCACTAATTAACTCTAAAGTTATATTAATTGTATCTGTAACGTCCCTAGTGCTCGTGCCGCAAGACTCACGGCGAAGGCGGAAGCGAAACTAAAAATTTTAAAGTAAGCACAGGCGACCAAAACCCTAGAATCGATTCCAAATATTAAACTAAATGTCAAACATACAAGATTAAAAAGGGCTAGCTACCTTTGTAGCAAGTCCGCCTAATTGCGAAAAACCCCTACACCACTCCATGGACTCTAGCTTGGCTCTGAAATCGTCGGGAACAAGCTTGCATACCGATTATCCACGTCGAAGATGATCCACCTGAGAGAATCCGAATTCAAGTTTTAGCTTCACATCATATGATCAAGTGAAGCAACTCACAATCGAAATCTGCTAGGAATTGATTGTGAGAGTGATGTAGTGATGAATCTCTTGTTATTTCTATTTTCTTTTTCTTTGGAAGCTCACATCTAAGAGAGGAGAGAAAAAAGGAAATGAGTGTAAAAACTCTTAACCAAATCCTTTCTTTTTCCCTTGCTCTTATCCTTGTGAGAAGAGTGGGTGGATTTATGACTCACCAAGTGAGTCACAAGCCCACACCCTTCTCACAACATCCAAAAGATAAGACCAAAGTGTAGAGTCACAAGCCCACACCCTTCTCACAACATCCAAAAGATAAGACCAAAGTGTATGTGTCATTACACACACACACACACACATATACACATATATACATACACCCGTATTTGCAACAAATATATATATCCATATTCGTATCACAATACGAATACTGTATTCGTATCGAAATACAAATATTCGTATTCATATCCAGACATAAATACCCGTATTCATACAAATACCTGTATTCATAAAAATGCTGTATTCGTGTCAAAATACAAATACCAAAAGAGAGAAAATGAGAGATATAATACGAGTTCACATATCACATATGTGATCAACCTGGCTATCTTTCAAACCCGCTAGTATTAACAAAACTCCCGATTAAAATACGTGTATCAAGTACACGTATTTAATAGAACACTAATACGTATCAAAATACGTACACTACAACGTTTCGTCCGAACTGATAAACCCTTTGTGTGGAACTCTAAAGACTCGACAATACGCTGGCAGTGGGTTTAACCACAAGCACGTCAGCGGTACTACCTGTATGTAACGGCTACCCAGTTATTGAACGAAAGAAAGGTTGAAAAGCAAGCTCGTCCATACCCCTGCTGAGCCTGTAAGTGACACTCACTGTACAGTTCGGTCTCTTCTTCTTAGAGTATCACATACCGGGTCTAGAGGATAGATAACGTCAGACCCCTAATAACCTGATAATTCATGCCGCTGTCTAGTTCATCACCTACAGAGAAACTACTGATATCCTATCAGTAAATCCCATCCATCCTGGCCAGAGATTTATGGTGATAGCCAACCGAACACTGCGCGATATCGACTCTCTATACCAGGAGAGACGAATCCCTTTCCATCGCTCAGTGCCTCCATGTGGTTCGGGACTGTACCCAACTAAAACTTGTTTGCACCACTCAGTAGAGCCATGTTAGGACAGTAATCTAAGTACAGTAGGAACTCATACGAGATAAATGATGATCTCAGGTCAACTTATTGGTGAAAATTGATGTAAACGTAGCGGAAGGGGAAATTAAAATTTTTACATCAACACCAATTAAGGTTTTATAAATTAGGTTAATTATAAACGAAATTAATTAACCCTTAATTGATTCGAAAAAATAATACTTTTGCACAAATTCGGATTTGCGTTCCGCTCGCTGTGCTAGCAATTCCTATCTAATCAAGACGACTTGATTACATCTTGATGGTCTCCTTACTTGGCTCCACACGAATCTCCAAGATTAGTGAACTCTAATTAATTAGTTAGCTGATCTAATTAATTAGAGAGAATTATAAAAGAGTTAAAAATCAAATTTTTAATTCGTCTCCACCATGAAAATTTTGGCCAAAAGAAAAGGAGAGGGGAGGCCAAAAATTTTAAGAGGATGAGGGAAATAATTAGGGCTTAGGGTTTGTATCAAATAGAAGCCTATATAGAGAGATATAGTTTTTTCTATTTAAACCCTCAAAATTAATTAATTTGTTTAATCCCTTAAACAAACTAATTAGTTATAACTTAATAAATGTTGGCCCACACATATATGTGCATATAATATTTGATACACATCAAATGCATAACAATATTATCTTATATATATATATATATATATAATTACATATAAATATATATATTTATTATATTCATAATATAATTAATATATATATATAGGAATGTATTATTTACTCATTTAATATCACATATTATCTTAAGTAGCATGCCAAATCGTATTTGACAATTTTACCCTTATTTAATTAATAGTACATCAAATATACTTATTTAATTAAATCCTTTTTTGGTATATCAACCATATACTTTCTCTTCTTTTATAGTTCTATACTTGGCAAGTAGGAGTTCGCCTATATGTGACTCCGGAGGCTCGACGTTTACTCAGCAGTGGATAATTAATTCGAACAATTCGAATCAATTTTGTAAGTAGTAAAATCCATAAGTTTATAGGGACGATAGCTATGTGTTTAAACTACCTGGGTAAACCGTCGATGAATGAATTGGAATAGGAAAATGTTATCCAAGAAAATCAATACCTATCAGTAGCAACTAGCGTACAGTCTGGTCTTTTCGTCTACTTGTGCTTCTTATTTAGTATAGGAATTGGTAGTACTGTCAAACCCTAATAACTCAAATAATTATGGTGTTGATATTATTGTTGGATATAGTGCCCTCAAGTCAATTATTATAATTGCAGGCAGGCGATTATGATGATTAAGGGAGGACCTATACGGGTGTTTCCCCAATCAGAGTAAAGCTCTGATCAAATTTTGAAATTTGAAATAAAGCAGCGCTTCATAAAAGTGCTCACGCCAAGAGCGTCAGCGCTATGAGTCAAAGACTCTGAGGCAGCGCCTCACGTGTAAAGCACACCAAGAGCGCTAAGCGCTAAGAGTCAAAGACTCCGAGGCAGCGCCTCACGTGCAAAGCACGAGCGCGCTAGCGCCAGACCTAAAAGTTTTTTACCGTTGGATCAAAAATCCAACGGAGATGATTAAAAATCACCAAAGTAAAGAATTAAATTCTGTTGAGAGAATACTCCTCAAAATCTTTCCAAACAGG
Source organism: Agapanthus africanus (assembly GCA_030015575.1). Lineage (NCBI taxonomy): Eukaryota > Viridiplantae > Streptophyta > Magnoliopsida > Asparagales > Amaryllidaceae > Agapanthus > Agapanthus africanus. Next base: position 792,720,114 of record JASDDO010000024.1, on the reverse strand, counting down.
AAAGATTGTGCTCTGTAAATCAGAGCACCGTTGGATCAAAGATCCAATGGTGATTAAAAATCACCAAGATACAGAATAAATTCTGTATGAGAAAATAATTTCCCAATCTTGTTAAAAACAAGAAGATTGTCTTCTTTAAAACAGAAACCTTAGGATCAAGATCCAACAGTGGGAAAATCCCCAAATCAATCAGAAAAAGATTGCCTTAACTGATCAGCCTCAACTATATAAAGGCCTCAAGACTTCAAGTCTTAAAAAAAAGAAACTCCCCATAAGCTTCGTATAGAGGAAACCCCCCCCCCCAAAAAAAATTTTTTTAAAGAAATTTCAAAAAGAAGAGCAAGCTTTCGAAAGAAGAAATTTTCTTCAAGGTAAACAAGAGAGATCATAACATCTCCTGAATTTTTTAGAGTTTAACTTTCACATCATAAGAACTCAGTTCTTTATATAGATCACAGATCCATAAGACAAAGTCTTTCGCAAAAAACAGAAGATATTGTAACATCTCCTATTAAAATAAGAACTTAGTTCTTAGATCCACGAGACAAAGTCTCTTATAAACGAGAACTTAATTCTCAGAGCACAGAATTGATCAAGAACGCTCTGCACTCATTGGCTAGCGCTCAGCGCTAAGCACGCCACGTGCTTCTCACGTGTACGCTATTTCACAAGAAGCGCCTTAGCGCTCTAAGTCTGGCGCTCAGCGCCGAGCGCGCCACGTGCTTCTCACGTGTGCGCTATTTCACAAGAAGCGCCTTAGCGCTCCAAGTCTGGCGCTCAGTGCCGAGCACGCCACGTGCTCCTCACGTGTACGCTATTTCATAAGAAGCGCCTTAGCGCTCCAAGTCTGGCGCTCAGCGCCGAGCGCACCACATGCTCCTCATGTGTGCGCTATTTCGTAAGAAGCACCTCAGCGCTCCAAGTCTGGCGCTCAGCGCCAAGTGCTCTATACATAAAGGCTTTGTACATAAAGCACTCTGTGCTACAAAGAGTATTCAACACTCAATAAAAGACAAAAGAAAAGAGGTGTCAGAACCCAAATTAATGCTCAGTATTATTGAACAAAAGAGGCTAAGCCCAAACAAATGTTTAACACCCAAACAAATGTTCAACGGTTTAACCAGAACTGAATGGGCTGAGCCCAAGTTGGCCACAAGTCCCTAGCTCAGACCAGCTGAGCCTATGTGCTCACAATTGGTCTTGGTCCCAAGTCTGACTATAGATCTCCCAACCAACCTTGGTTCAAGAGTACATCTCTTCATTCCTCTGATATGTGTCGTTGTAATTCTTCAATGTCTTCAGAGAGGTGACGGGTCCCGACAACCAGACACTCCATGGACTATGATGTCCTTAAACTCATGGACTATGATGTTCTTAAACTTTATGGACTATGAAGTCCTTAAACTCATAAACTATGATGTCCTTAAATTTTATGGACTATAAGGTCCTTAAACTCATAGACTATGATATCTTTAAATATTACAGACTATGATGTCTCTAAACCCATGGACTATGATGTCCTTAAACCCAATGGACCGCAACGTCCCTAAACTAAGACGATAGAGCCCAAATGCTTTTTCGTTGGATCTAAATGATCCCAAAACCCTGTTGAGTAGATCTTAGTCTAAAATTAGACCAACGTATCCTCAACAAACATTTAAGTTGATTTTAATCTCAAACGAGGTTAACGATCCTTAAACCAACCCAAACCCAATTCTAAGAAAATACGGATTTAGACTAATCCACGCCCTACGGACGACAACATAAATTAGTCTCCGTATACAATCCACGGGCAACCAAAAATAAAACAAACACACACGACATGAAGTGACCTTCTGGAGCAGGAGAAAGTGGTTACTGCGATGCGGTAACGTAATTAACTGCAGGGGCTTGCGCCTGTAGGGAAGAGCGTCCCTACAATCAAAAATCCCTCACAATGAGGGGGAATCTGACGAAGTCTGCTACAATGGCCGCATCTGTCTAAATTTTCGATACACGGTGCCATAAATCAACTTGGCATCTTTGGAAAGGTGGACGGATAAATCCAAATAGCATCTGCCCCTAAAATTCAGGCCAGACGTCCCAACATTCCGGTCGCGTCTTTCGGCGGAGAACAGATTCTGGCACGCCCGGTGGGACCTTTTCCTCTTTCCACTCCACACTTCGTGTGTCGTGTTTCGTGAACGAATCGCGGTTTAATGTTGTTGCCCCAGGATTCGAGGTACTAAGATTTGGTGTTTTGCTCCCGTGCAGAGAAAATGTCTTCCAACTGCGCCAACTGCAACAATTGCAACAACTCCTGCTTCGTCCTCGCAGGAGGAGTGACTTACGGGCTTCAAGCGGCCTCCATCTTCGCCATGCCAGTGGAACAGGTGACGCAAGCCACCACTGGACTGTTCTTTAGGACCATGCTCCTACCAATGAGCTTCAACGCCCCATTGCCGTCGCAAGAAGCTCCGAAGAAGTCGGTCTTTGATCAGCTTGCAACTACCGCGGCCGCTCTCAAATGGTCGCCCAAATCCAACACCTCGGTCTTTAACAGACTAGGCCAAAGCTCCAATGGTCCCATGAAAAAGCCTGCAATACACGAAGGGGTTATACCAAAGCGGATAGCCATTCCGGCTCAAGTAGAGGAAATCGTCAAAGCGGCTTCCCCTGCTGAAAGATCAGTCTTTGCAAGACCGACCGTTCCGACTCTAGCTTCGGGCGAAGTCACCAAGGCTGCTTTCCCTGCTCAAAAATCAGTCCTCAATAGGTTGGACGTTTCTTCTCAGCGGACGTCAGTCTTCGATAGGCTGGCACCGACAGCAACCCTTCACCAGAACATGGGGCATGATGAAGCTACCCCGACAACGGAAGTGATCCCATCTGAAATACGTGCTCGACGTCGCCACTGGCGCCGAGTGAGGAAAGCTGGGGCAGTTCCCCTTCTGGACTTACCCCACCAGCTCCAACGGTGAAAGTTGATGCTGCTGTTCCAACTGGGAACAGCTTTGAAATGCTTAACACAGTGCGCAGGAATTCGCCAACTACCGTGCTAAAAAAGTCTCCTTCGCTTGCTGAAAAGATCACAAAGGCGAAGCCGGAGCAGCCCCCTCAGCGGCTGTCCTCCAAAATTCATAGGGTCTGGCGGAGAGTCCACGACCCAGTAATCGACAATGACTACTCCCGTCGATCCAAGAAAATGAAATTTCAACAAGAAGGGGACCATCCCGCCGCCACGCTACGAAACGTATCGTCTGCCCGGGTGCCTTTTGTAGCAACCCCCTCAGCTTCAACTGTCCATAAAAAGAGGAGGCCGGAGAATATCCCTATGCCTGCAACAAAGCTCAAAGGCACTGAATTCAAACGCCCCAAGTCTGGGGGCATGGTGGTGCACACCATTTATATGGCTTCCGGAAAAGAGGAAAGCCGTGCTTCTACGGGTCATCGACCGCTCACACGGTCTGTGACGAAAACTCAGGAGCAGCAACAAAAGCTCCAGGAGATGCTGACCCAGATGGCCGCACTCACTGGGCGTAAAGAAAGCCCGGAGACATCGTCAGAGCAGCGCCAAGAACAGGAAACCGATGCCGAATTCCTCCGAAGAATGCTCGAGAGGAAAGACAAAGAGGCCGCGGAACAAGCGGCCAACATAAAACAAATGGCGCTTTTATTCCAAGATATGGTCGGGATGATGATACAGCCAGATCCTCCAGCTGAAGACCCTCCGATTATCCTTGAAGACGACAGAGGGGAGACATCGAACCCTCTTCCCGCTCTATCAGCAGCTAAGGAAGAGACCATTTCCAAAGTCGCCCTTGACGAATATATAGCTCAACAGATACGAGCTCATCCGGCAAGCAAAGCGGCTAGCCAAATCGTCAAAACTGGACGACCCTATCCGGGTTGGTACGATCAAATAAACTACCCGCTAGGATATACAATCCCTAAATTCCATGTGTATAAGGGGACGGGTAATCCACACCAACACGTTACTCAATTCAGAGCCTTGTGCGGTAATACTGGGGGTGACGACAAACTGCCGCTTCGCCAGTTTGTTGGCAGCTTGTCGGAGACAGCATTCGAGTGGTATTCCGAGCTCCCGAATGACTCTGTCAAGACATTTGCAGAAATGGAGCTACTATTTACACAAAGATTCGCAATCTCTAGCGAGCGCACCCCGATCACCGCACTAATTAATGCCAGGGTGAAGGCAGGCGAAACATGGGTTCAATATGCAATCCGGTGTCGGAACCTATGGTCGAGATGCGAACAACGCATCGAAGAAGCGCCTGCAGTGGGCATGTTCGTGGGTACCTTCGATCCGCAGGCGACTATATCCCAGTTCATGATGTTTTCCAAGCCGACTACCTTCCAGGCCTTGATTGACAAGCTGACCCAAATGGATCATATGGGCCATACACCGCGTCCTCGAAAATGGAGCCTCGAAACGAAAAGGGAAAGCGACCTTCGTCGCCAATGCTCAGCAGCAGCCCAGCGGTCCAAAACCAGCTGATCGCCAAAACGATAGACAACGATTCTTCAACGAGAAGCTAAAACGCCCTTACTCGTTTCATCGGGATAAAACGAGGAGGCTATTCGAACTGGCGGTGCGTAACAGGCTCATCAATCTGCCAGATCTAAGACGTCCACTACAGCCAGGCGACGCCAACAATCCTAATTACTGCCACTACCACCGAGCAGTAAGCCATCCAATCGAAGATTACTTTGTTTTCAAAGGCTGGATTGAGGACCAATACCAACAGGGAAAATTCGCGCTGTCTGAGAATTGGAAGGTAAGCCCGCCCCAGCCACATGCTCCTAAAAAGGTGGACACGCCGGGGGAATCGTGCTCTTTTATAGAAGAAGCTCCATGGGAGGTTGTTTTTTCAGCCAAAACGAAAAGAATGCTGAAAGATCTCCAAGCATGTCCGGCGATTAGGTGGAAGAGCCCGCTGGAGCCTGAGATTATTGAGGGGATGTTGAAGCCGCGCCCAACGCTGAAAGTTGATGATGGTGGACAAAACATTCAGGCCAAGCCTCCAAGGTTTTTAAAGAAAAAGAAGAAGGCCAAGAAGCCCGTCCAACCCGATGATAGCCGTACAGGTCTGCAGAAATATATCGATGCACTGGAAGAATATAACCAGAAGGCACGGACCCCAATCACGTTGGACGAATTCTTCAAGCATGTTCTTGAGAATGAAGACGATAACGCCGATAAAGGAGACGATTCTTCAGAAGATCCCAAGGATTATGTGGCAAGCTGCCACATGATCTCCCACTCATCAATAAATAACAAAGAAGCTCCTGATGCAGAGAAACTGGGGGCAGATCCAGAACCAGAATCAAAATCTCTGGAGCCATTGGACGAATTGATTGACAGACTGCTGAGCGAAGCTCTTCAGAAAAGCAAATCTGACCGAGAGCGTGAAATGTCCATATACGAAAGGGCCAAACGTCGGCGTCACGTTGAAGGAGCTCCGGTATTGAGAAGTTATAAAGTACCCCAACCGGATAGAAGCACTTCTGCTACCAGCAAAAACAAGTTTAAGACAAGGAAGTAGTTCGCTAAAGCCCTGTCGATGGGAATGAAATTGCCACTTTTCAAAGAAGACACTTCAGAAAATACGTTCCCCGACGAACCGAATGCACATCCAAACTACTGCTTATACCATCGGAGGATCACACACCCTACCGAAGAGTGTAACGCCTTCAAGAAGTGGTGGTAGGAATATGTTGCTCATCGACAGCATTTCAAGCGGATGAAGCGCAAAACTCGTCGAGAGGAGAGAAGCACGACAGATGAGCGCAAAAGAACCGCCGGCGACTGTCGCATGGTTGATTCCGGGGGATCACAAGTTCTCACCTTCGGGAGCGATTCTGATGAAGAAATAGCCCTTGGCCCTCTCTTCAAGGAATCCATCTCCGAAACAGAAGAGATGAAGACCTGCGAGAACATTCAGCTGCGTAATTGCACGTTACCCGAAAAGAATCTCGGGCCCACTAACAAGGGATCGAGCAAAAAAGATAAGGGGAAAGAAAAAGTCCCTAAAGATATCACACTCGATGATCGAGTGGTAGAAGAGCTGGCAGTCAAGGACCCGCCAAAGAAAAACAAGGTGGATTACAACGTTTTGGCACACCTGAGGAAGATACCCTCACAGCTAAGCATTCTCGACGCCCTTCTGCTATCTAAAGAGGCGAGAGATTCTCTAATCAAGGCACTACAAGAGCCCGACCAGTTTCAAGCCTTCCTTGCCGAAGAAAAGATGAAGGACGAGCTGGAAGAAGTGCACATAGATGACATCACTTTCGGCGATGAAGATCTTCTCCTCGGAACGTGCGAGCATAACCGTCCCTTGTATGTCACCGGATACTGCCATGATATCAAGATAGGCAAGATCCTGGTCGACAATGGGTCTTCCGTCAATCTTCTCAATGTAAGAATGTTGAAGGAGATTTGCATGAACGTTCAGCACCTCGCTCGGGATAAAATCACCATCTCCGGGTTCGACTCCCAGTCATCACGGACGCTCGGGTTTGTGATACTGACGTTACGCTTTGGGCTGCTAGTCACTGACATCAAGTTTCACGTCATTGACGCCAAGACCTGTTATAACGCTTTACTCGAAAGGCCTTGGTTACACGAGTATAACATCATCTCTTCTACACAGTATCAGTGTATGAAGTACTTTAAAGATGGTCTCGAGTATACCGTGACAGGGGAGCTGAACCCATTCTCCGTGAATGAAGTCCGAAAGTACGAAGATGCAAAGTATTTCTTACCAGACTTTGAAGACACGGAAAGATGCCATAAGCCGAAGAATAAGCAGAAAACTATCACCACTATTCCGGTCTTTGGGAGCGATACCGAGGAGGAGGAAGAGTTAGTCTATTCAGGACCGTCCCAATGCAACAAACCGGGACCGTCTATCCCTATTCTGGTCTTTGGCAGTGACTCCGAAGACGAAGTCAATGCAGTGTTCTCGGTCCGTCCATCAATACCGGCCTTCACTCGAGATGATCAGAGTCTGCAAATCGCCATGGTTCCACGGCAGCACTACAGAGAGCTTGATGCGCTCGAGACATATAGTGTGCAAGAACAGCAGACAATCTATGTCCGTCCCAGGCGAAAAGATGAAAAAGCGATCCTCTTTTATCGATCCGCGGAAACCAAAGTAGAGAAAGAAATCTGGCATGGTGCCGATCCTACACTTGACAGGCTCCAGCCCATCCGTCTGTCCAGATACTACACAGAAGGATTAAAAAGGCTGTTGAGGCGCCAAGGCGTACCCTTCAAACAGACTGCTCGACAAGCTCAGTTCTACAACAGGATCTGGAACATTCCCGGAACTCTGCGAAAATTTCCCAAAGGGAGAATGGAAACGATCGGGCTTGGATATGTTCAATCCAAGAAACGGGAGCGATACCATGGCTGCTACGTCATACATGACTTCGATGAAGAAGGAGATGCTCTGTTAGAAGACACTGCAGTTGAACCAAAATGAGATCCCGCCGTAAAAATGCCAAGTCCGTCATTTGAAGAACAGATGGACAACCTAATTAGGCAGGTGGGTCAAAAGGTCCGGGATGACCACAACCGTGAGATGGCCATTTATGAGAAAGCCCGGACGCAGCGCTTCCTTCAGCAGGCTACGGAGAATAACGATGCCCTTCGTCGCTAGCCCGTCAAACAGAAGACCCGACACGGAGGTAAAAACAAACTAAAGAACGGAAAAAACGTTCGACAGCGGCAAAGCGGGTCCAAGAAGACATGCGATCGAGAATTGAGCAGCCGGGATCCGTCTCTTATAAAGAAGATGGGTCGAGCATATTCTTTTCCCCAAGACAAGATAAGGAAGATATTCGATCTTGTCATGAAATATCAAATGATTACACTCCCGGAGTCCAAACACCCCGAACAAGCAGACGAGGTCTCTCACCCGGATTATTGCTCCTATCATCGAGCGATAGGATATCCTCTTGAAGATTGCTTCACATTCAAAAACTGGGTAGAAGACCAGTATCAGCAAGGCATGTTCACTCTATCCAACAGTTGGAGGATATTCCCACCGCAAAAGCATGTTCCAAAAGCAACGTACATAGCGAGAGTAGAACCAGATCAACATCGGTCTCGAAAACGATCTCGTACCTGTCACGCGATAACGCTGTCAAAAGAAGGAGTACGCGAGGATATGGATGACCTCTCCTGGTGCTTTGAAAATGAGGACGAAGAATAGGCGGTCTCAGAGTTTCCAGCGACGCCAAAAGAATTGGAAGATGGAATACATACTACTGCGGACAACCTAAGAAAAATCGACTTGGGGACGTCAAACGACCCACGGCCTACATTCATCAGTGAGCTGCTTTCTAAAGAGCAAGTGGCTACGCTAAAAGACGTGCTCATGCAGTATAAAGACTGCTTCGCATGGAACTACTCCGAGATGCCGGAACTAGATCCAGAAATAGCCATCCACAAATTGGCAATATCTCCGGATGTCAAGCCAGTCAAACAAGTGCCGAGAAGAATGCGGCTCGAACTTGAAATGAGCATCAACGCCGAGATCAAGAAGCTAATAGACTCCGGCTTCATCCAAGAGGTTCGGTACCCTGACTGGATTGCCAACATCGTCCCAGTGATGAAGAAAAATGGGACAGTGCGCATCTGCGTAGACTTTCGGGATCTCAACAAAGCATGTCCAAAGGATGATTTTCCCGTACGGGTTATCGAGCTGATGATAGACAACACGTCCACTCACGAAATCTTCTCCTTCATGGACGGATCATCAGCGTACAATCAAATAAAGATGCATCTCGAGGACCATAAGCATACCACTTTCCGGACTCCTTTGGGCATATTCTGCTACAAAGTGATGCCTTTCGGTCTGAAGAACGCCGGCACTATCTATCAGAGGGCCATGACGAAGATTTTCGATGACCTCATACATGAAATCGTCGAATGCTATATCGACGAACTCGTAATGAAAAGCAAATCGCACGAGGAACATTGGGAGCATCTGAGGATAGTGTTCCAGCGCCTTCGAAAATACAACCTGAAAATGAACCCTCTGAAATGCGCATTCGGAGTCTCCTCGGGTAAATTCCTAGGATTCGTCGTACGACACCGGGGTATCGAAATAAACCCGTCAAAGATCAAGGTGGTCATAGAGATGCCTCCGCCAAGGACTCTCAAGCAACTGCGGTCTATCCAAGGAAAGATCGCGTATATCCGGCGGTTCATAGCGAATCTGTCCGGCAAATGCCGCCCCTACAGCCATTTAATGAAGAAGGGGACCCCTTTCGTCTGGGATCGTAAATGCCAGAGAGCACTAGACGAAATCAAGCAATACCTACAGAATCCGCCGGTACTAACCGCTCCGGTCAAAGGAAAGCCCCTCATCCTGTACACAACAGCCCTTGAAGGTTTCTTAGGCGCACTATGGGCACAGGAAAATGACCAAGGGAAGGAGAGAGCCCTCTACTATTTGAGTCGAGTTCTCCTCGGCGCAGAAAACAACTACTCCCCCATCGAAAAACACTGCCTGGTGTTAATCTTCGCAATAACGAAGCTCAGACACTATGCGTTGGCGCATGAGGTCCACCTCATATCAAAAGTGGATCCTCTCAAATATTTGATGTCAAGAGCCATACTGACGTGACGGCTCGCTAAATGGGCTTTCCTCTTGATGGAGTTTTCGATAATATACCGACCTCTCAAGGCAGTGAAAGGCCAAGCCATCTTCGACTTCCTCGTTGAGCATCCGATACCTGCCGATTCATCCCTAAATTGCGAATTTCCAGATGAGCACGCGTTGGACACGATCGACAGGGAGAGAGGAGAGAGTGATACCCGATGGGAGCTCTACTTTGATGGGGCATCTTTCATGAAGAAGCGAAAGCACAGCTCCCTCATAATCAAATCTGGGGTAGACCTCATCTTCGTGACTTCACAAGGAGGGATAATGCGCTTTGCTTTTTCCTTAACAAAGCCGAGGACAAACAATGAAGCCGAATATGAGGCTTTGATAGCACGGCTTGAGATCGCTGTCGACATGGGAATTGAAAACCTCCTCATATACGGAGATTCCCAACTGATCATTAGCCAAGTAAACGGCGACTATCAAACGTGCAAACCGGAGTTGGTAAAGTACGGCGAGAGAGTGCGGCAACTGCTGACCCAAATTCCTTCCTACATTCTGGAAAGCATACCGCGTACGGAAAATAGCAAAGTGGATGCATTAGCCAAACTCGATAAAGAATTGGCTAACGAAAACCTCGATGACGTGAGGATCGTTGTGCAAAGCCGTCGGGTTCTTGTACCGGCAGAAATATCTCCGGAGTCGTCCGAAGAAAAGAGAGCGACCAAGCAAACGACCCTACAAATAAAAGACCAGGAAAAGGCTAAGGATTGGAGAGAAGTCTTTATAGATTACTTCAAATCTCGTCGAACACCTGAAGATGCGTCCTCAAGACATCAGCTCATTAAACGAGCTCTATCTTTCGCCTTCGTCAATGACACGCTGTATAAGAGATCGTTCGACTCTCTATGGCTGAGATGCCTAGGACCGGAAGAAGCAAGGAGAGTCGTCCAAGAAACTCACGACAGACTCTGTGGTTCTCATCAAGCCGGCCCGAAGATGAAATTGAAGATTAAAATGATGGGCTACTATTAGCCCACGATGATTCAGGATTGTCTCGAATACGCAAAGCAGTGCCACTCGTGCCAGGTTCACGAGGACTTCATCCACCAGCATCCAAATCCGCTACACCCAACGATGGCTAGCTGGCCGTTCGAAATGTGGGGAACTGACATAACCGGACCCATCGAACCAGCATCATCCAGAGGACATCGGTTCATATTGGCGACTACCGATTACTTCTCTAAGTGGGCAGAAGCAGTACCGCTGAAAGAAGTGAAGACGGAGAATATTCTCCATTTCATCAAGACACACGTCATCTATCGGTTCGGCACTCCGCGACGGATTATTTCCGATAACAGGCCGGCCTACAGAAGTCACAAAATCAGCCACTTCACACAGCAGCATAACATAGACTGGAGATACTCTTCGTTCTATAATCTCCGAGCTAACGGTCTAGCTGAGACTTTCAACAAAACCTTGACGAAGATCATGAAGAAGACGGTGTCCAGAAATAATAAGGACTGTCACGAGAGACTGCATGAAGCTCTCTGGGTGTATCAGACCACGTTTAAAACGGCCACCAACACAACACCATATGCGTTGGTGTTCGGCAAAGAAGCGGTACTCCCCTTGGAGATAGAGCCACCCTCTCTACGAGTGGCGATTCATTACAAGCTAACAGACGAAGAGAATGCTCATCTTCGGCTTGAGGAGCTCGACGCCCTTGACGAAACCCGGCTCATGGCGCAGCAAAACCTAGAAGCTTACAAAGCAAGGATGACGCGCTCATACGAAAGATTGACTAGGCCAAGAACATTTCGCCAAGGCGAACTCGTTAGTGGTCAAAAGACCTATGATCCCCAATCATGCCAAACGGAGGAAATTCGAGCCAAACTATGAAGGCCCGTACATCATAGACAAAGTCTATCAAGGTGGGGCTTACATGCTTATGGATATGCATGACGAAAGACCCTTCCGGCTAATAAACGGCCGGTTCCTTAAGAAGTACTACGCTTGACGAGTCACAAACCAAGTTAATGATAGATGACGACGCCTATATCCATTTGCTATCTTCTTGAGTTCAGACTCTAAAAATAGTATCCAACCAAACATGGAAAACTACGAACCGAAACGTCCTTAAACTAACAACGGACCGAAATGTCCTAAAACTAACTACGGACGATAACGTCCTTAAACTACTACGAACCGCAGCATCCTTAGGCTGACGTGCCAAAAAAATAAGAAAAAGAAGAAAAAAAGAAGAAAAAAGAAAAAAAAAACGGTATGTCCATAAGCGAAATGGGCACGGATGAAAACCCGAAAGGGCTCCGTGAATAAAAACAGCAGGGCTACCGGCGAGTTTGTAAAAACCCGAAAGGACGCAATCTCGTTAAAAGACACTGGCAAGGTCTTCTCGACCTTGTAAGGAGAAATTACCTGTGTGAGATCCTTACGACTCACAAGGGAGCAACACACTTAGGGATCCCCACGATTCCTGAGGAGAAGTTACACTTACGAGATCCTTACGACTCGTAAGGAGAATTCCCCTATGAGACCCTCACGGCTCATAGGATTCAAAAGCCTTAAACTACAGGAATCTGAACCTGTTCTTAAGCCGTCATACATCCCAATATGGCCCTACAAGCGTTTCAATATTGACCCTTGTATACAATCCACGGGTACGAATAAACATTTCCCCAACAAAGTCCCACCAGCAACGAGGGATATCCTCACATGGTGAACAACCCTTATAAGTCCTCTCGACTTATAAGGAGAAAACACTCTTGTAAGATCCTTATGACTGATAAGAGAACATACACTTAAGAACCCTCACGATTCTTAAGAAGAAAACGCACTTACGAGATCTTCACGACTCGTAAGGAGAAACATCTTTATGAGACCCTTACGGCTCATAAAGTCAAAAGTTTTAGTCGACAGGATCTTAACCCGGTTTGCTCAGCCACCTTCCTTCGAACCGACAAAGGCAAATGATGATTCGCTCCTGGTCATATCCCAGTTGTAGCGATGTTGATGCCTAAATCGGTATCAAATTCCAAGTCTAAACTCGCGATAAAAATCAGCGAACCAAAAATGCATATGAAATAGCTGAAATGATGGGGCAACTTGCAACAAAAGCGGCGAGTAAATATATGCATACAAAAATAGCCAAAATGATTAGGCAGCTCGCAATAAAAAGCAGCGAGCAAAAAGAAAAATAGCCGAAATGATTGGTCACCGTGAAAAAACAGCCAAAATGATTGTGCAATCGCAACTTTCGCGATATAAAAAGCTGAAATGATAAAGTATCGCGGAAAGAAATAAAAAAAATGAAAGGATGAAACTATTGCCCTGCAGATAAGTCCATACTGACTCCTGTATACAATCCATGGGCATAAACGGAAAAGGAACCAAATGTCCCAACAAACTCTATTAAAGGGAAAGTCGGATCTCGACAGCAACATCCCAGAAGACCAACAACGGCGTTCCTCCTTATGCCAGCAGAACACGGGCGTGACTGTAGGGTGTTTTTTCGTCACCCCATTGAGATGGGAATACGCGCACGCTTGTCAGGCGTACTACAGATTCCCCCTGCCTAGGGTAGGCCGGGGTTTAATGATTGTGGGGATCCGAATCTCCGGCAGCCGCGGACTAAGCTGCTGTTAATTACCCCTCGCCTTTGGGGCGAGGGAACCTCCGATTAACGGGTTAAACTGGTCATGCGAACTCAATATGCAGTATACGTGTGTTCTGTTCTGAAAAGGGGGTTTTGGATATATCGGGAGCCACGCAGAGTTTTTACGGGGGTCCCGCTACCCGGATAGCGGGCTGGGGGTCAAGGGGGCTAGCAGCCCCCTTGCGGGGTTCGGGACAGCGCCCCGGCCCGAAATTTTTTTTGAGGGGGAGAGTGTGGCGGAGTATGTGTATGTGTACATTTGTATACATATGTATATATAAATAAAGGGGAAAAGGGCATCCAAAGGATGCGTGGGGCAGCACCTTGGGCGCTGTGCGCTTAGGTGCTGTGCGCTCAGGCGCAAGCGCGCCACGTGTCGGCACGTGGGCGCTTTGCGCATGAGCGCCGCGCGCAGGTGCGCAAGCGCGCCACGTGTAGGCACGCGGGCGCTTTGCGCACTTGCGCAAGCGCGCAGGTGCGCAAGCGCGCGCGCCACGTGTCGGCACGCGGGCGCTTTGCGCACTTGCGCAAGAGCGCAGGTGCGCAAGCGCGCGCGCGCGCCACGTGTCGGCACTCGGGCGCTTTGCGCACTTGCGCAAGCGCGCAGGTGCGCAAGCGCGCGCGCCACGTGTCGGCACGCGGGCGCTTTGCGCACTTGCGCAAGCGCTTAGGTGCGCAAGCGCGCGCGCGCCACGTGTCGGCACGCGGGCGCTTTGCGCACTTGCGCTGCGCGCTGCTAAAACAAATTTCTCAGAAGAGAAATCAGAGAGGAGTTGGACTCCTGAGTGTGTGTGTTTTTTTATTTATTTTGGGTTTAGTGAACGATGTTCTTCTTCCTCATGTTGCTTGCTGGATCTTGAAGATCAAGAGATGTGAAATCTCAAAATCTCTTCTTTTTCAGATCTAATGATAGATCCAAGTTCCCCTTTGTGGGTTTTGTGGTGAAAAACTAATTTGTTTTGAAAAAGGAAGAGTAAAACTCTTGATTTAATTCAAGAGAAAGAAGAAGGTTTTGGAACCTTGAAGAAGGAAGAAAGAGCTCAGCTCAGAGACTTTTTTTTGGAGAGAGAAAAAGTTGTTGAGATATTTCATTATCTTTGCCTTTATAGGCTATACACTTTACACATAGCCCCTTGGGCTTCACAAAATGGCATTTTACCTATCCCATGGCTCATGTGCCATTTCTTTTTGCACATAAGCCATGAGCTTTACAAAAATTTGGCTTTATGCCTATTTTTCTTACATTTATCCATAAAATAAAATAAAAGAAATACAACAAAATTATTTATTACAAAATTTTTATCTTGGCATGGGGGGAGGCCGGCCGCTTCATGTTCGGGCTCGACCCGGGCATGGGCCTACTGGATCTGGGCTTGGGCCCACTTGGCTTGGGGTTGACTTTGATTTTGACTTGGTCAACCGGGGTGTAAATTTTTACCCCAACAAATTGCCCCCCATCAATAAATGCACACCACATATGTAGGTCGTGTGCATGAAATTGATGGATCTTCTTTCACGTGGAGGCGGCTTGATTTGGTTCCCACCTTTTGGGAAGCTGGCACTGCCCTTTTTACGACATGGACGGTCGTTGCTTGACATGTCTCTGAGACGGAGTGTCCGTGATAGACGTTTCCCTGGCCCGGAGTGATCTGGTTCCCGCTTTGTAGGAATCCTGTGCTGCCCTTTTTACGACGTGGACGGTCGTTGCTGCCCTTTTAGCGACGTGGACGGTCGATACTGCCATTTTTGCGACTTGGACGGTCGATGCTGCCCTTTTAGCGACGTGGACGGTCGGTTCTGCCCTTTTTGCGACTTGGACGGTCGGTGCTGCCATTTTAGCGACGTGGACGGTCGGTGCTGCCCTTTTAGCGACTTGGACGGTCGGTGCTGCCCTTTTTGCGACTTGGACGGTCGGTTCTGCCCTTTTTGCGACTTGGACGGTCGGTGCTGCCCTTTTAGCGACGTGGACGGTCGGTTCTGCCCTTTTTGCGACTTGGACGGTCGGTGCTGCCCTTTTAGCGACGTGGACGGTCGGTGCTGCCCTTTTTGCGACGTGGACGGTCGTTGCTGCCCTTTTAGCGACTTGGACGGTCGATGCTGCCCTTTTTGCGACTTGGACGGTCGGTGCTGCCCTTTTAGCGACTTGGACGGTCGGTGCTGCCCTTTTTGCGACGTGGACGGTCGTTGCTGCCCTTTTAGTGACTTGGACGGTCGATACTTGATTTGACTTGCTCTGCTTCTTGCAGTGTCAGGGGTAGACTTGACTTGCTCCGCTTCTTGCGGTGTCGGGTGGAAGTTGACTTGTTGATTTTGATTGGGTTGACATCAGCATCGCTATACTGGAATATGGTACCAGGAGCGAACCATCATCTGTTATGGAGAGGATTTTGGGATTTTGGTTTTTGTTTGGCATCTGCATTGCTGCACTGGAATAATGCCAGGAGCAACTCATCATTTGCCCCGAGAGAATTTGAGAATTGATGGCTTAGGAGGCAGGTTTAGATCCCTATCACCTAAGACTTTTCAATTTTATGGGCCGTGAGGGTCCCATAAAAGCATTTTCTCCCTACGAGTCGAAAGGATCTCGTAGGCGTATTTTCTCCATAGGAGTGGTGGGGACTCCTAAGTGTGTTGCTCCTTTATGAGTCGTAAGGATCTCACGCGGGAATTTCCTCCTCTCAAAGTCGAGAGGACTTTGAGAGTGCATTTCATCTTCTTTTCACGAGTTTGCGCCCTTTCAGGTTTTCACAAACTCGTCGGCAGTCCTGCTGTTTTTACTCACGGAGCCCTTTCGGGTTTTCCTCCGTGCCCATTTTGCTTGTGGACATACCCTTTTTTTTTTAGTGGGACTTTGAATGTGGTCTCACCGGTAGGACTTAGGAGAGATTGGGATTGTTTTACGCCCGTGGATTGTATACGGTTTTGCAGGATGTATGATCCAGACCGTGGGGCCAGAAAGATTTCAGGGATTTGTTGGCGTCTGCATCGCTGCACTGGAATGTGGTACCAGGAGTGACTCATCATTCGCCGTTGGGGTATGGGATTTGGAATTTGGTTGGCGTCTGCATCGCTGCACTGGAATATGGTACCAAGAGCGACTCATCATTCGCCATTTGGGGACTTGGAATTTGGATCTTGTTTGGCATCAGCATTGCTGCACTGGAATAATGCCAGGAGCAACTCATCATTTGCCTTGGGAGGACTTGGGATTTGGGTTTTTGGTCGGCATCAGCACCGCTAACACTGAAGCGAAATGCCAGGAGCGACTCATCATTTGCCGTTGCCCGTTGGGGAACGATGGCTTAGGAGATAGGTTTGGGTCCCTACCACCCAAGGCTTTTCAATTTTATGGGCCGTGAGGGTCCCATAAAAGCATTTTCTCCCTACGAGTCGTAAGGATCCCGCAGGTGTATTTTCTCCTTAGGAATCGTGAGGATTCCTAAGTGTGTTGCTCCTTTGTGAGTCGTAAGGATCTCACGCAGGGGTTTTCTCCTCACAAGGTCGAGAGAACTTTGTGAGTGTATCTCATCTCTTTTCACGAGTTTGTGCCCTTTCGGGTTTTCACAGACTCGCCGGTAGTCCTGCTGTTTTTACTCATGGAGCCCTTTCGGGTTTTCATCCGTGCCCGTTTTGCTTGTGGACATACCGTTTATTTCTTCTTCTCTTTTTTTTTCTTTTTCCTTTTTTTTTTTGCCACTGGTGGGACTTTAAAAGTAGTCTCACTGGCAGGATTTGGGAGAAATAGGGGTCATTTACGCCCGTGGATTGTATACGGTTTTGCAGGATGTCTGATCCAGACCGTAGGGCCGATGTGCTCAATTCTCCTGCGACTTGGAGCATTCATGTGTAGTATTTCTTGAGATATCGGCCATTGATGGGTGGCATGGGCCTTTCTCCCTCGGCACTTATTAGTTGGTAGGATCCTCCGTCGAACACTTTCTCGATGATGTATGGTCCTTCCCAGTTCGGCTCGAATTTTCCCTTGGCATGTCGATTGGGGATGATCGGTCTTTTGAGGACTAACACCAATTCACCTTTCTTGAAAGCGCGGAGACGGGTTATCTTGTCATAGGCCCGTGACATTTGGGCTCGGTATAGCTCCAGATTTTGCTGCACCGCGAGCCTCTTTTCTTCGAGGGCATCGAGTTCTTCAAGTCGAAGGAGCACGTTTTCTTCCTCCGTCAACTCATGTTGGACGGCCATTCTTAAGCTTGGAACTTCAACTTCGAGGGGGAGGACCGTCTCCACTCCGAAGAGCAATGAGTATGGAGTGGACTGAGTTAGAGTACGGTGTGTGGTACGATATGCCCACAACGCCTCGTGAAGTTTGAGATTCCAGTCTCTCTTGTTGGCTGAAGCATTTTTCCTCAGGAGCTTGCATAGAGTCTTATTGAAGGCTTCGGCTAGCCCATTGGCTCTTGGATTGTAGATGGAGGAATATCTCCAGTCTATCTTGTGCTGAGTAGCGAACCTTGAGACATTGAAGCTCTTGAAAGAAGGCCCGTTGTCAGAAATGATTCTTCTTGGTGTACCAAAGCGGTATAAAATATTGTGTTGGAAGAATGTCAGAATATCTTTTGTCTTGACTTCTTTTAGCGGGACAGCTTCAGCCCATCTGTAGAAGTAGTCTGTGGCGGCCAGTATAAACCGATGGCCTTTGGATGACGGAGGATCAATTGGGCCAACAATGTCGGTGCCCCAGACTTCGAAGGGCCACGACGCCACCGTAGGATGCAATGGATTGGGATGCTTGTGAATAAAATCACCGTGAATTTGGCAGATATAACATTTCTTTGCATGCTCTCCGCAATCCCGTATCATGGTGGGCCAGTAATACCCAAGCCGTTTGATTTGAAGTCGCGTCTTGGGGCCAGATTGGTGAGCACCGCAAACGCCCGAGTGAACATCTTTCATGACCTTTTGGGCTTCGGCCAATGACAGACACCTGAGCCAGAGTTGGTCATATGACCTGCGGTATAATGTGTCATTTACAAACACGTATCGGAGAGCTCTTTTCTTCAGCTGAATCCTCGCGGATTTTTCTTCGGGCAGCTTGTCGTATCGGAGGTACTCTATGAAGGGTTCTCTCCAATCGGGCTCGTCTTGGATGATCGAAGCTTCTTCGGCAGGACTGCTCTTCTGTTCCGCGCTTTCCTCTTCTCGTAGAGAGACTGGGGGTAGAATTTGTCGGCTCCTGACTGTGATCAGAATTTCGTCCGTGTCAGGATCGGCCAGCTCCTTGGCTAAGCGAGCGAGCACGTCAGCCTTCCCATTCAACGCTCTAGGGACTCTCATTAGTTCAATATGAGTGAACCGTTTCATGAGTTCCACCACCCGGCCTCTGTACCGAGCTAACTCGGGTTTGTATATTTTATAATCGCCGCTTACTTGGTTGACGACGAGCTGGGAGTCACCGTAAACTCGTAGCCGACGGATTTCCATTTCTATGGCGAGCTCCAAACCAGCTATCAGAGCTTCATACTCAGCTTCATTGTTTGTCCGAGGCTCGGTGAGAGCGAAAGAACGCCGCAGGGTTCCCATTGATAGCGTGGTGAACACCAATCCTATCCCCGCTTTTATCTCCGGGACGCTTGATCTGCCGGAGCTCCTTATCGATGAAGCCCCATCAAAGTAGAGCTCCCAATATGGCTCGTCTTCCTCGAGGTGCAGTACTTGTTCGTCGGGTAACTCGCAATTGAGTGGTGACCCCTCTGGTATAGGATGAGCAGCGAGGAAGTCTGCAAGAGCTTGACCTTTTACTGCTTTTTGAGGAGTATATACTATGTCAAACTCAAGTAGCATGACGGCCCATCTTGCCATTCTGCCGGCTAGGCTTGCCCTGGTCATCAAGTGTTTGAGCGGGTCGACCTTGGAGATTAGCATAACCCGATGAGAAAGCAGATAGTGCCTCAGCTTCTTCACAGCAATTATCATAGCCAGGCATTGCTTTTCGATTGGAGAATAGTTGTGTTCCGTCCCGACTAGAGTTCGACTGAGGTAGTAGAGGGCATTTTCTTTTCCCTCCTCGTTATTCTGGGCCAGGAGCGCACCGAGTGACTCATCCAGCGCGGCAGTGTAGAGAATCAGCGGTTTATTTGGAATGGGAGCGGCCAGCACTGGAGAGTGCAACAAGTATTGTTTGATGCTTTCGAACGCTGCTTGACATTCGGCATCCCAGATAAAAGGAGCTCCTTTCTTCATGAGCTTTGAGAAGGGCCTACATCTCCCCGATAAATTTGAGATAAACCTCCGTATATAAGCAAGCTTGCCTTGAAAAGATCTTAGCTGCGTCAGACTCTTCGGAGGGGCATCTCCATGATGGCCTTTATCTTTGATGGGTCAACTTCGATCCCTCGATGTCGGACTATGAAGCCCAGGAATTTTCCCGATGACACGCCAAAAGCGCACTTCAGAGGATTCATCTTCAAATCGTATTCCCTCAGCCTGGTGAGAACGGTCCTGAGATCTTGGATATGATCGGCCTTGGCTTTAGTCTTGACGACCAGATCATCAACATAACATTCGACGACTTTATGGATTAGGTCATCAAAGATATTAGTCATTGCCCTTTGATATGTAGCACCTGCGTTCTTCAGTCCGAACGGCATCACCTTGTAGCAATATATCCCGATCGGGGTTCGAAATGCTGTGTGTTTCTCATCCTCAGGCGACATCTTGATCTGATTGTATCCAGACGAGCCATCCATAAAGGTGAACAGCTCGTAATTTGAGGTGTCATCGACCATCATTTCCATGACCGGTAGCGGGAAGTCGTCTTTAGGACATGCCTTGTTGAGGTCCCTGAAATCGACACAAACTCGGATCTGCCCATTTTTCTTCTTCACTGGGACTATGCATGCGATCCAGTCCGCATATTTCTCTTCCCTGATAAAGCCGGCATCGATGAGTTTCTTGGTTTCCTCGATGACCTTTTCTTCCAACTCCCTTCTCATTCTTCGAGGAGCTTGTTTGACTGGCTTAGCATCAGGAGATATAGCCAACTTGTGTACGGCCACTTCAGGGGAAAGGCCAGGCATTTCTTTGTATGTCCACGCGAAGCAGTCGACGAACTCATGCAGCAGGGCAGTTATCTGCGCTTTCATTTCCTCTGACAAGAGCGAGCTGATGTAGGTCGGCCTTGGATTATCGGGCGTTCCTAAGTCAATCTCGGTTAGCTCATCAAAGGTTGCTTGTCCTCCATCTTCGAGCTCTTGAGGAGCTTCTTCTGGCTCGGCTATTTCGTCATCATCATTTGATCTTTCGCTGGCCTCACCAACATGGATCATGTAGCACGCTTTGGAATCAGGTTGAACGTAGCCTATGCCCCGCCTATCTGGAATTCGTCCATCGATGAGTGCTCGGACCTGGGGTGGGTGCCATAGCCCTTCGTAAAACTTTGCTTCGGACTCCGTTTGGTATAACCGGCACCCGCACTTCTTAAAGTATTCCCGCATCTCAGGCGCATAGTATCTGGGATTGAGGACAGCTCTTATGCCTCTCTCATATGGAAGGCACGCGACAGACAAATCGTCCGGGTGCGCAACAGGGTTTGACCCATAAAACAAGATGCCCTTCTGTCCACTTTTCCTCCCGGGAACGTAGAAAGTTTTCAGCTGGTCCACGGTGGAGATTGATAATGCATCAAGCTCTTTGCACATTTGCTCTGGTACCCTTGTAACGGCTAGGGACCCTTCTGCAACTTCGATGGTCTCTCGTAGTTTCGCTTTTTGCATGGGGGTCCAATCTGTACCGCTGTTGCACGATAGGTCCTCTTCCTCTGACTCTTCAGTGTCACTGCCAAGATGAGGGCGGACTTTGCTGCTAGATGGGCCTTCAGCATCAGATTTGTCTGTATCGCTGCCGAAATGAAGGCGAGTTTTACGGAAGGACGGGCTTCCATCGTCGGACTCATCAGTGTCGCTACCGAAATGTGGGCGCACTTGGGCGTTTTTACTTTTGAAAGTGACAACCGGCGCAGATTTACTTTTGGGTCTTGGGGCTGGTCTATCCTCAGTCAGTTGTGGCTTAGCATTTTGGTGGTTCATAAAGTACCGAGAATCTTCATAGCGGACTTCATGCACACCGAACGGCTGGATGTCTCCGTCAATGCGTCTTTCTTCGCCATTTTTGGTATACTTCATGCATTGATGGAGAGTTGACGGAATGATGCAATAATCGTGGAGCCATGGCCGCCCCAAGAGAATCTTATAAGACGTGTCGGCATCGATCACGTATATCTTAGCTTCAGTTTGCAGATCCCCGAATTTGATTGGCAAAGCTATAGACCCCAGAACTTGCTGGCAATTTTGGTTGAAGCCTTGAATGACAATCCTTTCCCTTGACAGGTGTCGGACGTCCATTGACAAACTCTTCAGCGTCCGCAAGTTCATGATGTTCACTGAGGACCCCGGATCAATCAATATGCGATTAATTCGATCTCCGTCGCTGTACCCGGTTACGTAAAGCGGCCGATTGTGCTCAGCCGTTCCTAGTAGCAAGTCTTCATCCTTAAATGTGACTGCGGCGGCATGCAGAGCGTGCTGGGCTTCTTTCATATTAATTTCAGCAAAGTGAGCCTGATACCGCTCGGGGTTTTGCAGAGCGTGAATGAGAACATCTCTAAGCTCCTTAGATAGGACCAAGGCGTCGTAGATGCTCAGGAGAGACGGAAGCTTCCGAAGATGCGCCAAGACATTATAGTCCACCGAGGAAGGACTTATGTTTTCATCAGTCGGTTCTCTGCCATCTTCTTCATTAGTGACTTGTTTTTCCTTCCCTTTTGGGGCGTTGCCCTGATTTGGCGGTAGAGCCCTGCCGCTTCTGAGCTGGATTTGATTGGCCTTTGTGGTGAGCTCCTCGTCCTCTTCGGGAAAACAGAGCTCATCCTCGGAGTCGCTGCCAAGATGGATGGCATAGCAGGTCATTACTGGGATCTCTTCATTTGAGTCTTCTTCTAACTCCTCCGGAATTTCAGCCGCTTGTACAGGGAAGAACTCCTTCAATTGAATCAATGTTCTTTCCTTTTGTTCATATTCTTCGAGGGAATCGATATATTTTTGAATGGTCGATCTCCCTGCAGACTCTTTTTCACGCCGAGCTGCACTTTTCTTCTTCTTCAGCTTCTTGGATTTTGAACCTGATGGAGCCGCATTGGCAGCTGGACTGGTAGGCTTCTTCTGCCCTTCCCATTCCGTCCTGGGTTCTTTCTGAAGTAGCTTTATCATCTTCTTCGTCTTATTAGATATGTGCGTACTCCACGGAGGCCGCGATGAGTCAGTTTCATCTCTCAGGGCAGCGGGTTCGGCTGTCTTCTCCCAGAAGGCTTCAACTTCTGTCTGTATAAAGTTGGTGGTTGCAACTTGATTGTTCACCAACACACTTTTGGACAGCTCGATCTCTCCAGCCTTGTACTGCTTCTCGACCCAATCTTTGAAGATATAGCAATCCTCGATCGCATGGCTCACTACTCGGTGGTACGGGCAATACAAAGGATTGTCGGTCATTTTTGCTTCCTGGGGTCTTTTCGACTCCGGCAATTGTAGGCCGTTGTTCAAGGCATCTTTAAATATCTTGTGGACCTTGTCCCTTCTGAAAGAGTAAACCTTGTTCTTTTTCTCCTCTAGAGAAGGCCCATCTCCTCCCAGCAATGGCTTTCGAGACCGGTTAGTTTTGGATTCGGCCGCCTTTCGCTTTTCTTCATTGTCGGACGCATTGAAGACATTGGTACTGCTGGAACTCCCGCTTCTACGGTTGTCGTCCCGCTTGCTTTTCCAAGTTTTCTCTCTCTGAGAGTCCGGCGGGGACTCTTGCTTTGAGCGTTCCAGCATTTGGACTTTCTTGGTTAGCTCCTGAAATGTCTTGAGGCCCGCTGTACACAAGAATGGGACCATCCAATTGCTGAGGTTCCCAATGAGAAGGCTGACGGACTGGTCCTGCTCCAGCGGCGGTTCGCACTTGACCGTGAGATTACGCCATCGGGCGATAAAGTCAGTGTTGCTTTCATTCCTCCCCGGCTTGGTCCTCACAAGGTCGGCAATGGAGATTTTATCACTGACGCTCATGAACCTTTGCCGGAACAGAGACTCCATTTGGGCAAAGGTAATGATGGACCCGTCTGGTATGCTCGCGTACCAGTCGAAAGCGACACCGGTCAGGCTGTTGACAAACTGACGAAGAAGGAGCGCGTCATTGCCCCCTGTATTTCCGCACGATGCTTTGAAGTGGGTGACGTGCTGTTTTGCATTCCCCGTTCCATCAAATCTTCCGAACTTAGGAATGACGTAGCCGCTTGGGAACTCAATCAGATCGTACTGCGCGGGGTATGGCCGCCCACTACTGCCGATTTCTTTCTGAGCTTCAGCTTCGGCCACCAATGTTTTAACCTTGTTGGTGACCAAATCCATTATCCGATCCTGTGTTAGCGGGATAGTGCTATCTGGGGCCAAGGCGTCCCCAGAAGCGGAGTGTGGCCGGCTTTCATGTGGCTCGACCAGTCTTGGACCCGAAGGAACAGGCATTGGCTGCCTCGGATTGTCCTCACCCGGCTGATTAGTAGCGGCTTGCGCTTGATTAGGAGGCGCTCGAGCAATTTGAGCCGTAAGCTGCATCACCACATTCCTTAAGTCGTCAATCTTCGAATAGAGCTTGGCCATCTCTTTATCTTTGCTCCTGAGCTATTTTCGAAGCTTTTGAAGCAGCTCTTGCTCCGCAGTCCTGGGGCGGAAAGTCGGCTCTTCCTCGCTGTCCGAGCTTGACTCTGCATGGACCGAGGGGTCTTTCTGCCTATCATCCTCATCGAGAGGGTTTTCTTCATCCAGCGGGGGCGGCTGTTCTTGGGCCGCAGCAACCACATTCAGGCTAGATTGGGCTTGGGATGTGGTGGCCCCGTCCTTGCTTTTGCTGCGAAGGTTGTCGCTAGGGCGCCCGCCCGCCATATAGACCGTATGGATGGTATATCCGGACGTCTTTCTATCATTGGCAGCTGATTTCATGGGTCGCTGTCTTGACCCCCTTGTTTCGGTAGCTGGTAGTCGATTGAAGGCGGCTGGCCTAACCAGGTTCTTAAATGGTGCTGGCGCATCTTTTCTGGGTTTGCCCCGCTGCTTTCGTGCGGCACAGAGCGCTTGATAGACTCTTGAAGAGATAGTGTCGTACTTTTTCTGTTGGGGCGGGGACACGTCTCTTTGTGGCACTGTTCGGACCGCTGTCTTCTTGATTCTGGCGGTCATGGCGTTTTTCTGAACCCACTTCAGAGGCTCGAAGGAATTGCTGATTCTTACGTCCGACTCAGCCGTCGTCGCGGGGAAACCCTGCACTTGGAACTTCACATGATTCCATTTGGCCGAAGCCTTGGCCCTTTTGTTGGCTCGATACCTGAGCCGCTTCTGCCTTAACTTTTCTGTTCTAAGCACCTGGCAGACTTCAGCTCTTTGGGAAGACGCCGCAGACCGGGCGACGGAGGGCTTTGGAGATACGCTCGATTGTGCGTTTGTTGGAGTCATCGCTTGAGCTCGTCCGCGACATTTGTTGTTGCCCTTCGCACCGGAAGTCTTGCCCCCAGCTAGAGCGTCAGGGAATCGTTCAGACACCATCTTAAGTTTCGGTTGTGGTGCCTTAGCAATCACAACATTCGGCCTCTTGCCCCTTGGGACCGGCTTGACCACCTGTTCCGCCGGGATTTCCGCCAGATGAGCGCTTCCAGCAGGGTAGATGATGACGGAGCCAAACTGGCGGGGCGGTTCCTCCCACTGTCGACTGAGGCTTGCAGGGAGAACCACACGAGCGTTGATCTTGACCACGTATGGAATCGGGGTCACGTTGGAAGCTGAATTCATCTGGAGAGACATTGTCGTCGAAGGTTGATTGCTGCATAGAAAAGAAAATATCATTTCAGTATAGACAATAGATATGTATATTAATTGAGTTCGCATGAACGTTTAACCCGAAATATGGGAGGAGAGATTGGTCCCACCGGGCGTGCCAGAATCTGTAGGGTGTTTTTTCGTCACCCCATTGAGATGGTAATACGCGCACGCTTGTCAGGCGTACTACAGATTCCCCCTGCCTAGGGTAGGCCGGGGTTTAATGATTGTGGGGATCCGAATCTCCGGCAGCCGCGGACTAAGCTGCTGTTAATTACCCCTCGCCTTTGGGGCGAGGGAACCTCCGATTAACGGGTTAAACTGGTCATGCGAACTCAATGTGCAGTATACGTGTGTTCTGTTCTGAAAAGGGGGTTTTGGATATATCGGGAGCCACGCAGAGTTTTTACGGGGGTCCCGCTACCCGGATAGCGGGCTGGGGGTCAAGGGGGCTAGCAGCCCCCTTGCGGGGTTCGGGACAGCGCCCCGGCCCGAAATTTTTTTTGAGGGGGAGAGTGTGGCGGAGTATGTGTATGTGTACATTTGTATACATATGTATATATAAATAAAGGGGAAAAGGGCATCCAAAGGATGCGTGGGGCAGCACCTTGGGCGCTGTGCGCTTAGGTGCTGTGCGCTCAGGCGCAAGCGCGCCACGTGTCGGCACGTGGGCGCTTTGCGCATGAGCGCTGCGCGCAGGTGCGCAAGCGCGCCACGTGTAGGCACGTGGGCGCTTTGCGCACTTGCGCAAGCGCGCAGGTGCGCAAGCGCGCGCGCCACGTGTCGGCACGCGGGCGCTTTGCGCACTTGCGCAAGAGCGCAGGTGCGCAAGCGCGCGCGCGCCACGTGTCGGCACTCGGGCGCTTTGCGCACTTGCGCAAGCGCGCAGGTGCGCAAGCGCGCGCGCCACGTGTCGGCACGCGGGCGCTTTGCGCACTTGCGCAAGCGCTTAGGTGCGCAAGCGCGCGCGCGCCACGTGTCGGCACGCGGGCGCTTTGCGCCCTTGCGCAAGCGCGCTGGTGCGCAAGCACGGGCGCCACGTGTCGGCACGCGGGCGCTTTGCGCACTTGCGCTGCGCGCTGCTAAAACAAATTTCTCAGAAGAGAAATCAGAGAGGAGTTGGACTCCTGAGTGTGTGTGTTTTTTTTTTATTTTGGGTTTAGTGAACGATATTCTTCTTCCTCATGTTGCTTGCTGGATCTTGAAGATCAAGAGATATGAAATCTCAAAATCTCTTCTTTTTCAGATCTAATGATAGATCTAAGTTCCCCTTTGTGGGTTTTGTGGTGAAAAACTAATTTGTTTTGAAAAAGGAAGAGTAAAACTCTTGATTTAATTCAAGAGAAAGAAGAAGGTTTTGGAACCTTGAAGAAGGAAGAAAGAGCTCAGCTCAGAGACTTTTTTTTGGAGAGAGAAAAAGTTGTTGAGATATTTCATTATCTTTGCCTTTATAGGCTATACACTTTACACATAGCCCCTTGGGCTTCACAAAATGGCATTTTACCTATCTCATGGCTCATGTGCCATTTCTTTTTGCACATAAGCCATGGGCTTTACAAAAATTTGGCTTTATGCCTATTTTTCTTACATTTATCCATAAAATAAAATAAAAGAAATACAACAAAATTATTTATTACAAAATTTTTATCTTGGCATGGGGGGAGGCCGGCCGCTTCATGTTCGGGCTCGACCCGGGCATGGGCCTACTGGATCTGGGCTTGGGCCCACTTGGCTTGGGGTTGACTTTGATTTTGACTTGGTCAACCGGGGTGTAAATTTTTACCCCAACAGTGACACCACCAATCGGAGCCACGGCAAAGTCCCCAGTTCCATGATTCTACGGTTCACAAACAACCTAAAGTCAACCCCTGACCTCCCTGTCGTCAAGCAACGCTTCGACACAGATACATGTCAACCCCGACCTCCCTGTCGTGAAGCAATGCTTCGACACGGATACATGTCAACCCTGACCTCCCTATCGTCAAGCAACGTTTCGATACGGATACATGTCAACCCCTGACCTCCTATCGTCAAGAAACGCTTCGACACGAATACATGTCAACTCCTGACCTCCCTATCTTGAAGCAACGCTTCGACTCGGATACATGTCAACCTCTGACCTTCCTGCCGTCAAGCAACGCTTCGACACGGATACATGTCAACCCTGACCTCCTTGTTGTAAAGCAACGCTTCGACACGGATACATGTCAACCCTGACCTCCTTGTCGTAAAGCAACGCTTCGACTCGGATACATGTCAAACCCTGACCTCCCTGTAATAAAGCAACGTTTCGACTCGGATACATGTCAACTCTTGACCTCCTTGCGTAAAGCAACGCTTCGACTCGGATACATGTCAACCTCTGAACTCCCTGTCGTAAAGCAACGCTTCAACTCGGGAACAAGTCAACTCATCAACCACTTACGAGTCCTCTCGATTTGTAAGGGAGAAAATTCTCTTGCGAGATCCTTACGACTCTCAAGAGAAAGCGCACTTAGGAATCCTCATGACTCCTAAGGAGAAAATGCACCTACGAGATCCTCACGCCTCATAGGGAAAAAATTCTTTATGAGACCCTCACGGCTCAGGAAGTTGGAAAGTCTTAGGCGGTAGATCCTAACTCTGTCTCCTAAGCCATCGCTACCCTACAAAGAGTTCAAGACGAATTGTTATTTATTATCTACAAGCCACACTTGCCAAAATTACATGCCATCGAAATCAAGGTGCTACTCAAGAGTACGTAAACTGCTTTGCGCCAAGTCAAAACAAAAATGCATAACCCACGGACGTCAATCACATATTATGCAAGGCAATAAGGAGAACATTTGATTTATATCCAATTAGGCGTCCGAAGCGTACCCACTCATGTATGTGCGAAAAGGATAAAATAAACGCATGGAAAGGAAAAATTTGCTATTCATTCCTCAGAAAGTTCTTACATTGATGAAAACAGTAAACAAAAGCATCATTAAATTGTTTACAATGGCAAAATATTGAATCCGGGACATGGATTGAGAAATTCGAAAGTGAGGCCGTTTAAAATATTTCTGCCCTCTCTGACCATTCTCGTGTGCATCCTCTCACGATCACAAGCGTCAGGATCTTCGCTGATGTCCTCCGCCCTCTGATAAGCAGCGATTATCGTCGTCTGTTGGAAATTTTGATGCAAAATATCTATGAGATTATCTCGCCGCTTCTTCGAGATCAGGCCCGTCAGATACACTGAGTACACCTTATCTTCAGCGTCATCCAGTGCATTAAGCGGCGTGGCTTCATAAAATTCAGGAAGTGCTCCCCAAATTGCTCTCACTATAATCTTCAAGAGAGCGGAGCGGCGAGAAAGTAGTCGACCGTTGTGTGCATTAAAACGATTCATAATTTTAGCACATTGGGCTTTTGTAAACTCCTGGTTTTGACAACGGCCTTGTGCGCGAATGTCCTCATAAGAAATGATTTCGTCAAGACAGTACAGATGAGCGGTCATAGCGCTTGAAAATGAAAATCAGTGAGAGTTTAGTGGACAGACTGATCAAGAAAATGCTTATTGAAACAGACACGAGGATTTAAATCAACTCTTGATATCTGCATGAAGAAAACAAGTGCTGATTAAGACACCCAACAAATTCAAAATTTTGCAATTAAGGAAGGAATTCTAAAAGGATTCTCATTTAATGAGAGACTCCTCGGGTCAAGGAGTTAGACTTCTCGAGAGTAACGCTCTGCAGATAGGAGTAACATCTGTCAACTCTAATTATGAGGGAATAAAAATTCCCCCAAAAATTCTGAAGAGCTGTGCTCTGCGAAGAAGATGGAACAATCCATTAAAAACCTAAAAAGCAAAGCTTTTTCCAAAAGTTAAAAACTTCAGGATCTTTAAGATCTGCAAAGCGAACTCTAAGAGTTCTTCGTTAATGGGTTAAAGGAACCCTAAAAAGGATTTCTTTTTCTGATCCATGATCTAAAAAGAGCAAAGCTCTGGTTTTTAATTAACGGGTTGAGAAACCCTAAAAAACTTTAAGATCTGTGATCTGAAAAGAGCAAAGCTCTGTTAATAAGTTCAATTCTTACCGAATTTGGGCAGAGTTTCGACTCTGAGAAATTTCTTAAGGGCAAAGAGCTTGGCTCTGAAAGAGAATAAAATTCTCAGAAAACAAGAAAGAAAGAAGAGGAACATAGGTCATCTCAAGGGCCAAAGGTCCTATTTATAGGCACTGGAAGTCGATCCAACTTCCAAGACAATCTAACGGTGGAGAGGCTGCCACCGCTGCACTCATGTGTAAGCCACGTGAGCGCAACGGTGGGGGGGGGCATTTGTTTTGTTGGAGATAGTGCCCTCAGAGTCAATTATTGGATCTCAGGTACGTGATTGCAATGATTGCGGAGGACCTATACCGGTAGGACAATCTTACTCAAGATGATAGTATGCTATCTGGTTTGCCTTTATCAGTCGTGTACATGTTCAGGTGACTGATTATATGTTACACTTTGATAGAGCCCTTAGGATCTTGCTTTACCACCAACATTATGATGGCGATCATATACGTGAGAGTTGGGTGGTTTATACGCATATCCTTAGTTATGGTCCCTAGTCGTGGGAGTTTCGAGACAGGGTATCGATACTCCGGAGTAGACTAGTGTATACAGTCAAGACCCCGACGAGGGGCGGTGGCCGGTCTCACAAGCCACTGGTGTCAGTTGGATCACCTAAGATGTATACAGGTGCTCATTGGGTTATGAGTACACCGGACAGGACTCGCCGGGAACCTGCTAGTTGGTATTATACATATCGTCAGATAGCAGTTCCCTGGTGACATGTGTACAGGTTAGTTCATCGACCTGAGGTCGTCATTTGTCTCGTGTGAGTTCCTACTGTGCTTTGATTTCTACCCTATCATGGCTCAAAGGAGTCGTGCAAACAGGTAGTTTTTGGGTACAGTCCCGAGCCATATGGAGGCACGTGAGCGGATCGGCAGGGGATTCGTCTCTCCCGGTATTGGGGGCGAGATCGTGCTGTGTCTAGGAGGCCCATTACACAAAGCCCACGGCCGTGGCAGGAGATTTACTGGTAGGTACTCCAGTAGTATCTCAGGGTGTTATTGGGCTACACTCCGACATGACTTATACTGCTATTGGGGGTCTGACGTTACTAGCCCCCTAGGCAGATATGCGATACTCATAGACGAACGGACCGGACTGTATATACATTGTCACTGTTAGGCTCAGTAGGGTTTCCGGATGAGTTCGCTCATCGGCCTCCCTTGAGGTCAGTCCATGGGCAGCCGTTACGCATTGCTAGTGCCGCTGACGGTTTGTGGTTAAACCCACTGCCAGGGTACTGACGAGTCGTTAGAGTCCCCCACAGACAGTTTCCCAAGTTCAGGCGAAATGTTGTAGAGGCCGTATGGTTTTATGGCAGGGTTCGGAAAATGCACGTGCGTTTACGCACGTGTTATTTTTCGGGCAGATGATACTGGTCGGCTTTAGTTTAAGCCAGATCCGAGTATTTTATTGAGTAGATATAATATATTTGTCTCAGTTGCATTTGTATTCGGTCGTAATACAAATGCGGATATATTTATACAGTTACGGGGTTATTCTGAAAGTCGTTTCAGGATCACTTTTGGAAGTTGCCAGTTTCCAGTTTTCTATCAGCCGTCTTTTAACATTCGGTTAAAGACGGGTTTATCTTTTCTTGAGATGAGTGTGGATGCTTCTAGAAGGTTCTAGAAGCAGTGAGGTGTTATTGTTTCATTGGTTGCTTTTGGTGTGTTCACACTTTGTGTTCACACTTGAGATATTTGTTTGTGTTCACACATGATATTTTCTTGTGGTCACCCCCCTCTCCTACACTCACCCTCCTCCTCCCTATATATGGCCGGCCCCCTCCTCTCTCTCTCTCACTTGAGTTTTCATCTGGTAAAAAGATTATGATAGATTTTGGGGTGTATGGAATTTCACAGCTCATTTCATTCCATCACCCGATTCGAGTAGCAACTTCATTAACCGTTCGTCCATGGTTTTGGACGAAGCGAGACAAAGTCTTCTACTCATTCTCTACATCAATCTTGGTCGTCTCTTTTAGCAAACTTGACGACCGAGTTGCCTCGAGTCAGAGGCGGGAGCCCGTTTAAAGAATCGTTGACGTGGTGCCACCTGGACGAGCAGATCGGAGATCGACGAGAACGAAGCAGCCGCAACGGAGCGTGGGATGATGGTTAAAGAACGAAGGACTCGGATCGTTCGGTATAACCTTTCTACACTCTTTACAGTTTGTTAGTTTAGCAATAATGGTAGATCCGGGTTAAAGTATACGATAGCGCCAGTTAAAAAGTTTTTGTTCCGCATTTGGCGTCTGTAGACGGCCGGGGCGCTACCGTAGACTTACAGTGGTATCAGAGCCTCACCATTTTGCTTTACTAACTTGTGCTAACGCATTTAAAACATCGATCGAACCGGATATCGAAAACTACAAAATCTCCATTCACAGTTTCTGTCGATTTTAAATGAAGTCCTAAAATTATTCTACATATCACAGAAAGTTGTGCAGGGTTTTAGAAGCACACCGACCAAATTTGAGCACTTGATTCCACCAAACTGCCGCGGAATCGCGGCCAAACCCATGGTTTGGCCGCGCATCCGCGGCCGTTCTATTGAATCAGTGCACCAAATTTGCACAGTGTCTTCTCTGTTGGAATTTGGGGTTTTTGGTATATATCTTTTGGGCCCAGATTTTGTTACTGTTCACCAGTTGTTCGTGGGGCCCACTTCGTGATATTTAGTCGATCGAAATTTAAACACGTTAGTTTACAGTGCTTACATTATATCTCCGACCGGGAATGTCATTTGATCGGTAAACCGCGTCTGATTGCTATAGTTCTTTTAGACGGGTTTGCGAACGTGACTTCGCGTTGATGTTCTGTGTTATGCTGTGAAGTTGCGGATTTGTCGTGGTGGATAGCAGTGTGCAATGATAGTGCAGTTTGAGTTTATTTGTACATTTGATATTGCGGGGCGAGCGTCCAACTTGTGGACTGCCGTCACTGCCTGTTGTATAATATTCTTTTGGGGAACGACCAGGTTGCGGTCGATGTACCTGTTGTACTTTTTTTTTCATTACTGTACTAGGTTTTGCCCCGCGACGGAGTGCACGGATAGCCGGGTTCTGGAGGGCAACGGGTCCGCATCTCATGGCTTTGAGAGGCAGAGGGGCCTCACTCTAGAATTGGCAGACTATTCGCCGCCCTCATAGGGGGTACAGGTTGACCCAAGGAGGGGTGCCCAAGATTACCGGATTCCGTGAAGTGCTGGGTGGTCCATTCACTTTGCTGTAGGGGGCTGCCTCGCTTCAGGTTTTGGTGGGTAACTTGGCGCACCCGTAGGGGTCTAGGTTTCATTGCACAGGCTATCCACACTACAGTGGAACGTCGGGTTTCAGCAGCGGCTCTGTAAAACTCGGGGATCCCAGATTATCTGTATTGTTCTGTGATGCTTATTACTTTTCTGTAATGTTGCAAATTATCACGCTTGGAGCGATT
This sequence comes from Agapanthus africanus, assembly GCA_030015575.1. Classification (NCBI taxonomy): domain Eukaryota; kingdom Viridiplantae; phylum Streptophyta; class Magnoliopsida; order Asparagales; family Amaryllidaceae; genus Agapanthus; species Agapanthus africanus. The sequence continues at coordinate 792,687,422 of JASDDO010000024.1, read as the reverse complement.
ATTGTATATTGGTTTATATACTATTAGATGGTGTATATGTTTTACACCCGCGCTAGTCCAGTCCCCGCTCTGTCGTTAGTTAAGTAACCTAACGGGTGATGACGGGACCCAGTGACGAATGCGGATGGCATATACGTACATTTTATTTTCGTTCTTTTCTGGTGTGATCGATTGATGGGACCGCGTTGATTCTGATCAATGCAAAGTAAAACAAACCTGTTTGATGTTGTTGGAACAATTTAAAAAGTGTTATTGCAAAGATGTTTCCTTTTGTTTTGCATAGAGGTATTCAGTGGAATATCCTGCACCTCATTCGACGGGGCAAGGGCCGATATCCCTTCACCGGGACTGACCCCTTGGGCAGAAGTTTGCGTCAGGGTAATAACTTCACTATAGTCGATTACAAGTTGCTTTGCATCGCGGTATTCAGTGGAATATCCTGCACCTCATTCCACGAGGAAAGAGCCGAGATCCCTTCACCGGGAATGACCTCTTTAGCAAAAGGTTTTCGCCACTATATTTTAAAAAGCTATCAGGTTCCTTCAGCGATATCAAGTTCGTTACGTTAAAGGTTTTTTCGCCAAAAACCAGCCGTAGCCCTCCGTCACTTCTTTTGGGTATTCAGTAGTATTCAAGCTATGCATTTTAGCTAAAGTTAAGGCATAGTGTTTGGTAGCTGCTGGGTATTCATTTGTTGCAAAGATAGATGAGTTGGTTTGGGACAGTCGTTCTGCCGATTGGCCAAAGTCAGGGGCATGTGCGGGTGGGTTCAAATTGACAAGATAGTGACGGGTAGAACTTGGCATGTGACTTATGACATTTTGACCAAAGCCGAGGTTATAAGAGCATGGGGCAAAAATCATATCGGGAGTTTCTAAAGAAACTGAAACTTGCCAAGTATGCGCATACCTTCTGGAGTATGAGTAACGTGGATGCATTCCATCACGTTATCATGCGATGAGAGTTGGATCCTGATTCCCACTGATGAGTTGGTTTACTCTTCGGGTGATCCCGATTGATTCTTCTTTCAGGTTTGGAGGAGAATTTGACAGGACAGTGGGAGGTTTCCGGATTAGATAAAGTGATAACCATTCTGATCTAGGTTAGAGTGCACGCAGAGTGTTTCTTTTCTCTCTCTCTTTGGCAACGACCTTTGACCGACCCTAGACTATGACTCAGTGACCTTGTTAACCGAACCTTCTTAAAATACTGGCTTTTGGATTGTCCTAGTTGCATAAGTCATTGCCACTCCTTCTTTTACCCTTTGTATTTCTCGGAACACCCGTATTACTACGGACATCCACTTCCATTGGATAGATCCATCGTATGGTTATATACGAACTCGAAGGGACTTCTTCGAGGATGGATCAAGGTTCAGGAGAAATAGAATTGGTTTATTCAGTTGTCTTTTATTATCACCTTCTCTCAGGTTGCAAGAGCTCCTTGGTTTAGGAGAGTACACCTATTACGCTTATTGGATAGTCTTATTCCAAACCATAGGCAGGTGCCGAAAGGTAGGGAATGAAGAAAACCAATTAGCCTAAGTAGGGTGTGCAGAAGGCAATAACTAAAGACAAAATAAAGGGATTAGAAAGAGGGCAAAGTAAATTGCGACTGATATCATTCATGACCAAAACCGCGTACTTCATCGCCACTCCTATTTCATTTTTAAAGGAATAAGGTATTATTCAGTTGTCTTTTATCATCACCTTCTCTCAAGATATGAGTACTCCTTGGTTTAGGAGGGTACACCTATTATGCTTACTGGATAGTCTTCTTCCAAACCATAGGCTGGTGCCGAACTGTAGGGAAGGAAGAAAACCATTTAGCCTAACGATGGTGTATAGAAGGTAACGACTAAAGACAAATAAAGGGATTTGGAGAGATGGCAAAGAGATATACGGTTATAGTCATGAATTGGATTATGGAAGAGGCATTGCTATGAATACCAGGATACCCCTACGAAACATTTTCATGTTTCAGTGCATCGTTAAAGGAAAACTGTTTTCCCGATTAGATACTTACTCCAAGGGTATGTATTTACCAGGTTTCATTCTCATATCTGTATGGTTTTACAGATGATGAGTGGGAGTAAGTTATTGGGAATTAGGTGATCATCCTCATTATATCGGAATTCGTTGTAATTGGTGATATTTGAGGAAATCGCCAGGGTACAGTTTTCAACCTACGACGCACAGGTTATGAGTTGTTTAACTCAGCGGACTTATACAGAGTATTGTATGTTGTCCAAGTGTCCTTCAGGACAAAGGGGTAGGTCCTCGTACTATGTTCTGTTTACTTATAACTTCTCTAGTTTTTAGACAAGTGTTTCGCAGAAATACAAGGTCTAAGTTTTGAGAAGTTGTGGGTATAAGAATAAAGTAGAGAACCAGGTGTCACAAGTATCAGGATTCTTCAAAGAGATCGAAGATGTAGATTCTTGTGATTGGTATTCAGATGATAGTAATGGTTTTGAGAAACTTTTTTCTCTTTCGGGTTACTCATAATTGGATGGATTCCTAAGTTGAGTAATGCTGATTAGCCTCTTTCCATTAAGTTGATATGCACTGGAGACAGTTGCATGATTGAATCTGGTTCCAATTAAATAAGTGCCAAAGTTTCTATATTGGATATAGAATGGTTCATATCTTAAAAGATGTTAAGGTACGGGGAGTTGTCCAGCTTATGCTTAAAACCAGACTCTGGATAACTCAGGGCACGTTTCTGTAATGGTTGTTTGTGGGTTGACCCTGGCTATGACGAGGGTTGATATTCTACCATTTGGAAGATCAATAGTGATATTGTTCTTGACTCGCTACAGTTTTAGTAAAAATGGATCTTTTTCAGAAAACAGCAGTGGGAGTATGGTAGAACTGGAAGTGATTCCAGAACCGCAAACGATTACGGAAAATTTAATAGGACCTAAAGGTTCAAACAGGTTTGACATTCCAATAGCCACTCCACAGATATGGTGGGTAACCTCAGACACCCAAGAGGTACTCCGGTAGCCTCAAGGACGGTGACAGGGAGGTTCTTATCTACCCAGACTTGACACTACTGTTGTTCCAGGCTATAAGACCCGGTAGGAGGATTGTCGTAGTCAGTGGGAGCAGCAGATGCATAGTGGGCAAGTAGCTTATGTCTATTTATAGACTAGAGCAGTTATAGCGGAGATAGATCATCTAATTTTGATATGACAGTCATAGGTTTGACTTCATCAGAATAGGGGATGGATCTGTTAAGAAGGTAGTAGGGTGTGATGTCATGGTATTTGGATGACATACACAGAGTAGGAAGTAAAATTCCTATACTACGATCGGTTGTACTGTGATCGTCACACAGTTGTTTCTCAAGACAGGATATGGATATAATATTTGACATTCTGGTTTCTGGATCTATGGTTTTAGATCTAGATTTGGGTAGTTTCCCAATGTGGGTACTTTGACAGATATTCTAATGGTTTTTAGAATAGTTGACTCCTAGCATGGTGGTGTACCTGCAAGTGATGGAATCACCCTCTCTAAAGGTGTCTTACAGACTAAAGTGGAGAGGGATGGGCATGATTGGCAGATCACTTGCTTAGGCAACTGAGTCAATCATGAGATGTCAAGTACCACACCAGATGTTGTTTTTGCACTAGATGCAATAAGTTTGTATTAATCCAATCCTAGAGAAACATAAGGAAGCAGTTTTAGAACATAAGTAAATGTTCTAAGGATTTGATAACGGCGGCCTCCTTCGGGAGACGATTATCATTCCAGGCTTCAAAGGTGACATGGTTGACAGAGTGATTGTCAGAGTTATAGTTTTTCCCTCTGACGAGGGACAGTATTATGGACAGGTGGTCCAAGAGGATACTGTGGGTGGCATGGTGCCGGATACTGATTAGGTTCAGTGATCGATACAGTCTAAGAAGTTTGGATTTGGAGTTCATTTATGAACTAGGTCCCATCTGATATCCAGAGATATTCTAAGACAGGTATTACTCGATTCGGGAGATGGCTTTCTCCGCGAACTTGAGATTTAGATAGATATAGAAAGATACTTCTAGGCGGATCCACTCACTGAGGCTATTTCTCGAACACAATAGTTTTACAAACGGGCTTTGTGAAACTGATTAGTAGAGGAGTTGGATGTTCGGTTTCACACGGGCTGTGAGTAGTCGACATCGCAATAATTAGCCTTGAGTGCAAGTGGGAGATTGTTGGAGATAGTGCCCTCAGAGTCAATTATTGGATCGCAGGTACGTGATTGCAATGATTGCGGAGGACCTATACCGGTAGGACAATCTTACTCAAGATGATAGTATGCTATCTGGTTTGCTTTTATCAGTCGTGTACATGTTTAGGTGACTGATTACATGTTACACTTTGATAGAGCCCTTAGGATCTTGCTTTACCACCAACAGTATGATGGAGATCATATACGTGAGAGTTGGGTGGTTTATACGCATATCCTTAGTTATGATCCCTAGTCGTGGGAGTTTCGAGACAGGGTATCGATACTCCAGAGTAGACTAGTGTATACAGTCGAGACCCCGACGAGGGGCGGTGGCCGGTCTCACAAGCCACTGGTGTCAGTTGGATCATCTAAGATGTATACAGGTGCTCATTGGGTTATGAGTACACCGGACAGGACTCGCCGGGAACCTGCTAGTTGGTATTATACATATCGTCAGATAGCAGTTCCCTGGTGACATGTGTACAGGTTAGTTCATCGACCTGAGGTCGTCATTTGTCTCGTGTGAGTTCCCACTGTGCTTTGATTTCTACCCTACCACGACTCAAAGGAGTCGTGCAAACAGGTAGTTTTTGGGTACAGTCCCGAGCCATATGGAGGCACGTGAGCGGATCGGCAGGGGATTCGTCTCTCCCGGTATTGGGGACGAGATCGTGCTGTGTCTAGGAGAGCCATTACACAAAGCCCACGGCCGTGGCAGGAGATTTACTGGTAGGTACTCCAGTAGTATCTCAGGGTGTTATTGGGCTACACTCCGACACGACTTATACTGCTATTGGGGGTCTGACGTTACTAGCCCCCTAGGCAGATATGCGATACTCATAGACGAACGGACCGGACTGTATATACATTGTCACTGTTAGGCTCAGTAGGGTTTCCGGATGAGTTCGCTCATCGGCCTCCCTTGAGGTCAGTCCATGGGCAACCGTTACGCATTGCTAGTGCCGCTGACGGATTGTGGTTAAACCCACTGCCAGGGTACTGACGAGTCATTAGAATCCCCCACAGACAGTTTCCCAAGTTCGGGCGAAATGTTGTAGAGGCCGTATGGTTTTATGGCAGGGTTCGGAAAATGCACGTGCGTTTACGCACGTGTTATTTTTCGGGCAGATGATACTGGTCGGCTTTGGTTTAAGCCGGATCCGAGTATTTTATTGAGTAGATATAATATCTTTGTCTCAGTTGCATTTGTATTCGGTCGTAATACAAATGCGGGTATATTTATACAGTTACGGGGTTATCCTGAAAGTCGTTTCAAGATCACTTTTGGAAGTTGCCAGTTTCCAGTTTTCTATCAGCCGTCTTTTAACATTCGGTTAAAGACGGGTTTATCTTTTCTTGAGATGAGTGTGGATGCTTCTAGAAGGTTCTAGAAGCAGTGAGGTGTTATTGTTTCATTGGTTGCTTTTGGTGTGTTCACACTTTGTGTTCACACTTGAGATATTTGTTTGTGTTCACACATGATATTTTCTTGTGGTCACCCCCCTCTCCTACACTCACCCTCCTCCTCCCTATATATGGCCGGCCCCCTCCTCTCTCTCTCTCACTTGAGTTTTCATCTGGTAAAAAGATTATGATAGATTTTGGGGTGTATGGAATTTCACAGCTCATTTCATTCCATCACCCGATTCGAGTGGCAACTTCATTAACCGTTCGTCCATGGTTTTGGACGAAGCGAGACAAAGTCTTCTACTCAATCTCTACATCAATCTTGGTCGTCTCTTTTAGCAAACTTGACGACCGAGTTGCCTCGAGTCAGAGGCGGGAGCCCGTTTAAAGAATCGTTGACGTGGTGCCACCTGGACGAGCAGATCGGAGATCGACGAGAACGAAGCAGCCGCAACGGAGCGTGGGATGATGGTTAAAGAACGAAGGACTCGGATCGTTCGGTATAACCTTTCTACACTCTTTACAGTTTGTTAGTTTAGCAATAATGGTAGATCCGGGTTAAAGTATACGATAGCGCCAGTTAAAAAGTTTTTGTTCCGCATTTGGCGTCTGTAGACGGCCGGGGCGCTACCGTAGACTTACATGTTTCCCCAATCAGAGCAAAACTCTGTTCAAATTTTGAAATTTGAAATGAAGCAGTGCTTCCTAAAAGCGCTCGTGCCAAGAGCGCCAGCTCTAAGAGTCAAAAATTCTGAGGCAGCGCCTCACGTGTAAAGCACGAGAGCGCTAGCAGCACCAGCTCTAAGAGTCAAATATTCTGAGGCAGCGCCTCACGTGCAAAGCACGAGAGCGCCAGCGCTAAGAGTCAAAAACTCTGAGGCAGCGCCTCATGTGCAAAACATGAGAGTGCTAGCAGCGCCAGCGCTAAGAGTCAAAGTCTCTGAGGCAGTGCCTCACGTGCAAAGCACGCCAAGAGCGCTAAGCGCTAAGAGTCAAAGACTCTGAGGCAGCGTCTCATGTGCAAATAACGAGCACGCTGGCGCTAGAACTAAAAGTTCTTTATAGTTGGATCAAAGATCCAACGGAGATGATTAAAAATCACCAAAGTAAAGAATTAAATTCTGTTGAGGGAATACTCCTCAAAATCTTTCCAAACAGGAAAGATTGTGCTCTGTAAATCAGAGCACCGTTGGATCAAAGATCCAATGGTGATTAAAAATCACTAAGATACAGAATAAATTCTGTATGAGAAAATAATTTCCCAATCTTTTTAAAAATAAGAAGATTGTCTTCTGTAAAACAGAAGCCCTAGGATCAAAAATCCAACAGTGGGAAAATCCCCAAATCAATCAGAAAAAGATTGCCTTAACAGATCAGCATCCAGTATATAAAGGCCTCAAGACTTCAAGTCTTAAAAAAAAAAGAAACTCCCCATAAGCTTCGTATAGAGGACCCCCCCACACACACAAATTTTAAGAAATTTCAAAGAGAAGAGCAAGCTCTCGAAAGAAGAAATTTTCTTTAAGGTAAAGAAGAGAGATCATAATATCTCCTGAATTTTTGAGAGTTTAACTCTCACATCATAAGAACTCAGTTCTTTATATAGATCACAGATCCATAAGACAAAGTCTTTCACAAAAAACAGAAGAGATTGTAACATCTCCTATTAAAATAAGAACTTAGTTTTTAGATGCACGAGACAAAATCTTTTATAGACGAGAACTTAATTCTCAGAGCACAGAATTGATCAAGAGCGCTCTGCACTCATTGGCTAGCGCTCTGCACCAAGCGCGCCACGTGCTCCTCATGTGTGCGCTATTTCATAAGAGCGCCTTAGCGCTCCAATTCTGGCGCCAAGCGCGCCACGTGCTCTTCACGTGTGCGCTATTTCATAAGAAGCGCCTTAGCGCTCCAAGTCTGGCGCTCAGCGCCAAGCGCGCCACGTGCTCCTCACGTGTGTACTATTTCATAAGAAGCGCCTCAGCACTCCAAGTCTGGCGCTCAGCGCCAAACGCGCCACGTGCTCCTCACGTGTGTGCTATTTCATAAGAAGCGCCTCAGCACTCCAAGTCTGGCGCTCTGCGCCGAGTGCGCCACGTGCTCCTCACGTGTGTGCTATTTCGTAAGAAGCGCCTCAGCGCTCCAAGTCTGGCGCTCAGCGTCAAGTGCTCTGTACATAAAGGCTCTGTACATAAAGCGCTCTGCGCTACAAAGAGTGTTCAACACTCAATAAAAGACAAAAGAAAAGGGGTGTCAGAACCTAAATTAATGCTTAGCATTATTGAACAAAAGAGTTTAATCCCAAATAAATGTTTAACACCCAAACAAATGTTCAACAGTTTAACCAGAACTGAATGGGCTGAGCCTAAGTTGGCCACAAGTCCCTAGCACAGACCAGCTGAACCCATATGCTCACAATTGGTCTTGGTCCCAAGTCTGACTACAGATCTCCCAACCAACCTTGGTTCAAGGGTACATCTCTTCATTCCTCTGATATGTGTCGTTGTAATTCTTCAACGTCTTCAGAGAGGTGACAGGTCCCAACAACCAGACACTTCATAGACTATGATGTCCTTAAACTCATGGACTATAATGTCCTTAAATTTTATGGACTATGAGGTCCTTAAACTCATAGACTATGATGTTTTTAAACATTACAGACTATGATGTCTCTAAACCCATGGACTATGATGTCCTTAAACCCAATGGACCGCAACGTCCCTAAACTAAGACGATAGAGCTCAAATGCTCTTTCGTTAGATCTAAATGATCCAAAAACCCTGTTGAGTAGATCTTAGTCTAAAATTAGACCAACATATTCTCAACAAACATTTATGTTGATCTTAATCTCAAATGAGGTTAACGATTCTTAAACCAACCCAAACCCAAATTTAAGAAAATACGGATTTGGACTAATCCACGCCCTACGGGCGACAACATAAATTAGTCTCCGTATACAATCCATGGGCAACCAAAAATAAAACAAACACACACGATACGAAGTGACCTTCTGGAGTAGGAGAAAGTGGTTACCGCGATGCGGTAACGTAATTAACTGCAGGGGCTTGTGCCTACAGGGAAGAGCATCCCCACAATCAAAATCTCCTCACAATGAGGGGGAATCTGACGAAATCTGCTACAACGGCCGCATCTGTCTAAACCTTCGATACACGGTGCCATAAATCAACTTGGCATCTTCGGAGAGGTGGACGGATAAATCCAAATAGCATCTACCCACAAAATTCAAGCCAGACGTTCCAACGTCCCGGTCGTGTCTTTCGGCGGAGAACAACGGGTAGAACGGTCTTACTCGAGATAATAGTATGCTATCGGGTTTGTCTCTATCATCTTGTATATGCATTATGTGATATTACATATCACTATTACATATTGATAGAGCCCATAAGATTCTTACTTGACTACAAGCATTATGATGGCGATCATATACGTGGGAGCTGGGTGGTCTATAAGCACATCCTTAAATGTCCCTGGTCGAGGGAGTATCGAGACTGGGTATCGATACTCTGGAGTAGACTAGTGTATGCTTTTCGAGACCCAGACGAGGGGTGGTGGCCAGTCTCATAAGCCATCGTGTCAGTTAGTCACCTAAGATGGTATACATGTGCTTATTGGGTTATGAGTTACACTGGACGGACACGCCGGGAACATGCTAGATGGTATTATACATATTGTCAGATAGCAGTTCTCAGGTGACATGAGTACAAGTTAGTCTGTCGACCTGAGATCGTCATTTGTCTCGTGTGAGTTCCTACTGTGCTTTGATTACTACCCTACCACGGCTCAAAGGAGTCATGCAAACAGATTTTAGTTGGGTACAGTCCTTAGCCACATGGAGGCAGTGAGCGGATCGTCGGGGATTCGTCTCTCCCGGTATTGGGGGTTGATGTCGTGCTGTGCACGGGTGGCCATCGCCAGAAATCCTTGGCCAAGGTGGACGGGAATTACTGATTTGGATCAGTAATTTCTCAGTGGGCGATGGGCTTCACACCGATACGAATATCGCGTTTTTAGGGGTCTGATTTTATCCACCCCCTAGACCCGATATGCAATACTTTTAGACGAACAGACTGGATGTCACGACCCGAAATTGGCACGTAACGGCCCTAATACTACGCAACGTCTAAAGGCGTAACGCAGTAAAAGAAAGCCAAAACCCAGAAATCTAAACCATTAAAAAGACAAGAAAAGATAATAGAAGTTTTTGAAACATTTGAAATCACAACCCAAATTCTTTAAAAATCCAACTTTCTTTCTTTAAAATTTTGGCAGCACCCCCTTTATAAAAACTAGCCCCAAAAATGGGTACAACATAAATATAAATGAAGCATCCCCAAACGGGAGAACATACACGCCCAAAGGCGGAAAACAACCACCACAACAAATATACGACGCCGTAGCGAAGAAATAAAAGAAAATAGAAAGGAAACTGTATAAAAGACAACAAATCACAAATAATATACAATATCGTCCTCACCAAGTCTCTAAGTCAACAAAATAACAGTAGATGGAAAGTACAAGGATACAACAATATACAATATAAAATACGGATAACCACAAAACCCACCTAAGCAAAACTGCACACTATGAGCTGAAGCGGTATCCGTAGCAAAAGATAATCAGATAGATGAATAGCCAGCCTCGACTACTCTGGGGAAACACCCTGCAAAACAACTGTGGCACAACGGGGGTGAGTTGCCAACTCGTGAATAGTAAATAACATATGCAGGTAATCGCAAGTATGCACATACATCGTGAATCTAAGATATGCAATTACTAGCAATAACAGGTCATATGAATGCAATAATCATGAAAAGTACACTAACAGGTACAACTAACACATGAAGCAATAATAATATGACAATCAGTATGCAATAATCATACAATAATGATATGAGAATGTAGATATGCAACAATCATGAAGGGTACACTAACAGATACTACTAATACATGAAACAGTACATAAACAATAAATGTGAGGTATGGAGTGTAATATGTCATTTCCACGGAATCCTGATATCGTGGTAGGATCACAATCCATCAAGACAATCAAATCCCAATTCCTCAAATCAGCCCCCAAATTGGCTCTCATATCATATAAGTCTCACATCTCCTCAATGTACAATATCGAATAAATCTCCTATATCCCGAATGTACAAAATCAAGTGAGTCTCGTATATCCTTTATCAAATCTCAAGTAAATAATCATATGTCTTAAATCCAATATCCAGTAAATCTCTTATAACCTAGGTATATTGTATGAATAAATATGATAAGGTATATACATTAATGTCAATACACATATATTAGCGTCTCATTCCACTAATATTGGTGTAAGGGCATATATAACAGCGTCCTAACCCACTGTTATATATACATATGAGTAAATAGAAATATCATGAAACCAATGTGCCAAGTATCGACACAGAAATACTGATCTATTAGGTGCTGTCACCGAGACTGGCACCCTGATAGGTACGTATCATACGCTATACCGAAAGCTTGAGTGCCTAGCTCTGACCCTCGCCTTTCGACGTATCCATACGTACATGACTCCCGTCGGTATCCCCATGATAACCGCCGAGTCATAGGTAATGTCACCGGAGTGTATGGTTCTCCTGCCGGGCTCAACGGCGTGGTGCATCGACATCCCTTTCTTGTCCCGGGGTACCTCCGGGCCCCACCATGTACCCTCATACGGTCTCTACGCCTCCTCGTAGGGGTATATATATATCCGAACCGATAAAACTCATGGTGGATGCTGAAATATCATATCAAGGAAACCGGGTTTTTCAAATAATGCATAATTTCATGAACTCCCGCGGTTCCCAAATCCAGAAAACATCATGAAAAATCCATATAACAATGCGAAAATCCATGAATACAATATGTGCGACATAACTGAAATGTAAGCATATAAAGGAAAAACCGCTAATTAACTGCAACAAATTAATATAAATATCACGCGGTTCCTATTTATCCAATTCTTAATAACATCAAGTAAAGGTAAATATGTAGCTAAAACTGATATATATGTAACATACAGGTGTAGCAAGATATAGGTATCTACCTATAAGAACTGATGTAGTATACCCCCTTGGTATAAGTGGAATATGTGAGCAAGGTATACATGTAGCTATATCGTAAGTGTGTATAATGGTACAATACTCTATAGGTATACAGGTATGCTAAATGTCATATGTGATCAGAAATATGAATCAATGTCACAATGTCCCTAACCAAGCAATATAATATCTAAAAGTGTTTTGTGTGTGACATGGCAATTATTAACGGTGTGTGTAGCATACAATCAGTGCTCGTGCAACATAAATCGTCAATAATATGTGCAGTGTCCTACGGCTACTAGTCCAAGCACAACAACATCTAAGTAATAGGGTAAATGCGCAATTTTAAATTTAACATAGAATATGCGACAGGTATTAACATTCCTAGCCCAGACGCATAACGCCATGCGGGCGATTTCCCTGTAGATGTTAAATCTACTCACCTGGTCGCATGCTACACGTAGCCGACCACCTGCTTCCCTTTCTTTGCTGCGTCCGATGTATCCGCCTGCGAACCTAGAAATTACACAAGGAATCCATATATAAGCAAAATATCTCGCAAAACGCGATATCGAAACCAAACGAGACACTCGCGTCGCGAACTAAACGCGTGTGTGTACGATATGCTGAAACGTGTGTATATGCGTCTAAAACTACCCCGACACGTCGCGACACGCTGGATCACAGAACCCACTCACGTATCGCGCGTATCACGCAAACAAAACGTACTAGAAAAGCAATATATGGTCCCAGATTTTGATACAGGTAAAATATCACAAAATTGCACATGCCAAAACACTATAATATGTAGTAGACTACCCTATCCAAAACCCCAAAACCCCAGTCCCCTACCTGGCCGCAATTTGCAGCCAGAATGATTAAACCAGCGGCCAAAGTTAGGAGTTAGGGGCTTGTGCTCTGGTGGTGTGGTCTAGACCTAGTAAACATGCTCCAGTTAACTCAATTTTGATCTGAGAGAGCCGGGTCACAAGCAGATCACAGAAAGCCAAGAATTCACTTAAAAACACTAATTTTGCACAAAAAGAAAACCCTATGGTATTTTAGTAAAATCTGGGGTTAATCTCAGTTAAGGTGACCCTAATAACACTCAAATAGGCTAGCTTAACCAATAAAATCATCACTTGGCCAAAACCTCACACAAATCACCATATTTAGCACAAAACTCACTATTTAACACTAACCGAAACTAAATAACACACAAATTTAGCAAGCTAGGAAGTCAAGCCTAAGAAGTATACCTCACTTGACCCAAGGCACAAGGAGAAGGAAAAGAAGAAGAGAAGAGCTGCTGCAGTTGCTGGGGCTGCTGCTTGCTACAGCTGCTGCTGTTGCTGTCTGCTGATGCTGTTGCTGCTACTGCCTTTGCTGCTGCTGCTTTCTGTTGTTGTTGCTGCTGCTTGTGTGTGTGTGAGTGAGAGAATGAGAGAAATGAGAGTGAGAAGTGAGAGTGAGAACACAAGGCAAAAACCCCTCCCTCTCTCTCTCTCATCATTTAATGAGGCATGGCTCATTCCATGTAGCCCCATGCTCTCTCTCTCTCTCTTTGTCAACAAAGAAAATCATTTTCAAATCCTTTTTCATTTTTCTTTTAAAAACAACCATACAAATTTAAAACCCAAAACATTTAATAAAACTATTAAACTAGATTAAGGCAATTGGGTTAATCCACCATGATTGCTAATCATGGTTTAACCCCAAATTAAAACCCTAGTTAACATGCACATGTGTGTGCAAGCCTAGGAAAATTCTAATAAAATATTCATTAAATAGGATAAAATATTTGAAAATCGATTTGGTAAACTTTTTATTAAAAAACATAGATTAAAATATATTTAGCCACAAAACACATCCTAAGGTGTTACACTGGATTGTACGAAGATTGTTACAGACATGCTAAGTAGGGGTACGGATGAGTTTGCTCGTCGGCCTTCCTTTCGCTCGATACCTGGGCAGTCGTTACGTACAGCTAGTGTCGCTGACGTGTTTGTGGTTAAACACACTGCCAGTGTATTGACGAGTCTTTAGAGTCCCACACAGAGGGTTTTTCCGGTTCAGGCGATATGATGTAGATGACGTATGTTGGTACATATAGGTGTCCGATTAAATATGTGTACAGGCTACACAGACTTTAATCGGACGGTTGATAGTACAAGCGGCTTAGGATTAAACCGGATTATTAAATCAAGTTTTGATTTAATAATTTATATATATATTTTTAGTATATGTATTCGAGTATTATTGTTTACTATTCATTTTCTCTCTTGGCTATTCGTATTTTTATACGAATACGCGTATATGTATTTCGATACGTATACCAGATTGTATTCCGTATTTATACACAATATCTTCTAGAAGATGAACACTTCATTATATGATTTTCTCTTTAGAAAATCATTTGCAAATGAGGTGAAGGGTGATGTGGCATGAGCATGGTTGGAGAAATGTAGAGAGGTATGGCCTTTGATTGTTTATTGTAAAAATGATATGAGATATTTTTTTGTATGGTTGAAAAATGATTTAGGAGTCATTCTTTCTACATGCCATTCACTCTTCATTCTATCATGCTTGATAACTCTTCTACACTTAGCTATTTTTCTTGAGTTGCTCATGCCTTGGTTTTCCTCACCTCCTCCTCCATCTTCTTTAGTTGCTCACTTGAGCTTAAGAAATGAGAGAAAAAGATAGTAAAACATTCCTACATCCCCACTCTCCATTGCTAGTGACCTTAGAGCGTCGGTTGTTTCGTAGGCGAAGCTGGAGCTTGGATCGTTTCCCTCAGGTGGATCATCTTCGGCAAAGGAAGACCGGCTTCCAAGCACGATCCGGAGCACTTGAAGAAAACTTGAGGATGTGAATATTCTACACATAGTAGATTGGTTTAGATCACTGGATTTTGTTTACAAGTTCTTAACTCTTTAGTTCGATTCTTGGTTGGGGAACTTTAGCAAACTAGAAATTTTTTGAAATCCATATTGCCATCTTCGAAAACTAGTTTGCTAGTGTGCTTAAGTCCCCAGCAATTATCACGTAACACTGAGATCAAATTGATAACCACTTATTATTTGATCTCTAGTACTCTGGCCAGAGATTGTAGGTCACTGATATATCGCACACTGCAGAACACTGTTCTCCATATACCAGAGAGACGAATCCCATGTTAACTTCTCACAACCTTCACATGTATTCATTCATACCCAACTACCACCGTTACATAAAGTATCAATGGATATGTGGTTGGATAGTAACTAAAGTAATCTCTAGCACACGCAAGGTACTATGGCAAGTCTCATGTCTGGAGACTAAGTCGTACTAGTTGTCACTATATGAATTTCCATATGGCAGTTATGTATAATTACCAACTGGAAATTCAAAATGAGTCATTCAGTGTACTTATCATCTATAAACAACTGCATACAATACTCTGATGTCACCACACCAGATAACTATGAGAACAGTTATTACTCTCTCTGATGAGTAGGTATAATATACACTAGTCTTTTGGAGTATCGATGTCCTGTCTCGATCTCCTACGGCTATGAACAATTAAGAATATACTTATCGACTAGTCAGGTCTCACTATTGTAATCTACATCACAGTCATGTAGTCTGGTATTAATCTACGGATTTTATTAGTAATCAATAATAAACAGAGTAATAAAAGATATATCAATAAAGAAAAAACCAAATAGCATATTATTATTACGAACGAGAAAGTTCTATACATATAGGTCACAATTACAACTAATTGCCTCTAAGGGCACCTACATCTAACAATCTCCCACTTGCACTTAGGGCCAATTATTGTGGTATCACATACCCAACATCTTAACGAGTATCTCGAACTACGGTTGAGAAAGAGCCTTAGTGAATGGATCCGCTATATATTGGATATGTATGCCCTAGAGGACATTATTGTATATGTATATATGTGGATGGTTGGACATATATATATACAGGACAATCTTGCTCGATATGATAGTATGCTATCTGGTTTGTCATTATTTTAACATGTGCATATATTTTTCTTACGTATCATTTATACATGTTGATAAAGCCCATACGATCTTGCTTGACTACCAGCGTTATGATGGCGATCATACTTGTGGGAGCTGGGTAGTCCATAAGCACATCCTTAAAGGTCCGAAGTCATAGGAATATTGAGATCGGGCATTAATACTCCAGAGTAGACTTGTGTATACGTTTCTAGACCCCGACGAGGGGCGATGGTTGGTCCCACAACCGTTGGTGTGATCACCTAATATTGTATACATGTGCTCACTGAGAGTGAGTACACTGGACGGACTCGCCGAGAACTTCTAGACGGTACTATACCTATCGTTAGATGGAAGTTCTCAGGTGACATGAGTGTTGGAGATAGTGCCCTCAGAGTCAATTATTAGGTCACAGGTACGTGATTGCAATGATTGCTGGAGGACCTATCCCGGTAGGACAGTCTTACTCGAGATGATAGTATGCTATCTGGTTTACCTTTATCATCGTGTACTGTTTTAAGTGACCTGACACGTCGCTATTACACGTTGATAGAGCCCCTAGGATTCTTGCTTGACCACCAGCAGTATGAGGGCGATCATATAAGTGGGAGCTGGGGGTCTATAATCATATCCTTAAAAGGTCCCTAGTCGTGAGAGTTTCGAGACAGGGCATCGATTCTCCATAGTAGACTAGTGTATACAGTCGAGACCCCGACGAGGGGCGGTGGCCGGTCTCACAAGCCACTGGTGTCAGTTGGATCACCTAAGATGTATACAGGTGCTCATTGGGTTATGAGTACACCGGACAGGACTCGCCGGGAACATGCTAGTTGGTCATATACCAGACGTCAGATGGCAGTTCCCTGGTGACATGTGTGCAGGTTAGTTCATCGACCTGGGGATCGTCATTTGTCTCGTGTGAGTTCCCACTGTACTTTGATTACTACCCTACCACGGCTCAAAGGAGTCGTGCAAACAGGTTTTAGTTGGGTACAGTCCCGAGCCACATGGAGGCAGTGAGCGTATCTTCAGGGGTTCGTCTCTCCCGGTATTGGGGGTGAGGTCGTGCTGTGTCTAGGAGAGCCATTACACAAAGCCCTCGGCCGAGGCAAGGAGATTTACTGGTAGGTATTCCAGTAGTATCTCAGGGTGTTCTGGGCTACACTCCGACACGACTTGTACCGCTTTTGGGGGTCTGACTTTTACCAACCCCCTAGGCCCGCCATGCGATGCTCATAGACGAACGGACCGGACTGTACGGATATTGTCACTGACAGGCTCAGTAGGGAGTCAGGCTGAGTTCGCTCACAGACGTCCCTTTTGGTCAATACCTGGTAGCCCGTTATGTATTGGCTTATACCTCTAACGTGCTAGTGGTTAAATCCGCAACCAAGGCGTTGATGAGTCTTTAGAGTCCCCCACATTCAGTTACTCAGCTTTCGGGCGAAAGGTTGTAAAGGCCGTATGGAGATATGGTAAGGTCCGATCAGATACGTGCGGTATTACATGGATCAGGATCGGACAGTCTGTACTATAGGCCGTATGGTTATATGGCAGGGTTCGATCAGATACGTGCAGTATTGCATGGATCAGGATCGAACGGATATTACTAGTCGGCTTTGGTATAAGCCGGATCCTAGTATAGTACAGTGTAGATTTTGTCTCCTTGCATTTGTATTTCGGTCGAAATACAGATGCGGGTGTGTATGCACAGTATCGGGGTTTTCCTGTAATTTATTACGGGACCAGTTTTCTGGAGTTGCCAGTTTGCTTTCCGTTTCGGCCGATTTCCATTGTTCCGTTCATTGGCCGAAGTTTGGTGGAGGAGGGCTTATTTGCATTGTTGCAAATAAGTGGTTGTGGAGGGGGTCTTTGCATTTTTGTTTTATCATGATGGTTTCATGATGGAGCCCATCCCTTGACCTTCCATGCTTCATGATTGCTTGACTTTTTGTAACAATCATGGTTGTTGATTACTTGTTTTGGAGTGTGGGTTATGGTTGTGATCATTGGATTCTTTCATCATCACTTGCTTGCATCATTGCATTCCACCCACCCCCTTGACCTTTCTCTCTCTCTCTCCAATCACACTAATGGGGGGGGGCGGCCACTTTGTTAGGATGAGGAAAATGCTTCTCTTTTAAGAGGGAAAAATATGATACTCTCATTCTTCTTGGTCTATCACATTTTTCCTTCACCTCTCTCCAAGTTCTTCTTCCTCCACCACAAAAGGCAACTCCATAATCCCAAATGAGACATGTAATCCACATTATATTCTACAGCAAATCTTGGGCACGTCGAGTAGCCGGCTTCGTGCCCGAGTTGCCTCGGCATTGAGGTGGGAGCCCGTAAAAGAAGTAGGCGATGTGGTGCACTTCCGGCGACGAGGAGGAGACGGGACATTCCGCAGGAGATCGGGACGATGACGAGAAGACCGGAGGACTTGGATCGTCGGTATATCTCTATTCCCTTTCTAGTAGATAGCTAGGACTAATTAATGGTTCGATCCGGGTATTAGTGCGCGGCGGTTTGCCAGTTCAAGAAAAATTAAAGTTTATCACCGCTTCCGCACTTGGCCGTCGGATTGACGGCCGGGGCACCGCCGTGCACTTACAGTGGTATCAGAGCCACGCCATTAACTTAGTCTAACCCGGTTTAATGTGTTTTGCATTTCCGATCGACCAAAATTCCAAAATCTACATTTTAGTTCGTATCAGTTTTCTGTTGAAACTTTTTGGTGTCCAAAAATTTTTCAGGTTGTATAAAAGTACTGTGCAGGAAATTCTAAGACTACTGGAAAAATTCGACACAGTCAGTCGACCAATATAGCGCGGATCCGCGGCCAAACCCCCCATTGGGCCGCGGATCCGCCGCACATTGGTGTCATGACTGTATCAATTTTTTCCAGTGGGCTTCTGGGCTTAAAATAGGGGTTTTGGAATATTAAAATTGGGCCAATTATTTCTGTGAGTGCTGCAGTATTGCTTGGGGGCCCACTTGTTAATATTTGATCGATCGGATATTTTAAACACATTATTTCACAGTATTTACATTATATCTGCGACCATGAATGTCACTCGATCGGTAAATCCGGTCTAACTGCTATAGCCCGGTTAGACGGATTTGCGAACGTGACTTTCACGTTGATGTTCTGTTTTTGCTGTGATGTTGCGGATCGGTCGTGGGGGATAGCCTGGATGCAATGCTAGTACAGTTGTGGTTGTATTATGTACATTTGATATTGCGGGGCGAGCGTCCGACGTGTGGACTGCCGTCACTGCCTGATTGTATTATTATTTTGGGGCACGACCTGGTTGCGGTCGATGTACCCGGTGTATGTATATTTTACTTTCTGTACTAGGATTGCCCCGCGGAGGGGTGCACGGATAGCCGGGTTCTAGAGGGCAACAAGCCCGCATCTCATGGCATTGGGACGGAGGGGGCTTCACTCTAGGATTGGCGGGCTATTCGCCGCACTCGTAGGGGGTACAGGTTGACCCAGGAGGGGTGCCCAAGTTGCCGGATTCCGTGAAGTGCCGGGTGGTCCATTCACGTCGCTGAAGGGGGCTGCCTCGCTTCAGGTTTTGGCGGGTGACTTGCCGCGCCCGTAGGGGTCTAGGATTTCATTGCACAGGCTATCCACACGACCAGGGGAACGTCGGGTTTCAGCGGCTCTGTGAAACCCGGGGATCCCAGATATCTGTATTGTTTCTGTGATGCTGTACATTTCTGTGATGTTGCATTTTATTCACGCCTTGAGCGAATATAATATATTGGTATATATATTAGTAGATGTTGTATATGTTTTGCATCCGCGCTAGTCCAGTCCCCGCTCTGTCGTTAGTTAGCTAACCTAACGGGTAATGACGGGACCCAGTGGCGAATGCGGATGGCATATACGTACATCAGTATATTTTCGTTCTTTGTGGTGTGATCAATTGATGGGACTGCGTTGATTCGGATCAATGCAAGTTAAAAACAAACCTAATCTGATGTTGTTGGAACACTTTTTCAAAAAGCTGTTATTGCAAGGACGTTCACTTTTGTTTTGCATCGTGGTATTCAGTTGGAATATCCTGCTCCTCAGTCGACGAGGCAAGGGCCGAGATCCCTTCACCGGGAGTGACCCCTTGGACAGAAGTTTGCGTCAGGGCAATGACTTCACTATAGCCGATTACTTTTGCTTTGCACCGTGGTATTCAGTTGGAATATCCTGCACCCCATTCTACGGGGAAAGAGCCGAGATCCCTTCACCGGGAGTGACCTCTTTAGCGGAAGTTGTCGTCACTATATTTCTAAAAAGCTATCCGTTCCTTCAACGATATCAAGTTCATTACGTTAAAGGTTTTCGCCAGAAACCATTCGTAGCCCTCCGTCGTTTCATATGGGTAGTCAATAGTATTCAAGCTGTGTTTGTTGGCCAAAGTCAAGGCACAGTGTTTGGTAGCTGTTGGTTATTCATATGCAGCATAGATAGATGCGTTGGTTTGGAACAGTCGTACTGCCTTGTTGGCCAAAGTCAAGGGTATGTACGGGTGGATTCAAAACAACCTGGAGAATGACGGGTAGAACTTGACATGTGACTTATGATTTGTTGGCCAAAGTCAAGGTCATAAGAGCATGGGGTAAAAATCACATCGGGAGTTTCAAAAGAACTGAAACTTGCCAGATATGCGCATACCTTCTGGAGTGTGATGACGTGAGCGGATTCCGTCACGTTATCATGCGGTGATAGTTGGATCCCGATTCCCACTGATGAGTTAGTTTACTCCTCGGGTGACCCCGACTAATTCTTCTTTCAGGTTTGGAGGAGAATTTGAGGTACAGTGGGAGGTTTTCATGATTAGATAAATTGGTAACCATTCTGATCTAGGTTAGAGTGCACGCTGAGTGTTTCTTTTCTCTCTCTCTTTGGCAGCGACCATTGACCCGACCCTAAGACTATGACTCAGTGACCAAGTTGACCGAACCTTCTTTAACACCGGCTTTTGGATTGTCAGAGTTGCGAACCTCATTGCCACTCCTACTTTTACCCTTTTCTCCAGGACACCCCGTGTTGCTACGAACGTCCACTTCCATTGGACAAAACCATCGTATGGTTAGATACGAACTCGAAGGAATTTATTCGAGGATGGTTTCAGGTTCTGGAGAAAACGGATAGGATTATTCAGTTGTCTTTTCCTTTTGCCTTCTCTCAAGTTGCGAGTACTCCTTGGTTTAGGAGATAGTACACCTATTACGCAAATTGGATAGTCTTCTTCCAAACATTAGGCTGGTGCCGACCGGTAGGGAATGAAGAAAACCAATTAGCCTAACGATGGTGTACAGAAGGTGTTAAGTTCAGACAAAGTAAGGGATTAGTAAGAGGGCAAAGTAAATTGCGACTGCTTTTTCACGACCAAACCAAATATTTCGTTACCACTCCCACATCACCTTTGTATTTCTCCAGGACACTCTGTATCACTACGAAGATCCACAGTTTATTTGGATACTCCATCGTATGGTTATATACGAACTCGAATGGAACTTGTTCCAGTTCGGGGATGGAATCTGGTCCAGGAGAAATAGGAATAAGGTTTATTCGGTTGTCTTTTATCTTCACCCTCTCTCATTGCGAGTGTTCCTAGGATTGGGACAGTACACCCATTATGCTTATTGGATAGTCTTCTTCCAAACCATAGGCTGGTGCCGAACGGTAGGGAAGGAAGAAAACCATTTGGCCTAAAGGGGTGTGCAGAAGCTAAAGACTAAAGACATATGAAGGGATTTGGAGAGGTGGCAAAGAACTATACGGTTACAGTCGTGAATCTGGAAGAGGCATCACTAGGAATACCAGAATACCCCAACGGAACATTTCAATGTTTCAGTTTCACTGTGTAATGTTAAAGGAAAACTGATTTCCCGATTAGATACTTACTCCAGGGTATGTATTTACCAGGTACGATTCTCACATCTGTATGGTTTTACAGATGATGAGTGGGAGTAAGTTATTGGGAATTGGATGATCATCCTCATTATATCGGGATTCGTTGTAATCGGTGATATTTGAGGAAATCACCTGGGCTGTTTGCCGGTCGGCAAATATTTGGTTTTGAATATCCGCTGTCATGCACCAATTTCAAATTGATATATCTGTACGTCTATTTTCATAGAGTGAGATATACCTTTTTGAAATTATGTCTACGACATTTACCTATATCAGTGGATGGTTAGGTAAGGAGCATTAAACAGCGGTGTAATTCTTCTTAACCATAAGTACAGTTTTTCAACCTATGACACACAGTGAGTGAGTTATCAGACTCAAGGGACTTGTACAGAGTATTGTATGATGTCCAGGGTCCATCAGGACAGAGGGGTTGGTCATCGTACTATATTCGGTTTACTTATGACTTCTCTAGCTTTTAGACAGGTGTTTCGTGGAAACACAGGGTCCGAATTTGGAGAAGTTATAGGTATTTGAATACAGTAGAGAACCAGGTGTAGCAAGTATCGGGATTCTTCAAAGTGATCGAAGATGTAGATACTTGTGTATGGTATTCAATTGATAGTGATGATTAAGAGAACTTGCTTCTCTTTCAGGTTACTCATAATTGGAAGCATTCCTAAGTTGAGTAACGCTGATCGGCCTCCTTCCATTTAGTTGACATGCACTGGAGACAGTTGCATGATTTGAATCTGGTTCAATTAAATCAGTGCCTCCGGTCCTATATGGGATATAGAACAGTTCATATCTTAACGATGTTAAGGTACGGGGAGTTGTCCGGCTTATGCTTAAAACCAGACACTGGACAACTCAAGGCACGTTTCTGTAATGGCTGTTTGTGGGTTGACCCAGGCTATGACGCGGGTTGACTTTCTACTATCTGGATGAACAATAGCGATATTGTTCTAGACTCGCCACAGTTTTATTAAAAAAAATGGATTTTTTCAGAAAACAGTAGTGGGAGTATGGTAGAACTGGAAGTGATTCCAGAACCACAAACGATTACTGAAGATTTGATAAGGAACCTAAAGATTCAATCTGGTTTGACATTCCATTGGCCACTCCGCAGATAAGGTGGGTAACTTCACGCACCCGAGAGGTACTACGGTAGCCTCAAGGACGGTGACAGGGAAGTTCTTGTTTACCCACAATTACCATTGCTGTTGTTCCAGGCTGCGAGACCCGGCGGGAAGATGAGTATAGCGTCGTTCTGGACTCGCTCCAGAAGTGCACTTGTATATGACTCTGCCAGATGGTTGTCGTAGTCAGTGGGAGCAGCGGAAGCATTGGTGGACAGGTAGCTTATGTCTATTTATAGACTGAAGCACCAGTAGCGGAGATAGATCATCTATTTCTGACATGACAGTCATAGGTTTGACTTCATCAGAATAGGGGATGGATCTGTTGAGAAGGTAGTAGGGTGTGATATCCTGGTATTTGGATGACATACACAGAGTAGGAAAGGAAACTCCTATACTACAATCGGTTATACTTTGGTCGTCATACAGTGGTTTCTCCACAAAGGAAATGGATTTTATATCTGACATTCTGGTTACTAGATCTATGGTTTTAGATCTAGATTTGGGTAGTTTCCCAATCAGGGTACTTAGACACCATTCTAAGAGTATTTAGAATGGACGACTCCTGGCACGGTAGTATACCTGCAAGTGATGGAGTCACCCTCTCTAAAGGTGTCTTACAGACTAAAGTAGAGAGGGATGTGCATGGTTGGCAGATCACTTGCTTAGGCAATTGAGTCAATCATGAGAAATCAAGTACCACACCAGATGTTGTTCTTGCACTAGATGCAATAAGTTGACATTAATCCAATCCTGGAGAAACAGTCGGAAGCAGTTTTAGAACATAAGTGGATGTTCTAGGGATATGATAACGACAGCCTCATTCGGGAGACAGTTATCATTCCAGGCTTCCAAGGTGACATGGACGACAAGGAGGTTGTCAGAGTTATAGTTTTTCCTTCTGACGAGGGGCAGTATTTTGGACAGTTGGTCCAAGGCAATACTGAGGGAGGCATGGCGCAGGATACTGATTAAGTTCAGTTGACGATACAGTCTAAGAAGTTTGGATTTGGAGTTCATTTATGAGCTATGTCCCATCAGACATCCAGACACATCCTAAGACAGGTATTGCTCATTTCGGGAGATGGGTTTCTCCGCGAACTTGAGATATAGAGAGACATGGAAAGAGACAACAAAGCGGATCCACTCACTGAGGCTATTCCTCGAACGCAATAGTTTCGCAAACGAGCTTTGTGAGACTGACTAGTAGAGGAGTTGGGTGTTCGGTATCACACGGGCTGTGAGTATGCGACATCGCAATAATTAGCCTTGAGTGCAAGTGGGAGATTGTTGGAGATAGTGCCCTCAGAGTCAATTATTAGGTCACAGGTACGTGATTGCAATGATTGCTGGAGGACCTATCCCGGTAGGACAGTCTTACTCGAGATGATAGTATGCTATCTGGTTTACCTTTATCATCGTGTACTGTTTTAAGTGACCTGACACGTCGCTATTACACGTTGATAGAGCCCCTAGGATTCTTGCTTGACCACCAGCAGTATGAGGGCGATCATATAAGTGGGAGCTGGGGGTCTATAAGCATATCCTTAAAAGGTCCCTAGTCGTGAGAGTTTCGAGACAGGGCATCGATTCTCCATAGTAGACTAGTGTATACAGTCGAGACCCCGACGAGGGGCGGTGGCCGGTCTCACAAGCCACTGGTGTCAGTTGGATCACCTAAGATGTATACAGGTGCTCATTGGGTTATGAGTACACCGGACAGGACTCGCCGGGAACATGCTAGTTGGTCATATACCAGACGTCAGATGGCAGTTCCCTGGTGACATGTGTGCAGGTTAGTTCATCGACCTGGGGATCGTCATTTGTCTCGTGTGAGTTCCCACTGTACTTTGATTACTACCCTACCACGGCTCAAAGGAGTCGTGCAAACAGGTTTTAGTTGGGTACAGTCCCGAGCCACATGGAGGCAGTGAGCGTATCTTCAGGGGTTCGTCTCTCCCGGTATTGGGGGTGAGGTCGTGCTGTGTCTAGGAGAGCCATTACACAAAGCCCTCGGCCGAGGCAAGGAGATTTACTGGTAGGTATTCCAGTAGTATCTCAGGGTGTTCTGGGCTACACTCCGACACGACTTGTACCGCTTTTGGGGGTCTGACTTTTACCAACCCCCTAGGCCCGCCATGCGATGCTCATAGACGAACGGACCGGACTGTACGGATATTGTCACTGACAGGCTCAGTAGGGAGTCAGGCTGAGTTCGCTCACAGACGTCCCTTTTGGTCAATACCTGGTAGCCCGTTATGTATTGGCTTATACCTCTAACGTGCTAGTGGTTAAATCCGCAACCAAGGCGTTGACGAGTCTTTAGAGTCCCCCACATTCAGTTACTCAGCTTTCGGGCGAAAGGTTGTAGAGGCCGTATGGAGATATGGCAAGGTCCGATCAGATACGTGCGGTATTGCACGGATCAGGATCGGACAGTCTGTACTATAGGCCGTATGGTTATATGGCAGGGTTCGATCAGATACGTGCGGTATTGCACGGATCAGGATCGAACGGATATTACTAGCCGGCTTTGGTATAAGCCGGATCCTAGTATAGTACAGTGTAGATTTTGTCTCCTTGCATTTGTATTTCGGTCGAAATACAGATGCGGGTGTGTATGCACAGTATCGGGGTTTTCCTGTAATTTATTACGGGACCAGTTTTCTGGAGTTGCCAGTTTGCTTTCCGTTTCGGCCGATTTCCATTGTTCCGTTCATTGGCCGAAGTTTGGTGGAGGAGGGCTTATTTGCACTGTTGCAAATAAGTGGTTGTGGAGGGGGTCTTTGCATTTTTGTTTTATCATGATGGTTTCATGATGGAGCCCATCCCTTGACCTTCCATGCTTCATGATTGCTTGACTTTTTGTAGCAATCATGGTTGTTGATTACTTGTTTTGGAGTGTGGGTTATGGTTGTGATCATTGGATTCTTTCATCATCACTTGCTTGCATCATTGCATTCCACCCACCCCCTTGACCTTTCTCTCTCTCTCTCCAATCACACTAATGGGGGGGGGGCCGGCCACTTTGTTAGGATGAGGAAAATGCTTCTCTTTTGAGAGGGAAAAATATGATACTCTCATTCTTCTTGGTCTATCACATTTTTCCTTCACCTCTCTCCAAGTTCTTCTTCCTCCACCACAAAAGGCAACTCCATAATCCCAAATGAGACATGTAATCCACATTATATTCTACAGCAAATCTTGGGCACGTCGAGTAGCCGGCTTCGTGCCCGAGTTGCCTCGGCATTGAGGTGGGAGCCCGTAAAAGAAGTAGGCGATGTGGTGCACTTCCGGCGACGAGGAGGAGACGGGACATTCCGCAGGAGATCGGGACGATGACGAGAAGACCGGAGGACTTGGATTGTCGGTATATCTCTATTCCCTTTCTAGTAGATAGCTAGGACTAATTAATGGTTCGATCCGGGTATTAGTGCGCGGCGGTTTGCCAGTTCAAGAAAAATTAAAGTTTATCACCGCTTCCGCACTTGGCCGTCGGATTGACGGCCGGGGCGCCGCCGTGCACTTACAATGAGTACATGTTAGTCTTTGGACTTGAGATCGTCATTTGTCTCGTGTGAGTTTCCACTGTACTTTGATCACTACCCTACCACGGCTCTACTGAGTCATGCAAACAGGTTTTGGTTGGGTACAGTCCCGAGCCACATAGAGACAGTGAGTGATTGTTGGGGATTCGTCTCTCCCGGTATAGGGAGTCGATATCGCACTGTGCTCGATTGGTCAGGACCATAAGATCTTGGCCAAACCAGTTGGGATTTACTGATAGGTTGATCAGTAGTTTTCCGGATTGGTCCTGAGCCATATCAGCACGAATTATCGGGTTATTAGGGTCTTACATTTACCACCCCCTAGACCCAATATGCGATACTCTCAGACGAAGAGACCAGACTGTACGGTGATTGTCACGGGTAGGCTCAGTAGGGATCCGGATGAGTTTGCTCATCGGCCTTCCTTTTCGACAGGTACCCCGGTAGCCGTTACGTACAGCTAGTGCCGCTGACGCGCTTATGGTTATGGATTTATCCAGTAACTCACTGCCGGCGTACTGTCAAGTCTTTAGAGTCCCACACATAAGGTTTTCCTGGTTCAGGCGAAATGATGTGGTAGCCGTATTGGATACGTGCAGGGTTCCGATTGATTGATGGTACTATGTGCCCGGACTTTCGATAGGACAGTTGATAATACTAGCCGATTAGGGTTTTAAGCCGGATTATTAAATCAGGTATTGATTTAATTATTTAAATATATATATTTCGATATGTATATTCTAGTATTATGTTCTTTGTGTTA
Source organism: Agapanthus africanus (assembly GCA_030015575.1). Lineage (NCBI taxonomy): Eukaryota > Viridiplantae > Streptophyta > Magnoliopsida > Asparagales > Amaryllidaceae > Agapanthus > Agapanthus africanus. The sequence goes on along the minus strand of JASDDO010000024.1, from coordinate 792,660,325 downwards.
TTTTATCTTTTTGGGCATTCGTATTTTTATGTGAATGCAGGTATGTATATACAGTAAACTGTAATCCGTATTTTATTACGGATTATATTCTTGAAGGTGGACACCTCATCATGGCTTTTTCCATTTATTCATTAAATGGAAATGTGGTGTAAAGTGAAGATATGAGGAGTATAGTGAGAACCATGGCTCAATAGTTGACAAATGAATTTTTAATTCATTTGTGGCAACTATTGAAGCATGGTTGATATTTTTTATTCTTGTATATTGATATACAAAACTAATGTGAGCTATTTTCTCTCACATAATTTCTCATTTTTTTCTTGAGCTCACTATTTGCATCACTCTCTTTTCCTTCTCTTGAGTTCCTCCACCTTCATCATCTACCTCTTCTCTACACTCTCATGTGTTGAGAAACAAGAGAAGAGGTAAAATAGAGATAGTAAAACACTTAGAACCTCACACTATATCCTAGAGTTCTTGGATTAGCATCCCAAGTTCTCTAGTTGCTCCTTTTGATACTTAGTTAGGAACTAGAGCCATGGATCACATCTCTCGGGTGGATCATCTACGACAATGGAGGACCGACGAGCAAGATCGATCCCAGAGAACCGAAAGAGCAAGCAAAGAAAATCAAGCGCGATCATGATGGCCACTTGGAGCGTATGATGAGGAAAGAAGACCGAAGGACACAGATCTTTTGGTGAGGCCTTCTTATCATATTAAATAGCTCTTATAGTTTAGCTAGTTAGGTTTATGGTAGATCCGGTAACGAGTTATTCTAGCGCCGGTTTTAAACCCTGATAAAAAATTTGTTCTGAAAACGGCCATGGATGATGGCCGGGGCGCTAGTGTAACCAAACACTATATTATCTTTCGTATCTACTCTCAATATATTGATATCCTTCCGTCTATGGATCTCTCGAATCAAATGGTGATTTCGAAGTATGTGCTTGGATTTACGATGAGACCTTGGTTCCTTAACCAATGAAATTGTTGTATTGTTGTCACAGTATATGGGTACTGGGTCAGCAATGCTCGGAACCACTCCTAAATCGGAGATAAACTTCTTCATCCAAGCAGCCTCTTCAGCAGCCTCATTCGCTACTATATACTCCGCCTCCATGGTAGATTCCGCAACAGTATTCTGTTTTGAACTCTTCCAACTAACAGCTCCACCATTTATTGTAAAAACATAATTAGAGACAAATTTACAATCATTTATATTACTCTGAAAACTGAAATCAGTAAACGCCTCAGTCTTGAGGTCGTCTTTACCGAATATAAGATACAACTCCTTAGTATTTCTTAAATACTTGAGTATAACCTTGACGGCAATCCAGTGTTGTTCTCCAGGATTAGACTGATATCAACTTACTACACCAAATGCATAAGCCACATCAGGTCTAGTACATAATATCGCATACATGATTGACCCAACTGTCGAAGCATATAGCGTCTTATCCATGCGTTTTCTCCCCTCATCTGTCTTAGGAGACATATCCTTGGAGAGAGATATACCATGTCTAGCAGGTAGATTACCTCACTTGGTCATCTTGGTATGTTCCATGCTGAACCTCTTCATTATGTCATCTATGTACTTGGATTGGGATAACCCAAGCATCCTCTTAGATTTATCTTTATAGATTTTTATACCCAATATGTAGGATTCTTCACCCAAATCCTTAATTAAGAACTTTTGTGATAGCCAGATCTTAACTGACTGCAATGTCGGCACATCATTGCCTATTAGAAGTATGTCGTCTACATACAATATGAGGAATAAGACATTACTTTCTACAACCTTTTTATAGAGATGAGGCTCATCATCATTTTTTATAAAATCAAACCCTTTGATTGCTTCATCAAAACAGATGTTCTAACTCCTTCATGCTTGCTTTAGTCCATAAATGGACTTAAGCAACTTGCACGCTTAACCGTTGCTCCCACTGAGCTCGAAACCCTCTGTATGTGTCATATAGACATTCTCTTCTAAAGTACCATTTAGAAAAGCCGTCTTGACGTCCATTTGCCATATTTCGTAGTCATGATAAGCAGCTATTGCAAGCATAATTCTGATTGACTTAAGCATCGCAACTGGAGAAAATGTTTCATCAAAATCCGCACCTGGTCTTTGACGGAAGCCTTTTGCTATCAGTCTAGCTTTGACGGTCTCCACCTTCCCATCTGCACCGATCTTCTTCTTGAAGTCCCATTTGCTCCCAATGGGTTTTACCCCTTCAGGAGCTTTCTCCAAAGTCCACACTTTGTTGGAGTGCATATTGTCAATTTCAGACTTCATGACATCTATCCATTTCTGAGAGTCTTTACTCTCTATGGCTTGTCGATAAGTGATAAGATCGTCATCCTTTATGACATAATTTTCGATGTCACAATCAACGAGATACCCATAATATCGCTCAGGTGCTCTAGATTGCCTACCAGATCGAAGGAGCAGTTCCGCTGGATCGGGTAATACTGAAGTCTCAGGTTCAATTTGGGCTTCCATGATTACTTGTTCTTCTAGAACCTCTTCCAGTTCTACTGTGCTTCCACTAATTTAAAAAATTCCTTCTTTAAGAAGGTGGCATGTCAAGAGATAACAATACGTTGTTCCTCAGGACAGTAGAAGCTATACCCTTGCGAATGCATTGGGTATTCTATGAACTTGCAAAGTACAGATCGTGCCTTTAGCTTATCAGGATTCTGCTTTTGAACAAAAGCAAGACAGCCTCATATCTTAGCAAATTTAAGATTAGGTTTCTTGCTTTTCCATAACTCATATGGAGGCAAGAGCACCGACTTTGATGGAACCTGATACAGTATGTATGCAGCTATCTCCAGTGCATAACCCCAGAATGAAAGAGGTAACTCAATGTTACTCATCATTGATACCATATCCAATAGAGTACGATTCCTCCTTTTCGATATGCCATTATGTTGTGGCATGTAAGGTGGAGTAACCTAAGATAGAATCCCATTCTTTTTTATATTCACCTTCTCGATTCGATCGAAGAATCTTAATATTTTTTCCCGTTTGGTTTTGCACTTCATTTTTATACCCTTTGAACTTCTCAAATACTTCAGACTTATATTTCATCAAGTGTATATGTCCGAAGTGTGAGCGGTCATCTATAAAAGTAATGAAGTAGGAGTATCCTCCTCTAACTTGTATAAATATTGGACCACATACATCACTATGTACTAGTCCTAAGAGTTCATCAACTCTTTCTCCGCTTCCACTAAACGGAGATTTAGCCACCTTTTCTTTAAGACATGACTTGCAATTATCATGTGACTCAAAGTCAAACAAATCTAAGTAACCATTCTTATATAATTGCTTAAGCCTTGTCTCATTTATATAGCCAAGTCTATGGTGCTATAAAAGAGTTTCGTTCATCTATGAACTTGTTCTCTTACGGGTATTGTGTATGTTATAAATATTGGCAAGATTTAATATATAATAACCATTAATTAAATTCTCAAAAGCAATTAATTTATTATTACAATGAATGTTCATAACTGTAACGTCTTCAAAATAATAAAATATGATTTTTGGGAAATTTTATAATTTAATATTATTTTAATGAATATTTTAATATTCTGGTATAATTAAATACAGATAAATGGGGAAAAATTATGGAAAATTCTAAAATAAGGTATTTTAAGGAATTGCCTCGTTTTCTGTGCATGCCCCCATTTCCTCTAGTTTTGACCCTGAGTATGTCTAGTTTTGACTGATTCCATCTAGGGTGAAATCTGGGTTGATTTTCCTATGTTGGTGTATAATTTGGGACTTGTTTTAGCATGGATTTTGGTATTTGGTGATTCATTCCTGTCGGGTGGCGTTTGGACGTCAACGACAAGTGGATTTTGATTGTGTTTACATGCGAGTCGATGGGTTTTTACCTATGCGGGTAGCGTGTGCTATTTTGGTTTCCGATGTGATTTTCATGTGCTTTAGCATTGTGATATACTTGTAGGTACCCCGCGTGATGTTGAGGCAAAGGAGGTGAAGATAGCGACATCGGCTTTGGCACACGAGAAGCAAGGTGAGTAGATTTATATCTACGGAGAGAAGTCGGGTGGATGGCGTATAGCACCCCCGCAGTCCGTGGTGATGTATACGAATACGTATACACACGAATATTTATTATGTGTTGTTTAGGGTTATTGATGGTAATAATGATATTTTGATGATAAGAATATATTGGGTTAGTATAGTGCGAACCCTAGAGTAGTGGTTGCACTCACACATACATTTACACACATACTTGCATTCATTCTTTTATTTATTAGAGTGCATATGATGGTGCGTATATCTACACATAGGTATGGGACTATGTGTTTATATACGGGATTTGAGGATGATACGTGGTTTGAGATGATACTTGATGTGAGGCCGTGAGATCGGCGATGTGACATAGCTTGTCTTCGAGGTGCGATATGATAGTTTTAGCGGGCCTTTGGACATGTGCTTTACCCGCATTCATATTTTTATAGATGGTGTCGATTTGTACTAGACTTACAGTAGTACCCCAGATTGTGTGATCTGATGATAAGTGATACCTGATATGTGATGAGATAGTGTGATATTGACCCCTACCCAGCTATTGGGATGCCGTACGACGATTTACCGTACGAGCCGATATTGATGATAGATCCGCACTCATGACTCGAGGATATCATACGATATGTTATTGAGGCGAGATCACCGACTATCATATCTATATTTATATATTGACTCAGATTAGGTGGTTTCATACCCCTCCTGTCTAGATTATTTAGTAGACATTGGACTAGACCGAGTCATACCTATTTCAAAACTAACGAATCGGGGATATTTTAAAGATAAGCAGAAGGGTTATACGGATATTTTCAAATGATGCATCTTTTCTTAAAACACCGTAGCCCTTACTTTACCAAAAGCCCTGATTCGTCTTATTTCAAAAGGCAAGGTTGCATGACATATCTATTGGGGCGGGTTCTGTACTTTTGCGTTGATCATTCGTTTCCGCATATTCCTGCTATTTGCATTGCATCGCTTGTATTGTTGTGACATTCAGTCATGCTGCTAGGACACCAGCACCATTATCGATGATGTATATGTTTCACGTACACTTGTTGCCGGCTCACACACTCATCATCGATAATTGCCATGTCACTACACTATAGTACTATTGCATTCATGATATGATTCTGGCATGGCATATTGTACACTTATACCTGTACACATATATAGATGATTCTAGCTTGATTGGGGATTTGGGAACCGCAAGATACTCTTTAAAAACAGATTCCTTTTAAAAGAGCGGTCTCCCTCGGCATATGCACATTATTATTCCATGTTGCATGACTTACTGATATGCTTGCATTACTGTTACATGCCGCATACATCATGCTTTGACTGTACGCATTGAGATATGTTGTTTCTATGATATTTCTGGATTTGGGAACCGAGGGTATTTCAAAAGAGAATATGTCATTTCTTTAAAAACCCGGTTACCCTTGATATGATATTTCAGTGCGTCCACCATGTGTTTTCTCGGTGCTGAGAGCGATATGTGTAACCCGAATCGAGGCGTGGATGAGCCGATTGCGGTTACATGGTGGACCCGGTATGGTTCCCCTCGGCAAGATGATCGATGAGCTTTGCCGATTGAGCCTGGAGGCGGGCGAGTACCTACCGGTGATTGGTTGGACCTGGCGGTTATCCGGAGGATACCGACCAGAGTCGATAGATGTTTTGGGCATACTGCCGGGGCCGAGGGCCGATACCGCAGACAGAGCCCGCGGGCCGATCCGGACTGACGGAGCCCGATATATGAGGATTTACGTGCCGATGCTGGGCACAGTTTTCATGATGTTTTCGGGTGTCGATGCTGGGCACCCTGGTTCCATGATTTTGATGTGTCGCGAGGGACACGGGTGGTTATATCCTCATATTATTTCCCATGCACATGATTCATGATATTTACATGCATGGTGGTTATTGTCAGTGGGTGACGAGTGGACGGGATCCACGAGTGTGCAGATTTGATTACATTGGTTATACCTCATATTCATGACATGCTATTACCTGAGGCACTAGCACGAGCACTTGGCACTACACTCATGTATAGAGATTACATTGCCAGTTTAGCATGCTTCAGCTTTATTCATATTGAGGTTTATTTATTATCTGATCGTATTGACCTAGGATGGGTCATGCATTCGATCTCTGCTTGTAGATATTTTCTATTCACGAGTTGGCAACTCACCCCCGTTGTGCCCCAGTCCTTGCAGGTTTTTGCCGTACAGATTCCATAGCGGCATTTCTGGCACACTGCTTCCTTATGGGTGACTTGCTTGGATAGGTGGGTTCTTTTGTATCAGAACCGCTATTGTTCATGTATCATTTATTGTATCTAGAATTTCCATCAACCAAAACTTGTAGTTTGTTTCAGACTTAGAAATCAGTGTTGTATTGTTTCGACCTTAGAGTCGCGCTAGTAGTATTACGGTTTTCTGGCTGTTTTGAGTTTCTTTTTTTTTTTGGGTTTTGATCCTCGCCCTTTGGCGTTGTATATTATTATTGCTTGCGTGGTTGTGACTGTCGATGGACGAAGAGCTAGCTCCCGCTTGGGGATGTCTTTTATCATTTCATATATATTATTCTTGTTGTACCCCGTTCGGGGCCAGTTTTTACAAAGGAAACTCTGCCGAAATTTTCAGGAAAGGTTACACATTTTAAAAAAATGCATATTCGGCTTAGTTATTTAAAAACTTTGATTTCCAAACATGATTTCTTTACTTTTCAAAAACAGTTTTCCTTATTTACTCTTAAAATGGTTTTAGATTGCTGGGCTTTTGGCTTACTTGGATCAGATGGGGTCCTATAGACTTCATATGGTTTAAGGGCCAGTCACGTGCTCTTTCGGGTCGTGACAATAACACCATTGGACGTAACAAAAGAATATCTGTCTTTATCTAATAAAGAAACAGAAATAATGTTGCATAACATGCTAGGAATAAAATAACAGTTATTTAAAACTAAAGTCTTACCATCTGGCAGTGATAGATGATAATCTCCTACTGCAATTGCTGCAACATTTGCTCTATCTGCAATTTTGAGAATCATCTCTCTTTGTCCCAACTTCCTACTTCTTCTTAATTCCTGCAAACAATTACAAATGTGAGAAGCAGAACCGGTATCCAATACCCATGAAGTAGGTGTAATTTGAAAACAATTTTCAATAACACAAATACCAAGATGAAGCTTCAGCAAGCTTCTTCTTCTTTAGCTCCTCTAGATAGCTAGTGCAATTTCTCTTTCAGTGTCCAGTCTTATGGCAGTGAAAACATTCTCCTTATGCAGGCTTTGTTTCCTTCACATTGCCCTTACCTTTAGCTTTCTTTATGCCTCCGTTAGGCTTTTATGGTTTCTTCTTTCCCTTTCCCTTGGCTTTCACCTTAGTAGAGAGAGAAGAACGTCTCAAAATCATAACAGAGGACTTCTCCTTCTTTAAGAAAGTCTCAGCTTGCACCAACATATTGAGCAGCTCTGTAAGTCCAACTTCCGGCTTGTTCATATTGAACTGCATTATGAACGGAGAAAAAGTATTCGGTAGAGAACTAAGGATTTTATCAACATATACTCCTTAGGTGAGGAGAAACCCAAACCCTCAAGTCAACTAATCAAATCAATCATTTTGCGGACATGGTCTTGCACGGGTGTACCGGGCTTCATTTTCAGATCATAAAATTCATTCGATATCTCGAATCTAGCTATTCGAGATTGTTCTCCATATAGCCCTTGGAGACGAGTGAATATAGTCTAAACATCCATTTCCTCATGTTGCCTCTGTAAATCATCATTCATAGAGGCCAGAGTGAGGCAATGGGCCCGATCACAATCGAGCTTCCACTGAGCGTGGATATCTTGATCCGCATCTTTAGGATTATCACCTAGAGGGGGAGGCTGTGCGAAAGTGAAAACGTAAATCACTTTTTTATAAGTGAGGGCAATTTTGATCTTGCGTAACTAGTCTTTATAGTTGTATCCCGTTAGTTTGCCTTTTTCAGTTATCAGTCATGATTAACAGCAGTAAATCTAAGAGTAGTAGAAAAAAATTTAGCAGACGTTTTTAACATCAAAATAGATTGGAAAAATATTCAATTTATCTATTAGATGGCTCCTACTATTTTAGCGCATTTTCATGAGAACCACAACATTTGAAAATCGTAAACATTTTAAAAATTTAAAATGGGAATCGAAATCCAACTATCATACTATAGTGGCATTGACAACTAGCCAACAAGTCACCATATACCATAGAAGGTGGACAAGACTCTTTTGTCGATCACATTTGTGACTTTCGATTATCAGTTTTACCCCTAAATTTAATTATAAGCTTGAGAATAAACCAACTATAACTCATAATAATCTAGTCAAGTCACACCCATATATTTCTTGAGCAGTTGGATCAATAATGTGACCCTTTGCAACTCGCCAACAATAAAGCCTCATTATTAGATCACCTACTCTGTATCACATGTATTAGCAACCAAATATCATTCAAATACCATATATTATGGCTTGACAACTCTCCAACAACCATAGCATGAATATTGGATACTCTATTTGATTGAAATGGAGGAGGGTAACGTATAGTATTACAAAAATACACTAACGTTTTTGACTTGATTTAAATTGAAAAACGTTTTAGAAAAAACTATGTTTTTGAGTTATCACTAACTCCCCTATTCATTTTTTAAATTGTTTTTCAATTTTAAGTGGTTTGTTATACTTAACAATCTCATTATTAATCATTTCATCGTTTTCTTGTTAAAACTTCTTTTAACTGTTTTTAAGATCGTTTTAGAAAAACTCATTTTAACAAAATCTTGTTTTTGAAAAACGTGTAATGAGAATAAAAAAACTTTTAAAGACATCACAGACATGAAAATCCACAAGAACAATTTCTAAGGCATCACAGGCATGTATATCATAAAAACGGGCTTATACTGGAATGGATTGAACGGGTATGATTTATCAAGCTTTAATTCGAGTGATAGAATTAAAATACGATAATTCACTTTAGGGTTTTACATCACATATATATAAACTAAAAATAAAAGAAAAAGTTTTGAGCCGCTTGAACGCTCCATTGAACTCCTTCAATCACGTCTGACTCCTGCTTCAATTCTTTGCCCTCATGAAACTCGCAAACTAATGCGTAAATAAATCGAGACTCGCAGGCCCCATTTAATTAAACCATTACCAAGTGACTCTCATGGCACTATAAAAATTTACAACGCAAATCACAGAGGGTTTGTCAAAATCCATTCCAGTATACTAATCTAACCATTGCATATCACATAAACAAAAATAAATAAAACACATTGTAGGAATATGATCACATCACAAACATAACTCATTATATCACATATAATGATTTGCATAAAATAGTGGCTATAAATTAGAACAAAAATTATTTAATTATTTTTAATAACAACTTAATAAAATTAACTAAACAAAATTATCTTGTATGTCAATAACTTTAACACAAATACATCAAAATGTCAATATAAAGATAACAACAAATATTTTAATAACAACTTTAAATAAATTTCAACAAACTTGGATTTTAAATTTAAATAATCTTCAACAAAAAACCAACAAACTCCAAAAACTTGGAATATATTTGAAAATAGATTTTCAACAAACTCCAACAAATTTGGAATACTTTGAAAATAGATTTTCAACAAACTCCAACAAACTTGAAATATTTTTAAAAATGATTTTTATTTGATTTATTTATTTAAATAACAGAAACCCTCTGTGTATTCATATAAACTCCAACAAATTTGGATTTTCAACAAACTCCAACAAACTTGAAATATTCGTATAAATAACGTATTCGTGTCAAAATACAAATACTAAAAGAGAGAAAATGAGAGATATAATACTAGCTCACATATCACATATTTGATCAACCTGGCTATCTTTCAAACCTGCTAGTATTAACAAAACGTCCGATTAAAGTACATGTATCATGTACACATATTTAATCGAACTCCAATACGTATCAAAATACGTACACTATATCGTTTCGCCTGAACGGGAAAACCCTCTGTGTGCGACTCTAAAGACTCGACAATTCGCTGGCAGAGGGTTTAACCACAAGCACGTCAGCGGCACTAGCTGTAAATAACGGCTACTCAGGTATTGAACGAAAGAAAGGTCGACAAGTAAGTTCGTTTGTATCCCTACTGAGCCTGTAAGTGACACTCACCGTTGTAGAGTATTTTTCGTCATCCTATTGAGATAGGAATACGCGCGCATGTCAGGCATGTACAGATTTCCCCTGTCTAGGGTAGGCTGAGGTTTATTGATTGTGGGGATCCGAATCTCCGGCAGCCGCAGACTAAACTGTCGTTAATTACCTCTCGCCTTTAGAGCGAGAGAACCTTCGATTGACGGGTAAAACTGGTCATGCGAACTCAATTTGCAGTTTGCATATATTGTGTTGGACGTATATGAGGTCTCGCAGAGTTTACGGGGGTCCCGCTATCTCACAGAGTTTTCTAATGGGGAAGTGTTTCGAGTGTGAAACGTATAGGAAAAGAGGGGTGAGGAGCGTCCTAAGGATGCGTGCGTGGCGCATGGGCGCTGGGCGTCAGCGGGTCACGTGCGTGGAGCATGAACGCTGGGCGCCAGCGGGTCATGCGGCCGACACGCGGTCGTTGTGCGCCAGCGGAAAAAGGGGTTTAGCCCCTGAACTGGGAGTTGAACTCCCGACAGACTTTGGAGCTAAACTCCTAGAAAAAGATGTATTTTTTTTATTTTATTTTATTTTTGAATTCGGAGGAGTTAAACACCTAAAGAAGAGATTCATTTTTGGGGTTAAACACCCAAAAGAATTTCGAAGATGATGTAAGGGGACCCTTTTCTTCTCCCTGAAGCCTTGGATCCTCCTGTATGCCTTGAATCCTTCTAAAGTGGGAATTTTGGAGATAGGTCTCTTTCTTCCTTCTCTCTGTTAGTTAGATCTTGGAGAAAAATGATGGTGAGATTTAAAAGTCTCTCCATTTAGAGATTTGATGGGAGATTTGAACTCCCCTTCAAGTGTTTTATGGTGAAAAACTATTTCTTTTTGGGAAAAGAAGAGTTAAACTCTTGATTTAATTCAAAAAATAGAAGAAGATTTAAAACCTTAAGGAAGGAGGAGGCACAGAAACCTAAGAATTATGAGAGAATAAAAGTTGTTTTTTATTTTCTCATCATGTTTGCCTTTTATAGACTACACACTTTGCATATAGCCCCTTGTGCTTTTCCAAATGGCACTTGTGCCTCCCCATGCCTTATGTGCTTATTTCTTTTTGCATATAAGTCATGGGATTTATAGAATTTTGACTTTTTGCCCATTTTTCATACATTTATTTCTAAAAATTGCATTTATACTAATTTATTGCCTCTTTTGTAGTATGCAGCCGGGCCCTTCCATGCATGGACTTGACTTGGGCTTGAGCCCACTTGGCTTGGGCTTGGGACCGCTTGCTTAGGCATGGGCCCACTTAACTTGGGGTTGACTTTGACTTGGTCGGCTGGGATGTTATTTTTTATCCCAACAAAGTGCCCCTATGAATAAATGCACACCGCGTGTATGGATTGTGTGCATAAAATTGATGGATCTTGTTCTATATGAAGATTGATTTGGTTAGGTTCCCTTTTGATGACGTGGAGGGTATGCTGCCATTTTAGTGACGTGGACGGTCGGTGCTGCAATTTTTGCGACTTGGACGGTCGGTGCTGCCATTTTTGTGACTTGGATGGTCGGTGCTGCCATTTTTACAACTTGGACGGTCGGTGTTTGATTTGAGTTGCTCCACTTCTTGCGGTGTCAGGGATAAAGTTGACTTACTCCGCTTCTTGCAGTATCGGGGTTGGATTTGACTTGTTCCGCTTTCTGTGGTGTCAGGGTTAAAGTTGAATTACTCCACTTCTTGCGGTGTCGGGGTTGACTTGCTTCCGAGGTAGATCTTGATTCCGCCGAGGAGGTCGTTGGTTGACATGCTTCCGAAGTGGAGCTTGATTCCGCCAAGGAAGTCGGTGGTTGACTTGTTGATTTGATTTGTTTTAGAAGTTCCCTATCCGTTCAGCGGGACTTTTGAGCTTGAAAGCGCTACCGGGTGGGGCGTTGATTTGATCTGTTTGATTTCTTCCTTATTTGGCGGAACTTTTGAATTTAAGGGGAACTTGGAATTTAGATTATGTTTGGCATCAGCATCACTACATTGGAATAACGCCAGGAGCGACGTATCATTTACACTGGAAAGACTTGGGATTTAGGTTTTGGGTCGGTATCAGCACCGCTAACACTGAAGTATAGTTTCAGGAGCGACTCATCATTTGTCATTGCCCGTTAGGGAGCGATAGCTTAGGAGACAGGTTTAGATCTCTATCACCTAAGGTTTTTCAATTTTATGAGTCGCAAGGGTCTCATAAAAGCGTTTTCTCCCTATGAGTCGAGAGGATCTCGTAGGTGTGTTTTCTCCTTAGAAATTATGGGGATTCCTAAGTGTGTTACTCCTTTGTGAGTCGTAAGGATCTCACATAGGGATGTTCTCCTCATAAGGTCGAGAGGACTTTGCGAGTGTATTTTTGTCTCCTTTTCATGAGTTTGCCCTTTCAGGTCTTCACAAACTCACCGACAGTCTTATTGTTTTTACTCACGGAGCTTTTTCGAGTTTTCATCCATGCTCGTTTTGCTTGTGGACATACCGGTTTTTTCCACTAGTGGAGCTTCATCGCCGGTGGGACTTCAGATGTAGCCTCGCCGGTAGGACTTGGGAGAGATAGGGGTCGTTTTAGGCCAGTGGATTGTATACGGTTTACAGGATATATGATCCAGACTATAGGGCCGGTGTGCTCACTTTGTCTGCAACTTGGAGCATTCACGCATAGTATTTCTTGAGATATCGGCCATTGATAGGTGGCATGGGCCTTTCTCCTTCGACATTTATCAGCTGGTAGGATCCTCCATCAAACACTTTCTCGATGACGTATGGCCCTTCCCAATTTGGCTCAAATTTTCTCTTGGCGTGTCGATTTGGGATCATCGGTCTTTTGAGGACCAACACCAATTCGCCTTTCTTAAAAATACGAAGACGGGTCATCTTATCATAGGCCATTGACATTTGGGCTCGGTACAGCTCCAGATTTTGCTGTACCGCGAGTCTCTTTTTTTCGAGGGCGTCAAGCTCTTCAAGCCGAAGGAGGGCATTTTCCTCCTCCATCAAACCATGCTGGACGGCGATCCTGAGGCTTGGAACTTCGACTTCGAGGGGGAAGATTGCCTCCACTCCGAAAAGTAATGAGTATGGAGTGGACCGAGTTGGAGTACGGTGCATGGTACGATATACCCACAACGCCTCATGGAGCTTGAGATTCCAGTCTCTGATGTTGGCTGAAGTATTTTTCCTCAGGAACTTGCATAGAGTTTTATTGAAGGCTTCGGCTAGCCCATTAGCTCTTGAATTATAGATGGAGGAATATCTCCAGTTTATCTTATGCTATGCAGCGAACCTTGAGACTTTGAAGCTCTCGAAAGAAAGCTCGTTGTCAGAAATAATTTTTCTAGGTGTACCGAAGCAGTATAGAATACTATGCCGGAAGAACGTCAGAATATCTTCTGTTTTAACTTCTTTTAGCGGGACAGTTTCAGCCCATCTGGAGAAATAGTCATTTGCGGCGAATATGAACGGGTAGCCTTTGGATGATGGAGGATCAATTGGGCCAACTATGTCGGTGCTCCAAACTTCAAAGGTCTATGACGCCACCGTAGGATGCAACGGATTGGGATGCTTGTGAATGAAGCCATCATGAATTTGGCAGAGATGAGATTTCTTCGCATGCTCTTCACAATCCCTTATCATGATAGGCCAGTACTACCCAAACCGTTTGATTTGAAGTCGCATTTTGGGGCCAGATTAGTGAGCTCCGCCGACGCCCGAGTAAACTTCTTTCATGATTTTTTGGGTTTCGGCTGATCACAGACACCTGAGCATAGTTAGTCATAAGATCCGCGGTATAGCATATTATTTACAAACATGTATCGGAGAACTCTCTTCTTCCAAGCGTCCCGTATATAAAAACAGGGATAAGATTGGTGTTCATCATACCATTGGGAGGAACCCTGCGACGTTCCTTCGCTCTTACCGAGCCTCGCACAAACAACGAGGCTGAGTATGAAGCTCTGATAGCTGGTCTGGAGCTCGCCATATAAATGAAGATCTTTCGGCTACGGGTTTACGGTGATTCCCAGCTTATCGTCAACCAAGTGAGCAGCGACTACAAGATATATAAGCCCGAGTTAGCTCGATGCAGAAGACAGGTGGTGGAACTTATGAAACAGTTCACCCACATTGAACTAATGAGAGTTCCTAGGGCATTGAAAGGAAAAGCCGACATACTCGCTCGCCTAGTCAAAGAACTGGCTGATCCCGATATGGATGAAATTCTGATTACAGTCAGAAATCGGCAAATTCTGCCTCCAGACTCTTTACGAGAGGAATGAAGCGTAGAACAAGAGAACAGTCCTACCGAAGAAACCCTGATCATATAAGATGAGCCCAATTGGAGAGAGCCCTTCATAGTGTACCTCCGATATGGAAAGTTGTCCGAAGAAAAATCTGTGAGGGTTCCGATATGAAAAGCCTAATTGATCCTCCGTCATCCAAAGGCTACCCGTAGCCGAAAGATCTTCATTTATATGGCGAGCTCCAGACCAGGTATTATCAGAGCTTCATACTCAGCCTCGTTGTTTGTGCGAGGCTCGGTAAGAGCGAAAGAACGTCGTAGGGTTCCTCCCAATGGTATGATGAACACCAATCTTATCCCTGCTTTTATATACGAGACGCTTGATTTGCTGGAGGTCCTCATGATGAGGCTCCATCAAAGTAGAGCTCCCAGTATGGCTCGTTATCTTCGAGATGCAGCACTTGTTCGTCGGGTAACTCGCAATTGAGCGGTGACTCTTTAGGTATGGGATGAGCAGCGAGGAAGTCAGCGAGGTCTTGTCCTTTTACCACTTTCTGTGGAATATAGTCTATGTCGAACTCAAGCAGTATGACAGCCTATCTTGCTATTCTGCCGGCTAGGCCTACTTTCGTCATTAAGTATTTAAGCGGGTCGACCTTGGTGATCAACATAACCCAATGAGCGAGCAAATAGTGCATCAACTTCTTCACAGTGAATATCAGGGCTAGGCATTGCTTTCCGATCGGGGAATAGTTGTGTTCCACCCCGACTAAAGTTCAACTGAAGTAGTAGATGGCATTTTATTTTCCCTCCTCGTTATTCTGGGCAAGGAGCGTGCCAAGTGATTCATCTAGCGCGGCAGTATAGAGAATCAGCGGTTTATTTGGAATGGAAGCACCAAGTATTAGAGGGCGCAATAGGTAATGTTTGATGTTTTCGAATGCATCTTGACATTCGGTATCCCAGACAAAGGAGCTCCTTTCTTCATGAGCTTTGAAAAAAGCCTGCATCTTCCCGGTAGGTTTGAGATGAACCTTCGTATGTAAGCCAACTTGCCTTGAAAGGATCTTAGCTACGTAAGATTTTTTGGAGGAGGCATCTCCATGATAGCTTTTATCTTTGATGGATCAACTTCGATCCCCCGATGTCGGACTATGAAGCCTAAGAATTTTCCCGATGACATGCCAAAAGCGCACTTCAGAGGATTCATCTTTAGATCGCATTCCCTCAGTCTGGTGAAAACGGTCCTGAAGTCTTGGATATGATCGGCCTTGGCTTTAGTCTTAACAACCAAATTATCAACATAACATTTCGACGACTTTATATATTAAGTCGTCAAAGATCTTGGTCATTGCTTTTTGATATGTGGCACCTGCGTTCTTCAGTCCAAACAGCATCACTTTGTAATAGTATATGCTGATCGGGGTTCAAAATGTTGTATGCTTCTCATCCTCATGCGACATTTTTATCTGATTGTACCCAGATGAACAATCCATAAAAGTGAATAGCTCGTAATTTGAGGTGTCGTCGACCATCATTTCCATAACCGGAAGTGGGAAATCATCTTTAGATCATGCCTTGTTGAGGTCCCTGAAATCAACACAAACTCAAATCTGCCCATTTTTCTTTTTCACTGGGACGATGCACGCGATCCAGTCCGCATATTTCTCTTCTCTGATGAAGCCAACATCAATAAATTTCTTAATTTCCTCGATGGCCTTTTCTTCTAGCTCCCTTATCATTCTTCGAGGAGCTTGTTTGACTGGCTTGGCATCAGGAGATATGCCAGCTTATGCACGGCCACTTCAGGAGAGAAGCCAGATATTTCTTTGTACATCTACGTGAAGCAATCGACGAACTCATGTAGCAGGGCAATTATCTATTCTTTCATTTCTTCTGACAAGAGTGAGCTGATGTAGATCGGCTTTGGATTATCGGGCGTTCCCAAATCAATCTCGGTTAGCTCATCAAAGGTTGTTTGTTCGTCGTCTTCGAGTTCTTGAGGGACTTCTTCTAGCTTGGCTAGCTCGTCATAATCATTTGACTTTCCGTTAGTTTCACCAACATGGATCATGTAGCATGCCTTGACGTCAGGTTGAATGAAACCTATGCCCTGTCTATCTGGGATTCGTCCATCGATGAGTGCTCGGACCTGAGGCGGATGCATAGCCCCTCATAAAACTTCGCTTCGGAGTCCGTTTGATATAGCCGACACCCACACTTTTTAAAGTATTCCAGCATTTCGGGCGCATAATATCTGAGATTGAGGACGGCTCTTATGCCTTTCGCATAAGGAAGGCACATGATAGACAAATCGTCCAGGTGCGCGACAGGATTTGACCCATAAAACAGGATGCCCTTCTGTCCACTTTTCTTTCCGGGAACGTAGAAAGTTTTCAGTTAGTCCACGGTGGAGATTAACAACACATCGAGCTATTTGTACATCTGTTCCGGCACTCTTGTGATGGCTAGAAGACCTTCTATAATTTCGAAGGTTTCCTTTAGCTTCGCTTTTTGTATGAGAGCCCAATCTGCACATCTGTTGCAAGACGGGTCCTCTTTCTCTGATTCTTCAGTGTCGCTGCCAAAATGAGGGCAAATTTTGCTGCCGGACGGGCCTTCGGTGTCAAACTCGTCCGTATCACTACCGAAATGAGAGTAAGTTTTACGGAAGGACGGACTTCCAGCGTCGCACTCATCAGTGTCCCTGCCGAAACGCGGATACACTTTGGGGTTTTACTTTTGAAGGTGACAGCCGGCTCGGATTTGCTTTTGAGTTTCGAGGTCGTTCTGTCTTTAGTCGGTTGTGGCTCAGTAATTTGGGGGTTCACGAAAGTACCAAGAATCTTCACATCAGACTTCATGCACACCGAACAGCTGGATATTTCCGTCAATGCATATTTCTTCGCCATTTTTTGTATATTTCATGCAATGATGGAGAGTTTACGGAACGATACCGTAATCGTGAAGCCACAGCCTTCCTAGGAGAATCTTATAGGACGTGTCAGCGTCGATCATGTATATCTTAGGTTCGGTTTGCAGGTCCCCAAATTTAATTGACAGAGCTAAAGACCCCAGAACTTGCTGGCAGTTTTGATTGAAGCCTTGGGTGACTATATTTTCCCTTGACAGGTGTCGGACGTTCATTGACAAAATTTTCAGAGTTCGCAAGTTCATGATGTTCACTGAGTGCCCCGGATCAATCAATATGCGATTAATCCGATCTTCGTCGCGGTACCCTGTCACATAAAGCGGTCGGTTGTGCTCAGCTGTTCCTAATAACAGGGCTTCATCCTTAAATATAACCGCGGCTGTATGCAGAGTGTACTGGGCCTCTTTCATATTAATTTCCGTGAAACGAGCCTGATACTGCTCGGGGTTTTGCAGGGCATAAATGAGAACATCTCTGAGCTCCTTGGATAGGACAAGAGCATCATAGATGCTTAAGAGAGACGAAAGCTTCTGGAGGTGAACCAAGACATTGTAATCTACTGGAGAAGAACTCGAATCTTCATGAATCGGCTCTATGCCGTTTTCTTCATTAGAGACCTATTTTTCCTTCTCTTTCGGGGCGTTGCTTTGCTTCGGCGGTAGAACTTTGCCGCTTCTGAGATGGATTTGGTTGGCCTTTATGACGAGCTCCTCGTCCTCTTCTGGAAAATAGAGCTCTTCCTCAGAGTCGCTACCAAGGTGGACGATGTAGCAGGTCACAATAGGAATCTCGTCTTCGAAGTCTTCTTCTAGCTTTTCCAGAATCTCAGCCGCTTCTACGGGGAAGAACTCCTTCAATTGAATTAGATTCCTTTCCTTTTTGCTTGTAGACTTCAAGGGAATCGATATGCCTTTGAATGGTCGATTTCCTCTCCGACTCCTTCTCGTGTCGAGCTGCACTTTTCTTCTTCTTAAACTTTTTGGATTTTGAGCCTGGTTGAGCCGAATTGCTAGCTAGAACGGTGGGCTCCTTCTGCCCCTCCTATTCAGTTCTGTGCTCTTTCTGAAGCAGGTTTGACATCTTCTTCATATTATTAGATATGTGCATGCTCCACAGAGGCTGCGGCGAGTCAGTTTCATTTCTCAGGGTCGTGGGTTCAGCTGTCTGCTCCCAGAAGGCTTCTGTTTCTGTCTGTATAAAGTTGGTGGTTGCAGCTTGATTGTTCACCAACACACACTTGGACAGCTCGATCTCTCCGGTCTTGTATTGCTTCTTGACTCAGTCTTTGAAAATATAGCAATCTTCGATCGCATGGCTCACTACTCGGTAGTATGGGCAATACATAGGATTGTAGGTCATTTTTGCTTCGTGAGGTTTTTTCAACTCCGGCAATTGTAGACTGTTGTTCAAGGCATATTTGAATATCTTGCGGACCTTGTCCTTTCTGAAAGAGTAGACTTTGTTCTTTTTCTCCTCTAGTGAAGGCCCTTCTCCTCCTAGCAATAGCTTTTGAGACCGGTTTGTTTTTTGTCCGCCCGCCTTTCGCTAGTCTTCATTGTTAGACGCATTGAAGGTGTTGGTATTATTGGAATTCCCGCTTTTACGATTGTCGTCCTTTCGGTTTTTCCAAGACTTGTCACTCTGAGAATCCGAAGCAGACTCTTGCTTCGAGCGTTCCAACATTTGAACTCTTATGGTCAGCTCTTGAAACATCTTGAGAGCTGCTGTACATAACAATGAGACCTTCTAATTGCTGAGGTTCCTAATGAAAAGGCTGACGGACTAGTCCTGCTCCAGCGGTGGTTCGCACTTGACCGTGAGATTACGCCATCGGGCGATAGAGTCCGTGTTGCTTTCATTCTTCCCCGGCTTAGTCCTCACAAGGTCAACAATGGAGATTTCATCACTGGCACTCATGAACCTTTGCAGAAACAAAGACTCCATTTGGGAGAAACTAGTGACGGACCCGTCTGGTATACTTGCGTACCAGTCGAAAGCACCGGTTAGACTGTTGACAAACTGACGAAAAAAGAGTGCATCATTTCCCCCTGTATTTTCGCACGACGCTTTACACTAGACGACGTGCTGATTTGTGTTCCCCATCCCGTAAAATCTTCCGAACTTAGGAATGACGTAGCCACTGGAGAACTCGATCAAATCGTACTGTGCGGGGTACGGCCTCCCGCTGCTGCCAACGTCCTTCTGGACCTCGGCTTCGGCCCCCAATGTTTTGACTTTACTGGTGACCAAATCCATTATCCGATCTCGTGTTAGCGGGATGGTGCCATCTGGGGGCAAGGCGTCCCTGAAGCGGAATGTGGTCGGCTTTCATGCGGCTCGCCCAAACTTGGACCTAAGGGGACAGGTATCGGTTGCTTCTGGTTGTTATCAGCCGGCTCATGAGTAAAGACTTGCGCTTGATTGGAGGGTGTCCGAGTAACTTGAGCCGTGAGCTCCATCATGACGTTCGTCAGGTCATCAATTTTTGAGTAAATTTTGGCCATCTCTTTATCTTTGCTCCTGAGCTATTTTCGGAGCTCTTGAAGAAGCTCTTAATCTGTGGTCCTGGGGCGGAAAGTCGGCTCTTTCTCGCTGTCCGAGCTTGACTCCACAAGGACTGAGGAGTCTTTTTTCTTATCGGTCTCATCAACAGGGTCTTCATCGTCATGCGGAGGCGGCTGATATTGGGAAGTGGCAACCATATTCAAGCCAGATTAGGCTTGGGATGTGGCGGCCCCATCCTTGCTTTTGCTGCACAGGTTGTCGCTGGGACGCGTGCCCACCATGTAGACCGTATGAATAACATATCCGGTCGTATTTTCATCATTGGCAGCTGATTTCGCGGACCGCTGTCATGGCCGTTCTGTTTCGGTAACGGACAATCGATTGAAGACATCTGGCCTAACCGAGTTCTTGAGTGGTGCTAGCGCTTCTTTTCTGGTTTTGCCCCGCTGCTTTCACGCGGCACAGAGTGCCTGCTAGACTCTTGAAAAAACGGTGTCATACTTTCTATGTTGGGGCTGTGACACATCTCTTTGTAGCATCGTTAAGATTGCTGTCTTCTTGATTCTGACGGTCATAGCGTTTTTCTAAACCCACTTCAGAGGTTCGAAGGAATTGCTGACTTTTACGGACGACTCAGCTGTCGTCGCGGAGTAACCCTGTTCTTGAAACCTCACAAAATTGCACTTAGCCGGAGTCCTGGCCCTCTTGTTAGCTCTATATCTGAGCCGCTTCTGTCTCAACTTTTCTGTTTTGAGCACTTGGCAGGTTTCGACTCTTCGGAAAGCCGCCGTAGTCCGAGTGATGGAGAGCTTTGGAGATACGCCTGATTGTGCACTTGTCAGAGGCATCGCCAGAACTTGTCCGCGACGTTTGATGATGCCCTTTGTTCCGGCAGTCTTTCCCCCAGCTGGAGCACTAGAGAGTCGTTCGGACACCGTCTTACATTTGGGTTGTGGTGCCTTGGCGATCACAACGTTCGGCCTCCTGCCCCTTGAGGTCAGTTTGGCCACTTGGTTTGTCGGGGTCTTCGCCGGATGAACGCTTCCGGCGAGGTAGATGATGACGAAACCAAATTGACTGGACGATTCCTCCCACTGCCGACTGAGACTTGCGGGGAAAATCACGTGGGCATTGATCTTGACCATGAAGGGGATCGGAGTCGCATCAGAAACGAAGCTTGTCTTGGGAGACTTGGTTGCTGAGTTTGCAAATTACGGTTTAAAAGCTGTTATCCTGCACAAAGAAGCATGATTTCAGTACAAGCAATCGATATATATATGCTGATTGAGTTCGCATGAATATTTAACCCGAAATATAGGTGGAGAGAAAAGGTCCCACCGGGCGTGCCAGAATCTGTAGTGTTTTTCGTCATCCTATTGAGATAGGAATACACGCGCTTGTCAAGCGTATACAGATTCCCCCTGCCTAGGGTAAGCTGGGTTTATTGATTGTGGGGATCCGAATCTCCGGCAACCGCGGACTAAACTGCCGTTAATTACCCCTCGCCTTTAGAGCGAGGGAACCGATTAATGGGTAAAGTTAGTCATGCGAACTCAATGTGCAGTGTGCGTGTGTTGTATTTTGAAGGTGTTTTGGACGTATTGAGGGCCTCGCAGAGTTTACAGGGGTCCCGCTAACCGGATAGCAGGCTGGGGGTCAAGGGGGCTAACAGCCCCCTTGCGGGATGCGGGGCAACGTCCCATTAGAAATTTTTTTCTAACGGGAAAGTGTTTCGAGTGTGAAACGTGTGGGAAAAGAAGAGTGAGGAGCGTTCTAAGAACGCGTGAGATGGCACGTGGCCGCTGGGCGCCAGCGGGTCACATGCGTAGCCCGTGGCCGTTGGGCGTCAGCGGGTCATACGTCCGACATGTGGGCGCTGGACGTCAGCGGGTCACGCAGCCGACACGCGGCCGCTGGGCGCCAACGGAAAAAGGGGTTTAGCCCATGGACTGGGAATTGAACTCCCGAGAGAATTTGGAGTTAAACTCCTAGAAAAAGAAGGAGTATTATTATTTTATTTTATTTTTTTTGGAATTCAAAGGAGTTAAACTTCTAAAGAAGAGATTCTTATTTGAGGTTAAACTCCTAAAAAAAATTCGAAGATGATGAAAGAGAACCCCTTTCTTCTCCTTAGAGTCTTGGATCCTCCCTTGAGCCTTGGATCCTCTCAAGATGGGATTTTTGGAGATGGGTCTTCTTCTTCCTCCTCTCTGTTAGTTGAATCTTGGAGAAAAGGGATGGTGAGATCTCCCCTTTTAGAGATTTGATGGGAGATTTGAACTCCCCTTCAAAAGTTTTATAGTGAAATCTTTCTGGGAAAAAAGAGTTAAACTCTTGATTTAATTCAAAAAAAGAGAAGAAAGTTTAAAACCTTGAGGAAAGAGAAGGAGCCATAAAACCCTAGAAATTATGAGAGAATGAAAGTTGTTTTTGATTTTCTCATCATATTTGCCTTTTATAAACTACACACTTTACATGTAGCTCCTTGGATTTTTCCAAATGACACTTGTGCCTCTCCATACCTTATGTGCTAATTTTTTTTTGTGCATAAGCTATGGGGTTTACAGAATTTTGGCTTTTTGCCCATTTTTCATACATTTATTTCTAAAAATTGAATGTAAACTAATTTATTGCCTCCTTTTAGCATGGAGCCGACCCCTTCCATGCTCGGTCTTGACTTGAGCTTGGGCCCACTTGGCTTGGATTTAAGCCTACTTACTTGGGCTCGGGCCCACTTGACTTGGGGTTGACTTTGGTTTGGTCAGGCGGGGTGTAATTTTTGACCCCAACAACCATACAGTCCGGTCTTTTCGTTATCACATACCGGGTCTAGGAGGTAGATAACGTCAGACCCCTAATAAGCCGATAAGTCGTGCCGGTGTCAAGCTCATCACCTACCGAGGAACTATTGATCTCCTATCAGTAAATCCCATCCACCCTAACCAAGGATTTATGATGATAGCCAATCGAACACTGCGCGATATCGATTCCATATACCAGGACAGACGAATCCCCTCCGATCGCTCACTGTCTTCATGTGGTTCGGGACTGTACGCAACTAAAACCTATTGGTACAACTTAGTAGAGCCGTGGTAGAGTAGTAATCTAAGTACAGTGGGAACTCACACGAGACAAATGACGATCTCAGGTCAACAGACTATCTGTACTCATGTCACTGAGAACTGCTATCTAACGATAGGTATAGTACCATATGGAAGTTCTCGGCGAGTCCGTCCGGTATACTCACCTCCAGTGAGCACTAGTATACAATCTTATGTGCATCACACCAATGGTTATGAGACATGCCACCACCCCTCGTCGGGGTCTAAAAACGTATACACTAGTCTATTCTAAAATATCGATACTCGGTCTCGATACTTCCACGACTATAGACATTTAAGGATGTGCTTATGCACTACCCAGCTCTCACAATATGATCGCCATCATAAAACTGACAGTCAAGTAAAGATCCTACGAGCTTTATCATTATGTATTAGCGATACGTAATAACCAGTAAAACGCATACACATCAATGATAAAAACTAATCAGATAACATACTATCACCTCGAGCAAAACTGTTCTATCTGTATAGGTGCTCTTTCAATTATCATAATCGCGTATCTGCAATCACAATAATTGCCTTGAGGGCACTATAGCCAACACTATCAATATATAATAGTTAAATAGGACCCGAAAAGATGTATATATATATAGAGAGAGGTAGCCTTTGCCACCGCTCTCTGTTACCCCAGACTTCCAAGTCCAAATTATTTTCATTTTTCAATCTTCTATTGATCACGTACTTTGGAATTTCCATTTTTATCATTTACATGAAATCATACCTGCTGGATTTGAAATATATATTGTCTTAATCTGGCATCTGAAAAATTAATAGGTTCAACCAGATGCAGACACAGTCTCAACCCTAAACTTTTTACACAATAACCACTGTTCCATAACAACAACGCTTTGGTTACTCATATTGTATAATGTACACGCATTTTGATGTCTGAACTCAGGCCTATTATTCAAAAAACAAGCTATAAAATTCCAATTATCACCTCGAATTTATCAAGCTTTAAGTATTTCGTAAGCATTTTTCCAAGTTTTGCTTCAGTTCCCTTCGTTTATTGTTCCAGCTATATTGTCTAGATTTCCAATCAAATCCATCTACTATGATGGATATTTTGTTGATGATACTCAAATAACATTGAGCTAAGCATAGCTTAACACAACCATATACATGGCTGGTTCATAACTCCGAAGTTCAAATGCTTTATGGATATCAAATATATACATCATTAACTTAAAATCCTTTGCTGCAACAATCTTGACAACGTGGAAGTACATGATAAGGGTCTCAGATACCCCCGCAACAAAAAATAATCAACCAAACTCATAATGAGCAATCATCTAAATCATAAGAAGCACAACATTTTCAGAGGTAACAAGGCCTTGGAGTAGCCCATTGGTGGAGACCCGAGAT
Organism: Agapanthus africanus; assembly: GCA_030015575.1. NCBI lineage: Eukaryota > Viridiplantae > Streptophyta > Magnoliopsida > Asparagales > Amaryllidaceae > Agapanthus > Agapanthus africanus. Next base: position 792,635,880 of record JASDDO010000024.1, on the reverse strand, counting down.
GGAGCCCGGATTCCCTCATTTATAAATGGTTGGGGCTTAGATTAACCCATTGGTGGGAGTTGGAGTAGCCCATGAAAAAGACCTGGGATCGAGCCCGGATTCCCCCATTTATGAGGTGCCTAATTTATTCCATCTTCTACCTCAAAATAAAGCATTTAAGAGGTAACAAAATTAAAGGGTGTGCCTGATGAACAAGCCTCTGTTTTGCCTGCATTAATTTTTATTTTTTTCCCTTAAAGATATGAGCCCATTTCTTGCATAAGATATGGGCCAATTTGTTGTATGTACCTTGTGATACGTTGAAATGCAATGAAACTTGGCATCAACATATATTACCTGACTAACTCAGTTGGTATGGCATTTCGTTTCCTAAGAAGAACGTGGGGTTCGATCCTAGGAAGGAAAGCGGCGATAACAGCTTTCGGGGCAAATTTATGGGGTCGCCTAGATGCACGTATGTTGTGTGCTCGTGTGTATTGTGTATGGATGTGTTGTGTGCATCGGTTAGGTTTACATGCTAGCTCAAAAAGAAAAAAAACTATTATGTGGTCTTCTAATTTGGTTGTGAGGTTATTTGTTGAATGTATTACATTATCTTGCACTAGATATAGAGAAGATACAAAATGTGCAAACTAGGAAAAAATTTGTCTGACGGCGGCGAATTTTCGCTCTTGATCACCATGGCCGCAAACCTGGATGCATTAATACTCATGTGGTTTCTACGGTTAATGATATTTCATCTAGTTTTTGCAAAATTAGATGACTTTTTTTGGATAGGATATTGAACTCCTAAACAAATAGGGAAAGGGATGAAAATTAGGGTTTTGGCATAGTTGTTTAAAAGAATAAAAGAAGGTTTTCCCCTTTGTATTTAAAACAAAAGATTTCGAAACCAACAAGATGAAATTGTTCCTAAAACCAAACATAACCAAATTACACCCAACACCTTCGGACTCTATCTGAATACATTTCCGACAACAAAAGATAACAACTGTACCAATTTCGAAGCCTCTATTGTAGAGAAGAACGCGAGGACTGCGCTCAAGAGCCCACCATAGAACATCCAGCTTAGTTTGGCGATATAAGACGAATCATAGAGCAGCTTATAATCCATCGCTAATGCAACCTTCACTATATAAAAATACATCGAAAGTGCCGTCCAAAGCCCACTGCGAAAAAGCAACCATACTCAAACTGCGCAGCCATAATCATAAGAAGGACAATATTTAAATAGTAAGGGAAATAAAAGGTGCGCGCGACGAGCAAGCCTCTGTTTCTCTGGTGTGAGATCACATTGGCATGATCGAGATGGTATTGGCCTATGAAGCTCTATTCCTCTTCAGAGGTATCGTTAAACTTGGCATGCTCAAGTCAGAATCAAGCATCATCATACAGTTGGTGGCAATGCTCCTAAGGACATAAAACCACATGACAAGCAGCCGTTTGCTGTGGAAGTACATGCAGTGAACCGTGAAGAAGCAGAACGAGGCACAAACATGCCCACAACACCAAATGAAATAGTGTTTACGGCCGTGCCAACTTTTTTGTTCGCCCTTCAACATATTGGCTCGGAAATCAAAGGGCAATGGCATTTGATTAACGAGAACTAAGAGTACCATCATCATCTATATTTTCACAAATCACCTTCTCTACTCTTATAATGCAAAAAGAAAGGATGCCACGTGGCATTTCCATGTTTAATTGGAATTAATACTTAATTCTTAGATGGTTCACATCGTCTATTTTTTGCACATGCAAAGCACGTTGATACAAACTACCATTAAATAGCCAAGATTTAAAAGGATTTGCACGTGTAACGCGTGATAATACATATGAACATTAAACAACCAAGATTTAAAAAGTTTTTTAATACTTTTAGTTATTAAGATGATAGATAGTTTTAAAAAATTTAGTTAAAAATATATAAAATATCAACATCAAACCTTGAAAGTAAAAACTTTCAAGTAAACTTTACACATCCTTTTAATATATATAGGTTGTTCAAACAAACATATATACAGAGCACCTGCAAAATACTGAGCCTGCTTCGTTGCAGGATTATTTTGGATTTGGATTGTGCAATCCTAGGATTCCATAATTTTATGTTTGGTTGAGGAATTTGGATTTCTAGAATTCCTTTATTTTATATGGAAGACCCACCACAAAACATAGATTCTTGAACCCTAAAATTTTTTAAGGATTTGACACTATTCATTATACTTTTAGATGGGACCCGTATACTTTATTTATTTAATAATCATCTCTCTATCTATCTTTCTCTAAAATCCTCAAATCCAAATCTCACTATTTTTTCACCAACCAAACAAAGATTACAAGAATTTACAAATCTAATACTAGAAATCCAAAACCAACCAAACAACAAATTACCAAATCCAGAAATTTTCAACCGTACTATTTTGGAATCCAAATTTCTAAATCCTACAACCAAACAGGCCCCAAGCCCCAAGCGTTAGGACATACCTATGCCGTTGGTAAACGAAATTTTGAACATGAGCCTCCGAATTTCCTCCTCACTTCCTCGCCTCGATCCTCCTCCAATGTCACCATGATGGATTCAGCTTGATCATTCTCCTCCATTGTGGTAAGTAAACAATGAAATGCAAATTTTAAAAAGAGAAATAGATTAAATTTAGCTCCCAAAATAAGCAAGATTCAAAGTTTGTTACATAATCCAAGAGAAATTTGGGATATAAGACATCAAAACAAATCAAATCTCATAGTTTCTGCTATCAAACAGAGCTGAAAATTATTACAAACAGAAGGCAGCAAATACAAACACTCAAACACAACATAATGCATCAATAAACCAACACTTTGATTTCATCCTCATCCTCAACAGCATTACCTACATCGTCTTTCATCCCGCTGGGATCCGTATCATCGCTCATCCTGCAAGGATCCACGGCAGCTGGTCCTTGAGCTGCAATTTGCTCTAATTCTTATCCTGGCTCATTAAAGCCCAGATGGATATCATGTATCTCCAAAACCCGTGCAAAAATTGCTCGTTTCCTCGCATTATCTATTTTGGCACCGTGTTCGATCTGATGCATCCTCACGAGCATGCCGTGGTCCAGATTCGCGTCCCGATAGTTGTCCGGACTGACTTTAGCATAAGCCACCTGGTATGCCATAACACTGGTTTGCGGCCACGCCAGCGCCAGTACAAACAATAAACAAGTGCCTTAGATGGGCATAGTAATCATAGTAAAATACTAAACTTTCTTAAAGTTTATTCCAATCCATTAAACCTAAATTTTTTTGGGAGATCATTACAGTAAGCTTCCTGCAATTTACTTTATATTTTTTATTTGAGATAACTCAAGGATGATTAACCCTCCAGATATAATCAATAAAGTTTTAATTATACATGATCTTGGGTAAATTTCATCTTTATATTGAGAGGTTGCCGGTTCGATTTCTAAATGAGGGACATCCCAAAATACTACTCTTAACTATATCGTTGTTTTTCTATTAAATTAATTATCAAAAGGTAATAAATAAAACATTAAGATAGTTGATTTGGTGAAAAACTACAGTAGCTTAGGGTTTCATTAGTGGGTTTTTTTAAGGGAAAAAAGCAAAGCTAGAAGAACTAGAGGATAAAATAAATTTAAAAAAACAAATATTTACAAGATACTCTTTTTAATAAGGGTTTAATTAGTGTTTTTGAAGACCGTTTATAGCAATCTACTCTTTTTAACTTACAATTATCCCTTAACCACCATCTACTATTGTTGTTTATTTACTAAAGTAACTATCTTAATTTTGTTGTTACAACCCCACCCCACCCCCTCCCCCCAAAAAAAAATTCAATCGAATTTTTGTTTATAACAGGAGACGAGCATGGTAGTTTTACTAAAATGATAAGAAACTACACCAAAATACCCTTAACTATCTTAGTTCTTACTGAACTATATCTAGAAGTTTTTTCTAATTACAGTAAACACTTGTAAACCTATCCGTAAAGTATTTTTTTGTGTAACTCACTTAAAATTTAAGAGATTAATTTATCGGATGAGCATAGCCATAGCCGTCATACATAATTCAGCAATAGGAAAGATAGGAAAGTACAACGAAAGTATCCGTCACTATCATTGTGATTACTAAACCATCTTAAAGTTTTTATTATTTATAGGAAACCCCTTAACCCTAAATTTTAAGGTAGTTTATTACAGTAAACTCCTTCAAACTTCAATTTTAGATTAAAGTACCATTTAACTATTTAATTTTTAGTACACAGGCGATAGATAAGTATAGTAATCATAACATAATGAATGGAAATTACACTAAAGTACCATCGATTACACTGTTTTTACCATCTATCTCTAACCTCTTTCTTACAGTTTACTCACTTAAACCAAAATATTAAGGGAGTTTGTTACAGTATAGTCCCTTCAAATCAAATTTTATAGTTAAATACTCTAAACTTTCGTTATTTTTCACAAAACTATGTTAAAGATTTTTTTTAAAATTACAGTAAAATCCCTTGGCTTTTAACGGAGAGTCATGTTTCACTAAACTACCCTCATTATATGTAGCAGTTTAGGGAGAACAGCCCTATAGTAAAATTAACTATTGTGAAAGGTAATTTGGCCAAAAATGAAAATGGCTTGGATCTCTTTAAAGTTTAAAGCATGTAATTGCATTACCATGAGATACGAGATGAAAAAGGCAGCCAATGCCGAGTATATCGCAAGGCTCCGGTCATGGCCCAAGACAAGAGACAACCCGCCAGTTATGATCGCCGATATAGCTCCGCCAGCAATGCCACTCATGAAGACGAACTCTCCCGTGATATCATCACCAAGCAAGGCTCTCATCCGCCGCTCTGTGAACAACATCCATATGTCCTTGGAATCTCCCTTGAAGCCGTGAACCCCACGCATAGTACCCAACCCGACCAAGCCCCATCTGTTACCAAACTTTGAAAGCCAATCCGCAAGTGACACACAGCAATTACTAGCATCCTTGTCGCTATAACCACACGCCAAGCTCAAGATTAATACGTGAAGGCCGAAGATATGGAGGCATAACATGCTCCAGCAAAGATAGGGCCTCTAACTGAAGAAGCGGAAAAGGCCTCTGACACATCGGGCTCTACTGCAGCCAGTCTGTTTTAGGCATCATGGGAGACCGCTGCCCATATCACATTTCGAAATACCTGCATAGGTGTAGATGATTAATTATGATCGATCGGCTTGGCACAAAACTCAACTTTGGAATTAAGAGTTGGCACAAATTAAAATGGATAGGATTTTATGAAGGGTAAATTAGGCTCAAATACCCTGAACTTTCATGAATTTGAGATGAATAGTTTGAACATTTAAACACCATGAACTATCCCGCCTTGTTGCATGAAATATAATGCATATTTGTTACCGCATACATCGACCGATAGGTCACCATTACATCATTGATTTATCTTATTTTATCGTCATGACAGTCTCCATACCATAAAAGCAACCAAATTTTACGTTGAAAGTAAAGGATTAAGAAATTAAAAGTTAAAAGAAAATATAAGGTTTTCAACATAGAGCTTATTGACATGACAAATTTTATACCTGTATGGTGTACGCCATGCTCGGTGCCAACCCAAGAGCAGCAAGGCCTAGCTAGTAACGAGGAATGTTGTCATCATGATAGGGTGCAATAACGCCTGCTATACCCACTATCCAGAATCCGCTGTATACCATCACCAAGCAGCGATCGCATGCAACACGAACAAGTATGTCTCTTGAAGGCCATACTTTGCTAATACACAATGCCATAACCCTCTCCCCTCTCATAAGAGAAAATTTCGCCTTGATGCGCCTTAAAAATCACATAGCTATAGCATCCTAAAAGCAAGCCGAGCAAATTTTGCAGGGGTTTTGAAGATACACGATATCCATCTAGGCTTTAATGAACCAGGACAAGAATTGGAGCAAATTACGGCACAAGGATCAGCTGCCGCAGGTCCTAGCGGGATGAGCAATGATACGGGTCCCGCGGAACGAAAGATGATGTAGGTAATGCTGTTGAAGATGAGGATGAAATCAAGGTGTTGGTTGATTGATACATTATGTTGTAGTTGAGTGTTTGCATTTGCTGCCTTCTGTTTATAATAATTTCCAGCTCTGTTTGATAGCAGAAACTATAGGATTTGAGTTATTTTGATACCATATATCCCGAATTTCTCTCAGAGTATGTAACAAACTTTGAATCTTTCTTGCTTATTTTGGAAGCTAAATTTGATCTATTTCTTAGCTGTTTAATGGTAGTTTGTATCAACGTGCTTCGCACGTACAAAAAATAGACGACATGGACAATCTAAGAATTAAGTTTTAATTCCAAAAAAACATGAGAATGCTACGTGGCACCCCTCCTTTTGGCATTATAAGAGTAGAGATTTCCTTGCATTATCCGTTTCGGCACCGTGTTCGATATCTGAAGCATCCTCGCAAGCATGTCGGGGTCCAAATTCGCATCCCGATAGTTGTCCGGACCGACTTTAGCATAAGCCACCTGGTATCCACACCAACTCCAGTACAAACTATAAACACGAGCGTTGGATAGGCATAGTAATCATAATAAAATACTAAACTTTCTTAGAGTTTATTCCAACATACTCCATTAAACCTAAATTTTTAAGGAAGATCATTACAGTAAGCTCTCTACAACTTACTTTAATAAAAAATTCGAGATAACACATGGATGATTAGCCCTCAGGATAAAATCAATAAAGTTTTAATTATACATGATCTTGTGGTAAATTTCATCTTTAGATTGAGAGGTTGCCGGTTTGATTTCTGAAGGGGGGACATCCCAAAATACTACCCTTAACTATTTCGTTGTTTTTCTACTAAATTAATTATCAAAAGATAATAAATAAAACATCAAGATAGTTGATTTGGTGAAAAACTACGGTAGCTTAGGGTTTCATTAGTGGTTTCTTTTAAAGGGGAAAGGCAAAGCAAGACGTACTTCATAATAAAATAAATTTAAGAAAAACAAATATTTACAAGATACTCTTTTTAATTAGGGTTTCATTAGTGTTTTTGAAGACCGTTTATAGCAATCTACTCTTTTTAACTTGCAATTATCCCTCAACTACCATTGACTATTGTTGTTTATTTACTAAAGTAACTATCTTAATTTTGTTATTACAACCCCCCACCCCACCCCCTTAACCGAAGTTTTAATCGAATTTTTGTTTATAACAGGAGACAAGCATGGTAGTTTTAATAAAATGATACGAAACTACACCAAAGTACCCTTAACTATCTTAGTTCTTACTGAACTATCTAGAAGTTTTCTTATTACAGTAAACACTTGTAAACCTATTCGTAAAGTATTTTTTAGTGTAACACCCTTAAATTTTAAGAGATTAATCTATCGGATGAGCATAGCCATAGCCATCATACATAATTCAACGATAGGAAAGTACAACGAAAGTATCTGTCACTATAGTACTAAACTATCTTAAAGTTTTTATTATTTATAGGAAACCCCTTAACCCTAAATTTTAAGGTAGTTTATTACAGTAAACTTCAATTTTAGATTAAAGTACCATTTAACTATCGTAATTTTCCATTACTCTATATATCTTGAGTCGACTCCCTTAAACTTCAATTTTAAATTAAAGTACCATTAACTATATATCATAGTTTTCCATTACTCAATATATCTTGAGTCGACTCCCTTAAACTTTAATTTTAAGTACATGGGCGAGAGATAAGTATAGTAATCATAACATAATGAATGGAAATTACACTAAAGTACCATCGATTACACTGTTTTTACTATCTATCTCTAACCTCTTTCTTACAGTTTACTCACTTGAACCAAAATATTAAGGGAGTTTGTTACAGTATAGTCCCTTCAAATCAAATTTTATAGTTAAGTACTCTAAACTTTCGTTGTTTTTCACTAAACTATGTTAAAGTTTGTTTTTTTTTAATTACAGTAAAATCCTTTAGCTTTTAAGGGAGAGTCCTGTTTCACTAAACTACCCTCATTATATGTAGCAGTTTAGGGAGAACAACCCTATAGTAAAATTAACCATTGTGAAAGGTAATTTAGCCAAAAATGAAAATGTCTTAGATCTCTTTAAAGTTTAAAGCATGTAATTGCATTACCATGAGATACGAGATGAAAAAGGCTGCCAATGCTGTGTATACCGCAAGGCTCCCCCTAACCCTAACCCTAACCCTAACCAGTTATGATCGCCGATATAGCTCCACCAGCAATGCCACTCATGAAGACGAAGACATCATCACCAAGCAAGGCTTTCATCCACCGCTCTGTGAACAACATACATATGTCCTTGGAATCTCCCTTGAAGCCGTGAACCCCACGTGCAGTACCCGACCCGACCAAGCCCCATCTGTTACCACACTTTGAAAGCCAATCCGCAAGTGACACAGCAATTACTAGAATCCTTGCCGCTATAACCACGCACCAAGCTCAAGATTAATCCAGTGAAGGCCGAAGATACGGAGGCATAACATACTCCAGCAAAAGATAGGGCCTCTAACTGAAGAAGCGGAAAAGGCTTCTGACACATCGGGCTCTATTGCAGCCAGTCTGTTGTAGGCAGCATGGGAGGCCGCTGCCCGTATCACATTTCGAAATACCTGCATAGGTGTAGATGATTAATTATGATCGATCGGCTTTTAGCACAAAACTCAACTTTGGAATTAAGAGTTAGCACAAATTAAAATGGATAGGATTTTATGAAGGGTAAATTAGGCTCAAATACCCTGAACTTTCATGATTTGAGATTAATACTATGAACATTTAAACACCATGAACTATACCTCCTTGTTGCATGCAATATAATGCATATTTGTTACCGCATACATCGACCTATAGGTCACCATTATATCATTGATTTATCTTATTTTTTCGTCATGACAGTCGCCATACCATAAAAGCAATCAATTTTTATGTTGAAAGTAAAGGATTAAGAAATTAAAAGAAGTTAAAAGAAAATATAAGGTTTTCAGCATAGAGCTTATTAACATGACAAATTTTATACCTGCATGTTGTATGCCATGCTCGACGCCAACCCAAGAGCAGCAAGGCCTAGCAAGTAACGAGGAATGCCGTCATCATGATAGGGTGCAATAACGCCTGCTATACCCACTATCCAGAATCCTCTGTATACCATCGCCAAGCAGAGAGCGCATGCGACGCGAACAAGTATGTCTCTTGAAGGCCATACTTTGCTAAGACACAATGCCATAACCCTCTCCCTCTCATACGATAAAATTTCGCCTTGATGCACCCTAAAAATCACAGAGCTATGGCATCCTAAAAGCAAGCCAGATACACAAAGAGGCAAGGCTAGGTAAACGCCAAAGCCATCGTAATCCAGCATAAAACTAACTCCCATGATAAAAATGCATGTCGGTGGGAGGACGCGAATGTAGCTCAGTGCTAAATCTACGCACCGCAATGTCAACAAAGTCCACAAAAAAGTGAGACATGCCGATAGCAGAGTGGTGGTCATAAGAGGAACGAGATAGGTGAGGGCGAACCGTGCATCATGACCGATTGTTCAATAAAGGAACCGACTCCTCCAAATCCATCGTCTACAAAATTATATTAAGTAATATGCTTAAGGTTAATTCATAGCGCACATAAAATTAACGGTAATATAATCAAATTTCTCTAGGCACCAAAACTAAATATTAAATGTCAGTGATTTTGTCCACATAATGTTTCAATGCAGATAAACTAATTAATTCATTAACGAACCAAATCATTAAATTGTTTTATTGGCATTAATAATGAAATGCAGAATAAACTAATACATTCCACCAGCTAAAAATCTATTTCACTTGAACCATGATTTGAAATAAATAAATAAAACGTTCCACCAAAGCAATTAATTACTGTAAATAGATATATTTGGATACATTGTAGCTTAACATAAATACATTGTAAACAACCCAATCTTAACTAAATTAGGAAAGTAAGCAAGCCAAATTAAAAACCTACATAAAGCAAACGAAAAATAAATACTGCTCTTTGATCCCATATAAACAAGTGTAATTTCCAAATACCCAAAAAAAATGAATATTAAGAATGCAAAGCAATTCAAAAATAAGCAACACTCTTTCTCCCATGTAATTAAACAATCACACAGCAAAGATAAGAATTAAATAACTAGCGCAAATTGATTGATCCCATATAAACAAGTTTAATCAATAACCAAAAAATAAAAACGTAAATAAATAATAATACAAAGTAAATAAGAAGAAGAAAATTTCCAAAGAAAGGCAAAAATAATTAACACCCTCTTGCCCCATATAAACAATTTTATAAATAAAAAGAATAGCAATGTGGGTAAACAAACCACAACTCTAACTAAATAAGGAAATTTGTATATTAAAAAAAAACCATTCCATAATTATTTGGGTAACCATAAATATCATGATACACATCCAAATAAGGAAACAGAACAAATTATATATCTAAAACTTGTTGTTTCCACATGATTCGATCTCAACACCAAAAATACATCAAAACCCATTACACATTTAGAAGAAACCAGCTTTATTTTTGGAATCATCAAAAGCAACAAGGCTTTTGCCAAATCAAAACAAACCCATTAGGCATCGAAACAAAAGGAAGCTAGCTGATCGATGAACTTATACGTATATCTAACATCAAAACCCATGAGACATTATAAAGACTCCTACGTTACTTGATGAAATAATCATATAGCATCGATCAAAACCCCAGGGATGGGGGGGGGAGGGAATAGAAGCTCACCCCCTCTACCTTCACTGCATGCGTTGGGTGAGAAAAGAGGAGAAAGACTATGCTCTCTCTCTCTCTATCTCTATCTCAAATTGTAAAAATAAATCATGTCTGAAAAATATATGGGGCACGGGCAACCAACCTAGGATCGGGCAGCCCAATCCAGGCAGCGAATGGAAACTTGGGCAGCAAGCAATAGAAAACAGGGTTCTTTCTATATTGGCCCTCCACATCTTTGTGATTTTATAATAAGCCACACCCATAATCCATTTTGTTTTTCTTTTTAAAAAAGGGAAATTTTTAAATATTTTCCTACAATATCATTGTAACATTTTGGATATTTACTGTATGTAGCATGTACCTAATACATTTTGAAGATAATTACTATATTTACAAGTTGATCACTAAATTTATCAACTACTACATATAAAATACCGGCAGTTTGAAAAGACATGTAGGGTAGCAATTATCTGATAAATTTAGCCTTTACAAAGTAAATGAAATAGTTACATGTCGAAAACTTACAATGGAAGTATCAGAATATTAAGAAAATAAAAGGTGATGGTCGTTCTGTAGATGTTTGAGTAATCACTGGCTCGTGAAGTAGCCAAACAATTAAGTTAATTTATCATGCTGCCAAGAACTTGGTATTTAGATTTTTCTAGTTGGCTGATTAATACATGCAACTACACGAGACATTATTTCTCCATAACAACAACAACTGAGCCTTTTATCCCAAGCATATGGGGTAGGCTACATGAACCAACATGAGAATCACGCCGGGTCCAGCACATGAATCCTCTGTCTCCACTCACTTCTATCGAACAATATACTTTCATTGAGTCCTTTGGCAACCATATCGTTTCGTATCACCTCCATCCATGTTTTCTTCGGTCTCCCTTTTGCCCTTTTGCCATTACCCATATCGAGAGTATCTATTCGTCGAACCGGTGCTTCCATAGGTCTGCGTCGCACATGACCAAACCATCTAAGCCGGTTTTCCCGCATCTTCTCCTCCACGGGTGCTACACCAACTTTTGCACGAATATCCTCATTTCGCACCTTGTCTTTTCTAGTGTTACCGTACATCCAACGAAGCATGCGCATCTCCGCTACGTGCATCTTCTGTGTATGATGCTTCTTAGGAGCCCAGCATTCTGTACCATATAATAAGGCAGGCCGAATAGCGCTCCGATAAAACTTCCCTTTCAATTTTAACGGAAAGTTACGATCACACAAAATCCCTGTTGCACTCCTCCATTTCAACCAACCAGCTTGGATCCTTTGATTAACATCACTATCGATCTCCCCATTCCTTTGGATGATGGAACCTAGATATCTAAACTGGTCGCTCGGTGATATCTCTTGCCCTTCCAATGTTATACCAATATGGTTTTGACTTCTCTGGCTACTAAATTTGCAGTGCATATATGCTGTCTTGGACCTGCTCAATCTGAATCCCCGAGATTCCAATGTTTGTCTCCATAATTCCAATTTGGCATTAACCCCTGCTTTCGTCTCATTTACTAGAACAATATCATCAGCGAATAGCATACACCAAGGGACCTCATCTTGGATAGTTCTAGTAAGCTCATCCATCACGATGGTAAACAGGAAAGGACTTAATGCAGATCCTTGATGTAAACCAATAGTAATCGGAAAATCACTTGTTAAGCCACCGCAAGTTCTGACATTTGCCACTACTCCGTCGTACATATCCTTGATTATGTCAATATACTTGACGGGGACCCCCTTTTTCATCATTGTCCCCCATAATACCTCTCTAGGTACCTTGTCGTACGCTTTTTCTAAATCAATAAATATCATATGCAAATCTCTTCTCCTCTCTCGAAAGCGCTCGACAAGTTGACGAAGCAAATGAATCGCCTCTGTCGTCGATCGTCCAGGCATGAACCCAAATTGGTTCTCTGTTATCTTAATATCCTTCCTTAACCTGTGTTCATTGATGGAAAAAAATTCTCTCTATATGCAATGTTTGGTTGAGGATATATGCAAATGGAAAAAACTGAACCATAGTTATCTCATCCAACACCATAATCTGAAAACATAATGTAAGAACCTAACAAAGACCTAATTTTGTTAATCGACTATATTTTAGGTTTTCAAAAATATATTGTAGGAAGGCTTATGTAACGGGGTGAGGTTATATATATAATGTGCATTTAGGACAAAGTCCCTTAAATAAGGCAATATGAATTTACAATAATATTTTATTAGAATTTATCCTTAACGTGGAAGGTGCTAGCACTACTACAATCCACAATCCAGGGCTGCCCCTACGGTTAGGACCGTACGGACGAAGCACTGCGTAGGGGGCAAAAATATCGACCGTAAGTCGAAACGGTGTACTTGCCCCTACGGATATTAATTTGCCCCTACGGTTGGAACAGTAGGAGCAAATGCCCCTACGGTTTCCAACGTATGGGCAACTACGGTGGAAACCGTAGGGGCAAAGTATCATTTTTTTTTTAAAACTTAAAAATATCTTGCACTAGACACCCAGAAGGCAACCTCCTGCATTTCATATTAGTTCCCGTGCCTATCAATGAGTTTTCCCTGGTTCCATCAATGGACACATCCACCACGGCCCATGCTCCCTCTCCAAGTTGTTTGCAGAATCTGAGGAAGCTGATCTCGCGGGTGGGGACGAGCGGTGAGAGAACCTGAAGCTCGGTTTGCATCTATTGAAGGAAAAAAACATATAAACATACAAATTGAGACTATTGAAAACTCGCCATGTAATCATAATAAATTGCTCATATGAACTGACCGGCTGAAGTGCACCATTTCTAGTTCCGCCAATGCCACTCGAAATTATGTCGGTGGTGGTGGCTCTCGCGCGATGATAGTATGGAACATATCTGCCCATCGAGTCTAAAGAGATGAAAGAGTATAAAGCTGATTGGTAAATTGCTTGATTGAAGGGAAAATATTTGTGAATACTCTTCATAATTTAATGTACCTTTCCCGTTTTCAAAGCCCTGAACCCAAAGAGGCTCGCCCATTTGCGCCATCCTCACAAGCTCGTCCATTGCACTCAATGCTAGCTCCAACAACACCGATTTCTCTAGAGTAATCGACACCACCAAAATTTGGGGCAAATTTGCGGAAATGCCCCCAACCGAAAGCTCTAACAACGAATTGGGCCTGCCTAAGAATTTCCCAGCTAGCGCACAAACTCGATCGAGCTCGTCTTTCAATCGAGCATTCTCGATCCTTGGCTGTTGTTCTTCGAGAGACAACTCTCCAAGGATCGCAGGCCCGCCGCAGTTGCTGCACATGGGGTTTCTCATTGCTTCTCTTATCGTGATCTGCTCGAACCGAAGCTTTTCGTTATCTTGTTTAAGGAGTGCATTCTCATGTCTCTCTATTTGGGTCTTTTTAACAACAAATGAAACTAATCTCAACGCTATGAAAATAAAGTAAAGGGCAAGTTTTCATTGATTTTGAGGGCTTACCTTCATTTGGGTACGGCGATTTTGGAACCAAAATTTCACTTGTCGCGGATCTAAATTGAGACGTTTGCTGAGTTCTAATCTTTGCTTTTCATCTGGGTGTGGGCTTTCTTTAAATAGACTGCTGCCATTATCAAAACATGAACTTTCTGAAAAAAAGAAAAAGAAAATAAATTATTGAGATCGTACCTTCAAGCTCTTGGATTTGTTGAGGAGTGTGACAATGGTAGCGCTTCTTCTTATTTCTAGGGTTCTCTTGCTCAAGATCATCACCTGAGACTCCATAAAAATGATCGCTCCCAGATTTGCTCCCATTTTCTTCCTCTTTGCTAATATTTCAACCAATCGAATCCAAATCTCCCATGATTCGGCTCATCTCATCCCCTTTCCCTTCGTTATTATTTGTTTGCTGATCAAAAACAACAAAATCCACCACCAAAATCAGCTCAAAACTCGTTAAAAAAATTCTAAAATAAAATAAAATAAAAAATAAAAACTGGTGATTGAATTGGTACCAGCCCAAGAGAGAGGCCAAGAGAGTTGAACATTGTTTTGGGCATAGAAGGAGTACGAAGAGAGATCTCGAACGAGGTGAGGCGAGGGGTGGCGGCGACAAGGCGAGATCGGGGGTGCGGCGACGAGGCGGCGACCGGGGTGGCGGCGACGAGGCGGCGCCCGGGGTTGCGGCGACCAGGCGAGGTCGGGGCCGGGGTGGCGGCGAGGAGGCGGAGTCCGGGGTGGCAACGACAAGGCAAGGTCGAAGGTGGCGGCGATCTAAGAGGAGATCGAGAGTGGCAGCCAAGATTTAGGGTTTGGAGAGGGGTAAAAAAAAAATTTAAGTAAGAGGGAAAATTGTTGGGTAGGGGGTTGGGGGAGATTCGATTTTGGAGATTATCGGGGCGTGGGGTAACGAGGGTGGGTAATTTTATGATTTATTTTTTATTTTTTAAATATCCGGAAATTGCCTCTGCGTTCCCACCATAGAAGCGTCTCTTCTTGCACTGTAGACTTGCCTTCCATACGGTTTCCACTGTGGGGGCACAAAATTGCCCCTACGGTTTCCACTGTGGGGGCACAAAATTGCCCCTACAGTTTTTCCCACCCTACATATATGTACTAGCGTAGATAAAGTAGAGATACAAAGCACATACGTCAAGAAAAGGAAGGTACTGGGTGAAGTGCTGATGCAGAAGACATATGATGAGAAAAGGCTAAATTCGATATAACCCCCTTACTTGTTCCATACTGAGAACCCATTTGCCGTTTTGCAAACATGTAGTTTACCTTTTGATGGAGGTGGGAATCTCCCTCAGATGTTGTCCTCCGTCGATCTTATCACCAGTGGTGTTGAACGGTTGAGATTTAAGGTGAGGGTTGAGCGTGCGTATCTCAATGGCTTGTTGGTTGTTATTGACGCCGAGCTACTTGCAAGGGAATGAAAGTGTGTCCTATCACCACCACTGAGTTTTACTAAGCATCAAGCATGCCATTTTCAAAAAATCTTGGTGCTGAGCTACACTTATCTAGAATCTTAATTAGATAATTAAGGTTTTAAGCATGATATAAAAAACTATACCAAAGTGAAAGAGGTTACAATCTTTATAGACCGTGTCCTTCTCTTCAAATGCTCCGGGTGGTAGTCTTTATGACTCCACTAGGCTCCACTTGAAGTCGGATCGAACTTCCTTTGCTATCTTCGTGCCAAAGATGATCCACCTGAAGCTCCGCTAATCCAAGCTACATCTTCACTAAACTCTTTAGTGAAGAAAACACGCTAGTTCAAAATGCTAATTCAAACTAGGATGGTGAAGTAGGGGTTCAAAACTCACTAGGGTTCTCACAAGCTCAAGGTTTCACAACTCATGTGAAGGATTGAGGTTAGAGGTGAAGGATCAAAAAGATGGAGAGAGCTAGAGAGGAGAACTCATCACATGAGTTCAAGTGAGGAAAATGAATAAGTGTGTATCAATGACCAGGTGAAGAAATGGCTTTTCTAATTCCTCACTTATTGAAACATGGAATTTATTTCAGTAAATAAATTGAACCATGCTTCAATAGTGCAAGCAAATGAATTAATAAATATAAAATCCATGCTTCATCCTAGAGGGTGTTTTTCGTCACCCCATTGAGATGGGAATACGCGCGCGCTTGTCAGGCGTACTACAGATTCCCCCTGTCGAGGATAGGCTGGGGTTTATTGATTGCGGGGATCCAAATCTCCGGCAGCCACGGACTAAGCTGCCGTTAATTACCCTTCCCATTTGGAGCGAGAGAACCTCCGATTAACGGGTTAAACTGGTCATGCGAACTCAATGTGCAGTGTTGTGTTTTGAAGGGTTTTGGATATATCGGGGGCCTCGCAGAGTTTTTTACAGGGGTCCCGCTACCCGGATAGCGGGCTGGGGATCAAGGGGGCTAGCAGCCCTCTTGCGAGGTGCGGGGCAGCGCCCCATTAGAAATTTTTTTCTAACAGGGACAGTGTCGTTGTGTGTGTGTGTGTGTGTGTGTGGATTTAGGGAAAAGGCATTCAAAGGATGCGTGGGAAAAGCGCCAGCGCTTTGGGTGCTAGCGCTTTGAGCTCAAGGGCGCTAGTGCTTTGAGCGCTAGTGCTTTGGGCGCTAGCGCCCCACGTACCAGGCACATGGGCGCCAGCGTTCTGAGTGCCGGAGCGCTCGCGCCCCACGTTCTAGGCACATGGACGCTCGGGCGCTAGCGTTTTGGGCGCTCGGGTGCTAACGCTCTGGGCTCCGGGCGCTAGCGCCCCACGTGCCAAGCACGTGGACGCTCGGGCGCTAGCGCTTTGGGCGCTAGCGTCCCACGTGCCAGGCACGTGGGTGCTCAGACGCTAGTGCTCTGAGCGCAAGAGCGTTAGCGCCTCACGTGGGCGCTCGAGAGATAAAAGGGACTTGGTCCCTGCAATGGGAGTTGAACTCCCAGAAAGGGGCACTTATTATTTTGTGTGTGTGTGTGTGTGTGTGTGAGAGAGAGAGGAGTTAAACTCCTAGGATATTTTGAGGCAGATGAAGGGGCTTCTCCCCTTGAGCTCTGGATCTTCCCCAAAGTGGGGTTTCTGGAGATGGGTCTCCTTCTTCTTCTTTTGTTTGCCGGATCTTCAAGATCAAGAAGTATGAGATTTTAAAAATCTCTCCTTTCTGAGATCTGATGGAAGATCTGAGTTCCCCTTTGTGGGTTTTGTGGTGAAAAACTATTTAGTTTTATAAAAGGAAGAGTAAAACTCTTGATTTAATTCAAAAGAAAGAAGAAGGTTTTAGAATCTTGAGGAAGGAGAAAGAGGCACAGGCCCTAATTTTTGGGGAATGAAAAGTCTATGCTTTATTCATCATCATGTTACCTTATATAGGCTTA
Source organism: Agapanthus africanus (assembly GCA_030015575.1). Classification (NCBI taxonomy): domain Eukaryota; kingdom Viridiplantae; phylum Streptophyta; class Magnoliopsida; order Asparagales; family Amaryllidaceae; genus Agapanthus; species Agapanthus africanus. The sequence continues at coordinate 792,618,268 of JASDDO010000024.1, read as the reverse complement.
CATATTTACATATAGCCCCTTGGGCTTTACAAAATGGCATTTTGCCCATCTCATGGCTCATGTGCCATTTTTTTTTGCATATAAGCCATGGGCTTTACAAAAATTTGGCTTTATGCCCATTTTTTTTACATTCATGCATAAAAAATTACACAAAAATTATTTATTACATGATTTCATTTTGGCATGGGGGAGGGCCGGCCGCTTCATGTTCGGACTCGACCTGGGCATGGGCCCACTTGGCTTGGGGTTGACTTTGACTTTGACTTGGTCAACCAGAGTGCAATTTTCGACTTCAACAAAATGGCCCCCATCAATAAATGCACACCACATATGTGAGTCGTGTGCATGAAATTTATGGATCTTCTTTTGCGTGGAGGCGACTTGCTTTGGTTCCCACTTTTGGGATGCACTGCCCTTTTTACGACATGGACGGTTGACGCTTGATGCGTCTCCGAGACGGAGTGTCTGTGGTAGACGTTTTCCTGGCCCAGAGCGATTTGGTTCCCGCTTTGTAGGAATCCTGCACTGCCCTTTTTGCGACATGGACAGTCGACGCTTTGATCCGGAGTGATTTGGTTCCCGATTTGTGGAAAGCCTGCACTGCCCTTTTTGCGACATGGACGGTCGACACTCTGATCCGGAGCGATTTGGTTCCCGATTTATAGAAAGCCTGCACTGCCCTTTTGGCGACATGGACAGTCGGTGCTCTAATCCGGAGCGATTTGGTTCCCGATTTGTGGGAAGCCCGCACTGCCTTTTTTGCGACATGGACGGTCGACGTTTCACGCGTCTCCGAGACGGAGTGTCCGTGGTAGACTTTTCCCTGCCCCGGAGTGATCTGGTTCCTGCTTTGTAGGAAGCCTGCACTGCCCTTTTTACGACATGGACGGTCGACGCTCTGACCCATCTCCGAGACGGAGTGTCCGTGGTAGACTTTTTCCTGGCCCGGAGTGATCTGGTTCCTGCTTTGGAGGAAGCATGCACTGTCCTTTTTACGACATGGACGGTCGACGCTCTGATCCGGAACGATTTGGTTCCCGATTTGTAGGAAGCCTGCACTGCCCTTTTTGCGATATGGACGGTCGACGCTCTGACCCAGAGCGATTTGGTTCCCGATTTGTGGGAAGCCTGCACTGCCCTTTTTGCGAATGGACGGTCGACGCTCTGATCCGGAGCGATTTGGTTCCCGATTTGTGGGAAGCCTGCACTGCCCTTTTTGCGACATGGATGGTCGACGCTCTGACCCGGAGCGATTTGGTTCCCGATTTGTGGGAAGCCTGCACTGCCCTTTTTACGACATGGAGGGTCGACGCTCTGATCCGGAGCGATTTGGTTCCCGATTTGTGGGAAGCCTGCACTGCCCTTTTTGCGATATGGACGATCGACGCTCTGATCCGGAGTGATTTGGTTCCTGCTTTGTAGGAAGCCTGCACTGCCCTTTTTGCGATATGGACGGTCGACGCTCTAACCCAGAGCGATTTGGTTACCGATTTGTGGGAAGCCTGCACTGCCCTTTTTGCGATATGGACGGTTGACGCTCTGATCCGGAGCGATTTGGTTCCCGATTTGTGGGAAGCCTGCACTGCCCTTTTTGCGACATGGACGGCCGACGCTATGATCCGGAGCGATTTGGTTCTCGATTTGTGGGAAACCCGCACTGCCCTTTTTGCGACATGGACGGTCGACGCTCTATTTGACTTGCTCTGCTTCCTACAGTGTCAGGGGTGAACTTGACTTGCTCCGCTTCTTGTGGTGTTGAGATTGGATTTTGACTTGCTCCGCTTTCTGCGGTGCCGGAGTTGAAGTTGACTTGTTGATTGTGATTTGGGTTGACATCAGCATCGCTCTACTGGAATATGGTACCAGAAGCGAATCATCATTTGCCATGAGAGGATTTGGGGATTTTGGTTTTTGCTTGGCATCAGTATCGCTACACTGGAATATGGTACCAGGAGCGAATCATCATTTGCGCTTGCTTATCAGGAAGCGATGGCTTAGGAGACAGGTTTTAGGTCCCTATCACCTAAGACTTTTCAATTTTGTGAGCCGTAAGGGTTCACAAAGCATTTTCTCCCTACGGGTCGTAAGGATCCCGTAGGTGTATTTTCTCCTTAGGAGTCATGGGGACTCCTAAGTGCATTGCTCCTTTGTGAGTCGTAAGGATTTCACGCGGGAAATTTCTCCTCACAAAGTAGAGAGGACTTTGTGAGTGCATTTCATCTCTTTTTCATGAGTTTGCGCCCTTTCGGGTTTTCACAAACTCGTCAGCAGTCCTGCTGTTTTTACTCACGGATCCCTTTCGGGTTTTCATCCGTGCCCATTTTGCTTGTGGACATACCTTTTTCTTTGAATCTTCACCGCCGGTGGGACTTTGAATGTGATCTCACCGGTAGGACTTGGGAGGGATTGGAATTGTTTTACGCCCGTGGATTGTATACGGTTTTGCAAGATGTATGGTCCAGACCGTAGGGCCGGAAAAATTTCAGGACTTTGTCGGCGTCTGCATCGCTGCACTGGAATATGGTACCATGAGCGACTCATCATTCGCCATTGGGATATGGGATTTGGAATTTGGTTGGCGTCTGCATCGCTGCACTGGAATATGGTACCAGGAGCGACTCATCATTCGCCATTGGGATTTGCGTTTGGAATTTGGTTGGCGTCTGCATCGCTACATTGGAATATGGTACCAGGAGCGACTCATCATTCGCCATCGGGAATTTGGATTTTGGCCGGCGTCTGCATCGCTGCACTGGAATATGGTACCAGGAGCGACTCATCATTCTCCATTGCCTATTGGGAAGCGATGGCTTAGAAGACAGGTTTAGATCCCTATCACCTAAAGCTTTTCAATTTTATGGGCCGTAAGGGTCCCATAAAAGCATTTTCTCCCTGCGAGTCGTAAGGATCTCGTAGGTGTACTTTCTCCTTAGGAGTCGTGGGGACTCCCAAGTGTGTTTTTCCTTCGTAAGTCATAAGGATCCCACGAAGGTTTGTTCTCCTCATGTATCATGAGGACACATGAGCGGGTCTTTCCAATGGACCATAATTCCAAGGGCAAGGACCAGTCGCGTAACTAGTGGTTGCGGTGGGTCATGGATACGACGAGAATTATTTGAGCCCGTGGATTGTATATAGTAGTCAATTTGGGGGATCACCCGTAGGGCTGGGAGAATTTTGGGAAATTAGATTTTGGTTGGCGTCTGCATCGCTGCACTGGAATATGGTACCAGGAGCAACTCATCATTCGTCTTCGTTTTGTTTGTTTTTTTTGTTTTACCGCGATTGCTCTATCATTTTAGCTTTTCTTATCGCGAAGGTCGCGTTTGCCCTATCATTTCGGCTTTTATTCGCGGTTGCCCTATCATTTCGGCTTCATTTTTCATCTTTATTTTACTCGCTGATTTTTATTGCGAGTTGCCCCATCATTTTGGCTTTTCTTTTTATTTATTTATTTACACATTCCTTTTTTTTATTTACACATTTTTTTTATTTTTTTATTTTTTATTTTTTACATTCCCAGTTTAACGACTTAGAGGTCGATTGTTCCCAGTTTAACGACGTGGTGGTCATCTTTGCTTATCCCAGCTCCTTGAATTTTGATCCTGGCGGAGCTGTATTGATGACCGTAGCTCTGTGGCTTGCCGATACATCTGAGGACTGTGAGGTTTGTCCAAGCTTGTATTGGTCCTCTGCCCAATCTTTGAAAACACAACAGTCTTCAATGGTATGACTCACCACCCTATGGTATGGGCAGTATACGGGATTGCTGGTCATATTCATTTCATGTGGCCTTTTCAGAATAGGCAATTGCAGACCGTTGTTCAAGGCTTCCTCGAATATATTGCGGACCTCATCCCTCCTGAAGGAGTACACCTTCTTCTTTCTCTTTATTAGAGTAGGTGCCCTTACTGATGCTGGTCCTTGAGGCCGATCATTCTTTGGTTCGCCTTTTTCAGATAATGGCACGTGTCTGGGAGGATTAGGTTCCCAAAAGGCTTTGGTCTCCATTTGTATGAAATTGGCGGTCGTAACTTGACTATTTGCTAACACGCCTTTAGACAGTTCTATCTCTCCCGTCTTGTATTGTCTTTCGACCCAATCTTTGAAAACGAAGCAGTTCTCAATGGCATGACTTATCACTCTGTGATAGGGGCAATATTTTGGGTCGTCGGTCATATTCACTTCTTGCGGTCTCTTTGATTCTGGCAGTCGTAGACCGTTTCTTAGGGCATCCTTGAATATCTTGTGGACTTTGTCCCTTTTGAAGGAATATACCTTATCCAGTTTCTCTTTCAGTGGAGATTCTCCTCCGGTGTATGTATCGGAGGGACTGGAGGCTGATCGCGGCCGTTTTTCACGAAGGCGCTCCGCTCTTAGGTTGAAGGGGGTATCAGTTGGCTGCCTCCGGGTATCAATCCCTGGCTCGTGAACCAAAATTTGATTCTGCTGTAATTGCAATCGGGCGACTTGGGTCGTGAGATCTGCCGTGACGTTTGCCAATTCGTCGACCTTAGATTGTACCTTGGCTAACTTCTCATCCCTGTCCTGAAGCTGCCTCTGAAGCCATCGGAATAATACTTGTTCTGTAGTTCCGGTTATGATAACCGGGTCATCCTTATTGCCTGAGCACAATTCCGCAGGAACTCCGGGCTCTTTTGGCTTATCGGCCTGAGCGAGCTCTTCATCATTTAGACCGAGTGGACGTTGGGTAGCGTCCACCATATCATCACCCTGGCTGTGAAGCATAGGAGGGTTTGTTTCTTCATGTCCGGCCATGTAGACGGTGTGGACCACATATCCAGCCGTTTCTTTATCTTTGGCAGGGTGACCCTGTTCCTCGAACCTCATGAAGTTCAGCCTAGCAGGAGCCCTAGCCCTTTTGTTGGCTCTATACCTCAGCTTCTCGATTTTGAAGGCTTGGCAGGCATCCGTCATCCGGGAACCCATTGTGAGTCGATTAGCGGGGAGCTTAGAGAAGACACTCGATCGAGCAGTTGTTAGGGGCACCGCCGGAGCTTGCTCGAGACGCGTTGTAGCTTTGTTGGTGTTGATGGCCTTGCCCCCAGCTGGGGCCAAGGAAAGTCGTTCAAACACCGACTTGCGTTTGAGTTGGGGCACCTTCGAGACCACCACATTTGACCTCTTGCCTTTCGAGATCGGTTTGTCTATCACCGGGGCTTGAGGAGCTGGGATGGCGTTAGTTGACACGAACAGGATAGAGCCGAATTGTAGCAGCGGTTCTTCCCACTGTCGTCCGAGACTTGCCGGGAGGACCGTCATGGAGTCCATCTTCATCGTGTATGAGATGGGAGCTGAGTTCATCTTTGGAGACATTGTTGGAAAGTGATTGCTTGAAAACCTGCATGAAAGAGCATTATTTTAGTATAAATACAGATATGTATATTGATTGAGTTCGCATGAACGTTTAACCCAAAATATAGGAGGAGAGATTGGTCCCACCGGGCGTGCCAGAATCTGTTGGGTGTTTTTCGTCACCCCATTGAGATGGGAATACACGCGCGCTTGTCAGGCGTACTACAGATTCCCCCTGCCTAGGGTAGGCTGGGGTTTATTGATTGTGGGGATCCGAATCTCCGGCAGCCGCGGACTAAGCTGTCGTTAATTACCCCTCGCATTTGGAGCGAGAGAACCTCCGATTAACGGGTTAAACTGGCCATGTGAACTCAATGTGCAGTGTTGTGTTTTGAAGGGGTTTTGGATATATCGGGGGCCTCGCAGAGTTTTTTACGGGGGTCCTGCTACCTGGATAGCGGGCTGGGGGTCAAGAGGGCTAGCAGCCCCCTTGCAGGGTGCGGGGCAGCGCCCCGTTAGAAATTTTTTTCTAACAGGGACAGTGTCATGGAGTATGTGTGTGTGTGTGTGTATGTAGATTCAGGGAAAGGGCATCCAAAAGATGCGTGGGAAAAAGCGCTAGCGCTTTGGGTGCTAGCGCTTTGGGTGCAAGGGCGCTAGCACTTTGGGCGCGAGCGCTCCACGAGCCAGGCACGTGGGCGCTAGCGCTCTGAGCGCCAGAGCGCTAGCGCCCCACGTTCCAGGCACGTGGGCGCTCGGGTGCTAGCGCTTTGGGCGCTCAGACGCTAGCGCTCTGAGCGCAAGAGCGCTAGCGCCCCATGTGCCAGGCACGTGGGCGCTCGGGCGCTAGCGCTTTGGGCGCGCAAGTGTGCTAGCGCTTTGAGCGTTAGCGCCCCATGTGCCAGGCACGTAGGTGCTCAGACGCTAGCGCTCTGAGCGCAAGAGCGCTAGCGCCTCACTTGCCATGCACGTGGACGGTCGGGAGGCAAAAGGGATTTGGTCCCTGCAATGGGAGTTGTACTCCCAGAAAGGGGCATTTATTATTTTTTTTTGTGTGTGTGTGTGTGTATGTGTGTATGAGGAGTTAAACTCCTAGGATATTTTGAGGCTGATGAAGGGGCTTATCCCCTTGAGCCCTGGATCTTCCTTCAAGTGGGGTTTCTGGAGATGGGTCTCCTTTTTCTTCTTTTGTTTGCCGGATCTTCAAGATCAAGAAGTATGAGATTTTAAAAATCTCTCCTTTCTGAGATCTGATGGAAGATCTGAGTTCCTCTTTGTGGGTTTTGTGGTGAAAAACTATTTAGTTTTATAAAAAGAAGAGTAAAACTCTTGATTTAATTCAAAAGAAAGAAAAAGGTTTTAGAACCTTGAGGAAGGAGAAAGAGGCACATGCCCTAATTTTTGGGGAATGAAAAGTCTATGCTTTATTCATCATCATGTTGCCTTATATAGGCTTACATATTTACATATAGCCCCTTGGGCTTTACAAAATGGCATTTTGCCTATCCCATGGCTCATGTGCCATTTCATTTTGCACATAAGCCATGGGCTTTACAAAAATTTGGCTTTATGCCTATTTTGTTTACATTCATGCATAAAAAATTACATAAAAATTATTTATTACATGATTTCATTTTGGCATGGGGGAGGGCCGGCCGCTTCATGTTCGGACTCGACCTGGGCATGGGCCTACTTGGCTTGGGGTTGACTTTGACTTTGACTTGGTCAACCGGGTGCAATTTTCGACTTCAACACACCCCATTCCTCATTTTCCACCTCATCATTTCTATTTTCACAAAATAGAAATCCAACCATGCTTCTTTTAATATATATATATATATATATATATAGAGAGAGAGAGAGAGAGAGAGAGAGAGAGAGAAAGAGAGAGAGGGGAAAGAGGCCATAAGAGGGAATTTCCTCCTATGGCGTCGAAAAAATATAACCCCGTCGTGTTTTCCGACGATCGGAACCCATCATTTTCATCGTTATCATCTAAGATGTGGGTACACCAAATTTCATGTGATTCTACAACTTTTTCATCGTTGATTTAGCAATGTAAAAAGTTCCATTGTCGGTAAACCGTTAATTTTGAACCCACTAATTCAACGCTGAAAAGTTGTAGAATCACATGAAATTTGGTGTACCCATATCTTAGATGATAACGATGAAGATGATCGGTTCCGATCGTCGGAAAACACGATGGATGTTGTATTTTTTCGACGCCATAGGAGGAAATTCCCTCCTATGGCATCTTTCCTCCATTATTCTCATATATATATATATTAAGAAAATAATTAGTGAGCCAATAATATTATTTAATAGATATAATTATATCAAATATAAATATATATAATATTATTAAATCAACACTTGATTCAATAATCCGGCTATATCACATATAACCGACTAATAACATTTATCTGTATATCACATTATCAAATCAACACTTGATTCGATAATCCAGTTATATCACATATAACCTGACCGATATCAGATAACCGCCAGATTAGAATACGGTATCACATACTCGTATTTAATCAGGCCCTCCGCACATATCAACATATGTGCCCTACTTCGTTTCGCTTGAACTATGAAGCCTCTGTGTGGGACTCTAAAGACTCGTCAATACGCCAGCAGTAGGTGATGATCACATCAGTCACCCATAAGCCGTCAGCGGTACTAGCTGGACGTAACAGCTACCCAGGTATTGAGCGAATAGAAGATCAACAAGCAAGCTTGTCCAAACTCCCATGAAGCCTATAAGTAGCACTTACCGTACAATCCGGTCTCTTCATCTGATATGTCGCATATCAAGTCTAGAGGTGGTATCGTCAGATCCCAGTAACTTGATAAGTCATGCCGATGTATGGCTCATAACAGTTCGAGAAACTACCTATAACATTTACCAGTAAATCTCATCAGCCCTGGCCAGGGACTTATTGTTATAGCCAATCGAGCATAGCGCAATATCAACTCCCTATACCGGGAGAGACGAAACCCCTCTCATCGCTCATTGCTTCCATGTAACTCGGGACTGTACCCAAAATCCACCTATTTGCTTGACTCCTTTGAGCCGTGGTAGGGAGGAAATCAAAGCACGGTGAGAACCACACAAGACTCTATGACGATCTCGGGTCTACAGACTAACTTGTATCAGTGTCACCAGAGAACAGCTATCTGACGATAGGTATAGTACCATCTAGGAGTTCTCGGCGAGTCCTGTCCGGTGTACCCATTCTCTAATGAGCACATGTGTACAATCTTTGATGTCAAACACCAATGGTTATAGGATCAACCATCGCCCCCTACAGGGTCAAGAAACGTACACATCAGTCTACTCTGGAATATTGATGCACTGTCTCGATATCCTCTCGACTAGGAACAATTAAAGGATGTGCTTGTAGACTACACAAGTCACAATAGTATGATCCGCATCATAGTTCTGGTAGTCAAGCAAACATCCTAAGGGCTTTATTAATATGTATCAGAGAGACAATATAATAATACTACTATACATGTTAAGATAAAGAGCAACCAGATAGTATACTATCATATCGAGCAAGAAAGTCCTCTATATATATGTCCAAGCATCCACTATATCATACAATAATGGTCTCTAGGGCATATATATTCCTAACAATCTCCCACTTGCACTAAGGCTAGTTGTTGTAGTATCTCATACCCAACATCCCAAAAAGTCTCTCAAACTGCATCTAGAGAGGGCCTTCGGGAGTGGATCCGCTACTTTGTCCTTCGTGTCAACTCTCCTGACCTCGATCTCCCGTCGATCTACTATCTCCCGGATCAGGTGTTACCATCTAAGAATATGTCTAGATCACTGATGGGACCGGGGTTTCTTGGCCAAAGCCACTGCTCCATTGTTATCACAATACACAGGTATTGGATGCTCAATGGATAGAACCACACCAAGTTCAGCAATGAACTTCTTCATCCAAACAGCCTCTTTGGCAATATCGCTGGCAGCGATGTATTCAGTCTCCATCGTTGAGTCTTCTACAGTATCTTGCTTGGAACTCTTCCAACATACCGCCCCTCCATTGAGGGTGAAGACAAAACCCGAGACCGACTAACTATCGTCATTATCACTCTGGAAGCTCGAATCGGTAAAGGACTCTACCTGGAGTTCTCCGTTACCATACACTAAGAACATTTCTTTAGTCCTTCTTAAGTACTTAAGAATGTTCTTCACAGCTGTCCAGTGCTTCTCCTCTGGATCTGATTGATACCTGCTCACTACACTTAGTGAGTAAGCTACATCCGGTCTGGTGCATAACATCGCATACATGATAGACCCGACTGCCGAAGCATAGGGCATCCCTTGCATTCGAGCCCTTTCCAAATCAGTCTTGGGAGACATCTCTTTGGAGAGAGTGATTCCTGAACAAGCGGGTAAATTACCACGCTTAGAATCTTCCATACTAAACATTTTTAGTATGGTGTCTATGTACCTGGATTGGGACAATCCCAACATCCGCTTAGATCTATCTCTATAGATCTTTATCCCCAGGATGTAGAAGTCATCATCTAGATTTTTCATGGAGAACTTGTGTGATAAGAAGAACTTGACCGAGTGTAGCATAGGAATATCATTTCCTATCAAGAGTATGCCATTTACGTATAATACGAGAAAGACAACCTTACTCTCTACAACCTTCTTGTATATACATGGTTCATTTACATTTTTGATGAAGTCAAACTCTTTGATAGCTTCATCAAAACAAATGTTCCAGCTCCGCGATGCCTGCTTTAATCCGTAGATCGATTTAAGCAGCTTGCACACGCTTCTGCTGCTCCCACTGTCTACGAAGCCCTCTGGCTGTGTCATGTACACGCTCTCTTCTAAATCACTATTTAGAAAAGCGGTCTTGACGTCCATCTGCCAGATTTCGTAGTCATGGTATGTAGCAATGGCAAGTAGGATCCTGATGGACTTAAGCATAGCGACAGGAGAAAAGGTTTCATCATAATCGACATCTGGTCGTTGACGAAAACCTTTAGCTACAAGTCTAGCTTTGAAGGTCTCAACCTTTCCATCCAGACCAATTTTCTTCTTAAAGATCCACTTGCTCCCGATGGGTTTTACCCCTTCAGGAGCAACTTTCAAAGTTCATACTTTGTTGGTGTACATGGATTCCATCTCAGATCGTATAGCATCCAGCCATTTCACAGAGTCTTCATTTGTGATGGCCTGCTCGAAACTAGTTGGGTCATCATCTTCCATGATGCAATCCTTGCTCCCACCGTCTATTAAAAAACCATAGTATTGTTCCCCTCCGAATGGCGGCCGAGACGACGCGAGGACGTCTTGCCTGAGATTCGGGGCAGATGCTATTTGGTTTTATCCGTCCACCTCTCCGAAGATGCCAAGTTGATTTATGGCACCGTGTATCGGAGGTTTAGACGGATGCGGCCGATGTAGCAGACTTCGTCAGATTCCCCCTCGCTTGAGGGGTTTTTGATTGTGGGGACGCTCTTCCCTGCAGGCGCAAGCCCCTGCAGTTAATTACGATACCGCATCGCGGTAACAACTTTCTCCTTCTCCAGAATTTCACTTCGTGTCGTGTGTTTTTGTTTGTGGTTGCCCGTGGATTGTATACGGAGACTGAGTAATGCCGTCGTCCGTAGGACGTGGATTAGTCCAAATCCGTATTTACTTAGATTTGGGTTTGGTGTTTTTAGTTTAAGGATGCATTAGTCGCGTTGCGGCTAAGATCAACTTAAACGTTCGTTAAGGATACGATAGTCCTGTTTGAGACTAAGATCAACTTAACGTGATGATCCATTTAATATCTGGCCATCGGGATTCGTCACCTCTCTAACGTCATTGAAGGATTATAACGGCAGATGTCAGAGGAGTTCAGAGATGTACCCTTGAGCCAAGGTTGATTTGGAGTCTTATAGTCCAATTTGGGACTAAAGTCTGTTTGAATGTTTAAGGATACGTTAGCCATATTTGAGGCTAAGATCAACTTAAACGGGATCGTTTAGATTCGACAAAAGAGCATTTGGGAGCTCTATTGTTCCAGTTTAGGGACGTAGTGGTCCATAGGTAGTTTATGGACATTGCGGTCCATTGGTAGTTTAAGGACATTGCGGTCCATATTCCAATTTAGGGACGTGGTGGTCCATGTTCCAGTTTAGGGACGTGGTGGTCCATCACCAGTTTAGGGACGTGGTGGTCCATCATTAGTTTAAGAACGTTTCGGTCCATCGCCAGTTTAAGGACGTGGTGGTCTTTTAGTTTAAGGACGTCTCGGTCCGATATTAGTTTAAGGACGTCTCGGTCCGATATTAGTTTAAGGACATTTCGGTCCACGAGTTTAAGGACCCCGCAGTCCGTGTTGATGTGTGGTTGTCGGGACCCGTCACCTCTCTAACGTCGTTGAAGGATTACAACGATAGGTGTCAGAGGAGTTCGGAGATGTACCCTCGAACCTGATGTAAATTGATTTAGGAGAGCAATCTTGCTCAGTCAATTTAATTTGAGGACTTACGGCCACGATTGGGCTAAGTCCAGTTGAAAAATGTTCAGCACTTTTATTTGTTTTTGGCCTATTAGGCCTGTGCTAGGGCTTGGCCCATTTTTAATAATGCATAGCATTAATCTTGGTCTTTGTTGGACCTTTATTTGGGCTCTGCCCCTTTTAAAATAATGCATTGCATTATTTATTATTTTGTTTGGGCTCTGCCCATTTATAAATGATGTAGAGCATCAATTTTGTTTGGGCTCTGCCCCTTTTTATTGCATTGCAATTTAATTTGGCCTGCTAGGCCTTTCTGATTTGGGCCTGCCCCTTTAGTAAAAGAAATGCATTGCATTTGTCAGGCGCTTTGCGCCAATCACTGAGCGCAAGCGCTTGTGGTGAGGACACGTGTCATGCTCTGGTGAGCGCAAGCGCAACAGCGTAGTGCGCTGTGCTGTTGCGCTGCTGACACGTGGCGCGCTCTGGTGAGTTGCGCCAATTCCAGAGAGCAAAGCTCTATTTCAAGAGCGCGCAGCGCAAGTTTTTCTGTAGCTGACACGTGGCGCTCTCTTAAGAGCGCAACAGCGCAGTTTGGAAGTGCAAAGCACTAAGAATCTTTTAGATTCAAGAATAGAAGTGCAAAGCACTATTTGATTTCTTGATCTAATTTAGATCAAAGAAAAGATAAGTTTTTTCTTGTTTTTCTTATCTCAAAGAACCAAAAGTTCATAAAAAGTGCAAAGCACTATTTTATTCTTTTTTATTAAAAGATCATTGCTCTTGTTTTTAGATCTATGATCTGTTCATAAGAGAACTTCCTCTTTTTCTAAAGGTTTTTACCTTTTTTGTTCTTGAGGAGTTCTTCAGAGTTCTCTTTCTCTCTTTTTTTATAGAAAATGTTGTTGCCTTTGAATTAAGGTCTAGGGGTCTTTTTATAATGCCCATAAATTAGTTAAATTTGTTAGAGAGATCTTTCTCTGAGTGATTTGGGGAATTTCCCCACCGTTGGATCTTTGATCCAAGGGCTTCTGTTTTACAGAAGGCAATCTTCTTGTTTTTAACAAAAACAGAAAGATTTTTTTAGAATTTTAATTCTGTTTGGCGCAAGCGCCCCAGCGCGTGACACGTGTCGCGCAGCGCACAGCGCAGCGCGACGTGGCGCGCAGCGCACAGCGTAGGCCAGCTGAAGCGTTGCTTCTTTAATTAAAGTTTGAATTTTCAAAGTAGAGCTTTGCTCTGATTGGTGCTTCATCTTCCATCTTGGAATTTGAACAGAGTTTTGCTCTGATTGGGGGAAGATGAAGCATTGCTCCATCTCCCGCCTCAGAATTTGAACAGAGCTTTGCTCTGATTGGGGTAAACAAATGCCCCCCCACCGTTGCGCTTACGTGGCGCCAAACGTGAGCGCAACGGTGGCGGAATTCCAACCGTTGCGGCAACTTTGGAAGTTGAAAGGGCACTTGATTCCTATAAATAGGACCTTTGGTCCTTCTCAGATGATCACCATCTCCAAAAATTCTATTTTCAGAATCTCAGAGCCCTGCTCTTGTTTTTAAGAACTCTTAGATTTTCTTTAAAAGGAACTATTTAGGTAAGAGTTAGTCTTGAATTAAATCAATTTTAATTAATAGAGCTTTGCTCTTATAGATCTTTGATCTAAAGAAAACCCTTCTGGGGTTTCACCAATAGAGCCTTGCTCTCAAGAATCTGTTTCAGGGTTTCTTGACCCATGAACAGAACCTTGCATCTTTGTCAAGACATAGATTTCTTTGATCTAAAAATGAGATGAACTCTTAAGAGTTTGAGTATTGGATAATGAAAATTAAAAATGGAGTTTTGTATTTAAAGGATTACATCATCTTTTAATAATAATGATCTCAGAGTTCTTGGGGGACTTCTTCAAATTTCCATTATTATGACATCTGATAGGCATCACCCCTATTCGTAGAGCATTGCTCTCGAGGAATTTAACTTTTTGTGCTCATTTTTTAACAAGAATTCGCCTAATCAGTCGGTCTGCTAATTTTGCTGATTTTCTTTCGCAGGAACAATGGACGCCCATATGTATGCTCTTAACGAGCTCATCTCTCACGGGGACATACGCCGACTTGGCCGCTCTCAAAATTGAGAATTCACAAACGTGGAGTGTGCTGAAATTATGAGCCGCTTCGACGCGTACAACGGTCCTCTCTTCCCCGGCGTTCCTCCTTTCTTAAGCTTATCGTGGGAGCCATCTGGGAGGCGCTTCCCCTGTTCTGTTCCGGTGTGCCGCTTAGGGCGCTGGATGCCGCTGAGGATAAGGTGCACTCGGTGTACCTGTTGAACTTTATCTCAAAGAGACGGCGAGACAGTCTTATCGATCTCTTGCACGAGGTTTTTCAACAGTCTGCCATACTCGCTGCTTATCGGAGGGTGGAAGACATCAGGGGGGACCCTGACGCTTGTGCTCGCGAAAGAAAGCACACTAGGATGGTCCGCGAGGCTTGGAAAGTCATAGATAGGGTCGCTTTTGAATTCCTCAATCCATGCCCTGGATCTGAGGTTATTCCATTGTAACTTTCGTTTATTGTTTTTATGACTGTAAGAACTTCGGGCGATATTAATGGAAAAAACAAAAAAAAAATTATCCCAGCTTGTTTCTATTATATATCTTTTGTCCTGAGTCTTTTTGCCTATGCATGAATGAATGTGTCTTGAACGCTTGATCAAATGTAAATCGGATGCTCTTTCTGTTGCTTTTCTTCTTTCTCAGCATGTCGTCACAATTAGCAGGTAATAAAGTAAGCTTCTTGATTTCTTCACGAGATAGCGAAGGCTTAGGCCGCCGGTTCAGATCCGCCGCCTAAGACTTTTCAACTCTATGAGCCGTGAGGGTCTCGTAGAGGTTTTTCTCCCTACGGATCGAGAGGATCTCGTAGGTGGGTTTTCTCTTTAGGAATCGTGAGGATTCCTAAGTGTGTTTTCTCTTTTAAGTCGTAAAGATCCTACAAGAGAATTTTTTTTCCTTGCGAGTCGTGAAGACCCCCAAGTGATGGGTGAAGTTGTCCTTATCCGCATTTCACGGAGTCAGGAGTTTTTGCTCTGGATGTTTCACACGGGGTCAGGATTGACATAAGCCGCGTTCCACGTAGCCAGGAATTTTTTGCTCTAGATGCTTCTCACGGGTTCACTGCCGTGTTCGGCGAGGACTAGGTTTCGCTCTGGATGCTTCGCACGGGTTCACTGTCGTGCTCTGCGAGGACCAGGATCCGCTCTGGACGTTTTCCACAGGGTCAGGATTGACATAAGCCGCTTTCCACGTAGCCAGGAATTTTTGCTCTGGATGTTTCACACGGGGTCAGGATTGACATAAGCCGCTTTCCACGTAGCCAGGAATTTTTGCTCTGGATGTTTCACACGGGGTCAGGATTGACATAAGCCGCGTTCCACGTAGCCAAGAATTTTTTTTGCTCTGGATGTTTCACACGGGGTCAGGATTGACATAAGCCGCGTTCCACGTAGCCAGGAATTTTTGCTCTAGATGCTTCCCACGGATTCACTGCCGTGTTCGGCGAGGACTAGGTTCCGTTCTGGATGCTTCGCACGGGTTCACTGCCGTGCTCTGCGAGGACCAGGATCCGCTCTGGACGTTTTCCACGGGGTCAGGATTGACATAAGCCGCTTTCCACGTAGCCAGGAATTTTTGCTCTGGATGTTTCACACGGGGTCAGGATTGACATAAGCCGCGTTCCACGTAGCCAGGAATTTTTGCTCTAGATGCTTCCCACGGGTTCACTGCCGTGTTCGGCGAGGACTAGGTTCCGCTCTGGATGCTTCGCACGGGTTCACTGCCGTGCTCTGCGAGGACCAGGATCCGCTCTGGACGTTTTCCACGGGGTCAGGATTGACATAAGCCGCTTTCCACGTAGCCAGGAATTTTTGCTCTGGATGTTTCACACGGGGTCAGGATTGACATAAGCCGCGTTCCACGTAGCCAGGAATTTTTGCTCTGGATGCTTCCCACGGGTTCACTGCCGTGTTCGGCGAGGACTAGGTTCCGCTCTGGATGCTTCGCACGGGTTCACTGCCGTGGTCTGCGAGGACCGAGATCCGCTCTGGACGTTCTCCACGGGGTCAGGATTGACATAAGCCGCTTTCCACGTAGCCAGGAATTTTTGCTCTGGATGTTTCACACGGGGTCAGGATTGACATAAGCCGCGTTCCACGTAGCTAGGAATTTTTGCTCTAGATGCTTCCCACGGGTTCACTGCCGTGTTCGGCGAGGACTAGGTTCCGCTCTAGATGCTTCGCACGGGTTCACTGCCGTGCTCTGCGAGGACCAGGATCCACTATGGACGTTCTCCACGGGGTCAGGATTGACATAAGCCGCTTTCCACGTAGCTAGGAATTTTTGCTCTGGATGTTTCACACGGGGTCAGGATTGACATAAGCCGCGTTCCACGTAGCCAGGAATTTTTGCTCTGGATGTTTCACACGGGGTCAGGATTGACATAAGCCGCGTTCCACGTAGCCAGGAATTTTTGCTCTAGATGCTTCCCACGGGTTCACTGCCGTGTTCGGCGAGGACTAGGTTTCGCTCTGGATGCTTCGCACGGGTTCACTGCCGTGCACTGCGAGGACCAGGATCCGCTCTGGACGTTTTCCACGGGGTCAGGATTGACATAAGCCGCTTTCCACGTAGCCAGGAATTTTTGCTCTGGATGTTTCACACGGGGTCAGGATTGACATAAGCCGCGTTCCACGTAGCCAGGAATTTTTGCTCTAGATGCTTCCCACGGGTTCACTGCCGTGTTCGGCGAGGACTAGGTTCCGCTCTGGATGTTTTCCACGGGGTCAAAGAGTGACATTATCCGCGTTCTACGTGACCAGGAATTTGGCACTAGATGCTTCACACGGGTTCACTGCCATGTTCGGCGAGGACTAGGCTCCGCTCTGGATGCTTCGCACGGGTTCACTGCCGCGCTCTGCGAGGACCAGGATCCGCTCTGGACGTTTTCCATGGGGTCAAAGAATGACATTATCCGCGTTCCACGTGACCAGGAATTTTGGTGATTGTATCCGTATTCCACGAAATTGGGATTTGACTTTTCGGTGATCAGTATATCGCCGAGCCATGGAACTGGGAGTTGCCGCTGTTCCGTTTCTCTTGAAGTTGTGTCCGTCGTTACGAGATGAGTGTGGAGATGATCTCTAGGTCACTCGTGGCCCGTCAAGATTTGGCTTCTTTCTTTGCTGAAACCTGGGGGGGTATGATCACTTCTTTGTTTACGCCCTTGGATTGTATACAGGGATTGATGTAACATCATCTGTAGGGCATAAATTAAATTTTCTTATTTTATTTCTTTTTCCGCGATGCTCTATCATTTCTGCTTTTATATCGCGAAGGTCGCGATTGCCCTATCATTTCGGCTATTTTTCGCGGTGCCCAATCATTTCGGCTATTTATTTCATTTTGACTCGCTGCTTTTTATTGCGAGTTGTCCCATCATTTCGGCTATTTTGCGTGCATACATTTTTACTTGCTGTTTTTTTATTGCAAGTTGCCCCATCATTTCGGCTATTTCGTATGCACGTGTGGCCTACTGGCTTTTTGCCATAAACCTGGAATTAGACACCGATTTCGGCATCAGCACCGCTACAACTGGGATATTGCCAGGAGCGAATCATCATTTGCCTCTTTCGATGTTGAACAAAGGTGGCTTAGCAAACAGGGTTAGGGTCCTGTCGACTAAGGCTTTTGACTTCATGAGCCGTAAGGGTCTCACAAAGGTATTTCTCCCTACAAATCGTAAGGATCTTGTAGGTGTATTTTCTCCCTAGGAATCGTGAGGATTCCTAAGTGTATGTTCCTCTGTAAGTCGTAAGGATCCTACAAGAGGGCTTTCTCCTTATAAGTCGAGAGGACTTATAAGGGTTGTTCACCATATGGACATATCCCTAGTCACGGGTGGGATTTTGCCGGGGAAATGTTTATTCGCACCCGTGGATTGTATACAAGGGTCAGTATGAGCTGCTTGTAGGGCATTGTCGAAGGTTATGGGAGATTTTGCTTAAGCACAGGTTTAGGTCTCTGTAACTTAAGACTTTCAAGTCTTATGAGCCGTGAGGGTCCCATAAGAGAGTTCTCCCTGCGAGTCGTGAGGATCTCGCAAGTGTATTTTCTCCTTAGGAATCGTGGGGATCCCTAAGTGTGTTGCTCCCTTGTGAGTCGTAAGGATCTCATGCGGGTGGTTTCTCTTTACAAGGTCGTGAGGACCCTGCAAGTGTCCTTTAACGAGGTTGTGCCCTTTCGGGTTTTCACAAACACTCGCCGGTAGTCCTGCTGTTTTTACTCACGGAGCCCTTTCGGGTTTTCATCCGTGCCCATTTTGCTTATGGACATACCGTTATTATTATATATTTTTTTCTTCTCTTCTTTTTTTTACGAGGTCGTGCCCTTTCGGGTTTTCACGAACACTCGCCTGTAGCCCTGCTGTTTTTACTCACGGAGCCCTTTCGGGTTTTCATCCGTGCCCTTTTTGCTTATGGACATACCGTTTATTTATTTATTTATTTTTATTTTTTAATTATTTTTTTATTGTTTTTTTATTCATCTCGTCAACCTAAGGATGTTGCGGTAGTAGTTTTAAGGACGTTTCGGTCCGCTTGCAAGTTTTAGGACATTGCGGTCCATCATTAGTTTAAGGGCGTTTCGGTCCGCCGTTGCCGTATTTGAGGCGAACATCTAGTTTATTGACTTTTCGGTCCGTAGGACCTTCCCTATTAATGAGCATGATGCCCCCGGCGTCTCCAACTTTCTAAATGCGTGCGGTTGTAGCGGGCTTACCTTCCAGTTTTCGGGGATGACGAACTTGCCTTGTTGGTATTGATCTTCAACCCAGTTTTTGAAGACGTAGCAATCCTCGATCAGGTGACCCAGTACTCGGTGATGGGGACAGTAGTTGGGCTCATTGACGTCATTTGGTTGTGACGGACGTTTTGGCTCCGGTAGATTTATGAGTCGGTTGCGCAACGCCAGCTCGAACAGTCCCCTTGTTTTATCTTGCGGAAATGAGTAAGGACGTTTCAACTTTTCTTGGAGGGGTTGCTGCTTGTTGTTTCGGCAAACAACCGGTCTAGGGCCACTCGATTGCTGTTGAGCATTGGCTACGAGGGCTGTTTTTCCCTTCCCTTTATCCTTTTTACTCGATCCTTTGTTTGCGGAGCCGAGATTTTTTTCGAGTAGTGTGCGATTGCATGGCTGAACGTCCTCACAACTTCTCAATTCTTTCATCTTTGAAATGAATTCCTTGAGGAGAGGGTTGAGGGCAGCCTCTTCCTCAGAGTTGCTTCCAAAGGTGATAATTTGCGATCCCTTGGAGTCGGCTATATGACAGCCGTCGTCGGCTCTTTTGCGCTCGTCTATCACATTTTTTCGACGTCTACGAGCTTCACATTTTGTCCTGTCGAAGTGTTGCTTTTGAGCGACATACCCCTGCCACCAACAGTTAAAGGATTCGCAGTCTTCAGTAGGATGTATGATCTTCCGATGATATAAGCAGAAGTTAGGATGCATCTCTACTCCACCGAAAGTATTTTCTTCAGAAGGCGGTAGCTTCATTCCCGCTGATAGGGCTTTGGCGAACCTTTTCCTCGTCTTGAATTTGTTTTTATCCGCAGTGGATGGCTTTTGATTTGACGGGAGTGTCTTGGCTCTTTCCAGTATGGCCATCTCACGCTCTTGATTGGCTTTTGCTTTCAGGCGAATTTCATTCAGGAAGATATCGATCAACTCGTCTGACGGCCGTAGAATTTCCGGCTCAGGGTTCGCCCTTGGTTTCTCGGCGCAAGGAGCCTCTTCATCATCCGCCAGTGAATGAGAGATCACATGACAAGTCGCTACGTAGTCTTTGGATTCGTCTGATGGGTTTTTTCCATCGTTTTCGTCCTTGACAAAAGAACAAGCTGCCCCCATCGTGTTCGTCCTCTTTGGAGTGTGCGGCTAGGGTGGATTTACCTTCCACTTTTCAGATAGTGTAAACTTGCCTTGTAGGTATTGATCTTCAATCCATCCCTTGAAGACGAAGCAATCCTCAATCGGATGGCTTGCCGTTTGATGATAAGGGCAATAATTGGGGTTATTCGCCTCGTTGGGTTGTGGCGGTTGCCTTGGATTCGGCAAGTTGATAAGCCTGTTGCGCACAGCCAGCTCGAACGGCTTCTTCGTCTTATCCTGCGGGAATGAGTAGGGGCGCCTCATTTTCTCAATATAGAACCGCCGTCTCTCTCCCGATTGATCTGCTAGCTTTGGGGTGTTGGGTTGCGGATGAGCATTCGCAACGAAGGTTGCCTTCCCTCTACCCTTGTCGTTCCGCGGTTCTGACTTTGGGGGAGAAGGTCTGTGACCCATTTGATCCATCTGGGCTAGCTTGTCGATCAAAGCCTGGAATGTAGTCGGCTTAAAGAACATCATGAACTGTGAGATAGTGACATGAGGGTCTAGGGTACCCATGAACATGCCCACCGCAGACGCTTCTTCGATGTGTTGTTCGCATTTTGACCACAAGTTTCGCCAGCGTATAGCGTACTGGACCCACGTCTCGCCCGGCCTTACCATGGCATTAATCAACGCTGTTATCGGGGCCCGTTCGCTGGCGCTCGCGAATCGCTGAGTGAATAGCAACTCCATTTCAGCGAACGTCTTGACAGAATCGTTCGGGAGTTCGGAATACCATTCGAACGCTGTTTCTGACAAGCAGCCGACGAATTGGCGAAGCATCAATTTGTCATCGCCTCCAGTATTGCCGCATAAGGCCCTGAATTGAGCGACATGCTGATGCGGATTCCCTGTCCCTTTATATATATGGAACTTAGGTATTGTATAGCCCGGCGGGTACTGTATCTGATCATACCAGCCCGGATATGGTCGTCCTGTTTGGACGATCTGACCGGCTGACTCAGTCGCGTGATGAACCCGTATCTGCTGGGCTATATATTCGTCAAGGTCAGCTTTGGAGATTGCCTCCTCCTTGGCTGCTGACAAAGCCAGTGGAGGATTTGACGTTTCTCCCCTGTCGTTTTCAAGGCCGACCGGAGGATCTTCAGCAGGAGGGTTCTGCTGAATCAACATCCCTACCATATCTTGGAAGAGAAGCGCCATTTGTTTTATATTAGCCGCTTGCTCTGCAGCTTCTTTGTCCTTCTTTTCGAGGATTCTGCGTAGGTAATCAGCGTCGGTTTCTTGTTCATGACGCTGCTCCGATGATGCCTCTGAGCTTTCTTTTGGCTCTGTAAGTGTGGCCATCGCAGTCATCATCTCTTGAAGCTTTTGCTACTGCTCCTGAGCTTTGGTCATGGATCGGGTGAGTGGTCGGTGACCCGTCGAAGCACGGCTTTCCTCTTTTCCAGAAGTCATATAAACTATGTGCACCACCATGCCCTTAGACTTGGGGCGTTTGTGCCCATCGCTTTTACGGTCCGCCTTGTTCACAGGGGCTTTTTGCGGCCTTCTTTTCTTTTGCGTGATTGACGCTGAGGATGTCGTTGCAGTGGACACCCGAGTAACCGTTACTTCTTTCAACCTGACAGAGTAGTCTTCCTCCTGTCGAACCTTCGTCTTTTTCTGTCGGCGGAGATAGTTTTTATCAATTACTGACTCTTGGACCTGTCGCCAGACCCCGTAAATTTTAGAGGACAGCCGCTGAGGGGGCTACCCTAGCTTCTTCTCTGGAGCATTCTCCACAGGTGGAGGAGATCGTTTCAACACCGTAGTAGGAGAGTTTCTGCGCACCGTGTTTAGCAATTCAAAGCTGTTCTTGGTTAGAACAGCAGCCTCGATCCTCACCGTTGGAGCTGGTGGAGTTATCCTAGAGGGGGAGTTGCCCCCAGCCTTCCTTACTCGGTGCCAGTGGCGACGTCGAGCATGTCGTGCTGATGGAGTTGTTTCAGCTATAGGGGTGACCTCCTCATGCCCCCTATGTTGGTCAGAATCTGCTGGTACCAGCCTTTTAAAGACCGACGTCCGTTGAATAGGGACGGCTAACCTGTCAAAAGCGGACTTCCGAGCAGGGGAAGCAACCTTGGTGATTTCACCTGAAACTGGAGTAAGGAAAGCTATCCGCTCCGGAATAACGCCTTTTGGTATTGCAGGCTTCTTCATGGGCCCGTTAGAGCTCTGGCCTAGTCCGTTAAAAACTGAAGCAGTGGAGTTGGGCGACCCGTTGAGAGGGGTCGCGGCAGTGGTAAGTCGATCGAAGACCGACTTCTTTGGAGCTTCTTGCGACGACATTGGGGCATTGAAGCTCATCGGCGGGAGCATTGTCCCGAAGAATAGCCCAGTGGTGGCCTGAGTCACCTGTTCCACCGGCATAGCGAAGATGGAGGCCGCTTGAGGCCCGTAAGTCACTCCTCCGGACGAGACGGAGCGAAAGTTGCAGTTGCAATTAGTGCAGTTTGAAGCCATTGATCTTCTGTTTTTTGCACGGAGCAAGACACCAAATCTTAGTACCTTGAATCCACAGGCAACCACAGCAAACCGCGATTTGCTCGTGAACACGACACACGAAGTGTGGAGTGGAAAGAGGAAAAGGTCCCACCGGGCGTGCCAGAATCTGTTCCCCTCCGAATGGCGGCCAAGACGACGCGAGGACGTCTTGCCTGAGATTCGGGGCAGATGCTATTTGGTTTTATCCGTCCACCTCTCCGAAGATGCCAAGTTGATTTATGGCACCGTGTATCGGAGGTTTAGACGGATGCGGCCGATGTAGCAGATTTCGTCAGATTCCCCCTCGCTTGAGGGGTTTTTGATTGTGGGGACGCTCTTCCCTGCAGGCGCAAGCCCCTGCAGTTAATTACGCTACCGCATCGCGGTAACAACTTTCTCCTTCTCCAGAATTTCACTTCGTGTCGTGTGTTTTTGTTTGTGGTTGCCCGTGGATTGTATACGGAGACTGAGTAATGCCATCGTCCATAGGACGTGGATTAGTCCAAATCCGTATTTACTTAGATTTGGGTTTGGTATTTTTAGTTTAAGGATGCATTAGTCGTGTTGCGGCTAAGATCAACTTAAACGTTCGTTAAGGATACGATAGTCCTGTTTGAGACTAAGATCAACTTAACGTGATGATCCATTTAATATCTGGCCATCGGGACTCGTTACCTCTCTAACGTCATTGAAGGATTACAACGGCAGATGTCAGAGGAGTTCAGAGATGTACCCTTGAACCAAGGATGATTTGGAGTCTTATAGTCCAATTTAGGACTAAAGTCTGTTTGAATGTTTTAAGGATACGTTAGCCATATTTGAGGCTAAGATCAACTTAAACGGGATCGTTTAGATCCGACAAAAGAGCATTTGGGAGCTCTATTGTTCCAGTTTAGGGACGTAGTGGTCCATAGGTAGTTTAGGAACATTGCGGTCCATTGGTAGTTTAAGGACATTGCGGTCCATATTCCAGTTTATGGACATTGCGGTCCATTGGTAGTTTAAGGACATTGCGGTCCATGTTCCAGTTTAGGGACGTGGTGGTCCATGTTCCAGTTTAGGGACGTGGTGGTCCATCATTAGTTTAAGGACGTTTCGGTCCATCGCCAGTTTAAGGACGTGGTGGTCTTTTAGTTTAAGGACGTCTCGGTCCGATATTAGTTTAAGGACGTCTCGGTCCGATATTAGTTTAAGGACGTCTCGGTCCGATATTAGTTTAAGGATGTTTCGGTCCACGAGTTTAAGGACCCCGCAGTCCGTGTTGATGTGTGGTTGTCGGGACCCGTCACCTCTCTGACGTCGTTGAAGGATTACAACGATAGGTGCCAGAGGAGTTCGGAGATGTACCCTCGAACCGGATGTAAATTGATTTAGGAGAGCAATCTTGCTCAGTCAATTTAATTTGAGGACTTACGGCCACGATTGGGCTAAGTCCAGTTGAAAAATGTTCAGCACTTTTATTTGTTTTTGGCCTATTAGGCCTGTGCTAGGGCTTGGCCCATTTTTAATAATGCATAGCATTAATCTTGGTCTCTGTTGGACCTTTATTTGGGCTCTGCCCCTCTTAAAATAATGCATTGCATTATTTATTATTTTGTTTGGGCTCCGCCCATTTATAAATGATGCAGAGCATCAATTTTATTTGGGCTCTGCCTCTTTTTATTGCATTGCAATTTAATTTGGCCTGCTAGGCCTTTCTGATTTGGGCCTGCCCCTTTAGTAAAAGAAATGCATTGCATTTGTCAGGCGCTTTGCGCCAATCACTGAGCGCAAGCGCTTTTGGTGAGAACACGTGTCATGCTCTGGTGAGCGCAAGCGCAACAGCGTAGTGCGCTGCGCTAGTGCGCTGTGCTGTTGCGCTGCTGACACGTGGCGCACTCTGGTGAGTTGCGCCAATTCCAGAGAGCAAAGCTCTATTTCAAGAGCGCGCAGCGCAAGTTTTTCTGTAGCTAACACGTGGCGCTCTCTCAAGAGCGCAACAGCGCAGTTTGGAAGTGCAAAACACTAAGAATCTTTTAGATTCAAGAACAGAAGTGCAAAGCACTATTTGATTTCTTGATCTAATTTAGATCAAAGAAAAGATAAGTTTTTTCTTGTTTTTCTTATCTCAAAGAACCAAAGGTTCATAAAAAGTGCAAAGCACTATTTTAAAGTGCAAAGCACTATTTTATTCTTTTTTATTAAAAGATCATTGCTCTTGTTTTTAGATCTATGATCTGTTCATAAGAGAACTTTCTCTTTTTCTAAAGGTTTTTACCTTTTTTGTTCTTGAGGAGTTCTTCAGAGTTCTCTTTCTCTCATTTTTTATAGAAAATGTTGATGCCTTTGAATTAAGGTCTAGGGGTCTTTTTATAGTGCCCTTAAATTAGTTAAATTTGTTAGAGAGATCTTTCTCTGAGTGATTTGGGGAATTTCCCCCACCGTTGGATCTTTGATCCAAGGGCTTCTGTTTTACAGAAGGCAATCTTCTTGATTTTAACAAAAACAGAAAGATCTTTTTAGAATTTTAATTCTGTTTGGCGCAAGCGCCCCAGCGCGTGACACGTGTCGCGCAGCGCACAGCGCAGCGCGACTGCGCTGACACGTGTCGCGCAGCGCACAGCGCAGCTCGACTGCGCGAGCGCAACTGCGCTGGCACGTGGCGCGCAGCGCAGAGCGCAGGTCAGCTGAAGCGTTGCTTTTTTAATTAAAGTTTGAATTTTCAAAGTAGAGATTTTCTATGATTGGGGGAAGATGAAGCGTTGCTTCATCTTCCATCTTGGAATTTGAACAGAGCTTTGCTCTGATTGGGGGAAGATGAAGCGTTGCTCCATCTCCCGCCTCAGAATTTGAACAGAGCTTTGCTCTGATTGGGGTAAACAAGTATCTCTCAGGTGGATGAGAAATCCTATTATATCTACGGAATGGCTGAGATTTATCGGGGACTATTGAATCCTCCGGCTCTACCAAATCGTCAGTTATAGTTTGTATTGCTGGAACTTCTTCCATTTCTACCTCATTACCACTAATTTCTTTCATAAGAAATTCCTTTTTCTAAAAAGGTGGTATATTGAGAAACAAACACCTTTTGTTCCTCGGTGTGGTAGAAGATATATCCATATGAATCCTTTGGATATCCCACAAACTTGCACAAAACAGACCTTGCCTCGAGCTTGTCCAGATTTTGCTTTTTAACATAGGCCGGACAACCCCATATCTTAACTCGTTTAAGAGATGGTCTCTTCCCATTCCATATCTCATATGGAGTGGTAGGCACGGTTTTGGTCAGAACCCTATTCAATAGGTATGCAGCTGTCTCAAGTGCATAACCCCAAAAGGAAATAGGTAACACAACAATACTCATCATAGAGCGTACTATATCTAATAGGGTGCGAGTTCTCCACTCTGAAACTCCATTGTGCTGTGGTGTATACGAAGGAGTAAGCTGAGAGAGAATCCCGTTCTCTTTTAAGCAGTCTCTGAATTCCGTGCTCAAATATTCTCCTCCCCGATCAGATCGTAAGACTTTAATACTTTTACCCGTCTGGTTCTCAACTTCGTACTTATATTCCTTGAATTTCTCAAAATATTCAGATTTGTGTTTCATCAGGAACACATGTCCGTATCTTGAGAGATCATCGGTGAATGTAATGAAGTGTGAGGAACCATTCCTGGCATGTGTAGATATAGGATCGCATACATCACTATGTATCAGTCCTAAGAGTTCAACAGCTCTTTCTCCGTGTCCAGTAAACGGAGTTTTGGTTATCTTGCCTTTGAGACATGACTCGCAAGTTTCATAAGATGTAAATTCGAACCGATTCAAATATCCATTTTTATGCAACTTAGCTAGTCTTGTAGCATTGATATGACCTAGTCTACAATGCCACAAGAAGGCTTCGTTCATTTCTGAATTTTTCTTCTTGCATGTGTTCTGTATGCTTAGAACTGTAGTTTGATTTAGAATGTATACACTATTACATAACGTACCAAACCCAATCAACACTTGATTTATGAAAATGTTCATAACAGTATCCTCCAATACAAAATTATATTCTTCTTTATGCAACAAAGAAACTGATATAATATTGCACATCATATTTGGTTCATGGTAACAGACGTTCAGAATCACTGTATTACCATTTGGTAATACTAGGTGATATTCACCAACTGCTTTGCTTGCAACAATTGCTCCATTCCCTACTTTTAGAGACATATCACCCTTTTCCAGTTCTCTACCTCTCTTTAGCCCATGTAACAAATTACATACGTGGGATCCTGATCCGGTATCCAATACCCAGGACGTAGAGCAAACTGAAAAACAGTTCTCGGTTACGAACATACCCGAAGAAGATGCATCAGCATGCTCTTTCTTCGTTCGGGTGGCGTGGGAATCCTGATATTCCCCTATTCCTTGCTCAGACTTATGACAATCATAAGAAAAAGTGGAACCAACGCTCCCCAGCTCAGTATAATAAGTGGATTCAGTCAATACATGTTAGTGATATGTATGCCCTAGAGGCCATTATTGTATGATATAGTGGATGCTTGGACATATATATGGAGGACTTTCTTGCTCGACATGATAGTATGCTATCTGGTTTCTTTTATCTTAACATGTTCACTGGTATTATTATACCGTCTCTCATATATATGTTGATAAAGCCCTTAGGATGTTGGCTTGACTACCAGGACTATGATGCGGATCATACTACTGGAACCTGGGTAGTCCATAAGCACACACTTCAATTGTTCCTAGTCGAGGGAATATCTAGACAAGGCATCGATATTCCAGAGTAGACTAGTGTGTACGTTTCTTGATCATGTATGGGGCGATGGTTGATCCCATATCCATTGGTGTTTGACATCAAAGATTAGACACAGGTGCTCATTTGAGAATGGGTACACCGAACAGGACTCGCCGAGAACTCTTAGATGCTACTATACCTATCGTCAGATAGTAGTTCTCTGGTGACACTGGTACAGATTAGTCTGTAGACCCGAGATCGTCATAGAGTCTTGTGTGGTTCCCACTGTGCTTTGATTTCCTCCTTACTACGGCTTAAAGGAGTCATGCAAACAGGTGGATTTTGAGTACAGTCCCGAGTCACATGGAGGCAATGAGCGATAGGAGGGGTTTCGTCTCTCCCGGTATTAGGGGTTGATGTTGCGCTATGCTCAATTGGCTATAACTGTAAGTCCCTGGCCAGGGTTGTTGATGAGATTTACTGGTAAGTGTTATCAGTAGTTTTTCAGACTATTATAGGCCTTACATCGGCATGGCTTATCAAGTTATTGGGGTTTGACGATTCCACCCTCAGACTCGATATGCGACATATCATACGACGAGACCAGACTGTACGGTAAGTGTTACTTATAGTCTTCATGGGAGTTTGGACAAGCTTGCTTGTTGATCTTCTAATCGCTCAATACCTGGGTAGCCGTTACGTCTAGCTAGTACCGCTGACGGCTTGTGGGTGACTGATGTGATCATCACCTACTGCTGGCGTATTGACGAGTCTTGTCACGCCCCGCTTCCCAAAATACGGAATACGAGGGGTTGACAAGGCCAGCCATGCTCCTACGGTCGAGGAAACATCCTACTGTAGTTACACTTCGGCTTCTAGTTTTACGTGGTAATCAGTAATCAATGCACAGGTAATGAGAATGTCACGACCCGAAAGTACGGAACGTGACTGGCACTTAGATTACGACACGTCTAAAGGAGTAACGTAACCTAAGTCAGCCAAAGCCCAGAAAAATCTAAACCAAAATCACAAGAGTGGAGGAAACCTTTCATGAAAACGATTTTGAAATCAATTATGTTGCATTGAACCCCTTTTTAAAAACATCAAAAATTTCCGAAAATTTCGGCAGAGTCTCCTTTGTAAATTCTATCCCCCAAAATGGGTACAACAAGATATATAACCTGTAATCACAAAATGGCATCCCCAAGCGGGAGCTAGCTCTTCGCCCAAGGCGGATCATAACCACACGCAATATATATATATATATATATATATATATAATCTCAAGAAAAGAGCATGAAGAAATGCAAAAATAAGAAAACACAACGTCGGCTCAAGTGAGCTCGACCCAAAAGAAACCACATATACATAAATCTCTCAGTCTCATCACTAGGTCGCATATACACATAAGAAGTGGTAGATCGAGAATACTAGATACAAAAATAGTACAAAAAAGAGGTAAAAGTGCTCTCGCAACCCACCTACGAGTTATGTCGCGAGTCTGAGCAAAAGAGGTCACTAATAAGATAAGCCGCCGCTACTAGGCTGATGAGTTCGACCTACAAGACACTGTGGCACAACGGGGGTGAGTAGCCATCTCGTGAATAGAATATAACATCTAGTAAGGCTATCGTAAGAATGCACGCAAATGCGTCACAGCATGTATGTCCAGATGTGATGTAATACCTCTAATATGCATGCACATGTATGCAATGTCAATACTAAATCTTTAAGTGTTTAAATGCTATGAGTTCTGCATTCTTAACTTTAGGAAAAAAATGTCTGTATAATAGCTAAATACCATCAAGAAATCATCTAAAATCCGTGTCAAGCATCGACACCAAATATGAAAACACTTATGTCTTAATGTCTCACTGTATCAATGTCTCAATATATCGGGCTCCGTCAGTCCGGATCGGCCCATATCATCAAATCTCACGACAACGGTCGGTATCCTCCGGATATCCGCCGCGCCAGACATCACCGGTAGGTAGTCTTCCCCTGCCAGGCTCATCGTCTACAACTCGATCTTCTTGCCTCGGGGTACCATATCGGGCCCACCATGTACCCGAGACGGTTCATCTACTCCTCGAATCGGGTCTCGAAATCCAATAGAAAACATGAAAACTCATGGTGGACGACGCATACATCACGAGAAAACCGCAACTTTGTTTTTTAAAAAAAATGATAATAATAAGCTTTTGTTAAATTCTTGCGGTTTTCCCCAAAATCCAGAAATCGCAGCAATACTGAAATCCTCAAGAAAATCATAATACCCGACATGTTTTATATGATAAATGTCTATGATATCAAGGTATGCGATGTGATCTGTGGCTAGAATCTATGTAAGTATGAAGATGATGCGAGGTATATACATGCTATGCGATTTCATATATCGTGTATAATGCAAATGGTGATACTAACCTAAATAGGTCCTACAGTGCTCGTAGCATAGAAATTACCAAAGGCGTGTGTGTCACATAAATAGTGCGCGTGCAACAGGAGCCAATGGTAATGGTGTTCGTGTCCTACGAAGTGATTTCGCACATGTGTATATGGATGTCCTATGCAAATCTTGCAGACGAATAGCTATAAAAATATGAAATGTGCATGAGGGGGGTTAGCTAACTAACAATGCATATCTTGCAAGAAATAAAGTAACCCTAACTAGGGGCGTCTCGCGCCATCCAGACGATTCCCCCATAGATGAATACATCTACTCACCCGAATGCCTCGCTAATCCGATCCGACCACCGCCTTGCCTTTGCGCGCCGCGTCTGATGTTTCCGCAACCGTTCCTAGAATTGCATAACACACAATATAAGATTACAGATTCCTGAAATGATGCAACTCACAATATGAAAAGATCGACGCTCTCGAATTAATCACAACGTGCACTCGGTACGCGGAAAACACACGAAAATCGCTAAAACCTTAACTAAAATCGCCGTTTCGGGGCAATTGTCAAAACTAAAACCCGACTAGACAAAACCCCGCATTCACGCACACTAAAAGTCGTATGATATGCTGTAAATATCTTCCATATATCGTAATTATATCACCTTCTAAAATTCATAAAAATCTAGTAAGTATTAGCATACCGATTTCAAAGTAAACGTCGCGAATTAACGATATCGCGATCGCAACATCGTACAAATATCCGACCTAATACACTAGATGGACACAATACTAACCTAAACACACTTATTCATCTTCAAACCCTAACTACAATATCACCCCTTTTCTTGAAATTTCAAAAACAAGAATTTATAACTAAAATTCACACTTGAACTATTAATTCTAGCAAATTAAGCAACTAGATTAGGA
Source organism: Agapanthus africanus (assembly GCA_030015575.1). NCBI lineage: Eukaryota > Viridiplantae > Streptophyta > Magnoliopsida > Asparagales > Amaryllidaceae > Agapanthus > Agapanthus africanus. Next base: position 792,587,948 of record JASDDO010000024.1, on the reverse strand, counting down.
TTTATACCTTACAAGAGTTGATTCCAAACTTGCACTAGCCTCCAAGACACCTCTTTTCTTCACTTTTCAAACAAATTAGGGTTTGGGAAGGGATGGATTAGGGTTTTGGTTTGAATTTGTGAAGGAAAAGAGTGTATTTTTGTGTGGATTTTGATAATTTTTGCATGAATTGAAGCAAAAGAAGTGAGGGGAAAAGAGAAGACCAGCAGCAGCAAGGTCGGCCAGGTGAGGGGAGGTGGGGGAAAGTGTGAGCTTGTGTAGAATTTTCCAAAGAAAAAATATCTCATAAGGTATTAATTGCATATCACATCAATTTCATGTTAAAATTTCACTTTCTTTTCATTTTAAACCATAGAATCAACTAGAATTGCAATGACTTGGTAAAATTTTTGTTAACACTAAATTTTAGTTTATTATGGTTCCTAATTATGTAAATTACCCAATTAAATTTGTATTTATCACTAATTAAATGTATTTTTAAAAGCTTAAAATAATATTAAAAATAATTAATTAAGGATTTTTTTTAATTAACTAGAAAATTTTAAGTGGCATTTTAGTGACTAATTTATAGTAATATCTTATCTAAATTTTGTATAATTAGGTCTATAATGAAAAAAATACTTATTTTGCCTTTTTACGGAAAAGACTGCTAATTTAGCCGATTATCGAAAAACTGCCTAAACGATTTTCGAAGCGTCACAGAGAAATGCAGTCACTAAATCAAAACAGATACAAAAAACTAACCAGATAGAGATCAAGGAAGTGTAGCTCTGAGTCGCTGATCTAGATATCCGGAATGTCCTTGAGGTACGTCAGGTCCTGATCCAAGCTAAATCCACTCCTCACTCTGAGCATGCATACTCAGGTCGTCAGAGCGACACAATAGCAATAAATAGAAATACATATGTAACAAGTGTAATAATGATGAATATGAAATAGTAAGCATGGAGTGATGATATGAGTATGAAAGAGCCAGTACAGGTAAATAGTAAAGCGGGTAAACAGTAATACAGGTGTATCGAGTCAGTAATCAATGCATGTCACTAAACCTATCAGTCTCTAAGTCTCACTATCCAGGTCACTAAACCTATCGTTAGTCCAAGTGTGAGAGTCAACCACTCGTGAGTATCCCCCACCCAAGAGTAGGGCCTCAGGGGCAAGGGAACACGGGCCCGAGTCGCTGATAGTCAGTAATATCACCCATATAACTCCAGAATCGCTGTGTATGCCGGCAATGGGACTCCCGAGATTCCGTTGAACTCACACTCAAACTACCCCACACCCCGTGGTCTATATCAAACACCAACCATAAACTCAAATACTGGTCGGTCCATGATAAGTCTACGCGAGAACTGAAGACATGATCTTCATCAAGCATGTCTCGACTGGTACCCAAGATAAATGGACAGTATTTGGTGCCTTACCTATGACACTAATATAAGTGCTTCCATAATCGTCCCATACCAATTATAGTCACACTTATACATGTCCCATAGACGTTGACAATGCAATAAATTAACTGGGTCCGTTGATTATGTACAAGTACGTGTCACTTTCATTTATTCATTCACGCTTTAACACTAACGTACTTGCCACAATCAAACACTAATATCTAACACTGGGTAATTTACACGATCACTAGGTTACCAATGTATATGACATCTACATGATATGATGAGAATGCAATAATTACGATATAAATAAAATATCATCAACCAGTGTCCTACCACTTGCATAATTTACTAGAAAATCATACATGTAGAATTAAGCAAAACAATGTAAAAGGGGTAAGCAGTATGTTTAATTATCTATCCGTCAAAATTAGTTTCGCGTCAATCGGGTTTCAGGTTTTCCAGTTGTGGCCATTTCTATTTTAAGTGTTCCCTGCTGGAAATCCGGTTTCAGAACTGGAAGTCCGTTTCGTAACACGCTTTACTCCCAGTTGGGATCATAATTAGGCGGTACTATAGTTGAAAAATATTTAGGGTTATCAGTTAAATTTCCAACGCACTAGACAGATCGATAATATCAATGGCGTACTGGAAGTTATGCATTGAAAATGAAGGGGTATACGTTCTGTCCCTGTTTGGGACAGCTATATTTTCTGTTGATTTAAAATATAATTTAAATAGTAAACGAAGGTAAAAACGAATGAAACCACTTTAAATGGTTAGATAACAGATTTATCTTCGCTATGGTATAGGGTTACGCATCATGGTATTTTCATACAGCAGAGTGAAAGTATTACAAAACTAGAATCGACAGCTAGTGCCGCTATGGACTGCAGTCCAGAGTCGCACTCCGAACCAGTTTCTGTCACCTTTTTAGCATAGAAACGGATTAAAAATCTTATGGGGTTCTTGGTAGTCAAGTCGGCTTCGATATGAGCCCTCGAACGCAACATTCCGATTTGTAATCAATTAACTATGATTTTTACGAGTTTTAGGTACGAGAAGATTTCAGTTTTACGGGTCTAAAAGGGAAAGGCCTATCACGTCAATAAAGACCGTATTTTCCATCCAAATCGTAACACGACGTTCGTTATTACTCGGGCCATCCTATGTGATTAGTTTTCGTCAATTTAACGGGGGTTTTCAGTTCGTGTTTTGCATCAAACACTTGCATTACTTGATTCACAATCAAAATGTATATGTGATATTGAAATGCAATCGAATTGAATATGTATAATTAGCATGAATCAAGTATTAAACTTTCCCGACGACGTGTCGACGACGGTGCAGCAACGGCAACGGCAATGGCACAACAAGACCACGACGAGGCTTGGCTAGGCTTGTGTCGCGGGGCTCGACGCGGTGGAGCTTGGCTCGGAGATGGAGACGGTGCAGCTTCGGACGACGGCAACGATCTCAGGCGATGGCCGACGGCGCAGAGGGCCTGGGTAGCCGGTGATGGGTCGGCTTTGGGCTAGAGACAGGCCCGTTGATGGAGGTGGTTGGGGGAACCTAGGCGGCTTCGTCATCGTCGAGAGGAGGTGGCAGCCGGCGGCAGGGGGTGTATGAGGAGCTCGGGTGGGTTTGCAGTTGGTTGTCGGGGCCTCACGTCGGAGATGAAGGAGTTCACAGTGGAGGAAGGAGGTCGTAGTAGCGAGAGGTGCTCGCGGTGGAGTCAGTTGGTGAGGTATGTGTTGAGTCGATAGAGAAGGCCAGAGGTCAGAGGTCAGTAGAGCCGGCAATGGTGAAGGTGAAGGCGAAGATGAGGATGCAGTGGGGTGTTGGGCGATGGCTATGGCAGTCGCGGTGGTGAGGGAAACTCGAGTAGAGGGAGCCACTGTTGAGTGAGGCACCGCTGGAGGTGGGCACGGCTCGTTGGATTTGGCTCATGGCGATGGTGGAAGGTGGAGTCGGGAGGGGATCGAGGAGCTCGAGGGCAGCGACGGTGCAGAGATGGCTCTGACGAGGTGAGGAGCCCGGCGAGGGGTGCGCAGGCGAGGGTGCTCGTGGAAGGAGATGGCCGCGGTTTTGAGGAGGCGAGGGTTGGAGTCGCGATGGGTTAGGGAAAGTTTTGTGTGAGGAGACAGTGGAGGTGATGGTGAGGGAGGCTCGGGCTTGTATGAGAGAGAGAGAGAGAGAGAGAGAGAGAGAGAGACGAGGTTGAGGGAAGGGAAGTGAGCGCGCGCATGCGGTCGTGGGTAAAGGAGTGGGGACGTGGTCGCGACGAGGAGCGGGGACGTGGGGATGAGCGGCGGGGACGTGAGGAAGAAAGAAAAGAAGCGGGAAATGAAAGAAGGTGGGGAAGAAAGGAAGCGGGTCGGGTTCGGGGAGATGGGCCGGGTTGAGATAAAAGAAATTGGAAAAGGGAGTGGGTAGGAACGTTGGGCTGGGCTCGGGAGAATAAAAGGGAAAAGGGAAATAGAGAATAGGGTTTGGGTTTGGGGTTTTAGGGTTAGGTTTTTTAAAATAAATAAAATAATTATAAATATAAATAAATAAATTTTATAAGTAACACTTTATAAAAATACGGATATTGGTATACAAAAAGAACTGGGTATTACAAGTCTTTAGAGTCCCACACAGAAGTTTTCTGGTTTAAGCGAAACGAAGTAGGGCACATATGCTGATATGTGCATGGGCCTGATTAAATACGAGTATATGATACTATATTGTAATCTGGCAGTTATTTGTTATCGGTTAGATTATATGTGATATAACCAGATCATCGAATCAAGTGTTGATTTGATAATGTGATATACAGATAAATGATATTAGTTGGTTATATGTGATATAACCGGATTATTAAATCAAGTGTCGATTTAATAATTTGATATATATTATATTTGATATAATTATATATTAACTAATATTATTAGCTCACTAATTATTCTTCATTATATATATATATATATATATATATATATATATATATATATATGAAGCATGTCATGGATTTTCTATTTTTTAGAAAATAGAAAATGAGGTGTAATATATGGAGATATTTGTAGAATGGGCAAGCGTGGGCTTTATCATTTGTTTATTGCTCTTGACTCACTATTCAAGTATGGTTGCAATTTCTTATTGCAATTTATTCCATGCTTGAATAAGTGAGGTCAAGGGGGTTGCCATTCTATAATTCATTCTTGACTTGAGTTATTTTTCTTTAGCTCCTTCTTTAGCTCATGAGACAAGTTCTAGCATTCTCCATTTTCTTCACCTCATACTTCAAGCTCTAAACCCTCACATGTGATGTGAACCATAGAGTTTCGAACCCTAGAGCAAACAAAACCCCTACTTCACCATCCTACACTTCATTAGCACTCTAGTGTAGTGTGTTTCCTTCACTAAAGAGTTTAGTGAAGAGGTAGCTTGAATTGTCGGACTTCGGATGGATCATCTTCGGCACGAAGATCATCGGAGGAAGCTGGTTCATTCTTCAAGTGGAGCCTAGTGGAGTCGCGTGGACTACTACTCGAAGTATTTGAAGAGAAGGATACGGTCTACAAAGGTTGTAGCCTCCTTTCCTTCTCTTAGTTTTCATATCATCACATAGTAAACCCTAATATTCTAGTTAAGATATTGGTTAGTGCTCGTTAGCACCATGAATTTTTGAAAATTGCATGTGTGATGCTCGTTTAAACCCCGTCGCAGTGCTGCGTACACTTTCATGGTATCAGAACCATGCTAGAACATTTGGGTAGGTCTTTACGATGTTAAAGTTTTGGATCGAATTTTCGAGACCCGGTTTTCTCAAGTTTCTGTCGATTTTTCAAAAGTTGGAATTTTGGTGATTAGAAATATGCAGAATATCGTGCAGGATTTTTTATGGAACGCCAAGAAATTTCAAACACTAACTCCTTAAAATAGCCGCGGAACCACGGCCCGAACCCTAGTTTGGCTGCGGTTCCGCTGTAGTTTGGGGAGTTTAGGGGTTGAGTTTTTCTGTGCCGCTCCATGTTTAAATATAGCACTTTCTGGGCGTTTTAATGATACTCAAGTTGTTGAGGTCTCTGGAATTTATGGGTTTTTTTTAAATCGATCGAAATGTGTAACGTCGTATAGATCTTGATGATATGTGATACAATTGATAGAATCCAGAATAATTAGTTTTGTGAAAACTAGTTTGTATATTGTAAATCTAACAGTTTAGTCTCGTTTGATCGATTGCCACGGTGTTTTGATTCGGATCAAAACTCTGTCGCAATTGCGTATAATACGCGATCACTTAGTCGAGAATCTTGTTGAATTATCCGACAGCTTATTGAAAAGAGTTTTCAATTTGAGACTAAAATGCAAGGTTTATAAGCTAGGTATGAAATCCGGAATATGAAGTATTCCGGGTTTATGATGTCTAAGAATATACGGATTCTAATTATTGTAGTTTTTTCATTTCTTTTCTGCGACCGTAAGTGTAATATGTGGGGTATCCCAAATCTCGTTGCAATATGTCAACGAAATTCGGGATACGCGTACTTATTTACGTTGATGACATGAGTTGTTATGTGTTACTGTAATATATTTATTAAATCATCGTGAATGAATAGCCGGGGGGTTTTATGTGAGATGAGAATTTTTATAATTTTCATTCATGTAAAATTTGTATGTAATATTCTTTTATTGGGACACTTCCGGGTTGAGGATGATGTCACCATTAATATATATTATTTACTTTTCCGCATTAGGATAGGCCAAAGGCGGGGAGCACAAGTAACCGGGTTCTGGAGTCCAGTGGGAGACGATTTCGAGGAGTCGAGACCGGGTCTCCTAACTCTAGAATTGGCAGGGTTGATTGCCACTCTCGTAGGGGGTCTAGGATGTTGGTTTGGCTATTCATCACGACCGTGGAATCCGTGTTTTTTATTATTGGCTTAATTTAAAACACGGACCTTCTAGTATATCCAATATTTCATATGTTGACTTCTGCTGCTTGGTTCTGTGATGTGATCATATAACTGCGTGAGATGAATACTTTATATATATGATATATAATAAACGTTGCTTATGTTTTGCACTCATGCTAGTCCAGCCCCGCTCTGCCGTTAGTTAAGTAACCTAACGGTGCATGACGGGGCCTCGTGGCGAATGCGGATGGCATAAGCGTACGTTCTATTTTCGTTTCATTTTCTGTGATGTTTAGGAAATATTAATGATGGGACTTCATTAATCGTTTCATTTTCTGTGATGTTTAGGAAACATTAAATGATGGGACTTCATTAATAAGATTAACGAAAAGAAAAGAAAGCTAAAGATGTTGTAGAATCAAAAGTTTTTAAAAAAGCAGCTCTAGTTTTTGCTTTGCATAGTGGTATTCCTTGATGAATATCCAGCATCTCATTCGATGAGGAAAGAGCCGAGATTCCTTCATCGGGAGTGACCTCTTTAGCAAAACTAGCAAATGCTACAACCCACTCGGTTTATCATCATAACTTCTGTAGTTCTTGCTTTGCACAGTGGTATTCCTTGATGGATATCTATCATCTCATTCGATGAGGAAAGAGCCGAGATCCCTTCACCGGAAGTGACCTCTTTAGCAAAAACTAGTAAAAACTATTTGGTTTGTTTTTTAAAACTACTCGATTTTAAAAGCGGAACTTAAACCACTCCTTTTTAAAATCACTAGATTTTACAACGATATCAAGTTCATTACGTTAAAGGTTTTCTTAAAAACCAGCCGTAGCCCTCCGTTATTTCAGATAAGTACTATTTAGCATCCGTGCTGCGTTTGTTGACCATAGTCAAGGCGTAGTGTGCGGTAGTTGATTAGTGCTTATCTGCCGCATGTGATGCGATTGGATTAGGGTGGTCGTACGGCTTTATTGACCATAATTAAAGGTCGTACGGGTGGGTTTAATTCAATCAAGAAATGACGGGTTGAACTTGGCTAGCGCTTATAATTTGTTGACCACAGTTCATGTCATAAGTCGCTAGGGGTAAAAAAAATCATTGGGAATTTCAAGTGTTGAAATTTGCAAAGAGATTGCATACCTTCTATATGATAGTTGGATCCCGATACCCACTGCGAGTAAGAGCTACTCCTGAGAGAGTTTTGCACTTTACAATTAGCTGATCAAGTAGGTGTGTAAGAAAGGTGTTAACGGGGTGATGCCCTTGCCGAAACGAGGTTATTTAATTAGTTCCATGCGAAAGCATGGAGAGACTCCCCCAGAGTACCAATACCTGCCTAGCTGAATGATTGGCGAACTTGTAGGGTGTAATTAATCTTGGCTAATCTTACCTTTTAGGGTTTGAAGGAAGATTTGATAAAAATAGTGGGAGCCATCCTGATTAGATAAAATAATAACCAATCTAATCTTGCAAAGAGCGCACGCAAAGTAATTATCCTTCTCTCTCTCGTGGTAGCGATTAATGACACGCCTTAATCAAGATAATAATATGGATGTTTTGACCGAGCCCACTTATTATACTAGGCTAGGTTCTGATCTATCTTATGATTGTCATAAGTCTGAGTAAGGAATAGGGGAATTTCCGGATTCCCAAGCCACCCAAACGAAGAAGGAGCATGCTGATGCATCTTCTTCGAGTGTGTGCGTTACCGAGAACTGTTTCTCAGTTTGCTCTACGTCTTGGGTATTGGATACCGGATCAGGATCCCACGTATATAATTTATTACATGGGCTAAAGATAGGTAGAGAACTGGGAAAGGGTGATATGTCTCTAGTAGGAGGGAATGGTGCAATTGTTGCAGCCAAATCAGTTGGCGAATATCACCTTATATTACCAAGTGGTAACACAATGATTCTGAGTGACTGTTATTTCGTACCAAAAATATTGTGAATGTTTTCCTAAATCAAGTGTTGATTGGGTATGGTACGTTGTATAACGGTATATACGTTCTAAATCACAAAACAGTTCTAAGTATACAGAACACACATAAGAGGAATAGTTCAGAAATGAATGAAGCCTTCTTGTGGCATTGTAGATTAGGTTATATCAATGAGACAAGACTAGCTAAAGTTGCATAAGGATGCATATTTGAATCCGTTTATATCTTGTGAAACCTGCCAGTCATGTCTCAAAGGCTAGATGACCAAATCTCCGTTTATTGGACACGGAGAAAGAGCTACTGAACTCTTGGGACAGATACATAGTGATATATGCGGTCCTATGTCTACGCATGCCAGGAATGGTTCATCGTACTTTATTACATTCACCGATGATTTCTCAAGATTCGGACATGTGTTCCTGTTGAAACACAAATTTGAATCTTTTGAGAAATTCAAGGAATATAAGTACGAAGTTGAGAACCTGATGGGTAAAAGTAGAATATCCTTCGATATGAATGGGGAGGAGAATACTTGAGCACAGAATTCAGAGACTACTTAAAAGAGAATGCGATTCTCTCTCAGCTTACTCCTCCGTATACACCACAGCACAACGGAGTTTCGGAGAGAAGCAATCGAACCGCGCTCTATGATGAGTAATACTGAGTTGCCTATTTCCTTTTGGGGTTATGCACTTGAGATAGCTGCATACCTATTGAATAGAGTTCCGACCAAATCCGTTGCTTACCACTCCAAATGAGATATGGAATGGGAAGAGACCATCTCTTAAACGAGTTAAGATATGGGGTTGTCCGGCCTGTGTTAAAAAGAAAAATCCGGACAAGCTCAAGGCAAGGTCAGTTATGTGCAAGTTTGTAGGATATCCCAAACAAACGCGATGGAATATCTTCTACCACACCGAGAAACAAAAGGTGTTTGTTTCTCGACATGCCACATTTTTAGAAAAGGAATTTTTTTGTGATAAAAATCAGTGGCAATGAGGTAGAACTGGAAGAAGTTCCAGCAACAAGAACTATAACTGACGATTTGATAGAACCGGAGGATTCAATAATCCCCAATGAACCTTAGACACTCCGCAGATCTAGTAGGGTTTCTTATCCACCTGAGAGATATTACGGTTTTTTCGTAGACGGTGGGAGCGAGGATTGCATCATGGAAGATGATGACCCAACTAGTTTCGAGTAGGCCATCACAAGTGGAGACTCTGTCAAATGGCTGGATGTTATGCTATCTGAGATGGAATCCATGTACACCAACAAAGTATGGACTTTGAAAGTTACTCCTGAAAGGGTAAAACCTATCGGGAGCAAATGGATCTTGAGAAGATATTTGGTGTAGATGGAAAAGTTAAGACTTTCAAAGCTAGACTTGTAGCAAAATGTTTTCGTTAACGACCAGGTGTCGATTATGATGAAACCTTTTCTCCAGTGACTATGCTTAAGTCCATCAGGATCCTACTTTCCGTTGCTGCATACCATAACTACGAAATCTGGCAGATTGCACGTCAAGACCGCTTTTCTAAATGGTGATTTAGAAGAGAGCGTGTATATGACACAGCCAGAGGGCTTCGTAGACAGTGGAAGCAGCGGAAGCGTGTGCAAGCTGCTTAAATCAATTTACAGATTAAAGAAAGCATCGCGGAGATGGAACATCTGTTTTGATAAAGCTGTCAAAGAGTTTGACTTCATCAAAAATGTAGATGAACCATGTATATATAAGAAGGTAGTAGAGTCTCGTATTGTAAGTGGATGACAGACTCTTGATAGGAAATGTTGTTCCTATGCTACACTCGGTCAAGCTCTTCTTATCACACATGTTCTCCATGAAAGATCTAAGTGATGCCTCTTACATCTTGGGGATAAAGATATATAAAAATAGATTTAAGCGGATATTGGGATTGTCCCAATCCAGGTACATTGACATTATACTAAAGAGGTTTAGTATGGAAGATTCTAAGCGTGGTAATGTACCCGCTTGTTCAGGAATCACTCTTTCCAAAGAGATGTCTTCCAAGACTGATTTGGAGAGGGCTCGCATGCAAGGGATACCTTATACTTCGGCAGTCGGGTCAATCATGTATGCGATGTTATATACCAGACCAGATGTATCTTATTCACTAGGTGTAGTGAGTAGGTATCAATCAGATCCAGGGGAGAAATACCGGACAGCTGTGAAGAACATTCTTAAGTACTTGAGAAGGACTAAAGAAATGTTCTTGATGTATGGTAACGGTGAACTCCAGGTGGAGTCCTTTACCGATTCGAGCTTCCAAAGTGATAAGGACGACAGTTAGTCGGTCTTGGGTTTTGTCTTCATCCTCAGTGGAAGGACGGTATGTTGGAAGAGTTCCAAGCTAGATACCGTAGCAGACTCGACGATGAAGACTGAATACATCGCTACCAACGATGCTGCCATAGAGGCTGTCTGGATGATGAAGTTCATGGGATGAACTTGGTGTGGTTCCTACCATTGAGCATCCAATACTAGTGTATTGTGATAACAATGGGGCTGTGGCTTTGGCCTAGGAACCCCGGTCCCATCAGCGATCTAGACATATTCTTAGGCGGTATCACCTGATCAGGGAGATAGTAGATCTCCGGGAGATCGAGGTCAGGAGAGTTGACATTGAGGATAACACAGTAGATCCACTCACCAAGGCCCTTCCCCAGACGCTAATCGAGAGACTTTCTGGGATGTTGGGTATGAGATACTACTATAACTGGCCTTAGTGCAAGTAGGAGATTGTTAGTGATATGTATACCCTAGAGGCCATTATTGTATGATATAGTGGATGCTTGGACATATATATGGAGGACTTTCTTGCTCGACATGATAGTATGCTATCTGGTTTCCTTTATCTTAACACTGGTATTATTATACCGTCTCTCATTTACATGTTGATAAAGCCCTTAAGATGTTGGCTTGACTACCAGGACTATGATACGGATCATACTACTGGGACCTAGGTAGTCCATAAGCATATCCTTCAATTGTTCCTAGTCGAGAGAATATCGAGACAGGACATCGATATTCCAGAGTAGACTGATGTGTACGTTTCTTGATCCTGTATGGGGCGATGGTTGATCCCATATCCATTGGTGTTTGATATCAAAGATTGTACATAGATGCTTATTAAAGAATGGGTACACCGAACAGGACTCGCCGAGAACTCCTAGATGGTACTATACCTATCGTCGGATAGCAGTTCTCTGGTGACACTGGTACAGATTAGTCTGTAGACCTAAGATCGTCATAGAGTCTTGTGTGGTTCCCACTGTGCTTTGATTTACTCCTTACCACGGCTCAAAGGAGTTGTGCAAACAGATGGATTTTTGGTACAGTCCCGAGCCATATGGAGGCAATAAGCGATAAGAGGGGTTTCGTCTCTCCCGGTATTGGGGTTGATGTTGCGCTATGCTTAATTGGCTATAACCGTAAGTCCCTAGCCAGGGTTGTTGATGAGATTTACTGGTAAATGTTATCAGTAGTTTTTCATACTATTATAGGCCTTACATCGGCATGACTTATCAAGTTATTGGGGTTTAACGATTCCACCCCCAGACTCGATATGCGACATATCAGACGAAGAGACCAGACTGTACGGTAAGTGTTACTTATAGTCTTCATGGGAGTTTGGACAAGCATGGTTGTTGATCTTCTAATTGCTCAATACCTGGGTAGCTGTTACGTCTAGCTAGTACCACTGACGGTTTATGGGTGACTGATGTGATCATCACCTACTGCTGGCGTATTGACGAGTCTTTAGAGTCCCACACAGAAGTTTTCTGGTTCAAGCGAAACGAAGTAGGGCACATATGTTGATATGTGCATGGGCCTGATTAAATACGAGTATATTATACCGTATTGTAATCTGGCAGTTATTTGTTATCGGTTAGGTTATATGTGATATAACCAGATTATCGAATCAAGTGTTGATTTGATAATGTGATATACAGATAAATGATATTAGTCGGTTATATGTGATATAACCGGATTATTAAATCAAATGTTGATTTAATAATTTGATATATATTATATTTGATATAATTATATATTAACTAATAATATTAGCTCACTAATTATTCTTCATTATATATATATATTAATATATATATATATATATATATATATATATATATATTATATGAAGCATGGCATGGATTTTTTATTTTTTAGAAAATAGAAAATGAGGTGTAATATATGGAGATATTTGTAGAATGGGCAAGCATGGGCTTTATCATTTGTTTATTGCTCTTGACTCATTATTCAAGTATGGTTGCAATTTCTTATTGCAATTTATTCCATGCTTGAATAAGTGAGGTCAATGGGGTTGCCATTCTACAATTCATTCTTGACTTGAGTTATTTTTCTTTACCTCCTTCTTTAGCTCATGAGACGAGTTCTAGCATTCTCCATTTTCTTCACCTCATACTTCAAGCTCTAAACCCTCACATGTGATGTGAACCATAGAGTTTCAAACCCTAGAGCAAACAAAACCCCTACTTCACCATTCTACACTTCATTAGCACCTTAATGTAGTGTGTTTCCTTCACTAAAGAGTTTAGTGAAGAGGTAGCTTGAATTGGTGGATTTTGGGTAGATCATCTTCGGCACGAAGATTATCGGGGGAACCTGTTCATTCTTCAAGTGGAGCCTAGTGGAGTCGCGTGTACTACTACGCGGAGTATTTAAAGAGAAGGATACGGTCTACAAAGGTTGTAGCCTCCTTCCCTTCTTTTAGTTTTCATATCATCATATAGTAAACCCTAATATTCTAGTTAAGATCTTGATTAGTGTTCGTTAGCACCACGAATTTTTGAAATTTGCATGTGTGATGCCCGTTTAAACCCCATCGCGGTGCTAGCATACACTTTCAGTACATCTATATTATTATCTTGATTAAGGCGTGTCATTGGTCGCTTCCTGGAGAGAGAGAGAAGGAAACGTTTTAGCGTGCGCTCTTTACAATATTAGATTGGTTATTATCTTATCTAATCAGGATGGCTCCCACTGTTTTTATTAAATCTTCCTTCAAACCATAAAAAGGTAAGATTAGCCGGGATTAATTACACCCTACAAGTTCGCCAATCGGTCAACCGGGTAGGTATTGGTACTCCGAGAGAGTCTCCCCATGCTTTCGCATGGAACTAATTAAATAATCTCGTTTTCACAGGGGCATAACCCCGTTAACACCTACTTAATCAACTAATTGTAAAGTAGAAAACTCTCTCAGGAGTAACTCTTACTCGCAGTAGGTATCGAGATCCAACTATCATATAGAAGGTATGCAATCTCATTGCAAATTTCAACACTTGAAATTCTCGATAATTGTTTTTACCTCTAGCAACTTATGACCTTAACTGTGGTCAACAAATCATAAGCGCTAGCTAAGTTCAACCCGTCATTTCGTGATTGAATTAAACCCACCAGTACGACCATTAACAAGGTCAACAAAACCGTACGACTATCCTAATCCAATCGCATCACATGTGGCAGATAAGCACTAATCAGCTGCCGCTCACTACGCCTTGACCAGGTCAACAAACGTAGTATGAATATTAAATAGCACTTATCTGAAATGACGGAGGGTTACGAATGGTTTTGAAGAAAACCTTTAACGTAATGAACTTGATATCGTTGTAGAATCTAATGATTTTGAAAATGAGTGGTTTAAGCTCCGCTTTTAAAATCGAGTGGTTTTCAAAAACAAACCGAGTGAGTGGTAGCATTCGCTCATTTTGCTAATGAGATCACTCCCGGTGAAGGGATCTCAGCTCTTTCCTCATCGAATGAGGTGCTGGATATTCATCAAGTAATACCACTATGCAAAGCAAGAACTAGAGAAGCTATCGAAACTAAACCAAGTGGGCTGTAGCATTTGCTAGTTTTGCTAAAGAGGTCACTCCCGGTGAAGGGATCTCGGCTCTTTCCTCATCGAATGAGATGCTGGATATTCATCAAGGAATACCACTATGCAAAACAAGAACTAGAGCTATCTTTTTGAAAATTTTAATTCTACAATATTTTTAGGTTTCTTTTCTTTCCATTAATCTCATAAATGAAGTCCCCATTAATTATGTTTCCCTAAATATCACAGAAAAAACGAAAATAGAACATACGCTTATGCCATCTGCATTCGCCACGGGGCCCCGTCATGCACTGTTAGGTTACTTAACTAACGGCAGAGCGGGGGTTGGACTAGCGCGGGTGTAAAACATAAACAACGTTTATTATATATATCATATATATATAGCATTCGTCTCACGCAGTTATATGATCACATCACAGAACCAAATAGCAGAAGTCAACATATGAAATATTGGATATACTAGGAGGTCCGTGTTTTAAATTCAGCCAGTAATGAAAAACACGGATTCCATGGCCGTGATGAATAGCCAAACCTACATCTCTTGACCCCTATGAGAGCGACAAGCAACCCTGCCAATTCTAGAGTTAGGAGACCCGGTCTCGACTCCTCAAGATGGTCTCCCACTGGACTCCAGAACCCGGTTACTTGTGCTCCCCACCTTGGGTCTATCCTAACGTGGAAAAGTAAATAATATACATCAATAGTGACATCATCCTCAACCCGGAAGTGTCCTAATGAAAGAATATTACATACATTTTTTACTTGAATGAAAATTGAAAAACTCTTATCTCACGCAAAAACCTCCCGGCTATTCAATCACGACGATCCAATATAACATATCACAGCAACACAGAACATCACATGTCATCAACGTAAGTAAATATACATATCCCAAATGTCCTTGATATATAGCAACGAGATCGGAGATACACCACATACTACACTTACGGTCGCAGAAAAAAAATGAAAAACTACAATAATTAGAATCCGCAATTTCCTTAGACATTATAAACCCGGAATATCTCATATTCCGAATTTCATGCCTAACCCTATAAATCTTGCATTTTAGTTTCAAACTGAAAACTCTTTTCAATAAGCAGTCGGATAATTCAACAAGATTCCCGATTGTCGATCGTGTACTATACGCGATTGCAACGGAGTTTTGATCCGAATAAAAACTTCGTGACAATTGATCAATAGAGACTAAATTGCTAGATTTACAATTACATACCAGTTTTCACAAAACTAAGTTATTATAGATTCTAAATATTGTATCACATATCAAACTTAAATCCGAAACGATATTAAAATTATGACTACAAAACACTCCGATAAGACTTAACAGAAAGATAACATCACATACAATCTTGGCCTAATCAAACATAATCTGAAACCCCAAAACCAAGCCTACAGAACACCAAACAAATTCGAGCTCGAATAATTACAAGTGGACCGGCCAGGCCGGCCAAAAGAGGCATCTGGTGGTGAGATTTAGGAGTTTGGGTCTCAATTTTGTTTGGTGTCCTAGTTACATCATATGCAACATTCTGTACCTATTTTAAAAAAATTTCAGAGACCTTTAAAAATTCGACAGAAACTTGGTTTCTCGAGTTACAGTTTCGGAGTTGTTTTGTTTTCATAATTCTACAAATATCGTATAATCTTCTAGCTTGGCTCTGATACCATGAAAGTGTGTCCTACCACCACCACTGAGTTTTACTAAGCATCAAGCATGCCATTTTCAAAAAATCTTGGTGCTAAACTACACTTATCTAGAATCTTAACTAGATGATTAAGGTTTTAAGCATGATATCAAAAACTATACTAAAGTGAAAGAGGCTACAACCTTTGTAGACCATGTCTTTCTCTTCAAATGCTCCAGTTAGTAGTCCCTATGACTCCACTAGGCTCCACTTGAAGTTGGATCGAGCTTCCTTTGCGATCTTCGTGCCGAAGATGATCCACCTGGAGCTCCGCTAATCCAAGGTACCTCTTCACTAAACTCTTTAGTGAAGGAAACACACTAATTCAAATTGCTAATTCAAACTAGGATGGTGAAGTAGGGGTTCAAAACTCATTAGGTTTCTCATGAGCTCAGGGTTTCATAACTCATGTGAGGGATTGAGTTTGGAGGTGAAAGATGAAGAAGATGGAGAGAGCTAGAGAGGAGAACTCATCATATGAGCTCAAGTGAGGAAAATGAACAAGTGTGTATCAATGACCAAGTGAAGAAATGGTTTTTCTAATTCCTCACTTATTGAAGCATGAAATTTATTTCAATAAATAAATTGAACCATACTTCAATAGTGGAAGCAAATGAATTAATAAATATAAAAGCCATGCTTCACCCCATTCCTCATTTTCCACCTCATCATTTCTATTTTCACAAAATAGAAATTCAACCATGCTACTTTTAATACACACACACACACACACACACACACACCATACACATACACACACACACCAAATATATATATATATATATATATATATATATATACATATATTAAGAAAATAATTAGTGAGCTAATAATATTATTTAATATATATAATTATATCAAATATAAATATATATAATATTATTAAATCAATACTTGATTCAATAATCCGGCTATATCACATATAACCAACTAATATCATTTATCTGTATCTCACATTATCAAATCAATACTTGATTCGATAATCCGGTCATATCACATATAACCTGACCGATATTAGGTAACCGCCAGTTTAGAATACGGTATCACATACTCGTATTTAATCAGGCCTCCCGCACATATCAGCATATGTGCCCTAATTCGTTTCGCTTGAACTATAAAGCCTCTGTGTGAGACTCTAAAGACGCCAACAGTAGGTAATGATCACATCAGTCACCCACAAGCCGTCAGCGGTACTAGCTGGATGTAACGGCTACCCAGGTATTGAGCGAATAGAAGATCAACAAGCAAGCTTGTCCAAACTCCTATGAAGCCTATAAGTAACACTTACCGTACAGTCCGGTTTCTTCATCTGATATATCGCATATCAAGTCTACGGACGGTATCGTCAGACCCCAGTAACTTGATAAGTCATGCCGATATATGGCTCATAACGGTTCGAGAAACTACTGATAACACTTACCAGTAAATTTCATCAGCCCTGGATAGGAACTTACTGTTATAGCCAATTGAGCATAACGCAACATCAACTCCCTATACCGGGAGAGACGAAATCCCTCCTATCGCTTATTTCCTCCATGTGACTCGGGACTATACCCAAAATCCACCTGTTTGCACGACTCCTTTGATCTATGGTAGGGAGGAAATCAAAACACAGTGGGAACCACACAAGACTCTATGACGATCTCGGGTCTACAGACTAACTTGTACCAGTGTCACCAGAGATATGTTATCTGACGATAGGTATGGTACCATCTAGGAGTTCTTGGCGAGTCCTGTTCGGTGTACCCATTCTTTAATGAGCACCTGTGTAAAATCTTTGATGTCAAACACCAATGGTTATGGGATCAACCATCGCCCCCTACAGGGTCAAGAAATATACACACTAGTCTACTCTGGAACATCGATGCCCTGTCTCGATATCCCCTCGACTATGAACAATTAAAGGACGTGCTTGTGGACTACACAAGTCCCAGTAGTATGACCCGCATCATAGTCCTGGTAGTCAAGCAAACATCCTAAGGGCTTTATCAACATGTATCAGAGAGACAGTATAATAATACTAGTGTACATGTTAAGATAAAGAGCAATCAGATAGCATACTATCATATCGAGCAAGAAAGTACTCTCTATATATGTCCAAGCATCCACTATGTCATACAATAATGGCCTCTAGGGCATACATATTCCTAACAAGGAAGTCCCGGGGTGGGAAACCATCGTAGGACCCTCTGACGATCAAGTAAGTACCGAGAAATATTAGGGCAGAGTAGCGGCGTATTGGAATGAGTTTGAGCTCCCTGAATCGTCGGGAGGAGAGGTTCATATAGGGGTCGCATTGGAGCGAGCCGATGCGAGATTCTCGCCGTCCGTTTCGCCCTTGCATCACGCTTGCATTGATGGCGGGATGCGCCCGTAAATGGCGAGATACGCTAATTAATGGCGAGATATACTAGTGGGGGATGCGGGACGTAGAGCGGCGGAGATCTTTCATGGCGAGATGCACGGAGTCATTACGAGGGCGCTTGTGTTCCGTGTTCTCGGCCAAATAAGGATACTAAGGAATCTCGGCTATAGGATAGCTTGGAGATGAACAAGTGAGCTGAGAAATCTCTGCTATATGATAGCTCAGAGACGAGCTATTGGCTGGGGTTTAGCCGTGCTCCGAGGAGGTCTCGAAAGATCGGGCGCGACCTCGGAGGCGAGGCGCCGAGAAATGTCCCCAAGGCATCATACTTATTCCAGCTCCATAGCCTCGAGGAATCTATCGGGCTTATATGGACGACCCATCATCTGCTACGTGTCATGATCCAGGGAATCTCCACTTACGAATATCATCATTAGCCCCCACTCTCGTTCCGTCCTATTTATAGGTCGGATCGAGAGTGTTCTGTTCGGTATTCTCTGTTCAACTTGGTCCAAGAAATCTTCATAGTAGGTTTTCCAGGAATGACATGGCGTTTGGCGGTTGTGCCTCTTTGATCCCCAAGTCTACGTGGCGTATCATCGGGCAGGAAGCCATCCGCTGGCCTCGTGGCGAGGCTAAGGATTCATGGGTTAGGCCGGACAGGAATCTACCCGCCATGAACGGGTGCGACGGGCAGGAAGCTGTCGACCAGCCCCGTGGTGGGGGCTTAGGATGCACGGGTTAGGCCGGGCAGGAATATACCCACCGTGAATGGTTGCGATGGGTAGGAAACTTTCCGCCGGCTTCCGAACCGAGCAGGAGTCTACTCATTCGAGGGCGTAGGATTTCACAACTTATGTTGGGCAGGAATCTACCCGCCGTGAATGGGTGCGACGGGCAGGAAGCCTCCAAACCGAGCAGGAGTCTACTTATGAGAGAACTTAGGATTCACAGGTTAGGCCAGAATCTACCTGCTGTGAATGGATCGAGCAGGAAGTTGCCCGGCGGCCTCATGATGAGGGCTTTGGATCCACGGCGTTGTTGAGCAGGAAGCTACCCACTGTGGATGGACTGGGCAGGAAGCTACTTGGCCGCCTCGTGATAAAGGCTTTAGATCTACGGCATTGTTGGGCTGGAAGGTACCCGCTACGAATGGGCCGAGCAGGAAGCTGCCCAGTCGCTTCATGATGAGGGCTTTAGATCCACGGCGTTGTTGGCAAGAAACTCCCTTTGCGGATAGGCCTAGTAGGAAGGTACCCGGCGGCCTCGTGATGAGGGCTTTGGATCCATGGCTTCGTTGGGTAGGAAACTACCTGCTGTGGATAGGCCAGGTAGGAAGCTACCCAGCCGTCTCATGATGAGGGCTTTGGATCCATGTCTTCGTTGGGCGGGAAGCTACCTACCGTGGATGGGCTAAGCAAGAAGTTACTCGACCGCCTCGTGATGAGAGCTTTGGTCGGCTACCTATAAGCACATCCGAGCTTCATTTACTTGAGTGAAAGGCTGGTCTTTGCTTGACGTGCAGGAAGCTACCCGCCGGTCCTGCATTGAATGACCGGATTCGGTGGGTGTCCTTGTTGCTCGGACTCGGGTCAGTCGGTGACGGCAGCTTTCTGGCTTCAAGTTGGTTGGCTTGCCCCCTATCTGCTTGATGTTTGTCTCGCAGGTATTTTTCTAAGTGACCGGAGTGGATCAGCTTCTCGGTGCAATCTCGTAGCTGTTTACAATCCTCGGTCGGTTGCCCTTGCGTCCAATGATAAGCACAATACGGGCCGCGGAGTCGCTTGCCCAGCTTTCGTGTTATTGGTGGTAGCTTGAAGAATCTTTCGCTCCTTGCCTCTGTTAGTTGTATGTATGCCCTAGAGGCCAGTATTGTACAGATGATGTATATTATATTGGATGCTTGGACATATATAGAGATGACTTTCTTGCTCGATATGATAGTATGCTATCTGGTTTCTCTTTATCTTAACATGTACACTAGTCTCTTTAAACTGTCTTATAGTTACATGTTGGTAAAGCCCTTAGGATGTGTACTTGACTGCCTGGACTATGATGCAGATCATACTAGTGGGGACATGGTAGTCCATAAGTACATCCTTCAAGGTCCCTAGTCGTAGGTGTATCGAGACGGGGCATCGATATACCAGAGTAGACTAGCGTATACGCTTCTCGACCCATGAGATGGGCGATGGATGATCCCATATCCATTGGTGTTTGACATCAGAGATGGTGTACGGGTGCTCAGTATAGACTGGGTACACTGGACGGACTCGCCGAGAACTCCCAGATGGTATTATACCTCACGTCAGATGGCAGTTCTCAGGTGACACTTGTACAGGTTAGTCTGTAGACCCGAGATCGTCATAGAGTCTTGTGTGATTCCCACTGTGCTTTGATCTCCACCTTACCACGTCCATGAGGGCGTGCAAAACGGTGGTCTTTGGGTACAGTCCCGAGTCACATGGAGGCAATGAGCGATAGGAGGGGTTTCGTCTCTCCCGGTATTAGGGGTTGATGTTGCGCTGTGCTCGATTGGCCGTAACAGGGAAGTCCCTGGCCAGGGCTGATCAGAGATTTGCTGGTAAGTGTTACCAGTAGTTTCTCGACCCGTTATGAGCCTCACATCGGCACGACTTATCGGTTATTGGGGTCTGACGTTTACCACCCCTAGACTTGATATGCGACATATCAGACGAACATACCGGACTGTACGGTAAGTGTTACTGGTTGGATTCACAGGAGTATGAGCGGGCTAGCTCGTCGATCTTCTGATCGCTCAATACCCGGATGGCCGTTACGTTTAGCAGACCGCTTGCGGCTTGTGGGTGCTTGATATGATCATCATCTGCTACCGGCGTATTGACGAGTCTTTAGAGTCCTACACAGAGGTTTCCTGGCTCAAGCGAAACGAAATAGGAGCGCATATGAGATATGTGCAGGACCGAGAATAATGCGTGTATGTGATACCGTATTCCATTCTCGCGATGAATGTATCGATTGGTTATATTCGATATAACCTAGATATCGAATCAACGATTGATTCGATAAGCCGATACATAGGATACTAGTCGGTTATATGCGATATGACCGGATCGTTAAGTCAAGTGTTGATTTAATGATTTAATGTATAATTATATATTTGATATATTATTTTGCATTAACTAGTATTGGTTCACTTTAAATGGATTTTCTCACTTGATGTGCAAGTTGTATATGTGATATACTTTTGTGCACATCTTTGTATCATGTTTGATGATGCTTTCTCATTTGGTTAAGTGTAAAGAATTAAACCTAGGTTAAGAAAGTGATTAGGGTTTTAATTATCCATTCTTTTATTTATTGATTTTGAAAAAAAAGAATGGGATAAGAATACAAAATGGTTGCTTTCATTCTTGAACCTTTGTGAAGCTTCATGAAGCTTTGACCAAAGTGACCAATTTATCTTCATGCTTAACCCTAACCGCTCTTCTAACCTTGGTCAATTCTCTACACCTAACCATGGTTCCTATTATGATAAGTATTCATTTCTTTTTCATTTTTGAAAAACTTATCATAATATTTCCTTCTTCTTGATCTTCTTCTTCAAGAAAGAAAGCTTGATGCCATCAATGGCAACTTGAGTTCTAAAGTGAGAAATCCAATTCTAGAGTGAACCCACCTCCTATTTCTTCACCCTCTACCTCTTGCCAAGTTGTTTTGGGTGTTTTCTTCACAAGTTTCACAAATTTGTGAAGTCGGAGCTTGAACTTGTGATGTCTCGACGTAGATCATCTTCGGCACGAAGCCGACGACCTAGTCCGCCTATTTCTCCGATCAAGCCGACGATTGAGTCCGGGATTCGAGATGGACAGCGAGAGGACGCCTACGTGGAGCTAAGAAAGTGGAGAGACGGATCTACAAAGGTTGTAGCCTCTCTCCTTTAGTTAAGATGTTAACTAGTTTCGTTTTCGCCTAAATATCTAGTTAACGATCCGTATTAGGGTTTCTCGGCACCCGTAATTTTTGAAATTGGCATGGTTGATGACATGTGAGACCTCTATTGTGTGCCTAAGAACCCTACAGTGGTATCAGAGCCTAGCTAGAGCCTTAGGCGAAGTCTAGACGACGTTTGAAACCCGATCGAACCGAAACCCTGATTCCCGATATGCTCTCTGGACTTTTTCTAAATTCTGGGATTTTTCCATATTAAAAATGCTTAAAAAATTCAGCAGGGAAATCTAAGAATTACGATGCAAAATTTATCCCATGAACAGTAAAGAGTGCGGCGGAACCGCGGCAGAAGCCTGGCTTCTGAGGCGGTTCCGCGGCAATGTGATGACATCATCACTCCCGTTTTGCACAGTAATTACTATTTTATTATGCTGAATTTTCTGGGAATTTTTATTTTGACTCAAGAGTTGAGTGTTCTGGGGTTGTATTGGGAATCGACGATTCGATCGGATTATCAAATCTTGTCTATGTGGCTTTCCGGATAACTTTAGAATATGTTAAAAAGTTCGACCGGATATAAATACCCAACTTTTCCCCTGCCGGAAAATTTCCAAGTGTTGGATTTTTCTGTGGTTTAATGACGTTCTAAGTAGTGCAAGTAACGCGATGGTCCCTCTAGAAGACAACAAATCTTAACTCGATTATGTGACCGTCTTGAACTGCCCTTTGAACCTTCGGGTTTGGGGCAGTACGGCGTGCCACATGTGAGGCATTGGCTTGACCCTTCTACGGCTGGACCGTTGGTACTGAGGCATGAAGTGAATGTCTTTGAACCTATTTCATGTGTTGGACGGTTTCGGGAAAACTTGGGTGTTTGAATGTTCGATCGGAAAGTTTAATATTTTCTATTTACCCGGAATGGGATACAATAATTGGAATTCACAAACAGTTATGAGATAACTGAATGAATGATATAAATCTAGCGGTTTAGTTTCATTTGATATTGAAAAGAGTTTTCGATAATGAGACTAAAATGCGGGGTTTATAACTGTTAGGCATGTGATGTCTAAGTATTTCATTTTGATTAGGCATGCGATGTCTAAAGAGGTTGCGGATTCCAACTGTTGTAGTTTTACACTTTCTTTTCTGTGACCGTAAGTGTAATATGTGATATCGCCGGTTTCGTTGCTATATGTCAACGACAATTGTGATGCGCATATTTACTTACGTTGATGACATGTGATGTTATGTGTTGCTACATATGTTATATTGGATTGTCGTGATTGAATAGCCGGGTTTTTTTTATGTGAGATGAGTGTTTTTCATTTTCATTCATGTAAAAACTTGTATGTAATATTCTTTTATTGGGGCGCTTCCAGGTTGCGGAAGTTGTCACCGTTGATGTATATTATTTACTCTTCCGCATTAGGATAGACCCAAGGAGGGGAGCACAAGTAACCGGGTTCTGGGGTCCAGTGGGAGACCAACTCGAGGAGTCGAGTCCGGGTCTCCTAACCCTAGAATTGGCAGGGTTGCTTGCCGCTCTCGTAGGGGTCTAGGGGTGTGGGATTGGCTATTCATCACGACCGTGGAATCCGTGTTTTATACTGGCTCGTATTGAAAACACGGACGTCCTAGTATATCCAATGTTTCATATGTTTCTTCTGCTGCGATATCTGTGATGTGATCATGTGATGTTCTGTGATAGATACAGTATATAGTATATATGATATATTATATAGACGTTACTTATGTTTTGCATCCGCACTAGCCCTGCCCTGCTCTGTCGTTAGTTACCTAACCTAACGGTGCACGAGAGGACATCCAGGCGAATGCGGATGGCATAAGTGTACGTCGTATTTATCTGTGATGTTTAGGTATTTAAATGATGGGACTTCATTAATGTGATTAATGAAAGAAAAGAAACCTAAGATGTTGTAGAATCAAATTTTAAATAAAACAGGTAGCTACAGTTCTTGCTTTGCACAGCGGTATATGTGATATATCCTGCACTTTATTCGATGAGGAAAGGACCGAGATCCCTTCACCGGGAGTGACTCCTTTAGCAATAACTGGCAGATGCTACACACTCGGTTTGTTTTTGATAGCTTCTATAGTTTCTGCTTTGCACAGTGATATATATGATATATCCCGCACCTCATTCGACAAGGAAAGGGCCGACGATCCCTTCACCGGGAGTGACCCCTTTAGCAAAACTAGAAAAGCCTCAAAATCACTCCATTTCAAAACTTCATTTGATTCTATAACGATATCAAGTTCATTACGCAATAGGTTTTCAGAAAAACCTGTCGTAGCCCTCCGTCATTTCAGATAAGAACTGTTTAGTATTCGTGCTGCGTTTGTTGGCCTTTGTCAAGGCGTAGTGTGCGGTAGCTGAATAGTGATTATCTGCTTGTGCATGTGATGCAGATTGTTTCAGGGTAGTCGTACGACCTTGTTGGCCTTTGTCAAGGGTCGTGCGGGTGGGTTTGATTCAATCAAGAAATGACGGGTTGAACTTGACTAGCATGCTGTGATTTGTTGGCCTTTGTCAAGGTCATAGGACGCTAGGGGCAAAATATTATCGGGAATTTCAAGTATTGAAATTTGCAATGAGATTGCATACCTTCTATGAGATAGTTGGATCCCGATACCCACTGCGAGTAAGAGTTACTCCTGGGAGAGTTTTACACATTACAATTAGCCGATCAAGTAGGTGTCTAGAAAGGTGTCAACGGGGTTACACCTCTGGAAAAACGAGGTTTTACATTAATTAGGTCCGTGCGAAAGCACGGGGAACCTCCCTCAAAGTACCGACACTGGCCTGGCTGAAAGATCGACGAAGTTGTAGGGTGTAATTAATCCCGGCTAGTCTTTCCTTTTAGGGTTTGAAGGAAGATTTGATAAAAACCAGTGGGAGCCATCCTGATTAGATAAGATAATAACCAATCTGATCTTGCACGAGCATACGCTAAAGTGTTTTCTTCTCTCTCTCTCCAGGTAGCGACTAGTTCATGCCTTAATCAAGATAATAATATGGATGTATTGACCGAACCCGCATGTTATACTGTGCTGGGGAACGTTGGTTCCGTTCTTTCTTATAAGAGTTATAGGACTGAACAGGATATAGGGGAATACCAGGATTCCCATGCCACCCGAATGAAGAAAGTACATGTTGATGCATTTTCTTCGGGTGTGTTCGTTACAGAGAACTGTTTCTCCATTTGCCCTACGTCCTGGGTATTAGATACCGGATCAGGATCCCATATATGTAATCAGTTACATGGGCTTAGGAAAGGTAGAGAACTTGGAGAAGGTGATAAAGACATTAGAGTTGGAAATGGTGCAATTGTTGCAGCTAAGACTGTCGGGGAATATCACCTTGTGTTACCAACAGGTAATACATTGGTTCTGAACGAATGCTATTACATGCCGAACCTGATATGCAACATTATATCGGTTTCTTTATTGAGTAAAGAGGGATATAATTTTGTATTACAGGACAATGTTATGAACATTTTCTGTAACCAAAAGTTGGTTGGATCAGGCACGTTGTGCAGTGGCATTTATGTTCTAAATCAATCAACAGTTCTGAGCATAACAAACACACACAAGAGGAAGAGTTCTGAACTGAACGAATCCTTCTTGTGGCATTGTAGACTGGGTCACATCAATGCGACACGACTGGTTAAGTTGCATAAGGATGGATATTTGAATCCGTTTGAATTTTCATCTTATGACACTTGCCAGTCATGTCTCAAAGGCAAGATGACCAAAACTCCGTTTACGGGACACGGAGAAAGAGTTACTGAACTCTTAGGACTGATACATAGTGATATATGCGGTCCTATGTCTACACATGCCAGGGATGGTTCTTCATACTTCATTACATTCACTGACGATCTCTCTAGGTTCGGGTATGTGTTCCTGATGAAACACAAATCAGAAGCTTTTGAGAAATTTAGAGAATATAAACAAGAAGTTGAAAACCAAACCGGAAAAAGTATTAAAATCCTTCGATCTGATCGAGGAGGTGAATACTTGAGTAATGAATTCCTGGACTTCCTAAAAGAGAATGGGATTCTCTCTCAGCTGACTCCTCCATATACACCACAGCACAACGGTGTATCAGAACGGAGGAACCGCACCCTATTAGATATGGTGCGCTCTATGATGAGCACAGCTGAGTTACTTATTTCCTTCTGGGGATATGCGCTGGAAACAGCAGCATACCTATTGAATCAAGTT
The DNA here is from genome assembly GCA_030015575.1 of Agapanthus africanus. NCBI lineage: Eukaryota > Viridiplantae > Streptophyta > Magnoliopsida > Asparagales > Amaryllidaceae > Agapanthus > Agapanthus africanus. Next base: position 792,561,576 of record JASDDO010000024.1, on the reverse strand, counting down.
CCAACTAAATCTGTACCTACCACACCATATGAGATATGGAGTGGGAAGAGACCATGTCTTAAACGAGTTAAGATATGGGGTTGCCCGGCCTATGTCAAAAGGCAAAATCCGGACAAGCTCGAGGCACGGTCAGTTCTATGCAAGTTTGTGGGATATCCCAAACATTCACATGGATATCTTTTCTACCATACAGAGGAACAAAAAGTGTTTGTTTCTCGACATGCCACCTTTTTAGAAAAGGAATTTCTTGCAAAAGAAATTAGTGGGGATATGGTAGAACTGGAAGAAATTCCGGCTACATAAACTCAAACTGAAGATTTAGTGGAACCAGAGGATTCAGCAGCTCCCAATGAACCTCAGCCTCTCCGCCGATCTAGTAGGGTTCCTCGCCAACCTGAGAGATACTACGGTTTTCTCATGGATGGTGGGAGCGAGGATTGCATCATGGAGGATGATGACCCAACTAGTTTCGAGCAGGCCATCATGAGTAGGGACTCAGTGAAATGGCTGGATGCTATGCGGTCCGAGATGGAATCCATGTACACCAACAAAGTATGGACTTTGGATGTTGCTCCTGAAGGGGTAAAACCCATCGGGAGCAAGTGGATCTTCAAGAAAAAACTTGGTGTAGATGGGAAAGTGGAGACTTTCAAAGCTAGACTTGTAGCAAAGGGTTTTCGTCAAAGACCAGGTGTGGACTATGACGAAACCTTTTCTCCAGTGGCTATGCTTAAATCCATCCGGATCATGCTTGCCATCGCTGCATATCATGATTACGAAATCTGGCAAATGGATGTTAAGACCGCCTTTCTAAATGGTGATTTAGAAGAGTGCGTGTACATGACTCAGCCAGAGGGTTTCGTAGACAGTGGGAGCAGCGGGAAGGTGTGCAAGCTGCTTAAATCCATTTATGGATTAAAGCAAGCATCGCGGAGTTGGAACATCTGCTTTGACGTCGTTATCAAAGAGTTTGATTTCGTCAAAAATCCAGATGAACCTTGTATCTACAAGAAGGTGGCAGAGAGTAAGGTTGTCTTCCTCGTATTGTACGTGGACGACATACTCTTGATAGGAAATGATATTCCTATGTTGCAATCGGTCAAGCTCTTCTTATCACAAAGATTCTCAATGAAAGATCTTGGTGATGCCTCCTGCATATTGGGAATTAGGATCTATAGAGATAGATCCAAACGGATTTTGGGATTGTCCCAATCCAGGTACATTGACACCATACAAAAGAGGTTTAGTATGGAAGAATCCAAGCGTGGGAACTTGCCCACGATCTCTGGAGTCACTCTCTCCAAAGAGATGTCTCCCAAGACTGATTTGGAGAGAGCTCGCATGCAAGGGATACCCTATGCTTCGGCTGTAGACTCTATCATGTATGCGATGCTATGTACCAGACCCGATGTAGCATACTCACTAAGTGTAGTGAGCAGGTATCAAGCTGATCCTGGAGAGAGTCACTGGACAGCTGTGAAGAGCATTCTCAAGTACTTGCGAAGGACTAAAGAGATGCTCTTGGTGTATGGTAACGGAGAACTCCAAGTGGAGTCCTTTACTGATTCGAGCTTCCAGAGTGATAAGGACGACTCTAAGTCGCAGTCGGGATTTGTCTTTACCCTTTACGGAGGGGCGGTTAGCTGGAAGAGTTCCAAGCAGGAAACCGTGGCAGACTCGACGATGGAGGCTGAATACATCGCTGCCAACGATGCTGCTAAAGAGGCTGTCTGGATCAAGAAGTTCATTACTGAACTTGGAGTGGTTCCATCCATTGAGCATCCAATACCTTTGTATTGCGATAACAATGGAGCGGTGGCTTTGGCCAAGGAACCCAGGTCCCATCAGCGATCCAGGCATATTCTGAGGCGGTATCACCTGATCCGGGAGATAGTTGATCGCCGGGAGATCGAGGTCAGGAGGGTTGACACGAAGAACAACACGGCGGATCCACTCACAAAGGCCATTCCCCAGATACAGTTTGAGAGACTCTTCGGGATGCTCGGTATGCGATACTACAGCAGCTGGCCCTAGTGCAAGTGGGAGATTGTTAGTTGTATGTATGCCCTAGAGGCCAGTATTTTACAGATGATGTATATTATATTGGATGCTTGGACATATATAGAGATGACTTTCTTGCTCGACATGATAGTATGCTATCTGGTTGCTCTTTATCTTAACATGTACACTAGTCTCTTTAAACTGTCTTATAGTTACATGTTGGTAAAGCCCTTAGGATGTGTACTTGACTGCCTGGACTATGATGCAGATCATACTAGTGGGGACATGGTAGTCCATAAGTACATCCTTCAAGGTCCCTAGTTGTAGGTGTATCGAGACGGGGCATCGATATACCAGAGTAGACTAGCGTATACGCTTCTCGACCCATGAGATGGGCGATGGATGATCCCATATCCATTGGTGTTTGACATCAGAGATGGTGTACGGGTGCTCAGTATAGACTGGGTACACTGGACGGACTCGCCGAGAACTCCCAGATGGTATTATACCTCACGTCAGATGGCAGTTCTCAGGTGACACTTGTACAGGTTAGTCTGTAGACCTGAGATCGTCATAGAGTCTTGTGTGATTCCCACTGTGCTTTGTTCTCCACCTTACCACGTCCATGAGGGCGTGCAAAACGGTGGTCTTTGGGTACAGTCCCGAGTCACATGGAGGTAATGAGCGATAGGAGGGGTTTCGTCTCTCCCGGTATTGGGGGTTGATGTTGCGCTGTGCTCGATTGGCCGTAACAGGGAAATCCCTGGCCAGGGCTGATCAGAGATTTGCTGGTAAGTGTTACCAGTAGTTTCTCGACCCGTTATGAGCCTCACATCGACACGACTTATCGGTTATTGGGGTCTGACGTTTACCACCCCTAGACTTGATATGCGACATATCAGACGAACAGACCGGACTGTACGGTAAGTGTTACTGGTTGGATTCACAGGAGTATGAGCGGGCTAGCTCGTCGATCTTCTGATCGCTCAATACCCGGATGGCCGTTACGTTTAGCAGACCGCTTTGCGGCTTGTGGGTGCTTGATATGATCATCATCTGCTACTGGCGTATTGACGAGTCTTTAGAGTCCTACACAGAGGTTTCCTGGCTCAAGCGAAACGAAATAGGAGCGCATATGAGATATGTGCAGGACCGAGAATAATGCGTGTATGTGATACCGTATTCCATTCTCACGATGAATGTATCGATTGGTTATATTCGATATAACCTAGATATCGAATCAACGATTGATTCGATAAGTCGATACATAGGATACTAGTCGGTTATATGCGATATGACCGGATCGTTAAGTCAAGTGTTGATTTAATGATTTAATGTATAATTATATATTTGATATATTATTTTGCATTAACTAGTATTGGTTCACTTTAAATGGATTTTCTCACTTGATGTGCAAGTTGTATATGTGATATACTTTTGTGCACATCTTTGTATCATGTTTGATGATGCTTGCTCATTTGGTTAAGTGTAAAGAATTAAACCTAGGTTAGGGTTTTAATTATCCATTCTTTTATTTATTGATTTTGAAAAAAAAGAATGGGATAAGAATACAAAATGGTTGCTTTCATTCTTGAACCTTTGTGAAGCTTCATGAAGCTTTGACCAAAGTGACCAATTTGTCTTCATGCTTAACCATAACCACTCTTCTAACCTTGGTCAATTCTCTACACCTAACCATGGTTCCTATTATGATAAGTATTCATTTCTTTTTCATTTTTGAAAAACTTATCATAATATTTCCTTCTTCTTGATCTTCTTCTTCAAGAAAGAAAGCTTGATGCCATCAATGGCAACTTGAGTTCTAAAGTGAGAAATCCAATTCTAGAGTGAACCCACCTCCTATTTCTTCACCCTCTACCTCTTGCCAAGTTGTTTTGGGTGTTTTCTTCACAAGTTTCACAAATTTGTGAAGTCGGAGCTTGAACTTGTGATGTCTCGACGTAGATCATCTTCGGCACGAAGCCGATGACCTAGTCCGCCTATTTCTCCGATCAAGCCGACGATTGAGTCCGGGATTCGAGATGGACAGCGAGAGGACGCCTACGTGGAGCTAAGGAAGTGGAGAGCCGGATCTACAAAGGTTGTAGCCTCTCTCCTTTAGTTAAGATGTTAACTAGTTTCGTTTTCGCCTAAATATCTAGTTAACGATCCGTATTAAGGTTTCTCGGCACCCGTAATTTTTGAAATTGGCATGGTTGATGACATGTGAGACCTCTATTGTATGCCTAGGAACCCTACAGCCTCCTCTAGTAGCTTTGCCTACGAGACATTGAGAGGCGTGTACTCACGAAACCTTGGCGTATAAGGTTTCGACCGATTAGCCTTCTTGTCTTCTTCTAGGTCCCTTTTCTTTTGATCTGTCCGGTATCCTCGGGAAAGGTAACCTCGGATTCGAGTTGGGTTTCCCGCTCGGTCCAGACCTTTACCTGGTCCAAGGTCTTAGGTTGCGCCAATGCAAAAGAGCGGAACCACTCTTTGTGCCTAAGACCAGACCTCAGTGTTGGCTATAGCGCCCTCAAGGCAATTATTGTAATCGCAGGCAGGTGATTATGATGATTGAGGGATGACCTATACGGATAGAACAGTCTTACTCAAGATGATAATATGCTATCTGGTTTGTCTTTATCATCATGTACATGCTTTATATGGTATTACAGATCACTATTACATGTTGATAGAGCCCATAGAATTCTTACTTGACTACCAGCATTATGATGGCGATCATATACATGGGAGCTGGGTGGTCTATAAGCACATCCTTAAATGTTCCTAGTGGAGAGAGTATCGAGACTGTGCATTGATACTCCAGAGTAGACTAGTGTATACTTATCGAGACCCTGACCGTCACGCCCCGCTTCCCAGTATACGGGCAGAGGGCGCGACGAGGCCGCTACGTATTTACTGTGAAGTAAATACGCTAAGCGTATCTAAGCAATATAAATATAAATGCACAAGAGACAAGATATAATAAAACAACAACTTTATTTATTCACATTCTTTTTACAATACATTGAAAAGTAAATACAACTGAATGAAAGCAATGCTTAAACAGTGGCATAACAGAAATGAAAAGTACTGAAATAAAAATGTGTACAATGAAGCTAAAGCTCTAGGTCATAGGCAAGCTGATCCAAGTCCTCACTAGTAGGCTCGATCGCCTGAGTGTCCAGATCACCTGACAACATTCCAAAGAAGAAAGAGAAGGAATGTCGTCAGCGAACAATCGCTCGGTAAGTCCCAAAGGTAAGGGGAAATAGAATAGACAGAGAGAGAGAAAGTAGTTTTTAAAGTTGTATTATTTGGTTAACGCTGTTGTTTGTAGCTTGGTACAGAAGGATGCTAGTGTATACGAGAGGAGTCTCTATATGCTAGAGACTAGGGCAAATGGAAGTACAAGGAACCGTTATGCCACGGTACAACAGCAACGGAATATAGGTTAGGTGTCTTAAATCTTGCAGTCCCATGCCACTTCTAACACCTTCCATACCAATCTACCCCTTAAACCCCGCGATGTCTTGCTTGTATTGTTTGTGTTGTATTGTAACTTGTATTGTCTTGTATAGATGGATGACTTGCCGAAACCATGATATCAGTAAATGGATGTAACTGGAGAATCATGTAAGTATATCCATGGTTCAGTTCAGTCAATACAGATTGAATAGATTGAATATATGTATTCCAGGATTCATGTTGAATTGTAGATTGTAGATTGTACTTGAATCATATTCAAGTCAGATTATTTATAATGAGATTTAGTCTGAGTCAGAACAATTAGAAAAGAAATTGAAGTCCTGAATTAGGTTTTGATATTATAGGTAACCGCTGCACATGGGCGGCGGGATTTGTGTCTTTTTCAAAGACGATTACCGTGTTGATAACGCCGTTTGTTAAGTTTTCTACCTTAGATAGGCAAGCACCCATATTTCCAGCTCCCTGAGGCTCAAGTGACTGGTTCCGCTTAAACCTATATTTACTAGGGCCCTTATTGTAATTTATAAAACTTGAGGGGGTTTTATGTAAAAATACTTTTGTATAATTTTCAAAATACACCCCAAGTATTTAATTATCGTCTTTAGAGTTGTCATAGATATAGATTTTATATTTGTGATATTTCTAGTGAAAATAACCTAATTTCATAATATAAGGTATTTAATTGTAATATTGAACTTGTATGGAATTCATGTCATTTTAATGTAAAGTGATTCTTGTGATTTTAGAAAAAATTGGAATATTTATATTATCTTAAAAATAGATATTTTAATGACACACACACACATATATAAATAATTTTAATATATATTATATTTCTAGAAATCTCATTTTTTAAAGATATTTGTATTTTAAATCTCTCGAGACCGCATGCTCCTTGCGGAGGTCTGCATCTCGCACTACTAAACTCAGGGATGTGCGATAATCCGCACCATCCCAGTCGGGTTCCCCAAATGGGTTGTAGCGGCACTTGCAAAGATTTGTGTAAATACATATTTCTTGTAGAAAAATGTTTTATTAGTAAATGGTATTTATATGTAAAATCTTGTTTTCTCGTATTCTATGTTCCCAAAAGGTATTGTGCTATGCTGCATATGAGTGTGTGAGGAGGTAGGTCATTACCTTGTGATCTACTTAAAGGTATCGCAAGATTGTGATGTTTTAAATGTCGAAATTAAATTACATGGTATTATAGTGAAAAAGTACGATAAAAATTGAAATAAAAATCCTTTTGATATGGAACTTATTCAATATGACTTGTTAATATTTAATAGTCAACATGTAAGGGTTTAGTATGATTGTATTAAAGAAAAAATGAGATTTTTAGGAAGAACCGAATTGGACATCGGATTAACTTCGATTCCGTCGGGTTTTAGAAATACATGTTTTTAGAAAAGAATAGAGAAGACGGAGGGGGACTTACGGGTTTGTAGGTTAGGGATGAGGAAGAGGAAGCAGTAGGAGGTGACGGTGCGTCGTTTCATCGCCGGGAGCTCCTAGGGTCGTCGTCGGAAGATCGCCGAAGTTTCACCCCTTTGCTAACTTCAATTGCACACTAAAATTTCTAAAGGAATTTCTTGAGAGTTTGGACAGAATTGTGAGCGAGGGGTGTGTGTCTAGGGGTGGTATTTATAGGATAAAGCTAGGGTTAAGGTGTATTGAAAATTGTATTAATTTGTAATAAAAATAGGGTTTAATGGGATTTTAAAGAGCTATAGAACCGATCCAAGGAATTTAAGTATGCAGGAGTGATGGGGAGGCCAAGAGGCACGAATTTTGTGTTGATGACTTGGCGGTCCGGCCGAGTCCGGCAGGCGGCGGCGGCCAAGTCGCCGGCCGATTCAGACCGAGTCCGGCCGGGGTCGGTCTCCGTGGGTCCGTCGTCTTTTGGTCTTCCCCCTGGTCCAGTTTTTTTTACATGTGTAGTGGAGGTTTTACGAGTTATGCACGTGCAGACCCTTGGACTTCTAAAAATTCAAAAGAAAACAATATTAAAAATAATGTGGGTGATGGGATTTGAACTCTGGTGGTTTGGTTCAGCAGTGCAAGGTGTTACCAATGAGCTACAAGCTCTTTCTTACTATTAAAAAGCAAAACAGTTACTTATAGTAATCACAGTAAATGCAAATACCCCAAGTATACATTAACTTTTAAACAAATTTTTGTACACCAAAATTGGAGTTGTTACTGTCTACCCCCCTTACAAAAATTTCGTTCTTGAAATTTACAACTTTTATTTTAAGGACTAGTTTACAAAGAGAGGAGGATATCTTGCACGCATCTCATCTTCCTTTTCGCATGTTGATTCTCCTGGAGTATCTTTTCTCCATATCACTCGAACCAAGTTGACTTCCTTGTTCCGAAGTGACTTCACTTTTCTATCCAGGATCTCCACAGGTTGTTGCTCACAAGATAAGTCGGGCTGTAGAGTGAGCTCTGAATGATCGAGAATATGGCTGGGGTCACTCACATACCTTCTGAGTTGGGATATATGGAACACATTATGCACTCCTTCCAATGAAGGTGGAAATGCTAAGCGGTATGCCACTTCACCGACTCGTTCGAGTATGTCGAACGGTCCAATGTATCTCGGATTAGCTTACCCCGTCTTCCAAATCGGATCACTCCGCGATTCGGAGATATCTTTAAGAACACGTGATCTCCTAGCTGGAACTCTAAGTGACGTCGTTTTGCATCAGCCCACTGCTTCTGTTGATCTTGGGCTATGCGCATCTTTTCTCTGATAGTACGAACCACATCAACAGTTGCTACTATCATCTCAGGTTCAAGAAGTTCCCTATCTCCGATGTCGTCCCAACTTAATGGTGATCGATACTTCCTTCCATATAGTGCTGCAAAACGTGCCATTCTTATGCTTACTTGGTAGCTGTTGTTGTACGAAAGCTCCACAAGATGTAGGTGATCTTCCTATGATCTTTGAAGTCTAACATACATGCTCTGAGCATATCCTCCAAGATCTGAATAGTTCGCTCATACTGACCATCTGTTTGTGGATGATAAGCTGTGCTGAAGTTCAGACTTATTCCCAAGCTTGCTTGCAGACTCTGCTAAAATTGCGATCGAAACCTGGTGTCATGATCGGAGACAATGCAGATCGGTACTCCATGAAGTCTCACAATTTCCTGTATGAGTTCATGGGTATCAGAGGTAGTACATATTTAAAGAGTTTAAATCTTAAGTAGATTCTTACCTCCATGTACTTCTTTGCTAATGTCTCAGTTGATTGGCCAACTCGAAATTGGATGAAGTGAGCCGACTTTGTGAGTCGATCCACAATGACCCATATCGCATCGTTACCCTTTGTGCCGTGAGGAAGAGCAGTCACAAAATCCATTGTGATGTGTTGCCACTTCCATTCTGGGATAGGTAACGGTTGAAGTAGTCCAGCTGTCCTGTGATGTTCATCCTTTACTTGCTGACACACCAAGCATTTAGTAACACTTCTGGCTACTTCACGCTTCATTCCATGCCACCAGTAATTTTGACGTAGATCTTTGTACATCTTTGTACCTCCAGGGTGTACTGAGTAGGGAGAGCTGTGAGCTTCTTTCATTAACTCTTTCCGAACAGGACCTTTTGGTACACATAATCTGCTGTCGTATTTCAAAGATCCGTCTTAATGGATGATGAAGTCTGTTCTGAGTCCATTCTCCACTTGTTCTCTGATCTTTTGCAACTTAGCATCACTTGCTTGAGCTACTTTGATCTGATTGACAATTGTTGATTGAACTTGTAAATTCATCAAACTTGAAGCATTACCTGACATGACTACTTCAATCTCCATCTGGTGCAAGTCTTGTTGAAGTTTCCACTGAGCGGTGAGATGCATTGCTAATGGTTGGCGACTAAGAGCATTTAGAACCACATTCACCTTCCGTGGGTGATATTGCAGGTTGAAGTCAAAGTCCGCCATGAGTTCTAACCATCATCTCTGCCGCATATTCAACTCCTTCTGAGTAAACACATATTTCAGGCTCTTATGATCTGTGTATATGTTCACTCGTTCGCCAAGTAGATAATGGCGCCAAATCTTGAGAGCAAAGATTACGGCTGCCAACTCCAAATCATACGTCGGATAATTGCGCTCATGAGTCTTAAGCTGTCTTGAAGCATAAGCCACAACCTTACCGTGCTGATGTAGAACACATCCTAACCCCTTACCGGATGCATCACAATGCACTTCGAAACCTCCAGACTGGTCCGGTATAACGAGAATAGGCGCTGATGTCAACCTTGACTTGAGTTCTATGAAAGCTTGTTCGCATGCTTCTGACCACTCAAAGTCTTCATCTTTACGTGTGAGCTTGGTCAAGGGTGTTACTATCTTTAAAAAGCCTTCAATGAACCTTCTGTAATATCCAGCTAAACCCAAGAAACTCCGAATGTCCTTCACTGACTTTGGTGTCGGCCATTCGCTTACTGCTGAAACTTTTGCTGAATCCACAGAGATTCCTTCACCTGATACGATATGTCCAAGAAAACCAACTTGATTTAGCCAAAACTCGCATTTGCTGTACTTGGCATATAATTGATGTTGTCGTAGAGTTTCCAGGATAATTTGTAGGTGTTCGGCGTGCTCTTTCCGACTCTTAGAATATACCAGGATGTCGTCGATGAAGATGACAACAAAGCTGTCTAAATACTCCTGGAAAACTTGATTCATTAGGTTCATAAATATTGCTGGTGCATTGGTCACTCCAAATGGCATCACTAGAAATTCGTAATGACCATAGCGAGTTTTGAAAGCCGTTTTATGAATATCAGCTTCCTTGACCTTCACCTGATGATAACCTGAACGAAGATCTAATTTAGAGAAAACACAAGATCCACTTAGCTGATCGAATAGATCGTCGATGCGCGGGAGTGGATACTTGTTCTTTATCGTGACTTTGTTTAAGACTCTGTAATTGATGCACATTCTGTATGAACCTTCCTTCTTCTTCACAAGTAGTACTGGTGATCCCCAACTTGAAGTGCTGGGACGAATCCATCCTTTCGCCAGTAATTCGTCCAACTGTGTTCGGACTTCTTTCAAACCTTCCGGACTTAATTGATAAGGTGCTTTGATCACCGGTTGTGCTCCTGGTACTAAATCATTACTGAATTCAAGAGCTCGATCGGGAGACAAACCTGATATATCGTCAGGAAGCATATCGTCGAACTCTCGAACTACTTCTGGCATTGATTCTTCTTCTGCTTGAGTTGCTGCAATCACTGCTTCCTTTGGCCTCGCTTTGTATGTACTTGGCTCCAAGGTATGGTCTCCACTTTTGAAATAGAAGAACGGATGATCTGGAATCTCGAATACTACCCTCCTTTGACGACAGTTGATGGTAGCATAAAAGGTTCCGAGCCAATTCATACCTAGAACCACATCGAAGTTCGGTATGTCCAGCACCTTGAAATCAGCATAGAATTCTCTGCTGTAGACGACTACTGGACACAAGCTTTATCCCATTTTTGCCTTTAGAACGCCATTTCCTGAACTGACATTCCAGCTGTATACAAGCGGTATGACTGGAATCGCATGAGTTCGGACAAACCGTTGCGACATAAAGCAGTGAGATGCTCCAGTATCGAAGAGTGCTAGTGCAGGGAGTGAGGCTACTAAGATTGTACCTAAGATATGTGGGATATGTTTTAGGTATAGCTAAAAGTACGTAGGTAGGTAGCAAGACTGAAAGAAAAAGTTAAGAAGAAAAGGTTACCAGTGATAACTTGGCCAGTGGCCTCAGCTTCTTCCACGGTCATCGTGAAAGCCTGTCGTCATGGTACATTCCTCCTGGCCTGAGGAGCATTCCTCAGAACGTTCCTTTGAGCATGATAGAACCGATGAGGAGGAGGTGCAGCTTGTGGTCCTCTAGGTGGTGGAGCAGGCAGTGCAAGTCTTGGAACAGGTGCTTGAAGGGCTGGTCGTTGCTGGTAATTGATTGCTGACCTGGGTGCAGTAATTGGATTTTGTCTATGAGGACAAGACCCAATATCATGAGCAGCTGAGCCGCAGACTAAGCAAAGACGGTTGGCTCGCTGGCAGTCTTTCATCATATGTCCAGTTCTCTTACAGTAGGTATAAAAGGCTGGGCTGGGACGGTTGTTCAGTACTCCCGGTCGCCTTGGCACAAAAGGTGGCCTTGACGAGGCTCCTTCTGCCATTTGGTTGACAGAGCGCTTAACTCCTGCAGACTGAGGTCTGCCCTTCGCCTTTACCACTGCCTCATAACGGCGGGCAGCTTTCAAAGCCGATTCACGAGTCAGAAAATCTCCTGTGGCCAGTGCAGCCTGGATCTCCGAATCCAATCCTTGTTGAAATTGATGGGCTCTGATCTCATCCGTCGGTATCAGGTGTGTCGCAAATCTGTTTAAAGTATTGTGTTAGCTGTGTAATATGCGATATTAAATATTCGAATTATTGAGACATATCTTACCGACTGAGCATGGTGAACTCAGCGTCATACTCATCTAGTGACTTGGTCCATATCGAACCTTGTTGTAGATGGATGAACTGCTGTTCTATGTCGAACCTGGCAGTCTCAGGGAAGTACTTAGCGTCGAACATGTCGCGGAAAGTCTTCTATTCGATAGGTTGTTCAAGATGGCTTTCTTCCGCCTTCCACCAATTCCGTGCATTGTCCGTGAGCTGCAGCTTTGCTACACGAACCAAGGCTATTTCTGGCACTTGTGCTGCGGCCAGATCATCTTCGATACTTTGAGCCCATTCCTCAGCATCCAGTGGGCTCTCCTTTCCTGAGAACTGTTTGGGTGCAAAGCCCTGAATTGCTTCACCCCAGGTGCTTCTGCCTCGAGGCGGTCATTACAAGAACAGTCTGCTGCTGCTGTCCTTCTAGGAGGCTGCAGATCGCCTCAAGCAGAACCGTTTGCTTATTGAACGGAGCAGGGACGACAGGTGTGAGTGGTAGTGGTGGAGGTGTGTTGTTGACATTGGTGCTGGTGTTGTTCGGGGAATCCATAACCTTGAATAAAAATTTGGGTTAGGACAGATTCAAAGTATATGAAATGATGAGATTCAAGAAGTATGAATTGTAAAGAATGTTTTAGTTGCTGGTTCTTGTGTTATATTGCTTAGGTTGTTTACGCAGAACAGAACTGCATGGTAAGGTTCCATACAGCTCTGACCTGCATGGGCCACCAACAAAACCTGTCACGCCCCACTTCCCAGTGTACGGGCAGAGGGCGCGACGAGGCCGCTACATATTTACTGTGATGTAAATACGCTAAGCGTATCTAAGCAATATAAATATAAATGCACAAGAGACAAGATATAATAAAACAACAACTTTATTTATTCACATTCTTTTTACAATACATGGAAAAGTAAATACAACTGAATCAAAGCAATGCCTAAACAGTGGCATAACAGAAATGAAAAGTACTGAAATAAAAATGTGTACAATGAAGCTAGAGCTCTGGGTCGTAGGCAAGCTGATCTAAGTCCTCACTAGTAGGCTCGATCTCCTGAGTGTCCAGATCACCTGAAAATATTCCAAAGAAGAAAGAGAAGGAATGTCGTCAGCGAACAATCGCTCGGTAAGTCCGAAAGGTAAGGGGGAAATAGAATAAACAGAGAGAGAAAGTAGCTTTTAAAGTTGTATTATTTGGTTAACGCTGTTGTTTGTAGCTTGGTACAGAAGGATGCCAGTGTATACGAGAGGAATCTCTATATGCTAGAGACTAGGGCAAATGGAAGTACAAGGAACCGTTATGCCACGGTACAACAGCAACGGAATATAGGTTAGGTGTCTTAAATCTTGCAGTCGTGTGCCACTTCTAACACCTTCCGTACCAATCTACCCCTTAAACCCCGCGATATCTTATTTGTATTGTTTGTGTTGTATTGTAACTTGTATTGTCTTGTATAGATGGATGACTTGCCGAAACCATGATATCCGTAAATGGATGTAACTGGAGAATCATGTAAATGGAAGTATATCTATGGTTCGGTTCAGTCAATACAGATTGAATAGACTGAATATATGTATTCCAGGATTCATATTGAATTGTAGATTGTAGATTGTACTTGAATCATATTCAAGTCAGATTATTTATAATGAGACTCAGTCTGAGTCAGAACGATTAGAAAAGAAATTGAAGTCCTGAATTAGGTTTTGATATTATAGGTAACCGCTGCACATGGGCGGCGGGATTTGTGTCTTTTTCAAAGACGATTACCGTGTTGATAACGCCGTTTGTTAAGTTGTCCACCTTAGATAGGCAAGCACCCATATCCCTGGCTCTCTGAGGCTCAAGAGACTGGTCCCGCTTAAACCTATATTTACTAGGGTCCTTATTGTAATTTATAAAACTTGAGGGGTTTTTATGTAAAAATACTTTTGTATAATTTTCAAAATACACCCCAAGTATTTAATTATCGTCTTTAGAGTTGTCATAGATGAAGATTTTATATTTGTGATATTTCTAGTGAAAATAACCTAATTTCATAATATAAGGTATTTAATTGTAATATTGAACTTGTATGGAATTCATGGCATTTTAATGTAAAGTGATTCTTGTGATTTTAGAAAAAATTGGAATATTTATATTATCTCAAAAATAGATATTTTAATGACACACACACACATATATAAATAATTTTAATATATATTATATTTCTAGAAATCTCATTTTCTTAAGATGTTTGTATTTTAAATCTCTCGAGACCGAATGCTACTTGCGGAGGTCTGCATCTCACACTACTAAGCCCAGAGATATGCGATAATCCGCACCATCCCAGTCGGGTTTCCCAAATGGGTTGTAGCGGCGCTTTGCAAAGATTTGTGTAAATACGTATTTCTTGTAGAAAAAGGTTTTATTAGTAAATGGTATTTATATGTAAAATCTTGTTTTCTCGTATTCTATGTTTCCGAAAGGTATTGTGCTATATTGCATATGAGTGTGTGAGGAGGTAGGTCATTACCTCATGATCTACTTAAAGGTATAGCAAGATTGTGATGTTTTAAATGTCGAAATTAAACTACATGGTATTATAGTGAAAAAGTACGATAAAAATTGAAATAGAAATCCTTTTAATATGGAACTTGTTCAATATGACTTATTAATATTTAATAGTCAACATGTAAGGGTTTAGTATGATTGTATTTAAGAAAAAGTGAGATTTTTAGGAAGAACCGAATCGGACATCGGATTAACTCCGATTCCGTCGGGTTTTAGAAATACATGTTTTTAGAAAAGAATAGAGAAGAGGGAGATGGGAATTATGGGTTTGTAGGTTAAGGATGAGGAAGAGGAAGCGGTAGGAGGCGCCGGTGCATCGTTTCGTTGCCGGAAGCTCCTACGGTCGTCGTCGGAAGATCGCCGAAGTTTTGCCCCTTTGCTAACTTCAATTGCGCACTAAAATTTCTAGAGGAATTTCTTGAGAGTTTGGATAGAATTGTGAGTGAGGGGTGTGTGTCTAGGGGTGGTATTTATAGGGTAAAATCAGGGTTAGGGTTAGGTGAAGGGGTGTATTGAAAATTGTATTAATTTGTAATAAAAATAGGGTTTAATGGGATTTTAAAGAGCTCTGGAACCGATCCAAGGAATTTAAGTATGCAGGAGTGATGGGGAGGCCAAGAGGCACGACTTTTGTGTTGAAGACTCGGTGGTCCAGCCGAGTCCGGCCGGCGGCGGCGGCCGAGTCGTCGGCCGATTCAGACCGAGTCCGGCCGGGGTCGGTCTCCGTGGGTCCGTCGTCTTTTGGTCTTCCCCTGGTCCAGTTTGTTTTACATATGTAGTAGGTTTTTTTACGAGTTATGCACGTGTAGACCCTTGGACTTCTAAAAATTCAAAAGAAAACAATATTGAAAATAATGTGGGTGATGGGATTTGAACTCTGGTGCTTTGGTTCAGCAGTGCAAGGTATTACCAATGAGCTACAAGCTCCTTCTTGCTATTAAAAAGCAAAACAATTACTTATAGTAATCACAGTAAATGTAAATACCCCAAGTATATATTAACTTTTAAACAAAATTTTGTCACCAAAATTAGAATTGTTACACCGATGAGGGGCGGTGGCCGATCTCACAAGCCATTGGTGTCTGTTTTTCACCTAAGATAGTATGCATGTGCTCATTGGGTTATGAGTACACTGGACGGACTCGCCGGGATCATGCTAGTTGGTATTATACCTATTGTCAGATTGCAGTTCCCAGGTGACATGTGTACAGGTTAGTCTGTCGACCTGAGATCATCATTTGTTTCGTGTGAGTTCCCACTGTGCTTTGATTCTACCCTACCACGGCTCAAAGGAGTCGTGCAAACAAGTTTTAGTTGGGTACAGTCCCGAGCCACATGGAGGCAGTGAGCGGATCGCCGGGGATTCGTCTCTCCCGGTATTGGAGGTTGATGTCGCGAGGTGCACGGGTGGCCATCACCAAAAATCCTTGGCAAATGTAGATGAGAATTACTGATTTGGATCAGTAGTTTCTCAGTTGGTGATGGGCTTCATACCGACATGAAATATCGCGTTATTATGGGTCTGACTTTATCCACCCTCCTAGACTCGATATGCGATACTTTTAGATGAACAGACCAAACTGTACCGAGATTGTCACGCACAGGCTCTGTAGGGGTTCGGATGAGTTTGTTCGTCGGCCTCTCTTTCGCTCAATACCTGGGTAGCCGTTACGTACAGCTAGTGCCGCTAATGTGGTTTTGGTTAAACCCACTGCCAGCGTATTGACGAGTCTTTAGAGTCCCACACAGAGGGTTTCCTGCTTTGGGCGAAACGATGTATAGGCCGTATGGTTTTACAGCAGGGTTCGATCATATACGTGTAGTAGCTACACGTATTATGATTCGGACGGATAATAGTAGTGGGCTTTGGTTTAAACCGGATTCTAGTATTATATTATTGGATTATTTTTGTCTCTTTATATTCGTATTTTTCGGAATACAGATGCGGGTATGTATATACGGTGAGGGGTATTCTTGTAATTTTTACAAGGGTGCTTCTAGAAGAAGACACCTCATTTGTGTTTTAACCATTTAGGATAAATGGTTAAATGAGGTGGTGGATATGAGGTGTTCTTTGCATTTAATGAAGCATGGCTCTCTTGGTGACTCATGGGGTGACTCATGGTTTACTATTGTGGTATGCTTGATTCATTTGTGGTGTGAATTATTGCTATGCTTCAAGGCTTCACAACACTTAGCAATTCTTCAATAAATGCTTATGACTACACTCTCATCTCCTCAAGCTTCCTTCTTCTTCCTCCACCCTAAAAATCTCATGTGTTGAGAAACCTAGGATGTTATGAGATATATTAATCTATCATTAGACTCTACATCCTCTAGGCTATCTAGTTTAGCGAACTAGGTACCCTAGTTACCTCGGCTTTGAGCTCGGAGCTTGAACTACAAATCCTCAGGTGGATCATCTTCGATGGAGGGAGACTGACGATCAAGCTTGATCATGGAGACCACTAGGAGCTTAGGAAGATGGTAAAAGACCGAAGGACTCGGATCATTCGGTATAACCATTCTAACTCCTCTTTAGTTTGCTTGCTTATAGGTTTATGGTAGATCCGGGTTATCGGGTTGTTCTAGCGCCAGTTGATAAAATTTTTGTTCCGCAAACGGTCACGGTAGATGGCCAGGACGCTGGCATAACCCAACATGGTATCAGAGCTAACCCATAAATCCTAAACTAGCAGTTTAAACAACGTTTAAAGTAACGAAACCGAAACAATACGAAATATATTCAAGTTTTTGTCTTTTTTTATAGTCTTCAAAATTTTTTTAAACAATCGCAGAAGGCTATTTATATTGTAACCAGAATACAGTTTGAAAATGAGCCCCAAACTCCATGCTTTGGTCGACGAGATCGGTTGTTTTCCCGGCGCCGCCGGTTCTGTGAGGGAGTTGGGTCTTGGTGTTTTGGGTGTGTTCTGAAATCTTGAATATTGGGTTTCTGGTATTGTTTGTTTTTTCCCGGATTATAAATTTTATTATCTTTGGTTTGGGGGCAATACGGAGTATTTCGAAGTCACTATTTATAACACCGTTTATAAGTTTTCAGTACATACATTACTATCTGCGACCGTGAATGTCATTAGAGCGGTATAACTTGTCTAACTGCTATATGTTCTATTAGACGGGTTTGCGAACATGACATTAACGTTGATATTCTGTGTTGTGCTGAGGTTGTGGTTGGATTATCGTGGTGGATAGCCAGTGGTGCAATGATAGTAGTACAGTTGAGATTCATTTATATATTTGATATTGCGGGGTGAGCGTCCGACATGTGGATTTTCGTCTCTGCCAGTTTGTATATTATTTGTTTGGGGCATGACCGGGTTGAGGTCGATGTCACCCTTATACACATATTTTCATTTTCTGTACTAGGATTACCCCGAGGAGCAGTGCTCGAATAGCCGGCTTCCAGAGGGAAACGGGCCCGCATCTCATGACGTTGAGACGGAGGGGGCTTTACTCTAGAATTGGCGGGCTATTCACCGCACTCGTAGGGGGTATAGGATGACCCACGTAGGGGTGCTCAAGTTACCGGATTTCGTGACGTGCTGGGTGGCCCATTCACTTTGTTGATTGTGGTTGCCTCACTTCTGGGATTGTCGGGTAACTTGCCGCGCTCGCACGGGTCCAGGTTTTCATTGCACGGGCTATCCACACGACAGGGAACGTCGGGTCTCATTTGCGGCTTAAATGAAACCCGAGGCTCCAAGATTATCCACCATTCTGTGTTACTTGCTGAGATTCTGTGATGTTGCTTATATCATGCCTGGGACGAATGTTATATATATTTATATATATACTAGTAGATGTTGTATATGTTTTGCATCCGCGCTAGTCCAGCCCCTGCTTTGCCGTTAGTTAAGTAACCTAACGGTGCATGACGAGACCCCGTGGCGAATGCGGATCGCATATACGTACATTGTATTTTCGTTCTTTTCTGGTGTGATATGGATTAATTGATGGGATTGTATTAATTCCGATTAATGAAAGGAAAACAAACCTATATGATGTTGTTGGAACCAAGTTTTTAAAAACTGACATTACAGACATTTCCTTTTGCTTTGCACAGCGGTATTCGGTTTTGAATATCCAGCACCTCATTCGACGAGGCAAGCGCCGAGATCCCTTCATAGGGAGTGAGCTCTTGAGCAAAAGATTACGTCAGTGTAATAACTCTACTATAGTCGATTCTTTTGCTTTGCATCGTGGTATTTGTTGGCTATAGTGCCCTCAAGTCAATTATTGGATCGCAGGCACGTGATTGCAATGATTGAGGGAGGACCTATACCGGTAGAACAGTCTTACTCGAGATGATAGTATGCTATCTGGTTTGTCTTTATCATCATGTACATGCTTCAGTTGATATTATAGATCATTATTACATGTTGATAGAGCCCATAGGATTCTTGCTTAACTACCAGCAGTATGATGGCGATCATATACGTGAGAGTTGGATGGTCTATAAGCACATCCTTAAAGTGTCCCTAGTCGTGGGAGTTTTGAGACTGAGCATCGATACTCTAAGAGTAGACTAGTGTATACGGATCTAGACTCCGACGAGGGGCGGTGTCCAGTCTCACAAGCCATTGGTGTCGGTTGGTTCACCTGAGATGTATACAGGTGCTCATTAGGTTATAAGTACACCGGAAGGACTCGTCGGGAACATGCTAATTAGTATTATACCTATTGTCAGATAGCAGTTCCCTGGCGACATGTGTACAGGTTAGTCTATCGACCTGAGATTGTCATTTTTCTCGTGTGAGTTCCCATTGTGCTTTGATTACTACCCTACCACGGCTCAAAGGAGTCGTACAAACAGGTTTTAGTTGGGTACAGTCCCGAGCCACATGGAGGCAGTGAGCGGATCGTTAGGGGATTCGTCTCTCCCGGTATTAGGGGTTGATGTCGCGGAGTGCATGGGTGGCAATCACCAGAAATCCTTGGCCAAGGTAGTCGAGAATTACTGATTCGGATCAGTAGTTTCTCAGGTGGTGATGGGCTTCATACCGACACTAAATATCAAGTTATTAGGGGACTGATTTTATCCACCCACTAGACTCGATATGCGATACTCATAGATGCGGACCGGACTGTACGGATATTGTCACTGTCAGGCTTAGTAGGGTTTCAGGATGAGTTTGCTCATCGGCCTCCCTTTCGCTCAATACCTGGGTAGCCATTACGTACAGCTACTGCCACTGACTTGCTTGTGGTTAAACCCACTGCCAGCGTATTGACGAGTCTTTAGAGTCCCACACAGTGATTTTCACTGCTTCGGGCGAAACGTTGTAGAGG
Organism: Agapanthus africanus; assembly: GCA_030015575.1. NCBI lineage: Eukaryota > Viridiplantae > Streptophyta > Magnoliopsida > Asparagales > Amaryllidaceae > Agapanthus > Agapanthus africanus. Next base: position 792,541,761 of record JASDDO010000024.1, on the reverse strand, counting down.
CCGTATGATTTTATGGCAGGTTTCGATCATATTCGTGCACTTGTGTACGGATCATGATCGGACGAATAATACTAGCAGGCTTTGGTTTAAGTCGGATTCTAGTATTATATTGTTGGATTACTTTCATCTCGTTGTATTCGTATTCAGTCGGAATACAGATGCGGGTATGTATATACGGATGAGGGGTATTCTTGTAATTCGTTATAAGATTACTTTAGAAGATGCTTTTTCTTTTGGATTAAACATTTAGTTTAAATGTTTATTTGGAGTAGGAAAGTGTGACTCATTATTCTAGCATGCTCACTTGGTGATTCATGGAGCTACATGGGTGTTACTCATGGTGGGTCATGGGTGACATGCTAGGGTTTTGGTTTATAGTGTAGGATATTTGTTATGAGCTTGGGATATTTTTCCTTGGGTGGTTTTCTTTTGTTGCTGATTGCTCACAACACAATATAACATAACACACCAAAAGAAATAGGCAGCCATCTCATTTCTTTTCTTGACTTGATTTTCTTGAGCTCACACTTTCCTCTCCCATAGCATCTTCTTCAACCTCTACCGTATTGTCTCATGAGTTGAGAATCCATGGGTGTATTGAGACAAAGTAATCACACACACTCCCTACTTCATCTTGGCTATCTTGGTTAGCAAACTAGATACCCGAGTTGCCTCAGTTTTGAGGCGGGAGCCCGTATTACGAACTCTCGACGTGGATCTTCTTCGATGGAGGTAGACCGGAGATCAAACATGATCGAGGAAGCCGCGAGGAGCTTGGGACAGAGGTTGAAGACCGAAGGACAGGGATTGATCGGTATAACCTCTCTAAACTCCTTTCTAATAACTAGTATAGGGTTAATGGTACGATCCGTCGATTAGGGTTCCGTTAGCGCCGGGTTTTAAAAGTTTTTGTTCCGCATTTGGCCATGGATTGATGGCCGGGGCGCTACCGTAACCCTACATGGTATTAGAGCCAACCTATTAACCGCATACTAGTTTGTTTAGACGATGTTAAAGTATCGAAACCGAAACAACTCCGAAACAACACCATCTAGTATTCCATTCTTTGTCGAATTTTATTTAGTCTTCTAAAAATATTTAAGCAATTGCAGATGACTACCTGTGTGAAAAGTAGACTACACACCAAACACGAGCCCTAAAATCCACTACTCATCGGGCGACATTAGCCTAAAAACCGGCCTGAGCGGACTTCCAGAGGAATTGGGACTTGAATTTTGGGCTGTTGTCTAGTCAATGGAATATATGTTCTGCGGTATTGTTTATTTAGCCCAGTTTGGATATAGTTTTATTCTCAAGTTTGGGGGCTATTCGGGGTTATTTCGAAGTCGATATTTCTAACACTGTTTAAAGTTTACAGTACTTGCATTGCTATCTACGACCGTGAATGTCATTAGAGCGGTACAACTTGTCTATTTGCTATAGTTCTTTTAGACGGGTTTGCGAAAGTGACATTCACGTTGATGTTCTGTGTTATGCTGTGTTGTTGCGGAATCGTCGTGGTGGATAGCTTGGTTGCAATGATAGTACAGTTTAGTTTTATTTGTACATTTGATATCGCGGGGCGAGCATCCGACATGTGGACTGCCGTCACTACCTTTTTGTATATTATTTATTTGGGGCACGACCGGGTTGAGGTCGATGTCACCGTTGTACATAGTTTTCTTTTCTGTACTAGGATTACTCCGTGATGGAGTGAACGGATAGCCGGGTTCTGGAAGGAAACATGTCTGCATCTCATGGCGTTGAGAAGGAAGGGGCCTCACTCTAGAATTGGCGGACTATTCGTCGCACTCATAGGGGGTACAGGTTGACCCAAGGAGGGGTGCTCAAGTTACCAGATTCCGTGAAGTGCTGGGTGGCCCATTCACTTTGATGAAGGGGCTGCCTTGCTTCTGGTTTTGGTGGGTAACTTGCCGCACTCGTAGGGGTCGAGGTTTTCATTGCCCAGGCTATCCACACGACCAGGGGAACGTCGGGTTTCACTTGCGGCTTAAAGGAAACCTGGGGCTCCCAGATTATCTGTATTGTTCTGTAATGCTTATCGCTTATCTGTGATGTTTCATTTATCACGCCTGGAGCGATTATTATATATTGCTATATATATACTAGTAGATGTTGTGTATGTTTTACACCCACGCTAGTCCAGCCCCCGCTCTGTCGTTAGTTAAGTAACCTAACGGGTGATGACGGGGCCCAGTGGCGAATGCGGATGACATATACGTACATCATATTTTCGTTCTTTTTGGTGTGATTAATTGATGGGACTGCGTTGATTCAGATCAATGCAAGGAAAACAGACCTATTCGATGTTGTTGGAACAATTTTCAAAAGCTGTTATTACAAGGACGTTTTCTTTTGTGTTGCACAACGGTATTCGGTTATGAATATCCAGCACCTCATTCGACGAGGCAAGAACCGAGATCCCCTCATCGGGAGTGCCCTCTTGGGCAGAAGCTTGCGTCAGGATAATAATTTCACTATAGTCGATTACTTTTGCTTTGCATCATGGTATTCAGTAGGAATACCCTGCACCTCATTCGACGAGAAAAGAGCCGAGATCCCTTCACCGGGAATGACCTCTTTAGCAAAGGTTTTCGCCACTATATATTTGTAAAAAGCTATCCGGTTCCTTCAACTATATCAAGTTCATTACGTTAAAGGTTTTTCGCCAAAAATCATTCGTAGCCCTTCGTCATTTCAGACAGGTAGCACTTAGTATTCATGCTATGTTTGTTGGCCTTCGTCATGGCATAGTGTATGGTAGCTATTTGTTACTTTTCTGTTGCATAGATAGATGCGTTGGTTTGGGACGTCCGTACTACTATTTTGGCCTTCGTCAAGGGTATGTACGGGTGGGTTCAAATTAACCTGGATAATGACGGGTAGAACTTGACATGTGACTTATGATATGTTGGCCTTCGTCAAGGTCATAAGAGCATGGGGTAGAAATCATATCGGGAGTTTTAAACATAAAGGAAACTTGCCAGAAATGTGCATACCTTCTGGAGTGTGATAACTTGAGTGGATTCCATAAGGTTATCATGTGGTGATAGTTGGATCCTGATTCCTAATGATGAGTTGGTTTACTTTTCGGGTGATTTTAGATGATCTCGACTGATTCTTCTTTCAGGTTTGGAAGAGAATTTGAGGAAACAGTGGGAGACATCCTGATTAAATAAAGTGATTGACCATTCTGATCTAGATTAGAGTGCACGCTGAGTGTTTCTTTTCTCTCTCTCTTTGGCTGCGACCATGGCCCGATCCTAGACTATAACTCAGTAACCAAATTAACCGAACCTTTTTAAAACACACTGGCTTTTGAATTTTCGGAGTTGCATATATCATTGCCACTCCTACTTCTACCCTTTGCTTTTCTCTGGAACATTCCGTATCACTACGAAAATCCACAGTTATTAGATATGACCATCGTATAGTTACATACGAACTCGAAGAAACTTATTTCATATTCGAGAATGGGTTCTGGTTCTGGAGAAATTGAATATGACTATTCAGTTGTCTTTTTGTTTTACCTTCTCTCAGGTTGTGAGGGCTCCTAGGATTAGGAGAGGATACACCTATTGCGCTTATTGGATAGTCTATTTCCAAACCATAGGCAGGTGCCGAAAGGTAGGGAAGGAAGAAAACCAATTAGCCTAAGTGTGGTGTACAGAAGATAATAAGTGAAGACAAATAAAAGGATTAGAAAGAGGACAAAGTAAATTGCGACTGCTATCATTCACGACCAAACCGCGTATATCATCGCCACTCCTACTTCACCTTTGAATTTCTCCAGAACACCCCATATCACTACGAAGATTCGCATTTATTGGATAATCCATCGTATAGTTATATACGAACTCGAAGGAACTTGTTTCAGTTCGAGGATGGATTCTGGTTCAGGAGAAATAGAATAAGGTTTATTCAGTTGTCTTTTCCCTTTACCTTCTCTCAGGTTGCGAGTACTCTTAGGATTAGGAGAGTACACCTATTATGCTTATTGGATAGTTTTCTTCCAAACCATAGGCTGGTGCTGAACGGTAGGGAAGGAAGAAAACCATTTAGCCTAAGGGTGGTATACAGAAGGTAATGAGTAAAGACAAATAAAGGGATTTGGAGAGATGGCAAGGAAATATACGGTCACGGTCATGAATCTGGATAATGGAAAAGGCATTACTAAGAATACCCGGCTACTCCTTCGAAACATTTTCATGTTTCAGTTTCACTGTCCGTTGTTAATTAAGAACTGATTTTCCAATTAGATCCTTACTCCAGGGTATGTATTTACCAGGTTTGATTCTCACATCTGTATGGTTTTACAGATGATGAGTGGGAGTAAGTTATTGGGAATTAGGTGATTATATCCTCTTTAAATCGGAATTCGTTGTAATTGGTGATATTTGAGGAAATCACCTGGGGTTTTGCCTGACGGCAAATATTTGGTTTTGAATATCCGTTGTTATGCACCAATTTCAAACCGATATATCTGTACGTTTATTTTATAAAGTGAGATATAACTTTTTGAAATTATGCCCATGACATTTACCTATATCAGTTGATGATTGGGTAAGGAGCATTAAATAGCGGTGTAATTCTTCTTAACCATAGTACAGTTTTCAATCTACGACGCATAGGATTTGAGTTATTCAACTCAGGGTACTTATACAAAGTATTGTATGTTGTCCAGTGTCCATTAGGACAGAGGGGTTGGTGCTCGACTATATTCTGTTTACTTATGACTTCTCCAGTTTTAGACAAGTATTTCGTAGAAATACAAGGTCCAAGTTTTGAGAAGTTATAGGTACAAGAATAAAGTAGAGAACTACGTATTGCAAGTATCAAGATTCTTCAAGGTGATCGAACATGTAGATACTTGTGTTTGGTATTCAGTTGCTAGTAATGGTTTTGAGAACTTGCTTCTCTTTCAGGTTACTCATATCTGGATGCACTCCTAAGTTGAGTAATACTGATCAGCCTCTCTCCATTTAGTTGACATGCACTGGAGACAGCTGCATGATTTGAATCTGGTTCCAATTAAATCAGTGCCTATGTTTCTCTATTATATATAGAATGGTTTATATCTTAACGATGTTAAGGTATATGGAGTTGTCTGGCTTATACTTAAAACCAGACTCTGGACATACTCAAGGCACGTTTCAGTAATGGCAGTTTGTGGGTTATCCCGGGCTATGACGAGGGTTAACTTTCTACGATCTGGAAGATCAATAGTGATATTGTTCTTGATTCGCCATGATTTTGGAAAAATAGTAGTGGGAGTATGGTAGAACTGGAAGTGATTCCAGAACCACAAACGATTACTGAAAATTTAATAGAAGCTAAAGATTCAATCGGTTTTGACATTCCATTAGACACTCCGCAGATATGGTGGGTAACCTCAGGCGCCCGAGAGGTACTTCAGTATTCTCAAAGACGGTGACATGGAGGTTCTTGTTTACCCAGATTTGCCATTACTGCTGTTCTAGACTATTAGACCCGGCAGGAGGATCAGTATAGCGTCGTTTTAAACTAGCTTTAGAAGTGCACGTGTATATGACTCTGCCAGAGGGTTGTTGTAGTCAGTGGGAGCAGCGGAAGTATGGTGGACAAGTAGCTTGTGTTTATTTATAGACTAAAGCAAGTATAGCGGAGAATGATCATCTATTTTTGATGTGACAGTCATAAGCTTTGACTTCATCAGAATAGGAGTTGGATCTGTTAAGAAGGTAGTAGGGTGTGATGTCCTGGTATTTGGATGACATACACTTTGTAGGAAGTGAAATTCCTATACTACGATCGGTTATACTGTGGTTGTCACACAGTAGTTTCTCCACATAGGATATGGATATTATATCAGGCATTCTGGTAACTGGATCTATGGTTTTAGATCTAGATTTGGGGAGTTTCCTAATCTGGATACTTGGACAGTATTTTAAAGGTGTTTTAGAATGGACGACTCCTGACATGGTGGTGTACCTGCAGGTGATGGAGTCACCCTCTCTAAAGGTGTCTTACAGACTAAAGAGGAGAGGGATGTGCATGATTGGCATATCACTTGCTTAGGAAATTGAGTCAATCATGAGATATCAAGTATTACACCAAATATTGTTTTTTCACCAACCGCAATAAGTTTATATATTAATCCAATCCTGGAGAAACGTTCGGAAGCAGTTTATGAACATAAGTGCATGTTCTAGGGATTTGGTAACGGCAGCCTCCTTCGGGAAACGGTTATCATTCTAGGCTTCCAAGATAACCTGGATGACAGAGTGACTATCAGAGTTATAGTTTTCCCTCTTTTGATGGGCAGTAGTATGGACAGGTGGTCCAAGCGATACTGAGAGAGGAATGGTGCAGGATACTGATTAAATTCAGTTGACGATACAGTCTAAGAAGTTTTGCTGGATTTGGAGTTCATTTGTGAACTGGGTCCCATCAGATATCCAGTCATATTCTAAGACAGGTATTGCTCATTTCGGGAGATGGCTTTCTCCACGAACTTGAGATAAAGAGAGACATAGAAAGAAATATTGGAGCGGATCCACTCACCGAGGCTATTTCTCGAACACAATAGTTTTACAAACGAGTTTTATGAAACTGATTAATAGAGAAGTTGGGTGTTCGGTATCACACGGGCTGTGAGTATGCGACACCGCAATAATTAGCCTTAAGTGCAAGTGGGAGATTGTTGGCTATAGTGCCCTCAAGTCAATTATTGGATCGCAGGCACGTGATTGCAATGATTGAGGGAGGACCTATACCGGTAGAACAGTCTTACTCGAGATGATAGTATGCTATCTGGTCTGTCTTTATCATCGTGTACATACTTCAGGTGACATTACATATCACTATTACATGTTGATAGAGCCTATAGGATTCTTGCTTGACTACCAGCAGTATGATGGCGATCATATTTGTGAGAGTTGGGTGGTCTATGAGCACATCCTTAAAGTGTCCCTAGTCATGGGAGTTTCGAGACTGGGCATCGATACTCCAAGAGTAGACTAGTGTATACGGATCGAGACCCCGAGGAGGGGTGGTGGCCGGTCTCACAAGCCATTGGTGTCAGTTGGTTCACCTAAGATGTATACAGGTGCTCATTGGGTTATGAGTACACTGGACGGACTCGCCAGGAACATGCTAGTTGGTATTATATCTATTGTCAGATAGCAGTTCCCTGGTGACATGTGTACAGGTTAGTCTATCGACCTGAGATCGTCATTTGTCTCGTGTGAGTCATCATTTGTCTCGTGTGAGTTCTCACTGTGCTTTAATTACTATCCTACCATGGCACAAAGGAGTCGTGCAAATAGGTTTTAGTTGGGTACAACCCTGAGCCACATGGAGGTAGTGAGCGGATCGTCAGGGGATTCGTCTCTCCCGGTATTGGGGGTTGATGTCGCGGAGTGCACGGGTGGTGATCACTAGAAATCCTTGGCCAAGGTAGTCGAGAATTACTGATTCGGATCAGTAGTTTCTCAGGTGGTGATGGGTTTTATACCAACACTAAATATCAAGTTATTAGGGGATTGATTTTATCCACCCCCTACACTCGATATGCAATACTCATAGACGAACGGACCGGACTGTATGGATATTATCACTGTCAGGCTCAGTAGGGTTTCAGGATGAGTTTGCTCGTCGGCTTCCCTTTCGCCCAATACCTAGGTAGCCATTACGTACAGCTAGTGCCACTGACTTGCTTGTGGTTAAACCCACTGCCAGCGTATTGACGAGTCTTTAGAGTCCCACACAAAGGGTTTTCGCTGCTTTGGGCAAAACGTTGTAGAGGCCATATGGTTTGATGGCAGGGTTTAATCATATTCGTGCACTTGTGCACGGATCATGATCGGATGGATAATACTAGCGGGCTTTGGTTTAAGCCGGATCCTAGTATTATATTGTTGGATTACTTTCTTCTCGTTATATTCGTATTCAGTCGGAATACAGATGCGGGTATGTATATACGGATGAGGGGTATTCTTGTAATTCGTTATAAGATTACTTTAGAAGATGCTTTTTCTTTTGGATTAAACATTTAGTTTAAATGTTTATTTGGAGTGGGAAAGCGTGACTCATTATTCTAGCATGCTCACTTGGTGATTCATGGAGCCACATGGGTATGACTCATAGTGGGTCATGGGTGACATGCTAGGGTTTTGGTTTGTAGTGTATGATATTTGTTGTGAGCTTGGGATATTTTTCCTTGGGTGGTTTTCTTTTGTTGCTGATTGCTCACAACACAATATAACACAACACACCAAAAGAAATAGGCAGCCAACTTATTTCTTTTCTTGACTTGATTTTCTTGAGCTCACACTTTCCTCTCCCATAGCATCTTCTTCAACCTCCACCCTATTGTCTCATGAGTTGAGAATCCATGGGTGTATTGAGACAAAGTAATCACACACACTCTCTACTTCATCTTGGCTATCTAGGTTAGCAAACTAGATACGCGAGTTGCCTCGGTTTTGAGGCGGGAGCCCGTATTATGAACTCTCAACGTGGATCTTCTTCGATGGAGGAAGACCGGAGATCAAACATGATCGAGGAAGCCGCGAGGAGCTTGGGACAGAGGTTGAAGACCGAAGGACATGGATCGATCGGTATAACCTATCTAAACTCCTTTCTAATAACTAGTATAGGGTTAGTGGTACGATCCGTCGATTAGGGTTTCGTTAGCGCCGGGTTTTAAAAGTTTTTGTTCCGCGTTTGGCCATGGATTGATGGCCAGGGCGCTGCTGTAACCCTACAGTATTCAGTTTGGAATATCCTGCACCTTATTCGATGAGAAAAGAGCCGATATCCCTTCACAGGGAGTGACCTCTTTAGCAAAAGTTTGTGCTACTATATATATTTGTAAAACTGCTCGGGTTCCTTCAACGATATCAAGTTCATTACTATAAAGGTTTTTTGCCAAAAACCAGTCGTAAACCTCCGTCATTTCGAATAAGTAGCACATAGTATTCATGCGGTGTTTGTTGGCCAAAGTCAAGGCATCGTGAATGGTAGCTGTGTGTTGCTTATCCATGGTATAGATAAATGCATTGGTTTAGAAAAGTCGTTCCACTTTGTTGGCCAAAGTCAAGGGTGTGTGCGGGTGGGTCTAAATCAATCTGGATAATGACGGGTAGAACAAGATTACGTGTTATGATTTGTTGGTCAAAGTCAAGGTCATAAGCGCTTGGGGCAAAAACCACATCGGGAGTTTCAAACATATAGGAAACTTGCCAGGCATACGCATACCTTCTGGAGTGTGGTGACTTGAGTGGCTTCGATCAAGTTATTATGCGGTGATAGTTGGATCCCGATTCCCATTGATGAGTAGGTGTTACTCCTCGGGTGATTTTAGATGATCCCGACTAATTCTCCTTTTAGGGTTTGATGGAGAATTCGAGGAAACAGTGGGAGCCATCCTGATTAGATAAAGTGATTAACCAATCTAATCTAGGTTAAAGTGCACGCTGAGTGTTTCTTTTTTCTCTCTCTAGCAGTGACCATGGCCTGACCTTAAAAAATCATGAACCAAGTTAACCGAACCTTCTTAAAAACATTTTGGCTTTTGGATTGTCATTTAGTCGCATATATTATTGCCGCTCCTACATCCCTTTTGCATTTCTCCAGAACACTCCGTATCACTATGAAGATCCACATTTCTTGGATATCCCATCATATAGTTACATACGAACTCGAAGAAACTTATTTCAGTTCGAGGATGGTTTCCGGTTCTGGAGAAATAGAATAGGAGTATTCGGTTGTCTTTTATCTTTAGCTTCTCTCAGGTTGCGAGGGCTCTTGGTATTAGGAGAGTACACCTATTGCGCTTATTCGATAGTCTTCTTCCAAACCATAGGCAGGTGCCGAAAGGTAGGGAAAGAAGAAAACCAATTAGCCTAAATGTGGTGTACAGAAGGTAATAAGTAAAGACATATAAAAGGATTAGATTAAGGGCAAAGGAAATTGCGTCTGCTATCATTCACGACGAAACAACGTATACCCCTGCTACTCCTATATCACCTTTGCATTTCTCCAGAACACTCCGTATCACTATGAAGATCCACATTTCTTGGATATTACATCGTATAGTTACATACGAACTCGAAGGAACTTGTTCCAGTTCGAGGATGGTTTCTGGTTCTGGAGAAATAGAATAGGATTATTCAGTTGTCTTTTCCCTTTACCTTCTCTCAGGTTGCGAGAGCTCCTAGTAGGAGAGTACACCTATTACGCTTATTGGATAGTCTTCTTCCAAACCTTAGGCCGGTGCCTAAGGGTAGGGAAGGAAGAAAATCAATTAGCCTAAGTGTGGTGTACAGAAGATAATAAGTAAAGACATATAAAGGGATTGGAGTGAGGGCAAGAAAATATACGGTTACAGTCATAAATCTGGATAGTGGAAGAGGCATTACTAGAAATACCCGCTTACCCCTTCAAAATATTTTCATGTTTCAGTTTTACTGTGCGATGTTAATTGAAAACTGTTTTCCCAATTAGATTCTAACTCCAGGGTATGTATTTACCGGATTTGATTCTCACATTTGCATGGCGTTACAGATGGTGAGTGGTAGTAAGATATTGGGAATTGGGTGATTAGATCCTTTATATATCAGAATTCTTTGTAATTAGTGATATTTGAGGAAATCACTTGAGTTTTGCCTAACGGCAAATTTTTTGGTTTTGAATATCCGTTGTTATGCACCAATTTCAAACTGATATATCTGTACGTTTATTTTATAAAGTGAGATATAACTTTTTGAAATTATGTCTATGACATTTACCTATATCAGTTGATGGTTAGGTAATGAGCATTCAACAACGGTGTAATTATTCTTAACCATAGTATAGTTTTTCAACCTACGACGCACAGGGTTTGAGTTATTAAACTCAGTGGACTTATACAGAATTTTGTATGTTGTCCGGTGTCCGTTAGGACAAAAGGGTTGGTACTCGTACTATATTCTGTTTACTCATGTCTTCTCCAGTTTTAGACAAGTATTTCGTTAAAATACAAGGTCCAGATTTCGAGAAGATATATGTATAAGAATAAAGTAGAGAACCATATGTTGCAAGTATTAGGATTCTTTAAGGTGATCGAAAATGTAGATACTTGTGTTAGGTATTCCGTTGTAAGTAATAGTTTTGAGAACTTGCTTCTCTTTCAGGTTACTCATACGTGGATGCATTCCTTAATGAGTAACGCTGCTTGGCCTCCTTCCATTTGGTTGATACGCACTGGAAACGGCTGCATGATTTTTGAATTTGGTTCAAATTAAATTAGTGCCTTTGTTTCTATATTGGATATATAGAATGGATTCATATCTTAACGATGTTAAGGTATATGGAGTTGTCCGGCTTATGCTTAAAAACAGAATTCGGATAAACTTTAGGCACGTTTTAGTAATGGCTGTTTGTGGGTTATTCCGGGCTTTGATGAGGGTTAACATTCTACCATCTGGAAGATCAATAGTTATACTGTTCTTGACACCACCAGTTTTAGTAAAATGGATTCTTTTCAGAAAACATTAGTGGGAGTATGGTAGAACTGGAAGTGATTCCAGAACCATAAACGATTACTAAAAATTTAGAAGAACCTAAAGATTCAAATGGTTTCGACAATCCAATAGCCACTCTGCAAATTTGGTGGGTAACCTCAGACACCCAAGAGGTACTTCGGTTTCCTCAAAGACGGTGACATGGAGGTTTTTGATTATCCAAACTTGCCACTATTGCTGTTCTAGACTATAAGGTCTGGCAGGAGGATGAATATAACGTCATTCTAAATTAGCTTTAGAAGTGCACGTGTATATGACTCTGCCAGAAGGTTGTTATCGTCAGTGGGAGCAGCGGAAGCATAGTGGGCAAGTAGCTTATGTCTATTTATAGACTAAAGCGGGTATAGCAGAGATAGATCGTCTAGTTTTGATGTGAAAGTCATAGAGTTTGACTTCATCAGAACAAAAGATGGACCTGATAAGAAGGTGGTAGGGAGTGATGTCCTGGTATTTGGATGACATGCACTTGATAGGAAGAGATCTTCCTATACTACGATCGGTTATACTGTGGTTGTCACAAGATATTTCTCCACAAAGGATCTGGATAAAATATCAGGGATTCTGGTAACTAAATCTATGGTTTTAGATCTAGATTTAGGAAGTGTTCCAATTTGGGTACTTGACACTATTCTAAAGTGTTTTAGAATGGACGACTCCTGGCGTGGTGGTGTACCCGCAGGTGATGGAGTCACCCTTTCTAAAGAGATGTCTTCTAGACTGATGAAGAGAGAGATTTGCATGATTGGCATATCACTTGCTTAGGCAATTGAGTCAATCATGAGATATAAAAGTACAACACCAGATATTGATTTTGCATAGGCTGCAATAAGTATATATTAATCCAATCCTGGAGAAACATTGGGAAGCAGTTATGAACATAAGTGGATGTTCTTGGTAAATGGTAATGGCAGCCTCCTTCAGGAAACGATTATCATTTCAGGCTTCCAAGGTGACTTGGATGACAGAGTGACTGTCAGAGTTATAGTTTTCCCTCTTTTGAGAGGCAGTATGTTGGACAGGTGGTCCAAGCGGATACTGTGGAAGGCATGGCGCAGGATACTGATTAAATTCAGTACATGATATAGTCTAAGAAGTTTGTTGGATTTGAAGTTCATATATGAACTGGGTCCCATCAGATATCAAGACAAATTCTAAGACAGGTATTGCTCATTTCAGGAGATAGTTTTTCTCCGCGAAGTTGAGATATAGAGAGAGATAAAGATAGGAACATTGGAGCAGATCCACTCATTGAGGCTATTTCTCAAACACGATAGTTTCACAAACGTACTTTGCGAGACTGATTAGTAGAGAAGTTGGGTGTTCGGTATCACACGGGCTGTTAGTATGCGACACCGCAATAATTAGCCTTAAGTGCAAGTGGGAGATTGTTGGCTATAGTGCCCTCAAGGCAATTATTGTAATCGCAGGCAGGTGATTATGATGATTGAGGGAGGACCTATACGGATAGAACAGTCTTACTCAAGATGATAGTATGCTATCTGGTTTGTCTTTATCATCATGTACATGCATTATGTGGTATTACAGATCACTAGTACATGTTGATAGAGCCCATAGGATTCTTGCTTGACTACCAGCATTATGATGGCGATCATATACGTGGGAGCTGGGTGGTCTATAAGCACATCCTTAAATGTCCCTAGTCGCGGGAGTATCAAGACTGGCATCGATACTCCAGAGTAGACTAGTGTATACTTATCGAGACCTCGACGAGGGGCGGTGGCCGGTCTCACAAGACATTGGTGTCTGTTTGTCACCTAAGATAGTATTCAGGTGCTCATTCGGTTATGAGTACACTGGACGGACTCGCCGGGAACATGCTAGTTGGTATTATACCTATTGTCAGATAGCAGTTCCCAGGTGACATGTGTACAGGTTATTCTGTCGACTTGAGATCGTCATTTTTCTCGTGTGAGTTCCCACTGTGCTTTAATTACTACCCTACCATGGCTCAAAGGAGTCGTGCAAACAGGTTTTAGTTAGGTACAGTCCCGAGCCACATGGAGGAAGTGAGCGGATCGTCGGGGTTTCGTCTCTCCCGGTATTGGGGGTTAATGTCGCGAGGTGCACGGGTGGCTATCACCAGAAATCCTTGGCCAAGGTAGATGGGAATTACTGATTTGGATCAGTAGTTTCTCAGTTGGTGACGGGCTTCATACCGACACAAAATATCGCGTTATTAGGGGTCTGACTTTATCCACCCTCTAGACTCGATATACGATACTCTTAGACGAACAGATCGGACTGTACGGAGATTGTCATGGACAGGCTCTGTAGGGGTTCGGATGAGTTTGCTTATCGGCCTCCCTTTCGCTCAATACCTGGATAGCCGTTATGTACAGCTAGCACTGCTGACGTGCTTGTGGTTAAATCCACTGCCAACGTATTGACGAGTCTTTAGCGTCCCACATAGAGGGTTTCCTTGCTTCAGGCGAAACGATGTAGATGCCGTATGGTTTTACGGCAGGGTTCGATCATATACGTGTACTAGCTACATGTATCATGATTCGGACGGATAATACTTGTGGGCTTTGGTTTAAGTCGTATCCTAGTATTATATTATTAGATTATTTTCGTCTTTTTGTATTCGTATTTTTCGGAATACAGATACGGGTATGTATATACGGTGAGGGGTATTCTTGTAATTTTTACAAGGGTGCTTCTAGAAGAAGACACCTCATTTGTGTTTTAACCATTTAGGATAAATGGTTAAATGAGGTGGAGGATATGAGGCGTTCTTTGCATTTAATGAAGCATGGCTCTCTTGGTGACTCATGGTGTGACTCATGGTTTACTATTGTGGTAGCTTGATTCATTTGTGGTGTGAATTATTGCTATGCTTCAAGGCTTCACAACACTTAGCAATTCTTCAATAAATGCTCATGACTACACTCTCATCTCCTCAAGCTTCCTTCTTCTTCCTCCACCCTAAAAGTCTCATGTGTTGAAAAACCTAAGGTATTATGAGACATATTAATACATCATTAGACTCTATATCCTCTAGGCTATTGATTGATCTGTTTGCTGAAAAGTGTGTGTTCGTAAAGTAACCGCAATCAAGACGGTGTCGCTAGTAGCTAGCCGCGATGAGTACGGGTCGTTCGCAGGGAAACATGAACATTTTTCTTGCTTTAGACAAGTTGATTGAAGAAGGGTGATTGGTTGTAGATCTATTTTAATACGGATATAAGATTTATAAAGAAAATGCTCATAGGGTTCATAGGACTTAGTAGTAATGAATGAATAATTAAAAATGACTCCTTTTATCTTTTAATAGTTTAAAAGTAGATCGATAGTGATGAATGTAGATTAGGGTTCTCTTTTGGAAGAAACCAGGGTTTCCCCACTCTTAACCCTTGTCCTTGGATTGATCACTATTCATATCAAGCCCTTAACAAAACAAATGTTAAACCAATCTCAAATCATGGTCGCGACTAGCAATAAATTGGTAGCGCGCTCGCTAAGGATGTTAACATTTATTTTGCTAAAATTTATAGATTTTAAAATGTATAAAAGAAATTAAATGATTTTATCATCCATTGATCTACCCTAGCCTACGAACCCTAGCAAATTAGGAATTACTCACTCATGGTTTGAGATTTAGAAGAAAGGTTGAAGAATAAAAACATGATCAAGATGCAGAAAGTAAGTGTGGAAATTAATTGCAAAAATAAAAACACTACCTTTATTAATCAACTATTGCATATAAATTTTGAAAATAGAGTACAAGAACTCTAGTTGCTCTAGATCTCTATCATATTGGAAGTAGATGGCTAGTTGATGATCACCCGGATGCGCGGATTGCTTTGAACCTATTGATTTCTTCGGTGATGATTTTTCATGTGAAGCTCTCGGTCCTATTTATAGTCACAGAAACTAGAAACCCTAGATTCCATAGGTTAAGATATGCAGTCACGATCCAAGCCACCTGTCACGACCCGAATATTTCGACTCGTGACCGGCACTTAACCACGCTACGTCTACAGGCGTAACGCGACTAAGTAAGCCGAACCCAGAAATCAAAACCATTTAAACATAGTGAGTGTTGAAAACATTTAGTTAAAACATTTAGAAAACCTTAATTAGTTCAATAAGTTCTTTTTAAAGTTACTTAATCATTTAAATAATTTTGGCAGCATTTCCTTTATAAAAGTAGCCCCGAGACCGGGTATAAAAGAGGATATGAGTAAAAATGAGATATAATGAAACAAAACATTCCCAAACGGGAGCAATCACGCCCAACGGCGGAAACCATCATCACAAGAGTAATATACGACGTCGTAGCGAAGAATGAGCAATAAGTAAACATCACAGAATATAAGCTGCATATAAAAACAGTCGGCTCCCACGAGCTCGACACCAGAATACAAAATACACAACATCGTCCTCACACAGTATCTAAGTCCAGTACATAAATGGTAGATGGAGAATACTAGATACAAAAGGAGTATAATAAAAGTAATCAGATACCACAACCCACCTAAATGCAAAACAGCTCTCGCCGCAACTGTAGTGGTATCTGTAGCCAAAAGATGCAAAAGACAGCCTGCCGCGACTATGCTGAGGGCAACCTGCAAATACTGTGGCACAACGGGGGTGAGTTGCCAACTCGTGAATAGAGATAACATATAAAGGTAATCACGAGCATGCACGTATTGCGCTACTCAAACAAATGCCAGCAGATGATATCAATGCGAAATAAGCAGTATGTGCAATAATCTTGCAGATGCTCTGTCAGGTAAAATAACTACAGGATGAGATATATGGTAATCAATGCTGAGCCTGGGATAAACAACATCTACATGGAATATCAACGTGGAAAACAATCGGTGCCCACAACTGCACCCAAATCCCAAATAACTCAGGCGCCGGCACACCCATCGGCCCTCAAATCCTGTAAATCTCTGAGAATCACGAGTGCCCAACATCGGCACTCAAAATATCATAAAAATACTCGTGTCCAGCATCGACACGCAAATCCTCGTATATCGGTCTCCGTCAGTCCAGATTAGCCCACGGGGTCCGTCTGCGGTATCGGCCCTCGGCCCTGGCAGTACGGATCATCCCGCATCCATCTCTCGACTCTGGTCAGTATCCTCCGGATAACCGCCAGGTCCAACCAATCACCGGTAGGTACTCGCCACCCTGCTAGGCTCATCGTCTACTCCACGAAAAACATTTCTCGCCCCGGGGAACCATACCGGGTCCACCACGAACCCGCAAACGGATCATCCAACTCCTCGAATCGGGTTTCAAGCACACAACTCAGCACCGAGAAAACGCGTGGTGGACGCACCAAAATATCATATCACGAGGAACCGGGTTTTCAAATAGTGCATCTTTTCTTAAAAATCCCTCGGTCCTCAAAACCCAGAAATCACATGAAAATCCAACACCAAGAAGTAAATCCAATGCGATGTGCTATGTACATCAATCCATGATATAGGTATAAGGGAAAACCGCTTTTAAAATTAGTTTCCGTTTTTAAAGATATCATGCGGCTCCCAATTTCCATGAAAGTCATATCGAATCATATATGAAATGAACTACAGCAATATAATCATGGCAGTTCTACAGTGAGTGTGTCATGGCAATTACTAACGGTGTGTGTGTAGCATGCAGATTAGTGCTCGTGCAACATGAACCGTTAGTAATAGTGCGGTGTTGTATCAATTCTAAGCATACATACAGCAGGGAATGCAATATGCAATGACAGTCCATGAGGTAAATGCAACATATAATAATAAGGTCCTATCAGCCCTGACGCATAACGCCATGCGGGCGATATCCCCGTAGATGTTAAATCTACTCACCGAAGTCTCGCGCTAAGTGTAGCCGACGACTTGCTTGCCCTTCTTCGCAGCGTCCGTCTCTCTCGCCTGCGAACCTAGAATCACATAACATATATCACACATAAGCTCAATTTCACAAAAACATGATATTAGGGTCAACCTAGAGACCCGTGCCGCAAACCAAGCGCGCGTGTGCGCGATACGCTAAAACGTGTGATCACGCGCCTGAAATTACCCTGACGCGTCGCGATACGCAACAACCCCAAACCCATACGCGTATCACGTGTGTCGCGAAGGTTTAAAATACGAGAAATAGGTATTTAGTCCCAGATTTTCCTACAGTAAGATTCAAACAAAATTGCACATGCCATGAGTCTAAAGGTTGCAACAGACACCTATAGGACCAAACCCCAATCCAAACTCTACCCATCTGGCCGCAATTTGCGGCCAGAAACAATATTTCGGCGGCCTAAACATGAAGAAAGAGGGTCGGGTTCTACCTGGGGTATCAGTACCTAACCACTATACTGCAGTCTTCTCAAAATTAATCTGAACTCATCGGGTCGATAGCAGTTTACAGAAACACAAATTTTGCTTTAAAATGACGAATCTGCTTCAAAAAAGAGATCTGGTGGTATTTTAGTGCAATTGGGGGCTAAGCTGGGTTAAAATGGCCATAACAACACTCCATCAACTTACTAAAACCAGTTCAAACATCACTTGGTCAAGGTTCCCACTAATCACCACATATCGCACTAAAACGCACCAATAAACACTAATCGAAGCAAAACTACACTAAACAAGTAAACTAGGGAGTAAGTTCAGGAAATATACCCCACACTCGACCTTAGGGAGCTGGAGGAAGAAGAAGGAGTGAAGGGAAGGAGCTGCAGTTGAAGTTGCTGCTGCTGCTGCTCACTGCTGCTGTGGCTGCTCACTGTTGCTGCTGTTGCTGCTCTCTGTTGCTGCTGTTGCTGCTTCTGGCTACTGCTGTGCTTGCTTCAGCTGCTGCTGAGCTTGCCTCTACTGCTGCTGCTGAGATGGTAAGTGTGTGTGTGTGTGTGAGAGTGAGGTTGTGAGAAAGAACAAAACAAATGAGAGGAAATCATAACCACCAATGTCAACCCCTCACTCTCTCTCTCCTCATTAATTGCAAGCATGGCTTAAGCCATGATGCACTCTCTCTCTCTCATTCTCACCAAGTCAACACTCAAAAAGGGAAATTCAAATTAAGGCAACCATTAAATAACTAATTAAACTTAGTTAAAACCCAAAAGACTTAATCCCCACGATTAACCCACCATGGTTACTAATCATGGTATTAACTCATTTTAAAACCCTAGTTTACATGCACATGTGTGTGCAAGCCTAGGAAAATTTTAGAAAAATATCAATTAAATTAGGAAAAATATTTAAAACCCAATTTGGTAAACTTTTTATTAAAAACCCATTATTTAAATATAATTAGTCACTAAACACATCCTAAGGTGTTACACCACCAAATATATCATCCAACGGCCACAAATCTGCCGCGGATCCGCCACGTATATGTCTATTTGGCCGTCCAACCACGGCGGTTTAGTGGGATCAGGTCATGGGATTTTATGTGGTCTCTGGTTTTGACATTTGTAGATCCCTTCGATGTCTGGATTTTGGAAATCTTACTTTGAGTCTCTTCCGTTGATTGATCTTATATTTTCACTCAATATTTCGGCAGATTTGATTCCGACATCTCAGATCTTTTGATCTCCAGATCTGAGCTAATATCTGCATAATATCTCAAGTCATAGTGTTAGTAATATTTTGTTATTATTTTGAGATATTATCCTAACCATTTATATGATACAATATTGAAGGGTTACGGCAGCGCCCCGGCTATCGGAACGTGGCCAAATGCGGAACAAAAATTTTCTAAAACCGGCACTACCGTTACCCGATTCCCGGATCGACCTTAAACCCTAAACTAGCAAACTATAAAAGAAGTTAGAATGGTTATACCGAGTTGATCCATGTCCTTTGGTCTTCATTCCAAGATCCTAGCGGTTCCTTGACGAAGTTTGGTTGCCAGCCTTCCTCCATCTCCGATGATCCACCTGAGGGAAACGGCGCAAGCTCCAGCCTCGACGAACGAAACAACCGACGCTCCATAGTTGCTAGCGATGGAGAGTCGAGGTGTAGTAGTGTGTCACTATAATTTTTCTCTCATCCATAAGCTCAAGTGAGCAACTATAGAAGATGAAGAAGAGGTGAGCAAAAACAAAATGGCATAAGCAAAATGGTTAAGTGTTTTGGTGAGTATGAGAGAGTGAGAAAGTGTGTAATGTAATGAGCCAAATGAAATGAAATCCCACCCCATGATGAAGTGGCCGGCCCCCTCTCTCATGCCCAAAAAAATCTCCACCATTTATCCATTAAACAAATGCAAGCCATACTTTGCTACTTGCCTCACAACATGCACAAACCCATGCTTTGCCCATGTTCATGCCATGTCATCCCTCCACCTCATTTCCTAAAAGATTTTCAATAAAGAAAATCAATAATGAGGTGGCACCTTCTAGAAGCTATTCCATATAAAATACGGAATACTTCCCGGTATATGTATCGAAATACATATACCCGTATTCGTACAAAAATACGAATAGCCAAGAGAGAAAACGAATAGCGAACAATAATACTAGAATACATATATATAAATACAAATATAAATTATTAAATCAAAACCTGATTTAATAATCTGGTTTAATCCTAAGCCGCTGGTATTATCAACCGTCCGATTAAAGTCTGTGCCGCACATGCACATATTTAATCGGACACTTGTATGTATCAACATACGTGATCTACACCATATCGCCGGAACCGTGAAAACCCTCTGTGTGGGACTCTAAAGACTCGTCAATACTCTGGCAGTGGGTTTAACCACAAGCACGTCAGCGGCACTAGCTGTACGTAACGGCTACCCAGGTATTGAACGAAAGGGAGGCCGACGAGCAAACTCATCCTGAACCTCTACTGAGCCTGACAGTGACAATATCCGTACAGTCCGGTCTGTTCGTCTAAGAGTATCACATATTGAGTCTAGGGGGGTGGATAAAGTCAGAACCCTAACAACGCGATATTTAGTGTCGGCATGTAACCCATCACCATCTGAGAAACTATCGATCCTGGATCGGTAATTCTCGTTCACCATGGCCATGGATTTCTGGTGATGGCCACCCGTGCATAACGTGACATCAACCCTCAATACCGGGAGAGACGAATCCCCGACGATCCGATCACTGCCTCCATGTGGCTCGGGACTGTACCCAACTAAAACCTATTTACACGACTCCTTTGAGCCATGGTAGGGTAGCAATCAAAGCACAGTGGGAACTCACACGAGACAAATGGCGATCTCAGGTCGACAGACTAACCTGTACGCATGCCACCAGGGAACTGCTATCTGACAATAGGTATAATACCAACTAGCAGGTTCCCGGCAAGTCCGTCCAGTGTACTCATAACCCAATGAGCACCTGCATACTATCTTAGGTGAACGAACTAACACCAATGGCTTGTGAGACCTGGCCACCGCCCCTCGTCGGGGTCTCAATCAGTATACACTAATCTATATTGGAGTATCGATGCCCGGTCTCGATACTCCTACGATTAGGGACATTTAAGGATGTACTTATAGACCCCAGCTCCCACATATATGATCGCCATCATAATGCTGGCAGTCAAGCAAGAATCCTATGGGCTCTATCAACATGTACATGATGATAAAGACAAACCAGATAATATACTATCATCTCAAGTAAGACTGTTCTATCGGTATAGGTCCTCACTCAATCATCATAATCACAAGTCCACGATTATGATAATTGCCTTGAGGGCACTATAGCCAATAATCTCCCACTTGCACTTAAGGCCAATTATTGCGATGTTGCATACTCACAGCCCGTGTGATACCGAACACCCAACTTCTCTACTAATCAGTTTCGCAAAGCCCGTTTGCGAAAATGATTGCGTTCGAGAAATAGGCTCAGTGAGTGGATCCGCTCCAATGTTTCTTTCTGTATCGCTCTATATCTCAACTTCGCGGAGAAAGCTACCTCCCAAAATAAGCAATACTTGTCTTAGAATTTGTCTGGATATCTGATGGGACCCAGTTCACAAAAGAACTCCAATTCCAGCAAACTTCCTAGACTGTATCATCTACTGAATTTAATCAGTATTCTGCGCCATGCCTTTCCTCAGTATCCGCTTGGACCACTTGTCCAACATACTGTCTCTCAAAAGAGGGAAAACTATAACTCTGACAGTCACTCTATCATCCAGGTCACCTTGGAAGCTTGAAATGATAACCGTCTCCTGAAGGTGACTGCCATTACCATATCGCAAGAACATCCATTTATTTTCAATAACCGCTTCCCAATGTTTCTCCAGGGTTGGATTAATATATCTGCTTATTGCAACTAGTGCAAAAACAACATTTGGTATGGTACTTGACATTTCATGATTAACGCAATTGCCTAAGCAAGTGATATGCTAATCATGCAGACCCCTCTCTCATTTAGTCTGTAAGACACCTTTAGAGAGGGTGACTCCAACACCTACAGGTACATCACCGTGTCAGGAGTCGTCCATTTAATGTCAAAGTACCCAGATTAGGATACTTCCTAAATCCAGATCTAAAACCATAGATCTAGTAACTAGAAACCCTGATATTATGTCCATATCCTATATAGAGAAACAACTTTGTGACAAACACAATATATCCGATCGTAGTATAGGAATATCTCTTCCTATCAAGTGCATGTCATCCCAATACCTGGACATCACTCTCTACTAACTTCTTACCAGATCCATCTTCTATTCTGATGAGGTCAAAGCCTATGACTGTCACATCAAAATTAGATTATCTATTTCCGCTATACTGGCTTTAGTCTATAAATAGACACAAGCTACTTGCCTATTATGCTTCTGCTGCTCCCACTGATTACAAAAACCCTCTGGCAGAGTCATATACACGTATACTTCTAAAGCTAGTTTAGAACGACGCTATACTTATCCTCCTGCCGGGTCTTATAGTCTAGAACAGCAACAATGACAAGTCTGGGTAAATAAGAACCTCCCTGTCACCATCACTGAGAAGACCGAAGTACCTCTCGGGTGCCTGAGGTTACCCACCAAATCTGCGGAGTGGCTAATGGAACGTCGAAACTAATTGAATCCTTAGTAGCTATTAAATCTTCAGTAATCGTTTGTGGTTCTGGAATTACTTCCAGTTCTACCATAATCCCACTTCTGTTTTTCTGAAAAATCTATTTTACTAAAAATTTGGCGAGTTAAGAACAATATAAATATTGATCTTCCCGATGGTAGAAAGTTAACCCTCGTCAAAGCCCGGGATAACCCACAAACAGCCATTACTGAAACGTGCCTCAAGTTTATCCGGATTCTGGTTTTAAGCATCAGCCGGACAACTCCCTATACCTTAACATCGTTAAGATATAAATTGATTCTATATATATCTAATATAGAAACAAAAGCACTAATCTAATTTAAACCAGATTCAAAATCATGCAGCCGTCTCCAGTGCATATCAACCAAATGGAAGGAGGCCATTCAACATTACTCATCTAGGAGTGCATCCATATAAGAGTAACCTGAAAGAGAAGCAAGTTCTCAAAACCATTACTATCAACGGAATACCAAACACAAGTATCTACATCTTCG
The DNA here is from genome assembly GCA_030015575.1 of Agapanthus africanus. Lineage (NCBI taxonomy): Eukaryota > Viridiplantae > Streptophyta > Magnoliopsida > Asparagales > Amaryllidaceae > Agapanthus > Agapanthus africanus. The sequence continues at coordinate 792,518,666 of JASDDO010000024.1, read as the reverse complement.
ACTTTCTCGAAGAATCCTGATATTTCCAACAAATGGTTCTCTACTTTATTCTTATACCTATAACTTCTCAATATCTGGACCTTGCATTTCAACAAAATACTTGTCCAGAACTGGAGAAGTCACAAGTAAACAGAATATAGTATGAGTACCAACCCCATTGTCCTAATAGACACTGGACAACATACAATACTTTATACAGGTCCCCTGAGTTCAATAACTCAAACCATGTGCACCGTAGGTTGGAAAACTGTATTATGGTTAAGAAGAATTACACCGCTGTTGAATGCACTTTACCTAATCACCAACTGATATAGGTAAATGTCACAGACATAATATCAAAAAGTTATATCTCACTTTATAAAATAAACGTACAGATATATCAGTTTGAAATTGGTGCATAACAACGGATATTCAAAACCAAATATTTGCCATCCGGCAAAATCCAGATGATTTCCTCAAATATCACCAATTACAACGAATTCCGATATAATGAGGATCTAATCATCCAATTCCTAATATCTTACTCCCACTCATCATCCGTAATAACATACAGATGTGAGAAACTGATCTGGTAAATACATACCCTGGAGTTAGATTCCAATTGGGAAAACAGTTATCAATTAACATCGCACAGTGAAACTGAAACATGAAAATGTTTCAAAAAAGGGGTTAACTGGTATTCTTAGTAACGCCTCTTCCACTATCCTGATTCATGACTGTAATCATATACTTATCTGCCCTCACACCAATCCCTTTATTATGTCTTTACTCATTACTTTTTGTACACCTTCTTTAGGCTAATTGGTTTTCTTCTTTCCCTACCTTTCGGCACCGGCCTAAGGTTTGGAAGAAGACTATCTAATAAGCGTAATAGGTGTACTCTCATAATCCTAGGAGCCCTCGCAACCTGAGAGAAGGTAATGGGAAATGACATCTGAATAATCCTATTCTGTTTCTTCTGAACCGGAAACCATTCTCGAATCTGGAATGAATTCCTTCGAGTTCGTATGTAACTATACGATGGCATATCCAATGGAAATGGATATCCGTAGTGATACGGAGTGTTCTAGAGAAAAGCAAAGTGGATGTAGGAGTGGCAGGGGTATACACAGTTTTTGTCGGGAAAGATGGTGGTCACAATTTCCTTTGCTATTATTCTAATCCTTTTATATGTCTTTACTTATTACCTTCTGTACACCACACTTAAGCTTAATTGGTTTTCTTCCTTCCCTACCGTTCGGCACCTGCCTATGGTTTGGAAGAAGACTATCCAATAAGCTTAATAGGTGTACCCTTTCCTAATCCTAGGAGCCCCCACAACCTGAGAGAAGGTAAAGGGGAAAGACAACCGAATAATCCTATTCAATCTCTCCAGAACCAGAATCCATCCTCGAAAAAGTTTCTTCGAGTTCTTATGTAACTATATGATGGATTTATCCAATGGAAGTGGATGTTCGTAGTGATACGGAGTGTTCTGGAGAAATGCAAAGGTGATATAGAAGTGGCAATAATGTATGCGACACCGTGACATTCCAAAAGCCAAAGTGTTTTAAGAAGGTTCGGTTAACTTGGTTCATGAGTTTTAGTCAAGGGTCGGGTCATAGTCGCAGCCAGAGAGAGAGAGAAAAGAAACACTCAGCGTGCACTCTAACCTATATCAGAATGGTTAATCATTTTATCTAATTTGGATGGATCCCACCGTTTCCTCGAATTCTCCTCCAAACCCAAAAGGAGAATTAGTTGGGATCACCCGAGGAGTAATCCTACTCATCAGTGGGAATCAGGATCCAACTATCATCGCATGATAACTTGATGGAAGCCACTCAAGTCACCACACTCCAGAAGGTATGCGCAAGCCTGGCAAGTTTCATGTATGTTTGAAACTCCCGATGTGATTTTTACCCCTAGGACCCAAGTGACCTTGACGGAGTCAACAAATCAAAGAGTCATAGTCAAGTTCAACCCATCATTATCTTGATTGCATCAAACCCACCCGCACGAGCCCTTGACGGAGTCAACAAGGCTGCACGACTGTCCTAACCAATCACATATCCATGCTACAAACAAGCACCACTCAGCTACCGCACACTACGCCTTGACGGAGTCAACAAACACAGCACGAATACTAAGTACTACTTTTAGGAAATGACGGAGGGCTACGGCTGGTTTTTGGCAAAATACCTTTAACGTAATGAACTTGATCTCGTTGAAGGAATCTAAGTGGTTTTACAAATACATAGTGGCGAAAACTTTTGCTAAAGAGGTCACTCCCGGTGAAGAGATCTCGGCTCTTTCCTCGTCGAATGAGGTGCATGATATTCCAAACTGAATACCACGATGCAAAGCATAAAATAATCGACTATAGTAAAGTTATTACGTTGACACAAACTTTTACCCAAGGGGTCGCTCCTGATGAAGGGATCTCGGCCCTTGCCTTATCGAATGAGGTGCGGGATATTCCAAAATGAATACCACGATGCAAAGCAAAAGTGAACGTCTGTAATGTCAGTTTTTAAAAACTTGGTTCCAACAACATCATATATAGGTTTTTTTATCCTTGCATTGATAATAATCAATGCAGCCCCATCAATTAATCACATCAGAAAAGAACGAAAATAAAATATATGTATATGCCATCCGCATTCGCCACTGGGTCCCGTCATCACCCGTTGGGTTACTTAACTAACGATAGAGCGGGGATTGGACTAGCGCGAGTGCAAAACATGTACAACATCTACTAGCATATATATAAATATATAACAATCGTCCCAGGCATGATATAAAGCAACATCACAGAAACATCACAGAAGCAACACATAATGGTGGATTATCTTGGAGCCCCGGGTTTCACTTGAGCCACAAATGAGACCCGACGTTCCCTGTCGTGTGGATAGCCTATGCAATGAAACCTAGACCCCTACGAGCGCGGCAAGTTACCCGCCAAAACCAGAAGTGAGGCAGGCCCCTTCAACAACGTGAATGGGCCACCCGGCACTTCACGGAATCCGGTAACTTGAGCGCCCCTCCGTGGGTCATACCTATACCCCCTACGAGTGTGGCTAATAGCCCACCAATTCTAGAGTAAGGTCCCCTTCGTCTTAACGCCATGTGATGCGGACCAGTTACCCTCTAGAACCCGGCTATTCGTGCACTCCATCGCGGGGTAATCCTAGTACAGAAAAGAAAATAATATACAAGGGTGACATCGACCTCAGCCCGGTCGTGCCCCAAAAAGAATAATATACAAACTGGCAGTGACGGCAGCCACATGTCGGACGCTCGTCCCACAATATCAAATGTACAAATTAAATAAAACTGTACTAACATTGCACCATAGCTATCCATCACGACGATCCAACCAACATCACAGCACAATACAGAATATCAACGTGAATGTCACGTTCGCAAACCCGTCTAAAGGAACATATAGCAGTTAGACGGGTTTACCGATCAAATGACATTCACGGTCGCAGATATAAATATAAGTACTGTGTAAATATTTAAACAGTGTTAAAAACATCGACTTTGAAATGCCCCGAATAGCCCTTGAACAACTGATAACATAATATCAAAAATGTGCTAAACAAACAATACCACTGCATCAATTCTCCAGAGACTAAACAACATACAAAATACGAATCCCAAATACCCTATTAAGGCCGGCGAGCTCGGAAAAAGGAGCAATGTGCTCGGGTCAATTTTCATGGAATGGGTTCGTATTTGGTGTGTGGTCTTGTGGTCATGTAATAAGTCTTCTGCAGTTGTTTGGAAGATTTTTTGAAGACTTTGAAAATTGACAGAGAACAGAAATCTGCAGTGCACTGTTTCGGGCTCGTTTCGATTTTGATGCATTAACATTGTCTAAACAAGCTAGCTAAGGGTTTAAAAGGTGGCTCTGATACCATGAAGGGTTACGGCAGCACCCCAGCCATCGAAACGTGGCCAAATGCGGAACAAAAATTTTCTAAAACCGGCGCTACCGTTACCCGATTCCCGGATCGACCTTAAACCCTAAACTAGCAAACTATAAAAGAAGTTAGAATGGTTATACCGAGTTGATCCATGTCCTTCGGTCTTCATTCCAAGCTCCTAGCGGTTCCTTGATGAAGTTTGGTTGCCAGTCTTCCTCCATCTCCGATGATCCACCTGAGGAAAACGGCGCAAGCTCCAGCCTCGACGAACGAGGCAACCGACGCTCCATAGTTGCTAGCGATGGAGAGTCGAGGTGTAGTAGCGTGTCACTATAATTTTTCTCTCATCCATAAGCTCAAGTGAGCAACCATAGAAGATGAAGAAGAGGTGAGCAAAAACAAAATGGCATAAGCAAAATGGTTAAGTGTTTTGGTGAGCATGAGAGAGTGAGCAAGTGTGTAATGTAATGAGCCAAATGAAATGAAATTCCACCCCATGATGAAGTGGCCGGCCCCCTTTCTCATGCCCAAAAAAATCTCCACCATTTATCCATTAAACAAATGCAAGCCATACTTTGCTACATGCCTCACAACATACACAAACCCATGCTTTGCCCATGTTCATGCCATGTCACCCCTCCACCTCATTTCCTAAAAGATTTTCAATAAAGAAAATCAATAATGAGGTGGCATCTTCTAGAAGCTATTTCGTATAAAATACGGAATACTTCCCGATACATGTATCGAAATACATATACCCGTATTCGTACAAAAATACGAATACCCAAGAGAGAAAATGAATAGCGAACAATAATACTAGAATACATATATATAAATACAAATGTAAATTATTAAATCAAAACCTGATTTAATAATCTGGCTTAATCCTAAGCCGTTAGTATTATCAACCGTCCGATTAAAGTCTGTGCCGCACATGCACATATTTAATCGGACACCTATATGTATCAACATACGTGATCTAAACCATATCGCCTGAACCGTGAAAACCCTCTGTGTGGGACTCTAAAGACTCATCAATACTCTGGCAGTGCGTTTAACCACAAGCACGTCAGCGGCACTAGCTGTACGTAACGGCTACCCAGGTATTGAGCGAAAGGGAGGCCGACGAGCAAACTCATCATGAACCCCTACCGAGCCTGACAGTGACAATATCCGTACAGTCCGGTCTGTTCGTCTAAGAGTATCGCATATCGAGTCTAGGGGGTGGATAAAGTCAGACCCCTAACAACGCGATATTTAGTGTCGGCATGTAACACATCACCACCTGAGAAACTATCGATCCTGGATCGGTAATTCTCGTTCACCATGGCCATGGATTTCTGGTGCTGGCCACCCGTGCACAACGCGACATCAACCCCCAATGCCGGGAGAGACGAATCCCCGACGATCCGATCACTGCCTCCATGTGGCTCGGGACTGTACCCAACTAAAACCTGTTTGCACGACTCCTTTGAGCCGTGGTAGGATAGTAATCAAAGCACAGTAGGAACTCACACGAGATAAATGACGATCTCAGATCGACAGACTAACCTGTACACATGTCACCTGGGAACTGCTATCTGACAATATGTATAACACCAACTAGCAGGTTCCTGTCGTGTCCGTCCAGTGTACTTATAACCCAATGAGCACCTGCATACCATCTTAGGTGAACAAACTAACACCAATGGCTTGTGAGACCTAGCCACCACCCCTCATCGGGGTCTCGATCAGTATACACTAGTCTACACTGGAGTATCGATGCCCGGTCTCGATACTCCTATGACTAGGGACATTTAAGGATGTACTTATAGACCCCAGCTCCCACATATATGATCGCCATCATAATGCTGGCAGTCAAGCAAGAATCCTATGGGCTCTATCAACATATACATGATGATAAAAACAAACCAGATAGCATACTATCATCTCAAGTAAGACTGTTCTATCGGTATAGGTCCTCACTCAATCATTATAATCACAAGTCCGCGACTATGATAATTGCCTTGAGGGCACCATAGCCAACAAATATTTTAAGAATATTGATTAGAATTATTTGATATGATATGCATATTTTAATTACTAATATTTTATATAAATATTATATGCATGTATTTTCCTTCATTATGTAGAAACATATGATAATAAACTTTTTACACATAAACCCTCATATGTTCTATAATTACAATAAACACCTTTTAGAACTCAACAATAGTGGGGAAAATAATCATTCAAATGTGCAATATTTCAGACTAATCAAATACCCCCAAACTTAACTTTGATCGTCCCGAGCAAAGTAGTTATTAAAAAGAAGAAGAAGAAAAAAAAAGAAGAAAAACCTAGCACACTTTCGTAGGCAACATGATTGCACTGAGCACGTGCAACAAGCCTTTAAATCTCTAGGTGTCCATAGTAGGAGGAGTGCTGTCTCCTGAGGGTTTTCAGCGGATTACACCCACAAAATCCCATAATAAAATAAAGATGATGAAAATTACATACAATGATAAGAAACATATAAAAGAAAGAACTTGAAAATAAGAGTTTCAAACTACACTAACTTTTTAGTAGTCATGAGCCCTATCTTAATAGTCATGAAAAGATGTCAGAAATCATATCATCCCTCAATAAATCTTTGTCTTTAGTCTTTCTCCCTACCTTTCTTCCAAATATCGATCATATACCCCTACGTGTGTGTAAAAGACATCCCTACACTTAGAGAATTCAATTCAAACTATCATACTCTTATTCATCTTCCTTAGTACTTTTTAGTCGATAAATATTTCAGATGGAATTGCTCATACATTTTTCATGCAACTGTTAATACTTCTTGAGATACTAACCAACCGATTACTGAATGTGCTCACTTATTAAGGCATAATTAGCAATATCCTCGTGTCTAAGGCACTAGGTGATAAAGCACCCTCGCTATATTTTTTTTATGCTGCCTTAAGTAATTACAAAACCAGTGTTCATTTTTCTTCACCATTTTTTTCATTTATATTTTTGTTTATGTATTTATTTTCCTTCATACTAAGGTTTTTAGACAAGAGCATTTCAAGATATTCTCTACTATCCCAAGTTTCAAGATGTGTGCAAGTGCATATAGTAGGGTATCAATGTTCAGATGTTTGGACTCAAGAATAGAGACTATTTTTCAGACTCAAATCTATCCTCAGATTAGTGATTCTCTTCATCTTACTAACCCTAGGGACAACAGCTCATGACACCTACTACTAGTTTCATTTTTAAAATATCTAATTTTCTTACTTTTCTTAAACCTCTTCCTATCTTTCGTATATATTTTTCACTTTCTAATTTTCATTATCAACATTTTTTTGGTTCTTTTATATAGTATAATGCAAAAAATGATGCGTGAATAAGCACAAATCTCCCCCAAACCTATTTGCAAGAGTGTCCTTACTGATATCATCTGTTAAGCTTAAAAACCTATAAACTTGGGAGGAAAAGTTAGTAAAGGAGACAAGAATTAATGACAGTGAAACCCCCCCAAACTTATTTTTAGCTCACAATTTTGTAAAAATTTATTTTCTTTCAAGAGCCAAAATATTTTTCTCCTCCCAAACTTGAGTAAAACAGTATTAAGCATTATAAGAGGGGGGGGTTAAAGTTATCGGTCTAAGAAAAACTTTATAAAGACCAAAAGTCAACACCAACCATTCGAAAATTTTATCAATGTAACACCATGGTTGGTGGAAGATCATAGATGTGCAGAAATGGAAAGATAGGAGGCGGAATCGATCGGGTTTACGTCTCGGTTGGTAGAGATGAAACGGTGATGGTGGAAGAAAATGAGAATGTGAATGATAAGGAATGAGTGGAATATTTGCATTCTCGTACATGATAAGAAGAAAGGGTGGTGGTTCAATTTCTTCGGGTGGAGGTTGAATCATCACAACGTCCATGTCTTTTAGGAATGCGAGTTCTTCGGCGAAAATGTCTTCAAAACTTTCATCAATGGTCCGAGTAATAATTTCATCAATATCTATATTGATGGAATATGCAGATTCACTAGGACGGTTGAAAGTTCCAAGGTCAGTCTTATGCGCACCAAGATTCAAAACACTCGATTCATCAGAAATTATAGAGGTAGGAGATTCGAAATGATCGTCTCCCTCCTTCTCAAAAGAGTCTAAATCGAGTTATCTTTCAAGAATCATAGAACTCGAAATATCGGAGTGTGATTCATCAAAACTCGGTGAAGTTGAAAGAAGATTAGAAGAACCAAAGAAAGTGGGTGATGAAATGGGTAAACAAACTTGTGTGTCGAGCGTTGTTGAACCAGATGTGGGAGATGAAGGCTGACTATCGTTCTGCTTATCGGATAGGTCGATGGTAAGAATAGGATTGGTTAATTGTACATGAAGATGTTCGTATTCAATAGAAGGGACATGATGGGTCGGAGAATCCAACTCATCCAACATAACGGGTTCATCTTCAACGATATTCTCATCACTGCTCTCACTAGCACCTTCGGTCAAATCAAACGAATAGGTATTCAAGAATTCATCAATTATACTATTCTCAATCGATAAATTACTTGGTTCACTTGATGGAGTTGGAAGGTTTGAAATATCAAGTATAGTCGAATAAGGATCGGTTTGATTTGAAATGGTGTCAAACTCTCTTTCACGATCACTATTAGAAAAGTCAAACATATTATTCTCGGGTACCTCATCACTATGAAGCGGTTGAATATCGAATACATTCGGTTGGGGTGCAGGATGGAGGGTGTCAAGATTAAAAGAATTGGTTACGGTTTGACTTTGAGGGATCTCTTGTTCTTTTTCACTACTCAATTCCAACTTTACTTCAGAACTGGACATGGGTTGTGAAGAAGTTCCAATGAAGATTCTCTTTGAAACGTAGAACATTCTAATTTATTTTCAGAAGTACTGTCTAGATAAGGTGAAGAAGATGAGTATGTTGGGAAGTGTCTAATTGTTGGCTACGGGCAAATTTAACGTGTTCAGCAATTGACATGCGTTTATGATTTGCCGCATTAGCCTGAAGAAAAATGTTAAGAAGAGATGCCCTTACTTGTTGGCTACGGGTGAGTTCAATGTGTTCCGCAATCGACATGCGTTTCTGATTTGTCCCATTAGCCTCAAGATAAGTGTCAACATGAGAGCATGTGAAGGTTTGGTACTGTGGATAAGAATTAGAAAGGTGAACCCAAATTTCATAACCAGAATTAGGATCTGTTAGTTATGTATATGCCCTAGAAGCCATTGTTGTACTTGTGATGTATATTATAATGGATGCTTGGATATATATAGAGAGGACTTTCTTGCTCGATATGATAGTATGCTATCTGATTTCACTTTATCTTAACGTGTTAACAAATACTGTTTTGTGATCACATGTTGATAAAGCCCTTAGGATATGTACTCGACTACTAGGACTATGATGAGATCATACTAGTGGGGCCAGGGTAGTCCACGTATACATCCTATAACTGTTCCTAGTCGAGGGTGTATCGAGAAAGGGCATCGATACTCCAGAGTAGACTAGCGTATACGCATCTTGACCCATATGGTGGGCGATGGATGATCCCATATCCATTGGTGTTGGACATCAAAGATGGTGTACGGGTGCTCAGTGGAGACTGGGTACACTGAACGGACTCGCCGAGAACTCCTATATGGTATTATACCTATCATCAGATAGCAGTTCTCCGGTGACACTGGTACATGTTAGTCTGTAGACTCGAGATCATCATAGAGACTTGTGTGATTCCCATTGTGCTTTGATTTCCACCTTACCACGTCCAAAAGGGCGTGCAAAATGGTGGCTTTTGGGTACAGTCCCGAATCACATGGAGGCAATGAACGATAGGAGGGGTTTCGTCTCTCCCGGTATAGGGTGTTGATGTTGTGCTGTGTTCGATTGGCTATAACTGGAAGTCTCTGGCCAGGGATGATATGGAGATTTACTGGTAAGTGTTATCAGTAGTTTCTCGACCCGTTATGAACCTTACATCGACACGACTTATCGGTTACTGGGGTCTGACTTTTACCACCCCTAGACTAGATATGCAACATATCAGACGAAGAGACCGGATTGTATGGTAGTGTTACTGATTGGATTCATAGGAGAATGTACAGGCTTGCTTGTTGATCTTCTGATCGCTCAATACATGGGTGGCTGTTACGTTTAGCTGACCGCTTGCAGCTTGTGGGTGTTTGATATGATCATCACCTACTGCCGGTGTATTGACGATTCTTTAGAGTCCTACACAGAGGTTTCCTGGCTCAGGCAAAACGGAGTAGGAGCACATATGCGATATGTGCGGGACCGAGAATAATACGATATGAGATACTGTATTATATTCTCGCGATATGAGATATCGGCCGGGTATATATGATATAGCCGGGTCATCGGATCAAGTGTTGATTCGATGAATTGGTATATGTTATATTAGTCGGTTATATACAATATAGCTGGATTGTCGGATCAAGAGTTGATTCGATAATTTAATGTATAATTATATATGTGATATATTACATTACGTTAACTAATATAAGCTCTCTTTATTGATTCATTTTCTCACTGGATAATACATTGATGTATATGTGATATATGTTAATTGTATTATTTTCTTTTGTTACAAAATATATTGTATATGTGATATATAATATTGTAACAAGTTAGGGTTACAAATGCAACATGGTTGTTAAGTTTAAACAAAGTTAGGTTTTGGATTTGGGTTAGCTTTTGGGTTAGCTTTTTCATGAAGCTTTCCTTTTGTCATTTTGCTTTGGTATTTTGTGTAGATATTTGTTAACCCATCCCAAACCCTTAACTCTAGTTCATTCTCTACATGAGTTAAAGCCTTCATTTTTATTAACTCATGGTTGTAATCGTAACCATAACAATAATTCATTATTCATCACAAAAGCTTTCTTCTTCTTCTTCCTTCTTGAAAAAGCTTTCTAGCTTTTTGTATTGTGATGATTAAAAGTGCGAAATTGAAAACAAAAGAGAGCAAAATTCCTACTTCATCATCCTCATCTATTCTAACCACTTAGATTAGGGTGTTCACTTCACTAATACTTGATTAGAGAAGTGAGAGCTTGAGTTTGAGATTCTTCAAGGTAGATCATCTTCGAAAAGGAAGACTTCTACTAAGCATGGATCATTCGACTTGTGGAGCCTCTCTAGAGTCCGAAAGTTCATGGATCGCGGCGAAGAGACTACTACTCGGAGCTTCTGAAGCGAAGGAACGGACTACAAAGGTTGTAATCTCTCTCTCTTAGATGTAAAGTTGTTTACATGCATGTTAACCACAATTCTCTAGTTAAGATCTTGGTTAGGGTTTGTTTAGCAGCCCAATTTTTTTTTAAAGTAGCATGGTTGATGCTTGCCAAAACCTTCACAAGATGCTATGCTAACCCAACAGTGGTATCAGAGCCAAGCTAGAGCATTAGGTGTTGTCTAGACGAAGTTAGAAGTCCGATCAAACCCCGAAACCCCGAAACGACCCCTTTTCTGGAAATTTTTCAAAAAGTTGAATATTTTCATGTTAACCCCGAGTCCCTAACTCGCTACAGTGACCGCGCAACCGCGGCCAAAACTATGTTTTGGCGGTGGGACGGACCCTTCAGCGACGGTCTATAGGTGTTGGGGCATGCTACTGGGAATTTTTATTTCTGCTCAAGTGTTGAGCTCACTGGGGTATTTTGGAAATTCGTTGTATCTAACGAATTATCTAACTTCGCCTAGTTATCTGTGATGATTATGTCTTGCTGTGATATGTTATATTGGATCTTTGTGTATTGAATAGCCGGGGGTTTTATGTGAGATGAGAGTTTTCTTTTTTCATTCATGTAAAATTCATTTGTATGTAATATTCTTTTATTGGGGAACTTCCGGGTTGAGGATGATGTCACCATTGTATATTATTTACTTTTCCGCATTAGGATAGACCCAAGGTGGAGAGCACAAGTAACTGGGTTCTAGGGTCCAGTGGGAGGCCATCTCGAGGAGTCGAGACCGGGTCTCCTAACCCTAGTATTGGCAGGGTTACTTGCCGCTCTCGTAGGGGTCTAGAAATGTGGGTTTGGCTATTCATCGCGACTGTGGAATCCGTGTTTTATTCAGGCTTAAAATAAAACACGGACGTCCTAGTATATCCAATATTTCATATGTTGACTTCTGCTGCAATGTTCTGTGATGAGATCATATTACTGCCTGTGACGAATGCTTATACTATATGTATATGTTGATATATATAAATTATTGCTTTCGTTTCTTCTGTGATGCTTAGGAAGCTTAATTGATGGGTTTTAATAATGAGATTAATAAAAGAAAAGAAACCTAAAAGATATTGTAGAATCAAATTTTCAAAAAGGGTAGCTACAGTTTTTGCTTTGCATAGCGGTATTCCTTGTAGAATATCCAGCACCTTATTCGATAAAGAAAGAGCCGAGATCCTTTCACCGGGAGTGACCTCTTTAGCAAAACTGGCAGATGCTACAAACTCACGGTTTAGTTTTTGATTGCTTCTATAGTTCTTGCTTTGCACAGCGGTATTTATGAAATATCCTGCACCTTATTCGATGAGGAAAGAGCCGAGATCCCTTCACCGGGAGTGACCTTTTTAGCGAAACTAGAAAAGCCTCAAAAACACTCCTTTTCAAAATCACTTGTTTCTACAAACGATATCAAGTTCATTACGCTCATGGTTTTCAGTAAAACCTGCGTAACCCTCCGTCATTTCAGATAAGTCCTACTTAGTATTCGTGCTGCGTTTGTTGACCTCCGTCAAGACGTAGTGTGCGGTAGCTGACTGGTATTTATCTGCAGCATGTGATGCGATTGTTTTAGGGTAGTCGTACGACCTTGTTGACCTCCGTCAAGGGTTGTGCGGGTGGGTTTAATTCAATCAGGAAATGACGGGTTGAACTTGACTAGTAGCCTATGGTTTATTGACCTCCGTCAAGGTCATAGGACGCTAGGGGTAAAAGATATTATCGAGAATTTCAAGTGTTGAAATTTGCAATGAGATTGCATACCTTCTATGAGATAGATGGATCCCGATACCCACTGCGAGTAAGAGTTACTCCTGAGAGAATTTTACACAGGACAATTAGTCGATCAAGTAGGTGTCTAGAAAGGTGTTAACGGGGTTATACCTCTAGGAAAACGAGGTTTATTTTAATTAAGTCCGTGCGAAAGCACGGGGAACCTCCCTCAAAGTACCATCACTGATCTGGCTGAAAGATTGGCGAACTTGTGGGGTGTAATTAATCCTGGCTAATCTTACCTTTTAGGGTTTGAAGGAAGATTTGATTAAAACAGTGGGAGCCATCCTGATTAGATAAGATAATAACCAATCTAATCTTGCAAGAGCGCACGCTAAAGTGTTTTCTTCTCTCTCTCTCCAGGTAGCGACCATGTCAGGCCTTAATCAAGATAATAATATGGATGTATTGACCGAACCCGCTTGTTATACTGAGCAGGGGAACGTTGGTTTCGTTTTTTCTTATAATTGTTATAAGACTGAACAGGAAATAGGGGAATACCAGAATTCACACGCCGCCCAAACGAAGAATAAACATGTTGATGTATCTTCTTCGGATGTGTTAGTTACCAAGAACTGTTTCTCAGTTCACTCTACGTCCTGGGCATTAGATACCGGACCAGAATCCCACATATGCAATATATTGCATGGGCTAAAGAAAGGTAGAGAACTGGAAATGGGTGATCATTCTGTACGAGTAGGGAATGGTGTAAATGTTGCAGCCAAAACAGTTGGCGAATATCACCTTGTATTACCAAGTGGTAATACATTGATTCTGAACGAATGCTATTATATACCGAACATGATATGCAACATTATATCAGTTTCTTTATTAAGTAAAGAAGGATATAATTTTGTAATACAGGATAATGTTATGAACATCTTTCTAAATCAAAAGTTGATTGGATCAGGCTCGTTAAATAATGGCATATACGTTCTAAATCAAAATACAGTTTTTAATATACAGAACACACACAAGAGGAAAAGTTCAGAAATGAACGAATCCTTTTTGTGGCATTGTAGACTTGGTCATATCAATGCGGCACGACTAGCTAAGTTACATAAAAATGGTTATTTAAATGCGTTCGAATTATCATCTTATGAAACTTGCCATTCATGTCTCAAAGGAAAAATGATCAAAACTCCGTTTAGTGGACACGGAGAAAGAGTTACAGAACTCTTGGGACTGATACATAGTGATGTATGTGGTCCCATGTCTACACATGCCAGGAATGGTTCCTCGTACTTCATTACATTCACTGACGATCTCTCAAGATACGGACATGTGTTCCTGTTGAAACACAAGTCTGAACCTTTTGAAAAATTCAGAGAATATAAAAACGAAGTAGAAAACCAAACGGGTAAAAGTATTAAGATCCTTCGATCTGATCGAGGAGGAGAATACTTGAGCAATGAGTTCCTGGACTATCTAAAAGAGAATGGGATTCTCTCTCAGCTTACTCCTCCCTATACACCACAGCACAACGGTGTATCGGAGCGGAGGAATCGCACCCTATTAGATATGGTGCGCTCTATGATGAGCACTGCTGAGTTACCTATTTCCTTTTGGGGGTATGCGCTTGAGACAGCCATATACCTATTGAATAGAGTTCCAACCAAATTAGTGCCTACCACTCCATATGAGATATGGGAGGGGAAGAGACCGTGTCTTAATTTCGTTAAGATATGGGGTCACTCGGCCTATGTTAAAAAGCAAAATCCGGACAAGTTCGAGGAAAGATCGTTTTTGTGCAAGTTTTTAGGATATCCCAAGCATTCGCGAGGACATATCTTCTACCACCCTGAGGAAAAAAAGGTATTTGTTTCTCAGCATGCCACCTTTTTAGAAAATGAATTTCTTGCAAAGGAAATTAGTGGCAAGGAGGTAGAACTGGAAGAAGTTCCAGTTACACAAACTGAAACAGAAGATTTGGTAGAACCAGAAGATTCAGTAGTTCCCAACGAACCCCAGCCTCTCCACCGATCTAGTAGGGTTCCTCATCCACATGAGAGATACTACGGTTTTCTCATTGATGGTGGGAGCGAGGATTGCATCATGGAAAATGATGACCCAACTAGCTTCGAGCAGGCCATCATGAGTGGTGACTCTGTGAAATGGTTGGATGCAATGCGATCTGAGATGGAATCCATGTACACCAACAAAGTATGGACTTTGGAAGTTTCTTGGGTAAAACCCATTGGGAGCAAATGGATCTTTAAGAAGAAACTTGGTGTAGATGAAAAAGTTGAGACTTACAAAGTTAGACTTGTTGCAAAGAGTTTTCGTCAACGACCAGGTGTGGATTATGACGAAACTTTTTCTCCAGTGGCTATGCTTAAGTCCATCCGAATCTTACTTGCCATTGCTGCATACCATAACTATGAAATCTGGAAAATGGATGTTAAGACCGCTTTTCTAAATGGTGATTTGGAAGAGTGCGTGTACATGACTCAGCCAGAGGACTTCGTAGACAGTGGGAGCAGCGAAAAGGTGTGCAAGCTGCTTAAGTCCATCTATGGGTTGAAGCAAGCATCGCGGAGTTGGAACATATGTTTTGATGTGGTAGTCAAAGAGTTTGACTTCATCAAAAACATAGATGAACCTTGTATATACAAGAAGGTGGCAGAGAGTAAGGTTGTCTTCCTCGTATTGTACGTAGATGACATACTCTTGATAGGAAACGATGTTCCTATGCTGCACTCGGTCAAGCTCTTCTTATCACATAGATTCTCAATGAAAGATCTAGGAGATGCCTCCTGCATTTTGGGAATTAAGATCTATAGAGATAGATCTAGACGGATACTGGGATTGTCCCAATCCAGGTACATTGACACCATACTAAAGAGGTTTAGTATGGAAGAATCCAAGCGTGGGAACTTACCCACGATCTCTGGACCCACTCTCTCCAAAGAGATGTCTCCCAAGACTGATTTGGAGAGAGCTCGCATGCAAGGGATACCCTATGCTTCGGCAGTAAGCTCTATCATATACGCGATGCTATGTACTAGACCCGATGTAGCATACCCACTAATTGTAGTGAGTAGGTATCAAGCAGATCCTGGAGAGAATCACTGGACATCTATGAAGAACATTCTCAAGTACTTGAGAAGGACTAAAGAGATGTTCTTGGTGTATGGTAATGGAGAACTCCAGGTAGAGTTCTTTACCGAGCATCCAAAGTGATAAGGACGACTCTAAGTCGCACTCGGGTTTTGTCTTTACCCTAAATGGAGGGGCGGTGTGTTAGAAGAGTTCCAAACAGGAAACCGTGGCAGACTCGACGATGGAGGCTAAGTATATCGCTGCCAACGATGCTGCCAAAGAGGCTGTCTGGATAAAGAAGTTCATCACTGAACTTGGTGTGGTTCCATCCATTGGGCATCCAATACCTCTGTATTGTGATAACAATGGAGCTGTGGCTTTAGCCAAGGAACCCAGATCCCATCAGAAGTCCAGACATATTCTGAGGCGGTATCACCTGATCCGGGAGATAGTTGATCGCCGGGATATCGAGGTCAGGAGAGTTGATACGAAGGACAACACTGCGGATCCACTCACAAAAGCCATTCCTCAAATACAATTTAAGAGACTCTTCGGGATGTTGGATATGAGATACTACAACAGCTGGCCTTAGTACAAGTGGGGGATTGTTAGTTATGTATATGCCCTAGAGGCCATTGTTGTACATGTGATGTATATTATAATAGATGCTTGGATATATATAGAGAGGACTTTCTTGCTCGATATGATAGTATGCTATCTGGTTTCACTTTATCTTAACGTGTTAACAAATACTATTTTATGATCACATGTTGATAAAGACTTTAGGATATGTACTCGACTACTAGGACTATGATGAGATCATACTAGTGGGGCCAGGGTAGTCCATGAGTACATCCTATAACTGTTCCTAGTCAAGAGTGTATCGAGACAGGGCATCGATACTCCAGAGTAGACTAGCGTACACGCATCTTGACCCATATGATGGGCAATGGATGATCCCATATCCATTGGTGTTGGACATCAAAGATGGTGTACGGGTGCTCAGTGGAGACTGGGTACACTGAACAGACTCGCTGAGAATTCCTGGATGGTATTATACCTATCGTCAGATAGCAGTTCTCCAGTGATACTGTACAGGTTAGTCTGTAGACCCGAGATCGTCATAAAGTCTTGTGTGATTCCCACTGTGCTTTGATTTCCACTTTACCACATCCAAAAGGGCGTGCAAAACGGTGGCTTTTGGGTACAGTCCTGAATTATATGGAGGTAATGAGCGATAGGAGGGGTTTCGTCTCTCCCGGTATAGGGAGTTGATGTTGTGCTGTGTTCGATTGGCTATAACTGGAAGTCCCTGGCCAGGGTTGATATGGAGATTTACTGGTAAGTGTTATCAGTAGTTTTTCGACCCGTTATGAACCTTACATCGACACGACTTATCGGTTATGGGGTCTGACGTTTACCACCCCTAGACTAGATATGCAACATATCAGACGAAGAGACCGGACTGTATGGTAGTGTTACTGATTGGATTCACAGGAGAATATACATGTTTGCTTGTTGATCTTCTGATCGCTCAATACCTGGGTGGCTGTTACATTTAGCTGACCGCTTGCAGCTTGTGGGTGTTTGATATGATCATCACCTACTGCCGGCGTATTGATGATTCTTTAGAGTCCTACACAGAGGTTTCCTGGCTCAGGCAAAACGGAGTAGGAGCACATATGTGATATGTGCGGAACCGAGAATAATACGATATGAGATACCGTATTATATTCTCGCGATATGAGATATCGGCCGGGTATATGTGATATAGCCGGGTCATCGGATCAAGTGTTGATTCGATGAATTGGTACATATTATATTAGTCGGTTATATGCAATATAGCCGGATTGTCGGATCAAGAGTTGATTCGATAATTTAATGTATAATTATATATGTGATATATTACATTACGTTAACTAATATAAGCTCTCTTTATTGATTCATTTTCTCACTGGATAATATATTGATGTATATGCGATATATGTTAATTGTATTATTTTCTTTTGTTACAAAATATATTGTATATGTGATATATAATATTGTAACAAGTTAGGGTTACAAATGCAACATGGTTGTTAAGTTTAAACAAAGTTAGGTTTTGGATTTGGGTTAGCTTTTGGGTTAGCTTTTTCATGAAGCTTCATGAAGCTTTCCTTTTGCATTTTGCTTTGATATTTTGTGTAGATATTTGTTAACTCAACCCAAACCCTTAACTCTAGTTCATTCTCTACATGAGTTAAAAACTTCATTTTTATTAACTCATGGTTGTAATTGTAACCATAACAATAATTCATTATTCATCACAAAAGCTTTTTTCTTCTTCTTCCTCCTTGAAAAAGCTTTCTAGCCTTTTGTGTTGTGATGATTAAAAGTGAGAAATTGAAAACAAAAGAGAGCAAAATTCCTACTTCATCATCCTCATATATTCTAGCCACTTAGATTAGGGTGTTCACTTCACTAATACTTGATTAGAGAAGTGAGAGCTTGAGTTTGAGATTCTTCAAGGTAGATCATCTTCGAAAAGGAAGACTTCTAGCAAGCATGGATCATTCGACTTGTGGAGCCTCTCTAGAGTCTGGAAGTTCATGGATCGCGGCGAAGGGACTACTACTCGGAGCTTATGAAGCGAAGGAACGGACTATAAAGGTTTTAATCCCTCTCTCTTAGATGTAAAGTTGTTTATATGCATGTTAACCCTAATTCTCTAGTTAAGATCTTGGTTAGGGTTTGTTTAGCAGCCCAATTTTTTTTTAAAGTAGCATGATTGATGCTTGCCAAAACCTTCACAAGGTGCTATGCTAACCCAACAGGATCAACATTGGGATATGAAAAATATTGAGATTGGTTGGCTAGTTGGCGACTAGCAATTGCTATTTGTTCAGCAATGGTCATGGGTGTAAAAGATGTCATATTCGCCTTAAAACGAGTATCATATTTTTATTAAGGAATGATGGTGTTTGTTGTCCTAACGGTTTTGGATTAGTGAAAGTATTGAAACTTAGGCTTTCAGCCTTCGCAATATGCTCAGCGATGGACATGTGTTTCGAAGTTCCCTCACTTGCCTTAAAAGGATTATCAACATATGAAGATGTGGAATTTTGATGCGGTTGATAGGATCTTGAGTGAGGTATCCAACTGTTCTTTTCTGCTTGCTCTATCCTATCCCTTAAAGACATAGTAGAGTCGGATTTTGTACCGAAGCAGTTACGAAAACAAGATATATTTTGTTCTGGATAGCAAAGCTCGGCAAGAGTTCGTCTGTTTGGGTTACCCATTAGAAGAAAGTGAAAAGAAAAGAGGGTGATGGTAATGATTTAAGCTCTTTTTGGATTTTAGAAATTGTTTTGCTTTGAAAGAGAGGCTTGAGGCTTGACTCACAAAATGCACAATCAATTCCAAGAATTAGGGTCTCCTAGTTCAAGTCACTAGACCGCTCCTAGACTTCCAAAGGAAGAGTCGCAGGATCAATCCTCTACCACCTTTTTATCACTCTTGTGGCCAGGTAAGTGCCAGATAAGTGGGAGGTATCCGCTATACGAATTCCCAAAATAGCGGGCCTAATTAAGTAACCACTTTCCTTAGTCACACTTGCCTAGACACCACAAGAGAAATGCGGATAAGCGATAGATTACCCATGACCTTCCTCTGTCCTAATTGAGCGTGACAGTCCTTAGGGGCTTGGTCTAGATATTTTTTATTAATGTAGGGTGATAGTATGCACGTTTGTGATTTGTGGGGCATAGGAAGGATGATGAAATCCCTACCTAATCTGAATTTGGGTTTATTACCTCTTAAAGTCCATTTTAAAATATGCAAAAACAACCCGAAATCAAAACACACAAAAATATTTTTAGTGGTAATGTTTGTAAAGAATCCTGCAGGTAGAATCAATTTATTGGAGTTTTAGAGGGGAGAGAAAGAGAGTATGAAATTACCACAGAAGTTTGGGGGCCTAATACACCCACAGTGCTGCGGTTCCGCCGCAAATGCCACTATTATGCCGCGGTTACGCCGCAAGTTGGTGTATTCTTCTTTTGGAATTTCTTCAGTGGCCTCCTATACTCCAATGGTCCAAGTTTATTGTCTCTGAATCTCTGTTCCATGCCTCAGTTACTCCAGACCCCTTTGCAAAACTCGCACAATAATCGTTAAATATGCAAGATACATTTTTTTATGGATGCCGAATTTTATATGAAATCAACCCGAATAGCAAGAAAAAAATTACGACCGTTTCCCCGGCAACGGCGCCATTTGATTGATCTGTTTGCTGAAAAGTGTGTGTTCATAAAGTAACCGCAATCAAGACAGTGTCGCTAGTAGCTAGCCGCGATGAGTACGGGTCGTCCATAGGGAAACGTGAACCTTTTTCTTGCTTTAGACGAGTTGATTGAAGAAGGGTGATTGGTTGTAGATCTATTTTAATACGGATATAAGATTTATAAAGAAAAGGCTCGTAGGGTTCATAGGATTTAGTATGGATGACTAATTAAAAATGACTCCTTTTATCTTTTAATAGTTTAAAACTAGATCGATAGTGATGAATGTAAATTAGGGTTCTCTTTTAGAAAAAACCAGGGTTTCCCCGCTCTTAACCCTTGTCCTTGCATTGATCTCTATTCATGTTTAACCCTTAACAAAACAAGTGTTAAACCAATCTCAAATCATGGTCGTGACTAGCAATAAATCGGTTGCGCGTCCGATAAGGATGTTAACATTTATTTTGCTAAAGTTTATAGACTTTAAAATGTATAAAAGAAGTTAAATAATTTTATCATCCATTGATCTACCCTAGCCTACGAACCCTACCAAGCCAGGAATTACTCACTCATGATTTGAGATTTAGAAGAAAGGTTGAAGAATGAAAACATGATTAAGATGCAGAAAGTAAGTACGGAAATTAATTGCAAAAATAAAAACACTACCTTTATTAATCAACTATTGCATACAACTTTTGAAAGTAGAGTACAAGAACCCTAGTTGCTCTAGATCTCTATCTTATTGGAAGTAGATGGTTAGTTGATGATCACTCGAATGCACGGATCGCTTTAGACCTCTTGATCTCTTCGGTGATGATGTTTCATGTGAAGCTCTCGGTCCTATTTATAGTCACAGAAACTAGAAACCCTAGATTCAAGATATGCAGTCATGATACAAGCCACAAAATATATCATCCAACGGCCACAAATCCGCTGCGAATCCGCCGCGTATATGCCTATTTGGCCGTCCAACCGCAGCGGTTTAGTGGGATCAGTTCATGGGATTTTCTGTGGTCTCTGGTGTTGACATTTGTAGATCTTTTCGATGTCTGGATTTTAGAAATCTTACTCTGAGTCTCTGCCGTTGCTAGATCTTATAGTTTCCTTCAATATTTCGGCAGATTAGATTCCGACATCTCGGATCTTTTGATCTCCAGATTTGAGCTAATATCTGCACAATATCTCAAGTCATAGTGTTAGTAATATTTATTATTATTTTGAGATATTATCCTAACCATTTGTATGATACAATATTTTAAGAATATTGATTAGAATTATTTGATATGATATGCATATTTTAATTACTAATATTTTATATAAATATTATATGCATGTATTTTCCTTCATTATGTAGAAACATATGATAATAAACTTTTTACACATAAACCCTCATATGTTCTATAATTACAATAAACACCTTTTAGAACTCAACAATAGTGGGGAAAATAATCATTCAAATGTGTAATATTTCAGACTAATTAGCTATCTAGTTTAGCGAATTAGGTACCCTAGTTACCTCGGCTTTGAGGTTGGAGCTCGAACTACAAATCCTCAGGTGGATCATCTTCGATGGAAGGAGACTGACGATCAAGCTTGATCATGGAGACCACTAGGAGCTTAGGAAGATGGTAAAAGACCGAAGGACTCGGATCATTCGGTATAACCATTCTAACTCCTCTTTAGTTTGCTAGCTTATAGGTTTATGGTAGATCCGGGTTATTAGGTTGTTCTAGCGCCATTTTATAAAAAATTTATTCCACAAACAGTCACGGTAGATGGCCAAGGCGCTGGCATAACCCAACACTCAGGACAGTTATGACCGTTTCATCCCGGTGCTCGGGTACCTCCAGAAGAGCATTATAGAAACGGGCAATATAGTATTTGAAGGACTCCATATTCTCGCACTTGATGGTGAACAGGTAGTCAACCGACCTCTTCTGTCACCGGTTGCCTACGAATTGGCTGAGGAACTGCCTGGTCAATTCTTCACAGGTCGAGATCGAGTGCGGAGTCAAGCCGCGGGACCAGTCTTATCCTGCTCGGATGAGGGTGGTGGGGAATGCTCGGCACTGAGTGGCGTCCGAGTTATCCTGAAAGCTCATGTCCGCGGTGAACGCGTCCAAGTGGTCTTTTGAGTCAGACTTCCCGTCGAAAAGAGCAACTTTGGGCGGCTTTTTCCGGAAAGAGACTCGCTCTCTCAGTAGATGCTCGGTGAAGGGCTCGTGAGAGAGTCCGAGAAATATCTCATCGACCCCTCAGGTAGGCGAGTGGAAAGCTGCATGTCCTTGATCTTCTTCTCCAGGACGTTAAGTCGTAGCTGGTATCCTGAGGATTCTCTCTGGTCGGAGTCCCCGCTATACCCGCTTCAGGCTTGAGCGACGGAACGACTTCTGCCTCACCCTATCATGTTCCTCAGATCCTCAGCTTGGACCCTTTGTGGTTCTCCCCGACGAGCCCCATGTGCAAGCCCACGGTGATCATGGCGACATCGGTCATTCCTGGAATCAAGTGTTCTGACCGACGTCGCCTCGGAGGACGAGAGTGCGGTGAGCGTTGAACTGATAACTCGGCGTTGAACTGTTTGGCGCACAATGAGTCATGGAATCATTTGTCGTATGGGGGTTGTGATTGCCGGAATCGGCTCGCCGGCGTTCCGTGGTGTCAAGATTGACACAAGCGAGGCTGAGAACTTGAGCGCATTCATCCGCCGTCTCGTTCCCGCCATCGTTCTGGGGAGCAGGTGCGGTGGTTTGCTGGGCCTGGGCAGTTGTTTGAATGCGAACGAGTACGTCCACCATCGCCGCCAATCGGTGCATCCATTAGGACTTCGATGACGTTTGGAGGTGGAGTGGAACCACCCCTAACTCCATTGCGAAGCGAGGGATGGCTCGCGCTTGGACCTCCGTTGTGATGATTACTGGTCATTGTTGGGACTCCTGGTGCCCTGGTCGCTAACCGCGGCCTTGCGGAACAAAAAACTTTAACTTTTAAAATAAACTGGCGCTAAGAACCGCTACCTAGAATCTAACCAAACATTAAAACTAGCGAGCTAAAGGAATCTAGCTACCGTGATAGAGGGTTATACCAGAAGATCGGTGTCCTTCGGGTATAAACTCCTCTTCTTGAGCTCCTAGGGATCCTTAATCAAACTTGCTTGACGGCCTTCTTGATTCTAGATGATCCACCCGAGAGTTTGTAGTCCAAGCTTAGCTTCACTAATGAAGCAACTCAACAACCTAGTTTGTTAATCTAGGTTGCTAAGATGATGTAATGAGTTTTCTAGTGTATTTCTATCTCTAAGATGATATAGTGAGTTTTCTAGTCTATCTCTCTTTCTCCCTTAATTCTCAACTCATGAGAGGGAAAGGAGGAAGATGGAGGAGTAGGAGGAATTCAAGAAAGGCTAGTAAGGAGAGAGAAGCTCATGGTGAGAATGAGAAAAATCTTGTGTGAAAGAATAATGAAGCATGGTTTTGTATATCTCATTTTTCAAATAAAAATTTTGCAACCATACTTGAATAGTTTGCACAAATGAATATACAATTCATTTGTCAAGACTATTCAAGTATGGTTCTCACCTCTCTCACCTCACTATCTTTACAGCTCATTTTCCATTTTACAAATAAAATGGAAAATACATGATGAGGTTTCCTCCTTCTAGAATTTATTTCCGTATAAATACGGAATACATTCTACCGTATATACATACCCGTATTCGTACCAAAATACAAACATCCAAAGAGATAGAATAATACATAGAACATAATACTAGAATATACATATCGAAATATGCATATGTAAATTATTAAATTAACACCTGATTAATAATCCGGCTTAATTCTAAACCGGCTAGTATTATCAACCGTTGATCGAAAGTCCGGATAAAACTAGAATATACATATCAAAATATGTATATGTAAATTATTAAATCAATACCTGATTTAATAATCCGGCTCAATCCTAAGCCGGCTACTATTATCATTCGATCGGAACCCTGCACGTATGAAAATACGGCTACTACATCATTTCACCTGAACCAGGAAAGCCCTCTGTGTGGGACTCTAAAGCTTCGACAGTACGCTGGCAGTGGGTTTAACCATAAGCACGTCAGTGGCACTAGCTATATATAATGGCTATAGAGATACGAGCAAGATCATCCGAACCCCTACCGAGCCTATCCGTGACAATCTTCGTACAGTCCGGTCTCTTCGTCTAAGAGTATCGCATACCGGGTCTAGGGGATGGTAAACATCAGACCCCTACTGATATGATAAGTCGTGTCGATATGGCTTAGGACCAATCCGAGAAACTACTGATCTAACCATCAGTATATCTCAGCTGCCTTGGCCAAGGTCTTATGGTTCTAGCCAACCGAACACAGTGCGATATCGACTCCTAATACTGAGAGAGACGAATCCCTAACAATCACTCACTGCCTTCATGTGGCTCGGAACTGTACCTAACCAAAACCTGTTTGCACGACTCAGTAGAACCGTGGTAGGGTAGTGATCAAAGCACAGTGGAAACTCACATGAGACAAATGATGATCTCAGGTCCAAAGACTAATCCGTACTCATGTCACCTGAGAACCGCTATCTGACGATAGGTATAATACCATCTAGAGGTTCTCGGCGAGTTCGTACAGTGTACTTATCCCTAGTGAGCATCTGTATACAATCTTAGGTGATCACACCAATGGCTGTGGGACCAACCACCACCCCTCGTCGGGGTCTAAAAACGTATACACAAGTCTACTATGGAATATCGATGCCCAGTCTCGATATCCCTGCGGTTTGGGACCTTTAAGGATGTGTTTATGGACTATCCAGCTCCCACAAGTATGATCGCCATCATAACGCTGGTAGTCAAGCAAAATCCTACGGGCTTTATCAACATGTGTCCGCCATATGTGATATCGAGTATAACATATGCGTATGTTAAGATAAAGACAAACCAAAATAGTATACTACTGTAATAAGTCTTTATCAACATATATAAGCAACATAAAGCAGTAAGAAAAACAAATACACATGTTCAGATAAAGACAACTCAAATAGTATACTATATAGCTGAGCAAGATTGTCCTGTATATACATATCCCTAACATCTTATACAATACAGGCCTCTGGGGAATCCATATCCAACAGTCATTATATCGAAGGCGTTAGATCTACTTTTGTGGTGGAAAAGTCTATCGTTTCCTACAGGCGGCGCCAACAGATCGAGGTTGGAATCTCCCTCAGATGTTGTCCTCCGTCGATCTTATTGCCAGCGGTGCTGAACGGTTGAGATTTGAGGTAAGAGTTGAGTGTGTGGATCTCAATAGGTTGTTGGATGTTGTTGACGCAAAGCTACCTGCAAGGAAAGTCCCGGGGTAGGAAACCACCGTAGGACCCTCCGACGATCAAGTTAGTACGGAGGAATATTAGGGCAGAGTATCGACGTATTGGAATGAGTTCGAGCTCCCTGAATCGTCTGAAGAAAGGGTTGATATAGGGGTTGCATTAGAGCGGGCTTATTGGGGTCAAAAATTACACCTGGTTGACCAAGTCAAAGTCAGTCAATCCCCAGCAAAGCGGACCCGAGCCCAAGCAAGCAGGCCCAATCCCAAGTCAAGACCGAGCGTGGAAGGGGCTGGCTCTATGCCAAAAAGGAGGCGATGAATTAGTTTAAATGCAATTTTTGGAAATAAATGTATGAAAAATAGGCAAAAAACTAAAATTTTGTAAAACCCATAGCTTATATACAAAAAGAAATAAGCACATAAGGCATGGGGAGGCACAAATGCCATTTGAAAATGCCAAAGGGGCTATATATAAAGTGTGTAGCCTATAAAAGATAAATATGATGAGAAAATCAAGAATAACTTTCATTCTCTCATAATTTATAGGGTTCTGTGCCTCCTTCACCTTCCTCAAGGTTTTAAACTTTCTTCTCTTTTTTTGAATTAAATTAAGAGCTTAACTCCTTTTTTCCCAAAAAGAAATAGTTTTTCACCATAAAACGTTTGAAGGGGAGCTCAGATCTTCCATCAAATCCCTAAAAGGGAGATTTTTAATCTCACCATCCTTTTTCTCCAAGTTGCAACAAAAATAAAGGAGGAAGAAGGAACCCATTGTAAAAGAACCCATTTAAGGGAAGTCTAAGGCTTGAAAAGGAAGAAAAGGGATCCCTTTTCACTATCCAAGATCTAAACCTTTTGGGAGTTTAACTCACTCCATGTCCAAGATCCAAATCCTCAAAGGAGTTTAACCCCAAATCCAGATCTTTTTGGAGTTTAACTCCAAATAAAGATCCTTCTTTTCTTAGGCTCTAAAGTCTCTCGGGAGTTTAACTCTCAATCCAGTGGCTAAGCCCTTTTTCCGTTGGTGTCCATTGCTCACGTGCCGGGCACGTGACCCGCTGGTGCCCCGTACCCATACACCCCGTGCCTACGTTCCCCACACATGACCAGCTGGCGTCCGGCTCCCACACGCCTCGCACGTGACTTGCTGGCACCTTACGCATCCTTAGGACGCTTCTCCCCCCTCTTTTCCCACACACTTCACATTGAGTTCGCATGACCAGTTTGCCCCGTCAATCAGAGGCTCCCTCGCTCCATAGGCGAGAGGTAATTAACAACAGCTTAGTCCACGGCTACTAGAGATTCGGATCCCCATAATCAATAAACCCCGGCCTATCCTAGGCATGGTGAATCTGTATACGCCTGACAAACGCGCACATTCCTAGCTCAATAGGGTGACGGAAAACACTCTACAGATTCTGGCACACCCAGTGGGACCTTTTCTCTCCTGAAATATTTCGGACTAAACATGCATGCGAACTCAATCAGCATATATATACATACATACATACACACACAGACACACACACACATATCGATTTCCTGTACTGAAATCATGCTTCTTTGTGAAGGATAATAGCTTTTAAACTGCAACTTACAAACTCAGCAAGAATGTCTCCAAGAACCAGTTCGATCTCAGAGGCGATCTCAGAGGCGACTCTGATCCCTTACATGGTCAAGATCAATGCCCATATGATCCTTCCTGCAAGTCTCAGTCGGCAGTGGGAGGAATCGCCCTGCCAATTTGGTTCCGTCATCATCTACCATGCCGGAAGCGCTCATCTGGCGGAAATCCCGGCAAACCAGGTGGCCAAGCCGGCCTCAAAGGGCAAGAGGTCAAACGTTGTGATCGCCAAGGCACCACAACCCAAACGTAAGATGGTGTCCGAACGACTCTCTGGTGCTCTGGCTGGGGGCAAGATTGTCGGAATAAAGGGCATCTGTCACGTCCCGCTTCCCAGTAGACGGAAACGGTGACGTGGCAAGCCCGCGGTATATTTATCCAGAGAAGGTCATTCCCTAAATAAATATACTAAGCGTATTGAAACAATAATACAAAATGCAAGAATAAATGGAGGCTGTAAAATTTTCAACAAACATCTTTATTTATATTCAACCTCAAATATTTATAAGTACACGAGTTTTCAGCTGAAAAGTAAATACAATAAAGGAAAATGCCTAAACATGTGGTATACATAAACTGAAGAAAAATGAAGCTGAGATAGTCCTGAGTAGTGATCCGGTTGTAGTCCTCCTCCATAGCCTCTACTTTCTCCGTCTCGACCGTATCTGACCAACATTCTAAGAGAAGAAAGTGTGTGGAATGCCCGTCAGCGAACTTGCGCTCGGTAAGTCCCAAAGATAAAGTAAGAGTAAAAAATGGCAAGTGTAGAACACACACACACACACACACACACACGACGAGTAAAGGTATATGTTCATGGGTAAATATGTACTATAGGTCTCTATATAGTCACTATGTTAACGTTAAGTTCCAAGTGTGAATGTCAACACAGCCGAAGAAATATACATGAGCTCAAGAGTGGGGCCCCAGAAGCAAGGAAACATGAGTCCATTTCATGTATTATTATCGGGGCTCTAGGTTGTGGATGAGTCAACACGATTGATATTCGAGTAAAATAAAAAAGAGGTTAATACGGAAATCCTGAAGCTTCGTTGGATTCACACAAGAAACTATCCTAAGCACCTCGAGTATAATATATATTATAATTGTAAGATAGCCTTAGTTGATTTGATTGGTTGATTATGACATGTCTTGTTCGAAACCATAGATTGTAAAAGGTGTAGAATGAAGTCGAGTGAATCGAGTAATATGTGAGTCATGACGATTGCAATCTTGGTTCGAGTCAAATTTGTTCCTGTAGATTGGGTTCGAGTTCATGTTCAAATTTAGATTCGAGTTGGGTAAGAGTTCGAGTTTGGATTCGAGTTTGAGTTCAAGTTTAGGTTCGAGTTTAGATTCGAGTTTAGGTCTTTTTCATATGAATTGATTTAAACTGTTAAAAATCTTATGTTTGGGAGAAATCGGTAACTGCTGCACATGGATGGCAGGATTTGTGTCTTTTTCCAAGACAATTGCCATTGATAACTCCGTTAAGTTGTCTAACCTGAATAGGCAGGAACTCACTTTCTCCGGCTTCCTGGGGCTTAAGAGAAATGATACCGCTTAAGCCTATATTAATCTAGAGTTCTTAAAGTATTGTTTGCATATCTTGATGGGGTTTTATGAAAAATACTTTAATATAGTTTAAAAATAAACCTCAAGGGTGATTTATAATATTTAGGGTTTTTATGAACATGTATTTTAATTGTTGTGGTGTTTTGTGATAAAATCTATCTTTTAAAAGTTTATGGTATTTTTATGAAAACCAGCTCTTTTAGAAACTTGATGGTATTTTATTAAAAATTCTATTTTTTCATTTAAAAAAATAGTTTCATAATATGTTTTTATTGAAAATACGAATTCATAGTTTTATATAATTTTCCAAAATTTAGTTTTGTTTAGAAAAGTCGTATTTCTTAAAAACTGTATTTTTTTTTATTTCCTTTCGAGACCGAATACTTCGTGAGGAGTTCTACATCTCGCTCTACTATCCCAAAGATGTACGATAATCAGCACCATCCATTAGCGGATCTCCTAACGAGGGTTGTAGAGGCGTAGTTGCCAAGAATTTAAAATATCGATTAAAAGAAACCCATTTTTAAAAGTGTGGTATTTTAATGTAAAAACTATTATTTGAACCACCTATATATATAGATATCGTACTATGAAACCATAGTGTGCGTATGGGGTAGGTCGTTACCCCATGAAGTTTTCCTAAAAGTAGATAATCTAGTTATCAAGAAAGGTTATACTAAAATTCATGGTATTTTAATGAAAAAGTTCGTTATTTGATTATTTCTCATGAAAACTTATTAAACTAAAATCTAAAATGATGTGAATAAGGTTAAGAGGAGTATAGTATGTTAGTTTGATCTAATTTTCTTATCACATGGATTGCAAATGTTAAAAAGAAGATTATATCGGAGCTAACTCCACTTTTGTCGATTTTTTTAAAAATTGTTTTGAGATGGAAAGAGAGAGAGATGAAGGGACTTACTCGTTGTGTAGCGTTGGGAAGAGATTAAAGAAAAGAGAGGGGGTTCTGTGGCGTCGCGGAAGCACTGGAAACGACTTCGATTTTTGACGAAAAGAGCTTGGTTGCTAACTCCACTTGCACTTAGAACTTTTTAAAGAATTTTGATAGAAATTTTCAGAATAGAGGGGAGCTAGGGCATGGAATGATATTTATAGTGAAGAATTTAGGGTTCGGGAATTAAAAAGTGGATTAAAAGAATTAAAATGAGTGTTAAATGGTGTATTGAATAGCCTCTGTTTGATTGCAGGGAAATCAAACAGTGCAGGAGAGTTGAGGGGAGCTGAAGGGGTGTGTGTGCGCAAAGCACAGAGGGAATTAGAGCTATCATGACCGTCAGCACTGGCCAAATCCCAAGAATGGGTGGTCAAATCTTGGGCAATTGCCTCAAGATTCGTGCCAGCAGCTTTAATCACTGTTTACTCATTTTTGTTCATATTTGATTTTTCTGAAACTTTTCGTTTCTCTGTGAATTGCACGTGCAACTCTTGGGCTTCCAAAAAATTAAGAAGAAAAATCTAAAATTAATTGGGTCTGATGGGATTCGAATACATAGGCTATGTCGCAGCAGTGTAGAGCCTTTACCAGTGAGCTACAAGTTGTTTCTTGCTTTTATTAAACCAAAATAGCTTATAACCCCTAATCAGGCTGAAATACCATTTTTATACATTAAACCAGTAAATTTTTGTACAGGGATTTCAGAGTCGTTACAACATCATCAAACGTTGCGGACAAGCTCAGGCGACGCCTCGGACAAGTGCACAATCAGACGCATCTCCAAAGCACTCCATCGCTCGCCCTATAGTAGCTTCCCGAAGGGCCGAAACCTGCCAAGTGCTCAAAACCGAAAAATTGAGACAGAAGCGGCTCAGATATAGAACCAACAAGAAGGCCAGGACTTCAGCCAAGTGGAATTTTGTGAGGTTCCAAGAAAGGGGTTACCCCGCGACGATAGCTGAGTCGGCCATAAAAATCAGCAATTCCTTCGAACCTCTGAAGTGGGTTCAGAAAAACGCCATGACCACCAAAATCAAGAAGACAACGATCCGGACAATGCTACAAAGAGACGTGTCCCAGCCCGAACATAGAAAGCATGACACCGCCTCTTTAAGGGTCAACCAGGCACTCTGTGCCGGACGAAAGCAACGAAGCAAAGCCAAAAAAGAAGCACCAGCACCACTCAAGAAGCCGGTCAGGCCAGTCGTCTTCAATCGATTGTCCGTTACCGAAACAGAAGGGCCACGGCAGCGGTCCGTGAAATCAGCTGCTAATGATGAAAAGACGGCCGTATATGTTATCCACACAGTCTATAAGTGACAACCTGCACAGCAATAGTAAGGAGGGAGCCGCCACAACCCAAGCCCAATCTAGGTTGAATGTGGTTGCCAATTTCCAAGATCATCCACCTCCGCATGACGATGAAAACCATCTTGATGAGGCCGACAGGCAGAAAGACCCCTCAGTCCATGTGGAGTCAAGCTCGGACAGCGAGGAAGAGCCGACTTTCCACTCCAGGACCGCAGAGCAAGAGCCGCTTCAAAAGCTCCGAAAACAGCTCAGGAGGAAAGATAAAGAGATGGCCAAACTTTACTCCAAAATCGACGACTTGACGAATGTCGTGATGCAGCTCACGGCTCAAATTGCCCGGACGCCCTCGAATAAAGCGCAAGTTTCCACTCATGAGCCGGGTGATAATGACCCGAAGCAACCAATGCCTATACTTTTAGGTCCAAGTATTGGCGAGCCACACGAAAGCTGGCCGCATTCCACTTCGAGGGACGCCTTGGCCCCGGATGGCACTATCCCGCTAACACAAGATCCGATAATGGATTTGGTCATCGGCAAGGTTAAAACATTGGTGGCTGAAGCCGAAGCTCATAAAGAATTGGCAGTAGTGGGCGGCCATATCCCGCACAGTATGATCTGATCGAGTTTCCCAGCGGCTACATCATTCTTGAGTTCGGAAGAATTGACGGGACGGGAAATGCAAATCAGCACGTCGCTCACTTTAAAGCGTCATGCGGAAATACAAGGGGAAATGATGCACTCCTTCTACGCCAGTTTGTCAACAGCCTGACCGGTGTCACTTTCGACTGGTACGCGAGCAAACCAGACGGGTCTGTCACCACTTTCGCCCAAATGGAGTCTTTGTTTCGGAAAAGATTCATGAGTGTCAGTGATAAAATCTTCATTGCTGACCTTGTGAGGACCAAGCCAGGGAAGAACGAAAGCAACACGGACTTTATCGCCCGATGGCGCAATCTCACAGTCAAGTGCGAACCGCTGCTGGAGCAAGGCGAGTCCGTCAGCCTCCTCATTAGGAAGCTCAGCAATTGGATGGTCTCATTTCTATGTACCGTGGGACACAAAATATTTCAAGAGCTAACGAAGAGAGTTCAAATGTTGGAACGCTCGAAGCAAGAGTCTGCCCTGGACTCTCAGAGTGACAATCCTTTGAAGAACCGAAAGGACAACAACCATAAAAGCGGGAATTACAATAATACCAATTCCTTCAATGCGTCAGACAATGAGGACAAGCGAAAGGCGGGCGGGCAAAAAATGGACTGGTCTCGAAGGCCATTGCTAGGAGGAGAAGGGCCTTCCCTAGAGGAGAAGCTTTCAGGAGGGACAAGGTCCGCAAAATATTCAAGGATGCCCTCAACAACGGTCTACAATTGCCGGAGTCGAAGATACCCCACGAAGAAAAAATAACCGACAATCTCCTGTACTGCCCATACCACAAAGTAGTGAGCCATGCAATTGAGAATTACTATATCTTCAAAGACTAGGTCGAAAAGCAATACAAAACCGGAGAGATCGAGTTGTCCAAGAATGTGTTGGTGAACAATCAAGCTGCAACCACCAAGTTTATACAGACAGAAGCTGAATCCTTCTGTGAGCAGACGGCTGAATCTGCTGCACTGAGAAATGAATCTGACTCGCCGCATCCTCCGTGGAGTATGCACATATCTAATAAGACGAAGTATATGTTAAAGCTACTTCAGAAGAGCCCAGAACAGAATGGGAGGGGCAGAAGAAGCCCACTGTTCTAGTTACCAATTCGGCTCGATCAGGTTCAAAATCCAAAAGGCTAAAGAAAAAGAAAAGGAAAGGTGCAGCTCGAAATGAAAAGGAATCTGCGATGAAATCGACCATTCAAAGGCATATTGATTCCCTCGAAGATTACGAACAAAAGGAAAGAACTTTAATTCAATTGAAAGAGTTCTTCCCCGTAGAAGCAGCTGAGATTCTGGAAGAGTTAAAAGAAGACTCCGATAACGAGATCCCTATTGTGACCTGCTACGTCGTCCACCTTGGTAGCGACTCTGAGGAAGAGCTCTGTTTTCCCGAAAAGGACGAGGAGCTCGTCACAAAGACCAACCAAATCCAGCTTAGAAGTGGCAAGGTTCTACCGCCGAAGAAAGGCAATGCCCCGAAAGAGAAAAAAGACAGGTCGCTAATGAAGAAAACGGTATAGAGTGGACTCATGAAGATTCGAGTTCTTCTCCGGTGAATTACAATGCCTTGGCTCACCTCCGGAAGCTTCCATCTCTCTTAAGTATCTACGATGCTCTGGTCCTATCCAAGGAGCTCAGAGAGGTTCTTATCCATGCCCTGCAAAACCCTGAGCGGTATCAGGCTCGTTTCGTGGAAATTAATATGAAAGAGGCCCGGTACACTCTGCATACAGCCGCGGTCACATTTAAGGATGAAGACCTATTACTAGGAACAGCTGAGCACAACCGACCGCTCTACATGACAGGGTACAGTGACGGAGACGTAATTAATCGCATATTGATTAATCCGGGGTCCTCAATGAACATCATGAACTTGTGGACTCTGAAGAGTTTTCAATAGACGTCTGACACCTGTCAAGGGAAAGGATAGTCATCCAAGGTTCAATCAAAACTGCCAGTAAGTTCTGAGGTCCATAACTCTGCCAATCAAATTTGGGGAACTACAAACCAAAGCTAAGATATATATGATCGATGCCGACACGTCCTATAAGATTCTTCTGGGAAGGCCATGTCTCCACGATTACGGCATCGTTCCGTTAACTCTCCATCAGTGCATGAAATATACCAAAAATAGCGAAGAAAGATGCATTGACGGAGACATCCAGCCGTTCGGTGTGCATGAAATCCGATATGAAGATTCTCGGTATTTTGTGAACCCCTAAAGTGCCGAGCCATAGCTGACCAAAGATAGAATGGCTCCGAAACTCAAAAGTAAATCTGAACCGTCCATCACTTTCAAAAGCAAAAACCTCCAAGTGAGCCCGCATTTCAGCAGTGACACTGATGAGTCCGACACTGGAAGTCCATCCTGCCGTAAAACTCGCCCTCATTTCGGTAGTGATATAGACGAGTCTGACATCGAAGACCCGTCCGGCAGCAAAATTCGCCCTCGTTTAGGCAGTGACGCTGAAGAATCAGTAGAAGAGAACCCGTCTTGCTACAGCTGTGCAGATTGGGCTCTCATGCAAAAAGCGAAGCTAAGAGAAACCTTCAAAGTTACAGAAGGATCTCTAGCCATCACAAGGGTGCCAAAGAAGATGTGCAAAGAGCTCGATGCATTGTCAGTCTCCATCGTAGACTAGCTGAAAACCTTCTACGTTCTAGGAAGAAAGAGCGGACAGAAGGGCATCCTGTTTTATGAGTCAAATCCTGTCGTGTATCCGAACGATTTGTCTATCACGTGCCTTGCCTATGAGAGAGTAATAAGAACCGTCCTCAATCCCAGATATTATGCGCCCGAGATATGGGAATATTTTAAAAAGTGCGGATGTCAATTATATCAAACGGAATCCAAAGCGAAGTTTTATGAGGGGCTGTGGCATCCGTCTCAGGTCTAAGCACTCATCGATGGATGAATCCCAAATAGACGGGGCATAGGTTTCATTCAACCTGACGTCAAAGCATGCTACATGATCCATGTTGGTGAAGCCAACGAAAGGTTAAATGATGATGATGAGCTAGCCGAACCAGAAGAAGCCCCTCGAGAGCTCGAAGATGGCGGACAAGCAACCTTCGACGTGCTAACCGAGATTGATTTAGGAACGCCCGATAATCCAAGGCTGACCTATATCAGCTCACTCTTGCTAGAGGAAATGAAAGAGCAGATAATTGCCCTGCTGTACAAATTCGTCGACTGTTTCGCGTGGACATACAAAGAAATGCCAGGCCTCTCTCCTGAAGTGGTCGTGCATAAGCTGGCTATATCTCCTGATGCCAAGCCAGTCAAACAAGCACCTCGAAAAATGAGAAAGGAGCTAGAAGAAAATCGTCGAGAAAACCAAGAAACTCATCGATACCGGCTTCATCAGAGAAGAGAAATACGCGGATTGGATCGCATGCATCGTCCCAGTGAAAAAGAAGAATGGGCAGATCTGAGTCTGCGTCGATTTTAGAAACCTTAACAAGACATGCCCTAAAGATGATTTTCCGCTTCCGGTCATGAAAATGATAGTTGACGACACCTCAAATTACGAGCTGTTCACTTTCATAGATGGGTCGTTGATTAGTCAAAAATATTGCATATTTGTATGAACATTTTCCTTACTATTATTAATAACTAAAAGGTGTTAATTGCAAATAAATAACATATGCGGGTTTATTTGTAAAAAGATCATTATCATATGTCTCTTCATTTATAATTAATATAATTAGGGAAAATATATGTATATAATATTTAAATGAAATATTAGTAATTAAAATATGCATATCATATCAAATATTCCTAATCAATATTATTAAGATATCATATCATATAAATGGTTGGAATATTATCTCAAGAATAACAACTACTACTAACAATTTGATTTGAGATATTGTGCAGGTATTAGCTCAGGTCTGAAATCTAAGTAGGAGATCCAAGTCAAATTGGAATATCAAACCAAATCTGCTAAATATCAGAAGCAAATCAAGGAATCTAGCAACGGTAAAGAGTAAGAGCAATATTTTCAGAATCTATATATCAAGAGGATCTCCAAATATTGATAGAAAAGCCAGAAAAAATCTCAAGTCCCAACCCCACTAGGAGGCGGCGGATCCGCGGTCAAACAGGGTCAAGGCGGCGGAACCGCGGTTAATATGGGCCGTTGGATCTGGAATTTTGGGGTCATGATTGTAATATCACCTACTCTCATATGGCATCTAGGGTTTCTGGTTTCAGAGACTATATAAAAAACCGAGAGTTGTGCATTCAATAGATATCTTGTTATCTAATTATCTACATCCATAAAGAGAGAGATCTACGAATGAAACTAGGGTTCTTGTAATATACTTTTGAAGGAGAAAAGTTGTAATGCAGTAGTTGATTAATAAAGGTAGTTTTTGTTTTAATTCTTTTCGCATTTACTTTACGCATTTATTTTTACGCATTACTTTTTCCGCATTATTTATTTGCATTACATTCAGCATTACTTTCTGCACTTCTAATATGACTTCATTCATCTTCCACCTCTCTTTTACTACGCCGATAACCATGAGCGAGTAATTTCTTGCTTGCTAGGGTTTGTAGGATAAGGTAGAATAATGGATGAAATATCGTTTAATTTCTTTTGACATCTTAATGTTTATAAACCTTAGCAAAATAGATGTTAACTCTCTTATCGGGCGCGCTATCAATTCATGATAGTCACGACCACAATTCGAGATTCGTTAATACTTGTTTTGTAAAGGGCTCGAGATAAATAGAGATCAATGGAAGGACAAGGGACAGTAGTGGGAAACCCAAATTCCCTCCAAGAACCCTAATCCACATTCATCGCTATCTATCCTGTTTTAAACAATTAAAAAATAAAAAGAATCATTTCTAAATCTTCATCCATTAACTACTAAATCGTATAAACCCTACAAGCCTTGCTATTATAAATTTACTATCCATTTTAAAACAAAACGATAACAATCCACCCTCTCTTTTATCAACTCATCTAAAACAAGAAAAGCAGTTCACGTTTTCCTGCGGATGACCCGTACTCATCGCGGCTAGCTATTTGCGACACCGTTTTGATTGCGGTTATTTACAAAACATAAAAACAACTTTTCGCACGACCAATCATATGGCGCCGTTGCTGAGGAGACGGTCGTAATTATTTTTCTTGTTATTCGGGTTGATTTCTCATAAAAACCAAAAACATAAAAACAAGATAAACAAAACCGCATCTTGTGTTTTTAACGATTATTGTGCGAGTTTTGCAAGAGAATATGGAGTAATTAGAGCAAGCCAATAGAGATTCATAGACTTTCAAATTGGACCAAAGGAGTAGCTGAGTGGTTTGAAGAAGTTTGGTGGGAAGATCACATCACAAGGCGGCGGAACCGCGGCCAAAGTGTGCATTCGGCAGCGGAACCGCGGCCCTATTGACGAGTTAAGCCCCCAATCTTCTATGGTATTCTCCTATTGCCTTCCTCTCTCCTCTAAAGCTCCAATAAACTGATTTTACTTGCAGGATTCCTTGCAAAAAGCACTGCTAAAAAAATATTTTTTTGTGTTTTGATTTCGGGTTGTTTTTCATATCTTAAACCGGACATTAAGGGGCAATAAACCCAAATTCAGATTAGGTAGGGATTTCATCACCCTTCCTAGACCCCACAAATCACAAACGAGCATACTATCACCCTACATTAATAAAAAATATCTAGACCAAGCCTATAAAGACATTCGCGCTCGATTAGGACAAAGGAGGGTCGTGGGTAATTTATTGCTTATCTGCATTTCCTTTGTGGTGTCTAGGAAAGTGTGACTAAGTGGTTACTTAATTATGCCCGCTATTTCGGTGATTCGTATAGCAGATACCTCCCACTTACCTGACACTTACCTAGCCGCAAGATTGATAAGAAGGTAGTAGAGGATTGATCCTACACATTGTCCTTTGGAAGTCTAGGAGCGGTCTAGTAACTTGACCTAGGTGACCCTTGCTCTAGGGATTGATTGAGCATTTTGTGATTGGTTGAGTCAAGGCTCACGTCCAACTTTTTTCAAAACCACCCTTCTTAAAATCGTTCTCACACATATCACACGCTGCCATGTGCACTAAACCCGCTTAGTGCATGATCGACTGGACACGGGATTCTAGTGCCCTTCTAGTCCGCGTTTTTGCTGTCGACTCTGAAGTCGATACTTCTTCATCTTCTATTTCTCCTCCACCTACCACATCTCCCGAGATGGACGGATCTCCATCGGATTTTAACAACACCCCCTTGCCACTACCCGTAGGTGCGCAAATTCAAAATCCACCCTGCATCACTCTTCAAGACCGATACTATCC
Source organism: Agapanthus africanus (assembly GCA_030015575.1). Taxonomy (NCBI): domain Eukaryota; kingdom Viridiplantae; phylum Streptophyta; class Magnoliopsida; order Asparagales; family Amaryllidaceae; genus Agapanthus; species Agapanthus africanus. The sequence goes on along the minus strand of JASDDO010000024.1, from coordinate 792,480,637 downwards.
CGTACCCAGACCCCTTCCTACGTGTCTGTCTCTTCCACTAGCCAATGGGGATAATTACGAAATTAAACCCCACTTCATCAACTTGTTGCCCAAATTTCATGGGCTTGAATCTGAAGATGCATACGTTTTTATAACCAAATTCGAAAACGTATGTGCAATGATGAGCACCACCCAACTTTCAGGGGATGCTCTACGATTACGTTTTCTCCCTTTTACCTTGTGCGATCTCGCAGAAAAGTGGTTTTATAGCACCGCCGCACATTCTATCGCTAAATGGGATGAATTCGTTAAAGCACTCCTTAAGAAATTTTATGCTCATCATAAGACTGCCCGTATTCGGAACGAAATTAACCAGTTTGTTCAACTTCCCAACGAACCCTTTTGGAAATGTTTTGAACAGTTTAAAGATCTTCTTGTCCAATGCCCTCATCACAGAATCGAAAGATGGCAACTTTGCCAAATTTTGTATGAGGGTATCAATCCAGCCACAAAACAAATGCTAGAAACCATTTGTCAATGTCATTTCATGTCAAAAGACGACGACGAAGCATGACAATTTCTGGAAGATCTTACCGAACAAACATTACAGTGGGAGAGCACTAGACCACCATCGTCTTCATCTAGGGAAGGTATCCATCAGCTCGACACTTCCATCGCAATGAAAGCCGAAATGGCTGCGATGCAAAAGAAACTCGAAGCTATGGAAAGCAAATTCTCTTCAGCCTTCCTAAACCAAGTTACGCTCCCCAAAACCGTGTGTGGTTGCTGTTTTGACTCATCGCATTTAGCGGAAGAATGTCCTTTGAACCTCCGTCTCAAAGTCATGAACAAACCAATGCTGCTTTTTAGCAACGACCTAGAAACGACCCTTATTCATCCACATATAATCAGCGATGGAGGAATCATCCTAATTTTTCTTGGAACCAAAACCAATCTCAAACTCAAAATCAGTTCCCAAGACAAAATAACTATCAAAGGCTTCCTCTGTTGGATATAGTGCCCTCAAAGTCAATTATTGGATCGCAGGTACGTGATTGCAATGATTGAGGGAGGACCTATACCGGTAGGACAGTCTTACTCGAGATGATAGTATGCTATCTGGTTTGCCTTTATCAGTCGTGTACACCTTTAGGTGACATTACTGTTCACTATTACACGTTGATAGAGCCCTTAGGATCCTGCTTGACTACCAACAGAATGATGGCGATCATATACGTGAGAGTTGGGTAGTCCATAAGCACATCCTTAAAAGTGGTCCCTAGTCGTGGGAGTTTCGAGACAGGGCATCGATACTCAGGAGTAGACTAGTATATACAGTTGAGACACCGACGAGGGGCGGTGGCCGGTCTCACAAGCCACTAGTGTCAATTGGATCACCTAAGATGTATACAGGTGCTCATTGGGTTATGAGTACACCGGACAGGACTCGCCGGGAACCTGCTAGTTGGTATTTATACCTAGCGTCAGATAGCAGTTCCCTGGTGACATGTGTACATGTTAGTTCATCGACCTGAGGTCGTCATTTGTCTCGTGTGAGTTCCCACTGTGCTTTGATTACTACCCTACCACGGCTCAAAGGAGTCGTGCAAACAGGTTTTAGTTGGGTACAGTCCCGAGCCATATGGAGGCAAGTGAGCGGATCGGCAGGGGATTCGTCTCTCCCGGTATTGGGGGTGAGATCGCACTGTGTCTAGGAGAGCCATTACACAAAGCCCTCGGCCGAGGCAGAAGATTTACTGGTAGGTACTCCAGTAGTATCTCAAGATGTTCTGGGCTACACTCTGACACGACTTATACCGCTATTAGGGGTCTGACGTTACCAGCCCACTAGGCCCGATATACGATACTCATAGACGAACGGACCGGACTGTATGTATATTGTCACTGATAGGCTCAGTAGGGTTCCAGGATGAGTTCGCTCATCGGCTTCCCTTGAGGTCATGGGCAGCCGTTACGTACAGCTAGTGCCGCTGACGTGCTTGTGGTTAAACCCACTACCAGGGTACTGACGAGTGTTTAGAGTCCCCCACAGATAGTTTCCCAAGTTCGGGCGAAACGTTGTAGAGGCCGTATGGTTTTATGGCAGGGTTCGGAAAATGCACGTGCACTTATGCACGTGTCATATTTCGGACAGATAATACTGGTGGGCTTTGGTTTAAACCAGATCCATGTATTATATTGAGTCGGAATATTTTAGTCTCTCATATTCGTATTCGGTCGGAATACGGATACATGTATGTATATATAGGTGAGGGGTATTTTCGTAATCCGTTACGAGAATATTTTAGAAGATGCATTTCTTTTGGTTAATCATTTTGGTTTAAATGGTTAAAAGGATTTTGGAAAGGGTGACTCATTTTGGATGACACATTAACTCTACAATGTTCACTAATGACTCATGTAATGAGTCATCTAGTGAGTCATTAAGGAGTTAATGAGTTTTGTTTTGTGAAGAGATATTTTAGTGTTTGTGGAGATATTTTTTGGAAGATATTTTTTGAGATATTTTCTTTACACAAACCATATATATCTACTCACAAATGATATCATAACAAGAGAGAAGTTTATTATGCTTGGTTTTCTTTTGCTCTCTTGATTTTCTTAAGTTCACCATTTCCAATCCTAAGCATCTTCTTCAACCTCCACCCTAACCCTCTCATGCGATGAGAATTCTAGGGTGTTTGAGAAAAACTATTCTACTCATTCTCTACTTCATCTTGGTCATCTGTTTTAGCAGACTTGATGATCGAGTTGCCTCGGTATAGAGGCGGGAGCCCGTTTAAGATCCATTGACGTGGTGCCACCTCGATGAGGAGACGAGAGATCGGAGTTGCCGCGAGGAGCGTGGGATGATGGCTAAAGACCGAAGGACTCGGATCGATTGGTATAGCCTTTCTACCTCTTTAAAGTTTGTTAGTTTAGCGTTAATGGCAAGATCCGGGTAATAGTATGCGATAGCGCCAGTTATAAAAGTTTTTGTTCCGCGTTTGGCGTCAGAATGACGGCCGGGGCGCTACCGTAGACTTACATGGTATCAGAGCCACGCCATTAACCTTTACTAATTTGTTCTAACGTGTTTAAAATATCGATCGAACGAAATTTCCAAAACCGCGATTTCAATGTTAAAGTTTCTGTCGATTTTGTTTTGTCGTCTAAAAATTATTTTGAGCATCTCAGAAAATCGTGCAGGCTTTTTTAAGAATACTGTAGAAATTTGGTCCACTGTCTCCACAGTACTACCGCGGAACCGCCGCACAAACCATGGTTTGGCCGCGGTTCCGCCGCCGTTTTGGAGCTACAGAGTACCATTTTTCTACAGTAATGTCTTTCATGGGGAATTGTGGTTTCTGGAATATTTTGTTAGGGCCCAGATTTTGTTAGAGTACTGCAGTTGTACGTGGGGATCACTTCGGGAAGTTTTGTCGATCGGAATTATAAACTTGTTAGTTTACAGTACTTACATTATATCTCCGACAGTGAATGTCATTCGAGCGGTAAACCGTGTCTAATTGCTATAGCTCTTTTAGACGGGTTTGTGAACGTGACATTCGCGTTGATGTTCTGTGTTGTGCTGTGATGTTGCGGATTTGTCGTGGTGGATAGCCGTGTGCAATGGTAGTGCAATTTGGATTTATTTGTACATTTGATATTGCGGGACGAGCGACCAATATGTGGACTTCCGTCACTGCCTGTTTGTATAATATTCTTTTGGGGCACGACCGGGCTGAGGTCGATGTACCCGTTGTACATATTTTTCATTTCTGTACTAGTTTTACCCCGCGACAGAGTGCACGGATAGCCGGGTTCTGGAGGGCAACGGGTCCGCATCTCATGGCTTTGAGAGGCAGAGGGCCTCACTCTAGAATTGGCAGACTATTCCCCGCACTCGTAGGGGGTTCAGGTTGACCCAAGGAGGGGTGCTCAAGTTACCGGATTCCGTGAAGTGCAGGGTGGTCCATTCACTTTGCTGTAGGGGGCTGCCCCGCTTTAGGTTTTGGCGGGTAACTTGCCGCACCCGTAGGGGTCTAGGTTTCATTGCACAGGCTATCCACACGACCAGGAGAACGTCGGGTTTCAGTAGCGGCTCTGTGAAACCCGGGGATCCCAGATTATCTGTATTGTTCTATGATGCTTATTACTTTTCTGTAATGTTGCATTTATCACACCTGAAGCGATTATTGTATATTGGTATATATACTAGTAGATGTTGTATATGTTTTACACCCGCGCTAGTCCAGTCCCCGCTCTGTCGTTAGTTAAGTAACCTAACGGGTGATGACGGGACCCAGTGACGAATGCGGATGGCATATACATAATTTTATTTTCGTTCTTTTCTGGTGTGATTGATTGATGGGACTGCGTTGATTCTGATCAATGCAAAGGAAAACAAACCTGTTTGGACGTTGTTGGAACAGTTTTAAAAAGTGTTATTATAAGGACATTTTCTTTTGCTTTGCATAGTGGTATTCAGTTGGAATATCCTGCACCTCATTCGACGAGGCAAGGGCCGAGATCCCTTCACCGGGTGTGACCCCTTGGGCAGAAGTTTGCGTCAGGGTAATAACTTCACTATAGTCGATTACATGTTGCTTTGCATCGCGGTATTCAGTTGGAATATCCTGCACCTCATTCCACGAGGAAAGAGCCGAGATCCCTTCACCGGGAGTGACCTCTTTAGCAAAGGTTTTCGCCATTATATTTTTATAAAAAGCTATCAGGTTCCTTCAGCGATATCAAGTTCGTTATGTTAAAGGTTTTTCGCCAAAAACCAGCCGTAGCCCTCCATCGTTTCAGACGAGTAGCACGTAGTATTCATGCTATGTTTGTTGGCCTTCGTCAAGGCATAGTGGATGGTAGCTGCTTATTACTTTTCTGTTGCATAGATAGATGAGTTAGTTTGGGACAGTCGTATTACCTTGTTGGCCTTCGTCAAGGGTATGTACGGGTGGGTTCAAATTGACAAGATAATGACGGGTGGAACTTGACATGTAACTTATGATTTGTTGGCCTTCGTCAAGGTCATAAGAATATGGGGTAAAAATCATATCAGGAGTTTCTAAAGAAACTGAAACTTGCCAGGCATGCGCATACCTTCTGGAGTGTGATAACGTGAGTGGATACCTTTACGTTATCATGCGATGAGAGTTGGATCCCGATTCCCACTGATGAGTTAGTTTACTCTTCGGGTGATCCCGATTGATTCTTCTTTCAGGTTTAGAGGAGAATTTGACAGTACAGTGGGAGGTTTCCTGATTAGATAAAGTGATAACCATTCTGATCTAGGTTAGAGTGCGCGCAGAGTGTTTCTTTTCTCTCTCTCTTTGGCAGCGACCTTTGACCGACCCTAGACTATGACTCAGTGACCATGTTGACCGAAACTTCTTAAAATACTGGCTTTTGGATTGTCTAAGTTGTATAAGTCATTGCTGCTCCTTCTTTTACCCTTTGCATTTCTCAGAACACCTCGTATCACTACGAATATCCACTTCCATTGGATAGATCCATCGTATGGTTATATACGAACTCGAAGGGACTTCTTCGAGGATGGATCTAGGTTCAGGAGAAATTGAATTGGTTTATTCAGTTGTCTTTTATTATCACCTTCTCTCAGGTTGCGAGGGCTCCTTAGTTTAGGAGAGTACACCTATTACGCTTATTGGATAGTCTTCTTCCAAACCATAGGCAGGTGCCGAAAGGTAGGGAATGAATAAAACCAATTAGCCTAAGTAGGGTGTACAAAAGGTAATAAGTAAAGAAAAAATAAAGGGATTAGAATGAGGGAAAGTAAATTGCGACTGCTATCATTCACGACCAAACCGCGTACTTCATCGCCACTCCTATTTCACCTTTGCTTTTTTCCCCAGTTCGGGAGAAATAGAATAAGGTATTATTCAGTTGTCTTTTATCATCACCTTCTCTCAAGTTGCAAGTACTCCTTGGTTTAGGAGAGTACACCTATTATGCTTACTGGATAGTCTTCTTCCAGACCATAGGCCGGTGCTGAACGGTAGGGAAGGAAGAAAACCATTTAGCCTAAAGGGGTGTACAGAAGGTAATGAATAAAGACAAATAAAGGGATTTGGAGAGATGGCAAAGAAATATACGGTTATAGTCATGAATTGGATTATGGAAGAGGCATTACTAGGAATACCGGGATACCCCTTCGAAACATTTTCATGTTTCAGTTTCACTGTGCATTGTTAAAGGAAAACTGATTTCCCGATTAGATACTTATTCCAGGGTATGTATTTACCAGGTATGATTCTCATATCTGTATGGTTTTACAGATGATGAGTGGGAATAAATTATTGGGAACTAGGTGATCATCCTCATTATATCGAAATTCGTTGTAATTGGTGATATTTGAGGAAATCGTCTGGGTTTTTGCCGGACGACAAGTATTTGGTTTTGAGTATCCATTGTTATGCACCAATTTCAAAATGATATATCTGTACGTTTATTTTTATAAAGTGAGATATAACTTTTTGAAATTATGTCCGTGACATTTACCTATATCAGTTGACGATTGGGTAAGGAGCATTGAACAGTGGAGTAGTTCTTAACCATAAGTACAGTTTTCAACCTACGATGCACAGGTTTTGAGTTATTTGACTCAGGGGACTCATACAGAGTATTGTATGCTGTCCAGTATCCATCAGGACAAAGGGGTTGGTCCTCGTACTATATTCTGTTTACTTATGACTTCTCCAGGTTTTAGACAAGTGTTTCATAGAAATACAAGGTCTAAGTTTTGAGAAGTTGTGGGTATAAGAATAAAGTAGAGAACCAGGTGTCGCAAGTATCAGGATTCTTCAAAGAGATCGAAGATGTAGATTCTTGTGAATGGTATTCAGTTGATAGTAATGGTTTTGAGAAACTTGTTTCTCTTTCAGGTTACTCATAATTGGATGCATTCCTAAGTTGAGTAATGCTGATTAGCCTCTCTCCATTAAGATGATATGCACTGGAGACAGCTGCATGATTTGAATCTGGTTCCAATTAAATAAGTGCCAAAGTTTCTATATTGGATATAGAATGGTTCATATCTTAACGATGTTAAGGTACGGGGAGTTGTCCGGCTTATGCTTAAAATCAGAGTCTGGATAACTCAAGGCACGTTTCTGTAATGGCAGTTTGTGGGTTGACCCAGGCTATGACAAGGGTTGACTCTCTACCATCTGGAAGATCAATAGCGATATTGTTCTTGACTCGCCACAGTTTTAGTAAAATGGATTTTTTCAGAAAACAGTAGTAGGAGTATGGCAGAACTGGAAGTGATTCCAGAACCGCAAACAATTACGGAAAATTTAATAGGACCTATAGATTCAATCAGGTTTGACATTCCATTAGCCACTCCGCAGATATGGTGGGTAACCTCAGACACCCGAGAGGTACTCCAGTAGCCTCAAGGACGGTGACAGGGAGGTTTTTGTTTACCCAGACTTAACACTACTGTTGTTCCAGGCTATGAGACCCGGCAGCAGGTTAAGTATAGCGTCGTTCTAAACTAGCTTTAGAAGTGCACGTATATATTATTCTGCCAGAGGGTTGTTGTGGTTAGTGGGAGCAGCGGAAGCATAGTGGGCAAGTAGCTTATGTCTATTTATAGATTAGAGCAGATATAGCGGAAATAGATCATCTAATTTTGATGTGACAGTCATGGTTTTGACTTCATCAGAATAGGGGATGGATCTGTTAAGAAGGTAGTAGGGTGTGATGTCCTGGTATTTGGATGACATACACAGAGTAGGAAGTAAAATTCCTATACTACGATCGGTTATACTGTGGTTGTCACACAGTTGTTTCTCCACACAGTATATGGATATAATATCAGACATTCTGGTTACTAGATCTATAGTTTTAGATCTAGATTTGGGTAGTTTTCCAATATGGGTACTTTGACAGTATTCTAATAGTATTTGGAATAGATGACTCCTGGCATGGTGGTGTACCTGCAGGTGATGGAGTCTCCCTCTCTAAAGGTGTCTTACAGACTAAAGGGGAGAGGTATGTGCATGATTGGCAGATCACTTGCTTAGGCAATTGAGTCAATCATGAGATGTCAAGTACCACACCAGATGTTGTTTTTGCACTAGATGCAATAAGTTTATATTAATCCAATTCTGAAGAAACATACGGAAGCAGTTTTAGAACATAAGTGAATGTTCTACGGATTTGATAACGGCAGCCTCCTTCGGGAGACGGTTATCATTCCAGGATTCCAAGGTGACATGGATGACAGAGTGATTGTCAGAGTTATAGTTTTCCCTCTGACGAAGGGGGCAGTATTATGGACAGGTGGTCCAAGAGAATACTGTGGGAGGCATGGTGCTGGATACTGATTAGTTTCAGTTGTCAATACAGTCTAAGAAGTTTGGATTTGGAGTTCATTTATGAACTAGGTCCCATCAGATATCAAGACATATTCTAAGACAGGTATTACTCGATTCGGGAGATGGCTTTCTCCGCGAACTTGAGATTAAGAGAGACATAGAAAGAAACATCAGGGCGGATCCACTCATTGAGGTTATTTCTTGAACACAAGAGTTTTACAAACGAGTTTTGTCAAACTGATTAGTAGAGGAGTTGGGTGTTCGGTATCACACGGGCTGTGAGTATGCGACATCGCAATAATTAGCCTTAAGTGCAAGTGGGAGATTGTTGGATATAGTGCCCTCAAAGTCAATTATTGGATCGCAGGTACGTGATTGTGATTGAGAGAGGACTTATACCGGTAGGACAGTCTTACTCGAGATGATAGTATGCTATCTGGTTTGCCTTTATCAGTCGTGTACGGCTTTAGGTGACATTACTGTTCACTATTACACGTTGATAGAGCCCTTAGGATCCTGCTTGACTACCAACAGTATGATGGCGATCATATACGTGAGAGTTGGGTAGTCCATAAGCACATCCTTAAAAGTGGTCCCTAGTCGTGAGAGTTTCGAGACAGGGCATCGATACTCCGGAGTAGACTAGTGTATACAGTCGAGACCCCGACGAGGGGCGGTGGCCGGTCTCACAAGCCACTGGTGTCAGTTGGATCACCTAAGATGTATACATATGCTCATTGGGTTATGAGTACACCGGACAGGACTCGCCGGGAACCTGCTAGTTAGTATTTATACCTAGCGTCAGATAGCAGTTCCCTGGTGACATGTATACAGGTTAGTTCATCGACTTGAGGTCGTCATTTGTCTCGTGTGAGTTCCCACTGTGCTTTGATTACTACCCTACCACGGCTCAAAGGAGTCGTGCAAACAGGTTTTAGTTGGGTACAGTCCCGAGCCACATGGAGGTAAGTGAGCGGATCGGCAGGGGATTCGTCTCTCCCGGTATTGGGGGTGAGATCGCGCTGTGTCTAGGAGAGCCATTACATAAAGCCCTCGGCCGAGGTAGGAGATTTACTGGTAGGTACTCCAGTAGTATCTCAAGGTGTTCTGGGCTACACTCTGACACGACTTATACCGCTATTGGGGGTCTGACGTTACCAGCCCCTTGGCCCGATATGCGATACTCATAGACGAATGGACCGGACTGTATGTATATTGTCACTGATAGGCTCAGTAGGGTTTCAGGATGAGTTCGCTCATCGGCTTTCCTTGAGGTCAGTACATGAGCAGCCGTTACGCACAGTCAGTGCCGCTGACGTGCTTGTTGTTAAACCCACTGCCAGGGTACCGACGAGTTTTTAGAGTCCCTCACAGATAGTTTCCCAAGTTCGGGCGAAACATTGTAGAGGCCGTATAGTTTTATGGCAGGGTTCGGAAAATGCACGTGCACTTGTGCACGTGTCATATTTCGGACAGATAATACTGGTGGGCTTTGGTTTAAGCCGGATCCATGTATTATATTGAGTCGGAATATTTTAGTCTCTCGTATTCGTATTCGGTCGGAATACAGATACAGGTATGTATATATAGGTGAGGGGTATTTTCGTAATCCGTTACGAGAATATTTTAGAAGATGCATTTCTTTTGGTTAATCATTTTGGTTTAAATGGTTAAAAGGATTTTGGAAAGGGTGATCATTTTGGATGACATATTAACTCTAGAATGTTCACTAATGACTCATGTAATGAGTCATCTAGTGAGTCATTAAGGAGTTAATGAGTTTTGTTTTGTGAAGAGATATTTTAGGGTTTGTGGAGATATTTTTTGGAAGATATTTTTTGAGATATTTTCTTTACACCAACCATATATATCTACTCACAAATGATATCATAACAAGAGAGAAGTTTATTATGCTTGGTTTTCTTTTACTCTCTTGATTTTCTTGAGTTCACCATTTCCAATCCTAAGCATCTTCTTCAACCTCCACCCTAACCCTCTCATGCGATGAGAACCCTAGGGTGTTTGAGACAAACTATTCTACTCATTCTCTACTTCATCTTGGTCATCTGTTTTAGCAGACTTGATGATCGAGTTGCCTCGGTATAGAGGCGGGAGTCCGTTTAAAGATTCGTTGACGTGGTGCCACCTCGATGAGGAGAAGAGAGATCGGAGTTGCCGCGAGGAGCGTGGGATGATGGCTAAAGACCGAAGGACTCGAATCGATCGGTATAGCCTTTCTACCTCTTTACAGTTTGTTAGTTTAGCGTTAATGGCAAGATCCGGGTTACAGTATGCAATAGCGCCAGTTATAAAAGTTTTTGTTCCGCGTTTGGCGTCAGAATGACGGTCGGGGCGCTATCGTAGACTTACATCCTCCACACCAACAACAGCTACCACAACAAATTCAGCAGCCCTTTCACCTACAATCTTTCCAAAATCCGGCCAACAACTTTGCCCCTTATAATAATATTTTCCAACCACAGACTAATATTCTAACGGCCGGTACCGATAAAATCTCTGCACTCGAAATAAACTTAGAAAGTTTTATTAAACAATCCGCACAAATATCGGCCAATTTAACGTCATCTATCCAAACGCTAGTGCAACACACTGCTTCCCACGGTGAAAGCATAAAATCAATCGAAGCACAAATTGCACGGTTAAATGCCGCGATGAGTGAGAGAGTGAAAGGAATACTTCCATCTCAAGCTCTACCAAATCTCGGCCACTCACAAAGCACAAATATCATCCTTAACCAACAAAATCATAACGTGAGTGCCGTAACTACGTTGAGATCGGGAAGAGTGCTGGACAACCATGTTGGTGAACAAGTTGATGAGTTAGATGACGTCCCGGCTACTACTTCTACTTCTACTTCGTCTAATCCAACCTCTTCTTCTGAGCCTATTCTCCGTTTTTCATTGGGCTTGAACCCTAAGTCCACTTCCTTGAATGAATTACTATCTCAGACCATCCCAAATCCAATTTTGGGATCCATTCCATCCCCATAAACTTCTCCAAAAGTGTTGGACCCAACCCCTATTGATAAAGCTCTTTTTCCAAACCGGTTGAGGCCTAACAAACCAAATGCACAACTGGAGAAGATTGTGAAAATGTTTAAACAAGTTAACATAAATATTCCTCTTTTAAATACTATCCAACAGGTTCCGTCCTATGCGAAAATTCTAATGGACTTATTTACTAAGAAGAGGAAAACTCAAGTGCCTAAAAAGGTTTTCTTAGCGAGCAATGTGAGCCATGATTTTACCTAACATTTGCCCAAGAAACGTAAGGACCCTGGTTGTTCTACAATTTCTATAACTATTGGGGGTAGAAACATCAATCGCGCCCTACTCGATCTAGGTGCTAGTGTTAACTTACTACCGTATTCTATTTATGAGCAATTAGGCATAGGAGAGTTGAAAGCTGCACATTGCACTCTCCAGATGGCCGATCGATCTATCACCCACCCTAGGGGTGAGCTAGAGGACGTGTTAATCAAAGTCGAAGAATTTATATTCCCCGTGGACTTTATAATTTTAGATACACAGCCTATGGCAAACCCACGGAACCAAATCCCGGTGATTCTTGATCGCCCTTTTTTAGCAACTTCCAATACTGTAATCAATTGTCGTAATGGTTCTATGAACCTATCTTTCGGGAAGATGACAATTGAGCTTAACATTTTCAGGAAAGGAAGTTGATTTGTTTCAGATTTATCACCTCTTTGATTTTGAAGAAAAGATTTAGTAAAGAAGTGATGAAATGTTTTAGTCGTATAATAACCGCAATTAATAATGGTGTCGCGTGTAGCGAGCGTTAGTGAGTACGGATCGTCCTCTGGGATTCGTGGAACTCGTAAATTCTTGCTTAAGTTGAGTCGAAAGAACTAGTTATGAAAATCAACAAATTGTTTTAATATTTGTTTGAAGTTATCATTTCAAGAAATTTAAGAAATCGTTTTCAAAAAAGAAAATTCAAGAAAATATTCAAGATTTAGTTATCAAGAAAATTAAAAAAGGCTTGTAGGATTCGAACGGAATTAGTAGCCAATGATGATTATTCAAGATGATTCATCTTATCTATTGGTAGAATTACTACTAGATCGATAGCTATTAATAAGAATTAGGGATCCATTGAAGAAACTAGGGTTTCTCCTTCATTGCCCCTTGTCCTTTCATTGATTGCCATTCTTATCTAGCCTTTAACAAGAAGGATTATCAATCTAATCCCCAAATTGTGATGAACTTCTCAATAAATTGATCTCACTCACAATTTGGACATTAATGATTCTTTTTGCTAAAGTTTATAATCTCCATAAGACTTAAGATGAATATAGAATTCTTTCACCATTTGATCTACCAAATTCCTTCGAATTCTTAGCAAGCGGAGATTTATTCACACATTATGAAAATAAAAGAATCAACAAATAGAGATTTCATAATGCGAAAATTTAAAGAAAGCAAGACTAAGAGTAATGATCACCTTTATTATTCAACGCCAAATTACAACTTCTTCAATCCGAGATTACAAGAAAATTCATTCTCGATCACTCCCTTGAAGAGGTAATTTCTCCGTCGATCTTCGCTTCACTCGATCACCATGAGTCTTGGATCTATCGAGGATCACGTGCTCGTTGATGACGATCGGCTTCGCGTAAAGGATCTTGTGTTGAATGCTTGATGAACTTCTCGATGATTCTTGATCTTGAGAATTAGGGATCTTGAAATTGGATCTAATTTGTTTTTGTAATCGTGTAAAAATCAACAACCAATCAACAATCATTTTAGTGTAAGCTTAGGTCCCTTTTTATAGCCCCTAATCAAGCATCCCCCATAAGCTAGGTTGTTACAAGGAGGCTTCTAGAATAAGCTAGGCAGTTATCGAGCTTCCTCAACAAGCTAGGTTATTATAGAGAAGTTTCCAGAACAAGTTTGTTACAACGAAGCGTCCTTAACAAGCTAGGACATTGCAATGAAGCTTCTGGAGAATTCTCAATTGCCGACTCCCTGAATCGGCCGTGGATCCACAGCGACTCGGCCTGACTCGGCCGCGGTTCCGCGGCCAATTGGTGAGTTTGTGTCATCAATTATCTGTGGCCTTATTCTGTTGATCTCTGGGTCTTTATTTTATATCTGGAATCTTCTTATCTTTTCTGAATTTCTGCCAGTATTTGATTCTTCGATTTCCTGTATTTTAATCGGCGAATTTCTAATTCTGATATCTGACCTGAGCTAATTTTTTGCACAAGATCTCAATGAAGGATATTTGAGATATACAAAATTATGTGTGAAATAATAAACATATAATTTCCTTCAAAAGTGTTGATTATAATGTATAACACATGATAATTGATATTTTGCAGCTGAACTTGTAATATGTGTTATATTTATAACAAACACCCTTAGATGATTAGAAAAGTGAGGAAATTGTTATGTTAAAGATTGCAATAATTTCGACTGAACAAATTCCTCCAAACTTGACTTTGATCGTCCCGAGCAAACTTCTGTTATTCAGGAGAAGGAGAAAAAGAAAGAAAGAGAAAAACCAACTAGCACACTTTCGTAGGCAACACGATTGCACTGAGCACGTGCAACAAGCCTTTAAACCTTTAGGTGTCCCTAGTAGGAGGAGTGTTGTCTTCTGAGGGTTTTCAGCAGATTGCACCCACAAAATCCTATAATAAAAGAAAGACTGTGAAAGTTACATATAAAGATAAGAACTGTAAGAGAAAGAACTTGAAAATCAGAGTTTTCAACTACACTAGCTTTTCGGTTGTCATGAGCCCTATCTTAATAGTCATGAAAAGATGTTAGAAATCATATCATCCCTCAATAAAATATCGCCTTTATTCTTCATCCCTACTTTTCTTCCAAACACCGATCATATACCCCTACGTGTGTGTAAACGACATCCCTACACTCGGAGAATTCAATTCAAGCTATCATACTCTTGTCTATCTACCTCAGTACTTTTTAGTCGGTGAATATTTTAGATGGAATTGCTCACACATTCTTCATGCGTCTGTTAATACTTCTTGAGGTACTAACCGACCGATTATTAAATATGGTCACAAATTAGGCGTAATTAGCAATTTCCTCCTCTTGCAACACCTAAGGCTTAGCAGTGACTCCCAATTCAGTTGGTCTAAGGCACTAAATGATGAAACACCCTCTCTATATTTTTTTATGCTGCCTTGGTGATTACAAAACCAGTGTTCATTTTTCTGCACCATTTTATACTTTTATGCTTCAGTTAAATTTATTTTCTTCATACTTTGGCTTTTAGACAAGAGCATTTCAAGGTATCCTCTACTATCCCGAGTTTCAAGATGTGTGTAAGTGCGTATAGTAGGGTATCAATGCTCAAATGTTTGGCTTTCAGAATAGGAACTATTTTTCAGACTTATTTTTATCCTCAGATTAGTGACTTCCTTTATCTTACTAACCTTTGGGACAACGGCTCATAACTACTTATTACTAGTTTCGTTTCAGAAAACATCTAACTTTCTTGTTTTTCTCAAACTCTTCCAATATTTTAAATGTAATTTTTCACTTTCTAATCTTTCATTATAAAAGAAAAAATTAAAATTTTTGTGCTTATGCAAAGTGTAACGCAAAGTGTAATGCGTAAATAAGCACAAACCTCCCCCAAACCTGTTTACAGCAGTGTCCTCACTGTTGTCATCTTTTAAATCTCAAAAACCTGTAGACTTGGGAGGAAAAGTTATTAACAGGGAAAGAATAAATGAAAGTGAAAATTTCTCCCAAACTTATTTTTTTAATCAATCACCTCCATTCTTAGGATGAGACCATATTATCGAGACATGGAGGTGAGGCAGCGAAAATTTAGTTATGATAAAGCGGCTCCTGTAAAAACAGGAGCTCCTCCGTGGGGTCAGTGGAAAAATACGGTTTTAATCTATGTCCATTAACTTTTAAAATGCAACCATTTTTCATATTTTCAATTTCAACTGCCCCGTTCGGGTATACATACCGCACCACAAATGGTTCTTTCCAACGAGATTTTAGCTTACCCACATGAAGATGGGACGGGAATCGTAAAGAAGGACTTGTTGTCCCGGGATAAAAGTTTTTCCCAAAATATTTTTATCATGAAATACCTTAGTCCGGTTCTTTACTATCACCGCATTATCGTAAGTTTCATCGCGGAGTTCGCTTAGCTCATTTAATTGCAGCTTCCGAAAGTTGCAGGCTTGATTTAAATCGAAATTAAGTTCTTTAATGGCCCACATTGCTTTATGCTCGATCTCGACAGGAAGGTGGCAAGCCTTTCCAAACACTAGTCGGTAAGTAGACATACCAAGATCAGTCTTATAAGCGGTACGGAATGCCCAAAGAGCATCCGTCAATTTGGTTGACCAATCTTTACGGTTTTTTGAAACTGTCTTCTCCAAAATTTGTTTGATTTGCCTATTGGAAATCTCAGCTTGCCCTCTCGTTTGGGGATGATAGGGCGTAGAAAGTTTATGGTTGATTGAATATTTCCGTATTAAAGTCTCGAAAGACCGATTACAGAAATGCGTTCCATTGTTACTGATTATAGCGCGAGAGTGTCCAAATCGCAAAAATATATTTTCTTTAAAGAACTTAATAACAACCTTATTGTCATTAGTGCGACATGGTATTGCTTCCACCCATTTTGAGACGTAATCAACCGCTAACAAGATATATAAATTCCCAAAAGAGTTGGGAAAAGGACCCATAAAATCAATACTCCAAACGTCGAAAATTTCCACAACCAAGATAGGTTGGAGTGGCATCTCATTTCTTTGAGAAATCTGACCCGTGTGTTGACACCGTGGACAAGTTTTGCAATGATCAAATGCATCTTTGAATAATGTAGGCCAGTAAAAACCACATTGTAAAACTTTCTCCGCCGTTTTTCGTAGACCAAAGTGACCGCCACATGCCTGATCATGACAAAAAGACAAAGCACTCTTGAATTCATCATTGGGGACACATTTGCGAATGATTTGGTCGGGATAATACTTAAAAAAATAAGGTTCATCCCAGTAAAAGTGTTTTACTTGGGATAAAAATCGATGATTGTCTTGTTTAGACCATTCGCTAGGAATAAGTCTTGTTACTAAATAATTCACAATATCCATAAACCAAGGTTCGCAGGACACAGGCAAGAGCTGTTCGTCAGGAAAAGCGTCGTTTATAGGCAAGGTCATAGTAGGTGAAGAAGAGATGCGTAAAAGATGGTCGGCTACTACGTTTTCACATCCTTTCTTATCTCGAATGACAAGATCAAATTCTTGTAATAATAGGATCCAACGTATTAACCTACCCTTAGCATCCTTCTTAGATAGAAGATGTTTTAGGGCGGAGTGATCGGTGTAAACCACAATCGGTGAGCCAATCAAGTAAGGCCTGAATTTTTCTAATACAAATACAACTGCCAAGAGTTCTTTCTCGGTGGTTGTATAATTAATTTGGGCATCATTCAAGGTCTTACTTGGATAATAAATTGCATGTGGCATCTTATCAATGTCCTGTCCTAAGACTGCACCAATATCAAAATCTGATGCATCACACATTAGCTCAAATGGGTGGTTCCAATCAGGAGATGATAGAACAGGGGCTGTAGTGAAAGATCTTTTAAGCGATTCAAAAGCAGCCTCACAGTCCGAATCAAAGTGAAATGTTGTATTCTTAGCCAAGAGAAGAGTTAAAGGTCTAGCAATTTTGCTAAAATCCTTAATGAATCTCCTATAAAATCCTGCATGACCAAGAAAAGATCGTATATCTTTGACACATTTGGGATGAGGAAGGTTATGAATGACATCTATTTTAGCTCTGTTTACCTCAATGCCTTTTCGTGAAATGACATGTCCAAGCACGATTCCTTCTTGGACCATGAAATGACATTTTTCCCAATTCAAACTTAAGTCTTATCCTTACAGCAGGTAAGAACAGCGTCAAGATAACATAGGCAATCCTCAAATGAGTCCCCAAATATAAAGAAACCGTCCATGAAAATCTCCAGAAAATTCTCGACCATGTCCGAGAATATCCCCATCATACACCGCTGAAATGTAACGGGAGCATTGCATAACCCAAAGGGCATGGTCTATAAGCAAAGGTACCAAAAGGACAAGTAAATGTTGTTTTATCTCGATCCTTTTCGGCGATAGGGACCTGGTTATAGCCAGAGTATCCGTCCATGAAACAATAATATTCATGTCCAGCTAATCGTTTCAACATCTGGTCAATGAAAGGTAGAGAGAAGTGATCTTTCCTCGTAGCGGCATTGAGTTTTCTATAATCAATACATACACGCCACCCAGTTTGGGTGCGTGTCTAGAACAACTCACTAGCCTCATTAGTTATGACCGTGATGCCAGACTTCTTAGGGACTATATGAATAGGACTTACCCATTGGCTATCAGAGATTGGGTAAATTATACCACTATCTAGGCACTTGACGATTTCTTTCTTTACCACCTCTTTCATGACGGGATTTAACCATCTTTGTGGTTCTCGGGTTGGCTTGGCTTCATCCATCAAATGTATATAATGTTCTACAATCAAGGGACTAATCCCTTTTATGTCTGCCATTGTCCAACCAAATACTTGCCGATTAGATCTCAAGACCATCAAAAGAGCGTCCTCTTGCTCTAAAGCTAGAGAAGCGGATATGATCACGGGCAAAGACTCATTCTCACCTAAATATGCATATTTAAGATGAGAAGGTAATAGTTTAAGATCTAATGTCGGCGGAGAGACAATAGAAGGCGGGGTAAGGGAATGATATTCGGATTCCCTAAGAAGTTCATAACCCATGTAGGATATTGACTCGAAAAGTACTATTGACTTTTGTGATGAGTCAAAAGGTTCAAACTCAAGGGTGTAGGGTGTTTTTCGTTACCCCATTGAGATGGGAACATGTGCGCGCTCGTCAGGCGCATTACAGATTCCTTCTGTCTAGGGTAGGATGGGGTTTATTGATTGTGGGGATCCGAATCTCCGGCAGCCGCGAACTAAGCTGACGTTAATTACCCCTCGCCTTTGGAGCAAGAGAACCTCCGATTGACGGGTCAAACAGGTCATGCGAACTCAATGTGCATTGTGCATGTGTTGTGTTTTGAAGGGGTTTTGGATATATCGGGGGCCTCGCAGAGTTTTTACGGGGGAGGTATTTTTAGTGTGGATTACATGTAAAATGAGGGGAAAAAGGAGTCCAAAAAACGCGTGAGCACCAGCGCTTAGGCACTTGAGTTAGCGCTAGGCGCTTGGGCTCTGGCGCGAGCGCCTCACGTGCCCGGCACGTGTGCGCTTGAGCGCTAGCGCTTTGGGCGCTCGGGTGCTAGCGCTAGCGCTTTGGGAGCTCGGGCGCTAGCGCCTCACGTGCCCAGCACGTGGGCGCTCAGGTGCTAGCGCCTCACGTTCCTGGTACATGGGCGCTTGGGTGCTAACGCTTTGGGCGCTAGCGCTAGAGCTTTGGGTGCCAGCGCCTCACGTGCTCGGCACGTGGGCGCTCGGGCGCCAGCGCCTCACGTGCCCAGCACGTGGGTGCTCGGGCGCCAGCGCCTCACGTGCCCAGCACGTGGGCGCTTGGGCGCTGGGCGCTAGCTAAAGGAAGAGGGTTTTACCCCCAGAAATAGGAGTTAAACTCCAAAAGAGCGTTTTGAGTGGAGTTGAACTCCAAAAGATCTGGATTAGGAGTTAAACTCCTTTAAGGATTTGGGTCATGGGGTTGAACTCCCTAAAAATCTTCAGAGATTCTTCTCTCTTAAGCTTGGGATCTTCTCTTGAGCCTTGGATCTTTTCCAAAGTGAGATTTTCGGAGATGGGTCTCCTTCTTCCTCCTCTTTGTTGGCCGGATTTTGGAGAACAAGAGGGGTGAGATTTTAAAAATCTCTCATTTTTGAGATCTAATGGAAGATCTGAGCTCCCCTTTGTGGGTTTTGTGGTGAAAAACTATTTAGTTTTGGAAAAAGAAGAGTAAAACTCTTGATTTAATTCAGAAGAAAGAAGAAGGTTTAGAACCTTGAGGAAGGAGAAGGAGGCACATACCTTGATTTTTTTAGAGAGAGAAAAAAGATCTATAGATATTTTCATCATGTTGCCTTATATAGGCTTACACATTTACATATAGCCCCTTGGGCTTTACAAAAATAGCATTTTGCCAATCCCATGTCTCATGTGCTATTTCTTTTTTCACCATGGGCTTTACAAAAATTTGGCTTTATGCCCATTTTCATACATTTATTCATAAAATAAAATAAAAGAAATACACCAAAAATATTTATTACAAAATTTTTATTTTGGCATGGGGGGAGGCCGGCCGCTTCATGTTCGGCCTCGATCCGGGTATCGGCCCACTTGACCTGGACTTGGGCCCACTTGGCTTGGGGTTGACTTTGATTTTGACTTGGTCAACTGGGGTGCAATTTTTGACCCCAACAAAGTGCTCCCCAACAATAAATGCACACCGCATATGTGGGTCGTGTGCATGAAATTGATGGTTCTTCTTTTACGTGGAGGCGACTTGATTTGGTTCCCGCTTTTTGGGAAGCTGACACTGCCCCTTTTTACGACATGGATGGTCGATACTTGACGTGTCTCCGAGATGGAGTGTCTGGTTGACTTGATTCTAAGGCGGAGCATAATTCCGACGAGGAGGTCGTTGCTACCCTTTTAGCGACGTGGACGGTCGGTGCTGCCCTTTTGGCGACTTGGACGGTCGGTGCTGCCCTTTTTGCAACTTGGACGGTGCTGCCCTTTTTGCGACTTAGACGGTCGGTTCTGCCCTTTTTGCGACTTGGACGGTCGATACTGCCCTTTTAGCGACGTGGATGGTCGATGCTGCCGTTTTTGCAACTTGGATGGTCGGTGCTGCCCTTTTTGCGACGTGGATGGTCGGTGCTGCCACTTTAGTGACGTGGACCGTCGGTTCTGCCCTTTTTGCGACTTGGATGGTCGGTTATGCCCTTTTTGCGACTTGAACGGTCAGTGCTGCCCTTTTAGCAACGTGGACGGTCGGTGCTGCCCTTTTTGCGACTTGGACGGTCGGTTCTGCCCTTTTTGCGACTTGGACGGTCGGTTCTGCCCTTTTGCGACTTGGACGGTCGATGCTACCCTTTTAGCAATGTGGACGGTCGATGCTTCCCTTTTTGCGACTTGGACGGTTGGTGCTGCCCTTTTAGCGACTTGGACGGTCGAATGTTCTGATTTGACTTGCTCCGCTTCTTGCGGTGTCAGGGATGAAGTTGACTTGTTTCCGAGGTGGAGCTTGATTCTTCCAGGGAGATCATTGGTTATTTTGCCGATTTGATGTGATTTGGGTTGACATTAGCACCGCTGCACTGGAATATGGTACCAGGAGCGAATCATCATCTGCCATGACAGGATTTATGGATTTTGGTTTTGGTTTGGAATCAGCACCGCTGCACTGGAATATGGTACCAGGACTGAATCATCATTTGTCATGAGGCGATTTCCCTCATTCCCAGTTTAACGATTTAGGGGTCATCTGTTCCCAGTTTAACGACTTAGCGGTCATCTGTTCCCAGTTTAAAGACTTAGGGGTCTATTGGATTGGAGTTTGGAATTTTGGGGTTAGGGTAGGCATCAGCGTTGCTAACACTGAAGCACATGTGCCAGGAGCAATTCATCATTTGCCTTTTCCTGTTGGGGAGCGATGGCTTAGGAGACAGGTTTAGGTCCCTATCACCTAAGGCTTTTCAATTTCATGGGCCGTAAGGGTCCCATAAAAGCATTTTCTCTCTACGAGTCGTAAGGATCCCGTAGGTGCATTTTCTCCTTAGGAGTCGTGAGGACCCCCTAGTGTGTTTTTCCTTTATGAGTCGTAAGGATCCCACGAAGGAGTTTTTCTTACGAGTCGTAAGGATCTCGCAAGTTTTGTTCTCCTCATGCATCGTGAGGACACATGAGTGGATCTTCCCCAAATGGAGCATAATTCCAAGGGCGGAGACCAGCCGCGTAACTAGTGATTGCGGTGGGGCATGGGTATGGTGAGAATTATTTGAGCCCGTGGATTGTATACAGCAGTCAACTTGAGGACCAACTGTAGGGCTGGGAGAATTTTGGGAGATCGGATTTTGGTTGGCGTCTGCGTCGCTACACTGGAATGTGATATCAGGAGCGACTCATCATTCGCCGTTTGGAGACTTGGAATTTGGATCTTGTTTGGCATCGGCATTGCTGCACTGGAATAATGCCAGGAGCAACTCATCATTTGCCTCGGGAGAATTGGGATTTGGGTTTTTGTGTCGGCATCAGCACTGCTAACACTGAAGCAATGCCAGGAGCGACCCATCATTTGCCGTTGGGAAAACTTAGGATTTGGGTTTTTGGTCGGCATCAACACCGCTAACACTGAAGCGAAATGCCAGGAGCGACTCATCATTTGCTGTTGCCCGTTGGGGAGAGATGGCTCAGGAGACAGGTTTAGATCCCTATCACCTAAGGCTTTTCAATTTTATGATCCGTAAGGGTCTCATAAAAGCACTTTCTCCCTACGAGTCGAGAGGATCTCGCAGGTGTATTTCTCCCTAGAAATCGTGGGGATTCCTAAGTGTGTTGCTCCTTTGTGAGTCGTAAGGATCTCATACGGGGATTTTCTCCTCACAAGGTCGCGAGGACTTTGCGAGTGTATTTCATCTCTTTTCACGAGTTTAAGCCCTTTCGGGTTTTCACAAACTCGCCGGCAGTCCTGCTTTTTTTTTTACTCACGGAGCCCTTTCGGGTTTTCATCCGTGCCCGTTTTGTTTGTGGAGATACCGTTTTTTTTTCGCTGGTGGGACTTTAAAGATAGTCTCACCGGCGGGACTTGGGAGAGATAGGGGTCATTTACGCCCGTGGATTGTATACAGTTTACAGGATGTATGATCTAGACCGTAGGGCTGGTGTGCTCAATTCGCCTGCGACTTGGAGCATTCACGCATAATATTTCTTGAGATATCGGCCATTGATAGGTGGCATGGGTCTTTCTCTCTCGGCATTTATCAGCTGGTAGGATCCTCCATCAAACACTTTCTCGATGACGTATGGTCCTTCCCAGTTTGGCTCGAATTTTCCCTTGGCATGTCGATTGGGGATGATCGGTCTTTTGAGGACCAACACCAATTCACCTTTTTTGAAAGCACGGAGATGGGATATCTTGTCATAGGCCCGTGACATTTGGGCTTGGTATAGCTCCAGATTTTGCTGCACCGCGAGCCTTTTTTCTTCGAGGGCGTCGAGCTCTTCAAGCCGAAGGAGCACGTTTTCCTCTTCCGTCAACTCGTGCTGAACGACCATTCTTAAGCTTTGAATTTCGACTTCGAGGGGGAGGACCGCCTCCACTCCGAAGAGCAATGAGTATGGAGTGGACTGAGTAGGAGTACGGTGCATGGTACGATATGCCCACAACACCTTATGAAATTTGAGATTCCAGTCTCTCTTGTTGGCTGAAGCATTTTTCCTCAGGAGCTTGCATAGAGTCTTATTGAAGGTTTCGGCTAGCCTATTGGCTCTTGGATTATAGATGGAGGAATTCTCCAGTCTATCTTGTGTTGAGTAGCGAACCTTGAGACTTTGAAGCTCTTGAAAGAAGGCCCGTTGTCAGAAATGATTCTTTTTGGTGTACCGAAGTGGTATAGAATATTATGCTGGAAGAACGTCAGGATATTTTCTGTCTTGATTTCTTTTAGCGGGACAGCTTCAGCCCATCTGGAAAAATAGTCAGTTGCGGCCAATATGAACCGGTGGCCTCTGGATGATGGAGGATCAATTGGGCCAACTATGTCGGTTCCCCAGACTTCGAAGGGCCACGACGCCACCGTAGGATGCAACGGATTGGGATACTTGTGAATGAAATAATCATGAATTTGGAAGATATGACATTTCTTTGCATGCTCTCCGCAATCCCGTATCATGGTGGGCTAGTAATACCCAAGCCGTTTAATTTGAAGTCGCATCTTGGGCCAGATTGGTGAGCACCGCAAATGCCCGAGTGAACTTCTTTCATGACCTTTTGGGCTTCGGCAAATGACAGACACCTAAGACAGAGTTGGTCATATGACCTGCGGTATAGCGTGTCATTTATAAACATGTATCGGAGAGCTCTTTTCTTCAGCTGAATCCTCGTAGATTTTCCTTCGGGCAGCTTGACGTATCGGAGGTACTTTATGAAGGGTTCTCTCCAATCGGGCTCGTCTTGGATGATCGAAGCTTCTTCGGCAGGATTGTTTTGTTCTACACTTTCTTCGTCACGCAAAGTGGCTGGAGGCAGAATTTGCCAGATTCTGACTATGATTAGAATTTCGTCCATGTCAGGATCAGCTAGCTCTTTAGCTAGTCGAGCGAGTATGTCGTCTTTTCCGTTCAACGCTCTAGGGACTCTCATTAGTTCAATGTGAGTGAACCGTTTCATGAGTTCCACCACTCGGCTTCTATATCGAGCTAACTCGGGTTTGTATATCTTATAGTCGCCGCTTACTTGGTTGAAGACAAGCTGGGAGTCACCGTAAACCCGTATCCGAAGGATTTCCATTTCTATGGCGAGCTCCAGACCAGCTATCAGAGCTTCATACTCAGCCTCGTTATTTGTGCGAGGCTCGATGAGAGCAAAAGAATTCTGTAGGATTTCCATTGATGGCGTGATGAACACCAATCCTATCTCTGCTTTTATCTCCCGGACGCTTGATTTACTGTAGGTCCTTATAGATGAGCCAACATGGCTCGCTATTCTCGAGGTGCAATATTTGTTCATCGGGTAATTCACAATTTAGCGGCGACCCTTCTGGTATAGGATGAGCAGCGAGGAAATCGGCGAGGGCTTGCCCTTTTACTGCTTTCTGAAGAGTATAAACTATGTCAAACTCAAGCAGCATGATAGCCCATCTTGCCATTCAGCCGGCGAGGCTTACTTTGGTTATTAAGTGTTTGAGTGGGTTAACCTTGGAGATCAACATAACCCGATGAGCAAGCAGATAGTGCCTCAGCTTCTTCACAGCGAATATCAGAGCCAGGCTTTTTGATCGGGGAATAGTTGTGTTCTGCCCCGACTAGAGTTCGACTGAGGTAGCAGAGGGAATTTTCTTTTCCCTCCTCGTTGTTTTGGGCAAGGAGCGCACTGAGTGATTCATCTAGTGCGGCAGTGTAGAGAATCGGCGGTTTATTTGGAATGGGAGCGGCCAGCACTGTTTGATGCTTTCGAATGCTTCTTGACATTTGGCATCCCAGACAAAAGGAGCTCCTTTCTTCATGTGCTTTGAGAAGGACCTACATCTCCCCGATAAATTTGAGATAAATCTTCGTATATAAGCAAGCTTGCCTTGAAAAGATCTTAGCTGCGTCAAATTCTTCAGAGGGGGCATCTCCATGATGGCCTTTATCTTTGATGGGTCAACTTCGATCCCTCGATGTCGGACTATGAAGCCCAGGAATTTTCCCGATGACACGCCAAAAGCGCACTTTAGAGGATTCATCTTCAGATCATATTCCCTCAGTCCGGTAAGAACAGTCCTAAGATCTTGGATGTGGTCGGCCTTGGTTTTAGTCTTGACGACCAGATCATCAACACAGCATTCGACGACTTTATGGATTAGGTCATCAAAAATATTGGTCATTGCTTTTTTATATGCAGCACCTGCGTTCTTCAGTCCGAACAGCATCACTTTGTAGCAGTATATTCCGATCGGGGTTCGAAATGCTGTGTGTTTCTCATCCTCAGGCGACATCTTGATCTGATTATATCCAGACGAGCCATCCATAAAGGTGAACAGCTCGTAATTTGAGGTGTCATCGACCATCATTTCCATGACCGGTAGCGGGAAGTCGTCTTTAGGACATGCCTTGTTGAGGTCCCTGAAATCGACACAAACTCGGATCTGCCCATTTTTCTTCTTCACTGGGACTATGCATGCGATCCAGTCTGCATATTTCTCTTCCCTGATAAAGCCGACATCGATGAGTTTCTTGGTTTCCTCGATGACCTTTTCTTCCAGTTCCCTTCTCATTCTTCGAGGAGCTTGTTTGACTGGCTTAGCATCAGGAGATATAGCTAGCTTATGCACGACCACTTTAGGGGAAAGGCCAGGCATTTCTTTGTACGTCCACACGAAGCAGTCGACGAACTCATGCAGCAGGGTGATTATCTGCTCTTTCATTTCCTCTGACAAGAGTGAGCTGATGTAGGTTGGCCTTGGATTATCGGGCGTTCCTAAGTCAATCTCGGTTAGCTCGTCAAAGGTTGCTTGTCTGCCATCTTCGAGCTCTTGAGGAGTTTCTTCTGGCTCGGC